>JASUAD010000002.1:9395438-14195438 GCA_037013555.1 Sextonia rubra | reverse complement strand
GTGGGGCATATGGAATTGAATATTTATAAATTATTCCCTCGCATGCACATTATTCTTTAAATAATTCAAAAGTAAATTCATCCATTCTATCACATCTAATCCTTTTTACTTCGTCCACTGAACCACCTATTAAGCAACGGAGTTCAGCAGGACTCTACCTCACTTCTAAAGAAGAGTACCCATTCATCATCCAAGGATGGCATTTGGACAGCAAGTCAGCAAGAAAACTCAAAAGCCAGATTCATTATGACACCAAAACAATTAATACACATATCAACCGAAGTACATGTCCCAAATGAACCCAACAAAAGTACACATCTCGAGTCAACCCAACAAAAGTACACGTCTCAAGTGAACCCAACATCACTCCATAATTGAAACAATCTTTGGTCTGGCTCCAAAAGTATCTTACGGCTTCACTTGAAATAAGAAAGGGAATAATGTAAGTGAATATCAAGAACAACATTTCATTATCCTAGTGAAAGAAGCAGAATAGAATAAACTTGACAAGAGCTGGAAGTTGTTTTGAGAAGTGCATCTGCCAGTCATGGAATAGTACTCCAGCAACCATGACCATAAGTGATAATGTATGTAATGAGTTTCTACATGTCTGATTGCAATTCCAGCAACCATGACCATAAGTGATAATGTATGTAATGAGTTTCTACATGTCTGATTGCAGTCAAGTTCTTGACACTGCTCCAAAAGCTGCATCAGCCAATGGGTGTTAGCATTCAATGTGTGGTCCACTTGGCCACACACCCATGCATGGGTCCCACCTCTTGAGTCCAATGTAATTAAAGACTTCTCTTTATTTGATATTTGAAAATCCTATTGGATTTGAAAACTAACAATTACTTCCTACTCGAATTACTAAAAAGAGGGATAATCTTAATCAACTTAAAAATTCTATGATGATAAGGGACTATTACAAAGATCTATAAATATATGAATCTAAAGTAATTTGCTTCACTTCAAAAGATCACTACTTGGCTATCTCATCACTTGCGTACATCAAGGAGGCATCAAGGAAAAGTAAAAGTGAGTTGTAAACCCCGTGTAAGAATAGCTTTTTCTTCTCTACATGCTCAACATACTATGGAGCCAGATATGCGTGTAATTTATGTATAGTGTTATCCAGATCTTATCCATTAAATTGATCCTATAATTATGTAAATCCAACAATGGGTTGTTAGTGTGTGCAACCAATGATGAAGAAGTAAGTACATAACATAAGAATTGAATGCATCTTTAAATATACCATTAAAAAGAGCATCTGTAAAAATGGTGTAACACTCCGACCCAGTTTAACCCCGATGAGTGACTAATTAATGATGCGTTAGCTGTTAATTGTGTTTTGCTTTTGTTTTGGTTTTGTCACTGGTCATGGATAGGTCGTTGGGTTGAGTTTGGCTTAGGTTAGGTAGACCAAGCCCTTTTTCGTGATTTTAGCTTTTATAAGACATCGTCATTCACACATCATCTTGGCGTCAACACGTGTCTTTCGTTGAGCTCGTTAACTTCTGTAACTTCGTCATTTGTAAAGGATGTCGTATGTTTCCGTTGGACCCAGATTTGACTCGAACTGTATATTGTTTTATGTTTTGAACTTTCTTGTAATTTTGTCTTTAATATTATCTAATATAAGGTAAGCCACCGACTCTTCTCTCTCACTCTCTTCTCTTCTCTCACGTGGGCGTCTCTGTCTCCCTCTCTCTCTCGATTTTTCCTCTTTCCCTTCTCCTTGAATAAGCCAAGCTAGAAGGAGGAAATTTGTGTACTTCTACCTTTCAATTCTTCTTATGGGTGGAGATAAGGTAAGCTTTGAGTTGGGTCTTCATCTTTATCTTCTTCTTCTCGTCACTGACTGTGTGCATGCTCTCACTTTTCTTTCTTTCTCTACATGCATGGGGGATTAGGTTTGTGTTTGGACGTGAATTTGAGCCTAAGGACAGCTATTCTCGTATTGAAACTAATTTGATGCAAGTATAAGCATAATTTGTATGAACCCATGTTGATATATGCTTGAGTTTGAATGATTCTCATGATCTTGCATGCACAGTCTGTTGACAGCCCAATTTGAGTTCATTTCCCTCTTTTAGATGTGTTTTTGTCGTTTTGGTGCATTTTCCGTTCTTCTGTAACAATTCAAAAATCAACCCAGCGCATGCACGGCTAAGCTTGAAATGTGCTACGGCTGAGCCGTAAAGTGCGCTACGGCTAAGCCGTAAACCTAGCTGTGACCTCGCCGTAGATCAATACAGGGTGTCACCTTAAAATAACTGAGAGTATGCAATTTGCAACTTTTCTATGGCCCCGCCACGGCTAAGCCGTGAAGCCTTCTACAGCAAAGCCGTAAGGTGCCTTCGGCTAAGCCGTAAGGTCACCCACGGCTGAGTTAAAAGACTTGAACTAGTAAGAAAGCTAGGAAGAAATGAGACCTTGTAGGGCCTCTGAAGTAGAAAGCATGCAACCTCTACTCGCCTAACGGATTATGATAAACATGCGTGAATGATCTCGAGGGTTGCGAATCATTCATATTCGTTGTCCAGTTGTTAAGCACCTCCCTATGGGTGTTGGTTTAAGGAACTTCGGTGCACCCAATGATGCAATGCAACACGAGACAACGGTGCATTGGATGACTTAAAACTACATGATCATCCACGGTTAGAAACATTGGATAATTAGATTAGGGTTGGATAGTAAATAAACTTGATTCGATATGATAAGAATTGCTTGCATGGCATTTTGTATTACGATCATTGATCTCCATCCTTTAGCATGATTGATTTGTTTCATCTAACATCTAATTGTTGACTTCTTTACTATGTTTCTAGCACATTGAGTATGCACGTATGTTATTGAGCTTGCACGTCTCAGATATGTTCTTAAATATGCACGTATGATATGCTTGTTACGATATACCCGATCTACTCAAGGTTTAGTACATGATTGACTCTGTATGGTCAGGCGCTAATTAGCTTCAACCTTAGGATCCCGACGGGGTGAATTTGGTGTAGTTTATATGACCTTGCTGCAGTAAGGACACGTCTTAGGGAATCCGGACCCCAGGAAGCCGAGACACATTTGTACCCTGGCCCGGTCAATGGTGTTCTCAGCACGGATATAAGATCCCTATTTTGGGAGTATATGGCAAATGTAGTAGCCAACTAGTTATGTACACAGCACGTGTACCTTGATTCAAATGGCATGCTGTAATTATTGCACAACTGCTTAATATACGAACTTGAACTGCGATGATTTATATTATGTTCCTTATTCTATTAGAGACAACATGTGTTAACTTGTTATTGCTTATACTTTGCCGAATCGTTGTATTCACGAGTTGTCCTTGTTAGTTTTTGTGGACTCAATCCATCAGTTGATTTAATAAATTGATTAATTTCTTTATTTATCAATAATATCATGCTTTACTTTCATAAGATGAATGTTATTCTACTACTTCATGCACATGACCAATACGTATGACATAATGGTTCATGAGTTGAACCGGGTCCCATTAGTATATTAGATGTGATATATGTGCATGGATGAGATCCACACGCGGGAGATATATGTCACAAATCTTATACTTAAAATAGCTTCACAACCAGTAATGAGATTGGGCATCTCATTTGATAAGGTTGCAGCACTTTGATCACTATGAGATAGTGTGATTTGTCTCAATCATCAGAATGTAAGATTCTGGATCAATGGTGCTGGTACATTGGATGTATTGAAGGACCATGAGATGCACCTTATGGTATTCCGTCTCAATAATAAGGTATGCTCTCATAATTCCCTTGCAATAGGCTCTCAATCCTGAGACATTGACGAACTCAAGTTTCTATCTATTCATTTGCTTTGAGTCACCAATGAGTGAGGCCGACTATAGGTTAACACCTCGGTGTCTTGGGTATATGGTAGTAGAACTGTGGGAACGTTGAATGATCAAGATGGAATCTATCTCTATTATCCCCTTGTGCCAATTAATGGATTTGTCATTAGTAAGTGCGCACCCATCTCAATTAAGAGTTAATTGGATGGTACTGATGATTACTGTGATTAATTGGGGCTCAAGGATAATAAGATGTGGAACTTAGATTGGAAGAGACGGATTTATTCCAATTGATCCACGGATATTGATAGAGGGGCCTACTTGTGGTAATTGGGAAGTTTAGGGTCTTCATTGTAATTTATTCCTAAGACTGGAGTGCAATTGCATTTATATAGTGGTGTTATTTGCAATTAACTGTGGGCCCGGATTGCACATGAGATGTGGGGTCGCGGTGTTCCAGTTGGAGCCAGCTTTCTAAGGAATCCCTAGTGGTCCCCACGCTAGCCCAAGATATTGGAAAACACTAATCCGACTTGGACTCTAGAAATAAGAGTTTGGAAAGGAGAAAGTTGCTAATTGTTTTGGAAGTAAGACTTCTATTTCAATTAGACAAGGGAGAGATTTGGAAGTCTATAAAATATCCTTGGACGTCCAAAAGAGTTCCTCTCACGCCCAAAACCCTTTCGTGCAAGAGTTGCGCGAGTTACTCTCCTCTCCTTTCTTCTAGTTCCTTGGAGTCTCGAGTTGGGATTTTCTCCTGAAGATTCCACCGTTCTTCTTGAGAAAAGAAATCCAATTCGGGGGTCATAGCGTGGAAGGCTAAGAGGTCTTGAAGAAGTCCATTAGAGCACTGCGGGTCTCCAAAGGTATGATCTACTTCTTGCATGTCGTAGGTTATTTTGGATGTTTAGTGCTGGTATAATTTTACTGTACATGGTCACGAGATTGAGGGTAACGCATCCTGGATTGGGTTTTGGTCTTATGGATAGTTGATCCCTGTGTCAAGTGGATCAAAAGTTTTGAAAATCTATCCACGAGACCCACCTACTTCCAACAGTCCTTGGTGTTGTAGGCTCAAATACTCAGACCGACCCCTCGTCAGTCGACCACGCTCCTAGGGAGGCCGCCGATGTGCCCTCCGGACTAGAGGAGTAGATGTAGTCACTCCATCGGAGAGTGTTACGGACACATTTGCATATGGGTCTTCTTTATTTTGAGATTTGTCACGTTGGATCCATTCATGATTTGTATATGTATCTTTTGCTTCATTTTGTAAAACCTTAATCTATATATATATAACATCTTTTGTCTATACACTCTATTCTCGTATTTTTGTATTATGTTTTGATATCTACAGCTTCCGCGTACATTGGCACGTGTGAATCTTCCCTTGTGCGTGTGCATTTAGACCGGGTCTAAGTGTATAGGTACGGGAGTACGTGTGTCATTGGTTAGACTTTTACTAACCCCCAATCTCCTGGGCTCGGGTTGTGACAAAATGGCTTTTAAATTAAGAAACATTGCACTCTTGCAAACCAATTCACAACTTTGAACAATCGATAGAGTGAGCAGGGATTACTGGGACACTTACAATCCACATCAGCATGTTCATAAGCGAAATAAATATTATCAACTGGGCCAATCTAGTGCGATTTGCTCATGATAAGCAATGTAAAACAACAAAGTGATGGCCCCCAATTACACGGGCAGGATATATTTGCATTTGGATCGTGAATAAATTCTAGTTTACCAGCTGGTGCTGGATTTGTGCCGACTCAATAGACCTGTACTGGATCGGAAGGGGGGTCGGCGTTTTAATAATCAGATACAGGTCTTCTGTAGAATGAATTCATCTGAAGAAGAGTTGGTGTTGGTTTCAGTGGCTCATTCAGAGGTTGTAGAAAGCAGATGTTTAGAACTCTTCGGCCCCTATGACTTGAACACACTCCAATTTTATCCAGTCCTCTTCAAATAGGATTTGCATAACAAATGGTTTCTTCTAACAATCAAACTATTTGGCAAATGAGTCTCATTGTACGTAACTGTAGTATGAATCTGGAAAATTTTTGGAGATTTCCAAAGCCCAAACATTGAAAGAATTGCCCTGTCTATGAATATAGACTTTATAACCTTTGAAATATGGATAATGTTAAGGTTCTCAAAGCACTAAGTTTAATGATAAGGTGGTTTTCATGAATGACGTAGTGTCAACGAAACAGTGTCATATTTGAGAAAATTCCACTATAGCAAACAGCCCCAAAAGTGTAATCCAATACATAACATGAATAGCATACTGATACAAAGGATCCAACAAAAAGTTATTTTTTTTCATACAAAGCATTCCTTCCCATCAAGAACAATAACTACATCAACAAAAAGTAACAGCTTTTTCTTTTGAAAACTTCACCAACTCAACCACTGTATTCTTTGCTAAATTACGTTCGTCACCCACACCAAAGAGCAGCCCAAACTACTGACAAAAGAAAGGGATGCAATATTCCCTGCAATAAGCTGCCTCAACTCTGATATTAAGCAAAGATCCGACCAACCCATCTGAAAAGCAGTGTTATCCAAGTGCTAGTATCTCCACAGATTGGATTGGATCCTCTATGTTGGGGATGGATGACATGGCCAAATTTTCAGAATATCCCATTAAAAATCTTGAAAAAATCATTTTAAAAAAATAGAACTCTCCCAAAACTATGATCCAAAAAGTCATTGGGAAAATTGTATGATCCAGAGAGTCAGGAAATGCATACTTCGTCTTTGGCAGCTCTATATAGGAGGCCAAAAGTTTAGTGATCCAGACCACTGCTTGATGGACCCTACCTACGACTGATGCGCCTTGTGCTACTACTAGATCTACCGATAACAATGTCTTCTCTTCTCAATAATCCGGGATACTGAAAACAATGATAGACTGGAAAATCATGTAAGAGCGGAGGGTAGAGAACAATGATTGATTAGAAAATCATGTAAGAGTATGGAGGGTAACCTGCCATCACCTATATCATTTATGGACCTCCACATCCCAAATTTAAATCAAAGACTTTAACCCAGATATCAACCAAAATAAACATGAGAAATTCCACAAAGCCTCAATGCTTTATTAACAAAATTTTCATAAATACCCACCATCCATTCATCAAAATATCCACTACCTATCCATTCACGTTAAGATCCAAATATACAACATACGTTCATACAACTTCCAAGTTGTTCTCAAAAACATTTTCGGAGATTGTTTTTAACATACAAATTACAGTTACAATACAAAACAAAAACATTACTACACAATTTACTTTATTTGATTTTTTCCTTTCTTCAGGCACATGTTTCATCTCTTGAACTGATGCCCATAGAATTTTTTCAGTCACTTCATTGTCTTCAATCAACTTGTAAATGGATCCAGACCATCAATTTCCTGGGTCACACCATGATAAGTCCTTAAAAATACATTATTTTATGTATATTTTCAGGAATTTTAAGAACTTTTTCATTGGAAATCTCTTCATTTTGTTGGAATTTATGTTTTTATGATTTTAAAATTCATTTTAGAATTTTCTTGCATAAATCATTGAAAATCCTCAATTTTTCATTAAATCATGAAACTTTCCATTTTTAGAAGATTTTTTTCAATTTCATGATTTTGCATGGAATGAAAAAATTTCTCATCATCATTAGTCAAATAAAGTTAAATCATGATCAATGATGTGGATTGATGTTGTCATTTTATGTAAATTGGGCCCGCATTACTACATTTGTGACTTTCAATCAAAATTGTTATTTTAATTTAAAAAATCACTTTTGTGTGTAGGAAAATTGAAGAAAAGGGACCCGCATAAAAGATTTGAAGTTAAGGAATTATTTGGGAAGAAAGTCAAGGTGGAGCCAATTTTATGAAGTTGTTTTCATGGAAGGAAAGAAGTCTAAAGGTAGTGAGACACCATGCCATCACATACTTTCTAAAAAAAAAAAAGAGGAAGAAGAAAGAGGAGATTCCACGCCAGTATTCCCCAACCCACTTTCCAATTTGAAAAAATAATATATAAATCTTATCACAAGTCCTTATCCAATTCCATGAAGCCACTGTATTCCTATCTACAACTTACTATTCTAATACCACAATCTCGCCACCCCTCTCATCTCACGCCAGCCACCCCTCCAACATCTCTCCTATCTTTTTCTCTCTCTCTTTCTCTCCATACCATATTGCACGTCCACAGCACCTTTCCCTCACTTTTTCTCTCCTTTCTTTTCCATACTCCACCATACCACATCAACTCTTACACCCACTTCATCTCTCACCTCCATCTCATCATAATCCAAAGTGGGGTTTGGCCAACCCACTTGGATCCATCCTCTCTATTTCATCTGCTCCTTTCATCTAATCCTCCTTGGTGTGAAGATTGAAGAAAAGAGCTTGGATTGTGCGCAGGTCCCCTCTTTTTAATGTCTTGATCTAGGGTAAGGGTAGATTTTCTATTTCTAATTGTAATTATTTTTGGGAGTTTATTGGGTGTATTATTTCATTTAATTATAAATATACAATTAGTGAGGTCAAGGTGTTCAGCCTTGGGTCGGCGCCGTGTGTTTGTGTGTGGTGATAGCATGCACTTGGTGCGGTGTCTTTGTGGATTTTTTTTTATTCTGCTAATACAGTGTTTTAATCTTCCAAAAATAAAAGAAACTAGCTAGCATGCTTTTCATTATTTTTTTTATTATATTTGAATGTTTTATTTCTGATTTTTTTATTTAGTTAATGCATGGTTACTTATTCTTTTATATTGGTGGTTTGATCTATTTCATTGTCTTGCAGTTTCTAGTCTTAGGATTGTTTTAGTTTAGGATTTTTAGGTTAGATTTAAATTGTAAATTTTTCAGATTTAGAGTTGTAATTAAATTTTAATTTTAAGAAGTAGTAATGTGTAATTTTTGTAGATTTTATTAGGGTAGCTTTAGTTTTTCAAATAGGACAGTTTTCTGCGAATACTAGCTCCCTGTGGGTACGATCCCGGATTCACTGGGTAAAACTACATTAAAACCTTGCACTTGGGGTCCATGTTGATCACACCATGAATGAAGTATGTTCTTAAAAGATGCACTTGACTTGTTGGTGATGACCTGATAAAACACAAACACATCAAAACATTTTTCTTAAGCAATACTTACTGAACAAGGAGCAGGTCGCACGCATAAACCATGCACCAACAGCCCTTTCTTTGCTTCTTTCTTTTCTTTTCTTTTTTTTTTGTTTTTTTTGTTTTTTTTCTTTTTTGTTCTTTTGCTGAAAAGGATTAGCAGATTCAAAGAAAGAAAATGTGCATTTTGATATGCCCCATGTTGTGCATATGTGTGTGTAAGCAACCAAGATCAATAATCAACCACACAAGAAGACAAGCGATTTACGTGGTTCAGCAAAGATGCCTACGTCCACAGGAAACTAATTTCCACTAGATTCTCCTCCAATCTGTGAAACCACAGCCTTGGAATCCCAGCCTCTCTATCCAGGGTTACAGATTACATTATATATATAATCATCACTTCCTTATCCCCCAAGAACTTTATCTTAGAAAAAAGGAAAGTCCTGACCTATTAAGAAACTGCTGTTTAATCAAACAGGAAATTCCTAATATAATTAGGAAAAACACCCAAGATACTGAACCCACTTGGTTTGGACCCACTTAGCCAACAATCTCCCCTTCCAGACCATGGGGAAGACGCTCTGAACCTCTTACTGGGAGTTCAGCCCTGCCAACTCTGAACACAGCTCTAGCTTTCCTTTAGACACAACCTTTGTCATCATGTCTGAGGGATTCTTGTCTGAGTGAATCTTTTCTAGCTTCATGAAGTTCTTCTCGATCACCTCACGAATCCAATGGTACTTGATATCAATGTGCTTTATGCGATCATGATATGTAGCATTCTCACTGAAATCTATAGCACTCTGACATCACATTAGACTACATATTCTTCTTGCTTCAAACCTAGTTTTTGAAGGAATCTCTTCAACCAAAGCATTTCTCTCCTTGCTTCATTAGCAGCTATGTATTCCACTTCAGTTGTAGACTGTGCTGTACACTTCTTTAACTTCGATTGCCAGGAGATAGCTCCCCTTATGAAAGTAAAAAAAATACCCAGAAGTCGATAACCGACGATCAAGATCGCTTGCAAAATCAGCATTAGTATAACCTTCAACTACTGATTTTGAGCCTCCAAAACACAAGTACACCTTGGAAGTACGTCTTAAATACCTAAAGATTTACTTCACTGCTTCCCAATGCTCTTTTCCATGGTTAGAGATAAATCTACTCATTAAACTCATAGCATGAGAAATGTCTGGCTGTGTACAAACCATGGCATACATAAGACTCCTTACAACAGAGGAGTAAAGAACACATGCCATCTGTTCCTTTTCATCATTTGTAGTAGGACACAAGCGCTTGCTTAGTTTGAAGTGACTGGCTAGAGGTATGCTAACTGGCTTAGCATTCTTCATGTTGAACCGCTCGAGACTCGTTCAACATATTTCTCCTGTGACAACCACAGCTGCTTGGAACTCCTGTCACGGCGTATTTGCATGCCCAATATCGTTCGTGCGGGACCGAAGTCTTTCATGTCAAACGACTTTGACATCTCCTCTTTTAACTTGCCAATCAACTTGCTATGCTCTCCAACTATCAGCATATCATTTACATAGAAAAGAAGGATGATGAACCTGCCATCGATAAATCGATGAACATAGACACAATGATCTGCAGCTGTCCTCCGGTACCTATGACTCAACATGAATGAATCAAACTTCTCATACCACTGTCTCAGTACTTGCTTCAGCCCGTAGAGAATCTTCTTCAGGTTACAAACCATCTGTTCTTTTCCTTCTACCTTAAACCCCTCTGGCTGAGTTCTGTAGATATCTTCTTCCAAGTCACCGTGAAGAGATGCGATCTTCACGTCCATCTGTTCAAGCTCAAGGTCCATGCTGGCGGCTAAACCTAAGACGACTCTGACAGAAGTCATTTTCACAACAGGAGAGAAAATATCACTGAAGTCGATACCCTTAGTTTGTGTAAAGCCTTTTACCCCTAACCGTGCTTTGTGCTTCACCAGTTTTCCATTCTCATCCTTTTTCAGCTTGAACACCCATTTGTTTTTTAGAACATTCCTATCTTTAGGAAGTTGCACAAGTTCATATGTCTTGTTCTTCTTTAAATAACTCATCTCATCCTGCATAACATTTATCGACTCATCTTTATCGGCATAAGTCATTGCTTCTCGGAAACTCTCTGGCTCCCCCTCATCAGTAAGCAAAACATATTTGGCTGCAGGATACTTAGTTGATGGTTGATGCTTTCGTGTAGACCTCTTAACTTGAGGTTCCGTGGTTTCCAACCGATGAGATTGCAGCTCCCCCTGCTCAACACCCTCATCATCTAGCAACCCCTGTGCCTCATCACGATCCGGATCATTTTGTCCACCTTCTCCACCTGTAGTCTGCAACGGAGAAGGAGTCGGTGTGAGATCAACCACTCCATCATCTGTCTCAGAAAACTTATCAATCTTCTCAACATCTCCAAAGAACTGGTCTTCATGGGAAACCACATCCTTACTTCTGATAATTTTCCTCTTCTCTGGATCCAATAACCTGTAGCCAAACTCATCTCCACTACAGTCAAGAAAAATGCAACTCACTGCCTTATCGTCCAACTTGAAACGCTGCTTCTTTAATACATGTATAAACGCTTTACACCCAAACACCTTTAAGTGTGAATAGAAAACATTTTTATCTATCCATCTTCTCTCTGGAAGATCATAATTCAAAAGAACTGAGAAAGATCTGTTAATCAGATAAACGGCAGTCAGAACGGCTTCACCCAGAATGACTTAGGCAACCGTGCTAATCTTATCATGCATCTCATCTTCTCAAGAATAGTACGGTTCATTCTCTCTACCACACCATTGTGCTGTGGAGTACCAGGAACTGTCTTGTCATGTCGTATGCCATGCTTCAAGCAATAGCTTCTGAACTGGTTGGATGTGTACTCGCCCCCATTATCTGTGCGGAGACACTTCAAGAGTTTATTTGTTTCTTTTTCAACATTGACATGAAACTGTTGAAAACTCTGGAACACTTAATCCTTTGATTTCAACGGATAAACGTAGACTTTCTTGGATGCATCATCAATGAACGTGACAAAGAACTTATTGCCACCCAATGATTCTACTTCCATGGGACTACAAACATCAGAATATACCAAATCTAACACATTTGATTTCAATTTTGATGTCGAAGAGAAAGCAACCTTATGCTGTTTGCGATACAGACAATAATCATAAGAGTCAAGGGATATACATTTGGAGCAAGGAATTAAATCCTTTTTTGCCAACATTGGCAGGCCTTTCTCACTCATATGACCAAGCCTCTTATGCCACAGATTCAGAGAGGAACTATCTTGAACTGTATTTAACACACCTTTGCACAGTTTTATTTGTATTTTATAAAGCGTATTACCCTCTTTCCTTTCACAATAATAAAAGACCCTCTAGTGAGTTTCCATCTGCCATTTTCGAAGTAATTCTCATAACCTGCACGATCCAATACAATCCCAGAAATCAAATTCAACCGTAGATCAGGAACATGTCGCACATCTTTCGGCGTCATTGTGCAACCAATATCGGTTTTAATGCAGACATCACCAATACCAACAATCTCTAAATGACTCATGTTGCCATCCTCACAGTACCAAAGTCACATGCTTTATACGTCGTGAACATCTCCCTACAAGCAGTAGCATGGTAGGATGCTGCTATGTTAACAACCCACTCAACCTGACCATCTGCAATACTCAAACACTTATCATCATCGCCGGTGAGCACCACTACTTCCTCTTCTAAAGTAGCTGTAGTGTTATCGTTGTTATTCTTCTTCTCATTGTTGAATCCTTTCTGTTCCTTCATGGCAAAGCCATTTTTCCTGATGTGGCCCATCTTGCCACAGAAAAAGCATTTTACAGACTTCTTCTTGCTTTGTGATTCACTGCTAGACTTGGCCTGTGATTCACCTTTAGACTTGCCACGATCCCCATTGGTCCTTTACTCTTACTCCTCCCCCTGTTCTCAGTAATAAAGGCCCGTGCATTATCTTTCCCCACAGATTTCCTTCTTGTTTCTTCATTTTGTAGACTACTGGTAACCTGAATCATGGATAACACATCATCTGGAGTAGAGCTACTCACAGAAACAACTAATGTCTCCCATGTATCCGGCAAAGAACTCAGAAGCAACAAAGCTTGCATTTCACCATCAAGGACCGTCTTGATAGTGGCTAACTGATTTACCATACTTTGGAAATCATTGATGTGACCTTCAATCCGACCACCATCCTTGAATTTCATGTTCATAAGCTTTCTGATTAAAAAGGTTTTATTCACGGTGGTCTTTTTATCATACATTACTTCTAGCTTTTTCCAAAGGATATTCGCATTGGTTTTATTAGACACGTAGTGAAATATACTATTATCAACCCACTGTCTGATGTGACAAATCGTTTTTCTATGTAACTAGTTCCATTCAGCATCTTGCATATCTTTTGGTCGGGCACTATCCCCCTTAAAGGGATCATGATGGTCTTTACAATAAAAAATATCCTCCATCTTCGGTTTCCAGATTAATCAATTGGAATGGTTGAGCTTAACCATGGTAGTGTTAAGTGTTGTTCTCCATCTTAATTAAATTAAGCAAAATGAAAAAACAAATAACTAACACTAACCTCAACTCCTGCACCAAGTTGTAGATCTCGTCAATACAAGCACGCTGGAAGAAACGAATCTGAAATCCAACCCCGGATGGCTCCGATATTGCAAAAACGGTTTTCTGCGCTTTCGATTTGATCAAACTCCTTGTTGATCATCAAACAGCAATCTTCTTCCACAAACACGTAGATCTATTCGAAACGAGTTCGTAGGCGCAAACGGATCTCTGATCGGACGTTGGATGATCAAGATATCGCAGAAATAAAATTCTGCCGTCAATCTGGTCAACTCTGGCCTTTGACCGTGTGTCTGATGACGTGGGTTGACGTCAGCCTAGTGACGTCACTCTGCTGACGTCAACGGCAGCTGACGGGTTGGACTGACTGCAACGGGTTCAGGTCAACCCGACCCGAACTGCAAACTGCCTGTGCTGCTGGGCTTCCACCACGGGTTGGGTTAAACCCAACCCGAAACCCGAACTGACCTCCACTTGATGCTTGACTAGGCTTTCTCCACAATGGGTCAGGTCAAACTGACCCAACCCGACACCCAAAGTGAGTTGGGATGTAAATCCCAGTCGTCTTCAACCTGCAGTTTTTATGTTTCTGCAATAGGGGAAAACCGCTTTGTCCTCGACAAAAACAGAGGGTTCGGGGAACCGGCGATAGCGGCGGTTGGCCGAGACGGCATCCAGCGGCGGGCTCGCCGTGACCGGCGGCCTTGTCGAGACCGGTGGCGACGATGACGACGACGGCGACAACGAAGACTGGCAGTTGCAGGTTTTTTTTTTTTTATTTCTTCTCCGGTCTTCTTCCTCAGAACCGGCAGCCAATCTTCTCAAATCCGGCAACCTCTTCTCCGATGAAGATGTCCAACAACAGAACCCTCTTTGTCTTTTTTTTACAGTGGCCCAGCAGAGCTCACGGGTGATCTCTTGATTGCGCAGAAATTCGGATCCGCAGACGAGATCCGGGTCGTCGATCTTCCACGCACAACAACCTGTCTCTAATACCACTTGTTGTGCGCGTGTGTGCGTAAGCAACTAAGATCAACAATTAACTACACAAGAAGACAAGCGATTTATGTGGTTCAGCAAAGATGTCTACGTCTACGGGAAACCAATTTCCACTAGGTTCTCCTCTAATCTGTGAAACCACGGCTTTGGAATCTTAGCCTCTCTATCCAGGGTTACAGATTACATCATATATATATAATCATCACTTCTTTATCCCCCATGAACTCTATCTTAGAAAAAAAGAAAAGTCCTAACCTATTAAAAAACTGCTGTTTAATCAAACAGGAAATTCCTAATATAATTAGGAAAAACACCCAAGATACTGAACCCACTTGGTCTGGACCCACTTGGCCAACACCTCATACCAAATGCATGTTATATATCTTAATCAATGTAAACCATACAATTTGGCAGGTTGCTGCTTTTGATAACGGATATGAGGTTGCAACTAGCTTTGAATTCCTGGAGACAACAAACCACTTTCCTTATACGATGGCACCACACTCAAATTGAATGAGTGACAAAATAATAATAATAATAATAATAATAATAATAATAATAATAATAATAAGTCCACAATCCCCACCATAGAGTGATGGGTTTTACAATGGAAAAAACATTTTTAGTTCATAGTCCACAATCCTCGCATGCCAAAAAGAAAGAAAAACCCTAAAAATAACCTTTTCATGGCAAGGATCGAAATCAGAAATGCGATAGGTTATACTAACCAACCCCAATAAGGGATTTTTTTTATGCCGTTTACCCCTATATATCTGTGCATTATCTCCTTCAATAGAGTATTACACAAAAGAACTAAATCCAAGATCCAAAAAGCTGAAACATAAATCAAAAAACAAAACTCAAAACAAAGAACAATCAAATCACAACTGAAATATTGATCTCTTATGAACAAATCTAAATCAAAAGTAAGAATCATTTGGTAATAAATTAACTTAAAAATCCAAGTATCAATTCTATCATTCACACTTCTCCATTGAACTCCATTGTTTTCTCATAAAGAAGATCATTTTTCTAATTGAACACGTTATCCAGGGGTAAACTGGGCTTAAATCTTTCAGGATATACCTTTAGCATAGTACTACCTTACTAGTTAATCACTCAACTTGCATTTCACTTCACCATACCTCATAAAATCATAGGATATTGAAATAATGGGACTAAAACTTATGCACAACCGACTACCACAGAAAACGTTGAAACATATTTAGAGCAACAATTTCACAAGACCTGATTCTTAAACTCTCTCTCCTTCCCCCTTTCCTCCGATGCAGCGTGGGGAAGAAGAATAGCGAATGGGGTAATATCCAAGCCAAAAGATTTAAGGCTAAGATGTCTAAGTGCCTCACTAAAGACAATAAATCAACTTTCAATAATGAAATAAACTCAAATTCTTATTCAATATCAATAGTCCGTCCCATAAGAGGGATTACATCTGTAATTATAGCTAAGATATTCTCAACCAAAGGAAGCAATCCATAAAATAAAAGACTCCTAATTCAATCCTAATAAAGACTTCTAAATAATAATAACTTCTAAATATAAAGGAATCCTAATAAACTTCAAATCCTAAAATAATTGTAGTTGAAAACTTTTCACTGCGCTCAGGTCCAATGGGCTGGCCAATCATGGATCAACCAATCATGGATCTCTATCATTTCCATCTAAGCCCCACAAGTTTAATTGTGTTCAGTCCATTTGGATGTGTGTAGTCGATCTAATGGTCTAGTCACATCAGATGAGGTCCAAATTTGGTGGACTTGTACAATTCAGTGGCTCCTTGTGTGGTCCATTTGGATGGACCATAAAGTGGGCCCCACCCTATGGAGCTAACAAGCCCCCTCCCATCAATGCAAGCTGTCACGACCCGAGCCCAGAAATCGGGGGTTAGCGAAAAGCTAAGCCGGTGACACACGTACTCCCGTGCACGTGCATCCAAACCCAGTCCAGATGCACGCACACAAGGGATCTAACACGTGCGAACTAAGCGTACGCGGAAGCTGTACATATCATAGCAAGCAACAAAGAGAATAGCGGAAGCCAAAGCAAATACGAAACGGGAACGACAAAGACAAATACACTGATATAAAACCGAATACACACCAAAATACGTATGTACAAATATACAGAATACAAATCCAAAGTCCAAAGTCCAAATACATTCACTCAAAATCCCAAAACGAAAAGCCACTGGAAAGCATGCATGAACGCACTCGGCAGAGATGATCAAGCCCACTCTGCCAAACCTGAGGGTGCCTCTACACTCGCCCCTGCAGCCTCCTCGACCGCCGGGGAGCTGGGCAAGGTATATGTGCCTGCAACACCACAGACAACACAAATGAATACAACGATCCAGCAAATATAAGTAACAGAGATGAAACACTCATAGTATCAAAGCTGAATAAATGACAGAATAATGATTTCAGAATTTCATCTTAATAAGCTAAGCAAATCGTGCATAGAAGTAAAGCATGATATGTGAATCAAACATAGAAATACTAACTAAGTGGCTACTACGTTAACCAAGTTCTCTCCAATAGAGAGCAGAGCAAAGCAGAGCAGAGGAGAACACCACTGACCGGGCCAGGGTACAAGTGGGTCTCAGGTTCCTGGGTTCCGGGGTCCCAAGACAAAGCGACACTGCAGTGAATACAGAGATACAGAGATCTAAGCCAGAGGTAACCCCGTCGGGCATCCTAGGGCTGAGGCTGAGTAGAGCCAGACTAATACCAATCAAATCAAATCCATAGAAAGGGAGATTATCCGCTTTGGACTCACCGATGACAAAGACCGGATCTTATCCTCACGTATTAACCTCTGGGCAGAGCCACCAGGGAATACCCAAACTCAGAGATAAACAAAGCCAGCAGAGCATAGATATAAATCCAAAGCACAGCATAGATCAAAGCATAGTGCGGAACGAAGCATAGAACAGATATACAGGACGAAAACAAAATGACTACGGAATGCATAAACATAGATTAACAGAACAGAGGGCAAAACCATAAACAATATGCAATGCATCTCAGATTAATACGGAATCAAGGTTCATTACAAGCCAGTCCTAAGCTAGTTGTTCACTGTCACTAACCGTGCATGTTGATGTAGTTTTAAGTTAGTCAATACACCGTTGCCATCAAAGTGTTGCGACATCTTTGCGTGCACCGACGTCCCTTAAACCAACACCCATGGGGAGGTGCTTAACAGTAAAACAACACCCACATGAATAAGTCGCAGCCTAACAGACTATTCATGCGTTCCAAGAATCCATTGGGCCGGTTTACAAGGGTGATTAATCTGTATTTGAGCCCTACAAGTCTCACCATTATCCTAAGTTATGTTTCAGAATTGCCATGCCTAACGGTTTAGCCATGAGGGACCTATGGTTGAGCCGGAGACATCTTACGCGCTCGACGTATTATGCACCACGGCTTAACCCTGGTTCCATTCAAAACACAGCTAAACTGATCATCTTTCACCTCTGATCTGATGCCTTTTTCGGCTGAGCTACAGTCAGTATACGGCTTAGCCGTAGACCAATCCACGGCTTGGCCGTAGCATTCCACGGCTTAGCCGTAGCCACACCGTAGGAGTTCTGTGTTGGAAAAGTTTCGACTGATCAGAGATTTAATTCACGGCTGGGGTACGGGTTGGGTCACGGCTAGCTTACGGCTCAGCCGTAGGACAAATTACGGCTTAGCCGTATCCTAGCCGTAGAACAAAACTCAAATTTCGAGTCTCTGGAAATCAAGCCGTAGAAGTTCACGGCTTAGCCGTACAATGCAGAGATGAATTCGGGCTGAGTACAGAAACTGAAATTTGACACCGAAACATCTCCAAACAAGCTACAGAGGTTCCAAATTCACAAGCATTGGCTGTAAACATAGATACACTAAAGAAGATGGAAATCAAGGCATTCAAACAGAGCACCCATGTGTGTTATCAAGGTCTGTACTTATACTTGCCTCAAACTCTGAAAAATCCTCTGAAATCAAGCTCCAATCCACTAAAAATCAAAACAAATCAAAGCAATAGCACATGCATGAGATGAGGGAAACACACATAGCTTGGAGAAGGAATCCAATCGAAGATGAAGAATGCAAAACCCACTTACCTAAGCAAATTTCAGAGAGGGGAGAAGAAAAGAACCCAATCGGTGGGTGCAAGCTCCCAACCCAACTTAGAACGAGAAGAGGATGAAGAGAAGGGAGAGAGAGAGAGAGAGAGAAAACGTGAGCTCCTGAATTCTCCTTGCATGCAACGTTGAGGAACGAAATGAGCAGGAGAGAGAGACATCTGGAGCTAACTTACTTATATAGGTTTGGAAGTTTAACACAAGATCCAATGAGTTTAGACTAATTACAGTTCAAGTCACACGGGGGTCCAACTTCTCAAATTGACTTCAATTGGGTCTGACACAGTTACGGAAAATAATGAGCTCAGCAAAATACACGTGCTGACACCAAGATGATGCAAAGATGATATGAGCAAAACAAAAGCAAAATTACGAAAAAGGGCTTAGAACTACCTATCTCAGGTCAAAGGTTGCTCAACTACCTATCCATGACCCAAAACAAGTCCAAAAGAAATAAACAAAACAAAATACACACTAATGAGCCACTAATCCGGCTCAAAGGGGATCGGAGTGTTACTCAAGCTAAGGAGAGAGTTGGGATATATATATATATAGGAAATATAAGTAATGATCCTATACCAACTTTCCTTATGGTCTTATGGTATAAGCTACCATGTGGGGTCACCAACTAATCCATCCTAGTGGACCATCCAAACCCACCACCCCTATTTACATAGGTGCCACCAGGTTTTTATAAATCCGAGTGGATTTGACTGTTAGATCGAGGGTCAATTTTATGGATTTATATAAAGCTTTTAAACTTATGAACCATGGATGAACAGGTTAAATGTATTAGACTGACTTCAAATTTAATATCTAAGTTGATCCCACTAGGATCTTTGAATCCCCCACTATTCCATAATTTATGGGGTCCCAAATGGGCCCTAGTAGGTGACTTGTATCGTAAAACCGTAAGGGAAGCTTATGCAAAGATGACTAGTAGGTTGTACGAGAAGCCTATGAACAGTTATGACTTCTATAGTAAAAACGTAAGGAAAGCTTGTGCAGGGCCCTCTCTCTATATATATATATATATCGAAATAATCCTATGATAACTAGTTTTCACCATTTTTTTGTGAGAACTCTAAGTGGGGCCCATTTATCACCTAATCCAAATCTTGCAATACGTACAGACCCCTTTGAGAGTCACACACCCCGAGTTTTAATTAGATCCGAATAGACTAAATCGTTGGATCGACTATACACCCATCCAAATAGACTAGACTTGTAGGTCACGGATAAAAGGCTTAGTAACATGTGATTAGGGCCAAACTAGATATATGATGAGGTCTACATGACGCCTGGCCATTTTTGTAAGAAAAAAACGTCCCCTCCTAATGCAAGTCCAGGATTAGAGCTTGCGGGTGTTGACCTATAAAAATTGCAAATACTGCAGCGAAGACACCTCATCTCAGCTTAATTTAGGCTACAGAGGTTATTTGCAGATCTTGGGGAATCACTGTGAGAACTGGCATTCCATGAAGATCAAGATAGCTGGAACTCTCAGAAGAAGTTCAAATTTCGGGTTGAACAGACATCATCGAACTCAAAAGCCACAAGCATGTCAGCCTGAAGTCAGTTCCCCCCAAGCCAGGGGGTCACTGACCAAAGTCCTGCTTCCTGATGTCCAAAATTAATGAAATTTAGATGCGAAGCTTCAGTCATACTCAGAAGATACTTTGCAAATTTTCAAGATGAAAAGACTCTGTTTGGCCTAAATTTCATTACATGTCAGCTTAGAGGACAGTAATCCTGAATTTGGGGATCATCGGCTAAGATCTTACTTCCAGAAGGCCAAAGCAGATAAAATTTGGAACAAATGCTCAAAGAATGCCCCAAGTTATTCTCTCAAAGTTTCAAGTCAAGGGGAGGCTGTTCGGATAGAAAACAGGCTAACTATCTCAATGTGGAGAGAATAGTGACTTAACGCATGCAATGAATAGGTTACTGTTCGAAATCCTACTTCCTCAAATCCAAACTGCATGAAATTTGGATGAATACTCCAAGATGTTCTTGACGTCAGTCCCTCCGAGTTTCAAATCAAACCGGGGTCATTTGGGCTTCAAACAGCTGAAACAAGGGCCCACTGTCATAAAAAGTCAACTGGGAGGTTGACCATGTGCAGGTGGTCAAACAGAGGTGAAACTTCTGTGACACACTCAAAATAGTGTCAAGAAGCATCCCTCCAAGTTTCGTGGTGATTGGACACCGTTTGGGCCCCGAACAGGCGGAAACAAGCCACATATGCAAAATTCCAAGAATGGGCCTTGGGAGTGACCGGGGGCCCACAAGCAAAAGGAGTTGACCATGTTCAGGTGGTCAAACAGAGCTGAAACTTCTGTGACACACTCAAAACAGTGTCGAGAAGTATCCCTCCAAGTTTCGTGGCGATTGGACACCGTTTGGGCCCCGAACAGGCGGAAACAAGCCACATATGCAAAATTCCAAGAATGGGCCTTGGGAGTGACCGGGGGCCCACAAACAAAAGGAGTTGACCATGTTCAGGTGGTCAAACAGAGCTGAAACTTTTGTGACACACTCAAAACAGTGTCGAGAAGTATCCCTCCAAGTTTCGTGGCGATTGGACACCGTTTGGGCCCCGAACAGGCGGAAACAAGCCACATATGCAAAATTCCAAGAATGGGCCTTGGGAGTGACCGGGGGCCCACAAGCAAAAGGAGTTGACCATGTTCAGGTGGTCAAACAGAGCTGAAACTTCTGTGACACACTCAAAATAGTGTCAAGAAGCATCCCTCCAAGTTTCGTGGCGGTTGGACACCGTTTGGGCCCCGAACAGGCGGAAACAAGCCACATATGCAAAATTCCAAGAATGGGCCTTGGGAGTGACCGGGGGCCCACAAGCAAAAGGAGTTGACCATGTTCAGGTGGTCAAACAGAGCTGAAACTTCTGTGACACACTCAAAACAGTGTCGAGAAGTATCCCTCCAAGTTTCGTGGCGATTGGACACCGTTTGGGCCCCGAACAGGCGGAAACAAGCCACATATGCAAAATTCCAAGAATGGGCCTTGGGAGTGACCGGGGGCCCACAAGCAAAAGGAGTTGACCATGTTCAGGTGGTCAAACAGAGCTGAAACTTCTGTGACACACTCAAAACAGTGTCGAGAAGTATCCCTCCAAGTTTCGTGGCGATTGGACACCGTTTGGGCCCCGAACAGGCGGAAACAAGCCACATATGCAAAATTCCAAGAATGGGCCTTGGGAGTGACCGGGGGCCCACAAGCAAAAGGAGTTGACCATGTTCAGGTGGTCAAACAGAGCTGAGACTTCTGTGACACACTCAAAATAGTATCAAGAAGCATCCCTCCAAGTTTCGTGGCGATTGGACACCGTTTGGGCCCCGAACAGGCGGAAACAAGCCACATATGCAAAATTCCAAAAATGGGCCTTAGGAGTGACCGGGGCCCACAAACAAAAGGAGTTGACCATGTTCAGGTGGTCAAACAGAGCTGAAATTTCTATGAAACACTTAAGATGGTGTCAAGCAACATCTCTCCACGTTTCGTGATGATTAGACATCATTCGGGCCTCAAACAGTGGAAAATAGATCGCATATGCAATGTTCCAAAAGTGGGCCTTGTCCGTGACCGGGGCCCAATTAATGAAAAAGTTGACCAACTTCCTGAAGTCAAAACGGGCTGAAATTTTTATGACATGTAGAAAATAGTGTTAAGAAGCATCCCTCCAAGTTTGGTGGCAATCGGACTTCGTTTGAGCCCAAAACAAATGAAAATGGGCCACATACGCGAAAAACCTGAAATTGGGCCTCGTTCGTGGCCCAGTCTGCGGTCACGGACCTTCAAGGGAGGTTTCCCACGATTTTGGGTGGTTTCCCTCCACTCCTCTTCGAAATCCAACTCCCCACAACTGCTATTAACTCCCCAAAACTGCACAAAACTGATTGGGAGTCTATAAAAAGGGGGAATTTGGAAGAAACAAGGACATACACACACATAAGGAAGAAAAGTGAAGAAATTGAAGAAAGGCACCACCTAAGGCAACAAGAAGCAAACTCCAGCAGCACTTCCACGACCATTCCCACCTTCTTTTCTTAGTTCTAAAGGTGAGCAAGAAAATTCAGAAGGAGAGAAGGAAGGGAAATGGCCAAAGTCCATACCATGTTCGTACGACGCCAATTTTTGAGAGGATGACATTGTCACCTCTGTTTCTCTCATTCGTAGGGCTTCTTAGCCATTACAAGAGTTGTGAAAGAAGCCTCTCTAGGCCTCATTTTGTTCCTTAAAAATGATAGGTTCAAATGACACAACTCCGGCTTCAAATTTGCCCATTTCGGACTTGAAACAAAAATGCAGTCCGTAAACACGAATGATGAGTTACAGCGGTTTCAATTGATTCCATGATAAAATGTGATCTTCTTGATGGTTGTCCACCGCTCCAAAGTCATGAGAATGGAGTTCCAACACTTGAAAGAAGTTCCAAGAAAGAACCAGCACGAACAGCACAAAAAAACGGAGACACAAGGCCATTGTCTGTCAGTGACCGTGACCCCCGGTCACTGGCGGGTTCCAGTGACCGCGGGTGAGTCACTGTCACTGGAAGGCCCTAGTGACCGCGGGTGAGTCACGGTCACTGGAAGGTCCCAGTGACCGCGGGTGAGTCACGGTCACTGGAAGGCCCGAGTGACCGCGGGTGAGTCACGGTCACTGGAATGGGGTAGTGACCGCGGGTCACGGTCACCCTCCATCTTTTCCCCTTTTCCACATTTTCTTCCACCTTATGTACATTTTCTTGTATTTTCCAAATTGAGATCACATCTGAGACTTGAGGGAGGGGTTGTAAATTTTCAAAATGTATGTAAACAACCTGCATCCCCGCGGTCAGGGCACTTGAACCCATGTAAACAAAAGGGAAATTAATGATGAACTGTAATTATTTTCCCATTCTTCTTAACGCTTAAAGTGCGTGAATGTCGGACCTTGATTCCGTAATTCATTTCCACGTATATACATTTTTAAGCGCGATCAGAAGATTGGCGCCGTCTGTGGGAATTTATATGCCCTAATTTGTGATCAAATTTGATGAAAAATGCATGAAAGTGCTGAAAATTGCTGAAAAATGCTGCTGTTGCACTGAAAGTGCCGCTGTTGCACTGTAACTGTTGCTATTTCTCTAAAAGTGCTGCTGTTGCCCTGAAAACTGCCGCTGTTGCACTGTAACTGCTGCTGTTGCACTGAAAGTGCCGCTGTTGCACTGTAACTGCTGCTGTTGCAGTGAAAGTGCCGCTGTTGCCCTGAAAACTGCCGCTGTTGCACTGTAACTGCTGCTGTTGCACTGAAAGTGCCGCTATTGCACTGTGACTGCCGCTATTGCACTGAAAGTGCTGCTGTTACCCTGAAAATTGCTGCTATTGCACTGAAGTGTTGCTGTTGCACTGAAAGTGCCGCTGTTGCACTGTAACTGTTGCTATTTCTCTAAAAGTGCTGCTGTTGTGTTGAAGAGTGCTGCTGTTTCACTGAAACTGCTGCTGTTGCACTGAGAGTGCTGCTGTTGTGTTGAAGAGTGCTGCTGTTTCACTGAAACTGCTGCTGTTGCACTGAGAGTGCTGCTGTTTCACTGAAACTGCTGCTATTGCACTGTAACTGCTGCTATTGCACTAGAAACTGCCGCTGTTGTGCTAGAAACTGCTGCTGTTTCATTGAAAACTGCTGCTAAAAGCCTGTGACCGGGGCACACGGTCACTTATCCATTTTTATGATGACAAAGGCTTAGTTAACCTCCAATTACACCCATACAAGACCTTTGATGTCTGCAATGGGTTTGAAAATATCATTAAAGGACTTTTGCACCTTGAAGTGCATATTGTTCATACAAATGAAGGCATTGGGCACCTTGATGTGCATACACTTGCCATTTAATTGGAAGAATTTGCATGTTGATGTGCATAACTTGATTGAAGAATTTGCACCTTGATGTGTATGAACCAAATCATCACCCTTTTCACTTTAGAAGAGTGATGATTCAGTTCAAAGGGCTTCTGACCCATATAAAAAGTTTATTAAATCAGTGATAAGACCAACGACATTGTAATTATGCATTGTCCGGCGTCAACCACTGATGGATCTTGTGTGGTCATTGTGATAGTGGTGCAGGCTTGATCCTGTGAGCCCTATCCCTTTGATTGATCCAACCCTCTCTTGCTTATAAGTTTGACACAGATAGTCTAGATATGCTGCTGAAATTTTGGTAGCAAGGACTAGTCAGCATAGCGTGCTTTTAAGCCTGACTCGATAAACCCGAAATGCTGCAGAAATTCTGACAGTAGGGATAGTCAGCATAGCATAATGAGATGGGATTTATGCCTATATCTAACCATTTCGGTTCAAAACCATGTTGGTCTAGATGGCATCTATAAACCATTCCGGCTAGCCCAAGAGGCAGCCATGTTGGTTATACTACTAATATAGTCTCATCGGCTAACTTTTTGCAGGAAACAACATGGGTTCTTTGATCATTACTTTTGACGAAGCTAAAGAGAGATTGTTCAAAATCTCCATGGCTCAGACCACAAGGGCACCCAAAAGGGGCCGAATGAACACCAATGCTCCTGCATCAAGGGTCTCGGTCTTTCAAAGGCTTTCTACTCCTTCAAGTTACATGACCTCAACCCACGATGGGTCATCAGAAACCTTGAAGCCCATCAAGAAGGCGAAGATTCCTCAAACTTGGGTCTCCAAATATGCCCAAAACCCCTTTGGAGTCTTTCACAAAGGTCACAATGACTTAAAACACAAAGTGAGGTTGGAAGGCAGTAATTTTCAGATCACCAAGCCTCGACTGGGGGCAAGGCAGGTTCGGTTTACGAACAACAAAACAGAGATACCCGTTGGTTCACAGCAGGAGGCTTTGCAGAAACAAAGGGTACATCTCAAAAAGCAAACCACTCGCAAGCAAGCCCTAGCCCATGAAAAAGGTCAGAAGGATGTTGTTATTCGAAATTGCCGTATGTGGTCACCACAGCCACGTATGCAGAAGTCCAGAAAAGCTGAGGAGAAACCCTTGGCCCCACTTGAAAAGAATGTCTTTTACCCTTTGACCCAGAAGGAGGGACGGAGGTTCGGCAGGAGGCGCTTACCTTCTGTGATTGTGGCACCATCACCATCACTTTCAACCCAGCGCTCGTCATATGGCACTAAAAACAAGAAAAATGCTGAACGATTGGTCATCAAAAATTCGACCGATCTCGTTCAATTTAAAAATCTGCTTCAACAAAAGAAGGAGCAGAAGAAGAAGATTGAAAGAAATGCTGTTAACATCCTCTCACTTCCCACTTCCGACCCTATAGATTGGGAGCAAGTTGCTAGCACTTCTAGGCCATTAGTTGCTAGATTCAGAGATCAAACTCTAGCATCCAGATTGGCCCAGCAAATAAAGAAGAGGGTTTTGTCTCGCTCCAAGAGGCATGCTCGGAAGCAGTCACAGCATAGAATCACTCAGAAATGGGTGATTAAAGAAGATGAGCCAAATTTAACCTCCTCATGTATGGTCGGACCTGGCTCAACCAGGAGAGTTACTCGGAGTATGGCTCGAACTCAGTCCCAAGATTCTAATTCGAACTCTCATTCAGATAGGACCTCTGACGATCATGGTTCTGATAAGGACTCAATAACTCTCCTGGATACCGAAGATAGTCAATCCACTCTTCCTACATCCTTTTACCCCCGTCAGTACACCATATTTATGGCTGAAGGGAGTGGGACCGGTAATGAAGAGGATGCCGGTAGAGGCAAAGATGTTAGCGAAGAAAATGCTGACGAAAATCAAGAGAATGACGTCAGTGATGTTGTCAAGCAACAAGGAGCTAAAATTGACCACCTGACGGCTCAATTGAAAATCTTAGCAGACAAACTGGGTAATCCAGCTGAAGCTCCTGTTAACTCCTTATTTGCTGATAGAAGAGAACAGGCAATGATCAGGAGGAATGCCACCAAAATTGACCTACTTACAGCACAAATCAAGGCACTAACAGATAAAGTAATCGCCTCAGATTCAACTCGAGGTGGTCACTCCTCAATCCTTGGTTTCCACGCAGATCCTGAAAAACCTGTAACTTTTAAAGAAGTGGAAGAAATTTTAAACAAATCAAAAGTGGAAACAAGGATGAAGAAAAAGGGTATTACATCTAAATACCCTCCGGAGTTTGATTTAGTTCCATTTCCACCAGATTACAAACTTCCGACTTTCCAGCCTTACCTTGGAAAAGGGTCAGCCTATCAGCATATAGTGCATTTTAAGTCGCTCCTTGGCAGTTTACCCGAATTGGATGCACTAAAAAAAAGGTTGTTTGTTGGTACATTGAAGGGAGTTGCTTTCGATTGGTACAAACAATTGCCAGAACTCTCCTTCACTACATGGCCAGTTACAGAAGAAAAGTTTCTACTTCACTTTCAGGAAGAAGATCAAACGGTCACCTTCGCTATGCTCAGTAGTACAAAGCAAGGGGATAATGAAACTGCACAAGCCTTTATCAATAGATGGAGAGCATTATCTTACAGATGCCTAGAACAACCATCTCCAAAGGCGACAATTGAAATGTGCAAAACCAATTTACGGCCAGAGATTAAGGCTATCATACTTAGTCATAAAACTAAGTCTTTGGCCAGATTGGTTGAAGTAGCCACTGATGCGGAGTTAACCTTGAAAGAAATTAGCCAGAAGAAAGCAAGTTCCCGAAAAATGGAATCATCATCATCTTCTGCTCCAAAACCAACTGTGCCGAAACCCCAGAAGAAGCAGGAGGTATTCAATGTACAAACCTCCAAACCAGTTCCTCAAAAACCACAGAATGGCAAGACGGAGCAAAATAAAAAGGAAGAATATGAAAAGAGGAAGCAAACTAAGTACCCTTTTGACGGGGACATTGAAGTCATCTTCCAAGCATTGATGGAGAACAACAAGCTCGAGCTTCCACCCATGAAAAAGCCAGAGCAAGCGGGTCGTGTTAATGATCCAAACTATTGTGCATACCATCGGATGGTATCTCATCCTTTGAAAGATTGCTTTATCCTAAAAGAAAAGGTCAATGAGATGTGGAAAAATGGAATAATAACATTTGACCGAAAATATGATGCGGCCCCAGTCAATATGATTTCCTTCGGACAATTTGCACCTGTGGCAATACCCGCTCCATCAAGGCCACCAATGGTCGAATTCCGGGTCATCAATGCACTACATAATGAACAGGGGTTGATACTTATCAAAGATTCTTCAGGGCAGGAAATGTGGGTTCACCCGGACTTAATAAATGATGAAGGATGGGAAAAAGTGAAAACTAAACCCACACCTGTGGAAAGAAGAAAGATCAAAAGGCAAATTAAAGGTCTCCAGAAAACTGCTCAAAAGAAACAAGAACAACAGTTTGAGCAGAAGAAAGACAAGGCGGTCGAGGCCCCAGTCTTAGAAAATCCTCCCAGATCAGCCAGAGGTCATTTTACTCTAGCCGACTACATCATTCCAATTCCAAAAGATGAGGAAGAACCAGCAATATCTAGCTGCAATCGGATATCATGGGATGGTACACCCCCTAACTCCGATGATGAAAATCAATGGTCGGATTACTCTGATCTTGAAGACGATCAATGGATCGATGATTATTTTGCTGATGAATACCCTTCTGATGAGGATGAGGATTTCGAACAAGCCTTTGACCCCGAGACGGAAACGCTTAATATTAAGCACGGTTTAAATACACTATCAGTGACCTTGTATGATATACACAGGCCAAGTTCAAGTGGCTGGTCGAATGATCCTCCTCTTTTTCCACTACCTCCAGAAGTTCATCCGGATCCACTACCATTAGTCGGGCACGATGAAGTTCGGGATCAGCAGACGGTTTTTCCTCCTTCCACGCCAGATGCTTCTTCCACACCTAATTCAGAGTTGATCTTTTCAAATGAAAATTCTGAATTAAGTAATCAGTTTGTTGACTTTAACTCAGTCAGGGAACTTGGGTTACCGAGGAGACAAAATAACCCTAGTATGAGTAATATTGTCGAGAATATCTCTGACTTTGAAGAGGAACTGTCAACGGCTCCTTCCCTGGTGGTTTTGAATGCTGCCATAGAACCCCAAACATCGCAGGCTATTCCCAATGGTGTAAACCAAGAAGTAGGCCTGGAAGAGGTCAACCAGCTTTTCATCGAACCAGAAGAAGTCAATGCCATAAGAAGAGACACACGACCAGAAATTGACAGAAGCAACATGCTTAATGATGGCACTCGCTCTGGTCGTAACTATAGGGTCAACTATGATAAATCCTCTGTTCCTTCCTCTTCTTATGTAAACCCTTCGGGAGGCAATACCAATGTAAATGTAACTTCTCCAGAAGTAAATGATAATGCAAGGCCACCAGAGCCATTCACGTATGATGTTGTTGAACACCTTAAGCACATACCTGCACGACTCCACATTTTTGATCTCCTGCAGATGTCCAAGGAGACTCGTGACAACTTCATACGAGCACTACAGGCCTTGAATATTGAGAATCATACTCATATAGCACAAGTGCATCAAATAGAAAAGAATTATTTGAAGGCGAAATCCAAGAAGCCTCAAAAGCAATGCAAGGAGTGCCTCTTAACTCACAATGCTTCTAAAGCTACTATCTCTTTCACCAAAGAGGATCTCCTCTTGGGAAATATGAAGCATACGAGGCCACTTTATTTCACGGCCTACATCAAAGATATGCCTGTCCCAAGAGTTCAAGTTGACCCAGGGTCAGCTCTAAATCTCATCACAATCACGGCCCTTCAAGAGCTCGGTATTCCAGTGAGCAAACTGTCTGCTACAAAGACTTCTATTCAAGGTTATGATGGGGAAGTCCAGGATCCGATTGGTAAAATCCGAATTCGATTCCAGTTGGGAGATTTAGTCTCAGAGGCCACTCTGCATGTGGTAAAAACTCGTGCTTGCTATAACATCCTCTTGGGGAGACGATGGCTTCATGATTATGCCATAGTACCTTCTACTCTTCATCAATGCCTTAAATACATCGACAACGAGGGGAAGGTACATCGAGTCTTTGCAGAGGAAAAGCCATTCAAAGGAAAAGAGGTTTATTTCACAGACGCAGCAATGTATCAAGAAATGCCTACAAAATCCAACTCAGATACAAAGAATGCTGCTGTGAATGATAATCCTGCAGAACCTTTCACTATTTCAGCAAAGAAAGTTGGTCAAAAATCTAATCTCTCCATAAAGTTGGAATGTGCAGGAAAATCTGCGGCAAAATGCGTGGATATCAAAGCTCCTTTGATAATTAAGGTGAAATCTGAAATCAAAAAGCCAGATCCACCTTTAATCATATCCACAAAGCTATCAAAAGTAAAAGATGCTGAACATCAGAAGTTTTCATTTTCGGCCAACATGGTATCCTCGAGCTCTAATCAAAAAAGCAATGATATACCTCCCCCTAATATGGGAATATCGCCTATAAAGCCTGATTCTCCCATCACTTTTAGTCAATTGATATTGACATCACAGCAGAGGGGAGAATTAGCCGACAGGTACATTGATAGATGGCTCCGTTTGGCTGAAAGATGTGAAAATCCTCCACACTGCTCCGCATGGATTCACTTGTGCTGGGTAGGTTTTCGGCCAGCTCTCCGCAGCTTAACCATGGCAATGGAATTTCAAACCTTTGATGAGATGTCTCGAATTGTATCATCTCTCGAAGTGGCACTCCACCGGCTGCGCAGGAGGTCTAGAAGAATGCGTCCAATACATGTCATTTCAATGATCAGAGATACAGATTCTGAGTTGGATTCTGAAGACGCTGAAGAAATGAGCACCTTCGTGCATTCTATGGTAGACTGCAATCTTCCACTTATGCCATGGCCTACTCCCTCTCACATTTATGAATTCGAAGGTTCTTGCTTTCTGGTACCTTCATCTAAGCAGTATAATCATCCGATTATTTTTCATCGGGCTGAAGATACTTCTCCACCAGATATCATTGACAAAATCAGTAATGAGGGAAAAATCCGGCTCGATATTTATAATCCTGTGGTCTGTAATATGATGAAAAATATGGGGTACAATCTCAAGAAACCTATGGGTCTTGGATTAACTACAAATGGTATACGGGCTCCTTTGGATGTCTTTACTCCAGAGATGAAAGAAGATCTCCAGACAGGGGGCAGAATTGAGCAGCTGCGTCATTGCATAGGATATGTTCCTTACAGTAACATTCCTAAATTTAAACAAGGTGTTAAAGCCAGATCGGTAGTCTTCACTGAAGAATATGACTCGGATGACTCTCATGAAATTCCTGTGCTTCAAGATCCCGTTGATTGGGCCACTTTTCAGCATCCTGAGGGGGCAAGTGATGAAGATGATGCTGCATCACAAATCACTGACTATTGGCCACCTGAACTCAACGAGGAAATAAGCCCGTCCCAACATGTCCGCTGGGAATGCTTAGCCCTTGATGTAAAAGCCAAAGAGCCTAAAAAACCAAATCCTTGGAAAGGGATCAAGCCTTGGCTAAAACCCCCAACTGAAACCCCAGAGGGTTTCACAGAGTTAGAAACTTCCAATAACAATGTAGAAACACTTCCTCCTAATCCTCCAACTGAGGACCAAGTACAAGAAATAAACTTGGGAACCCCAGAAAATCCCCGACCTACCTTTGTAAGCTCTCAAATTAAAGGAAGTGAACTTGATTTGTATGTGGGATTTTTGCGAGAGTTCATAGATTGCTTTGCATGGACTTATGCAGAAATGCCGGGCTTAGATCCAGAAATCTCCATACACAAATTAAATATAGCAGATGATGCTAAACCTGTAAAACAGGACCAAAGGAGGACTAAGCCTGAAATCATGGAGAAGATAGAAGCAGAAGTTCAGAAACTCAAAGGCGTTAATTTCATCCGTGAAGAACAGCATCCAGACTGGTTGGCTAATATAGTCCCAGTTACTAAAAAGAATGGACAAATCAGAATCTGTATTGACTTCAGAGATCTGAATAAAGCCTGCCCCAAAGATGATTTTCCATTACCTATACCAGAAATAATGATTGACAATACTTTTGGGTTCGAAAGAATGTCATTCATGGATGGCTTCTCGGGGTATAATCAGATCAAAATGTTCAAAGAGGATGAGAAACACACTTCCTTTAGAACTCCATTCGGCATATACTGCTATACTGTCATGCCATTTGGTCTCAAAAATGCTGGAGCCACGTACCAAAGAGCAATGATGAAAATATTCAAGGACTTACAACATAAATCTGTTGAATGTTATGTTGATGATTTGGCAGTCAAGAGCAAGCATAAATCAGACCATCTCGCCGATCTTCGCACTGTCTTTGAGAGATTACGGAAATTCAATCTTCGAATGAATCCCCTGAAATGTTTTTTCGGAGTTTCTTCCGGAAAGTTTCTAGGATTTGTGGTGCGAAAAGGGGGCATTGAAATAGATCCCGTCAAAATCAAAGCCATATTGGAAATGCCTTCGCCGAGAAATTTGAGAGAATTGAAAGGATTACAGGGAAAACTCGCCTACATCCGACGGTTCATTTCCAACTTGTCCGGAAAGTGCAGACCATTCTCCAAATTGATGAAGAAAGGAGTAGACTTTGTATGGGACAAAGCTTGTGAAAATGCTTTTCAGGATATCAAACAATATCTTACAAATCCGCCAGTTCTTTCAGCTCCAATTCCGGGCAAGCCTTTCATTCTTTATACAAGAGCTCTTGATCATTCCTTGGGAGCATTGTTAGCTCAAAAGAATGATGAAGGAAAGGAGGTGGCACTCTATTACCTGTCAAGGATGCTAGTTGGTGCTGAGCACAATTATCACCCAATAGAAAAAGAATGTCTAGCCCTTATGTTTGCAATACAAAAGCTGCGGCATTACATCCTCTCTAATGTGGTGTATCTGGTTTCCAATATTAATCCATTAAAGGTATTAGTGACAAAAGCCGGGGCGTTAAGTGAACGTCTGGCCAAATGGTCCATCCTTCTTTCTCAATATGACATCAGATACACTCCTGCGAAAGCAGTAAAAGGACAAGCTCTTGCAGATTTTCTAACAGAACATCCACTGTCAGAAGATTCTGAGTTCACAGACAATCTCCCTGATGAGTCAATCTTCTTCGCTGAACAAACACGGCAATCCACCATTGATTCAGATCTACATTGGGCCATGCATTTTGATGGAGCTTCCAGGACTAATGAACGAAGAATGCCAGTATCAGGGGTTGGAATTATTTTCTGCAGTCCAGAAAGATTTTATGTTCCTCACTCCTTTTCATTGATCAAGCCATGCTCGAACAATGTGGCAGAATACACGGCATTAATTATGGGGCTTGAGTTAGCTTTAGATGCTAGCATTAACATGCTAGGGGTCTATGGAGATTCGCAACTTGTGATTAAGCAAATGAATCATGAGTATGAAGTAAAGAAGCCAGACCTAATTCCCCTTTTCAATAGGGCATATGAACTCAAACAAAGGTTTAAATCGATTGAGTTTCATCATGTTCCGAGATGCCAGAATGTCAAAGCAGACGCCTTAGCAAGCTTGGCAGCTTCAATGGCAATCTCTGAGAATGACAAGATGATATTGGAAGTTGTTGAGAGAAGACTTCTACCCCCACTCGATACTTACAAGGCAGTAGAAGATAGCTTCACTGTAATCAAAAATCGAATTTCATATTTCCAAAACTCATTCAGGGATTGGAGAGATCCTTTTATTGATTACATTCTGCATGGAGTATTACCAGAGAATCCTAAAGATAGAACCAGTATTCAAAGGCGAGCTCTCAAATTCCATTTTGATTTGCCCTCAAAAACTCTTTATCGCAAATCATACGATGGAGTTCTACTTCGATGTTTATCCCCGAAAGAAGCTGAACAAGTTCTCAGAGAAGTTCATGCGGGCCTATGTGGTGCTCACCAAGCTGGACCAAAACTTCATGATCAAATTCGAAGATTAGGCTACTATTGGCCTACCATGGTGTCTGATGCTATTAATTTTGCTAAAAGATGCAATGAGTGCCAAATTCATGGTGATTACATTCACCAGCCTCCTGAACATTTGCACCCTATGACCACTTCTTGGCCGTTTGAATCTTGGGGAATGGATATAGTGGGGAAGATCAGTCCACCCTCAGAACGTGGACATCAATTCATTTTGGCTGCAACCGATTACTTCTCCAAATGGGCAGAAGCAGTACCTCTCACAGAAGTCAAAACTGATACAGTCCTTAGCTTCCTGAAAACTCATGTCATTTGCCGTTTTGGGGTGCCCAAACGTCTGTATCATGACAATGGCCCGCAATTCAATAATAATAAATTTTACAGATTCTGTGACAAATACGGAATTCAGTGTTGTCCATCTACAGCGTATAACCCCGCGGCCAACGGACTTGCTGAGGCTTTTAACAAAACCATTTGCAAGATTTTGAAGAAAATGGTTTCTGACAACAAAAAGAGTTGGAGTACCAGGCTTCCTGAAGCATTATGGGCTTACAGAACTACAGTTCGTGGTCCTACCAAATCAACACCGTACTCCTTGGTCTATGGTTGTGAAGCTGTAATACCTTTGGAAATTCAACTTCCCTCTTTTCGGGTGGCTGTGATAAACAAATATACTGAAGAAAAGAATGCCAAACTCAGATTGCAAGAGCTAGAAAACCTTGATGAGAAAAGACTTGCCGCTCGACAAAGTATTGAGTTGTACCAAGCTCGTATGGCTGCATCTTTCAACAAAAAGGTCAAGTATAGAGCTTACAAGAAAGGAGATCTAGTCCTTGCAGTTAGAAGACCTATGTTTTCCACGCACTTGTCGGGAGGCAAGTTCGAACCTAAATGGGAAGGACCTTTTGTTGTCGACAAGGTTTACTCCAATGGCACATATGCGCTCCTCACACTTGAAGGGGACAGGTGCATGATGCCTATCAATGGAAAACTTCTCAAGAAATACTATACCTGAATGTCATTGGTACACCCAAACCATGTACAATGTACCCAAACCATGTACAGTGTACATTCTCACTCCTAACCAAAATCAAAATCCTTTGGTTTCGAGCCTTACAACCTATGACTCGTAACCAAAATCCTTCAGATTTGTATAAAATGACTGCGAGGATCAAGTCCTTCGACCCCTCTAGTCAAACCTTTGTTACTCGGATAATGTCCTTACAAGACCCCTTGTAACATCCTGCTATATAGATTAAGTCTTTTTGCAGACTCTATATAGCAAAACTCAGCTATGTGGAATAAGTCTTTTTGCAGACCCCATATAGCTAATCCTTAGTTATATAGAACAAGTCTTTTTACAGACCCTATATGACTGCCTTCGGTTATATAGAACAAGTCTTTTTGTAGACCCTGTATAACCAAAATCTAAACAAAAACCAAAACCAAATCTTTGTCCTAAGGAATAAGTCAAGGATCCCGGGGAAAGCCTCACACATGGGCACCGGATAACATCCACTTTGTTTGACCCCTTTCGACACCAAAAGGATCAAGTCATGGACCCTGGAGAAAGCCTCACACATGGGCACTGGATAACGTCCACCTATATGACTTCCATATTTTCGATTTGTGGATCCAAACGATCGCAAATCACACCCTCATACAAATCTGAGAAAACCAAACCAAATAAACCATCCATATAAACCAAACAAACCATCCACATAAACCACACCAAACCTCCACAAAAAATCAACCCAAACACCCATACCAATGACAAAAATAGAAAGAAAAACATTTTCCATTGATATCCATCTTAAAGTTTGAATACAAGCAGTGAAGTCAATGTACACATGGCCCTCAGGGCTAATCAGAAAAAGCAAAACCATCAAATGGAAGGTGCAGCAGAGAATCTCAGTCCAGGAACTTCTCCAGTTTCCCCTTTGCTTTCAGTACTTCTGCTATGAGGATGTGCCCTTTTGTAGCTTGCATAAGCTGGGATAGCAGTACTAATGTCAATCTCGTCCAGCTTACACCAATACAAATGCCAGTTTCTCGATGACAAAGCCTTAGCTCTCTGGAGCCACAAGTTGACATCAGATGCTTCATTTGGATCTTTCGGATCAGGCTCTCTTGTGGTCTTACCCTTGGCACGACTTTTTGGTGCCCCAGCTGTGGCAGTTGCAAGTGCTTTACCCTTCCTATCTGCAAAACAAATCAAAAGAAAGGAAAGATGGGTATCAGTGACAATGATAGGGAACTTCTTCTTAAAAAAAAAAAAAAAAAAATTCGGCAGCATCTCTCCTTAGTATAAGGCCAAAAGGAAAAGGCAATACTCAGTTCTGAGACCAAGAATTGGCATCAAAGGCACACTTAAGTCTCAAAACCGAGGCTCCCGGTCCAAACAGATGTTCAAGCATCTTAAGACCTTTACAGGGGGCAGCAGGTTCGTGTTCAAGCACGAAAATGGCATTCTATAATTCCCACAGAGGCTCTGATCACAGAAAGTTAGATGCGTGTTCAGTGGTGTGCATGTTACTACTCAAATACAGTGGTTTTGGCAGTGAGCTTGCTCGATGCTGACTTCACCAGAGAATGAAATTCAGGCATCACCATGCGCCAAGAAAAGTTCATATGGTCAGTAGATTGATGAGCTTGAGATGATTTCACAAAAGTCATCTTACATCAGTTCTTAAAAAAAAAAAAAAAAAAAGGGATGCATCCAGAAAGCCAGGCTTGGATTCAGTCATGAACAAACACAAGAGAAGATGAAAAGGAAATTCTTACCAGCCATAGTCTGTGCTTGAGATGATGAAAGAAACCCAAGTCCTGCTTGGTAACTGAGAGGAAGATGCACCCAGCACCTCTCTGCTTCCACCCTTTCTCTCGGTCTCTTCCAGTTGTCTCTCTCTCTTTCTCGGTTTCCCTCTGTTTCCCTCAAATTCTTTCTTTTTTTTTCCTCTCCCGATCACTCTCCCTCTTTCTCAGTTTTCCGTCTCTCAATTTCTTTTTTTCTCTCTCTCGGTCTCTCTCTCTCGGTCTCTCTCCCTCTTTTTCTTTCTCTCTCTCTCGGTCTCTCTCTCTTTTCTCTCTCTCTCCCAGTCTCTCTATTTTTTTCTCTCGGTCTCTCTCTCCCTCTTTTTCTCTTTCTTCTCTCTCTCCTAATTTCTCTCTCTCTCGGTCTCTCTCTCTTTTCTCTCCCTCACGTTTTCTCTCTCTCCCAGTTTCTCTGTTTTCTCTTTCGGTTTCTCTCTCTCCCGCTCTTTTCTCTCTCCTCTCGGTTCCTCTTTTTCTCTCTCCTCTCGGTCTCTCCTCTCCCTCTTTTTCTCTTTCTTCTCTCTCTCCTAATTTCTCTCTCTCTCGGTCTCTCTCTCTTTTCTCTCCCTCACGGTTTCTCTTTCTCCCAGTCTCTCTGTTTTCTCTTTCGGTTTCTCTCTCTCCCGCTCTTTTCTCTCTCCTTTCGGTTCCTCTTTTTCTCTCTCCTCTCGGTCTCTCCTCTCCCCCTCGGTTTCTCTCTCTCCCGCTCTTTTCTCTCTCCTTCCCGCTCGGTTTCTCTCTCTCCCGCTCTTTTCTCTCTCCCGCTCTTCTCTCTCTCTCTTTTTTCTCTCCTCTCGGTTTCTCTCTTTTTCTCTCCCGCTCTTTTCTCTCTCCTCTCGGTTCCTCTTTTTCTCTCTCCTCTCGGTCTCTCCTCTCCCTCTCGGTTTCTCTCTCTCCCGCTCTTTTCTCTCTCCTCTCGGTTCCTCTTTTTCTCTCTCCTCTCGGTCTCTCCTCTCCGCTCAGTTTCTCTCTCCCCACTCTTTTCTCTCTCCCTCCTTCTTTCTCTCGGTCTCTCCCCCTTCTTCTCAGTTTTTTTTTTTTTCAAAAAAAAAAAAGGGCTCAGTCTCCCTTTCTCTTTGTTGGCTTGAGCCAAAAAAAAAAAAAAAAAAAAAATCCCCCTCAATTACTGTTGATCATTCCTCCCACGATTATTGCAAACTTGAATTAGTGAAGCCCATTGCCGAATCCCTTCAAGTTCAGGTAGTTGACGCGTCACCCTCCTTCTCACGAATACAATTTGGTGAAAATCAGTGGAGTCTAAACCTTGATCAAGTCTCGATGGATTCGTCCCTCTTCATCTACGGTCCCTTGATTTTAAGCAATGGAATCCATAACATGATCATCTTTTGTTTGAAATTCTTATGATGGGTCCACTTGGGGTAATTTACAAAATGAAATAATCCTATTTTAGAGTATTTTGAGGGAAATCATACAAAAAAAAAAAAAAAAGAGAGATACGAAGTCTCTTTCCAAATCAACTTTGGGTCAAAATTTGATTTCAAACCAATGTCTCAAATTGTTTTTCATCAAAACCCATAAAGGCCAATCTCTTTCAAAATTACATCTCATTTTGTCAAAATTGCATCTCATTTTAAATCATGTCAAGCCAAGTCCAAACCCAAACTTTGATCTTTGAAAATGAACCAAAAATCCATGAAGATCCAAACCCAAATCCATTTTCTCTAAAACTTTTGAATTTCTTAAAACCTCAGGGATTCTTATTGTGGGTGTTCCCCACATCCCCACAGAGACGCCACTCTGGATATCTGTGAAAATAGGTCAAAAGAAAATCAAATTCATTTCCAAAATCCAAACGAAATTCATAAACTTCTGAATTTTCTAAATACCTAAGGGATTCCTTTGTGGGTGTTTCCCACAGTCCCCACGGAGATGCTACTTTTGACATCCGTGAAAATAGGGCAAAGAAATTCGGATTTCTTATGTCTTTTCAAAATTCCGTCATCAAACCCTTCATGGTTTTTTATCAAAATTTTCAAATCCCAAAGTTTAGGCCTACAACCTACCTTGACAAACTGTCTTTTCATCAAGCCATCCATCATTCCCACAGATTGGCTATTTCGAGGCACAATGATTATTATACCATAATCATTGCACCTCGAGGGGGCACTTGTTGACCTATAAAAATTGCAAATATTGCAGCGAAAACACCTCATCTCAGCTTAATTTAGGCTACAGAGGTTATTTGCAGATCTTGGGGAATCACTGTGAGAACTGGCATTCCATGAAGATCAAGATAGCTGGAACTCTCAGAAGAAGTTCAAATTTCGGGTTGAATAGACATCATCGAACTCAAAAGCCACAAGCATGTCAGCCTGAAGTCAGTTCCCCCCAAGCCAGGGGGTCACTGACCAAAGTCCTGCTTCCCGATGTCCAAAATTAATGAAATTTAGATGCGAAGCTTCAGTCATACTCAGAAGATACTTTGCAAATTTTCAAGATGAAAAGACTCTGTTTGGCCTAAATTTCATTACATGTCAGCTTAGAGGACAGTAACCCTGAATTTGGGGATCATCGGCTAAGATCTTACTTCCAGAAGGCCAAAGCAGATAAAATTTGGAACAAATGCTCAAAGAATGCCCCAAGTTATTCTCCCAAAGTTTCAAGTCAAGGGGAGGCTGTTCGGATAGAAAACAGGCTAACTATCTCAATGTGGAGAGAATAGTGACTTAACGCATGCAATGAATAGGTTACTGTTCGAAATCCTACTTCCTCAAATCCAAACTGCATGAAATTTGGATGAATACTCCAAGATGTTCTTGACGTCAGTCCCTCCGAGTTTCAAATCAAACCGGGGTCATTTGGGCTTCAAACAGCTGAAACAAGGGCCCACTGTCATAAAAAGTCAACTGGGAGGTTGACCATGTGCAGGTGGTCAAACAGAGGTGAAACTTCTGTGACACACTCAAAATAGTGTCAAGAAGCATCCCTCCAAGTTTCGTGGCGATTGGACACCGTTTGGGCCCCGAACAGGCGGAAACAAGCCACATATGCAAAATTCCAAGAATGGGCCTTGGGAGTGACCGGGGGCCCACAAACAAAAGGAGTTGACCATGTTCAGGTGGTCAAACAGAGCTGAAACTTCTGTGACACACTCAAAATAGTGTCAAGAAGCATCCCTCCAAGTTTCGTGGCGGTTGGACACCGTTTGGGCCCCGAACAGGCGGAAACAAGCCACATATGCAAAATTCCAAGAATGGGCCTTGGGAGTGACCGGGGGCCCACAAACAAAAGGAGTTGACCATGTTCAGGTGGTCAAACAGAGCTGAAACTTCTGTGACACACTCAAAACAGTGTCGAGAAGTATCCCTCCAAGTTTCGTGGCGATTGGACACCGTTTGGGCCCCGAACAGGTGAAAACAAGCCACATATGCAAAATTCCAAGAATGGGCCTTGGGAGTGACCGGGGGCCCACAAGCAAAAGGAGTTGACCATGTTCAGGTGGTCAAACAGAGCTGAAACTTCTGTGACACACTCAAAATAGTGTCAAGAAGCATCCCTCCAAGTTTCGTGGCGATTGGACACCGTTTGGGCCCCGAACAGGCGGAAACAAGCCACATATGCAAAATTCCAAGAATGGGCCTTGGGAGTGACCGGGGGCCCACAAACAAAAGGAGTTGACCATGTTCAGGTGGTCAAACAGAGCTGAAACTTCTGTGACACACTCAAAACAGTGTCGAGAAGTATCCCTCCAAGTTTCGTGGCGATTGGACACCGTTTGGGCCCCGAACAGGCGGAAACAAGCCACATATGCAAAATTCCAAGAATGGGCCTTGGGAGTGACCGGGGGCCCACAAGCAAAAGGAGTTGACCATGTTCAGGTGGTCAAACAGAGCTGAAACTTCTGTGACACACTCAAAACAGTGTCGAGAAGTATCCCTCCAAGTTTCGTGGCGATTGGACACCGTTTGGGCCCCGAACAGGCGGAAACAAGCCACATATGCAAAATTCCAAGAATGGGCCTTGGGAGTGACCGGGGGCCCACAAGCAAAAGGAGTTGACCATGTTCAGGTGGTCAAACAGAGCTGAAACTTCTGTGACACACTCAAAATAGTGTCAAGAAGCATCCCTCCAAGTTTCGTGGCGATTGGACACCGTTTGGGCCCCGAACAGGCGGAAACAAGCCACATATGCAAAATTCCAAAAATGGGCCTTGGGAGTGACCGGGGCCCACAAACAAAAGGAGTTGACCATGTTCAGGTGGTCAAACAGAGCTGAAATTTCTATGAAACACTTAAGATGGTGTCAAGCAACATCTCTCCAAGTTTTGTGATGATTGGACATCATTCGGGCCTCAAACAGTGGAAAATAGATCGCATATGCAATGTTCCAAAAGTGGGCCTTGTCCGTGACCGGGGCCCAATTAATGAAAAAGTTGACCAACTTCCTGAAGTCAAAACGGGCTGAAATTTTTATGACATGTAGAAAATAGTGTTAAGAAGCATCCCTCCAAGTTTGGTGGCAATCGGACTTCGTTTGAGCCCAAAACAAATGAAAATGGACCACATACGCGAAAAACCTGAAATTGGGCCCCGTTCGTGGCCCAGTCTGCGGTCACGGACCTTCAAGGGAGGTTTCCCACGATTTTGGGTGGTTTCCCTCCACTCCTCTTCGAAATCGAACTCCCCACAACTGCTATTAACTCTCCAAAACTGCACAAAACTGATTGGGAGTCTATAAAAAGGGGGAATTTGGAAGAAACAAGGACATACACACACATAAGGAAGAAAAGTGAAGAAATTGAAGAAAGGCACCACCTAAGGCAACAAGAAGCAAACTCCAGCAGCACTTCCACGACCATTCCCACCTTCTTTTCTTAGTTCTAAAGGTGAGCAAGAAAATTCAGAAGGAGAGAAGGAAGGGAAATGGCCAAAGTCCATACCATGTTCGTACGACGCCAATTTTTGAGAGGATGACATTGTCACCTCTGTTTCTCTCATTCGTAGGGCTTCTTAGCCATTACAAGAGTTGTGAAAGAAGCCTCTCTAGGCCTCATTTTGTTCCTTGAAAATGATAGGTTCAAATGACACAACTCCGGCTTCAAATTTGCCCATTTCGGACTTGAAACAAAAATGCAGTCCGTAAACACGAATGATGAGTTACAGCGGTTTCAATTGATTCCATGATAAAATGTGATCTTCTTGATGGTTGTCCACCGCTCCAAAGTCATGAGAATGGAGTTCCAACACTTGAAAGAAGTTCCAAGAAAGAACCAGCACGAACAGCACAAAAAAACGGAGACACAAGGCCATTGTCTGTCAGTGACCGTGACCCCCGGTCACTGGCGGGTTCCAGTGACCGCGGGTGAGTCACGGTCACTGGAAGGCCCTAGTGACCGCGGGTGAGTCACGGTCACTGGAAGGTCCCAGTGACCGCGGGTGAGTCACGGTCACTGGAAGGCCCGAGTGACCGCGGGTGAGTCACGGTCACTGGAATGGGGTAGTGACCGCGGGTCACGGTCACCCCCCATCTTTTCCCCTTTTCCACATTTTCTTCCACCTTATGTACATTTTCTTGTATTTTCCAAATTGAGATCACATCTGAGACTTGAGGGAGGGGTTGTAAATTTTCAAAATGTATGTAAACAACCTGCATCCCCGCGGTCAGGGCACTTGAACCCATGTAAACAAAAGGGAAATTAATGATGAACTGTAATTATTTTTCCATTCTTCTTAACGCTTAAAGTGCGTGAATGTCGGACCTTGATTCCGTAATTCATTTCCACGTATATACATTTTTAAGCGCGATCAGCGGGAAGTGCCAAAGCACAATTACTAGAAGTGCCAAAACACTATCAAGTGTCCGAAGACACTTTAAACGTCTCCAAGAGACAATAAACAAGGATGCACTTCAATGAAAAAACCCAAATTCCATTAATCAACTCTTAATAATCCTTCATTACAATGCAATATAAATAGTAAATAACTTAGGGCCTAAGAAATATAATGAAACTAGGAAACTATATAATATAGGAAACTAAATCCCAATTACAACTCATTAAATAAAATTAGCAATCTAATAATATATAATTACTCAATAAAAATCCTAAATCTAATTGGGCCCTACACATATGGCCATTGAGGTTATTACTGCATCATTCTCTACAGTTTGGAAAGAATTTAACCTCGAGTTCGGTAAAAGTCCACCTCGGTCAAATATCAATCGGATAAACTTGCAATCCATTGGCTGAACATGAGCTTTTGCTCACATTTTGAAGACTATGCAATATTCTTCTCCAATTTGAAGTAATAATGATGCATCCTGTACTTTGGAAGATAAATTTTGTGTGGATCTATGATCGAGTATTTGGATGTATCACATGTGGAAGTCGCACCATCACATCATAATCTCGGACTAGTTCTTCATCTCCCAATTTCCATTGTTAATCCCCAATGACAAAATCAATGTGACTGTAAAAGGGGGACAACCACAACTTGTTCTTCTTGTCTCAGTGCTTGCATTTTTTTTATCATTATTATTCATAGGGAAAATTCGAGACCAAGTGCACATGTGGAATCTTCTGTGTTTTGCTTTGACTTTTTCGACTGCATATCCTCTAGCACTGGTCCCTCAACATGGTCTACTTTATATGTAGCAACTTTTATTCTTGAGGTGTAACATTCACTAGATGAGACCTTTTAAGCATCCACTCCATATGAACTGCTTCCCAATATGCTTCATGAATGTTTTTGCAGTCATTCATTCTCTCTACTATATCTAGTCTCAAGCCTCCGAGGAAACTAATTAAATCGTGTCCTTCCTCATATTCTAATCCACTTGTCATGGAGTCATATAAACCTGTCACCATAGTCAAGAATAAACATTTCTCCTTGTTTCAAATTAAAAAATGACCAAAAAAGGACTTTATTTTCAAAATACCATAAGCCATATTTATCTTCATATTTGTATCTTTTAAGTATGTTGAAGATTGTAGTATCACGAAATTTCACTGTGAATTAAAAAATGGACGAACCTAATGTGTAGATCTGTACTCCACAAATGCACTAGCGACGATAGATCTAAAATCTAATCTCAAATGAACCTAATATTGCGAAATAAATTCTGACCTTAATCTAAGTGTGAACTACTTTTGTTAGTGCAATGATGATGTCAATAGATGAGCCAAGGATCTGATATCAGTAGCTTGCTTAACTACTTGGGCTTATTGTTTGAATGGGTCAGGTCAACTTGACCTAGACCTGAACTCAACTTGACCTTGGCTGTAACTTAAGACACCTAGACAAATGTGAATAAGTGCCACGTGTGACTGTTTACCCTCGATACCAGCACACATAAGAAACTAGGCTTTAATACCAATCTGATGCAGGTCCTAGGATTAGAGCTTGTAAGAAGTACCGAAACACAATCGTGTCCAAACACACTTCAAACATCTTCAAGAGACAATAAATGAGGAGTCAAGGATGCACCTCAATGGGAAAACCCAAATTCTATTTATCAACTATGAATAATTCTTCATTACAATGCCATATAAATAGTAAAATAACTTGAAGCCTAAAAATCTAATGAAACTAGGAAACTACAAATTATAGGAAACTAAATTCCAATTAGAACTCATTAAATAAAATTAGCAATCTTATGATATATAGTTACTAAATAAAAATCCTAAATCTAATTGGGCCCTACACGTGGACATTGAGGTCAATACTGCATCACTTCCGTCAACAAATGAGAATGTGCTAGCAATAAATGAGTTTCTGTTATAAAATGTATTATCATAGGTGGATGCCCACATTGAGATCCACATAAGATAAGGGGATTAGTTAGGATTAAAGTCTTTCCCTATTAGGTTGCTTGGGGAGAAAGCAATCTTATTATATAAATAAGATCTTCCTCCCCCCTATTATGTACATATAGATCTTTCAATAAGAAGATCCCTCTCTTCCTCTCTACTTCTCTTTGTTCTTGTTTGATATTTCATATCACGTTATCACCACGATTTGCACAACGAGTGGAGCCGGAGATCACGATACTCTCTTGGTAAACCATTGTTCGTTGTTTGGTTTCTTTCTACCAAAACTAAAAGAGAAGTGAAGGGAAGAGAAGAGAGAGTAAAGGATTAAAGTTGGAAAAGAAAGAAAGAAACCTCCTCTTTGCATCAACCAATCATGATCATTTCAGAGAAAAGCTGTAAGGAGATCTCCAAATATCTCTTCCAAGAGGGGGTTTGCTAAGCGAAGAAGGACGATTTTTAGATCGTCCTCACTGTCGTCGCTATCCCAGGCCTCCTCCTCATCGCCGCTAGCTTTCGCCTTCACGCCGTCGCCTTTCACCGCGCTCACATCGAAAACCGCTGGTACAAACGCTCCCGTCGAGAGGCCGGGGATCATCTGTTGGTCGGAGTCCAAGTCTCCAATCCCGACCACGATTTCGATCGTCTCCTCCGTCACAATCCGATCCTTTCAACATCCGGTGCCCTACTCCGATTGTCTTAGCAGATCCGATGCAACCCCAGAGGGTTCCTCCGGGTAGTCGAGTTGGGCGGGAGAGGAGGTTTTGGGGTGGTTGAGAGGAGCATCGTTGCTGGAAGAAGGGTTTTTTTGCCAAAGAGGATGACGTCGTCTTCGTCTTCATCGATGTTTTTTTTTTTCTTTTGAGATCGAATAGTAGAGGATATTTCAGGTTGGAGAAGAAGAGTTTGGTTTTTGTTGGGTTTGGCTTTCTGGGGTTGTCTTCATATCCTACTGATCTGGGACAGGAGATCTAATCTGGAACAAGACTCTCTCAACCGATCTTCCATCTTCTTCTGCCCTGAACAAGCGAATCTGGCTTTCTAAGCAATCGTTTGTAACGAACCCAGGTTAGACCCCTCTGTGACGAAAAGGAATCGTTTGCAGTAGTAGTTGCTGTCGCCGGGGAAGCCGCCGTCGTCGGACGCTGCCGGACCTCGTTGGTCGTCCCCTATTTCGCCGCTGCAGAGGTAGCGCAAGTGGGCACTAGGTTCTATTGCAGAACCCAGTCCTGTAGCGAGGAAGATGATAGGAGAAAGGTTCAGATCAAGATCAGGTCGGGTTGACCTGACCTATTACAGGGAGCCCAACCATGAGACAGGATTGCAGGTCGAGTTCAGGTTAGGTCAACCTGAAATCGTTTGCAACAATCCAGCCCGTGCGTCAGTTGCTGACATCAGCATACGTCAGCTAACCGTACAGTCAAAGGCAGATTTGACCGGATCGATTGCAGAAACTTGTTTCTACTATATCTTGACGATCCGGAGTCCGATTTGAGATCCATTTGCTCCTACGGAAAGCTCGTGAGCAGATTTACACATTAGCACCAAAAGGAGGGCGATTCAAAGGTCAAATAATTTCTCCTTATTTTATGATCTTTTATTAATTTGATAATCATACACATGCATTTATTTTTATTCCTTTTAGATCTGCAAGTATTTATAATTTTAATTCAAGTGATAAAAAATTTATTATTTCTTCTCAAAAAGAGATCATGATAAAAATTGAAAATCATGGATCATAAATAGAACCAGAAGTTTTATACAAGTAATTGGAACCCGAAGTTTCATGCGATATTTAGAACTAAAAGCTCTATATGGAATTAATAATTCGGACTCGAAGTTCCATAAATTAGTTTAGTCTATGAACCGAAGTTCTTTTCAAATTCTAACCAGAAGATCTGTTGGTTATTTTACTTTGAAATAAAAATTTTTCAAATCCACAATATGTGCTCGAAGATTCATATTTCTACTCAAACCTGAAGTTTGATTTTAGATTCAGAAATAAAACTAATAGGCCATAATATCAAGCCCGAAGTCTTGATAGAACCTGAAGTTCTATATTAACTGAATAACCTCGAACCGAAGATCCATAAATTATCTGGAACAAGAAGTTCTAAGATTTGGAATATGAACCTGAAGATTCATATTCGTAACCAAACTTGGAGCTTTAATTTCTAAAAAATTCAAAGTAGTGTAGATCGATACGAAGGCCATGAAATCAAACCTGAAGTTTTGACAGAACGAGAAGTTGGGATTCAAACCTGAAGCTTTGATAAAACCAGCAGTTCTAAGAACCTGAAGTTCTATCACTAGCCTGAAGTTTTAGCAAAACTAGAAGTTCTGATTTATCAGTTAAAAACCCAAAGTTCTAATTTTCTAATTGGTCAATTCTTTCTTATACTTTGTCATAGGATACTGAGAACCCGAAGTTCTATTTTTGTTTGCTTGTTATTGTTAAATCGATCTTTACACACTCTAAAAGGCTTGGTGATGCTATCAAAGTCAAAAATAAGATATCCTTGGAGGATATAACATATGCTCTTATTTTCTGTGCGATTATATCCCTATTAGATAAGGATTATCGTCAGCAGATGGTCATACACCCAATGCTTAAAATAAATGCCAGATTAGTCAAACATAATCCTTCCAGAAGAGGTAGATATAATATGTCCTCCAGTTGAGATGAAAACAACCACCCTGTAACACTCCGATCCCCTTTGAGCCAGCTTAGTGGCTCATTAGTGTGTGTTTCTATTGTTTTATTATTTGGGACTTGGTTTTGGGTCTTGGATAGGTAGTTGAGTAACCTTTGACCTGAGATAGGTAGTTCCAAGTCCTTTTTCGTAATTTTGCTTTTGCTTTGAGTGCATCATATTTACATCATCTTGGTGTCAGCACGTGTATTTCGTTGAGCTCGACAATTTCCGTAACTGTTTCAGACCCATTCGGGGTCAATTGGAGAAGTTGGACCTCGTGTGACTCGATTTGTAAATAACCGAAACTCACCGGACTTTGTTTTAAACTTCCAAAAACTATATATATGAGTCATCTTACAGATGTCCTCATTTCTGTGATTTTCCCTCAACGTGCATGCAAGAACTCCAGGAGCAGCTCCACGTTCACCCCTTTCTTTCCTCTCCTCTTCACTTCTCTTCTCGTTCTTGGTTGGTGTTGGGAGCTTGCACCCATCTTGATTTGGGTTTTGTTTCTCTTCTCCCTCTCTGTCTGTGGCTTTGGTAAGTGGGTTCTCTTCAAGTCTCTTTCTTCTTCATCTCCAATTGCACCTCTCCTTCTCTGTTGCTGTGTCTTCATCTCATGCATGGTTTATTTCTTTGATTTGCTTTGATTTTAGTTGATTTGAAGCTTGATTCGGTGGCTTGACAGAGTTTTGAGGCAAGTATAAGTACAGGCTTTGATAACACATATGGGTGTTTTGTTTGATTGCTTTGATTCCTTCTTATTCTTTGTATAGAATGTTTTACAGTCAAATTTTGTGAATTTGGAACCTCTGTAACTTGTTTTGTTAAGCTTCAGTACCAGATTTCCGTCTCTGTAACTATCCCGAATTCGTTTTCTGTATTGTACGGCTAAGCCGTAACTTTCTACGGCTTAGATTCCAGAGACTTGAATTTTCGTATTTTGTTCTACGGCTAGGCTATGGCGGAGCCGTAAATTGTTCTACGGCTGAGCCGTAAGCTAGCCGTGACCCAACCGTAACCCAGCCGTGAATTAAATCTCTGATCAGTCGAAACTTTTCCGATACAGTACTCCTACGGTGTGGCTACGGCTAAGCCGTGGATTGGTCTACGGCTAAGCCGTACACTGAACCGTAGCTCAGCCGTAAGAGGTATCAGTTCAGAGGTGAAAGATGACCCGTTTAGCTGTGTTCTGAAGGGAACCACGGTTCAGCCGTAGACATGTTACGGCTAGTACGTAAGATGTATTCGGCTAAGCTGTAGGTCACCCATGGCTAAACCATAAGGCAATGGCAAATCTGAAATAAAACTTAGGTTAATGGTGTGACTTTGTAGGGCTTATATGCAAGGAACCACACATGTAAACCGGCCCAATGGATTCTTGGATCGCATGAATAGTGTTAGGCTGTGACTTATTCATGTGAACGTTGTTTCACTGTTAAGCACCTCCCCATGGGTGTTGGTTTAAGGGACTTCGGTGCACGAGAGGTTTACAATGCAACACTTGGAGGGCAACGGTGCATCGAATAACTTAAAACTACATCATCATGCACGGTTAGTGACAGTGGACAACTAGATTAGGCTTGGCTTGTAATTGACCTTGATTCCGTATTAATCTGAGATGCATTGCATATTGCTTATAGCTTTGCCCTCTGTTCTGTTAATCTATGTTCATGCATTTCGAGATTCTTTTGTTTCCGTCTTGTACATCTGTTTAACCTTCGATCTGTATCACACTATGATCTATGCTCTGTGCTTTGACTTAGTCCAGGCTATGCTCTGGATATTCTGGCTTTGTATATATATATATCTCTGATTTAGCTGGGTATTCCTTGGAGGCTCTGCCCAGAGATTAATACGTGAGGATAAGATCCGGTCTTTGTCATCGGTGAGTCCAAAGCGGATAATCTTCCTTCTTTTGGATTTGATTTGATTGGTATTCGTCTGGCTCTACTCAGCCTCAGCCCTAGGATGCCCGACGGGGTTACCTCTGGCTTAGATCTTTGTATTCACTACAGTGTCGCTTTGTCTTGGGACCCCGGAACCCAGGAAACCGAGACCCACTTGTAGCCTGGCCCGGTCAGTGGTGTTCTCCTCTGCTCTGCTTTGCTCTGCTCTCTATTGGAGAGAATATGGTTAATGTAGTAGCCACTTCGTTCAGTATTTCTATGTTTTGATTCACTTATCATGTTTTACTTCTATGCACAATTGCTTAGTATACTAAGATGAAACTCTGTAACTTCTATTCTGTCATTATTCAAATTGATACTATGCGTGTTTCATCTCTGTTACTTATATTTGCTGGATCGTTGTATTCATTGTGTTGTCTGTGGTGTTGCAGGCACAGATCCCTTGCCCAGCTCCCCGGCGGTCGAGGAGGCTGCAGGGCCGAATTTAGAGGCACCCTCCGGTTTGGCAGACTGGACTTGAGCATCTCTGCCGAGTGCGTGCATGCATATCTTCAGTGGCTTTTGGTTTTGGATTTTGGACTATGTATTTTATACTTCGGACCTTGTCACTTTGTATATTTGTACATCTTGATTTTGTCGTGTACTCCGACTTGTCTTTGGGTTTCCAGTATTTTATTTCGCTTTATCTTTTCCTTTCCGCATTTGTTTTGGCTTCCGCTTTTCCTTTGTTGCTTGCTATGATATGTACAGCTTCCGCGTACGCTTAGTTCGCACGTGTTAGATCCCTTGTGTGTGTGCATCTGGACTGGGTTTGGATGCACGTGCACGGGAGTACGTGTGTCACTGGTTTAGCTTTTCGCTAACCCCGATTTCTAGGCTCGGGTCGTGACACACCCCAGGAGAGGTGATTAAGAAAGCATTTTGTTTGGAAATTGGGCAAACAACCAAGCATGGTCTAGAAGACCTACAACTACTTTTATGAGTTTGAATATTGAGTTCAGTTCTTAGATATTTTGTTGAATGCTAGGACTTATTCTTTTATCCCCCATAGATTATGTTTATACATTATATTTGCTTTGAATGCTGAATTGTTTAGTTGTTCTTAATTTTATTTTTGTGATGCAATTAACTAGTTATGTAAGTTTATTATTACTTGCCATATGGATCATGGAATACATGAAACTGAGGAGAATATCTGTCCGGTCGATAGTGCAATAAAACACACTATATTGAAAAAACCAGAAGTTTTTTTCAGAATTAGTGTTTAATTCGTGCACGACATCGATCATAGCTGGATCTGTACAAATATTGGAATGCTCCGGAAGAGTTCACATAATGTTACCAAATGGTACCTACATATGCATTGAGGATGCATTATTGTTACTTTTTTAGCGGTTCTTGAAGAACCTTGCTTAATTTCACATACATCAGGATGATTAGGTACCACATATAGACACTATAAGTAAAGGTAACACAAATATTTGTACATCATTATTAGTATTGACAGCCAGAAGCTGATACTAGAAAAGTTAAGTGCATTCTCCTTATATCTCAGGGCTATATTATAAGACAATCTCCAATATCGAATCACATTCGATTATGAGCAAAACGACAAAGTCCAACCTGACACTCACACTAAGCCCTAAACTTAGTGATCATAAGGCTTTAATGCTTTAGCATGATAGGTTAGATCACCTTAATGGTACTATGCTATGGCAAATTATTGATAATTCTGTACCATCTATTATCATCTTTTCTGCAAAGGATATAGTATAACATTTGTGAACCCATCAAATCCCGCCCATTAGCACACATTATTAAACCTAGGGTACACTTCCTTGAGCCTGTTTTTAAATTTATAAGGCTTGAAATAGTAGGTTCGTGACCTACATGAAGCCACAACGTAGATTGGAAATCTATGTTGGTTATTATTCACCCCAATTATTAGATACCTAGACCCAATGACAGGAGATGTATTCTTGCTCGTTTTGTTGATTGTCATCTTGATAAGACAGTCTTCTTACCGTTAGAGGAGAAAAAAGAGTTCCTGAAGAACACCTTGTTCCTATAAAACAATCCATTTCTTGAAGAACTGCGGGAATTAACGTGGAATATTGCCACTTTATCTCATCTAAATCTATGTACTTCACACTGTGAGAATAAAGTACGGAGGATTGTGCACTTAGTTACAAACAAATTCCCTGATGCTTTTAATGATGCGGCAAAAGTGACTAGGTCACATGTACCGGCTATGAACACACAAGCACGAATTAATGTCCTTGTAAGACAAGCACAAATTAGTGTCCCCAGAAGAGGAGAAGGGGCAGCAAATGAATCTATACACGCCAGAAGCATGGTAGACTTATAGGTTTCAAAGACTCAACTCCCCAGAAAATGAGAAATGAGCAATCATATCCCAATCATACTCCAGAAGAGATATACTCCCGAAAAGTTTATGACAAAATCCACTCTCTCTAAAATTCCTGAAGAAATTGATGTCCTGGAAGAGACACGAGTCCCAAAAGAGATTCTGAAACCCCTAAAGAGGCAATGAGTACCCAATGATGAAGAAATCTCTATAATTATTCAAGAGAGCAATGGGATAGAAATAAAATTATCATCAGTGATGCATTTACATATGCAGTAGCTACACAAGTATCAAGGGAAAATGAGAATGGTAATTGGGATACAAAACCACGTTCTATAAATGAATGTCGACAAAGAATATATTGGTCAAAAATAGAGAGATGCCATTAAGGAATTACAGTCTCTCAATAGACGTGGTATATCTGAACATATAGTACAAACCCCAAAAAGTGTTAATCTTGTAGGTTACAAAGGGTGTTTGTAAGGAAAATAAATGAAATTACTAGATAGAAGACAAGACTTGTGATACAAGGTTTTCTGCAGAAACTTGGGATTGAAAACATACACAGACATATATATGAAAATCCCAGAATGATTTGCTTTGCCTGAAGCAAAGTCAGAGAGTACGTACTCAATATAAGTAATACATTCATTGTACAGCCTGAAGCATTCCACAATAATATGGTACAATCATCTTAGTGAATGTTTATAGAAGGAAGAGTATGAAAACAATCCCATTTGCCCATGTATCTTTATAAAGAAATCTTTAAAAGGATTTGCAATAATGACAGTTTATGTCGATGACATAAATTTAATTGGAACTCCAGAAGAGCTCAAAAAAAAAAAAACTATTGACTATTTAGAGGAGAATTTTGTCTCAACCTGCAGATTGAGAGAAGTTCTAAAGGAATATTTCATATGCTTGCTATATATAGACATGTTGTATGTTTCTTAATGGCAATGCCATCATTTTTTTGGTATTTAACTAAATAGACTTTGGTAGTTACTTATTTTAGCTATGCTGTGATTTTAGCCCTCTATGAAACTAGTGGGAAATGTGTATGGCTACAATCTTTAACTCAGCATATTCGTAGTTCTTGTCAATTGCCTCTTAGTACAGGTACCCTGAGCATTATTTGCGAAGACAATGGGGCATGTATTCAACAAATTAAAAAATGACACATTAAAGATGACAAGACGAAGCACATTACATCAAAGTTTTTCTTCACTCATGAGCTTCAAAAAAATAGCAAGATTGAAGTCAAGCAAGCTCGTTCAAGCAATAACCTGGCTGATCAGTTTACGAAGTTTTTGCCAAAATCAGTATTCTAGAAACTTGTATTCAAGATTGAAATGCCTAGCTATGTGAAAGGTTATTATCATCAGGGGGAGTAGTCAATCAGGGGGAGGCATCCTGAAGTATGCTACCCAGGACATCTGTGTGCTGTACTCTTTTTCTTTTTCTGGTTTTATCCCACTGGGTTTTCTTAGTTAAAGTTTTAACAGGCAGCATTATACACGTCCAACACCAAATCAATGATCCTGTCGAATGTTGTACTCTTTTTCCTTTGCTTTGGTTTTTATCCCACTGGGTTTTTCCTTTGCAAGGTTTTAGTGAGGCAACTGTCATTGAATGGTGGTCATTCAAGGGGGAGTGTTATAAAATGTATTATTATAGGTGGATGCCCCACATTATGATCCACATAAGATAAAGGGATTACTTAGGGTTAGAGTCGTTCCCTATTAGGTTGCTTGGGGAGAAAGCAATCTTATTCTATAAATAAGATCTTCCTCCCCCCTATTATGTACCTATAGATCTTTCAATAAGAAGATCCCTCTCTTCCTCTCTACTTCTCTCTGTTCTTGTTTGATATTTCATATCAGTTTCCTACTTGTTCTCTCTTTTTAAATGGCTTCTTATCTTCTTCATTCTTTTCATTCCTTATCTTAACATCATTTTCACATATTGACTCCCTATTTTCTCTTTCACATAATGTTACCATCCCCGTTTTTTCTCTCTAATAACATTCCCATCTCTTTCTTCTCTCTTCTCCATGCAGTTTCATTTTCAAATCTCAACTCCCTATTTTCTCTCTTTTGATGTCTTTCCAACTTTGTGGAAACAAATCAAAATAGTTGAAAAGATGAGGATTGGCTAGAACTTCATTGTGGGCCCCTTTTTGTTTAAAAAAAAAAAAAGTAAAAGATGTGAGAGAGAAAACAATAAATTACCTAAAGAGAGGAAACATTAAATGCTTAGGCATGAGTCCTACTTGTTCTCCTTTTGTCGATTCCCATAATAAATGGTAAGTGTTGTTCATTTGATGTGATAAAGGGGCAACAACGCCCCTTTAAAAAAGGGGCATTTGTTAGAATTTCCACATATATATTAGCAACAGAGACCCGTGCTTAACCTAGGCCAAAAATCAACGTTTTAAATGTTGTATTATTATTCAATATATTATATTAATGTATTGAAAAAGAATCTCTTAATAAGAATTACTATTGAACTTATTAGTTTCAAATAAAAGTAGACCCGTGGGGCAAAAGAATAACTAGAATTAAATTACTTTAATAGTCAAAACTTAGAAAAAAAATCTATTATCATATTAGAGAATTTTAAAAGAAAATGAAATAAAAACTGAGGTTATAATTTCATGGTAAAATAAAGATATTATTAAGGAAATTAATAATGAACAATAATATTTTTAATAGCAAATTAAATAAAAAAATAGTATAAAGTATTGCATCATAAAAAATAATAGTAAAAAGATGAAAGTGAACCCCAATTAAAAAAATTCAAATTCTATATCTTCAAGATATAAATTAAGAATGGGCTGAAAAACTATTGAAAGAAAATCTTATTTTATAAATAACAATGTAAAGATTCTTTGGTAAATGGGAATGGTAAAGAAAGTAAATAAAATATTCGAAAAAGGAAGATTTTCAAACATCTAAAAAACATGAAATAAGCGTAAAAATAAACAACTTTAAAAATAATATATCTAATGTTTTTTTTTTCAAGATTTAATGAAAAAAATAAAAAAAGGGGTGCATGGCCCATTTTATGAATGAAAAGAATTTTGGGAGAAAGTCTTAAGATCTCATTTTAATAAATAAAATGAGCTTACATAATAAAAATATTAAAAAATTACGAAAAAAAGTCAATTAAAATCAATAGTAAGCGAAAAAAGAAAAGTTAAAATATTAATTGTCTATTTAGGTCCTTGTTTTAATGGCAAAAAATATTGACAATTGACTAGGCCCCACCAAGATGACACTACATCATAGGTTTACCAAATCATCATCCATTTAATGACTCATCAAATTCAGCAGGCACCAAACATACTAAAAATTGTTGATCACGAAATGTATAATATTCCTAAAGTAACCAATTTGGCCCATACATATATCAGCGTATATTATTCAATAACCTAGTTAAAGAGGATAGAGGGAGAGATTTTTGGGATTTCCTGATTTTTTTTAGAAGATGACGTGGCGCTCTAGAAAAAAAGAAAAATAAGGGGCGCTAATGTAGCACCCTCCAAAGGCCTCCATTTTTGTAGCTTTAATATATATAATATAGGAGAATCTTCATACGCATCTATCCCTCACCACTTTTTCGTGAGAACTCTAAATGGAGCCCATCTATCACTTAATCCAAACCTTGCAACAACATAGGACCCCCTGATAGGCATACACCCAAAATTCAGTCAAATTCGAATTTACTGGACTGTTATATCAACTGTACACCAATCCAAACAGAATGGATTTATGGGCCATGGATGAAAGGGGTTTGGCACATGTGATTGGAGCCAAACTTAATATATGGGGTGGTCTAGCATAGATCTCTCCACCCCCCCCCCCTTCTCTGTCTCATCCCTTGGTGGGTCAACGGTGAGCCCCACCAAGAAGTGTGAACAAAAAGTCCGCGAGGGATGTATGCAAATATATATATATGGGGCCTCCTATCCTCAATTTGAGCTAAGAATAAGCTTATTCGCAAGCCTATAGGGTTTACATGGGGACCCACATGGGGATGGGGATGGAGGGGATTTAAAGGTCTCTCTTGAGCCCTCCTTTCTGCAAAAAAATAATCCCATCTATGAACACTATCATCTCCATCAGTGCCCCACAGGTTTAATGGTGTACACTCCATTCAAATGGATGTGCACTCAATCCAATGGTCCAATTACATCAGATGGGGCCTAAACTTAGTGGACTAGTGGAATTCGGGGGGGGGGGGGGGGGGGGGGGGGTTTATATGTAGTCCATTTGGATGGACAATATAGTGGGCCCCACCATATGGAGTAAACAGTCCCTTTCCCATCAGCTCAAGCTAAGGAGAGGGCTGGCATAACTATGCCCCATTTGCATAGGGGCTTTTTTGCACTTTTTCATTGGTCCAATTAGACAATACCAACTCAATTTACATTTATTAAAGATAAAAAGTAACATCTTCCCAATGCCAGCAAAAAAAGATGCCATTAATACCTTTTCCCCTTATATTTATTTCTCAATCTGAATCATTATAAGCCAAATTTCAGCAAGTGGGGCCCACAACGTTATTGAGAAATTCATTTTAGACGATGTTTCAGTTTGGCCTCCAAACTGAAGCATTTCCGCTAATTCGAGATTTCGGTGAAATGTTTCGGATTTATGTTTCGGAAAAATTATAAAAATTAAATTTATATATACATATAAAAAATACAATATTAATATTACAATTTAAAAATATGGTTTCCTACATCAAGTACTGAATCAACCCCCCACCCCACAAACACATACAAACACAAAAAATAATAATAATAATAACACTATTACCAAATAAACGTAACATCAATACCAAATAAATTCAACATTACATGTATACATGTATGAAGAAATGAAAAATAACAGGGATGCAGAAAAGAAAAAGAAACAGCACTAGTGAAGAAACAGGAGGCAAGCAACAGTTGTAAAAAGGAAAAAGTGGCAAACTGCAAACAAACTTAGCAATATTAAAAACCCCAACCCAGCCCAGTAGCAAACCGAAGACTAAAGCCAGCCCAACAACAAACCCAGTCCTTGCCAGCCCAGCAGCAAACCCAAGTCCCAACCCAGCCCTCCCAGCCCAAAAGGGCAACAATAAAAAAGGAAAAAAGGCAGCAGATAAAAGGCATCCGTCCAAATAGAAAGCTCCGGAAGACGTTGGAGCTGAGCAAACAAACAAAGAAGAGAAAAAGTAAAAAAGAGAAGGCAGCTGTTAAAGAAGTTAGAGCTGAGCAAACAAACAAAGAAGTGTCGACGCTTGACAGATCTGGAAGACGAGAGGCTCGAGCCGTAGAAGCAGGAGGGCTGAACTAAGCAGGTGCATCTTCCTCCTCTTATTCTCCTCCTCTTTGTTCCTTCCATTTTGCTTCTTCTTCTGTCAGATGAAAGAGTCGAGTGAAAGGGGTTCTATAGGGTTTCCAACCTTTTACTTTTAACTTTAAAAAAATAAGATATGGGCCCCTCAGTTAAAAAGACTACGAATAGTCCCCTCATTTTTTTCTATTTTAGATGTTATCCACAAAAATTGGCTGAATCTTGGGATTTCTGAAAAATTCGCCCAGAATCCTACAATTTGTACCGAAATGCAAAATTTCAGACGAATTGGAACGAAATCTGAACCGAATAATGACAATGGTGCTGTTCGATTCGGTAGACAAACCGAACAAAAATTATTCAGAAAATTCCGACGAAACGAACCGAATTGCATAACACTGGCTCACAGTCTAATTAACCCATCCAAACAGTAAAGTCCATACCCCATATATTTATCCTAGCCAAAGTTACTCATACGCAGGTGGGCCCACAATTCATTCAAAAAACATTGCACCATGTATTCCTTTTCAAGAAGAAGTTGACAAGCATTTGGGTGTTAGAGATAATCTCAAACAGTTATCGAGAGAGAAACGTGAGGAATTAGATAAACTAAGCCATTAGTGAGCTTTTTGAAAAAGAGAGAAATTAGGAGCTATTTAAGTTGATTTCCTCTTTTTCTAGACTGCCATAATTATTGCAAGCCTCTCTCATTCATTGGGAATAGGGCATTCCTCTTTTAGAAATGCTTGGGCATCACATGACCTTGCTCTCTAAATATATATTTATTGGGGAATATTCATGTGCGTATGTCCCTAACCAAGGGATCATGTATACTCTAAGGGGCCTATGGTGGACCCTACCAAGGGATGAGACTGGAGGATGAAAAGATTCATATGGGATCACCCTATATACCAAGTTTAGCTCCAATCACATGTCCTTAATCCCTTCATCCGTGACCCACAAATTCATTCCATTCAAATCATCCGTAACCCACAAATTCATTACATTCGAATGGGTGCATAGTCGATCTAATGGTCTAATAAATTCGAATTTGACCAAAAATTGGTAAATATGTTCAATTCAAGGGGGTCGTGTGTGTGATCCATTTGGATGGACTATACAGCAGGTCCCACCTAGAGTTCTCATGAAAAGAATGGTGAGGGACATATGCACATGAATATTCCCCTATATATATTATTATATATATATAATGGTTATGGATATATGATTCTATCTTGTCAATGTTAAATTGAGTAAGAGGGAATAGAACGTGAATTAAATGAATAATGTATGATTCTCAATGAAATGAATTGTACGATTTACTCAAATTCAACTATATGAATCGAAATGGTCTAGCTCTACTCAGCTTCAGCTTTATGACATCCGGCGGGGTTGACTTTGGTGTAATAATGAAACGGTGTCGCTGCAGTGTGCCTTTGGAACTTCCAGACTTCATGTATATAAAGACCCCACTTGTACCTTTAATCAGGTTGATCGTGTTCTTAATGTAAATATCCCTAGAGGGAGGATATAGTAAATGTAGTAGCCAATTAACAAAATATTTCATTTTATTGATTCTTATAGCATGCTTATTTCAATGCACAACATGCCTAGTATATGAAATCGACCTCTATGATCACTTGTTATTAATTTTTTTAGATACAACGCGCATTACCTTAATTATGCTTATGCTTTACTAAATAGTCTTATCACTTATTGTCTCGTAGTGTTACAGGCTCAAGCCCCTCTCCCGATCTCGCAAAGATCGAAGAGACTTCAGATGAGGCCGTCGAGGTCCCATCAGGTTTAGACAAGTGGATAGTAGACACATTCTGATTCATTCACATACGGAGCACGTCACGAGCTTGTTTGGCCTTTGTTCATGATTTGCATTAGTTTTTTTTTGTCATACATAGTTCATGATCCTTTGTATTTTGACACTATGTAAATCTTTCTTAATGTTTATAAACTTTACTTTCTTTTGTAAAGACATGCTTGCTTACAACTCTTGTACATAACATATCATATAGATGTGTATGATCCTTTGTTAGTTTCGGTGTTATGGTATCTTGTTTCATGAAATGATATCTTGGGACTACTGTTCCTTTGAGGAAAAATTTTATTATGATATTGACAAGCTTCCACTTATTGAATGTTTGGACAAATATCTGTTTAAAGCACCTCACACATGTAAATGAATATCCTTTGTGTACTTTTGTCTTGACCCCAATCTAGATGTGAAGTACATAGGAGTACACGTATCACGCCTCGGGATTAACCTTAAGCTCATGTTCCTTGGACTCGGGTCATGACAAAAAGTGAAAAAAATTTCCCACGGTCAAAATCAAATTAAAATCAAGCGACTCAATTCTCAATTGGAATCAGTTCTCTTCATTAATATAAATGGGAAACCATCTAGAGATTTGTGTTGAGTTTTTACAAAAATGATAACTTTACCCTTGTGCCTATTAAATAAAAAATGATTATATCATTATTTACAAAAATACCATTATTTATTCCTCATCCCAAGGGTCTGTGTTGAAGTTTCTCATTACGTTTGTCACAAAAATACCAAAAGATTTGTGTTGAATCTTCTCATTGTTTGGTCAGAGAAAGTCAAAATCAAATCCTTGACCAAGCCAGGGTAGAGAGGGCTCCTCCTTTTGATCTCCACACCAACATTCTCATCCCCACGCCTCGCGTTTCTAGCAAAAACCATCTTCAAAATCTCTGTCACTCCTCTTGATTCCTATTTCTTTCTTTTTATATCCTTCGTTTACAGCTCATATGATAATTAGTATATTCATTAGGTCCGTCCTCTGTTTAGCGAAAACCACCTTGTGTGTTTTAGCTCAGTCATATGATGACTGAGCTAGAAGTTTAAATGGCTGAGTATCAGCTGATTGTGGTGTCCATCCTAATCTTGGGCATTGGCTAAAATTGGAACTAGGGTCATGAATTTCTTGCCCATAAGATCAATTTCACTATAATATTTGGCTGAAAGCTTGAGAACTAAACAGTTATTCTGGTAAAGGTTACCGCATTAAACATTTACTAGCGATGCAGGGCCCGTGCCCAACACAGGCCAAAAAAGCCCAAATACCTGATTATATAACATATAAAGCAAATATAAAATATATATAGATTTATTATTTAACATTTTAAAATTCTCCATATTAAATTCTATAAAAAAAGAAAAAAGGTGCAATGAATTAACGTAAATTACAAAACAATCATATAAGTTTCTTAGTCGGAGTTGATGAGCTATAAAAGTATGGTATAAATCTTAAACCAATAATAAATTACTATGTCCCGTATTGATTTGGGATACTAATGAAATGTTATAAAATGAAGCGATATATGAACTCAAAATAAATCTCAAATCTTAAATAAATGATAAAAGTGTTTTAAACCAATGGTCAATAGGGAAGCAAAATACCTAAGCCATGACTGCAGCTGATAATGAGAGAAAAAAAATGTTGTAGTCATTATAATGATATTTAGATAATAATAGTAATACTCAAAATAATAATTATTATTATAACAATTGTAAGAGAAAATAAATAAATTTTGTGGGTTTTAAGATTTTGAATGCGGCAAAAATCAAACAAAAAAATAAATTCGGTAAAGCTTCTTTAAGATTTCTATTACTAAACCATACTCCAAAAAAAAAAAAAAAGAAGAAGAAGAAGAAAAGAAAAGAAAAGAAAAAAAATGTAAGAAACACAAATCTAGTGGCTCAAACCCGGGCCACTTGATTTTGGTTGACTTCTTTGCTCATATAGTAGCGTTGTTGCTTATTCAACTAAGAAAAAATTAAAATAGAAATTTCAATTTTTAATTAGGCAACTATGCTACAGTAGCTAATGAAATGGAAGTGATCTCCAACTGATATGACACACATTGATAAAAAAAAAAATGCCCATCAAACTCAGCCACATACTTGAACACTGCATTAATGATACATTTCTAAAAGATGAAAAATAAGTAAAGAAAGAATTTTGATGAAAAAAAATTACTTGCTACACACCAGCCCACTTTGAGGTAATCTTGGGTTGGGCCAGCCAAAGCCTGCCTTGGGCTGGTTTTAAATTAAGTGATAAAAAGCCGAAAGCCCGACCTGACTTGTGTAAGGAATGCATATAATTTAATTTAATTATTACAAAAAATTACTTTAATGGCCACATAATTGATTAAAAAAAATCGCAATTCAACCTAGCAAGCATGGGGTTGACTCTTACAACCTGTGTTGGGCTTGGTCCTGGCCTGGGCAGTAATTCTAAAGTTAGATTAAGATTGGATATGCGTTAGCTTGGCTCGGCCTGTCTCATGAATACCCCTACTATCCCACTTGTCCATGGATGCAATGTATACTACATAAGTGGGCCTCACCCTTCCTTGCATGTACATCTTTAAGGTATAGTGTCCTAACCCAAGTTCTAATAACAACAACAACAACAATAATAATAAGTGTATTCACGTCTATATGCCTAATTTAATTATTGGGCATGGTCAATGGTCAAATGTGTGAATTTGAATTTGATTAAAGCCATGCAATAATTTACTTGGATTAACTGGTTGACTTGTAATTTACACAAGGTCTCATGTTTCATTCCTAAGGTAATTTTGAGATCATCATATGATGGGCCAATAAGGGCCCACTCATTAGGGGTCTCAAACTGTCTTGGTTGCCCCTGGCTTCTCTTTAAGATCTATAGTGTTGATCTTTCATCATGTGTTCCACCTGAGCCCTCAGATCCATTCTACTTTTGTTAATACAAAAAATTTTCAGCATACTAATCATTAAATCATTATTTTTGTTAATACAAAGATTTCTCAACATCCTAATCATTAAATCATTATTTAAGTTCCTAACTAATGCAATCTGGGGTCGTAGTCACTGTAGGGCCCTCTCATTAGAGAAGAAAAATAGATTGATCAATGTGAAAAACTCGATAGAGTTGGATAAGACCAGTTGACATAACGTACTTCATAGAATCAAGCAACCAGTCTATACCGACATGTGAATATAATAGTTAACATGGGTTCTAATTTCTCAATCAGAATTCCTAAGAATAACTTTAGAACGTTTAAGAACTTCCAAGATGAATACAATAAGTGGTTTTGGCCTCTCTCATATTTAACAATATGTCCTCATCATCATAACTCCAAATCTAAGTGGGTACCCAACTCATCATACACCATTAAGAACCCTTAAACAAAATCAAGATTTAAAAGATTTTGGAAAGGATAGGGGTTTTTTTTGGTTTTTTTTCAACTTCTCATGCGGAGTTGGAACGCTACCAAGTGAGTGATCTTGATGAATTACTAGGTCGATATGGACATGGTCCCATTTAATATACCTGCCAATTTAGGAATTTCAACTTTTTATCATACAATTAAGAAGTGGTCGTCTTCCGTAAATTGTAGTTCATTTAAACCCGTTAAATTACAATGCCAATTACTTTCCAACTTAATTTAGAAAACAGAGATGCATATGTTGAGGCGGAAGATATTGCTAAACGTACTGAAGCCCGTGGGAGGATTTGACCAAAATTTTAAGATGATTTTCTGGGCAGTCAATATGTATAGAATCCCAATTAGATATGACTTTTTTAAAACTCAATTAATTGGGATAGTATTCTTAGATTATGCCACGTGTCGCTCTCTCACGAAGAGTGAAGTGCCACGTGTCGCCCTACTACGAAAGGGGATATTGTTATAATATATATATATAATAACAGAACGTCCAATTCAATTCCCATTTTTCACCATTCTACAACTTGATAAGTAAGAGATACTATATATATTTTTTATGACCTAGGGTATTTCTCGCCAGCCCAACCTTCGGACTTTTGGCCTCCGGCCCAGAGATTATTTGATTCTGACAAGCAAGGACTAATTTCTAAGAGGTACATACATAGCCACACACATAATACATGAAAAGGGATGATATATTTAAAATCTAACAGTATTAGATATCTAAAAATAACTTTTCAAATAGTTCAAATAATTTAAAGTTGATTGAAGTAGGGCATAAAATATACTCATGAAAGACAACCTAAATAAATTTATACATGAGTTAAGTACTATTAGGATCCAAATATTTAGTAATTACTTTATACTTCATGTCCATCACAGCGACGGAAACCTTATTTGCTTCATCATAAGAACTGTAGTCTCCGTCAATCAGTTAAATTGGTTCGCAGTCATCTCCTGTGATATTCTGAAAAGAACCATATTATATCAGTTAATAGACAATATAAAATGCTGCCACATATAAGTCAAATCTTTTTTTTTATTAAACAGCAAGAAATGGGATAAAAATTTAATAGAAATATATTCTAGTAAAAAAAATGAAAAGCAAGAAATGGGATAAAAATTTAGCAGAAACATATTCTTGCAAAAAAATGAAACATATTCTAGCAAACATATTCTTAAAAGAACCGTATTATATTAGTTAATAGACAATATAAAATGCTGCCATATATAAGTCAAATCTTTTTCTATTAAAAAGCAAGAAATGGGACAAAAATTTAACAGAAACATATTCTTGCGAAAAAAATGAAATTGGGCAGCTTATATTATATCTTTTTGCATTCATGTTCTGATCTACTGCATGGTTTATTAGATATTCAGTGAAAGTGTTTGAATACTTACAGATTTTGCTTCCCATGTGCCATTAAAACTACCCTCTATCAGTAGTAACTTTTGGCACTCAACAAGCATACCAGCGGCAAATTCATCCTTGATGCTGGAGTCATAGGTGAGTGATTTGCCGTATACCTTAACTGTTTTGAATTTTCCAACTTTTTCACAAGTTGGGCACTGGAAAAAAAAGTATGTTATTATCTCTCTAAACCAACACTATCTCAATGCTAAATAACACTTAGCAGAGCACCGGTGCACCACCTATACTCTACTAACAAACTTCATAAATCATTTACAGAGAAGTGAAAAAAAAAATGAAACCTAATTGCTTTTCTTTAATTCAGTGACAAAACAATGGTTACAGAGAACCAATACGTGGATAAGCAAGAACTACTATTAATGCCCGTGCATTCACAAGTTATATATAGATAATTACAAAAAATGAAAATGTGTAGAGGTTTAGTTTTATTGCATGACAAAACAAAGGTTATAGCTAATTATTTGATAATAGAATCCCAATGATTCCGAACTAAGAATTGAAATTTTAGGAAAGTAATATCATTTTTAAGATTTTAAAATATAAAAAGATACTTATTCGGCCCTACGAAGGCACTCATTTCATTTGCAAGTTGAAAGATTCCTCTTAAATGCAATAAATAAATGAAATCAGACTGTTTAAATCAATTCATAAATTGGTTGGATATCAGTTAACCAAAAATCTTGAATTATATGAAAATAGATATTTGAAAACCATCAATTCAATAGCAATTAAACAATGTCTGACTGCATTTGGTAACTGAGATCAAGTACTTTGATCCCAATTCAATGGAAATTCATTCCCGACTTCTTTAGAATTAAAATTCCTAATTCAATCAATCCAAAAACGTGTCCAGTAGAGAAATGAAAATGAAAGAAAACCTTAAAGTGAGAACATAGTAAATCCTTGAATCACTTTTGCACAATCTAGTTTAACATTTATCTAACTATTAGTCATCATTGCACTATAATTAAAAACATCACTTATAAACAAGAAAAGTAAAAATAAAATCTAAGATAAAATAGGTGCAATCTTACAACCCTTCGTTCTTTTAAAAATGTATGTTCTTTAAGTTTAAAAAATAAAAGAAGCCAGATATTGGATGCCTAGAGGACAATGTTACAAAAAGTGCATATGAGTATAAAGGGGTCAATTCCTATAAGCTCTAACAATGCAAGATTGTATGTTGTTATAAGTTCTCCAAAATGGGAGGCCCAGGATTTTCATTTGACCCAAAGAGTAGTTGGATTTTGTGGGCAATTTTTGTGTGGGCTTTGGAGGTAAATCCATGATTTTTATGCAGGTTTTGAGGTGGACACAAGATCTTCATACTAGATTTTGGAGGTAGACCCAAGTTCGACCGGAGCCAATTAGGCTAATCAGCACTATTCATCCTCTTTGGAATGCTATACAAGGTCATGGAACACTCATTTCATTTGCAAGTACTCTTGAATGCAATACATAAATGAAATAAAACTATGTAAATCAATTCATAAATTGGTTGGATTTCAGGAAACCAAAAATCTTGAATTATATGAAAATATATTTGAAAACCATCAATTCAATAGCAATTAAACAATGTCTCATTGCATTTGGTAACTGAGATCAAGTACTTTGATCCCAATTCAATAGAAACTAGCAAATCATGCTTGCGCTTAGCACGAGCAATATAAAATTTATAATATTAAAAATTCTAAAAATAAAAGTAATGATGATAATTTTCCTATAATTAGAACAGATTTATGCATTAAATTCTCCATAATTAGAGTAGTAGTCATGAAACATCTATCATATCTGTAATAATTTCTACAAAATAAATAAAGACAAAAAAAAAGCAAGACAGAGTTGGAGAAAGTGTTAGTACCTGCCATCCATGCAGTCAATTGTTATCATTCAAAGATACAATGATAAAATAAATTGTTCCTTATTATTATAATATATCACAATTAAAATAAAATAAAATAAAAGATAAAGTGGATTGCAATTTATTAAGTAAACCACATACCTTTTCCTATACCACCTAGTACTTTGACTTTAACACTGCAAATTAGAAAAATAAATCAATAAATAACTTCAAAAACTTACTCTAAAAATGATAAACTCTACGTCAAGAACAATGACGGTACAAACCAGTAGGAGAGAGAAATAAGAGAAGAGAGAAATCTGTAAAAAGGGGAGAAAGATAGATATACAGCAGATCTAGTGGCTTCTAAAAATCAATAAAAGAAATAGAAGCAGATATGAAAAAAAAAACAAACAAAACAAAAACAAAACAACAGCAGCACCAGCATACCTAAAGGAGGGGAAAAAAAGACAAAAGAAGAGATAGTAGTACTCAAAAGGAGGGGGAAAAAAAACCTAAACCTGAAAATCGGGAGTCCTTGGGAGAGAAACATACATAAAAAACTCAAACAACCAAACCCTAACGTCTCTATCAAAATTAGAGCTTCCTCAGAAGGCACACCCCATATGCACGAAAAGGAACCCCTAAATTTTATACCCCAGAACATGTAATAAAATGTCAATGCAAAAAATAAGAAAATGCATTTAGGTCCATGAAAAGTAAGGAGCATAAAAAAAGATGATGCACCAACAATCCACTTGGGTCTTTCAAATACAAGAAGCATGAAAAGAGACAATGCCTTGCATTTGGAACCTTCAAATATTAGGAATATGTGAAAGGTAATGCCTTAAAGAATCCATATTTTTCTTGAATGGAATTGGGTCCTCCAAATACTATAACAATATAAATAATTATCTCCACACAAGGACATGTGACATTAGATAGTTAGAATCAGCCAAAGACAGACTAAAAATCATTCAAAACAAACATGAAAACCCATTATCATAGATAACTTTAATGAGATGTGAAGTGGTTATCTTCATTTAGAACCTGCCCTTTGACATAGAAAAAAGCACACAAACAAAATGGATATGGAGCAGAAAAAAAAATGATTGAAATAAACAGATTTCATGCAACCCAAATCCAATTGACGAGTTTCGTAATCGAAATTTCCAATGAAAACAGGCTTCATCATCACAAATCTCTCAACAAAAATGCCCAACACCTTCAAAGATCTAAGCAGAACAAATAGGAAAAAAAACCCTAAATCTAATCCAAAACCAAACCCTAACCCTACCAGCCACTTAACCCTAGAAGAAGCAAAGGGCCAAAGATAAATAGACGAAGGGAATTGCTAATGGCTCTCAAAAAGGGACTCTTCCCACTCAGTCATTTAAAAGAAAAAAAACCTACAAAATTACCCAAATGCCTCTACCTCTTCTCTCCCCACTCACCTCCCCCTTCCAGCAATGATTGGCAGCTCAGCTCCAGCGGAGGAGGACTACCCCTCTCCTCCCCCTCTCCCTCTCCCTCCCTCTCCACTCATCACCTACATAATGAAAAATTGAGAAACATCCACTTCGCCTCACTTCATCAAATAAGAATCAACTTTACTCACTGCTTGGATTGGGAATCAATAATGAAAAAATGATAGTAAAGGATCATAATGACATGAATCCATGGTTCATTACAATCAAGTCGATATCAGTGGTTATACAAGATAGTAAGATATGTGAATTAACATTAAAACCAACCCATTTTAAAAGCAAACAAATAAATTATTAACCTTGAATAAGTAAATCCGGAGAAATAAATTTCTATCAGAGAAGTCAAAATAAGTTCATCAACCAAAACATTGGAATTAATATGAGAAAGTACCATGTAAATACAAAAACTCAACAACAAAGATCAGTAAATATCATTTACGCTGCCAAATAAAAATTTAACAACAAAGAGCATTACAATGGTCCAACTGATTACATTAACAGTCCTTGTTATGCGCAGAGCTGCCCAAAAGTAAACTTGAATGCATTACAAGCCTAGAATACAAGCCAACACATGACACTTGAAATGGATACTGCCGATATGTATCATTAATTTCCACCATCAACCTAATATCCACTCCAAATCTCCCTATCCACAACAAAATCAACCATACATACGTCAGACAATTTTCCTTTCTATCATTTTCTCACATACCAATCAACCAAATCAATCAAATGAAGAAACAGTCAAAACCCAATATTGTTCAAAGTAAAGAATAAAAACCCATCAAACACATCAAATAGAAGAAGAAGAAGAAGAAGAAGAAGAAATCCAAACAAGTATCAATAAAGATCTGATTTTTCTGATAGAAGAGAGATGGAGATCAAGAGACAGACCACGACATCGTCGAGGTACGAACGGTTGCAGAGCTTGACTGCGGGTTGAGCAACTGCCGCCATTGAAGGGGACGCTAAGACGCCGCAGAGGATGCTGGCATGGTATGGTATGGTGTGCGAATGGGTGACTTTATAAAGAGTTAGGGTTCAAGGGGTGGAATGGGTGACTTTATAAAGAGTTAGGGTTCAAGGGGTGCAAGCGGGTGGTTCGGGTTGGAGTAGAACTGACCCGCGGGTATTTTGAACCCAACCAAAAACAAATGGATTTAACCTAACCCAACCTATAAAAGAGTAGCTCAGACACTCCACCCCTGTGTGTCATGGATCCCATGAGCTTTACACCAATTCAAGCAAACTTGACATTTGAATCCAAATAAAATAAAATTGTGTATTTCGGTAATATTGTCAAATTTGAGGGTTCATAGATTGAGGAGTAAGATAATTTGATTGAGTTCAAAACTTTATATGAAGGTGTGGTTTCATCTAGATCTTTGGATTCCTCATCTCACCCATGATTACTGGGCCTCACGTGAGGTGGGACTTTTTTCTCTTATAAAAACTATGAGATAGCCTATTGCAAGACCCATCTACGAACAATTGAACCCCCCCTCACACCAAAAAATCTCTCATAATTTGCTACCCAAATAATCCCAATAAGCCATCCAATTTCCCATCAAGCTCCCAATCAACTACAATGAGTGAGAGGGAGAGAGAAAAAGAGAAAAAGGTGGGGGAGAGAGATAGGGCAAAGGGGGTAAGGAGAGAGTAGTCCCCCTCTTTTGGAGACTGCGTCACCAAGAGGAAGAGGTAGGGAAAGGGAGGAGAGAGGAAGGGGAGGTGGGTAAGGTGAGTGGGGAGAGAAGAATAGGGGCATTTTGGTCATTTTATAATTTTTTTTAATGAGTGAGTGAGAATAATACCTTTTTTAATGCCATTAGCAATTCCCATAGACGAAAAAAGAACTAATTTGGAAATCCTAAAAATGTAAAAAAGGTGGAAATGCGGTGTTGAGGTATTCCCCTATGAACGCTCATATGGCCTTTTGGCACCCACCCGTACCACAGCAATCTTAAGGTGAGGTGCCACTCGTTCTATTAGATTGTTACTATTAAAGGATATGAACTATATAAAGGATAGGAACATTGTGGAGATCGGTGCTCAAGTATTAACATTAATTAATCCTAAATGTTTCGCTCCTCACTGCTGGAAAAAAAAAGGATAGACATTAGATCATAGAGTGAGATAATGGACCATGGATTTAAGTTTTGATGCTGGTCTTTATGTTGGTTAGGATTGGGATGAGTCCCTACTGACTGTGCCAATCTATGGCACCTGTCCCAAATCGTTCCAAACATGTTGCTTTTAAAAGATAAAAAAATCTACAAAAATTAAAAAAAGAGAGAGAAAATAATAGAAAACTAGTAAAAATGTGAAAATTAAGCTATTTAATAAATTTCAATCTAAATATAATGATATTTAGTATGATGACCACTAAGTCATGACAGTATAATATGTAGCTATTAATTTTGAAGAGGCAAGATTTTCTTTTAATTTAAAAGAGAAGCCATTTTATTGCCCGTAAATTGGTCAAAAAACATAAAACAAAGAAGGTTATAGTTAAAGAATTAAAGACTATCTAATTTCATCATTATTTAAGAGAGACCTTAGTAAATATACAAAAATATAAGACCTTAATTAGAAAAAGAAAATGCGTGTGTTTTGGGTTATAGAGCTCTTTTGAGGTTATGTATAATTTTAATTAATATGTGAAATGTAAGGCATCTTTAAGGTTTTATCAAAATGTAAGGACATATTTGTTGAAACAATATGTAATTTTACTAGTTGATGACAATTCAAGCTCAAGACAAGCAACAATAAAAAGAGACCAGCATCTTAACCAGTTGAGCAACACATACAAATATTGGTCAAATGCATATTTCATTACAGTCAAGGTTGCTCGGGCGTCCAAAAGTTCATGAAATTAATTAATGGACAACGTAAATCTACATTGATCTAGAGCTTAATTCTACGTTGATCTTGTTCTGGTAAAGAGTTCTGAAAAGGGAAATAAGTCTCTCTTGAAGGCACGTTTGATAAACAAAGAAGAATCCTCTTTGTTGTTCTAATAAGATGCTATCTTCACTCAAGACTTACATATATTATATTCAACAGGCAAAAGTTTTTCACTAAAATCCTTAAAACCCATAGTGATTCAAGCCTCAAAACTTAAACTTTCAGCTGTTTTTGGCATTTTATATATGATGGATGGTTCAGATCTTCAATTTAGGTCCACAACATTAAAAAAAATAAAATAAAATAAAATAAACTAAGACATGGATTTATTTACAAAAGTTTATGATGAATCAATGGTTGAAAATTGAACACTTAGCTATTTGGGACCTTCTTAACAAGATTAACAGTTCAAATCTTGAAAGTAGGCCCTATTGGTTGGCTTCTACAACAAAAATCAGTATTTCCCCCTCTTTGTATATGTGAGTTTTTATTACCTCTCTCCTCACATGCGAGGGTCCTCATTACCTCACATATATAAGTTGAGTTGTGCCTATATTCCAGTTCCAGACCCTCAGTTGGATTTACCAAGAAGATATCTTTATATTAATATTAATATTACTGCTAATGTCTGTAATATCTCTCTTTAATTTTCATGAGAGTTTACCAAGCGGATGAAAAGAGTAAACACCCATTTGTAGATTGAGATTGTGGACGGTTTAGATTTATTTTTGATCTAGTTCCTGTAAAGGGAGATGATGGACGGCTTACATCTATTTTGATCTAATTCTTGTAAAGGGAGATGATGGACGGCTTAGATCTATTTTTATCTAATTCTTGTAAAGGGAGATCACTTTCTGTGATTTGGGCTATTCTACACCCACTTATACTGGAACGAAACTATATTCAGAGGAGGGATAAAAAGACATAAAAGATGGAAAAGCTTTGAATTTGAAAACCCGCCAATTTCACAAATTTTCCACTCGGCAGAACAACTGACATTGAGAGGTGCCTATTCTAAGATTGGGGCCCACCAGCATAAGATCGAACACATGTGCCGACACATTCTTCAATTTTGACCGCAGAATACTTATGAATTTCAGTTCAATTAATTAAAAAAATAAAAAACCTGTCTAGTAGAACACTCCATACTCCAAAGGCTTGGACTGGATGTTCCTCTCCGTATTAAAACATCCGCCGGGGCCACTGATGAAACAGTGGTTGTGGCAAGGGTATCTCCTCTCACATGAGTGCTTGGGAATCAATCCTTGGGGCGGCACATAGGATGTCTTACAAATTGAAAATCACTAACCCGTCTAGAAAAGAAAAATAAATAAATAAAGAACACATTGGCCATGCCCCCAAAAGTTTTTAAAAATCTTACATAATATACCTCTCAAAAGAATATTAATATTTAATATATGGAGAGACCCTGCAGGAAAAGAGGAATTAAAAAAGGAAGGGGAAGAAGGAGAATACCTCCAGCTATGGGTGTACATGGTGTCATGTCTGCAGCTGTTGCTTCTTCTCTTCTTATTTTCTCTCCTTCCGCTCTTTTCTGTTCTTACACTTTTTTTTTTGCCTCTTCTTCCTCTTTTACTTCTCAGAGAAAATATAGCCCCAACTGCCCTTTCCGTTTTATACAAACTGTATAGAAAATGTGAGGCTTGGAAGAATCAGAAAAGGGAAACAGTCCGAATGGAAGAGGTCCACCTAATCCATATCCCGGCCCCAGGTCATGCTTTCTTTGTCGGTCCTTGAGTCCTGATTCTTCCACACACATTGAGGGAACTTTATTTATAGATCCACTCATTGAAAATTCAGACAAATCAAAATAAATGTGCACCTCCAATAACATATACTACTTAAATTTTATTTTAGCATGATTTGGTCTCATTACAAGATTAAGACATGGCATTGTGCTATTTACTTATCAGCCATGTGTTCAATTTTACGATGAAACTAATTTCTATCCTAGTAAATCAACGCAGGATGGTTTTGGATTATGAATTACTCACAGAATTTCTATTTTGACTATCCATTCAAATGGTAACATCATATGGACGTTTCCCAAAAAAAAAAAAAGCTACATTTTATTTACATATTTATTTATTGCTAAATGGCAAGTGTGTATTAACAAAGAGAACTAAAGACACCCAAAAAAGAATAGAAGTAATTCAAAAATTACAATCCCAAATGGAGGGGGAAAAATGACGAAGCTGTCTACTGCTGAATTCCTTTTTCATAGAACATTGGGACATTTTAATCTTCAGAAAATTTTCAAAAATACCTTGCATGCAACTTGATTTTATATACTTTTTCTCCAATCCAGGACGATGATGCATGTTGTATGAAGCATCCTGCTTCTCGCAATCCGTACAACGTCTTCATTTCTTATCATGGCCTTTTCCTTCGATAATCTTAATCTATTGCTACTTTCTTTCGGTATTTATGAACTCGGAATTAATTTTTTTGCGATTGTTCAATACTTGAATCATAGTTTTCTCTTCCTATTTAGTAGCAAATCGTGCCTGAAATTAGCACAGCCGATATAATAGATTACATTAAGAGGATTTTACCAAAAAAAAAAAACTCCCTAGATTTCATATAGATAAAAAAGAACCTAGAATTAATGTATCCACCGTAGTGGGTCCCAAGTGCCCTTTTTTGTTTTTTTTTTGTTTTTTTTGTTGATCTGCCGAGCGGCGATATCCCACTCACTTCAATATTTCCACTCGCCTTTTTTCTTTCTTCCCAATCTTCATTTTTTTTCCTCCTTCTCTTTCTTCCTCCAAATCTTTCCACTTTTACCAACTAAACTCCTGCCCACACAACATTTACTTTTATAATATGGTCACCTCAATGGTCATGGACGTAGGCCCATATGAGAGGTTGTACCAAAACACTCTAATATCACATGCTCATTTATATCCATTATTTTCCTCATCTCTTTTTCTCACACATCCTAAACAAATTCATTTAAACACATTCATTTTCTTTAAACTAAACGAATGAAACATTACCCTCATCTCAGAGAACTCACCTTCTCTCAATCTTAAACCCATCCTTTCATCTCTTTTTTCTTTCATTTTCTTTTTTTTTTCTTTTTCTTTATTCCCATTCCATTCTTATTCTTTACAATCCACCTTTCTCAATATCATTTCTCAACATCTCTTTTCCATCTCCTTATACAACCAATATGCTCATTTTCAAACCACCTCTACCCCGTTACCATCTCATCACATTCCCTCTTCATCTCTCTTCACTACCAAATCGATTCACAATGCATAAAACCAACTCCTAGTTATTACCAAGACCCATCTCTCACATTTTTCTTTCATCATTATCTTCAACTTCACTCATTACCATATAGTCTCCATGCAAGCATTATTCATAGGAACAAATTTAATTTTTTTTTAATTTGACTTGGGCGGAGATATCATTGCTTCACTTTAAAGAAGAGGAAAAAATGAGCAAGGATAGCCCTGCTTGTGTATTCAGGTGAGCAACGACATCAAAACAACAACAAAAATGAACCAAACATGGCCCCTGGGACTACTATGGTGGATACATATCTTTTAAGTCATTTTTTATGTAAAGTGAATGTAATAGGATTTTTTAGGTTAAATCCTCTTACATTAAATACTTATATATAAATAAAATTAATAACTTTTATCAATTTTACTAATACATAATCTTAGATCTAAGCAGTGGGCCCACATAGCAAAGGTCTTGTGAGACTTAATACTGTAGACCTATTTGCATAAATAATTTAGGGTTGCAAACTAATCAGTTCCAAAATAGGTCCAAACTAGATCGAGACCTATTTTTAAATGAGCCAGAACTGATTTTGACTCAAAACCTGTTTTGTTGGTTTCAGACCACGTTTCGATAAGAGGACGCAAACTTGTTTCTAGAACTGGGATTGACTGGAAAATTGGGATTCAGTTACAAAATTGATTCTGACTTCTTTTAGCTTTCTTAGTTTTTTTATTTTTTTTCTTTAAATCAAAGGTATTTTTCAACTTATAATAATACATTAAGTCTACTATCTTTAAGATTAAATATATAATGTCAAAACAAAGTTGATTATGAGAATCTGAGCTACAATTTGGAATAATAAAGGCTCTCGTGCCGAGCCCCAAGGCAAAACCCATATGGACCTGAAACCGGCCTGTTTACTAATTAGAACCTATATTGAGTGTCAAATCCGGAATTATTTATTAATCGGAACGTAAAATAGGTTCCAAACTCGCTTTTCACATCTCGGAATCTTCAGATAATCAGAAAATCGGGTACTAGCTTGCAACCTAAAATAATTGCAAACCAAGAGTCCATATCTTCTTAAAAGTCTAAATCATTTGAAAATTTCAAAATCTCTCCCTTAAATCAAAGTCAGGTAACATGGATAAAAAGTCTGGATCTTTCCCAAATCCTAAATAATCTAAAATCCTTTAAATTTCTCTCAAACTAAAATGGGGCCAAAATTAAACTTGAGCTCCAATTTTGCAAATTGGAGTTCAATTTAGAAATCGAATCCTATCCCGTTTGTATAAATTGATAATTCCCCCACCATCGACTCTTTTATTTTTTCCCTCTCTCTCTTGTGCTGCACATTTGGCCTTAGTTTGCATGCCTCTTTCAAGATAAAAAAGAAAGGAAACAACAGAAAACCATGTGGAGACAAAAAATAATTTGAAAAATGGAGCTGCCAGATAAAACTGAACACACAAGGATAATCTCTTAGACACATTTCACTTAATAATTCAGATCACGAAGGCACAGACTAATATTTTACAAAAATGATGATTTTTATTGCTTCTTTGGATAAGGATCTTATAATTTACTAGAATTTTCGAATTTAGACACTAAGGGCCTAAGGCATGTTTGGCATCATTTCCTTTTTGTTCTCAATTTTGTGCTCAAATAAATTGTACTCAGATTGGGTTAGCCCTAAACTAGTTTTGCAACATTATATTAAATTATTCTGTCAAGAAAATATTATATGTGACTTGTTTGGTAACATTATAAAAGTTTTACTTCCATAAATGGAAGTAAGAGAATCATACAATTCATAATGTAGGACCCACCTTTAAAAATTAGAACAAGGAGCCCATATTCATTGAATTTACAATGTGAGCTAACCTCTATAGGAATTATAATGTTGAGCCACCTTTTTGCGAATATATTTTTTGAACTAAATTATGCGGTACACACCTTTAAAATTTAGAATATGGGGCCCGCATTCATTGAATTTACAATGTGGGTCCACCTTCATAATCATTATCATGTGACCCACATTTAGGAATTAGAAAGTAGAGCAACATTTTTTGTGATTGTGTATACAGGACCCACCTTTAAAATGTTTAATGTAAAGCCCACCTTTAGAAATTATAATTGGGGGATACATTCATAGGATTTATAATGTGGCCCCATTTTTCTAAGAATAATAATATGAGGTCATTTTTTTTTGTTGATTATGAACACGGGACTCACCTCTAAAAATTAAGCAATACCCACCTTTAAAAATTGGAATATGGGCCATATTAATAGGATTCACAATATGGCTCATATTTTTAGGAATTACAATATAGTTCCACCTTTTGTGATGTGACCATATAGCCCACCTTTAAAAATTATAGTGGGGCCACCTTTTCTATGATTTTGCCCATGCTACCCACCTTAAAAAATTATAAACTGGGGCCACCTTTTCTATGATTGTGGACATAAGACCTACCTTTAGCAATTACAATGTGCTGCCCACCTTTAGATATTAAAACATGGGGCCCACATTTATAAAATTTATAATGTGGTTTCACCATTTTAAGAAATTATAAATTTTAATATAGGCTCACATTTTGTGATTGTGACCATGAACCCACATGTAGGAAATACAAACTGTAATCACTATCTTTTGAAATAAGGCAAGAGATATGTAAGACACAACTGTGCAACCTAGTTATTCCTTAAAAAAAAAAAGTTTTTTCTGTTTCAACTTTTTTTGCCAATGAGGTTGTTTGGCATTGTTCTCATGTTGTTCTCAATTTTATGCAAAGATCAAGTTGTGGTGAGATCGAGTAGTGCTAAGACTATACTTTGGATAACTTGTTTGGCAGCATTATATGTTTTAGACGGCAAGATATCGTTTCTGAATTGTTAAAGTTTTTCTCTGAATAAAGAAAGTTTTATTTTCATATGAATCAAGGTTGAAGATACACTTACGCAACACATACTCTGCATATAAGATCTTAATAATTGACATTAAAGAAATGACATCAAGTGGTGGATTATTTGTAAAAAATTGTTTGGCTCTGTTTCTGACCAAACAAATGATAATATCGAAGTCCCAAAAAATGTATAAATCTCATATTTGAATCCGAAATGACCGTTAGTGATATTTGAATTAACAGGTTGGAAATGTACAAATTCACAGGATAGGGAAAGTTACTAATTCAAAGCAGTCTTACGCCACTAATAAACCCTAGGGCATGCTTTTGTAATCATTTTTAATGTGTTTGGCGCACTATAATTTCTTAGAATCGCTTTTCTGCTACGTTACTGCCACGTCAAACTTTTCCTCTAAAAGATTGAAAACGAAATTTCCCTGAACGGCTATTGGACTTCCATTTCTATGGAAAAGTTGACGTCCCTTTTTAATTTTGTTTCCTAATTCATTTTCACACCAAAGGAATTCACAGCCACACCAAATAACATTTACATAATTTCATTAAGGAAAACAAATTCACACCAAACATAAGTTTCACACTTCCGCGGAACTCCTCTTTTAAGGTTCTCAATTACCATAGAAATTGCTGACACGACAATTTCCCATTTCCGTGGAAATGATATGTACACAAACATGCCCTTCCAGAAATTTTGTTTTCATATCAAGCAAGGTATAGTTTGAACATAAAACCAGCTAGTTTCTAGGTCTCAAATTATTAACATCGGAAATAAAATGAAATTATTAATAACTTGCTACGAAGACCATATCAATCTTAAGCCTTCATAACCAGAAGAGAGCCCTCTATGCTCCCCTTCATTGATTTTTAAGCCTTATTTTCCTTGGATGACTGTTAGCACTGCTTGACACTAACTCCACCTTTTACTTGTTGCAACCAAACTTCTTTTGGATTCTAAATGACCCTAACTTCTTATATTTTAGCCTGATTAAGCCCTTCACTAAATATTTTCTTTCAATGATGCTCAGTAGCTTTTTACTAGTAAGTACTGGTTCACTCAATCTTTTGTTTGATCTATAACTAAAATTCTCTAAATATTTTTTGCAAATACTTCAACATTACCGCATTTATTATTCATTTTAACAGGTAAAGGCACCAAATCCCTTCCTAAGCCCCTGATTTTTTGTGGCTGTCCATTCGGTAATGGCAATCAGTGACAATCTTAATGCCAAGTGAGGCGAAAGCTGATGGGCAATTATAATGTAAACCTCTCACCTGTGATCAATTATACCAATAAAATCAAAGCTTGCCTGCCTCAGATTAAAGACTCAATAGGTCAGCAATGCTTATTGCGCCAGATCCTTTGAAATTCTGAGAGGATTGACACCTTTGTTAATAATAAAGAAGAGAGAAGTTGGGATAGATTAACTTTCCATGGTACTAAAAGAGAGTCAAGGAAATTGCAGCATTTAAAATGTACCAAAGAAAACAAAGACTCCTAACTTAATAACAAAAACATTAGCATTAGAATGCAGTTTGAGTCTCATAGGAAGAAATTAGTATAGCCCCAAACCATTTTCCGAGCATAAAAGGCCTGCATTTTTTGAAGTTTCCATTAAAAAGTTGGGAAAGGAAGAGCCAATTGATCATATATTTTCGAAAGAAATGGGTAAAACAAATAGAATTTCCATGAACGATATAACATTCAGTCAAAGAATAGTGTAACCAAAAAGAGCCCAAGTCTATGTCCTCATTGCTATAAAAAGGAGTTTGTGCTGAACGGATCCTAACAGTCGCTGTTAGTGATTGATAAAATAAGACAAAAAAAAAAATTCTATCCTGCCAATCATCAAATGAGTGGAAATCCTATAAAAAGGTAGTATTCCAGCCAATTCACAACTGTGGCTGATATTTGGTATGTACTAATGGGAACTTGCACTACATTCATTAACATAAATGCGAGTTTCAGTTATGCAAAAGTTCAGCAAATAAGTATCAGAAATGAGTCTCAGTTATGTATTGCTACTAATTCCCATCAACTGATGTTCAAGAAATACAACAGAGAAGACAATTTGCTTTCTGATCAACAAATCAATGTCCATATGCTAAGGTAGTCTGTCTTTTTTTTCTCTTTTATCAGTAAGACTGTCTAGTTCTTAGACTTCTCTTTCTAATGGTGAAACAACTTCAGTTACAAAGAATATTCCTCTTCAGTGGATTATCCTAACTTCATTTGAAAAAATAATACTCCTCTTCAGTGGATTATCCTAACTTCATTTGAAAAAATTTCTATCACTTTGAATAGCATGTACCAGATGAACCATCTGCCTTTATCAAGAACAAAACGACCTCAGATGGACATCCCTGCAGATCGTTCAGCCACATCATCGACAATCCTCTCCAGTGGCTCCAGTTCCCTTTTTATGGCTGTCAAGTCAGTTTGTGTTCGATTGGCATCTCCATAGAGTGTTAACCCCTCAATTCTAGCAACAGTTGCAGTGCCCTCATTCACATCTACTGCTGTTCGAGAAAAAACCAAAAATAACCATCATTACTTTAGAAGAACAAAAGAAGTGATCACGATCCTTTTATCCAAGTTGTGCATGGATGTATGATGGTTATCAATAATTCCATTCTTTTTTATTAAATTGGTGTTGAGAGATTCTTCTTAACTAACTAACAGAAGAATACCAGAAACCACATCAGAGGGAGACAACTGTTTTCTGCTTTTCTCCTCTCCATATCAGTGTCTCAAGAGATGAATTTGAGAGGAAAGTATCCAATCCACATGCCTTTCTCAGCAGTTGCAGGCACAATGTTTTGTTGTCTAGTTCATATACGCTATTCAGCTCTCAAACTGCATAACTGCAGGAGCTCCATAAGTTTGTCAAATTCAATTTTGTGTGTGTGGATTGCTTGAGGGCCTGTTGAGATATAGTAAACAAAGTGCAGGTAACTCTGTTAATCATAGATGAAGGTTCATGTGTCTGGGTAATCAAGGTTACCATTATATGACAGTTGTCTTTTATTTAACCAAAGCCAGTTTCTGGTAACAGAGTAAAGATATACAGGCAAACTGATTGCAAAGCAACTAAGTTGAGAGTATCTGAACAGGGCCTAAAAGGCTTGCAAGTCCCTAGTAAATGACTTTGTTTCACCGTCCAAAAAGAGTGCAAGCCGATCCAATGGTCCAATCCATTTGGATAGGTGCCAAACTTGGTATCGGTGACTATCACAGGAGTTACTTGTTTTATACTCCACTTAGATGGATCATAACTTGGGCCATATTAGCGTTTTGACACACAATACTTACCTTATCGTGATCACCGGGTGCTCAGCAGAAGTTTTTCCATATAAATAAATATATATATCATAGAACTTCTTGGGAATATCTGAACAGCCTTGAGAGGCTTTCAAGTTCTTACTAATTACTAAATGACCTTGTTTCTCAGCTGCATATCTACATCATTTATATATATATATATAAAATAGAACTTCTGCTATTTGTCAAGAAATTGTATATATGCAGTTCTCTATCAAAATCTTACGTTCTATTTTTTGAACAAGTTGTGCCTGGTTTCCCTTTAACATTTTGTGGACAGATTGAAAGAGGGAATTAAAATCCGAAACGAATTGTAGAAAACCATACTGAGATTTTATCAAAGAAAATCAGGAACAATAATAGGAAAAACAAAATGAAGTAAATTAGATTTTACGAATGTCGCTATAAACTCATTAAATAAATCAAATACAGAGCATGTTTTTCCTTCTCAGAAGAAGCCCATCAATTGGAAATTCCTAACCAACAATTTTCTTTCAGATTGATAGAGAACATAAAAGAGCTCAAGAAAGAAATGCAGTAAGTAATTTCATATAGATATTAATTATTGAATCCAGATAAAATAGGAACCCACAAAAAGAATGACATAATCCTTCCAGTAAACTGATGTTAAAAGATAGAACATAAAGTATACATCTCCACTCAAACTCAAGTACTAAATAATAAATCAAGAAAAAGACTCAGATTCTTTTTTCTTGCCTTTTATATTTTATTTTTATTCAAAGTTAGATACAAAACAAGAAACCAACCATGAACAGAAAAGCAGAAATTCAAATGCATTACTCTTCCTATGAACCAAACCACAGCTTTAAGAAGAAGAAAAGCGAAAACGGAGAGGTGGGTCATTGAAATACATCAAACAGAGAAATGGGTCATTGCAATTCATCAAAAAGAGAAGTGGGTCATTGAGATCCTTCAATGTTATGTCATTACCTGGACGGGAGAAGAACCAAAGGATGAAGGCGCAGACAATGAGAACGAGGGGTATGAAGTGGACAGCATTCTCGGCCCATTTGAGACGCGAGGACTCCTTCTTAGAGACTTCAGAGAGTTGTCCTATCTTGAGCCCAGGAGAACCCTTCATCTGGGGTGATATGTTGATCGCGAACTCGTCCGATGCTCGACTTGTGCTTGCCGATCGATGCATCCTTCTCCTCCTATTGCCAAAACAACCAACCAAATACAATACACATAGAGAATGAGAATTTAAACACTCGAGTGGAAATGGAAAGCAAACACAATATGAGAGAGAGAGAACCCACCAAAAAAAAAACAGTAGAAGGTGACCTTGATTGGAGAAGAAGAAGGAAGAAAATGCAACAGAGAGAGAGAGAGAGAGAGAATGAAAGGTTTAATGAATATTGAAGGAAATGGACTTGGGAATTGGAGAGGAGAGCTTTGAGTAAAGGAGGGATTGATTGTTTCAGAGCCCAAAAAGGGATCTGACGTCGCTTCCAAATCAGCAGTAATGGGTGCTGATCCTCTCAATATTGCATGAGATGAGAGAGCTATCTGGCACATTTATATAGGACAGGTGGCATCTTTTGTAGGGCCCACATGACCCTAACACAAAGAAGACGAGTTGGAGGATTAGTTGCCTAAAACAACCGTGTTCTGATTATAACCGCCTCATGTAAAAATAACTACAAAGATGGGTTGGTTAAAAGAAGACTCTCTCTTCATGTCTTTCTTCTTTTCTTTATGGCATAGTTTTCTTCCATATTTGAGTTCCAGATTGGGAATTGGACCTGGTGACTATTGTATGATTGGAATGATATTTGGCCCACCTCTAAATTATGCCTGCGCTGTGTTTAAGTAGGCCTCTCAGGACGTGGTGCAGCTTGGTCATATGGGTTGTTGCAAAAAGGAAGATTTTGAGAGCAAATCAGCACATATCAAATGTAGTGTGACATCCCAACCATCTGATTTGAACGTTGAAATTGATTAGAGTTGCAAATGGGCCATCCTAAGGTGTTCTAGAGGATTTACTGACCTGGAATAATGTTTATGACATAGGAGTTGCATGAATTTCATTGGTGTATTTTATTTTATTTTATTTTGTAATTTTGAGAGTTCTCAGCTCTCCACTTCATGTCATGCACATGCCAGTTTTTCTTACATCAATCTCTCTCTTCTGGGAACATATTATGCAATGCAGAACAATAGAAGGTTATTGTCATCAAGCATGGAAAAAATAAAAGGTATTGTAAATGAGAAGATTATTATAATCTAACCAAAGAGACATAGCTTAGGCATACCACTTGCCTCACATGCCGGGATGGGACCTTACCTGCTCCTAATGGTATGAAGCCGACACACATTGTGCAAATTTATTATGATACGATCCAATTTTGGGTGATGTCTAAATCGGTCCCAAACTAATATTAGTGAAAACTCAAGGGGGTTAAGGTTTTTATCAACCGATTGGATGGATCATAAAACAATACAGAAACCCCACGCGTTTGTATATAAATAATGAATTTACTCGTGTCCAAACATATAGCTTGGCTGTGTGGGCTTAACTTCTCATAAGAGGTCTTCCATGTAACAAACTCTACAGTTTTGGTGTAACAAACTCTAAGTTATTGGGTATTTTCCGTTTTCGTATAGGAGGCCCTGCCATTATCAATCCAGCCCCTTCAAATACATTTATCCCCTTAAATTGGCACTAGACAGACTTAGTTTGGCACTGATCATCAATAGCCATTGGATTACATATAACATAAGAAGTATGTATGATGTATAGAAGTTGAGCTTTGACAACCTAAAAATAAGGCCCTAGATCATTTGATTAGCTCGATATTGTCTGCTGAGAGGTCTGCTTCTCATGTTTTTGAAAAGTTTGGAACTTACTTGAGTCTCACCCATGCTTCCCATGAATGAATGAGGATTGAAATTCTATAGTGAGGACTACATATTGAAGATATAAATGCTCAATTGTGAAAGCCCTCTTCTCATGAATGTTTGAAATTTTGCTCCAAAAAGAATTGGTCCCATTATAAAATTTAATCATATAATTAATGATGTGATTAACACATATGATTAATAATGCATATTCTATTAGAAAGGAGGGCATTCCCCTATGACCTCAGTCCTAGGGAGTCGAACCCTGAGATCATATCATAAGCCCAGCAGAGATTTATCAAAACTTGAATTTGCACTTATTTGGTAATCCTAACCATTCAATTAAAGACTTTTGGTGCCAACTACATGGGTGCTGACGAAAAGTCCTACTTAAGGCTATAGTATGTCTTACAAGATGACCAGCTATGATGGTCTGGTCGCCTAATCTGTGATACAGTCCATGGGTAGGCCATTTGAACAACTACTCAGATCCCATAGTGCTTAACATGTGTATACTACAGTTATACGCAAAGCTGCTACTTTTCAACAGAATATTTTCTGAGAATCCACAAGGACCACCTAAAATTGTTGACAACTACAAACAACGACCTAGCCTTTTTTTAAGTGTTTAGAACAAACTGCCCCTCACCAATTTGGAAAACTCAGCCACCTCGATTAGCTGTATAGGTCGACATAATTACCATCCAAGGTTGACGAATCCTTTAGTCTAATCTGGTTTGATAAAATTCTGGATTTAACCAGAAATAACATAGGTTCACACCTAGCAATGGGAATATTCCTTTGTGGACTAGAGATAGAATCAATATCCTTCAGGTTTTTAAGTGGCATTTTGCTGTATTGGTTGGCTGTATTTTGGTTTGTTTGTGTGCAGCTGTATTTTTCTTTTAATGAGGTTTTATTTTCCAGCTTACTTGAAAAAAAAAAACATAGGTTCGAGTTGAAATAGGTTGCAGTCTAAGGGCATTTACATCTTTTTATAACAAAATATGCTGAACTTCAAAGTTTAAAACCACTCTCTCACTGAAGATAAAAGTAACTAATTTACATTGTCAGACAAACAGAAGTGATTATTTGCAGAAAATAAAACACAGGTTATTTAGCAGAAATCAAAACTTATAGATGCCTATCTGACATTTCATAATAGCATTTATGGTACAGAAGGTATGCATATATTCTATATACATTTGAGCAGAAGATGAGAAAGATGAGATACAATTCACCATGGGAGAAAGAGCTCTCTCTTTCATGCGTCACATACAGAATTTCAAAGATCACTTGATATTTGGAGCAAGAGTGCTACACAGCAGAGGGCAAAAGCCATGAATCTACTTCTCTACTCTAGGAGATAAATAGACAGAAAAATAGGTGACATGTACTTCCATTTTGTCAGTGCTCTTAAATAAATCGTACCTTTTACCATGCAATAGAGCAGTTGCATTTCCATGAAAATGCACACATCCAAACCAGGCCTATTTTTCAAAATTTTCCTCATTTCTCCAACTTTTCAACATGTTGGATCTTCTGAACTAATAACATGATATTTATTATTTTGCTGAAATAATGAACCATATCTGCCCACACTAGTGTTAATGTGTTCTTCAAATTTGTTGGAATTATGGAATTATGTCTAAAGGTGAAGATTTAAAAAAAAGAAAAAAACTTTAGTGGGCGTTTATTTTCTATGTAGTAATCTCATTTTGGTGGAGTTGAATCAACTTTTCTTGGATGCCAAAATAAGAGATGCTTTGAGTTTTTACTCCAGCAGAAGGCTCCAACCCAAAATATACAACACCAACTAGGGTGTAATACTTTTGACCAACCCTATCCGGACTCTAAATATTATTAAAAGACATCCAGGAGTAGAGAGTGGTTGCAGATTATTAGTCAGTCACTTTTATGGTTTGATAATGCTGATTAATAGATCATTTTTAATTTGTTTCGGAGTGTGTGGGGAGTCAGGGTTCTCTAGTAGGGGATTGTTTTGCCAAGTTCTTTTCTGGCTAACATTTTCCTTTTGGAACAGTTTTTGTTTGGAACTGTTGGCTTCGTAAAATTTGCTTCAACTGTTTCTAATCTGGGATGGTTAAAAAAAAAATCTATATACTTGCCATCCCAAAGAAAAAATGTTAGTACTGTCAAAGTTTTAATGTCGTGCTTAAGAGCAGTAATCAAAAGAATTATTCACAGTGGTTTCAGTGGTTTACTATGTCTTACCATGACTTAGTTCTAAGCAGCCTTTTTGTTCTCCACACAGATTGTTTAGTCATCAACATAAAATAGTGCTATCCATAGACGATGATTATAAAATTCATGATACAAGAGACCACGAGAGAAGTTTTTAATGCAGTATGATTGAATAAGACACAATAAAGCAAGTGGAGAAGTACAACTCGCAAAGGCAACACTAGATAGATGGGATATGGCTCCCATGATGATAATCTAAGAATTCCTTTCCATCTAAATTTTGAATTCAATACTGTGAGGTTGTGAAACAAATGCGAGGTATGACAGAAATTGAATGGGAAAACATGAACTACCTTTGTTACTTGACCATGGCAGGGTTATTCGAATAGGTGAATCACATTTATTCAGAATAGGTGAGGTACCTTGATTGCTACCAAACACAAATCAGCAGTTGTATTTAGTTCAATTTTAACACTAAGGGTTGTTGTTTGCACTCATTCACACATTTAAATGATGCAAATGCATAATAGTTACATATGATCACAATTGATTTTGCTAGTTTATGCAAAATTATGACCTTTGAAAAACATTTGTTTTAAAGGAAGAACCACTAACATTGAGAAACCTCGGACCTCCATAGAGCTAAACTCTTGACACAGTGTTCCAAGTCAAAATTTGTTTTCTCACATTTTTTCAAACAAAATAAGAAGACTCAATTATCTCCATCCAGTCTTATTCCCCTGTGAACAAAAGAAAATGAAAAGAAACTACAAAAGAGTAGCCATGTTTATTAGATTAACTTCATTAAAGTTGACAAGGGAAGCAGAAAGATTTTCTGAGAAGAATGGTAGAGTACATAACCATTCGTCGTCCCAAGATGCATGCCAAATCTGTCATGGTAAGGTATACTCCGGTAAAACCGCTACCATGGAAAGTAACTTTGGAAAACTACTGGATTTCAGATTCCTTGTTTATAAAGCTTTTTTGAAATCCTTTCTGGGGGAATGGCTCGTGCAGGCAAGGGCATTATTTCTTGGAAGGGGTTCTCAAACTACTGTTGCGCTGCAAATTACATGTTCGAGCAACTAACATGGTGTCAAAAGGCAAGCTCTCCATGTGCTGTGCCTTGGGGCAAGAATATTTCACCAAGAGTCGAGGCATTTTGTTTGACAGCTATTACATCACCATTGTCAGTAGCAGCAGCAGCAGCAGCCACTTAACCTTATGCCATCAAACTGGGCCCTCTCTTTAATATAAATGCCCAAGTATTTGTTTCATGTGCAAAGCTGAGGAGGAAAAACTGTGAAGTGAATCAAGGGTGGAACCAGAAAAATTCTTTCTGGCAGCAGTTTATGAACTCCATCTCAAAATGCATGCCTCACCACCATTCAATTATAATTAGTTCTGGGCAACAAACCCAGGTGGATGGACAGTGGACACATTTCAACCATTTGAAGGATTCCAAACAAACATGACCACAGGCATAAACTAAACGACACATACACACACACACACACACACACACACACACACACAAAGGGATAAATAAGACTACCATTCCCAAAAAAAAAAAAAAAAAAAGAGTAGAAAGATCAGTAACAATCACATTCTTTCAGTGTTGTCTTAGCAGGCTATTTCATTTGGGTAGACATGCAAGAAAAAATTTGACAGCAGCTACCAAGACTTGGTTCATTTCATTTATCCAAGTTTAATTATGATTACTTCTTAATCTCCTAAGCATCAAAAAGTGCCACTAATGATTTAACTGTATTTATCATTTACCATTTTTCCTTGTATGCGGAAACAAAAACATTGAGCAAAATTATGCTACATATCTGGAATAGTAGAAATCACAGGGTGATATGGCAGCAAATCACGTTATTTTCTTCGGTATAATGTGGATAGTCATAGTCCATATCCATAACTTGGCTAAAGATCTCCACGAAAACTTTGCAACATTTCAAACCTTAAGAATGTTCTAACAAACTGCAATCTGACAAAAAATGTTTTTTCATCGTATTACCATATTATTAAACCCACAGCAAAAATTATTTGTTAATTAGCACAAGAATTATTTGTCAATTAGCAGTGTAAGAATTTGCTACATTTGAATAAGAAGATTTTACTCTCACCTCTACTCGGGTGTTTGTCCATGATTTCAGTAGCAGGGTATTATACAGATACCGATACAGAGATAATGCTCAGCATGGATATTTGTAAGACGTCAACATATTGCTTGCTTACATGTCCAACCAGCTTTGTAAAGCCCATTTATGCTTGGCTAAATGAGAGACCACTGAGAACCCCAGCACTTTGTAATGCAGAAGGTAAATCAATTGTACCATCTTGAAATGCTGATCCATGAGGGTAGCCAGTAGCACATATGATGGCATTACATTTGATGCCAACAACTTATTGAGTTGGAGAACAAAATCATGGCACCGTTCCAGTTGTGCCTAGAATGGAAACCAACCCCCAACCCACCACACCCCCACCCCCCACACCAAACTTCACAAATTAGTTGTAGCCACCAAAATTAAGTCTCCCATTGCTTAACACTTCAGCCTTTAATCTCAAGGCTTCACCCTTTAATCTCAAGGCTTCTTGCAGATTCCCTTGCTTCATGCAAGCTTCAATTACAATGGTGTAAGTAACCTTTGAAGGATTCCATCCCAATCCTTTCATCTCTTCCAACAATTCACAGGCTTTTTTGGAATCTGTTTTCTCACAAACTGCCCGAATCATGGTAGTATACGTAATCAAATCAAGTTTGAATCCCCTGGATTTCATTTCTCTAAAGTACTCCTCTGCCTCCTCGGGCTTCCCTTCTTTCAAACAGGCATTCATCACCACATCAAGAGTGAAACAGTCACAATCCATTCCCTTATGCTGCATCTCCTGATACAATTTCCTCGCCTTTCCAGTCAAATTCAACCGCACCAATGCAGCTAGGAGAATATTTCTAGACGTAACGCCGGGAAAGATGTTATTTTCAACCAATCTCTCGAAGCTCTCTACTGCCTCCTCAATCCGACCCGCCTGCAGATAGGAATTTATTACATAATCAAACAAGCAAGGATGTGAATCGCATCGCTTCGAGCTCTCAATCAGGCGTTCAATGAAAATGCCTGCACTCGGAATTGAACTACCTGAAAATGATTGGTTCAGCAACTTCTGAGCACTTGAAATTCTCCGAGACCGCACAAGGATGTGAAGCATGATGCACATTGCATCGATTCCGCGAACAACTCCTCGTCGTCTCTCGGCCCAGTGGAAGAATTTCAAAGCCGCGTTTGGGTCATGACGATTCTCCAAAAGAAATTCAATGACAGAATCTTGGGTGAGGAATGAGTCCGAGGAACAGGAAGCAATCTCTTCAGGATTTTGTGAAGTGGGTTTGTCGGGGTATCTGTTTTGTGAATTGGGTTCTCCTGAAATCTCAGTTTCTGAAGCAGCATCCTCTAAAGATCCTATCTTTGAGATGGGTTTGTTTGGAATTCCTGTTTCAGAATTGGGTTCCTCTGAAAATCCTGTTTCTGAAATGGGTTTCTCGAAAAAACTCGTTTGTGAAGGGGATGCTTCAAAATCTCCAGTTCCTGGGATGGGTTCATCAAAAAATCTGTTTTGTGAATTGGGGTCCCCTGAAATTTCAGCTTCTGAAGCAGCATCCTCTAAAGATCCTGTCTTTGAGATGGGTCTGACTGGAATTCCAGTTTCAGAAGTGGGTTCCTCTGAAAATCCTGCTTCTGCAATGGGTTTCTCGAGAAATCTCGTTTGTGAAGAGGATGCTTCAAAATCTCCAGTTCCTGAGATGGGTTCATCAAAAAATCTCGTTTGTGAATTGGGTTCATCAAAAAATCTCGTTTGTGACGTGGGTTTCTTTGGAACTGATGGGACTGGAGAGAATTGGTCTGGAAATCCAATTTCTGAAGTGCGTTTGTCAACTTGAGAGAGCTTCTGTGATAGGTGTGCTGGAAATGGGTGGACGGTGGAAGTGAAGAGAGGAGAAGATTTGCAATACTTGCAGAAGGTAAGCAGACGAGACGAGGCTTTCATTGGAACTTGCCTTCGCAGGAAACTGTCACAAAACCCTAACAGGAATGCTGCCATTCAGCTTGAGCAATTGGAGTGCAGGAGCTGTTTAGGGTTTAAGACTCAAAACGCCACCGCACTGAGTTGGAGCAGGTTGGGACCCGTCTTCAATCGTGCGCACTCCATGAATCGTGCGCACTCCATGCATAGTGAATACTTGTGGAGATCAAATGTAATTTTTTATTTTTTTATTTTTAAATAGCTCAACTTGGAATTGGCTCCGTGCATAGTTGGACACACCTAAAAAGAAAGGACACCTAAATGAAAAGATAGTGATTACAAACAAAAAGGTGGGAGGTTAGCTAAAGATCAAATCTTAGATAGCCCAGTGAAAATAATCAATCTTTACCACTAGGGTACGTAGTCATTTTTATGCCGGTCAAATGGTTAGAATAATGATTTATCTCAAATTGCTTAGATGAGGCGTAGGGCTCACAAGGATCTTTATTTAGTAGAGTGTCCCCTTGCCTTAGTTCACATATAAAAGATTACTACACGCACAAGTATCAAGCTAGTCCATCTACGACCACGGTTAAGATAGGCTAACCATAGTTAAGAGAGTTACAAGTTTTGACAAAAATGTTGAAACGTGTGACAATAACATCATAGGAGTAACAATAGTGTTGGAGGGACAATTGTGTCCAAACAAATATATGGCACCCTAATCCATCAATTTTATGTTTTTATACTGTCATCTTTTAGTTGTGATTTAAGCATAAGTTTCTCATAGAAGTCCCTTTTTGCGAGGGGTTTTAAATGGTCCATTTAGCTTGGTCATGTAGTGACCGCAATGCATGCACAATCACCCATTGTATGCTCATTTGTCTAAGAGAATGGCTCACTCAACTTTCTCATTTAAACAATACCTTTTTCCTGATTTTTGCTCTCATTGTGAGTCTTCTGCTTGCAAACCTCTCTCTATCTCTCTCAAATCTATATCTTTTTTGGTTCCCTTTAACTTCTAAGGGTTGTTTGAGAGGAGCTGATCTAGTGGTGATCACGACATGCATAAATGAAAATAGTGTTGAAGTTAGGCATGGGAAGAATAAAGTAGAGTTTTAGTCAAAGCTATTGGGAGCAATGGCTAAACCAAGATTTTTATTGGGGTTGGGGTAAACTTTTGATAGAGACTTTGCTAGATTTTTTTTTTCCACGTTAACAATAGCAAAAGAAATTTTTCATTGCATTTAAATAGGCACCAAAATATTTAATTGCAACAACAAACAGGCATTTCTCTTGTTAAAAATCATCTTAACTCTAAAACAAAGTTTTTACAACTATCCTGATAGGTTATGCATGTTTTGAAAATTAGTACCTTCTCAGTATATATATTTTCTTTAAGCTCATAATGGTTCCTCTATCATACAACTCAAAATGAGACTACTTGTATTTGTAAATGAACATTGCTAGCATAATCACAAGCATCATATTACGGTTCAAGAGAAAAAAAAACCTAAGTAGTTAATGCCCAATCTCTACAATTGTGTTGCCATCTACTTTCCTTTACAAGAAAATTAGTAAAGCTTTATCCTTCAAAGAGCTTACTTACACAGACAATCCTATAATGGTGCTTTATGAAAAATAAATTGGATGCCCCTTCTTTCTATAATTGGTTTTTAAATGAAAATTTTTCATTACTTAGGCTGAACCCAGTGGATTTTTACCCACCGTGCTACATGGATTATATTTTTTAATGAGGGATTTATTTCTAGATAGTAATAGCACATCTGTTTTTCTTTATAAAATATCTAACTTATGTGGAACTCAACTAGATGCATAAAGGTTATTGGAGATTGGCAATGGAGAGGTTAGGATCTTAATCAAAAGTATACAAAAGTATTAAATGAATATAAAATAATTTAAACCTTGATTTTAGATAGTCAAACATATATTGTCATATTTCATTCAAATTTTTATGTCAAAAACGATGCCCAATGGAAATCATTACAAATTCAACGCAAGTAAGTGTGTGGGAAAAAACGAATATAATAACATTATGTGGATGCTTGTTCATTCTCTTTTCACTTTCTTAAAGCCTCTAACATTTGGAGACAGAGAGAGGAATGCCATCTTTAAATCATGGTGGGGCGAGAATACATGATAATGGGTTGAACCTGGTTTTCTTCAAAATTGTAGATATGCTCATATTTGGTAATTTAGGGCTATGGGTTCGGATTGAAATTTAGGGATTTAGGGTTTGGTATATGATTTGGATATTAAGATATTCAAATTTAGGCATAGAAAGAGAGAGAACTAGGGTTTGTGTGTGTGTGTGTGTGGGTTGGGGGGGAAATTCAACCGATGAAGATGCAACAATCTGTGACTATAAAGGGTCAAACGTTGAATAGCTCGATGTGAATGTGTCAAAATGGAAAGTAGAGGTCAAAGAAAAGGGAACGCTTTTTTTTTTTCCAGTTTTTTTGTAGTGAAGCTTTACACACGTGCTAGCAATCTTGAGACTATAGATATGAAGACTGACTATATTAGACAGAGGAGGGATAGTCAAGGGCTCAATTCAACTTTTTGGGGATTCCATTTAAAAAGAAAAAAAAAAACTCTATAGGGATTTTAAGTTTCGACCTTGGGTAGACACCCCAAATCACCCAATGTGGGCCTTCCTCTGGTTAAAAGTTAGTAACGAGAGAAAGGAGGCGGCATTGTTTGTTGTCCTTAAGACCATGCATAAAGTACATGCGAACTAGATCATCTCTCATAATCAAGAGGGCTAATTACTTGTTTGACTTTTTATTTTGTCATTAGATCATATGTATGTTGTTTAGAACACCATCCTCTCTATTTTTTATTTTTTTAATAAATGAGACATTGTTTCAGTTTTTTAAGGTTCATTTTTAAGAGTTTTGAGGCCAAAATAAGCAAAATCAAGACACTATCCAACTCAACAAGACAATCCAACTTAACTGTGGTAGAGTTGGCAACCAAGTTTAAGTATTAAAACCCCAGCCTATTTGTTTACAGGAAAGGAGGAGTAGTGGTCAAATCAATAATAAAAATGAAAAAAAGGGTAGGAGTTTAAAGTTAAAAAATGCAAAAGAGATAAAATTATGCTCTCAAATTTATATGAGCCAGGGGGGGAGTAAAAAAATTTGGCATAAAGCGAGGTAAAACCAATATTTTAGCATAAATTATATGTTGATGTCGATGAATCTGTACTATTAACTCACAGTCTATAAATAATCTCTATCTAGTTTTTGTCTAATTCGACAACCAAGGCACAAAAGCATACTCATAATCACCATATTAAATATACAGTAGGGCATATCAATTCCATTAAACAAGTACATCATCCCCAACAAAAATCAAAATCAGTACATAATAATCAAAATCAACTCTCTACTGGCAAATAAGTAAAGGAAATAAACATTCCTTTCTCATAGTTGTAGCATTAGTTGATATCTCCCAAAAGAAAACAGTCTTTTTTCCTCCATTAAACAACAACGACATCCTCGCCCACATCGCCAACTAAGCTTTAATATCCACAAGTATTTACAATGGAGAAGAATCTCCAAAAAAATTAAATATATTCTATACATTGTGGAGACTCCCAGACAACTCTATTGGATATCTCCCAAAAAAATTGTTAAAGTCCAGAAATAGATTCAACACTTGTTGGTAGTGAAACAGCAACTTCGTTGGACTTTCAGTACTTTTCAAAACAGTTTGTCACAAAAATGGAATTTCAAATATCAAGAGCAAGAAGAACATGAAATCAAATTTAATACAGTCAACTGAAATGGTACAGTTGCCACATTAAGTAAATGTCAACCTACATACATTAAGAGGATATTTCATTTTTTTCTTCCTCCTTTGATGCCCTTGATGCTATTTGTTGTAAAGATGGAGAACTAATTTGTATCGGTAGTATATAATGTCCCACTGGTTGAATGCTTTTTCACGTCTGAGGGTAGCATGCTCTATAAATCCCATCGTAAAGAAACCACAATCATAAGTATTCTCTTATGTAGGAATATTATCAAGTGGCCCCCTTTCCTAACCTTTGGTGCTTTCTCATCTGAAAGAATCAAAAGAATCACATAACCAAATGATTTACAGAAGAAAGGAACATAGGAATCATACAACTGTCAATGCATAACTTGTGTCTCATTGATTTAGTTATGAAAACTCACGAATTGCTTTGCTTTTTTTCAATGTTGTGAGTCAGTAAACATTGTATTGCAGAAGTCATACCCTTTTTCCTTTTAGTTGACTATAGTAAGTGTGAGATGACTGAGGTAGCACACTGGTAAAATAATAACTTCTAAATGTTTCATTTCAGCTACCCTCCGTCCAAGCTCACCAAAGATGTGTACGGAATTTTCCTCACGATGATTTAGCTAGATTTCTTTCAAGACGTAAGCAAAGGATTATTTTTTATATACAATCATACATAAATAATTTAAGATATCCACAATATTTATCATAGGATTTCATCATGTCTCAAATATACTTATGTCGTGGAAAATGAACATTTGAACATAACTTCCATAGCATTTGTATCCATAAAATATGCTTTAAGAGGCTTTGGCTTCAAGCAAATATTAATCCAATTTTGTAGGATTCCTGTATCCATCCATTCAAGGTACAAAAGTACCTTTAGCTTTTGCAGTGTAGGATTGGTGTAATACAGGGATAGCTCCACCTTCCTAAATACATATAAAAAAAAAGTATTAGTCAATTCAAAAGATTACTGAAAAATTATATGTGACTACCCAGATGTGCGTAACATCTAAATATTAATGAAGATTACTTACCTATCATTGAAATCATCCCAAAATTTATCTAACTCGTTCTTTTCCTCTTTTGTTAATTGGTATTTTGAATATTGAGGCCACTTTATTTTTGTAGTAAATCCTTGGAATTTGGTAAGCATCTTCTTTTTTCTTGTTGCATTCTTCACTTTAATGTATATCAAATGGAGCTCTTCTTTTGAAGTCGAGACCGGTATGCTAATCTTCTCTCTTTGGAGGTGGACTATCACAAACAATTTGGACTAGAGTGATTGACTTTATTTGCCGGCTTCTTCGTCGAGAGAACATAGATTTGGGGGAGGGGTGTAACAATCCGATCCAACTTAATCTGGTTTAGTGCTTCATTAATGGTGAATTAGTTGTTGTAGGTGTTTTGCCCTTGTTTTTTTTTCGTTCCAGGTCATGGATAGGTAGTTGGGTTGAGTTTAACTTAGATTATGTAGACATGAGCCATTTTTTGTAATTTTAGATTTTATACAAGTTCGTTATTCATGCATCATCTTAGCATCAACACATGTCTTTCATCGAGCTCGTCAACTTCCATAACTGACTCATATACGAACAACGTTGTTTGTTTCCATTGGACCTTTAATTAACTCAAACTGTCATTAACCTAAGCCTTTGGACTTCTTTATAATTAGTTCATCCTTATCTTATCTTGTATATATAGAGATGCACCAACTCATCTCTCTCCTCCCTTTCAACATCGCTACTTCTTCTTCTTTTCTTCTCTTCTCTTCTCCCCACGAGCAAGTCAAGAAGGGGGTAACCCTATTGCACTCATGCTCCCAATTCCATCTTTTGTGTACTATTCGGTAAGTTTTGGGTTCTTGATCATCCTATGAGTCTCTAAGTCTTCCATCGATGTTTGCGTGTCATTAACGCTTCGTTCTCCTTGCATGCATAACTGTTAGAATTGTGTGTAATGGTCAAGTGGAGCCAAAGGACAACTATTCACGGGAAAAGCTTGTTTGAGGCAAGCATAAGCACGATTTAGATGAATACGTATTGATACACAATGATTGTTATTAGTCTCCCTCAATCTCACAATTATGTCGTGACGTACAGCTCTTGTGTTTGTATTATATTGATTGGTTGTCTTTGTGGTGCAAAGGTTTCACTCCAGTCGTTCTGTAACAGAGCAGGCTACCCAACCGATCAGGCATAGAGTCTGACCGATCGGACACATCTAGAACTAGAATCCGACTAATCAGGCTTCAGAACCGATCGGTCGGCCCTGAAGCACTCTACTTCAGGAGATTGAGTCTGTAATTAAAACCTTTTAGTACTAATTTCCATCCTCCTACTTTTAACACAAACAAAGGAACTTTTTAGGCTATATTCCCGGGCCCCATGGCTTGTGATTTATGTAAGGAAAGTCTTTCCAGAGACCATCAATAAAAGGTAGTATGAAATGGACCTTATCAGGCCTTCACAGTAGAATGTGGTAATCCTTAACTTGCCCAATGGAACACGAGAATATCATGAATGATCTTGAGGGCTGTGACTCATTCATGTGTATTGTCCAGTGTTAAGCACCTCCCTATGGATGTTGATTTAAGGGACTTCGATGCACTTTTCTGACACAATGCAACACTTGCGAAGACAACTATGTATCGGATAACTTAAAACTATATCATCATGTATGGTTAGAAACATTGGATGACTAGATTATGGTTGGCTGGGGTTGGCTAGTAAAGTACCTTGATTCCAGCAAATTGAGCTGCAAGGCATATTGATTGATGATTATTGCCCTCCACTCTTATGCACCCTCTTAGTCATCGTTTTGCCCTTTTCAATAGTGTATACATTTGATTTGTTTAAGATGTTTGTTTATTACTAATAACTTGAGTATAAGTTAAACATATGGTAACTTTCTCGATATGATATGCATGGTTTACTCAAGTTCAAATATATATTTGATACAATATGGTCAGGCACTACTCAGCCTCAGCTTTAAGATACCTGACAGGGTTGACTTTGGCATAGTATGTATGGTACCGCTGCAGTGTGTTTATGTATTGAGATTTCCGGAGCCCATGAACCCGAGATTCATTCGTACCTTGGCCCGGTCGATGGTGTTCTCAGTATGTAGGATCCCAACAAGGAGTATATGGTAAATGTAGTAGCCACCTAGTTAAGTGCATGACATGTATATATTGATTCTGATAGCATGCTCTATTTGACTGCATAACTTGCCTAGTATACGAACGTAGAACTCTATGAAGTTATTCTTTATTCTGCTAGATACAACATGTGTTAACTTATTATTGCTTATGTGTTGCTGGATCGTTGTATTCATGAGTTGTCCTTGGTGTTGCAGGCTCAAGTCCTACTACCGACCCATCGTCGGTTAGCCAAGCTCTAGAGGAGACCTTAGACGCCCCGTCGGGGATAGAAGAGTGGATGTAAGCATTCCGCCGGAGAGCGACATTGAAGTGCATATAGGTCTTCCTGGATGTGTTAGGGCTGTGGTGTGGTTGCTTTTGTATTTGGGTCTTGATTGGACTTTATCCATTTTTGTCTCCTATCTCCATCTTGTACCTCATGTAATCTTTTATAGATGTGATTTTGTTTTAGCGTATCTTCTCTTATTGTGCAATGATACCTACAACTTCCGTGTACATGATATTGGCACATGTAAGATTCCCTTGTGCGTGAACATTTAGACAAGATCTACGTGTGGACACATGGGAGTACGTATATCACCGATTAAGGTTAACCTTAATCCCTGAACGCCTGGGCTCAGGTTGTGACCAGGGGGAGGATTGCGGGATAACTGGTTCCTTTGACTTTAGACTACTTTGTTCTAACATTTTTTTTAATATTGCTTTCATCTTTGTACTTAGAGTAGAATCCTTGGGAGAATATATTTTTAAACCAATCTTAGTACCCGAATGTGTACAATTATCCTCAACCACCTCATTGATATTGGCAAGCTTGTCCCGTGCTACACGTAACAGTGTTTCCGCATCCATTTCATCCACTTTCCTCTTCGTTTTTTCCAAAGTGCTCATAAGATTATTCAACAACAAAAGTACCATCAAAATAAAAGAACCGTGCATCATACAAAAGTGGAAAACATTGTAACACTTATTATTTACAATCGTACAACATTATTGCTTATCGGCCTCTTTGGGATAACTTCATCTACGTTTTTCATAGTTGTATCTTTTCGACTCATTTTCTCTCCAACATTATCTTTCTCCTTCTGCCGAGGATCATGTTCCATTCAATTGGTTCAAGTAAGTGGTGATGAAAATTATAATATACGTTAAAATTAAAAACCAAATGCATGAGTTACTAAATGGCTTATTGTCATTAATATCGCTTTTTTTTTTACTGGTGGGGAGATACGCAACATTGTCACCATCGAATACAATTCCATATAGTACTCTTCATATAATAGTGACTTATCAACATTTCCAACCAACAATGTCTTTGTCTCCTATCCCAATTGCAATAAGCTCTCTCAAACCATGGGCATAATCCCAAACGCTTTCTGTACTCTATCAACCTTTCAAATGGCACGAATAAGGAATGGGGAGCATCTGCCTCAATCTGAATTGCTTCATTACCTATTCGGAATTATGGCGTTCTACAATTCAATAAAAAATGAGGGCTACATTGCCCTATCTTCTTATAGAACAACCTCTTTAAGTGAATTTTCTAATTCGGCATATGGTCCAAATGAACTACAACACATATACTTTTTTAATTCAAAGTATTTGAAAAAGTATCAATAAAAGAAAAGTTTAATTACAAATGTCCTAACTTAAGTCTTTGATTCTCATGTTATTGATTTGTTCTTGACGTTTCTTTTTGGTCATAGGAGGCTTATGTTTCTGCAAACATTTCTCCCGTATCTTACATAAAGGGAACTAAAAGTCTAATGCCATGTCAATTTCGGGACTAGTTGGACGGGTCAAAGCCATTCTTGAGTATGCCCATATCTTCAAATCAAAATTAATAGAATGTGAAGTCCATTAGAAAAGATAGCTACTTCAAAGTAAGAATCACATCAAAAAATTATTTTACCCGCAACAACTATAGTGGACTAGTTAATGTATTTGATGACCCTATTGCATTTTTCTTTCCTTTTTTTTTCCATCACCATCATTCCTTTCTTCACCCAATTTTGAAAGCACGGTTGCCTTGCTAAGCATTCTATACAAGTTTGCCAAACATGCTGTGCCCCATGCATGCTTCTCAAACTTCTCAAATAATTGGAGCAACCAAGCATGGGTAGATGTGCCGAGGAGTTGCTTACAATTTGTTCTCCCAGCAAGCAAAACAAAAAAGTTCTTGTTTTACATTTCAGTATCCCTTCATCTTCCATTTTTTTCTTCTTACCGCCACTTTTGAAATTCTTATGCATCCAAGAAAATTTAATCTGTGTGCCGATACTATCAACATTCGGTATTGGCTCCATATTAAGAAAATCCAACAGATTTTGCTGCTTGTTTAGTACTATATAAAGATTTTCCAGTTATTGCGGGTCCATTTATGGGTAGCCCATAAATGTAAGCCACATCTTGTAATGTCAATGTTGCCTCCACGCATGGAAGATGGAAGATGTTTGTTTTCGGCTTCCATCTTTCAACCAAAGCTTTAATTTATGCATGATCAATTGTTATTGACCCAATTTTTAACAATTGCTCTAACCCACAAGCACGTATATATGCTTCTTGCCACTGTGTAAGATGCCAGCTACTTAGTCATTTCGTATTCCAATTATTCTAATATTCTCTGCTTACTATATATTTCAAATGACACACATATTAGTATTAAAAAGGATAGTAAATAAAGCATCAGTTACATCAATATTAATTTAAGGAATTCTTATTATTATTTCATGGATATATCTCTCCATTCCAAATAGTACTAGATATGTGATTATTTTGGCCCTTTAGTATTTCCTCCCTCGGAAATGGCCAATTGGAATCCATTTGCGCAAAAACAAAATGGTGGACATAGAATACATTAATCGAAGCAAAGGTAGAACATCTCAAAACATAAGATAAATACATGCGTAAAACCAAATAGATTTAAATGCTTTTCACTCCTTCAATGTTCTCTCAAAAGTACTTATTAGATTATTAGCAGATGAATCCATATGAGTTGCAGTTTGGCAAAGAATACATATTAATATGTGACTTTCAAGAAAAAAAAAATCAAACACCGTGTTCTTTAATCATGGTGAGATAAGATGTTATGTTGAAAACTAACATGTTTAATTTATCTCTCTCTCTATATATATATGAATACAATTGTATGGTAAATTGAAGCATAACTTGTATTGTGATTGCATAAAATACAATCACTCTAAAAGGAAATAATATAGAATTATATATGCTGTCAAGCCTTAGTGCACCTCCTTGAACTAAGCATTCATTCTCATTTCATTGCATCTCTCAATTTTCGCATCGTTCAGAGGTTGGAAGATGACTTGAAGGGTATCATTCAAAATTTTATTAAAATTAATTGATTTTTTATATGAAATGAAATTTAGATGAGTGAAAAGCTTGAAAGGAAGGAAACTAACAGAAGCAGCAAAGAAAGGAATGGTATTGTTCTTCCAATATCTTCTTAATTTCACTTTTATAAAATTGGTCACATTGGCATCTCATAAATGTTTTTAAATGTGGATGTCACAGCTGCTATGGGGAAGCTTTGAATGCATGGTTATTGGGCAGTGGGGAGCTTGAGCCTTGAGCTGATGAGGGGGTACAGCTGTTATGGGGCTTATCTATTTCTATTGTGGAACTTGCTAAGAAATTGGATGTACCCATTCCATATGAATGTGAGATTTTGAGAAAGAAACCTTTGGTTTTTTATTTAGCTCAAAACACGTTTCTTGCGTTTGGGTGGCTTCATTCAGTTGAGAATTGTTGTTTTCGATAAACTATGCTTTCAGGTATGTAGTTTACATACATCTTTCGCCTTTGAAAAGCGACAAAGGAATATGTACTGTATTCTATGGATACTTGTATCTTATATATGTTTATTTGTCACATGAATTGTGTTATGAACTGTGTCATATGGATACATATGAATCTCTATCATTTTTTTTAGTTTCATGAACTAAACTAAAATCTACTACACTTTTGCTTTAATTTTGTGGAGTTCTCCTTAAGCTTCTATCTCATTGATTTGGTCCAAAGGGTCAAAAGAGACATTCATCAATGTATATAAAATGGGGATTTGTTTTTACAATATTAGACATAATTAACTTTACTTGTAACTACTCAATATATATACTAAGTATTTTAAATTTCACTTTACACCAACCATCCAAAAAGAGTGAAGTCAAGTGCTCTATCTTAAGTTCAACTTACTTTTCAGCCACTGCAATCATAATGTGAAACCCACTTTACTTCACTGTATTCCTCATTTATCCAAACAGGCCCTAAGGGTTTTGATTAATGAAATGATGTCAAAATAACATTCTTCTGGAAACAATGAATGTAACATTAAATTTATAAATCACTTCTATTATTTTCAAGAATCAAAAGGTAGAAGTATTTCCATTTTTAAATGATAAGGAATCATGTGTTTTCTAGCAAACAGTAGTCACTGCACAATTAAAAACTGAGTTTTACACCTTTGCCTGATCATTTTAGGTCATGTCATAATCAACATGATGGCCTAGGCAATCACTCAAAAATCACTTCTGCAGAGCTTATTGACACTATCAGAGCAATCATGTGCAAGCATTAACAGACCCAACTAAAAATATACCTGAATGGGTGTAGTTGATTTCCTTCGTATACATAGATGTTAAGGGTTTTTGAATCAACAAGCTTTGAGCTCTAAGAAGGGAATCTTGCAAATGTGAATAGATGCGTCGAGCAGAGGATAGCTTCCAAAAATGCAAAGGATGCATCAAGCAAAGCACCTTTCCCGTACTCGCTTTCTTTCTTTCTAGTAGACGAGCAAAGCTTGGAACATGAGTAGACTTAGAAGATGACCACACTTGGAAAAACTAAGAAACAAAAGATGAGCACAAACCGATGATGAGGAGGGCTCCTCTTTCTTTCTCCGTTTCTAGTCGATGAACAAAGCACTCGCCATTTCTCTTCTTTTCCTTTTAGTCATTCCCAAATCGTTGGAGGGCTCCTCTTTTTTTCTCCTTTTCCAATCGACGAGCACCGCAGTAGCAATTTTCCTTCCTTTTCTTTCATTCGTTCCCAAATCGATAGAGGCAGGGTTTTGTCGAAATCAACATATAAGGGGTACTTTAGGAAAGAAAATATAACAGCTGGGCGGGAGGTCATCTGTTGATATTTCATATATTTGGGGATCTCACCTATGTTAACCTTGATTGGGGGGATTTTTCTAGTAAATCCCCCTATTTTCTTCTATTTTTATAGAACCTGTACAACTTACACAAGCAAAGCAATGTCTTCTACCTGCAAAATTACGATAAAATGACGAAAATAACACGTGTCTCCAAACCCATGCGTGTCTCTCCGTGCAAGCGATTCACACAATCATCTTCCCCCAAACATCTAAATTACAAAACCACCCCCACCTCTCATATTATTCCCAACCACTTCAATACCAAAGAATTAGGGGTGTTCGTGGGTTGGGCTGGGTCGGGCTAAGCAAAACCCAAGCTCGGCCTGGGTTTAAAACCCTTAAGCTAAGCTTGACCTGGGCTATAAGCAGTTGGCTTGGGCCCAACCCATATAAAATCTATTAAGCCGGGCCCATATAATTCATTGGGCCTAGCCTAATTCAAGCTCGATTATTAAGCACCTTTTAAGTTGGACTTTGGTGGGCCAATATTGCTATCATGCACCAATTCTTAGATATACACGTGGTTATATCCAAATGAATCATCTAAATTGCAAAAAAAAAAAAAAATCTTTATTAATAGAGATTGCGATTTTCATATAAACTATCTTTTATGTTCTTTGTATTGATGCTGTCTTTTTTAATAAAAGCATACGACTTATTAACAAAGGAGAACTATGTTAGTGAAATGAGAAGATCTTTGTCTACTATAAACTACTTAGAATGAACATTATCTATTCAAATTTCTATCATGAAATATCTACATGTAACAAACGAATGCGAAATTGTAACTTAATCCACTTATTTGGGCTACGCCTGGCTTTGGGCTACGCCTGGCTTTGGGCTTATTACCACTTAATCCAATCTTGACTCATATAATAAAATTTTAATACGAGCCTAGCCTGATGACTCATACCTAGAGGCCCAAGCCTTGGCCAATGTCAGCTAGGCTAGGGTTAGGCTAGGGCCAGCTCAGCCCATGAGCACCCTTACACAAAATCACATACCTTAAATTACCATACTGCCCTCATGAAACATGATGCCCTCATAACCCTTTGCTCGTCGCTCGAATAAAATCATGAGATTCCCATCCTCTATTGTGGTGGCATACCCTATTGTGTGATACGTATCCTACCATATGATGGAATATATGGTTGAAAATGTGATCAAATGCTAATGAATGACATGGCGCTCAATGGGTAGTGCGACTACTCTTATTAAAGTAAACTAAAAATTGAGAATGCCTTGCCGGAGGGGCTGAGATTAACCCTATGAGTATGGATCCTCAATTGTTGCCAGTGCACTAAAATATGCTGGCAACTCTGATGGGGCTTATATAGAGATAATTCGTACATTTCGAGATCACTTATATTTCATTAGTGTACGAATTTTAACTCTAAAAGGAGTGGGTCCGACCATTTCATTGACAACATGACCAAAAACGACCATGTGTTCCACACGAGCACCTATTCATGTTTCCATCATCTGCGGTCGGGCCCACTTATTTTTAACAGAAACTTGAAGATATAGATTAGACATTGAGAATATATGATTAATATCGAACGGTTCAGATTACCTATAGGCGGGGGACCGGTTGTAGGAGACTGGGTGTGGTGGATTACCCAAATGGCATCCGGGCTCGCCACGAAAATGGGGGAGGGATGGTTTAGTAATTTCAGAGTCCAAGGACCCAAGTCTGGAAAGTACTTCTAGGTTTTCCTCCTACGCTGTGCTCACAATCGTTACCACACATCTCCGTGTGGAGACAAGAGACACAGCAGCTGCTGAGAATCCTTCCAGGTAAAAAGAAGAAGACGAATCAAAGCGAGACCCCCAAAAAAAGAAAGAACCAAACCCTAGGGTTTCTGCTTCTCCTTTCGATCCAAATCCCTTGCGCATTTCGTCCGTGCACTTGCTTTCCGTCGATGAGGTTTCGCTAGGGTTTTGGGGGGATCTGTCCCGCCACTTGCTAGGGTTTTGTATTGCATTTCTGGTTTGTTCTTGTGTGATATCTCGGCGTTGTTGTTTGCTCTGATGCGATCGATCGAGCGGTCGCAGATCTGCAGACGCTCCGAAACCTGCTTTCTTTTTTGCTCTAGGTTTCTCTTCGTTGTGATTTTTAGGGACTCGCTGTATAGTTTCTATGCTCTGATTGTCGATATGTGGACAGCAAATGGTTATGCTAATCTGTGCTGTTGATCTGGTGGTCCCCACCTGGATAGGATCCTCTGGGCAGCCAGTGGACTGGATTGGTTGAAAGATCCCCCCACCCCACACACAACCACACCACCCCCCCCCCCCCCCCCCCCCCCAACATTTTTTTTCTCTAGACTAGAATGTTTAGATTAAAATTTTTTTTTCAGTTTAGATATTCAAGAACATGGTGACTGGTTTTTTTTTTTTTGTAATAATTTTACATTTTTTATTATAAAAAAATTGGATTGACAGTTGTGATAACTCAAAATTTGATTTCCTTTTTTTTTTTTTTTTTTGGTTTCTCTACATATTGCATGAAATTGAGGGAAATATTAAATTCACTTTGTTCCATCAGATAATGGGAGGGCACCTAGGTGAAAAAATGTTGGTCTTCTTGGATGTATCTATTAATGGAGCTCCTCTAGAAAGAATGGTGTTTGAGGTATGTTTTGTTCCGAATAAACATTGCAGATTGCAATGCCTAATCTGCAACTCTTGCTAACTATCATGGGTTTTTTACCTACAGCTTTTTTGCGATGTTGTTCCTAAGACTGCAGAGAATTTTCGGGCGCTATGTACTGGTAAGTTCCATATCGCGTAATTAAGGTATTTGTGTCAGTGATTCCTCCTGATCGTTTGTGATGCATTTAATAAAATGCTTCATAATGGTGTCTCTTTCTTATTGTCTAAAATTACTTCTCCCTGATTTGTGAATCATCTGCACTGGCTTGTTCATCTTTCATGGCATTAGACGGATCTTTTTTCTGTTGTAATGGATGCAAGAAACCCCACGGCCTGCCAACCCACCCCCAACAAAAGAAAAAAAAAAGAGGAAGAAAGAGATTTGCTTTTATACATAAGAACCGCCATCATTTAAAACATTCCATCATCTCGTCATGTGTTGCAAATTATGCTTATGGATCTTCATCCAATTAACTCTCCATCAAATGGGCCAACTGAGGGATAGCCATCTCTCAGTTTTGAAATGTGATAAAGTAAGTTTGGCGCTGAGATTTTCAGTTCCTTGGTATTACAGGAATTCCTCTCATGGTCAGGCATTATGCTTCACTAGAGCATGATATTGAAAAAGACTTCTAGTATTTATCATGATCTCTGTATCCAGTGTATTGTAATGATGATAAGAGGTGATCGATTAACTTAGCTGATTATTTTTCTTTCATAGGGGAAAAGGGTATTGGATCTACGACTGGGAAGCCCTTGCACTACAAAGGATCCATTTTTCATCGCATTGTTAAAGGTTTCATGGCCCAGGTATGTTCTCTAATTTTTTTTTTCTTATTTTAGGTGCAGGTTTTTCCAATAGGATGAGCTAGAAGTGGAGGCTAATGTCTGCACCATTGTGCATTTGTTTTATGGTTAGCACGAGTTAGAAGTGCCACTTATGCCTTTTAGTTAGTTATCCTTGTTTATGCTGTAGGATACAAGGCTGATGGTCACGCCTGCTTTTCTTGTGATGTAGATTTAAGGTTGTACTTTACTAAGTTGACCATCCTCATACATGCCCAAGCCTTTATCTAGGATATTTTGCTTTCTGTTTAGAAGTGAACTGACATGTTTTTTTTTTTTTAACTTGTGACAGGGTGGTGATTTTTCCAAGAGAGATGGTATGTATTTCCGTATGCAGCCTTTATATATTGCTTCGGAGCATAATTTATTTCTCATTGAATTTGAAGTCTTTGTGCAATATTGCTTTGCTAGTTGAAGTTGCACCTTTGCAGTGGAGTTTTAACATCCAGGACTTCGTGTTATCAAAAAAACATCCAGGACTTCTTAATGAAAGAGAGAGAGTTAGCAGGACTTCTTAGTGAGAGAGAGATGCATCTCGTTTTTGGCCTCACAACTTCCAACTAAAGAACAGTTCCTTTTGATTATGGATCACCTGTCCTTATTTCCAAAACATTCTACCAGTCACCCCATGGTTGAGTGATACCATTATTTCGAGCTATGCTATGGAGTGATTCAGCAGCATTTCAAGTTAGGGTGGCATGAAATTTAGGGGGTCAGATTATTAATATGACAATACGTGCATCCGACATTATGAAAATGTCCTACTGTTTGGAACCTGGGTACTCTAGACATGTAACAAAATACACATGGTGCTAGTCCACATGCCTAGTTTTGAGGGTGCACGACACTCCCATTCACCTGGGTTCATTGGGGTCACTAACATAATGAATATCAACTTGGCAGTAGTTATTGAATGGAATTGGGTTTGAGAAACAAAGCGAGGAGTTGATGATGCATGAGGAGCTTGTTGATGAACAAATAAGAAACTTTATTCCATGGGGATAGGCACATAAGAAACTTTATTACATGGGGATAGGGACAGAAGAAACTTTATTACATGGGCATAGGCAATGTTAGCAATTTTCTGTAGAAACAATAAAAAGCATTTAAATTTTTCTATGGGAATGAGTAAGAGCTGTTTGGGTTTGCAATCTAAGCAGATTATAGAATCTCTGCTGTTCATTGTAGATATGAATGATATTCATGTAGGGTTTTAAGACAAGGATTTATGTAACGAAGTTTATTTGAGATATTTGCAAGTATTTTAACATAAGATTGTTAGCAGATTTATTGTGCGTATATGATTGGTTGATCGAACAAGTTTACACTTAGCTAAAAGTTTTAGGATTGTGAATCGCAGGACATAAAGAAGTGCAGTGGGGATTTTTTAATAAATTTTTTAAATTGTTTTCTTATAAGATTTAGCATATTGAGATGGTCTTTCACCTTTCCCCCTTTTTTCTTCAAATTTGTTTTCCCATACTTCTCCATGTATTTTCACAATTTCTTCGAACAATTTCATGAATATATTGATTTATGATTTGGTTTTTCATTTTATTTCGCATATGCTTTTTGAATTTTGAAAACCAAACTGCTCTGTTCGCGCTCCCTGTGCTTCTCACCACCATGGGGACTTTTTAAAGAAGGCTCAATTGTCCAAAATAAATTTCTTGATGCACAGATTCAGCAAGTTGGTAAAAAGGATCTGAGTTTGTATTGTTGCCATGGATGAAAATTGCGGTATCGGTCGGCCCAAAAAATCGATACGATATGGGTGTCGGTCATGGTTTGTTGTCCATCACGGTCATCGCGGTGTAAATTTTTTTTAATAAAAAAGAAAATTGAAAAAATATCCAAAAAATCTAAAATATTAGAAAAGGCTGGAAAACAATGTTTTTTTTTTCGTTAGTAACAAGTATAAATCAAAATATCGGTACCCCTAAGTTATGATATCCTATATTGCTGTCTTGTATGAAATTGTATATATATATTATTGGTAAGAACCATAATTATGACTTATGAAATATGAACTATCTGTTAGTATGAAATTTTAGAGAATACAACTTATTTATAATTTATAGATAGTGGTTGTATTGTCCTTGTATAGTATTTAATTATATGCCCCTATCATGATTTATCCGTCATCATTCATCAATTCATCACTCAATTATCAAGCAAGTTGTGAAATTCAAGAACATAAACATTAATATAGCATATGATATAATGACAATAAAATAAATCATAAAGCAATTGGAGAGAATGAATGCGCACCTTAATTCCAAGTGAAGTGTCACCCATGCTCAATATCATCGTCATCATTATTTCTTCTTCTTTGGTGTGGGTTATAATAATATAATCCAAACTCTTCCATTGTACTCTCATACCCTTGGCTATATTGATATTGTTGCTGAGGAACGAAGATCCCTTCATAGTATGATGAGGTATCCTCAGTAGATTGAGATGACTGGGGGCCCAAATTTCAATTAAAAAAATTTATGAGAAACAAAAATAGCTTGTTGGGGCTCACGTTGGATCATTCTTTGCTCATACTACGGTTGGGACGGTGGAACTAGAGGCAGCTGAGTTGGCCAATGGGAGTTGTATCCATACATAGCCTGCGATTGTCCAACATTGCCCGTAGAAGTACCTTCCCCCCTCCTTAACCGATACTACTACCAATCTGTCTCTGTTTGTGAGACATATTTTACATAGCCACGCTGGGGATCTAAGTCTGTAGCATCAGAAAAATGCTCAACTGTCTCATATATTGGTGGCTCATTATCTCCATAGTAAGCACCAATCCCAGAAGAATCAGGAGGAATTCCTTCTGACGAGGAAGATATAGAGATACTCGACTCATACTCTCACCCACCTCCTTTCTTCTTGCTTTTGTAGGATCAACCGTAGTACCCCTCTGTTGCTGTGTCAAATTAATCTCTTGTAATCTTTCAGAGGCTTTTATTGGCTTAAACTTCTTCCTTGTCAAGTCCTTAACCATTTCTGCTAGCTCTGAATTTTTATCTAATAATAGCTCTTTTTACCTCCTATAGCCACTTACCTAACAAATCGTCTTTTGCCTAAAAAATATAGTCAATTAATTGGGCAGAAGTAATCTTGTTGATCCTCAAATGCTCTTTTTATTCGATTTCAACTACGGAGCTTGAGGTTAAAGTGGAGGTAGATCAATTTGTTCAAGATCATGTCAAATGTATCAAGGACAATGAGGAAAATGTTCTGGTGAAGGACAACGACATTAAAGAAAGGTGGAAGGAATATTTTAGTAAACTTCTAAATGAAGAACATTTGGGGGATATAAGAGTTAAGGAGGATACTTCATCACTAGAGCATACTTTTCTCGGTAGAATTAGAGGGGTGTAAGTGAAGGAAGCATTGAAGTGAATAAAGACAGGAAAGGCAACAGGCTTAGATGGTATTCCGATAAAAGTGTGGAAATGCTTAAGAGAGGTTGGGGTGAGTTGGTCATGTAGACTATTCAATAAGATATTTGGGATAAAAAAAATGCCGGATGAATGGAGAAGAAACATTGTAGTACCTGTATATAAAAATAAGGGAGATATACAAAATTGTACCAATGAGTCATATTATGAAGTTATGGGAGAGAATAATGGAGCAAAGACTGAGACGGAAGACTAAGATCTCTGAAAATCAAATTAGTTTTATGCCAGGGAGATCAACTATGGAAGCTATTTTTTCACTTAAGTAATTAATGGAAAAATATCGAGCAAAGAGGAAACATCTATACATGGTCTTTATCGATTTAGAAAAAGCTTATGATAGGTACCGAAGAATTTAATTTGGTGGATTTTGAAGAAAAGGAATGTCCCCAGAGGTTACATTGAAAACTTTTAAGGATATGTATGAAGGAGCAGTTACAAATGTGAGAACTACATGTCGATAAATATGTGGATTCTCAGTGACTATAGGTTTACATCAGGAATCAATCTTAAGCCTTTATCTCTTTGCATTAATTATGGATGAGTTAACTGTGAATATTAAAAAAGAAGTACCATGATATATGTTATTTACAGATGATATAGTATTGGTGGATGAATCAAAAGATGCGTAAATGCAAAAATTGAGAGATGGCGGGTGGCATTAGAATCTAGAGGCTTTAAAATAAGTTGTACAAAGACAGAATATATGGATTGCAACTTTAGCGGACATATACAAAGTGTTGAAACCACTGTTAAAATTGAAACCCATGAGATACCACGTAGAGATTCTTTTCGGTACTTAGGCTTGATGATTAGTAAGGATTGGGAGATTGACGAAGATGTGGAGCATAGGATAAAAGCTGGATGGCTGAAGTGTAGACTAACTTCTGAAGTGCTTTGTGATTGACGAATACCAACAAAATTGAAGGGTAAATTTTATAGGATAATGGTTAGAGCAGCTATGACATATGGAGCGGAATGTTGGTCAAGTAAGAAGACGCATATTCATAAGATGGATGTTACGGAAATGAGAATGCTGAGGTGGATGTATGGTAAAACTAGGAAAGATAAAATTATAAGTGAGCGCTTTTGAGAGCATTTAGGGGTAGCACAAATAGGGGATAAGATTAGATAAATCCGTTTAAGATGGTTTGAGCATGTTGAGTGTAGGTTGGTAATGGCACCGGTGAAAAAAAGTTTGGCTATATAGGTGGATGACTCATCAAGAGGTAGGTGTAGGCCGAATAAAACATTGATGGAGGTCATTGATTCAGATTTGAAGAAGTTTAATTTATCGAAGGATTTAGCTCAAAATAGAACGGAATAGAGAAACAGAATTCATGTAGCCAGCCCCAATATGGTTGTGATAAGGCTTTGATGATGATGATGATGATGATGATCTATCGTGATTTTATTTCTTTTTATTTCTTACTTTTATATGGATAAAAGCAAAGGTGCTCCAATTTCTTTCGCAGTTTGACGATGATGTAGTTTGATTAAGAACTTTAATTTCAATCGTCTTTAATGCTTGAGCACTCTCTCCATAATTCAACTACCATTCAACTGAAAAAAAAAGAAAATAAGATTAAAAATTTAATTTTTTAATTTTTGAATAATTAGAATATAATTTACTCTTTATATTTTACAATCTTTATCAGGATATGTCTGCGTGACAGCTCTTCGAGCAATGGTGGTGCCAAAACTTTCCATACCTTCATTATATACATAAATCTAATAACATTAAAGAAAAAAAAGAATTATCAACTGTTATGAATGAATAATGATATTTATTAAATTGAAGAAGACAAAAGACACTATATAAGATCTCTACTTTTTAATTTACTTAGTTTGTTGCCTAAATAGCTTCATCGACATCATTTGCTAGTCTTTCAATGACATTTTTCATCTCGACTCAAATCAGTTATATTTTGATCCAAAGATTCATATCGAAATTATAGATTGAGAAAATAACCTATAAAATGCAAAAATTTAAGTGAATAATGTGTTAAAAAGAATTTAATACAACAATGAAAGTCAATAAGAAATTAGTCTCCACTTACTAGTAGTGTATAAGTCACGATACAATTGACGTTTCCAACGACCGTCGATGATCTTCCAATGTTTGGTTTAATATTTATAATTTGCTTTAATAGCCATCTTTGCTCTCTCCATGGCCTCATGTAAGAAGCGTATAGTTGGCTTATCATCACTATCAATCAATCGAGGAACTTTTATTAGAGGCTCAAGAACATTAAGTAATTTTTAAAACGAGGCCAAATCTTATTAGTTTCAATGGTCTTGTATACTTCTTCTGCTAGGGGAGTTGGCCATTTTCCTCAATTAGAATTCATCTATTCATCTGATTTGATGAGTTGGAGAAGCCCTCCTCTGTACTTGTAAATGCTTTTGATGGCTATAAAGTGGGTGACAAATCGAGTAATGCTAGGCTGTCGCAGTTCATGATTGTTTGTAAACTTCTTCATCAAAGTTTATAAGACTGGTGGAAGAAATTAGCGATTTTCTTTATCTTTTTAATCACTTGTTTCATGATTTTTACTTTGGTAATTTCTTTAAGCATCAAGTCTTTGCAATGTGCTGCACATGGTGACAAAAAAATATTTGCCCTATCTTGCATAAGTATCATTCCTATTTTCTTCATGTTTGCAGCATTATCGATGATAACTTGAACTACACAAGTTGCCCCAATATCATTAATCATTTCATTAAACAACTTATTGATGTATCTAGCATCTTGAACATAATCAATTGCATTAACTGATTTGATAAAAACTGTTCCCAAAGGGCAATAAACTAGAAGATTCAAGAGATGACGTTTTGTGAGGGTCGTCCACCCATCACACATTAGTATGCAGCCCCTTTCTCTCCAAACCCTCCTAAAACTCTCCACCCAAAGTTGCAACCCTGCATATTCTTTTTTAACACAGAGATGACCAATCTCATATGGGGTGGGTGCCTTTATACCGGGACCATGTTCCGCTGCTGCATCTAACATAGTGGTAAAATAAGGAGAGTTTGCCTTATGTGGTGGAATGACCACATCTAAACAGAACTTTTTAGTAGCTTTTACCAGATTTTTTCTTGCTTTATTAAATTTCGCTTTCAGTGCTTTTACAATGTTGGGTTGCTTGGCTATTGGTTTTCTATATGCAAATGGGTCCGTTGGACCCACCACACTTGGCCTACGAGGTGTCTGTGTCGGAGGTTCATCATTGTCCTCAATATCTACTGGGCGGGGTTGTCTTTGACTAAATGCTCAACGCAACCCCCTCCTTTGGATTCGGATGAGTCGCCCTCATCATATTGGCTACCTCTCATGGCTACCTCATATTGCATCCTTTTCTCTCATTCTCGACCTGAAGTGACCTCAAACGTTCTTTTCTAGCCCTCCTTAAATTTGGATCCTCATAATCGTTGGAGGAAATAATATCTTCCTCTATGGACTAAAAAACTTTTTCCCTACATGCTTCAAATTCCTCTTCTCTTCTTTTCTCTTTGACAACCATTTTTTGTTTTCCTGCATCCAACAACTCTTGCAATTCTTTTTTTACATTAGGTGGCACTTGAGGACACTGGTACTAGGCTTTGCCTATGAGCAAAGTGTTGCTTTAATCTAGTTATCCCTCCATTTATGATTTTTTTGGCAATAATTACATTTAATGTTATGTTTACTTCCAGCTTCTTCACAATGGTTTCATGCCGGATCAATGTCACGCACAATTTTAATCTAATTTTTTTAAAACAAAAGAACACATGGCACAATTTATAACATTTGAACTAAGATCTAAAACATAATAGAAACAAAGAAATTAATACATTTATGTAAAGCATTTGGAATCTCAAAAGGGCACATTTTAAATAATACATTAATTATTTAATTTTCCTAATTCCATGTTTTAACAATTCAAAAATAAATTCAGAAATATAAAAAATATTGACATGTCATGTAATCATATAAATGATAAGACAAACATGAAAAAATTAGCATATGTGAAGTATACAATGATTATGTAAAATTAGGAAACTACATTTATAGTGAAAATCTAAATATATAATAGTTTAATATTAAATTATTAGAAAATCCGAAAATAAATTTAAAATTATAAAAATAATTACATAAAAGAACAATAAAAAATCCGAAAATAAATTTAAAATTAAAAAAATAATTACATAAAAGAACAATAAAAAAAATAATCTTACATGGAGTATACAACGATTATGCTTACTTAAAAAAATATTGCAGTGAAATCCTCAAAATATTCTTTTTAAATATTAAATTATTACTTCATACAAGAAAATAAAATTTGAAAATATAAAACTATTTACATAATATTTTGAAAAAAAATGAAAACTTATCATATTCATATCATACATGAAGTATACAATAAAATAACAAAATTGTGGTTAAATCCTCAAAAAATTGATTTTAATATTAAATATTCAAAAATCCGAAAATAAATAAGCATGAAAAGTCCACATCTTGTAGATCTATGTATTCTACTACTAAATCTATTAAACTTGCTTCAAAAAATTATGTATTTGCATACTAATAAAATTAAAAATAACACTTACTAGTCTTTCGCATTAAAAAAATTCTAAATCTCAACAAAAGTTAAAAGCCTAAATTTTTGAAATACCAAATAATAGATCCACACTCACAAATCCTAATGTATAAATCCATAACAAAAAATAAGAGGAATCATCATCATGGATCACTTACTAAACAATTATTTAAAAAAATACAAGAAATATAATTTACTTACCTTTGGAAATTTATTTTGTTGATTTTCTTAAACCAAATCTACCAAAATAATCGATTTTGTGATGTGTTTGGAAGCTAATGGAGGAGGAGCAGCAGCTAGGGTGTCTTTGGAGGGGAAGATGAGTAAAGAGGGAGAAAGGGGAGAAAAATTAGGGTTTTGAAGGCTTTTATAATATATCAGCCGATATTTTGAAAAAAAACGACCGATATATCGTGATATTTTGGCGTACTGACATCGATACGGTTCCACAACGATTTATCGTATTGGTACTGGCCGATACCGGTACATATCGGCCTATATGTACTGGTATCAGCCGTTTTTTAAATCCATGGCTGTTGCAATTATAATAGGTTTGGCAGTGGACCACGAAGTCTTGGTGATCTTCCCCATTTAATGAACAAGGAATCTGTTATGAAACCATCTTATAATCTCATCCCTTATTCACTTCGTCTTGTAGAGTAACTAAGGCCGATCCAGACATGTTCTCATGTTTCAATTGACTGCTTATACATTTTTTAATTTTGATCAAATGAGAAAATTATTCTTTTTGTACCACTTTGCATTCTGCTTTTGCCAGGCAAGAACTGAAATTTGAAAGCCATTGTTTTAGATACTTAATACATGTTCTGCGATTGAGGTTTGGTTTGGGATGTGTAAGCAAAAGAGTTATAATTTACCTTTGCAGGATAACGGAACGAGTCATAAATCCTTTTTGTTTTGATGTTTCATTTAATTATCATAGCTCCACATGTGGTGTAGTTCTACTTGGCTGGTTTTGAACTTTGTCCTCCTGTTATCATGTTTTTTCATCCCCCCTTTATCATTTTGCAGGTACTGGTGGAGAAAGCATATATGGTGGGAAGTTTGCAGGTGAGAGTTGTGGCAAATTTTGTTTCCATGGAAGCTGAATTGCTTTGACCATCGTAAATGATGTGCATTATTTCCTTTTAAGGGTCTTTTACTTTGGTGGCATTCATTTGATATTAGGAACTAGTGTTTATGAAAACCATTGCATTCAAGGACAAAGTAAAAAATGTTCTCGCTATGGCTCTTTGTGTGGGACATCCACATGGAACTCCCATGTTGCTGGATGGATTCCCAATAGGACCTACAACAGCACAGGAGTGAACTTCTTTGCACATGTGGCCATCCATGGCTGCTTGGGCTTTGTGTGATGAACTGCATAGGCCATCTAGGCCAACTGTTGGTAGCTATGACCACTTGAAATTGGTCCCATATGCTGCATGCGATATATCTAGAATAATGTATATTTTTGAAGTAGTGGAGTATTTTTCTTGGTTAAAATGATGATCCGTTCACACAAAGTTAAGATAAGACGAGAATTCCTAGCAAAAGGTAATTTGCCAATGAAATTGAGTGCCTTTCAATGTGATCGGTCACTCCCTTTTATATGTCTGTGATGTACTATCTTTGGTAAATGTTTACATTCATATTCCCTTAATTGGGGTGATTTCCCTTAATATCTTATCCTAATCTCATCATCATCATCATCAAAGGCTTGCCTCAACTATGTTAAGGTTGGCTATATGAATTATGTTTCTCCACTTCGCTCTATCTTAAGCTAAATCCTCAAATAAGTTTTAGTTCTTTAGATCTTTTTTTAGTATCTCCATTCATGTCCTCTTTGACCTCTCCCTTCCCCTTAGTGGGTGATCAATTTGTATAACCAAACTTTTCCTTGCTTGCGTTGGACATGCTCAAACCATCTCAAATGAGTTTCTCTAGTTTTTTTCCCTATTGATGCCATATGTTGATGCTTAAGAAAGTGCTATTTTCTAATTTTATCCATCCTAGTTTTACCACACATCCATCTCAACACTCTCATCTATGCTACATCCATGTTGTGCATTTGCTACTTTGTGATTGACCAACGTTCTGCTCTATAGGTCATGGCTGGTCTAATCATTGTCCTATAAAAGTTTTCCTTCAATTATGTTGGAATATACATTATAATGCTTTCTCTTTTTTCTATTGAAGTAATGGTCCCCATAACATCTATTGTGGACCCTGGTGGATAGTTATCAAAATCTTATGATTTGTATCTCGAATCTTAAGGAAAATGATTTGTATCTATGCAACAAATCCCATCTATAGATAAATCATAGGATTCAGGTGTGTATCTTACAATTTGATACTCATTTAATTGAATCTTATAATTCAAGCAATTTGGCTGAGCGAGAATAGCTGCAACCGCTAAATTAATCTTAATTATGAACAATCATAGACCAGCTTTCTTTCTTTTAGTGTTTTTATCTTTAAAAATTATTTTGTAGTGAACAAATCCTTTTCAGAATATTCATGACTATGGGGAGGTTTTAGAAATATGCCCATTTAATATACTGCTAGGAGTTACATATTTGAGTCCTTGTTAAGAGTCTACATGGATTCAAAGTAGGGTCCTTCTTAAGAGTCTACATGGATTCAAAGTAGTGTGTTGATGTTGAGAAAATTCTTGGTGTGAGGTAGCTAGCACCCTAAAAAGGGGTTTATTTTATTTTATTTTCTTTGAGTATTTCAGGAGACGTCTCTCTCTCTCTCTATATATATATATTTATTTAATGGTGGCAAACGAGCCTTAATGTATACATGTCAACGTTTCAAATCTAATAAATTGAATATGAGTCAATTTGTCAATGTCTATCTGATTTGGTCTTGATTGCTTTGGTGATAATTTTAAGCTTTGGCTTGGGGCTACAATGAAGCCTAATCATCCTTATACTGAGGAGTTGCTTTAAATCCTAAGAAATAAGATTTCCTAATATAAGAATAAGCCTAAACATAAAAGGAGTAATCATAATAAAATCAAATACTTAATATTATTCCTAAATAACTAGATTTTTGGGGTTAGATTGGACCCAACTTAGGGCCCAATCAGCAACTTGGCTCATATCAACTATTGGTTGACTGGACTTGAGTTTGGGTTAGACTTGCGCTTGAGCCCAACTGGAATGGGCTTAGATCAGACTCGGGTCAGGTGGGAGCTGAACTTGTGGTGAAACTTGATTAGACTCTGGCTCAAGTTAGGCCTGTGGATTGGGCCCAACGGGTTAGCTGACCCATGGTTTGGTTTGGATCAATTCGGTCTGGCCTGCATCAATTCTCTCCTTGTTGGAAAAACTCAACTCCAACGAGTTGCCAATTAATAAATGCAAGAGAGAATTCGACTGCAAATTGGAGGAAATGTCTGCCTGGGTCGAAAATCAATCGTAGAAACTTTTGTCTGCTTTTCAGATCCACATTTTCATGACATTTCTTGGAAGCTTGACATGGTCCTTTGCTCCATGTAAAAGTACATTGGAAGTGTATTCTTTTAAGTAATGGATTTAGCTCAGATGTGTAATCGGATCTGTAGATGCTTCAAATGTTGGCTTTCGAATATCCATGGTTGATCCCTGAACATAAAAGCAATATGGGGGACTTCAACTATTTGATCTTCTTGCGGAATCACTGGAGTAATTGATTTGAGTTCCGATGACCCAATTAGATCTCTTGAAAGTGGTGTTGGAATCAAACCACCTGAATTTTTAATGTCTTGACTGACCTGAGTAAGCCTATAATATGTGCTTGTCCTTGTTTTTTCTCAATGCTTTGAGGTTCATGGTTGATATTGCCTTGATCAATAGTATTTGTACCCACGAAATCAGTGTTGCCATTAACTTGCTCTTTGATGTCATCCTTGATGTCTTTTGTTTGTGCTTTTGGTGCAATCATTTCTTTTATGTCTTCTTTCTTCTCTTGCTGTGGCTCTTCAACTGGAGGTGATGTAGATGAAGACATGGTTGTTGATGGCATTGGAACAAGCATAATCGATTTTCCGTCCCACACAACTGTATGTGTTCATCTTTTCATCATTGTGTGCTGTTCGATCAAAAAGCCATGGTCGTCCAAAAATATTGAGCAGTGTTCACATGGATCACATCACACCAGATTTTGTCTTCATAATTACCAATCTTGAATGATATCAAGCATCTGTGAGTGACTGGAATTACAGAAACATTTGATCATGTGACTTGGTAGGGCTTACGAAAGGGCTTAATGGGCAACTGAAGCTTATTAATAACCTCTTGCGCGACAAATTCATTGCATTGCCATTGTCAACAATTAAATGAGCGACTCTGTCTTTGACTCGTACTCGTGTATAGAACTTTTTGGACTAGCTCCATTCTTCTTCCATCTCATTTGTATTGAGGAGTCAGTGGATGACAATTATGGGATTATCTTCTTCAACCAAAAGTCGCTCCACAACATTGGCCCTTGGTCTTTATTGAGATGCATATTGTCTCATGCGAGCTATGATGCACGGATACTTCAAAATGGCCAACGTATCGTGTCGTATCGTATCCGATACTTCACTTTTTGTGTGTAAAATCCGTGTCCCTGCCGTGTCCATAAGGTGTCTTTGCCGTATCCATGCCGTATCCGGGCATCATAGCATGCGAGATTGTCTGCACATACGCTCAACATGAATAGCTTTTGAGTATGCCTCTTGAATGGTTTTACAAAATTTCACTTTTGCTCGTATGTCTAGCCTTACACCTTTGATATAACGTTTTCCATTGTTCCTATTATGCTCCCATAAAGCACATAAATAAGCTTTCTAGCTCTTAATATTGGTGGGTATATTCATCAACAGTCAGATGAGCTTGCTTCAAGTTAATGTGTTGCTCAAAGTAGGACTTTTTTTCAAAATATTGATTTCCATATCGGAATTGATACATAACACTTTCAATGTGTCTCATGTTGAATTGGATGTAAGGACAATGAAATTGTAGCTCCCATTAAAAAAATTGGATTGGTCTGATTGGTGGGGTCCACTTTTTTTTTTTTTTTTGTGTGTGTGTGATGGGTTTGGGTAAGATTGGAACCTACTTAAGGCCAATTCGCAACTTGGCTCAAATCAATTGTTGGTAGGCTGGACTTGGGTTTCGGTCAGACTTGCACTTGAGCCCAATTGTTATGGGCTTAGATCAGACTCAGGTCAGGTGGGACCTGAACTTGTGGTCCAACTGAAACTTGATTAGACTCTTGCTCAAGTTAGGGCTGTGGCTGTGGCTGTGGCCCTGTCTTCTTTCTTTGACTAGAGGAAACAAAAAGAAAGAAAACGAAAGGGGGGCTGTTTTCCTTCTTTGTCTACAAGAAACGAAAGGAAAGAAAGGGCTAGGGGATCTTATCTGGTGGAGCAGGCCCCAGGTAGATGGGGAGGGGGCTGGAGACGGAGGAGAGGAAGGGGAAAGGAGCACTGTTGCGATGAAGAGTAGGAAGATCTTGTGACAATGATGTCGCTGCAATGAGTGGAAGTGACAAAAGTTGGCTCCTAGATGATGGTGAGGACCCAGGGGGATGGATCTATTGGCTGCGGTGACAACCGTGATGACCAGGTATGCTCTCTGTACCCTGTTCTCTCTCTTTTTGCTACTTCTCCCTCTTCTGCCCCTTTATTTATTTACTTTTTTTTGGTTTGATGGAGGGGTTCTGTGATGGATGGGGGTTGTGGAAGTGGTTCGTGGGTTTGGCGAGATGTTGGGAAAGGTTTTTTGATAGGCTTTGGATGGAGGGAAGATGGTTTGTAGGGTCTGTGATGCATGGTAGTGAGGGTTTTGAGAGTGGCGAGGGTCGGATGGATGGGGGTAGAGCTCGGCAAAGGGGTTTAATGGTCGACTAGGGTTGGATTCTAGGCTCGACTGGTTTTGGGTTAGGGTTTTGGATGGCTCACGGTTAGGGTTTGCAAAAGAGGAAAGGGTTTTGGTGAAAGGGATGGGCCGATTAGGGTGTTGGGATAATTTCTAGAGGTGGGATTGGGTTTTGGCGGAGGGTCGGAACGGAGATGGAGTTGAGATGAGTGGAGAGGGTGGGTTTCGGCACAGATGGGTGAAGATGGAAGGAAAAAATCCGGGAAGGACATACGTCTCCTTGACGATGGCTCGTTGCCTCTGATATCAATTGATGTAGCCACGAATCCACGATTGAGAAAATAGATCAATTCCCGAAGGATTGATTGAATCCAGAAGGATTCAGCCACTAGGGCACCCTCACAAGAGGAGAAAACACTATAATCATGGAGAAAACTCTCACAATTCAAAATATTATTGATAATAAACAATCTGTCTTTATAATGAAGCCTAATCATCCTTGTAACGAGGAGTTGGCTTGAACCCTAAGAAATACGACTTCCTAATATAAAAATAAGCCTAAATATAAAATGAAACTCGCTAAGATTAATCATAATAAAATCAAATAGTTAGTATTATTCCTAAATAACTGGATGTTCGGTTGGGCCTCTGGATTGGGCCCAACGGGTTGACTGACCTATGGTCTGACCTGCATCAATCAATAATTCACTTTTTGTGTAAAACCTGTGTCCATGCTGTATCTGGGCATCATAATGTCCCACTGGTTGATCTGTGTTTTAATTTATATATTCAACTTTAAATGATCTATAAGATGACATTCTCTTTACTTCTAATGAGATATTTGCTCTAGGTGCTTACGTCGGATTTTAGGAATAAATTCTTACGAGAACCAGTTGCTCGGGCATGTTAAAAACATGTTCTCAGTCATCACCATGTTGCTCGGGCATGGTTCAAGGTGCTGGTGCTGCTTTCATTTCTAGTCCTGGGATATGGGAACACAGATATAAGTCTTATGTTTTAATTGTTGATTACTTAAATTTGGTAACTGTCATACACATGTATATAAGTGACATTATTCAGAGGCCTGGGCTCTTTCGAGTTTAAAATGCTTTGCCTAGTTGGCCTGCATTTTTTTAGTTTTTGTTTTGCAAAATTACTGAATTCTAATGCTTGATTTTAGGGCGCTGCAAAATCTTGACAAGGTTTCACCAAAAAAAAAAAATCATGGAGTTTGTGTTCATCGATGATCAGATTTGGCTTCCCCTTATTGCTTCAGTGTGTATTAGAGCAATTTTATCCATTCAATTCAACTATTCTCCCAAATTAATGCCTCCACAACTAGCATGTGGTTGTAGGCAGTTCGCGTTGTATTCAATAGTGTCTGTTTTGTATGGTAAGCGAATCATCATTGGCTATAACCATATCCCATCAAATTGGGGTTTGTCAAGTGCTACTTTTCTTCTAGTAGATTAGAGATTGTTTTGGTACTATTATGGATGTCTTTTTGATGCAACTTTCCTTTGTCCATATGCTTGGTATATTTGCATTATAGGCAGATCTCTTGCTGTTTGCTAATTTTATTGAGGTTTACTTGTTATGCTGTTCCAGATGAAAACTTCGAGCTGGATCATGATGGAGCTGGTTTGCTGTCTATGGCAAATGCTGGTCCTGATACCAATGGTTCTCAGTTCTTTATTACCTTCAAGGCTGCACACCATCTTGATGGGTTGGTTCTTGCTCTTACCTCAATTCTATTGTTACTTGCGTTGTTTTATTTAGATAAATTTTGGGTAGAGAATATTTTGGTTGTTTCCCTTCATAATTTATGTCAGGATACCACTATGCATTTCTTGACTTGTTTGTTTTCGTAGGTACCGAAACTTTAACTATGATTGCATGTATATATATTGTTTGTTTGATTAATAGAATCGAAAGTCTCACCACAATGTTAATTGTGTGGCTGCTTAACTTTTACAGGAAGCATGTTGTCTTTGGGAAGCTTGTTAAAGGGCATGATACCTTAAAGAAGATAGAACGTGTGGAAACTGATGAGGCAAAGCCTGTTGTCCCTGTGAAAATTGTTAGTTGTGGCGAACTTGACAGCAAAAGTCAGGGAGCAGTTTTGCAGGAGAATGGTACTGTACCTTGTCTGTTAAAATTTATTACTACTTCTACTTAGCATGTAAAGCTGCTTGTAATACAGATTGTGGTATTAATGGGTTTTCTTGAAGATAGTAGCTTTCCCCATAGTCTTACGGAATATGGTGGAGTATATTTTTGTATTGATTAATTAACAAGTATGGGTAAAATGAAAGGAAATGTCAAAGAGTTGGATACAGATAGATTCAGTATCATTCTTTTCTTCTTTTTGAAAATTTTAGGACTTAATATTCCTTATATTAGTTGTACCTTTGTATGTGTGTCTTGAAGTCTTTTGGCGAATAATGTTTTATAAGTATTGCTTTGTAAGTATAGAATTTCAACTCTATCATATATAATATAATTGTATATGTTAGGTCTTGAAGTTTGTTTTGGTGAAAAATTATATAATTTTAAAGACCTTTGTTTAAAAAAATTGTACACATTAAATGAGGTTTCTATGATTCTATGAAGATTGTTTCTTGAATCTATTTTTTTTGAAAGATTTTCTTGAATTTATATAAAATATCTCTTCCATGCACTTGTATTTATATAAAATGTTTGTTCTCTTTCATGCGCTTAGATTTATATAAAATCTTCATTCATGTTTTATATAATTTGTGTATTGTACCTTTCACTAAACAATTTGAGGATTATTCCGTATCTTTTGATAGATGGGAATATTGGGACATACGTGTGAATAATTCTTTCATACATATGCTATACACAAACTAAGTATGAATTTTTTTTTTAAAACAAACTAAGTATGATTTTTCCTTGAATTATTTTACTGTCTTTTATTTATATGTGGTTCTTGACTTAACTGCTAGGGTGTGTGTAATTTTTGAGCAATTTGTTGCATTGCGTAATGTGATTGAACTTGTTATGCTTGTATGCTTGGAGTTGGTACTGACCAATCATCTACATGAATCCATTTTTTGAGTCCTACATTGGATTAATGTTGGTCCTCAATGAACTCTCTTTGTTTTTTTTTTCTTTTTCTTCTTCTTGTGTTTTTTTTTTATCAGATTGACCATCTAGTTAATGGGATGAAATTCACAGTTTTAGCACAGTTTTTGCTGAGGCACATTTTATGGTTATGATCATTTTATCGGTTTGTTTTTGCACAATTGCTTATATTTGTAAGTTGGGCAGGCGGACTGTCCTGATTGTGATAATTGGGCTGCCCACATGTTTGGAAACAAGTGGTCATATCCTGTTATAGAGAGGACGAGTATCTGTTCTGGTTTATGTTTGATGTATCACTGAAGGCAAAGTTTTTTTTTGGGTCAATACTCAACATTTATGCTGGTCCGCAGTAGATGGTATAGGGCTTCATGATGATGATGATGACTGTTTGAGATTTATGCCTGAATGATTGTCATTGGTGTGTTCAAAGATTGAAGATAGGGCTATATGCATTATCATTCTTAACGTATCTCCCTTTCCACTTATTAAATATATTTATTTTGCAATGTTTTCAGATAAAAAGAAAGAAAACAAAAGGAAAGGAGGCAAGGATGTTCCTTCTGATGCCGATAGTCGTGAAATGCGACGAAAGAGAAAGCATAAGAAATCTACGAAAGAGCGAAGAAGGAAAAAGAGAAGAAGATACTATACATCTGAATCTGAAAGCTCATCAGATACGGAAACAGAATCATCAGATTTTGATAGTGATTCTGATTCATATTTATCTTCATCATCTTATCTTAGTTCTTCAAGTGATGACAGGCGTAAACGGAGAAAGAAATCCTCTAAGAGGGACAAGCATAAGCGTGGCAAACGTAGAAGGGATAGACGGCGTGACAAGAGACGTCGGCGGCGTGACAGGAGATCAAGGCGCAAGTCAAAGCGGTTGTTATATATATTCTCTCTATTTACTTTCCGATTTCAGTTTGTGTTTGTTGGACATCATATCTCTCTCTCTCTCTCTCTCTCTCTCTCTCTCTCTCTCTCTCTCTCTCTCTCTCTCTTAGTCATTTGTTTGTTCTCATTTATTTTGGTAAATGTTACGTGTTATGCATACACATGTTTGTATGCCCTCACTTATGTTATCACATGTGGATGTGAGGTGTGAAAATGGTGTAAATGGACCCCCTTTTCACCTCTAAGTTTTCACACCGCAAGAGTTGCGAAAAAGTCTCACGGCTCCACCTCCCACCTCAAAAGGTGCTGGTAATCTTACACCTCATTTTTTACTTGCAATAGATTGTAGAAGCAAAACCCATTAACTGCATATTATTATTGTTGTCTGAGCCCCAAACTAGTAAGCCGAACAGTTCAGTTTTATTTATTTATTTATTATTTTTTAATTGAACTAATAACACATTTAGTTTCTCATCTTAAATCTTTATAAACTTTGTAAACTATGTTAAAAAAAAAACCTTATAGATACAGTTTTCTACACTTTTGTGGTCCCCCAATTCATATTCGAAACTGTTCAATGTTCTCATATAAATGGTATATCTCTAGTTGTGAAGTTTCATATCTTATATCATCACGAATATCAAACACAAATGCAAAAACATTGAAATTCCACTTTTTTTATTGTCTGCATTTTTGTTGGCCCCAAATTCATGATCCAAATCATTCAATATTCTCTTAGATATGTTAAAGTTTTAACTCCAATGCATGAAGTTTCATCATTTAGATCCTCGTGGATTTTGAACTATGTGAAAAAAAGCAACTTAATTCCGTGTTCTAATTTTCTTCCATTTTGTGGGCCCCCTTTATATAGATCCTCTCTTGCTTTTTCTTTCCCCATATCATATTGTCCCCAGATCATATACTCATGTGAAATTGGTTCTTCCAAATAAACATGGTCATATGTTTTACATATGTAAATCCCATTTTTGTATCCCATGTCTAAAAGATAAATGACCTTAGGAACATGTGGTGTTTGCTTTTTGCTGCCTTTCTCTTGTCTCCTGTGCAAGCTTGAATTTTGCTTGTAACTTCAAGATGCAAAACGGTTGTGTGGATAAAAATGGCATGATATCAATCCTTCTCTTCCCGTGGAAGGTTCCCTTCCACAACCTTTGGTCTGTGGAGATTTGATTATTGGTTTTGATTCATGGGAATTCTATGGGATCCTGTTGGCAGTAATAGGCTGCAATGGGAAGTAAAGGAGCATGCAGCAGAATCTTTCTAAAAAAAGGGAAAATGAACTTCTAAAATGCAGTTTTTTCTTTAAAATCAATTCCTATTGCTCTTTATAGGTGTTTAATAAGCATTAGCTCTGCTATTTTTGAGTAATATATTTATCTATTAAAGGATCAAAGAAATGATTGCATTTTTTTTTGTATGATAACCATTTATTTAATTCCATTTGCATATGTAATGGTACAAATACTGTCCAAACGCTTGAGGGAAAAGACCATTTATACTGGTAGGAAAGTGTGCTGTAATACATGGAACCAAAAGGTGCACTATTGTTCCCTTGATTGTAATGAATGAGAAAGCAAGATAATAGTTGGAAGTTGATCATTTGCACTATCTATTTTGAAATATACACATTGTTGGTTGTAGCCAACATTCATGCATTTTGTTGTATTCTGAGTTTACTGTTAAATTAGGTGCACAATTTATGTGCATCTTTGTGTACCATTCTAGTTTAGAATAAAGGTGGATGTCATAAAATGTAGAATTGCTAGACAGGGTTACCTAGATTGCTGTACAACCCTGTGACCATGATCCATGGTCTATATTGCTGCGATCCATTCTGGGTGCCGGTTCTCAATGGCTCACATGTTTGAATAATCTTTCATGAATCTGGTTCAAATTCAATCTGTTAATCCTCTGGTGCCTTGTTACCTTACACTTTGATCCTGATTTTCTTAATCTATTGTCCCAATTCTAGATAGATTTGGAATCGTACATGGCCCATTATATCGATGACATGAAAACGTAGATAAATGATCTGGTTATACCAGTAAATTAAAAAAGAATAGCTATTATTGACCAAGAAATCTAAAAATGTAAATGATTTCATCCTACAAAAAAGAAGGGATTGATGACTAGGCAAACTGTTACCCCCCAGCAACCACTAACAGTGAATTGAGATCCTGCAATCCAGGTAATTCTTTGATAATGTCCACCCCTTCTTATTTTTTGGTGAGGAGTCTTACTTCTGGTAGATTAGGACTGGCGACTTTAGGGAGGAGTTGATATTTATTTTGAGCTTTTTCCCCCAGATGATTGCTGTTATGGAATTGAGACACGTAATTGCTATAGATGTTCAGGATTATTGCTGATCTCTATATATTATATTATATTTTAATGGTAGTTACTGATGATCTATGCCACATGTATTTGATATTATTTTTTATTTTCTCCAGTGTACTACTGTAGTGAATTTTTTTTTTTTTGGTAATATTTTAGGACCTCAGAGAGTACAAGTGGCTCGGATGCTGAGAGAACAAGTGAAAGTAGCTCTGAGGATGATGGAGCGAATGCTCGACGCTCAGCTCGGAAGTCCAAAACTTCTTCCAAGTTAGGTAAAAATTAAATTTGCCTCAGCCATATCATCTCATAGAATTGTTTATTTGTGGGTTCTCAAACAATCATTTTCTTTGATATGTGAAATTCTTTGGTAAACAAGTAGTCATCCTTCTTTGTCTATCACCAAGTCGACAATTTTTTTTTTTTTATAGAATCAAAGCAAACTTGGAATCCGACTTGATGTTTAAGGAAGGTGCTCTTCGCACTCAATTTGACCCTTAAGTGTGGGGCCATTTCCCTATTGTTGAATTGCCTTAGGAGAGGATCCTAGAGATTTGTACACGGAAGTGTATCTGGATTTGATTGATAATTATTGCCTGAGTGGATCTTCATTTATATATATATATTTTCAAATCATTTTGTTTGAGAATGTGAGGAATCTGCACCATGCAATTTCTTGTGTGTATTTTGGATTTGCTATAATGTGGATAGTAATTTGGTTCTCAGAGGATATTGTATTCATTGTGGAAGTTTGAAATCTTGCAGGGAGAACCTTATCATGAGTCATGACTTGGGCCCCATGAAGACCAACCATTATAATATTCAAAATTTAGGGGCTCTGATCTTTAAGTTATAGTGTTTTTCAGTTTTCGGGAAGATTGCTATACACAGGTAAGGTTCTGATGCAGCCTTGGATCCTTGAATTAAGGTAGACCAAAATTCCTCAAAGGTTTTGGCTGAATCCAGGGACCAAGCTCGAAAGAGGCAACTCAGAGTATTCTCAAACCAGATGAAAACTCACAACCACAGGAAAAGCCCATTGCAATTTTATTGAATTATCAAGATCGTCCCTCCTAATGGAGGGATTGCATATTTATAGGAAGGTTAAACATCCCCCTTCCTAGTAGGAATCTACTTTCCTAAAGAGTGTAAGGAAACTAAATCTTGAAAATTGTTTGACAATTCAAATCAAAGAAAACTTCTAATTTTAATACTCCTAAATAAAGCATAATTCTCAAGTAAGATGCACAATTAACTGAAACTCTTAATTAATTGGATATCCTATTGGGCTTGCTGGTTGAGCCCAATGAGCTGGCTGACAATGAGTCTGGTCTGCATCAGGTTCAATGTGAAAAAGCTTGAGTTTTCAATGAAATTTTGAGTTTGTATCAGCTGGCCTGTTTTTCTGACTGTGCTCCCATCAGATGATGCTCAAGTAACCCAATCATGACCCAAGATTTGACTCTCGATCATGAATCTGATCTAACCAGTCGTGACTATAAAGTTGGGACTCAACAACATTCGTATCTGCAAGACAGTCACAACCTCTTGACTGAATACACTCCCAGATTTACAAGAATAATTTTGTCTCTGACAAATCTCTTTATGACTGTCACCTTCAAGTTTATGGGCCTTATGCAAGGCACCCACCCCACATAGAGAGGACTTCATTACAGATATTTTTCCAGGCAAAAATTGCTTATTCCTTAAGATCTTTGATATGGTAACTAGCTTCCTGGTAGTCCTACTGAGAATAAGTCTCAACCCTTCCTCAAAATCTGTTTCTAACGTGGTTAATAATGAGAATCAAGCTTTGGTTATGAGACAACAGAAACCATCTAAAATTGGAGTGGCTATGGTATGGGATAATTGCCCATAGTTTTCAACTGGGTTCACATGGGCAGTCAACCCTGGGACTCCATTGTGGAAGTAGATAGCCATTGGGTGAGCCATGGGAAAGTTCATCTCATTTCTTAGTCACAAAGCTAAAGCTTCGGTTTTGCACATTTCAGAAAGGAACAGTTTCACCCTATTGTCCATGCCACTACAATCGCCCATGCTACTACATGGGCTGTCAGCCCTTTGACTCCATTGTGGAAGTGGACAGCCATTGGGTGAGCCATGGGAAAGTTTCATCTCACTACTTAGGCACAACTTACAGCTTCAGTTTTGCACATTTCAGAAAGAAACAGTCTTGGCCTATTGTCCATGCTACTACAATTGATCTTTCTTTCGTCCAAGATCTAGCCAAATATGATCCATTCTTTTCATTATTGTCTTCCATATAGACATTGTTTTACATACTGGTGCATCTGGGTGATTTTGAGTTAGTTTCGTGTTAATGTATCTTTTCCTTCATAAAGTGTTACCTTGTACACACTGCTTGCACTTCCCTCATGAGTTTATCATCTGATGATGTGTTCAGTATCTTTGAATTTGAAGTTTTCTTGATCTTTCATAGTGTTGCTTTGTGATAAATGACCCATTGACAGTTGGAGCTTCATTTTTGCACACTCAAAAAAAGAAACAGTAGCATCCTATTGTCCATGATACTACAATTTATCTTTCTTCCATCCAATTTCTAGCCCTGTTGTCAATGATACTTCAATTAATCTTTCTTCCTTCCCAATTCTAGCCAAACATGAGTCATGGTTTTCAAGTGAATCTATCTCCCATGTAGACGTTGTTTGTTGTGTTGGTACTTCTTGGAGATTTCTGAGCTAATGTCATATTATATATGTTCTATACTTCAAAACCTGTAGGTTTCTACACACTATGTTCTCTTTCCTCTTATGAAGTATCATATGATGATGTGCTGAGAACCTCTTTGAAGTTTTTTTCATCTCGTGCTGCGGTACTTCATGATAAATGATCCATTTGCTGTAGGGAATCTGTCCCCTTTGGTGGAACAAGAGGCTATCACAAATAAACGAAAGAATGATGATGCAATTGATGAGCTTGAACAAGTAGGTCGTGCACCACCGAGAGAAAATGGAGAGCTTCGGATTAATGGTATTGAAACAGAACTGAAGTCTGGTAGAGGTGAAGATAGGCAACCTCGCTTAGATGAACCTCCAAGCAAATCCAGGTTCCATCCTCATCCATGGAAATTATTTTTTGGTCTTGCCAATTCTTCTACGTCTGTTTTTCATCTAAAGTTGCCTAGCAGGAGCAAGAGCCAGAGCCAGAGCCAGAGCCGGAGTCCTAAGAGGAGCATGAGCAAGAGCATGAGCATAAGTCCAAGGAGGAGTCTGAGCAAGAGCCCTAGTGTTAGCCCCAAAAGGAGTGTGGGAAGGAGCCCTACTCCAAGTCGAAGCAGGAGTCCTGTTAGGGCAGCAGAAAAGAGGAGCATTAGCAGAAGCCCTTCTAGAAGAAGTGTTAGCAGCAACAGTCCCATCAGAAGTGTTAGCAGAAGCCCAGTAAGAGCCCAACCTAGAAGAAGCATTAGCAGAAGCCCAGTGAGATCACGGGCTCAAAGAAGTATTAGCCGGGGTTCAGTGAGATCCTTGTCACGAAGAAGCACTAGCCGTAGTCCAGTTAGGCCTCCTTCACGAAGAACAATTAGCAGAAGCCCTGTAAGGGCATCCAGAAGAAGCATAAGCAGAAGCCCTCCAAGTGCTCCATTACGAAGAACCATAAGCAGGAGCCCAATTAGGGGAAGGAGCATAAGCCAAAGCCCTATAAGGGCACCTAGCAGGAATAATCGCCGCAGCTATTCAAGGAGTCCTGTCAGCCATGGGCGCAAGGCTCCAACTCCCCGTGACAGGAGCTTGTCAAGAAGTGTTTCACCAGATGGGTCACCCAAGCGCATCCGAAGGGGACGGGGTTTCAGTCAGCGATATTCTTATGCACGGCGATATCGAACCCCATCTCCTGATCGTTCTCCTGTGAGATCTCATCGTTATGGAGGAAGAGGCGAGCGTGACAGGTACGTTGTAGCTGAACTTGTCTTTATCCGCCATTTTTATATAGCTTTCACACTAAACATTGACCTCTGTGTTGCCATTTTTCCCACTTATCTTATCTTTTTTTGATATTTTTTTTATTTTTATTATTGTGGAATCAGATATTCAAGTTACAGGGGCTATTCTGAACGCTCTCCTCCACGGCGTTATAGGAGCCCACCAAGAGGAAGAACTCCTCCAAGGTTCATATTTTGTGGTTGTTTTGCTTCATTTTTTCTAAAATGCAGATCCAGTAGTTGTTTTCTTTCTGCTGCTCCCTCCCCCTAGTAGAAATAGTACATGGGCCTACAAGCCATGCTGTTAAGTAGTATATAACTGCCTGGCCACTCTTGTTAATTCCTCCTGTGGGCAGAAGAGATTTTCTCCTTGGGGAGTCACTTTGTTTTTGGCTTTTGATGGCTAATGTAAGTAGAAAGGATTTTCAAAACATAGGTGGTCCCCATCTCAAACCACGCCCACCCCACCTCACAAAAAAAAAAAAAAGAGAGAGAAAAAAAAAGCCACCCCTGATTTCACTTTTCTTTTAATTTATAACTGCCTGCTTGCACTCACTTAAGATGCCTTTTGAGACTTCGTCGTTTTCTGTTTTCTGTTTTCAAGATAGAAAATACTATGGAGGTAAAATGTTATTCATGTTGCAGGTCTTCCTTCTGGAAAGACTAGAGCTTTTGAAAACAGTATTTTTCTCATGTTTTAATGGCCTCTTTTATTTGCGGTAGGGAATTGCTATCCTGCAACATTAGAAACAATTAACCTCTATTCTTTGGTTCCTAATGAAAGCCTGGGGTTCAGGATGTCCATCTTTGGCACACATTTTTGGTAAAGCAGTAGTACCTAAATCTGTCATGTTAGTTTTGATTTTTTTTGCTGTCTCAGAAGTGGGTGGGGTGAGCTTTTATGGCTTGGTTGTAAATAGTGCTGTTCACATTTTTTTTAAGCAATGCTCAATAAAAAATATTAATATTTGGTCCCTAAAATGTGTGTCCAGATATAGAACTAGGAGGAGCAGGACCCGGAGCCACAGTGTTTCACGTAGCCCAGTGGGATACAGGAGTCGGGCAAGAGGATATAGTCGAAGCCCGGTGCGCAGCCGCTCCCCACCTGCTGAGAGACCGAGATCTCGAGGGAACGCACGGGACACTGCCCGCACTGAGAAACGGAGGTCACTTTCTCGGAGTAGGAGCCCATCAGTGTCAAGGTCATCGCCTGATACCCCTTCTCCAAAGCGGACGAGCAAGGAGAAGTCGCGGTCGCCATCAAGCAGCCCTGCAGGAAAGAAGGGCTTGGTTTCATATGGAGATGGCTCTCCTGATTCTGGGCAAAGGTAGGGTTGTATAACTGAATTATGGGAGTGTGGGTATTTATGTGGGTTAAGAAGAGATTTTGGTTGACTCTCTTAGATTGTTCTGTTTTAGATTACTAGGGTGCTCAATGCCATTTTAGATCATCGCCAATATAATATTTTATCAGTGCTAAGTACATCAGTGCTAAGTATGGCTTTGAAAATGATGCAGTAGTATAGAATGTTTTGGTGGCCATCACCATCTGTTGTGAAATTCAGACTTGATGAGATGGGTTTGGCATGCGTGCTTAGTCTTTACTGTATGTTGCATGGATACTTCAAAATGGGCAACGTATCAAAGCCGTATTGTATTCATACTTCACTTTTTATATGTAATCTCCGTGTACTTGCCATGTCTATGTCATGTCCCTACTGTATCCATGCTGCATCTGGGCATAAGAGTTTGCTGTTATTTCTGTGGCTTCACCCAAATTATAGATGAACCTGATGCTCTGCTGAGTATGTTGGATGAGGACTAAGGAGTCTTGAGCTTACTAAGAAGGACTCTTTGCGTATGCCTCCAATTTGGTACCTGCGGGGACCATGTTCCTTTTTATGAAGTACTTGATTTATATAGTTCTTTGAAAGCCCGTGTTAAATGGCTATAATTATTTCAGTATGTGAAATTTTGGGGTGCACCTACTTTGGGCATCAGGAGTATGCATTAAGGAACCGTGTCAGGCGCAGAATTCTAGCTCGACACATTTGCTGAGGCTGTGACCTATATATTTCATTGACACTAGGATTTATGATTTTGCTACCTATTTGGTTGTATCTCAAACTCCACTAAAATTGTAGTGATAATTACCCTTGGATTAAGATTTTTATAGTATATAGTTTTCTGTCCATTGTTGAACTTCTTTCAGGTTAGTGTGAGATTTTGGTCAATTCTCTTTGAAATTAAAAAAAAAAAAAAAGAAGCTATATGAATGGATTCGATCAAGCAATTAGCGATGGGTGTGGTCATAGAAAGTAGTGCATTATGATTTGGATAGTGCTACAAATTGAATTTCTGTCAATTGAATGTCGATCTTTTCCCATCAATGATGGGCATGGCCATAGCTTCTCTTGGAGGAACTGCCTCAAATGACAAAACTAGTAGCAGGGGGAGCATGGTTGTGATTACTCATCCTGAGGTTGCGGTTAACTTGGTTAACAATGCAAGTGGGATCATGTGTTTTGAAGAACATCTATATAACGAGTGATGGTTGTTTTCTTCTGATTTCAGTATAAAATGAGCAACAGCTTAACTGAGTTTGGGGAAGCAACCGTCTTGAAGCCATCCAAACTGGGCTTGAGACTACAATATTTATGGATGGCGAAGCTTGACCTTGGGGTTGTGCATCCTACTGTAGGCTACTAACATTAGGGCATCCATATTACCAACTTTAGATGAGTGCTACCGTGATCGTCATCATTAGGAGTGCCTTCTTGATTATTGGCATTTGATAGATGGGTATCACCATCAACAGGAAAAAAAAAAAAAAACAAAAAGGAAAGGAAAAAGACATAAAGTTTAGTAGTTCCCTAGGCTTAAATTGCAAGGATGTCTGCATGACTGTCATTAGATGTAATGAGTTCGATTTTAAAATGGGACCCGTTGAGAATAAATGGGCATGTACCGATGTCCACGTTAGAACTTTGAAATTTGGGATATTCACTGTAAAACTAGCCTTAAATTTGATATTTTCTCCAAAACAGTTGAAAATTTAATATTTCTTGCTATTGGTACAGTAGCGGTAGAATATTGCGCAAGATGACATATGTGATATAGTATGACCTTAGGATATTGCATGTGTGATATTACACGATCCTAAGATATTGCACAAAGAACTTTGTGAAAAATACTTAAAACTTTGATTGTGCAAGGGCAAATATTATGTCCAAGGACAACTGTGTAAGCAATGTCCCTTAAATTCTTTTAATGACGTAGGAATCCATGAAGTGTTTGACCTAACAGGGCTAATCCACTAGGTGAAGAGCAAATTCATTCCTTAATTTGACTCATGCAAATATACACTGGGTAAATCTTAGGGCAACGAGTTTCAAACACGATATGGATAGCAAATTCATTCCTTGAGCTACTCCACCAATTTCCCTGGTGGTTTGGTTTGGGTTTAATTCCATTCGGACTGAACCTACCATTTTCATCTTTGACTGAGAGTTAAAGCTGAGGGGCATCGGTCAAAATTGAAATCAAAATGCTCCACTTTAATCAAGCCCGAGTTTTGGTGACCTCACAGCCAAACTAGTTTTCTTACCATGCAGAGCTTTCTGAGCTGATTCTTTTCCCAAGCTCAAGGTGTGCTGTAAGCCCAGACTAGCTTGTTTAGTATCTAACCCAAGCTGAAGCTGGATTAAGGGCTCGAGACTTATTGAGGGATGTTTTTGCGCTGAGACTTTACTGAAAATCTCTTCATGGTCAACTTATGGTTGACGTTTTCACTCATTGAGTGATGCTACTATAGAATAAATACTATATAATGTAAATGGGCCCTCAATTTATGGGGGATGTTTTACTTATTGAGGGCTGCTACAATAGAGTAAATTATAAATGATGATGTTTTACTCATTGGTTTTGCTGCTTTTGATACAAGGGTGTTGAGAGAGATGGGAAAGACGTAGAAAATAGAATCTGCAAAGGTAATGTGAGGGAAGGAGAATGTAGAAGTGTAATGTAATGCGAGGGAGTGAAAGAAATCCAATATTCAAAATAAAAAAAAAGAGAAAATAGCAATTTACCTTCCTGTACTTTGAACCAATTGCAAGATTTCCCTTGTCATTTAAATTTTTGCACTAGACCTACATCAACTCACAACTAAAGTGCAAAATGGATGTATATTAACGGAATTTGTTAAAGTATTAAATTACCCTTCTTCTTTATTCAGTGTTTTCATCTCCTTCCTTCCTCTCACTTGTATTTGAAACTCCCAAACCCACCTTAGAGAGATTGGATATTGGCGATTTGGGAGATTAAAGATTTCTTTTGTATTGTTTCAGTATCTATGCAATGGATTGGCTAGAATGTTATTTGCAGAGTCGGGAGAGACGAAAAACGACTGATGTCAAAAGGAGTCAAAAGTTACTAGGACATTCATTATACAGGACGGACTCCACATCCATGTGTTCAAACTTACATAACTCATAAGTTAAAAGGAAAGGGTAAGATGCCTATCATGATTTTGAATGAGGGTACACAAGTCACTTTTGATAATATTGCTTCAGATTTACAAGCTGAACATTAAAATAGCGGATACTTCACCATTACAGACTGAACATCAGTCTAATGAAGCTGCACCAGAACTGTCCCAAGGAAAGCCTCGTTACAAATAGTGTCAATCTGGACAAAAGATCAGTCTTTTGATTTGGCACGTATGTCTACTATGGACCATGAGGAAGAGCTTAAACCGACTGATGTCAAACCTGTTGCACATGACAATGAGAAGACAACTTACGCTGATGCAAATACACAGTTAATACCTGTAGAACATGATCAAATTGTTGCAGATCTTGAACTTGCTGTTGCTGAAGATGTGAAGGTAGGAGACAAAAGTTCTTCGCAGTTTGACAATTTGGGGGAAGGACAGGTTCAATTTAGAGGCTTTAAAGGTTCCTTTTTCTTTTCTGAGGGTAATTACCGGTTACTCAGGCTCTGACTTCTGGGTCTAGGATTCCGTCATTGGTAATAATTGATCCCATCTCGCAGCAACATTATTTCTTTTCTGAAGAGACATCTATCAACTATTCTTCGCTAGGCGATTTTCATGATAGTTGAATTGGGCAATCTATCACAGATCCCCTGCTCAGTTAAAAACTAGCGCACAATTACGGTGCAGGAGCAGTATATATATATATATATATATATAGAGAGAGAGAGAGAGAGAGAGAGAAGGAGGTGAGGAAGGGGTGGGGTATTTTGGAAAAGTTTCTATTTATTTTAAATGAATGTGTAAACTGAGAAATTATGTGTGTTTAAATAAAATCTTCCGTCAAAATAAATAGATTCTGTCACTTTTGCATTTCAATTTTAAGTTCAAGGTAATTTAGCAGAAAAGTTTAAACTATGAGGGAGTACTTTGCAATTGGATCAAAATAAGGGGATAATTTACTATTTTTCCAAAAAGAATCAAACCAAAACTTTAAAAAAAAGCATAAATCAAATCCGTAAAAAAGGCAAGAGAAAAAGTCTTTCAAAAAGAAGATGAAGAGGCATATCTCCATCATGATCATTATTTATTTATTTTTTATGACCTAGGGTATTTTTCGGCAGCCCAGCCAAGAGACTTTTGGACTCTGACTGGGGAGATTGTGATTATTTTATATATCTATATTTTATGATGCAGTGTATCACTCACCAGCTTAACCCCCGAACTTATAGGGTTTAGCTGAGGAATTACCGAATTTTTACGAGAAAAAATTATTCCATTAAAGGTACATACATGGACGTACACATAGAATCCAGATAATGCAAGGGTTGGGGAACAAACCCAAGGCTTTAACCATTTGAGCCACTGTCTTGACCGCCACAGGATGTAATTATAATTTTGTCCTTGTCGGATAACATAATTGTGGTTATGTAGCCCGGTCACTACTAAGGGCCAGTTGAGTGGAAAAAACGACCTCCTCCTACGATCCCCGCTGCCGTCATTTTAAAAATATCGACGTCTCTGCCGTCAAAACCCCTAAAACTTTATACTAGCATCTGGATTTGGTATATATAATATATGAAAATTTTAGCCACTTCATTTCCATGTCCAATTAGGTCTGGGTCACAATGGATCTCACCCATTTACGGCTTCAATACCACACATTGAAGTGCATAGCTGATCTTTTGCCATGCGGTGCCTAACTCAGCCAAACCTAAAGCTGCTGGACCATCTTCCATGATTTGACTTCCACTTTACATTTTTTTTTAATTTTTTGCATAAGACTTCCACTTAATAATATGACAGTTGAATGTGGACCGTTCTTTTTCCCATGTAAAAGACATGTTAGACTTTAAAGAGAATAATATGAAAGTTGTTCACATTCAACGTAAAGAAATAGGGTTCTACCAAAAAAAAAAAAAAAAGAAGGGTAAACAAAGGGTAAGAAGTAAGCAGTGGATCATGGCTAGGATCAGCTCATGACATCAGCGGTCTTGATCATTTAACCTACGCCCCACTTATCCAGAGTGAAGGGGACACAGATGTACCAGTCATATCATCTGGTGTAGGATAATAATATACTTCCTGACATGTACACATTGGAGTGAGGATCTTATTCCTCTCATTTAAAAACTCCATGTTCACATCATCAATCATAAGGAAAGCATCTTATTCCCTGTGGGGCCATGGTTGGGTGAAACACTATTGATCTGTCCCCAGTATAATTCCCATAAATAATCTTAGATTGGAAGATCCTAGCTGTTCAATATGTAAGTTTTGTTGAATGTAGATCGTTTAAGTTTTGTTGAATGTAGATCGTTCTTGTTCCCTCCTCAGTCATCAATTAGGATTTTTGTAATTAGTTAATTCATGGGTCGGATAAAATTTTGGGTCCATTGAATTATAATTTTATTTTTTTTATAGTAGGCTGTGGTATAAGTCGCTAGATACACTAAAGTGAAGAAATCGAAGAAAAGACGCAAATTGAAATATTTTAAAGTGTTTTTTTCGAGGATAACATGAATTAAAAAGGTAATATCTCACAAACTAAGTATTAAATTTGGGTAAGCTACCTACTGTTAAAAAGTTGTTTTTACGTAGATACCTGTAGGTTTTAAGATTGTGCCAATCAAAGTTAAAACAATAAAGTTGTGGCCTTAAAAAGTTTATAGAAATTGTGTTGAAAATGTCATCTGCTAGAGCAGACGATGAACATAAACCCACTTTTTTGATTCAAAATTATTTCTTGTTGATGCGAGAACTATTAATTCCTATTATACAAGGACTAAAACCCTAAGGCACAAATAAGGGGTTCTGTAAAGGGTATTTCTCTTAATTCTGATACAGATTCATTATTTTAAGTGGAGATTACACATTGGAGATCACCTTATTTCTCTAGTATTTTCATTGAAGATATTAGGGTAAAGCTTTGTATTAGAGAATACTGCTTCTACATCTCCTAGAAAAGATCATCTTCTTTCGTAAAAAATTGTATGCCTTGTAGATTTAAGGTGATGAGATCAAATGCAAAGAGTAGTGCACGGCGATAGCAAGTTGTGGTAACGATTTGTGCAAGAAGAACTATTGTCCTTAGGTACAGAAAGTGACTGGATAAGGATTGTGAATATATCTTGTAATTGTTTATTATCAGTGCTTTGTTTTTATTGGTTCGCAGAAGGGCTCGTGGTTTTTTTCCAGTTAGGATTTTCTATGTAAAATCGTGCGTCTCTTGTTTTTTGTGTGGTTGATTGATTTATTTGCTAGTTCGTTTATTTCTTTCGCTGAAAACTTTCTTATTAGGGTTTTTTCCTAGCTAGGTTTTTCCACTTAAAAATCGTTTATTTTTATAAAATTTTCGAGGCTATAACTTTGTCGGTTAGTTTTGATTGACGCAATCTTGGAACCTACGGATGTCTACTCAAAAAGAGCTTTCCAATAGTAGGTAGCTTGCCCCGATTTGATGCTTGTTTTGCGAGATATCACATTTTTAATTCATGTTATCCTCAGAAAAATACTTCAAAACTCTTTAATTTGCGTTATTTTTTTTATTTCTTCACTTTAGTGTATTTAGCAACTCATACCACAATCCATTCTAAAAAAAATACGAAATACAACTAAATGGACCCGGAGTTTTGTTCAACTCATGAATTAGTCAATTACAAAAATCCTAACAATCTCTCTCATTGACAATTTATGGAGAAAACTCCCTAAACATACATAAAATTAATTCTACCCAAAGTATAACAAAAAATATATTAAAATTTTTAGAACCCGTAGAACGAATGTATTTGCTAAAAAACAAAAATTTACCTTCTGGTCTTCAAATCCTTTCATCATCAGTTGATAAAAATACATTAAAATGATTTGGCGTTGGATTGGCACATTGAGCGGAGAGAGCCTATCAACGGTGGGGCTTACTAGATCAATGGTTTAGATCACCCCAAACTGGCCATAACTGGAAATCATGGGGCCTATTTAGACATCCGATTGGACACACCATAACTGGAAGTTCCAAGGATTTGTTATATGGGAAGATCGGGATCCTACAGTGCTACACCTTTGATTGATTTCCTGCAATTACATTTCTAAGATTATAGCACAATGGTCCATAAAGACAGATCTTCAACAAGGATATCAACAAGGCAATCCCATTTAGGGCTAATGGGCCAGGCCATGCTGGGCCAATCTTGTCTTTGTTCAACTATTTACTTATCAGCTATGACATCTAGGTGCAAGTCCATCCCACAAAACTATCAAAAAGATTTGATATATTTAGGAGCTCTTCGTTTGTTTTCAAGGTATTGCAATGAGGCACTTAAAGCATAAAGTGATTCTTCCAATGCCATCAGTTGGGTGTTCAAGCGAAAGGTTTTTCCTTGAAAATTTTAATTTCTTTTTATTGAAATCAAGGAGTTGTCTTCTTCTATCGATGTTGTTTTCCACCATAAGGTTAGATTTATTAACACTATGGCAGATAGTCTAACTAAATGGGGGGTTGAGAGGTTGTATCCTTTAGTGGGTCTTCTTATGTAGTTTTTATTGGGGTAGGGGATCAAAGCTCTTGTACTCTTGTGTTTTCTTTTCCCACTTCTTTTCCCTGTATTCTCCTTTCTTTTAATGAATGATACGGTCACCATAAAATAAAATTAAATTAAATTAAAAAAAAAACAACAACAACTGTCATATTTATTAGGCCGGTCTGGCCATTTAATTAGACTTTCAGAATAGTATTGGTCAGAGGACAGCCCATTTAATTATCAATATAGAAAATAGACCTGTTCTAGTCCATGGGCCTAAAAGTCATTCCAATCCTGTCCAAACATACTGATTTCAGCTCGAACCCAGTTTAGCCCAGCCCATTGCAACAACCCTAGCCCACTCCATGACAGCACCATCAATCAGTGTTTTGTTTGCATCACCAAAAGTCAGCTATCCTATCTTATTATTGATAATTCTTTACTCATAAAGCCAATCAATACTTGAGAGGTTGTCAAAATCCCTAAACTATAACAAAACCATCATTTCTCTTTGTCTCTAATAGCTCCTAATAAAATCCCATCATCTTTTGTCTCTACAATCTTTTTCCAATCTCTTTATAACAAGCCCATCATTTTTCTCTGTCTCTAGCATCTCCCAGTAAGATCTCGTCCTTTCTTCCCTAACTAAATCATTGAGAGGTTGTCTAATCTCTAAAGTTTCTATTCTCACACACCAGACTGAGTGGCAACAGCATTAGTTGCTGCTCATTAGAATAGGAAAAAATACTACGAGTAACATATTCTCTCTTCCCATTAGGGCTAATTTAATGGAAATGCTGGTTGGAACTAGTAAAATCCAAAGGGAACTTCTCATGTCTGAGATTCTCTCTGGGAGGAAGAGTTGACAAAGCTGTTTGGATTCCTTGATTTAACCAAGTGATTATTATACTATTGCTTTAATTAGCAGGCTGAATCAGGACATTTGATTTGAGTTAAATTTAACATGCCGGCCCACCATTAAGGTTGGAATCCATGGAATTCAATTACATTTAGTAAGGAAAGTGACCATCGCACATATAGGGGCGGTTCACCGTGGGATTTGAAATCACCTCACACAACATGATGAACTCCTCATCTTAAATATTCGCTCTAAGGCAAGATTCAATCCAACATTAAAAAATTCTCCGATACCTGTAATATTTATGCCTATTAACTATCATGGAAAAAGTCCCAAGTTTAAGAATTGAGATTGTATGAGGAGAATCCTCATGGTGACTATGGGAGGACCAATAAGGTCCTCTTACATCACCATGGGCATCCAATCTACACTGTCCACGTGCATGGCAAGATGCCCCATGAGTAATGTGGAGAGACGGTCACCATGGAGATTCTCCTCAAAGGATCTGGAGTTAAGTTTATTTGGTTTGCCATGTAAGAAATGGATCCCATATGTATGAATTTGAATTAATTGGTTTGCGCCAATGATAAATTAGAATGCATAGAATCCTACGAGTGGGGTCTTGTTTGATTTGTTTATAAAGGGAACCTCCTTTCTGCCCTAACAAACACGAATCTCGTGAATTGGCTGGCCCTTCGTTTTGTGCTTGAATTGATTTATGTATGATGGCTTTGAAGTTTCGAGGGGCACATCAGAATTTTGTGCCCCTGGTGTGGCTTTTAATGTTAATGGAAGTATCCTTCGAGATTAAATTGTTAATCCTATGGAGCCCCACCATAGATGATGGCTGCAACTTGGATGATCCATACCATCTGAAAAATAGACTTTGGGTGTTGGATGTGATTTTCCAATGGTGATGTATGTTTAGCCTTCTATCCAATGGCCATGGCCCAGGCTATTGATGGACTGTGGACACAGACCCGGATCCAAATGGGCCCAAATTTGATGACACTGAAACTAGGCTGTTCGATGAGCCCAACGGAATTTATTGTAATGGGCCAAACTTGGGTCCAACTTCAAGCCACCTGTGGCCCTTTTTTTTTTTTTAATTTTTTTCCAAATTCTTGTTGCCAGTAGGCCACATTCATGATGTGGGGCTGATGGTAACTGGGAGTGACTAGAACTACAATTTGGAGATTCTCTTGCAGGCAATGAAGCAACTCTCTCTCTCTCTCTCTCTCTCTCTCTCTCTCTCTCTCTCTCTCTCGGATAAGACAATTATGAGACAAAAGAAATTACACGTAAAATGGATTATGTTAATTGGGCCCAGATGGAGTAACCATGCATCGGGTGCCTTTTTAAGTTTATCATCAGTCAAAAAGGATCTTCACTATCATGCACCAACCAGGATTCTTGTGTTATAGGTGGGATTCTTGTGTTGGCCTAGCCTACTGGTCCTATCGGATTAGACTGGCTGCCAATTAGAAGTTGGTTCTGTCCATTGTTGCTTAGCTTTCCAGTAAAAATAGTGGCTGTGAGTTGTTTATTGGCATTTTATTTTAATCATCCTTCATGTTGCCTTAGATTAGATAGGTAACAATTGTCAAAGAAATTTACTATGGTGGTAAGTCCATCACATGTAACAGGTGATTGCCCTAGTGCAACTTGCCTGGTTGTTTGGACTTTTGAGTGAAGTGTCAGTGGGGTAGACTCGTCCTAGGAAATTCTCTCTCTTATTGTGTTTGGGTGGCCTGAGGAGACAAAAAGGAATAAACGTGTCTGTTAATGTGGATTCCTTTTTTATTCCACTTCACTTTGTACTCACACAATATATATATATATATATATAATGAAGTATTTTTTTACTTTAAGCTCTTCATTTAAAATCTTTTCTTTTTTTCTTATTTTGTATTTACTTTACTCCAATTATCCAAACACATGTAGAGTAATCTAATCTTCTTTGCTCATACATTAACTAGATATGTTTGCACGGTGAAAAATATGAATGTTTGGTGGTACTCAACCGGAGACTTGATTAAGCAACAAGTAATCAGTGACCCTTTGTCTTAAGTTTTTTAATCCAATTATTTTCCTTTGATCTTTAACTATATAAATGATGCAACACTTACTCCACTCTCACTTTATCTCTATTTGTTGCGTTAAAATACATAAAAATTGAATGCAAAGAACTCATTGTTGGAAGCAGGTAGGTCTCGTGGATAGATTTTCAAAACTTTTAACCCACTTGATGCAGGAATCAACTATCCATAAGACCAAAAATCCAATCCAGGATGCATTACCCTCAATCTCGTGACCATGTACAGTAAATATTCTATCTAAAAGATAGAATCAAATAGCACTAAATATCCACAATAATCTACGACATGAAAGAAGTAGATCATACCTTTGGAGATCCGCAGTGTTCTAATGGAGAAATTGCGACTCTACTTGATGATGAAAATCTTTAATACCTCTTAGCCTTCCACGCTATGACCCGAATTAGATTTCTTTTCTCAAGAAGATTGGTAGAATCTTCAGGAGAAATCCCAACTCGAAACTCCAAGAAACTAGAAGAGAGAAGGAGAGAGAAACTCGTGCAACTCTTGCACGAAATAGGGTTTTGGGCGTGAGAGAGTCTTATTGGACGTCCAAGAGATTTTATAGACTTTCAAATCTCTCCCTTGTCTAATTGAAATAGAAGTCTTACTTCCAAAGCAATTAGAAACTTTCTCCTTTCCAAACTCTTCTGTTTAGAGTTCAAGTCGGATTAGTATTTTCCAATATCTTGGGCTAGCGTGGGGACCACTAGGGATTCCTTAGAAAGCTGGCTCCAACTGGAACATCGCGACCCCACATCTCATGTGCAATCCGGGCCCACAGTTAATTGCAAATAACACCACTATATAAATGCAATTGCACTCCTGTCTTAGGAATAAATTTCAATGAAGACCCTAAACTTCCCAATTACCACAAGTAGGCCCCTCTATCAATATCCGTAAATCAATTGGAATAAATCTGTCTCTTCCAATCTAAGTTCCATATCTTATTATCCTTGAGCCCCAATTAATCACAGTAATCATCAGTACTATCCAATTAACTCTTAATTGAGATGGGTGCGCACTTACTAATGACAAATCCATTAATTGGCACAAGGGGATAATAGAGATAGATTCCATCTTGATCATTCAATGTTCCTACAGTTCTACTATCACATACCCAAGACACTGAGGTGTTAACCTATAGTCGGCCTCACTCATTGGTGACTTAAAGTAAATGAATAGATAGAAACTTGAGTTCATTAATGTTTCAGGATTGAGAGCCTATTGCTAGGGAATTATGAGAGCATACCTTATTATTGAGACGGAATTCCATAAGGTGCATCTCATGGTCCTTCAATACATCTAATGTACAACACCGTGATCCAGAATCTTACATTCTGATGATCGAGACAAATCACACTATCTCATAGTGATCAAAGTGTTGCAACCTTATCAAATGAGATGCCCAGTCTCATTATTGGTTGTGAAGCTATTTAAGTATAAGATTTGTGACATATATCTCCCGCGTGTGGATCTCATCCATGCACATATATCACATCTAATATACTAATGGGACCCGGCTCAACTCATGAACCATTATATCATATGTATTGGTCATGTGCATGAAGTAGTAAAATAATATTCATCTCATGAAAGTAAAGTATGATTTTATTGATAAATAAAGAAATTAATTAATTTATTACATCAATTGATGGATTGAGTCCACAAAATCTAACACTCATACCATAAATGATTAAAAGTGGAGATCAAGAGTAAATTTCCAAAAGTAAGAATTAAATAAGCTTTTCTTTTAGGTAAATAGAATAAAAAATAAAAAATGAATACCCTAGCCATCACCCTAGTCATTCAAATACATAGTAAAATGAAGGTCTTATCTACATTTTCAGCTTATATGTTTCACCTCTTGCCTCATAGTTTTACTTCTCACCTTTGTAATAACTCTTTGGTAGAAAATTCATTTTATCATGAATTTTTATATATTCAATTACTATAGATTTTATCCAAGCCAACATGCCCTAAACAACATTGGGACCGAAAACCTACAATAACTGGCCACAAAAATCAGAGTTAAGCACATAGTTTTACAGGTCTGATTCAAATGACCCATTTTACTATTAGTGTTTTAAATGCAAGTGCCTAAAGTTCTATGTTTTTTGTTTTCTAATTTAGCTGGACTGTAGGGCCTCTCGACCTCGGTAGATGGTGAGTGGAAAGTAAAGCTAGACAACTCATCTTTTTGTGGTAGTCTTTGATGTCCTGTATTCACCTCGTTGGGACACACTCCCTAATGCTAAGGAGGGACTTTGATTTACCATCTCTTTTTCCACAAGGATAATCTTGGTTACAAACTTATTCTGCGTGATTTAATTGAATAAATTGGATTCTCAAAAGTTAGCTCTACTAAATAATTTTACACTGATATTTCAACATCAAATTATTATCATTAAGCAAATCTGGTTCAGCCTTCTCTTAATTTGACTCTTGCCTCCTTTTCATTAAAGGTGTGTTCGGCAGGAAATTGCGGGAAGGATAGTGTAAGGAATGTAATATTGGCAAGTTCATTGGATGAACAAAACTTGGGATTCAAAATGTTGTAATTTTATTTTTTAGATGGACTAAAGCCTGTTCCAAAGATAGAAATGAATGTCTTTTATTTTAAAGATGAAATGCATTGGTCTTATATGTTAGACCGGTCGGATTTATGGCGGTTCGGTCGAATTACATGCTTTCAATATTGACAGACAGAATGGAAGACCGACCAGTCGGCTGAGGTGCCTGATCGGTTGGACCCCATGCCCGATCAGTCGGATAGGATATCCAATCGGTCGGCTGGGTCGGTTGTCACGAATAAAAAAAATTTTAATTTTTCGGATCTGTATCTTGTAGGATCAAGTCCTTCCTTATCTTCTCCAAATCCAAAGCGAAAAGGACTATATGGTTATTGTGTATATAGGGAGCATCTCTTCTATGAAGAAATTAACTCTCTCCAGATTAAAATCCTAAAAATTATATTGAGAGATCTTCTGCTCTGAAGCTTCTATGTTATTGATGTGCTGCAAAGTTGGCTTTTGAGTTTCGTCTTTTGTCTCTACTCTGTGATTCTTCTCAAGAGGCATCGAAGCGTGAAGATCAAGCTTGAAGAAGGTAAATGGTGTGTGCGTCGATAAGAAAAAGAGTTTCTAGTCCTTTAGGTTGTGTTCAACTGGGAAAAGGGTAGTAAGTAGTTCTTGTAACCTTTCTTGCATAGTGTTTGATCTTGGTGGACCGATAGTTGGTCCCGTGATTTTTTCCCGTTTGGGTTTTTCATGTTAAAAATCCTGTATCTTTTTTTTTTTTGCGGTAATTGATATTGTTGTTAGATTTACTATTGTTGGCTATCTTCATAGTTAGATCTGATCGGGACCTAAACCTGTGTTAAGGTTTAAAGAGTTTCAGATAGAAATGAAAGTCACGTTGCCGACAACAAATTGAGAAATTTTGTGGAAGAGACAATACATATCATCATTAAAAAATAAAAAAATGAGTAAGCCTGTTTCTGAAAATTTTGAAGTTCCTGAAAATCTATCTCACCAAATAAATAAAATGTTAAAGGTAAAAAATCTTCCCATTGAGGGTGGGGGGGATGTGGAGCTCCTATCATCTCTTAATTAGGTGAAATGTCATTTAAAGTAACCACCCCAAATGGTTTGTAGTTTGTAAGGGTCCTCAAAAACCAACACAATGTCGGAATCTGGCATAATGTCACCATTACCCAGTACCCATTACTCTGCAATTTTTCCTCTGATAGACAGTATACTATGGATCCGTAAAAATGCCAGAAAAAAGGAAATGCCACATGTCTATTTATCCCAAGTGTCCCAGTGCCTGTCCATATGCATCTTCCACCTGGCATTTGCTTGTGTGGCCCATGTGTCATTTTCTCTCTTAGAGAATAAAATCAATTGAAAATTACACTCACTTATTGATGTCATATGTGCATGTTGCAATCAAATGGAATCAGGATGACATCACCCCCCCAAAGTTAGTGACACTAAAATCCCATAATATAATTTAAAAATGGTATTAATAATAATAAGTAACCTTTTTTGTTAGAGTTTCCTCCCACTAATTATTTCCTCTCTAATTATTCTCAGAACAAACAAGTTCATATGAATTAAAATATTTTTATCTTACTAATCGCCACCATGAGACTTCATTACCCTGTTTGACTTTTTTCCTTCCATGTTTCTCTCTTTCAAAGGTGAAAACAACTACAAAAAATATTCAAAGAAAATCAAACAATGCATGTGCAAGATGTGGACTGATATGCTGCAACACCTGGTTCTCACATGTATCACTGACGGTGGGAACCACCTCCCAACCATCAAGCCTGATCCCCCACATTTTAACTCTCTAAATCTCTCAAGATTATGATATCACTTTAATCAAAGCAATACTCCCCCTTGGATAAAGTGAGTGTTTTACAAGATTGGATTTTCAATTCAGTTTTTCAAGAGTTAATCACCTTGATCATGTGTTTTATCCAACAGCAAAAGTCTCCTGTATGAATGCCTTCTTCCCTGTAATTCTTCATGTAGATGTAGTAATCTACAAGTCTTTTTTATTTTTCTCTTTCTTTTTTTTTAAACTTTTCATTTTTAAGACAGTGAAGTAGCATTTGGTCATTTCAAGACATTGGGTTTGAGCTGGTGAATTGCATTGGTGGGCCTAGCTAGAATTAGTAGTTTCTTAAGATATCGTCATTAATTCATCATATATAAACAAAAGGAATCATTATCAACAAAATTCAAAGTTTTAAACAAAGCCACAGAGAGAGAGAGAGAGAGAGATGTGGGGTTGGTCGTTGCCAGCGAAATTCATCATAAGCCTTTTGTCTTCTACTCTCAAAGATTAAAGTTGATCGTTACCAGCAAAATTCATCATAAGCCTTTTGTCTTCTACTCTTAAAGATCAAAGTTGATCGTTATTTTTTTTTTGAAAATACAAAAGAAAAATGAGCAGAACAAGCTAAGTAAAGCCCACTGTTGCTTTTTACTCTAGATGCTAATAATTTGGAAAATTTTTGCTGTTTGTTCTTTCATTTACATTGATACACGAAAATTGTTCTCGGGTACCCATCATCATGCACAAGAAAAAGGAAAAACAGCTTTCTCTGTAATGGAAATATTCTTAGGTGGTTGTGGGTGCTCTTTTAACCCACTCCCTACAAGCATTGATTCTTGGAATTCAAATCCAAACCCTCTTTCCATGATTGTTTTATTACGCAGGGTGTGTTGTGGCTGATCTTTTTTTAGATTCTCTCTTCAAAAAGTTTCTTTGCTTTTGTCCCGTCTTTAACTTTCCTTTTTGGGTGCTTTTTTAAATTTGTTTTTCTTTCTCTATGTGTCTAGTAGCAACTGTTTAGAGCTTGTGTAAGCAGAATATTGGGACTTTAGATTCATGGGTTTTATTCTTTCTCCCATATATGTGTATAAATAGATGTCAATCTTGTGTTTCTTCATTGCAGGAGCTGTTTTCACTCATTCCAAGAGGTGGGTTTGTGAGACTCTGGTCATTTGCAGCAGCGACTCAATCAAAATGAGCACTTATGGTACTGGTTAGGCTTCTCTATCATTGATTTTGGCTAAATGGGTATTCAAATGTTTTAGATTTATCTGTATTTGACAAGTTGTTCTCTGTGTTGTAGTTCGGCTCTTTAGTCCTTTTCATTTCACTTTCTATACATGGGATTTTTTTTTGCGGCCAAAACGAGAGAATATATGGGATTTAATCTATGATAGTGTGATATCAGTTTGTGGAGGAGTGGTCCATTTTCTTGGGTTAAAATTGATTTTTTTTTTCCATTCAATATCAATATTTAGCTTTCTAGTGAACTGTGAAACGGTGCCAGGAATAGATAAATGGTTATTTTCAGGTTATCTTTATACATTTCTAGTATTTGCATACATATATGCATAGATATGCACTATATGTTTATATTTTGTTTTTGGGGTAATATGTTGGAACCACGTTGATTTAATTAATGGAATAAGCAGGTAGTAGGTCTGGTAGAAGGACTTTTGAGTATGGAAGGACCTATGTGGTTAGGCCTAAAGGAAGACATCAGGCCACTATTGTTTGGCTTCATGGCCTCGGGGATAATGGCTCAAGGTAATTTTTATGACTTTGGACATCATCTTGTTCTGATTCTTACTATTTTTTGCTCTTTTCAACTGTTCTTTCTGTCTGTCTTTTTTTTTTTTGCTTTACTAGCTTTTAGTTAACATATTGAATGTTGGTCTTTGTATTTCTTACTGAATTGGCCATTGGAATGTCTCTGCTAATGGTTTTTTAGTTTGATTATAGAAGAATTTTAAGGTTTGCATTCTTTTACGTAGCTGTCTTTGATGTTTTGTCATCTGTATAAAATGAGAGTTTCCAAAGATCAGCAGATCTATATACAAATGTGTCAACGTTTAAAATGATGTACTAAAAGCACAGGATTCTTGTTTTAGAAGTGAATACATATGAATATAGTTCTCCTGCAGTATTGAGACTGTAAAATTGTTTGTCTTATTATGGTTATTCTCTTCTTTTCTCAACAATGATGAGCAGGGTTATATTCTGTGTTCTTATTCCTAGGCATATACTGGAGGACTTCTGTAGCACAAAAGCAAAAGGAATTACAGAATGTCAATGTTATGTCATGTCTTCAAACTTCAAAGAGAATCGTTTTCTCTTAGTTCAGACTTGCTGGATCACAATTTGTCCTTTTCATTTATATTCTCACTAGAACTGATTCGATTGAGTGCACTGGCGCTGTGAATTATGTAAAATATCTTTTTGAGGCTGGTGTCCTTTTCTTTTAAATCCAATCATGGGTTATGGCAGTCCTGAACTAGGAAAATGAATATGCCTTAATGCTTGAATGGGGGACCACTGCGTCACTAGCATGATTGTTCATTTAACTAAATGAGGTGCTAATTTTATCATAAAAAAGGTTCTACCAATATGATATGACATTTATTGACCATATAGCATAAGCCTTAATCACCTTGGATGATTTTGTCTGAACTCTGAAGTTCTTTCTGACTATATTGCAAATGAATATTTATCTAGTTGACAGTGGGATGTCATTATATCATATTTGTTATTCTTTTCTCTTCTTATTATTTTTTTAATTTTTGTCTCCCACATATCTTTTAGGAGTTTAGATTATCATTGTCTTCTGCTTATTTTTTTTTGTAGATGAATCTTCTTCTTTTTTTTCTTTTGTGGGGTGTTGCCCGGGGGGGGGGGGGGGGGGTGGGGCGGGGCGGGGGGGAGCCACGCTGAGGGGTAATTTTACATGAATCCTCATCTTGTGGTGCTTCTGCTTCAGCATCTTGTAGTAACCGTCTCACTGTCTTAAATTCACTTACACATGGTTCTGCTGCTTGGTTTTTCTAAAACTAGTATACGCCTAGAAATTGGAAAGGTGAGATAATAATATGATGATTGTTCATTTGTTTTCCCTATCACTATGAACAGATCTATATCACTGAATAAACCTCCCCAGAACAAATTTCCTTATTTGTGTTCTTCTGGTTGTGCAGCTGGTCCCAGCTATTGGAGACCCTTCCTCTTCCTAATGTAAGCATGTTGAACCCATAAACATTTTGAGTTACTATAAAGTTTTCATTGTTATATTTTCCAATTCTCTCTCTTCTAATAGGGGAAATGGTTATCCTGTCAATCTGCTCATTTTGTTCTTTTAATTTTCTTTTAGTATTTTTTTTATTGTTTCTTTGTGTTGTTTTCAACAAAACAGATAAAATGGATATGTTCAACGGCTCCTACTAGACCAGTAGCTGCTTTTGGTGGATTTCCTTGCACTGCATGTAAGTTCACTTGCTTGCAATTGTACTCCTTTTATTAAAGGTTATTTCTCCATCCATTTTCTTCTTTTTGGCTAATTAGGCCTTTGATATATTTGTCTTGCAAAACTAATGAAGCAAAAGACAACTTCTGATTATTCTTATTTGACTACCTGCCAGGGTTTGATATGGGAGAACTTTCAGAGGATGGTCCTGATGATATAGAGGGTTTAGATGCTGCAGCAGCACATGTAGCCAACCTATTATCAACTGAACCTGCTGATAGTAGGTTTCCAGAAAATTGCTTAATGCCTTAGTCTTGCATTATATAACAATGGCATGATCTCATAGACTGTTTCCTTTCTATGATGATGTTATGACACTTCCATTTATTGGAGTTGGTTTAAAAAAGCTTGGTTGATTGATTAGGAACTTGGCCAAGTTGATTGAGTTTTGGAGCGAGATATAGAAAGTTCAACAATTTGATTCTAAACTCCATTGAGTATTAAGTTTCTGAAAGATGATAATGTCGAAATTCCTTCATGATATTTAAAATCCTATAGTAGGTTATTATTATTATTATTATTATGAATCAATTTAAAAATATTGTCTTCGAGTTGAACTCAGGGTTGGTGAATTTCTAATTTAGAGTCATATTTTCAATGTTTACACTAAAAAACATTTAACAACTGCTGCTTGCTTGTTACCCCCTTTGTGCAAGTGTTGTTGAAACAAAAATAGATGTGTACGAATGTTGTTTACAAAAATAGATGTTTAATTATGATATCTTGCTTTCAACAATATCATATAATTATATTAAGGTTTTTTGATAGAATGCCCCTTGAAGTTTTATAGCATTCTCAATTTACCCCCTCAAGTTTTAATTTGTCTAATTAACCCTTTGAATTTATTAGATTTTGTACCTATTAGGCATTTTTGTCAACCCACTGCTAAAATCGACAACAGAAGTCTTAGTATATGAGGGGCACGTGAGTTCTTAAGAGCAATTTCGGCAGAATGGACCAAGCCTGATGATCACGTGTTTCACACGTGATCAACTTCTTCAACTATATCTTTTTCAAAACTGCGTGAGCAATAGGGGCTTGGTCCATTCTGAAGAAGATCTTTAAAAAAAAAAGATGATCACGTCTGATGCACTTGATCATTAGGTTTGGTCCATTTGTCGAAATTGCCTTTAAGAACTCACGTGCCTCTCATATGTTGAGACTTCTATTATCAATTTCAACAATGGGTTGACAAAATTGCCTAATGGTTACAAAATTCATAAATTCAAGGGGCTAATTGGACAAATTAAAACTTGAGGGGTTAAATTGGGAATCCTGTAAAACTTAAGGGGGGGACTCTATCAAAAAACCTAATATTAATATGTTAGAATGTTGTTTACTTGATAAGAGTGTGTGTATCTGACGCGGCCAGCTGCCACTTCTCCTAAAAACCTTTTCAGAGTTTTATCTTTTCAATTGCAGTTAAACTTGGTGTTGGAGGCTTTAGTATGGGTGCTGCAGCTGCCCTTTACTCTGCCACTTGCTTTGCTAGTGGAACATACAACAATGGCAATCCATACCCCATTAACCTAAGTGCAATTGTTGGTCTAAGTGGCTGGCTTCCATGTTCAAGGTCTGACCCCTCTTTTAACTCGGTCAATGTTAGAGAAATTCCAGGTGATGCAAATCCTTATTAGTAAATTGTTTGTTTTTCAGGAGCTTAAAAAGCAAGATAGAAGGGTCAGAAGAGGCTGCAAGACGAGCTGCATCTTTGCCTCTTCTGCTCTGCCATGGCAAAGGTATTCGTGCATATGAGTTAATGCAGATGAATTATGCTATATATTTGATCCCATCTTTGTGGACATCATTAGGGTGTCATGATACTGGTTTGAAATATAGCAATCTATTGTTTGGGTGTTTCTTTTGATGTAACTAGGTAGGTTTAAAGTTGTTGAAAAGCAAAAGGAAAGCAATGGTTTTTCTTGAGTTTGTAGCATTTCTGGTTTTCTTTGAGGTATAAGATAGCATTTGTTGGATACAAGTTTGTAATTGGTACAACCAAACGAATAAGGGTACAAACTCATGTAACTGAGCGTAACATAGTCTTTTATTTTTTTTGGTAGAAGATCCCAACATAGTTGGAACAAGGCTTTGATGATGATGATGTGTACAAGGGTTAAAGTTAGGTAAGCCCAAATTTGACTGGCTCCATGGTTCTAGGTCCGAGCCTTGACCTAGGCTCTAGTAGCGATAGGTTGGAGCAGGGCTAATATGATGGATCTATGTATAATCACCATATTACGAAATAGGAATATATTAAGCATGAATATATACATTTAATGTATATAAAATATATAAATAATCAAAACATAATCTGGTTAATGGGTCTAGATTCTATTCAATCCAGATCCAATGTAATTATTACTTGGGCCCAAAACCTGCTCTGTACTCACATTATTTGAGTTGGATCCTTCAGGTAAGTAGGTAACTCCATTGATAACCCTAGGTAATGACGTGCCCTTTGTAATTGGTATAATGGATTGTAGATTACAATCATGCCAATTAGCAATGGAACTTGTGTAATCTATTAAGAAGATTTAAGAAGATTTTCTTACATCTATGGTTTTCTGTGGACCCAATTATTAGTTGGGCTTGGAATAGGTCCATACCCACATTTCTCTTACTACCAAACTGAAAGTGCAGTGTTGTTCTATGGGCCCACTTTTGACCAGAGTACCCTTTACACAAACCCTTCATGATCTCGCACTTGGCCCAATTTGACACTTGTCTAAAACTTTACTCATTGTTAGATTGAATCTAAAAATTACCGATAGTTTTTTTGGTTACCAAGTCCATGATTAGGATAATCTAATGGGGCTAAATTTTTGCCCACACCATGGGAAGGAAAGCCCGCTCAAGTGGGAAGAGGAACCCCACTAAGTGGGAAGGAAAGCCTACACAAGTGGAAAGAGCAGCCCACAAAGTGGAAAGAGTGGAAAGGGATTCATCCTTGGGCAGCCGGGTGACGTGGGGTTTCCAACCGAGCAACCCCTTGTTGTCGGCTTCAAATCAGTTCTTGATAGTAATTGAAATTGTAGTCTGATATTGATGTCAACTATTACTGAAAGATTTTTCCATCTTGCTTCCATATCTCAGAACTTGTGTTGTGTTTTTATCCTTCCATATCATTATGCATGTTTGATGTGTTACCAAAAAAAGTATAGGTTTGTGTTTAGAAATCATTGTGCTCTTTTTGTATTACTTGATATCATTGCTCTTATTTACCATCTTTGCCTTTGCAGGTGATGATGTAGTGAATTATAGACATGGGTTGAATTCTGCAGAGGTTTTATCTTCAACTGGATTCCGGAATCTTTCTTTCAGGACCTACAATGGGTAATCACTTGCTTTAGTGTTAGGGATATCATTAGCTCTCTTTTAGAAGCATCTGGCTCCTAATATAAGTAGTTTATTTATCAAAATTGGAACCTGTGCAGGCTCGGCCAATATACGGTCCCCGAGGAGATGGATGATGTTTGCAGGTGGCTCACTGCCAAGCTGGCACTTGATAGGTCTCGCTCATAATTCACTGAATCATTTTACTCCGAATTGACACCAAGGAAAAAGAAAGGAAAAAACATGTTTACATATAGTTTATAGACATGGTTATGTACGAGTAGTTGCAAATTTGAAGAGTGCTATAGTCTCATTGATCTACTTACTCCCTCTGGTCCCCTTGCCTCTCTTCTTTGTAGAAACCTTTTGAATAAGCCTTTCTTTAACTTGGCTTGTTGGCACCTTGATGGGATTGATTTTTGGTAAATCTAGACATGCTTAGGTGATGGTACTCATACATGTTGGTTGGGTTTGGCAATTTGGTATAAATTTATGATCCACAGTTGTGACTTTCTATTGACTGGGTCTTTTAAATTGGCTATTGAAAAGGGGTGATGGTGCTTGATTCACTAGGATTGTCAATGCCACTTGATTGGGCTGCAAACACATTTCTGTGGATGTAATTCATGCTTCAGGGACAGAAACCATTGTGTTGCATTGTTCATTTGATTGATGACCTTCCTAAACAATACTTATACTTGGTACCAAGATGATGATAAATGTACATGCGGAAATTGGAATGGTATTGTAATTCCTTTCAATTTGGCATTTTGTGGCTATCTATAGACTTTCTTTTGATACTTGTTATTACCAATGGGGATAAGTGTAATTCAAAGATGTCCCTTGGCTATGAGAGAGAGAGAGAGAGAGAGAGAGAGAGACAGAGCTTCTCGTCATCTCATGATTGTTAAAGATCCCCACTTGCTGGATCTTGCTTCGAAGTAGGTTCAGGCAACCCATGCCATTGAACCTTTCTTGTCCTTTAGCTGTTAAAATTCTTGTATATTTCTACTAGTCGGTGGTAAGCTTGCTATTTAACTGGCTTTCTTAGATGAATAGAAGCATTATTTTTCTATCTCAAGTGTAATAGATCTGTCTTCCAACACCATTGTGGTTGTGGCTCAGTTTGTTTGAGCCTTGGATTTTCTCCCCAAGGTCTCGAGTTCAACTCTGATCCCTTGCATTATCTAATTATAATGTGCAGCCATGTATATACCCTCATAGTCCTTCATGGTTGGTTGGCGAGAGATACCCTAGGTCATAAAAAAAAAAACCTGTCTTCAACTATTAATGCGATTGATGTCCTTTCCCAAATTTATAGTTCTTGCGGTGAAAATCAAGCATGATGATAAGTTGGGTTATGATGGTACCAACATTACGTCACTTATTTACCAGAAAAAAAAACATTGTAAGCCACTTTAGCTCAAAGCCATGCAGAGAGGATTGCCAAATAATGCCACCGTAGATTGCTGTGGCATGCATTCCAAATATCATCTCTGATTGTGTGATTGTAACCATCTTATGGGAGCGTCAACAACAGATTGCTGTGGTAGTTGCCCAACTTGTCATTTTGCATTTTCTTGATTCAATGGTGATCGTCACCAGATCAGATTGAAGAAAGTCATATGATCAACATTGAGTACTTAAGAACTGCCTTCTACCAACTTCTTACCCTAGTAATGAGTGATTTGGTTCTTACCAACCTAGCAAGAGTTTAAACCCCACCAAGACTGTTCCTGATCCGAGAATTTGTTACCTCACTCAAGGTCTTCTTCCCTCACCAAAGGGTTCTCTAACCTCTCATGAGATACCTTCCCCCACCAAATGATTAGGGACCTAGCCCCACTAAGTTTGGATACCAAAAAAAAAAAAAAAGAAAAACATTGAGTACTTCCTACCCAACCATCCATCGAACTGCAAGAGCAGATGGTACCCAGCAGACTGCAGAAGTCTCATCATGCTGTCACATTAGGCAGGCCAGGTTCAGATGTGGGCCAGAAGTTTTAGGTCAAGTCCATTTGTATTATTTATGCAGGGCAAAGCCAGATGAGCACTGCCAGGCAGGTTCTGGAGATCAAACTTTCTAGTTATTGAACCTGAAAGTGAAGCTTGAGCCCAAAATCTTGACCCAAGTTCAGAGATGAGACATCTTTAGGATACAAGACTTGTGGCCATATCCTACATTTGAGTTCAGTAAACTCATAAAGCCGCAGGACTCGAGTTCAGAGATGGGACATCTTTGGGATACAAGACTCATGGCCATACCTACATTTGAGTTCAGTAAACTTATGAAAGGCAACTCAATAATGGGTTTAGGGTATGATGATGACAGGTTATACTTGGTCCATGAGGTGCCCCATCTATCATTAAATAAATAATCACCTAACAAATCCATCACTGATCTATGTCATTCTTGTGAGAGCTCAATCAACTCATGTCTCCAGTTCACTTGCAGCATGCATAAACAGGCAGACATGAGATTCAAGCCCATCAACAATATGACCATATGAATCACAATAGTCAAAATTCCATTGACTCAAATGGATCACATAAATAAGTGAAAAATTGGGCCCTAGTCATGTATATGCCCTTATGCTAGAGCCCTGGCACCACATAAATCTGTTCACACATTACTGGCCAAGCATTGATCAACATTCAGCTTTAAACCACAAGATACAATTGGGTTTGTGGTCTTGCCATTTACAAAAAAGGCAGCTCAGTAGGCCATTGCCAAGACATTAAACCTTTTAATGAAAAAGCCAGTGAATGATTCAATGATTGCCTCAGTCCAAATGGCAATCACTAAATACCCCTGCCCCTAGGATTAGAACACTTCTGAAAGTGATCAAGCTATCTTCTTTCATAAAAGGAAAGAAGGGCAGGCTCTATTTGCCTAACATTCTCAAGCCCAAACATTCCCCATTGACACTGCAGCTACTCCATCGATAATCAGCATGAGCTTTATCTGATCTGGTTCTGAAGATCATGAATGCTACATTAACAATGAGCCAATACAGACATTTTGCCAGACCCATTTTTCGAATATATGGTTCATATCTATATGATATCCAAGTCAATCATTTGGCAGGTTGTACTTTTTTTCCAGTACCCAGGCTAAGGCGGCTGGACTCAAGCGAGCCAACACAAGTGGGAAAGAGAAACCCACACAAGTGGGAAGGGGAAGCCTGCACAAATGAGCCAACACAAAGTGGGAAGTGGCATACCCATGGTTCGATTCCTAGGTACCTAGGTGACAAAACAGGGTTGCCTACCAACTGAGAAACCCCTTGTTGTCCCCTCACCATTTCCTCGGAATATTTGAGCTAAAAAAATGATTGTTAAGAAAATAACTTAATCAAAATTTCATTGACCAACTAGTTTTTCCGTGTAAATTCATGCGGTTGAAAAGTTAGAATATACTTTCCAGGAAGAACCCTTATTGCGATATTATCAGCATTCCTCTATCTAAGCTAAATCATTAACATGTGTATCTTCTAGAATGTGTCCACACCAGCCATGCCTTTAAATCTTCCTGCTACAAGAGATGAACCAATGAGAGAGTGCAAATATGTATTCCTTATATGGAGTATATCTTGAACTCAATGAACAACTTGTTGAAGAAAAGAGGAATCAAATCTTTTAGGTCAGAAACTTTCACAGAAAGCCTATAGAGAGCAGAAAATAATTATTTTTTTTCATTTGCAGAGCAAAAATTAATATGCTAATTGACTGAGCAGCAGAAAATATGGTTAAAGTCTAAATCCACCCAGGAAACATTATCCACACAATGCAAGGACATAAAAAAAATGCACCAACATAAAAGCACATGACTGACACAGGGTTAGACTCAGTAGAGCATGGAGTTGACAGAAAAGTAAATATAATTAGTGTAGCCTGTACATGTACCTTCAATGGCTAGGCCAAAATAAGAAGATATAGGAAACTGGTGAAGGGTACTTCTCTCTTCATTGCCACTGCAGGTATTAAATTTTCCAACAAAATAACAATAAAAATAATATTTAAATAAAAAAAGTAATCCCTTTAGGCTTGAAGTTATGGCACTAAAAAATGCCTACCTAAACTTGGAGCATGAAGTTCACTTCACACTTTCTTTAGGTTCACTGACTGAGGGAAAGAGGGCACAGACTGCAAGATAAACTTACGGCCACCTCTCAAACTGGGTGAAGAACTCAACCCCCTCAACTCATGCAAGCAATTGTGTGGAGGAGAAACATGCTTCTTATTCGGAGAACTTGTCTTCACTGCCTTTTTGGGGGAGCAATTCTCTTTCAGTATGTGAGGAGTTTCATCTTCTGGAATGTTGTACAACTTGTTATTAGTACCGAGAGCTGTAACAAACTTGCTCCCACTTAAGTGCACATTAGGGGTTATAGGAGAATTACGCCAGTGATGGGAACCATGTGAAGAGCTTCCACTTTCTTGAGATAGTTCAGGTCTTAAAGCTTTTGAACTACATATTGGATCAGATGCTGTTGAAGGAGAAGCCCTTGATAAAGGATAATTCAGTGATGAGGTTAGATCATGTATATCCGAAAGTCCATCCCATCTAGGTGAAAGAGGATAGACTTCCTCTCCTATCTGATAATCCAGATCCTGGTCATGAAGCACTAGCCCTGGATTTCCTCCTACTTTCACAAGGCTGTAATTTCCATCTGAAGTCTGGGGTGATTGCGGGGACATCCCATAAGGTGATAAAATTTGAGACTCAGGTGTTGAAGCTAGATGTCTCCTTGTAGGACGTTGAGAATTAGGTACATCCCCTCCATGACTGAGGAAAAGAACAAACACCAAGAAATGAAATAGATTGCAGATAGAAATGAGCAATTTTTATAAGAACAAACAAGTGTTGTCATAATCACGAAGAACCATACTTAGAGAATTGGAACATTGGTGTCAGGGATGAGACGTCTGAATTGCATTGCTCTGGCTGTAATATATCAATCCTTATCTTTCCATCAGATGCATCCTCCCATTTTTCATCTCCAAACTTTATATGCTCCATTTCTGCAAGTTGCAATGTCTTAGAAAGAACAAATCTCTTGATCATAAAGAAATAAATAGGAGAATCAGGGCATAAAACAGCTGGAAAAGAAACCTGTTATAGTATATCTAGTTTCAACATAGGTTATATAATAGACTCCATTGTTAGAAGAGCTTCAATACTTTTAGTACTAGTCACTGATCAATAATATTGGCCGCAGGATAAATAATAACTTCTAGATTAGACTGCAAGATTGCAGAGGGTACTCTCATGTTAATGGTTGCTTCTTACATGCAGAACGCTAGGTGTACACTTAACAAATGAACTGGCACAACTTATTAAAAGTTGAAAGTGTTTGTCCATCAAACACATATGTATTTTATCTACTCTGAATGAATCTAAAAAGTTCAATGGGACAAAATACTTAGGTTTCCACTTCTTGAAGGAAAATTTTAACTCAAAAGGTTGAATTCATTAATTTCTGTTGCAAATTGAGGGGAAAAAAAGGCAAAAAAATAGTGAAGAATGGTCCATGTTTATGTGATCCGACCAAACATTCTCCCTCTGCAATTGTTCTGATTCTGAACATCGAATTCACATCACATATTTTTCTAGGGGTTGCATCAAATTGAATTGTGAATTACATAATGAATTAAAGTTCCTTTTAATTACTAAAAAAATTAAAAACAAAGTCAAAAGTCAAAAGAAAAAAAAACAAAGAAAAATGATAGCGAGTCATTCTTTAACGTATTTTTACCATTTATAGGAACAATATTCTGAAATACTAGCAACAGCAATAGTTTCAAATAAAGCTATAATCATTTGATCAGTATATCATATACAATAAATTCGTGAATTTGAACATGCTTATGACATCAATCTCATCATGAAAATAAACTAGTGCTAGTTACTTTTTTGTTCTCTTTAAATTCAAGTAATAAAACCAAATCATCAATGTTATATGAGGAGGATGTTTTGCTTGAAGTTAAGTGACTTATAAGGGGAGAACAATGTAGGGCAAAGCTCAAACCTATGGCCAACAGCCACTCAAATGTCATCTACTTGTTTCTTTTTAAGACCCTGAACGTCACAAAATCTCTCTCTCTCTCTCTCTCTCTCTCTCTCTCTCTCTCTCTCTCTCTCTCTCTCTCACACACACATAAATTCTTCTTTCAAGATTTCCCAAATCATGAATTCTTCTTTCAAGATTTCCCAAATCATTATGCAAGAGGTAACCTCTTAAAAATAGAAACACCAAAAAAGAAAGAAAAAGAAAAAGAAATGACCATTTTTCCTCCTTAGATACATAGCAAATCAAATAAGTTATGCAATTCGATATAACATATACTAAATCGTACATTCACACCTGAATCCTAAAATTTACCTGCAAATGGAATCAGCTGTACAATATGAATCATTTTCCCTAGGATTTGGAATATGACTCTTTGTGTTAGAAATCAAAGGATATTAACAAGAATGCTTTCTGTGACTTCAGAATAACATGCATACCACAAATCAAGAGTTAAGTTACAGATTTCTATTTTTATTCATCATTATTTTTTAATGATTATCTTGTTTATTTCTCTTCTCTCCATGCTTATAATTTTACCATTACTAGCATTACCATCTACAATATCTGAATACTTAAAAATAGGGGCAACTTATAGTGTCCTACTGTATTCAATGCTTTACTTTATGCAAAAAATCTATCCCTTCCAAATCCATGGTGTGTACTTATTGTATCTGAGCATGATAGATTACCATGTAGGGAACACTTGGATTTTCTTCATTGATGTAATTTTAGAGAGATGATAACACAGTGTTACTTTTGGTTTGGGCTGTCAATCAGGCCTACTATGAGGTACCCGGCCCAGCTTGACTATAACAAAGCTCAGAAAATGAGGGCTTTTGTTTTCTTAAAAAGCTCAAGGGCGGGGCTTGGACAAAATCTTTGCTGCACCACCCAAGGTCAACATGATCAAGGCACTAATTTATCATTGAAAAAAGGTATGTTCAAGTTGAGAGTGATTTTACAAAAGTCATTCTATCTACGGAGTTCTTTGATGCTATCTTCAGTGAATCATCCAAATATCCAACCTGAACACACTCCCGCCATCTAGATTCCCAACACAATTTTTACATATTCTTGTCCTTCAGTTCACGAAAGTATCATTGATGCAAGGTATACGGGCTAAAGTATTCAGACCTGTGTCCCACATGTAGGACCCAAGGGTCTAGGATTTTTCAGTTATTTATTATTTCTTTAATGAGTTGTCATTAGGATTAGTTTCATTAGGAGTCTTTGATTTTTACAGTTCGTCTTTCTATATGTAAGAGCATTGTAAAACATTAGAATGAATTTTAGAGGTAGAATATTTTCTTCATAGATTGAGGTTTGTTTCTCTTCTGAGAGTCCCTTAGAGACATCTTTTTTGTGCTTCGGCACACTCTACAACACTTTGATCCAAACACTTTTAGGGTTTGTATAAACCTTTAAATAAAAACTGAAAATTCTTCATATTAATGCCATTCTAGTAATTTAAGTTTAATGTGCCCTGCTTTATAAATGTTGTATTCCATTTTGAAGTGCTATTTATGGAGCTTTTTGGGCCATGACTTGGGAACAATAGGAGTTTTGATCACATATGGAGAGGTTGTGGACCCAAATCAAAGAATCCAAGATCCATTTATAAATCAAATAGATTAGTACCAATTAGGGATGGCAATGGGTAGGGTTTAAACAATTCCTCCCCTAACCCGCTCCTATTAGGGGTGGGTCCAGTAGTGTGTTAGTAGGGTTCGAGTCGGGTATGGTTTTCCATACACCAACCAGAGACGGGTACAGGCCAGTTTGGGTTTTGAGTGTTTAACCCATCCCACCCCATATATATATATATATAATATAGGGCAAGCCTCTCTTAAACTCAAGCTTATATAAGAAATTCTATAAGCCCGAGCCCTTGGGCCCACCTTTGGTTCATCCAAATAGACCAAACACACAACCCCCTTGAATTGCACATGGCCACCAATTTTTTGTCAAATCCAAATTTACTGGACCATTTGAGCGACTATAAACCGATCCAAATGGACTTTTGAATATTAAATTTTTGGAGCCCAAATGGAGATGATAAAAACCACGGTTGAGGCTAATTTTTTGCAGAGAGGAGGGTCCTAGGGAGTCTTTCAAACCCCCCTTCCCCATCCCACATGGGTCCCCAGGCCTTAAGCCACACACTTGAGCTTACCTTATCCTAAGCTTGAGCTTAGGAGAGGCTCCCATATATATATATATATATATATATCTCAAGCCACACACTATCATGGGATGGGTTGTTATGAGAACCATAAAAGCCATTTGGCGAAGTGCATGTACCAACCGGGTTGGGTTTGGATTTTCCTAAACCCGCATACCCTGCCCCATTTGCCATCCCTGATACCTATATTTATTTTATTGTTAGATCATAGTAAAAGGTATGAAATTCATTTTTTATTTAAAAAACAAAAAAAAAAAGAACCTTACCATTTTTCTTGCCAAAAACATTTTTACATCCCTCACATCGACATTCACTGGAGCATCCAACACCAACCTTCAAGAGAGGGAAGACAACAATATCCCACCAAAGTAAGTTGTAAAGCATGCAAAAGTAAAATCATGGAAATAAATTTTGTAAGTGATCAAACTTTGAACCTTATAACATTCACAGTATCTTTTTTGGCACCTAGACTTCTTGCAAGTACATCCCCTTTTGTGCCTTGCTGAGGCAGGTGTTCTCTGGTTACTATCCTCCTACGGAACACAATGTGATCTTAAAGTTTCTATTAATGAAGATAAAAGAACAGCAAAGTTGACCTAGTCAAAGGTCCTTACCCCACTATTTTGACGAGACTCTTGTCCACATTGCACAATCTTTGGAGCAAATGCAAGAGAGTCACGGGACTCTATTTGTTGCCGGATGTCAAGAACTGTATCTTCATAAACAGGTCTATTAAAGCAATTTCTGCATGTACAAGGTTCAGTACAGTACTCTCCGGCATTAAAGCAATCACAATAGCTGTGTAAAAGAAAGAAAACAATAAATAACAAGAACAAGATAATGTAATTCTTTTTGTAAAAAGTCGAATAGCTTTTACCCGAAAAAAAAAAAAAAGAAGAAAAAAATCCAATAGCACTTACAGCTTTAGGCATTTTGTCTTCCTACAGTTGCAACGTTTGCAGCCCTCATTCTCGAAGGTGTTATGATATCTTTTCCTGTAAACTTTGAAGTTTAGTGGCACAAACACTATAAAATGAAGTAAAATGTCAAATTAAGGGAATCAAAGGGCACACTTGCCTCTTCTTTTCTGGACTCCTTTGGTTGAACTCCTCCAACCAGTTACTGTCTTGTGAAGTAGGCCTTTGTTTTTCATATTCAACCAACCAACCTTCTGAATCTTCTAGCATAGGCTGTTTACTGCCAGACAATAATTTTTCCCTCGATGAATTGAAAGAATCTTTTCTAATTAATTGAGTGTTTGATCCAATGTTAGCTACAATGCTGTTTAGGTGTAATCCAATACCAGATGGCAAGGGATAGCTTCTATTGTTCCGAACAGAGGTATCGGCATTATTGGTGTGGGTTTCTAGTGCTTCCAATTGGCAGATTGACAACCTGGATGATGAAAGGTGAGAGAGGTTGGCCACTTGCTCGTTGTCAGATATTGTGTATGAATTTGCATGGAATGAACCTGTAGCCTCCGAGCCCATAGGGCTGGCAGGTGTTCTTACATTCCCAAATCCAATACTCTTCTTATAGCCCCCTTCAACCTCAAAATGAAGACGTCTACGCATGCCCTGCTGCAGTTGGCCAGCCTCCTACATTTACGGTTGTAGTTATTATAGGAAAAGAGATCTTAAAAGGAATTTCATTAGGAAAAACAAAAAAACAAAAAATCTGCCTATATTGTTTATCCAAATGTTATTAATGCACATCAAAATCCTAGAATGAAAATTGTACTTAAAATGTATAGAGGATGGATTCCATAAATGCATTATCATTTATGCAAAAACATGACAATAACATACTTCTTTTTCAATTGGTATCAATTTTATCACTGAAAAAACAGCACAAACCCTTACAGAAAACTCCTGGCCTGCCCTTTCAAACAAGGAAAGGACAACAAATCCATGGTTTAGAAAGAACTTTGACCTTAACAAACCTCTAGAGTAAACAATTGGAAAGAACACATTGGACTACTACTACGACTTTGAGTGGAGTCCTCACATTCAACTTCTTCATCTCTTTCTGGGTATTTAAATGCCTTGACAACAAGTGGACACAATGGTGTTGCTTCTTTAGTCTTGGGGACTTTTGAAGTCAAGTCATTCTATACCAGGTTTTCTTCTCAAGATGGTAGTCTTGATGACTAATTTGGCTTATTTGCGGTCAGTTGAAGCTATGGTTTGAAATTTCGCTGCACACCAAGTCGGTCAATATCAATACAAGTATGGGACCAAGGTCCCAAGAAAGCTCTAACTTACCTAGAGTAGCAAAAACTAGAATAGGGCTGATATATACTTGACTCGCACAGCCACTCAACCAAAAACAAAGAGAGGAACATTGAAGTGGAAGGAACCAGTGCAATATGGTACCCAAATCCAAGGCGTTATACTTATCAATATAGACGATGGAACCTATAGGCAGTAATAGAATAGTGGTCACTTGCTCGAAGTGACCAGGTCCTCCAACAAAATGGGCTTCCCCATTTATCCCCCTCAAGACTCAGAGGCAGACCTACATACATGGTTTTTGGGGTGGTCAACCCTTCCGACCAGGATCTGCTTCCAAATTCACTTGAAAATTCTGGGTCTGCTTCCAAAACCCACATGAAAACCCCTGGGTCCGCCCCAGAAAAACCCACATAAAAAATTTTGGGTTTGCCCCCAAAATCCAAACTGCCTGTTTGGGTCCAGTCCCCATCAAGTGAAAATCCTGGGTCCTTCAGATCCTTGGAGATTCAGCTTTAGCAAGTAAAGGGGACAGATCCTATTGATGTTCTCCTACTAAAAAAACTCAATTCATAGACAGCAAGAACACAATGCCATTACAAAATCAGACCACCCTTTGAAAAAAAAAAAAAATCCCATTTCCCATGATCCCCATGTGTTAAAAACCCTAGTTTGCAACATTTCAATACAAACAATCACCAAATCAAACAACAACAACACCACCACCACCACCGCCAATAATAATAACAAGTCCAATCAAGCATTACAGAAAGGCACTACATTAGTCCCAATTAGACAGAAAGATGTTGGGCTTCTTCTTCTTCTTCTTCTACCTGAGATGTTGGAGATGGAGTGGTGTTGGCATGGGTTTCAGGTGAATCCATGGTTGGAACCAAATGGGCATTTTACGAAAGAAAGATAGAAAGGGCTTTCAACTGCTACACTGAAAAGTGAAACCCTAAAAATACATGTGTGTGGTGGTGGGCGTGTGGCATTGTTTTCATTTCTTCGTTCAAAATGATGAGAGAGGCGCAAGAGCGGCAAAAATATGCTTTCAAAATGTATGTGAAGAGCGGGTACACTATTTGATTCTCAGACGCACGTGGCCGTTCTGATGACTGGCTCAAAATGGACAGTGGTGATTGATGCTTCTCCTGTGTGGGGCACACCTCAGTGTGAGCTTCATTTCAATCAGAGTACTCAAGCTCCTATTTTCACAAGTCCCCACAAAAGTGGGGTCATCCCATTTTAAGAGAATTTTGCCTCTACTTCCCAAAAAAAAAAAAAAAAGGCAGGTGGAGGGTAGAGGAATAAGTGAAATGTGCTCTTATTTCCTAAATTTAATCTAAGGTGGTGGGGGCATTGTCAGCTGTCAAATTTGGGATAGTTTCTAATATAGAGTGGGCCATGGGCAGGTTTGATTCCAGGGTTTGAATTTACATCTGTAAAATTACATGTCTGAATTTGTATATCACAATATTCACGTGCAAATGACAAGAGGCCAATATTAGGATTTTGGATATACATTTTCCTGTTGTTCGCTATCAACAATGGCTTTGGTGACTCAACATGGTATAAGAGCTCGAGTGATGTGTTTAAGTCCCTCGAAATGTGTTTTTGTCAATGTCATTTGGCATGTTTTTTTACACATGCAGAGCCCCACATGTGAAGGAGGACTATAAGGACCCTTTGGTATAACATTCACTATTGGTTCCATCTTTTTTATTTTTGCACGTTTTTGAAAGCCCATGAGGATCTAAAACATGAAACTTAGCGCATTTGATCTTTCAATATTTATGGGCAAGGTTTATTTTTTAAAAATAACACATATGCAATTTTTTGCGTATGCATTTGAGGTATATATAATGGTTATATATAGGGGTGGTTCGACCATTGGGCCTGATAAGCCTTTGTTTTATCCCCCCCCCCCCCCCCCCCCCCCCCCCCCCCCCCACCCACCAAAATAAGGTCCCCCAAAAAATATGGCCCCTAAAAAAGTAGATTTTATCTTTTTTTTTCAATTCAGTAAAATAAGGCCTCAAAAAAGTAATTGTAGCAACTTAAGGCCTCAAAAAAGTAATTAAAGCAACTACTATATTTTTATATTTCAAAAAAAAACAAGTGTTATCTTTTCATATTTCAAAAAGAGAATTAAAGACCATTTTTACGTTGAGAAAATGTTGCCATTAAAAAATACTTTAAAATGACAACAAGCAAGAAATCATTTTTTGTTTTAAAAATCCTTAAGTTTGCATATTTTTTCCTCTATATCTACTTAGAAAACAACTTCTACTATAATTTTTTGTTTCATATTGAAAAAGTTGCATCAAATTTAAAAGTAATCCACATCTATAATTTTTGTAGCCAACACTGATAAATCACTAAATTAGCTTTTGTGGTTTTATGCTTTAAAAAAAATTAATTGCAAGCTCATGTTATATGTTTATTATAGTTATTGTTCATTTTATTTTGTAAATATTATTAGTTATAATTTATAAATATTAAATATGTCTACTAGAAAAATATTGACAATACTTGTAATTGTTGCTTTTATAGAAATAAGTTTTTCGAAATTAAAATGAATAAAATCCTAATTTAAATCAACAATGTCACAAAAAAGATTAAGTAGATTAGCTATACTATTAATTGAAAAAGATTTATTAGCAAAATTTGAATATAAAAACTTAAATAGTAATATTGCATTACAAAAAATAAAAAATAAATTTTAAATAAAATATTATAATAATATAAAAAATAAAAAAAATACCCCATTTAGGAATGTCGTTTTAGGCCTCAAATTGTCTTGAGTTGGCCTTGGTTATATATATATATATATGCTATTATTAGGATATTTGAGTGTTAGCTAATTAATGAATTGGACAAAAGTCAAGTCTAATTAAGTTGTAAGTTTTTATTTTTTAGATTGAATTGTTGCATGCTTCATCAGATCCTTAAATGCAGTTGTTTAAATTAAAATGGTCATATCTTTCAAATCAAGTGTTGGATTAGGGCAAGTTACCTACCACTAAAAAGTTTTTTCCGAATAAATATCCGTGAGTTCCAAGATTGCATCAATCGGAACTAAAACGTCAAAGTTATGGCCTCAAGAAGTTTGCAGAATGTCTCGAGCGGGTAGTTCATCCACTCGAGCGGACCGCACAGACCAATCCGAAGTTTATGAATTGGGTTTTCTTTTTGTGCTAGGACTCTAACCCTAGGGCACGAATATTAGGTTATTTCAAGGGTTCTTCTCTTAACCTTACAGCACCAATCTCCTTATTCTTAGCATATAACACCTTTTGGAGATTAATCTTCTTCAATAGAGCAACCATTAGAGAGCTGTGCTGAAGATTTAAACTTTTAGAGGATATTGTTTCTACTCTCATGGAAGATCAATTCGCCTTATGGTTTCAAGGTGATTTATTTCATATGTCTTGCAGCACGATGTGATTGGTTCAAGCGCAAAGAGCGGTAAAATGGCGAGGAGTTGGCAAAAAACTATAGTCCTCAGGTTGAGTTGTAATTGGAAAAGGATTGTGAGCATTACTTATAAAAGCGCAATTTTATAGGGCTTGATTTTTGTTGGCCTGGGTGATAAAACTTATAGTTTTTTTAGTGTAAGGTTTCTAAGTAAAAAATCGTGTGCTTGTCTTTTTGTGATTAATTAATTTGCATATTCTTTTATTTTGCACCATTGTTAATTGAACTGTAATCTTGAAATCTAATTAAGACTTTGAACCCCCATTTTGTTCTTTCAGTTATCAAATTGCCATGTTAGTTTATCATCCATCAAATTGCCATGTTAGCTTATCATCATCTTACAAAATCCCAACTTTTCAATATCCACTTCACCTCGTGTCATTTCCAATCCATACAAATCAATGCAGCAAACATAGTACAGAAATATCTGTCTTTAACCTTTTTGGATCGGATCCTTACAGTACATATGAAACTGTAGTTGTCTCCGACCAATTTGGGACAGAACTAAACATTGGTAGTTAATGATGGAGGGGTTGCAAGCAACGTTACATTATTGGTTTGGAAAAGGAGAGGAGCGACATGTATGCAAATGGTAAGTGTAGAGCAAGTAATTGAAACGAGGACTATACATATGTAATTAGGGACATGGCAATCTAATCCCTATGTATTACTTTCAGAACAAGTATTAGTGTTCGACCATTACCTATGTATTGAGTTTCTTGTATGGGTATGGGATAACACAATCAAACACAATATTCAACAGTTTTTAGATGTTTTTGCTTCGCAAATATTTCTCGAAACATGCAACCGTCCAAGATATGAAACTTCATGTACTAAGCCTTACCATTTATATATGATTATTGAAAGGTCCAGACCATGATTTTGAGGCCCAGAAAAATGCTGAAAAATTAAATCTAAAAGAATAGATATCTTAAAATTTTTGAAGTTAGACATGAACCTAAATTTTGTTGGGGTTTATAAATAGTTCAATGAAAATTTGAACAGAACTACAAGTTTTGGGCCATAAAATTGAAAAAAAAAAAAAGGCAATTGTTGAAATTGGCCAAAATGAGGTGGGAAGTGCACCGGCACCTTTTGAGGTTGGAGGTGTGAAAACAAAATGCAGCCATATTTACATCCTATTTTTACACCTCATTTACACGTGATATTTTATGAGTGCAAACAATTTTATATGTATAAATATTATTCACATGTAATTTATATTTTCACCCCTTATTTAGCTAGTGTTTGCCATAATCTTTGCTAGCTGACCCTAATGACAAAACACCACATTAAGATAGCCAGCTGCTTGATTTCATTTCAATAAAACTGAAATTTCCATGGCGCTCCACAATTAAGCTTTTCAAATATTGACTGGATAGATTTCAAGATTTCAAATAATGACTGAATAGCCATCACCTCTACTTTGTTGAAATCTCCTACTCCCACGTAGAAAATATAGACTTTCCCATCAGCATTATGAAGACCTCTTAAAATACCTGCAGGATCTGACTTCCCTTTAGCTGCTCTGTCCACAGTAAAATTTTAACACACCCGGCTGTATAACAAACAAAAACACCAATCATGGAGCTTTAAATTGGCTAATTCCTTCCTGATTGAAATCCATTTTGCAACTTGAAGATTCACAATCAATAGAAGGGCGTCTAGACAATGCATATTAAAAATTCCTGTGGTTTCTTTTTAATCACATGGTACAAATGGTTGGGAAGGGGACCATCCTCCAACGTACTAGCCCACACCACCCATGCGAAAGCCATAATCTTCATGCCTCAATAGCTTCCAAAGCCCACATTTTCTAACAAGGTGACTCAAAATATGAGAAGCCACCTCACAATGAAGAAACAGAAGATTGATTCTCTCCAGTTTCTCTTTGCACAACATACTAGTATCTGATATATGTTTTAGTCATTGAGCTCTCCTAAAATTATTTGCTGCAGGCACCTTTCCTGCAATTGTTAATCAGTGCTTCCACAGGAGCCAAACCCCACCACACCAATGCAAAAGGAATACTAGGATGGGAAAAACCCTCAAAGCTAAGTATAATGCCTCAGTAAAAAATTTCCCTGAAGTAGAAGCCTTCCAGTTGCAAGTGTCCTTGTCTTCCCTGCCAATAAAACCATTAGAACAAACAAATAACTAGATTTAGATTTTTTCAATAAGGTAAAAAAAAACAAAAAGTTTGTCCCTGGATGTAGCTCAGCTGTTAGAGACATTAGTGTGAGTGCATGAGAGTATGAGTTTGAAATTTGAATCCCCCATTCAGCAAAATAACAATAACAAAAATAACAATAATAATAATTATTATGATAAATAAATAAAACAAGTATAGGCATATAGCATATTGATTTGAGCAGTAGTTTTTATATTCTTTTTTGAATGAAAATCTCATTAAAATGGCAAATAAATTAGAAACCCATATAACATTTTTTTCTTGAAAGCCTTTTCACCAATCAGTAGAGTTTACAAAAGGCTTAACATAATAAAAACACTAGATAACATCGTTTGGAAGAGGCTAGGGCCTCTTTTCTTATAAAAAAGAAAAAAAGAAAAAAAAGAGCTGATAGTTAACAGAAGGGAGAGGTTGCATGCCCCATGTGACAACTGTAATTAGGGGATAAGGATGCCTGTGTTTAAAAGAGGCCAGGAGCTCCATGTAGATGCAATGAGTGGCCTGCATTGCTGGGTGTTTTCTTTATGTGGCTCTTGGCCAATGAATGCTGCCTTCACTGTCACTTTCTTTTATTCTTTTCATTAAAATTCAAGTAACCTCTGAAAAAAAAGGCCATGGATATTTTTAAAAATATGTATATAAAAGTTTTGAGTTATAAGGTCTTTCTTCATGGTAATTTGATAATTTTGCTGAGGAGCTGCACAGGAAATAGTAATGTTTAAAATGTCTTTAGAGACCTAAATGGACTGGCCCTCCATGCAATGAAATACAAGTAGCTGTTTAGATTAACATACACCTAAAAGGCCAATGATCAGATGGATACATAGTTGCATCCCAAGTGGGGTTCACTGGTCAATAGTGTGGATCATCAAATCATTGCTTCCCATGAAATGAATTGGGTGCTGTGATAAAGTCCATCCTCAGTGTTCCGGCCCTTATTGTATTCTCTTTACGTGATGGTAGTAATAAGTTAATAACCCACATCAGGAGACTTTGAAATCGTTTCTCAATCCAGTATACATTATAATCATACATGAACATAGTTTTAGGTGGGCAGAATCATTTCTTTTTAATGGGTAGAAAAGCCTTCATAATTTAAAGCATTGAATCGAGATTTTTGTATGAGCCCCTAGCAAATACTCGGTGATCAAGCCAATGGAAAAGTTTTCCTATCCTACAAAATTGTCGCATGAAGCATCGTTTAGTAAGAAGTGGTCCCATTTTTGTATAGTACAATTTTTGTGGATAACACAGTACACTCAAAATTAGAAGCATTGACATGGTGATCGTTGTTCAAGTTGTTTATAAAAAAGAAAGAGTACCATTAATACACAGTAATGCACAAAAGCCACCTGAAGGTTTTTACACTCTTTCAGATCAGTATTTTCCAAAATGTTTCTACCACTGATAGAAGCATGCAAAACCCATATCTAAAGCAATGCAGATTAAGAAAAGGAAGATAACCATGCGATGTATACTTCACCGATTCATATCCATACATTATCAAGCTCACTAATTCAATTCTGAACCATGCTCCCTAGGAAGATTAAAAATACAAACAACTTCAAGAATACAATACAAGGAATATTCTATACATGGATAATTTAGATAATGCTTTGTTACCAATACATCTACAAGAATTGAAGAAACAACAGCTCCCTCATAATTGGAAGCACCAAAAGATTTTTTTCCTTTTTCCTTTTATTATTATTTATTTATTTATTTTTTTGAGGTGTTTTTCTAGTCTGATGGGGTTTAATTTGCACCACATGCCTAATTTAGTAGGGTATGGAGATAAGAGTTGCTTTATAAAATTTTGTGGAGAGTATTCACTAAAGAATACTTTTATACAATTAATCAACGTTTCTTGTACATGGTGGGTGGGTGTGTTATGTTTTGGGAAAATAAGCATCAATGCCTCAAGTAACTGAGTCCTCTTTTTAACCTGTGTGAAGAGGCCATAGTGATAAGATCTGGAAGTTGAGAATTTTGAGGGAATTTCTCTTCCAAATCCTATGTTAAGGGTGTTTCATTAACATCTTTAGAGGAGGTTCAGCATGCTACCTCGCTAGGAGTGGCCCCCTCTAAGTAATGTTGTACTTAAAAAAAATCTGACATGTTAAGTAATTGAGACTTGAGTCTTCTTCGTACTGCTTTCATTTGCAGGGCAAAAAATGACAAGAAGATCTGGAAGTTGAGTTCTGACTTTCTCTTCCAAGTACTAGTTCGAGGGCTTTGTGCCCATTTTTCAAGGGAGGCCAGCTAGCTGGGAATTGCCTTGCTCCAATGCTAATGTGGACAGTCTGAGCAAAGATCTTGATGAAGTGAACTTGGCAGATGAAGGAATGGTGCAGTCTAATTCATCAGTCCTAAAAGTTTTAACTGGGCTAATATACGATTATTAATTGAACGCAGTGGGTTAGGATATAAGAAATGAGGATCCTATTCTTAAAACCTACCAACTGTGGCTAACAAAAACAAGAGCTTCATTGATTTCATTCAGGTAATTTTTCAGCACAATATGTATACAAGTGTATGCATGAATACTAACTTGCACACAATCACTGCTATCTTAACATCATCAATTTTTACCTTTTTAAGCTATATTAGTAGCATGCACATTTTGTTATGTATATGAACACATATTACATGCTCCTTTTACATGGAAACGTCATTATAAATTTGAGAGTCCACAGCACTCTGGGTCTGAATATTCCTATTACAAGAGATGAACCAATGAAGGCGAAAAAATTTGTACTTTTATATGGAGTATATCTGGAACTCAAAGTACAAGCTTGTTAAAGAAAAGGAGAGGATATAATCTTTTGGTATATGGACTTCATAAAAAGCCTAGATAGAAGAAAAACTTAACACAATTTTATTGGTAGAACAAAAACTAATATTGTGACTTGAGGAGCTGATGATATGCTAAAAGTCTAAATACCCTAGGAAATTGAAAAATCAAAATCCATAGCGATAGAATGCAAGGACATCAAAGAAAATGCGAAAACACATAAGGACATGATTGAGGCAGGGTTAGTGCGCACGAAGTTGATATGATTATGATCAATGCTTTTATTCTGAGGAAAGTGAAGAAAACTGGTGTAGCTGGCTGTGTACCTTTAATGGCCAGACCAATATAAGGAGATAGAGGAAACTGGTGATTGATACTCCTCTCTTCATTGCCACTGCATGTTTTACATTTTCCAACAAAACAACAATTAAAATACAATTAAAATGGCAAGGAAAAATCTCTTTAGTTATGATGTTGAAAAAGGCCTACCTCCTATTGGAACATGGAGCTCACTTCTCACTTACATGAAGATCACTTCTCACCCTTAAGTTTACTATAAGGAGTAAGAGAAGGGAAAGAGGGCACTGACTGCAATATAAACTTACGTCCACCCCTCAATTCAGGTGAAGAACTTCGCCCCATCAACTCATGGAAGCAATTGTGTGGGGGAGAAACATGTTTTTGATCCAGAGAACTTTTCTTCACTGCCTGTATGGGGGAGTGAGTCTCTTTCAGAATGTGAGTACTTTCATCTTCTGGAATGTTGTACACCCTGTTATCAGAATCAGAATCCAAAGCAAACTTGCTCCCACTAAAGTGCACATTAGGGGTTACAGGAGAACTATTCCAACAAATGGAACCAACTGACGAACTCTCACTTTCTTGACATAGTTCACATCTCAAAGCTTTCGAATGATATATTGGATCAGATGCTATTGAAGCAGAAGCCCTCGATAAAAGATGATACAACGATGGGGTAAGATCATGTATATCAGAATGCCCGTCTCTTCTAGGTGAAAAGGGATAGACTTTCTCTCCTACCAGTAGGCTGGCATTTCCTCTTACTTTCATGATGTTGTAATTCCCATCCGAAATTTGAGGTGATTGTGGCACTATCCCATAATGTGATACAACAGAAATTTCGGATTCAGGTGTTGATGCAAGATGTCTTCTTGTATGATGCTGAGATTTAGGTACATCCCTTCCATGACTGAGTACAAGAGAAGCAAGCACCAAGAAATGAAATGGTATACCAATAAAAATGTGCAGATTTTATAAAAGCAAGTGGTGTCATGATCACTAAGAACCATACTTTGACAACTGGAATATTGGTGTTCGGGGAGAGTCATTTGAATGGCATTGCTTTGGATGTAATACATCAATCCCCATCTGTCCATCATATTCATCCTCCCTTCTTTCATCTCCAAACTTTACATGCTCCATTTCTGGGACTTGCAATGTATTAGAAAAGGATAAGTTTTACGATCATAAAGATTGAAGATATTCCCCTGAGCACAGCGATCTGCAGTCCAACAGATCCAGAATGTCCCAAAGATAGGAACTAGCTCATGAATTTCACCACCACCATGCCTGCGATGGCTAGCATTGATCCATTGGACTGTAGAGCACCTGAGTACTGGAGAACATTTTCCCATAAAGATATAGCAGGAAATCTGGTCATAAATCATTTGGGAAAGAAACCTGTTAGTTTACCAAATTTTAACATGGGTTATAAAAAGGTTTTGGTAAGAATATAAAAGATTTCATTGTGTAGAAATGCTTCCATATTTCAAGAGCAGGGTCATTGATCAAATTAATGGCAAGAGGACAGGAGACAAATTTGTACGTTGAACGGCGAGCTGTTGAAGGGTACTGTCATTTCCTACATGAAACATGCTAGGTGTACACAACAAATGAACTGGCACAACTTATTGAAAGCTGAAAAATGTTTTGTCTCTCAAACATGTACATATTTTATCTTTTCTGGATGAACCCAAAAAGCTCAGTGGGGCAAAATGCTAGGCTTCCTATTTCTATAATAAGGAAAATTTACCTCCAAAAGTTAAATTCTTTATATTACAAGTTGTAGAAAAAGATGGCAGAAAAACAATTAAGAATGATCCTTGCTTTTGTGATTCAACCAAACCGTCTCTCTGCCTTTTTCTGAACATTGAATTCACATCACATTTTGTTTCAGGGATCATATTAAATCAAATTGTGAATAATCTCATGCATCAAAGGCTTCTTTTAATTTTTTATTAAATAATGAAAAGCTAACAAAAATAAAAAATTAAGAAAATGATAGCCACTGATAATCCATCTCTATTCCATTTATAGCGGTATATATCAATAGTCTCAAATAAAACTAAGATTCATGTGAAGAACATGAATGACATATATCAACATATTGTATATATAAATAGAATGGTCAAACATGTTTAAGACATCAATATTATCAAGAAAATAAACTAGTGGTAGTTTTTCTGTTTCCTTTAGATCCAAAAAAATAAAATCCAAATCATAAATGGTACATGGTTCAGATGTTTGGCCCAATGTTGAGGAAATGATTCACGAGGCAAAAAAAAAAAAAAAATAACTATGTAGGGCGAAGCCCATGTCTATAGTCTATGGGGCTAGTCATATGTCTATTCCTTGCTTCTTTCTAAAACCCTCCAACTCATATTCTATTTTTGTTTTTATTGAAAAACTAATATTTCACATATTTTTCTTTTAAGATTTCCCTTTGCATCGACGTGAAATTATAGCATGTTGATGGGGATTAGAATTTGAAAATAACCTCTTCTTTGAGTCTCCTTCTCCCTTTAACTCCCTTTATTCCATTCCCCAGTTTCATATATTTCTTTCCATTTGTGATATTACATTTGTAGGAGTTTATAAGTGATGAAAAGAGTACTACCTTTCAGCCAATCCAGTTTGAACCATAACCAGGAATTCAACTGTGGTATCGAAAAATGGCACGTTCAAGTCGAAAATGATTTTACAATGGTAATTTTAATTAATTTTTTAGAAAGATTTTAAAGGGTTCTTTGTTGCTGTATTTAGCAAATCATCCAAATATCTCAACATGAAGAAGTCTTCCCTACACATTCCCAACACATGTTTTATGTATCTTGTTCATTTGATTTGGTAAAGTATAAATGATTAAATTATCATTTCTTTTCAGATTGATGTCATTCTAGTAATTTATATTTATTGCCCCCTAATTATAGATGCCGTAGCCTACTTTTAGGTGCTGTGAAGCTCTTTTGGCCATGACTGGTGAACAATGGGAGTTTTGATCACATATGAAGAGGTTGAGGACCCAAACCAAAGAATCCATGATCCGTTTATGAATCAAATAGACTAGAACCAATATTTACCTTAATGTCATATCCATAGTAAAGGTATGTTATTCATTTTTCTATTGAAGAAAAAAGAACCTTACCCTCTTTGTTGCCAAAAACATTTTTACATCCATGGCATCGGCATCTACCAGAGCATCCAACAGCAGCCTTCATGAGAGGAAAGACAACAATATCACACCAAACTAAGTTATAAAGCATGCGAAAGCAAAAGCATCGAAATAAATTGTAAGCGATCAAACTTTGAACCTGAAAACATTCACAGTATTTTTTGAGGCACCTAGACTCCTTGCAATTGCATCCCCTTATATGTCTTGCTGAGGCAGGCGTTTTCTGGTTACTTTCTTCCTACAAAATACAATTGTAACCTTAAAACTTCTATTAGTGAAGACAAAAGAACACTGAAGTTGACCTTGTCAAAGGTCCTTACCCCACTATTTTGAGGAGATGCTGTTGCACATTGCACAATCTTTGGAGCAAATGCAAGAGGATTGCGGGACTCTATATGTTGCCGCATACCAAGAACTGTATCTTCATAATCAGGTCTATTATAGCAATTTTGGCACGTACAAGGTTCAGCACAGTACTCCCCAGCATTAAAGCACTCACAGTAGCTGCATAAAAGAAAGAAAGAAAAAATCACTTAAAACAAGATAATGTGCAAGGCTAATGTATCATTTCAAAAAAAGTCCAATAGCACTCACAGCTTTAGGCATTTTGATTTCTTACAGCTGCAACGTTTGCAGCCCTTATTCTGAGAGGTATTAGGATCTCTCTTCCTGGATATCTCAAAACCTTTAAGTTCAATGGTACAAATAAAGTGAAGTAAAACATCAAGTTAAGGGAATCAAGTGCACACTTGCCTCTTCATTTTTGGAATCATTTGGTCGAACTCCTCTAACCTGCACGCATCTTGTGAAATAGGCCTTTGGTTCTCATATTGAACTAACCAACCTTCTGATTCTTCCAACACACGGCTTTTACTGCCAGGCAATAAGTTTGCCCTTGACGAATTGACATCATCATTTATAGCTAATTGAGTATCTGATTTGCAGTTGACAGCAGCAGCAATTCCAATGTTGCTTAGGTGTAAGCCATATGGCTGGCAAGCATCTGAACCTTGTGCAAGTATCTTGCCATTGTCCTCATACTCAGAAGACAAATTTACAGTGAACGATTTCACACATTGGGTCCTGAAACAAAACAATAATTTGAAGGCAACAACAACTACTGAAGAAAGATCCCATGAAGGCATGGACATAAATTATGAAATTTGTGTAAACCATGCATCACCTTTCAAGGAAGCTTGTTCCTCGCCGGGGATTCATGTGGGGAGACGTAAGCACTGTTGGTGGTGGAGGGACATTAGTTGTTGACAATGGTTGCCAAACATCTGTTTGGTTTATCGATATAGGAGATAAGTTGCTAAGGTAATTGAACAAAGAAGAGTCCTACAAAATGAAGTAACAATTAGAGTAAGAGAACGAAAGTTCTGTGCATAAGCACAAATCAAAGCATCATCATTACATTATACGTTTTTTTAGATACAATACAACAAAAAAGAAAAGAAAGCATAAAAGACTCTGAGCAATTTCTTCATTCAGAAAACAAAAAGTAGCAATAATAATAATGAACTTGGGATCTAATGTACAAACAAAACAAGTGGGAGTTTCTTTCCAACCTAAGAAAATATTCAGCCTAGATCTAAAGACATCCAAGATCCTAGGAAGATTCAGAAACATGACATGGAATGTTCCGGATGCTGGTTTGCAGAAAGTGAATCAGTATCCCACTGAATATGGATCTTCATACACTTCCAAGAAAAACTGGTGGAACCAATGACCTTTTTTTCGCAGAGTACTTCCACTTCCAATTTGGAGATGCATCCAAATACACAATGGCCATACAAAGAACAGCACAAAGAGTTATAAAGAACCCTTTCCTACCATTTCAAAAAAGAAAGGGCTTACAGCAAACCCAAGGTACAAAAAACATCCCTCACCCCTAAGTAACAGAGTAAACAATTGGGAAAAACACATTAGACAACTATGGCTCCTTTCTTTTGGAGGAATCTATCAAATGAGGAATCCCATCATCTCCTCCAACTTCATCTCTTTCAGGGCATTTATAGGCCTCAACAATAAGTGGACAGAATGGGGTAGCTTCCTTCAGTCTTAGGGGCTTCTGAAGTCAGGTCATCCTATACTGGCTGTTTCTTCTCAGGCAGGTAGTCGTGGTGATTTGGCTTATTTGTGGTGTATTGAGTCAGTCATTAAAAATATGAGTCGGGAACTGATGTCCCAAAAATGTTCTAACACGGCCCATAATGGAGCAGCAAGAGAGTTTCATAGAACTGCATGGAGTCGCTTGAGGCCAGAAACTGCCATCTCTATTGGCACAGAACTAGTACATACAAGCACAGGGCTAGTATAGACTGAATTAGAAAATCACTCAACCAAAACATATATGTGAACTCATCATTTTTTTCATTTTTTCCCACTGAGTTTCACATTGAAGTGAAACTGTGGTACGAACAAGCTCCGATATAGTACGCAAATCCAAATAATTATGCTCATCAATACAGATTGCAGAAAATGAGGCCTAAAGGTAGTATTAGTGTCACCCCCCCCCCCCCCCCCCCCCCCCCCCCCGAAATCTAAGGTTCTTAGGACCCTCAAATCCAAAGGCATGACGGGTCCACAAAACTAAAGTAAAAGAAAAATTTTTTTGTTAATAAATCTCATTATACAGTGGTTACATGAACAAATAATTCTTTGACATGCTACTAATGTTTAAAACGAAATTCTCACAACTCGTTCCTCAATCCCAGTCCCACATGCAAGCTAAGTATCCTCTATGTCCAGCACAACTTTGCAAGTAGACCCACTATGAAACCGTAGCAAACGGATAACAATTAAGGTAGCAAATTTATGATCCACGGTTTTGAACAAATTGTCAAGAAGTGAAATATAACAATCTCAAAAGTAATAACGTTGATAGCAAAATCAGATGAAATACAAAATTTCAAAATCGGGTTTCAGCAGAATTTATACAAAACGGAGGAATCGAGCAAAATAATCCAGCAATTAATTAAAACATCACAAATTAGGAACAACATCCTAAAATCAAACTAAGATAAGGCATTTCCGCAGTAAACAAAATAACAAAGTGTACTCGCCAGAGTTAAGCATGCGCTAAGCACAAAGTACCTGCTAGGTACAAGCCATTTCATATCCAAAGTGGCATGAAGCCTGATATTCCAAAAATCTCCAAAATAAAGTGGATTAGCTGCAGACTAAAAATATCGCACAAAGGGATCCCAATTCCAATGTCATACCCAAAAAGGGCTAAAATCCGCGTGTAAGCATCCCCACGGTGCGTTGCCCATACTTTAGATAATGCCTTGAGGTCAAAGATGTATGAGTAACAAATTCCAATAATTCACGAATTTTCAATTTACAAGCAAAGGTCAGGTTGGAAACACAAATCAAGCCATACATCATCGAATCTTTGAACAAATCCAACCTTCTCAATCAAGTATCAATAATTCACTGAAAAATTTAATTCATAACACAATAGTGTCCAAGGATCAATATCAAATCTAACAATGAATAAATCCAAATCAAATCAAATGACAGCACGATGATATTAATACGAAAATATCAAATCCAATGATCAACAAATCAAAGGTAACAAAATTCCTCGGAGCTCTATGATTATTTCAATAAATTTCAAATTACAATTTCAAAGCATAATCGAGACAAGGAATCGAAAATGCAAGTACTAGGGTGACATAGTAAGACTACTGCCTGGATCAATGGTGATCAGCGGATCTGACCTGACCTGGATGTCCAAGTATCTCAGAGTGGGTCCTTGATAATGATTGTTCATAAATAGATTAGCAATGGGTTCCAATGATTTCAGGTTCATATGCAAATAATGGACCAAATTTGGGTGCAAGTTGTGTATAATGGGTTGAAACATGTGGGCTGGGCCATGGACAGTGCGTCAAATAGTTGTTTCTATGGGCTCAGGCCTGGGTGTCAAGTTCAATAAAAACTGATTCGATGTGTTTCTGAGTTCGGCCCAGGTTACCAAAATCGAATATTCATGCAGGTAGACTAAATAGATTAACTGGGTTAATACTGGGTCACAAGGTCTAACTAGGTTGCAATCTCAGATGGATTTAAGCGCAGATGTACTACTTCCTGTGCTGGATGCGGTGATGGAACCAAGTTAGTATAAGCAAGGTGGGTGAGACCAGGAGTGTCGAATAGCAGGTGGGCTAAAACTAGGGACATGAGACTGGGCCCACATCATCAATGGAATCCATAGGCCAGGTGGGCTCGTAGTGATGAATCCACTTAAAATGACGGTAGGATAAGGAAGTGGGCTGTCCGCTTGCAGAAAGAAAGAAAGAAGGGAAGAAAAGAAAAGAGAAAAAGAAAGAAGAGGCTCCGTTTGGTCAGGAACAGAGAGAAGGGAAGAAAACGGAAAACAGGAAGAAGAGAGGGAACAAGAGGGAGAGAGAGAAAAGGAGGAGAAGAAATCGGAAAACAAAAGAAGAAGAAAGAGAGAAGAAGACGCTGCAGAGAAGGAAAACAGAGATGGCACGAGGAAGAGAAGCAAAAGGAAGCGAGGAGGCAGAAGAACCAAGGAAAGAAGAAACGGAAATAGCAAGAGAAACTGGTGAGAAGAAGGATCAAGAAGAACAGTGGGAAAAACAGGAAACTGGAAGAGAAAACGAAGGAGAGGAAGGATAAGCAGGGAGAAGTTCAGGGATAAAAATGGCAGGGAAGGAGAGAGCATGGAGAGAAACAGAAACAGAAACAGAAGAAGAAAGAAAACCAGCAGAAGGGAATGACTGGAGAAGAAGAAGCGGTAAGAAGAAGAGGAGAAGATGAAGATGAAGAGTGAGAAATTTGTATTCCTGGGTTAATGGGATCTGTTTGGATGAGAGGAAACCAGAAAGAAGAAGGGAAAAAGGAAAACAGAAAAGCAAGAAAAGAAGGGGAGCTTGCCGAGATGAAGCAGGGGTGAAAGAGATGGGTCTGCACCGGTGGCGGAGATGCTGTGTAGAGAGGGGGTTTGACCGTGATGATGGGAGGGGAATGGGCAGTGCAGCACAATGGCGATGGTGTAACAGTCATATTTGGAGATGGGTGGAGAGCCACTTGGTCATGACAGAAATTGGAGGAATTGCAGAGCAACAAGAAAGAAGAAGAAAGAGAAAGGAAGCAGAAGAAAGAAAGAAACAAGGAAAGGATGGGTACGAGTACATGGGGAAGAAAGAAAATCAGAGAGGAGAAAAAGAGAAGAAGCAAGGAAGAAACAGAAAACAAGTGCACGAGAAGGAGAAGTAGATGGGCTGACTGTTGATCCCAAGTTGGACTTGGTTGCAGTGGAGATAGAACAGGAAGAAAGAGAGAAGAAAGCGAAAGCAAAGAAGAGGAAGAAAAGAGTGGAGAAGCAGTGACAGCAGAGAAACACAGGACCGGGGGAAGAAGACAGAACAAGAAGATGAGGAGGCCCGGCTCAGCTGGGTTCCTCGGCCAGGAACAGGGAAGAAGAATGCAGAGATGGCACAGAGGAAAGAAGAAAACAGAACGGGAAGATGAGAGAGAGAGAGAGAGAGAGACCAGAGCTTCATCCTCAGATGGATCCAAGTGCAGGGAGAAGAGAAAGTGAAGAAAACAAAGGAGGAGATGAAGAAACGGTGAAGAGATGAAAAAGAAAACGATGCAGAAGAGAGGGGAAAAAGAGAAGTGGGGTAATGCGTGGAGGTGATGATGAAGTGGGTCCGGTCAGATGGGCTAGTGGTTGATGGGTTGGGCATGTTTCGGTTAAGGTGTGGGCAAGGTCCATGATGGTGATAATGGCAGATGAAATGAAGATGATGAGTTCTAATCCAATGAAGAGCCCTGCAATATGAAGAATATGGGACTAACTTATTATAGTTACTTGCAAAAGAAAAAGAAAAAAGATGAGAGGACCATACCTTAGGTGAAGGAGAAACTCTTCACAAGAGATGAGGGAACTTGGGTTATGTAGATAGGATTCATGGGAGGAAGAGTGGTTCTATTTATAAGAAGAGATAAGCAAAGTTTCAAAAAAGTTTCAGTCCTATCCAAACTTAGCCAAATGAGTTCAAATTAAAAAAAAAAATCATCTTCAAGTGAAGTAAAGTTTCAAATTTTTGAATACATCTCTAAAATTTTTAAACTATAGTAACTTATAGGACCCAGAGAGTAACTAAGTAATTATCTAAATTTTTAATAGCTTAAAATCTTAAAAATGATACTTATGACAATCACATGTGGGGTCCATCAAGATTAAATCAAGGGTCAAAATTGATTTTAATCGAAAATAAAAATTCGGGTCATTACATCCTTCCCACCTTAAGGAATTTGGTCTTCCAAATTCTACTCATATAATAACAAAAATTCGAGGGAAATAAGTTGGGGTGTTACAATTAGTATAGTTATGAATAGAACAAGATGGATGACCAATGCCTCAAACTAGTTATCAGTATGGCAATGGAACCATAGGACTTGTTTGACAATTTTAGGACTTCAATTTATTTGGTTCCCTTATTTACCCAATAAGGAATAGGCAATATGGTATTACTAAAGATAGTAGTGAGCCAGCTTGAGGCTCAACGTCCTATAGAAGAATCAATTGCCTCGATGCCTGATGGCCTCAACGCCCACCATTAGTGTGAGACCTCAATTTGCCTAGGTAATCCCTTGAGGCAAGACCGGTTCAAGTGATCCTGTGAGCCAAGAAACGTGAATCTACAGGGGAACAAGTGGAGTGATTCGGTTAGCATTGACATAAAAAATATCCAAGTCCTGACCCTGGGGTTATAAATCAAACTCTATCTTAACTCAACATGATTCATTTTAAAGTCGTGTGACCCCAAATTCTATAAGAACTTAGGAGTTAAACTTGGTCGGGCGAGAGCGCAATATTGGAATGGGTGACCGCTTAGGAAGTCCTTGAGCATGCATGTGAGCGAAAGTAAACAATATCATGCTAAGTTTGGTGGAGCTTTAACAATCAGTCAAAGTTATGGTTTGCCATTTGACATTTTAATATTATTGCCAAGTGTTAAGTTATAAATAAATCTTATATATCTGTAATTTTTGTGCTTTGTATTAATGATCCTTCCATAGTTCCATCAGCTACAGGAAGTCATGAACATCACGCTAGCATTTCAAAAGGCTAAACAGGTCTACAATTGATTTAAGATACAATTAAATCATCATATGCACACATTCTTAGCATTTTCCTACTATATTTCTTTAGTTTTTTCTTCTTTTTTTTTTTCAAATCCTTTTAGTGATCTTTTTTAAGAATGATAGTATGACCCAGATTGGCATTGGCAACAGCAACTCGTCCTGATCCTAACTAGCACAAAGATTAGCAGATTTAAAACCTCGGTTGAAGCTCCCATCACGTAAAAACTTTCATTGGCGCGGAATTTTAAGACAACATCTTCCATTGGCTTGAGGACTGGGGAGTGTTGATCACCTTCTGAATAGATGGGTTTTTTCATTTCTTATAGATGGGTTGCAAGACAAGTTTGGCTTGCTATCCCATTTATCCTCTTGGAGGTTTGGAATTATCAAGGGAGGAAAGATCTTACTCATGTTCTCCTACTAAAAAAAACAAAAGAATCCATATTATACAAGACATAGATAGCAAGAGCATAATGCCATCATGGGAGTGCACCAACCTTTGATAGATGTACTCACCCAAAAGATTTTTCATAGAAACACCATTTCCCATGATGCCCCATTTCTTAAAAGTCTAGCAGGAAGCATTTTCAAGTTAAACAATCCACCAAACCAAACATTGAAAAAAAAAAGAAAAAACCCTTGAAAGAATTTGTATCTACCTGAAATGAAGGAGATGGACTGGTGCTAAAACCACTTTCAGAAGAATCCATCTTTAAAATCTTTTCGTTGTTTCCAAAATGCGTTTCCCCCACAACCCATGCATTTGTTTTGTTTTCATTGTTATAGACAGAAGTGGAAGGGAAGAGCGGCAAAAGTTTGTTTTAGATATCATGAAGAGCGGGAACACCAGGACGTAGATCTCATCCTCTGTGGGGCCCACCTCAGTGTGAGAAGACCCAGATAGGCACTGGTTCTAATAATCTTCTAGAGTACTGAGATTTGGAGTAGTTTCCAAAAGAGATAATTTAGTTCTATGATGCCTATCTTGGATGATTTGCATGTGCCTATAGTATACATGTTTTCAGTGGGGGACTCAAAATTCTCATTTGAGGCATGGGGTCCTTAACATATAGCTCGGTTTTGGGGGCGAGCAGAGAATTTTTATGTGAATGTTTTCTGTGGACCCACAATTTTTAATAAATTTTCAGAAGTGAACATAAGATTTTTATATAGTTTGACGGGTGCCACCACACCCACATGCCTATACTTGGATCCGCCGTTGCATATGCTGTGCTTCAATTGAATATCAAGGCTTTTTTTACACCAGTGTGTCTTTCAATCTGAAACGTTGATCATTGATCAATAGTGGGTCAAGTGTATACGGCTAGATGTCTGTGGTCAATGAAACTGATACCTCCTACTTATCCTGTGTGTTGGGGGTGGGCACCTCAGCGGCAAGAGCAGTTTGGATGTTAAGAGGCAAGTTCTTTCAAGTCTATCTTTGTGAATCTAAGATATGATATTTTCGCTGATACATGATATAGGCAAATATAACTGACCTAATGACAGCTATTTCCACTTGAATATCACTTGCTCTTGGTACCCCGGCATAGCCCAGCTTGGGTTAGACATGGCGGACCTGTAGGTCTGTTGGATGGTCCTGGACTTCAAATAGCTGCCCAATGGCTAGAAAGGGCTGATAGATCTAATAATACCTAAAGGTCCAATCATATGGCCCACATCAGCACAAAATATTTAACATATTTCTGCAATATTTTATCAATTTTAGTTGTGAACTGGATCTAAATGTCATGCTATAAATGATTGCCAAGGGTGCATTTGTGTAGTCGTTTTTCTGTGGCATCAAAAGAAAACATTATACAATATTACCACATTGGTTGTCTTCATTTAATCATCATTTTTTTGGCTACCCTTGAATGGAGTCAATGAAATTCATAAGCCGCCTCAGGGGGATCCACAAATTAAAAAAAAAAAAAAACTCGGCCCTAAAAATAAGTGCTCCTCTCTTGGATGGGTAAAAAACCTTATAACTTCGTTCAGCCACTTGTCTCACCAGCCAGCTTGGCTGAGCTTTAACAATTTGGATGTAGATGTGAGCCCTTTGATCGAAGGACTTGTTAATGGGCTCGCTAGTGGAAAATTGTAGACACTTTCACTTATTCCTGGAACTGTACTGGATTTGGTTCTAGCCCAAACAGAGCACTCTCTTGCTCAGGCGCTATCAAGTATCAATCCAACTTTGCTCGGGTGTGCACAAAATCTCAGCAGTCAAAACCGGGCTGAGTCGATTTTGTAACGTCAGGGTGGTTCGGCAAACCTCACAATAGAAGAGGTCGTTGTCCTGTGGATCAGCAACCAACCACCATTAAGCTCCATAAAATATTCTTATTAGATATGAGGGTTCGAAATATGAGGATTAAAATCAGATGAATGACGACTCACAATCTTTTTTTTTTTTATGACCTAGGGTATTCCTTGCCAATCCAGCCTTCGAAGCTTTAGCTTCCAGCTTAAGGGGTTACCTGATTCCAACTAGCAAGGACTATTCTTTAGGGGATACATACATGGTCACACACAAAATAACTAGATAACGCAAAGAGTGAAAGTCAAACTTAAGATCTAGAGAGCAAACCGAAAACTCAAACCAACTATACCACAGCTTCGACGGCATGACTCACAATCGTTAGCATGTGATTTGTTGTGGAAAGAATTTTAGAATAACGTGGAGAGCTGTGCCGTAAGAATGTAGGATGTGAGAGATTAGTTCATATATAGTGTAAAAGTTCGTAGTTGATAAAGATTTGACCAATAATGATTTGACCAATAATGCTCTGGTGACATGAAATGTTGACTCAACATTTACATGCTGATATATTAACACCATAATTGGCTACTATTACACTTTGTAAATGCCCAGCCATTTACTTCAACCAATTATAGTGTTGCCACATAAATATGTAAATGTTTGTGTCAACATTTCATGAGACCATAGCATTACTGAGATCTAACTGAATGCCGACCAAGTTATCAATTGGAGATCTTTGGATTAAAACACGAATTTGTCATTAATAATCAAAGAGACTTGCGGATATGTAGACAAATCAAGTAGATGCACGCATTGTGTTCCCGGTCAAAAACATTCCGCTTTCTTAGTCCATATATGTTCTTCAATACTGACAAAAAAAAAAAAAAAACAATAATAACACCATTCTTCTATTTGTCTTTTTAACCAGTATAATAATTTTTTCCATTCTAAAACGTCTTTTTTGTACATTATGCATATCACTGCAACTCTTTGTCGTCAATTACAAAAGAAAAATTAAGACAAGTCAAATATTCTACCAGTCATGACCATAATCAATGTCATGTCCGGGCATTCTGATTTTTGCAGTTGAAATTACCACAGCCTTTGCCTAACTATGTGGGACAGAAGGAAAACAAAAGGGAAAATCAACCACCAAAGTTAAGAAGCAAAGGATACTGAAGTCAACATTATGCAGTCACCATCCCCTAAATGTCAACATTATGCAGTCACCATCCCCTAAATGGTGAGTGACCTCTTTGTAACATGGAAAGGGATTCAATTTAAAAATAAAGTGAAGCATATTGACTAGCTGAGCAGTTTTAGGGTGTACACACGGATGGAAAGAAACATCAGAGCATTTAGGGAAAAGTTCTTGCCCATAAGGGAACTCTTGATAAAATTAAGATTGTGCTTCCTCAATGGGCTTGCATGAAACAACAAAGGGTAATACTCTACAATCGTAATGGTGCCTCATTCAGAAGGGATTAGTGACATTCATTTTGTTCTCGTGGGGGTTGGGGTTGGTGTCGGTGTCGGTGTTGGTGTTGGTGTTTGTTCTGGACTGTTTTTCAGTTACTTTTCAATGCAATATGTTGCTTATCATGCAATGAATAACATCTGCTGGATTTAGTAAACAAAATAAAATGTTGAATTGAGCTGACAGTGAAAAGGTAACTTCCAACAACCTCAATTAACTTTATCCAGCTATGCTAGATATTTAACCTCCCGTGCAACCACATTCTGCTCTTTATTTGATACAAAAGTACAGTTTTATCCTTCCTTTTCCAGGGTGGCGCTAATGTCCTTCAGCTTTTCCTTCAGTTCTCCAGTCTGAAATGGACATATGACAATCAGAAAACAACAATTTAAATCTATAAAGCTTCACTTGACTTTACCTGGTGCATGTTGAGTATAATATCAGATCCCCCAATAAACTCCCCCTTAATAAATATTTGTGGAAATGTGGGCCAGTTGCTGCACAAACAAACAACTAGGTTTACAATAATATAAAATAAAAAATAAATATGGCATTTAGCATATTGACTTGAGCAAGAGATTAGAAGCTCAGAAAATTTTGTTTTCTTACAATTCTTGAATCAATAGATTCCACAAATGTTTTAACATAATAAAAACACAAGATAACATGCTTCCAAAGAGGATAGGACACCTCTAAAAAGGAAGGGCTAACAGTGAACAAAAAGGAGGGGTTGCACACCCGACGTGATTAGCCTAATTAGCAGATGAGGATGGCAGTGCTTTAAAGAGGCCAGGGCTAACATGTAGCTCCAGTGAGTGGCTAGTATAGCTGGGTGTTATCTTTAGTGGCTCCTAGGCAATGAAGGCTGCCTACACTTGTTTCTTCTTTTGTTCCTTCTATTGAATTTCAAGTACCTCTAAAAAAGGGTACTAACATCTTACATGCATATTTATATATAAAAAACCATATATAAAAGTTTGAATTATGCGGCTTTCTTCATGCCCCAAGAAGTGGTTAGGTCTTGAAGGTCCCTTGAGATTAAAAAAGCCCTTCAGGCAGTGCTTTGCCAGTAGCTGGTCTTTATGTTAAAATGCCAAAGATCAGATTGACACATAGTTCCACCCCCACTGGGCCCCATCAAGCCAACAGTGTGGATCATTGAACCATACACTTACATAAACTGAAATGGATGCTTTGGTGAAGTCTGCATTTGGTGTGCCACAACCCTCAATGTATTGCTTTATGTTATATGGTAGTAATAAATTAATAACCCACTTTGGAAGACTGTTTGAAATCATTTTTTATCCCAGAATACATGATTATCATCCATGGAGACAATTCTGTGGTCACAAGCATTTCTTTTAATGGATAGCAAGCTTTCAAAATTGAAAGCATGGCACTAGTGTTGTCATTTGAGTTCTAGCAACTACCATATGAATCAAGCCTGTAAATAGTAGTTTTCACATCCTACAAAAATGTTGCATAAAGCACTGTCCAGGTAATAAATAAGCCGAGTCTGGAATAGTACAATTTTTATGGATGAAGAAAACCATTCAAAATTAAAAGCATCGCCATTGTGATCATTGTTTAAGTCGTATATGAAAAAGGAAGTGTATCATTAATATGCTGTAATGTATAAAAGCCAAAAACCAAAGAAGAAAAAGGAATACCTGAAGGCTTTTACACCATTTTTCAGCTCAGGGTCTTCCAAAATGTTTCTAGCACTGATAGGAACACCTGCATGCAATATCCATATCTTGAAAAATGCAAATCAAGAAAAGGAAGATAACCAAGTGATATACAATTCACCAATTCATATTCATGTATCATCAAGTTTACCAATTCAATTCCTAATCATGCACCTAAAACACTTGAAAAGAATAATTAACTTCAACAATACTGACCAATGAAAGTACAGATCTTTTGGTGGGTTGGTAGGTTTCTTTCTTCTACTTCTTCTTCTTCTTATTTTTTAATTAATTAATTATTTATTTATTTTCAGGTGCAAGAATTGATAAGAAGAACTGGAAGTTGAGGTTCATTTCCTCATTCCCAGTTTAAGGGCTTGTTCCCATCCTCAAGGGAGGTTCCACTATGCCCCCACACTTAATATGGCCTCCTCCGAGTAAGTCAAGTTCTTTGTTTTTGTTTTTTTCAAAAAGGGGTTACCGATATGTAAAATAACTGATTGTTCTTCACAATGTTTGGATTTGCAGGGGCAAGAATGATAAGAAGATTTGGAAGTTGATTTAGGTCGTCCTCTTCTTAAGTCCTAATTTTAGGGCTTCATGCCCAGTCTTCCAGAGAGGTTCCAGCATGATAGCTAGGAAAGGCCTTGCACCAAAGATTTGAGGCTTGCATGGAGGGTCTCAACAAAGATATTGACAAAGGTGAACTTGGCATGCAGAGGAATGGTGCAGTCAATTCATCAATTCTTTATAGCCATGCAAGGAATCTAGTCCACTTGTTTGTGCATTGGTCATTTAATAGAATGATGTGGTGTGTTTTTTGGAGGAAAATCACCAATATTTGAGTGTTGACTGTTCTCCACAATATGGTGTGGAATGGTGGAGCAGCGCAGGGGAAGAAGATTAACCAACGGGCTAATATCTAAGCCAAAAGGCTTAGGGATAGGATGTCTAGGTGCCTCACCAAAGACAAAGAAACTCTCTCAACTGAGAACCAACTCAAAATCTTTATTCAATATTAAAGTCTATATCTCATGAAGAGATTACATCCTTATTTATAAATAAGACATCATCTAAGAAAGGAAACAACTAATTCTAAATAAATAAGAAGTCTTAAATCAAACATGACTGGACTTACCAAATATTAATAAAGCAATTAAAACAACTACTAATAATAGAATTTACTCTAATCTACTAGACTTTATTAGCCATAGGTCCAATGGGCTGGCCAATCATGGATCTGGCTTGCATCAAATGGGAGATTGGGCACCTTGAAGAAAAGTGCTAAGAGCTTGGGCCACTATCATTTTTTTGGAATGTATGGAAAGAGAAGACTCCCCAAGTCTTCAACACTAGGTGGAGGAGGTATGCAAATTATCAAAGGTGAGGTAAGCAAGAAGGTTTACGACAAGGAGTGAGTTCAGTAAGCAAAACATCTTGGATACATTCAGTAACTACGGAAGGGCAATGATCAGTGTGTGAAGATGCCATAAGATAGATGTGAAGTGCACACCATAACCAACCTTAAGTTTAATGTTCAAAGTGTAAGTACTTCAAAGTGTAAGTAAACAGGGGAAGTCAATATGATGGGGAAATGAATGATCAAATCAGTTAATTTCAATGGGCTGGGAGCTGATCGAATGCAGTGGGTGGGCTAAGACATGAGGATCACCCAGCAACTTTGGCTAACAAAATCAAGTGTTTCAGTGATTGATTCAGGTGATTAGGTGCTGGATTCTCTAGACTAGTTCAAAAAAGACAGATAAAAGATGTGATGTTCTTTTTCCATAGGTCAACAATTTGCTTAGGCATTGGGCAACTACTGTATGTCTTCCTGCAAAAAATTAGTTATTCTTTATGGTATAGATCCATGGTTCAACATATAGAGTGATACTGGTTCATAATGGCTGATTTGAACTGGCATCTGTTGGTACCACAATATTTTGCATATATCAGTACCGTGATCGCGAAAAACAAAATATTGGTTGTTAGTGGGCGGTATTTTCAAAATATCGGTCGATACCAACATATCTGCTGATCTGTACAAATATTTTGAAAATATCGGTCGACGGCCTACCTTTTTTTTTTTTTTAATTAAGATCTTATTTCTTCCTCGTCTCTTCCATTTCATCCTTTGCAAAAACAACCACAGCTAGTTGAGAGGCTGCTTGAGCTCCCCAGCCACTCTTTCCACTAAAAACTCAACCGAATCACAAGATTTTGAAAGAAGTTTTTGCAGCAAAACCAAGCAACTCAACTTAATGTTCTTGAAATTTACAACTCATTTTATGATTGAGTACTGGTTTCTTGAGTAGGTCATAATTATGGTTGCATTCTAAGTAATATTTCAACTTGTTTCTGTATATGAATATCTATTTAATTTTGAACAAACATTACATAGTTTCAAATAAGACAATGATGCAAAAGTTATGACTTAGGGGGACTGATATTTTGCTTTATAGTGTTTACTTATGCAAAATATATATATTCTAGTATTTTACAAAATTTTATCATATATTTTCTAAATTATTTTGGGCTCTACTAAAATTCGCTCTGCGATAGACTGCGAAGCTGCATCATATCACGTTTTGGGATTGATTATGATGGCGACCACGACTGTGATTTTTAACCCTGTATATATCTCTAACATTGTATAGAAACTTTGCAACTTTTCACATTAATGAAATTTTGTTACCAATTTACCAATAAAAATTTTGATATGAAAAGTTATAGCTGCAATATTTTATGGAACCAAAGAGACCTTAAATGTTAGTTATTAGAGCACAAGATTCATATGGAACTAGGTAATAGGTATACAAAAACAAATTTAAAAGAAATATTCAGATAAGTAATCTAGAAGGTAAAAGAAAAATGTTTCATTACATCTTCTATTTTTTTATTACTTCTATCATTGTGCCCTAAGGGTTTTTTCTTTTTTAAGAAAAATATTCTAATTTAGATCTTTGATTCCTCATATCGGTGGTGTGTCCTACACGACAAATTGCCAAAAAGAGGATTCTGTGTAACAGAGGATATTAGAACATATCTATATCATAACTTCATTCCCAGATAAAGTCACTTGATTAAAGCATAGTCACTCACTATATTCCTTAAGGACTCTCACTGCCATCGCACTGAATCCACATCGAGGGGCATCAGGCACTCCCTTCATATAAATCATGACAGGATTTTCCTTGACATCCTTAAAAAAAATGCAAAAAGTGAGTGAAGAATAACAGGAAGGGAATTGTAAATGGCTAGGATGCTTTAGTTCTAATTTTTCAGTTATCATATGCCAGATAAATATCAATTACCTGCTCCACAATATCTTGTGTAGTAAGGTCCGAACTTGCAAGTTTGTTAGTGGGTTTAAAATCATCATGAGTATCAGGATCTCCAGTCACTGTTGTCGAATGCCTCATGTAGTGTTGGAAATATGTTCTTGATGCCACCTAATACATTAGGCTTAAATATATCAATAGTTCTCAGGTCCATGGTTGATGTTTAAGCATCTAGATAGATTACTGACATGAATTCTTCACATTGATAAACTAATTGCAAAAAAACAATAAAAACAGTAATAGTGGTGGCAGCAGCAGCAGTAATAACAACATGAGGATGAAGCGTAATGCAAGAAATACAGAAGCAATGGGAAGAGAATAATTAAACAGATTACTTGACGATCATTGGTCACATTAGAAATATATGAATTGTAATTTCCAATCTACTTGAATTAATATTTCCTAAGAGATGACACACTATTTCCTAATATTAACTTAAAGTAAAAATAGTGATAGTAGCATGGACTGTGGAGTTCACCAAACATGTATAATCCACAAACATTATGCTAAGTGGCACCATTGGAGTAGTATGCCTTTTTTTTTTTTAATATTAGTTACATTTCATGTGTCAAATGATGCCTACATCACTTGAAAACTGAGTGCATTTGCTGGGTAAAATTACCTTTCCAAAGAGCCCAAGTTTGCATATATTCACAAATAAACAAGGTAAGGCCAGTTTTTTAACATCAAAACTCCAGATACAAATTAATGACTTGATGTTTGTAGCTTTCATTGTTTTACTTTCTTTAACTGGTAATTAAAAGTTTACTGCTAACAAAAATACATAGCAAAAATAAAATCAAGCATAATAAATAAGGCTATACCAAAAAAAAACTGTGACAGATCCTCGGCAGAGTAAGAAAATATTATATTCAATTATGTAGGATCCTGAAGAGATTGTATATCAACATGTGTGCAAAGTGGCAATAAACCTCTTTTCTATCACCATAGCATACAAATACATCAACAAAGACGATTACCTTACCTCATTCAAAAAGCAAATACTATTTAAGAGAATTGTGGAGTCATCAATTGAAAAATTGAATCTTTTTAATATTTTATAGAGAATTTCTCATATTGTTAATTTGTTATAGTTCATATAATAGAGAAGCTCCAACTTATAATCTGCCTGAGGGATTTAGATCCTTACTATTAGTTTAGGATTCGACCCCATCTCAGTTCCACGAATCATAGACATTGTATCGAAATTTCAATCAACTGAAGCTTACATACTTATTGGAGAAAAGAAACCGTAAATATAGAAGCCTTCTTACCATTGGTCTCAGAGAACGTGTATCTTGAAATCCTGCAATGCCTTTCAAAACTAGATTGGATAATGACCTGGCCATACTATTAAAGATAGAAGATCCCTGTGACAAGCCCACAGATATAATAAGTTGGAGAATTATATCAAAAGCAAGTTCAGCTGCATCCTGTAATATGTAATGCATCAGACTTCTGAAAAACAGACTACAAAAAAATGTTAAACTAGATATTATAGATATAAGGTCCTTGTGAAAGGCCCACAGAAATAATAAGTTGGACTATATCAAAAGCAACATAAGCTGCATCAAATAATGACTAACATGAGACTCATGAGAAACAAACTGAATTAGATACCACCACTCGGCTGGTGATAGAAGACCAATAACTTCAAGCACCTGCCAACAATGGCATACCATTAAAAGCATTTACTGCGATTTTATCTACTATCAGCGTGGTGCCAAGATTTTTTTTTATTTGATTTATTTATTTATTCTTTGAATGATGTTATTTGATTTATATGTTGATGATTTTTTTTTTCATAACAATAAAATTTTATTTCACCAACAAGGAAAAATATAAAGCCAAAAAGGCAAACTGGAAAAAACAGGCAAACAGCTACTTAAAAGGAAAACAACAAACAAAAACATCAGATAAAAAAAAAGGATTGTATCTCGAGAGAGCCCTTGTAAACCCATAAGCTATCGCATTGGCCTCTGATATAAAAAAAGGATTGTATCTCGAGAGAGTCCTTCTTGTAAACCCATAAGCTATCACATTGGCCTCTCTAGGGACATGATGAAATGAAGCATGTAGCTGTTTGGAAATATCTTGCAACTCCTTCACCCAGTCAACCAATCTCCAAGGATACACTGTCTTGCTGGATCCCCATTGAATGGCAGAGAAAGAATCACCTTCAGAAAAAGACAAACAACCACCCAACTTAACTAATTCCCAACAACCAATTAACATAGCAAACATTTCCGCTTCATTAGCATTCAAGACTTCCACTGGCCCAGAAAACTCCTAACAACATTACCAAAATGATCCCTTATAATGCCCCCTATACCACCTTGCCCAGTTGATCTCTGAAAGCTCCCTCAAATTTAAGCTTTAGAATGCCAATAGGAGGAGGCAACCAATTGATCTGATGAATCGATTTATCATGCCATCTCACCCCCCGTCTTAAAACAGCATCCCATGACCTTTATAGATCACCCAAGAAAATTTCTTCAAACACGTCTTACTCACCCATTCCGAAACAGTTCCAACAATCATCTCAACAATCTCTTCCACTGTTCTACTTTCATTATTGAAAATTCTGTTATTCCATTCCAACCAAACCTTCCATAAAAAAGCATATAACAGGAACTTCCAGAAAATTCTACCACGAACAAACTTACACTTGAAGTACCACTACCGAAATAAATCTTCCACTGACCATGGCGTAACCCAAGATATACCAAACCAAGCCAAAAAAGCCGTCCAAACATCATGAGCAAAGTTACAGTGAATGAACAAATGATGCACCATTTCTTCAAACATGTCTTACTCATCCATTCCGAAACAGTTCCAACAATCATCTCAACAATCTCTTCCACTGTTCTATTTTTATTATTGAAAATTCTGTTATTCCTTTCTAAACCTTCCATAAAAAAGCATATAACAGGAACTTCCAGAAAATTCTACCACGAACATACTTACACTTGAAGCACCACTGCCAAAATAAATCTGCCACTGACCATAGCATAACCCAAGATATACCAAACCGAGCCAAAAGAGCCGTCCAAACATTATGAGCAAAGTTACTGTGAATGAACAAATGATGCACTATTTCTTCATCCCACAAACACATAGGCCAGCCATTCACAATAAAATAATTTCTTCGTCTCCACTTATCTATTGTCAGGATTTTTTTCATTCCACACCAACCAACAAAAAACCAAAACTCTAGGCGGGATATGAGGATCCCAAAACTCCGCCATAGGATAACTCCACTACCAATATACCATCAGTCAGAGCATTATAAAACGACTTCACTGTAAAATTACCTTTAACATCAGGTTTCCACAGCCGGACATGTCTTTTGCCCACTGACATATAGACTTTGCCCAACAAGCAAAGCAAATTAGAAAGATCTGAAAAGCAAATTAGAAAGATCTGAAATTTCAATGTCCGTCAAGTTCCCTTGAAACAAAGTCCCAAACAACAGATCCATTTGTGATGCTAAAATTTTCAGCTACAAATGCCTGAGGGCGTCTATCAATAGAATAGAGATTAGGAAATTGATGACTAATTTATCGTAGAATTAATTAAAGTAACTGTTATCATCCAAAAACAAAAATGGAAACAAAAAAGAAGAAAGTGACTTGTTCACAAAACTTTGATTAAGCACTTGTTGGCAAGACAACACAACACACCCATCCTGCTGCACACCAGCCCCACCACCCCCCCCCCCCCCCCCCCCAAAACCCAAAACTACAGCCACCAATTTTATAGGATGACCCTGGTCTGGATTTTGAATATTAATAGGAATAATATTAATAACAACAACAAAAATAATAATAATAATAATAATAATTGCATTAGAATGTACCTTTTGAGACAAGAACAACCGAACAGGAGAAGCTATTATACTCTTAAGACATTAGTATGACTATCATTCAATATATATATATATTAGCATGACTAAACGTCATGTATGACATCATATTTTACATCCAATTTCATAGAAGTTGAGATTGTTGCCGAGGTACTTTTAATGGTGGATAGAGTTTCAAGGAAAGCTGGAGGTTTTGATTTCACTAGATATGAAACTGAAGGTAAAGATCTGTGGGCATTAATAAGATTAATGGACATTCCATTGATCACTATGCTCACCATGGTCCCCAATTGTAATAGGATTCACAGCAGCAAATAGGTGAAACACATGTTTAAGATTATTGAGGCACACGAGTGCAAAGGAATGAGATGCGAACACCATGGGAAGACAACAGAACTAATCTGGTAGTAGGATGGAAGAGTAATGTGAAGATAGGTCTTTGGGTTGCAGCGGAGGCACTTTACAAGTGGTTAAAATATCAAAGACAGCTTTTAATGCTGTAGAGGAAAGACTTAATGATAGTTTTATTGCAACACTCTCAAATGAGTAATGCTGATAAAGCTGAGATTAGTAAGTGGATGGAGTGTCGCATAATCTGTATTAACAATTAGAAGCTACTTTGGCAAAAATAAATCTACAGCACATGGTTTTCAATCTTGTTTCTGTTGATGTTGACTTTTTCCTAGAGGAGTGGAATGTTCGATGATTTAGCTGTTTCACTATTCCACATTGGAAGCTATAGATGGAAAATTTTAAACAAAATATATACACATGCAGTTCTCTTTCTATAAGGAGAATGGCTGAAGGAATCAAAGAATTTTCCCTTCCAAATAAGATACGATTATATGTGATTTCCCTAAATACGTTAAAACAAAAATCTCCAAAAAATTACACCTGAAAAAACAAAAAAGATGGAAGGAAGGTCTAAAAACAGATTGAAATGGAACAGAACATCCCAACTACCAGGGACCGGAATGTTCCCAAATCCTTCCTGGTTCAGTTCCTACGCCAGAGCCATGGTTCATAAAAATGGTTTTGGATCTTATAACACCCAGGCAAGAAACATTATGTAGAAGCCCACATAAAACGCCAAACCATTGGTCCGTCATAGTTTTTTCTATTTTAAAAACATTTAATAAAAGATTTGAAAATCCCCATTCTTGAGGGCATTTTAGGTTGTTTCAGATGAACATCAAATCTAAAAATATGTGTGCCACTTTATAAATAAAGTTCCTATGATTTATTTTTTATTTTTTTGGGTTGTTGAATTCACATAATGGTAATGGTAAATACTTTAACCAGTATGCAACGAGCAAAAACCTAATGTAATGAGTAATGACCATCATTAAAAACAATAATCAGCACAGAATAGTTTTTCAGCTGAACAGAAACACAATACACAGCTTGCTATCACATTCTTTTTTGTGAAAGCATCCATTTTACAGTCGTGTGATGCATTAGTTTAGTGTCTAGTCTTCAGTCCTAATGAAAGAGAGCAATATAAAGCTTCAATATTTTCTACTAATTGCCCATACAGTAAGATAAATCAAACTGGTAGAATTAATACCCATCGTCATCATCCTAACCTTATCCCATTGATCCAAGGTAGAATTAATGAGTTATACACGTATACTATTTAACTCCGAGCTAATCTAACATTACTAATACTATGATTTTTTAAAATAAGATAGCTAAATTATCAGGTTAAAGTTGTGCAAAAGGCCCTTTCATAGAAACACCAAATACCAGCTAGATGAGATTACATGCCTAAGTGAATTATTCTAATAAGCCCATGGATGAACATATCAAAATCCCTAAATTCTCAATGACAGTTACTCAAATAAATTGCTCCCCAGATTCCAGGTTAGTTAATGGGATCCAAAAGTAGAAAATTTTATGTAGCTTTGGAGCAAGCAAATCAAGTACAAAACCAAAACAAAAGGAAAATAAACAGTCCCATTCCCTAACAATAAGAGCCCCCTTGAGAAAATCACAAGATGGGTAAGGTCCCAAAACTTCAAATGGAAGGAGTGCCCAGATGAACACCCAAAAAAAAACCATTAAAAGATTACCATTAAAAGCAATTATCCCAAAACCAACATTTTAAATGGGCAAACATAGCTAGATGAATTTTTAAAGAAATCAAAAGATGGGCATCTTTCACATAAGCATCCAACCTGAAATTTTTGAAAAAAAAGAAAAAAGATGGTTAAGTAAGAATCTAATGGAAGAAGAAAAGGAAGTTGTTGAAAGAAAGAGAATACAAATGAAGACAATTTTCTCAGGCAAGGGAGAGGAAATCGCAGCAAATGGTCTTATTCTATAGATTTTACATTTACCTGACTGAAAGCCAAAGAGAAGCCCTGACCCGGACGTGCTCTCTCTCTCTCTCTCTCTCTCTCTCTCTCTCTCTCTGCTTTTATGTCTGGCCCTTAAGATGGTCCGCAGGAGAGGGCTTAAAGGATGTGATGGGTGTGAGAAAAAAGTGCAAGATGGCCTACCTGTGATCAAATAACCCCACTCCCACGATTCCTGATCCTGTGAGGGTGTACCCCACCGTGACCATGCGCCGGGCTGCGGCTGCGTTATCCAAAGCAAGGTGACATGGTAGTCCACTCTCACCTATGCCATTAAAGAGGCTACTATGATTTATATTGGACCCTGCGGGTTTAATTTTTCCCACTACTCTTCTATATTTTTAGAATGGGCAGAAGTTCGAAAAAAAAAGCGTGTAATACACTACTTTTCAGCCTTTGCCTTGTTTAGGTAGTTTAGGGAAGCAGAGGCAATACCTTTTATTTCCAAATCCCCTTCATTAAATATTTGAGAAATAGAGGCAACAAAAAAAAAAAAGATGCTAAAACTACAATGTTTTGGTGCTGCTCGTGCTCAATCTATTTTTTCATTTTCTTTTCAAATCCGAGAGGGTAAATCAAGACCCAAACCATTGGAGATGTTCACAAAATCAAATACGGCCATGCCTCCAAATTTTAACCGTTGAATCATCACAAACTTCTATATATGTGCAAAAAAAAAAAAAATCTATTGGATATTGTTTTCTGAATTCTGTGGGGTTTCTTTGATTGCCATTGTTATTTATAAGGATTTTCACTTAGGATCTTCTTTTAGATCTTCTTTTAAAGTAGAATGTTGTATGAGGAGCATACCTTGCGGGCCCCCTTAATGACTACTTATAAATAAAGTCAGGTACATGGAAATGTCTCCTTATGAATGAAAGTCAACATAAAAAATTATCCCTTATTAGATCATCATCGCCCTTAATTTAATAATCTTAAACAGTTAGATGTCTTTTAACAATAAATTCAATTGAGACTTTAAAATACGGTTGATAAAAGTTTGATGAGAGTGAAATTGTACTTGATGACATAAATGCGTGGACTTTTATGTCATTAAAGTGTGCACTAATCAAAGGTGGGTCCAAATATGCCCTCATATGTTCTTACACTGCATATGTTGCTACTCATCGGAGTACATTTCTCCCATGGAGGATCTGATCATACCCATTTTTCAAAATCAAAAGTAACAATGGTGCATATTTACCAATTTATGCATCTGACAGAGTGAGGCTATTAACTTCATGATGATGGAGAACGGCTCCTTGCTTCTCAACTCGCTTCCCTCAACCTTGTGTATGCCCCCTCTTTTCATGCGTACGACTCCCTTCCCACTTGTATGGAATGACAGCCCACACAAGTGGCGGTCATGACTCGACCACTCAGAAGCTATAGGGCTCTGTGGGAATTATAACGAGTCAACTCACTTACCAAATTCCAAAAAACACCATATATACACAGCCTTAGCCAACCCGATAGAAAGTAACTGGTCCTTAAATTCATCTCACTGGGCCTCCATAGCATTTAACTGGGATTGGGTCTGAAAACACATTTGCTAGTTAAGTAGGGCTTTTCCCCACTTTTTTTGGGGGTGATAAAACCCCAATACAAAATTTACTGCAAAGCTCCCACTAATGATACAAGGGAAAAGAAACTTCAGCAACAAAATTTCAGCACCCGACACGAGCTCGGTACAAAACTTGCCACAAGGCGTTATGTCTCTGGTTGATGCGTAGACCCAAATTTGCGTACCATGATACAATGAGATCTTGACCACCATCTTGAACTTCAGTTAATCCTGCTTTGCAGTACACAAATCTCTTGATTAAACTTAAAGGTCTCATGATAATTACCAATCAATCAATCACTCATGTCATCAATTCCTTCAGAATCAAAACCGCCAAGAGCATCATCAGAAAGTTCAATTTCTTCGCTCTCTTCATTAGTTTCCATTGCATCTCCTGATTCCTCATCGCTGTCATCCTTGTCCTCAAATATGATGGGTGGGGGCATGGTAGCTTCATCAGCAACATCATCAGTCACCTGTAGAAAACAAGATGCATGGGTTAAAGTCAGGTGGTGAAGAATGAATAGCTAATGGCTACTAAGCCCGTAAACTTACTCCTGTAAAGAGGTAATCTAAGCGGCTGGATAGTTGCATTGCAGATCCAAAAGTCGAAACACGAGACTCAATCACCTGCAAAAGAATAACAATGAGATGTGATTCAAACACCTTAAGAGTTGAAAGAAAAAAGTTAAAAGTGACAAATATGGCTGGAGTTAAGACTTTATCAGTACCATTTACAGGCACTTATTTTGTCTGAACATCCAGCCATGTGTTTAGAAAACTCAAAACTACTTAAAATCTGTCAAACAACGGACCCTTATAGAAGGAACTATATTTGCTGATAGGCCAGTACAATGAGCCTACCTTTCCAATTCACATACCAAATGACAAGCATACAAAAAGGAAGCAACACAAGTACAGCACCCTTATCTCTGGTTTCACTCGTGTAGCTGAAAGTAGGACAAAAGTTGTAGTACAAGGAAATAACACAACACTACAGTGTTTTTTTTTACCTCCCTTTGTTCTTTCTTTTCTTTTCCTTTTTTTCTCTTTTTTTTTTTTTTTGCTTGTATCTGGCACTTTTTCAATGAAAATAATAGTGTCAGTACAAGAGGAAGTCTCGGCAGTGTTGCACAAAGTTTACTGGATTTTTTGAAATAGCTTGACCACGCGCTGCAAGATGTGTGACCTGACATTTAACATTATTATGGTGAAGTTGGGCCGCCTCCACTTGAAATCAGATTTTGGAAGCTATCACTTTTGTACATAGTTGAATGTAAATGTATAGAACTTAATTCATGTCAAAACTGTCTGCATGTGAGTATGGTGAGGTCCCACCTGGGGCTGTGCCAACAATTAGAATTACCTAACCCAAACGGCAAGAAAATTCATACACACTGACCTGGTATAAAGAGTTGAGAGCACGCAGAGAAGATTCCTGGGACATTATTCCACTAGCATGTTGAAGAAGCAAACTTCGTAGCCAAGGAATGGCACAAACCAACACTCCACCTCTGAAGTAACAGAAAAGAAGGAACATAAACACAGCTATCAGTGCGTTCGCGAGTGTGTGAAGTTAAATAGCTTAAAAGAACTATGCCATGAATAGTAGTCTATAGAGGAGGAATCTACAAATACTGTTGCCACTGATAGCGATCGTATGGTAGTACTAGGAGCAGCCAAAACCTGAACCACCCCACTGCCAGCAAAACCAAGAACAATCCCCACCAAACAGGGCAGTTCGGTGCAGGTTACCCATTTAACCAGCTCATAGACATCCCCATCCATGTCCATCTACTTTTAGGCAATTGATTGAGGATTAAGATTGACCAAAAAGGAGAAGAGGTTCATCTCTAAGGTCCTGTTTGTGCAAGCCGCTTTCCAACGGAAAGGGGAGGTCCGGCCTTGTCGTCGGTGTTTGGTGCGACAAGGAAATAAGAAAGGAAAGGGGTCTATTCCGGCACGATTTGTGCGTTGATTCCGCCATGACGAAGAAACGAAGTTCCTACCTCCCCAGGTGGGAACTTGGTCCTGCGGAAGAGGAAACCCAGAGTTTACCAAACGCAGCCTAAAGCACAAAACCATGAGTCCCACTTTCAGAAAATAAAAAACCCAGCATCAGAGGATAGTGTGTAAATTCTTGGGTTGATGATCATATAATTCCCATATCTTATATTTTCTACATTGCCAATAAAAATAAAGATCAAGATTCATTCCCCCCTAGCAGGGGACTTGAACTACGGTAGCAATGCTCTTTGAATCAGATCTACGCTAAAAAAATAGAAATTGGGATATTTCGTGACTTTTAAATGGTAATTTTGAGAAAATCTTCACTTTTTTTCTGAAGGGATCATTTGCAAGTAATGGTCAATCAAGTTGGAAGTGGATCAATAAATCTATTCAAGATTGATGCAAGCTTTTCAAGAGTAATCAGAACACAATGAGCATGTCAACAAAGTAGATAAACAAGGTTTACCTTGATTGGACCATAGACACTAGGAAGTTCAAAAGCTTAATAACATCTGATGGATTTAACAATGAAGTTGAGTTTGCAATCACCTGACAATGCAGTATTGTAAATCTAGATTAGGAGGCAACAAACAACAAGTTCAAACTATTGATATGATCATCGGAAGTATAAAATTTGCCGACATGTTGCTTTAGTAACATGCCCCCGATAACTCATGCAAGTCCTATGTAACTTCACACATATGCATGGTGGTGTCTGACAAAGACATGCAAGGCACAAACATGCAAACATGTTCAGCCAGCAATATAACTATTGTATAATGACATTCACAGATATCTGATAATATCATTGATGCATAGGTATCAAGTATGAACTAATTCAAGGGAAAACTAAATAACTGTATCTAAAACAATTAACCTTTTCGTCCTGTGTGTACAAGCAGTCCAACAAGAGTGCACGATCATCTGCATGTAGTGCTTGCTTAAGCATCACGTAAACAGAATCCGCACTTGGGGGTTTTGAAGAGAGATCCTGCTTTTGCTGGCTGTTTTTTGTAGGGTCATCAACAATGTTTAGGTTTGCAAGCTTCTCCCCCATGGTTGGCTCATTCACATCGTAGTCAACATCTAAGCCATCTGTAACCTCTAAATTACCTGCCAAGTAAGCAAAAAAGCCATATGTCAGAAGTGGATAGAGCTTGTTCATTCCAAACTTTGCAATAAAGAAACTAATATAACACACCATTTACTTGATAAAGAGAAAATGTTAAATAAATAAAGAATGCAAAATTAATCAAAATGTGCCAAGGGGGAAGCACTTCAAATTACATGAAGCAAGAAACCTCATCTCCATTTGGGAGTGCAGTATCATGGTCTGAATATAGTAGATCAATGGGATGAAATTTCTAGGAGACCTGGTTATGAGCCTCATGGAACTTGCAGTCAACCCTACGAAATTTGGATTGAACTTGGGGACTTCAGAAAATGCCAATCAATACAAAAGTAAAATTCTAAAAGCAACACCAAGCAAACAACAACAAAGGAAGACCAATAGTATTAGCGCCCTCCTTATCTATCAGCACGCTCTGACAAAGAAATCCTTCCTTGGCCAAATGATCAGCCTCTAAGTTTGCTCCCATTCACATGATAGAAGGTTGCATTCACAGCTCAAGCTGATTCGGGCACCTCTTCCACCGACATCAGCCATGTCCCAAGAAGCTCTACACAAGCCAGTCCCCCAGACACCCATCTAATCACACAGAGAATCTCCTTCCACCACGATACTAAGAAGATCCAAATGACAACCTTAGTGAAACCCCATTCGCATAGTCCGCAGTTCTGCCCAATTAACAAAGAAAACACCCACTGGGCATCTGAACCAGAAAAGGTGAGGATAGCCTATCGCGGACCATTACATATAATGCCACCAATACCTGCCATGACCAGATTATCCATGGTGCTCTCATCAAAAGCTTGAAACAACCCAATGGCAGGGGACACCATCTAGGTCTAATACAATGATTGGAGCCAGAAAGTAAGGCAACTTCAAGCAAATTCCTCATGATCACCCCAATAGAGAAATCCAGATTAGGAAGGAATCAAAACCCGCTTAACCTTATCTGGAAACTACTCTTGATAAGATGACTTATTCTTAAAGCATCAAGTTTCTCTCTTTCCAAATGGCCAAGATGACCGCCAAAAATGAGACCTGCCACATAAGGCAGCCTCTAGAAGAAACCACTGCCATAATGATGGATGCATTGGAGGACAGAAAAATGATATTGTGATGATTATTAGCAATATGTATCAGTTTTCAAAGGAAGGTTTTAAGCTAGAAAAAAGAATAAAATATCCCTAAACTAGAAATTTTTATTTCATTTTATTTTATTTAGTTCTCCAGCAGTATTGGCTCCTAATAACATGTAAGTCCCTTTATCAGGAAAATGTTCTGCTACGAGCAGAGTGTATGTGCAGTTCAGATCTTTGAGGCCCACTTGGGCTGATCGGTGCAGCCCCTTTGATAATCTTATCATCCCATGAATTGGCATGAGGCCTAATTTTACACTTATTAAGCCTTCACATTCCATTGGATCGATTTTCAAAAACATCCATGATTAAGAATACTTGAGATGCCATTTAACTTTTAAGGATTTTAAATCAAGGGCTAGGATAATCTGGTAGGGTTATTTTTTGGATCTCCCTTGTCTATAAGGATACCTTTCCATCTGCCCTTCTCCCATTGATAGACATTCATCGAAGGGGACCCCATGTGCCAGACTGCATATAAGAAATATGCAATCTGCTCATAGGAAAACATTCTCCGCCTCTATCATTGTCTGATACTATATTGTTGAATCTGTTGAGATTCAGTCATGTTGTTCTCTCTATTGGCTAGAATTTGTATAAATTAATTTAAAAAATGAAACACATGAAAGCTATGCTTCTCTTCATTTTACTGAGCCAAGGAATAAATACCGCACATAGTTGTAGACACGCAATTTGACAAAGACTAAGACCCTTCAAAAGTGTGGAAAACAGATTCCATGGAAAATTAATAATTCCATAGAAAATGAAGGATAAAGGAAAAATAGTGCAAGACACAAAAAGAAGAAGACTGGCTGAAACTATGAAGAAAACAGAGTTCAACAGGCTGAGAACGGAGCAAAACAAGAAAAAGGGCGTGGACAAAACTTTCACAGCTACAAGTGAAAAGTTAGGCCTGGACAGGACTCTCACACCTACAAATGGAGATTTAGGCTTCGACAGAACTCCCATGCCTACAAATGAAGAGTTAGGCTTGGATAGGACCCCTACAACTACAAATGGAGATTTGGCTTAGACAAAACTCCCATACCTACAAAAGAAGATTTAGGCTTGGAAAGGATCACCAGGCCTACAAATGAAGATTTAGGGTTGGACAGGGCTTGCACGCCTACAAATCAAGTACAATCATGAATGTCCTGCCTAGAAATAAGACAACAGACTTCAAAAGCGCATATCTACCTTGAAATAACTCAGATTTGGACAATATTAGAGTCTACAGATATCTACTCAGAAAAAGTTCTATCATGAATGTCTCACCTAGAAATAAGGCAACGGACTTCAAAAGCCCATATCTCCCTTGAAACAACTCAGATTTGGACAAATATTGGAGTCTATAGACATCTACTCGGAAAAAGCTTTCCAACGTCACATTGTGGGTGAAAAATCCATCTGACACAGATCAGCCAATTGAAGTTTCAACTGTCAAAGAAAAGGCATGAAAACTTGGCGTGGAGGTGCACTCCACACGCCAAGATCCTCCCTTGGACAGGAAGAGTGGAGGGGGATCCAAACACTATAAATAGAGGCCTTTACCCCCCATTACACATCTTTTGCCTATCGCTCTTCCCTTTTCATTGCTTCTCTTGCTCATTTGAAGTTTCTTTTTTATGTGGTCCATCGCTATCTTGGAAACCCGGAATTAGTAACAATCTCTAACTTGGCTCTTAGACACAAAGATTCAATGTATCTCCCTCCTCCCTTGTGGCATCTCTTACCTTAGCCTTGAGACTCCTTGGAACAAGCTTGCTTCGTCCACTGCAGTTCTTGCCTTTCCTCAAGCAGATCCTTGGCTTCCAAGATCCACCCTCCATCTACTGTAGTCAAAACATTTGGCCTTGCATGTGTTTGGGCATATGTGCCTTCCCCATTGGTGGACTTGGCTTCTGTGTTGGAACCCTTTAAATGGTTCTTGTGTATGCACCTTCTCCCTTGTGTGGTTCTTGCAATAAGTTTTGAAACCCCTTGGGACAAGCGAGCCTTCTCCTTTGTGTGGTCTTCACCTTAGTTTTGAGACCCCTTGGGACAAGTGTGCTTCTTCCGTTGTGTGGTCCTTGTCTTAGTCTTGAGACCCCAATGAATGGTTTTTTCTTGGTATTCAAACTCTCCAAGCATCTAGAACAACCATGTGGTCAGACAATTCTTTGGGGACTTGAGATCCATTTAGATCCCAAAATACTGCAGGTTCTATCTTGATCTAGGGGGTTCGTATAAGGGGTATTGGTGGTCATCAGGCTAATCAAGAGCTTGGTGTGGACCCAGAATCACTGGTTTCCCAACTGTGCATCTTATCCAAGCTATGGACATCATCCAAACAAAGCAGTAAAAAGATGGGTCTCTCTAGACCCTTAGACGTAGGCACTCATTCCCGAACCACGTAAAAATCCAATTGTTCCTTTGCGGTGATTGTACTTATTCTCTTCTTTTCTTTTAAATTGGGTACCTTGTACTCCAGTGACTCCTACCCGAAAGAAAAAAACCCTTTTGGAGCCTTAAGGATATCTTTAAACCTATTTTATTCTTTACAATAGTCATAGGTGGCAATAATGAATTACAGAGATAGGTCCAAACATAATATTTGATCAACTCCGAAAATTTGACTATACTTGAGAAAATTCATGAAATACAGTGGTCCAAAGGAAAAGGTGAGTTAAAAGAAGGGGAAGAAACAAATAGTGAGGACTTGTCCTTGTTGATCAATTATGACTGCCCCAGGAAAAATAAGATAAATCGTCTGAAGATTGTGATCATTGATTAATGAAGATTATGACCTGGAATGTTTGTGAATGTGGCACATCCACAAAATGCATCCCAATCAAGGGACTGTTAAAGAATGTCAATCAAATATTTGATTGGAAGTTTGTAGTCATACAAATACTTTTGATAATGAGTTCTATTTTTAAGGTTTGTAAAACTTATATAACTTGGCATGGCATGTATCAGGCTTTGGCTGTAAACCCCACATTCATATGATATATATGCAACTCATGTTTGTGAATTCTCGCACCTTTTCCTAGTCTGCTGTTGAAATTTAAACTCATTGTAAGTTATGAAGGCAAATTGTTATTTTTTCCAGGGGAAGCAAATGGTTTCTTAGGGGACTTCCTATTTTGGTAAAACACTTTGCTCATAAAACTATTTTCCAATGATTAAATTTTACTTGTATGCGCGTATTTATTTTCATAGGTGGAAGGGTGTGAAACTGATGGGGGCATCAAGTCAAGGAGCAAGAGGAAAATAAGTCACATGGTCCCGTTATGGATGGATTATCCTTTTATGGGGATAATCCATCATGGTTTACAAGATCCACTGTTGGATCGAGGTTCGGAGGAAGATACACCATTGAAGATATCCCTAGGCATTCAAGCAAAAGGCCCCACACTAGGATGGGCCGAGGGGGAAGACTTGTTGCTGATTTGAAAGTGTTTTAATTTTAAATAAGGGCCCTAATTGCTTTAGTAGAGTTATTTAATAAAACAAGGGCCCATAGTATGAAGTTTTAATTAAATGTGTAAAGAGGAGGGCCCTGCATCTTAAACACTACACAAAGAGTTCGTGAAAGGGGATGACTTGCGCACGTATCCCCATGCGCAAGTCATCCCACATTTGGCCACTTTCTTTGCTGTTTTTTTTTTATTTCTTTCTTTATGCACTTTATTTATTGGTTTTATCTCATGTAAACTCTTTTAAATCTCAACCATCCAATGTTTAGGGTTGAGTTTCTTCTCCTTTAAGTTGTAACTCCATCCTTGGATACCATTATTGATAAAAAAGAAAACACCCATCCATGAAAGCTTCTTTGGACTTCTCCTTATAAGTTTTTTATATTTCTTCGCCCTAATTGGGGAGTTTGGTGTGAGGCCAATAAATCGATGTGAGGCCAATAAATCGATCTTCACAAAAGGTAATCTCCATCTTTTCTTTCTTTTGGTTAAGATCTCCATCCCCTCCACTTAGATCTCTGCAATCAGCCCTAAGAAAACCCTTATTCTCCTCTTGGATCTAGCCAAATATTGGCAAAATGAAGGAAAACCTTCCCAACAGTTCTAGATCTGAAGTTTGGCTATTATAAAACCTGCAATCAGATCTGAAATCTGATAAGATACAGCCCCAAACAGCCACTAGATCTGAATATCACCAATATTGGATAGATCTGAACCCTAGATTTGAAAACCAGATTCCTTCATATTGGAAGAATACCCTATTAATACAGTTCACACAAATTTGAATCTTGATTTTGAGATCTGAAAATTAATTGGACTTGAATCCCTAGAGTGGTTGGGAGTTCTAACTCCCAAGGATCTATCTCCCCACCTTAGGAACATCATTTGCAGGCCTGTGATTTAAATGGCAGATTTAAACAAGTCTCTTTTGCTGACTTTAATTATGATCTTGTGCTGGTGCCAACTTTATGTTAATTAGTGTGCATATTATTTGGATACTTGATCTCTGTTTGCATTTCATTCAACATTTCTTAGGTCCTGCATCAGAAACTTTTTCCTGAGAAAGTTTTACAAACATTACCTGAACATGGAATGTTCCTAGTTCCTATCAAAACTTGACCTATTTTTCTCGCCCGAATTGTCAACACACTATATAAAAACCCCACTTCATAGTAATCTCTTCCTTTTTGTAGGAAAAAGAGAAGCATTCCCCAAGGATAGATTCAACAGCCTGTCTTTCCATCAACAATCAATAAGGCACCAAGAAATCCACTAGGAACTATGGTGGATAGATAACTGGTAAACACGATTTTGTCGTTGGGGTTTGTTGTTTTTTTGTGTGTGTGTGTGTGTGGGGGGGGGGGGGGGGGGGGGTGTGGTTGGGTTGTAACCGGTAAATACTATTTTGAAGGGAATCTTCTCCAGTCAACAATTCCGCATGCAGATGTGACAGCCATCACAATAAGCATATTTTAAGGGAGACTCCCAGTCTTTTAACAGGGCCCAATGTACCTCTGATGGTCCAATCTGAACATCCACGCAAGTGAAAATTTCACACTATTTTGGAACCGTAATGTTTTGAAAGTGCTTTAATCCATGATCGGCAACAGAAACAACACAATGAAAGAAAATGACATCAACTAAATTGTCCTGCTTACCAGAAGCAACTTGATTCCCTGCACTTGCAAGATCTGGATCAGATAGCACTCGCTTCTTTTTTACTCTTTTATTCTCACTGGTGGCATCCATTGCTTCTAACTTAGGATTATGGTGACCCATGTCCACATTTACTGCAAGTTAAAAACCAATTGTTATGAGAGTAAGATAGCCTGAGGCTTTATTCTGAGGCTTCAAGAATAAAGGCTGGGATGTGGAATGCTTCACAAGAATAAAGCCTGAGGCTTCAAGATAATCCAAGCCTCCAAAATAACAGGTTCGTCAAAGGCATGCATGCATGCATCCATGAACATATGTAGGTCGTAGAATGCTTCACAATTACAACAGAAATTGCAATATGGCACCGAACCACTGAATAGCTCAGTGGTAGAGGCATTTCACTTCCTAGGGATGATACGGGGTCAATCGCAGACCCCTATGTTAGACCCACGGTACTGTACCACTCATCCAATGTAGCAAAAAATAAAAATAAAAAATTAAAATATGGCTGCAGAAGTAGCATTTAAGAAGCAAATAAAGCAGGCACATGGTCCAACAAGCAAATAAAGCAGGTGTATGGTCACAGTTGCCATTGACCCTGAAATGATACGACATTGCATATCATCACAGGTCATGGCTGTTGCTTAGTGAGTTTTTTTTTTACCCCAAAAAAATATTTAAAAAATTCCAAAACCAGAATATTAAAAAAATTCTAGAAAGCAACATTTGTTTTCATTAGTACACACTATAAACCAAAAATATCAATCTCCCTAAGTCAAAACATCATGTAACATTGTTTATTCTTTACTAACTAAAATCCAAATTATTCAATAACTATCACCCTTTATATAAGCTTTGCCAAAAAAAAAAAAAAAGAAGAGGATTTTAACAAAAAAATCCCTATAAGTAAAAAAGGATCTAAAATATATGTAACAACCGCAGAGGTCCCATGGGCCCTTTTTGGTTTTTTTTTTTTTTTGGGGTTTTGCTGAGCGGTGATATTCCATCTCACTTGCATATATGAGCTTCTTCTTCCTCATCCTCCTTCCTCCTTCCTAATATGGTGACTTTAGTCTTGGACTTGGGTGCAGGTAGAAGCTTATTACCAAAACACCTCGGTATCATATATGCCCATTTAAACACATCATCTTCCACATCCTTTTTTCTTTCTTTCATTTTCTTTTTTCTCTTTTCCTCTCTCAGTCATTTCATCAAACACCCTACAGGTATGTCCTAAGCTGTCACACTTTCCATACATGTCATCCAAGTGCTCTATAAACAGGCATCCCTCTCAGTCATTTAGTTAAACACCTTACAGGCATTTAACTCAAAATGTAAAATCACGTGCTTGGCCAGCAGTATATCCCCGTTCACCTACTCATTTTTTTCTTCTTCTTCACAGTTAAGCGGAGATATCGCCACCCATGTCAAATTCGGAAAAAAATTACGTGCTTGGCCAGCAACGATATCCCCGCTCACCTACTCATTTTTTCTTCTTCTTCACAGTTAAGCAAGGATATCGCCTACCATGTCAGATTCAGGGGAAAAAAAAAGGCTCTGTGTTTGGAGGTGGTCGGGCAGGTGATGGTGGTTGGATGGTGATGATTGGTGAATTTGAAGATGGTGGTGAAAGAAAAATGTAAGAGGTTGACGTTGGTTTAGATGTTGTGAACTGGAATGGTAGGAAAAGGGGATACAAAGGAAATGAGATGAGATGATGATGGGTTAAAATACTTGAGCAATACCCGTAAAGTGTTTAACGAAATGACTAAGAGGGACGTTTATTTATAAAGCATTTGGAGGACATGTATGGAAAATGTGATAGCTTGGGACATACCTATTTGTTGTTTGATGAAATGACTGAGAGGGATTAAAGGTTGAAAAGAGAAAAAAGAAAATAAAAGAAAGAAAAAGGGATGTGGAAGATAATGTATTTAAATGGGTATATATGATACCGAGGTGTTTTGGTAATAAGCTCCTACTTGCACCCAAGTTCAAGACAATGAAGTCATCATATCATGAAGGAAAAGGGAGGAGAAGGAAGGAGGAGGAAGGATAAGGAAAAAGAAGCTTGTATATGTGAGTGAGGGGGGATATTACCGCTCAGCCAAAAAAAAAAAAAACAAAACAAAAAAAGGCCCATGGGACCACGGCAGTGGTTACATATATTTTAGGTCCTTTTTGATCTATAGAGAGTCTAACAGGATTTTTTTTTTTTTGTAAAATCTTCAAAAAAAAACTTAAATTAAAGTTGGGCCAAGCATTAAATTAACCATGCAACATGATAAGAGTCATTGGCCTATCAGATACACTGTGCTTACTATCCATTTAATGAATTTAGATGAGCAATTGGCAAGACCCAATTTTAGGTCCACTATTAGATTGACCAATACAAACCACTTGAATTTTTCCTCATATTTTAGTGATCAATATGAGAGTGGCCCAACTCATATTTGATTAAGATTTGTTGAAGGCCCAATCAAGAGAAAGCACAGACTTTGAGTGGTTCAAGTTTTCATAAGTGGGCTCGATTATGTTAATTAAAAAAAAAGTGTGATCCATAGTGGAGCCCACATGTTAAAAATCTAATCAGCGCAAAATAAATGGCCCTAATTTTATGGGCCTCAGCTAAATGTCAATCCAAGTAGGAGACGTAACTTGATCAATGTGACAGTGGGCTCATGTCCTTTTTCTTGATTTTCAGCCATTTGGAAATGTGAGAAGGCAAAAAAAGAGGGAAAGAATGGATTTTTGTGCTTTTGGGCCGATATTTTGACTGACATTTTGGAAAGTTTTAGCAATACAAGACCAAAACCAATACATAATAAAATACCAGTTCGGTCTCAGCTGATACGGGTTCATATTGACCTATACGTACTGGTATTGCCCAGTATTTTAAACCATGGTGAGCAGATATGATTGAGTAAATAAATGAGTAAAAATAGTTACCACAGTACCAGTGGCAGCAGCAGTTAGTAATAAGCACATGGAAGCAAGCAATCATCAGTCATGAATAAATGATGGTGATCATGATCAACTGATGATGGTGGTGGTTATAAAAAAAAAATTAAAAAAAAAAACATCATACCATCAGCTCTGGAAATCCCATTTTCTTGAGGTCCGACAACCACTCCAGGACCTGAAGTTTCATTTTTAGCTGTTATGACGACTTCCTCCCCAGGATCAGTCATCTCCAATAGATTAAATTGTGGAACAGATGGGGAACCATAGGCAACAATGACTGAAATCTGACCATTCTTGTTAAAATCATGTAACCTTACAGCAATTATAGGAATTCGACTCTTCTTGGTACTCTTTTGCTGGTCTATTTCTGCCTTGACAGATTTGACAACAATCCTAGAGGGAGTAACATCTGCTTGTGAAATGGTCATCAAGTCCCATAAATAAGCAATGCCACCCTCTGAGACACAGAGGATGACCAGACCATCATCCTTGAAAGAATTTCTGCATTCCAACATTATTGGGGGATTTTTCATGGATAAGGTAGCCATCAATGTTCCAGTTCTCCTCTCCTGATTACTCTCCCATAAATAAAGTTGCTTTTCACCTGGACCAGATGAAACAACAGCCTTACCATCTGAAGAAGCAATATACAGGATGGGAATCTGTAACAATAACAGGGTTTAGTAAGTATCTTTAATTAACGGAGAGAAAGATACATAATAGAGAGATGAAATCCAATTAGATGAGAGAAAAGGATGCCACACACAGAATGAGCAGAGAACTTTCCAGTCTCCTTTTTCTTTTCCATGCTGAAGACTCGTATCTTATCACTGCCCACGGCTAAAAATTTCTCATCTGGGATAACAGGGAAGACGCAATCATAATGAAGAAACAGGCAAATATTCAAGAGATTACTTAAACAAGAAAGTGGCAGTAAAGGAAACAAAAAGCATGAGTACATATTCACCTCTGCACATTCAGCAGTAATGGTTAGGTACAAAACTTATTTCATCAGGCCATCTATATGATGTTTCAAATTCCAATGAATCAAATACTAGTTATAAATGCATTAGATCTAGATAAAGTATGACTAACAGGAATATAAGTTATTATAAGAGGTTAAATCATATGTTTTATGATGACAAAAAAAAAGGTTTCCTTTTTTATTGTCAAATAAAGAAGTATCCTATTACACAAGGAGTCAGCAAAAATGAGGCACATGGTAAAAGTGGACCACACCACGGATCTGATGGACCACACACCTTGGATAGACCACACTTAAAAAGTCTGCCAAATTGGAAGATCCCAACCATCCAACTTTTTTTATCTCTCCTTCCACTAAATGTGGTTTTTTTATCTTTAAGGTGTAGGAGAGGTGAAGGAGTGGAAAAGAAAATTCTACTCAGAGATGAACAAAAACAGAAGGCATCAATACAAAAACTGATCATCCACACCTCACACCACACTCCTTCCGAGTAGGTCTTTGAGCATGGAGCCACCCACAGCCACTATAAGCACAATTTGTAATAGCTGACTGAATAGCACAAAAAGGAGTCGCTCTCAATAATAGCATCACAAGCATTAAGCTGCAGGAAAAAGACCAACGACTCGAAGAACCACCCTCATGATTATGAACAGTGCCCCCAATCTCTTCTTTTAATAAGTTTTTCATTAGTACCATCAAATTTCAAATAAAAACAAATCAGAGGGGAAACCCTTAACCACATAACAGTCAGAAAAACAGAACTCAAACTTATGCAGAAAAAACAAGCATAGGTCAAAAGCACAAATCCCGTCAAATTCCCTCTTAGAAAATGCACAAGAAATCACTCTGCAGCTCACTTGTCAAGCAACACCCTCAGCAGAAATCAGGCTAGTACATGAAATCCTATTATTGCTTGCAATCATAAAGACCAGAAAACTGATATCCAATCAATACCAAATAAACATCAGTACAATCCGGACATTGAACTCTGAGATCAAACCCCCCACCCCACCCCACCCCACCTCCCCCCAATATTAGTTTTAAAAATGCTAATACTATGGATAGCTGATGTGAGGATACTTTTAAGGTTAGGTCAGGCGTGGGTTGATCAATGCAATGAGATTTTATCAGGAAGGAAAATCTTGTGCTGGTGTACAATGCACTCATTAACACTTAATTCTGTGTTTAGTTGCAAGGATGAACAGGATACAAGGATTTGAAAAAGGGATCTGTCATGTAGGTTCTTTGACAAGTTTTCATTAACTTCTTACCTTCCATGTGGGCTTCCCGAGAGGTGCTTTGGCATTGCAGGTTTGGTTCCAAGAAGGCATGAAGCTTTTTGTTGGAAAAGATACTCAAAATGGATAACCTATGCAAAAGAAGAATTGCACCCATCAAACCCCTTGCAACACTATCATTTATGTGATAGTGAAAAAGAGTTTGTAGATCACCTGTTCATACGGTGTAGGTTTGTAAGGGAGATCCGGATGACAATTTTTTCTTTGTCTGGAACTTGTTCAGTTCCCAGGGAATGTTGGCACTTGGCACATTCCAAAAAGGAAGACAATTTGATCAACATGCAAAGAATGGAATGATTGGGTAATCGATCATAAAGAGAGACAAGTGGAGGAGATAACTTGAGCTCATAAGGGTATCATATTGGGAAGCAGCTGTGAAAGAATTTGAAGGCATTTTCATTGCAGATATTTTGATGAACCAGAAGCTAGAAATGTTAACAGGCTAAAGGAGATTGAACAATGTCAATCGATTGGCATTCAACACAGACAGGACGGTTTGAATTCAATAAGGATGGAGCCGCCAAGGGGAAGCCAAGACCGACCTATACTGAAGATTGCTAAGGAATAGTAACGGAGAAGCACTGACATCCTATCTGGGACCAGTTGGAAAGAATCAAATGAAGCAGAGATTCTGGAGATCCAACAGGCATTACTTTGTCAAGAGAGGTCCCAAGGGAAGCTAAAATTACAGAAAATCCAGAATCTTGTAAAAAGCTAGAATATGTTTTTTTTTTTCAAAAGTAACTAACATAAGGGGGTGTAGCGGTCCCCTTATTATATATATATATATATTTCATTCGGGTGTGTCTTCTAGCCTAAGATTAGAAGAAAGTGATGTTAGGGACCCAGATTGGGGAAGAATTATGGTAAAAATGAACGAAGAGAAGTAAAAAGAGAGAAAGGGGACTCTTTGAAGTCGTCAAAAGCCATTATGTAGCAGCACTAACACACAAATAGCGTAGCGGCCCTTACCACTACAGCCAATATGTAGCGTAGCGACTGCTATTTTGATCCATGCCTGTGACTAACAATCCATTCCTCTGATATTTTCTTCCTACATGTTGCATTGAAACCGGGTAGCCGTTCTGAAACTCCTCATTTGCCCATTGGAAAATCTCTATATCAAATCATGTTTGAATTGTAGATACGAGAATACAAAGTGATATAGCTAAATGATTTGAAATGCTAAAGATTTTCCAGTGATCAGCAGCCTCACAGCGTCTGCCTTATTTTGCAGCACATATAGTGTGGCGTTAGGGACATCGACTTTCTTAGGAAGTGTGCATACTTTGAGCACAGAAGATGACCTCTGAAATTCTGAAAGAGAAAAAAAACCTTCATGTGATTGTAAATTTCAACATGTTTTTAATTTTAGCCCCACCAAGAAATTTCAAGGGCTCATCATCTAGCATTGTAAGATGAGGAGAAATAGAGACAAAAAAAATGCTTCATCTAAGATATTCACCATAGTAGCTAGAAACAAGAATATTATGTTTAATGGGCAATGGCTATCAATACCACTTAGGAGTTAATGCAAGTGATAAGTAAAGCTTTACTCACCAGTGGAAAAGGCTAAAGAAGCAATTGGCTTTTTTGAAGCCTTGAATTTCCCTAGAATTTCTCCTGTTTTGGAATCAAGCTCGCATACCATTCCATCAATACCAGCAGTGTGAAGAGCTCGACCTTTATTTGCAAAAGAAAGACATGTGGCTCCACTATGCAAAGGACCAAAAATGAATATTAGTCACCCATGACCAAGAGGTTGAAAACTATCTAGCTTTTGTTGAATGTAACAAAGGTTCTTCTTCTTCTTTAAACAACAACGGTTCTTGATTTTTTCTGCTTAATAGAATAGAAATATTTTTGTTGAATTTTGAAAATAATTATTATGAAAAAGGGTATAATAAAATCTTACACGACCAGGTATGTCAAACCTAAAACAACAGTTTTTTTTTTTTTTTTTTTTGGGTGTTGTTTGGTGTTGGGGGGGGGGGGGGGGGGGGGGGGGGGGCATTGTTGTTGAATAAAAGCATATTCCACAACTATCACTATCAGCATCAAGAAATAGTATCTTCTAGTGTATTGTACATATGAAGAAAGTCTATGTGTGGGTCTGCAGGTCCAGCTTGTAGTTTTCAGACAAGGTGCTAGTCTGCCATATCCATTTGTTGAGTAGTTGGAAGTTGGAGCTATACATGATGCTCTAGTTCCATCCATCATTTCATTAAAATAATAATAAAAAAACAGCTTATTTAAGGGTGGGATCCTTGGTTTTCACCCAAGTCTGGGAAATTCAGCCGAATTCAATATCTAGTTGCATTTTCCACCATTTCTGCTACTTAAATATCTATAAACATTCTTTTTCATTTTGATATCTGAACGTAAGAAATATGGAGCATCTAAATTTACTTTGTCCTGCAACATCACACATATTGGTGTGCTAGTTATGAAGCCTTTGGAATGCAATAAAAAGATAATTGCAACAACAAGGGAAATTAATGGATAAGAATTAAAGTAACTTCATTATATACAATAGATAATTCAACTTACCCAGGGTGACATTCTTCAGATGTCCACATCTTCTCACCAGTGTGAACATTTAAGGCAAAAACATCACCCCCAATTGTGCCAAGAGTAAGTATGAACATCCCACCTTTTCTACGCTGCAGGATAGCGACAGATTCAGATACTAGAGGAGACAAGCATGACAACGGATTAGAACACCTTACAATATTCAAATATATTTGGAGCGGTAACCTTCTTTCCAATGAAGCTGCATGCAATGCAGGAATAAGTTCCAGTAGAGTCCCCATCTGGGTCTTTCCATTCTGCCAAGAGATCTCCACTGCTTGTATTCCAGATCTGCAATTAACATGAAAAACTTATTTAAAATTATTTCTTCTCGTCGAAAAGAAAATCCAACAGCAGCTAAGAAGCCACATCACATTTGGAACATGCTCATTGTTTATCATTCACAAAAGGGCAAAAAGAATTTCTCATTGTTGTAACAACAAGACTTCCGCAGGTTCCGAACTACTTTCTTTAAAAGAACAGCACGCACTTGATTAACACAGATTTTGTGCAACCTGGAATTCCATCAAAGAACAATTGTTCCAATAATAAAGAAGATAAAATAGCACATATAATAGATGGGATGAAATTCATTTAGACATGTAAAAGAATATTAAGAGCCCATCCGCCTACTTGATCTTGAATTCTAGGCGTGATTATGGTAAATGGGCCAGTATCTAGGATAATTCAATGAAGACCAGGAGTGAAGGGTCTAAGCGGAGATGTGGATGGGACCATGGCAACGATTAACAAGGATAATCAGTTCCCATCAAAATAAATAATACATTTGATGCAACTTTATGGGTCTTCACATTCAATTTTCTGCTCACTGCTTATAACTCCTAGGAATTCAACAACAACTAAATAAATGGTCTCTAAAATATCGCAAAATCATACAAAGCAACGAAGCAAGAGCAAGAGATAAAGCAAGCAAATGGATTGTGCAGAACAAAAGAATACAAAGAATGCAAAGATAACAACTTGAAGCACAAAACGAAACAAAATCGCCGCAAACCCGGAAGTGAATTCAGTCTAATACCCAGTTTTTTCAACCCAACTCTGAGACAATAGGCGCGCCACTGCCCCAGTTTCTTGGGGCACCAAAAGAACACTTTTTTCTTGTCTTTTTCTCATGGAAAATGGAACCAAACTGAGATAGAAGCGGAAATGTCCCTCCTTTTCTCATCCAATCAATAGGTACTTCTCTCAGATCATCGAGAATTCAAGTTTCAATGATTAAAGCCTCAAAAAGTTCACTTTTTTTGAACAGATAGAGATGTAGAACTTCAAGAGCACATAATCACAATGCATTTATAGAAATCTTCAAGAATTTTGATATTATTCGAACCGTAAAACCCTAGTTTTTCAATGCCGTGATGAAGGAAAACAGGAGGAGAAAGGAAGAGAAGGAAGAGAACCCCACTTTGACGTTTCCATCTGAGGATACGATGGAGAGAAAATCCCCTTCGGCCGTGAAGGATCTGAGGAAAGATTCGATCTTTGCTCGCCCCATCGGAAGCAGAAACTGCACAAACCCAGTCCCCAAATGGAGTAGGGTTTAGGGTTTTAGAGAGATTTTTCTCCCGGATTCCAACATGCGGGAATTTCAATCCCGACCCTCCATCGGGAGGGAGTGGGACCGTCAGTTAGAAGGAAGGGTCCACTTTTGGACGGTCCAGATTAAGGCTCAAACATCCAGCTGCTTGTAGGAAATTTTTTTTTTTTATGCTGTGGATGCTGCATGTGTTAAAAAACAAGTGTAGAATAGTGAGTTTGATATTTACACCCTTTTAAAAGAGTTTATTTTCACACCAATTTTACACCTCATTCCCGTTAAGGGTATATAAGGCATTACAAGCAAATGAACCAAAATTTATTTTCCATCCTTAATTTTTATTTTAAAATTTCCTTAGGCTCTAGTGGTGGTCATTTGAAGTATGAACCGCTCCGATGTTTTCTACAGGACCAAATTTTGGGTCAACGGGGAGATTGGTCAAGTGTAATATCAAGTGAAATGTTCTAAAAAATTTGTGTTTTAATTACAGTGAAATCAACCCATTTAAATCTAAAGTCACAATAATGCTTCTATCTGTTGTAAAACTGATCATGTATGATAAACTTAAAAAACTATTAGAAGAATCATGTGTTTATCCCAGATCAACTTAATGATGGGCCATCTCCTACTAGAATGAAATTTCATGAGGATTTGTACGAGAAGGGGCATTTATTTTGAAAGTTTAGATTTTCACTAGGTGAATTCCATTTGAACCTTATGAGTTTGAGGCCCAACGTTCTAATTTCAAATAAGTGAATTCACCTTGGGTAAATCATAGGCACACAAGGCACCTTGCATAAATTGGTTTAGAATATCACAGTCAGTTTTCCAATTACTTATTTAATAGCCATCAAGGCAGTGGTTCAGTTGATTTGACCCTTAGGTTTGCTCCCCAATATCTGAAGTTTGCCTCCGCCCCTTCGTTATTTAGATATTATATGTGTGGCTATGCATGTACCCTTAAGAAATAGTCTTTGATTATCAAAATCGGATAACTCCAAGGCTGGAGGCCGAAGGTCTGAAGGCTGAGCTGGCAAAGCCGAGAAGTACCCTAGGTCATTAAAAAAAAAATTTTACTTATCAAATATGTGTTATAGTTTTCAACACTAAAATCTTCAGTCTCTCCAAGCCTTGCTTTCCCTTTTTTTTTTTTTTTTACTGCTAGTGGATTCATTTGGGAGAGAGAGAGAGAGAGCGCTAATGTTTGGTTGAGAAGTAAGGGATGAAAAATCTTATGCAGTGAAATTTAAAAATTCCAAGAGACAAGGGGACAAGAATTCCTTCCCTCTTAAAGGCCTTGTCAGTGGACAAACAACTATGAAAGTCTATAATTTCCATCTGAACTAAATTAGTGCCTATGCCTGAAAAATTCCTACAATGATATCAATATCCGGATTTTTTCAGTTGAGGTTCTCCAATATTTTGCCATGTAGACTTATTTGAATTGCAAAATTCTCAAGGTTCCTTAAACAAATGGACTCAAAAAAAAAAAAAAAAAAAAAGAAGCAAGACCTGCTGAAATTATCATTCGACACTAGAAAATGATGGCAATGTCAGAAGCCTGGTTATCCCAATCTCAGTATTCTAACACCATCACTCGATAGAGAAATTGCTCTCCTTTTTTTTTCTTTCTTTCTTTAATGTCCCATGTACACAACAATCCCAATCAGTCAAATATGTTATCCTCAAAGTGATATAACATAACAAGGGTAAGTAAACATTTTCTACTGAAATCAACAACCTTCAAAATCAAATTAGCATCTTAGGAGCAAATTCAAGCCGGACCCCAGAATTTATAACATCTCGGCAAGTAAATGCTCATTGTAGCATATATCTACAGGTCCCCACCTTGATGATATCTCTGGCAACAACTTTTGTCTCAGTATTTTACTAGATGATCATAGCTGCTGCCATAGCACACAGCCCCTCTCTGTTTCTTATTTACAGGCCCCTACCCTAGTGATATCTCTGGTGACCTTTCAGTCTCTGTATTTTACTTGATGTTCATAGCTGCTGACATGGCACGCAGCTCCTTAGCTATCTCCGAGAAGGATGGCCTTAAGCTAGGATCATATGACCAACATCTCTCCATCAACGATCTCCATAGTGGATCACACCAGTTAGGAATCTCAGGTCGCAGATCCCCCTTAAGAATGCCAGCTGAAAGCATAGGGAGCAAATAGATACATGTTAAAGAAAATTACAGATCCTTTTATGTGCATGAGACAAACAGATGATTTTCGCTCAAATGCGTGGCATACATGCATACATATAGTTATGAACTATGGTTCTAGTTTACAATCAAAAAATCTGTTAGCTCCATATTATCCTTGACTCATCCCATCTTGCCCTCAACTTATTTTTTTAGGTATCACTAGTGTTTCTTTCTTCAACACTAAGTTGTAGCACAAGTAATTATTGGTGCATTTGGGTGTACATATAATCCATGCTTCCCTATGACGTAGACTACTGGCCGTATGCAAAGTGTATTTGGTCTCCATGTGAGATTCTGCATTATAGGAAGTTCCAACTATCACATGGCATTTTGGCAGAGATCTGTACAGTGGAAGACACCTTTCACAAATCTGAATGCTGTGAAGGTTCCACTTCCCTGATAATTATATTTTATTGAGACAAACAACAAAGAAGCAATAACGCAAGTATAAAAGACTTATGCCCAAAGGAAAAATTACACAAAAATAACCTCCCAAGGAGAAGATCTAAGGACCCCTTGTTTGGCTAAGGAACCCGCCAACCCATTAGCTGATCTGACAATTGGTCATGTCCCTGAATATACCAAAAAGATACTTTATTAGTCCCGGGGACCACATTCCTTCTCTATTTCTACTAAGTAACATGCTTCTAGGTTAAAAGTAAGGGTAAAGATCAAAGATGGAGATCTACAAGGGACCACCTAAATATCATAGGAACTTGATTGTTCCTCGTAGATCCTCCAACTGCAAGTTCCCCTCCCTCCTTCTCAAGTTCTTGTCCACGAATTCCTAGGAACTCAGCATTAATTTGCAAATGTGCCCTTTGGGTGATGGAGTACTATGCATTTGCACCTATAGACCATAGCTTATGTGCACATTTTTAATAATACTGAATGATACTTTAAAATTCTGCACGTACAACAATAACAAAATGCACTTATTTTAGGGGTTTGCATTTAAAACATTTAAAATAAGGAGGCATGTTAGTAATTTCATGGATCATCTATGAAGACTGGTAATGTTCTGATAAATTAGTAGAATTAGGCCTACAAACCATGTAGATTATTAAATTAAATCACGTAAACTAAAATTATGAATTGATTGAACATACATAGTCAATGAGAATGAACTACAAATTTGATTAACCTTGAATAGATTAAATGCAACTTGGAAAACCATGATTGGATCAAAATACGAAAGACGACTTTCGAGAGGAATTAGTTGAATTATCCAAATTACTAAACTCCAAGACAGAACACCAAACATAATCGAGTCTCAAATAGAAGTATACCTATTATTTCCTCAGAACGCATGTCTGCATAAGGCTCCTCCCCAGTTAATAGTTCCCACATGACTATCCCGAAAGAGTAAACATCAACCTACAATATAGGCATAAAGGTATATCTAAGTGATCATTGAAATTAGAAGTGAGAAATGAAGCATAAATGCTTTTAAAGGTTCATAGATGAAAAATTGCAACCTTCTCAGTCACCATGTTGCTTTTACCCATCATCAAAAGCTCAGGAGCCATCCATGGTATGGTTCCTCGAACCCCACCTGACACTAATGTCCTCTGCTTCACTTTTGACAAGCCTAAATCCCCAATCTAAACACAATGCATTTAGAAATGTCATACAATATGTGAAAAGGTTAGAGTATTTTGGTAGAACAGATGGTTATTAATAGCCTCACAAGAATGCAAAAATAATAAACTAGAAATTTCAAGTGAAAGGCTTTGGAGAGAAATGAGTTGAAATTGGAATATCAAATACAGAATATAAGGAGGGCAAGTTTAGCGGATTTAAGAGCAGGGAAGATAAGCGGTGCAACCACGATGAACGATCGAGAAGAATAGATCAATCTCCCGAAGGATTGATTGAATCCACAATGGATTCCTGCCCTAAGGCTCTAGCATAACAAAAAAAAACAACCCATAATTGGAGGAAAACCAACCAAAAATTTTATTAATCAAATAAGCAAACTCAACTACATTGAGTTATCTCTTCTTTATAGGATAATAAACCTAATTCTTGATAAACAAAACTTACTAATTAAAACAAGTACTTCCTAATCCAATTAAGCAATAAATAATATTAGAAGTAAGATAAATATAGAAGATGCCACAGTAGCTCTTAGCCAATTGGGCCTATGGCTGAACCCAATGGACTGGGTTGACCTGTGTGTCAATCTTTGGGCCCAGCTGCCTTCTTCGGCCGTGTCCGTATTGCATCAATAAGCTCATAAAAGTTGAAGATAACTCAATGCCATACTAAGTTTTTGGTATCTAGGAGCAACTATGGAACAAAGTGGAGGGTTCTTCACTTGGATGTTACATAAAGGACAGCACAGTGTGGGCAAAGTGGAGAGAAGCAAATGGAGTGTGATAGAATCGCTGGTTGAATGTAGAAACTTTGGTTAAAAGGGAATTTTCTATAAGAAGGTAAGACTCCTTGCTTTGTTAGATGGAGTTATGCTAAGATAAACGAGTGGAGTAAAAAGAAAGATCCAAATCAGGCTGAGTAGCTCCAATAAGAAATAAAATTAAGGGATGCCTTTGGAGATTGTTTTGGCATGTATGCAAAGGCTAAATAGCACTTCTTTTTTAATGGTCCAATAAATAGCACTTGCACAATGTATTGAAAGGTTACAGTTCAATGAAGCAAGATATGAAGGAGACCAATAAATACCTTGAATGGAGCAGTGAGGAAATTAGGAAAGACATGATTGGTTGTGGAACTACAGAGAATTTGTCTTCAAATAGGTTTGATGTGGAAAAGTAGAACGTGCAAAGCTGACCCACATAGATGAGATAGGGCTACAATGATGTAATGGTCATTGATACCACTCTGCATTTGGTATGTATGACAAGAAACCAGAACCTCATTAGAGAGATCATGATCGTCTGCCTTCTCCGCCAAATCATGATCAGTACATTGCTGATTTTGATTTGGACTGGAAAGTAATAAGAAAAACAGCACCTTGCTCCCTGAGATTCTCAGTCTCAGCACCAGCCCAAATTTAGAGTGAAGTAGCTAACTACTCATTTCTTCCCAAAAGTATGGAAGTGTTGGCTTCCTCAATCATGTAAGACTGCAGATATTTAAGTTTGCAGCACTAGAAACAAATAAAACTAAAAAAAAAGATCATCCAACTGATGATGAAACAATGACAGCATTCTGTGGAGAAGATCTCTGCCATTACATGAGTATGACTTGGTAGAAAAACGGTGGTATGAAATGTGAATCATAATTTGTCTATCCTTTTCCTTAGTACCTTACATACTGGCCGGTGAGGGTCCCTCATATTCACCAAGAAGTTATGAGACTTCAAATCAAAGTGAACAACATTTTTCTCATGAAGATACTCCATACCAAATGCTGCATCCATTGCTAAAATAAGCCTCTTCCGACGGTCAATGGTTCTGCCAAGCCAGAAACATGCAATGATCAGAGAGCAAGGGCTAGTAGTGACAACATATCACTATTGCCTATGTAAAAAAGATTATGGAACCATTAGCCATATTTTGAATTGGCATTGATAATGTGCCAGTGGTCCAGTACAGAATGGAGATGCCTTATGTATATAACTGGGTCAAAGGCCACACTATAGATTCAGATAAATAGCGTGCAATACATGCAATCTAAGGATTTCTATGGCAAAATGAAGAACAATATAAGTTGAATATGGTTAGTTTTTCTAGAAGTGATATCATCTTTCACAATAAACAGCATATCGCAACCAAATATACCTGTCTTTTTTCTGTAGAACTTGTTTAAGAGAACCATTCACCATGTACTCTGTGACTGTTGCTAAATTTTTCAAAGGTCCATCTGTAACTACTCCATATAAAGCTACCACATTTGGATGGTGAAGCTCAGCTAGCAGGTGGGCTTCCTTCCAGAAGTCACCAATCTATGAGGAAATAAAAGATGAAACTCAGAAGATTTCTCAGTCAGGTTGCAAACATGGATAAAAATTAATATGTTGGACCTTGTCATTATAATGAACTCTCATTACTAAGAATTTAGCCCCTAACAGACCAAATCAACTTTGTTTGGCCTGGATATGATTAATACAATAAGGTGTCATTTCTCACATTTCGTCACCTTTTATAGAGTAAAATCAGGTCTTGATGAATTAGAAAATATGTAGCATCTTGTTTGTGACACTCTAATCTCTAAAAGTGGAATCCTTGCATATGATCATTGATCTGAGGGGGTGCAACTTGGGTGATTAGCCAAAATTTATCCTGATTAGAAGATTCTACAATGTTTTGGCCTACAAATGCATAGTTAAGTGAAAAATATAGCAAGCCTAGAGAGAGAGAGAGAGAGAGAGAGGGGGGGGAGATATTCCAATCTCTATAATAAGGAAGAAGAGTGGCGTCAGATGGATATCCTGGATCACGCAACCAAGATCCAGGGACACATCCGAATGAAACATACAGCTTTTTTCTGATTTGTCTGGAACAAGCACATCAGCACTTTATGCTTCCAGTGCATCAGGGTAGTATAACTCTGGTGAGGATTTCATAAAGTGAGCCAAATTAAATTAAAACTGACTTCATTCCATTCTCTAGATGTTCATGGTGAAAAAATCATCACACCAAAATAAGAAAAAATTTAACTACTACTTAGCAATCAGATATTCTACACAGGGCAAAATCAATAATCACCAGTCGGTCCTCCTCCAATTCACCTCCATCAAAGCAACTTGGTTTGATCCGCTTGATGGCAACATCAGAGCCCTTCCATTTCCCATAGAAAACAGTTCCGTACGTACCTGATCCAAGCTCTCGTATTTCTTCCAGATCTGAATTCTTTATGGTCTGCAAATCACACAAAAGAGCTCAATATAGCAAAAAAAAAAAAAAAGGTGATGACTGTGTACTGCTGTGAACCCGCGAATACGGGGAGAGAGAGAGAGAGAGAGAGAGAGAGAGAGAGAGAGTCTCCAACAGAACAGTAGCTTCATTACCTGCAATTTTTGGTTTGCTAACTTGGTGTATATTGTAGAAAGAATACTGCTAGTTTCACCAACTACTTCAGAATGGGAGCCCGATTTTTTTTCATTAGCCTGCAAAAAACAGATTTCTAGTTAGATGATAACCAATAAAACTCAAGGATTAGCATATCTATTAACATATTGTTGCAATGGAATTGTTTTTTTATTATCATGCAGCACTCTTTTACACATTTCCATGCAGATCTGCAGGGATCATGTGCCAAACTCCATATCAGTCAAGGGCACCAATACTAAATCAGAGGGCCAACAATCAGAGTGCCAAGCATTAGACAGGTCATGCATTTAAGAAAATAGCAGAAGGTTCAAAAGACCCGCCAACACCTCCAAATTCGTAGGAGCTGGGATCCATAATATAGATCAGATGGCCCAAATATCAGACAACTGCAGCATCAGATGGGTCACATAATTAAGAAAACAGTGCGAGTTCAATGACCTGCCAATAGGTCACACCTAAAAGTATGCCGGATGCACTCGATCGGTAGGCCTGCATGGATTTTTTGCTAAATGAGTAGCTTTGATCACATGTATACCACATCCATACGTGCATCGATGTGGAAATGAACATGGGAAGATCAGTGTCTTACTGTGAATGAGCATCTGATAGGGTACCTTTACTTCCATATTCAAATTGGATGATGCCATTTGCTGGTTTTCTCCATGGGCAAGATCTTTCATGATACCAAAAGGTTTAGGAGCCAAAGACAAGGAAGATGGCCCTGATGATTTTAGAGAACCCAACTCAGTTACCTCCTTCATGGAAGTACCAGATGAAACATTGGATGAATCACCATCTATTTTATGCATGCCAACTTCAGTCAAGTTCTCAATGTGCGGCACTGAGCTGTTGAGGGCTATGTTGTCCTTTAGATTCATCTGAATAAATTGAAGCCCCAGTTCACCTCTTGGGGATACATTGTTACCCATTGAGATGCCAGAGACCAAATTTTCTGTGAGATCGAGAGAAAAGCAAAGCACAGGAGGAGCGACCTCTGTGGACGATAACAATGGAATCTCATGCACAGAAAGATCCGATGGGTACTCATCACAAGGAATTTGAATGCCACATGACTCCTTTGAAGATGCCTCAAGAGTTTTGCATGTTTGGTCCACTTGAATTGTTTGATTATATGGTGGACTTCTTACCGAATAGAGTGATTCAGAGTCAAAGTGAAGGCTGATATCAACAGAACATCCAGTAACCTCAACAACATCCTTTTCTCGTATCTCAATTGATGAGCATGAATTCACAACATCTTCATCAATAATAGTTCTCTCGCCAGGTTTTATAAGATGATGAGAGCTCCCATAGTCATCTACCACTGGAGAATGGTGGGCATCACTGAAAGGCTTCATGCACAAGGTCTGAGACTGAATTTCATATCCTGCAACATCTGAATCACATAGAAGATCCTCGCTAATACTCAAAGCTCTAAAACATGGAACCGGCTTTTCAGATTTATAACAGGGAAAATATGAGCAGTTACTTTTTTTATGAGTAGGGATTTTCCCCTCCAACAAACCATGCTGTCCTCTACAATAGCCCAAATGATGATCATGACCATGACCTTTTCCCCTGAGCTTCATTCTTAGCAGACCAACCTGCCCATGAAAATGGTCAAATGTGCTCTTCCCATTTCTTGGCTGGACGGACCTTTCTCTCAATGTTGCTCTACCATTCTCATGACTGATCAAATGTTGAGTTCCCTTGCTAGAGCAGATAATCTTTTCTGTTGCTTCCTCGTTATTTTCATTGGCAACCCGCCAAGCCTTTCCTGATTGGGCATAAGGCAACCTAGCTTGTCCTGGATTCAAAATGCTAGATTTGGGCCTGAGCACAACATTGCACCTCCCAGTACATGGCTTCACATTGGACCCAGAAACTCGACGGCTAGCAACGTCACATGAGGTGATATCATAGGAAGTAATATGATAGCTTGGATAATCAAATGAACTAACTTGATAGTTTTGGGTCTCACCCACACAGGGTTGCCGGTTTCTAGTACTACAATCTTGATTGCCTGAAGGCCACTCATCTTCAACAACAAAGTTCGAAGGGGCAATGTCTCTATCTAACTGATTGATGCAGGAAACATGAGCCAGTGAGGTCCTTGTAAATTTTCGACAAACATTCCAAGGCTTAAGAGTTTGCTGATTCAAGTCTCTTATATGAACACACTCAGACTTTCTCGAGCTCTGTCTAAACATATACACCTGATTTGCCAGTTCACCATTTTTATCTGATTGATTACCACTAGCCAAAAGGAAACCATCTCCATGAACCAACCCTTCCTGGACTCCACTTGAAGGTTGCGGCAAGGGATTCAAAGTGCTAAAATTTTGTACAGCAGCACCACAAGAGTACACATGATTGTGAACTCCGGTCGACTGGGCCACGGCTTCGCCAATGCAGATACAAGAAGAATCAAATTGAGAAGAGCGCGGCGCCATCAAACCGCCAGAATTTTGAATTCCCGCGACATGGGTCGTCGGAGTTGGCATCCCAATCGCCATAGGGCAATAGAAATCAATCAAATTCCCAACTTTGGCAACATGGGTAGTTCTAATTTTCGGTTGTGATGCATCTAGACCAATGAAAACACCAGACCCACGAATTCCATCCAAATGGGTAGTGCCCATTTCCTCTCCAGCCGCATTTTTTCTGGACAAAACACCACCACCCGCATTCAAAACTCGGAATTCAGATCAAAACCCAATAGAACAAAAAAGTAGAAAAAGGAAACTAGGGTCTATCTCTATATCTAGCCCCACATACCTGTCATCCTCGCCAAGGACAAAGACCCGCAAGCGAGCATTCATTCCTCTTTGCACCATCTTGTCGTGCTCTTCTATCAAGCGCCGGACGTCGTCGTTGGTGGCTATCGGCACGAGATGCGGCTCCCCGGCCGGTTCCGGGGGGCAGTAGACGAGATGCAGAGAGAGGTGGTTGGGGCAGAAGTCGAATATCTTGGACCGGAGACGGGAGATTCCGGCGCTGCGATCGAAGGAGAGGATCCGGGTCTCACCGCCGACGTATCGGAGCTTTCCATTGGGCGGGCGCGGGAGGAAGGAGCCATTGTAGCTGCAGAGGAGCTTGATTTTGTGTACGGACGGTGGTTTCCTGTTGTGGGAAGGAACACTGTGTTCTTTCATGGCGAAGAGAAGTAGCAGAAGCAGAAGAAGAAGAAGGAGGAGGAGGAGGAAGAGAGAGTGGGAAACAGAAGGATTGATGCTAACAAGTATTTATAAGAATCTGAGGAGGGAGATTCTCAATAAATAAAAGATTCCGGGGGGAGAGAGAGAGAGAGAGAGAGAGAGAGAGTCGTTCTCTATATAAGTAATGCCCCGAATACCCCTCTTTATTTATTTATTTATTTATTTATTTATTATTTTTAAATATATTGAAAAAATCATCTTAGATTTTGGGTGCACCAATATGGCTGTCCAATCATTTTTTCGTACAAAGGAACAACTACGATGGCCTTTTTTTTTTTTTTTTATGTAGTGAACATCTATGATGATTTTCTTAGTAATTCTCTTTTTTCTTAGTTCATATTTTGTTAGGAAAAAAAGTATTTTTATTTTATTTTTTAAATAACAAGCTGAATAGCATAACAATTATTTATTTTTTCTTTCTTTCTTTCTTTTTTTCTTGTTGGACTACAAGTATAGGAGTGGTACCTTTACTTGAGGATTGGGGGATCATTCCCTGGAGAGGTGTGTGAAGGTGCCAACAATTTTCAACCATGAGTGTGTTCGTGGAAGGAAGGATTATTTCGTTTGCCTTTTGGAAGATGCATTAGATTTTCAATTCTTTTTATTTTTTGGAGAATTTTTAAGGGAAATATTGTAGAACAAATAAGAAAAAATAGGAAAAATATTTAAAATATGTGATTAATAAGATATATATATGTGTGTTAGTAAAATAATTAATTTGTTTTAATTTATGTAAGGTTTTGAATTTCTCATGTTTGTAATCATGTTATTAACTTCTCAAAATTTCTCATAATGTACAGTGGCATTTTGAAATATCATTAATATTTGAGATGAGGTTCAGAGGGTTATGAAACTTGACATGAATTTGACCTATTTAACCTAATATTCACCTTAGTTTTTTTTTTTTTTTTTGGATGACCTAGTATGCATTATAGTCATCCCATGTTTGGAATCACTATTTTTAAGCTTTGTTTATCTAAATATCTAAACCGGGTAAAGCTTTGAAAAATAAGAGCGTTTGCCATGTGTTTTTGTATTCTACAAAGTTTAGACAAGTAGATGCTTTACTTCTATTTCCCACAGCCTCCTAAGGATGTATGTGAAAAATAGATGTTAAAAATAAGAGACGGAGCTATAATAACATTTAGTGGAGCACGCCTAGACTAGTGTTTTCATTTTTTTTATTGAGATTCGAGAGGGTAAATCAAAATCCAAACCGTTGAAAATCTTTATAAGAGCAAACACAGCTATAACACTAAATTTCAGCCGTTGGGTCCTCACCAATCTCAAGATATGTGCAAAGAAAGTGATCCATTGAATATCATTTTCTAAATTCTGTGGGCCCCAAAACATGATCCAAACCGTTGGAAATGTTTGGAAGGTTGAACACGGCTATGAGGTAAATTTTCATGGCTTCGTGCCTTGTGGATCTTGAGAAATTTGTGAAAAATATTTAACCACTAATTTACACATGCTCAATTTTAACTTAGTCCACAGGCAGTACCTTTATTATTATTATTATTTTTTGGGTCCAATACATCACGATCCAAACCTTTAAAACTATTTATAAGGTCAATGTTCATGATGAGATCAAATTTTATCCGTTGGATCATCATCAATCTCGAGATATTTGTTTAAACATATGAATTATTGGATATTATTTTTTAAAATTTGTGAGCCCCACATACAAGATCCAAACAATTAGATCTATTTGAAAAGATGAACATGGCTATGGGGTTAAATTTCAACGCTTGATACCTTGTAGATTTCAAAAAAATTGTGAAAAACTTTTAACCATTGATTTAAAAACATCTATTTAAAATAAATTATTACGTTCCCACACACACATTTTTATTTTAGCTTCTTTTTTCTCATAGCTCTTTTTTTAATGGCTCTATTTTATAAAGTCTATGAGGAAAAAAAGTAGACCTACCAAACAAGCCCTTTTAATCGGTTGTAGATTAAGAAATAATGATATTAAATTTATGTCGTGGATGTGTTGACCTGCTTAATTTGTTTAAACATAGGTTCAATAGGCACATCAGACACGTATCTGGCATGCTGAATTAAATCTGCACTATAATTGATCAATTGTGTATCATGAAATCACGATCGGTAGCAAAAGATGCAAATAAAAAGAATGCAGGTCACATTGCAGTCCAGTCCTAATTTTAGTGTCCATTCCATGTAGAGTTGCCACATTTAACTAGGAATCAGATCTTTTGTTACAGTCGACCCACAATGGCCATGAGTAAATCAATTACAGCCTACCATATCACCCAAAATAGTGTCTGAGTTTGATGGAACAACAACCCCACATGAACAGTGCACGGGCGCATGAAGGACCCTCAACGGTCACCTTAGGTCAACCGTGGCAGAGGATCTAAAATTGATATTTAGAGGCCCACCTATGTAAATGATTTCATATCATATTAGGTTTAGCTAAATGTTATTTAACCTACAAAGTCTAGCTGAAATAATTTAGTATTATAGTAGGTTTTTTTTTTAGTTTGCATTCGGGACAAAAAATGATAAAAGTACCCCATCTTTTATTGTAATTGTATTTACAGAGACGTCACTTGTATTGGTTTTTTTTTTGCAAGCTTTAAAATTTTATAACTGTCATTACATTTATTCGTTTGTAATAAAATTTATAAATTTGGAATCCTTTTTTCGAGATCTACAAAACAAGATCTATATTGAATATTTAATTCCTTAAAAAAATTATCGATTTGATTTTTTTTTACTATATAATGAACAGATGAAGTCTTATGTTCCTATGAATTTATCTACTGGTGCACCATACAAGTATCACCTAAACATATCCTTACAAATCACACATCAGCATTGCACCATATGATGTGACCAATGGCCTATGAGAAGGATGTCGGACAATGGAGAAAGGTCCATCCAAACTCTCTCCTCAAGTCTCGACAATTTACTATCATCCTCAGATCTCAACTTCTGATTCCTAGGTCCTTGCATTTTTGGACATCACGAATTGTCATTCTCAATACCGGGGTGAATGCATGGTAGATAGATTATCATCATGGCACAGGCATTATGAATTTATGATCCGCCAGTTGACAGATCTCACTCCATGAAAACAAACAAACACATGCAGTTGTTTTAAACAAGTTATAAATATGCCAACCCTAGTTCAAGTAGAGAGAGAGAGAGAGAGAGAGAGAGAGAGAGAGAGAGAGAGAGAGAGAGGCGGCTAAGCGCAAGTGTAAGTGCGCGTGTGCACGCCCCCACCTGCCCATCCGAGTGAGTGCATGGTGTGAGCATGCAGGCATGCTTGCCTCTATTGTGTAGAACTCTGTTCTCAAGAGAATAGTTTTCTCTTTTCCAATCATAGAATTGATAGAGGGTAGAAGTTGTGAGGTTGGTAGATTAATCATTGATTGGTCCACCATGTCAGCCACACAAATTAGTCATACGATGAGTAGACTCTCTGACATGACCACCTGATTTATAGAGAGAGATATCATGGAGTAATGGAGTGACTATTTTTAAGTGTCTCAAAGTTATCTAAATCCAAACTATTAGACAAATAAATTTGTTGAAAATAAAGGGGGGGGGGGGGGGGGGGGGGGGGGGGTGGTATCAACAGATGATTTCACATGTTGATGACAGAATTAAAAAAAAGGTGAATTCATATGGTTACTAGCATCCAAGTATGAATTCAACTGTTTAATACATTCAGAGAGAGAGTGTGTGTGTGTAGGGGGAGGGGATGAGAGGGTGTAGACTAATGAATTCGCCTATTCAAGAGAAACATATAAAACTTGTTGAAAAAAAAATCTGTTGAAACCCGCCCCCCCCCCCCCCCCCCCCCCCCTCAACACCCAATAAAAAAAAACCCAATAGATAAATTCAATTGAACAAAATTGATAAAATATGTTGAACGCCATGGATAAAATATAAACATATGATTTCACCTGTTGATGACAGAAGTATAAAAAAAAACCCAGATGAATTCATCTGTTTATTAGTATCCAAGTATAAATTCAACTGTTTAATATGTTGAGAGAGAGAGAGAGAGAGAGAGAGAGAGAGAGAGAGAGAGAGAGAGAGAGAGAGAGTGTGTGTGTGTGTGTGTAGGGGGAGCGGATGAGATGGTTTAGATAGATGAATTCATTTGTTTAAGAGAAACATATAAAATCAGTTAAAACCCCCCCCCCCCCTAACCCAAAAAAAAAAAAACCAACAGATAAATTCTATTTAATGAAACAGATAAAATTTGTTGAACACTATACATAAAATATATTGGTAATGAAGATAGAAGAAGAGATAAGGAGGTAATGAATTCCATAACCTAAAAATAATAATAACAGATGAATTCATCTATTTTTAAAAAATCCTCAATCGTTGATCTTAATAGATGAGTGTATGTATTAGAATAGAAAGTAGAACCAACAATAAAATCTGACAGAGGGAGAGAATGAACAGACAAATTTATCTATTGAACTCATAGTTCACCCGGCCTAACAATTAAATTTTTCTGTTTCACAGTGATAACACAACAGTTTAATTTGTTGACGGAGAGAGAGAGAGAGAGAGGGGAAATTGGTTGTGCCAGAAAACACCAAAAGCTCAGTGGGGCCCATGGATACACATAACTTTTTCTGTTGGGTGAGTTATAAGTTCAAACAAATAAATTTATTTGTTAAGCTCAACTGATAAATTTGTTGAAAATAAAAAAAGTAAGGAGGAGGAGAGAGAAGTAAAAATCAAAAATTAAAAAACCACTTCAAAATTATCTCCAAATGCACTGCTTTTATAACAAAGAAAAATATAAAAAAAACCATCAAACTCAGAAATAGATTAAAACCCAAGATACCCATTTCACCAAAAGAACACTAAATTAAAAAAAATAAATTACTAGATAATAAGTCCTAACAAGCCCCATAACCGGAAAGGTACAGCCGGCTATTTGCATAAGCAATGCCAACTGTTTCATGCCGAATGATCTAGCAGCGGCAAGCGTGTCAAGTGCAAGATTGACAGCGGACGTGCAATGTGCGTGCTAGCAGCCTCTTCACAACTTGTGTTTTTTATCTGCTTCGTCCTTGGATCTCACCATGGCGAAGGAGACAGATAGAGGACCCGGATTTGCAGTACTTCGTCCAAAACAACTCTCAGAGAAGAAGGAAAAAGGGACTACTCATGTGCGCTGCTGCCAAACCCGTTCTCACCGTCGCCATCTCCGTCTTTGGGCATCCGCCGCCCGCTGCGGCTGAGATTTCCGGGTTGTCATCTCCTTTCACTAACCTCAATGGAGTAAGGGACTTAGGGGTCGTTTGTTTCACCCCATTTATATGTGTAAGCAACCCACATATGTAATGATTTCACACATTTTATGTTTGTGTGCAACTTTTACACATGTGGTGTATGAATTGGATATGATTTTGATGTGTAAAATGTATGGAAAAAGGGCCTCTCACTTTCACACTTGATGAGGTGTGAAACCATTTCACACCCTCCTCAAAAAGGCGCTGTTACAATACTATTTCGCCCATGATGCCTTTTTTTTATTTTCTGGTGGTCACAATTAAGATCTGAACCGTCCAGAGTGTTTAGAATGCCTATAACGGCTATGACACAAATTTTTAATCTTTGGATCGTCTTAAATTGTGAGATATTTATGCATAAATTCTGACCGTTAATCTTCAATTCTGGGATTTTTTGGGCCCAATTTTCACGATCCGAACCGTTCATCTAGTTCAAAAGGCCATTTTCACCTATAAAGCCAAATTGCATGAGTTGATTCAAAACAGATCTTAAGATATCTTCAAAAAACATATCAGCAATTGCATGCAAACACTATTGTTACATAGAACTTAATTTGTTGAACAGGCAGTCCGCTTTTTTTAAATTTCTGGATCATTATAGAGTCAAATTCAAGATTTGAATCGTCGAGTCTCTTTAAAAGGCCAAACACGGGGAGGGATCAAATTTCAACCGTTCATCTTTCATATATTATGAGATATTTACAAAAAATGATAGACTTTTTGATCTTCAATTCTAATTTTTGTGGACCTCTTTTTTCTAATCCAAACTGTTGATCTTTTCCAAAAGGCCAACAATGCTTATTCTATTAAATATTATCACTTGATTCACCTTGGATTTTTCAAAATTTGCAAAAAACTATAAAAAGATGTATAAACCATTATGTGCAATAAAGATTCACATTGAAAGAGGTGTGAAAATGACAAAAAATGAATTATTTTTCACATGTGAGTCATTTACATATGTAAAGCATTTTCACATCACATGTGAAATTAACAAACGACCCCTTAAGGTTTTGGAAATTCGTTTTTAAGGTAAATAAGGAAAGAGGGTCATTTTTGTCAATGTACAGTGGTTTTTTTAAGTCAAGAACCTAATGTAGCAAAAAATATTTCACTAGATCTATGTTATTATGAAAAAATATTCAAGAACCTATGACCGAACACCCCATATTTTAAGCATAAGCCGCAACATACATGTACTTCTTCCGTACCAAAACTAAAGACAATAACCTCCTTTGTGAGAACTACTAGTAAAACATTTTTGTGAGAACCTTTTTGCTGCAGCTCGCTATATGCCCACCTAGAGATGGGATTGGGGTAGAATTATCTATGTGTGGGACCACTTCAAGTATTAAATTTTACCTCAATTATGTGCCCCTAAACCCTTCATCCATGGCCCACAAATTTAACGTCTTCATGCTAAAAAATTTAATCCCTCCATCTAACATCCAATCCATTTGGATGGATAGCAAACTTTAGAATAAGTGACTAGCTGGAGGTCCTTGTTTGTGCATGGCTTGGAACTATATTGATGCTCTTTTATCTCATTATTTTCTCAAATACTTATTAAAAGAATACATAAGTAGTTTTTTTAAAACCAAAATAAAAAGCTTACCTTTATATATTCCACCGAGAAGCTAAGTTTTATAAGATGTTATAATGGTTTCTCAAAATTTTAGAGAGATTGAATTTATTTATTCATTTGAAAAATATAGAGTGGCGCTTTGCATTTGAGAGGAAAAAGTACGAGGAGAGACCTATTAAACTCCTTCTCATCCTTTCATCCTCTTCAAGTTAAAAAAAAAAAAGATAAACAACATACAATAAATAGAAAAGAAGAAGCAGCAGCTGTAAATGAAGCACCATCCAACTCTTTGTTTTTGTATTGAGAACTCAAATTTTCAATGTAAATAGTTTTCTATTTTTTTTTCTTCGCCAATTAAACTTGATTGACACTATTACAATAATATCTTCTTTGAAGGATGTGATTGTTGCCATGAACCAGTTGTTAAATTCGATTTTTCCAATTTAATAACCAAAATTTAGATAATGCCACTAAAGTCACTTGACTCTAACCAAAATTGATTTTATTTCGAAATATATATCTTCAAAATGAGAACAACATTAAACAACCCATAAACTATTTTAGACATAACTTTAACCAATGAGACTTAGCAGGCTTTGTTTGAGCCAGCTTGTCTCAACAACTTATTGAGTCAAGTTAATGGAGTGAGTTGGACCTAAAACTCAGTCTGAATCAACCCAAATAAAGTTTCAAAAGATTTTTAACTAAGTTGAAAAACTTTGTGAGTTGACCTTTGACTTTCTTGAGTCATCCCTTTTTTTTTTTTTTATAAAGTATGGAGTCAAATGCAGGGAAATCTCAACCGAGTACTCGTTTTAATAGATTGTTTGCATTCTAAATCATTTGATAAGTAGATCCTTTTTTTAAAAGGAAATTTGATTTTAAACTCAAAATATGTATGAGGTTTCAATTCAACAATTTAAAAAGATGGTTGAAATATAATTTGAAATTTATATTTCATCCTTTACATTCGATATTTGGACTAACAAATTATGAAATATACAATATCTTTTTTTAATTTTTTATTAATTTTTTTCTTTCATGTAGTAATATATTAATTTGAATTGACTATAGTGAATGTATAAATAAATATATATTTATAATTTATAAGTATAAGAAAATCTTCTATGCATCCATCCCTCACTACAAGGTGAGGGATAATTCTTTTTTTAAGCTTAATAAGGTAAAGAAATGTTTCATAATGTGTGATGATTTTATCTTTTTACACATTAATACTTTTTAAAAATGGAAGTGTCCTTCACCATAGTGCAAGGGACATATGCATGATAATTTTATTTTATAAGTATTGATCTATTTTTAAATATATTTAAAATTATACTTTAGAAAAAACGACTCACTCAAGTCTCCACATTGACTCGAGAGTCCACCTGGTTTTTTTTTTTTTTTTTTTGGTGAGTCACAAGTTTTGCAAACCTTATTTTTAACTTACTAAAGAGAAAAAAACAGAAAAAATCTTTACTCTAGAGAGTCGGCAAGCAAGTGCTTGTCCCTGTCATGCATAGATTCTCAATTCTGAGTGGCAACTGGCAACTGGCAATCCCTTTCCTGTCAAACCGTAAACGACAAAACCAAAAAGGCGACAACTGGGCTCTCATTCTCCCAACAACGATAGATCTATTGTGGGACCCACACAAAGGAATATCGAACAGCCACGTATGTGTTCAACCTCCCTATTCAAAAATTGTAGGTCCCACTGCCTATGTAGGCGTGCCCGATTTCTGGCCTTCGATTCAGAGGCATTGATTCCGGGAGTGGGCCCCACTTACTTGCTCTGACGTCCGAGGCAGGCCCTGTGCGGAAGAGACAGATGAGTCCGTCGTACCACGGGAATGTGTGCACAAAAGTACTCAAACCACCAGAGTGTGGGCCCATCATTTGATGCCACGTTGGCTTGGCGAATCGGGAGTTCGTGGACGAATCAGGAGAGGACGGGAACAGTCTTCCATTGCGCGTCTTCCATTCTCAGACTCGGCCATAAAAGCTTTCCCGCTGACTCGGCCAAACTCATTTGAGTTAACTGAGATTGGCTGTAGAGTCAGTGCTTGATGAGTGCCGGTTAACTTGTCAAGACTCTATTCACTTTGACTTAATCTTAATGATGAGGCACATAAATATATCAAAGGAAATTGAAGGAGTGCCATAAGGCATGTGTTTACTTCTCCTGTTTTTGTGTTCGAAACTACTCATGATTTTAATGTACACTACTCAAAAATTAATTTGATTAAGCCAAAGGCCAAAATATGCCTGCATCATCAAAAATAAAAAATCTACATGCCTGGCATCAAGACCCACTCTTAAACAAATGAAAAAAAAAAAAACAAAGTCTAGTAATTGAGTTTACTAGCTTCATAACTTTCATAATCCATTTCTACTATTTAAGAATAAGGATAGAGGGTTAATCTTATAGATAACGCCGCTCTCATATGACCCACCAGGTCGGCGTCCTTTCATTCTTAACGGGTTTTTCATTAAACCAACAAGCCAAAAAAAAAAAAAAGAAAAAGAAAAAGAAAAAGAAAAAGAAAAGATTTTGACTCGACGCTCCTTCGAATCTAATAGTTACATGCAACTATGTCCTTCACGAGCCACTTGTCAAAAGATGCTGGGTTAGAGTTTAGAGAGGCTGCAAAAATGTCCGCCCAAGGGTAAAGTGTCAAGTCATGGTTTATAGATCCACGAGGACCACAAATTTCCCTTACAAGAATTTCAATGGGACCTACCAAATTGCCTACTAATCTCCTTTACCACAAATTTCAATGGGCAATATAAAATCCAAAACCTGTGTATGGCAAAATATAAATAGGGCCGACCAAATATCCTACTACTGCATTAATATGCCAAATCATTATGCACAACAAAAGGGCACCACTTCTATTTTAAGTCGGACATGGGACATGCTAGTAAGGCAAGTGGCTCCCGCCAAAATTGAGAAGGACGTGTGAAATAATTGGACAACATCATGAACAACTAGGTAGGTGTTGGTTTCTATTAACATATTTTTTTTAGCATATGATATGACACCGGTCAGATAGATCACAAAGGAATTTGATTTAAAGAAGTTGCAATCAATGAAATCAATTCTAGAATCAATCCTTTATTAGGACCTTGCAATTATAGAAGGGCAATGAAGTGCATATTAAAAAAGATTATGATTGTTATAAATATTATAAAAAAATGGATTAAAATAGGACTCTGACAGAATATGGTAAGATCATCGTTAAGATTGGGTTTGTACTCTAAATAAACCAAAGTTTTACATATTCCTCACTCCAAACAGCATTTGTTACCTCTAGGAAGACTGAAAAATAATCACAGAACTAGAAAAACCTCTTTCCTAAGATGATGCCATCATTTTCAAATATCACCATGACAAATCTTAGATGGAATGGATGGCAGTGATGCACTTAGACATATCAATACCTCCGGACAGTTTCTGTCCCAATCAAGATATGAGACACCTGGAACGAACTCCTTCACTTGCTGAGCAAAACCCGTTTAGGACATGTCCTAAAAAATTCTTCACTACCTCCACTTCCAAATATCTCAAGCTATTTCTAGGGGCCCATTTATTTGAATAAAATAGTTAAAAACTAAATATATAGGAATTCATAGTCAAATGAGCTCTACTGAGAGGATTGAAAAAAAATGTGGTAGCAATGTAAATTGGACCTTTGACTATTTCAAGATTTTATTATTAGGGTTATGGTGGGATATACATTTCCCATAATCTCCTGATTCAACTTGCATTAAAGGAGACATCGTTTGATTGTCATATCTTTGGACATGCATGGGTTTGATTCTTCATTTTTCACCACTTTGAAAAATACAACTTTTGGAACTCAGTTTTTTTTTTTTTTTTGATGGAACGAACTCAGTTCTATGAAAACAAAAAGGCAAGGCAACATTTTGTGTATGCACATGACCAACCAGGGAAGTGAAATGACAACTTGAACTAGAAGAAACTCCAAGAACAAAATAAAATGACATAGCCAAAAACTTCCACGTTGGCCCATCACATGAAGCTAATATTGCAGAATTACATACCTGAACAATCCAAGTAAATGATTTTATTTAAAGGTGTATCCATCCAATGAGAAGACAACTCCGCAAGTTTTGCTGCCGGTCCCAAGCCCGGGTAAAGGAGGAGAGTTGCGTTAGGTAGGTGACAGCCAGTAGAAAATTTTGTCACAACCCAAACATGAATTCTGAACAAATGATATTTCACGATAAGGCTATGGCGTTCCCCGCTTTAAGCGACGCATTGCAGCATCGCCCGGCTGCAGTGAAAAGTGTGCAAGGGCTACCGCATGACTTTAGGCTAATGCGGTTAAAGAAGTCAATCCATGAGAAGAAGAGGAGGAATAGGAAAATTAGACTTGCTACTTGGAATATAGGAACCTTGACAGGCAAGAGCATAGAGTTGGTTGAGGTAATGAAAAGAAGAAGAATTAGTGTAGCTTGTATACAGGAGACAAGGTGGAAAGTGAATAAAGCTATGGAGCTCATGGATGGGTATAAGCTTTTCTATGCAGGAAAGAGTAATACAAAAAATAGAGTGGGTATAATTATAGATAAGGATTTAAAAGAGAAAATTGTAGGGGTAAAGAGGTTTGGTGATAGAATTATAGCAATTAAACTAGTACTAGAGGAAGTCATAATTCATATCATTAGTACATATGCTCCCTAAGTAGGACTAGAAGAAAGTGTGAAAAGACAATTTTGGGAGAAGATGGATAATTTAATGCGAGAAATCCCAAATAGTGATAAAATTTTCCTTGGAGAGGATTTAAACGGGCATATAGGAAGAGATAATAGAGGATATGAGAGAGTGCATGGAGGGCATGGATTTGGAGAAAAGAATGGATTCGGAAACACTATATTGGACTTTGCAGTGGCATTTGATCTTATAGTAGCAAATAGTTACTTTAAAAAGAGAGATGAGCATTTAATTACATATAAAAGTGGGAGTAATAGGAGTCAGATAGACTTTTTTCTAGTTAGAAAACATGACCGATTGGCTTGTAAAGATTGTAAGATTATCCCAGGAGAGAGTTTGACTACGCAACATAGGCTTGGAGTTTTAGATATTTGCATTAGAAGTAAAAAGAGAGCAGTAGTAAACAAAGTGGACCCTAAAACAAGGTGGAGAGATTTGAAGGGGGAAAGAGCAAATATATTTAAGGACAAAATGATTGAGAAAGGAGAATGGAATATTGAAGGAGAAACTACAGTAATGTGGAATCAAATGGCTAATTGCATTAGGAATGCTGCAAAGGAGGTACTTAGAGAATCAAAAGGGAAGAGACATATTAATAAAGAAACATGATGGTGGAGTATGGAGGTTCAGGAAGTTATTCGACAAAAAAAACATTGCTACAAAGTTTTGCAGGGGACTAAGAGTATAGAAAATTTTGAGTTGTATAAGAAGGCAAAGAAAGAAGCTAAGAAAGTAGTAAGTAATGCAAAGTTCAAAGCATACGATGGCCTCTATAATAGGTTGGGAATAAGAGAAGGAGAAAAGGATATTTTTAAGCTTGCAAAAATAAGAGAAAAGAAAAGTAGGGACTTAGATCATGTCAAATGTATCAAGGACAATGAGGAAAATATTTTGGTGAAGGACAACGATATTATAAAAAGGTGGAAAGAAAATTTTAGTAAACTTTTAAATGAAGAATATTTGGGCAATACAAGAGTGGAGGAGGATACTTCATTACAAGAGTATACTTTTCTCCGTAGAATTAGAGGGGTGGAAGTGAAGGAAGCATTGAAGCGAATGAAGATAGGAAAGGCAACAGGCCCAGATGGTATTCCGATAGAGGTATGGAAATGCTTAAGAGAGGTTGGAGTAAGTTGGTTATGTAGATTATTCAATAAGATACTTGTGACAAAGAAAATGCCGGATGAATGGAGAAGAAGCATTGTAGTACCTACATATAAGAATAAAGGAGATATACAAAATTGTACCAACTATCGAAGGATTAAACTTATGAGTCACACTATGAAGTTATGGGAGAGAATAATAGAGCAAAGACTGAGAAAAAAGACTAAACTTTTGGAAAATCAATTTGGTTTTATGCCAGGGAGATCAACTATGGAAGCTATCTTTTCACTTAGGCAATTAATGGAAAAATACCGAGCAAAGAGGAAAAATCTATATATGGTTTTTATCGATTTGGAAAAAGCCTATATAGGGTACCGAGGAATTTAATTTGGTGGGTCTTAAAGAAAATGAATGTCCCAAGAGGTTACATTGAAATTTTAAATGATATGTACGAAGGTGCAATAACAAATGTGAAAACCATATGTGGAGAAACGGGCGGATTTCCCGTGACTATAGGCTTACATCAGGGATCATCCTTAAGCCATTATCTCTTTGCATTAATTATGGATGAGTTAACTGTGCATATTCAAGAAGAAGTACCATGGTGTATGTTGCTCGCAGATGATATAGTATTGGTGGATGAATCAAGAGAAGGTGTAAATGCAAAGCTTGAGAGATGGCGGAGGGCATTAGAATCTAGAGGTTTTAAAATAAGTCGTACAAAGACAATATATATGGATTGCAATTTCAGTGGACATATACAAAGTGTTGAAACCATTGTCAAAATTGAAACCCATGAGATACCACGTAAAGATTCTTTTCGGTACCTAGGCTCGATGATTAGTAAGGATGGGGAGATTGACGAAGATGTGGAGCATAGGATAAGAGCTGGATGGCTGAAGTGGAGACTAGCTTCGGGAGTACTTTGTGATAGACAAATGCCAACAAAATTGAAGGGAAAATTTTACAGGACAGTGGTTAGACCAGCTATGACATATGGAGCAGAATGTTGGCCAATTAAAAAGACACATATTTATAAGATGGATGTAGTGGAAATGAGAATGCTTAGGTGGATGTATGATAAAACTAGAAAAGATAACATTAGAAATGAGTGCTTTCGAGAACATTTAGGGGTAGCACCAATAGGAGATAATATTAGAGAAACTCGTTTAAGATGGTTTGGGCATGTTGAGCGTAGGCCAGTAATGGCACCGGTGAGAAAAAGTTTGGATATACAGGTGGAGGGTCCATCAAGAGGTAGGGGTGGGCCGAAGAAAACATAGATGGAAGCCATTAATTCAGATTTGAAGAAGTTGCACTTATCGAAAGATTTAGCTCAAAATAGAACGGAATGGAGAAATAGAATTCATGTAGCCGACCCCAACATGGTTGGGATAAGGCTTTGATGATGATGATGATGATGATGATCCATCCAATGAGAAGACATTGAACTCAACCTGAATTTGTAGAAATCCTGACCAAAGGACCATAGATTAAAACATCTAAAAATTTTCATTGTTTTGCAAATTGTAAAGTGATTCCCTCAACACGATCTATTGGATGTCCAATTCAGTTCAGGGGCCATGTAAATTTTACTTTTGTCCTAATGATCAAGTTCTTATCTGCAAAATTGGTCGTGGAGTTTAGGCATATTCTTCGTAAGGGGTTGTTTGTTAATTTCACATGTGATGTGAAAATGTTTTACATATGCAAATGACTTACATGTGAAATATATATATATTTTTTTGTTATTTTCGCACCCATTCAAATGTGAATCTAATTCCACTTAATGGTTGATATGTATTTTTGATATATCTCAAGATCCATGTTGAATCAACACCTCAAATTTGACCTCCTAACTGAAAGTAACATTTTGAACAAGATTAACAGTTCAGATCATGAAAATGGGGCCACAAAATCCCAGAAATTAAGATCAATGGCATGAATTGTTTCATAAATATCTCACAACATAAAATGATCCAATGGCTGAAATTTTGTACCATGGCCGTTTTCATCATTTCAAATATTTTGGATGGTTCAAATCATGCATTTAGATCGTACAAGATGCATAAATTTAAAAAAAGCGGACTGGGTATGCACCATAGCTGTTGAAATGTTCTTTTTAAGATATCTCAAGATCTATAATAAATAAACATCTAAAATTTGACATCTTAGCTAAAAATGGCATTTTGAATGAGATGAACGGTTTGGATTGTCATAACCAGGCCCACAAAATCTTAGAAATGAAGATCAACGGTCGGATTTGTGTCATCAATATCTCACAATGTAAGATGATCCAACGGGTTATTTTTTGCACCATAACCGTTTTTGGCATTCCAAATATAATGGACGGTTCTGATCATGATTGGGAGGCCCAAAAAGTTAAAAAAAAATAAAAATGTGTTGGGCGTGATGCACAGTTCACTGTTGTACTGATGCCATTTGTGAAAACTGGTGTGAAACAGTTTCACACCTGTTGAGGTGTAAAAACTGGAAGCCCCTTTTACAACCAATTTACACACCAAAATCACAGCCAATTTACACACCACATGTGTAAATTGTAAAAACAAACATGAATGTATGAAACCATTTCACATGTGTAATGTTTACCTATGTAAATGGCAAAAAACAAACAGCCCCTAGCAAATGAGGCGGTGGATGTGTTGGCCAAAAGAGGGGCTTTGACGTAGTTTTTTCCTTTTTTTTTTCTCTGTAATCTTTTGTTTTTTGTTGGTAGGTTGATGGGTATTTGCTCATTTACCCTCTAATCTCTCTCTTTTGTTTTTGTTTTCTTCCTTCATAAATTTTTTATTACCGTTACAAAAATATAAAAAGATTGCCAAACAGAAAGATGGGTGCCACAACAGCCACAAAGACCACCAGAAACAAACCTGGCTAGCTAACACCTTAAAAGCAAAGAAGCACTCCCTGAAAAAAAGATTTTTGTTCAAGAACACCCAAAGGGAATCGAATGCCAAATTCTTAGACAAGATGCATGTCATACATCAGGAACCCAACCCAGTTAATATAAGCCATGTAAGGGAAGCTTACAAGTCAATCCTGAAATCTTACAAATTCCCTCCAAAAGTGTTGTTCCACAACTCCCTTCTCCTTGTGCCCTCCAGTCTTTTCTGGAAGCAACTTTTTGTGTTATTTTTTTTTTCCATAGAAGGAGTTCAACTTCCACACCCTCACGCTTATACCCATATCTCTAATTAGCTGAGCCACCAAGCTACAGCCATTAACAGAAACACCATTGCATTTTGGTAGAATGTACAATCTACTGAATTAAGGGGTCCTCTGACCACTCCAATTCATATTTCCCAAAATTTAATTCTACTCCTGTGCCACACCAAGAAACCTTGAATTCTCACTTAAACTTTCCTCCAGAGAAAACAAAGAGAAGATAAGACTTTTTATTGATCTCTAAGACAATTTTCTCTGGTGCAGGTTCTTGTCAGATCTGAGGCTAGCAAATGTAAAAAGTGCACCCCTTCGCATGCACTTTCACACTCTGGATCACATTATCACCCATCTAAGGCATGCAAAAGATGGGATGAGCTTTATACAACAGAATAAGTTGTGCTCCATAAGTGTGAACCATTAGCAACAAATTCACTGTACAGAATCTGCACATGGGGCCAAAAAAGTGAGGGTTCAGCTTAGGTAGGAGACATGCATAGCCCCATCTTTGTCACACCTGCACCACATTCTTGTATGAAGCCAAGAAAGAAAGGGGAGGTTTGATATGAGCAAAACTCTGATGGACGTCCATGTCACATTTCTCATATTGATTCTGAAAGACTTTCCAAAAAGAATGATCAATGCATGCAGATCTAATACTCAAAAAATTAATTTATCTTTTCCAGTACTGATCAAGTTTTCTAAATATTCCAATACATTCAATTAATGCATACACAGCACAAAACAATAATAAAAGTATAAAACCAATGGCCATCAGAATCAAACAGTAAAGCATTTCACAAAATCAGTCATGGATTAATTGTTGTATAATAGTGAGTTTAGTTAAAGTACTTGACACAAGAAGCCACCATTTCAAATGACAGTGACTACTACAAAATGGAAAAAAGGGTAAACAATAATAATATAAAAAATAAAACAGTGCCTCAGAATCAAACATAGCCTTTGCCGATACAGTTCAGACAACGCTGTACCCTGTCACGATGAAAAATTAATCAAACCGAAAATCATGGTTTGCATATCTGTTTTCCAAGTTTAGAAAGACCATACTATGTATAGTTTTTGCCCTTTTCAAGTACTTGATCAAGTTTTCCACATATATCAGTATACCCCCTTTAGCTCAACTGGAGTCTTTCATCAAGGGGAACCAAAATTAACATTTTTCTGAATACTTGACCAACATTTTTGAGGAAAGATCAATCTTTGCAGTTTCCATTCCTCTTAATAATATATAAGCAACTCACCTTTTTTTAAGAAAAAGTCAAAACTGAGTCAAGCTTGTAGCAAAAGTCAAGAGACTGCACTGACCTGTTTCCTTCACATGTGGGGCAGACGCAAGGATTTATGACAATGGGATCATATAAAGGGGACCATTCAATGGTTGAATTCCCTTTGCATAATTTGCATATATAATACCCTCTCCCTTTACAAACTGTGCAGGGCAGTGCTACCTTTTTCTGCAAAAAAATAAAACAAAATAAAAATAGAAATAAAAATTAAAGAAGAAGAAGAAGAAGAAGCAGAAGAAGAAGAAGAAGATTTAGCATAAGTACATTAATGATGGATAAGAGAGCTCCCAAGCAAAAGAACCGAATCAGTTTAGATAAACACCCAAGAAGGCTTGACTCTGTCAAGTCACAAGTATACTTCTTTTCATTCTTGGGCATGGTTGGTCAGCTCTAACAAGCATGACTTGAATTTGAGGCTACTAGCCCACCGGCAAACTGACTTGTGAATTGCCAACATAAGATGAAGAGCATTGAAGCCAATAAAACAAGATGAAAAGGTTTGAACTGATGCTCAAGATGTCACTGACAAGCCTGTGTGGCACATTGGAAGGTGCGCGCTATTTGCAACCTTGAGGTTGTGGGCTCAAGTCATGCTATCAATCAAAATAAAACAAAGCAAGTAGCTAGTGACTTGAGCATGGTTCAAAATATAGGCCAATACATTATATTTTGGCCAATATGCGCTGGGTATCTGGTCTGGCTGAACCAACATCCTGCTGCGATATCAACACCGTTCCGAATTGCAGATAATGCAGCAAGATATTGCCTGCATCTGCCGAGAAACTTAGAAAAAGGCTCTGAGTTGGCCACTGTTGCTGCTTGCCGAGCAACTTAGTCTTCCTTCTCTCCCCTCTTCTTCTTTCCTTCTTCATCCTCCTCTTCTTCCCTCACCACCCTCCCTCTTCTGCTTTCCTGTACCTTTTCTGTCTCTTTCTCTCCTTCCTGGAAAGCCCATTTGGGCTCGTTCACTTGTTTGAGGGAGTCCAAGTTCTCTGAGGCTCAGTCACGAGAAATAGGGACTTGTGGGCTTCACAGAAGCCCACTTAATGAAAATCTAAACTATTTAAAGTAAATGCCACTCTAATGTACATCCCCTACCAAATTTTAGATGGCCCCATGGTTGGATTGATCAAGTATAATACAGATGATTATAAAACATCTAGAGTTCATTGGTCCGAGTGTCCTATAGGTGTGCAGATCAAAAGAGGCGCCAGTGGCATATTGCTTCAAGAAAACAGATATCTCGGTGTCCTACTTCTCAAATAAATTTGCACCATGACAAAATGGAGCAATTTCAAAATCTCATCATAATATTGAATGAGGTTTATATTCTGAAGTAGCTGGATAGGAGTCTTTGGATGAGAAGCATAAGTGTATTGTGAGATTATGAGAGTCAGGCTAGTGGGACAAGGTGTTCAGTTGGCTAGTACTGTGAAATAGAATTCTAACCATGGAAAATTTCAGGATGAGGTAAAAGAACCTTCGAAAATGGGTGATTCAGTTTTGGAGGATGCTTAGATAAAGCCGTCCTTTTTCATTTTAAAATTGTCACGTACACCTGGATACTCTTAGTGCCCTCTTCAGCTCCTGGAGATTGGCTACTGCTCCTCCTGTGGCAGGCCTCTATGGTATTTTGATACGACTGACTCAGAATGCCCAGACCTTATTTCCAGCAAGTTGAGCTACAGCCACCAGATTTTTTTACCACACTAGGTACTTACAGTACATGACATTATGAGAAAAGTCCGATGGCTCTAGAGCATGAAAGGTCAGAGATGTATTCTCCCCTGTGGAGGCTGATGGATCTAATGGGTCTTATTTACCAAATTAAATAAAAAAAATGTGATTTATTGGGTGCAGTGCCATTTTTTTTCCTCCTCTTTTTTCAATGGAATGTCAGAATCTATGATTGATAAGTGCTGGAAGGAGTTATCATTTACTCCACTTGTTTGCAGAATATCAGTCATAGATGGAAGCCACCACTGCAAAAACAATTTTAAGCAAAGTTTATGGTAGTGCCATTGGGAATACCAGCCTAGGCTATTGGTGGCCTCATTTGAGGGACAATCAAGTTATTAAACAAGTTTCTCAGGTCCTATGGGCATATAGGGGGCTTAATGAGGTGGAGGACTTAGTGATTGTGGTAGGGCTGAAGGATGTGAACAATTCAAATCGTATGACTTAAACTATTGAAATGGATTCAGCTTGAGCTAACAGCTGGACTAGTGCAATTGTGTGACCCCTTGTAGGATAGTTGATGTAGTGGAGGACTTAGTGATTGTGGTGAAAAAAATTAGGTGGGTCTGAATTTTCAATCCATTTTTAAGCTTGATATTGATTTAAGTGGAAACATTTGTAAATCAAAAACCAACCTCAGTCAATTTCTGTGTGCAGCATAAGTAAAGTGGAATGCAAAAACATCCATTCAGCCAAAGTATAGAAAGAGCTGCTGATTTTGCTCACGAACATGGACAACTAAATAATGGTTGAAAATGAAAATGACCCAATTCAGTACATTACCCGCTTAGCTTCAGCAGCTGTTTGCAGTGTTCGAATGGTCACTGATGAAACCAAAGACAAAGTGAATATTCCTCCTAAACAAACAGCAGCACCAGCACCAATGATGCGCAATGGCCGAGGGAGACGACCCACCATCTGCTTAATGTTTGTAATATCCTTGTTTTGGAAAGGTCTGCCATGAAAATCATGAGAATGCATAAGAAGCATGTAAAAATAGTTTGCAGTATAGATGGATGATATTGATTCACAGCAGATTCTAGATATTTAAGTTCCAGACAGTAAAAGAAGACATATACTTCTAATAAGCTATTAGTCAACTGATGTCTAAGAGTCAAAGACTCTGAAGGAAGTGCTGTATTGTGAAAGGACAATAGAGTCAATGAAAATCAACTACATAACAAGAACAACCCATTTTCCAAAAAATTAGCCTTTACCCCACAAATGCACATATCAATTATGTGGATGCAGACCACAACAATTTTTATAGAACAAAGATAAAAAAAAGAGGCCTGACTTATCCTCATAGCTGAGTGTCAACAATATCTCATGCAGATTTTCTTTTAAAAGAGATGATGGAAAGAGTTGATAGTGGTCTCTCAATAATTCGAAAGAGTTGATGGTATTTTCACTTGATCATTGCTTGTGCCCCAAAACCCACCCACCCAAAGAAAATCCTGGATCCCCAACTGTTCTGTAGATTAATTTCTCCCAGCAACATCTGTGACATTCTTGGTACTCATAATTATTTCATAACAACTGGATTACTAAATGGATGGTTAACTGAGAACATACTCAACGACCCACATTCCATTAAAAAATAAGTTAAAAGGAAGAGCAATAGGAATGATCTAAATCACTGAAATGTGGCACCAACTCAACGGCGACGCATGGATTTAATTACTTCAGCACTCATTTCAGCTAAAATTTGAATGCAGTATAGTCAATGTGGGCACAACCCCCATACACAAATGCCACTCGAATTTTATCAAACAGTTGGTGTGCACTTTCAAAGATTTGAGTGGGGGGCGAATCTTGTCCTCAAAATGGCCACTGGGTCCACCCCTATGCACCATAGCCCTGATGCTATTCAATTTTTATGCCCTTGATGAAGGAGCGAGATGGGTCATCATCGTAACCGAGCTCAGAATCCAATGGACGGTCCAACCATGCAGAACTGACGCGCATGTTAGCATATGACAAGGTGGGGAATTTCGTCGAACACTTGATAGACCGCAACAACATCTTCACTGTAAATGGACTTAAAGGAACATAGAAACAACGGAAACCTTAAATTTAGAAGATTGAGATTTCAACCTTCTCGTACCTTGTAAATGGAATTTCTGCCGTCTCTCTATGATCCCCAAATCCCCACTTTGTGAATGTGAATGTGACCTTCCGTGAAAAGGGCAGGGCAGAAAGAATCGCCTCGGGTCGAGTTCGGATCTTCTCCAACCTGCAATCATATGAGTTCATAGTCCAAGTTGGCCCATGACATATAAGAGTATCAATTTCGATATCAATCCCTCATTAGGTGAAGAAGTGTGGTTATGATGTAATACTCAGCGTCCCTCGTCAACGCGGGGGTTATTCAATTCTGACCAGTAAGGACCAATCTTTGGGGTTACATATATGGCTGTACACAAATTGTAATATCGTTCTACAGTGGAAAATTTGGATGAAAAAATGAGGAGGGAGAAGCATGCAATAAAGTTTGATAGGTTGTAGTGTAATATTTACTTTACATTTACTCTTTTATGTTGAGAATTTGACTCATTATAAATTGAACTTGAGAAATAGAATTTATGCAGTCGGCTTCAATATAGTCAGGATAAGACTTTGATAATTATGATTTATTCCACCACACAAATTAACAAGCAATTATCCCATCCCTTGATTCAAATATAAATTTTAATGGTATTTTAACTGTATATAATTTTTTAATATTCAATTCAATGGTGAGTAAAAATTCGATGACAAAAAATTGAATCAGGTGCAAGCCAATGACAAGTGGATCCCATGTGGGGACCCCATAGCTCATATGCCTCGGAATCTGGATTGACAGTCCTGGATTTGGAATCAGAATTTCAGATCCGACTGAATATAAGCGGGTAGTGGGTCTGGCTTGTGGATGGACCCAACCGAAGCCCCGCCCTTTCCAAGGGTTGAACTGTTCATACCCACAAAAGTCTCGGTCAAAATCAGGAGGAGGATTTTCGTGAAAATCTCGTTGCCAAACACCTGCTTTCCACATGTCAAGCAAACAAATGAATGGTTCTGTTTTATGTTACCATGTACTATAAATTCCAAGGGCCTTGGCTGCTTCTTTCAAACTCTCAAGTTCCTTTGATTTCCTCTTCTCAATCTCAAGCTTCAAGAAATAAGTAATGGCTTCTAGTAAGGACTTGAGTTACCATGCCGGAGAAACCAAAGCCACAGCTCAGGCAAATCTCTCTCTCTCTCTCTCTCTCTCTCTCTCTCTCTCTCATTGCATTATTTTCTAACCATGCTCCAATTAGCATGTCTCTCCTCCATGATTCAGTTTGTTTGACCATTTACATATAAGTCCTTCAAGCATATGTTGTATCTCATCATGTATTGGACCGAGGCCCAAAAAAGGAAGGGGGTGATTGTCAGAAATTAAATGATAAAAATTTAACCTAATTAAAATTTTAATTCTATTTTGTATGAAAGTAACACTCGACCTACTGTATACTGATGAGAAAATGTTGGCATACGAAGATTTTGCATGCACCATTCACTTTGCAAACAATTGTGTACTACATTGATGTCAAGAAAACCATTGAATAATGATGACAGGAATACCATTGAATAGGAGGATCTACACTCGTCTATGGGTGTGTTTGTTTTCTTTTTTCCTCTTTTGCGGATCTGGCTTTTTTACTGTCTCACAAAAGATTTTTGGATCTCCCCTTCTCGGAAAATAAAGAAAAAATAAAGAATTTTCCGCTCCAAATGAGAGACGCATGAAACACACCCGGAGCCTTATAGAGGGCGATTTTCCACTGGAAATATAGCTGCACAAATAGAGCCCCTATATGAAACTTCATTTCCTTGCAATGCCTTTTTCTTTTTTATTTTTTTTCCAATAACTTTAAATTATATTAAAGAGAAAGGATAGAACATCAAGGAATTTGCCATTCCTCATCAATTTCTCTAAGACTAGAAACTTATGATACAATGAGTTTGTGGTGATTTTTTTTTTTTTTTGGTTTCTTCTTTTTGTTGTTTTGCCATATTGGGCCACTGGTCTAGGAGTGATATTTGAACTCCAGGACTTGGACTTGGAAATCAATTCTTGGGTATGCATATAAGACTAAGGTGCCAACATCACTCAACTTCAAATGTGCTGATGTGATGAGCTCATTTAAAATGATCTAAAACATAGAAGAAAACAGAATAAGAAAATTGAGTGAAGGAAGAGATACAGTTAGAGAATGAAATTTCATAAACTGCCTCTGCTAGTGCCATCACATTAGTTCTACTATTTGTGAGTGTTTTCTTTGGGTATGTGTAGAGATTGGAGAAATCAAAATAACTCATTGGAGTGTGTGTATTGGAAATTGATCGAGGCTTTCCTAACTTTGCTCAACATGTGAACATTTTTTTTTTAATGACATGATTTGAATCCACAACTGCAAACTTGCACTAGTGAGCACCTTTGGCTCTTGTCAACATATGAGCTATTCTATTTCATCCTTGAGGACTTGCCGAGGACTTAATTTAAGGGACAAAGATTGGTTGATTACACAAACATAACCTTGAACTGTATAATTTTGTCTAAAAATAAAGAAACTTAAGATAAATAAAATTGAGATCACAATCTGTTTTGTATCTTCACAGCAGTTCTTTAAATCAGTGATTATGTCATCTAATTAGTTTGATTTCCATTTCCACATCTAAAGGGATCACCTCACTGCTCTTACATTATTCTTTTTTGGGGACCTCGACTGTGGGCTTGTGATATAAAGGAGCCCACAAAAGCAAGAAGTGGATGCGTACAAAATGGACAAAAGAGCCCACACAAGTGGAAAGAGAAGTATACTCAAGAATCAACCCTTGGGTAGCTGGGTGACATGTGGAGTTTCCAACCAACTAAGCAACCCTTCGTGTCATGATTCTTATTATAATATTAGTATGACGAGGCTTTGACGAATATTATGAATTTCCATACTATCATTATGGAGATATGTTCAATGGCTAAATAATTAAATAATTATCATTCAAATTTCAAAGGACAAATCTAAAGAAGTGCGATTTATTTAAGGATTTGGTTTAGGATAGATTGAAATGAAGAAACATAATTTATGTATTTGACTCCAACATCATTACGACAAGACTTTGATGATGATATTGCTTTTGTCATTATTCTTATTTTCTTATTGTTTATATGTAGGTGAAGAAGGATGAGATGGTAGATAGCGCATCCCAAGCTGCCCAATCAGTCAAAGATAGCGCATCCCATGCTGCCCAATCAACCAAAGAGGGTGCATCCAATGCTGCCCAAGCAGCCAAGGATAACGTATCCAGTGCTGCCCAGTCAGCCAAAGACTCTTCTCTGGAAGCCAAGGATCAAGCCGGAGGCTTCCTTCAGCAGGTTCTTCTCTCACCCAATTTTCCACACCAAACCCCAGCAGTTCCATTCCTCTCAAACTTTTTAAATCGCCAATCACAGCCGTCCAATTGGTTCCATTGACTTCTTCCTAGTCAACAAGTGGGAATCACAAATATCAGATGACCCCTATATTTATTTGATAATAGGTCCCATAAGATTGAGAGTGATTTTTTTTAGTGTGATTTTTTTTGTTAAATTATAACTAATATGAGCTACCTAGCTCATAAGGTAATGATGGGACAGTGAACTCACCAACTTGGTTGACTTAATCGTCCAAATAATGACCCAAAAGAATAGATAGCTTAAAAAGCTAATCTATGAGTATGATGAGCATATCAGTTTCATTGATAATCACAATCATCATCATTTGAGTCAGAATCAACCAGTGGACAAGAGTGAAAAGTCAGCAGTAGAAGTAGATAGTTTGCCAGTAATATGCTGAGTGTCCATTGCATCGCATCTGATTAGCAAGGGGCTAATGGAATGCCATATACGTGGGATACCATTTCAAATACGTGGGATACCATTTCAAAAAATGATGATGAAGCTAATGGGATGAGCATTGATGGTGGGCTTCTGCCTTTTATTCTCAAACTCTGTTTAGCCATATACATGTTTAATGGGCTTATTGGGCCTGACTTTAAGTCCTAACTCTATGGTTCAGCCACAGGACAGGCCATAATCCAGTTTCTTTACTAAAACAGAAGTTCTAATTCTCAAATTGAAATGGGTGTTGGATTTTCCTAGCCATGCCCACAGACAAATCTCTTTCCATGATTTTGGGCTGCTTGATTTTCGCTAGTTTTTTTGTGCAGACTGGTGAGCAAGTGAAGAGCATGGCACAGGGAGCCGCTGATGCTGTGAAGAACACCCTTGGCATGGGAGAAAACAATCCCACTTCCAAGCAATGACTCTCTCTCCATTGATCATTTACATTGCTTTTCATGTTTCTTTCCATGTGTCATGATCAGAAACTTTTCTTATTGGGAGGTTGTCTGTATTGTCTTCATGATTTTTCTTGTTTTGAAAAAAGTGGGAGCCCTGAGCACTCTCATTAGCCCTTAGTTATTATGATTCATAAATGGAAATGTATTTCCTGTAATAAATTGTAGCAAACTACTGTTTTGATGTCCATTATATTCAGAGTTTATTATTTTAATGATTAATATTCTTCTTTACTATAAATGGATGACCTCAATGTATCTGCTGTAGAGTTTTGCCAAGCTCATATGCCAGTTGAGGAGGTAAACGTTTTGTGGCCCCATATTTATTCTAAATTGTAGTTCAATTATTACTACTATTACTATGCAGCAAAAAATAAAAGTAATCAACCATAAAAAGTAGGTGACACAATATTAAACGTGGAAATCCAAAAGAGGAAAAACCACGAGCAAAAAGTGGATTAAATCAAACCCTAACTTTTGTAGTTACAAGATATACTTATAATCATACGGTTAATTCCTTGACATAATGCATTGTAGTTGTTCTTATTAGAATCCATCGACACACAATCCTTTTGTGCTCCATTATTAGTGTTTTGATTTCTACCTCAAACGAATCTCTATAGCGAGAGAATAATTTCTTACGAAAATGTAAAAGGCACAAATCTCTTATGGTGAAGTAGAAGTATCAATTTTAGAACTTGAATCCTTCAGCCTAACTCTTATAGAAGCTCTAGATTGAATCTCCAACTTGTGATCTCAACTCAGATTATAGAGAGGTATGTGGATGCCCTAGGGTTGAGAGAAATATCATTTTTATGACCTACAATTCATGCTTTAGGGTTAGAGTCTAAGAGTAAACAAAATAACAACATTGACACAAATATAAAAGGTTTTCATATAAGTCAGTGGATTTCTGTACAAAACCCGATCGATTGGTAAGAGGTCGGATCGATCGGATTAAGCTACTGTTGCTACTGTTTTAGGTTGATCGATTGGATGCTTGCTCGATTGATCAGATAAAACTCAGTATAAAGTTCTACAAACTTTCCAAGGCTATAACTTTGTAATTTTAACTCTGATTAACGCAATCTTAAGCTCTACGGATATCTATTTAAAATAAGCTTTTCAACTATAGGCAGCTTGCTCATTTTCAATGCTTAGTTTGTGAGATATAACCTATTTTAAACCGTATTTCCTTTAGAAAAACACTTCAATTTGCCATTCTTTCTTTGATTTTTTCACTTTAATGCATCGGATGATTCATACCACAGTTCATACTAATAGATATATAAAATATAACTTGATGGACTTAAAGTCTTGTTCAACCTATAAATTAGCCAATACAAAAATTCTAATAGATGGAGAATCCTTAGTTTTATTAACTCATTTTTTACTCAAACGCACTTAGTTGATTTGATTATATTAAAATATTTAGGGTTTTTACAACCCATCTAGGATCCATGGAGTAAACCAATAATAAAGAAAGAGATCTACTATTTCAACACCACAAATTACTCAGTTTACACATCCATTTAATATATGTATTGAAAAATCTTCCAAACTACCCACACCCCTTTCTCTCCGCACACACCTTCCCCATCTCCCCCTCCTGGCAATGATCGTTGGCTTCGACAGAGGGGCAATTGTCGCCAGGAGGGGTGGCCTCTCCCTTCCCTGCCTTCCCTCTTCCTCTCCTTCCCCTCTCTCCCCCACCCCTCCCTCTTCCTCAACTTCTCCTCTCTCCCCACCAACTCTCTCTTTTTCTCTCTCCCTCCCACCCTCTCCCTGTCCCAGTTGCCAGGAGCCCGATCTCATCCCTAGTCGACGAGATCGGGTAGTCGGCGATTGGGACAGGGAGAGGGTGGGAGGGAGAGAGACAAAGAGGGAGTTGGTGGGGAGAGAGGGAAGGTGAGGAAAAGGGAAGGCGAGGGAGGGAGAGAAAGAAAGAGGGAGAGGAAAGGGAGGAACAGGGAGGGGCCGCCCCTCCTGGCAACGATCGCCCCTTCACTAAAGCCGATGATTATCGCTAGGGTAGAGAGGTGGGGAAGGTGTGTGGGGAGAAAATGATATGGGTAGTTTGGAAAAGTTTTAACTTTTTTTCCTTTTGTAAATGGGTTTATAAATTGAGTAATTTATGATATTGAAATAGCAGCTCTCTAAAGAAATTAATTCAGATAATGCGTCTCTAATGTAAATAAGTGTTGCTAGACTCTGTAGCATTTTTAGTCTTCTTCTACAGAAGGTGTTTCTTTGGAAGGGGCTACACAAGAAATGATGGAAAATAAAAGACTTTATGTGTGTCAATAGAGTTACCCAAAGGGTCCTATCTATAGGCCCGGAGTTCCGTGAGCTCTGCTCTCGTCAAAGAGAGAACGGCAAAAGTTCTGGCTAACCAACAATAAATGTTAGTTTGACAAAGAGGGTAAAAAATTATTCACTTGTGGGACGTCCCTTTCCACACTATTGTTGGACATGTGAACCATACACTAAAAAGATGTACAACAGATCGAACTCAGGAGGCAAGTGAGTCAAGGGAGTCGTAAATATACGACAATTCTAGGCCCCTTGTCATAAGGTTACATTATACTACGAGTGATCTCTCACAGTTTGTGCGAAAGGTAGCTTAATTTCCTCCGGCCACATGTGACCATCATCCATATTTAGAATCGTCACCTCCCAGTTGCAGGTTCTGCATGAATTGGCTTGCACTTACCTAGTCACCGTGATTTGACATTAATCTAAAATATATTCATTGTTGAATTAAATCTCATAGAATTATTTTATAAAAAATATTGTTGAACTTTAAACCCATAAAACAATTATTGTGATGATCTGATTGAGATGAGTTGTGCCCAAGGTCTTATCCATAATAGGACATTTTCAACATACTATCTTCCCTCATTGGCATTAGGGTTGGTTCTGGTTTGAGTCAATGGTGGATTCGAAACTGGAATCATTAATGAGAAGATGGAACTGAACTTGGTTCAAAACTAATTTTTTGCATCCAGAATCGGAATTGTAAATGAGAATATGGGATCAGAACCGAAACCAATTTTGTGTATGGTATAGGTTCATGTCTGGGCCCAAGTTTGTGTAGGGTGTGCTTTAGAGAAAAATTAATTTGCATATGGCATGCTTTGGAAAAAAATTAACTTTTACAAAAATTCTAAAAAAGTGATGTAATATGCCGGGTCTCGGGTCTATGCGTTGGGACCAAGTTGGACACATACCCAAAACTGTTTAAATCACAAGTCTAAAAAAAGGATACTGACCCAACCTCATTTACTTATTAGCATCTAAATAATGACCCAAATCCAATTATTAATGGACCAAAACCTCGGAATAATCGAAGAATCGTGGCCCATTTGCAAGGTCCGAGTAGCGCTTTGGATTTACCTTTTTACTCACACGGCTCGTATGGTTCATCTTGGTAAGACTTTTAAAAAGGCTTTGGAAAAGTCTATATAGAGTTCGAACTTTCCCATGAAGCATCCAAACCACCACTTCATGTTGAAGTAGCGGCTTCGTTACTTTGGCGGGAAGCAAAACATGCTTTTGACGGAAGGAATGCCGGAACAAAACAAAGAGATTTTGGTAGCAATCGATCCATCTTTCATCCTTTTTCAGCCATGGCAGGAATCAATCGATCATTCCCTTCAAAAACTTTTTTTTAAAATTTCTTTCCATTTCTTCTTACTTTCCTCTACCCTTACTCTCTCTTCCCACCAAATACCTTCACCCCTTCTCCGTTATAAATGCGAGCAATGCCCCTTCCGCCTCTCTTCATCCAATTCTGTGAGTTCTCCAAAAGTTCTAGCCACGCTCCTACAAGCTATGCGACCTTAGCCTTTTTTTTTTTTGTCTCATGGAAGAACATGGTAGATCAATAATGTTTTTGAGTTTTTGTCCAAATTATATATGCTCTTTTTTATATAGATTAGTTTGGAGATCCACACCATGTGTATTAACAAAAATCTGCAAGATATATTTTTTTCTAAGATTCTTATACTTTTTTTGTCTGTTTATTTGGCCATCATATTGCATGTCTTTTATAGAGAGAGTGTTATTGTATTGCCTATTTTCAATTACTTGTATTTTATTGATACATGATGGATTGAGTGATATAGTAGGAAATTGTATGGCTTTCATATTACAAATGTATTTTAATGCAAATATATGACCCTGTCTATTCGCATTAAAATAGATAGGAAATGAATATATATATATATATATGGATGTTCTTCAAATACATATGCTCAAACCACTGAGATAGTTTGAGCATGTTCCCATAAACAGGAGCATAACTGTAGACAAAGTTTCTTCCTCATCATCACCAGCATCATCATCAACATCTTTTTACTTAATTCCTTTTCCCTGAAATGCTATCAAAATGAAAACCTGTTTCTCAGTTATCTATATATCAAGCAGAATATAAGCTACATTCATTTTTTTTTTGCCATCATCGTCGTCGTCTTTCTCGTAATCATAGCCTCATCTCATATATCTAGGGTCACGAGACCGACTAGTATCGTACAATACATCAAGCGTCAATGTTGGACAGGCGAGCCTGCTCAAAAGAATTCTTCCTTGCCGATGCCAGCACAGTCTTGTCCGCAACAATAAAGTATGCAGCACCCGCAGCTGCCACCATAAACATCAATTCATTTTTCTTTTTATGATCCAGGGTATAACAACAATTCATTAATAAGAATAAAAATAAAGACATGACTATGTACACCCAACTATATCATATGAGGGCCTATTTTGCATCAAGGAAAACCTTTGTCTATCAATCTGCTGCTGTGAATGTGATAGATAATTCATGACTATCTACTTCAACTCATATTTGAGTGTTATATGTTTACTGAAAGATTGAGTCATTCCAGGAAGGGAAACTAGAAGTCAATCACAACCGAATCTCTGAAATAATCAGATATTGAATAATCATTGCCATCACAGTGATATTGAAAGCTTGAAGCTCACCACCATCCCCGAAGTAAGTTGAAGTTTACTGATTAGGGGTCGTCATCAGCCAGACTGGGCAAGGTCTGTTCCTGATTTAAGTCCAGCCTGTAGTTTCTGCAGCCTAAGGGCCTGAGGTTTTGTCCCAGCCTCATCCATTCTCAAAATATATGTCACCAATGATCCCGCCCATTTACAAAATGTATGCTGCCTTTTCAGCTAAATATATCCGAATAAACTAGTTTTACGCATGCCCGTTTAATGATCAGGCCTAAATTAGGCCGAGGCACAGCCCACAAGGCTAAAAACATTGCCCAAATTATGCCCAATGTGGGCCGGGGCTGATCCAACCCATTAGGACCATAACATGATACAGAAGCGCATATACTAGTAATACTCAATAGTAATAGGAGCGGCAGCAGTAATGATGATGATGATAGTAATAGTAATCACCCGATGAGATGATAAGAGCTTGAGCCGCGTGATTAAGGTAGGTCCTTGCCCATGGCAGCATCCTCACACTAGCAAGCTGCAGGTGGACCATGACGTACACAAGTTCAATTAACAAAATGAGGCCAAGCATTTCCTCTGATCAGACAGTTTGGGGGTTCTTTTGTAATTTAAACTTCATTTTCTTACCGTTGGAATTGCGGTTGCAATGGTAGCTAGAACCGCAGCCTTGGCCCCTGCAACAACCCCTTCTGCAACCCACAACAAAACAATACATAATTAAATAAATGACAGATCTCAATCACACAACTTGATTACATTGCATTTTGAGACAGATCATCTGACCTATCAGGCAGGTGGGCCACACAGAAAAATGATGTTATGAATAAAGATCAGTGAGCCCACTTCAATTGACACTACTGATGGACTCACTTCATAGTTCATGTATTCCTGGCTTTGTTCATAAAGTTCATATATATTCCTGGTTTTGTTTTTATGAACAAAGATCTGAGAGCCCACTTGATAAGACACTATTGATGGTTACTCTATAGTTCACAACTTCACATATTCCTGGTTTTGTTGTTAGATGGGTCAGAAGAGGTACAAAAAAAAAACACACTAGGGGGTGAGCAAGAAGGATCATAGAACATATACCATGAGAGCATCTCTTAGCCATGGCCAGCTTCTGGTCCAAGGAAGCCAACCCATTTCTCTCTAATGGAGAAAGTGCCACCTTTTTGGCCATCTGGGGAGCATCAGAGGAAGAACCACAGACCATTTTCTTGAAATTGCAATTTGTACTATAGGAAATATTACGTGAGAGAGAGAGAGAGAGAGAGAGAGAGAGAGAGAGAGGATAGGAAACTGATTTGCATTTGAGAGCTATTTATAGGGACCATGGGAGAGGATGTTGGGACTGATTGGAAGTGGTTTGCTGGTTTTATCCAATTCCAAGTTCTCAGTCACCTGTTTTGCTTTGGATTTGCTCAGTGGGGAGACAGGCTTCCGTACCTTCCTTTTCAATACCCTTAGCTTTGGGAGAGATACATGCATGTGGGAAGGTTTTTCTATGATTCTTTGGGGCGGGAGGGTAATTCCAGTCCTGTCCACATCATTGACATCAAATGCATCTGATATCTCGTTTTTTGTTTTCTTTTTTTTAAGTGGGCTGTCCATTGGTTTGGATGGAGTTTGAGAAGAAACGGTGGGTTGATATTGCGCGACCTTCCATGCTACACCAACCCAAGAATGTAAGTTAGCGGGTTCCACTTTTTTCAAATGTTGGTGGGTAGCCAACGGCTTATAGAAAGGGAAAGATGGTGCCCCGACAGAACAGGAAGATTGGTGTAATATGCTCCAAATTTAAAATGTAATTGCTAATTTTTAATGCTTATTGCTAATTAATAATATTTTAATCTTAATTGCATTATGGGTAGGTAGATTAGGGGAATCTTACTCTTAGGTAGTTTGAAGATTAATTGGTAATCCAACTAGCCTAATATGCATTCTTTCATCATTTCATTAATCATGTCTTTTGTGTTATTATAATACATTGGTGGACCTATTTCATTCAATACCTAAGTCACTTAGGTGGGACTTTTGTGATCTCTTTGAATAAATAATATAAAACTTATAGATTTGTTAGTAAATATCTAAAAGTTCTAGCAACCCTAATACAATATAAAAACACTCTTTTCGAAGAAAGAGCCTCATTGTGCCTTCTAGACAAAAACCTAGCCCCCAAGCTCTCCCTACTCCATCTTCCTTCCTTTTACAAGCTTAGAGCGTGAGAGAGAGATATCTCATCCATTAGATGTTAGATCCATCTGATCCTCCACATTTCCTTTTATTCATTTGTTGTTTGTTTGGGGAGAAAAGCTTATTTACACCTTTTGGCTCAACTTTTGAGGTAAGAACAACCTATCTTGGTATTTAAGCCATTAAATAGAGCAATTGTGGATTTTTCTCAAGCTTAGCTTCATTTACTCATCTTTTCATGGCATTCATCTCAACATTCATTCATTTTCATATCATTTTCATGATTAGGAGCTTGTTTGAGCTAGAGAATTGAGGGTTTGCACTTAAGAGTCTTGCATTTGAATTTTGGGAGCACCACAAGACAAATTTAAGCAAGTAATAACATATATGATTCTATTTAAGTTTGATTCTTTGATATTCTTATTGTTTAGAATATTAGTACAGCTTATTCTCTACTTGTTTCATAAATAAGAAAGTTATGGTGGGTGGGAAATGAATTTTAAATGGAATAAATGAATGTTATAATTAAATGATTTGGAATGAAGTTGCAATGGCAATAAATGTGGAAGATTTAGAGTATGAATGCATGTATTAATGCTGTGAAAATGTGGGCTTGAAACTATAGAAAATTAGATGCAAAACACAGCTGCAGATTTGGGTCCCAAATCAGTGCACTCGAGCGGACTCAGGCACTCTCAAGCTCGCAGTTGAAATTTTCAGTTATTTTGATTACTGTGTGTCAGGCTCGAGCGTCTACTCATTCACACTCAAGCACGTTGGACTCTGTGAAGCTCACTCTAGCTAGTGCTCAACCACGCTCGAGCGCACACCTAAATTTAATTAATTAATTATTTATGTATTTATTTATTTATTATTCCAATTCCCATCTGGATTGGATTGACTATACTAGACCTTTCATTAAGCACATTTGGACTTGACCTATAGTCAAGAATTACCTTAAATTTATCAGGTGAACCTTATGATTATGTAGGACCTTATTTCTTGAAACCATTATACCTTAAACTTTGTCTAGTAAAATCAAATGGGGTAAATAAAGAAAGTATTAGTTGTCATGCATCTTTGTTAGATCATCATCATCATCAAAGCCTTATCCCAACCATGTTGGGGTCAGCTACATGAATTCTATTTCTCCATCCCGTTCTATTTTGAGCTAAATCTTTCGATAAGTGCAACTTCTTCAAATCTGAATTGATGACTTCCATCCATGTTTTCTTTGGCCTACCCCTACCTCTTGATTGACCCTCCACCTGTATATCCAAACTTTTTCTCACCGGTGCCATTACTGGCCTACGCTCCTCATGCCCAAACCATCTTAAACGAGTTTCTCTAATCTTATCTCCTATTGGTGCTACCCCTAAATGTTCTCGAAAGCGCTCATTTCTAATTTTATCTTTCCTAGTTTTACCACACATCCACCTAAGCATTCTCATTTCCGCTACATTCATCTTATGAATATGTGTCTTCTTAATTGGCCAACATTCTGCTCCATATGTCATAGCTGTTCTAACCACTGTCCTGTAAAATTTTCCCTTCAATTTTGTTGGCATTTGTCTATCACAAAGTATTCCCGAAGCTAGTCTCTATTTTAGCCATCCAGCTCTTATCCTATGCTCCACATCTTCGTCAATCTCCCCATCCTTACTAATCATCAAACTTAGGTACCGAAAAGAATCTTTACGTGGTATCTCATGGGTTTCAATTTTGACAGTGGTTTCAACACTTTGTATATGTCCACTGAAATTGCAATCCATATATTCTGTTTTTGTACAACTTATTTTAAAGCCTCTAGATTCTAATGCCCTCCGCCATTTCTCAAGCTTTGCATTTACACACTCTCTTGATTCATCCACCAATACTATATCATCTGCGAACAACATACACCATGGTACTTCTTATTGAATATACACAGTTAACTCATCCATAATTAATGCAAAGAGATAAGGGCTTAAGGATGATCCCTGATGTAAGCCTCTAGTCACGGAAAATCCGCCCGTTTCTCAACATGTGGTTTTCACATTTGTTATTGCACCTTCGTACATATCATTTAAAATTTCAATGTAACCTCTTGGGACATTCCTTTTCTTTAAGACCCACCAAATTAAATTCCTCGGTACTCTATTATAGGCTTTTTCCAAATCGATAAAGACCATATGTAGATTTTTCCTCTTTGTTCGGCATTTTTTCATTAATTGCCTAAGTGAAAAGATGGCTTCCATAGTTGATCTCCCTGGCATAAAACCAAATTGATTTTTCGAAATCTTAGTCTTTTTTCTCAGTCTTTGCTCTATTATTATCTCCCATAACTTCATAGTATGACTCATAAGTTTAATCCCTCGATAGTTGGTACAATTTTGTATATCTCCTTTATTCTTATATATAGGTACTACAATGCTTCTTCTCCATTCATTCGGCATTTTCTTTGTCACAAGTATCTTATTGAATAGTCTACATAACCAACTTACTCCAACCTCTCCTAAGCATTTCCATACCTCTATCGGAATACCATCTGGGCCTGTTGCCTTTCCTGTCTTCATTCGCTTCAATGCTTCCTTCACTTCCACCCCTCTAATTCTACGGAGAAAAGTATACTCTTGTAATGAAGTATCCTCCTCCACTCTTGTTTCGCCTAAATATTCTTCATTTAAAAGTTTACTAAAATATTCTTTTCACCTTTCTATAATATCGTTGTCCTTCACCAAAATATTTTCCTCATTGTCCTTGATACATTTGATATGATCTAAGTCCCTACTTTTCTTTTCTCTTATTTTTGTAAGCTTAAAAATATCCTTTTCTCCTTCTCTTGCTCCCAACCTATTATAGAGGTCATCGTATGCTTTGAACTTTGCACTACTTACTACTTTCTTAGTTTCTTTCTTTGCCTTCTTATACAACTCAAAGTTTTCTATACTCTTAGTCCCCTGCCAAACTTTGTAGCAATGTTTTTTTTGTCGAATAACTTCCTGAACCTCCATACTCCACCACCATGTTTCTTTATTAATATGTCTCTTCCCTTTTGATTCTCCAAGTACCTCCTTTGCAACATTCCTAATGCAATTAGCCATTTGATTCCACATTACTGTAGTTTCTCCTTCAATATTCCATTCTCCTTTCTCAATCATTTTGTCCTTAAATATATTTGCTCTTTCCCCCTTCAAATCTCTCCACCTTATTTTAGGGTCCATTTAGTTTACTACTGCTCTTTTTTTACTTCTAATGCAAATATCTAAAACTCCAAGCCTATGTTGCGTAGTCAAACTCTCTCTTGGGATAATCTTACAATCTTTACAAGCCAATCGGTCCTGTTTTCTAACTAGAAAAAAGTCTATCGGACTCCTATTACTCCCACTTTTATATGTAATTAAATGCTCATCTCTCTTTTTTAAGTAAGTATTTGCTACTATAAGATCAACTGTCACTGCAAAGTCCAATGTAGTGTTTCCGAATTCATTCTTTTCTCCAAATCCATGCCCTCCATGCACTTTCTTATATCCTCTATTATCTCTTCCTATATGCCCGTTTAAATCCCTTCCAAGGAAAATTTTATCACTATTTGGGATTTCTCGCATTAAATCATCCATCTCCTCCCAAAATTGTCTTTTCACATTTTCTTCTAGTCTTACTTGGGGAGCATATGCACTAATGATATGAATTATGTCTTCCTCTAGTACTAGTTTAATTGCTATAATTCTATCATCAAACCTCTTTAGCCCCACAATTTTCTCTTTTAAATCCTTATCTATAATTATACCCATTCCATTTCTTGTATTACTCTTTCCTACATAGAAAAGCTTATACCCATCCATGAGCTCCTTAGCTTTATTCCTTTTCCACCTTGTCTCCTATATACAAGCCACACTAATTCTTCTTCTTTTCATTACCTCAACCAACTCCATGCTCTTGCCTGTCAAAGTTCCTATATTCCAAGTAGCAAGTCTAATTTTCCTATTCCTCATTTTCTTCTCATGGACTAACTTCTTTAACCGCATTAGCCCAAAGTCATGCGGTAGCCCTTGCACACTTTTCACTGCAGCCGGGCGATGCTGCAATGCGTCGCTTAAAGCGGGGACCGCCCTAGCCTTATCGTGAAATATTATTTGTTCAGAATTCATGTTTGGGTTGTAACAAAGTTTTATGCTGGCTGTCACCTACCTAACGCAACCCTCCTCCTTTACCCGGGCTTGGGACCAGCAGCAAAACTGGCGGAGTTAGATGATTTAGTTAATTCTAATGGTATGCCCTTCGTATATGGGTATAAAGAGCCAGTATCTAGAATTATACACCATGCAACACGAAGATTCGGTAACATATAGCATCGGAATTCTTATGGTCATGCCGGAGTGAAAAATAAGGACACGGATATCTCAATTAATTTGGCTTGTAAATCATCCTTGCTTATTAATTAATTGGAAATTATGCATATTTCGATAATTTCTAAATCTTTCGTCAGTTTATTTATATTCCTTCTATTATGTTATCAGTTTAGTTATGTTCCTTTCATTATGTTATCAGTTTAGTTATGTTTCTTTTATTGTATTATCAGCTCAGTTATGTTTCTTTTATTATATTACTAATTTAGTTATATTCCTTTCGTTGCCTTCACATTCGCTTTTGATATTTCTGATCATTATTGATATCATTATGTTTCTGTTACTGTAAATGTTAAGTCAGTAAGTTTCATTGAGAAGGTAAGTATGAGAGCACGATGGTGTTATCTGTTATGACTATTTTGATCCATAGAGTCGGCACTATTGAGCTGAACTCTATGAGGCCTGGCGGGGTTAAGTATGAGTTGAAATTCTATGCACTGCTGCAGTTGGTTTTCTGTGGAGTAAGTTGACGCTCCTTTAAGCAGTCAGATTAGCTACCTGGTGTCCCGTTTTGTTTTCATATCTATCTCTCTTTGGGAAAGATTGTAGCCATTTGGTTTGCCATCTAGTTGTGATATTTTGTTATATTAATTTTTTATAATTATATTTTATCTTATGCTAACATGCTTAGATTTCGCTTTGGCCCTAGTTAATTGGTACTGCCTTTAACTCTATTTAGAACAACATGTTTAGTGTACTACTTGCTTATTTCTTGTTGAATTATTATGTTTAGAGTGCTACCCTTGATGTTGCAAGAGCAGGCTCCAATACCAACCTGATTATCGATGCGATTTCGGAGGTTACCATAGTGGTACCTTCAGGACTAGCTGAGTGGGGGCCAAATGACGTCTTTTATTAAACGTATCTGTAAAGTGATATAGTTCCTATGGGCATTTAGGATTTAAGCTATGATAGGTAGCTTTATCTTATCATCATGACTATAGACTTGATTTACATTTGAGGATATGTATTATACTTTCGATCTTTGACCGTTATGCATTTCTACACTTTGTCACTTTATATACATTCAGATATGTAGTTTATGCATAGAATTATGATCATCTTTATAATTCTTTAAGTCACTTAATTGTAAAATGTTAAACAAGTATTTGTTTACGCTCTTATACTATCACAGGGTGTTTATTGGGTGCACTAAGCACTAAGTTCCGCATTTTGATTTGAATGTGCTTGTTATGGATCTTCAGTACATAAGAGAAAAGTTTGAAAAATTTATTGTATTGGTTCATGTTTGCCTTAGTGTGGAGTGAATTACTATAGGATTATACGTGCCATGTCACGGGCCTATCTGTTATGACCTAATCTCAGGCCCGGGGCGTAACACAAGGTCCACATGACCCATGTGATCAGTGGGCTTTATCTGTATTTGATTGTGCATTTCTACTTTTCTTGGCTCATCAAGAAGGGATGGTGATTTGCGAAGATGATTATAATTAAAAATCTAACTTGGCAAGTCCACTCTCAACGCAAAATGCATCGAGTGAGATGAGGGTAATGAGTCCCTTTGGATGTGTTTGTGGAACACTAAAAGAAATTTGACATTTAGGTGTAAAATTTTTTGCTTTCAAATATTGCACCAGGTGGGTTGCTTTTATTATAAGGCCGACAAAAGCGTATGGAAAAAAATTGCGACAACCAACAAAAAATGATGAGAAAGTGTATATTGCAACCTAGTGGCAAATAGGTCTCTTATCTTTATAATAGCAGCCCATGGATCCATCCCCATATGTGTAGGTCCAATTGTAGGCTTAGCACCAGCAATTCATAATATAAATGAAAAACACACAAAAAAAAAAAAAGAAGAAGTGTCCAGTGCGAAAATTCAAGAGCGAGCTTAACAAATACATGTCACAAGGTTAAGAGGGGCCTGCTTGTTTGCTCGGTCTTAAATTCCTAAAGTTCCAAAAAGTGTTTCTAATTGGAAAGGCCGAAATTGAAGAAGGTAAATATTCACAAATGAAATATTGATGTTTGATAGGTGTCTTTGGTGAGTGTACCTTTTTATTGATTTATTTTAAAAATTATTTCCATATATATTTGATTATTTTAGACTGTTTGTTAAAATTTATATGGTGTATGATTTATTCCATTTTAAAAACTTTTGTTTTTTTTTCAAATAATGACTAAATGTAACTTATTAAAATATACACTAATATTTAAAGCAAATGGGCTCCTATCTTCCAGGTTAGGGGGAGGGTTCCCAACCATTTGGGCAACCCCTGGCAAGAGTTGGAGCCCATATTAGTGTACCCACATCAGCTGCCTTCAAAATAAATTTGTTGTGTATATTATCGAGTCTGTATAAAAAGAATTGTGATATGCTAATTAAACTCTTGTAGATGTTAAACCAAGAAACTTTTGGATACTTGTACAAATGAACCCATGGAGCAAATCCAGATTCATATTTCTCCAGATATTCCATAGTAGCTTCCACACCCATTCTTTCTTGATTGGAGACTTTGGGCTTGCAAATAAAAATATTAAGTATTATACGTTGGTCATGTTTTACTAAGATGAAAGTGAAAGGTAAGATTCTAAGCCCTTGTGGGAACCATTTGGATGCATGCCAATCGTCAGTAGATTCCATACCTATTCTTTTTTGATTGTATGATGACTTTGGGCATTCAAATAAAAAGATCAGATATTATAAATAGGTATGTTCAACTAAGAGATACCTGTCCTAGATTGAGGGTGAGTTTGGTTTGGCTTGTATAAAGTCAAATGTACTTTTGTAGAAGTAACTTTGAAAAAGCTACTTCCTCAAAGTCACTTTTTATTACTGAGAATGGTTGTCTGGCTAGCTCAACTTTTGTAATAACTTTTTAATAGCAAAAGTATCCCATGCTATTTGGTTAGATATATAGAAAATAACTTTTAACAAGAAATTATCATATAAATTATATAATTATTTTATTAAAAAATAAGTAATATGTAGGTGCCATGTAGGTAAATAAAATGGCCCAACACAAAATCATAAATTTGTCATTCTCTCTATACCACAACTCAAAACTAGATGGTTTTATCCTTCTCTATGAAATATTTTTTAAAAAAAAATTAACATTTTAATATTTATTGTTCTAAACTCTCTTCTTTTTCAAAAAGAAACTGGATATGTTTCAAAATAGAATGCAACTAGTAATGATATATAAGAGAAATAAAGAGTGGTTAAAGACATCTTATATTATGGTGATAAAAAAACCTATGATAAATTGTAAGGTATGCCGACGGTGAAGTTTACATACCAACTCATACTTATTAAGTTGAAACACCTGAGCATATTTTAAATATAAGTATTTGTATTTCATCGAACTTATTTTAATTAATTTTCTTAAAATAAATAATTTTCATAAATTTTAAAATTATCAACTTCAATTAATATATGCATGATTCTATCATCAATAACATCTCACGTCACTATATATGAATAGATAATGTAAAATATATATTGTACACATGAACTCCAATAAAAAGAATAAAATAGACTAATGGTTTAAAAAACAATATAATGTCAAATGAATAACTTTTTTCCAATATAATGACATAAACTCCATCATTTTAAGTATGTGCACCAAATAATGCATAAGCAATTGTATCCCTTATTTCCCACATCTATTTCCCTAAATCACATATATATGCTGACCTCGTTGTCAATTAACATAGCATTAAATTTGTCATAACTGTTCTCATCATATTGGACTTCACTATCACAGTCATACTCAGCAAACAAACTGCCTACTGAGTAAAAAATGGGCATGGAGCCATTTCCTTTAATATTGGCGATTGTGCCTTTAGCATTTTGAAGCAATGTTTTATTACATTCTTAAGCAAGGAATAATAGAAGTTAAAAAAATTCGTCTTCATCTTTAGGCCCAGTGCAATGATGGATGTCTTAAATATGGAAACGAGGATTGCTATAAGGTTTAAGAAAATCCCTTGTGTTAGTATATCCGGAATCAGCTAGGTTATATTTACTATCATATAAAAAGAATGATTCAAAAGGTAAAGAAATTAAAAGATTTTATTTGAAAACAAATATAAATATGGATAGATTTTTAATGAGATTTAACTAACAGGGCATGAGGAAAATCTCACTTCGGATTCTAAACGACATTGGCAAGAATCCATGCGTAATTGGCCGTAACAAATAACAAAGATCCATAACAGAATTTTAATAGTAAGTTCATGAGAAGTTATAAAAGAAAGGAAAATTGTTTTATACCTTGAACCATGGCCGATATTTATGATTTTTGTGAATATATTTTGGTGTTTCATTAAATAACGGAGGCTTTATCTACTCAATAGAGACTATCGACATTGCCATTAAAACCTTGTTGAAGAGTAGACTTATTGATTCTCCTGAGTGTTGAAACCAATCTTGGATCCTATTTCTTTCATTATGACCAACTGTCATAAGAAATATGGCAAGTTGCTCTCTACACTCATATTCCGTGTATCCTTTAATAGATTTTGCTCTTTAATAGCCTCACATAATCTAAGGAAAACATGTTTCTCCATGCAGAGTAATTCATAGCATCAAATAGGGTTACTGATGATGATATCTATGATGAAAGATTGTCTTATATACCCTGAGTTTCTACATGTTTTTTGACTAGATACAAACTCCTATATTGAATTAATATCTTTGCTACAATAATAATAAAATCTAAGAGTCCATTTTTTTATGTCAATACAAAAAAATAAAAAATAAAATAGAGATTCAAAATAGTAATACAAATGTAAGCTTACAATATTACAACATTAGATCCATCTGAGAAAAAAAAATGGTTTTGGTTGGGTTTGTGTGTGGGGGGGGGGGGGGGCGGGTGGGGTCCATCAACCTTCAGCATTGGCTCGTCAAGATAAAACAAGGAAACATTGAGGAATCATAGGCAAGTGGGCCTAATCACATAATGGGCTCACCTCATAATTCAAATCCCTCCATCCTCAACTCTCTTCTATAGCATCTCTCATGGCCTATCCTTTGAATATCAATTTCATCCCTGTACAAAAGGATGTGTAATGACCTGGAGTTAAACCATGGCGGACCCAGAGTTTTTATTTAAGGAGTGCAAAACCCGAACACACATTTGTGTTTTGAGAACAAAAACAAAATTTTCATGTGGATTATGGGGGCGGATGTAGAATTTTTATATAGATTTTTGAAGCAAAACCAAAATTTCACTGTAGTATTAGAAGCGGACTGAGGTCTAATGGGTGCGTCCGCTCTATATAGATCTATGTAGGTTTGCCTCTGAGTTAAACCACGGAAATTGATTTCCTTTTTGGACCTATTTCTTTAGAAGGTTTCATGGAATTTATGTCCTCAGCATTTGTAAATTTTCCAAAAAGGCCTATTGGTTGGATTTCCTAAATCTTTCTTTGGGTCAAGGCAAGGAGGCTATTTGAGATTTTTTATGTCACTAGATTTTAAAACTTTAGCAAACAAAGATGACATTATCAAATCCCAAGAGGATAACACATCTCATCATTCCTATGAATTTCCAATATCACAAATTTTAGTCTAGAAATTATGTTAAAGAAATAAGCCCTTTTCTAGAATTAGATCAAATTAGATCTAAGCTGTCCATCATCTCACTCTATAACTGGTGTCTTTTCTTTCTCTATGTTTTTGCAGAGCAAAACCAACGAGATCAATCTATTAGTACTTGACTACGAATTTCAATTACGATCCTATCGTTTATGCGGTTCATTAGTGAACAATTTATGGAATTATATGCGTGCTGTGCAAACAGGAGTACTGTCCCCATGAAGGGAATTTACGGAAGGAAGGGTTGCAAGACAAACAGGGGTATGGATAGAGATTGGAAAGTGGATGGAAAATTTTTTACAGAAAATTTCTTTCTTTCCCTTTGTGGGGAAATTCATCTCCTTTCCAATATGGAAAAAAAAAATCCATATTCAATTTATTATAATCAGTCATCAGTACCATTACCACATCATATTGTTAGATAATATTAATTCGTTAGAATTTGTTAGTTTGTTTGAGTTGTTACGAACTTATCCTTATCTTAATTGATAAGGTTAGTTTGGGTTTGCCTAATAAATTAAATCTCTCATTGAATGAAACTCTACAGTAAAATTATGGGCATCATTTGAATATTGAAATTCTTCATCAAGCTGGGTACGATTCTGCATCCACAAACATCACTGTCAATTTTTCTATTTCAATAGCATCCTCTCCTAGACATCCACTCAAGCCTTACGATCTCGTTATCTTTGTCAAATGTTCATATCCATCAATTTGCACGGTCAAAGCTTTTGCAAGAAAAGATAGCGCCAGATTTGCTCTAATAGACCACAAACACCAATACACTTAATAAGAGTAGGTTGTGATAGTGATAGATCCACAAATGAATGGTGATCTCCAAAAAGACATGATCGTTGTGCAAGTATTTTTTATTAGAGATCAAAGGGTTTTATTTTTAATGTTGACAATCAAAGATTCTTTATATAAAAGAATCATGTGATTGAGGGGAAATACTAAATAATGTCAATTTGTTAGAATTTGTTAGTTTGTTTGAGTTGTTAAGAACTTATCCTTATCTTAGTTGAAAAGGTTAGCTTGGGTTTGCCTTATAAATGTAATCTCTTTTGATAAAATTCTATGATGAAATTATAGGCATCATTTGAATCTTGAAATTCTTCGCATACATGGGTGGTTGTTGCTGTGCGGGAGTAATAATTAGTCACAAATTTTTTTTTACTTTAACCCCTTCACAACCTACCTAATTTCTATCCTACCACATCACACAAATCAGCATGCATACCAGGTGCTTTTGTTGTATCATTCTCATCACCACCTGCTTTTTTTCCTTATTCCGGCAATAACATTCAATGGTCTTCCCTCACACAATTCCTGTTACTTTTATGTCTACAATACATGAAATCAGTGGGATACGATGGGAAAGAAGTGTGAAACGGATTCTGATCTTTTCAATTTCTTATAAGAACCACCATCATTTTAATGGGATTTTACCGAAAATAAAAATCCCTTAAACTTGGTGAAGACAAAAAAAAAAAAAAAATGTCTTCAAATTTTAACATTGACCAAAAAGGTCCTGAGAAAGGATATCTCCACTCATTTCTCTTCTATGTTTTCTTCCTTTTGTTGAGTGGTGTGATCATAGCTCACCTATATGAGTATGATATCAACACTCATTTCTTTATTTCTTCTACCTCACCTCCATACACGAACGAAGATATCCCTATTTAGGGCCGTCTTGGTTGATGTTGATGTTTGATTATCCTTTTGGTCTTCACAAAGTCTAATGGTTTTTTTTTTTTGATAAAATCCTCTTATTTTAATGGGGCCTTTTACTTCTAAAATACAGAAGCTACTTTAGCCATCATAATGCTCACAAAAAGGGTATCTTTCACTCAAACTCTTGAACACAAAGATATTTACTCCCTTCATGTAAGCATGGTGATTGTTATTTAGTGGAGTCCCAAGGTGAGAAGAAAAAACCTTTAATTTTATTTGAGTCTTGGACAAGGCATTTTTGCCAAATATTTTTTGGAATATGAAATTTTATTGTCATCTAAAACTTTTTCTTTTATCTTTTGGACTTCTTAGATAATAGCATAAGAGAAAGACATTAGTCAATCAGAAAAGGGACGAACAGACTCCTAATTATTGAGAGTTTACTATGAAGTAAATCCAATTAATTTTGATTTCCAAATATATCAATCCTTGTTCAAATGCTTGATTTTTTTATTGATCTAAAATTCCCAATATCATAGTTTTAATAATTACATCATTTTGTTAATATATTTTGTTATTTAATCATCTTTAAATAATTTGAATATTTTATAGATATATTGGTTAATCTTAGGCTCTTTGTTTGTCATATCTATTGATATATTCTTGTGAGCAAGGTGCTCGAGCTACGTGAGAGGTAGGTAGATGGGATGGGGCCCATTGATCATATCAAATCTGGGGTTAATCCCAAGTTCTTGATCTATGGTCCACTAGTTTAATGGTTTTATATAAAAATAATTTGGCTCTCAGGACCTTAGTCCAATGGTCCAATCCATTCGAATGGCTCTACCTAAGACAAACCTCTTATTGCCCTAAAGTGTCACCCAATCATGTGAATGTATTAACTTATACTTCCTAGGATTTCAAAGTAGAGTGGGTCTTAGAGAATAAGTGTTAACAGAGTTCCAGAGTGAATGATATAAGGTGGAAGCCTAGTTTCTCATGTTCTTAGGAATCGCGTTCTTAGGAATTGATTCATTATAACGATATATGAGTATAATTTCCTATCAAAGGAGAACACTACTTTTTACTCATTTGTACATCTTTACCTTCTTCTATTTTAGTGTCCATTGGCAAGTCTTATCTCAGCCTCTTATTGGTTAAACCGTTTTCAAAACCCTGATAGATCGTTTGGTAATTTATAAAGGGGACTCCATTTCAAAACGCTAAAATATAAGATCTGTCTGTTTTGGAAAGCAACCGAAAGTGGAAGAATTCAAATAGACCATATAGTCTCAAGTGGACAGAGAAGTGGAGTGGGCGTTGTTTTCTTCATCACAGTTTTTTTTTTAATTCTAAGAATCTAAATGATGATCCAAGCCATTACAACTCTTAACAAGATAAAACATGGCCATGTATCGAAATTTGAACCGTCGATCTTTCTCAGATCTCAAGATATTTGTAGAAAATCATAGATTCATAGATCTACATTTTTGGACTATTTTGGGGCCCACAATCATGATCCTAACCGTTGATACCATTTGGAATAGTGAGAATGGCCATGGGTTTAAATTCAGCCAGTGATTAGGTGTGCATCTGGAGAAATTTGCAAAAAGCTAAGAGCTGCTGGATTTGCCCACCTAAAAAACTGCATTCCACTTGAATTTTCATCAGCTAATTTTTTAAGATATTTTTTAACTTATGGGACCCTAAATGATGATCTAATCCATTGAGACTCTTCATATTCTCAGGCACAATTATATGTTGAAATTTGAGCCATTGATCAATCTTAAATCCCAAGATATTTGCAAAAAATGAAGCACCATATATTTACATTTCTGAAATTCTGTGGTTCCCCATATCATGATCCGAACCATGGATTCTCTTTAGAATATGGAAAACAACTATGGGTCCAAATTTTAAGTCTTGATTCATTGTAAATCTTGAGAAATTAATGAAAAATTTTGAACCATTGGATCGTAAAACATTTATTTCAAATAATTTTTGGTGTTAACTATTTTTAAAATATCTATTTTAAGCAGCCCCCATTTAAAACAGATTTGTATCATACAAATCTATTTCCTACACATAAGATTTGCCAAACAAATCCTTTGTCTCTTCTGCACAAGAGACAAGGCTTCACAACCTATCCCCTTACCCTCGTTTCACTTGATACAGTCAAGTCGGCTTCGCAGAGTTAGATTTTTTTATTTCCACCATATAAATATCCTTTTCAATCCCCAACCCTTCTTGGGGAGACCAGGAAATTAGAAATGCAAAATCAAAAGCAGAAAGAGCCTACCGATCACATGAAAAGAGCCCACTGATCCATGGGTCATACGGACTTTCTGCTTCAGGAGGCACCATCTCTCCCTTCAAACCATTGGCTACCCACCAATAATTTTAAAAAGTGGAACCCCGGAAACTTTCATCGGTAGGTGTAACATTGGAAGATGACCTGTCCACAAAAGAAAAATTTTTACCCATCTAGACCGTTGATAAGCTGCACGTGTCCTCATCCTAGTTCAGAGACAGAAGACCCTAACTTGCTGCCCACCGTTTCTTCTTGAAACTTTATCCAAACCAATGGACAGCCCAGTAAAAAAATTGCCATATCTCCTGAATTTGATGTCAGTAAAAAATGTGGACCGGAATAACCCTTCTTTCCAAATCTATCATATAAAAGGCCTTCCCACATGCGTGGATTTGAGTAGGGGCATTTAAATAAAAGTAGGAAAGAACTGTCTCGGTCTCCCAACTAAGCATAACCAAAGCAAAACAGGTGACTGAGAACTTGGGATTGAATAAAACCAGCAAACCTTTCAACTGCCACTTTCCTCTCTCAGTTCTTATAAATAGCTCTCAATTGCAAATCAGCTTCCTACCTTCTCTTTTCACTGCAGTCTTATAACATTTCCTAGACTTCAAATTCCAGTTTCAAGAGAATGGCCTCTGGTTCTTCTTCCTCTGATGCAGCCCAAACGGCCAAAAAGGTGGTACTTTCTCCGTTAGAAAGAAATGGGTTGGCTTCCTTGGACCAGAAGCTGGCCATGGCTAAGAGATGCTCTCGTGGTATATGTTCTTCTGTCATCTTTCTTGCTTACCACTTACTTCTTTATCTCATCTGACCCACATAATAACAGAAAGTAGGAACATAAGAACTATAAAGTAAGTCCCTCGGTACTGTCTATGCTAGTGAATTCACATATCTTTTATTCATACTATCATTTTTCAGTATGGCCCACCCACTTGATGGGGTCAGATGATGATCTGATGGAGACCATTCCCATTTGGGTCTGTGTTAAAACGCAACAAAACCAGGAGTATAACTATTCTGGCTCATCTAACGACAAAACCAGCAGGAATATATCTGTGGTTGCTGTATAGTTAGTATGTGAACTATGAGGTCCATCAGTACTGTCTATTCAAGTGGGCTCATAGATCTCTATCCATACTATCATTTTTGGCGGGGTCCACCCGCCTTATGGGTCCGATGATGGATCTGGTAGAGGACATCCATATTTGGGTGGACCGTCTTAAAAGGCAATGAAATCAAAGTTGTGTGATTGAGATCTGTCATTTATTTGATGATTTTTTTCCCCTTTTTTTGGTTTGCAGATGGAGTTGTTGCAGGGGCTAAAGCTGCAGTTCTTGCTACCATTGCAAGTGCAATTCCAACGGTAAGAAATGAAGTTTGAATTACATTGAGTACGCCAAGCTGCCTGACAGGAGGAAGGCTGACTTTGGCCTTGTTTTTGGTATTATTGACATGGGCTTTTTGGTAATAAACTTATGTAAGCCATGGTCTACAATGCAGCTGGCTAGTGTAAGGATGCTGCCCTGGGCAAGGACCTACCTTAATCACACTGCTCAAGCTCTTATCATCTCATCAGGTGATTATTATTATTATTATTATTATTATTATTATTACCACCTCCAGGCCACCACCACTGCTATTATTATTATTATTCTGATTATGATTATTATTGCTACTATTACCATTATTATTATATGCACTTCTGTGTGAATGTTACGGTGCTAATGGGATGGATGAGTCCGGGCCCAATCGTTCCCACATTGTGGACTGCACCTTGGCCTACTTTAGCACAAAAACAGATATATTTTGAAACCACGCTAGGTCATGGTTCACAAAATTGTGAGACTGGATGGGCCTGGGACTAACTTGCAAGCCTATAGGCTGGAGTAACTAAACGGGCTGGGCTTAAATCAGCAACAGACCTTGCTCAACCAGGCCCGTGATGCCCCGCAATCAGTGACTTTCAACTTCTCTGATTGCTGATGGGCATCAATATCACTCACATAGAGGTTATGTTATTCAACATCAGATTGAATCAGAGAGTGATTGACCTCCCAGTTGATTTAGCTTTCTCTTACAGGAATGATTCCATCTTGCAGTAAACATAACACTCATATATGAATAAAAGTCATTAGTCATGACCATTACCTATCATAGTTACAGGGGTCGAGTGAAAGACAAAGGCTTTCCTTGATGTGAAAAATGGACTACTCTTATATGACACTGCAGGCTGGATATGGTTATTTCCATATTATTGTTACAAATAATGGAATGGTGTTTGTGATGGCAGCTGCCGGTGCTGCATACTTTATAGTTGCGGACAAGACTGTGCTGGCATCAGCAAGGGAGAACTCCTTCAAGCAGCCCCGCCAATGCTGAAGCTTGGTTTATTGCATGTAACTAGCCAGTCCCATAGATGGGAGAGGACAATGATGATGATGACGAAAAATGCACTTAGCTTGTACTCTGGTTTTTATAAAAATAAATAAATGAGAAGTTTAATTTTGATAACAATTGAATTGCCGAAAGGAATCATCAAGTAAGGAAAAAAATAAAGCTTTGTTTGCTTATCAAAATATGCTCCTCATATGATGCGGGTTAATGATTGTCCAAAGTATACTCTAGTTAGATTATTATAATCATTCAATTTTGTGCCTTTAAAGATTTAGCAGTTCGAAAGACATGCACTGTTTGTTGCGTTTATGTCTTGTATTCCGGTTTAGCCGGATGAGTCCACTGGGTTAGCCAGGGACTGGTTTAAGGTCAATGATATTTTGGTACTTATACCGGGACTTTCTTGGTGGCCAAGAAAGCGGAGATTATATATATATATAGTCTGTAACCCTAGACCTTACGGCGGCAGTTGCCCGTGGTGTTCCCACACCACGTAGGAGAGATGATGTGAGAGTGTGGGAATCTCTTGTATGCTTTACTTGTCATAGTGAAGATATTCGTCCTCCTGTGCTCGTGGATGTAGGCCTATTTGGGTGAACCACGTAAATTTCGTGTCTCTTCTTGTGTGTGGCTTGCTTCGTGTTGATCTTGTGATTCATGGATGCGCACAACGGGTGATTGTCAGAAAATCACAACAATTGGTATCAAAGCCGAGGTTGGTGTTCCTCGGGTTTCTGAGCTAGGTGAAGATCGCTCGATGGATTGGAGGTTGTGCATGAAAGATCAACAGATCGGATCTTCTTGGAGGATCCGGAGTTCTGCGATTCTCGTTGCAGAAAAATCGGAGATCACGGGTGATCTTTGGTTAGGCCACCATCAAAGAAGAAGAAGACGAGAAGGGGTTATTGCGGCTGGAGAAGTCCTGTTTCTGTTTCTGGGTTGTTTGTTTTGTGGCTGCCAGATTTCGCGGAGAAGATCAGAAATCAGAGATCAAAGATTGATCGCAGAGATCAGAGATTGATTGTGGAAGATCATCGGAAGAAGAGATCTGCTGCGGTTTGGGCCGCTCGATTAGGGAAGACAGAGGTGGGTTCTTTCCTTGGCTGTCGGTTCTGACGAGGAAGACCGGAAGAAAAAGAAAAAAAAAATTTCTGTAATCACCGGTAGCCGGCCGTTCGCAGCACATCGTTAAGCCACCGCCGCCGTTGCTGCCCCGATCGGATCGCCGGAGAAGATGCACGCAGAAGCTGTCACCGCCCACCTGCACCGCCGCTGCCAAGAACAGCCACACCGTTCGCCTGCCGCTCGCCGCGTTCGTCTTCCGCAACCGCCGTTCGCCTCGCCGCCTTGCTCCGTCTAGCGTCAGGAACCCCGGTGTCCGCCGTTAGCCGCTGACGAAGAAGATGTTAATCTCTGCTTGCAGAACCAAAGACCAAGCGGACAGAGGAAGAAGACGAAGGTGTTCGGGCTGGGTCAGGTCAGGTTTGACCCGACCCGGTTGCAGCAAAGTCCAAAGAGCAATAGCAGTTTTTTTGGGCCCGGTCATGTCAGGTCCGACCCAACCCGTTAGCAGACGGTCCAGCCCAGCGCATATTGCAGTTCAGTTCCGGGTCAGGTGAACCCGACCCGGGTCCGCTCCAGAAGCCCATCAGACAGTGCAGTGACGTCAGCAGTGATGTCAGCATCGGTCAATAGGTTTGACCAGATTTGTGGCTAAAATTGTTTCTGCGATATCTTGATCGTCCGATATCCGATCGGAGATCCGTTTGCTCCTACAGACTCGTTTCGAGCAGATCTACGCAGTGGAAGAGGTTAATTGGCTGTTTGACAGTCAAGGAGGAGGTTTGACCGATTGGAGCGTAGAAACTTGTTTCTACGTTATCGGAGCCATCCTGAGTCGGATTTGAGATCCGTTTCTTCCAATGTGCTCGTGGTGACGAGATTTATGGTTTGATGCAGAAATCTTAAGGAGATCTGAATAGATGTAGATTCAGGCTCCTGGTTGTTGTTGCAATCCCAATAATAGGAGTCGCCGGCCTAGTTGCAAAGGGTTTGCTGATTCAAACGAAATTGTTCGTTTGGGGTTCACATGATCGTATGTGATGTTATTCATCTTGCCAGAGCCAAGCCGGAAAAGCAACAAGGAGGAGCTGATGTGTCAGCAGTTGTCAAACAGTTGTTTGATTGATTGATCGGAGGCCCTGTCAAATGGAGTTTTTTGACCGCTCGGAGGCAGAGGTTTTCTGCAATTGTGAAGTCATCTGGACTTGTATTCCCGATCTGTTTTGCTTGCATGCTTGTGGCGATTGGATCTTCACAGTGATGTTGAAGATGGGGCAGGATGGTGAGTGATTCAGATATCACTCAGATTCGTCAATGGTTTCGAGCTTTTAGTTCGAGATGGAGTTTGACGAGGAGATGAACTTTGTTTAAAGTTCATGTGCTGGTTCAACATGTCAAAGTGTTGAAGAAGACTGCATCCCTGGTGCAGTGACGTACCATTCAGCAAGGTACGTGAAGACATTGCCAGTTTTATCTCCTAGTAGCTCGAGTTGTACGGAGTTGTACGGAATTCAAGCCAAGGTGGAGATTGTTGGGTTTATGTCTTGTATTCCGGTTTAGCCGGATGAGTCCACTGGGTTAGCTAGGGACTGGTTTAAGGTCAAGGGTATTTTGGTACTTGTACCGGGACTTTCTTGATGGCCAAGAAAGCGGAGATTATATATATGTATAGTCTGTAACCCTAGACCTTGCGGCGGCAGTTGCCCGTGGTGTTCCCACACCACGTAGGAGAGATGATGTGAGAGTGTGGGAATCTTTTGTATGCTTTACTTGTCATAGTGAAGATGTTCGTCCTCTTGTACTCGTGGATGTAGCCCTATTTGGGTGAACCACGTAAATCTCGTGTCTCTTCTTGTGTGTGGCTTGCTTCGTGTTGATCTTGTGATTCATGGATGCGCACAACGGGTGATTGTCAGAAAATCACAACACTGTTGATGATACTGAAGTGCCTGTATCTTGTATAATAACGTTCCCTCCATGCTTTCCAGTGCATCTTTATACTTCCCAACATCTATACATACAACCATGTTCTGTTAGGATGATAACCTGAATCTTAGAGTTTTCCCACTGCCCTTCTACCGGACATCACTGATATGGACCCAGTTGTAGATGATCACATATATCATGGCTGATGGTTATATGGACAGGATGAATCATGTCAAAGCAACAAAGACTGTGACCAGTTGGGTAGACGTTTGGTGTTTTGGGCAAGCAGGATTGGTTTATTGGATTGGCCAGGGAACAGATTTTGAGTCCGCAGATAATTTGGGAATTGGCAATTGTACCAGCTTTTCTTAGGGCATATGATCTAACCTGTAGACTTAACAGTGGAAAAGAAAGGTTTTACTATGCCCTGCTAAGAAGTAAGGATACTTCTAAAAAAGTGTCGTATCCATATCGGACTTGTGTTGGATACCGATACTCTTCAGGCATTCTCGAACACGTGTCCGATACTATTTTAGTCATGTCCATAATTAAGAACTAAAAATCTTAGTTTTGGATACTTATTCAACACTTTCTTTGCAACATCTTCCACAATTCCTAGCACGTGTCTATAACTAAAAACTAAATATATGGCTCATAATTCTTGGACACTGTGCTAAACATGTTGTTTTTAAAACTTATGAACTTGATATATAACAATTTTATATCATGAAACGATATATGATTGTTAATATTACTCATATTAAAAGCGAAAGACAAATAAATCTTTCATGAAAGAATAAGCATCGAGATTGGTTTCTTTTTTGCTTTTTGTTTTTTTTAAGGAGGGAAAAGAGATGATCTTCCCTTTTTTTTGTATGGATTTTTGGAACTATGGATAGATTAAGAATTATATTTTAGTGTTGTATTTCTAAATTGATTAAAAAGTTAAAATGATATTATTTTTTAGTAGATGATTATATATATAAATTAATATGTATTATTAACGTGTACCCCAACGTGTCCGTGTCCTACTTTTTTGAGAAATACCTTGTTGGCCTGTCTATGTTGTGTTGTATTTGTGTTCTGTGTCCGTATCTATGTTTCTTTATATGCCTATGGACATGGGCATACTGCTAAACCCACATAAATCCCTTTTTTTTTTTTTTAAATTCCTCTATAAGCTCGCTTTGTGTGGTTTGAAGGGAAATGGGAGGCCAAAGAAGACATGGATGGAGGTAATAACATTGGATCAAATGAAATTTAATTTATTAGAGGATTTGGCTCAGAATAGGTTCGAATGGAGGAACAAAATTTATATAACTGACCCTAACATAATTGAAACACGGCTTTGATGATGATGACACTACAAGAAAAATGACAATTAGCGACACTTTTATAGCGGCAATTTTCAGATTCCGCCGCTAAATGTCTTCATTAGCAGCACACTCTGCTATTTGCCACTGCAAGTTAAAAATTTACATTTCCACAGCAGCATAAATAAATGTTTGCCGCTAAAGTTTCGTTTTACTCATTGCTTAGTGTTAATATTTAGTGTATATAGCAACAGACAGTATTGTATGTTGCTATAGTAATGAAAAATTAATATATACAGCAGCAGGCAATAATGTTTGCTGCTATAAAGGCATATGGTTAAAATTTTAACTAGTGGTTGCCTATTGAATAATATAGTATTGAATTATTTTTTCTGCACTAGGAGGTATTTGAAATTTGTATCATTTCATTTTAAAAAACAAAAAAAGCCAAGGCTCGTGTACAAGATTTTCCGATAGGGTCCAGATTGGTTTTGGATCTCATGTTTTGGCTTGGATCGCTAGTCAAATTGCTTGCACAAATGTCCATCATCATATTAACAGCTCTAATTTCTTTAAACCATTAAATAATGGCCCCGCATTAACAAAACTCTTGCTTTCTCTCATGTATTCAGGTTCCTCTCGATTCCTCTTGGCTCCAATTCAGTATCGACCTCCTAGTGGGGGCCACATGAGGGTCTCTCCATATATAGGGATCCATTTGTTAGTGATCACGTACCTTCATTTGTACCCATCCAAATCCATTTTTTTTATAAAAACTATTTTAGCGGCAAAAAAAAATGCCACTAAAACTGCTTAAAAAAACACTATCCAATAAAAAACAAAACTTTTTAGTGGTACATGTTAATATTAACAGGGGCAGTTGTTTAACTGCTGCTATTTCCTTATTTTTAGCAGCAGACACTTGTCCACCACAAAAAGGTGGTGAGAAATAGCGATAGAGGGTATTAGTGATAGACAATAAAGTTTTAGTGGCAGATTTTATCTTTTAGCGGCAGAAAAAAACTGCCGCTATATGTGTCTTTTTTTGTAGTTTGATGAAGCTCAATTTGTGTGGCTGATTCAAGTAGTTACACTTCAACTTACAACATGAATATAAACCTTGACCTTGGGAGATCACTGGCTACTAGTTAGTGGTTTTTAACCCATTATTTCTTGTCTTCTAACACTAACAGTATTGGTCGCAAGTACGAACTTTATTTGGAGGGTTAATTAAATAATTTTGGCTTTTATGAATAATGCCAAGCCATCATTATATGATCTTAGTCAGAACTACATTTGGGAAAGTGTACACATCTTGTAAGATCGACCCCTCGACAGCTCTGTGGGATGAGATACCCTTGCCACCGCGGTGTCTCATATTTCTCATGTCTTACGGTAATGTTATACATATAAGCCATGAGAGGGGTTTTGCATTCTTACATTGCTGTTCATGATGAAGACCTTTTCACACCATCAATCTTCAATCTCTGCAACTCTATTATCCTCTCAAAGATCATGAAAATATAAACAAAAGTGATGATGGAAGCTTTCACCAGTAGTCCATGCATGAACACACCATCTTTAAAATGGTGGAAATGACTGCGGTCTCTGGCAATTATCTCTCTATTGAAGATCTTAGAGATGAGCTTCGCTTCTGAATGACAATTCCCACATATGCGAAGGTTCTTAACAATTCGAATCATTGTCCCTGGACAAGTACTGATCAACCCAAAGGTAATCGTTATCTTCTCATTGTGATAACACAATGCCCCTTCCTTCAAAGACTCCATATCATAGAGCACTTCGAGGTATCTGGCTCGTGTCCAGCCAATTCTAACTGCTTGTCTATTTCATGTAGCATTTCATAAATCTGGTTACTCTGTGGATGGGCTTTGTCCCCAACCAGGAATTCATGAACAACACTATCCACCTCGATGGAGCTACACCCAGGTAATTTTTTCGTTCCCATATCATTTAATATAGTTCTTATTCTCGCCACTTCATCCCATCAACCAGCTCCTGCATAAATGTTAGATAAAAGTGCGTAAACACCAGGGTTTTCGGGCTCCAATTCAAGAAGCTGACTGGCTACTAATTCAGCCAATTCTACATTTCCATGAACACGACAAGCACCAAGCAAAGATCCCCAGATAGCCCCATCAGGCATCATCTCCATCTTCTCCATAAGGTCTTGTGCCTCGTCGAAGAGCCTAGCTCGACTGAGAAGATCTATCATGCTTCCATAGTGGTTCAGTTTGGGTGAAATCTTATAAACTTGGATCTTGGAATTGAAATGCTGATGGCCAGCTTCTACCAAACCAGCATGGCTACAAGCAGTTAGAATTCCAACAAAAGTGATATCATCAGGTTCGAACCCTTCATTGACCATTTTAGAGAAATTTAATTAATTAATTAATTATTTATTTATTATCCAAATTCCCATCTAGATTGGATTAACTATACTAGACCTTTCATTAGGCACATTTTGGACTTAACCTGTGGTCAAGTATTACCTTAAATTTATTAGGTGAACCTTATGACTATGTAAAGGTTTTTAGGGGAAAGATCCTCTAGAATGGATTAATTCAATTAATCTCAATATTATGTGTGCAAACAATCAACCATGCAGCAGAAACAAATCAAATCACAAGCACACACCATAAGAAGACACAGATTTTGCGTAAAAACCCAAACTGGGAAAAAACCACGATCAAGAATCAAGCACTATGAATCATACTACAATTACAAGAGAATACTTACAACCTTATCCGGTTGCCCCTCAACCTAAGGACTTTGTGATTCCCTTGCACAGCTCCCTACTGCAACGACCTTTTGCTGTTCTCTGTGATAGATTCAAAACACCTAGACGCCTTCTAGATGTTGTACTTGATTCCCCAAAGCAATTTTCTATACTCAGAGAAGTAGAAGATAATGATTTCTAGAGCAGAACTTCAGCCCTTTAACTCTCCAATAAAAGAACTCTAGAGAAGGTGATCTCCAATAAGCAATCTTCTTCTTAAACAATGAGATATGTGTTTCACCCATTAGGGTTGAGAGAGAACCCTTTTTTATAGCCCCAAATTTGTGTCTCACAAGGATATTTTGATTAGGAAAGAAGTTAGCATCAAACAAACAAGTTTTCCTTCAATTCGGATTGAAAAATCGTAAGTCGGCGCACTTTTGGTACTTGATTGATCGGTCAGATTAAGGTTCTGCCCAAGTAAAAATTTCAGCATTTTCCTGCAAATTTTCAGAGGCCATAATTTTCTCGTTTCAACTTCAATTGAGGCGATCTTGGGCTCTACGAAATCCTCTCAAAACGAGCTTTCCAACAGTAGGTTGAATGCCCATATCCAATGCTCGGTTTGTAAGATATAACCCTTTTAATTTATGTTGTCTGTAGAAAACCACTTGAATTTGTCGCTTATTCTTCTATTTCTTCACTTCAGTGTATTTGGCGATTCAAACCATTATACATACTCAAAGATATATAAAATATAACACTAATGGACTCAAGTTTTGTCCAACCCATGAATTTACTAACGAAAAAATACTTACACCATTATGCCTTAAACCTTGTCCAACGAAATCAAATGGGGTAAACAAGGAAAGTGTTAGCTGCCACTCATCCCTGTCAGGTGGTTTGGTTAATTATAATATTATGCCCTTTGTGTATGAGTATAAGGAGCTGGTGTCCAGAATTATACACAATGCGACATTAAGATTCGGTAAAACATGGTATCGGAATCCTTATGGTTATGCCGGAGTGGAAAATTAAGGACACGGATATCTTAATTAGTTTGGCTTGTAAATCATCCTTATTTTTTAATTAATTGAAAATTATGCATATCTTAATGACTTCTAAATCCTTCATCAGTTCAGTTATATTCGTTTAATTATGTTATCAGTTTAGTTATGTTCCTTTCATTATGTTATTAGTTTAGTTATGTTCTTTTCATTGTGTTATCAGTTCAGATATATTCCTTTTATTATGTTGTTAATTTAGTTATATTCCTTTCGTTGCCTCCATATTCGCTTTTGTTATTTCTGATCATTATTGATATCATTATGTTTCTATTACTGTAAATGTTAAGTCAGTAAGTTTTGTTGAAAAGGTAAGTATGAAAGCACGATGGTGTTATCTGTTATGGCTATATTGATCCATAGAGTTGGCACCACTAAGCTTGACTCTATAAGGCTCGGTGGGGCTAAGTATGGGTTGAAATTCTGTACACCACTGCAGTTGGTTTTCTGTGGAGTAAGTTGATGCTCGTTTAGGCGGTCAAATTAGCTACCTGATCTCTCGTTTTGTTTTGATATCTATATCTCTTTGGGAAGGATTATAACTATGTGGTTTGCCATCTAGTTGTGATATTCTGTTATATTAATTCCTTATGATTATTCTTTATCTTATATTAACATGCTTAGATTTCGCTTTTGCTTTATTTAATTGGTATTGCCTTTAACTCTATTTGGAACAACATATTTAGTGTACTACTTGCTTATTTCTTGTTGACCTATCATGTTTAGGGTGCTACTCTTGGTGTTGCAAGAGCAGGCTCCAATACTGACCCGATTATCGATGTGATCCTGGAGGTTGCCATAGTGTTACCTTCAGGACTAGTTGAGTAGGGGCCAAATGACGTTTTCTATTAAGCGTATCTGTAAAGCGACATGGGTTCGTTTGGGCATTTAGGATTTGAGCTATGATAGCTTGCTTTATCATATCATCATGACTATAGACTTGATTTTCATTTGAAGATATGTATTATACTTTCGATCTTTAACCGTTATGCATTTTCACACTTTATCACTTTATATGCATTCAGACATGTAGTTTTTGCATAAGATTATGATCATCTTGATAACTCTTTAAGTCACTTAATTATGGAATGTTAAATAGGTATTTGTTTAGGCTCTTATACTATCACAAGGTATTTATTGGGTGCATTAAGCACTAAGTTCCGCAGTTTGATTTGAATGTACTTATTATGGCTTTTCCGTACATTTGAGAAAAGTTTGACAATTTTTTTGTAGTGGTCTATGTTTGCCTTAGTGTGGGGTGAATTATTATAGGATTACGAATGTCATGTCACAAGTCTATCTGTAATGACCTAATCTTGGGCCTGGGGTGTGACACAAGGTCCACATGACCCATGTGATCAGTGGGCTTTATCTGTATTTGATTGTGGATTTCTAATTTTCTTGGCTCATCAAGAAAGGATGGTGATTTGAGAAGATGATTATAATTAAAAATCTAACTTGGCAAGTCCGCTTTCAACGCAAAACACATCGAGTGAAACCTTTGGATGCATTTGTAGAACACTACAAAAAATTTGACATTTAGCTGTAAAGCTTTTTGCTCTCAAATACTGCACCATGTGGGTTGCATTTATTAAAAGGCTGACAAAAGCGTACGGAAAAATATTGCAGCAACCAGCAAAAAATGATGAGAAGGTGTATATTACAACCCAGTGGCAAAATAGGTCTCTCATCTTTATAATACCAGCCCATGGTTCCATCCCTAGCTACATGTGTAGGTATCACTGTAGGCTTATCACCAGTAATTCATATTATAAGCGAAAAAAAAAGAGGTGTCAAGTGTGAAAATTCAAAAGCAAGCTTAATAGATACATGTCAAAAGGTTAAGAGGGGCCTGCTTGTTTGCTCTGTACTAAATTCCTAAAGTTCCAAAAAGTGTTTCTAATTAGAGAGGCCCAAATTTAGGAAGGTAAATATTCACAAATATGATATTGATGTTTGATAGGTGCCTTTGGTGAGTGTACTTTTATATTGATTTATTTTAAAAATTATTCCATAGATATTTGATTATTTTAGACTGTTTATTAAAGTTTATATGGTGTATGATTTATTCCATTTTAAAAACTTTTGTTTCTTTTTCAAATAATGACTAAATGTAAGTTTTTAAAATATACATTAATATTTAAAGCAAATGGGCTACTATCATCCAGGTTAGAGGGAGGGTTTCCAACCATTTGGGCAACCCCTAGGCAAGAGTTGGAGCCCATATTAGTATACCCACGTCAGCGGCCCTCAAAATAAATTTATTGTGTATATTACCGAGTCTGTATAAAAAGAATTATGATATGCTAATTAAACTCTTGTAGATGTTAAACCAAGAAACTTTTGGATACTTGTACAAATGAACCCATGGTGCAAATCCATATTCATATTTCTCCAAATATTCCATAGTAGCTTCCACACCCATTCTTTCTTGATTGGAGACTTTGGGCTTTCAAATAAAAATATTAAGTATTTTACATAGGTCATGTTTTACTAAGAGGTAAGTGCAAGGTAAGATTTTAAGCCTTTGTGGGAACTATTTGGATGCATGCCAATCGTCGGAAGATGGGTTCCACACCGATTCTTTCTTGATTGGATGAAGACTTTGGGCATTCAAATAAAAAGATCAAATATTGTACATTGGTCATGTTCAACTAACAGATACCTGTCATAGATTGAGGGTTGGCTTGTATAAAGTTAAATGTACTTTTGTAAAAGTAACTTTGAAAAAGTTACTTCCTTAAAGTACCTTTTTATTAATGAGAATGGTTGTTTGGCTAGCTCAACTCTTATAATAACCTTTTAATAGCAAAAGTATCCTATGCTATTTGGTTAGATACATAGAAAATAACTTTAAACAAGAAATTATCATAAAAATTATATAATTATTTTATTAAGAAAATAAGTAATATGTAGGTGCCATGTAGGTAAATAAAATGGCCCAACACAAAATCATAAATTTGTCATTCTCTCTATACCACAACTCAAAACTAGATGGTTTTATCCTTCTCTATGAAATATTTTTTTAAGAAAAACTAACATTTTAATATTTATTGTTCTAAACTCTCTTAATTAAAGAAAAAGAAACTTAATATGTTTCAAAACAGAATAAAACTAGTAATGATATATAAGAGAAATAGAATGTGGTTAAAGACATTATAATATATTAAGCTGGTTGATGTCAAATTAAAATGAGCCAATTGATTTTTACTTTTGCCAAATTTATTTTCACTTTAAAGTTCCTTTTGTAACTTCCCTACCTTCTCACATTCTTTCATACTCGTAACTCCCTACTGACATTTCAACCATTTGTCCCTCTCCTCATGGATGTTTCAACCCTTCAACTTATATCCTTTTATCAACACAAAATCAACTCTTTCAATTCCCGTTTCATCATTTCATCACATAGAGATCTCTCCCTTCCCTCCACTCTATGACTTCCAAGACTATGAAGACAATTTGCTTACATGGAACAATAGCTTCATATCTCTTAAAGAGTATGATTGGTGTATCACTGCCATCCTACTCAATTTTGCAACCAATTCCTCTCATGGAAATGAGGGCATCGGATTCTGTGAAGAATTGTGCGAACTCAACAAAGACAGTGTGAGCTTGGGCTCTGTTTGTAGAGATGAAGAGAAAAGGAGAAACGGGCACTGCAATCAACAATGCGAAGGCCCTACAAGAAGATGAACAGCTTGAGGTCTTTAATTCACAATGTTGAGGTATCTGTATTGGTTTGTGTAATGGAGGACGTAATATGGTCATTCCACACGAGATGAGCTTCATTCTTTACCTCTATAGATCTCACATGAATGAATTGGATGGACCCATCTGTGTAATATGTAATATGAGGCCAGCTAGACTACGAAATTGCGAGTGCTTTTCATCTCCTATTGTTGTCCAGATCAATGGTATAGGTAATGTGCATGTTATATAATTTGTAATATCTACCAGTGTTTTGACCTTCTTGGCTTGATTTTAGAATTGAGTACAAAAAATCTGAAAGTATTTTTGAACTATAAAGAAAAAAAATTAGAATTTGTGAATTTTTAGAATTACTAATATAGTTTTGTGTCTATAAGTCCTTGCGCTAATATAACATGTTGGTTCCAACAATGAAGGAGACTGATTTCAATTAGAACAAATCTCTAATTGATTTTGACTGCACAAATTAGGTTTTGACTGTTGGCTAATTACTTACTTTATTGTCATTATAATTATAGGCCCACCTAATTATGAAGCAATTACACACTTTTCCCATCCCCTCACACTTAATATAATTTGTATAACTTAACATCTTTAATTAAATTCGTCACCACACAAACTTTCTTATTGCACATCCATCTTACAAAGGATCCCGTCTCTTTAAAATTTTCCCCTTTTGAATAGATTTTAATATATATAATTTAAAAAATGAGTAAAACTTAAGATATTAACTTTTTCAGGATTCACAATACATTATATATATTTATATTTATATTTCCTACATTTAAATATGACATTACCGTATTCATATTTCTTCAATTTAAATTTTTTATTCATTTTACATTTAAATAGATCTGTCTCTTTTTAATAATGGTAATGTAGATCGGAATTTATTAAATTTAAATGATATAAAAAAATTATGTACATCTTTGAAAATTGGTTTTATGACTTTAGATTTAGTAACTAATTAAGAGATGAGATGAACATTAATTTAACTTAACATGTTTTCTCCATTTTTCAATCTTAACATTAATTCAAAAATAATTGTAGCTTTTATAATTTTACATCACTACTTACTTTTTAAATAAGTTTTTAGGTATAGAATTATTCTAATGCTAAATACAATATTATTCTATTTTATATAAGTATTCGATTTATTTATTTTATATTTATTCTCTTTTCACTAATATTGTAAAGAAATATATAAATTCTATTAAAAAGCACGGGCCATTTTGCTAGTCTTATATTATGGTGATAAAAAAACCTATGACAAATTGTAAAATATGCCGACGGTGAAGTTTACATACCAACTCATACTTATTAAGTTGAAACACTTGAATATATTTTAAATATAAGTATTTGTATTTCATTGAACTTATTTTAATTAATTTTCTTAAAATAAATATTTTTTATAAAATTTGAAATTATCAACATCAATTAATATATGCATGATTCTATCATCAATAACATCTCACATCACTATATATGAATAGATAATGTAAAATATACATTGTACACATGAACTCCAATAAAAAGAATAATATAGACTAATGCTTTAAAAAATAATATAATGTCAAATGAATAACTTTTTTCAAATATAATGACATAAACTCCATCATTTTAAGTATGTGCACCAAATAATGCTTCCGCAATTGCATCCCATATTTCCAACATCTATTTCCCTTAATCACATATATATCTTCATCGCTGACCTCCTTGTCAATTAACATAGCATCAAATTCGTCATAATCATTCTCATCATATTCGACTTCACTGTCACAATCATACTCACCAAACAAATTGTCTCCTGAGTAAAAAATGGGTATGGAGCCATTTCCTTCAATATATGGATTGCGCCTTTAGCATTCTGAAGCAACGTTCTATTACATTCTTAAGCAAGGAATAATAGAAGTTAAAAAAATTCGTCTTTATTTTTAGACCCAGTGCAACGACGAAAGTCTTAGATATGGAAACGATGATTGCGATAAGGTTTAAGAAAATCCCTTGCGTTAGGATACCCAGAATCAACTATGTTATATTTACCTATTATATAAAAAAATGATTCAAAAGGTGAAGAAATTAAAAGATTTTATTTGAAAACAAATAAAATATATGGATAGATTTTTAATGAGATTTACCTAACAGGGCATCAGGAAAATGTCACTTTGAGTTCTAGATGACATCGGCAAGAACCCATGCGTAATTGGCCGTAACAAATTAACAAAGATCCATAACAGAATTTTAATAGTAAGTTCATGAGAAGTAAAAAGGAAAAGAAAATTGTTTTATACCTTGAGCCATGGCTATTATTTATGATTTTTCCAAATATATTTTGGTGTTTCATTAAATAACGGAGGCTTTTATCAACTCAATAGAGAATATAGACATTTTTATTAAAACCTTGTTGAAGTGTAGACTTATTGATTCTCCTGAGTGTTGAAACTGCTCTTGGATCATTCTATTTCTTTCATTATGACCAATTGTCATAAGAAATATAGCAAGTTGCTCTCTACACTCATATTCCCTGTATCCTTTAATAGATTTTGCTCTTTAATAGCCTCACATAATCTAAGGAAAACATGTTTCTCCATGCAAAGTAATTCATAGCATCAAATAGGGTTACTGATGATAATATCTATGATGAAATATTTGATGGGTCAATGAAGCCTGATCTAGGGTAACTGTGTAATAAGTCGGTTTTATCTGGACCCTTTGTTATAAGGGCAGATCCGACGGTTGTTATTGCTTAGGGTTACTATTTATTAGGGCTTTTGTTATTCTGAGTTGTGGTGAGAAAGAGAGAGTTGGTTTTCTGCAGAGAAGAACCTAGGAGAGTTGTGTGCTCTTGTAATCACGAGAAGAGGATTGTTCTTCTTGTGGGTGATCTCTAACAATAGTGAAACAGGTTTGAATCTCCGTGGATGTAGCCCACATCGGGTGAACCACGTAAATCTGTGTCTATTTGTGTGGATTATTGTTCTTCTTGTTTCTCTCTCTTTTCCCAACAATATTGTCTTGTATACCCTGAGTTTCCACATGGTTTTTTGACTAGATACAAACTCCTATATTGAATTAATATCTTTGCTATAATAATAATAATAAAATCTAGGAGTCCATTTTTTTCTGTCAATACAACAAAAAAAATTAGAAATTCAAAATAGTAATACATATGTAAGCTTACAAGATTACAACATTAGATCCATCTGAGAAAAAAATTTTGTGGGGGGAGGGGGAGGGGGAGGGGGAGGGGGAGGGGGGAGTGATCCATCAACCTTCAACATTGGCTTGTCAAGATAAAACAAGGAAAGATTAAGGAATCATACGTAGGTGGTCCTAATCACATAATGGGCTCACCTCATAATTCAAACCCCTCCATCCTCAACTCTCTTCTACAGCATCTCTCATGGCCTATCCTTTGAATATCATTTTCATCCCTATACAAAAGGATGTGGAATGACCTTGCGTTAAACCATGGCGGACCCAAAGTTTTTATTTAAAGGGTGCAAACCCAAACAAATTATTGTGTTTTGGGAAAAAAAAAAAAAATTTTCATGAGGATTCTTGGGGCGGATTTAGGATTTTTATATAGATTTTTGAAGCAAAACCAAAATTTTCACTGTAGTATTAAAAGCAGACCGATGTATAATGGGTGCGTCCGCCCCCACATAGATGTATGTAGGTTTGCCCCTGAGTTAAACCACGGAAATTGATTTCCCTTTGGACCTATTTCTTTATAAGAATTCATGGAATTTATGTCTTGAGCATTTGTAAATTTTCCAAAAAGGCCTACTGGTTGGAATTCCTAAATCTTTCTTTGGGTGAAGGCAAGGATGCTATTTGAGATTTTTCATGTTGCTGGATTTTAAAACTTTAGCGGATTTTAAAACTTTAGCAAACAAAGATGACATTATCAAATCCCAAGAGAAAAACACATTTCATCATTCCTATGAATTTCCAATATCACAAATTTTAGTCTAGAAATTCTGTTAAAGAAATAAGCTCTTTACTAGAATTAGAATTAGATCAAATTAGATCTAAGCTGTTCATCATCTCACTCTATAACTGGCGTCTTTTCTTTCGCTACGTTTTTGCAGAGTAAAACCAACGAGATCAATCTATTGGTACTTGACTACAAATTTCAAATACGATCCTATCCTTTTTGCAGTTCAGTAGTGAACAATTTATGGAATTATGTGTGTCCCTATGAAGGGAATTTATGAAAGGAAGGGTTGCAAGACTAACAGGGGTATGGTTAGGGATTGGAAAGTGGATGGAAAATTTGTTACAGAAAATTTCTTTCTTTCACTTTGTGGGGAAATTCAACTCCTTTCCAACATGGAAAAAAAAATCCATATTCACTTCATTATCATCAGTCATCATGACCATTACCACATCATTTTGTTAGATAATATCAATTGGTTAGAATTTGTTAGTTTGTTTGAGTTGTTACAAACTTATCCTTATTTGATAAGTTTAGTTTGGGTTTGCCTTATAAATTAAATCTCTCATTGAATGAAGCTCTACGTTAAAATTATGGGCATCATTTGAATACTGAAATTCTTCATCAAGCTGGGTCTAATACAGCTTCCACAAATATCACCATCAAATTTTTTTATTTCAATAAAAAAATAGCATCCTCTCCTAGACATCCACTCAAGCCTTACAATCTCGTTATCTTCGTCAAATGTTCATACCCATCAATTTATACGGTCAAAATTTTTGGAAAAGATTGCGCCAGATTTGATCTAACAGACTACCGGCATCAACAGACTCAGGAAGAGCAGGTTGCGGCAGTGATAGATTCACAAACGAACAGTGATCCCTAAAAAGACATGATCATTGTGCAAGTATTTTTTATTAGAGATCAAAGGGTTTTATTTTTAATGTTGACAATCAAAGATTCTTTATATAAAAGAATCATGTGATTGAGAGGAAATACTAGATAATGTCAATTTGTTAGAATTTGTTAGTTTGTTTGAGTTGTTAAGAACTTATCCTTATCTTAGTTGAAAAGGTTAGCTTGGGTTTGCCTTATAAATGTAATGTCTTATTTAATAAAATTCTATGATGAAATTATAGGCATCATTTGAATCTTGAAATTCTTCACATACATGGGTGGTTGTTGCTGTCTGGGAATAATAATCAGTCACAAGATTTTTTTTTTCTTCAACCCCTTCACAACCTACGCAATTTCTATCCTACCACATCACACAAATCAGCATGCAAACAGGTGCTTTTGATGTATCATTCTCATCAGCGCCTGCATTTTTTCCTTATTCCAGCAATAACATTCAATGGTATTCCCTCACACAATTCCTGTTACTTTTATGTGTACAATGCATGAAATCAGTGGGATACGATGGGAAAGGAAGTGTGAAACGGATTCTGATCTTTTCAATTTCTTATAAGAACCACCATCATTTTTATAGGATTTTACCAAAAATAAAAATCCCTTAAACTTGGTTAAGACAAAAAAAAAAGCCTTCAAATTTTAACATTGACCAAAAAGGTCCTGAGAAAGGATATCTCCACTCACTTCTCTTATATGTTTTCTTCCTTTTGTTGAGTGGGGTTATCATAGCTCACCTATATGAGTATGATATCAATACTCATTTCTTTATTTCTTCTACCTCACCTCTATGCACGAACGAAGATATCCCTATTTAGGGCCGTCTTGGTTGATGTTGATGTTTGATGATATTTTTGGTCTTCACAAAGTCTAATGGGTTTTTTTTTTTTTTGATAAAATCCTCTTATTTTAATGGGGCCTTTTACTTCTAAAAAACAGAAGCTACTTTAGCCATCATAATGCTTACAAAAAGGGTATCTGTCACTCAAACTCTTGAACACAAAGATATTTACTCCCTTCATGTAAGCATGGTGATTGTTATTTAGTGGAGTCCCAAGGTGAGAAGAAAAAACCTTTAATTTTATTTGAGTCTTGGACAAGGCATTCTTGCCAAATATTTTTTGGAATATGAAATTTTATTGTCATCTAAAACTTTTTCTTCTATCTTTTGGACTTCTTAGATAATAGCATAAGAGAAACACATTAGTCAATCAGAAAAGGGACGAACAGACTCCTAATTATTAAGAGTTTACTATGAAGTAAATCCAATTAATTTTGATTTCCAAATATATCAATCCTTGTTCAAATGCTTGATTTTTTTATTGATCTAAAATTCCCAATATCATAGTTTTAATAATTACATCATTTTGTTAATAAATTTTGTTATTTAATCATCTTTAAATAATTTGAATATTTTATAGATATATTGGTTAATCTTAGGCTCTTTGTTAGTCATATCTATGGATATATTCTTGTGAGCAAGGTGCTCGAGCTACGTGAGAGGTAGGTAGATGGGATGGGGCCCATTGATCATATCAAATCTGGGGTTAATCCCAAGTTCTTGATTTATGGCCCACTAGTTTAATGGTTTTATATAAAAATAATTTGGCTCTCAGGACCTCAGTCCAATGGTCCAATCCATGCGAATGGCTCTACTTTCAACAAACCTCTTATTGCCCTAAAGTGTCACCCAATCATGTGAATGCATTTACTTATACTTCCGAGGATTTCAAACTAGCGTGGGTTTTAGAGAAGAATTGTTGACAGAGTTCTAGAGCGAATGATATAAGGTGGAAGCCTAGTTTCTCGTGTTATTAGGAATCGTGTTCTTAGGAATCGATTCATTATAACGATATATGAGTATAATTTCCTATCAAGGGGAACACTACTTTTTACTCATTTGTGCATCTTTACCTACTTCTATTTTAATGCCCGTTTAGCAAGTATTATCTCAGCCTCTTATTGGTTAAACCGTTTTCAAAACCCCAATAGATCGTTTGGTAATTGATAAAGGGGAGTCCATTTCAAAACGCTAAAATATAAGATCTGTCTGCTTTGGAAAGCAACCGAAAAGTGGAAGAATTCAAATAGACCATATAGTCTCAAGTGGACAGAGAAGTGGAGTGGGCGTTGTTTTCTTCATCACAGTTTTTTATTTTATTCTAAGAATCTAAATGATGATCCAAGCCATTACAACTCTTAACAAGATAAAACATGGCCATATATCCAAATTTGAACCGTTGATCTTTCTCATATCTCAAGATATTTGTAGAAAATCATAGATTCATAGATCTACATTTTTGGACTATTTTGGGGCCCACAATCATGATCCTAACCGTTGATACCATTTGGAATAGTGAGAATGGCCATGGGTTTAAATTTCAGCCAGTGATTAGGTGTACATCTGGAGAAATTTGCAAAAAGCTAAGAGCCGCTGGATTTGCTCACCTAAAAAACTGCATTCCACTTGAATTTTCATCAGCTAATTTTTTTAGATATTTTTTAACTTATGGGACCCTAAATGATGATCTAATCCATTGAGACTCTTCACATTCTCAGGCACAATTATATGTTGAAATTTGAGCCATTGATCAATCGTAAATCCCAAGATATTTGCAAAAAAATGAAGCACCATATATTTACATTTCTGAAATTCTGTGGTTCTCCAAATCATGATCCGAACCATGGATTCTCTTTAGAATATGGAAAACAACTATGGGTCCAAATTTTAAGTCTTGATTCATTATAGATCTCGAGAAATTAATGAAAAACTTTGAACCATTGGATCTAAAAACATTTATTTCAAATAATTTTTGGTCTTAGCTATTTTTAAAATATCTATTTTAAGCTGCCCCCCATTTAAAACAGATTCGTATCATACAAATCTATTTCCTACACATAATATTTGCCAAACAAATCCTTAGTCTCTTCTGCACAAGATACAAGGCTTCACAACCTATAGCCTTACCCTCGCTTCACTTGATACAGTCAAGTCGGCTTGGCAGAGGTAGATTTTTATTTCTACTATGTAAATATCCTTTTCAATCCCCAACCCTTCTTGGGGAGACCATGAAATTAGAAATGCGAAATCAAAAGCAGAAAAGCCTACCGATCACATGTAAAGAGCCCACTGATCAAATGGGTCATACGGACTTTCGGCTTCAGGAGGCACCATCTCTCCCTTCAAACCATTGGCTACCCACCATTAATTTTAAAAAGTGGAACCCGGAAACTTTCATCGGTTGGTGCAACGTTGGAAGATGACCTGTCCACAAAAGAAAAATTTTTACCCATCTAGACCGTTGATAAGCTGCACGTGTCCTCATCCTAGTTCAGAGACAGAAGACCCTAACTTGCTACCCACCGTTTCTTCTTGAAACTTTGTCCAAACCAATGGACAGCCCAGTAAAAAAAATTGCTATATCCCCTGAATTTGATGTCAGTAAAAAATGTGGACCGGAATAACCCATCTTCCCATATCTATTATATAAAAGGCCTTCCCACATGCAAGGATTTGAGTAGGGGCATTTAAATAAAAGTAGGAAAGGACTGTCTCAGTCTCCCCACTACGCATAACCAAAGCAAAACAGGTGACTGAGAACTTGGAATTGAATAAAACCAGCAAACCTTTCAACTGCCACTTTCCTCTCTCAGTTCTTATAAATAGCTCTCAATTGCAAATCAGCTTCCTACCTTCTCTTTTCACTGCAGTCTTATAACATTATCTAGACTTCAAATTCCAGTTTCAAGAGAATGGCCTCTGGTTCTTCTCCCTCTGATGCAGCCCAAACGGCCAAAAAGGTGGTACTCTCCCCGTTAGAAAGAAATGGGTTGGCTTCCTTGGACCAGAAGCTGGCCATGGCTAAGAGATGCTCTCGTGGTATATGTTCTTCTGTCATCTTTCTTGCTTACTACTTACTTCTTTATCTCATCTGACCCACATAATAACAGAAAGTAGGAACATAAGAACTATAAAGGAAGTCCCTCGGTACTGTCTATGCTAGTGAACTCACATATCTTTTGTTCATACTATCATGTTTCAGTATGGCCCACCCGCTTGATGGGTCAGATGATGATCTGATGGAGACCATTCCCATTTGGGTCTGTGTTAAAATGCAACAAAACCAGGAGTCTAACTATTATCTAACGACAAAACCAGCAGGAATATACCTGTGGTGGCTGTTTAGTTGGTATATGAACTATGAGGTCCATCAGTACTGTCTATCCAAGTGGGCTCATAGGTCTCTATCCATACTATCATTTTTGGCGGGGCCCACCCCCTTTATGGGTCAGATGATGGATCTGGCAGAGGACATCCATATTTGGGTCGACCCTCTTAAAAGGCAGTGAAATCAAAGTTGTGTGATTGAGATCTGTCATTTATTTGATGATTTTTTTTCCCTTTTATCCGTTTGCAGATGGAGTTGTTGCAGGGGCTAAAGCTGCAGTTCTTGCTACCATTGCAACTGCAATTCCAACGGTAAGAAATGAAGTTTGAATTACATTAAGTACGCCAAGCTGCCTGACAGGAGGAAGGCTGACTTTGGCCTTGTTTTGGTATTATTGACATGGGCTTTTTGGTAATAAACTTATGTAAGCCATGGTCTACAATGCAGCTTGCCAGTGTAAGGATGCTGCCGTGGGCAAGGACCTACCTTAATCACACTGCTCAAGCTCTTATCATCTCATCAGGTGATTATTACTATTATTATTATTACCACCTCCAGGCCACCACCACTGCTATTATTATTAATCTGATTATGATTATTATTGCTACTATTACTATTATTATAATAATAATTATTATTATTATTATATGCACTTCTGTGTGAATGTTATGGTGCTAATGGGATGGATAAGTCCGGGCCTAATCGGACCCACATTGTGGACTGCACCTTTGGCCTACTTTACAAAAACAGATATATTTTGAAACCACGCTAGGTCATGGTTCACAAAATTGTGAGACTGGATGGGCCTGGGACTAACTTGCAGGCCTATAGGCTGGAGTAACTAAACGGGCTGGGCTTAAATAAGCAACAGACCTTGCTCAACCTGGCCCGTGATGCCCCGCAATCAGTTACTTTCAACTTCTCTGATTGCTGATGGGCCTCAATATCACTCACATAGAGGTTATGTTATTCAACATCAGATTGAATCAGAGAGTGATTGACCTCCCAGTTGATTTAGCTTTCTCTTACGGGAATGATTCAATCTTGCAGTAAACATAACACTCATATATGTAGAAAAGTCATTAGTCATGACCATTACCTATCATAGTTACAGGGGTCGAGTGAAAGACAAAGGTTTTCCTTGATGTGAAAAATGGACTACTCTTATATGAAACAGCAGGCTGGATATAGTTGTTTCCATATTATTGTTACAAATAATGGAATGGTGTTTGTGATGGCAGCTGCTGGTGCTGCATACTTTATAGTTGCAGACAAGACTGTGCTGGCATCAGCAAGGGAGAACTCCTTCAAGCAGCCCCGCCAATGATGAAGCTTGGTTTATCCCATAGATGGGAGAGGACAATGATGATGATGACGAAAAATGCACTTAGCTTGTACTCTGGTTTTTATAAAGATAAATAAATGAGAAGTTTAATTTTGATAACAATTGAATTGCCGAAAGGAATCATCAAGTAAGAAAAAAATAAAGCTTTGTTTGCTTATCAAAATATGCTCCTCATATGATGCGGATTAATGATTGTCCAAATTATACTCTAGTTAGATTATTATAATCATTCAATTTTGTGCCTTCAAAGATTTAGCAGTTCGAAAGACATGCACTGTTGATGATACTGAAGTGCCTGTATCTTGTATAATAACGTTCCTCCATGCTTTCCAGTGCATCTTTATACTTCCCAACATCTATACGCAAAGATACAACCATGTTCTGTTAGGATGATAACCTGAATCTTAGAGTTTTCCCACTGCCTTTCTACCGGACATCACTAATATCGACCCAGTTGTAGATGATCATATCTATTATGGCTGATGGTTATATGGACAGGATGAATCATGTTAAAGCAACAAAGACTGTTTGTGACCAGTTGGGTAGACATCTGGTGTTTTGGGTAAGCAGGATTGGTTTATTGGATTAGCCAGGGAACAGATTTTGAGTCCACAGTTACTTTGGCAATTGGCAATTGTACCAGCTTTTCTTAGAGCATTGTACCAGCTTTTCTTAGAGCATATGATCTAACCTGTAGACCTAAGAGTGGAAAAGAAAGGTTTTTCTATCCCTTGCTAAGAAGTACGGGCACTTCTAAAAAAGTGATACATCTATGTAGGACACGTATCGGATACCGACACTCTTCGACACTCTTAAATATGTTCGACACTCTTTTTGTGACGTGTCCTACAATTTCTAATACGTGTCTATGACTAAAAACTAAATATATGGCTGATAATTCTTGAACACTGTATTAAATATGTTGTTATTAAAACTTATAAGCTTGATATATGACAATTTTATACTATGGAAAGATATATGATTATTAATATTAATCATATCAAAAGCAAAAGACAAATAAATCTTTTGCAAAAGAATAAGCATCCTATTTTTTGCTTTTTGTTTTGTTTTTTTTTTTTTAAGAATGGGAAAAGATGATCTTCCCTTTTTTTTGTATGGATTTTTTGAAACATGGATAGATTATAAATTATGTTTTAGTGTTGTATTTCTAAATTGATTAAAGAGTTAAAATGATATTATTTTTTAGTATATGATTATATATATAAATTAATATATATTATTAACGTGTCCCTCGACGTGTCTATGTCCTACTTTTTTTAGAAACATCGTGTCGGTATGTCTGTGTTGTGTCGTATCTGTGTCTTGTGTCCGTGTTTGTATTTTTTTGTATGTCTGTGGACATGGGCATACCACCGAACCCACATAAATCCCTTTTTTTAAAAAAAAATTTTCCCTGTAAGCTTGCTTTGTGTGGTTTGAAGGGTAAAAGGTAGGCTAAAATAGACGTGGATGGAGGTAATAAAATTGGATCTGAAGAAATTAAACTTATTTGAGAATTTGGCTCAGAATAGGTCCGAATGGAGGAACAAAATTTATGTAGCCGACCCTAATATAGTTGAAATAAGGCTTTGAAGATGATAATGAAGCTTGATTTTTGTGGTTGATTCAAGTTGTTACACTTCAGCTTACAACATGAATATAAACCCTGACCTTGGAACATCACTAGCTACTATTTAGTGGTTTTTAACCCTTTATTTCTTCTCTTCTAACACCAACAGTATTGGTCTCAAGAACTTAATTTGGAGGGTTAATTAAATAATTGTCTTTTATGAATAATGCCAAGCCATCATTATATGATCTTAGTCAGAAGTACATTTGGGAAGGTGTACACATCTTGTAAGATTGATCCCTCGACAGCTCTGTGGGATGAGATACCCTTGCCACCGGGTTGTCTCGTTTTTCTCATGTCTTACGGTAATTTTACACATATAAGCCATGAGAGGGGTTCTGGATTACATTGCTGTTCATGATGAAGACCTTTTCACACCATCAATCTTCAATCACTGCAACTCTATTATCCTCTCAAAGATCATGACAATATAAACAAAAGTGATGATGGAAGCTTTTTCACCAGTAGTCCATGCATGAACACACGCCATCTTCAAAATGGTGGAAACGACTGCGGTCTCTGGCAATTATCTCCCTGTCGAAGATCTTAGAGATGAGCTTCGCTTCTGAATGGCAATTCCCACATACGCGAAGGTTCTTAACAATTCGAATCGTTGTCCCTGGACAAGTACTGATCAACCCAAAGGCAATCGCTATCTTCTCACTGTGATAACACAATGCCCCTTCCTTCAAAGACTCCATATCATAGAGCACTTCTGAGGTATCTGGCTCATGTCCTGCTAATTCCAACTGCTTGTCTATTTCATGTAGCATTTCATAAATCTGGTTACTCTGTGGATGGGCTTTGTCCCCAACCAGGAATTCATGAACAACACTATCCACCTCGATGGAGCTACACCCAGGCAATTTCTTCATTCCCATATCATTTAATCTAGTTCTTATTCTCGCCACTTCATCCCATCTACCAGCTCCTGCATAAATGTTAGATAAAAGTGCATAAACACCAGGGTTTTCGGGCTCCAATTCCAGAAGCTGACTGGCTACTAATTCAGCCAATTCTACATTTCCATGAACACGACAAGCACCAAGCAAAGATCCCCAGATAGCCCCATCAGGCTTCATCTCCATCTTCTCCATAAGGTCCTGTGCCTCATCGAAGAGCCCAGCTCGACTGAGAAGATCTATCATGCATCCATAGTGGTTCAGTTTGGGTGAAATCTTATAAACTCGGATCATGGAATCGAAGTGCTGACGGCCAGCTTCTACCAAACCAGCATGGCTACAAGCAGATAGAATTCCAACGAAAGTGATATCATCTGGTTCGAACCCTTCATTGACCATTTTAGAGAAAAGGGCAAGAGCCTTATCTGCATTTCCATGCGAAGCTAGACCAGATATCATAGCATTCCAAGAAGCCAAGGTTTTGACTTCCATTGCATCAAATACTTGCTGTGCAGACTTGATACTTCCACATTTAGCATACATGCCAATGAGGCTAGTGTAAAGGGAAATATTGGTTGTGTTCATCATGTTCTTGGCTATATAAGCATGTATCCATTTGCCAAGATCAAGAGCACCCAAATAAGCACAAGCTGGAAGAACATTCAAGAAGGTGACTTCATTAGGCTCCTGGTTAGAAAGCTGCATTTGCCTGAACAGGACCAAGGCCTCTTTGTAGTGGCTCAAATGAGTACATCCACCAATCATAACATTCCATGAGATTTGATCTTTCCGAGGAATTGTATCGAACAATGTGCGAGCCGTCTCCAAGTCTCCACACTTTGCATACATATCTATTAGAGCATTAACAAGCCGCATATTCGAACCCAACCCATTGTCTTCAATCCAAGACCAAACCCGATTCCCTATTTCGATACAACCCAAGTGGGCGCAGGCTGAAAGGACACTAACCATTGTGCTTTCATTGGGTTCAACTTTAGCATTCAACATCTCTTGGAAAAATTCTAATGCCTCTTTAAACTGACCGCTTTGGGCATACCCAGAAATCATCGCATTCCATGACACTACATCCCTCACTGAAATCTCATCAAAAAGTTTACGGGCATCATTCAAATAACCCCATGATGCATACCCAGCAATCAACGCTGTGAAAGAGACCACATCACGGAGAGGACTTTTATCAAACACCCGGCGGGCATCATCCAACTCACCACATCTGACATACATATTGATGAGGGAGGTGTGTACGAAGGCATCGGAGTCAAGTCCGAGCTTCAAAACATGCGCATGGACCTGTTTTCCTTCGTCTGGGGCTGGAATATGGGCGCAAGATTTCAAAAGGAAGGGGAAGGTGTACGAATTCGGTTCGACCCCTGAAAGGAGCATGCGGATGTAGAAGGAGACAGCGAGAATAGGGGACGGGCTCGAAGAGTAGCCTCGGATGATGGTGTTCCAGATTATGGGGTTGGGTTCGTGGATGGAATTGAAGACGAGGAGAGCGTAGGAGAGGTCGCCCAAGGCGGAGACCCCGCAGAACTCGATGAGCTTGCTTAGAGCGAATTGGGTGTTGTGGAGGCCAGTTTTGATGAAGTGGGCGTGGGCTTGTTTGATGGTTTGGGTGCCTCTGCAAGTGGAGAGGAGAGAGAGAGATGGGTGGTTTTGGAGGTATTTGTATGGAGGGTCTGATGAAGAAGGGAGAAAATGGAGAGGAAATGAAGAAGAAGAAGAAGAAGAAGAAGAAGAAGTAATTAGAAGAGAAGGTGATGAAAATACAGTTGCCATTGAACTGGTATTCAAATGAGAGAGAGAGAGAGAGAGAGAGAGAGAGAGAGAGAGAGAGAGAGAGAGAGAGAGAGAGAGAGAGAGATTGAAATGCAGTTGATTTTGAATTACCCGCCAAATAAAACGGTCGGAAAGAGGATATGAGATCTCATATAGGTCTTCAGTCTTACATCTAGCCAGTAAATGAAAAATGATGCTAGGACATTCTACACTATTTGGGTCAACCCTATCGCCCTTACATATCATGCTTGGGCCCCCATGACATGTGCAAGATGATCATTGCTACTTATTAATCTTTTAGTGTGTCCTACCCTTGGATAAAAAAAAAAAGTGCAACATCAACATTACCATTCAATCTTTTAATTGAGTCCCACCATGACACTTTTGAATTGCTGGGCTAGCTCTACATTTATGCACGAGTCAATGATAGGTCCAACCACCATAACCATTAAGTGAGTACCGCACTGGGAAAACCTTGTGTAGTTATCATGGTAAGCACAACGGCTGCTTACAATTTTGGAATGGAAAATGTACTTTGCTTGCTAAAGAAATTCTCAATACCGACACTTCAGGAGACACAGAAAAAAGAACAAAAATTGAAAAGAGAAACAAAGGGAATTCTATTTTTCATTGAGATGGTTACTATGTTTAGATTTGGAAAAATTCCCCAATACAACGAGAAAAAAAAAATCACCTGCTAATTAAATCCCTCTAAATCTTCCCAAATTTGGTTATGTGAAAAGTAAATAACAAAACCAATTCTCAAAATCCTTTAGGGCCTGTTTGGATAAGGAAAAAATAGAATAGAGTGAAGTTAAATGTATCCAACAGCTAAAAATTTCAACTGTATCCTGTTTGCATGAGTCTAACCCTACAGATGAAGTATTCTTTTGAATAAATGAGTAGTAAATTAGAGTGAAGTAGATTTTACATTATAAGTTTTTAAAAACCTTTAGGGCCCGTTTAGATAAATGAAGAGTAAACTAGAATGAATTAGATTTTACATGATGAGTGAATTAGAGGAGAAGTGGATTGAAGTTAAAGGAGATTAGTTCACTTCACTCTATTTGAATGGTTGATGTGACGTAAATTTAAAAATATTATTAAGTAGAATTGACTTTTACTCTAGAAAATTGAGGTATTTAGAGTTGAAGTAAAATGAAAAATATATGAGTTAACAACAATACTTTATCCAGGGGTAATGAAAAATTCATGAAACTACATTGTCCTCATCAATTTGCAACGTGCTTTAGGGTCCGTTTGTTAATTTTCCCTCATTGTAAAGTTAAAATCATCTTTCATTTCACTACACAACAACCCAAAAAAGTCAAATCAAAATACCACATTTCAAAAAAATTCTTTTACCTTTTTACACAAAAAAGTCAAAAAGTTACCTTTTCATCCCACTAACTAACAAAAAATATCTACTTTTAATACAAAAAGTTAAAAAGTCACATTCTCTTTTCACTAAAAAACAAAATCTAATCATTGGATTAATTTAACCCCTCTTATTTTTTTATCTTTTAAAATTGTCATTCACCTCACTTAACTCCACCAATTAAATTAACAAACGGGCCCTTAAGAGTTCTGCATTTTAGCAAAATTATTCTGAGCGGTAGTAACTACATTGTCATTTAAGCAACATGTAGTTCCTGTGCGCCATGAGGGTAATGGGAAGGCTGGAAGAACCACGCAAGTGGAAGGCTTCCTGAAAGACAAGGTGTGACTGCAAGGCTTGGTGATTGATTCACAACTCAGGGGTTCGGGCCCTCAGTTCCATTGGATAGTCGGATACACATCCGATTCTTGGTCCAGCACCTGTAGACCATTTTATTGACAGCCGATGACCCAATTGAAATGACCTTATTGCCTTCTTGATGTTAATCCTCTGCAATACTCCTTTCTTGGGCTTTGAAGGCCTCTAGATAAAGTCCTTCTGTAACTGCTTTTGGTATCAATGATCTGTCCATTCTCAGTTTACCCTTTCATTTGGTTCAGAAGGTATGGCTTATGGAGTGGCATGGTTTATTTATATTTGCAATAAAGGGAAGTGGAGAATTTGAGGCGATCTGGTTGTTTTGGTGCCCTGTTTTTTATGCAAAACGTTTGTTGTCTTTTAACATTTGAATTTAATAAAAAAATTAGGTTGATAAAGTTTGGAAAAGAATTTGATACGATTTTAAGAGGAGATTTTAGAGAGGTGTAATGTGGCCCATATGAAATCAAAAGCTATCTATGATTTTTGTAAGCATTTTTTTTAAAGCAGAACTCCATGATGACCACATGGCACCCCTAAGGCCTTCTTTCTTTCTTTTGTTTTAATATATATAAGAACTCTCTTGCGATGTGATCAATAGAAAAAAAAATTCCATTTTCATTGTTTTCTATCCAAATACATCCAAAGTGAGATCTTTCAAACTAACTCGAGTAATGGCTTCCTTTGGGCCTTTTTTTTAGTGGAATTTTTGATAAAAATTGGTTCCTTGGGAATTGAGGGATTCTTGTCCGAAAATCCTTGTTCAATTAACAAAATTTGGAGAATGTCAAATTTTAATAATTTCAAAATGCTCAAAAGATTTTCAAATTCTGCACCACCTTCTAGCATTTATAAATTTCAAAACTCTGGAGATTTTTCAGTGGATATCCGACGCACTCAATTCATAAATATGGGCCCATGTATCACAATTTTTAAAGGTAGGCCCCAGATGAAAATTCCTAAAAGCGGGTTCTATGTCGCAATTTCTAAAAAGTGGAACCAATTTTCTTCAATTTCTAAACATAGGCACCCTTGTTAGAATTCCGTGTTCTACAAAAGATAAGCCCAAGTCGTAAATCCTCATGAAGGTGGGCTCCATATTCTAATTCTTAAACCCGAGTCCCATGTTTCGTTTTAAGAGCAAGAAAGTTGTTAAAATCTCTAAAAACTAAAATACAAAAAGGAGGTTTATCTACTCAGAGAGAGAGGATAGACACATCCTGTAGGACATACCCTGCCTAAAATACAATATCATAATGCCCCACAGCCTGGGCACCAAGCCAAGAAATTAAAAAAATCAATACAATAATTCCATTTCTAAAGCATTTAGGTGACTAGGAGTTGTCCTATCTCTGCATAATTTTTTGTTGAAGTGAATAGTATTAGGATGAAGACTAGAGAATTTCATTCACTTGCATCTATGGAGAGTGCCTTCCATTCTTCTAATCTTGAACCTTTCTTTCCGCAAGGATAAATGGGGCTTTGAAGAACTTGCATGAGGGAGGGATCAGTCTCAATGGAATTAACTGCACCTGCTCTAGAATGAGGTTCATTAGATGGAGGATGCCTAAATAGTAGTCAGAGGAAGCCACAAGTGCTCCCTTCTGTGGCGGTTAAGATTAGTCCATAAGATGCCAATCAAGCTCTGTCTAAAAGTGCTTATGGATAGACGCAATCCCTTGGGAACAACAGTTTGAAAAATCAGGTGAGGATCATTATAGTATGGAGGCAAATTCCATTGAGCTATATTTTCAGGTAAAGTAACACCCAAATAGAGGAGTCTACTTTGAACAGTTTGTAGAACATGCTTTGCTATAATTTGATCTGGCCTCTGCTGATTTCTGAAAATTCTTTTATTTCTCTTATGCCAAATATGCCATATGTAAGCAAAAAAAAAAACCCATTTTCCCTATAGTTTGAGCACTCTTTTGATGTTGATCAATACGAATAGTAATTGATTCAACCATAGCTTGTGGTGAATCACAATCAATGGGAGTCAAGTCTAACTTTGCCAATAAAAGAGTCCATACATTGAAGCATTAGATGCATAGTTGATTGCCAAGAACATTCACAGAACTCACAACTAGAATTGCTCTAGACATTCCTATGAAGAAGAAATTCTGTTGTTTTCAACCTCTCTTTGAAGAACAACCTAGCAAAAATAGAATGCTTTTTAATGCATCCTTTGAACCAAACTAGCAATGGCCAGTAGAAGTCTTGGTTTTCTATCCCACACACCATATAACGCCAACTTCAAAGTGAATCTTCCATTGTCCTCCAACGTCCACACCACTTCATCATTAAAATTTGGGATAGGATGAATCTCTGAAGGGATATCAGGAAAGATGTCTCTAAGAGCATTCGATGTTGGGGGAGGGAATTCCCAACCATCATTTTTAATGAACTTCTCTATCTTTAAGTCCTTCCCTAAACCCAAGTTAGAAATTGCCATGTCTCCATAGGTTTCTTTAAGCTGCCCCCGTCCAACCATGGATTAGCCCAAAAGCCATAATTAGCTTTATAGTATGGGTGAGAAATCTCACGCTTTGGAGGGCTGCTTCTTAGAAATTCCATCTTACTCTATTTTAGGCTTTTGCAAGGGACACACATTTTAGGTAATCCTCTTCCCAGACGAAACTGGCGAAGAGGATTTGGGCAATAAGAATGTTATTTGCAATGCTTCTACTCATCAATAATGAAGGCAGATTGCATAGGACCCCATAGGACCCACAGTCTTTGCAATGACCGGCTTAAGCGTATTTACCAAAATTCTTTAGTACACGTAACACCATAGAAAACTCTTCATAGACCCATTCTTTCTTTCTTTCCCCATCGAACACTCTCTGGCTCTCCCCCACTCGACATCTCCCTCTCTGCGCTAGGGCTGAAAAGAGGCAAGTAAAGTAGACCATCTGAATGAAACTTACAAATAGCATGCATATGATTCTCTTCTTGTCTCCATACCACTCATTCAACTAGTAGATTCTATGTTGGCATTTTTGGCATGGTATTTGTTTACACCTGTTAGAGCTATATATTTTGATTATGTAAGACACATCTTGCCCATGGCGCCGGCCCATAGGGTGTTTGATGGAATGTCTGAATGGGATTTGAGGCCACCAATATGCCTATTGTGAAACTGTTGGGACAAGGCTTTGATGAGGATTAGCATGCTAGTTGCTAGGCTCTGGATTGTGTTGAATGACTCTAAACAGAGTTTTAGAGGCAAGTTCCAGACTAGTAACAGAACCAAGTAATTTAACTTTCAAATATTTTTCTATCCAGATATACATCTGACCAAAAATCAAACCCCAAACAGCACAAAACTGTGAATTTTAGTGACTGTTATCTGAGTACATGTGGATGGATATAACTAAGTCTATCTATCGTAGGCCTTTTTGGTTCAAATTACCTCCTTTCAAGTAGTCTCTCTTTCACCATTTGTACTTGCATTTTCATATTTGTGTGTATAAGGGTCTCCTACGCCAAACGACCTTGCTTGCATTTCTTTAAAAAGTAGGCCCAAAAGTTGAGCTCACCAAAAACCACCCTTTCTCTTTTTTTTTTTTTTTTTTTGATAAAAATTGCACTTAGAAAAGCCCTTCTAGCATTTAGGAAGCCCAAACCAAACACACCCTTAACTTTGCACCCATCTCTCTCTCTCTCTCTCTCTCTCTCTCTCTCTCTCTCTCTCTCTCTCTCTCTCTCTCTCTCTCTCTCTCTCTCCACTTGTGTTGGTGGCTATATTTGACTAATTGAAGCCATATTTGCCATCATTTCTACAAGTTGCTGATGTTGCACTTATGAAAAGCCAAATAACTCAGAATGTACCTTTGCAACTCTAGTTATTTCTCTTATTTCTTTATTTATCCATATTTATTAGAACAAATTATTTATTGTTTTTTTCATTTTGTCCAAAATTGTTATTTCCACTGATAATTTATAGGTGTTCTTTTAAGAAGTATCTTCTTATGTTGATTTGCTTGCACTCCTTTTATCTAGTTAATTGTATTGTTCTTCTTTCTTTTTCTATTTTTCTTTTGAAAAATAATTTTGTTCTTCCCTTTGATACTTAGTATCTACTTTTCAGAAGTAAAATGCCTAAAGCCATGGACTTAATCAAATGTCTCACATTACGTTTCTCCTATAATGCTTAAAGAATTAATGATGAGATGGACCTCACTCCTTTCAAGCTGGACATTGACGAGCTTCTAAATGAGTTCATCGAGGTAATTGTCTGGTTTCAGTTTTTTCCCCTTTTGATGCTTAATTATTACTAATAAAGTTGTTATTGGTGTCGTCGTTGTTTTTTTCGTACTTCTTCTTACATTATTTTGGATTTCCTTTAACATTAATTGGAGTTCTAGCATGGATCAACAACTTTGGCTGATATGAAGCAAGTATGGCACTCTCGCAAGTTCTCTTACATTTTTGAGGCTAGACCAACTACCAATTTGGCCTTCTTCATGCAGTCAGTATATGCCCATATACTTAGTAAGTTCCTTTACCTCATAGTGTTCTTTGTCCTTTTTTTTTTGTTTTGGTTATAACTGACACTTATTTAATATGAAAGAAGGAATCAGAAGTTGGGTTCAAGGAAACTGAAACAAAATCAATTTGGCCACTCATTGATTTTGAGTTGTTGCGACCATGCCTCTCTCTTCCGCAAAGAATATTTAAATACAGAAAAATGAAAATAATCTATAGCATTCAAAAAATGAAGGTAATATGTGGGTTTCTTATTGTTTGCAAATGTTTTATTTGCAAAGAAGCAACTGTAAACTAAAGTATCTCCTACTGATGCAGGGATTAGGAATTGTGATCCTTAACTGCAACTGTACTACTCGCGTAACTCAATTGATTAACTTTGAATGACGCCTGAAAAATGCTGGATCACACTTGAACTTTCGTAAATCTCATTCCAAATAGGACTACCGGGATGATATCAGAAAGGGTTATATGACCTATTGCGAGTGAACTTTAGAAAGCCTCTCTTCGAGAGTTTCAGATCTGTTATTCAGGCCATTAAACTAACCATAAGGGCTGGGCAAACCTTCCGCCTAGAATTTCATTATTTTTTCAAGTTCTAGTGGCTTTTACTTTTTGTATTTAGATATAAAGTTGAGTGGCACAGCCTCGGATCTCCGATTGAGTGTAGATCAATCTTCTGAAGGATTGTTTGGATCCAAAGATGGATTCCAGCCTGTAAGGCACCCCTCACAAGAGAAAAAAAATACCATAAAGAGATAAATCTTAAAGAGAATTTTAATTGATTGAAATAAGCATCTATTACAGTGAGGCCTAACATCCTTATATATAGGAGTTGGCTTAATCCCTAAAAAACAAAACTTACTAATCATCATCATCATCATCAAAGCTTTATCCCAACCATGTTGGGGTCAGCTACGTGAATTCTGTTTCTCCATTCCGCTTTATTTTGAGCTAAATCTTTCAATAAGTTAAACTTCTTCAAATCTGAATTAATAACTTGCATCCATGTTTTCCTCGGCCTGCCCCTACCTGTTGATAGGCCATCCACCATTATATCCAAATTTTTCTCACCGGTGTCATTACTGGCCTACGCTCAACATGCTCAAATCATATTAAACGGGTTTCTCTAATTTTATTCCCTATTGGTGCTACCCCTAAATGCTCTTGAAAGTACTCATTTCTAATTTTATCTTTCCTAGTTTTACCAGACATCTACCAAAGCATTCTTATTTCCGCCACATCCATCTTATGAATATGCGTCTTCTTAATTGGCCAACATTCTGCTCCATATGGCATAGCTGGTCTAACCACTATCCTGTAAAATTTGCTCTTCAATTTCGTTGGCATTCGTCTGTCACAAAGCACTCCTGAAAGTAGTCTCTACTTCAGCAATCCAGCTTTTATCCTATGCTCCATATCTTCATCAATCTCCTCATCCTTACTAATCATTGAGCCTAGGTACCGAAAAGAATCTCTACATGGTATCTCATGGGTTTTAATTTTGACAGTGGTTTCAACACTTTGTATATGTCCACTGAAGTAGCAATCCATATATTCTGTCTTTGTATAACTTATTTTAAAGCCTCTAGATTCTAATGCCCCTTGCCATCTCTCAAGCTTTGCATTTACACTATCTCTTGATTCATCCACCAATACTATATCATCTGCAAACAAAATATACACCATGGTACAACATACACCAATACTAATATTGGAATAATATTAAATAAAATAACAAACTCACTAATATTAATCCTAATTAAATTAAAGTACTTAATAACATCCTTAAATAAATAGATGTCATGTTGGGACTATGGATTGCGCCCAATGGGCAGGCTGACCCATGGTCTGGCCTGCAGCAGCTCTCTCGGTTTGAAAAAACTTGACTTTAGCGAGTTTGCCAACTTGAGAATTCCGGGAAGAGTTCGACCGCAAGGTAAGGGAAACTTTCTTCAAGGTCGAAAATCAGTGGCACAAACTTTTGGTTTTTCTTTCGGTCTGCATTTTCTGTACATTGCTTTGAAGCTTGTTGTGTTCCTTTCCTCCATGTAAGAGTACATTGGAATGATTGCATCTTCTGATGTCGGAATTCAACTTGGATGTGTACTAGCATGGCACAATCTTTGATTATCCATCGTGATTGCCAAAGATGAAGTCAACGTGGGGAACTTCAACAACTTGATTTGCTTGTGACACGATTAGAGCAATTGATTTGATTTCTGATAACCTAATTGAAGTTTCTGAAAGTGGCATATCCATTGGATTTTCAACCTCCTTGTTACCCTGCTCAAAGTCTTTAGTTTGTGCTTGTTTTGGTTTTTCCTTTGCCTTTTGTGGCCCTTGATTAATTCTATCTTGAGTATGTTCTACTTGTTCTAAATTTTTCATGAGTTTAGCTTTGTCTTGGCCTTGCTCAGTTGTTGCATCCTTATTGTCAACTGTTATGGTTGGCATCTCCTTTGGTACAATCATGATGTCAACATTTTCCTTTTGCTCTTTTTGTGGTTCTTCAGTTGAAGATGATGATGTAGGTGAAGACCGGGCTACTAATGGCAATGGAGTCAGCCTAAAGCATTTTCTGTCTCATTGACTAGTATATGCGTTCATCGCTTTATCATGGTGTGCCTTTCGGTCAAAAAGCCATGGTTGTCAAAAAATAATATGAGCAATATTCATATGGATCACGTCACACCAAATTTTGTCTTCATAAAGGCCAACTTTGAATGATACCGGGCATTTATGAGTCACGGGGATGATATAACCATTAGACCATGTGAGTTGGTAGGGTTTAGGAAGTTTCTCAATTGGCAAATAAAGTTTGTCAATAATCTCTTGTGCCACAAAATTTATTGCACTACTATTGTCAATTATTCAATTAATGGCTCTGCCTTTGACTCTCACCCGCATGTGAAATTTCTTTGCATGTCTCAATTCTTTTTCTTCCTTTTCATTTGTATTGAGGAGGCGACGAATGACAATCATGGGATTATCTTCTCCGGCAAAAAGTCTTTTTACAACATGTGCTCTTGATCTTGGTTGAGATGCACATTATTGCATGCGAGGCTGTTTAAGCATAAGTTCAACACGAAAGGCTTCTAAATATGTCTCCTGACTGTAATAATTCATATTCTCCAAAATGTCTGGTTTCAAGCCTCTGATATAGTGAACCAAATCATGCGTCTCAGTCTCCATTAGTTCACAAATATCTTGTAACTCTCGAAATTGGCAGATATATTCATCAACCGTTAATTCTTCTTGCTTCAAATTCAAAAATTGCTCAAAGTAAAGTTCATTGTCAAAATACCAATCTCCATATTTGTATTTATACATATATGTTACATATATGTTTGAATTTCAATTGAGTGCCCAAAAAGTTTCATGATAATTTGGATACAAGAAGAACAAAATTTTACTTAGAATTTGTACTTTTGGCTTAGCTTAACCCCTTGTGGACTGGGTCAAAATGGTTTTTTTCATTCTGTAAATCTTAAAGAGAATTTTAATTGATTGATGTAAGCATCCATTATAATGAGGCCTAACATCCTTATATATAGGAGTTGGCTTAATCCCTAAGAAACAAAACTTACTAATATTGGAATAATATTAAATAAAATAAGAAACTCACTAATATTAATCCTAATTAAATTAAAGTACGTAATAATATCCTTAAATAAATAAATGTCATGTTGGGCCTATGGATTGGGCCCAATGGGCGGGCTGACCCGTGGTCTGGCCTACATCATTGAGATACTATAACTTAGGGAATAATTGGATGGATTCATGACAAGATGTGTTCCTAGGTTTAACTTTGATTCAATCATGTAGGGAATAAAAAACCAATCAACTAACTGCAACAGCCTGACCATTGAAGAAAACTGTCCTTAGAGACATGTACAAGAGGAATTTAGGGTTTGCTTCCATTAATCTCTCCATGGTTTTGCTTTATTTCAAGTTGATTTAGTAAGAACAGAGTTAAGTTGCATAAAGCTCTCTCTATTAGAGGAATTTTGAATATTTTAAAGTGTAGTACCTTGGGATCCGTTCTACAAATCTATCTTAGCATTGTTTTTCTATTTTTTTTTAATCCCAGCTCCAATACCATGAATCGGGAGAAAGTGATGAGAAGGTTTAAGGTAAAACTACCCATTACATATTAAGTGAAGACAAAGGACTCATGAAAACTGTAATGAAAGTAAAACTATCTCTCAAGCATAGTTGTCATTTCCGTTTCGTTTCTGCCGGAATGGCCGGAAAACTTCTTTTCCGCCGGTCCACCAAAACGGAATGTGGTTTAGAAGTTTTGGGTTACGATTTTGGCACATTCCAGCTGAAATCCAAAATTTTGGCACATTCTGAAATATAGAGTTTCCATTTTTTTTTTCAAAAAAAAAATGAAAAATCAAAAGAGTGAAGGGAAAAATGAAAAGTTGAAAATGGGAAGGGGACTGATCGTAGGTAAGGGGAAAAAAGGAAGGAAGAAAAGATGAAGAGAAGGAATGGCAGGAGATGGTTGAGGGGGAAGAAAAGGGAAAAAAAAGAGGAAAAATATAGAGAGATGGATGGATTGACCTCGCCAGCTTAGTTGATTTGCACCGACCAATCGTTGCTTCCCCGCTAGTCGACGCCCACAATTGGTCCTCATTTGTCATCTTCTTCTTTTGCCCCCTCTCTATCTCCGATTGAAATTGCTCGATGAAATGGGAAGGCAAAAAGCCCTTATCTAGAACATTCTTGGAAAATGATTAAAGGGCAAATGACCTTTTACAATGATACTTCACCCTTTCCCCTTTGCCAACTGATGCAAGCCAAATCCATAATTGGCCAGCCCATTAACCCAAAACCAATAAGACCCAATAGATTAGAGTAGATCCTATTATTAGTAGTTGTTTTAGTTGCTTTCTTAATATTTGGCAAGTCCAGTTATGTTTGGTTTAGGACTTCTTATTTGATTTGAATTAGTTGTTGTTTCCTTTATTAGATAATACCTTAGTTATAAATAAAGATGTAATCTCTTTATGGGACATAGCATTGATATTGAATAAGAATTTGAGTTCGGTTCTTAGTTGAGAAAGTTTTGTTCGTCTTTGGTGAGGCACTAAGACATTCTATCCTTAAATCTTTTGGCTTGAAGATTAGTTCGTTGGCTATTCTTCTTCCCTACGCTGCTTCAATTGGTATCAGAGAACATTCTCTGCGACAAGGAAGCATACAAGGAAACAATTCATTTTGAGCACATGCTTCAATGGCCCCACCTGCAACAAGTTAAGCTTGGGAAAGAATATTCTCCATGACGGACGAGAGATCATCTGATAGAAACAAATTTTGAAGGAGAAGATACTCACACCCTTGTGATTCGTCGATTTCTTACTACCAATAAAATGGAAGACAAAGAGTGGAAGTAGACTATGATATTCAAGACGCGAGTAAGGTGTGAAGACAGCTTAGCCAATTTGGTTATTGATCATAATAGTGCTATCAATTTTGTGGCACAAGATGTTATTGACAAATTCAGTTGGCCTATAGAGACTCTCCCACAGCCTTACAAAGTTGCATGGTCTAATGCTTCTGTTATTACCGTAACTCACAGGTGTCAAATATCGTTCAAAACTGGTATATATGAAGCTAAAATTTGGTGTGATGTAATTCCCATGAATATCACCCATATTCTTTTGGGACAACCATGGCTTCTTGTTTGGAAAGTGCAATATGACAAAGAGAAGAATATCCATTTCTTCTCTTGGAATGGACGATATGTTGAGCTTATTTCATTACAACTAGCAACCTCTTCATCTACTTCATCACCATGAATTGAAGAGTCAAATGATAAACACAAAGAAGAAACAAATTCCAATGGTAATGTTAACAAGCCCGTCCAAGGACAGAATGATCTCATGACAACTTTCAGTGAGGAGCAAGAGGTAAAACAAGATGATGTTCAAACAAACATTAATCATCCAATGGATCTGACTGTCACATCGAGCGACAAATCAATTGCCTCAGTGGTTTCGCAAGAAGATGTATCCACCTTGATTAAAGTGCACCATATTGATTTCATCTCCAATGATCAACCAATATCAATAACAATTATGCTATCCTATTGCAGAATTTACAATTACAGTGTACAATGGTCAGATCACACTGTCAAGATACAAGCAGCGATCAGAAGACGCAACGCCTCCAACCTCCTTCTGAGTAGAATAGAAACTTCGATCCTGCTTTCAAGGCATATCCTCAACATGACGCTCAAGTGGACATTTACTCCTCCAAGCTGACCCTAAATCCTAAACCCTAAACCCTAGCGACACGGAAGTTTGTTCGAATGATTTTCGACCCAGGTGGACATTTACAGAACTCGAGGACGAGTTCTCCTCCAAGCGGGGGAGAACTGATGCAGCCCAAATTCATAATTGGCCAGCCCATTGAACCAAAAACCAATAAGGCCCAATAGATTAGAGTAGATCCTATTATTAGTAGTTGCTTTAATTGTTTTCTTAATATTTGGCAAGTCTAATCATATTTGGTTTAGGACTTTTTATTTGATTTGAATTAGTTGTTTCCTTTATTAGATAATATCGTAGTTATAAATAAAGATGTAATCTCTTTATGGGACATAGACATTGATATTGAATAAGAATTTGAGTTTGGTTCTTGGTTGAGAGAGTTCTGTTTGTCTTTAGTGAGGCACCAAGACATTCTATCCTTAAGCCTTTTGGCTTGGAGATTAGCCCATTAGCTATTCTTCTTCCCTACGCTGCTTCACCCACTCATTTTATTTGTTTACAAATACGTCCTTTTCCTTTTGCCCATTGCTTTTATTTCTTTTCTCCAAACAAGTCCCTTTTTTTTTGTTTTTTGTTTTTTGCATTTATTTTTTCTTTTTTTTTTAGTCCTCAATGATCAATATCTGATTGCAGTGCTGATGATGTGTGATTTTTTGAGATCTATTACTAGAATTTTAATTTTTATTAATTTAAAATATATTAATAATTTTTTGTTTTTCTGAAAAGTTTTGTTGGAATTCTGAAATACTGGAATATTTCTTTTTCAAGGCTAAACCAAAATGGAGACCAAAACTAAATTGACAACTATGCTCTCAAGCCATATCTTTTACCAGAGAGGGAACCTCTCAAAGGTATATATGTCAATGATAATCAAGGGAAATACTGCATACATGACTCGTGTTCATCCCTAGTAGCTTTATACCCCTTTGCAGTAAGGGTTTTTCCTTTATGGTTTTTTTCAGTAGTGCAAGCCTTGTACCCCTGAGAAGATGCTTGAGGATGGTAACATAAGAGGAAAGAAGCACATTGTGATTTTAAGTCATGCCCATGCCCCAGATAATGTTTTTGATATATTAGTCAATATCTTACTGGGGATAAGCAGCTAGTCATTAGATTCTTACTTTTGCTTACTAAGTTTGGGATATCAATCTTTAATCATTATGTGTATTTGTTAACTGAGTTTGGAATGCCGATCTTTAATATCTAATGTTTGAAATGCTATTCGTGGGATGCAGGTCACATGGTTCCTAATGGTTCTCTGTCACAGAGATTGGGTGCATTTTATTGCCTCTATTCTTTCTATGAGACTCAGCCGTTCAAGCCTCCTTTCAAGATTTATTTGTCCCTTGGTATTATTTCAATTACGCACCATGAATCTTGTTGTCTACTTTGCATACCATAAATTAATGGTGGTTTTGAGACTTGACAGCTCCTCATGGTGGCTGACGTGTCTGATTGCCTTTTCTCCTTCAAACCTGCTGTAATACCAAGTTGCAAGAGCTGCTTACCCTATATCATTTAACTTAATTAAACTTACAGAATTACAGAGAACCCGCTAATCACATTGTATTTATATGTGACATTTATCTAATTGTATTCTGGTTATTTTTTTTTTCTTAATGTTTTTATTTGTCTTTTGTCAGGAGAGTTACAAAGGCTAAGAGACCTTGTAATTGAAGCAAAACAAAATTCTATTCGAGTTCTATCAGCTTTAATCAAAAGGATGATGGTTAGAAATATGTTCCTATTCGGATCTGTGGATATTAATGATTCTTCTATAACTGAGAGAATTAATGAAATCACAAAACTACAGAATGTGGGTGTCCAAATTGCATCTGAGAGGTGTCTTACCAACTCAATCTGTTTCTGTTACTTAATGTGTTTAGATTTTATTATTTTTATCACAGATTTATTTATGGTTATTTGGGTCATTTAATGACAGGTTGTTTGCAAATACTCGAATTGAGGAGCGTCTGCATATGGACCTTGTAAGTTGTGTCCATCTTATAAGGAAAATACTTGCTGAAATTCCACTGATTTTACATTATAAAAAATAATAACAATATTCACTTATTTTTGTGGGGAAATGCTATTATTAGACTCCATTAAAAATTCAATTGCCAAATGGGGGATCTTGAATATATTGCACTTTTCATGTATGGGGTCCAGGTGGAAAGTTACCTATCAGTGTTCTGACTGTATGGTGATTTCATATCTAGTTATATTTATTTGTTGGTGGTAATATTTGGGAAGTGTGACAACAGATTGTTTTTTTTATTGGTATACAGTTAGTCATTTATTAGATTGGATATGGTTGGGGCGGATGAAAATTTGTCAACTGCAGGCCGTAATACTAGTTTGCAGCTGATTCTGAAGGGTGCCAGTGGGTATCTGAAACTCAATATGCCACAGATTCAAACACGTGAATAAAATAATGGATTATTGTTTTTAGAACTGAAAATCTGTAAAATCTCATTTGATGTGGTCTGGAAAGAGGCTAAAATATCCGATGTGGCTCTTTCCACTCGCATTTTTATGTGGCAGCTGGCGCAGATGTCTTGGTGAATTTGTGACACTGAACCACTAATGGGTTCACCATGTAGATCACCTTGCTCAAGAGTAAATGCTACGTTTACTGAATCCATTCATAGCAGGAACCTTGGATTTACCAACATAATATTAGCATCTATCTTCAACTATAGCCTCCCCGGTGCTCAACTAAAAGGATGTTTTGTGCGCAGCTGAGAGTCAAGAAAACCCCATGCACGGGTGCAATGTTGTTAAACCTGCCTCAGTGGATGGACAAAAAAGAACTAACAGCAAGCTACAGTGAATGCAAAATCAATCCGTGTCATCCATTGTTGGCCCATCTTATGACCGGTCCAGTCTTGTTTCCTGGATCAAAGAATTACATGGTGAGCCCACCTTAAAATCCTGTAGGACCTTGTACAACCTTTTCCCCTGCACAAATGCAGGTGCAATTGAAACCAGCACATGGATCCCAATTTGGTTTCATATGCATGCAGCATCGTGCCATTTCCCTAGCCGACAGTATGAAAAATCAAACACAGTTTTCTCATATTGTAATCAGATGGTCTAATTGTATAAATTTGCTTCAGAAAAACTTTACATGATTGCAGTATCATTGAATGCTTCTGCATATTACCCATGCCAGGGTGCGGAGCTGGATTTGCAAGTGCTCAAGAAAATGACGACTGAATATGGGAAGGCAAAGGAACTAACCATCAAAGGTACCCACCCATTCTTTGTTCGTTCTATTTCTTATTGACACGGGCATGTTACAAAGTGAGTTTTACACTTCTATTATGTGTAACTGTGTAACTATTTATATATGCATTATTTCATGTAACATTTTGTTTCACAGTGGAGATTCCAACTACTTTTATTCGTAGAAGCTGGTGTGAAGGGTTATTTGCTGGTTGTGTTTTTCACTAAACTGTCCTTTGTCTTCTTTTTCTTCACCAAAGAGGCCAGAAATTTTGTTGGAATGGAAGACATAATGCATTTAGCAGAAAACAGAAACGTAGATGGAGATGCAATGGTGAAGATTTCAGAGGAATGGGACGCCCAAAAAGAACTGTTCTATCGACATACTGGCACGAAGAATCCTTGGGAAGAATCAGAAGCTGCCGAGTTTGATAAGAAGTTGGAACACCTTTTGACAGATTGCTAGGTTGAAAGCCATTTGAATGATAGATCACATTTGAATGATAGATCAGAACCAATCTTGGTGGCCATTACATTATTTCACCTATTGCTTCAACATCAGGTTCATTTTGAAACATAATTTCGCCTGTTGCTTCAAAGTCAGGTTCATTTTGAAATTAACTTCCGGAGTCCACTGTGCCCTAGCTTATCGATTTTTGACTCGGGACTGATTCAGTAGGACAGGGGGTGAGACTCACTATGTGACTTGGAGGGTCAGATTGGAGCCTCGAAGAATCCAAGTCCTGTTTTTGTTCAAATTTAAACAAATATATACAAAAAAGAGAAAAAATTGATGTAAAGTTGGTGGATATAGAATATATAATTTCAATTATTATTATTATTTGGAAATGGTTAATTTCAATTAAGTTTATGGTGTCGTAAGCTTCTACTTGGAGATGGTGGTGGTGATAATTTGTTTTGTTCTCTGAATGGACTTAAAAGAAGCAAGGGATCAAAGATCACAAGCTTATGTAGGAACAATCACATGCCGTGCAAAACAGTGTAAAAGGTGATTTAACGGATTAGTAAATTGATCTAACACTATGCTTCCATGTAAAAAACATAAATGAAGATGAACGCTAGAAAACTTCCTAGGGATGTTTTTTTTTTTTAAATGCTCCTCTCAATTGGGCCCACTAAGTTGTATGACAACCATGGAATGCTTTTGAGTGAAATAATCTAGATGAATGTAAAAATTCTCAACTTCATTGGATTATCCTAATTCCCTAATCAATGGCCTTAAAGTTTAATGGTTTTATAGGCGTCATTTTTTTTTTTTTTTGTGATTTCAATCTAACAGTGAGTAAATATTGGATGAGTGTTAAATTTGGGCTTTATACTAATTTATGGGGAGTAGTACGTGTGACATAATTGGATTGACTTAAGGTGGTCTCTAGACCCTATAAACATAGGGAACGAAAGAGGAAAGGGGGAGTATTTAAAATGGTGAGTTTTTTTTAGAATTGTTCATAAATAAATGGTTATATATAAGGAATCTCTTGCTAGCTCATCCTTCAGATTGTTAGCCTCAATCTTGAAGCTTACCCAATTCTGACGAGGAAGGATTATTCCTTAGGGGGTTCATACATGGCCGCACACGTATTATCCAAACAACGCTGGGAGTGGGAGTCGAACTTGAGACCTTGGAGAGCAAATCAAAGCTCAAACCAACTGAGCCTCCATGAAAAATATAAATAAATGGTTGAAAACAAAACTACATGGGTAAAACTTGCGATGACCCAAGCATTACTTTCACTTCTTAGGTTAGGCACATCAATTTAGAATTAAATTCTAAAATACTGTGAACCTCTTGAAATATTCAAGAATTGGAAAGCAGGGAACGAGGAGCATTATTGGCACATGAGACCCAACAGTTAATACATGATTATGCATTGAATAGGTTAGCATCAGGGTAATCATCTCCTACGGAAGTTTGCTTTGCACTGGTGAAGCCTTGAAATTCATAGGTCTCAGTTTTTTATACCGAGACCCCCTTGATTTAGGTGACATTAGGAAACCAAACCCTCTGAGATTTCTCACCAATTCTCCATTAGGATTATAACCCATATTTGGTAAATATAAATCCTCGATTTAGGCTAGTGGAAATCCTCACCTTGACGATTCTCAAGTTCGATCCCTCGTGTAGGATTTGAAAATCCTCATTTTTGCAGATGAACACACCCATTTTTCAAAATTATGTAGGTACTAGTATGCACCAATATAACCCATTTTTCAAAATTATGTAGTACCAGTACGCACCAATATAATATAAAATTATCAGCTATACAAATCTCCGGTAGGAATCTTCAAATCTGCAACAGTGAGGAATCCTCAAATGCATAGATTTCAGAAAAAAAAAAAAAATGCAGACATGGTTGACACGACTACGGGAGAAAATTTCGCATCATACATTCAAATAATTCTGGGAGTTGAAATGAGAGTTTACAAATAATACATATATCGCTAATGTAGGAGGATTGACAAACATACTCATTCGGAATTCTTCATGCTCACTAATTTCTTGTGAACTAGCACTTGGTCAATTCTGACACATGAAGTTTAGTAGACCCTATGATGCAACTTTTTGCACTCCCACAACTCTACCTGACTACCGTGATTCCCTCATAACATTGAAGCTCTTCCCCGCATGAGACAAGTGAAACTATATATTGGACTCATCCTTTGAAAATGAAGCGCGCTCCTTTTATTTTGGTCACAACTGGGGTGACAATGATCATGATCATGATCATGATCATGATGATCTTTTTATCGGGTAAAAAAGTAACAATTTGTATTGGAAGAGAAACAGCTAGCCAAACATGCAAATTCATGTCTTTAATATCAACGAAATGAAAGTGGGACCTTGTGGCAAAACTCACGGAAGGAAAGGAATAGAAAGAGAATTGCCTCATCCTCTAACCTTAAACAAGGTATCCAAACTAGGACCCATATGTTTTTTTTTTTTTTTTTTTTTGGTAGGACTCGTATGCTAGAATGGATGCAATACACGTAACTCTGTAGCATGTATGCAATGTAACAAAACTCTATTAGAAACCAGGTGGGGTCTGGCTTTCCAATGGCCCAGAACACAACAAATCGTAGGGCCGTTATGGAAACCTATAGCAATGACAAGGAGGATGATGATCAAACAATCGATGGCCCAGATGAATCCCATCTCATCTACGTCCTCAACATGATCCTCAGTGGCACAGCAAGGCTCAACATTCTCTTAACAACAGCAACAATACTACCCTTCACCATCTTCGCGCCAATCCTGACCAATGATGGAAAATGCGACAATCTCAACCGTTGGTTGATGGGGTCCTTCCTGGGCCTATCAGCAGCCTCATGTATCTTCCTTGTCGTTTCGGATAGCTTCAGGACGACGTCGTCAGGGAGATGGTATTATGGGGCGGCAACATTTAGAGGCATATGGACGTTCAAAAGGGGTAGAAAGCGACCGTTGGATCCGTCTGCGTATGGGCTTCGATGGTTGGATCTCTTCACGTGTCGCTTTCTCTGGTAGCCTTTTCTTACGTTTGCTTCATACAATAACGACGTCGTGCACTGTTATTATCCTGAAATGCCCAGGAAGGTGACGAACACGGTTCCTCTTGTGGTTGGGTTTGTGGTTAAGTCTTTTTGTTTGTGTTGTTTCCTAGTAAGAGAAAAGGGATTGGGTACGCTTTCTTGCTTAAGAGAGATGTTCTCTACTTCAGGTAGTTGGTGAGAGAGAGATGAAATCTATTTTTAGTGTATCAAACCCAGTTGACAAACCACCATAAGAATGGAAAGTGAGTCGGCATGTATCCAATATGATCAGACACAATTCGTGATGATAGCAAGTGACAAGGCAATCCGTCAATTATTGGATCCATGCATACCCAACACATGTGTACTGTCACCCATTGATTCCCTTGTAATCTTGAAATATACCATTATAAATATAGCATGTAAAATCCACCGACAATGCACGGTGGAATTCTACAAATTAAATCTTACATTCATATGGTGTCAAAGCCTTCACAAAGACTCATGTCTGTTTCTCTACTCAATGGCTTCCACTGCTTCTATTTCATCTTCAACTCCAACCGTCCAGACTATCAACATCCAGCATCGAATTTCTGTCAAAATTGATCGTCGCAATTATCTATTGTGGCGTACTCAAGTCATGTCTCTGTTGAAGGGATATGAAATCGAAGGATATGTAGATGGGTCCTTGCCGCATCCCCCTTGTATCCTTTCCACTGATCAAACTGATGATAAGCAGCTTGTCATCAACCCGGCATATGTTGCCTGGCAAAAACAAGATCAAGCGCTCCTAAGGTGGCTTCTTGCTTCCCTATCGGAGACAACTTTAGCGCAAGTTGTTGGTCTCACCACCTCCAAGATGTCTGGTTGGCGCTCGAAAATTAATATGCATCACACTCTTGGGGGCGCCTCATGCAGATCCGTCGCGACCTTCAAATTATGCTCAAGCCAAACATGATAATGGATGACTATCTTCAGCGTGCCAAGCAAAATGCGGATAGTCTTGCTGCGTCCGATCAACCAATGGCTGAATCCGATCTTCAACAAGTCATTCTGAATGGGCTAGATACAGCCTACGATGCCATTGTTACTTCACTCACCACTACACTTGTTGACACATTTCCAAGCACATCTGCTTGCTTTTGAGTCTCGTATTCAGTCACAAAACTTGGTCGATCAAGTTACTCCTTTAGCAAATATTGCTACAAAATCTTCTCAAGGACAAGGTCATGGAAACTCCTCATCCTCCTCCAACTGTGGCAGAGCATCCTATTGTGATTACATCAACTATTTCAAATTAAAAATACAGAAAATAAGCACAGTAGTATAAGAAGATTAGTTTAAAAGTCATTTACATGGAGGTCGGCTGGGCAGCAACAGTGTTTGCATGTATTGGTTGTGATGTCATGTAAGTCCTCCCACCGGGATAAAATAAAGGTGCCTCTTGGGGCCCAAATCTCATAAGTAAACGAAAGGTATATAAACACATACACACCTTTAATAAAAACTAGCAATGTGAGATTTTCTCTTTTCATTACTAATACAAAAGCAATTTCAACTAATCACTTTTGGACTTAATTTCTAATTCACTTGTTTAAAGGTTTTTAACTAAACAATGGTTTGGTGTTATTCTCCTCATGTAGCAAAATACATTAATACTTGGACCCGTTAAAAGATGTACGGGACCCATACTTATTATGATCCGAAGTTGTCTAAAAACCATAGTTAAAATCCATTTTTCCAACAATTCAAACAGAAGAGGGAGAGGTCGCTTCAACTCAAGGCCAAGGCCACGACCTTCTACTGGACCTTGTCAAATATGTAGTCGTAAGAACCACACTACAGGCTCTTTTTGGTACAGATTTGACATGGGGGGTGCAAAGCCGCAGAAGACACCAATTTACAACATGTCCGAACTTTCAAAATATGGTGGGCTCGCTTTTCAAGATCCAACTCTATATTGCAATGTAGTTGGGACTCTACAGTACTTGACCCTCACACGTCCAAATATTGTTTTTGTAGTTAATGAAGTTTGCTAATTTATGCAAAAGCCGACTGATGATCATTGTACAGGAGTTAAGTGGATCCTGCTCTATCTCAAATTTACCATTTATCATGGTATTCTCATTCGCCCATCTCCGCAATTTGTGCTAAGTGCCTTTTTGGATGCTGATTGAGCCAATTGCCCCAATGATCGACGATCCACTAGTGGCTATTGCATTTATCTTAGACCCAATCTCATTTCTTGGAGCTCTGGTAAACAACATACTGTCTGTCGTTCTAGCACAGAATCAGAGTATCGTGGATTGGTAAATGCTACTGCAGAAATAATATGGATACACTCCCTTCTTCATGTTGGGCCTACGTACATCCTCTGCACCTATCCTTTGGTGTGACAACCTTAGCACGACATATCTCACCGTGAATCTGATGTTCCATACTCGAACAAAAGATGTTTAAATAGATTTTCACTTCGTTCGCGAAAAAGTGGCTCAAAAATCCCTTGATATTCGTTTTATTTCATCCAAAGATCAACTTGTTGACATATTCACTAAGGGACTCAGCCCATATCAAATTCAACTCCTTCCAGACAAGCTCACTGTCCAAGAAGGACCGCTTAGCTTAAGAGGGGATATCAAACCCAGTTGACAAATCACCATAAGAACGGAAAGTGAGTCAGTATCCAAGATGATAAGACACAATTCATAATGATAGCAAGTGACAAGGCAACCTCTCCATTGTTGGATCCATGCATATCCAACAAGTGTATTGTCACTCATTGATTCCCTTGTAATCTTGAAATATACAATTATAAATATAGCATGCAAAATCCACCTACAATGCCAAGTGGAATTCTCCAAATTAAACTTTTCATTCATCTGGTGTTGGTTTTTCTGAAAGGAAGATGCCAAGGAAAGTTTAACGAGACAGCTGAAAGGCCTTAGAATTGGTTCTAGGAAGAAAATTCAATTTGAGATGTTCCATGATTTTATAGTAGCCACTTGGCTTTTGCTTTCTATATTGGATAAGTGAAATGTTCACATGCCTCCCAAGCTAAAACGAAAAGAAAAAGGAAAGTTCACCTGGGTTGGTGGGCCACCATGATATAGCAAGTAATATACTTATTGTAAAGTTTTGAGTGTTGGCAAATTCATGATTGGACAAAATTCATGGTCCAATTGAGTTGTAATTTTTTATTTTTTTATAGAATAAATTGTTGCATGCTTCACCGGATTACTTAAATAAAGGTATTTGGAGAAAAATAGTTATATCTTTCAAACTATATGTTGAATCATGACAAGCTACATGCCATTAGAAAACTCATTTCGAATAGATATCCATAAACCCCAAAATTGTATAAATTAGAGCTAAAACGAGAAAATTATAGCCTTCAAAATTTTATAGAATTGTGCTATCAATATTTACAAAAATGCCATCTGTTTGAACTCACAAACAGAGGTTCAAATGCATAACACAGAATGTGTTTTTCAAACTACTCTTTTTTTTTTTTTTTTTGTGTGGAGGGATTATCAGAGAGGGTAGATGTTCAAATGTCCTTTTGTGCGTTCAAATGCCCATAACACTCACAGATTTGTGTATTTAAAGTTAAATTTCTCAAAGGAAAAGAAAGGCATGAACCCTAAAAGAAACTTGCGATCTAAAGGCTTGAAAAAGAGGTTATGTCACTCTGCAAATAATCTCTTCCCTATTCTATTCATAGGAAATCAATAAAAGAGATTCTTTAACATCCCTAGAGCAACCTGAAAGAGATCTGTGCTGAAGTTGTTGTTCTAGTTGTCAGATTTACTATCTTCCTTGAGTAGATTCGTCTTGAAAAGGTTTTCAAAGCGATGTGGATCAAGCGCGGTTAAGGTATACGACAAGTTGCTGGCAAAATCAGTGCAATCCATAGGTTGAGTTACTAACTAGGGATGGTTCTGTAAGATCTTTGTAACCTTTATTCTATGTAGTGCTTGATTTGCCCTTGGTTCAGGCGAAAGGCCCATGGTTTTTCCTGTTGATTTGCTCTTGGTCCTAGCAAAAGGCCCGTGGTTTTTCCTAAATAGGGTTTTTCACATTAAAAAACGTGCCTTGTTCCCTTTTGTGTGATTTCTCTAATTAGTTTAGTTAATTAATTGGTTTTTTTGGAGTCTATAGGAAAATCTTATTGTGACCTTAACCCAATCAAGGTTTAAATCTCATTTTTTCACTTACTTGGTTATGATTTTTCTATACAGTTACAAATGGGTATCCCATTGTGATAGGATCCTATGTCTCCACTTTGGGATAATGCGGATATAGAACCTACACTTGGATTTGGGAGAAAATCAAATCCAAATCTAGGTACATGTATGTAAGGTTCAAAACATTTGTGGATTTGGAACTGGATCGGTATATGTCCTAACACGATGATCCAAGTCTAGAACGACTTCATTCACATTTAAAAGATATATAAGGCTTTAAATGGCTATAACTTGAGTTATATTCATATTTAGGATTTATTTAGCTTTAATCGTATATCATTTAACAACCCCACTTGTATATTTAGAAATTTATTGTGAAGTACTTTTATTCAATTATACTAATTCATTCTACATCTTATTGTTTATTTGGATTTGGATACAACACATAGGTTTCGTGTTAGATCTAGATCTAAATTCAAGTTCATAAAGGTCGATCTGAGTCTAGAGATTTGTCATGGTTCCACCACATGTGACCCATTTGCAACCCATTTTTGGATGAGACTGAATACTGTACATTAGGAATATTCACAGGTACCCACTCACTATATTACAGCTTAAATGCATATTCTTTCCAAAAAAAAAAAAAAATCTTTAAAAAAAACATGTGATTAAGAATAAAAAACCAAAGACACAAGAGTTGTCTGCTCCAATTTAATGGAGGGCCCTAATCAAATTAGAGCCAACTTTGGTTCACTGCTAATACATAGAGATAAGCTGCTTTTGAGCAGTGTTTTAAGAGTGGGCCATGCTCATAGCTCTTGATGGGATGAATATAAGTAAAAAGAGAGGATCCAGGCCTGTTTTGTGTTTGGACCCTTGGGGTTTGACTAGAGCTGATTTACGGCCCCTCAATGCATATCCTAAATAGAACAGAGCAACTGCTTCTCTGTGAAAGTCTCGTCTCGAGGGTATAGTATTCCAAGCATCCCTCTCGACCTCTTCTCATGTCTAGCTCGTTAGTCATTGACTTCACCTTTACGTCTCAAAAACCCACGTTTAATAAAAGGGCAAAATCCACGAGGACCACTACAATGGAAGTAAACAACACTAACTAGTGATTTTTGGAGGCCCCATGTACAACAATTGTCACAACCCGAGCCCAGGGAACGGGGGTCAGAGGAACTCTAACCAATGACACACGTACTCCCGTGCATGCACACCTAGACCCCATCCAGGAATACACACACAAGGGATCAATCACACGTGCAAACCACTGTACGCGGAAGCTGTACGTATCAAGGCATACCACAAAATCAAGACATAGGAGATTACAAACTATCATGAACTGATAACAATAACAAATACAGGAACGTATGTTATGGAAGAGGGCTCCCAAAAATCAAAATACAATATACAGGTATCACTCGAAGCCCATAGTGCCTTACAGAAAAATCCCCTCAATAGAAATCGGACTCAATGACTGGGGAGAACCAAAATGATGCAAACCGTACTCTGGAGGATGGATCAAGTCCACTCCTCTAGGCCGGAGGGGGCCTCGCGAGCCTCTCCTGCAGTCGGGTCGACCGACGCAGGATCGGAAGAGGGATCTGAGCCTGTAACACACAAAGACAACGAATAAGTACAACGACTTAGCAAAGTATAAGCCAACAAGAAGATAACACGAATCGTGTCTAATACTGAATAATACTGAACAATAATCATAATGCAATATCCATAGAAAGCATGTTCGTATACTAAACAATTTATGCAATGAATAAGCATGCTATCGGAATCACAACAGATAACGGTCAAAGTGGCTACTACATTGGCCATTTTCTCCCTTACGAGAGCGGACGGAATGAGAACACCAGCGACCGGGCCAGGGCACGCATGGGTCTCTAGTTCCCAGGGTCCGGAGTCCCAGGACGGAAACACTCTGCAGAGGCAAACACATAAACTACACCAAAGTTAACCCCGTCGGGTATCCTAAGGCTGAGGCTCAGTAGTGCCAATACCAATCACAATCAAGCGGATGATGCACCTCGATCACTTATCACTTATCACTTATCACTTACAGATCTCACATATCATACTGAACGAACAATAGAAAGTGCATCACATAAACTGATACTGAATGCAAATACTGAATGCATAATACGGATGCTGATACGGATACTGATACTGATACGAAATGCAATACAGATACTGAAAGCAAATCATACGGATAACTGATACTGAATGCACATAAACTGATGCTGATACTCCAGTGGAGCAACGGTAAACACAATACACAATAATAGAATGGTTCCGCCCGGGCTTCGCTCTGGGGTTGCTGCATTTCCCACAGAATCGAGAGGTCCAGCGCAGAACACATAAGAGGGCATAACCGAAATCAATATGCTGTACAAATCAGAATGCTTATGCGAATCAAGGTCCATTACAAACCAATCCTACACTAATTATCCAGTGTCTCTAACCGTGCATGTTGATGTAGTTTTAAGTTGTTCGATGCACCATTGTCTAGTGTTGCAGTGTCTGGAGTGTGCACCGAAGTCCCTTAAACCAACACCCATGGGGAGGTGCTAAACAACTGGATAACAAGCATGAATGATTCACAGCCCTTGAGATCATTCATGTCATTCAAACATTCCATTGGGCATGTCCAGGTTAGCTACATTCTAACATGAAAGGCATATACGGTCTTTTACTTACACCTAGTCCCTTTTCATTTACTTCTCAAGGTCTCACGGTGTAGCCATAGGTAACCTTACGGCTTAGCCGTGGCATCTTACGGCTTAGCCGTATTATGCACTGCGGCTGAGCTGAGGTTTCCCAAATATCCATCCGGATTTACGGCTCAACCGTATTTTGCTCTACGGCTCAGCCGTATCCTGGTCCACGGCTTAGCCGTAAGACAATGTACGGCTTAGATCAGGCTGGGCCGTAGAAGAATGGCAAATTGCCAACATCCAGTTATTTTCCGCTAACAGTCTGTACTGTTCTACGGTTTGGGTTACGGCTGGGTCTCGGCTTAGCCGTAAGCCATTTTACGGCTTAGTCGTAGCACATTTCACGGCGTAGCCGTGAGTGCACGGACTCATTTTCCTGAAATTGTCACAGTCATACAGAAACTGAAGGAAACGACTGAAAAATAGCAAATAACAATGAAATGAACTCAATGGGGCTGTCCAATACTGAGAAACACAAGGAAGCATAAAAACACAACAATCAAATCACTATCAATCGGTGTTCACACATCTTGGGCTTATACTTGCCTCACGGACGAACTCCACACGATGATTGGCTCAGTCCACCGGAATCACACACTAACGAGCTCCTTTCTTCCTCCCTCAAGCAGAGAAACAGTGAAGAAGAAGGAGAGAAAGAGAGCTGACGAGAGAGAGACGAACTGGAGAGTGAGAGAGAACGATCGAAAGAAAGAGAAGGGAGTGGTTGGGATCTTTATAACTTAATTTGAGCCAAATTTGCAAACAAGTCCAATTAGCTTATCCAAATATCAGTTTGAGTCAAATGACGGTCCAACGAGAGCAAACGAACTCATTCAAATCCAAGACAGTTACGAACATTGACAAGCTCAACGAAATACACGCGCTGATGTCAAAATGACGCAAAACTGACAAAGTCAATCAAAAGCCAAAATTACGAAAAAGGGCTCAAACTAACTAGACCAAGTCAAACTCAACCCAACAATCTCTCTACGAGTCAAATCCGAAGGAAAACAAAATCTAAACACTCTTAGCGATAAAAACACACGCAATTACCCACTAATCCGGGTCAACTCGGGTCGGAGTGTTACAACAATTCATTAAGGTGGGTCCATGTTTTAATTTGAAAAGGTGTGACCTTTTACTAATTCCTAATGGCGGGCCATGTGGTTTTACTATTTGTAAGGAAAAATTACATCGACCCCCTTTAGTTTAGTGATATTACAAGGACACCCCTTCAATTTTTCATCATCTTCGTCAGGGGACAATGTCTGACAAGGGGTTTCAATGTAAATTCAGAAAACCAAGGGGTGTCTTGTATTTTCACTAAACTATAGGGGGAGTCGATGTAATTTTCCCTTTAAAAAAATAAAACTTTTAGATGTGGGTAAATTGGGTATTAACTATGGAATATTCACTGATATCATCAACTTTTTGAGTTATCGGTGATGGCACTCACGGCAGGGGATGCAGATGTAACCCACATATAAACAGTAAGTAGGCACAATGTAATTTCAGAAAGGAGAGGGGATTTACATGTAATTAGTCAAAATTCAAGGAGTGTGGATGTAATTTTCCCTATTTGTACATAAGGCCCTCCTTTTTATTTTCATACCTTGTACTGTCCCCTAAATCAGTAACCTTCAAACCACCATACGTTTTTAGTGTGAAATGATGCATTTGACCATCCATTTTTCCTTATAAGCATAATTTCAAATGCTTGGACTTATTTTTATCTAAAGTTTAACATTAGCAGTTACATATAGTGGCAATGAAAAATTTAACATAAATCTATTTTTCTCACTATAGGGCCCATTTCATTAAATCCCAAGCCATATAATAACAATATACATATGTGCTTATAATAAATTTAATTGATCAAATCGATGCATGACCAACCATTAGATTGATGAAAATCTCAAAATATATAATTAGATTTCATGTTCATGAGAGCATCATTGAGAGAAAGGTTGTCGGGACTTGAGATTAAATAGTTGTATTTTTGTAATGCATAAATTACTCATTTTTGTTTAATGAATAAAAGGGCAAAGTTGTCATTTTATAAAAATCCAAAACGTACTATTACATTCTCCTTAGGTAGGCTAATTTTGGAGACATGGAAGGTATTATGATGAAAAGAAAGGGGCTTGTTTACAAATATTGAAACCACAGCGGTCAATTTACAAATCTTTAAAATCTTAAGGGTATATATACAAAAATTAAAAAAGTTAAAAATAACAAGACAGTTTTTAGAATCAATTTATACACACCTTAGTGATGATAAGAATGATGATTTTTATTTTGATGTGTCAAAGTAAAGTTCATTGGTAAAGTAACTCCAGTTGATACCCAACTTTACTTTACCACATATAGGGTTCATTTGGTGCCGTCTGCAAAAGAGAAACTGAGCATTTCCTCTTCCACAGGTCCATTTTTTCTACCATCTCACAAAGGAGTTTCAAATCCTCTCTCCTAAAGAAAATATGCAAAAAGGGAAAAATATCCAATCAAAATGATCGCTACACCAAACGCTCCTTATAAGGCACCAGATTTTCTAGTGCCCTATTGGGGGCGATTTTTTACCAAAAAGGGTGTGGCTCAAATGCACCACTAATTGATAAAAAAGAGTGAAAAAGTATTCTCCATCCAACACCAATTTTACCGCAAACATAAAATTCAACCTAGTTTGCCACACACATGCACGCAGGCATGCATAGCTCACTCCCACTTGCACACACACACACACACACACACACACTCTCTCTCTCTCTCTCTCTCTCTCTCTCTCTCTCTCTCTCTCTCTCTCTCTCTCTCTCATCATACAGATAAACACAAACATTACTTCACCACTTATTTTATCTAAGTTTTACTATTGATGTGGCATTTAACTCATCTTTACTTTACTGTAGTTGTAAACAAGTATCCACTATGTGAAAATTTGACCTGGCTAGCATTAGAGCTACATTTCGATCAACATTGGCCCATCACCTGATGAGAAAAGTTGGGAATTGGTCCAGTTGGAATGGATTTCAAGTGGAGTAAGTGCCAAACGTAATTGAACTTGAATCTATCCTCTTTTTTTTTTTTAAGTTTGAAAAACTCAATTGTAACCCTCAATTGACAAAGAATAGCTCTTTACCCTAATGGTGTGCCACCTTTCTTCATGTGTATGAAGGCTCTCTTCCCACTTTTATGGGCCTTTTTCTCACGTGTGTGGGCTTTCTCTTAGGTCCTAGCCCACTTGGCTGGGTTAGGAAAAAAAAACTCTTAATTGACATGGGAGGATTAGGCTGGGTTGGCCTATCATCCTAGTGGTGCTTGTAAGGTTGGGTATCTCGGATTGGTGGGGTAACTAGTAAGAGTAAAGTCATTGCAAAACCAACCCATTAATAAAAAGAGTTTTTTGTAAATAACCCCAAAAAGGAATTTGTAAACATGCTCCTGTAATTTTAATATTTACAAATAGGCCCCTTCTTTTTCATTTTTATACCTGCTAGTCCTCAAAATAAATATTCCTAGCAAAAAATGGATAATCATCATGAGGTTTGTGTTGAATTTTTATAAAAATGACAACATTAGCGTTACACCCATTAAAAAAATGAGTATATTACTATTTACAAAAATATTATTATTTTATTCCAAGACCCAATGCCCTCTCTCTCAATAACTCTCTCATGCACGTAAAGCGGAATCATGTATTTTGAAATTTTCATCAACCAAATGGTGGGTGACATATGGATAGGATCAAGTAGAACTAATTATAAGTACATGTGTTGATTGTTATTACGATGGATTTAGACTTAATGGAATAAGCCCTAGATTGAGATAATTAGATTTATGTAACATATGCTCTCCCACTGAATGTAATTTTGAATCTCACAAGAAAAAAAAAAGGCTATGTTTTAAAACTATACATATGGGGATAAAAGAGAGAGGCAAAAGTGTCATTTTCTCTAGAAATTTGTGGTAGTTGAGAGTCTACTGATTTCGGAGACACAAAATGTATTAAAATGAAAAAGCAAAAGCCTATTTGCAAATACTAAAGCCACCGGGGCCTATTTACAAATCCTATAATTCTTAGTGGGTATTTACAAAAAAAAACTCTAATAATAAAGGCAGAAATGTCAATCTGAAATATCAATTACTGGGTTGTGCATTTCAGTTGGTGGATCAAATTAGGAATGCCACCATATAATTATGGACCTCATTCCATTTGCATCGACATTATAACTGGCGTCCCTCTGACAGTCCACATTAGCTTCGCCATTGTTTCGATGATGCAGCCTTTGCATGTTTGACGCGTGATCCATTCAACAACGATCGCCTACAGTTGCACTATTAGAATTATGAGTGTTGGCTACTTCATAGGTTGGACAAAACTCGAGACTGGGTTTTAATATTTCTATTTGTGTTAGAATGGACTGTAGTGATTATCACCGAAAGAACTAAAGCAAAGAAATTTGGATGAGATACAAAAATTTGGTCAAAGTTTGTTTGAACAAGAGTTTGGTCATTTGAACGAGGGAATGCACATAGTGTGAACTTGAGACTTCATTCATTCGAATGAAGATTGGCTCATTCGAACAAGTGATGAAAATTTCCCCGCAAACTAGATTTCGTATTTCTACAGAAAGTGCCTCTTTTAGTTTTGATGGAAGTATTCTTTTGGGGCATGAAAGAAGGATTATAATTAAGGGTTCTCTCTCAACCCTAAGGAACCAATCTCCATATTCTAAGTTGAGAATACCCATTGGAGATTAACCTACTTATGTAAAGCATTTATTAGAGAGAGTGGCGTCGATCCGAGCATCTAGAGAGCTGTTGCTTCTACTTTTGTAGGAGATTGTTCATCTTGTGATTTCAAGGTGGTGTTGAATCAAGCGCAGTGAGTGGTGAACAATACATAGTTGGTAAGAAATTACAGTCCTTAAGTTGAGGAGATTAGGGAAGGGTTTGTGAGTATTGCTTGTAATTGCTTAATTTTAATGCTTGGTTCCTTAGGTCTAGGCAAGACTTATGGTTTTTCCCGCTGAGGGTTTTCACATAAAAAATCGTGTGCCTCATCTTCTTTGTGTGGTTGATTGTTTTGTTAGTTTTTTTTTTTTCAACCATTGTTAATTGAACTACAATCTAAAAATCCTAATATAAGATGATCCTTCAAGTGGTATTGGAGAGGGTCATATAAACTTACTGTGTATTGGTCTATTGTGATTTCTACAATAGAATTCAACTGTGAAGGTACATCTACTACCAAGCCACTATTATTGGATGGATCTAATTATGTCTATTGGAAAGTTAGAATAATTAGTTTTTTTAAATCTATTGATGATGATGGCTGTGATATTGTTAAGGATGGCTATACCAAACCCATGGTTGTATTTGAAGGGAAATTTGAACCTAAACCTAAAGCACAATGGACTAAAGAAGAGAAGCATGCTTTCAACTGTAATAACAAGGCTATTAACATTCTTTACAATGAAGTGTCTGTATCTAAGTTTTATAGGATTTCTACCTACAATACTACAAAGGAAGCATGGGGTATTTTGCAGACTGTGCATGAGGGCACTAATACTATGAAACAGTCTAAATTGCAGAAGTTAACTACGGCATTTGAAACCATTAAGATGGAAGATGATGACACATTTGATGAGTTTTACGCCAAACTGAATGATATTATCAACTATATTCTCAATTTGAGTAAACCAATCCCTGAAAATAAAATTGTAAAAAAGATTTTGAGGTCTCTTCCAAAAAGGTTTAATTCAAAGGTTATGGCTATTAAGAAAAACAGAAATTTTGACACCCTTAAGGTAAATCAATTAGTTGAAAATATTCAGACTTTTGAAGCAAATCTTGTAACTTAGGAAAATTCAAAATCTAAAGGTGTTGCTTTGAAAGTTTCCAAAGAATCAGATAAGGTTGTTAAAGAGGATTTAAATTCTGATTCTAAGAAAATCGATGTTCAAATTTCTGTAGATCTCATGAAAAAATTGAAGAAAATTTTCAAATATGGGAAATCTAACTTGAAGATTCTAAAATCTAAGAAGAATAAGTTTTCTAAATCTGTGCAATGCTATAAATGTTAATGATTTGGTCATGTTGCTTGTGAGTATGCATGCAAACATAAAATAGAAGACTAAGCGTAAGGTTTTGACAGTGAAGACATGGGATTATTCGTCTGATCCTGAAGATGAAGATACTAAGAATGAGACTGTCCCTGACATTGTCAATCAAACAATTATTGTGTTTATGGCAAGATCTAATTCTCTTTCTTTGCAAGGCTTGTCTAACAATAATTTTGAAAATGATGATGATGGTGAATTGTTAAATGCTGAGCAAGATTAGCAAAAAACATAAAAATCTGTATTGCAAGAATCCTTGAAGTTGATCAAATTTAATGAAAATGTCACCTTGAAGTGAAAAGCTACAGAAGAACAAATCTCCTTTCATAAGGATGAATTTAAAAAAGCTCTTGCAAAGATAAGTCTCTTAGTAGATCAAAATGGTTGATACTCTAACTAATAAAACTAAAAAATATGAGTCATTGTATAATGATTTTGAAAAAGCCAAACAAGTGATGATATTGGCTACACCAACGGTGTATCCCGCATCGAACTCTAGATATGCCTCCTCTTATTAGGTGCACGCATTGCATATGTGTAGATTCTTTTCCTGTCACTTCGAGTTTCTTTTCCACTTGAGTAGGCCGCTTTCCCACATGTAAAGGTCCTCTCTTAGTATTAACTCCACTGATTGGTCTAAAGAAAAAAAAATGAAAAACTCATATATTATGATGTCCAGTGCAATAGTCAACAAAAGTTTTCATGCTCCACTCAACTGCTGTAAATAATTTTTCTCCTATTATTACTACTATCATAATTTTCTTTTAAAAGGCCGATTGCCCTGATGATCGTGCAGTGGATCCCACTGGTTAGTAATCCGGCTTTTTTTTTAACACTTTACAGTTGTCAACTCTATTTTTGGGGACTAAAGTCTTAAAAGGAATGCCTCACTTAAACTTCACACGTGCCATTTAGTCCAATCTGCCTTGGACAAACAACATCCTAGAGGTATATCAAGAGTTTATCTTTTAAAAACCAAGAGTTATATGTCCTGGAAATGTGAGCGAGAGAGAGAGAGAGAGAGAGAGAGAGTGTGTGTGTGTGTGATTAGGGTTGGGAAACTGTGCCATGAAGGTGACACTCAGCATCAAAAGATGGGTGCCCAAAAGAAAATAAAGGAGGGAATTTTTATCATTGTGAGATGACGTCGTTCATTTTACCCACGACCAGGGCACGTGCATGCAACTCAAAACTACAAAGGCTCGTCCCAAGATATTATACATACTTATGACTAATAGCCACATGAATTGTACGTTAGTGAGAATATATAGTCCGCATATAGTTTGTTGGTATCATACATGGGAGGTGGAGGGAATGAATATGGGGGGTATGGGAAATATCAATCCCATTGAATCATTTTAATCTTTTAATTTATGACTTTCAAATTTAATAATTTTATTAAGTTTTATTTTTTTTTTAATTCAATTCAATGGTGAGTAATAAACAGTTGAATGAGAGTTAAATTCATGCCAACAATAACTATGGAGTAGGTACTTTTGTTTGAATCAGATAACTTGTTTGCAGGTAGTCTATGTGGTCCATTCCATGCACAAAAGAAAATTGGCACTCATTAAGATTGAAAAGGGTCAGGTTTGAATTGGATCTATGATGTACTCAGATTGCGACTGAATAGGTTACATGGGACCCATGTCATGACCTGAGTCCAAGGCATATAGGATCAGTATCTATATACTGAATTTTGTAGAATTTGTTGCTGAACGCTCAGATCAAGACTTTGAATCCAAATAGATTAGCCCATATTTAGGAACATTATCATGACTACGAAAGAGTCCAGGCATGCTTAATGAAATACCAAGATCCTAAATATGTTCCAAGCTTGAAGATCTTATTAGGAACTCATATGGGTTTATTCAATTTGATGAAGCACAAAATCTACAACTAAAGATCCGTTTCTTCTTAATAGTCATCGTTCTTGTAATTATTCCTGTTCCCATAATTCTAAGATATAAAATTATCTAAATAATTTATTAATTAATATACCTAAAAATGAATTAAAATAGATTTGGCTTAAAATTTCAATTACAGGAAGTATGTAAAATCAGGGAGTATATCTTGCCAAATTTCTATGGTTAAATTGTGGGATCTAGCCTCTTTTTTCTTCTCCACCTACCTTCATTAGAAAGTATACATTAAGAAATCCTAAAAACTTGGATCATTGGTCTCAAGTGCCCCACATTTCCAATTCATCATTCTGATATATGTATTGTACATGCATACTTGCATTCATCTTGTATATACAAATTACATTACAATACACAACTTGTTTCCACGAGAGATACTATTGCTTTACACTTTTTTATCAGTGTTTCAAATGCTTTTAATGCAAAAGCAGGAAAGAAAAACAAAAATGGAAACAAAGATACACACACTTAGAAAGCTGCGTTTTCAGTGATCAATGCCCTTATGCACAGAGCGATCGAATCCAAAGCCTTTTTTTGGTATTAGTGTTGGCAGGAATGAAAGAAAGTAAACGAGGGAGAAAAAAGCACGTTATGTGATTGAAACCTTGGTGGGCTGCGGTCATGGTCTTGCATGGAAGCATTTCCCTAGGAGAATCGATTCTGCCCTTCTTTTCTTTCCCTCTTTCACAGTTTGCCCGGTCCTTTAACGACCCCCAAGAAAAATGGGAAGCATATCTTCCTATGGTTTTTTTTTTAATTTTTTCATGAAATAAAATTTTATGAGAGAAAGAGAGAGAGAGAGAGAGAGAGAGAGGGATGGGATTCTTCCTTGTTCCTTTTATCAGAAAGGAAAAGCAAAAGCAGCATACGGTGATAGCCTGATCATACATGGTGGTAACTTCAGCTTTTAAACATACACACATGGGAAGATTCAATGGGACTTACCAGACATATCTGATAGTAGGAAGCTTTTGGATCTTATAGTTTATGAAACTAAAAAGGAAAAATAAATCCATCAAATAATTTCAACAATTCGATCTAAAATTATGAAATGAACATTGGAATTATAGTTTTATATTTGACCTTATGGTTTATTGCTGTGAGTCCCAAATGGGGTCGGCATCGCTTCCATTTTGAATGTCTTTGTTATCTATTACCAACTTGCCTGTGAATACTGGATCCGGACGATTGTTCAAAGGGTCCCTCCTCTCTAAAATAGCAATTCCAAAAAGTTACACCGAAGCAAGGAGCAACTAGGGAGGTAGGGACAAAATTTCTCCAGAATCTTCGCATCTCCACCTAGTATGGGAAGATAAATCACGTAGAGTTTGATATTGATGGAGAGAGCTAATGCCGATAAGGCGGTGGTTCAGTTGGTTTGAGCCTTGACTTTACTCTTTAAAGTTTAAAGTTCGACTCTCACCCTTTACGTCATTTAAGTACTATACACAGCTATATATATACCCCTTAAGAAATAGTGCTTGCTCATCAGATTCGGGCGGAAAGTCAAAGGTCCAAAGGGTAAATTGATAAGGAATATCTTAGTTCATAAAATGAAAAAAAAATGAAATTCGAGAGCACAATTGCTTCCTCCATTGTGTGAACCCTCAAATAGTTATGTGGCAGAATTGTTAATAATATATAGCTTAGATAAGACAGATGGACAAAAAAAATATTATGATCACCTATTTTTTGGGCCAGGGATATGTTCATAACCTTCTCATATTTGGTATATCCATTCAGGCCCACTTAGCATGCCACGTGTCATATATTTTTAAAAGCTGTAGTTCACAGCACACAGCTTTTGCAGCAGAGGACTCCATTCCAATATAAATAGTTAGAGAAAGGTCGCAACGAGAGAAAGTGAGTAAATTAAAGAGAAAATAAGGAGGAGGAAACGAGAAAGGAAAAGAAAAGACGGTCAAAACCATCCTCGAAGACTTCTTTCATCATTCAGCTTCTTTCTTTATCGAAACTCTCCTTTGAATTTCCTTTCTCTCCTTACTTTCTTTCTGTGTTTGTTTTTTTGGTTCTTAGTTCTCTTTTTTTTATGGTTTTGCTTGCAAGCTCATGAAAACAATCAAAGATGCTTCTTCTTTGATCCTGAAAACCACAACCCTAAGAAGCCATGCATTATTTGTTAGTATTTCTGCGCACTTGTACAGATTTTATGAATTTGAAAAGAGTAATACTATACTTACACCTTCATTTACTCCCTAGTATCTTTTGTAATTCGAATGTAAGTGGGGTTGTAAATTTAGGCTTTCTCATTTTAAAAATGAAACCTACTAATCTTAGTAGCACCACATTTTGAACAGGTGGGTCCCTCTATGGGTTTGATCACATCTCAAATTTATGCCTGTTGGATAACTAAAACCACCAAAAGATGCACCTAAGTGGAACATGTGTCAACATTTCTACGTGAACCCTGTGGCCGGATGCGTCGGATTTGATCTCTGTCACACGTGTGACAGGGAAGACAAAAGTAGGGCTCCCACTGGCATGGATATTTGCTTTAAAAGAAGAAAAAGAAAAGTGGCATGGGTTTAAATATCGTTCTAACTCGCCTTTACCAAGATGAGTCAGACTGGTTTTTGTATATCACCGAGTTAAGTGAGTCATAAGGGCACGACCAACCCAATTCTGAGTCAAGTTGAGCTTCTGAGCCTTGGAACTATGGAATGTGAACCAGGTGGGGGTAGCTGACTCTGACCCAAGGACCACTTAAGCTAAATTCCGAGTTGATTACGGCATTTGTCAAGAGAAATGTCTGAAGGGAAGTCCATATGTTGGGAACATCTAACAGTGTCAGTTAGTCTCCCCCACTATTTTAAATTTCTAATTTGATTTATGAGATCTCAAAAACATATCCTTGTAAATTTTCACTTTTAACATATAAATTGTTTTCAAATTTTAACTTTCAAAATTTTGGAGGTACTTATGAGCATTTCTAAATCTTGATGGGGGACAGCATTTGGAAAATTTAGATATCTTTTGACATAAATTTTGATATTTTCTAAAAAATAAAATCTCATAAAGCGGAGCGTTTTTAGGCCTTGCTCCAATAACCCAGCTAGATCTTCTCTAAAATATTTAGCATGATAATTGAATTCACTGGGCATGAGCAATTATGTCATGACCCATCCTGGCCCCCTGGATGTGGGAGGCTCAATCACTTTAACATCAGCCTAAATGGAATTACAAAATGAACCATGGTGAAAATGGTCCATGATTTGTTTGGTTTAAAAGGCTTCAAAGGTTCTTTTTTTTTTTTTTTTTTTGTTATTCAGATCAACAGCAACTTTCTGTCAAGTCCTCAAAATTAGGTCAGTTTTTGCACCCATTGACCTAAGATGGGTTTGGAAAGAAATTGGGCGTGCAAGTACCAAAAGGAATATTCGAAAAAAAAATTGAAAAGCAACTGCTATTTTTCGCGAGTAGTGACCGTTAAGGTCGTGAAAGCATCGCTTGAAAACACAAGAGATAAGAATAAGGTGTGTGGGCCTTTGTCTAGGTTTCTTTGTGCGTGGAATATGCATTTTGTCTGGTGAAGAGGAAATGTAAGTGGGACGCTTTCTTATCCTATCCATGGTCAACAAGGAAGCCAATATGCCACCTTGTGGGCTCATGGAGTGAGATTCTATTTGCCACATTGCCACCTACTCATGGGTAGCCCCATCACAAAGAAACAGCCCTCACAAGGGGTCTATTTAAATAAAGAGATGATGTGTTAATCCTTTTAAGACTCAAACTCCAATTAAGAGAGTTTATTCCAACTCTCCTTTCTTATCCCATTCTAAATTGAGTTAGAGTCTATCATTCACTAAATTAACTACTATAAATAGATATGATTGAGTAATATTAGAGCACCAGAATACTTATAACCAATGGAGATAAGTCATTCATTATCATCTTTTCCATTAAGTATTCATCCTTGCCCTGAGATTAGGAAGAGTGAATCATATGTGGCTGATCTCTAGTAAACAGTTAAAGATTTTTACGTCCATCGTTTGATCCAAGCCGATGTTGTCCTAATCGTGTTTATAATGGTCCTATGATTCTGATCTACACTTCCGCAACACCAAAAGCTTTTCCCTATGAGGCCATCTACTTAGGGTTGTAACTGGATGTCTAATTATCTGAATATTTAAAGCTTCGTTTCAAATAAAATAATTATGCAACCTATTTTTCACATCAGGAAGAAATTTGGATATAAATTTTGAACCATGCATATTGGATCTCAAACATCTATTTTTTAAACTAAATCCATGCATGCTTGACCCGAGGATCTTAATCCTAGTGTCAATTTCATGCTGTTTCGACCAAAAATGCCGAAATTTTGGTTGAAACGAGATTTCACATAAAACTTTTTATTTCAAATTCTAGCTAATTTTTGCTAAAATGCTTTTTTGAGATGAATTTTCTTATTTTTTATTTTTTCTACATATATATACTTTGTATTTCATATTTCCTCAAAATGTGATTCTAAAAAGTTATACTAGAATGGATTCAAATCATAATTATTTTTTATTTCTAATTTCTCTACATAAATGCATTTTGTATATTCCAGAAACATAATTCCAAAAAGTTTCTCAAAAATTCTGAATATGCCAAAATTTTCATTTTTGGGGGCCAGACCAAAATGAGGTTTGAAATAATATTGACAACTATGATCCTAATAGAAGATAATTATATTAACATATTAAATATTTTACATATATACATAAGCCCTAAGACTATAAATAGTTTAAGTTATAGATAGGCCACTTGCTTAAATTATATATATATATATATACACACACCATCTAATGGCCTGACCCATCTATTTAAGTTTTATAGAGATTTTTATTCAATTATAATAATGCACTTTGCATTTTATTTTGGATCTGAAATTAAAATTAGATTTTTTTTTTATGTTGATGTTTGATCTAGATACAACACATGGGCTTAGGATTCAAATTCAAATTTGGAATTGAATCTATAAAGACACTTCCAGTCCAAATCTGCCATGATCCTGCCCAGGATATGTTCTATTTGCATTCCTAGGCTCTAGCCATGGTCGAATTGTAGAAATTTATTAACTAATGAAGCCAAGTTATTTGTATGTATCATTGATCATTCAGAATAGCTGGTGGACACCTATTATTTAAGACTATTTGGCAATTCACTTGTAAAAAGAATTCAAACAAAAGTATTTCTTTTAAGAGACGAGAAAAGAAGAGGGGTATAATAAAAAAAAGTTTAAAATTTTAAAATCCATCCTATTTACTTTTTGTCATTTTGTGGTATGTGAAGGAGTCTTTTTGGCTTTTTGGATAAAAAAGAAAAGGCCTTTTTATCTTTTAGTGAAAATAAAGATTGACTATTAGACTTTTTTTAAAAAAGAATAGATCATTTGTAAAATTTTGTACTTTTTTTTTATCAAATTCCTCTTCGATTCTTATCTCTTAAAAGTGGTATTTTACTTTAAATTCACTTTACAAGTAAATGGCCAATCGACAATATGTTAAAAAACCAAATCACATTACAACTTTATTTTAATATAATACTAATTACATCATTGAAAATTCCAAATATGAGATCAGATTGCCATAGAAAACCCTCATTGTGTTAATAATAATTAAAAAAAAATACACACACATACGCACACAGAAGCATATGCATGGCGACCCGTCACGATGACCATGAAAGCCAAGAAACCTTCAAAGCACACAAAAATGGATTGCTTTATCCGACTGTTTATAAAAGTGTAAAATAGGAATAAAAAATGGGATGATATTAGATTTGGACGCAAAAAGGATATATATATATTCCAAGAGAAATTGCAAGTGTCGAGAACGACCCACGAACCCATTAGAACCTAGAATGTGAATTACTCAGGGAAGGCAGATCCCTTTGCCCCTCCAAGTTGAAGTGAAAGCCCACAAGAATCAAACATTTATGTGTATTTTTAACAATCACCACATGCCTTTTTCGTACAATAATTGGATGGAATTGAATACGCAAAGAAGGTGATAGTGACATTTGATTGAATGTCCTCATTTATAATGTGGCCTCCTGCAGTGGCCTATCATCATCATCAATTAAAATCAATTAAAGGTGTACACAGTTCAAATTGAGCCTAATCCGTCACCAATCCATTACTTATGAATTTACAGTTTTGTAATCTGCAGTCAATCTATTGCCCAGTAAAAACCAAACCGAACCGAACTGTAAATCAAGGATTCAAGTCGGTTAAAACCATTTAATCCACTAATGATAGTGTCAACTATTTCTTTATTATTTCATGTGGAGAGTGAATGGCTAAGATTAAAGTGAGATGATGAATGGCTAAAATGTTGCCTTTTAATAATTTTTTATATAAAAATATATTTTTTTTATTTCAACTGTTCGGATCAGTTTAAATCGCAAATTAAGGATAAAATCTTTTTATCAAACCGTTACTAACAAATTATGATATTTTCAATCTATCATCAAACCATTAATTATCAGATCGGTTAAAAAACCGTGAATCGAATCGAATCAGATCAGTTTTACAGATCAATAGATTTTTTGTACATACTTAATTTAATTGTGGGTGATTTGTAAGGTCCATCTGATTCTGTAAAAAAAAAGAGGAGGCTATGGTTAGGCATCTATCAAAAGTGAGATATTATGGAATGGATGGCCAATAGATAGAGGATGGAGTATATATAGTGAGGTGGAGCACTACAATAATGCAGAGAAACGACAGAGATGGAGGATGCACCTATTGCCACATTCTAAACGACAGAGATGGAGGATGCACCTATTGCCACAATCTCATAAAATCCTATGTATCTGGCAATATATCTGGCAATTAACATTGAATAGGTAGATTTAAAGAGGTTGAGCAGGCCAGGATATTTTTAAATATATGTAGAATGGGATTGCTAGAAAGAGGGCAAGAAGTCATTTGGAGGTAGGATGGGAATGGTATAAAGGGGGCTAAAAATCGTTTGGATGTGGGATGAGAATTGTATAAAGAGGGCTGGAAATCATTTGGATATGAAAATTGAAACTGGGCTCGGCCCCTCCAGATTATCAGTGATAGTCACTAAGTTGAGTCAACTCCTAGACTCAACTGAGTCTTGGTCGAGTCATAAGTGAAAAGAAAATGAAATAATATTTAAAAAGGCACAAATGACTTTTTTTTCAAAGAAAATTTCCCAATGTTGTATTGAGTTGGCAGCCATGATATTAAATCCCGCTCGGCATGCCAGCAACTCAAGTGAGTCATATTGACTCAATGATGCCAGCGCATCTCGAGTGAGTCATATTGACTCAATGATAAGTATCAAGTTGGGTGCCTGGTCCAAATCATGCATTGACAGGCAATTTGGTCTGGTTTTTCTTTTCTAATTGCAAGCGAGGGGCCTAGAACCTTGAGAGATCCAACTAATGTGGGGTGAATGATGAACCGCAACACACCCAAGGGAAAGAACCCAAGAATCAAACATTGGGTATTTGGGAGGGAATTAGACAACCAACCATTGAGCTATCCCTTCAATCTCGATAAGGGAGATGGTTCTAATAAAGAATTAATAGTGTACGCTAAGGTGGTTGTTACCAAGGAGAATGACTAATTATTAATTGTTAGGTTTTTTGATAGATTGACTCTTGAAGTTTTATAGGATTCTCAATTTAGCCCATCAAGTTTTAATTTACCCAATTGGCCCCTTGAATTTATTGGACTTTGTAACTATTAGGCACTTTCATTAATTCATTGTGAATTCGATAACAATAGTCTCAACATATGAGGGATACGTGAGTTCTTAAAGGCAATTTTGACAGAATGAACCATTGATGATCACGTGCATTACATGTGATCATCTTCTTCAACTATATCTTTGAAACTGTGTGAGAGGATATAATTGACACGTGATCATTAGATTTGGTCCATTCTACAGAAACTACCTTTAAGAACTTACATGCGCCGCATATGCTGAGACTTCTGTAATTGATTTCAATGGTGGGTTGATAGAAGTGCCTAATAATTACAAAATCCAATAAATTTAAGAGGCTAATTGGACAAATTAAAAGCTAGAGGGGTAAATTGAGAATCCTATAATACTTCAGGAGGCATTCTGTCAAAAAACCTTATTATTATTATTATTATTGACTTATTATTATTATTATTATTTGAGTAATTAAATTTATAAGTTACCAAATCTTATTATCTGCCTTCTTTTTGTTGGCTTGGTTAGGCCTGTTGAGCACGGAACTCCTTTCTTAGAACTTTCTTTATTTTCATTTTTGGGAGCTTCTTTTCAGCTCTTGCCCCCTTATCTTTAATACAATTTGTCTTTTAGTGAAAAAATGTTCGATTGGATTATAGTCATGGTCTAATTTTTCAAAGTAAAATTTAAGAATCCCACTTAATTCTCTGGAATAAACTTTGTTTTTTTTTTTTTTCCTTCTCTTTGCTGCTTTTAGAACTATAGATTTTTGTGATTCCAACGTTCAAAGAGGCAAGGTGATGGACACGAAAAAGAACAAGCGCGGCCCTCCACGGGCAATCTCGATTCTCGATTCTTGAGGCCTAAACCTGTATATAAACCAACCCAACCCACACTCCAAAATCACCACTCTCTCTATCAGAGTCTATCCCATCTCTCCTACTCCTTACCCTCCCATATCCTTTGTCTGCTGCTCCTTGTTTTATTTAAGGTAAGCACCATAAAAATCTCCTCCACTACCTTCCCCATTCTCTCCATTCACGTATACAGGCTTTCTCTACAAATCATGTTTGCTGCTTTGAGGTCTTTCAGGCTCCAGTTGGAAGAATGACAACATGTTCAAGCACTTGGAGTTGCAACTTTTTAGTTTTCTAGTGCAATGAACTTGTTTATTATACCTTAAACAATTCATCAGCAGTATTTCTCAATCTTACTTCAATACTTTTCGTCATAGGGTTGCTCATTGATGAATTAATACTAATGTATATACTAAACAAGTAATTTATGGCTTCATAGAGCAAAGATACGATTTTATTTATTTATGTATTTATTTATTTTTGTTTCAAATCGTTTGGTCTTCTTCTTCTTCTTCTTCTTCTTCTTCTTCTTCTTCTTCGATTCTGATCTTCATATTGAGGATCTAATAAGTGGTACATGAGAAAAGATCGCATTATGTTATTGTTTTTTAAGGACCTAATCAGTGTAACCATATTAGACTAAAAATTGGGCACATTAATTTTTTTTCTTCATTTGAATATTAAGGTCAGGGAAGATGAGCAGGAAGCCAGGAGATTGGAACTGCAGGTCTTGCCAGCACTTGAACTTTAGCCGGCGAGATTCATGCCAACGGTGTGGGGAGCAACGGTCCGGCGGCGACAGAGGCGACTATGGAAGCTTTGGTGGGAGGGGCAGCGGCTCCTCGTTTGGGTTCAGTGGGTCTGACGTCCGGCCCGGAGACTGGTACTGCTCTGCCAGTAACTGTGGTGCACATAACTTTGCCAGCCGCTCAAGCTGCTTCAAGTGTGGCGCCTTCAAGGATGAGTCTGGTGGCAGCTATGATGGTGACGGCCCACGTTCCAGAGGCGCCTTTAGCTTCTCCCGGGGCAGCCGCTCTTCCTGGAAATCTGGTGACTGGTATTGCTCCAGGTAATGTGATTCTCCTGTGTTCTATCCCATCCATTTTTAGAGCAAACACACACACGAGAGAGAGAGAGAGAGAGAGAGAGAGAGAGAGAGAGATTTATTTTGTTTTGCATGGGTCTCTTACCTATATCTTATTTATTGATTTATTCCAGCAATGCATTAACAACAAAACAAAGACATTGGTGACTGTAGTATGATTCCCCTAGTTTCCTTATAATGGTCCTAGTATCCAATTATAAATTATACATTTATTGATGGATTTTAAAGAAGGGAAATGTCTTTCTTGTTTTGCTTTCTCCTTACAAGTAAAAGAAAAGATTCGGTTTGGTTTGACCGCCTTGTATGCATTTTTACCTTTCCCTGGCCAAACTTCCACGCATCTTCTGTTCCTAATGTTTTCTACTATTTCATCCTTCTATCTCATGCAGATCCATCCAGACAATAGGAAGTTTGTATTTGCATCAGTCATCAACCTCTCTCTCTCTCTCTCTCTCTCTCTCTCTCTCTCTCTCTCTCTCTCTCTCTCTCTCTCTCTCTCTCTCTCTCTCTCATGCATAGCCTCACAGCCATTGTCATAAGAGTTTAGTGCTTTAAGCTAAATATCTACGTATATGTTTGGATAGGCCTGGGTGCAATGAGCACAACTTCGCGAGCAGGATGGAATGCTTCAGATGCAATGCACCTAGGGACTCTGATAACTGATCTTCTTATTCAACGCAGGCTTTCATTTTTGGGTATGACCACCTTTACCATATCCCAATGTTCATGGCTTCTTTATGATTTGGTGTTCACATTTTATGTCCTTGACAATGTTCATGGCTTCTGTTTTCAGGCACTGCAGTCTAAGGAGAAAGCCGAAGAGATCAGATGATGATATGATATTCCAAGTTTGTTTACTTTTTGCCACCATCTTAGCTTTTTTGTTCTTTTTTCCCTGGTGCTAGGGTTTCTCTAAGGGTTGGTTGAAGACCCATATTCCAAATAGAGAGCATCTGGTCAGCATTTTGTTAGGTTTTGTAGTCTTTATCCTCTCCCTCCCCAGTTCTTCACAATATATTATGTAGTTGTGTGATGCATATGTTCATCTACTCTAGTGTCTTTGTATGGGTTGGAAGGGATCCTTGCTTACTTTGAGATGCATGGCATCTTTACAAAAGCTCATGAATACCCTTCTCTTTTCTATTAATAGATTTCATCTGTTTCAGATGTTTATTTATTTATTTTTGCATGACTCACCCCTTTTGATGAGATTTGTTCTCAGCATCCATATAATCATATTTTGCTTTTGTGGGTGGTCCAAGGAATGTTTGACAATGCCTTTCATGTTTAAAAAAAAATGCACATATCACCAAAGCACTTAAAGGGAACTTGGACATGGGCCACGCCATCAGAGCTTTGGGTTCAACCAAAGCAAGAGATATCATAGTTCTAAGATTCAAGGAATATCTATGAGTGGTTTCACTTGCAAAAAGGGAGTTGGGGAAATGAATAATGACTGCTCAAAGCATCAAAATCCTAAAAAGGAACTGATTACTAAGATAAGAATTGGATGCAATGCTTGAAAAGCACATGATTCAACACCCACTTCGAAGTAGGATCAAATCTACCTCCTTTCTCTTTGTTGGGCAATTATCTATAACCTCCCGTTGTGAACCAAATATCATAACTAAGAAAGTCAAATCAACATTATGTGACATCCATCGTGTCCATTGAGCCTGTGACACCTATTAGAGAGACATAGTTGCCTGATGTTGCATTTTAATTTTTCACCATCATTGAATGTTTAAAAAGGAGTATACACAAACTAGCAACTTAGCTCACTGAATCAGCTTGCAATCTGAGTGTGTAATTGGAAAATGTTAATCATTAGCCAGATGAGGCATTTATTGATCAAGACGGCATAACAAAGAATTTTGACGAAGGAAATGAGGACTGCAGTAGTATTTGTGCTTAATGATTATACAATGGGGCACACAAATTAACACACCCACACACACCCGTTCAGTCTTCAACCTTTTAAACTCATTCCTCACTTCTTCTAATATTCATCAATCAATCAATCTCAATTAAGATAAGTATTATAGTTCTCGTAGTCACAAATTAGCAGGGAAAATGGCAGTTGGCCTACACAGATATGCATTCTCAGGGAATCTCATAATTTGGAAGATATTCACCAATTAGCAGACCACATTTTGTGCTTATGTAACCCAGCTTGTAGAGCTCACTTGGATGCATTCCTATCATTGGGAGAAAAAGATGAAAAGGTCTTTATACAAATACGATTCATCAGGTTATCCTAGCCCTTGATTTAGAAGCCTTTAATTTTAATGGTTTTCTAACCGTAGTTTTTTTTGTTCAATCCAGTGATGAGTAGAGTTCCGTTGAGCATAAAATTTGTATCATGCTAGACCATGGGGGCACAATAGTATAAAAAAAGCTGCACTGATCAAAAGTGGCCCCATAAAAGCACCATGAGCGGACAGAATGTAAATATAATAAACTCATGGGAGAAAGTACTCCCTCATAATTAATATATTACAAAATAAAAGTTTGTGAGCGTGAATCCTTTATAAAGGGACTCAAAGTAAGTTTTCTTTGTGATTTGTCGTCAAGAGCTGACTACCTATTTTACAAAAGAAGTGAGAGACCACCAAGAAGGGAACTGTGGAAATAGGTTGGCCAGGAGATCTGTCCATTCTAGTCGTTTGATCGTAAGAGGTGATGACATAAATGAGTAACATCTCCTATAGACAATCTTTGGTAACTACATCGTGCAGGATCAGGGATGTTTGGATCAATGTGATGTGGAGTAAACTGAAGTAGATTTCACATAAGGAGTGAAGCATAGGAGAAGTGGGTTGACGTTAAAGTAGGTACTTCACTCTATTTAGATTCCTAGCGTGAAGTAAAATCTAAAATTTTTGGGGGTAGAATTAACTTTTGCTCAAGGATATTGAAGTATTTAGCGTTGAAGTCAAATGAAGTATACATGAGTTGACAACAATACTTCATCTATCTGACTAGAGTCATCCAAATGGGGTAGAGTTGAGATTTTAAATTGCTAGGTTCCATTTAATTTCACTTTACTTTATTACTTACCCATCCAAATGAGCCCTAATTGTTTAAACACTAGAGGACAAAACAGTCTTATTTTCTTAGGACTTTCCATGTGAGTCTTTCACTGAAATGGTTAAGAGTGAAGGTTAGTAAGTTGAAATCAATTTTTAATTTCATGAACTAATCATGGGGTTAAGGGTGAAGAAATATTTTCCTTTGGGTTAGTTTAATTTACACGTGATGTGAAAGTTCCATTTACATATGTGAATGTTGCACAGGCAAAATCTTGGAATAATCAAGACATGAAATTGAACATTTCGGAGTCAATAAATAATTTGAATGGCTAAGCTAAAATCTTGGGGCCATAATTCTCAAGAAGATTAAAAAGTTAAGAGACAAAGTTCAAAATCACAACCTAATTAGGGTAGAACCTCTATAGGCGCCTCTTTTAACCATTGCATGTATAATGGTTTAACATTTCTTTGAGCGTTTGTATTTCATGTGAAAATGTCCTTATTACACACCATTTCACTACAAAAAAATAACAAAAAAAGGTGACTTGTAGTAATAGAAACTTTTTCCTACAGCTAAAAGTGTCGTTTTTGCCTTGGGATGTACTATCTAATTTTTTGCAGCTGCTAAAAGTCATTTTTTTTATAATGTTTTCATATCTAATTTATACATCACATGTGTAAATAAATACAAACAAGCATAACCGTATGTAGCTATTAGAGCATGTTTGCAAATTATGTGCAAACAAGAGTCCCCTACTTCAAAAAATAAAAAAGAAGCCCCAATGATCCTTTTGATATACCTAGCCAAGAATCTATTTCTCCCACCAAAAAAATCTATCCCTTGGAAGAGGCCCCATTCCCAAGAAACAGTATCCTCTTCTGAAGCAAGTTGCCCAAACTTGTCCCCCTAAATTCTGTTTAACAGCATCTTTCACATGACACTAGTATTTGCACAAAGACACCCAGAAGCCTGAAGTACTATTCATCCAAACAACCTACTCTGTTCATAAACTTTCAATTGTAAAAATAATTGATGTAAATGTCTTGTGGATTTAGCAGATTAAAAGCCCCATCAAATGGGTGTTTCTTCCAAACATATACATGAGAAAAGGTCTTCAACAATTTCGGACAAAAGCTTCACAACTTGGCAAACAAATCATTTTCAAGGGGACCGAATTTGGTTTGTGACTACTTTCTTCATCGGTTCCCAAACATATCTTACTAATCAATCTTAAGACAGCTAATGATAGTGCTAGTGCATACCATATTTAAAACACAGCTGGCATTGGATGCTGTCTGCTTTGAGCTAACTCTTTCCATTGGGCTTCCTGATTGACCTGGTGGCTATGTTAAAATACAATGTACAAGATAATTGGTCAAAAAGGAGCTACACATTCATTAGTGTTTCCTCCTAGCTACACTCCAATTACTCAACTTTAGGGTGATTCTTGTGTTCTTCAAAGCGACCTTTATGTTACTTCATTAGCTTTGTGGGCGTGGGTCAAATACTCCGTTTAGTGAAGTTCAAAGGCGTGTAAGACCGGCACGGAGGCCCTTAAAAGGTCTGATAATTGGAGCCCACGTCCACATGTCCATTGAATCTCCCATGGGTATGTCTCAAAAAGAGGAGAGAACTAGCTTTTTAAGAGAAGATGGTTAAAAAAGCAGCAGTTATGTGGATTCCAAATGATTACAAAACTGGCTTCAATATTAAATGGTTATCGTCATCAAAATCAAATTAAAATTTAGGGAGATTTGAGAATCCAAAGATCAGAACCCCAAGATCAATTCTGGCTTTTTCTTGGATGACTTAACTATCGAAGATGCCCTACAATCATTTTTTGATCATTAAGGCCTATAAATGATTCTTGGTTTTGCTTTTGGGATGAAAGCAGGTTTTAAAAACAAAACAGAAACTTGTCATAAAGGCATTTTTAACATTTAAAAAAAAAACTTCATAGAGAGGACTTGTGAAATAAATATTAAAAACTTCTATATTTTTTGAAAAATTTAAATCATTCTCCTCTTTGAAAAGTTCAGGATTTGGATTGATCCTTTTAATTTTAAAAGTTGAGTTTGAGGGTAGGGTGCCCATGGGCTGGGGTCATTGCTTTTCTAACCTTTAAGCCCGGCCACATTGGAATCAATCAATGTCTACAGGTATGCTTTTTAAGGCCTTAGTTAGAAGGCTGTGGATTGGATCTTTCTGGCCGCAAGTTAGAGCCTACTAACTAAAAGGTATGGGTCCGAAAATCTTTGGCCTAGCCAACGCAGCCCATGAAGCACATGTTCAGATTTATGACTCAAACCAAATGGGATGGGCATGGGACCCGGTTTTGGATCCATCTCAAACTCAGACTTCCGAATCCAAGACAATGTGTGGATCTGATCTCTATAGGCCTGGTCTTGTGGACCCTAACCTGGATCAAATTAAGAAATGATAGTAATATATGGACTATTCTCGAATTTTCTGCGTCGGGTCCTTTGGATAATCGGGTATTGAGGGGCCCATTTGGATTCATATTCAAATCTCTCTAATTGAATTGAATGTTTGATCATTGATGACAGTAACAGCAATGGGAAACCTCATTACTGAATTGAGCACACCCATATCTTATAATCATTTTATCTTCAGTTCCATGTAAATTGATTGTTGTTACAGTGTTTCAGCTGGTCTTTTTAAGGCCTAATTCCTTCCAAACCTACCTGAGACCTTGATGGGTTCTCATGCAAAGGAGGTAATAAATCCAATCCCAGCCAAGTTCTCATTTTGTTTTCTAATCCTTTTAGTATTGGCATTTTCTCTGTGGTTTTGGCTTGCACATCATATATATATAGATATATATATATCACTTTATAGTCCAAGACATTTAGATTGAGAACCATGTTTGGTGGCAACATTGTCAGCAATGGAGTTACTGATGTCTGTGTTATGCCTGTGTCATCGGAAACGAAAAGTTGAACACAGGATGTTTGAAAGAATTCCTCAATCAATTGCAAACACGTGCAGTTCCAGAATCTGGCCATGAAAATTCACCTACTTGCATACACTGATGGGTGGTGATTACCAACTGCTACCTCGCACAAAATCGTGAATCTCTAACAACAACTGGGCCGCAAAAGTAGTGATGACTTTCATTGGTAAATGGGTCATATGAAAAGTAATTGAAAAGCGGTGTCATCCTGGTTGAGTAGGTGCATAATCAAATAATTCAGTGTTGGGATGTTTATATCAAACGTGTGTGTGTGTGTGTGTCCTTTTTTTTTCAATTTCACTGCAATTGAGTGTTAGCCTATTCCTAGAATTTTCATTTCACTGATTTTGCTAACTTGCATTTCCGGCCACTTGCACGCCAGGCTTGGTCTGAAGGGGTGGATCTGCTTCAGGTGAAATATCAAAGGAGAATACGTGGAAGAGAATGGGGGTTTGTTTTCTAATAATGCACAAGCTAGTATGTGGCACAAAGTTGCTTATGATGAAGTACACTACACACAGCTTAGCGACAAGAAGTAATGGTCGACCGCCAGTAAGCAGTGTTTAATGATGAACCGCCTTCATTGGAATGGTACGAAAAGTGCATAATCCCAGAGGCCTTTTTCTTTTCTAAGATTGCTTTTGGAAGTGTTGGAAATTGTGAGAATGCAAAATGAATGGTCATCTGTTCTATTTTGTCTTTGGGTTGGTGTGCAAAATGTTACTCTAATGTTTCACACTTGGTCAATCCAACAGTGCATATCACTTTAATTCAAATGAATGTTAGTCAGCACCCACACATAGGCATGTATGTGATATGAGTGTGCTGAATCAAAGAAAGGTGGTCCCTCACATTTTCCATCAGGTGTTCAGCTGCTGGCAGCACAGGGTCATATCTCATTTGGTAACCCCGAAGCCTTCCTGTCTTCCCAATCTCTCTCATCTCTTGGGATGCCATCAAATGACATGATTATTCTTTGTTGCACATTCTTGCACTCTGATATTCACGGTTTCAACTTTTTGTAGGGCTCAGTTGTGGTCAATCCAAATCCTGCAATCAGCTACCTTCAAAGTCATAGCACTTCCCCAAATTTGATCATAACCAGAGTGATATTCACCTTTGGATTGGTGACCCTAAGTTAACATCTATGATCATCCAAATAAGGATGCGGATTATTAGCCCAACCTCATCCAGGATTGTATCACCATCGCCCAAGTTAGAGAGGACCTTGTGTGATTTCATAGGAATATTTTCTATAAAACCCTGCACTTTGGATCCATAGAAACTTCGACGTTTTACAAGAGAAGCCACATATGAGAGCTAGGTTACAGTTGCACAATCTTATCTTAATACCTTGAATACATACTTAAGAAAGGTATTAGATTACATCTGTACAGTTTAATAGTCAAACAATATAATAGCTCTTGTCCCAACCCCCTCTGAAAATGTAATCTCTCTCTCTCTCTCTCTCTCTCTCTCTCTTGCACACACACACACTCACAGGCACATGTATTAGGTAGGACAAAAGCATGTGCTTCCAGTTGCAGGAACACAATAAACAAACTTTTTTTTTTTTTTGTAAGACAGTAAACAAACTTGAAACATATTAATTTGCATGGATTCTTATATCAACGTAATGCTCTTTCAACCCTGGTTTTGAACAGTAAAACAAAGAGTTTTTCCATTGAAAAATACAGGAAACAACCTGTCGAGTGTGTCACAAATGATCCAAAACTCATCCCAATGATGCAATGCCAGGCAGGCCCATAGGCCTTGTCGAATTCCTGTAACCATAGATGAAAGTCCATCAACAGCATAAAATTGGTTGACAATAAATATAGAAAAATTATAGAAGAAGGAAAACGTTAAGTAGATAGTTTAATGTAACATAGGATTAACTTATTTTTCAATTATTTTTCAATTATTATAATGTAGATTTAAATTTCTTTCAATAGTTATAGAAGTTACTCATATATTGGAATGATTCCATTCTTCCCTGTTCTTTAATAAGGGAACAAGGACATTTTGTCTTTTTTGTTTATTGGTTTTCATCAAATTTAAAACCATGGGACCATGAATACAACTCAATTATGCGGGGGAAGGGAGAGGGAGATGCCCTGGTTTTTCAGTTGTCCTTTGAAACGTGTGCCACATGGACATGAGGTCCCAAGTCCCAACCTTTCATCTTATGGGGCCTAGTCCTGCCAGTGTTGGGAAATAGTTTCAGTTGTCTCCTTTATTATATAGTCCTAGTCCTAGCCCTTCACCGGGAGGACTCGTTTGGAAAACAAGAGTGCTGGACAATTGACATTGGTTGACTTATCTGATCATCCACTCTCTCGTCCACTGTCCTCCGATCATATGGCTTGGATTGCCCATTTGGTTCCTTTTGTAGGTAGGACCTGCCAGGTGATGGGTCTAGATGTGCATAACATATATATGTCTAGAATCACTGATAAGCAAAATCTGATGAACAATATAATCATGCCACTTACACCAGCACAGATCAAGGGCACATACTGCCCCATATTTTCTCAATGTATCTTGTCAAGTAAAAGAAGGAACAGCATCTGACAATCCTAAATATCCTATCCAAGATGCCAAATTGACATTCAAAACTAAAATTAATTAACAAGCAACAATCATCTCCTTAGATAGGACTAGAAATGCCTAATGAAACTAGGTCTCGGTAAATGCCATATCCACAATCGCTCCTTGTGTTTTGTGGAGTCATTGGGTCCTACCCCTTCCCCTTCCCATGTTACTGCCATAGCTTAACATGGCCAAGCTAGAGAGTTTTTGTCTGTGGACTGTTATAGAATGATACAAATGCATCTCAGTTAGACAAAAATAGATTCATTGTTAATCTTTTTTACTTCAATACTGGTCATTTCTATTTTTTTTTTAGATAATTCAGATTCAGTCAGACAGGTTTTCAAATCTCATTTTTTAGCTAGTTCTAATAGGACTCTGATATGTTTCTTTTTTAGGTCAGGTCACTTGAAGTGAAATGAACAAAGCAATCTCCCATGAAAAAAAAAAAGATCACAAATAACCATGCTATAGAATTCAACAAACATGAAAATGTTATGAAGTTTTTTGTGCACAAACAAACATACCTTCTTCAGGTTGTAGGCCATGTGCCTGGAGCTGAACTTCTCTAAGCTATCATATGTTCGTCTTGCACACCTGAAGGCATGCACTTGCATGAACTCCGGCATGTCAGCTGCAATCACCTTCACCTGAAGGAACATGGCCACAGACTTAACGTTCGTCTCGATATGTGACACCGACTTCCTCCCCTCGACGATGGCCCCTCTCGATGTTTCCTTCTGCATGGCTTGCCCCACTTCATGGCGAGCTTTGGGCTTCCTAAGACTGCCATTCTGCGCAACGGGCTTTGTCGCTTTCAGGTCGACGTTGGATTCTGGTGTGCGTTTTCCGACGCCAAAGTTATAGAGAATGAAGGATCCTCTCCTTTGCTTTCCATGGGTATCCATTTCTAGCCCTCTCTTCTCCTCACATGCTGCTTGGGGTGGTAGTTATAAACAACTTAGAAGCTGTAAAAGGTTCCCCTATTGAAATCATTAATGTGGGAATATTAAGTTATTGATTTGGACGGGAAGGGGATGGATTATGATGAATAATTAAAGGAACAAACCATGTGTTTCTGTTGGCTTTGGTCAAGGTGATTAACATGGCGGTAGACTAATAGTGTGTGGGAGAGATTTGATAGATTTTGTTCTCCTTCATGGGTTGTATGCGTGGGGTGGAGACGATAATGATGGCATTTGTTAGTGTTTGGACGGTCTGTGTGACAAGAGAGCCAGCACATATGGACCCCACCCCGCCATGGGCTTTATGATTTGGAACCCTATATGGGTCTAGAACAGGAATAGATGCTGACGTCCTGGTTTGGACGTTTTAATCTAAACCTGTTTGACTGTGACACTTTCTTGGTCTAGCCATGAATCAGCATGATGTTCTAAACCTATGGGAGAGTTTGGCTTGTACACTTGGACAGTGTACTGGTTTTGGTGATTTTTAACCAAGTTTTGGGCCAGACAAATGGTCCGGTCAACTCAGATTTGGGGTTAGTCCGGTTGATTTATAATTAGAGCCAAGAGGCTGATTTTCCTCCTATTGGTGAATTTTAGCTTTTTTTTTTAATTCTTCGGAAGATTTTTTTTTTAAAGGAATTTAGCTTATTTCACTATTTTTTTATCATACGAAAAAAATCCAAATTACAGACAAACTATAGACAAAAGATTGAAAATACTCCAGATTTCATTAATTGGGTGAAATCCAACCTCACTTGGCAACTGAAACTGTCAGATTAATGGAGATGGAGAATGCAAATGGGCTGACACCTTGGTGGACCCATACCCAGCCAGAGCTGGCTCGATTTACAAGGGCATTTTGGTTATTTTATGGTTTACAAAAATCAATTTGGTTTGAAAGTTGTGATGTATGCAAAAGTATGCAAGTATGATGGTCAAGGGTATTTTTATATGGATCTGACTGGACCCAAATTTGATTGTGAAGTGGGCCTAAAGAGATGGCGCATCCTGATTTTCAAGTTGGAACCTCAGTAATCAGGTAATTTATATCTAACGTGCTCAATTTGCTCCACGTGGTTATTTTCGGTGAATCTGATTATTGATCTGGTGGACCCAATAGACGATACAAAAATTGTCCTGTATCCAGTATTTGGTAGTATATGCCACCAAATAAGAGTTAGGATCCATCCACATTGAAGATGTGGACCATCCAACGGCCACATGAGGCAACATGGCACAGTCTCTATCACCCATCAGTGCAAACAGATGGAACCAATTGATACAGGTGGGGGTCGACCTGGTCATTAAACCAGGTGGGCCTATTCATCAATTAGGCCATAAATATCATAAAATATGAGTGGACCTTAGACACTGGTGCTACCTGATGAAATAGACCTGTCCTTTACTCAGATCAGTTCCTAGCCACATGGTGGGGCCCTCTGGTCAAGTTGTGGGACACGAGTGACACACACCCAAAGAGCCACATGCGACGGAAAGGCCCCAAACATGCAAATAGCATATGGGTTGGGCTGCACGGTTAGGATTTAGATGATGAGAAGAATGTCGCTAGTGGAATCAAAGGATAGTGGGGCCCAGGTGCTGGGAGCCATGGATGCAACCTGTCATATCATCCATCAAACTGCCTTCAATTTTTTTTTCTTATTATTGTTACCTTCCATTTGTTTTATGTGTCATGGGAGTTTTTATGCTGCCCCCTTTGGACGATAACTTGGATAGGGCCCATCTTTTCTTCATTTCCATCATTCATATTTGACCCAAATCTCACTTTATGATAATAATACAGGCCGTTAGATTAATTAGAGCATGAAAGATAGCATTAACTGTTGAATTCCACTCATTTCCTTACTGTTGTAGGGCCCATGCCTGAGTAATTTATGACCCATGGTTGAATAATTTATGCATGCGAAGATTTTGAGATATCAAGCAAATAAAGATAGCATCAACCCCAAACCAGCACACCTTTTTCTTCTGGTACCGTCTCGTAATGTACAAGTACTCTTTTTGCAGTCGTCCACGTTCTCTACGAGAGGGCCAATCCAAGATAAAAATAAGGTGGTCTTGAAGGTCAAAATGTGCTGTTCATGTAAAGGTAATGTTCAATCCTATTTTTTTGAGAAGTTTTTGAGTTTGTTTTATTGAAAGATCATGAAAGTAATTTAGAGTTTAGTTCGAATGTTTTTATTTAATTAGTACTACTTTTGATAATTTTTACTATTTCAAGAGTTAGGGTGTTGGGGTGATATATAAGACCTTGTTAGATTGCTATTGAAGATGATACAAAGGTTTCCCCAGTTTTTCCTCTTAAATTTATAATTTTGTTTTTTTTAATAGTAATGAAAACTTTCATTAAAAAGGAACAAATATAATGAGAAAAAATAAAAGCAATAAAAGATATAAGAGCATTGTACCTCATACTTCAAACTACATAATGATTCCTTCAAAAGAAAATAATATATCAACCCCGTATTTAATTAAAGGATCTACCATAAAATTTACCAATCTTAGCTCATCACGAAACACTACTTAATGCTTGAAGATAAAGCTCAAATTTCATTAAAAATAAATTGAAACTTCCAAAGATATGATTTTCAGTTGGATACCTAAGCGATTGCATTAGGGGAATCGAGCTTCACAAAAAAACTGCCATTGAAACTTCTAAGAAACATCGAAGAGCTTTCAAAATTACTAAAACTTCTACTTCATTCAAATCGTAAATACTTGTATTTTTCGAAGGCATAAATAAAACTTCACCCCTGTAGTTACGAAGCACACCTCCAATTCTAGCTAGTCCTGGCTTACCTCTTGCAGTTTCATCAACATTAAGTCTAAGCACACTAAGATGGGGTAGGGACCAAACAATAAATCTCTTCAATTTAATTGGGCCACACTCTATAGAAGCTTCCAATTAATAAGGATATCGTTTAAAATAAAATTAAAAAACTCATTCCTTACCAAAGCCTACTTTACGATTCTCATGCCAATCAAATAAATCAAATCTATTGAAAAAGAAGCAGAGCCCTTAAAGATTCTGTCATTCCTTTCCATCCAAATAGACTATAAGATAGCAAATGAAATATTCTTCTAAAGAATAAACCCGCAGCCAACAAAACGGCCTCCCAACCAAGACTCCGCCACTACTGTAATAGTTTGTGGGCAACACCAAATAATGTTACACTTTCCAATTAAGTAACTTCAAGTTGCAGCCACAACCTCACAATGAAGGAATAAATGATTAACGGTCTCCTCCTCCTTATGATACATTATACAAATATCTGAGATATTATTAGAAGTCAACCCTCTTCTTCTTAAATTGTCAGTCGTAGAAAACTTTTGAAGGTTTTTTGGAGAGAAATTCTTTAGAATGGATTAATGCAATCAATCTTAAAATTATGTGTGCAAACAATCAACTACGTAGTGTTAAATAAATCAAACAAAAACACACACTATAAGAAGACACAATTTTTACGTGGAAACCTAAACCGAGAAAAAACCACAACTAAGAATCAAGTACTATGAATCATACCACAGGTACAAGAGAATACTCAAAACCTTTATCCAGTTATCGCGTAACCTAAGGACTTTGTGATTCCTTTGTGTAGCACTCTGCTGCAACGACCGCCTGCCGTTCTCTGTTACAGATCTAAGCACCTAGACGCCTTCTAGATGTAGCACTTGACTCCTCACAACAATCTTCTGCACTCAGCGAAGTAGAAGACAAAGATCTCTAGAGCAAAACTTCAACTCTTCAACTCTCCAATAAAAGAACTTTGGAGAAGGTGATCTCCAATAAGCAATCTTTACTTAGAATAATGAATCTGTATTCCACACCTTAGGGTTGAGAGTGAATACTTTTTGATCCCCAAATTCGTCTCCGCATAAGTATACTTCAATCAGAAAAGGAGTTACCAAGAAACAGGCAAGTTTCTCTTCAAATCGAACTGAAAAATCGCAAGTCGGCAAACTTTCTGCACTTGTCCGATCGGTTGGATTAATGGTCCGATCAGTCGGATTAAGCCTTTGCCTAGGTGAAATCTCAGTACATTTTCTACAAACTTCCGAAGGCCATAACTTTCTTGTTTTGGCTCCGATTAAGGCAATCTTAGGCTTTACGGATATTTACTCGAAACGAGCTTTACAATGGTAGGTCGCTTACCCATATCCAATGCTCGATTTATAAGATATAACCTTTTTAATCCATGTTATCCATAGAAAATCACTTCAATTTGTCGCTCTTTCTTCTATTTCTTCACTTTAGTGCATTCAATGACTTAAACCATTATCCATGCTCAAAGATATGTAAAATACAACACTAATGGACTCAAGTTTTGTCTAATTCATGAATTAACCAACACAAAAATCCTTACATCTTTCCTGCAATAGCTAACCAACAAAAAGCCTCAACACAAGATAAAACTAGATCCGACTAGACCAAAGTGGAAGAGGCTCTATGATGGTAATTCCCCTCTAAAGCCAATAAAAAGATTTTGTTGAGAATTCCTTAGAAATGAAAGGCTTTCAAATCCATGAACCCTTAGAGTTCCTGTACAAATAATTGTTAGATAAAATACTCAATATCTCCCCATACTCAGCCTCCTCAGATGAACGAAGAAATCTTTTAAAACGTACATCCCATAAAATACAACTATCTCTCTCCTTATAACAATCACTAATAGATGACTTCTTATTATAAGCGACTCTAAAAACCTTAGGAAACAACCCTACATAAAGGACCCACCCCTACCTAATCATCCTGCCAAAATCTAATACCTCTCCCATCCCCCACCATAAAACCCACCCCTTTGGACAAATTTTCCCCACTAACATTAGACACATCCCCAACCGAGGTAATACCGCCCCACAAACCTGACCAACAGAACCTTGGTCCAGAGTTTGGCCACCAACTATATTGGTCCTCTCCATACTTAGAAGCAATAACTTTTTTCCAAAGTGCATCTCGTTCCTCCCCAAATCTCCACCACCATTTAACCAATAGAGCTTTTGTTTTTTTTTTCTTCTCCAAACTACCCAAACCCGAGCCCCCACTCGATTTTGGTTTAATCATCTCACTCCATTTCATGAAGTGTAATTTATTTTGGTCTCCTTGACCTTTTCATAAGAAATTCCTATAGATGTGATCCAACCTATCCTCCATAGCCTTTGACATTTTGCAGAGTGACACATAATATAGTGGAATATTAAACAAACATGCTCTAATCAACATTATCTTTCTATCCCCCAATGATAAATACTGCTTTTTCCAAGAAGACAATTTCTTCACAAATTTCTCAATAACTGAATTCCACAATGATATAGACCTTAGCTTCGCACCAATAGGAAGCCCAAGGTAAGTAATAGAAGCAGCCAACGATTGAGTGGTCACCTCTGAGCCATCCTACCCTCGCTGACAAGCTCTTAGAAATGTTAACCTTTAAGCTCGAAACTAACTGTAAACACCGTAGGATTCTCTTAAGGGCTAAAATTTATTCTCTTTTCGTTGAGCTGAAGAGAATGGTGTCTTCTGCAAACTAGAAGTGAGTAATAACCTCACCATTCCAAATAGACTCAAAACAGCCGATTACCCCCAACTCTCTTACTTTAACAAGAAGAAAGCTTAAAGCCTCCACCACAATTGCAAACAAAAAAGAGGAAAGAGGATCCCTTTGACGAATACCCCTAGAGGCTTTAAAGAGCTTAATGGGAGACCCATTCACTAAAATAGAGAAAGAAGTAATAGAGATGCACTCAAGAATCCACCCACGCCAGATATTCCTAAATCCAAATCTGAGCAACATATAATTTATAAAGCTCTATTCCACGTAATCATAGGCTTTCTCCGAGTCCGGTTTAAAGATAATCCTTTCTTTTTTAGACTTCTTCCCAAAATCAATGAGCTCATTAGCTATCAACACACCATCAAGAATGTGCCTATTCACCACAAATGCCCTTGAAAAGGACTAATAGTGAGAGGGAGGACATGTTTCAATCTGTTTTCCAGAATCTTAGCCAATAGCTTATAGCATCACCCCACTAAATTAATAGCCCTACTATAGTCGCATAATTCCGCTGGGTTTTCTACTTTAGGTATGAGAGTTAGAAAAGTTGCATTCATCTCTCTGTTAATTCTACCTCTCCTATGAAGCTCAAAAAGCATATCACAAAAACCCTTCTTGAAAAATTTCCATCCTGCTTTTATGAAATTGAAGTTGAAGCCATTTAGACCTGGAGCCTAATCCCCATCACACTCCTCCAAAGCTGAATTCACCTCCTCCTCTTCAAAGCTTCTTTACAACCAAATTCGAAGTTTGTAACACCCCGACCCGAGTTGATCTGGATTAGCTGCTAATGTCTGATGATTTGGTTGCTAATTGTGTTTTGTTCTTATTTTTTGTTGGTTTCAAGTTTTGGATAGGTAGTTGGGTTGAGTTTGACCTGGTTCAGGTAGACATAAACCCTTTTTCGTAATATTGCATTTTGTGTGATGTCGTCATTCATGCATCATCTTGGTATTGACGTGTGTCTTTCGTTACGCTTGTTGATTCCCGTAACTACGTCGGTTGCCAAATATGTCACGTGTTTCCGTTAGACCTGCAATTGACTTGAACTGGAATTAATTGGCACAATTGGACTTTCTTGCAAATTGGCCTTGATATTTATAAGCCACCGACCTTCTCCTTCTCTCTTACTGTTATGTCTCTCTCTCTCGTTCTCGAGCCTTCTTCTTCTTCTCTTCTGTTTCTTCCTTCTTCTTCTCGTTCAAGGCCAGGAAGAGGAATTTATGCTCGTGATTCTCGATTCGTGTCTTTTGGTAAGTTCAGGGAAGCTCCATGTTCTTGATCGTCTTCTTCTCCTCTTTTTTCTTCATGTTCTTGCCTGTTACATGCACTCACGCTTCTCGTTTTCTCTTCTTTTGCATGCATGGCGATTAGGAGCTTGTTGGCAGCGTGATTGAGCCCAAGGACAACAAGATCGTCTTTGAACTCATTTTGAGGCAAGCATAAGCATAACTTGGTTTAACCATGTGGGTATGTATTTGATTAAGGTTAAATCATGTATTCTTGAGTATGAATGATGTTTACAGCCCATTTTGTGATCATTTCCTTCTACTCTATGTGATTTCGTCAGTTTGGTCATGTTTCGATGATTCTGTAATCAGTTCAAAAACTGCTTCGTGTGTACCACGGCTAAGCCGTAACTCACCTTCGGCTTAGAGTCCAAAGAGGGGAAAAACCTAGTTTTCCTCTACGGCCAGGACACGGCTAAGCAATATATTGTCCTACTGTTAAGCCGTAGTTCAGCCGTGACCGAGCCGTAGATCAATACAGGGTGCCTGTTTCTGGATTAACTGAAAGTAAGCAATTTGACAGACCTTCTACGGCCCAGCCACGGCTAAGCCGTAGAACAGTACACGGCTAAGCCGTAGAACAAAGTACGGGTGAACCGTAATTGCGGATGATCAGTAAAGGGAACCGCGGTAGAGCCGCAGTGCATAGTACGGCTACGCCGTAAGATACTTACGGCTAAGCCGTATGTTCACCTAGGGCTAAGCCATGCCACCTCTGTAATATGGAAAACAAAAATAGGTGTAAGAAAAAGACTGATATGGCCTTCATGATAGAATGTAGATCACCTAGACTTGCCCAATGGTATGAATGTATGACATGAATGATCTCGAGGGCTGCGATTCATTCATGCACGTTATCCGGTTGTTTAGCACCTCCCCATGGGTGTTGTTTAAGCGACTTCGGTACACATTCCCTATACACTGCAACACTAGACAATGGTGCATTGGACAACTTAAAACTACATCATCATGCACGGTTAGAAACACTGGATAACTAGACCAGAAGTGGCTAGTAAAAGCCTGTGATCCTTGCAAGAAATCTGATCGCATGGCATATTGACTTCGGTTCTTGTCCTCTTATACGCGTTCTACGTTGGGGCACACGATTGGATATGTCTAGCTCTGTCTATGGTTAATCCCGGGTGGAACAACGGTCTTGCATGCTTGATCTTACTTTATGCTTCCATCCTTGGTTATCCTCATACTTTATTGTTTCATTCGTATGACCTCATCCATTGTTTGATGTAGGCTTAACAAGACATGCACGTCATGTTCTGATAAGATACATGTTCTGCTATGCAAGTAATGATACGCACATTATGATTTGCACGTTATGATATGCATGTTCTTATATTGATTGACTCGATAGAGTCCGGCACTACCGAGCCTCAGCCTTAGGATCCCGACGGGGTGACTTGGGTATAGTTTGTATGGCCTTACTGCAGAAAGACACGTCTTGGGGAATCCGGACTCCAGGAAACCGAGACCCATCTGGCCCATGGTGTTCTCAGCATATTTATAAGATTCCTATTTTTGGAGCATATGGCGTACGTAGTAGCTACCTAGTATGTACATGTTATGTATCTATTGATTCGCACAGAGCATATGTTAATTTGAATGCACAACTGCCTAGACTACTACATTGACTTGTTATGATTATTTCTGTCTTTTATTCTATTAGAAATCATACGTGTTAACTTGTTACTACTTATGCTTTGTTAAATCGTTGTATTCATGAGTTGTCCTTGGTGTTGCAGGCTCAGGTACCCTCTACCGTGTTCTTGTCGATCGTCAGTTTGCTTGGGAGACGCCAGCTGTCTCTTCAGGTTCGCGGAGTGTGTGCTATCACTCCATCAGAGCGCGATTGTTCTCTGCATGCATGCATCTTGTTTTCTTTTCATGTCATTGATTGTACTCATGTTCTCTACATTGTGATTGGATCCCCGTATGTATGTTCAGACCTTTGTATCAGCCTTTGGATATCATTTCTTTGTTCTTGTGTGCCTCGTGTCTCTTGTTGATATTTTTAGCTTCCGCATACATGTTTTGCACGTGTGTTTTCCCTTGTGCGGTGCATCTAGACCGGGTCTAAGTGCATATGCACGGGAGTGCGTGTGTCGCCGGTTAGGTTTTCGCTAACTCCCAATCTCCTGGGCTCGAGTTGTGACAAAGTTCCTACAAGAACATTTGAAAGGAAACCCCCTCAAGCTTTGGCTTGACAAGATCCTCCCCTTTATAAAGTTTTTTGAAGAAGCTAATCACCTCCTCCTTAACCTTTTAAGGACTCTCAAGAGTTCTTCCACCATGACTAATCCTTCCTAAAAAAATTCACTTTGCTCCTCATAGTAGCCATTTGATGAAAAATTTGGTATTTTTATCACCCTCCTTGAGCCAATTCACTTTAGATTTTTGCCTCCAAGATATTTCCTCCATTCTGTTTAGATCCCAAATCTTGTTGATAGCCTGTTGCCTAGTATAGATCTCTTCGGGACGTAACTCTCGGTTCTCACTTTCTTTATCCAATTCTTCTACTACTTTAGACAAAGCATCTCTAGACATATCAATACAGCCAAACACTTCTTTATTCTATCTCTTAAGTCTTAATATTGTTTTTTAAGGCATAAAGCTTCTTACAAACCTTGAACCTTACATAACCTGTACTTACCACTTGATTCCACCAAGAGCAAGCCAAATCCATAAAGTCTTTATTATTCTGTAACCAACAATTCTCAAATCGAAATGGTCTAGAAACCCATCCATCGTGTGAGAAGACAACTTCACCGTGTTAGAAAACAACTTAACTGGACAATGAACCAAGATTAATCTTGGCAAAGTGATCTGAATGACGCCATAAAAGCGCTCTTCCCACTCCTATGATAATAAGAATCTATCAATCCTACTCATTGCCACTTGCTCCCAATTATTTGACCAAGTATACCTCTTACCATGGAGCGGAAGATCAACCAAATCATTGTCATTAATGAAATCTGAGAATAAAGCCATAGAATTCCCTTTCTTCTTATAAGGATATCTAATTATGTTGAAATCACCTCCAAAAACCCAAGGAATAGGCTATAGGGATTTGAAATTAGACAACACATCAAGAAAAGCACCTCTCTCCGAGTCAACATTGGGCCTATAAATATTGGCAAGAGCCCAAACAAAACCATTATTCACCCCACGAATTTTGACACCGAACACTCTCTGTTCCTGAAGAACAACCTCCACTGTTAACACTTCCTCATCCAAATAAAAATCAGCCCACCTGAGGATCCATCTGACAGAACCCAGTTCCAAGCACACGGACGATTACCCTACACAACCGGAATGTCTCTATGAATGTCATGGGCCACTTTAGTCTCCTACAAGATCAAGCAATCTACTTTGTGATTTTTTACTACTTTACTAACTACCAGCCTCTTCTCAAGACTACCAAGACCCCTCACATTTAAACTGATAATAATCATGGAAACTAAGCAAGAAAAAAACCCCCCAAGAATACCACTATCTTTATAGATCAGTGATCCCCCCAACCTCAGAGGCCTCCAAACTCATTGTGTTTTTGCAAGACCTCTGTTTCATTCACCCCACAAGAGACACCCAGTGTTATGCCCAAACCGAGAGTTTGAGAAGCTTACTCCTGTGCTGCATCTAAAAGCATTCCCAATTCAGTTGTTTTTCTCGTTTCTTCTTCATTTTGTTCATTCAAGCCCCCTCCTTTTGCCCCCGGAACTTCTATCTCTTCCATATGGATGGCCCTTGCCTACTCAAATCTTGTCAATATCTCCACTCTATTTTCCTTAGCCTCACAGAGTGGGTTATTGCTAAGGCCATTGCTATTGTTCTCTTATCTCCTTCAAGCTTCCATCTGAATGATTTACCCCTAATTATCTACATGGGAAGTTTTATAAAGATACCCTACCTGCCAAAGCAACCACCTTTCTTCTGAAACTTGCATTGCTCTTATAGGCTGCTCATACTTCCCCCACACCTTTCTCGCTTTCCAAGAAAGAAGAGGGAAAGAGCATGCCTTAATATTGACCCCTCCTTTATTTTGAACCCTTTCCTTGGTAGGCATTTCCTGACAGACATTACCCTGGTTACTTAGAGCATGTAGAAATATTTAACTTGTCAGAATCCATACCCGGGTTGTGGTCCTCCTTGTTCTGATCCTGTGCATTGGTATCAGTTAGCTCTGCTCCATGTGCAAAAAGACGAGGTCCATGATATGCTCGATTATTAAAACCAGGTGGGGCACTAAAGGAATCCCAGTTTCTCTCTTTTGTTATTAGATGGAGGACAATGTTCTCCTTCTGTAATCTTTTGTTCTTTCTACTGCAACACATTTTTTAATTGCCAATGGTGTTGAGCAGGAACTTAGATCAATTGAGATCCACCAGGTCCAGTAAAAGGATTCTTTAGTGACGCCATATGTGCTTTGGTCCATGGGCGGACCTATGTAGAACCACGCGGGTGCAACTGCACCCATTACACCGTGGTGTACTTTTAAATCTTATATAAAAACTCCAAATTTACTATTAAAATTCCAACAAAATTTATGGGCCCATTTTTAAAATCCACATAAAAAATTTTAATTTGCCCCCCAAACCACACCATCTATTCGGATTCGCACCCCTCAAATAAAAATTCTGAGTCCACCGCTGCTTTTGTTAAACTGTAATTTGTAAAAAGATAGTCCTTGCAGATGAGGCTAACCCCACTTTATCAATGGCAAAGAATGGGACGATGTGAGCGTGGAGCTAAGGACTATCCCCTTGGGGGTAAAGAAAAATAGGTCTAACTTTGAAAATCTTTACAATAGAACAATACAGGGGACAGTAGTTTTGAGCATTCTAAATTGTAGAAATGAACCCCAGCAACCAATTTTATTTGGATAAAGCAAAAGAACCCAATGTCTGCCAATTTTCACCAGAGTCTATGTTTTTTTTTTTTTAGCTGAGGAGCTGAGACCCTTATACAAACACCGCAACAACAACAATACCAACTCATATATGCAAGGTAAGAGGAACTTGCATATGTGAGAGATACACGACTTACACATGCAAGGAAATGAAGACTTGCACATGTGAAGGACACCCACAACTTATACATGTGGGATAATGGAACCACACAAATGTGAGGGACACACACAACTCGCACATGCAAGGTAATGGAGGCTCGCATATATGAGAAAACACAACACACAAGTTGCACAAGTGAGGTGATAAAATTCACATATGCAAAGAGGTGATAAACATGTGAGGTGATAAAACTGACAATGGGTTTGACTTAGATCATGGTGTGTCTAACTTAGATCATGGTCACCATGATCTAAGTTAGACCCATTGTCAGACTAAAATTATATATCACACCCATTAATCTTCATGTTGACCACGATATATGAACACCCCTCTCTAAGGTCCATGAGACATGGACAACTAGTGGCACAACAAAGATGAGAAAAGGGAAGTATAGAGATCCATGATGGAAGCTGAATAGCTGACTAAACTTCTTTGCCACCATGATTCAAAAACAAGTGCTAAAACCAAAAGGAATCACCCTATAGGCCCCCGTAATATCATTTTTGGACCTCTACTTTTAGTGGATCGGGTTGGGGTGCATCAGAAACTTAGACCACACGAAATCAATAAGAACACACAAGTTTTGTGGCTAAATCAGTTACCGACATCCATTGAGGAAAAAATCTCGACTATATGAACAGTCCAAGATGAATCTCTTACCCTCTAAGGAGATACATGTAAATTTCATATCAACAGGAGTAGGGTCTATTGTCCGATTGAGCATATAATTGGTTCCATCTATATGATATAGTATAGAAAATGCAATTTTGCAAAAGTAACAAATAAATTACTTTTATTTACGACAATAATCCAATCACCTTTGCCATTCAACCAGAAAGTTAAGTCTACTTTGAACTATCATTAATTTCCAATGAATGATGACTTTCTCCTACTATGTAAGTAACGTTACCCAAAGCCCCTTAGAGTTACGGTGATTGTGACATTCCTGGCCCAAATGGATCGTGGACATGACCCAGAGATTTATCAACAGTTGGGGGACATGAACCGTCCATTAAAAAAAAACCATGGCCACATTCAAGAAAGTCCTCCCCAGTTGCTCAATCAGAGACAGCAGCTCATCTGCATCATGAATGTTGACATAAATTGATGTACACCACATCTTACATCTACCAGCTGTATGAAAGAGAGAGTACAATTAGACTAGGGAGATCTTGACTTGACATGTTCTTTTCATAACAAACTTAAGAATTTGAATAAATAAAGATATGGTGTCCTGTCACTGTCGTGAATAAGAATCAGATTCAGGAATGTAGAAACAACAGAGAAGGTTCAATTGTGATTGACAGAGGTGAATTCCATCAAGTATATCTGCAGAACAAAAGGACAATAATAAAGAAGCAATGCCATTTTCCATTTCTTCCTGTTCCTGCACAAGGAAAACAAGAAGAAAAGAGATTGATTTCCCACCGTGGCATGAAATTCTTATAGTAGTATAAGGTGGTGGAGAAAGAATTGGAGTATTCTTAATTGCCCTGGGGACCACTGGAGAAGTAGGTCTCAACTCTTGGTGCAATTCAAGTGTTTCCATGTTTGGGAACCATCTCTCTATGACATATCCTCCATTGGAATGCAAGCACTATCCAATTTAACTTTTTTAGTTTATGGCCCATCCATTATTTAATACCCAATGTGTTGTCCAGATCTTATTGTGTATTTTATTTGTCTGATCTTCAGATAGGCCAAAGGCTCAATGGACTCAGCCCAAAATGGGGAGGCCTGGACTGTATGTGAGGTCCGATGTGTTGTGCCTGGGTCTGATTTTAAGGCCTGATTGCGTTCATTAGTTTAGTTGTTGTGGGTACAAGCTCCAGTATATAGACTTCAAAAAATAAGGCCTGATTCTTCAATCGGATGTGAATTTAACGGATTAGGCTTTTAACATCTTACATCAGACACATGCTCTGCCTAGTCTTAACGTCCCTCCAGGTTTGAGTAGGGGTATCATCGAAACAGGTCATACATGGATAATCTGAGCTAGGGTGGTTATGTTTAGTGCAGAATGGGTCTGTAGTTCTTGAAACCAACATCATGGACTAACTTTACCATCGAGCCGTAATTCGGCTCACTCACTCTGGACCTCAAAGTCTAGCACAGACTCACCCGGCTAGAGAAAGAGAGAAAGAGACCATTAAAATTAAATCGATTCCTGAATCCATTGGGTTTTTCCAACAGACATTCAGGAAGGTCCAGGAGTTCATGGACCCAACAAGCCATGCAGCCTAAGCTTGGCCCGATTACTAGCTCGAAGCTTTTACGCCTCCGGGCCTCCCAGCTCATATCATTGGAAGCCCAAATATTGATCTAAACTATGAACACCCATGAGCCACCATGTCTGTCCCACTTCCCAGAAATTGCTAAATGCTCTCTCTGTTCACGCTTTACAAAAGCTCAGCAAAAGAAAACAGTAGAACGAGTCCCCTTGCAACATCATTACCTCTTACACCCTTGCAAGATCATTACCTCTTCAGTCTTCCCTTTCCTCCATGTTTATTTCTCTCTTTCATGGGCTTGTAGGGGATGAGAAAATCGTAGAAATGGGGGCTCCTTTCAGGCCGAAACAGTTCATTAGCTTCTCTACAAACCTGCTTTGGAGTGAAGGGAGCTCCCAATTCCACTTTTCTCCTTGCGTTCTCTCAGCATAGTTCTGCTATTTTGTTTCAACAACTTCCGAGATTGTGCCTAAGTGGGTAAGTTTTTACCATCTTCTGTTCATGTATCACTTACATGCATTGGGTCTTGATCTTGCTTTGAAGATGTGTTTTTCCTACTTTAGATTTTTTTTTTTTTTTTTCTGGGTGCTACATCCTACTTAAGCTATTTGGTTACTTGTTTTTTCAAGTGTTTCTAAGGACTTGGACATTTGGTTCTTTATCTGGTACTTCTGAATCCTAGTTAGATTTTCCAGTCTTGCTTCATCAGCCAGCCATACACATGGGACCATGGCACATGCATGCCAACGGAGACTGGGACCGGATTTTTTGTCCAGGCTTATGAATTTCTCAGTGGAGGCCACATGTAAAATTCCAACCATTCAGAGTCGATGTCCCCCCCCCCCCCCCCCAACACAACTCTTGATCCTATACCAAATTTCACTCCATTAGAATTTAGGCCCACTGCCAAATTGGTCATGTCTAAAGCACACAAACATTTTTGTGTAATCTGACTTAATCAATGGTGATCAATTTGATGATAGACTCAACTTCTACTGAGGTGAAATTTTTATAGCGTATTGCTCTCTCAAATGGATTTATAGGCTTGACCATAATATTTTCCCAGTTCAGGTTTCTATCAAGATTTTGATCTCAATCCAAACTCTCTTAGGGTCACAAATTTAGACTTTAAGGAGAGATGATCCTCAGTCTTTATCAACTTCTTAATCTAATGTGCGCCCCATGAAGGAGGCCACACAATTCCTAACATTTACCTGCTTGGCATGAATTCCACGTACATGTTAAAGAAATTCCTCAACTTTGTCCTCATCCAAGACTTTGTTGTCATCTTTGAATGTTCAATTTCATCATGTGTATCAATTAACGAATAGCACAGCGGATGCTTTGGCTAAGTTGGGGGTAGCAAAAGATGTCGCTTCATTTGCTCCTTTGTAATTTGTTGCTTTTGTGCGGGTGTTTGTAAAGATGACCAACCTTACTATAGCCATGGTTCTGGCCCATAAATGCCCAGGTCTCTTTGTATTGTTCCGTATATATCTTTCAAGCCCATTAAGGTCCAGGCCCATCTGTATTGCTTGTATATATTTTTATTCCCAGATGGAAACAACTCAACGAGAATATGCTTCCATAGATTTATAGTATTTAGCTCCAATAGCTGGCCGTGCTTTCTTTTTCTCTATTTTTTATGGTTGTACCTTTCTTAAGTTTTTAATATAATTTACGGATTATAAAAAAAATGTTACAGAAATTCCAAATGATAAAGAGCGTTTATTTCGTTACATGTAATTTCTGAATAGCTAGATCCCTACGTGAACTGTCATCATCTGATTAAGTTTCATCCCATATTGTGTCCTACTGCGGATTACCTTCCTCTGGGGAGTTTGGACGTGGGATGTGACTTACTGTGGTTTATCAAGAATAGATTGGTCTCACTATGAATTCGGACATTAGATCTTCCTGTGATTAGCAAAGTAACAGTCCAAAATTATTGTCATAGTTAGATGGTTTTCATTAGTAATGAATTTCAGGTGCCTATCAATGTTAGATGGGTCCCATCATATACCAACAATTGGCCCATCATCTAACATTACGTACGGTCGGTGAAGGACTAACGAAAATTAGATAGTTTCATTGTGGACTACCAGCATTTCATGGGTCTACTCATGGACTATCAACGCAAGGACAATTAAAGTCTAGGGCCGGCTTTACTATAAAGCAAGAAAAGCCCTTAGTTTAAGCCCCCAAAAAATAAGGCCCCATAATAGTAATTATAGCAATTGCATCTTGTCAAATTCTAAAAACAATCAACTGCCATCATTCTCCAAAGAATAAGGTTCCATAATCTTTTCATATTCCAAAAAAGCATTAAAGTTTTTCACCATTGAGGCCATTAAAAGAAAAAACGCAAATCTCCTGTTTGCACCTTTTTTCTATCTCTCATGTTTTCTGCATCCAAAAAAACCTAAAAAATCCTAGCCGCTGAGAAAACCCTTCTCTCAAAGCAAAAACTAGCAAGAACAAGAAGAGGAAAAGGGTAAAACATGTCTTTTGAGGTAATTACTTCCTCATTTCTATCTGAAACACTTCTTTTTGGTGCTTTTCTGTTTGGATCTAAATTCCTCTGACAAAAATAGGGTCTTTTGATGTTAGTTTACTTCGAAATGGTTCTTGTTCGATGTAGTTTTTGACGATGTTTGAGCCTCGTACGTGTTCGAATCTATTTGATATGGTAGAATTTTTTATTTTTTATGTTGTATAACTTTTGATTTTGTCATTTTTCCTTGTTTAAATATTTTTGTTGATAAATGTTAGGTTTCCAGTGAGTGTTAACTTAAAATTTTAGTTAAGTTAACAAGTGAATGTATAACCTCACCTCCCCCCTCTTTGCATATGTGAATTTTATCATCTCCATGTATGAGTTTTATTATATTTTCTCACACATGCGAGTCCCCATTACGTTGCATGTGTGAGTTATGCGTGTCCCTCACATGTGTATAGTTCCATTATCTTGCATGAGTAAGTTGCGTGTGTCCCTCACATTTGTGTGGTCCCATCATCCCGCACGAATGAGTTGTGTGTCCCTCACATATGCGAGCCCTCGTTAGCTCGCATGTGTGAGTTGGTATTGGTATCGTGTTGGAGCTTATATACAGGTTTAGCTCCTTAGCTAGGTTACGCAAAAAAATAAAAAAATAAAAAAACTTAAGATTTTAGTTGCACGTAAATTCTATTTGCTGCTATGATTTTGGCTTTTGATTTCTCCAAGTAAGTATTTACAATAATAATTTAAAAAATAGAAAATGTCTCATTTATGATTGTTGCTTTAGGCCTCAAACTGTCTTGAGCTAGCCTTGACTTAGACAATTCTGTCTGTTTGACTACCACTTAAGACAGGTCCTACTATGGACAACCAACACTAGATGGGCCCCATTATTATCTTTAACACTAGATTGGACTTCTAACACCTCTAAAGCCATCAATATATTTATAAAATGTGCAATGAGGATCCTTAGAAACCTTGAACATGTTATATCAATGCTCCTGATTGGTTACTTGCGACTCTGATTACCTATAACTCTATTAAACCATATGGATGATAATTAAAAAAAAAAAACTACTTATAAGCAACTCCCGTCATCCAAATGCATGAGACCTCATAAGATGAGTTACCTGCATTTGGCTTATAAAGATTCAAAATATAAATTTAGAACTCACTTTCGTCGAGAGAGAGAGAGAGAGAGAGAGAGAGAGAGAGAGAGAGAGATGATAATATTCAAATGAGTACAGTTCTCATGCAGTTATCATGAGAACTTTTTATGGGGCACACTTGTGAGTCCCATTTGAGGATGGGACTAAGGAGATGGAAAGATCCATGTAAGACTACCCTAGATATCAAGTTTGGCCCCAATCAAATGTCCCTTCCCCCTTCATCCGTGGCCCACAAATCCAATTCATTCAGATTAGTATAAAATCGATCAAACAGTCCAATAAATTTAGATTTAACTGAAACTTAGGGCATATGACTATCATAGGGTCCTTGCATATTGCAATATCTGGATTGGGCGATAGATGAGCCCCACCTAGACATTTCTCACAAAACAGTGGTGAGAACTAGTTCTCATATGATTATTTCCCTATATATATAGAGAGAGAGAGAGAAGAAAACAGAGGAGGATTTGAGTTAGGCAGCTTCCAAGAATGTTTACCGTCTGTCATGGTATGTAGAAATGCCATTTGCTTTGCCAAGATAAGCCCCACAATTCTTAAAACATTATTTGTTTATCTTTGTTAATTCCACTGTTTTGAGAACCCATACATGGGTTACATGATCTACTCATATAACAATGAAACATGAAAAAGTTACTAAAAAAAAAAAATTTGCAACTACCTCCCACCTCATGTTAGAAGGAATTCTCTCAAGCTAAATCATCTCATGTGTTAATAGCATTATAAACTGTAAATATAGAAAAAGCAAACGAGATGTCTCCTTTGTAAGTTTTTATGCATCTTCAGAAAAGGAAAGGACCTAGCGTCTGTAGCCGCTTACCAACACTGAAGTGATTCTTGCAAGTCATCTCGAATGCATCCTCATCATCTCCAATGGATCTCACCGTAACACACCTCAATTGCCGTCTGTTTTTCAGAGACTCGTGTTTTCAAAACTAGAACTTGATCTTGCACTATACTCTGCAACAAGTCTTGCAAATGCAGAGGACTTATTTTCTAGCAAGGTGATTGGTGAGTCATATTCTGAGATGACCCCTGCTCATAAACATCAGCAACCCAAGAATCTAAGTGCCACAAAAAGTACAACAAAATGGATGAAGAATGAGAATGGAGCATATACTAACCATTATCAAGAAGCAAGACCATGTCACTGTTAAGAACTGAGGTTATCCTATGTGCTATTGTGATAACAGTAGAATCTGAAAACTGTTGTCTGAGTGTTTGTTGAATGAGGTTATCGGTTGTGGTATCCACCGATGCAGTTGCTTCATCAAGCACCAAGACCTTGCTCCTCTTCAGCAACACCCGACCAAGACAGACAAGCTGTCTCTGACCCATACTCCAGTTCTCTCCATTCTCAGCCACTGCAGCTCACAAATGAATGTTAGATCATGCAGAACAGAACAGTGGTGTACAACCTCAGGTTTGTCACAGCTACAGTATAGATATAATCATTACATTATAGCGATTAAATGGAGGTAGATCAATAAGTTGCTCCCACTGATAAAATGGTTATTATAAATAACCAAAGGCGGATATACAAATACATATGAATATATAAGTAAATTGTAATTGATTTAATATTTTGAAATGGATGGTTAGATGTTTTGCTGGGCATTTGTGGCAGTAGGGAAATTGCATCACAAGTTATTTGGGGTGCTATCTTTTTGACTCAGTGATTTGGAGTGGAAAGACAAATTACAATAGCCTACATATAAACAACCCACTCTGCCACGTATTCAAGCTATTTGTCATTTGGAGTACATCAAAATGTGCCTTTTAGATGAAGTCCTAGATATTCAGACTTCTTTCTACTGTTAAGGCACACATGGCATGTACTTCATGAATACCTAGAAGTTATGCACCCATTAACAGTACTTGCTTCAAATACATATGCCAATGAAATAGATGAAAGATACAAAATAGACCATACCTGCAGAGTCGAGCTTTCCTTCTTTGCTCCTAACTTCTTCTCCAAGTTGACACCTATCAAGAGCCTAAACACGAAAGACATGCATTAGTAAATAGTAACATCAAAAAAGAATATAATGAAGACGAAGTGTGAAATGTGCACTCTTGCCCATGCCGTATCATTTGGTACAAAATGAAATACAGACCTCCCAAATCTGTTCATCGGTGTACTCCTCGAGCGGGTCAAGGTTGCTTCGCAAAGTGCCCTCAAACATAGTTGGGTCCTGTGGGATGATGCTTAATCTGGATCTTAGATCATGCAGGCCTATGGTTGAAATGTCAATGCCATCTATGAGAATATGACCACCAACAGGGTCAACAATACGGAACAATGTCTGTATAAGAGTAGATTTTCCGCTGCCCGTTCTCCCAACAATACCAGTCTTCATCCCTCCAGAGAAACAGCAAGTAATACCTCTCAAGACAAGAGGCATATGTGGGGCATACCGGACCTGTATTCCACATCAGAAGACTGCTTAGAAGAAATACTATCTAGATGAGAAAATGCATCATGTAGGAAAAGCCATAATGTACAACTAGATACTACAAAAATCTAATCAATATAATGTTTCAACATAAGTATCTTGTGTAAGCTATGCAACAAGGATACTGCATTTCTGAAAATTAGCAAATTTCAATAGTCATCGATTCCTGAGCATGGACATACCTTAACAATATAATTGTTTTTCTTATATTTATTACATTCATAACTCTAATGTGTTTCCAGTTTTATGTATACATTTTTAAATTTACAAAATTTAAATTATAGTACTGGAACATTTTTCTTCTATATGTCAATATATTTGAATGGACATGGCAGTTTATTGTACTTCTTCAAGTTGTTCAATGTTCATATCCAACATATCCTGTATGTGTCCAATTTTTTTTTTTCCTAGTTACATGGATATTATAGAAACAACCATGATTTTCAGAAATAAGTTCATATGATTCAGATTATGTATACACATATTAACATAAAATATGGTCCTGGGGTGCTAGCTCATATTTAAGGGACATCAAAAGTCCTCCGGTTGGAGGCAGGGTAGCTAGTTTTGAACTTCAGTTGAATCAGGGAGGTATTGTCCAGTAATTCCAAAAGAAAAATAGAATCAGTAGGGGTTGTGTGTGAGTATATTACAAATAAATGAATATTTTTAGTGGCCAAGTCAATGTGTGAAAAGGCAATATTATGTTTCGAAAGCTCCAACGACATTCAACAGTACCTGTAAATCGTGAATATTGACTTCTCCTTGTGCTGGCCAATCACAGTCTGGCCTGTTAGCTTCTATCACAAGAGGAGGTTCACTACGAATGCGTGCATACTGAAATAATCGCTCAACTGATATGATCTTGTTCTCAAGATTGCACAAATTCCATATGACCCAGGCTTGTAGCATGTTCAAATTAAGTCCATATGTCACTGCTAAGCCTGCAATAGCTGAGAAGGAAACACAAGATTTTTGTTCTTCACAGCGGTGTCGAAGAAGTTAGAAGGCATTTCACAATTTTATGAAAGCACTTACCCGGATCAATTGCCCCCCTTGGCATGGATGTCAAGAAAATCAATGAAAAGGCAAATGTAATGGACGATAACATATCCAAGCGGAAACACAGCCACTCCATTGCACCTGCATTATGGAACTTGGGTCGAGAATATCCATCAATGAGATGAAGATTCATATCCATAAATCTTTCTTCCTGTTCAAAACTCCTGATTGTTGTTGATCCCGATAAAGATTCAGCAAAGTGTTGTATGCAGGGAGCTTTGCAGACACCAACAAGTCGTGCAAGCTCTCGTGCTGATGCTATGTAATATTGCTGTGGAATATGAACCATAAGCAACATAGTGATTATATACTTATTCAAGCGTTTAAAGATATGGAGCAACATTTTAAAATTAGTAAACACATTGTAAAAAGTGGGCCTGGCTTAAATTGAATGATCAGTAAAAGAAAAAAGAAAACACTTTCAGAACACCGAGGAAAAATGTACAGGCTTGTACTTTCAATGGCAGTGACAAATATAACAATTGAAATAATATGTAAAGCTAACAGACATTACCAAATGATGATAACCAACAGAACAAGCAGCAGTTGAATTGACACTATCATGTTGGTGGCCATCCAAAAGACTCCAGACACCAATAATAGTCTCATAAGATTTACCAACTAACATTTCAAGCTTCAATTTTCATTAAGTAGTTGAGGACATCATGCAATATTCATTATATGATCCATATGTATCACTGTATCCTCAATAGGTGATTTACACTGGATCAATGAAGGTAAACACTGGTTTCGTCCATTGTTTCAAAATTGTAAAATTTTAAATTTAATTGTACCTCATGGGAAATGAATTTAGCCATACTCTTGAATCTTTGTTTCCTATTAATATGATAATTTTTATCTTGAGTCTGACAATATGCAAATCTATGCCATTTTGGAAGGCAAGTGTCACAATTTTGTAAAAAGATGCAACAAATAGCTTTCATTTTGGACTTCTTTATCTTTTCTTTTTTCTTTTTTTTTCCTTATTCTATTTGAGTTCTTGTAAGACAAAATAACATCTTCTTTGACTTACATTAAGAACTCAAAAGCAGGGAGGTTCCAAATCTCGTGAATATTTAGGAGGAAAATAGAATCCTGAAAGAAAATATATCAATCTATTCTAAAGATCAGATAACACTTGGTGATCTATTCTAAAGATTGGATAACACTTGGTGATCATGACAACAACAATGGCAATGATATATAAAATATCCAACAAGTTTATTAATTGCAATCTATGGTTCAATGTTGTATGATTTTACACCCTGAACCAATTTTCACTTACCTTGGCTAAATTTTCAAACTAAGTTCTTAATCAAGTCATTGAATTGTAGTCTGTAGAATATAAACTCAATAAGAATTAAGAAATAATTACCTGATACCAAATGGAGATTGCAATCACAGGGATAAAAATAATGAAAACCTGCCATGCAACCTGGGACATCACAGCAATGATTCCCAACAGCTGTATGGTAGAAAAGGCAACTGACCCTATTTGAAAGGGAATTGCTGTGTCTACCGCACTTTGATCAGTTGAAGCCTGTAACATAAGAGGTAGCTAAGTTATACAGGTGTATTAGCTTTAAAAAAAATTCCCTATATTCAGTAAAAGGCTATGATACCCAGAAACACGATCCCTATTTTTAGTAAAAGGCTATGATACCCATATATGGCAAGGACACAATATGGACACGGCAGGGACACGGATTTTAGACAAAAAAAGTGAAGTATAAAATACGATATAACACGATACGTTGGCCATTTGAAAGTATCGATGCATCATAGGTAAAAGGTGTTGTAAACACCAAAAGAATAGAAATATGGTGACTTACTCTGTTCAGGATACGTCCGCTTGGAGTGGCATCAAAGAACGACATGGGAGCACGGAAAATGCACATATGCATCTTGTTGAATAGTATAGTTGCTGTCTTGTATCCAGCTGTTACTAGAAGAAGAGCTCTTATAAGGATACAAAAGGAACTTCCAACCGCCAAAGAAACATAGACAAGAATGAGAAGTGAGCCTTTAACTGGAGGAGTCACATTTTTAGACACTGGAGCAGCCCACGCTATCCAATAATTGCTGCCAATCTGAAGAACCTGAAATAAAATCTGGGCCAGCAATATAAATGGAACCAGAGCTCCTTTATATGATGAAGTAATATAGTTCCAGTAGACTGATAAACCAACTTTGCCTTTCTCCCTCTCTTCTTCTTGCACAAGCTGTCCCTTCTGCCCGTCTATGTCATCTGTCTTAATGTTCTGCTCATCCATTTTCTCTTTTTCTTTCTGCATAGTACATATGCCTTCCCCTGTATCACTTGAACCATCTCCCACACCATTACCAAAGCTTTCAGGAGTTTGCTCTTCAGAATTAGGAACCATCTCTATAGAGTCTAGGCCTGACAGAGCTAGCTTATGTGCACCAACAAGCTCCATGAAGTCTGTTCCTGAATTAAGAATGTCATTGTATTTTCCAGCTTGTGTAATCTTCCCATCTCTCATTACCTGTCAAAGCATCATAAGTAGTCCTTCTTATGTTGGAAACCTGCTTACCATCGGTCCCAGCAAAAATAAATAAATAAAACAAGAGAAAACAGATGAATTCCTCACCAAGATAAGATCAGCTGCAGGTAAAAACTCTACTTGATGAGTGACATAGATCACCGTCTTTGAACCTAGTAGCCCAAGCAGACACTCCTATCAAACAGGGGTTTGTTAGTCATATGACAGTTATTTTTTGTTATAATAAACAAAATTGTATAACCAGAAAGGAATCTTAAAAAGACAGCCAGAATCAAAATGCTTCAATTTCAGCAAAGAAAGTCAAGGATTTTACACTTCAAAACAAGACATTTAATGGCCTTTGGGATGCATGTGAATGTTCCCCAAGGGCCTACTTGCCAAATTCCTATTAAGAGATCATTACCATAAAATTCAAAGAGTCCACTTATGGTGAAGGGTGAGCAAACACTTCCTATCCAAGAGGGAACATTTTGATGTCCTTGTAGATCTCCACCTTCAATCATTCACTCTCAGCCCTTTGATGGAAGCCCATTTCCAGTGAATCAATTCTAGGAGTTCAGTAGGAACTATGCAAATGGGCCTACGTGGTTCAAATATTTTAGTAGAACAAACAAAATCATCTATTCCACTGTGTTGTGGGCAATTGAATCTTTTTTCGAAAGGTAAGTGCTCACACCCCACAGCCCACACACACTCACCCAAGTGTCTCACCATCAGCGACACAGCGAAGTATTGATCCCTGGTTATTTCTGTGGAAGAGAACACCTACTGAGCTACCAGCTGATGTACTAGGCAATGTGAATCTTGAACCTTCTTAGGCAGAATGCTTTTATATGCTGACTTTCACTTTCCCCAATCAATAGTAGCGATTACCCATCCAAAATTGGTTGTGTGAAAGAAGTCAGATAAGAGTATTCTGCATAAAATATGATTTCAGTTTTCAGTGCTGAAAATTCACGTTGAAATCAATAACCTTCTACTGATGGCCAAATTGATTTCAGTTCGGGGTATATGCAATTGCAACCTTGAATTTCCTCTGTATGTCAGTAGAATAGCTTATCCTTATGGGGGTGGTTGGGATAAAGCTACAAAAGCTTAAATTACTGTTCCAATTCCTCTTTAATGAAATTCAGGCTTTCACTGCTACAATTAAGGTCATCTTTCGTCACAAGCTTAGGTCAGCCAACTTATGGCCGATGCGCTAGCCAACCAAGAGGTGGAGAGAAGCTATCCTTGGGACGGTTTTATTATGTAATTGGGGTATGGGTCGGGTACAATGCTCTTGTACCCTTTAGTGCCTTTTTCATCTTTTTATCTTTCCTTGTCTTCTTGCCTTATTGTTGTTTTTCTTTTTGTATTCATTCCTTTCAATGAAAGTTTCCATCACCGCTAAAATAACAAAAAAGAAATTAAAAAAAAACAATATTATGACTACAGTAGTGAAAACCCTCACAAATGTCGGGACTGTGATCACGAAAAAAGAAAACAACATTCAGAACAGAGGCACAAGGAGAATCACCTTAAAGATATGGGTCCCTGTGTGAGCATCAACTGCACTGAAAGGATCATCAAACAGATAAATATCAGCATCCTGATACAAAGCACGCGCTATCTGTATTCTTTGCTTCTGTCCACCACTCAAGTTGATTCCTCTCTCCCCAATAACTGTCTGATCCCCAAAGGATAAAACATCCAAATCTTTCTTCAGTGAACATGCTTGAATCACACGCTCGTACCTTTCTCGATCCATTTCCTTACCAAAAAGTATGTTATCTTCAATTTTACCACTCTGTATCCATGGTGATTGAGCGACATAAGCCTTTGTTCCGCATAATCTAATATTCCCAGATATCTTAGGCACTTCTCCTAATATGCAGGAAAGTAAGCTTGACTTTCCTGAACCCACTGTTCCACAAACAGCTACCCTCATGCCATGCAACACTTGAAAATTCAAATCCCTCAGAGTGGGATTTGCAGAAGAGGGATCCCAAGAGAAACTCCCATTGCTTATTTTAATCACAACATTGGAACAACTACTTGGAAGCTTTTGAACTGCATCAGGTTGCAGGTCTTCAAGGCAAAGGAACGATGCAATTCTGTCAAGAGAAACCTTAGTTTGTACAACCATTGAAATCGTATCAGGGAGATTATAAATAGGCTCTTGCAGCACCCTAAATGTTGCAAGAGCAGACAGAATCTTTCCCGACTCCAGCGGTATTCCCATAAGCATACAAGCTCCAAATGTGACCACAGACACAAATGTCGGTGCACCCCAGAAAACAAAGGTCGTCATTGCTGATGTGTAGACATATTTTTTCAACCAATTTGTTTCATTCTTCCGGAGCTCAATTATCTTGGACAAGAATTTCATCTCCCATCCCTGGAGCTTGAGAATTCTCATGTTCCTCAAAACCTCAGATGTTGCTTTCATCCGCACATCCTTTGACTTCATCATCTCGTCCTGATACTTCTCTTGCAACTTACCTAAAGGGACATTTGCCAACATAACTAGGACCATAGCCACCAAAGCTGCGACTGAAGCTAGCCCGAGATTCTTGTACAAGATCACCAAAGCCAGGATGACCTGTATTGGGACCATCCACAGATCATGCATATACCAACTGAAATCCTCAACCCGTTCAGCATCGACAGTCATGAAGTTGATAATTTCTCCACTAGTGTGACTCTGTTTTGATCTGCTTGACAATGAAAGAACCTTCTTATAAAGCATTGCAGTGAGTTCTGCTCTGGCTCTCATACCTATCTGTTGAAGTCTAAAGAACCAATGCCTCTGCGAGAGGCATTCGATGAGCTTCCCAATTAAAAATGCAGAAACCAACACATACCCTTCATTTGGAAATTCTTGGTGGCCATTGAGGTATTGCACAAAGGTATCAATCAAGTAGGGACCCACATAAGAACAGACAGTGTATAGAAGTGCGAGGAAAGCAGTCCATACGATTTCTTTCCAGACAGAGAAGATCAATGCCTTAACCAGGTTGAGTGTTCCTACTCCATTACAACTAGTACTACTATTAGTACAAGCACTGCTACCACTACAATACTCTTCAAGTTTGTTTTGGAAGACCGTGAACATGGAATGAACGCTATCTACATCTGCAACCTGGGGTACATCGTCGAGATCTAATGTTTTCTTACTACCCACTTTGAGCAATTGGCCCATCCAAGAGAATGTAAGGATGCTGAAGAGACTAGCATTTGCATAAGGAGTTACATAAACATTGCCCTTGCCACTTTTCTCAGATGATCTAGAGACACTATTACCATTCAAAAGAGGTTCATGAAGACAGGGATTTTTGTCAGTTCTCTTTCCAAACAAACCAGTGAGGCAGAGGAACAAACCGACCAGAACAGAGCCGAAATCTAAAACCAACATATGGGCTGGCAGAATCCCAAGTTTTCTGAAGCAGACGAAGTCAAGAACAATGAAATAACATGAAAGCAAGAAGTAGAAACTCCACCAACTCCTTAGGAAGATGGGGAGTTTCCTCTCATACGAATGAGAGAAGTCAAACTGCAAATAAGCAGAGATTGCAAACCAAGCAAGCATTCTAAGAACTAAATCTAATTGGGTTGCTAGATTCTCATCAGACCAACCAAACCTAGACCAAAAACAATAGTTGAAAATGCAGAGGATTAGATGAAACAGAACCAAAACCCAGCAAGTGAAAATGGCTGCTTTATAACAGAAAAAGGTGCTTTCTTTGAACCTCTCATTAGCTTCTTCATGACCACCCCTCTTAAATCTTTTCCAAAGCCATACAACAGATACAAGAAGGATCAAAAGAAGATGAAAAGCAGCTGAAAACCCATGAAGGAAGATGGGTTTTTGGAGAAAGGCCATTGCTTTTTGCATCTGGGGAGAAGGGAATGATAAGAGTATAAACATACGATTGTGGGTAGTGTGAAAAGCACCCATGTTGCAGATTTCTTTCTTCTTTCCGATGGGTGGCTTTGATGTTGGTTTTTGGGAGTGGAAAGGATTGGTTTTTGGGAGTGGAAAGGACAATACTAGAGGAGCTAGATAAACAGTGGATGCGAAAGAGAGTCAAAGACAGGCTGCTTTCCCAGAAGGAAACCTAAAGACAAAAATCCATAAAAAGAAAAGAAAAAAAAAAAAAAAAAAAGTGGTGCTCAGGAGAAATGTGATGGCAGAGAGAGAGAGAGAGAGAGAGAGAGAGACAGAGAGCGCGCGATTTTGCAGCCGCTTTCCAAGGAGTCCTAGAGAACTGATCCATAATCACGAACTCACCACCCTTTTTTTTTTTTTTTTTTTTTTTTGGTGTGGGGGCTGACAAGGGACAAGGGACACGGGACAAGGGTATCCCAACTATTTGTGCCGAATCGAGTAAGGGGTCGTTTGTTTTTTGTGATTTACATAAGTAAATGAACGACATGTGTAATGGTTACACATCATTGTATTTGTTTCACTCATTTACGCATAAGATGTATAAAGTAGATGTGAAAATGGTATGAAAATGGCTTAAAAATTAGGTAAAAATTTTCATACCTCAACAGGTGTGAAAATATTACCCATGTCACTGTTACCAGGTAGGTGAACGATAACTTTCTGGAGCAATCCGCCTTTTTGTATTTTTTTTTATTTTGTAGGCCTCAAAATAGCAATCTAAACCGTCCAAACTCTTCTAAAGGTCAAAAACGGCTCAGAGACCAATTTTCAGCTATTGGATCATCATACAACTTGAGATATGATCCAAAGAGTTGAGAGCGTTGAATGTGTTGAACCCGTGATTGAACCCAGTCCGCCTTTCTTTATTTTTTGACTCCTGTGGACCCCCTAATATAAATCAAAACTGTTAAAACTCTTGTGAAAACTGAAAACGGCTATGAGACCAATTTTCAGCCGTTGGATCATCATACAAGTTGAGATATAATCAAAACAGATGAGATCGTTGGACGTGATTGAACCCAGTTCGCCTTTCTTGATTTTCTAACTCCTGTGGGCCCATTAATATAAATCAGAACCGTTAAAACTCTTGTAAGACTAAAAACGGCATTGAGATCAATTTTCAACCATTGGATCATAATATAGTTTTAGATATTTATAAAAAGATCTAACAATAAAAATTTGAAATTCTTACTTTTATGGTCCCCATCTTGATGATCTGAACCGTCCAACCTCTCTCGAATGCCTTCTTTTGGTTTAGAGATGTAGTCATTTTCTATATATATTGTAAGATATTTGTAATAAATCATGAAAAACGGTAAAAATATTATGATAAACGGTGAATCGTTTGATTACTTTTAATTTACATATAAAGAGGTGTGAAAATGACAAACGATTGAATTCATTTCACATGTGAGTCAATTGCATATGCAAATGACTCACATGTGAGTCATTCACCTATGTAAATCATTTTTACATCCCATATGAAAAAAAAAAAACAAACAAACAAACGACCCCTAAATCGCCTGTAGCCCTAATATAGGAGTTCAACTTGGATGGCACCCTCCTTGGGCAGCTGTGATCCTAGGCTAGTCTACCCACAACACTAGTAACATTGAGAAAAAAATTCCTTTCAAAATATAATAATAAAACCATTCGAAAAAAAAGTGTATTTCGTTTCACACTCTTGTCCCCCAATCCTCCATATTCAATAATTGATTATAAATTATAAATAATATATACAGATGATTGTCTGGGCTCATTTTGATATCAAGAAAATGACAAGTGGGAACCTCTTAAGGCCTTAACCGGTGCACATGATTAGTGGGTAATTGTATTTATCTGAAATTTTACCAATAATTAACCATAATATAGATCCAATGTGGAACGTCTTCTATTAGAAAGGAATTTTGAAATTTTACAAGAATATAGTATTTACTAAGAGTGCCTCACTTTCTGAAATTTACGCAAAAGTATGTCATGAATATTCGTCAGAAGACAGAAGGCCAAATGATCAAAATATTAATTTTCAAATCTCTTTGATGGGGGCATTGCAACTGGGGGTCTGGGTTTTGAGTCACCTGTGGTAAAATATGTACATAGACCTTGATTAATGTAAATGTTGGGCAAATTGCAGTGGGTTTTGGACCCCCAAACAGGTGTTTGGAGATACCAAATTGCACTTCTAGGATCTCTATGTCGAAATGATATTTTAATTTGAAGTCTAAAGGAATCTTATCTCTATAACCGAGAACAAGAATCCGCTGAGATCTGCCTTTTCCTAATGTTACTTTATCCAGGGCATATTGTCTGTTTTCCTGGGAAGTAAGTGTCCCACGTTTATGTTGTGCAGATTCTTAGCTCTGAGTCCAACTCAATCAAGGGTGCTGGACCACACATTCCTCAAAATGACGATTTTTCCGGACTGGTTAGAAAGAGGGCTGTCTCTAATGTTGTTTGTGGATTTAAAAACCCAACTAGAATCTAGTAACAGGGGTTGCTCGATTGGTTCTCTGTTCGTCATTGGCACAACCATTTACTGAGCCGATAACCGAATACGGTGCATATAAGTATAAAGCACTCCGAGCCGAGTTAAGCATGTTTTATAGTTAACTAAGTATAATTAGTAGCTAATTAATTTAATTTAATTTAATTTAAATAATTATGTTTAATGGTGATTATGTTAGGATTAGGTTTATTTTTTCTTGTTTGAGCCTAGGGGGTCGAGTTTGCCTCATAGATAGATAATTTGGGTTGGGTTTGACCCCAATTATATAGATAAAGTCCGTTTTCGTAATTTTAAATTTTATTATTTTAAATTATACATGCATCATATTAATATCATCGCATTCGTCTCGTTGAGTTCATCAACTTTCGTGTTAAACTTAAACTCGTTTGACTTCAATTGAACCATATGGACCCTCAATTGATTCAAACTAAAAATAACAGTTAAAATTGAATTTATTTGTAAATCCAAAAATTTTAAATATATAAAAGCGCCCATCTCCTTCAATCAACCTTTCTTGTGCAAAATTCTGCTTGAGACTTCCTTCTCTTTTTCTTCTTCCATTCTTCATCAAATCAAGTGAAGGAGAACTAATGCATGTAAGGATTAAGCTCTCTAAATTCACCTATATCACCTCTTCTTTCTACCCTTGTGTTGGAATTGGGAGACCTCTCAATCATTCTTTCTCTATAACTTGTAAAGGTGAGATTTCTCTTCCACCTATAGACCTTTGGTTTTCAGTGAGTCATTTAGACTCTTAATCGATGCATGCATCCATATTTATCATCTTCTTGCATAAATTTCATGTTAGGGTGTTAGATTTAGGATTTTCTTCGAAATTGAGCCATAGCCAAAGGAATTGTATATCAAGCTTTAAATTGAGGCAAGGATAAGTATATTACTGATTAATGCATGCTGGTAGCTTCTTAATTGTATAGATTAAATTTCATGTCTCATGATTTTCAACCTCTTCCCATATTATGTTATTGTGGTTAGGCATGTGTTATTTTGAAGAAATGAATGGATTGGATATTGGAGTGTATGATGATATTGAAGTGTAGAATGGATGAAAAATGAACGGGGGAACAGAAGATTCCATTGCAAGTCTGAAGAAGAACAGGATGAGTGTGCTTTAGAATTTCAATTTAAAATTCTGGAGCACACGCTCGAACTCACATTCAGGAGACTGATGAAAAAAATTCATTAGTAAATATATTTCAAACCAAAAGCATGGACACTCGAGCATGTGCTAGGCCACTTGGGCCACGCTTAAGCGGGCTCTGTAATTTTGAAGGGTCAATTTTAAACCACTTCTAATTAATCCTGGAGGATTCTATACCTACCCCACTTGATCTCCAAACACTTTATAATTAACCCTAAAGTTAATTGTGATATGAAATTTGAATTATAGGAAATTAAGACACTGGAAGATCTAATAGGGACTTAGTCTGGAAACTTTAACCCTGACAATTGATCTAATGGTAATTAAAAACACATGAAGAGTCTGGGCTATAATTCATTCGTGTGACGTCATTCATATGTCTAGCACTTAAACATGAGTGTTAGTTTTATGGGACTTTAATACACATTTATATACAATATAATACTAAGCAAAGATAGTAATGTATCATATAGTCTAAAACTACATCGAAATGAACGCTTAGAGACAATGGATGATTGATTTAGGATTGGCTAGTAAGATACATTGATTCCTTTAATTGAATGGCATTGCACATGGATAGTCTAATAATTGCTTTCTTTTATTATAATTGAATCATTGTTTATGAATGACACCATATTCGATTATACATCCTTTAGTGTTTTATTGTTATTGATCAAAATTCAATTGAGTAAGAGTGATTGAACAGACTGTAATTTACACTGATTGATATAGATTGAATTTTTACTCAATTTCTATTAATTGACTCATATTAATCTGGTACTATTTAGCTTCAGCCTTATAAGACTCGACAGAGTCGAATATGGTGTAAACTAACTGTTACCACTACAGTAGGTATCTGGAATTCCTAACTCTATAACATAGAGACCCAGATGTACCCAAACATGGGGCACTGCCACACTGGTGTACATAGCAATAGGATCCTTGCCGGAGGATTTAGCAAATATAGTAGCTAACTTGACTATGTATTTCTTTTAATTGATTTGTAGAACATGTTTTATTCATTGCTTAAAATGCCTAGTAGACATTATTGATCTCTTACAATTAACTAGTAATTAATTCTACTATATACAACTTGTATTACTTAAATCATGCTTATACTTTGTTAAATAGTCTTATTTACAGCCATCTAAATTAGTGTTATAAGCTCAGATCTTGGTACTGATTTTGTTGAGGCCGAGGAGACAATGAAGGAGACCACAGCATTTCCTTCAAATCTTGAATAGTGGACAATAGAAGCTCCCTAACTGATCCACGGATCAGAGATCGACACGAATGCATCTTAGGGTTTTGTATATTGGGTATTTTTGGGGCTTTTGGTTTGATAGGATTTTCATGGCATCTTGTACTTTCATATTACTTCTATAGGCCATGATTCTTTTATCCTTTGGTTAAGAATGATGTATATATTTTGTTATCTGTTTATAGTGTTCATATTATGTTTTATATAGATGCATACATATTTGCAGCTCAGAGCATATATGTACAGGTTACAGCATATAGTAATGAAATTAGAAGTACAAGTTACAGCATATAGTAATGAATACTATCTCTTTGGTATATTTGAATATTTAGGTGTGAATTGTTTCATGATTGGATTGATTGAAATATTTATTTGAAAATGAAAAATATATCAATAATTTGACAGGTTTGTGTGTGTTTGGTACAGACAAATGCCCATTAAATAAGTCTTATACATGTTTGAATGTGAATATTTCTTGTGGAATTTCATTTAAACTTAGTTACATGTGTGAATTTATAGAATTACGTGTGTCACGCTTCGAGAGTTACCCCAATCTAAAGATTCCCGGGCCCAAGTTATGACAGTGCACCTCTTTCCACATACGTTGGCTCTATGACTACAAATTGCAGACCCCCTTCATATGTATGTAAGCTCTCTTTATTTGTGTATGGGCTCTCTCTCCCACCCAGAGAGAGAGAGAGAGAGATAATGATCCAGTGAATGTAGAGAGAGAACCAAACACGCCCAACCCCTACACCTCCTGCCTACCACAACCCAAATGGACCCAACCAGACCCTGACACCAATTTGGGACAATTCAAACCTAAGTATATATAATATATTAAGTATGCAACACAGATCCCATGAGCGAGATTGCCGTTTTACTCGAGATGGGTGAGAAGGGCTAGCTTAGACTGAAGGCCCACCAAATTTCATATCTAAAGGATTTGACATGATGGAGCTATGGGCCCCCAAAAACCAACGTTCTAAAATACTCTTTGGAGAAAATCCAGCACCGAGGATAGTTCAGATGGAACTCAAATTGGCCTTTGATAGATGGGATCAGAGGTGGAATCACAGGGCTCTGGCCCAAGCCTATCATTCAAGTTGTCTCGCTTGGTATAACATTTGAGTTTCAATGCAATAGATTCTTTACCCAAAATATATATATATATATAATAGATTGATTGTTGGTGCATATTATTTTGGTCTGTGATGATCCATTATGCACCATTTGCACCTGATTTCAGTTGCGAGCATGGGATGGGGGTGGTGGAAAGATCTGCCCAAGGCCTTGAAATCATAGTTTTAAGTTTTTCATAATAGGGCCCACTTTCCAGGGATCCGGTTTGTCCATCTCCATACTCAAAATGTAACAATCTAATTGGACAATCATAAATGCTTCTGATGAAATCAAATGTCTATATTTCTCACAATGAAACGAAATCTTGGACATCCTTCAAACCAAGGAGGCAGTTTGAAAGATGGGTGTGTTGGATGTGCACTTTGGGACTCAATCCGTCTTTTTGCCCCTCTACTTTTATAAACTGCCTAATCCAATGGCGATGATCAAACTAAAACTTGGATCATGTAGGAAAACATATGTTTAAGAGATTTTTTTGGTACTTCCCCAGCGATGCACAAAAGAAATATCGAGCTTTCCTCAAATCAATCTGCCTTTTCTCTAATTAGAACCCATCCCTTTCCATCTATGACACAATTGCTCCCCGTTCCATGGAGAACTTTAATATGTTGTTATTTTGAGGATATAGGTGGATATTGGTGAATTTAGAATGGTGGATGTTATGGTGTTTCTGAATTTCTCGATTTGCTAATAATTTTATGCATCTTCCATTTCATCGATTCTCATATTTATAGCTAGTATTTTATGTGATTGCATTAATTTGGAAAAATCATATATTCTAGAATCTTAAGAATTAGAATTAATGAAATTTGGGAACCTGCCCTAGTAGATATGACAACCACTCCTATATCACCCACTAAGGTTCGTACCTTTGTCGGCGCCTTGTTATTTGCCTTCTTGGCCACTGGGCCAAGCCAATAAAAAAATTGATGGAATTTAAAATAATAATAGTATTATTATTAGGAAATTTTTGAAAAAGGCTTTTATACTATTTTGAGATATTCAAATTTTTATGTACTTTTTTTAAAATGAGCCAAAATTTTATATTTTAAAAAAATTTCCCTTATTATTATTATTGAATTCAAATTTCATTTGATACTTGAGTTTTAGCCCTATCAAATATAAATGTCCCAGCTGTATGCTTGGCTCTCATTCAAAACGATTATGGTAAATGCTGTCAAAATTCCAAACACTAAAAAAATGGCAAATACTTTTGAAGTTCAGATTTATTTGTTGTGGAAAGAAAAAATACACAAGTTCTTGAATTCTCAAAAAATAATTGCTTAAGAAGATAGAGAATTTTGACAAAAAATAATCGAAATCCTTAGACCGATGATGACTTCATCTATAAAGATGTAAGCAGATTATGGAGGGAGCTTTTAGGACATGTTGGTGCAACATAGCTACCAAAGAAATCACAGGTAAATCATCGCACCCATTTTTTGCACAAGTCATTTTATGTGAAAAAATTAGTAGAGTGGGTAGTTTCCAATCCAATTTAGACTTCATGTTTCCACGTAAAAGTTCGAAGTTATATTGTTGCAAAAGGAAAAAAAAAGAGATTTCACCACAGTAAAAATCTCATATTCTCTTATATATACAGCATATGCACAAACACATCTTTCATAGAAAATGATGCGTATGAAAAAAAAAAAAGAAAAAAAAAGTCTTCCGAACCCAAACCCGGTTTAGGACAGTTGACCGGGCAATTCCGTAATTTTGGAGAAGATAGAGGGTATTGTAGGGGAGAGAGTAGAGATCACCGACAGCTATAGTCGGATTTAGGGGCTGTCTGTCATCGATCGATCAAACGCGCATCTCGCCCACGTTATCTTTGACCGGCAATTCCCGGTTGCCAGCAAGTGACAGCCTGTCCATGAATGAAGACAGCGAAATTCGTTGAAATGTCTATTTATTACCACGTTACGTTAATAGAATATATACTACAGAGTACAGAGTTTACTTTCATCATATACATTCATCTGGTGATACAAAAAATTTAAATAAGGGCCATTCGAAAGGTGGCCCACTGTAGATATTGCTTTAGATGTGGAGCCATTGATGGCCTCATTTTGTTGTGTTTTTCCTTTTTCCAACTGATGTTTCATTCCTTTTATGCTATAAAGCCTTGATTATTAAGCATAATTTTTTTTATTAAAATTTGTGATGTTAAAAATTTTATTAATAATGATGCGATCGCTGTCCTCTTAACATTTTCAAACTTCATATTTTTTTACTAGAATTGTGAATCTTAATTAGCCAAACATCACTTCTATCTTTTGGAATTATGAAATCCCAACTCCCTCTAGGTATTTCTAGATGCTTTAGTGAATAGGAAGACCCAAGAATTCTACCCACATGAATACCTTTTGGAGAATTATAATTTTTTATATTATCTTATTTTTAATTTTAATAAAAGAACGCACCCTAAAGAATGATGAATATGAAGTTTGAACTTCAGTCGTCTCATAAATTAGTACTAACATTTTACACCATGTGGAGGAGATAATAGAAAATCAATAATCATTGGGTTATGCCGTCTATGCTAATTATGGGTCTAAAGCAACCTTGTAACATTTTTCTAACCTAAGTAGTCATTATTGGAACTCTTCGTGGCATGAGTCCACCTGAAAATATGAAAATAATGGGGCCAAAGTTTTGAAAGGCCCCCTTGACCTTTAGCCGCTAATAGAAAGTGATAACTATTTGATTACGTGATAGTTAGCTTTGAGGTTTGTGGAAGTGGATCAAATTTTAATCTCTAGAGTATGTTAAAAAGGTAATAAATGAGTTGGTTTCAGGTTAAAACCATAGTGGACCTAAAATTGAAACCATTTTTCAATTAGAACTTAGATTGGGTTACAAACTCTAATCCATTTATGAATTGGAACTTAAAATAGAATCCAACATTAATCTCTTATTGATCAGAATCTTTAAATAATCGAAGAATCAAATATCCATTTACATTCTTAGAAATTAAATTCTCAACTAATGAGGCTCACTTAACTCATCATTTTTATTCAGAATATCAAAGCTCATCTCAATGACAATTATCTTTACAATCGGCATCCAATTCATTCATACCCATCTAGACCTTACACCTGCAACACCATTCATTCTCTTTCAAGTGTAAAATATAAAAGGCTATAATGAATTAAACTAGCCGACATTAGAAACCCTAACCACAAGTCACATCAAAGGCGCCCCCCCCCCCCCCCCCCCCCCCCCCCCCCCCGAGATTGAATATTAGTTTATGTGGATTCATCATGTTCTAAAACAATACTCTAGTAATTTTTTAATATAATTGATAATTGAGATACCAAATATTTGAGTTAATGACACATGTTGTCACTAAACCATTGAGTCATTTCTAAAATGGTCACTAAACTTTATTTTTTTCAATGTGGCCATTAAAGTTCTAAAATCACTTTAAATAGATCATTCCGTCTAATTCTATCCAAATAGAGTCGTTAAGTCCTATCATGTCACGTGGACTTACATGTAATTTGTCAAGAGCATTTGTGTTCATATAATGACACATATTGTTATTAAACTATTGAGTCATTTTTAAAATAGTCGCTAAACTTCAATGTTTTTAGTTTGGCCATTGAAGTTCTAAAATCACTTAAATAAGTCATTCCATCCAATTCGGTCCAAATAGAGCCGAAAGTCTAATGATGATAACAGCAGTAGCTAGAGCTTGCAAAACATAGCTTGACTCAATTAAAAAGGGATTATCTCAATAAATGGGATAGAAAATATTAATGAATTTTATCCCCATTTTTTACACCTTAAAATTGGTAAATTATAAATTTATGCTCAATGAAATATTTTAAATGAATTTAGATGTAATGAGAGTTTTGCAAATGATTGGATTACAAAAAATGAGTTGAACGAGACACAAAATAGAAATTAAATATATTAGGTTGGGTCAATCGACCCAACATGCATCAAATTAGAGTTAGGCAAGACTAGTCGGATTGACCTGTCATGGGTGCAGGTTGAAAGTTTTCAACCTATTTTAAAAACAAATTGGATTATGGTTGAAACCAACAAATTCAAATTTGAGTTGACTCGACTGGAATTTGGTCAACCCAACCCATTTACCATGTCCAGCAACAGCAGCAACCTATTTTAAAAACGAATTGGATTATGGTTGAAACCAACAAATTTAAGTTTGAGTTAACTTGACTGGAATTTGGTCAACTCAACCCATTTACCATGTCCAGCAACGGCAGCTACAATATGCTTGCTAGGCCTTACAAAGTCCTTTTGTACTTTGGGGGGAACAACCTATTTAGTTCACGATCAATCTCTAGCATTTTCACCTATTATATTGGGAATACAACAAATAAAGTGAAACAATACATTAGGAATTGGACCTAATGGCTCTATTTGGATGAAATTCGATGGAATGACTTGTTTAAAGTGATTTTAGAACTTCAATGGTCAAATTGAAAAAAAATGAAAATTTAGTAACCATTTTAGAAACGACCCAATAGTTTAGTCACTATATGTGTCATTACATGAACACAAATACCCTTGATAGATCATATGTGAGATGACGTGATGGGACTTAATGGCTTTATTTAAATGAAACTAGATGAAATGACCTATTTAAAGTGATCTTAGAACTTTAATAGTCAACTTGAAAAAAATAAAAATTTAGTGACCATTTTATAAACAACCCCCTAGTTTAGTCCCAAATATGTTTTGGGTGGTGGGACCTCATGAACTGCTTCAGCCGGTAATAGCCTTTCCTTCTCAAAAACGGTAACATTATAATAGGAGAGAGAGAGAGAAAGAGAGAGAGAGAAGAATACAATCACTTGCACTTCTTCTTTCAGCTCAGATTTGTCTGAGAGAGGAGTCTTCCATGTAGATGATCTTCTGGTCTTCTCTTTAGGCATAGACACAACAGAAAGTGTCAAAAAGATCGCATCTTTACCGATTCTTCTGCTTCTTTCATCTGTTGCAAGAACATGGAAGCCAATGCTGGGTTGGTGGCTGGATCCCACAAGCGAAACGAGTTCGTGAGGATTCGGCACGAAGGGGAAGTTGGGGTCTGTCTCTTTTCCCACTCTTTTGCTCTTGTTCACATCAAAATCGGATTTTTAATGTTTTCTCTGTCGCTTGATGTGATTTGGTGCTTGGGTCTGATTGTGGGCTGTCTGGTTCTGTGAGTTGAGTTTGTTTTTTGGGGTTTTTTTTGTCGATTACAGTGTGGATCTTGCTTTTTCTCAATACCCATGTGGTTGCATTTTGCTGGTTTGACTTTGAATTGAGGTTTTTTACTTTTGATTGGGAATTGGGTGTTGATTAAATGGATCAATTAGTGACTTTTGCCCTTTAGTGTTCATAAATTCTGGGTTTTGGGGAGTTTGCAGCGGTCGTTTGATTGAATTTGTTGGCTTTTGTTATGAGGAATGATTGATGTATTTTGTTGTGTTCAAATTTGACTGTTAAAACTGAGATTGTTATGGCTAAGGTGCTCCAAAGTTCAGTTTTTTAATTTAGATCTGTTCACAATTATATGTTTTCTATGGATGGTTGTTGGTCCTAGTTCTTATTCCTTATTACCCTCTATTAAAGCAATGTGTTAAATCTACTTGCATTGCTTTGGTTTTCATGAGCTGTATCTTGCTCATATTGCATCTCCCTTTGTTTTTAATCATTAATGAAAAAACATACAGTAAAAGATGATAAGGTTCATATTAGAGAAAAAACAGAACAGTGTAAAAGAGGCATGTACCATCATTGAAGCTACCAAGGGGGGTGTATCGAAAACCCCTTGCCTAGCTAAGGCATCCAGCATGCTATTAGCAGATCTATTGATATGACAAAAGGCCACCTGCATTTGAAAAACTAAAATTTTAATATCCATAAGATGAACTGAAACTTCCATGGCCTCGAAGCGTCTGAAGATAACCAGTTGACCGCATTTAGATGAATCGCTTTGCACAACTAAATTGCCTTGAAAAGAAGAGACAATATGAAGGGCCTCTAGAATAGATAGAATAGATGAATTGCATTTCCTTGTTGATGTGTGTGTTTGGAGTGTTAGTGTGTAGAAATTGAAACGTTTTGTCCCTCTGTTAGGTGGGACTTGTGTATTTTCCCATTTGGGATTGCAAGTATAACTTAAGTAATTGTTGGAGATTGTTGTTTTCCCTCACTGGGTCTTAAGTTACAGTGATCTGTTTTGTCAGATCTGTGACCATGACAATTTCGTTAAAAGAAATTTGGCAACAACCTGTTTGGTTCTATCTGGGCCTACTTTCCCTTTTAATTTTTCTTTTTGGTTTGAAAGTGGATTCTTGTAGCTTCTTTTTTCGGAGCGTGTTTGTCACAAGTTGGGGATAATATTTCTTATTATATTTTCTTGGATGCTCCGTTTGATAGAACTTTCCAGTTAATATCTGTTTTCAGTTTTTGAGAATTCACATGTGCTAAGTAGTCAGAAATTTTAACATCCTGTCGTTCTTTAGCTGTTCAGAACAAATAAAATTGCGATTTTAATGGTTGTATTAACAGCAAAAACAACAATGACAATGATGGTGATAATAATTTTGGGTGCATTAGGTGCGCTCTGCTTTTTTGTATTCTTTTTATTTTTTTAGTGTTAGCAATTTTATTGACTGAATTTATTGTAACCTTTTTCATATTGAGCTTTACAGGTTTAGTCTATGATAGAACATCCTTAAAAAAAAGAATAATTGGAATATTCCTCTTCTAATTACAGAGTATTTGTCCTGTTCTAATTGAAGAAAGTCTTCTGTATGTGTTACTTCTGCTGTTCTTTCAATTGGCATTCTGTTACTGATTGACTTAATGATGTTGGGGTGGCTTGATACTCCAAATTGATCTGGGTTGTCAGGGAAACCTGACTGTAATATATGTATAAATTACAGCCATTCCTCATTGATATGCAATATACCAACAGTGAACAAAACATTATGAAAACTTCTAAACTTTTATGCTATACATGGTTACACTTATAAACTGTTTTGCTGGAGAGAGGTTTTATTCAAATATGGCTTTCTGTTTTAGAATCATTCCAGGAATTCTGATGGGTTTGTTTTTGTGGATAATTCAGCCGAAGCCCCTGAAGCATTTGAATAGCCAAGCATGTCAGATTTGTGGAGATACTGTAGGGCTTACTGCTACAGGTGATGTTTTTGTCGCTTGCAATGAGTGTGCTTTCCCAGTTTGCCGGCCTTGCTATGAATATGAGCGAAAAGATGGAAATCAGTCTTGTCCTCAGTGCAAGACCCGGTACAAAAGACACCGAGGTTAGCTTTTTTCTCTTGAGCTCTTTTTGTAGTCTATCCATTTGATTAGTTGAAAGATATCTTTTAGTGTCTCTCAAGTCCCTTCCAAGTTGATTGTTGGTCTTGTAATTGGCTATAGATTTCGCGTTAATGATAATACCATGTATGAAATTTCAGGAAGTCCTCGAGTGGAGGGAGATGATGACGAGGATGATGTTGATGACCTGGAAAATGAGTTTGAGTATGCTCGTGGAAATAGAAAGGTGACACAGCAGAGGCAAGTGCAAGGACGGGGAGAAGATGATCTGTCAGCTTCTTCTAGACATGATCCCATTCCACTTCTCACCAACGGGCAGCCGGTATGATAAAATAAAAAATAAAAAAATTATTTACTTGTACTCACTTAAAACTGGTGACTGCTTTACATCATAAATCATTAGCTTGCAATGGTGGATGATATTTTTAAGGGTACATCTCAGTTTTTTGGTTTGTCATTTTAGAGCTGATCCAAGGATTTTGGCACTGGTATTGGGAGCTGTACTGGTTGATGTATATGTGAAATTTTATTTTTAATTGAGTAACATAGAAACAAAAACCGTTTGCTTTGAACTATAATAGGGAAGAAGCCCAATAAATTTTTGGCAGGAAACATTTGTTAAGTTTTATGAAAAACCTTGAGTCCATGCTCACATTATATTTGACCTTTTCAGGTCTCTGGGGAAATGCCTGCTACACCAGACTATCAGTCATCAAGAGGTGCTACATCAGGTCCGCTAGGATCTGGTGAAAAACGTGCTCTACCTTTTGTTGACCCAAGCATGCCAGGTATCATATATTTTTTAATTTTGTAGTTTGAACTTGGAAATCATTCCATTTTTTCCCCTGAAACAAGTGTCTGTTTGACCAGTCCTTTAACAATGTTTGTGATTTGAGAGCAGTTCCAGTGAGGATTGTGGATCCTTCAAAGGACTTGAATTCTTACGGGCTTGGAAACGTCGACTGGAAGGAAAGGGTTGAAGGGTGGAAACTCAAACAGGAAAAAAATATGATGCAAGTGACTAGCAGATACACCGAAGGAAAAGGGGACATAGAAGGAACTGGTTCCAATGGTGAAGATCTGCAAACGTATGTAGTTGTAATTTGCGTTTATTTATTTGTACTGCTCTTAACTGCAACAAAATTCCTATGATTTCCTTTATTGTTTTGTGTATATGAGGTCATGGTTCTTATCACACCATGACACCGATGCTGAAAAGCTAAAAAACTTTTTTCAATAAACTTAGGAGTTTTGACCTGAAATATACAGTATTTGATATCATCACTATGGACTTTCTTTTTCTTTTCTTCCTTTTTTTTTTATTTTGGGTCTTTCATTTATTTATTTTTATTTTTATTATTACTAGTTTTTTTTGGGTTTTGTTTTGTTGGGGTGGGGGGGGGGGGGGGGGGGGGGGGGTTTGTTTGGTTTTGGGTTTGCGCAATGTGAAAAGCTTCCACCAATGTTGAGGGGTTTTCTGACCATGACCTCTCCTAGTTCCACACCTACTGTCTGGCTTGCCTATCATAATACCTTCCGGATGAATGCCTTAGTTTGTCACGAGGGTACTCTCTTAGGTCACACAAGCAAATGAATAAATTGGTGATACTCCTCTCAAGTAAATACCATATGAGGTTTCCAGGGCAAATGATGTTATTCTAGATGGTGTTCTTTCAGCTGATTCAAGCTTGAAATTGGAGCACTGATGTCCATCATGAGTTAATACATATATTGCTTCTTCTTTTTTTGTGTGTGGAAATTTCAAACTTTCGTCTACCAACTCTTCCAATTTTTTCCAAGTATTAGACAGAACTAATAATTTCATTGTTCTGGCAGTGCTGATGATGCTCGTCAGCCTTTGAACCGGGTGGTGCCTATTTCTTCTTCCCAACTTACCCCTTACCGAGTAGTGATCATACTTCGGCTCATTATATTGGGTTTCTTTCTTCAATACCGGGTTACACATCCCGTGGACGATGCATATCCCTTGTGGCTAACATCTGTTATATGTGAGATATGGTTTGCTTTGTCTTGGCTTCTGGATCAGTTCCCAAAATGGTCTCCTATCAACCGTGAAACGTATCTTGACAGGCTTGCACTGAGGTTAGTTGAACTTCCAATCTGGTCATTTCATTCTTTCTTAGGCTTGTTTCGTGCTGTTGAGCACAAGGACTTGTTCTGTACTCCTTTTAATTGGCATTTATTGAACAGATACGATCGGGATGGGGAGCCTTCACAGTTAGCTCCTATTGATGTCTTTGTTAGTACAGTGGATCCTCTCAAAGAGCCCCCGCTTGTGACTGCTAACACTGTGCTGTCCATCCTTGCTGTGGATTATCCTGTTGACAAGGTTTCATGTTATGTTTCTGATGATGGTTCAGCAATGTTAACCTTTGAAGCACTGTCAGAGACTTCAGAGTTTGCAAGGAAGTGGGTGCCTTTCTGCAAGAAGCATAATATTGAGCCTAGGGCTCCAGAATTTTACTTTGCTCAAAAGATCGATTATTTGAAAGATAAAATACAACCTTCTTTTGTCAAAGAGCGCCGGGCAATGAAGGTAAATCCTAAAATATTCGTTAAGAAGATTGTCAAGTTGCCTCAACTTGATGGAGTCTTTGATCCAGTTCAGGGGGTTAACTTTCTGTTGAGAGGAAATATAAATTCTTAATCATATCATTTTGGTATACCAGTTCGTGGATCACTGGCAAATGACTTAGATATCTAAAGGTGTGCTCCGACCAATTCAATTACTGGTTGAACAAAACAAAAGGGCACTTTTTTGGTCAAGCATCTTTCTGTTAAATGAGGCTAAACTTGACTACAACACAACATATGTGCTTTTTCTGATAGAAACTCACTTGATGGGGTTTCAGTCAACTTGATCTTTTTCAGTCAACTTGATCTGGAGTTTAATTTTCTAAACCCAGCGAATTATGTTATGGCTATTAGTACTTTGAAATTGTTAAGATCCCATTCATCTTGATCAGACAAGTTATTAAGTTCTTGTTTATTCAGAGAGAATATGAAGAATTCAAAGTACGGATCAATGCTCTTGTTGCTAAAGCACAGAAAACCCCTGAAGAAGGTTGGACAATGCAAGATGGGACTCCATGGCCCGGGAATAATCCTAGAGATCATCCTGGCATGATTCAAGTAATATCAACCTTTCCAAAGCATTCTCATTCCAAGAAACTGCTCTTTTTTCTCATTTTTTTGTTGTTCAAACTAGGTATTCTTAGGCCACAGTGGGGGCCTTGATACCGATGGCAATGAGCTACCGCGACTTGTTTATGTTTCACGTGAGAAACGACCAGGCTTCCAACATCATAAGAAGGCTGGAGCAATGAATGCACTGGTCTGTTATCCATTGGTTTCATTGATTACTGGTTACCTGTAATGTTTTAGCGAATTCACTGAGCGAAATTTGTTCACTTGGTGTGCAGATCCGAGTGTCAGCTGTCCTTACCAATGGTGCATATCTTCTGAATGTTGACTGTGATCATTACTTCAATAACAGCAAAGCTCTTCGGGAAGCAATGTGTTTCATGATGGATCCAGCCTTGGGAAGAAAAACATGTTACGTGCAGTTCCCTCAGAGATTTGATGGAATTGATCTGCACGACCGATATGCCAATCGTAATATCGTCTTTTTTGATGTATGTTCACTCTCTTTTATATGAATTGAAGTTGAGGAACAATACCATGTTCAATTGTGCTTCCTTATGTCTCTTTAAGAACATAGACATGGGCCTGCTTTTTGGTGTTCCAAACCACTTATCTAATGGCGTTGTTGTGGACGGTTCATGTCTGGAAGGTGATCTTAATTGTCCGTGTGTATGTCAATTAAGGACCATAGGCTTTAACTTTCTTCCTAAAATCTGCCGGAACTAGGATCACCTGACATTGAAAATCACTAGGCTTGGCCATCTCCAGATATGGCTCAAAACATGATTAAATGAAATTTCTGTAGGTGGGACCCAGCTATTAGAAATAATTCCATTTCTGTTGATCAGCATCATGTTATACTCATCATTCTATGAAGAAAATTATTTCCATATCAATTGCAATATTTTGCAGATCAACTTGAAAGGTCAGGACGGCGTCCAGGGACCAGTGTATGTGGGAACAGGATGCTGTTTTAATAGGCAAGCTTTATATGGGTATGATCCAGTCTTGACAGAGGCTGACTTGGAACCCAACATCATTATCAAGAACTGCTGTGGTTCACGAAAGAAGGGAAGGAGTGGAAACAAGAAGTACATTGATAAAAAGAGGGCAATGAAAAGAACTGAATCCACTGTTCCCATCTTCAGTATGGAGGACATAGAAGAAGGTGTTGAAGGTAAGAAAGATTTCACCCAAGTGATTAACTTTTTCCCTCTTTCTTTCATAAATCCTTTTACATCCAACTATAAACAGAAGACACGCAGCATTTTTCCTAATTGTGAACTTCAAAAACAACTAAATTGGAGACTCAAATTTAACTCCTTAGAATATATATTAAGTAAATAACAAAATCCTATTTATGTCCAGCTATAAGATTTGGTTTTCAGGTTATAATAATTGTTCTCCATGTGATGCTTTATGATTGAATGGAAGGAACCTGCATGCATCTTCAGTTCTTCACATAGTGGATACTACTAATTCAAAACTGAAAATTCTGGTTGTTCCTTTGTGCATCTTTACTGTAAGATTTGGTCTCCCAAAAATAAAAATTGGAAACAATTTATAATAATTGTTCTCCATGCGGGCTTTGCGATTGAATGGAAGAACTTACACAGATCTTTACTCAATGCAACCTCCCCATCCCCTTATGATTTGTGTGTGTTTGTGTTTATCATTAGAGCCTTGTCCCAACTATGTTGATACGTGAATTCTTTATTCTCCATTTTGATCTATCTTGAGCCAAATGCTTTGTTTGATTGTGCTTTTTTAGATTTTTCTTTACTCCTTACTACTTCTATCCATGTCTTCTTTAGCCTATCCCTTTTCCTTGGTGGGCCATCAACCTCCATAGAAAAACTTTCCTTAATGACATTGTCACTGGCCTGATGCAAAACAACTCAAACAGGTCTCTAAATTATCAGTTATTGATGCTACCCTTAAATACTCTAGAAAGCATTCATTTCTAATTCTATCTTTTTAAGTTTTAGCACACGTCCATCTCATCACACTAATCTTTGTTACACTTGATTTGTGCACATGTTGCATCTTGATTGGCCAACATTTCGCTTCATAGGTCATAGCTAGTCTAACACCATCATTTAATTTTATTTCTGCCTTCAATTTTGTTGGTATGCACCGTTCACAAAGCACCCTAGAAGCATGTCTCCATTTCAACCATCCTAGTCTTATTTTCACATTCAACATCTTTCTGAATCTCTCCAGCTTTGTTACAAGCCAAGGTATTAGCATGAATCTCTTTTTGTGGTATCTCTTGGGCTTCAATTCTCATTAGAGTTTTGCCTCTTTCACATCTTCACTAAGTTGCAATTCATATACTGTCTATGTATGACTTATTTAAAGGCTCTTGATTCTAAAGCTTCTTGTCATCTCTCAGCTTTTGCATTCACGCCATTTTTGATTCATTTACCAATACTATATATCATTTGCAAACAACATAGACCAAGGTACCTCCTCTCGAATATGAGTGTTTAACTAATCCATAATTAGTGCAAAGAGATAAAGGGGGTCAAAGATGACTTCTAATACAAACCTATGATCACTATAAACTCATCTATTTCCACAAATAGTTCTTGCTCTCCCCTATACATGTCTTTATGCCAATATAACCTCTTGGGACCCTCCTTTTTTCTAAAATTGACCAAATTAAATCTCTAGGTAATTGGAGGCTTTCTCCAAATTGATGAAGACCATATTAAGATTTGTACTCTTCTCTCCATATGTTTGCATTAATTGCATAAGTGAGAAGATAGCTTTCATAGTTCACCTCCTTGGTATGAAACCAAACAAATTTTCAAATATCTTATTCTATTGTCTAAGTCGTTGCTTTGTTACTCCTGATATTGCTTTGTCACTCTTTCTCATATTTTCATGGTGTGATTCATGTTTAATCCCACGATATCGGTGCAACTTTGTATATCTCCTTTATTCTTGTATGTACAACACCTATTCTCCATTCATTCAACATTTCTTTATCCTTAATATCGTATTGAACAGCCTAGTTAACCAAATGTATCAAGTTTCTCATAAGCATGTCCAAGCCTCTATCGAAATACCATCTGACTCCATAATCATCCTTGTTTTTAATTTTTTCCATTGCTTTCTTTACATCTGCTATCCTAATTTTGTAATGAAAGGTATGTCCAGCTAATGACATATTTTCTCTTGATCCTAAGCATCCTATGGAATCTTCATTTAAAAATTTTTTAAAATATTTTCTCCACCTTTCTTTAATATCACTGTCCTTTACTAGAATCTTTTGGTTGTTCTCTATACATCTGACATGATCAATGTTCCTACTGTTTTTTGCTGTTTGGCCAACTGTTTTTTGTAATATATGTCTATAGATGTGATTGTACACAGTTTTTCTTGGTTAGTCATGTTACTCTACTCATCTGCGGGTTAGAATTGTGAACCGACAAATAATAAGATAATAAAATCCCTAACCATTCAGGGGTGTTTGGGTAAATGCATAGCGTAATATCAACAAATTTGAATATCGTAAGATTTCATTATCATAGAACAAAATAGTGTCATATTATGATATTGTGTTATGGTGTTTGACAATTTTCACAAATTTCAATCGACCTTTGTAAGTGTTTGGAAATTTATAAAAAAACTCACAATATGATATACTGATCAAGATATTGGGAGAAAGTAATCAATTGACCTCAATGCAAGACCCACTAATTAGTAATCACAAGTGTCAGTAGCAATGGTATGACTCATCTATTGTTTAAAAATCACAGGGTTAAATGTTAAAACATTAGATCCAAGCAATGTTGTTTAATTAAGGGGGGTCCACCAACGTTGGTGAATGTAGTGTAATAAATCTAATGGCGATTATCACAATTTACCGTATCTAGTCTTTTTTATTTATTTATAGTAAAACCTTTTCTAATGTTAGACATCATTGATGAATCCATCTATGAGAATCATTGTGGCACCCATTTGATGTTTGTAGTCACATTAACACTAGGGGAGCTATGTAATAGTGGGACCTATTCAATGATGGCAAACTGATAATTCCAATCACAATTCAATCTTGTTAATTAGTATGGGACACGACTAGTTATGGTAGTATGGGACCCACCTAATGTTGGTAATCATGATGGAAGCCCCCCTAGTATGACATTTGTGGGATCCACCTAATATTGATAATTACCAAGGGCTATGTAATTATGATAGGTTATAGAACTCCACATTAAATTTGTAGGCACTGTGGGGATAGTGGCTTTGCTGTAAGAATCATTTATGTTTAAACTTATAGTGGGTCATTATAATTAATGGTTGCTTATGAGCTCTCCAATGTTTTTTTTTTACTAATTTTATACAGCATATCCTTCAATAATTTAATATGTAGGTTTTTGGGAAGAAAGTGAGAAGTTGTAAGATACTTTCTAAGTTATCCAACTGAGATATTGTAAGATACTTTCTAAGTTATCTAAACACCTCCCGTTTAGGTGAATAGATTATATTCTAAACTAGTAGATAATATAACAAAATCTCTTGAAATATCTCATTTCCAAATGCCTGGGCCCATTTGTTTGCAGTGGGTAAAGTAAAAATAGTGTAAAAGTTGGATCAGTGATAGTTTTTTGTACCTGACATCTAATTGGATGGAAGGGGTGGGATAGAAATAAATTGCATTATAATCAAAATTTTTACCCCATTTCAAAAATTGGTTTCGATGGGACCTTTCTGCTACATACCCCATTTCAAAAGCTGCAGTGGATGGGACCTTTCTAGTACAATTATCTCTACTTATTTATCCATCTCTGTACTTCATCTCATCCCAACATACCATAGTAGATGAAAACGTGAATGGCAGCAAGGAAGTAAGGACGATAGTGTCTACTTTTTACAGTCAATGCAACTTTATCTGGAAAGTTAATGAAGTCAAATGGGAAAAAGACAAAAATTTACTTTATGTCTACACCTTCAGTCCAAACACACTTGGTGTGAATTCAACTTTCAAGTTTTATCCCAATTTTACCCTAGCTTTTTGATGATTTGACAGACCACTCCATTTTACTCTACTTCACCCACAAATCAAACAGGCCCTAAGATACAATAGTTTTGGCATTGTTAAGTCCTAATGCTTGTTGGTGGTTGTAGGTGATATTGGAGTACCTTCATTTGTTATCCAATCAACTGTATTTGGCTGTATACACTTTCGAGGAGCCGATAAAAGTCTTTCTGGAGTTATAAAATAAATTTTTTTGGCTCCCAAAGTGCCCTGGAGAAAAATACAGCTCTATGGTTGAGTGATCTTATCCATAAATTGCACATTTCCTGGACCCTTTGTCATGTAACAGCTTACCTAATTGCTATTATGGGCGCTTCTTTTAATTAAGATGACATGCATATCATTGTTTGGATGTCTGTTCTAAAAAAAGAAGAAGAGGTTTTTCCCTATTTAAAAAAGAAAGGTTACTTGCGTAATTAAAATAAGTTTTTTCCACACGGGCACACAGCCCCATTTACATAATGAATATCTGCTGCCAGTGGTTCTGTACATTTTTCCTATGAACAAAGAATTTTTACCCTTACATCCATTGACAATATAGAATACATTGCTGTCATGCAGGCTTTGATGATGATAGGTCTCTGCTTATGTCCCAAAAGAGCTTAGAGAAGCGATTTGGTCAGTCTCCAGTGTTCATTGCATCCACCTTCATGGAACAGGGAGGGATACCACCATCGACAAATCCAGCATCACTTCTGAAGGAAGCCATCCATGTCATCAGCTGTGGTTATGAGGACAAGACCGAGTGGGGGAAAGAGGTGAGCTAGATGTCTGGCATAATAAATTGGGAGAGATATGCGCTCCTTGGTCCTTGAGTTGTATGGGTGGGGGGCCCATGTTTGAGGTATCCAGAGTGTTATCTTATAATATCTATTTATGATTGTCTATGATACAAAACTTTCCAGAGCAATCATAGCTATCTAATAATGGCATTTATTGTGTACTTTCAAAAAAGGCATTTATTGTGAAGAAATGTCAACTGTTGCTGTTTTGCTTTCTGTACTGTCTGTTTCCAAGACATTGGCTGAAGGGACCAGAATGTCTTGTCATGGAAAATTTTGGACAATGTTCCCCAGGATGTCCCATCTGATCCTGGATTGGTTCCATTGGGCCCATTTTTACATCGTTTTCGACTCAAGATTTTTATAAATTCTTGTCAATGAAGTATGGATATGAATCATGTTATAACTGGACTGTACTAATTTGTGCAGATTGGGTGGATTTACGGTTCTGTGACCGAAGATATTCTGACTGGGTTTAAAATGCATGCCCGAGGATGGATATCAATCTATTGCATGCCTCCCCGCCCTGCATTTAAAGGATCTGCACCTATAAATCTTTCTGATCGTCTGAACCAAGTTCTTCGATGGGCTTTGGGATCTATTGAGATCCTGCTGAGTAGACATTGCCCCATATGGTATGGTTACAGTGGAAGGTTGAAGTGGTTGGAGAGGCTGGCCTACATCAACACCATAGTCTATCCCATAACCTCCATTCCTCTGATTGCCTATTGTATTCTTCCAGCAATCTGCCTTCTCACAGGAAAATTCATTATACCTGAGGTTAGAAACAATTCTGCACCCTTTGTTACTTCTATATTTATTGTTATCTAACAGTCTTTTGTATCGGTGTAGTTGTGCAACAGCATATTTTCCCTTATGTATGTGTTTATACCTTGTGAGGAATTTTTCATAATTTTTCTTTACTGGTGCTGCTGCTGCTTTGATTTTGTGGCCATAAAAGAGACTAATAGTTTGGTATTCTTAATTCTGTGTGCATCTAGACTCTACTTCTGTCACATTCTTCTGCCCTAGTTAGGTAGTGGAAGTAGCCTCTGTTCACTAGAGTCATATAATATGGCAGTGGTAAAATGATACAAACTATTGATTTGCTGTGTAGAGGTCATCCATCGAAAATATTATATATATATATATATATTTTATGTGCATCATCCATTCCAGGACTTTGTAGGTCTTGATCTATTTACTTGCAAGCTGTAGACACTAAATGGTTGCTCAAAGAAATTCATTATTTAGAAAACCTCCTTTCTGGCAGCCCTTTAGGTCCTTAACGCTGCAACCAATCTACACTGGGCTTCATTCCGGAGTAAACTGCCCTAATACCAAGCATCAATCAACTTTGCCATGGGTCAGTGGCACTCAGTGCCATTCCCTAAATGATGACCCTTGTCAGACAATAAAAAGGGTAGTCAAGCATACCAAATGCTCTTTTCTGGAAGCGTTTTAGGAATTCTTGATGTTTGATGTTTCTCCTACTATAAGAATGAAAGCGATAGAAAACTGAATCTGGGGGTCCAAAATGGAATTTTTTTTCCAAAGGGAATAAAAAATGAGAAACTATGATTTAGTTGCGGGCATTGGTAAAATGTACCCTGAGATATATATAATTTTAATGTATAGAATGGAATTGACTCCAAAGAGAGATATATACTTGATTTCAATATAGATGCCTTTTTTCTTTTGCATGATTCTTCTTGCTGCCTCGTCTCTGAGGAGATGTATTTTTTTGACACTTGCTGTCTATTGCAGATAAGCAACTTTGCTAGTATGATTTCAATATACATGCCTTTTTTCTTTTGCATGATTCTTCTTGCTGCCTCGTCTCTGAGGAGATGTTTTTTTTTGACACTTGCTGTCTATGGCAGATAAGCAACTTTGCTAGTATGTGGTTCATTCTACTGTTCGTTTCCATTTTCGCAACTGGAATCCTGGAGCTCAGATGGAGTGGGGTTGGGATCGAGGACTGGTGGAGGAATGAACAATTTTGGGTGATTGGCGGTACATCAGCACATCTCTTTGCCGTTTTTCAAGGACTTTTGAAGGTGCTAGCTGGAATTGACACCAATTTCACTGTCACGTCTAAGGCATCTGATGACGATGGCGATTTTGCAGAGCTGTATGTGTTCAAGTGGACAACACTTCTCATTCCTCCAACGACTGTACTTGTTGTGAACCTCGTGGGGATTGTTGCAGGAGTCTCTTATGCTATAAACAGCGGTTACCAATCATGGGGTCCACTTTTTGGCAAGCTTTTCTTTGCCATATGGGTAATTGTCCATTTGTATCCTTTCCTCAAGGGTCTATTAGGCCGGCAGAACCGTACACCTACCATCGTCATTGTTTGGTCAATCCTCCTTGCTTCCATCTTCTCTTTGCTGTGGGTGCGGATCGATCCTTTTACAACTTCCACCCAGAAAGCCACAACGGGCCAATGTGGTATTGACTGCTAAGTCTTAGAAAATGGTTCTTCTCTCTCTCTCTCTCTCTCTCTCTCTCTCTCTCTCTCTCTCTCTCGTGTAAACTAGAAAGAAGCAGAAAAAAACACTATTTCAGGTCAGTTATATTATATTGTTAGTCCAGAGTGTTTTAAGTGTGACCAACATTTGAGGTCTTTTTGTTTTGTTTCTTATTCTCTTGTTCACTTTCATATAATTTATTTTGTTGTGCAGTATCCGATGATTGTACTTGTCAAGAACTTAATGAGAACACTATTTATGGGTTTCATTTGTCTACAATCATGTTGGCATTCAGCGGGTCTATATAATATATACATGCATCACGTATTTTGCTGATTAAATCAGTGCTTTTCATGAAACAATGTAGCGTTTCAGGTCCGGCTGTTTGGTGCATTATTTCGTTCCCATATAAAATGCATTTACAACTCATTGGGGTAAAAAAGATTGGGATATTATCCGTACAAATGCCCTTAAATCTGATATTTATCTTAAAATGGATGAAATTTAAATATTTCCTGCAGTGCTATTCATACAACAATGGTGTGATATTGCACAACCTTAGGACATTGCAAAGGGCGATGTGTGTGATATCCTACAATTGTAGGATATCCAGTCTGATGTCTGTGATATCGAATGACCTGAGAAAATCACATGAATAATTATGTGGGAAATACCTAAACTCTGCCAGGTACGGCTGTATGGGCAATATTCCAAAAAGCATTTGTAGCTGGCAACATTCTCACTGCATCCGTTGGGCACTTTTCTGCCATGAGATTCTCACCGCACTCTCCTGCCATGAGATTCTCACAAGGCAAAGCCAAGTGAAGGTGAAGAATAATCTGGCAGGGTTTGTATACATTAACGCATGTTTTCTAATGTAGATCAATCCAACCATCCAAATCCAGGTCCTCATTGTTGGGTTTATGTCTTGTATTCCGGTTTAGCCGGATGAGTCCACTGGGTTAGCCAGGGACTGGTTTAAGGTCAAGGGTATTTTGGTACTTGTGCCGGGGTTTTCTTGGTGGCCAAGAAAGCGGAGACTATATATGTATAGTCTGTAACCCTAGACCTTGCGGCGTCAGTTGCACGTGGTGTTCCCACACCGCGTAGGAGAGATGAGGTGAGAGAGTGGGAATCTCTTGTATGCTTTACTTGTTATAGTAAAGATGTTCGTCCTCCTGTGCCCGTGGATGTAGCCCTGTTTAGGTGAACCACGTAAATCTCGTGTCTCTTCTTGTGTGTGGCTTGTTCTTGTTGATCTTGTGATTGATGGATGTGCATAACGGGTGATGTCAGAAAATCACAACACTCATTGAACATATCTTATTTGTATGTTCATTTATTATTTTTTTAATCACCCTGTGTTTTTAATTTCTATTGATTCTAATGCAGACAAATAGGTCCTAAGTGTTTTTTAGATGTTTGAAAATAAGAGGCCTTATTCCTATCCAAATTCAGAAGAACTAGTGGAGTTATTTCCTTGAGGGTTGGTTGCGTTTAGATGGACCTGAGCCCAATAAAAGGCATTGGTCTTTCTAATCCATTTGACTTCTAGTTCTTTTCTGAAAGAAGGTTAATTTATTCGAATGGTATTGGGTATTATCGGTGCCAGAGAGTGTATTTTGTTAAATGCTCGTGTCCTGATTCCAGCTCATCAAAGAAGAACTAAAAGACCCTATATTGTCCATTGGCTACATAGCTCAGTTTGTTAGGGACATGTATGTAGAAGAGTGCATTAGTTCGAATGTCTAATGTAGCACACAAAATAATAAAAAAAAGAAAAGACAAAAAAACCCCACCCCGAATTGAAATGAGATTTATGAAACGACGACATTATGTATTCTTGTTTTGAAATCGAAGGATCCAAGTTTTATTTGTAGTCCACATGTATTCTTGTTTTGGATCGAAGGACCCAAGTTTTATTCATAGTCCACATGGTGGAACAAAATCATCATCATCATGACCGTCAAAATCGTATCCCAGCTATGTTGGTGTACTCTATATAAATTTTATTATTATTATTATTATTCTAATGGGGGGTGCTCAATATTTTGTACTTGGAGGCCCATTTTCATCAAGAGTATATCCTCTTAGACTTGGATGCACAAGATGCACGAGGGATTCAAGAGAAACTCCATAGTGAGATTAACCTATTAAAAACTTAAACCTCTCTAAGTAATCTGCCTCTTCTTGTAAAAGATGTGGTAGAACTTTATTCCGATAAGAATTTGTCTTACAGTAAGATTGGGAGTAGATTAATAATGCATACAAAATAAATTATATGTTTTTTATATTACTAACCATAAACTCAATCAAAATAAAAATACACTCAATCTTACTCTCATTTGAGTTAAAAATTCTATTATATTCTAGATAAGAGAAGGGTATTTATTTTGAGCCACTCAAATTTTACTAGGTGAGCTTCCAGTAGTATCTCACTCGAATTTCTCACACATATCTAGCGTCGAGGTTGGATTTGGATTCTCCAATTTTAATATGGACTTCAAACTAGATATACAAACAGGTGGAATCCTGGACAGAACCAGAGAATCAAATGAGCAGTTGAATACTATGTAAAAATTATCAATGCCTCTTGTGTGGGATGTCAAATCTAAAAGTTGTTCCAATGCCGATACCTCTTGAATTATTCAGTATCATTGGTATTTGTTCTTGACATAGTCAGAGCATCCACCTGAAAAAAATTGGGAAAAGCTCTTTTTGCCTCGAGGGAGATTTCAACTTGCTTTTGGAAAATCTCCAAGTCACACAACCACCACCTCCCTGTATGGGTGTCATGGATTGCACGACAGGGAAGACGTTTGGTCCAGAACCTTCCCACCTTTGATGTGGTTAGATGCACGGAATTAGCTAAGCATTTTATTCGAACAAATGTAGAACCAGAACGGATGGTTTTGTGCCTATTACTAGTTCTTCCTCCCGCGTTGAGACCAATCATTCAGATAGATGGGGGTAAACTAATGAGTTCGGATATTAATGAACTCTAGCGAAGAGTTATCTATCGGAACAATACTCTTGCCGATTCATTAACAACAAGTAGATCTATGCCAGATCTATGCCAGGGGAATTAGTAATGTGTCTGCAGAAATTGCTACAAGAAGCTGTGGATACACTTCTTGATAATGGGATCTGTGGACAACCAATGAGGGACGGTCATCATAAAGTTCACAAGTCATTTTCAGATGTAATTGAAAGCAAAGAAGGAAGATTTCGTGAGACTTTTTGTGATGGTGGGAAATATGTTATTTTGCCTTTTTGTGATGGATGGAAGATGTTTTTCCCAGTAGGCAGGGAATTATGACTTGTAAAATCCATCTTACTGCAAACTAAAAGCTAATGATGAAATTGATCACCTTCCCTCTGTTGATATTTCAAATCAAGCGTTTTGCCTGAGTAGAAATGATCTGTGCCCGTCGTTCAGGCCACACTTGGGCGTGTTCTTATCCTCAACTGTCTCAAAATTATAGTCATCATCTTACATGTTGATCTCTCTCCCTCTCTCTCAAAGAAACAAGTCATTGGTAGTTTGAGAGCTAAAGAGGGAAATGGGCTAGAACTCGCTTTAAATTTGAAATCTGAAAGAAAAGGAGAAAAAAAAATCAGGAGGAGAGTCCTTGGTCCCAATATTCAATCAGATTATATGATACATCTACAAAAAGCATGACTAAAGTACTTGTAATCAAGGCCTATTGGTGTTTTTTGTTGAAGTAAAACTGCATTCTGATATACACATTTATATTTTCAAAAACACATAGGCACAGGATTTATGATGCAGAAAAAACATATTTTCATTTTTCATGTGCAATTATTCTTGACTTTGGTGGATTGGTTTTTCCTCATGAAAAGAGGAAAAAATATTTCATGATTCCACAATAAATCTAAAAATGTATTTAGTTCTTTAACAATAATTTTATTATATAAAAAGGTTGGATTGCGATCCTGTTTAATTTCTTTTGCCTTTCAAAATTTTTTTTTGAAGTTCAACAAATTTTAATCTCTAGAGTATGTTAAAATGGTAATAAATGAGTCGGTTTTAGGCTAAAACCATCGCGGACGCAAAATTGAAACCTTTAATCAATTAGAACCTAGATTGGGTTACAAACTCTATTCCATTTATGAATTGGAACCTAAAATAGAATTCAAATTCAGTTTCTTATTAATCAAAATCTTTAAATAATCGAAAAATCGAATACCCATTTACATTCTTAAAAGTCAAATTCTCAACTAATGAGGCCCATCTAGCTCATCATTTTTATTCAAAATAATAGAACTCACTTACTTAACAATTATCTTCACAATCGCCATTCGATTCATTTACAACCATTTAGATCTTACACTTGCAACATCATTTATTCTCTTTCAAGTGTTAAAAATCAAAGGCCGGAATGAACTAAACCAGCATAACATTAGAAATCCTAACCACAAGTCAATCAAAGCCCTTCCTTTCCCCCCTCCTAACCACCATGGATTGAATATTAGTTTCCAAATTTCCATGGAATCATCCTATTCTGAAACGATACTCCAGTAATTTTTTAATATAGTTGATAATTGAGATACCAAATATTTTTGGGGTGGTGGGACCCCATGCACTGCTTCAGCCGGTAATAGGCTTTCCTTCTCAAAAACGGTGACGTGATAATATGCAGTACATGTAGGAGAGAGAGAGAGAGAGAGAGAGAGAGAGTAGAATGCAGTCACTTGCACTTCCTCTTTCAGCTCAGATTTCTCTGAGAGAGGAGTATTCCATGTAGATGATCTTCTGATCTTCTCTTTAGGCATAGACACAACAGAAGGAGGCAAAAAGATCTCAACTTTACCCATTCTTCTGCTTCTTTTATCTGTTGCAAGGACATGGAAGCCAATGCTGGGTTGGTGGCTGGATCCCACAAGCGAAACGAGTTCGTGAGGATTCGGCACGAAGGGGAAGTTGGGGTCTGTTTCTTTTCCCACTCTTTTACTCTTGTTCACATCAAAATCGGATTTTTAATGTCTTCTCTGTCTCTTGATGTGATTTGGTGCTTGGATCTGATTGTGGGCTGCCTGGTTCTGTGATTTGAGTTTGTGTCTTGGGGTTTTCTTGTCGATTACAGTGTGGATCTTGCTTTTTCTCAGTACCCATGTGGTTGCATTTTGCTGGTTTGGTTTATTTGTTCATGGGGTTCTGTGTTTGGATCTGATCCTGGACCGCATGGTACTGAGATTCGTGGGGTTAGTCATTAGTGTTTGGATCTAATAGAGAGGGGGAGGGGGGGGGGGGGGGGGGGGGGTTGTGTCTGTATCGGTGAATTTGGACTTTGAATTGAGATTTTTTACATTTGATTGGGAATTGGGTGTTGATTAAATGGATCAATTAGTGACTTTTGCCCTTTAGTGTTCCTAAATTCTGGGTTTTGGGGAGTTTACAGCGGTCGTCTGATTGAATTTGTTGGTTTTATTTTTTTATTTATTTAATATGAGGAATGACAAAAACTGAGATTGTTATGGCTAAGGTGCTCCAAAGATCAGTTTTTTAATTTAGATCTGTTCACAATTGTATGTTTTCCATGGGTGGTTGTTGGTCCTAGTTCTTATTCCTTATTACCCTTTATTAAAGCAGATGTGTTAAATCTACTTGCATTGCTATGGTTTTCATGTGCAGTATCTTGCTCAGATTGCTTCTCCTTTTTTTTTTTTTTTTTAATTTCAGTAACGAAAAAACATGCAGTAAAAGATGATAAGGTTCATATAAGAGAAAAAACAGAACAGTGTAAAAGAGGCATATACCATCATTGAAGCTACCAAGGATGGGGGTGGGTGCTGGGTGGTATTGAAAACCCATTACCTAGCAAATGCATCCAGCATGCTATTAGCAGATCTATTGGTATGACAAAAGGCAACCTGCATTTGAGAAACTAAAATTTTAATATCCATAAGATGAAACTGAAACTTCCATGGCCTCGGAAGCGTCTGAAGAGAACCAGTGGACTGCATTTAGATGAATTGCTTTCCACAACTAAATTGCCTTGACAAGAAGAGACAATATGAAGGGCCTATGAATTGCATTTCCTTGTTGATGTGTGTGTTTGGAGTGGGAGTGTGTAGAAATTGAAACGTATTGTCCCTCTGTCAGGTGGGACTTGTGTATTTTCCCATTTGGGATTGCAAGTATAACTTAAGTAATTGTTGGAGATTGTTGCTTTCCCTCATTGGGTCTTAAGTTACAGTGATCTGTTTTGTCAGATCTGTGACCATGACAATTTCCTTAAAAGAAAATTGGCAACAACCTGTTTGGTTCTTTCCGGGCCTATTTTCCTTTAAACTTTTTTTTTTGTTTGAAAGTGGATTCTTGTAGCTTCTTTTTTTGGAGTGTGTTTGTCACAAGCTGGGGATAATATTTCTTATTATATTTTCTTGGATGCTTCGTTTGATAGAACTTTTAGTATTCCCATTTTTTCCAGCTGATATCTGTTTTCAGGTTCTGAGAATTCACATGTGCTAAGTAGCCAGAAATTTTAACATCCTGTCATTCTTTAGCTGTTCAGAACAAATAAAGTTGCAATTTTAATGGTTGTATTAACAGCAAAAACAACAATGGCAATGATGGTGATAATAATTTTGGGTGCATTAGGTGAGCTCTGCTTTTTTTATGTTCTTTTTATTTTTTTAGTGTTAGCAATTTTATTGACTGAATTTATTGTAACCTTTTTCATATTGAGCTTTACAGGTTTAGTCTATGATAGAACATCCTTAAAAAAAAAGAATAATTGGAATATTCCTCTTCTAATTACAGAGTATTTGTCCTGTTCTAATTGAAGAAAGTCTTCTGTATGTGTTACTTTTGCTGTTCTTTCAATGGGCATTCTGTTACTGATTGACTTAATGATGTTGAAGTGGCTTGATACTCCAAATTGATCTGGGTTGTCAGGGAAACCTGACTGCAATATATGTATAAATTACAGCCATTCCTCATTGATATGCAATATACCAACAGTGAACAAAACATTATGAAAACTTCTAAACTTTTATGCTATACATGGTTACACTTATAAACTGTTTTGCTGGAGAGAGGTTTTATTCAAATATGGCTTTCTGTTTTAGGATCATTCCAGGAATTCTGATGGGTTTGTTTTTGTGGATAATTTAGCCGAAGCCCCTGAAGCATTTGAATAGCCAAGCATGTCAGATTTGTGGAGATACTGTAGGGCTTACTGCTACAGGTGATGTTTTTGTCGCTTGCAATGAGTGTGCTTTCCCAGTTTGCCGGCCTTGCTATGAATATGAGCGAAAAGATGGAAATCAGTCTTGTCCTCAGTGCAAGACCCGGTACAAAAGACACCGAGGTTAGCTTTTTTCTCTTGAGCTCTTTTTGTAGTCTATCCATTTGATTAGTTGAAAGATTTCTTTTAGTGTCTCTCAAGTCTCTTCCAAGTTGATTGTTGGTCTTGTAATTGGCTATAGATTTCGCGTTAATGATAATACCATGTATGAAATTTCAGGAAGTCCTCGAGTGGAGGGAGATGATGATGAGGATGATGTTGATGACCTGGAAAATGAGTTTGAGTATGCTCGTGGAAATAGAAAGGTGACACAGCAGAGGCAAGTGCAAGGACGGGGAGAAGATGATCTGTCAGCTTCTTCTAGACATGATCCCATTCCACTTCTCACCAACGGGCAGCCGGTATGATAAAATAAAAAATAAAAAAATTATTTACTTGTCCTCACTTAAAACTGGTGACTGCTTTACATCATAAATCATTAACTTGCAATGGTGGATGATATTTTTAAGGGTACATCTCAGTTTTTTGGTTTGTCATTTTAGAGCTGATCCAAGGATTTCGGCACTGGTATTGGGAGCTGTACTGGTTGATGCATATGTGAAATTTTATTTTTAATTGAGTAACATAGAAACAAAAACCGTTTGCTTTGAACTATAATAGGGAAGAAGCCCAATAAATTTTTGGCAGGAAATATTTTTTAAGTTTTATGAAAAACCTTGAGTCCATGCTCACATTATATCTGACCTTTTCAGGTCTCTGGGGAAATGCCTGCTACACCAGACTATCAGTCATCAAGAGGTGCTACATCAGGTCCGCTAGGATCTGGTGAAAAACGTGCTCTACCTTATGTTGACCCAAGCATGCCAGGTTTCATATATTTTGTAATTTTTTAGTTTTAACTTAGAAGTCATTCCTTTCCCTTCCCCACCCCCCACCCCCCCCACTAAACAAGTGTCTGTTTGACCAGTCCTCTAACAATGTTTGTGATTTGAGAACAGTTCCCGTGAGGATAGTGGATCCTTCAAAGGACTTGAATTCTTACGGGCTTGGAAACGTCGACTGGAAGGAAAGGGTTGAAGGGTGGAAACTCAAACAGGAAAAAAATATGATGCAAGTGACTAGCAGATACACCGAAGGAAAAGGGGACATAGAAGGAACTGGTTCCAATGGTGAAGATCTGCAAATGTATGCAGTTGTATTTTGTGTTTATTTATTTGTACTGTTCTTACTGCAACAAAGTTTCTATGATTTCCTTTATTGTTTTGTATATATGAGGTCATGGTTCTTATCACACCATTACACCAATGCTGAAAAGCTAAAAAACTTTTTTAATATACTTAGGAGTTTTGACCTGAAATATATAGTGTTTGATATCACCCCTTTCTTTGCCATGGAATACTGGCTCCTCCTATTAATTTAAACTGCTCATATGGTGCATCCTAATGTGGATTTGAGTGCCCAAAATTCTCCTCTATCAGATAATCGTAGACATCCACCCACTTTACCATCATTGATTAGCGACATCAAGGCAATGGCGGAACTTGGCATTATGGACTTTCTTTTTCTTTTTCTTCCCTTTTCTTTTGGGTCTTTCATTTATTTATTTATTTGGTGTTGGGGTTGGGGTGGGGGGGGGGGGGGGGGGGGTGGCGCAGTGGTGTGGTTTGGGTTTGCACAATGTGAAAAGCTGCTAAAATTTCCACGAATATTGAGGGGTTTTCTGACCATGACCCTTCCTAGTTCCACACCTATTGTCTGGTTTGCCTATCATAATACCTGCTGGATGAATGCCTTAGTTTGTCACGAGGGTACTCTCTTAGGTCAAACAATCAAATGAATAAATTGGTGATACTCCTCTCAAGTAAATACCATATGAGGTTTCCAGGGCAAATGATGTTATTCTAGATGGTGTTCTTTCAGCTGATTCAAGCTTGAAATTGGAGCACTGATGTCCATCATGAGTTAATACATATGTTGCTTCTTCTTTTTTTGTGTGTGGAAATTTCAGACTTTCATCTACCAACTCTTCCAATTTTTTCCAAGTATTAGACAGAACTAATAATTTTGTTGTTCTGGCAGTGCTGATGATGCTCGTCAGCCTTTGAACCGGGTGGTGCCTATTTCTTCTTCCCAACTTACCCCTTACCGAGTAGTGATCATACTTCGGCTCATTATATTGGGTTTCTTTCTTCAATACCGGGTTACACATCCCGTGGACGATGCATATCCCTTGTGGCTAACATCTGTTATATGTGAGATATGGTTTGCTTTGTCTTGGCTTCTGGATCAGTTCCCAAAATGGTCTCCTATCAACCGTGAAACATATCTTGACAGGCTTGCACTGAGGTTAGTTGAACTTCCAATCTGGTCATTTCAATTCTTTCTTAGGCTTGTTTCGTGCTGTTGAGCACAAGGACTTGTTCTGTACTCCTTTTAATTGGCATTTATTGAACAGATACGATCGGGATGGGGAGCCTTCACAGTTAGCTCCTATTGATGTCTTTGTTAGTACAGTGGATCCTCTCAAAGAGCCCCCGCTTGTGACTGCTAACACTGTGCTGTCCATCCTTGCTGTGGATTATCCTGTTGACAAGGTTTCATGTTATGTTTCTGACGATGGTTCAGCAATGTTAACCTTTGAAGCACTGTCAGAGACTTCAGAGTTTGCAAGGAAGTGGGTGCCTTTCTGCAAGAAGCATAATATTGAGCCTAGGGCTCCAGAATTTTACTTTGCTCAAAAGATCGATTATTTGAAAGATAAAATACAACCTTCTTTTGTCAAAGAGCGCCGGGCAATGAAGGTAAATCCTCAAATATTCGTTAAGAAGATTGTCAAGTTGCCTCAACTTGATGGAGTCTTTGATCCAGTTCAGGGGTTAACTTTCTGTTGTGAGGAAATATAAATTCTTAATCATATCATTTTGGTATACCAGTTCGTGGATCACTGGCAAATGGCTTAGATCATCTAAAGGTGTGCCCCGACCAATTCAATTACTGGTTGAACAAAACAAAAGGGCACTTTTTTGGTCAAGCATCTTTCTGTTAAATGAGGCTAAACTTGACTACAACACAACATATATGCTTTTTATGATAGAAACTCACTTGATGGGGTTTCAGTCAACTCGATCTTTTTCAGTCAACTTGATCTGGAGTTTAATTTTCTAAACCCAGCGAATTATGTTATGGCTATTAGTACTTTGAAATTGTTAAGATCCCATTCATCTTGATCAGACAAGTTATTAAGTTCTTGTTTATTCAGAGAGAATATGAAGAATTCAAAGTACGGATCAATGCTCTTGTTGCTAAAGCACAGAAAACCCCTGAAGAAGGTTGGACAATGCAAGATGGGACTCCATGGCCCGGGAATAATCCTAGAGATCATCCTGGCATGATTCAAGTAATATCAACCTTTCCAAAGCATTCTCATTCCAAGAAACTGCTCTTTTTTCTCATTTTTTTGTTGTTCAAACTAGGTATTCTTAGGCCACAGTGGGGGCCTTGATACCGATGGCAATGAGCTACCTCGACTTGTTTATGTTTCACGTGAGAAACGACCAGGCTTCCAACATCATAAGAAGGCTGGAGCAATGAATGCACTGGTCTGTTATCCATTGGTTTCATTGATTACTGGTTACCCGTAATGTTTTAACCAATTCACTGAGTGAAATTTGTTCACTTGGTGTGCAGATCCGAGTGTCAGCTGTCCTTACCAATGGTGCGTATCTTCTGAATGTTGACTGTGATCATTACTTCAATAACAGCAAAGCTCTTCGGGAAGCAATGTGTTTCATGATGGATCCAGCCTTGGGAAGAAAAACATGTTACGTGCAGTTCCCTCAGAGATTTGATGGAATTGATCTGCACGACCGATATGCCAATCGTAATATCGTCTTTTTTGATGTATGTCCACTCTCTTTTATATGAATTGAAGTTGAGGAACAATACCATGTTCAATTGTGCTTCCTTATGTCTCTTTAAGAACATAGAGATGGGCCTGCTTTTTGGTGTTCCAAACCACTTATCTAATGGCGTTGTTGTGGACGGTTCATGTCTGGAAGGTGATCTTAATTGTCCATCTGTATGGCAATTAAGGACCATAGGCTTTAACTTTCTTCCTAAAATCTGCCGGAACTAGGATCACCTGAAATTGAAAATCACTAGGCTTGGCCATCTCCAGATATGGCTCAAAACATGATTAAATGAAATTTCTGTAGGTGGGACCCCGCTATAGAAATAATTCCATTTCTGTTGATCAGCATCATGTTATACTCATCATTCTATGAAGAAAATTATTTCCATATCAATTGCAATATTTTGCAGATCAACTTGAAAGGTCAGGACGGCGTCCAGGGACCAGTATATGTGGGAACAGGATGCTGTTTTAATAGGCAAGCTTTATATGGGTATGATCCAGTCTTGACAGAGGCTGACTTGGAACCGAACATCATTATCAAGAACTGCTGTGGTTCACGAAAGAAGGGAAGGAGTGGAAACAAGAAGTACATTGATAAAAAGAGGGCAATGACAAGAACTGAATCCACTGTTCCCATCTTCAATATGGAGGACATAGAAGAAGGTGTTGAAGGTAAGAAAGATTTCACCCAAGTGATTAACTTTTTCCCTCTTTCTTTCATAAATCCTTTTACATCCAACTATAAACAGAAGACACGCAGCATTTTTCCTAATTGTGAACTTTAAAAACAACTAAATTGGAGACTCAAATTTAACTCCTTAGAATATATATTAAGTAAATAACAAAATCCTATTTATGTCCAGCTATAAGATTTGGTTTTCAGTTTATAGTAATTGTTCTCCATGTGATGCTTTATGATTGAATGGAAGGAACCTGCATGCATCTTCAGTTCTTCACATAGTGGATACTACTAATTGAAACCTGAAAATTCTGGTTGTTCCTTTTTGCATCTTTACTGTAAGATTTGGTCTCCCAAAAATAAAAACTGGGAACAATTTATAATAATTGTTCTCCATGTGGGCTTTGTGATTGAGTGGAAGAACTTACACAGATCTTTACTCAATGCAACCTCCCCCTCCCCTTATGATTTGTGTGTGTTTGTGTTTATCATTAGAGCCTTGTCCCAACTATGTTGATACATGAATTCTTTATTCTCCATTTTGATCTATATTGAGCCAAATGCTTTGTTAGATTGTGCTTTTTTAGATTTGTCTTTACTCCTTACTACTTCTATCCATGTCTTCTTTAGCCTATCCCTTTTCCTTGGTGGGCCATCAACCTGCATAGAAAAACTTTCCTTAATGACATTGTCACTGGCCTGATGCAAAACAACTCAAACAGGTCTCTAAATTATCAGTTATTGATGCTACCCTTAAATACTCTAGAAAGCATTCATTTCTAATTCTATCTTTTTAAGTTTTAGCACACGTCCATCTCATCACACTAATCTTTGTTACACTTGATTTGTGCACATGTTGCATCTTGATTGGCCAACATTTTGCTTCATAGGTCATAGCTAGTCTAACACCATCATTTAATTTTATTTCTGCCTTCAATTTTGTTGGTATGCACTGTTCATAAAGCACCCTAGAAGCATGTCTCCATTTCAACCATCCTAGTCTTATTTTCACATTCAACATCTTTCTGAATCTCTCTATCTTTGTTACAAGCCAAGGTATTAGCATGAATCTCTTTTTGTGGTATCTCTTGAGCTTCAATTCTCCTTAGAGTTTTGCCTCTTTCACATCTTCACTAAAGTTGCAATTCATTTACTGTCTATGTATGACTTAGAAGCTCTTGGATTCTAAAGTTTCTTGTCATCTCTCAGCTTTCGCGTTCCCGCCATTTTTGATTCATTTACCAATACTATATATCATTTGCAAACAACATAGACCAAGGCACCTCTTCTCGAATATGAGTGTTTAACTAATCCATAATTAGTGCAAAGAGATAGAAGGGTCAAGGATAACCTCTAATACAAACCTATGATCACTATAAACTCACTTGTTTTTCCACAAATAGTTCTTGCTCTCCCCTATACACGATATAACCACTTGGGACCCTCCTTTTATCTAAAATTGACCAAATTAAATCTCTCGGTAGTCGGAGGCTTTCTCGAAACCGATGAAGACTATATTAAGATTTGTCTTCTTCTCTCCTTATTTTTGCATTAATTGCATAAGTGAGAATATAGCTTCCATAGTTCACCTCCCTGGTATGAAACCAAACAGATTTTCAGATATCCTATTCTGTTGTCTAAGTCGTTGCTTTGTTACTCTTTCTCATATTTTCATAGTGTGACTCCTGTTGAATACCACAAAATTGGTGCAACTTTGTATGTCTCCTTTATTCTTGTATATAGGACCGACAACACCTATTCTCCATTCATTTAACATTTCTTTACCCTTAATATCGTATTGAACCAAATCTATCAAGTTGCTCCTAAGCATGTCTAAGGCTCTATTGAAATACCACCTAGCTCCATAGTCTTCCTTTTTTTTAATTTTTTCAATGCTTTCTTTACTTCTGCTATCCTAATTTTGTAATGAAAGTTATGTCCAGCTAATGACATTTTCTCTTGATCCTAAGCATCCTATGGAATCTTCATTTAAAAATTTGTTAAAATATTTTCTCCACCTTTCTTTAATATCACTGTCGTTTATCAGAATCTTTTGGTTGTTCTTTATACATCTGACATGATCAATGTTCCTACTGTTTTTTTGCTGTTTGGCCAACTGTTTTTTGTAATATATGTCCATAGATGTGATTGTACACAGTTTTTCTTGGTTAGTCATGTTACTCTACTCATCGGTGGGTTAGAATTATGAACCAACAAATAATAAGATAATAAAATCCCTAACCATTAAGGGTTGTTTAGATAAATGCATAACGTAATATCAACAAGTTTGAATATCGTAAGATTTCATTATCATAGAACAAAATAGTATCATGTTATTATATTGTGTCACTTATGGTGTTTGACAATTTTTACAAATTTCAATATACCTTTGAAGTGTTTGGCAATTTATAAAAAAATTCACATAATGATATACTGAACAAGAAATTGGGAGAAAGTAATCAATTGACCTCAATGTAGGACCCACTAATTGGTAATCACAAATGTTAATAGCAATGGTATGACTCATCTATTGTTAAAAAATCACAGGGTTAAATGTTAAAACATTAGATCCAAGCAATGTTGTTTAACTAAGGGGGGTCCACCAAACGTTGGTAAACATAGTGTAATAAATCTAATGGTGATTATCACAATTTACCATATCTAGTCTTTTTTATTTATATATAGTAAACCCTTATCTAATGTTAGACATCATTGATGAATCCATCTATGAGAAATCATTGTGGGACCCATTTGATGTTTGTAGTCATTAACACTAGGGGAGCTATATAATAGTGGGACCTATTTAATGATGGCAAACTGATAATTCCAATCACAATTCAATCTTGTTAATTAATATGGGACCCAACTAGTTCTTGGTAGTATGGGACCCACCTAATGTTGGTAATCATGATGGAAGCCCCCTAGTATTACATTTGTAGGATCCACCTGATATTGATAATTAACAAGGGCTATATAATCGTGATAGGGCTATAGGACTCCACATTAAATTTGTAGGCACTGTGGGGATAGTTGCACTGCTATAAGATTCATTTATGTTAAAATTTATAGTTGGTCATTATAATTAATGGTTGCTTATGAGCTTTCCAATGTTTTTTCACAAATTTTATACGACATATCCTTGAAAAATTTAATATGAAAGTTTTTTTGGAAAAAAGTGAGATATTGTAAGATATTTTCTAAGTTATCCAAACTCCTCCCGTTCAGGTGAATAGATTTTATTCTAAACTAATAGATAATATAGCAAAATCTCTTGAAATATCTCATTTCCAAATGCCCGCGCCCATTTGTTTGCTGTGGGGTAAAGTAAAAATCGTGTAAAAATTGGATCAACGACGGTATTTTCTACCTCACATTTGTTTGGATGGGAGGGGTGGGATAGAAATAAAATGCAATATAATGGTCAAAATTTTTACCCCATTTCAAAAATTGGTTTCGATGGGACCTTTCTACTACATACCCTATTTCAAAAGCTGCAGTGGATGGGACCTTTCTAGTACAATTATCTCTACTTATTTATCCATCTCTCTACTTCATCTCATCCCAACATACCATAGTAGATGAAAACGTGACTGGGCAGCAAGGGAGTAAGGACGATAGTGTCTACTTTTTACAGTCAATGCAACTTTATCTGAAAAATTAATGAAGTTAAATGGGAAAAAGACAAAAATTTACTTTACGTCTACAGCTTCCTTCCAAACACACTTGGTGTAAATTCAACATTCAAGTTTTATCCCAATTTTGCCCTAGCTTTTTGATTTGACAGACGACTCCATTTTACTCTACTTCACCCACAAATCAAAACAGGCCCTAAGATACAATAGTTTTGGCATTGTTGTAAAGTTTTGATGCTTGTTGGTAGTTGTAGGTGATATTGGAGTACCTTCATCTGTTATCCAGTCAACTGTATTTGGCTGGATACACTTTTAAGGAGCCAAAAACGTCTTTCCGGAGTTATAAAATAAAATTTTTTTGGCTCCCAAAGTGGACTGGAGAAAAATACAGCTCTATGGCTGAGTGATCTTATCCATAAATTACATTTACACATATCCTGGACCCTTCGTCATGTAACAGCTTACTTTAATTGCTATTATGGGTGCTTCTTTTAATTAAGATGACATGCATATCCATTGTTTGGATGTCTGTTCTAAAAAAAGAAGAAGAGGTTTTTCCCTATTTAAAAAGGGAAGGTTCCTTGCGCAATTAAAACAAGTTTTTTCCACACAGGCACACAGCCCCATTTACATAATGAATATCTGCTGCCAGTGGTTCTGTACATTTTTCCTATGAACAAAGAATTTTTACCCTTACATCCATTGACAATATAAAATACATTGCTGTCATGCAGGCTTTGATGATGATAGGTCTCTGCTTATGTCCCAAAAGAGCTTAGAGAAGCGATTTGGGCAGTCTCCAGTGTTCATTGCATCCACCTTCATGGAACAGGGAGGGATACCACCATCGACAAATCCAGCATCACTTCTGAAGGAAGCCATCCATGTCATCAGCTGTGGTTATGAGGACAAGACCGAGTGGGGGAAAGAGGTGAGCTAGATGTGTGGCATTATAAATTGGGAGAGATATGCGGTCCTTGGTCCTTGAGTTGTATGTGTGGGGGCCCATGTTTGAGGTATCCAGAGTGTTATCTGATAATGTCTATTTATGATTGTCTATGATACAAAACTTTCCAGAGCAATCATTGCTATCTAATAATGGCATTTATTGTGTACTTTCAAAAAAGGCATTTATTGTGAAGAAATGTCAACTGTTGCTGTTTTGCTTTCTGTACTGTCTGTTTCCAAGACATTGGCTGAAGGGACCAGAATGTCTCGTCATGGAAAATTTTGGACAATGTTCCCCAGGATGTCCCATCTGATCCTGGATTGGTTCCATTGGGCCCATTTTTACATCGTTTTCGACTCAAGATTTTTATAAATTCTTGTCAATGAAGTATGGATATGAATCATGTTATAACTGGACTGTACTAATTTGTGCAGATTGGGTGGATTTACGGTTCTGTGACCGAAGATATTCTGACTGGGTTTAAAATGCATGCCCGAGGATGGATATCAATCTATTGCATGCCTCCCCGCCCTGCATTTAAAGGATCTGCACCTATAAATCTTTCTGATCGTCTGAACCAAGTTCTTCGATGGGCTTTGGGATCTATTGAGATCCTGCTGAGTAGACATTGCCCCATATGGTATGGTTACAGTGGAAGGTTGAAGTGGTTGGAGAGGCTGGCCTACATCAACACCATAGTCTATCCCATAACCTCCATTCCTCTGATTGCCTATTGTATTCTTCCAGCAATCTGCCTTCTTACAGGAAAATTCATTATACCTGAGGTTAGAAACAATTCTGCACCCTTTGTTACTTCTATATTTATTGTTGTCTAACAGTCTTTTGTATAGGTGCAGTTGTTCAACAGCATATTTTCCCTTATGGATGTGTTTATACTTTATACCTTGTGAGGAATTTCTCATAATTCTTCTTCTTCACTGGTGGTGGTGCTGCTGCTTTGATTTTGTGGCCATAAAAGAGACTAATAGTTTGGTATTCTTAATTCTGTGTGCATCTAGACTCTACTTCTGTCACATTCTTCTGCCCTAGTTAAGTAGTGGAAGTAGCCTCTGTTCACTAGAGTCATATAATATGGCAGTGGTAAAATGATACAAACTATTGATTTGATGGGTAGAGGTAGATTTTTTTTTTATGTGCATCATCCATTCCACAAATTGGAATGTCTTGATCTATTTACTTGCAAGCTGTAGACACTAAATGGTTGCTCAAAGAAATTCATTATTTAGAAAACCCCCTTTCTGGCCGCCCTTTAGGTCCTTAACGCTGGAACCAACCTACACTGGGCTCCGTTCCGGAGTCAACTGCCCTAATACCAAGCATCAATCAATTTTGCTATGGGTCAGTGGCACTCAGTGCCATTCCCTAAATGGTGACCCTTGTCAGACAATAAAAAGGGTAGTCAAGCGTACCAAATGCTCTTTTCTGGAAGCGTTTTAGGAATTCTTGATGTTTGATGTTTCTCCTACTATAAGAATGAAAGCGATAGAAAACTGAATCTGGGGGTCCAAAATGGAATTTTTTTTCCAAAGGGAATAAAAAAGGAGAAACTATGATTTAGTTGCGGGCATTGGTAAAATGTACCCTGAGATATATATATTTTTAATGTATAGAATGGAATTGACTCCAAAGAGAGATATATACTTGATTTCAATATACATGCCTTTTTTCTTTTGCATGAGTCTTCTTGCTGCCTCGTCTCTGAGGAGATGTTTTTTTTGACACTTGCTGTCTATTACAGATAAGCAACTTTGCTAGTATGTGGTTCATTCTACTGTTCGTTTCCATTTTCGCAACTGGAATCCTGGAGCTCAGATGGAGTGGGGTTGGGATCGAGGACTGGTGGAGGAATGAACAATTTTGGGTGATTGGCGGTACATCAGCACATCTCTTTGCCGTTTTTCAAGGACTTTTGAAGGTGCTAGCTGGAATTGACACCAATTTCACTGTCACGTCTAAGGCATCTGATGACGATGGCGATTTTGCAGAGCTGTATGTGTTCAAGTGGACAACACTTCTCATTCCTCCAACGACTGTACTTGTTGTGAACCTCGTGGGGATTGTTGCAGGAGTCTCTTATGCTATAAACAGCGGTTACCAATCATGGGGTCCACTTTTTGGCAAGCTTTTCTTTGCCATATGGGTAATTGTCCATTTGTATCCTTTCCTCAAGGGTCTATTAGGCCGGCAGAACCGTACACCTACCATCGTCATTGTTTGGTCAATCCTCCTTGCTTCCATCTTCTCTTTGCTGTGGGTGCGGATCGATCCTTTTACAACTTCCACCCAGAAAGCCACAACGGGCCAATGTGGTATTGACTGCTAAGTCTTTGAAAATGGTTCTTCTCTCTCTCTCTCTCGTGTAAATTAGAAAGAAGCAGAAAAAAACACTATTTCCGGTCAGTTATATTATATTGTTAGTCCAGAGTGTCGTAAGTGTGACCAACATTTGGGGTCTTTTTGTTTTGTTTCTTATTCTCTCACTTTCATATAATTTATTTTGTTGTGCAGTATCTGATGATTGTACTTGTCAAGAACTTAATGAGAACACTATTTATGGGTTTCATTTGTCTACAATCATGTTGGCATTCGGTGGGTCTATATAATGTATACGTGCATCCTGATTACATCAGTGCTTTTCAAATGAAACAATGTAGCGGTTCAGGTCCAGCTGTTTGATAGATTATTTCGTTCTCATAGAAAATGCATTTACAACTCATTGGGGAAAAAAAGATTGGGATATTATCCGTACAAATGCCCTTAAATCTGATATTTATCTTAAAATGGATGAAATTTGAATATTTCCTGCAGTGCTATTCATACAACAATGGTGTGATATTGCACAACCTTAGCATATTGCAAAGGGCGATATGTGTGATATCGTACTATTGTAGGATATCCAGTCTGATGTTTGCGATGTTGAATGACCCTAGAATATCGCATGAATAATTATGTGGGAAATACCTAAACTCTGGGAGTTCATCGATGAGTGGGAGGTCTAAGGACCGCTGAATGGGCAATATTCGAAAAAGCTTTGTAGCTGGCAACATTCTCACTGCATCCGTTGGGCACTTTTCTGCCATGAGATTCTCACCACACTTTTCTGCCATGAGATAACCTGTGAACCCCGCCAGGAATTTACAATTGCTTTGTACCTTTGCAATAAGAAAGGCAAATCCAAGTGAAAATGAAAAATAATATGTCAGAGTTTGTATACATTAATGCAGGTTTCTAATATACATCAATCCAACCATCCAAATCCAGGTCCTCATTGCACATATCATATTTGTATGTTCATTTAATTTTTCTTTTAATCATCATTTTTAATCACCTTGTGTTTTCAATTTCTATTGATTCTAATGCAAAAAAAAAAAAAAAAAAAAAAAAAAAAACCAGGTCCTAAGTGATTTTTAGACGTTTGAAAATAAGAGGCCTTATTCCTATCCAAATTAAGAAGAACTAGGTGGAGTTGCTTGAGGGTTGGTTGCGTTTAGATGGACCTGAGCCCAATAAAAGGCATTGGTCTTTCTAATCCATTTGACTTCTAGTTCTTTTCTGAAAGAAGGTTAATTTATTCGAATGGTATTGGGTATTACTCTATGCCAGAGAAAGTGTATTTTGTTAAATGCTTGTGTTCTGATTCCAACTCATCAAAGAAGAACTAAAAGACCCTACATTGTCCATCGGTTATAGCTCAGTTGGTTAGCGATGTGTATGTGAAAGAATGCATTAGTTCGAACGTCCAATGCAGCACACAAAATAATAAAAAAAAGAAAAAAAACCTACCTTCAATTGAAATGAGATTTATGAAACCACGACATTATGTATTCTCGTTTTGAAATCAAAGGACACAAGTTTTATGGAACAAAATCATCATCACCATCACCATCACCATTAAAAACGTATCCCAACTATGTTGGTGTGAGCTGCATAAATTTTATTATTATTATTATTCTAATTAGGGGTGCGCAATATTTAGTACTTGGAGGCCCATTTTCATCAAGAGTATATCCTCTTAGACTTGGATGCACAAGAAGCGCGAGGGGTTCAAGTGAAACTTGTGAAGATTCAAAAAGATCCATAGATCTATCGTGATAGGCCCATAACCGAAAGCCCATCAAATAGACCCAGTCAAAATATCCCACATGTGTATCTTTGTAGATTTGGTCAAATCCTGTACAATAATGATAGGATTGTAATTATCAAAATCATGGGTAGATTTTCTCTTTCAGCTTATGATAAGATGTAACATAGCTTGTAATTAGGGCCTTTGATTAGGCAATACTCACTATTAATACAGTGGTCGACCCTCATAGTGGGGTACGACAATATTCTTATGAGTAGTCTTCTATATTGTACTTCCTTCTTCTTCTCGAAACATAGATCTATAGATCTTATCAACAGTCAATAAGTTGGCCAATGGAAATGAGATTAGCAGCCAAGTTTGGAACAAAACAAACATCAGATAAATTGAGGGTTCCCTAGATGTGGTTCCCAAATCAAAGATGGGCAATTGTTGACCGTTGGCCGTGGTGATTGAATCACAGCACATATATGGTTTAGTGTTGTGCAAGTTTTATGCTACTGAGGTTATATGATTGGAAGCACCAGAGTCTAGAAACCATGTTGAGGGTGTAATATGGGTAGACTGGGGAGTAGACGAGTGTAATGCAAAAGGAGCTATAGGGGAAAAGCCAAACCACTAATGCTCGTGGAGGTGAATGCAGGGGCCACAAATAAATTTATCAACTCTCGATTTTGAGCAACGGTCAATGTGACTGAACCTGTATCGGATGATGACAGGTCAAGCAGGGTGTTCTGTTGGGCTGAAGAGCAGTTGAGTTGCGTTTTTTAGGGTGATCCTATTTCTTTTCTGGCTTGCGTGTACAATTAGAAATAACATGCCCATGTTGTTTGCAGTAGTTGCAAAATAATTTCTTCAAACAGTCGCAAGCCACAAGGCCATACATCTTACACTCATAGCATTGTGGTTTCTGACCATGCATAGTGAACATAGCAGTCTCATTACTAGATGATGGAGCAGTTGGTGTCAGAAGTGCCTTTAATTTTTTATTGAGAGGGTGAGTAGTTAACAATTGAGTTTTTTTCGCGCAGAACCTCTTGAACACATGTATCTAGAGTAGGAGAGAGTTCTCTATTTATAAGGGCAGCACATGTCGGTTCAAATTCAGATTGTAGATTCATAAGAAACTGACTGACATGTTGTTCCTTGTGTAATTTTGGTGTGGAGCAGCACATACTGCTACCCATATCATTAGTAGGCTTCCCACTACTGCCCTTGGTAAAATCTCTCCTTTTGAGTGCTTATTTGGTCACCCACCATCCTACTCACATTTACGGGTCTTCGGCTGTTTATGCTTTATCCATCTCCCATCCCTTGAGCGGAACAAGTTAGCCTCACAGGCTGCTCGCTACATGTTTGTTGTTGGTTACAGTGATGAGCACAAAGGCTTCCTTTGTTACGATCACAAGGAATGTCGTCTACGTATCTCACGGAATGTTGTCTTCTTAGAACATATTCTATTCTATTCGTCCAATCCTCATCCTAATATACAAGTCTCTTATCTGCCTTAATTTTCAACGCTTACTTCCTCTCCAATGATCACTCAAGTTTATAAGTGGCGCACCAAACCCCCGTCTCCAGTTACTCTCACCACCGATTCACCACCCAGGCCGGCTCCTCAAGTACATGACACTAATAATGAAGGTAACATTAGTTTGCGATGCTCTAGTCGTGAGTCCATTCCCCCAGCTCGATATGGTTTTCCAGTGTTATTTACTTCTTCCAAACCAACCCCTATTCAAACTTCTCATTCTCAAGCTATTAACATTCCATGTTGGCAATATGCTATGACGAATGAATTATTAGCTCTCAAGATAAACAACACTTGGGAGGTGGTATCACTACCATCAAATACCTTTATCATTGGGAGCAAGTGGGTCTATTCCCTCAAATTCAAACCTGTAGACAGAATTGATCGCTACAAAATAGGACTGGTTGCCCAGGGTTATATATAGGAGTATGGCATTCACTATGAAGAAACATTTGCCCCTGTCGCCAAAATGACCACAGTGCACTGTCTTCTTGACATTACAGCAGCTCGTAATTGGCCTTTCTGGCAAATGGATGTCAAAAATGCCTTTTTGCATAGCGACCTCAAGGAGATTGTCTATATGCGTCCTTTACCAGGATATGCATGTCTGCCATGTCATGTTTGCAAATTAAAGAAGTCTTTATACAGACTCAAATAGGCTCTTCGGGCTTGGTTTGATAAATTTTGCTTTGCCATCCTTACAACAAATTTTCTTCCAAGCCTAAATGATAATTCTTTATTTATTCGAAGAATCTCCTATGGGTGTACCTTCTCTTGATTTATGTTGATGATATGATAATTAGTGGCAACGATTCGCCTGGCATTTCCAGTCTTAAAACTCATTTCATGAATTCTTTCATGATGAAAGATCTGGGTCCTCTTACTTATTTTTTAGAGCTCGAAGTTTCTAGAAGCAAGGATGGTATTCGGGTGTTACAACACAAATATGTTACTGATGTACTTCAATCAACAAGACTTGGTGATGCCAAACCATTTGCCACACCCATTGAACTCCAAGTTAAATTTAGCAAAGATGATGGGCACCTCTTGAAGACCCAACTTTGTTTCGACGGCGATTTGGTAGCTTACTATATGTAACTATGAAAAGGGCAGATATCTTTTGTACCGTTTAGACTGTTAGTCAGTTCCTTAATGATCCTTGAAAATCGCATCTTCAAGCTGTTTTCCGGATTCTTCACTATGTCAAGGGCACCCATGATTGAAGACTGTTTTATTTGACTACTTCTTCCCTACATCTTCGAGCATTTGCTGATGCTGATTGGGCAGGCTGTCCTGATACTCGTAGATCTACAACTAGCTAGTATACATTCTTAAGAACTTCGCTCATCTCATGGACGAGTAAGAAACAAACCGTCCCTTCTAAGCTAAATATTGGTCTATGTCATATGCAAATAGTAAAATTGTCTTGCTGCATTGTCTCCTTCGTGAGTTTGGCATTTTTTCTCAAAGAACCTATTCCTTTTTATGCCGATAAAACCAGTGCCATTCGAATTGCCAAAAATGTTGTTTCCCATGAGCGAACTAAGCACATAGAAATTGACTATCACTACATTTGTCAGCATTATGTCTCTGAAAAACTTTGTCTACCTCATGTTTTTTCCAAAGATCAACTAGCTGATGTATTTACTAAAAGGTTGTCCCGGGATCGACATGATTATATCATCTCCAAATTAATTCTTTGTTCCACCCCGCATCAATTTGAGGGGGAGTGTGAAGATTCAAAGAGATCCATAGATCTATTATGACAAGCCCATAACCAAAAGCCTATGATAATAGACCCAGTCAAAATATCCCACATGTGTATCTTTGTAGATTTGGTCAAATCCTATACAATAATCATAGAATTGTAATTATCAAAATCATGCGTAGACTTTCCCTTTCAGCTTATGATGACATGTAACATAGCTTGTAGTTAGGGCCTTTGAATAGACAATACTTTCTATTAATACAGTGGTCGACCCTCATATTGGAATCTGACAATATTCCCACAAGTAGTCTTCTATATTGTGTTTCTTTCTTTTTCTCAAAGACATAGATCTATAGATCTTATCAAAACTCTATAGTGAGCTTAATCTATTAAAAAAGTTAAACCTCTCTAAGTAATCGCCCTCTTTTTGTAAAAGAAGTGGTAGAACTTTATTCCGATAAGAATTTGTCCTACAGTAAGATTGGGAGTAGAATAATAATGCAAGCAAAATAAATTATATGTTTTATATATTACTATCCATAAACTCAATTAAAAAGAATCCACTCAATCTAACTCTTATTTGAGTTAAAAATTCTATTATATTCTAGATAAGAGAAGGGTATTTATTTTGAGCCACTCAAATTTTAATAGGTGAGCTTCCAGTAGGATCTCTCTTGAATTCCTCACACATATCTACCGTCGAGGTTGGATTTGGATTCTCCAATTTTAATATCGACTTCTAACTAGATATACAAACAGGTGGAATCCTGCACAGAACCAGAGAATCAAATGAGCAGTGGAATACTAATTAAAAATTATCAATGCCTCGTGTGGGATTTCAAATCTAAAAGTTGTTCCAATGCCCATACCTCTTTAATTATTCAGTATCATTGGCATTGGTTCTTGACATAGTCAGAGCATCCACATGAAACAAATTGGGAAAGGCTATTTTTGCCTGGAGGAAGATTTCAACATGCTTTTGGAAAATCTCCCAAGTCACACAACCACCACCTCCCTGTTTGGGTGTCATGGATTGCACGACAGGGAAGACGTTTGGTCCAGAATCTTCCTACCTCTGATGAAAGTATAGAGAATAAAAAGAAAAAAGATGGTGGGAAATATGTTATTTTGCCTTTTTGTGATGGATGGAAGATGTTTTTCCCAGTGGGCAGGGAATTATGACTTGTCAAATCCATCTTACTGCAAACTAAAAGCTAATGATGAAATTGATCACCTTCCCTCTATTGATATTTCAAATCAAGCTTTTTGCCTGAGTTGAAATGATCTGTGCCTGTCGTTCAGGCCACACTTGGGCATGTTCTCATCCTCAACTGTCTCAAAATTATAGTCATCATCTTACATGTTGATCTCTCTCCCTCTCTCTCAAAGAAACAAGTCATTGGTAATTTGAGAACTAAAGAGGGAAAGAGGCTATAACTCACTTTTAATTTGAAATCTGAAAGAAAAGAAAAAAAAAATCAGGAGGAGAGTCCTTGGTCCCAATATTCAGTCAGATTATATGATACATCTACAAAAAGCATGACTAAAGTTCTTGTAATCAAGGCCTATTGGTGTTTTTTGTACAAGTAAAACTGCATTCTGATATACACATTTATATTTTCAAAAACACATAGGCACAGGATTTATGATGCAGAAAAAGATTTTTTCATTTTTCATGTGCAATTATTCTTGACTTTGGTGGATTGGCTTTTCCTCATGAAAAGGGGAAAAAAATATTTCATGCTTCCACAAAAAATCTATCCAATGAGATCATAGTCTCAGTTTTTTTTTAAGGTCCATACAAAACAAAATTCAGTACAGCATAGAATCAAAAAGGTCCACAGAGAATCAGATAAATCAAACCTCGGGTGTTCTCATATGGAAAGCCCTCATCTAGGGTAGGTAAAAGCTTTTGATCAGGCAGGTAACACCTTGTAAGTTTCACAAAGCTCTCATCTAGGGTCGGTATCACCAGTCACCGCTAAGCTACAAGAGTTGGTATCAATATTTTTAATTGGTGGAGAAAAAGACCTTTCTCTATATTAAAAATAAATCTAAAAATTTATTTAGTTCTTTAACAACAATTTTATTGTATAAAAAGGATGGATTGCAATCCTGTTTAATTTCTTTTACCTTTCAAAAATTTTTTTTTCAGGAAACACTCCTTAAAAGGGTTTCTATGACTACTTTTTACAAGAGGACATGCAATTCCATTTCTTTTTTTTTTTTCTAAAAAAAACAGAAAGTTTAGACTTTAGAGAGAAGCAAAAAAATGGGCTATGGCCAAAATTCTTGACTATGATTTGCATTTTGCACAAAGCACTGTGGATGCTAAACTAAACACAGGTGGGTTCTACGGATCCAAGGTCCCCCATGAGAGATTTGGTTCTGATCTGGTCCATACTACTTTTTTTTAAGGATCCAACCGGGTCTGAGATCCTTGTTGGCTATTTCCTTTTTCCATAAAAAATCTCTCTTTTTCAAATAAAAAAGCAGGTAGCATTTAAAGCCCATTTGCCTCCAACCCATTTTATGTATTTTTAAGTAAAAAACTATTTGCATTTTATATGAATCCCAAATTGAGTTAACATGTATTGCAATGTCACAAATATGACAACACAACTCACTTTCCAAAATTGTCTCAATCACAATCAATAAAATCTCTCAATCAAAATTACAAATAAAGAAGAGAAATTCTCTCAATCATGTAGGAAAAGTTCTCTAAATTTATTCTTTTTTTTGAAAAAAACCATTCAATTAAAATCTCTCAAACCTCTCAATCAATTGTGCAAAAATATCTCAATCAAAATGAGAGATTCTCTCAATCAAACTCTCAGAGCAATTGAGAATGCTTGCAATAAAAAAGATCTTAATTACATCTCTCTATCAATTAAGAGAAAATCTCCAACAAGAGGGAGAGGGGGTGGGGGGAATCACTCAATCAAAACGTCTCAAATTTAAAATTTCCTCTTTTTTTTTTTGCCAATAATGGATTCTTACTGCAAGCAAAAGTCTTTGTGATTGCAAACCATTGCTATTATGATTGTTATTGGATTATATCTGCAGTGGATTAGTTTGTTTTATTCTTCTAAAATAAATAACAAACAAAAAAAGGTCCATTTTCAAGAAAATCAAAGCATCAAATGCAGCAGCATGTAATACAAGCAATACTCTATGTGGGGTCAATAGCTGACCTTTTATCTGACCTTAATTCCACTACATCACAGTAACACAAGGAAACATTCTCTCTTTGAAAACATCACAAAGAGAAACAACAATTCAACTGAATTCATGATCATGCCCAGGGGGTAGAGTAATCTTCCTTGACATGTACGGTAGGGAGGCACTGCTTCTGCTGTGGCTGAAAGTTCTTGAAACTGACTCGCCCACACATGCGAACTGGCTCACCAGCAAGTGGCACCACAGGGAGATTGTCGCAGTTGCATATCTCGATCATGAACCCATCTGGGTCATGGAAGAAGATCTGGTCCACATAGATTCCTCCCTCTTCCACCCTCCTTTTCACATACTCAATGCACATCTCCTTCAATTTCTTCTCCACCGTGTTCATGTTCTCACACTTCCCAACAAACATAAACTTGTCAATGTTTTTAAAACACATTTGGCAACAGGTGAGGAATCCATTAGGAATAAATGATTTATATAGCTAACTATTTCAACTCGATATCGATGAGCATCTATGCAAATATAAATGATAAAAATTAGTTTCAGTGTGTAAATCCTAGAAGCTAGAGAGGTCGGACTTGAAAATCCTTTAACATGAGGATTTCCATTGGTCCAAACATAAACAAACATGTGTGTTTTTTTTTTTTTTTTTTTGTCAATCATTTTGGTTGCTAAACCTGGCCTTTATCTTAATCACAAAGGCCATTTTGATAAAAACAATTTCATGGGGCTGCCTTTACCTGGAAGGAGATGTGATTGTCTTTGGGATTAATCACGGATTTCTTGGGCATGCTCTCTGGGTCCTCTGATTCCAACAGATGTATCCCAATTCCATAGCTGAAGAGCCTGAAAAAAAAAAAAAAAATACACCATAGAGAACATATCAATAAGAAAAAAAAAATGATCGTATATAATTTTTTTGTGTCTGTGTGTGTGTGTGTTTTTTTTTTTTTTTTTTTGAGTTGGGGTTGCTGGTTTGTTACCATGCACCATCAAAATCAAAGGATCCAGGCCTCCTGATGGGGCAGAAGCCAAGAACATTTTGATAGAAATCAAGAGATTCCTCAACTGAACGGCAGACAATGGAGATGTGGTTCAAAGAAGTAAGAGCCAAAGATCCTCCTGCTTTCCCAAACATCTTTCTTTCTTTCTCTCTCTCTTTCTCTCACGAGTGTTTGTGGGAGAAGAAAATGAGAGATGGAGAGGTTTTCACGGCAGTATGAAAGAAACGGTTCATGCAAGGGTAACCTTTTAAAGAAGAGTGGGGATGTGAAACACATGCCACGTGTCCAGTCACACCTACTCAATCCGCTGCTGACTAGGTTCTGATGTTGACTGCAAGCGGCAGAGCTGCTTACTGGGATCTGATGTTTGACCACCAGCTCGACAATAGTGGACATGTCGTCTGATAGCACCGGACTGGTTGCCGCGCCAAAATTGTGATTTGGTTGGTGGCCCAAAGCAATTTGCCTGTTATTTTTTATTTTTATGGCCCAGTGCGGTCCATCTGAGAATTTTTTATGTCTGACCCGCCCCACAGCCCCCATGTTTATCCCTTTTTTTTTCTTGGAACCCACCTACCTTTTACGTTTTATAATTGGTAAAATGTAAGATACACAACATCACCTTTTAGTATTTTGTATTGAGTTAAGGCCTCAAACAACTTCGAAGTCATTACCTTCACTTCTTTATTAGACATCCTGTTCCTAACCACTCTATATATAATTTATGTTTGTTCTCAATAAAGGGAGAATAGATTCCATTTCATGCTTTCTTTATAGGTAGTTTCAAGTGCTAAGTGGTATCAGGTACCAAGCAATGCACAAATGAATACAAGTACTTACTTTCCTATTGAATATTCTAAAATCATGCAATATTACATAGTTATTATATAAAATTCTATAAAAAATATTTAAACTTCGATTATTCTGGTGTAAGTGTTAAATTTAATAGTAGTATTATGATACCCAGTTTGTGGATTGGGTTGAATAAATATTAATAGAGGTAGATAATGGATAAGGGTAATGATTAGGAATCTGGTTTTTGTGAGTGGATTTTTTATGGCTGCTCTACGATGATGTGGAAGGACGATAGGTCTCCCACGGCCTTGTCAGGAGTCCCTCATATAATCTAAATCCTACAGACAAGGGTCGGGCTCTCTCGGTGCGCGTCCAGCGCATGTTGACATGCGCTTAACACGCTTCCAACTGTTAGATGACAATGCATGGCAGCAAGTTTGACCGCACGTTAAAGTGGGCGCATTCCAGTTTCCAATACGTGATTGGAAGCAATGTGATATTGGAGATAATTAAGCATATTTATTGGAATTAAATTTATGGATAAGATCATCAAATTAAAAGGACCAAGGATATGTCCTTGTAAAATGTTAATGACGGAAAAGAGTTTTATGTGTAAGTTTTTGGTAAATACTTCCCTAAAGTTTATAGGATTTTAAAATAAGTATATATGGTTCTATATTTATAAATAAGCCTTTGCCTTTTCAATTTAATACCTTTTGTGTCCCTAAAATTAGTAGACTTTTAACCACCATAATTTTTTAGAATAAATAGATATATTTGCCTATCTTTTTTAATCCATATATGTATAATTTTAAAAGCATAATACTTTTTTTTATCTTGTGAGATTAAGAGTTACATTTAGTGGGAAAGCATATCCTACATAAATAAAATCCTCTAAATCTGTGATCCATTTCAGTAAGTCTAAATCCATATTGATGACAATCAATACTTATCTTTATAATGAAATTTTAATTTATCTAACCCATACATAACCCACCATTTAATTGATGAAAGTTTCAAAATACATATTTAGACTTTATATGTATGAGAGAGATATTGAGAGAGAGGGTATTGGGACTTGAGATACAAAAATAATATTTTTATAGATAATAATATACTTATTTTTTATTTAATCAATGTAAGGGTAAAGCTGTCATTTTTGTAAAAATAAAGCACAAACCTTATGATGGTTGTCCATTTTTGTTAAGAATATTTATTATAAGGACTTGGTAGATATTAAAGTGAAAAAGCAAAGGCCTCTTTATAAATACTAAAGCCACATGAGCATATTTACAAATCCTACAAACCTTAGGGGTTATTTACAAAAAAAACCCTTTATGTATATATCTTCTGGGGTTTATGGAATTTATAAATAGACCTCTAATGTTATGTCATAACCTAAAAAATGAATTCCGTACAATCCCTATGGCATATTGGAGAATAAAATTGCAATATATACATTTTAAATCCATTTAAAAATCCATTTATTTGTTTGGTATTTAATTCAAAAGAATCCAACACAATGCCTCCTGCCAAGGGCCTAAAATAGATTGTTTAACACCATAAATGTTTGCCTGCCTGTCATGACCCTAAGTCAGTTTTTAACAAGGTTAGTAAATGTTTACCTAGCTATCATCCTGAATTAGATTGTGGTAAAGTGAGCTAACTGTCATCCTAAATTAGATTTAGGTAAAGTGACTTTTCATCTATAGCTGCAGTTAAGGACTTTGGGGGGGTGCGCGGGGCTTTGTGGAGAGAAGAAGAAGAAGAAGAAGAAGAAGAAGAAGGGCTTGTTTCTTTGGCAGAAATTTCTAGAATTCATGTCCGCTAGAATTTGCAGAATTTGAAGTGCCAAAATTTTGAAATGCTAATGAATTATGGCATTTTAAATTCCATGTTTCTTTAAGACCAAAATTCCTACCAAAGAACTTCATTCAAACTGAATTCCACACATTTTCTATTTCATATATGAATTTTTTTAATGAAACTTACATATTTATGTGTCACTTATCTGTTGCACACAGGCATAATCTTCTTAAACCATATGGGCCAGCCAAATAAAATAATTAGAAATGATAAAAAAAATTTAAAATTTGACGTTCACCCATAAAACTTTTAAAAAACTATGTGGAGGACCCATGTCTGACACTCTTCTTTGAAATCTAGAGAACCCACTTAACTAACCAACCCATATCACTTGACCCCACACCATCCAAAAACACTTAATGCCCTGCAGCACTTATCCAACTCACAATTGGCAACAAACCATCCACGTTCCAAATTTCTGCGACCTACAATTGTGAAGCCATCCTAACTCCCATTGTACAACCATCAAATTCGAGCTGCATCTTCATCATCTCTTTTAGCCAACACTATGCACAAATCAGCCACCCAACCAAACAACCCATCATCAACCCAGCCACCCAACAAACAATCAATCTCTCACCAGGCAGTTCAGATCTCCGAGAGTACATGATTTGCACCTTGTAAATACCCACGGATTCCATTCCATTAAAACCCCGAAGACGCTTCTTCACATTCCATTAAACCCCACCCCCACAGAAAAAAGAGATGCAACAAAATAGGGAAAAAAAAAGATAAAAAAGGCATATAGATGAAAGGAGTGTGGGGGAAGAAGTTAATTGAACTTGATTTTATTAAAGTGGCATAAAGGAGAAGATGGAAAACGACTATTGGCGAGTGCATGGGGGAGAGCCGGAGTTATAGCAAGCCTCTCGGAATGCTTGGGTTTGTAAATGTTGAAGGCAAGGCTAGCATTTAGAAATTCTACATTTTTGGAATTTCAAAATGCTATTTGCCTCAAATACCGAGAACGCAAGTAAATGAACATGTAATTTCTGACAGGAATTCATGAATTCACAGACAGCCTGAGTTCCTGTTAAAATTTTTACAAAGAAATAGGCCCGAATCTATCTGTTGCCATCTCCCTTGTCGCATTAACTTATGATCTTAAGCTCCACTAAGGCCCTTTTTCTTTACAAAAACTTTTGTCTAGTGTAACACTCCGATCCCTTTGAGCCGGATTAGTGGCTCATTGGTGTGTTTTCTGTTGTTTTATTCTTTCGGACTTGGTTTTGGGTCTTGGATAGGTAGTTGAGTAACCTTTGACCTGAGATAGGTAGTTTTAAGCCCTTTTTCGTAATTTTGCTTTTGCTTTGCTTGCATCATTTTTGCATCATCTTGGTGTCAGCACGTGTATTTTGTTGAGCTCGTTATTTTCCATAACTGTGTCAGATCCGTTTGGAGTCAATTGGAGAAGTTGGACCTTCGTGTGACTTAAACTGTAAATAGTCTAAACTCATTGGATCTTGTTTTAAACTCCAAACCTATTTATTGAGTCATCAGCCAGATGTCTTCTCCCTGCTCATTTTCGTTCGATACGTGCATGCGAGGAGAGCTCCACGTCTTCAGCCTCTCTTCTTCTCTTCTCTTCTCGTTCTTGGTTGGTGTTGGGATTTTGCACCCATCTTGATTTGGGTTTTTCCTCTTTCTCTTTCTTTGTCCTTGTTTGGGTAAGTGGGTTCTTCCCTTCTTCTTCCCCAATTGGATCTTTCTCCCTCTCTATCTATGTATTCTCATGGTTGTGTGTATTGTGGTTTTGATTTACTTTGATTTTAGTTGATTTGGAGCTTGATAGAGTTTTGAGGCATTGAGGCAAGTATAAGTACAGGATTTGATAACACATATGGGTATTTGTTTGATTGCTGTGATTCTTTTGTTCTCATAGGCTTAGAAGGAACTTACAGCCTAATTTATCTTTTTGGGATTCATTGGAGTTTGTTTTGCTCAATTTGGACATGCTTTTCTAAGTTCTGTAACTATCCCGAGTCGTTTTCTGTATTGTACGGCTAAGCCGTAACCTTGTACGGCTCAAACTCCAGAGACTTGAAATTTCACCTTTTGTTCTACGGCTAGGCTATGGCTGAGCCGTAAGCTAGCCGTGACCCAACCGTGACCCAGCCGTGAATTAAATCTCTGATCAGTCGAAACTTTCCTGATGAAGTACTTCTACGGTGTGGCTACGGCTAAGCCGTGGATTGGTCTACGGCTAAGCCGTATACTGAACCGTAGCTCAGCCGTAAGAGGTATCAGATCAGAGGTGAAAGATGACCAGTTTAGCCGTGTTTTGAAGGGAACCACGGTTCAGCCGTAGGCATGTTACGGCTAGTGCGTAAGATGTCTTTGGCTAAGCTGTAGGTCAGCCATGGCTAAACCATAAGGCATGGCAAATCCGAAATAAAACTTAGGATAATGGTGAGACTTTGTAGGGCTTATATAAAAGAAACCGTACACGTAAACCGGCCCAATGGATTCTTTGGATCGCATGAATAGTTTGTTAGGCTGTGACTTATTCATGTGAGCATTGATTTACTGTTAAGCACCTCCCCATGGGTGTTGGTTTAAGGGACTTTGGTGCACGTGAAGATTACATTGCAACACTAGGATGGCAACGGTGCATCGAATAACTTAAAACGCAATCAACATGCACGGTTAGTGATAGTGAACAACTAGATTAAGGTTGGCTTGTAATTGACCTTGGTTCCGTCTTAATCTAAGATGCATTGCATATTGTTTACAGTTTTGCCCTCTGTTCTGTTAATCTATGTTCATGCATTTCGAGATTCTTTTGTTTTCGTCTTGTACATCTGTTTAACCTTCGTTCTGTTATGCTCTATGCTCAGTGCTTTGACTCAGTCTATGCTATGCTATGTATATTTCTGGCTTTGTGTATTTCTGATTTATTGGGTATTCCCTGGTGGCTCTGCCCAGAGATTAATACGTGAGGATAAGATCCGGTCATTGCCATCGGTGAGTCCAAAGCGGATAATCTCCCTTCTTTTGGATTTGATTTGATTGGTATTAGTCTGGCTCTACTCAGCCTCAGCCCTAGGATGCCCGACGGGGTTACCTCTGGCTTAGATCTCTGTATCACTGCAGTGTTGCTTTATCTTGGGATCCCGGAACCCAGGAAACCGAGACCCACTTGTACCCTGGCCCGGTCAGTGGTGTTCTGCTCTGCTCTGCTCTCTATTGGAGAGAATATGGTTAACGTAGTAGCCACTTAGTTCAATATTTTTATGTTTTGACTCACTTATCATGCTTTACTTCTACGCACGATTTGCTTAGCATACTAAGATGGAACTCTGTATTTAATCTTCTGTCATTATTCTATTTGATACTATGAGTGTTTCATCCCTGTTACTTGTATTTGCTGGATCGTTGTATTCATTTGTGTTGTCTGTGGTGTTGCAGGCACAGATCCCTTGCCCGACTCCCCGGCGGTCGAGGAGGTTGCAGGGCCGAGTTTAGAGGCACCCTCCGGTTTGGCATAGTGGGCCTGATCATCTCTGCCGAGTGCGTACATGCATATCGTTTTGCGGCCATCTGTTGGGCTTTTGGTTTTGGTTTTTTTTATTTTGGGACTATGTATTTTATATTTCGGACTTTGTCACTTTGTATATTTGTACATCTTGATTTTGTCGTGTACCCATACTTGTATCTGGTTTTCGTGTACTGTATTTAGCTTTGACTTTTCCGTTCCGTATTTGTTTTGGCTTCCGCTTTTCCGTTGTTGCTTGCTATGATATGTGCAGCTTCCGCGTACGCTTAGTTCGCACGTGTTAGATCCCTTGTGTGTGTGCATCTGGATTGAGTTTGGATGCACGTGCACGGGAGTATGTGTGTCACTGGTTTAGCTTTTCGCTAACCCCCGATTTCTGGGCTCGGGTCGTGACATCTAGGGAATTTCAGAATTCCCGGTCATGGTGGAATTCCAAAATTCCCAGATATTATGAAATTCCTGGATACTCCCTTGTCCTTGAGCATTCTAGAGTTCTAACAAAAGGTGAAGGATGTGGAATTTTGGAATTCCTAAAGGCTTTTAAGACCTTTTAGGTAGTGAAGTTCTAGAATGCTTGTGATGAATGCCAAGGAATAAGATGTTAAATCATGTCCCAAATAATTTAAATTCTTCTTAGGAATTTTTGTAAAAGAACATGCCCTAAAGGAGGCCTGACATCATGTTTACACTTGGTGTACGTCGGCAATGTAAAATGGATTTCTTCTAGTCAGGCATGTATGTTGACGATAGGGCTTGACAACCTTAGGCCAATCCCAGCCCGAGTTTTTGTATTTGACGGCCCTACTAAAAAATGCCTAGTAATCAAGCTTACGCTTAGTGCTCGACGGCATGTAAAATGGATTTCTTCTATTTAGGCATGTATGTTGAGGATAGGGCTTGACAACCTTAGGCCCATCCCAGCCCGAGTTTTTGTATTTGACGGCCCTTCTCAAAAATACCTAGTAATCAAGCTTACGCTTGGTGCTCGACGGCATGTAAAATGGATTTCTTCTATTCAGGCATGTATGTTGAGGATAGGGCTTGTGTAACACTCCGACCCGATTTGACCTGGATTAGCTGCTAGTTTCTAATGATTTGGTTGCTAATTGTGTTTTGTTCTTGTGTTTGTGTGGTTTCAGGTTCTGGATAGGTAGCTGGGTTGAGTTTGACTTGGTTCAGGTAGACATAAGCCCTTTTTTGTAAAAATTGCATTTTGTGTGATGTCGTCATTCATGCATCATCTTGGCATTAACGCGTGTCTTTTGTTACGCTTGTTGACTACTGTAGCTATGTCGTTTACCAAATATGTCGTTTGTTTCCTTTAGACCCGCTATTGACTTGAACTGGAATTAATTGGAACAATTGGACTTTATTGCAATTGGCCTTGATATTTATCCTTATAAGCCACCGACCTTTTCTTCTCTTTAGCTCACAGCTCTGTCTCTCTCTCTCTCTCGAGTCTTCTTCTCGTTCTCCTTGCTCCTGTCGATCAAGTGAGGGAGAGCATCGGTGCATGTCCTCGTTGAGTATCACTCGTGTGATTGGAGGTGAGCTTGAGTTTTCTTGCAGTGTTTCTTCTCTTCCTTCTTCTCCTTGTTCTCATTGTCGATGGGTATGGATCCTTACGGTTCTCGTTTCCTTTTCTTTTGCATGCATGGCGATTAGGAGCTTGTTGGCAGTGTGATTGAGCCCAAGGACAACAAGATCGTGTTTGAACTCATTTGAGGCAAGTATAAGCATAACTTGGCTAGACCATGTGGGTATGTGTTTGATTTAGATTAAGTAATGTATTCTCGATTATGAATGTTGTTTACAGCTCATCTTGTGATCATTTCTCTCTGTTACATGCGATTTAGCCTGTTTGCTTACGTTTCAGTGATTCTGTAATCAGTTCAGAACCTGCTCTCGTGTGTACCACGGCTAAGCCGTAACTCACCTTCGGCTTAAAGTCCAGAGAGGGAAAAACCCAGTTTTCCTCTACGGCCAGGACACGGCTAAGCCGTATATTGTCTCACGGCTAAGCCGTATCTCAGCCGTAGATCAATACAGGGTGTCTGTTTCTGGATTAACTGAAAGTAAGATATTGACAGACCTTTTATGGCCCAGCCACGGCTAAGTCGTAGAACAGTACACGGCCACGCTGTAGAGCAAAATACGGGTGAACCGTAATTGCGGATGAACAGTAAAGGGAATCGCGGTGGAGCCGCAGTGCATATTACGGCTAAACCGTAAGATGCCTACGGCTAAGCTGTATGTTCACCTACGGCTAAGCCGTGCCACCTCTGTAATATGGATAACAAAGATAGGTGTAAGAAAGAGACTGATATGACCTTCATGATAGAATGTAGATCACCTAAACTTGCCCAATGGTATGAATTATGACATGAATGATCTCGAGGGCTGCGATTCATTCATGCACGTTATCCGGTCATTTAGCACCTCCCCATGGGTGTTAGTTTAAGGGACTTCGGTGCACATTCCCAATACACAGCAACACTAGACAATGGTGCATCGAACAACTTAAAACTACATCATCTGCACGGTTAGAAACACTGGATAACTAGAATAGGATTGGCTAGTAAAAGCTTGTGATCCTGATAAGAAAATCTGATTGCATGGTATATTGACTTCGGTTTTTGTCCTCTTATACGCGTTCTATGCTGGGGCACATGATTGGATATTTCTAGCTCTGTCCATGGTTAATCTCGGGTGGAACAACGGTCTTGCATGATCGATCTTACTATTTGATATACATGAGTTGAGATGCCTCTACTTCGTTACGTCCATTATATCATTTGTTGGATCTGTTCAGTTGATATGGTTATTCGATGTGATGTATTACCTCTTATATCTGTTTATATGCTTAACAAGATATGCACGTCACCTTCTGATAAGATACATGTTCAGCTATGCCTGTAATGAGACACACATTATGATATGCACGTTATGATATGCATGTTCTTATTTGGATTGACTCGATATGGTCCGGCACTGCTGAGCCTCAGCCTTAGGATCCCGACAGGGTGACTTTGGTATAGTTTGTATTGCCTTACTACAGAAGGACATGTCTTGGGGAATCCGGACCCCAGGAAACCGAAACCCATCTGGCCCATGGTATTCTCATCACGTTTATAAGATCCCTACTTTGGGAGCATATGGCCTACGTAGTTGCTAACTAGTATGTACATGTTATATTACGTACACATTGATTCAAAGAGCATATGTTAATTTGAACGCACTACTGCCTAGACTACAACATTGACATATTATGATTATTTATGTCTTTTATTCTCTTAGAGACCACACGTGTTAACTTATTACCGCTTATACTTTGCTGAATCGTTGTACTCACAGATTGTCCTTGGTGTTGCAGGCTCAGGTACCCTCGACCGTATTCTTGTCGGTCGTCAGTTTGCTTGAGAGACTCCAGCCGTCTCTTCAGGTTCGCAGAGTGTGTGCTATCACTCCATCAGAGCGTGACTGTTCTCTGCATGCATGCATATTGCTTTCTTTTCATGTCATTGATTGTACTCATGTTCTATACATTGTGATTGGATCCAATTTGTATGCTCCGACCCTTATGTCAGTCGTTGGATATCATTTCTTTTATTTTCTTGTGTGCCGCGTGTTACATGTTGATATTTGTAGGTTCCGCATACATGTTTGCACGTGTGTTTCCCTTGTGCTGTGCATCTAGACCGGGTCTAAGTGCATATGCACGGGAGTGCGTGTGTCGCTGGTTAGGTTTTTACTAACCCCCGAACTCTTGGGCTCGGGTTGTGACAGCTTGACAACCTTAGGCCCATCCCAGCCCGGCTTTTGTATTTGACAGCCCTTCTCAAACATACCAAGTATGTGAAAGGGAAAGCCTTACTGCGAAAAGGACGCAAATTTCAGTGTCATGTTTTCCAACCATGGCTAATAATAATTTGTCATAGTTAATGTATCATGAACTTGCCTGTAATTAGTCATGTATAGGGAGTTTGTGGGGTCTCCTTGTCCAAAAAAAAAATGGGGGGCCCTTTACTTTTGTTTACATGTGTAGTGGAGCAAAATGTAAGGTGGATGCCAAATCATCAAAAAGGTTAAAATAAGGGATGTTAAAATAAAAGTAGATGTGTGTGCGGCAAAATTCTTGTTTCAATTATTTTTTCTTTAAAGTTTGAAAACAATTAATAAGAAAATGAGAGGTTTTTTTTTTAGAAAGACTCTCAAAGATATTATTAAGAATTAACAATTACATATTATTTAATTAGGTTTGGGGTGAAATACCACCAACTATTATATCATCAACATATTGGGCATGCCTAACTAACTTGTGGGCTACTTAATTTCCATCCTTACCCACATGATGTGCTACAGAGCTGTTAAAATGATTTAATAAAACTTTGATCTCTTTGAACAGTGGACTCTGCCTTGACAAATTTGAAATGAATGGCTTTAGTGCATTCATCATCGATAATGAATCTTTTTCTATAATGATATCTCTTACTCCAATGTGACAAATCATTTAAAGCTCTCGGTGCTGCCAAAGCTTTAATATCTTCAGTCTTAATCCATCGTCCATTCAACTACGTCATCATATGGGACCCAACATTTTGACATTCAAAGTCTGAAGCTTGGAAAATAAGTTCCTCATCTAAAAGTTAGGCCTCTTCCTCTCCATCACAACATACATTGAAAAGAACGACCGTTTCAGTCTCCTCTCCCTCAACATCTCACATTTCTCTCTCTCTCTCTCTCTCTCTCTCTCTCTCTCTCTCTCTCTCTCTCTCTCTCTCTTTCTCTTCTTCCTCTTCTTTCTCTCCCTTTCTAATTTTCACCACCTCTCTGTGTCACATATTTGCCCTTGGTCACAACTAATCTCATTTCAACACATCTCCCTGACTAGATTAACAAAGTTTGGAAGCCATGTTTTTTATTCGACCATATTCACTACATAACGTACTCTTTCCCCCTTTCTAAGATCTAAATATATGAAACCCACCCCAGGCTGGTTAAGAGCGTTTAAGCCTGCACAGCTAAACACCCCACTACTTAAATCTATATACATGCCAATGTGGATTTAGGGATTCAAGAGGAATAGGTGCAGTGGCGGCTCCACTAGTAGTGATCACCCTCGACTGGAAAAAGTCAATAAAAATTTTTTTTTATTAAGTTATGTTTTGACAACTCTAAAAATAAAAAATAGTAACCATCCTTAAAGGGCTAAACAATTTTTTTTTGTTAAAATAGTTTTTTACAACCTTTAAAAAATAAACTGTGACCACCTCAAAGGGCTAAGTGTAATTTTTTAATAGAGCTTCTGGAATTTACGTTTTTTTTAAAGTTTTGACTATCTTAATAAAAATTTTTGAAGCCGGCACTGAATAGGTGGACAATGTTTGGTGCAGTAGTGGATTCATTGGCCTCTCCACTATTATTGAATCCCCATAATGGAAGGCAAACCATGTGACAATCATATTTAATATTCCAATAAAAAAAAAGGAACCGTTGGTGTGACCGATAGTATGAGAATATGTGGCAACAGATGACAGAATAACACACTGTTGAATAATGTATAAGAATAAAAAAAAAAAAAACTCGCGGATCATTGTATGACTGATTGAATGAGTGTATGTTTAGGCGGGGTAGAGTACGGACCAGCACCCTATCAAGTTGGACATCTTTCATGACATTCAAAACAATCGAGTAAAGAGAATTCATTGTAGTATTTGCAATGTCTAACAGGCTGAAGAAAACAAAATCCAAATGAGGATGGTATCCATTGCCTTCATTGTCAAGGTCATTAGGAAACAAGTGTGGGGAAATTTTGAATTGAAAAGCTTTTCAAATACTAAAGCTTATAATGACAAACACAAAAACCTCAAAGTAATATAAGTATGTAGGAAGCTTAAAGGTGATAGACTACACAGGAGATGCAGTGCAATCATTATCTTTAATGATGAACTACAATTTTTTTCGACTCAACATAATGCAATTTTGAATATGTCATGAATATTTCATGCCTGTGGCTCTCCTATGGGTCCCATAAGGACTGCGTATATAATGGTGCATACGTCCCACATTGAAAACTTATATGTCTTGATCCTAGGTATATAAATATGACCTTAGCCTTAACCGCATATAAAGTTTTTTAAAACCGTGAGCATGAGGTAAGACCCCATGAGCCAAGGTAGATAATATTATATGGATAATGGGCCCGGCTCATTATAGAAGAAATGGTAATGAAGGTAAAATTACTACTTCCTTAAATTGTTGTTGAAATAAATGATATATAAATATTATACGTTATGATTGATTATGCTTGGAGGATTATGGTTCTATTAGACATAAACTATGTACTTTTTTATTATAACATTTAAATTATTTTAGTATTGGAAATCTTGGATGATTAACAAAATCTCAATATGAATATGTTAAAATTATCACAAGCTCCATAAAAACCATCCTATTAAGCATTTTCATTGGCTAAAAATGTTGGGACCTAATGCTAAAACACCAATTTCTCTACCTGTCGCAAGAATTTCTCCTCTGCTTTTTATAAATTTTCAAGTTTTGGGCCAATTTACTGAAGGTGCATCGTTCCCTTGACATAAAAAGCTTATCCAAAGGAAGACAAAAATAATTGCAATTAAAATGTGCATCCTACAGTGTACGGGCCATTCCATTAGTATGAAGTAAAGTACAGGCAACAGAAGCAATGCATATTAAAGAAAACATTTTTATCATACTACGTTGACTACACTTTGTCACACTTTTTATGGTAAAAAGAAAGAGGGAAGAAAAAGGCCTGTGGACGAGTAAAAGCTCAGTGAAATTACATTACTAAGAGCTTACTTTTACACTCACTTTTTCACCCAAACGTGGCGGAGTGAAAAATGTCACAGCACATTCCTGCTGATAATACGACTTTTTCTACTACTTGTGCTGAACTAACACAGGTAATCGCACCTAAGAGCATCTCCATATTACTCATATGTAACTTGTGGGGCCACTTAGAAGCAAATTTTCCAATGACAGTAGAAAAGATTGAAAGGTTTCTTTGTGGATAGGGTGGATCCAAAAAATCAACCTCACTCTTCAAAGTTTAGTGGCATCTTAACCATATGTTTTTTTGAGATTCAATTAAATGGTAAGTGAATGTTCAATGTGTGTAAAATTAGGCTTGATGTTAGATGATGAGATGAAAAGATTATGAAAAGGATTGTATTAAAGAAAGGTGGCTCCAATGGGCCCACAATGCTAGATTGCATTTGCAGTTGCTCACAGGAGAACATTTTCCAAATAAATACACCCTCAATCCGTGCTTTACCAAGTGTTGCTATTCTATTTGCGGCCATGAGTAGGACAAGCATTTTTTTTTACATAGGGATTTGACTTCACACGCTAAACACACTCTATATACGTCCCTAATAAGCAAAATAACAGCCAAGGTTAGTGGGCTAATTTTTTTTTCAAGTGTGTATTTTATAGCTTTACTTCAGTAGGTGCTCACTAAGCCTAGTATTTACCTTGTGGTTAGATCCTAGACCATTCTAAAATTCAGTAGGGTAAATAGGCTTCACAAACTCAACTGCAAAGCTTTTGTTACAAATGCTGCAAAAGTCATATGTTGTTGAATCCGTTCCCTTTTTGTCTATTCTTTTTTCCTTTTTCTTTTTTCCTTTTTTTTTAAATGTTGGGCTACTAACTTAGGAATGATACTTCCAATTAGGGTTTAGGTGTAAGTCTCAAAATATGTATGTAAAACTAAGATGCCAATACCACTTAACTATCAATGTATTGCCTGTTGTTAAATCATGTTTGATTATGTTCATACTTCATAGTAAGTTTTAGGAGTTTCTCCTATTTGGGTTTGATCAAATGAATGTCCTGATAGAATGGTCTCTGTTTATTTAAAGTTAGGAATTGACTTTTTCTTGGTAGAAAGATGATGGATTTTTTTTTAATGTTTTTGTAATCCAGTTAAGAGGAGATTTTGATAATGAGTTTTTTCTTCTATGGATATAGGCAAGGTTCCCAAACTATGTGAAATTATTGTGTTCATGTGTGTAATTGCCTGATGGTATGATTGTTTGTATTCATCGCAGTTGATCCGTTGATTGCAGGTATTTCGCTGAGCCGCTTTTCCTAACAAGTGGTATTAGAGCGAAGTAGAGATCACTTGGGGTTGTAATTGATTGATAGAAGAGGAAAGGGACTAAGATGGGATCATGATAGATGAGTTCTCTCCTCCGTGGATGTAGACAAGGTTGCTGAACAATATAAAATTGCTGTGTTCATGTGTGTAATTGTTTGATTGTATGGTTAATGTGTGTGTTTATCGTGGTTGATCCATTGATCGTGGGTATTTTATTGTGCCACTTTTCCTAATAGCCTTTAGAGACTCAAAGCAGGCTCGACGGGGTTGATAATGGTTTTCACCTCTGGAAGCACTGGACAGAGCGGGGCAGTACCAGTACATCTTTTTCGCTGCCATTATCCATGAAGTAGATAGGAATTGAAATGTTTGCCCTATAGTGAGTAGACCACTCACGGTCCAATGAGCCAAATAATAAGATAATCTGGACTCATGAGATGGATAACTTTCAAGTTGTGCTAGGAGCCACATAGCCACCTGAGTCTTGTGACTTCACTTTGTCCTACACTGCATAGATTGGTCCACACTCGGAGACAAGTTTAAGAAACTTGGCTCTGTATTTTGGACTTCCATATCCCTACAGAAGTTGTTACACAAACAAGCCTTAATTGGAGAGTCGGACAACAACCTTACTAAGTTGTGCATGGAGTTGTCACCCTGTGATCTTAATTCTTAAGCATGTTATGCTCGGTGATTCATTAATGTTAAGTAAAGATAATGTTAGTGGGCCCCACTTATAAATGATTTAGACAGGTTCCTAGTTTATCTTTGAGTGAAAAGTTTGATTTGCCAGCAGTAGTCGGTGTTAGGGCCCACCACTATCTCATGGAAAGGAGATCACTGCCATTGGGGATGTAAAGCAAATGACACAACCCGTGTAGTCCACTTCTTCTTATTTTTTTTATAAGCTCGGTGATTCATTAATGTTAAATGAAAATAACGTTACTGGGCCCCACTTATAAATGATTTAGACAGGGTCAGCTGTTTATCTTAAGTGAAAAGTTTGATTTGCCAGCAGTAGCTGGTGTGAGGGCCCACCACTATCTCATGGAAAGGAGATCACTGCCATTGGGGATTAAGGCAAATGACACAAGTGGTGGAGTCCACTTCTTATTTTATTATAAATCAAAAGAATTCTGTTTTGGGGTCATGCCTGACCGGACCCGCCTGCCAAATGAGCCTGACTCACTAAATTAACAATGTGCTGAGGTTCACCATTGTGATCCAGTAATCAAGCAGACCAGAGCCAACCCAACCCGAGTCAATGTACCTTAACCTGGCAACTGGTGAGAAACTGTTTTTTCCCTTTTTGTTTAGGGACGACAAGAACCCACAGCTTCATGCGATCAACTTAGAAAAACTCAGATGTCGAACACCATTGGGGTGTAATTTTTCTTAATTTGAGTTCAGTTGGATTGAACCGGTTGAACTCAAATTGGTCATATTGGATGGGTTTAGATCCAGGGTGAGGTCCAAACAATGGTCCTGTCAGATTGCGGCACTAATTGGGCCAAACCTAAGTTGCAGCTCTCTCGTATCAAAGCAGTAATGTGTCAGCGTGCATGGCAGGCTGTCTAAATGGTGCCATGGATATGACACCCGCTTTACCCTAACAGGGGCCCTTCTTGCCAACTATTGTCTACTGAGCTAATTAAGCCAAAAAGGCAATAAAAAAATAATAATAAAATGTTACATTGGGACCCACCACAGTAACCATGCGGGAACTCCTCAGAGGAGGACTCCTTCAAGAATGTTCGGTCATGTCATGGTACAACTCATAGCAAACGTGTTCCCCGCTTGAATAAGTCAAAAGGTGGGTCCAAGAAAAAGTAATAAAATGAGACCATTAGAGATAAGACAACAATGATAAAGACTAAACCTAGGTCAGAAACACTGCATCTGTGGGGCCTAACAGTTGATTATTCTTGCTTGAAGCATTGTTTCTCCACAAAAGTGTTCGAAAGTCTGGCAATGGGCTTTACCTGATGCACAGTATCAGTGGGTAGTGTTGTGTATTTGAAATTTTATCAATAATCACCCTTGGTAGATTCCTCATCATTGAAATTTCGACACTCATCAAGTTTTCATGAAAATTTTAACATCCATCCCCCATTATCAGAACGGTTAGAATTTAAACAATTTTTAACACCTAAAATCAGGATCTTCCATAATCGAGATTCATGGTTTTTCCATATTGAAAGATTATCTGCATTCATTGTCTGGGCTCTTTCCTAGACTTAAAATTGGATTATTCGCCTAACCATCTTTGTGAATTAATCTCAGAAGCATTCTTATACACTGTGAGCACCATCACATCAACTAGAAGGTTGAAGCAGCTATGGGACCTACATTTTTGGGTTGTGCAAGTTAGCATGAATGTCATGATGCATCACTGCCCTAGAATTCCCTGTTAGTTGATTGTGTGATTGAAGAAACCTTGCACAGAAAGGGATAGAAGGACGTCAAAATGAATAATCTGTTTTAATGGCTTAATGCATAACATTTGTAAATTAGTACTTTCTTATTGTAATATTTTGAAGGGAAAATTTCAAAAAGTATAAACTTTTGGCTGATTTTAAAAAACATGTATGAGGACTTGGATATTTAAAATAAGTATAAAATTTTTCCTTTTCTCTTTCATCAAGTCCTCTCAATAATTTTTTTTTGGAAAAACGATATCATTTTTTCAAGATTTTTTTCTTTACTAAATCATTTAAGGGAAATGATTAAGTCCAACTCAAAGAACCTCTTTACCAAAAAAAAAAGCCCTCAACTAACCTACTTGGGCCTACTTAAGGTACCATTGGGCATAGAAGGTTAGAAAAAGGAGGATTTATATGAATCTCAAATGATTTAAAATCTTGTCATATGGGTTTTTCTATTGTTTTTCAAAAAAAAGTTTATGGAGAGGACTTGATTGAAAGAAATATGGATCATTTTTATATTTTTTTAAAATATTCAAATCCTCACTTTCTTTTTTTTAAATGAACCAAAAGTCTTATCAGGTTTTTCAAATTTCTACTATTTTGAACATGCAAGCATACATTATGCACAAAAGCCAATGTTGCTTATGTGTTACATATCCAAGCCAGTCATCCACCGGGAGGGTCATTATCATCAAAGGCCTTATTCAATCTGTATGGGACCAGATTTCCGATTGGACTCACTATCACGTCCTCAACATTTCAATAGCGAAAAAAAAAAGCCTAACTTAAACTACTTGTAGATTATTTAAAAGAGACTAAAACGGATTAACCTCGAATATCAGCGCATTGGGATGTCATCAACGGAGTCTTAAACCATCAGGTTCTTCTTCTTCTTCTTCTTCTTCTTTTTTGTGTGGTTTGGGTTGTTTGGGGGTTGTGGTGGGGGGGGGGGGGGGGGGGGGGGGGGGGGGGGGGGTGTGGGGGGGGTGTGGTGGTGGTGTGGGGTGGTAAGAAGGTTCAAAGGCAACGGTAATGTAAAACAATTAGATCAGATAATGTGAGGGCATGGTGGCAATTGGGTCGGGCTAGAGCTGAGTTAAGGTTCTCTTAACCCAACATCATTGCATAATTTGCCTTAATGCCCTGACATGATCCATTAGGTGCTAAAATGGGCCTGGACTTAGGTTGCGGCATGCAGTTTGGCTGGTGGACTGTCCTATGGACACCTCTATTCTTCCATCCCACCACTAAGTCTACCTCCATCCATAATTCTGAACAAGGATCACGTGAACATGAATCACCCAGTTGACTCAGAAGGGCAGGAAGTGGAGTGAATCTGGAGAATTTGACCCAGTTTTTATTATATGCTTTTGTTGAACTTGTTTGATTCGATGCCCTTTGATCAAACAAATGAAGAAAAATTAGATCCAAACACTGGTACCGTTGCCTTTGAGCCTTCTGTTCAATCATATAATGTAAGGGTTATCAATTTGATGATAGTTAATAAGGGTTAGTTTCAATTCGATGATAGTAAATAACTTGCTTTGTATAAAACCCGTTATCAACTTTACATTTAAGCATGAACCAATGTTGTAGAAACTGGACTGAGACAACAGGTTGAAGTCAAAATGGTGGATGGCATTAGATGCCTCAAGAGGGTCCGATGATTTGGTCCAGCCAAAACCCTTCAACTGGTAAAGGCAGTCATACCAGTATAAACCAATGATATTATTTATTTATTATCTATCAATGAGGCCTACAATGAAATTCAAGCCGCTCAAATTTACTAATTCTATTCTTTGGTCATACTCATGTCACACTCAATATAATGCCTTTTAAACCTAGACTCCAGCATATGAATGTTGTGAGATCTTAAATTTACACCATTCACAAAAACAAGAGAATTCTCGCCTCCGAGTGGATTGCAATGCTTACTTAGACTTGCTTTTGATCAGTGCAGCTTTTTCACAATCTTATCCGGGCCCTAATGATCTACATCATGTGTCATTTTGTACTTCTTAAGCCTTTACTGACCATTAGATTGGATCTTAAAAAATCCACAGTTAAAAGGCCATCAAACTTTAAAATTTCTATATGAAAGGTTCGGGTAATTTGATAGGGTTGATTATTGCATGGCCCTTATCCATAAAGAGACATTCCATCCATCCTATTTTCGATGATAGTGAAGCATCCAGTGGGCCATACGATAATGGACAGTATATGCAATTCGCTTTTAGGTGAAAATTCCCCCACAAAAATTGTGAATTAAAAGTGTCTAAACCAAGGTTGCAAAAACTCCCCGAGTTGACTTTTAACTCTCTCCAGTCATCTCATTTTGTCAAAGGATCAAGTCAAGTATAATAGAAAACTTAGTGAAGTCATTTGAATAAGTTATTTTCATTCTAAACCATTTAATAGGCATATTTGATTTTTAACTATTAATATTTTTTTAAGGCAATCAAGCATTAGGTTGGAGTTACCAATTTAAAAATGATGACCAGAATATAATTTGAAACTAAACACATATTTGATCATTTACACTCAATGTTTAAATTAACAAATTAGGAGAATCTTCATACGCATCCATCCCTCGCCATTTTTTTCGTGAGAACTCTAGGTGGGGCCCATCTATCACTCAATCCAAACCTTGCAACACACATGGGACCCCATGATAGCGACTCGCCTCAACTTTTGGTCAGATTCAAATTTATTGGACCGTTGGATCGACTATACACTAATCTGAACGGAATGAATTTGTGAGCTATGGATAAAGGGGGTTAGGGATATGTGATTGGGACCAAATTTGATATGTAGAGTGCTTTCACATAGTTCTTTCTAACTCCCCAGTCTCATCCTTTGTTGGGGTCTACAGTGGGCCCCACTAAAGAGTGTGCATGAAAAGTCCATGAGGGACATATGCACAGAAAAAGGCCCCAACAAATTATTGTAGTATGTTTTTTTGCTTATAAAATTTTATTAAATTGAATTGATTATCATGAACTCCCTCAAGTATTTGCATTGACGTTGTCTGTATTATTTTTTATTATTAATGATTTTTTTTTTATATGGGATGAGTTGAGTATGAGTCAAGAGATGCAACTTCGGTCTTCGCTACCCTGGGATTCAAAACTCGGACATGGGTTTCTCACATTTGTTTTTGAATTCCAACTGTTGACACAATATATTCATATCAAGAGAAGGAGCTCTTACGTCAATGGTAAGGGCAACAATTCTAACCTATATCCTAGAGTTCCACCTTTTGCAATCACTCACTTGTTTCTCATCAAAGGGCATTGTTAACTCGTTGGAGGGCTCTACCACCTTCCCAAAGCCTATGACTCTCTCCCAGGTCAGGTCCCAAAGCTCTGTAACCGAGATTAAAAGAAAACAGAGAGAGATATATATCTTCATATCAAGAATCTCAACAACTCTCAAGTCTTTAAGATTTTGGAAGGAAAAAGGCTCCCTCTGAGTCCGAGTCGAGTCAACTCGGACTCTTATTTTCTGGGTTAAGTTGACACACAGGCTAAACCACCCTAAAACCTTCAAGCTTCTTCTCCTCTCCTGTTGGCATCTCCAAAATGCTGAGATTTTCGCTTCCCCGAGTGATCCGAGTCCAAAACCTCCTCCATTTCAATCCCCAGGTACCCATCTCTCTCTTCCATACATTTCTCTTTTCAGTTTCTTGTTTGGTAGAATTCCCAGAATCTTTCTTCTTCTTCTTCTTCATTAATGCAGAGAGGGATACACAGCAGAAACAAGAAGGCCATGGAATTGGTAGCAAAGGGATGGAACGCGCTTAACGAAGTCGATCGAGTCATCGATTACGCAGACCTCAACGACCAGCGTCTCTACCCCTATTTCAGAGTATCTTTTTCAATCGAAACCCAACTCTCCTTTTTAGCTTTTCCTTTCTCCATTTCTTCTTGCTTGTCTGGTTATGGAGGCCATTTGCTGATGTGGGGTGGCCCCAATTTTCGTACTTGAAGCCGTTCATGTGTGTGTGTGTGTGTGTGTGTGGTGGGGGCGCTAATGGCTGTGTGGGAGGTACCCCACAATTTTCCACCGCCGGATGGTCCTATTTTTCTGATGGGGTCTGTCAATTATTGATGGTTGGTTGGGATTGCGCGATTTCATGAGATGATTAAACTTCATGGGAATTGAATTTGGGCACTGGCTGATGCATTTACAGCTAATGTTGCTGAATTGTGGGGCTTATCAACAGAGAAAAGTTTGGCAACTTTTTTTGCCAGAAGCTTGATCTTAATGAGAGTTCTTTGCATTCATATGTAATCAGACTGCGAAGGAGAATTTTGAATTGGCTCTGGAGGTTGACAATTCAAACACTCATGCAAGGTATTGGCTGGCCAGGTTTCATTTAAAATATCAAGCTCCAGGGACCTGCAAAGCTGTGTGAGTAGTTTAGTTCTTTCTTTGGTTTTTTATAACATTGATTCTTAATGTTGGCCCTATCAAAGATAATGGGACTTCAGGTTTCCTTTTTTTTTTCCCCCCATTATTATTATTTTAATGAAAATAACAATTTAAACATCATTAAAAATTGGAAAAGAACTGTACAAAATTTGCCTAAGAAGTGGGTTGTGAGAGATCCACAACAGTTGTCCCCTGAATAGCTACTCTTATTCATTTATTAAGTGAGTCAGCCAAATCATCATTTGTCTTTTCCTGAAAATAAGGCAAAGGAACATTAATGAAGAAGTCAAGTGTCTAATTTTTGTATTGTGAAAGAAACACTCCAGAGTGTCTGCCCTCTTCAGTGAGTTAAATAAGTTGAGTTCTAAATGAAATGATAAGCTTCTGAATGTTGTCGTTGTTGTTGACGGTTATGCCTCATTTACAGTAAAAAGGAAGACATCTTTGTGCATTCTGAATTTCTGATAATCTAATCGCCTTGAATCCTTTAGTGCATTCAGGGAACTTCAGTTGCATACTTTTTTGATAGTTCAGTTCAGTTCACTTATACTTTGAACTAAGCATAGTGTTTTTATGCTGTCTCAAATAATTCTTTGAATTGAGCGATTTGTTAATTTTGGGCATCATCGTGTCAAAGCTATGGGAGAGAGTAATGGAGCAAAAACTTAGACAGGAGACAAAGATATTTGAGAATCAATTTGGTTTATACTAGTGAAGTCAACTGTGGAATCTTTCTTCTCGCTTAGGCAATTAATGAAAAAATATCGAGCAAAGAGGAAAAATCTGCATGTAGTCTTCATTGATTTAGAAAAAGCTTACCACATGGTATCAAGAGATTTAATTTGGTGGATTTTAAATAAAAGGAATGATCCAAGAGACTATTTTGAAATTATTAAAGACATGTATGAAGGAGTAGTAATGAGTATGAGAACTATTCGTGGAGAGACGAGTGAGTTCCCAGTAACCATAGGTTTGCATTATCTGCCCTAATCTCTTTGCATTGATTATGGATGAGTTAACTCCTCATATTCAAGAGGAAATACCTTCGTGTATACTGTTTGCAGATGATATTAGTATTGATGGATGATTCAAGAGATGGTGTGGATGCAAAACTCAAGGGATAGTGAAGGGCTTTAGAATCGAAAGGTTTTAAAATAAGTCACATAAAGACCAAATATATGGATTGCGATTTTAGTGGGCATTTTACAAAGAGTTGAAGCTATTGTGAGAATTAAAGCCTTGGAGATACCACATAAAGATTCGTTTCGTTATATTAGTTCGATAATTAGCAAGGATGGGAAGATTGATGAAAATGTTGAACATAAGATAAAAGCAGGACGGTTGAATTGGAGTCCTGCTTTTGGAGTATTTTGTAACTGACAAATGCCAATAAGATTAAAATGAAAATTTTACAGGATAGTGTTTGGACCAACTATGACTTGTGGAGTAGAATGTTGGCCAATCAAAAAGCAACTTATGCATAAAATGGAGGTAGCAAAAAATGAGAACATTAAGTTGGATGCATGGTAAACTAGGAATGATAAAATTAGAAATGAGCAATTTCAAGAGCATTTAGGGGTAGGATCAATAGGGGATAAAAATAGAAAAAATCCATTTAAGATGGTTTGGACATGTCCAATGCAGGCCGACAACGATGCTGATAAGGAAACGTTTGGCCATGAAAGTTGATGGATAACCAAGGGAAGGGGTACGCCGAAGATGACGTAGATGGAGGTAGTAAAAATAGATTTGAAGAAGTGCAACTTACTCGAAGATTTGGCTTAGGATAAATCGAAATGGAGAAACATAATTAATGTAGCCAACCTAAACATAGTTTGAATAAGGCTTTGATGATGATGATGATGATCATGTCAAAGCTAAACCTAGCATTCTGCATCATGTTTCGATTAATAATCTAGGTAAAAATGTTGTAGGGATTGTCATATTCCTAAGCAACTTCCAAACCATATTTATGGGCAACTGACCTTATCTTTGTAGTCATACACCATTTATAGTGATGCAATAGCACACCCTTCTTGTAATTTTATGAACCTCCAAAATTTGAAGTATCCACACCATTTTTCCTTCAGCCTTCAGCATCCCCACTTACAACATGCATCCCAAGGCACCACTTTAAGGAATGCATCCAGTTAAGCTGAGAATAGATTTGACAATCACCATATGACTTGGTGCAAATTTATCTCGGTGCATTTTCCATCGTTTCCCTTTTTGTCGGAGACAACAGACTCTGTACAACCCAATCTTCTTGGGATATGAAGCTCTACAAGAGCTGGTTTGCAGTTTTAACCACTTGACTTTTGCCATCCACTAATTAACCATTTATGACATAAATGCCATTGGCCACATGTTTTGTGTTCAAGAATTGTAACAAAATCAAATCCCTTACCTGCAGATGAGGATTTGAATATGGGAAAAAGATATATTATTATTGTTATTTTTGAATGGTAACTTGAATTGAATTAAAAAGCTTAACAGGTACAACAGAATTATACCTAGAAGCAAAGGGCAAAAGGAAGCCCCCTAAAACAGCAACCACCCAAAAAAAGACAAGGAAAAAAAATACCCAACAAACTGAGCAGAAAGGGAGAAAAGAAAGAGTTTGAGACCCTTAAAGAACTAGAGCAACATCCCTCCAGTTATACATGATGGTGCCGGTGGGCAGCCCCCTAAAAACTGGCAGAATAGAGGCCCATGAAGCCACGCAAAATTTGGTTCTAGCAACAATGGAATCATTGGAGGAGACTTTTCTTTTAAAGCATCTTTGGTTCCTTTCTTTCCAAATGGAAGCGACAAAGGATAGACGCCACAAAATCTTTCCCTTTGGAGAACCAACACCTCGCTTCCAAGCATCAAACAAATCAGAAATGGATAGGGGGAGCGCCCAGCTGCAGTCAAACTCTAAAAGGATTGAGTTTCATAATCCGTTAGCCACCTTACAGTTCAAGAGGATATGGTCCACAGATTCTTCGGCCAAAAGACACAATGGGCAAGCATTAACAATGATCATATTTCTGCTGCGAAGGTTATCCAAAGTGAGAATTCTCCCTTTTAGAGCAAGCCATTCAAACATTAAAACCCTCAGAGGAGCCTCAGTGAGCCTTAGTCTTCGGAGCTGTGAGTGAGAGTTGAATAGAAGGAAGAAACTAAGAAAACACCATCCTTAGACGGAGTCCAGACCATGGTATCCTGACCTCTATGAAATGAGGTTTGATATATGATCTCTAGAAGACAAAGAAGGTGACTCTCTTCCAATTCCGACAGGTTCCTCCTGAAAGTCAGATTGCAGAATAAATGGATGTGAGATTTATCCATGTAATCACTAACTTTAGCTCTACGATCTCGAGTGCAAATATATAAATCTGGAAACTGTGCATTTAAAGGTCTGTCACCAAGCCAAAGATCATGCCAGAAGATGATTCTTTCCCCTAAGCCTATGTGAAATCTAATAGAGGTTGCGAATGACTCCTTAGTAGATATGATGCTTTTCCACATATTGGAGCAACCTAGAGACGAATCCATCAAATCCCAACCATTCCTTGTCACACCATACTTAGCCACAACGACCTGCCTCCTCAAACTATCTAAATCTTCTCCGATCCTCCACAACCATTTGCCCAGTAAGGCTTGATTCCTAGCTTTCAAGGATCTAATCCCAAGGCGCCCATAATCCTTGTGATGCAGGACCTATAGAATGGTGATTGATGTGCAAATAGGGATCAAGTACCAAAATAATACGCACAATAATTTATATAAAAGTGGCACCAGCACAATGACAAAATTAAATTCAGCAAGGGTTATTTGTTTGATCTGTCATGTAAATCGGTCCCACAAGTGATTTTTTCCAAAGTGGGAGATGGATCTTTAGGAATTAGAACTTTCAACCACTCCAGGGATTCAAATGCAATCAATTTTTAGGTCTGAAAATCAAGATTCAGATCTGAATGTGGTGACACAATGGGGTGTTTCCAATATAAAGAAATCTAGGGTCTAGATCTAGGGTTTAGATCTGTCCAATATGAATGATAGTCAAATCTACGGGCTACTTGGGCTGTATTTTATCTAGTTTCAGATCTGGTTGTAGGGCTTGTAATAGCCAAACGTCAGATCTAGGACTGTTTTCACGACTTCCCTTCATTAAGCCATGATTGGGTTAGATCTAAGATGAAAGATCGGGGTTTCTTGGGGCTGAATGCATAGATCTGAGTAAAGGGACTGGATTTCTTTACCAAAAGAAAGAGAAAGAAGGAGAATATCTTTGGAGAAGATGGATTTCTTGGCCTCACACCAAACTCCCCAACTAGGGTGAGGAAATCTAAAAATCTTTCAAGGAGAACTCCAAGAAGCTTTCAAGAAGAAGGGTTTTCTTTTATTCATTCATCAATGATCCTCCCTAGTGATGGGGTTACAACTTATAAAGAAGAGAAACCAAAAAAGGAAAAAAAATATAAATAAATAAAAATAAAATAAAATAAAAACAAAGAGTGGCCGAATGGGGGAGGGAGGAATTGCGCATGGGATATCGTGCGCAAGTCTTCCCCCTTGCACGCATATTTTAATGCTCATTTAAGTTGCGGGCCCTCCTTTGACACATTAAAATAAAACTTCATTATATGGGACCCTTATTTATTACATAACTCTACTAAAACAGCTTGGGACCCCTATTTAAAATTAAAACATCTTTAATTCAGCAACAACTTCTTTCCCTTGGCACATCCCAGTGTGGGGCCTTCTGCTTGCATTCCTAGGGAGCTCTTCAACGGTGTTTCTTGCTCCGTACCACGATCCAACGGTAGATCTTGTAAACCATGATGGATGAGCCCCATAAAAAAGTAATCCATCCATAATGAGGTCATGTGATTTAATCTTCCTTTGTTCCTTGGCTTGATGCCCCCATCACCTTGGCAGTGCAAACTGAATTCCAATCGACAAGTTGAAATTTTTTCTTGCCATTCCTGCCTTGCCAAAGAAAATCACGTTGTATCCTCTCAATGCGGTCAACAACTGATACCAGACACTTGAGGATAGACATGAAGTATATAGGCAGGTTACTAAGGGTAGATTTGATTCAGGGGATTCTGCCAGCCATTGATAAATATCTTGTTTTCCAAGCAGTTAAAACCAGAAAGTTTGAACTTATGCTTGTTGTTCCCTAAAATATTGAGAAATACCATTTGAGGAAATTGATCAGATGTTCGAGAGCCAGCCAGTTTCTAGACTATGATCTCAAACTTTACCGAAAACCTTCCTCCCAGAGAGAACGATTTATATTTGGTAATCTTAAAGCTTCAGGAATATAATTGAGTAGTTCCATATCGAAACAGGAAACTTTACATTCCTAATGCTCGTATCCAATACTTTCTATTGAAGAAACATGAACTTTTACATCTTTTTATCTTTACATGTAACATCTTCAGTTGTTGTCAGCGTCAGATCTGGTTAGTGTTGCGTTTTGCTTTAGTGTAGCTAACTTATTCTCCTATCTCCCCGTCTGAAATTGTGCTTTCTTATTTCTTAAGGGGGGCTGCTTTACTTGTTGAAGCTGCAGAGATGGGGGATCCTGATGCACAATATGAACTAGGTTGTCGTCTAAGAGTTGAGGTTAGATTCTTCTCAGTCTACCAATATCATGTTTTATTCTTATTGCTGGAATAATTTCTTTCCAGAAGTGATGGACTCATTGAATATAATTTGGAAGTAAATTGTCTATATGGTCCTTTGTTAAGTAGTTAGTTTGCTGCACCTTTAATCCCTAGGCATTTTGGGTGCCATGGTTAACAACTTGAGATTGTATTAGAGCCCAGGTTTGATACTTACAGGGCCAAAAAGGCCCCATGCAGGCCATGCCGCATCTTGTGTGGGGGTGTGCTTCAAGTTTGGGCAATGTCCCACATGTCGCGGGGGGGGGGGGGGGGGGGGGGGTGGGTTGTTGTGGGTTGTGGATTAAGTACTTACTTTTTCGCACCTTTAATGCCTAGGCATTTTGGGCACATTGGTTAGCAACTTGAGATCCTTGCCATCATCCATCGTCTTATAGAATTTATAATTTTTGGTTGTTACCTGTGATTCATAAGACTCACTGCCACTTATTTTCTAGCTCTATGCAGTTCTCCAATGAAGATGGCTGGTAAGAATTATGCTTGTATTCCAAATGCTGTGTGGAATTCTCTGTTTGTGCTTGTAATGTTTATTTTGGATAATCATCATTACCATTGATTAAATTGATTTTTTCTTCTTCTTTAGAAAATAATAAATTTTTTTCCAACCAACAAATGTTCAACATGCTGAGACCCAGTAGACATCATGATTATATTGTTGCCAGTGCTTTGTTTTTATTTTTCCAAAATCATTAGTCACCTATAAAATTATTCTAAATCATTAACTCAGTTGAGCATTTTCCTAATTTAATGATAAAAATGTATTTCAGAAAATAAAATAGAATAAAATATATCAACATTTATCTTTCCTAATTTGCATATATGATGCCATGAAAATTCAATATTGTCTTTCTAATTTCATATATGATGCCATGAAAATTTATTTTCACCTTGACTGACATGTACTGGTGAATTGATGCTTGTTTAGGGAAGATGTGGGTTGTAATTAAATGAAAAAAGGAGATAATGGATTCTATTTCTAATTTTGCTTGGGATGTTAGTTTGTTCAGTTCTGTATCTAGGAACTTGTGGGTTTCCAAGGAAGTTTCTGCTTATCCTCACCAATCAAAACCCTGTTCATCCAGCAGTTTCATTTACATCAACTTAGGGTGCCATTCTTCGTATGCACAGTTACAATGCTTTAGTAAGCTGTTGTTAAATAGGTTATTACTTTTGTAGTTATTTCCATGTCGGAGAGATGTATTAAAGTAAAAGATGCTCCAACCTTGACTATGGCGTAAAGATGCTCCAACCTTGACTATGGCGTACTCGGATTATTCTATTGGTGCTGTTGACACTGAATTACCTCATTTTTTTCCTTCTTTGTAACTGAGGTGCAACCAATTCCCATGTGTCATCCTCTCACATGCAAAATCATCTGTGACGAAGATGAACTGTCATTGAAAGAAATGGGATTCACATTTTTATTTTAATTTACTCATTAGCAAAACAACTTTATAAAATATAAAACTGTAAGGCATCATGTTTGTGTTTGCCTTTTATATTGTCCAGAAATCTTTTAGAGCCCTTCAATTGTTCATGCAATATTTGGCCAAAATATCTTACTAATGGTTAAAACTTGGACAACTTGAAGCCCTCAAAAAAGTAATTCCCTTGATTGGATGGTTCCCATTTTTTTGCACACATTTAGATCATAGGGATACCTTTTAACTGTTCCCAAATGAAGCCTTATATTTGTCATAATTTTCTTCAACTGTTGTTGAATTGATAACTTATAGATCTATTTTATTTAGTTGATATTCTACATCTCAATTCATTGATTTCATTATTGCCTCTAATGTTCTTTTTTTTTTTTTTTGTGTGTGTGTTTTTTCTTTTTGGAATAGAATAAATACGTTCAATCTGACCAACAAGCTTTTTATTATTTGGAGAAGGCTGTTGACCAGGTACTTGCTTTAGCCTTAACTTCATACACAATTGATTGCTCTAAGCACATTTATGATACTTACAGAATCAGGATATCTTTCTAATTTAATCAGCTTGGAATCTAATTTAGATGCTGTAACATGGAAATCATGAATCTAATTTAAATGTTGTAACATGGAAACCATTCTTACTCTTTCTAAGTTGGATCAGATGCAATTGATTACAAGCAGGCCAATTTGATTGGCTGTTTGTTTTGTTAACTGAAGTTCCCATTGCAAGTTATAGTACTGTAATGTGTGTGTATGAGTTGTTGGTTTGTGGAGAGTTATCTTTTGGGCAGTTGACAGGGTGGGGGGCAACGAATCAGTTCGTACCTGCAATCGTGCTGCGGTACCCACTTAGCAAGGGTTGCCACAATTAGTACCTTTCAATCATGCTGCAGGCTTGCCTCATCTCTTTCTGAGTTTTGCAGTGTGAAATTCACAAATGCTGAAGTCATCCATGTTTCAGTTGCATCCAGGTGCTTTATATCTTCTAGGTGCTGTATACTTGGCTGGGGATTGTGTGAAGCAAGATATCGCTTCTGCCATATGGTGCTTCCATAGAGCATCTGAGAAGGTTGCAAACTAGCCTACTTAATTGCATTGGTAGTTTATAAGCATGAAAGAAATATGCCATCTTACATGAAAGCATTTTGTGTCAAACAACTGTGCTATTATGAACTATTTGTCCAATACTGGTGTCAAACTGTCATTCATTTATTTCACTCTATTTATATTGGTGAATATTCTTTAAAATAAAAAGTGAAACCTTACACCCACCACTGCAACTCAGCAAAGGTATGTCCGGTTGAGGCTTGTCCTGGTTCTACCGAAGATGCACAACATTGGGTCCCCACCCATTCTATTACTGATTATGCTGAATAGATACTGTGCAAGCCACTGATCCCTAGATACAGTTGCAGGCTCGTGGAGGCCATTTCAGGTAATCTGGGAAGGGTCATAAGTTGAAGCTCAGTTAGTGCCAAATTCCTGGCCTGAGAAATTCAATTAATAAACCTATTTAAGTAAAAAGAATGTCAATAAAAATGTAAAAAAAAGGGAAGAAAATTCTTGACGTAGATTTAGTTTCAATGAAGGTTTTTTAATCTTGAAAAAAACTTATATTATATTATGGGGTTACCTTGTGCCTAACTTTTTTTGGGAAATACTTAGTTATTCCTGATAAGATAGTTGTTGCATGGCTGGTAGTTGTTGCATAGCTGGTATTTGGCTTGATAAAGAATGTGCAAGATTCATGGCGCCTCTCATCCTAAAAATTTTGTTTAAGAGACTGAATTTTCCTTTTGTTAATATAATTTATTTGAAATGTGGGGCGATTATGGCGTTATACATCAAGGTGGTGATTCTTGACCTGACCTCCCAATCAGACCCGAACTGAATCTAGAGCAACTCCATGTTTGCGTTAGCATTCCAACCCAATTAATATGTGGATCAGTTTTGGGTCCAAAAGCATGACACAACCAGAATTATCCACTTCAATATGCCAGACCAGATCCTGACTTGACACTTGTATAGAGGGCTTGGATTGACATTTTGAACCTGATTAATCAACAGCTCTGTTCAAGTTGGTCCCATGCTCATTACTGTGAACCAAACCAAAACGTAAGCCATCCTGACTCATTGCTTCCCTATTTGTATAGATTGCACATGTAAGTTTATATATCATACATATTAGATGCTAATAAAGGTTTGTGTAGATAACATGCACATTTTCATTATAAATTTATAGCTGTGCCTTAAACTAACTTTAAGGTTTAAGTTACAAACCAACACATAGTGCTCTATAGCACTAGGACCTTTTTATAGCACTAGGACTATTTGTACTCTACACGTGTATGGTACTCTTAGTAGATATCATCTCTCAGCACTTCAAGCTGCTGCATTGATGTCACCCATGCCCCAGCAGGGAACAAATCATCTTAGGTGGACCTTGTGCAAGGGCTTTGGTGAAAATGTCTACTAATAATTTTTTGGTCTGTATATAAGGCAGTCTTATTTTTGCTACCCTCTCCGACAAAATGAAAATCTGCTTCAATGTGTTTTGTTTGTTCATGAAGCACTGAGTTCCTATTGAGTAATGGCTTGATTATTCCGAACTATCAATTATATATGCATTTTGAATGAGCCTCTTTCCTTTTTTAATTTAAATTGCTTGCAGGGACATGCTGGTGCAGCAATTGCATATGGTTCCCTTCTTCTAAGAGGTAAGCATACGTGGCCCATGTTATTCTAATTTGGCAGTCGAACAGAGAAATATTACCTTGAACAAAGAAATATTATGTATTGAATCAAAGTTTGTTTTTCCATCACTTTATTGCACAAGATAGAAATATTTTTCGCATGTATGTTTTGTGCTGGTTGTATGGCAAGCAACATCACTTTGACCACTTGACAGATGCAGACTGCCTCTTGAGTCATAGGGATCCTACATTTGCACCGCTTCCTTTGTGGGGTTTCTCTCAAAATAATGACATATTGAAATAAACCAATCTGATCATGTGTCTCAAAATAATGATGTTTCCTTAATGTTGAATCAGGTTTCCCAGTCCCTGAAGCTATTAGTAAATTTACTTCGAAGAGAAAGCTCTGTACCAAATTGGCGGGGAAGAATGCGGATGGCCCTCCTGAGGATCCAACAGTGAAGGCAAAAGAGCGATTCCAAATTGCTGCTGATGCTGGTTGTGATCTGGGTTTGCATTGGTTAAAAAGGCTTGCGGATCATGAGAAGCAACAAATTACACAATGAAATATTGTGGTTCCTCTTGTGTATTCTTATTATTTTCTATTGCAAATATTCAAATAATGTGAACAGTAATAGTTACCAGCAGATTTTGGTGTAGTTGTCCTCGAACACGTGCCAAGAGCGTTTGGTCTGGTGGTATGACTCTCAAAGGGATCACTCATAAAATAAATAACAATCCTCGATCAGGTTCTAAGATCTTTTCATCTGGTGGTTGATTCTCAAGAGTTCCAAATTTGATTCTAGGAATGCCCATTTGTGAATCTGTGAGAGTTTATTTGGATTTTGGGAACATAGCAAAGAGAATATTTCCATATTTGAAGACTATCAGTATAGTTTAAACCCAACAAAATACAATTGTATTGTAATATTGCACGCGATGTATTTTCTGGCTGCCATAGCAAATTTCAACAGACAGAATTGAAGTGTCTGGCGTTTTGAAGTCAAGCCAGACACCACTGTAATATTAGGGTAGGTTTAAATTTTATCTACTCATTATTGTAACAAAATCTTCAATGATACGAATTTACAGAGGGCCTTTGGCTGTAAAAGGGTTGGTTTTGTTGCAGGTCACTCTAGTTTCCTTTGATTTTTAGCTCTTGTCGATTTCCATTTAATGCTTTCTAGAGCTCTATCTGATTTCTATTTTCTCAGTTTGTTCAAATCAATAAATCTTTGAAGAAGGGCCTAGGGTCATTGCTTTTGCTTTACTAAATAAGTTCCTGAATACTCTAGCCAGAACTGATGAAAAGTACAGACTTGCCATCTCAGTCCTGTTCTATTGAATACATGTATATATATATATATTTGATTAACGATGAATTATATTAAAGAAAAAATAAGATACAGGTGGCCCAACAGAAAAAAGGGCTAAAGGTATAAAAGCATTATACCAAGAGAAAACATAAATACAACCTGCAAGGTAAAAGCTACCAAATCATTTGATTTATCCACCCCTTACTTCGCAAGTAAGTATATAAATCCGTTAGCCGCCCTTCCAATGTGATGAAATGACACTTGAATTAAATATGATAAGGATTTAATCTCATTAAAGTAAAATTGAAATCTCCAAGGGAACACGGCTGAAGAAGAGACCCATGAAATGACATTGATGGAGTTACCCTCCACCACTAACTTGGAACGGAAAGAGAAATAGATATAAATCCGCATCGCATGTAAGATAGATAGAACCTTTGCCTCATTGGACTTTATACACCCCACATGCTTAGAGAACCTCGCCACCACAATTCTTTCACTATTACATAGCACCCCACCGATACCTACCAACTTAAGCTTACCCTTAGTTGTCTATCCACATTAAACATTAACATAGCCTGTGGGTGGAACCTAATGCATTGCCTTTTTCACCTTTTTCTTCATTGCACAATATAATGAGGCCTCCCAATTATACAATACCATTAGCCCTGAGACTATCAAACTTGCTTTTGAAGGATGCCCAATTAGCAATTCGAACCACTACAAATTATGACAAATCCTCCATAAAAGACGAAACACCTCTAAACACTCTATCATTCCTCTCTTTCCACATTGACCATAAAATAGCAAAAGCAACTCTCCAAAGGACTTAATCACATCCAGAAAAGGGAGAATACCTACAAGCTTAAAACATATTTGCCAAAGATCATGGACTACACCAGCGGACACCAGACCTCGCAAGAAGACCACACCACAAGGAGTGAGAGAACTCACAATGCAAAAGCAAATGGTCAATCGTCTCTGTTTCCTTCCCACACATCACACATATATCCGAAGCAGCCTTTGAAGTCAAGCCTCTCCTCCCTGTAGAAATCTTCCCCAAAATTGAAAGCCAAGCAAAAGCCTCCACCCTTGGAGGAGCCAAGCTCATCCAAGCCAATGAAGCAGGAACTCTAACAGATGATGAGCCTTCCAATATCCTATAATAAGAGTTGCAAGGAAAAACACCAGAAGGGCAATGTTTCCAAATATGAGAGTCAGCTACATCCTTGAAAAAAAAAAGAAAAAAATGGAAAAAAAAAGAAGTTAGAAAGAAGACTAACCAATGACCTCAACTCAGTTAGCGCAAACAAACGTGAAGCTCTCTTAATGGACACATCCATTGATTCAAAGACCCGCTCACCAATAACACAATCTTTAATTGAAGATCCCTTATTAACGACCAATCTGAACAATTTAGGATATGAGAAAGAGAAATGACCCACCCCCACCTAATCAGCCACCCCAAAATAGACTTGACTTCCCTCCCCCACTTTAAAGCCCACCCCTCTACCAAGCAACTCCCCCCTTACTGAAAATAGATCCCCAACCTGCAAGATATTACCTACAAATTTGACAAGCGATACCTAGGAACTTTAGCAAGCTCCCATCTCCATTCATCCTCACCATATTTTGCAACAATGACTCTCTTCCATAAAGCCTCCATCTCTTCCCCAAACTTTCACCACCAATTGGCCAAAAGAGCCTAATTTTTTAAATCCAAATTACCTAACCCTAAACCCCCCAAAGCCTTAGGGTTGACAACTTCCTTCCATCTGATTACACGCAAATTTCTTATTTCATTCCTTCCACCCCATATGAAATCCCTTGTTCTGTCAACAATCGCAACAAAGACATATAGTATATTGAAAATATGATGATGAGAAGTCCAACAATGTGGGTCCCACCTAAACATATACCTTGGATAACACTAGGAGTTTCGATATATGCCCAACTAGCTTAGGCTCATCAGCTTGATCTACCTTAATGCTTAGGGTCAGTCATAGACTTGAGACTTCTTGGGTCTCCATAAAACTACACTGATTTTTTTTTCTTAATTGTGGTCCAATATGGTAGCGGTAGTGTAGTTTGAACCCGCAACTTTTAGGGGCAAAATGTGGTCCTAAGCCTGTTGAGTTATCCTTTGAGGTAAAAAAACTATATTTTGTTAATTGGATAATTTGGAAAAGCAATGACTCGACGGGCGGTTCAGCCTTTTCACAGTTACCAAATGGATTCAGCCCAACAACATTTTCGACCCAAGACGATTTTCCCTAATGTTCAAACAAAGAGCCCAAGAACAAATGGGCTAGGCTTGGTTAGCATCTAAAACGGGGGCCCTTGTGCAAAAGTGTTCTAAAATTTGTTTGTAACCCTACTTGCAAAACCAGAGTCAAAACGGGATAAAAGCTTCCCGCTATTTAAGCCGTTTTCTGTTTTTCTATTTCCCTCTCTTTCTTCTATCCTCCGATAACGCTAGGGTTAGGGTTTTTCCCCTCTTCTCCTTCTTCTTCTCCGCTGCAATGGAAGAAATCACAGAGGGCGTGAACAACATCAACGTCAGCGGCTCGCCCAAGAAGAACCGGATTCAGGTCTCCAACACCAAAAAACCTCTCTTCTTCTACGTCAACCTCGCCAAGGTATTCCCATCAAAACCCTAACACAAGCCTCTTCTTCTACCATCTCAATCTAGGGTTTTCTTCTCTCTCGCTTAATATGGAAACCCATCGATCTCTTTCGATTTATATGATCCTATTGTCTCAGAAATCCAGGACCTCAACCAGGTTTTGTGCTCTGGGGTTTGAGAGATTTCTTTTTTGGTTGCAATGATATGCCTCGTTTTTTCTTAATTGTGTGTTAGAATAGGATGGTGGTGGTTATTAGTGCAAATCTAAATTTGGGGATCATGTGATTTGACGATCCGCCTTCGTTTGATTGGTCGTTTTTTTTTTTTTGGATGGTGAATTGTTAGCTTTTTATTGTTTTAACCCATGTTTTTTAGGTCACTGTATGATGACTGAGGTCAATCTGGTAGTGATATTTGCTCCTGTGTTTGATCCACAACTGGACCCTTTCGGTGAATGTTGGGACTGTGAATGGTTTGTTGCATTCATATTGGATACTTCGATTTCTACTTTTTGTGCTTGTGGTTGTTGTTGTTGAATTTGATGGGAAAATATGTGAGATGCAATCCGTTGAGTTGTATTAATAGCACTCTCTCATTGTTGTATGTCTTTCTGTGCCTTTGCAGAGGTATATGCAACAATTTAATGAGGTGGAGCTTTCGGCGTTAGGAATGGGTACTCTCTCTCTTTCTCTTTCTCTCTCTCTCTCTCTCTCTCACATATACACACACAAACACTTATGCTCAACACAATTACATGCACATACCCTTTGTGAGAATTTTATTCTTTTATGCATTTACTATGGAACTTAAACTTTATCAGAGTGTTTCTATCTTCATTGTGTACTTGTTATGATATTCGTGGTTGTGGGTATTATGGATGCTTTTTTTTATTTAAGTTGGAGGGCCACGTTCTTCTGATGGCTTGTAACCTATATTTGGTGCTTCAATGGGGTTTTTTGCAAGATTTGTCCTTCTTGTATTATCTTATTGAATAATTTTGGGTTTAGTTTTTGCTGCATATTGCCTAATGGCTTTGCATGTTCTCTTCGATGGCTAGCAACCTGCATTTGGATGCTAGTTTTGGATTTAGATGCCCTTGGACTTGATTGCCACTTACGATAGAAATATAGCATCATCATGATCATATAACCCCATATCGGGTGTTAGCTTTTCGGATTGAGCTGCTAATAAGGTGAGGCCAAAAGAGCATAGAAAGCTCAATTCATATGTCATGGAAATGATGAAGGTAGGATTTATTCAAGAAAGCATGAACCCATTTGCTATTGCAGCCTCTTTGCGTTTGGTAAGGATGAGTCTTAGCATATATGAGTGTGTAGCTGGGCAATTAATTAAGTAATGAGGAGATCATCTATCTGGATTGATTGGCTCGATGGCATGTTAGACCGACATGCTTATCATCATCGTCGTTGTTGTCATTATCAAAGCCTTGTCCGAATTATGTTGGAGTCGACTACATGAAATCTTTTTCTTCATTCTGATCTATTCTTAGATAAGTTGTACTTATTCAGTTTTATTTTTACTGCTTCCATTCACGCTCTCTTTGTTGTATCCTTTTTCTTTAGTGGGCAATCAACCTCTATGGCCAGACTTTTCTTTATCGACACCATTGTTGGCTTGCATTGTATATGCCCTTGCTCAAACCATTTCAAACGGGTTGGGTTTATTTAATTTTATCCCCTATTTTGATGCTACTCCTAAGTGCTCTCGAAATCACTTATTTCTAATTTTGTCCTTGTTAGTCTTACTATACATCCACTTTAACATTCTCATCTCTATTACATCTATTTTTAATCACTCCTTCTAATTTTGTCTCTTAGACATGCTTATAAGAGAGAAAATATTTTCATAAATTGATTCAAGGAGTGGATATCACTGGAAACATAAGGAATGTGGATAGTTGGTGATGCCATTTGGTTTACCAAATATCATGAGCTATGAAAGTAATGAATCAAGTATTGAAGCTACTCATTGACAGATGCTTATTGGTTTGATTTAAGGCATTCATTAAAGTGATTAGTGTTTTTCTCTGTTTCTTTTCAATGTTGTAATTGAATGAAGGTATAGCTCTGGAATGATGTATATCACCATTTTGGAAATCACTAAGCCAATGAATTTAGATCTGGAACTGATCTCCTATGTGTGAGTTATATTGGGTGACTGAGTAAGAGAACTATGGGTCCTAATAGTTAGATCATGAGGTCTATTCATGTGAAGATGGTGTTCCAAATATCAGCCTGTTTGGAGATTAGATAGGGCAGATCAAAGCCCAGAATCAAGGGTGGGAAAGAGCAGGAGATTTGCAAGGTCAAACCCAATGGTGGTTCCGCTCAGATGAGTGTCGAATAGACTTTGATGCCAATTCTTTTAATTTCTTGGGAGGGAGTTGACGGCTATGGGAATCACAAATTGGTTTGATATGGACTCTGATCCATTTTAGTGATATGGGTAATCTCTCCTCCATTCTGGCCAGATCCTCCACTAAAGTGCTGGCTAAAATTCTGGGTTTTTTTGCCCTGTTTGGACAAATATATATATATATTTGCAAATCTTTTTTCAACTTTTCACCATCCTTTGATGGCTGAAGGAAGGTGCATAAACTGTATCAACCTTCCAATCAAATCAGATGATGTGAAGTGATACTATATATGAAGTGATTTAATCATTAATATATGTTAATTGGTCTTTTATATGTGGTTTGTGGTTTGGATGCATGGCATTGACACATTTGGTATTTTGTAAATAGCTGCTTGTGGTTTAGTTATGTTGTATGATTTAAAATATGCTTTCGTAAGTTAGACATTTTTTTTTTTTGAAAAAAGTTCTTTTGTTTTTTCTCACATTTTTCTGAAAGGTATGGGATGCAAAATGTTCCATTTTAAGGCCATATCGAAATGGTAACCCCAGTGGAATTGATAACTATGCTTTTGACTTACACACTGGGTACACTTTCTAGTGAGACCTCCCATGTTGTGTTGGCCTACTGGGGCTCATCTTATTTATAATGATAGATTTATTTGTTGGGTTCATTGAGGATAAAGAATGAGACAAATTAGATAATCTACTCATAATGATATTTGTGACAAATATCATTATGAGTAGATTATCTGAACTCAATTTTGAAGCCCCCATTTACTGGTTTTCTAATGGGTCGGTTCTTTGCACTCATTTATGCATGTGTAAATGATCCAGATGCATAACAGTTATGCATGATCTATTTTTTTTTATTTTTTTTATTTTTTTGCTCTCATTTACATATCATCACAAATTTGTTTATGCATGAAGTGTGGAAATTATGTGTAAAAATGAGCCATTTTTGGCTTCTCATTTACGTACTTGGAAGATGTAGTAGACAGTTACACATGTAAATGAGGAGAAGATGGTGGTATAGGTTGCAATTGGGCTTCCACTCAAAATAGGTCGTGAGGTCAAATCCCTCCAACGACATTATTTTTTTCAGTTTTGTGGGCCCCAAGTTGGTAATCTGAGCTGTTCATCTTCTTTATAGGGGTAAGAAGCTCTAAGATAATTAATTTCATGTCTTAAACCTTCATAGATTTTTGAGAAATTTGTGAAAACGTCCAAAAAAAGTGGCAACCTATAGATTCAATTTTCCCCACTTTTTGGGCCTCCAATTCATGATTTGAAACGTTCAATGTTCTCATATTAGTGATAAGTGTCACTATGTTTTGCTTCATATCATAAATCTTCATATATTTTGAGGAACATGTGAAAACATAAACACATCTAAAACCGTTGGATGTACTTATTTATTTTTGCGAAATGCTATTTTGACAAACATGGTAATGTGTTTCTCATATTTTCTTGATTTCCCGATATGACTTAATATTGTTAAATGCAAGATGATAACAAGGTGACGTGGGTCTCTTGGGCTCAAACTTGAGCTCGAATTTGAGCTAATTGAGCTCAGCTCGAGCTTATCTCTATTTGAACTTGAAATCAAAACCTAAGTCAGAGCCTAAGGGAAGTATTGATGTGACACTCAAGATCAAGCACTAGTGTGCACACATTCACAATTGGATGGAGATATTGTATATCATTAATGGCATTAAAATAAAAATGGAGTGAGCATAGCTGTATACACACATATCTGGTGGTGGTTGAGAAGCCCTATAGGTAGGTCGTTCATCCTTGTGACGCCATTGGCGGACCCCTATCTGGGTTCTATTTTCCTAATGGAAACTAGTTATAATTAAAAAATCAAAACTAGAAGGAGCCAGGACTTTGAACTTCTTAATTCTCTTACAAGTGTTTTAATATAAATACGTATAAAGTGTTAACATGGTGGCTTAGGTTGACTCAAACTTTGACTTTGAGGTAATCAAGCTGAACTTGAGCTCGGCTCCATTAGATATGGAAACTAATTATGGACTTTCCTTTCAAAAAGCACGAAAATTCTTTATGTGAAGAGGTTATTTGTGGAAAAATCAAATTCTTAGTTGCTCAATGCGTGAAGCTGAACCCTTTATGTATGGATTACATGGTGGACAAGCTGATGGTTAATTGGAAGAAAATATCTTTCTCTCTTGATCCCAATGCTTGAAGTTTCAGCTCTTCTGTTTGGTCCTACCCGCCTTTGGGCTCTTGTTTTTTCAAGCCAATCAAGCTGGTTTTTGTATGGTTTGACTTGGCTGCTTGTTTTGGGTTTGTTTGTTCTGTTTGTTTTGTTTATTTTGTTTGGGCTGATTGTTTTGTTTGGGCGGACCATACTGTCTGTTTTGTTTGTTTCTTCCTGTTCTATGCTTTGTTTGTTTTGGCCAGTATAAATCTTTTCTACCGTCTTCTTTCTATCAATGAAAGTAACTTTCAAAAAAAAAAAAAAAACTTTCAAAAAAAAAAGAGGAGTAAACTAGGACCCTAGGCTTCTTAGTTCTGAAATAAGACAGGAACTCAATTTGTGGGCTAATTGAGTAATCTTGAACTTGGATTCATAAGCTTATACGTCAAGCTTAAGCGAGTCCTGTTCTGCTTGAATGGTGTGGAGCTCAAATTGATTAAATTAACATTTCATATGGCTAGGATTTAGATCTAAACTCATTTTGTTAATATACATAAAACATATGTATGAGGAAGGCAAGCTTTCATGCTCAGGCTTGTTCTTTATCCAAGCTTAAGTTCGGTAAAGCGAAGACAAGTAAGCTCAAGTTTTGGATCAGTGGTGGGGCTCAATCTGATTCAAGCTTGGCTAATTTATGTTCCAATTAAAAGAGTAATACAAACTCGAAATCGTACTAAAGTAACAATCAAGTGGATCTACATTATACTTGACGTGTGCTCAAAGAACGTTTGGCCCTAATTGTCTCATGTGGCTCAACTTTGTCTATTAGTGCCATTTTAGGCCTCATGGGACTGACCTCAATTGACTCTTGTGCCAGACTAGTTAAACTAGGGCCTTGGCCTACATCAGCTCTCCCTCTCTTAAAAGAACTCAACTTGCTGGCTTGGCAAGCTTGGCATCTCTCAGAGCATCGAAGCATTGGAAATCCATGCATGTAGCCCAGGTACTAGCAGAGAGAGGTCTTCCTTTCCACTTCACTGAGAACTTATGGTGCCTGTCTGAGTGACTTGACATCTTTTATTCTTTTGAATCCTTGGAGTAATAGGAACGTAGTAGAACTCACATTGCCTATTCCTTAGCCTGTGGAGCTCATCTTCCAAGTCCATGGCTGATAGTTAGGTTTTCCACATTGAACATGGGATGGGACACACATTGAACATGTTTAGCTCTTTTGGTAGGTTTAGGACATAGCCATTTTTCTTTATGATCTTGAATGGTCCTTTAATCCTACCATGCAACTTATGTAAGTTTCCTATTGAAACTGATTTGAGTGTAATCTTGACCTTGACTTCATGTCTTCTGTAGATGTTAGCTCATTGCTTGTAAATGCCATTATTAGCTACTATCTTCCAGTCATCATGAATGTCCCGAATGTGTGAAAATTTCAACATCTTCACTCAGCTGTGACTCAATGGGTATCTGAACCAAGTTAATGGCTAGTGAGGCAACCAGGACTATTACAAACGAAGATTGACCGGTGGATTGTTAATGAAGAGAGTTGTTGTAGGAAATATCTTTCTGATCAGAGGTTGAATCGATCGTCAAAAGAAGAATTAGAACAAAAAATGAGATGCATTCTTGGAAAATGAAACTTCCATGGAATAGGTGCATTCTATTTCATCAATTTTGACTTTTGGCCCATGTTTCCACTAAATCCATATCCTAATCTTTCCATTGTCCTTCCAACTCAGTCCACCACTGTTCGCTATTTTCTTGTTGTAGTCCTAAGATGCATGTCCTGGCACATTGTATCAACTGCATACCTAATGTGTTTTTAAAACTGATTGAAAGTTTTGGCTCAACTAAAATTTAGATATCATGTACTCAAATAAGGCCCCTATACCGGAATTCTATGCATGCATGAATACATACATATACATGAACATGTATACCCTACTTTTGTTGATTGCCATGATCCAGGTTGGGACCGTACAGTGGTGGGCATAATACATACATACAAATTCAGGTAGCATGTTCGGTGGTGTTATGTTTGAAAAAAACTTAAAACACGAGAGAGGCTGCAGTGGTGTTAGAATTCTTCAATGTCGTATGAGCAAGCGTGGGATATAGAAGTATCAGGAAAGTGTACCCGCCCCACCTTTGCCTATGATGTGATGATGTATAAAGATGGTATGGTAGAGCTCTGCATCCACTACAAGGATGCTAAGAGCATGGTGAATCTGCATGTGGGAGCCACTTTGCACAATAATTGTAATAGTACAAACAAACAAAATGAAGACTTCAGTTATGGAGTGGATAATGCGAAAAGCAAGGTTTGATGGAAAAAGCTGAGATTAAGTTGAATAATGCAGGAAGCGGGCCTTGTGTTTTGATCTAGGGCATTGAATTAATCCTTTGGGACAAACAAGGAAGACAAAGACAGCCCCTTTTGCTTCTATAGTATATAAGATTTATTTATTTATTTATTTTTAAAATTTTTTTTGAATTCTATAATATATGATATAAATAGCATGATGCTTGATCCTTCTTAACTATTATGACCACTTTCTCAAAACTTCTCTATGGTAAGGCCAATATGTAGTTATAGACAATCCTATAGCCAACCTTACAATTTTCCTGTCTTGTGCTAACCATACAATTTATGGTGTGCTACAATTTTACTACAATTTTCATTTTCATGCCTAGCCCGGGTGACTGATTTCCCATACTTTTGCCAACTTCCAACTGTCTCATTCTGAACAACGTATATCTGATTTTTTGGGAAAAACATATGCCTGTGTTAACATTGTTTTGGATAGATATTTTTGTAAATACTATATTGATGAATTCCAATTCGAGTCGTCCTTCCTGTCTGTCAAGGTATGTTTTCTGATAAATTCATTTCATGCAATTTACAGCAATTTCCACAGTCGTAACAATAGCGGAGATTCTGAAAAACAATGGGCTGGCTGTTGAGAAGAGTGAGATCACAATCCATTACCCTATACATATGTCAAATTCCAACGAGGAATACCAACTCACTTTGTGTCTGGAATCTGTTGTGCAGAGATTATGACATCAACAGTTGATATGAAGGATGAATCGAGAGGAAGACCGATACAAAAGGCAAAGGTATCTTTAAATACATGTTGATTTAACAAGTCAAGAGTTTCCTGCCTTTCATCCTTGATGGGGGACAACATTTATGTGTGTGTGTGTGCGCGCGCATGCATGTGTGTCTGTTTTTTTTTACTTTTTTTTTTTCTTGTTTCAGATTGAAATACTGCTGGGGAAGACAGAGAACTTTGATGAGTTGATGGCGGCAGCAGCGGAGGAGAGAGAAGTAGGAGATGGAGAGGAGCAGAGCTAGAAGGAATATAGTTCTGCATTTGGTTTCTTTTCTCTCCGTGTTGACTGATGAAGTGTTTTACTGATCGAGATATTATTGACATTGGGTGAAGTTCCAGTTGAATGGAAAAAGTGATAGTATTAATGTAGTAGGTCTCTGTAGAAACTGGTAACATGCTAGTGAAAATTCGATTGTGATTTTCTCCTTTTTAAGTTTTTGGTAGAACCGATTAGAACTTGGTAGGGAGAAATTATTTCTTTCAATGTGACTTTTGTTCCCATCCCTTGTGTGAAGGAATCATTAACGAGCACATTTGTTTAATTTGAAATCTTATATTTTTCATGCAGTTATATATATATATATATTTATTTACCAAAGATGGCCTGAAGTGGAGAATGAAAGGTGAGTATCCACAAGAGCTTCTTTATTTGCATTATAATAGATAGGAATTAAATGCATATAATTTGTACCATAAGTGCTTAAAAAAGAATATCAAATGTGAATTTAAAACTGAGCATCAAATGACCGTTCTTTTTTAGGGTATAGAATCAAAAGATGGGATATGAATTCTTGGGAAAATACATATAGTTTATTTCTTATCATCAGAAAGGATTTGATGCTCGTCCTTTAAAATGGACCTTTAATATCCCATTTTTAACTGGTGATGATATGAATTGTATGTCGATTCTTATCTATTTTAATACAAACATGCCCAAACTGCTCCTAAAATGATCCCACTTTGATATGAAATGATTACGACCCACCCATAGCTCAAGTTAAATCCGAAGTACTGCTCCTATACAGATATGCAGCCTTGGACTTTTCAAATCTCTAGGGCACGTTTGGTAAAGTGCTTTTTGTAGAAAATCAGTCAGTTTTTTGCGGAATCATAGATTTACCACATTTGGGTACAGCGTGAAATGCCCTCCGTTGGATATGCGGATTCTGTAGCAGCGCAGAATTGCCTCGAACGTTGCTACTAGTGTGTTGCCGCAGATTTGTGGGTCCCACATACTAGATTAGAACCATTACAATTATTTTTCATCCCGGGAATGGCTACAGGATCAATTTGCAGTCATTGAATCATCTAATATGTTGAGATATTTTTTTAAAAAGTAATCAATGTGCAAGATGCAAATTTGGACTTTTGTGAGCCCCTTTCGAAAAATCTACACCGTTAGATTTAATCTAGATGCCAAAAACGGCTATGAGACTAAATTTCATAATATAAGCCTTATGAATCATGATTTATTGACCAAAATGTTTGAAACCGCTGATTTCTTAAATGTTTCTTCTTAAGAAATCCTTTCTTTTACTAAATTTGATTTTTTTAGAAGAAAATAGGTTGACTCCAAGCTTTAGTAGGAATTTTTGAAACTATAAAATCACTTTACCCTTTGGATGTTTGCCAAACGTGCCCATAGTATTTCCTTGATAAAACCTCTCCTTTTTTCATGGATTCCTATAATTCAATGCAGATTAGGTAATGAGTTAATGCCGATCGTGTGAGTGTGTGACTGGTGCAATAGTCGAGCATTGTCTAAAGGCAGTCGGTGTGTAGTTGCTTAGCGGCTACTGGAGTCCTTACCTTGGTTCAGATGAGGCTTTCTTTTGCTTTTGGGGTCTTGACTCCTGATGGGCCCATCACATCACCTAATACAGTATCTTGACTTTTCATGCAGCCCTGCCAATTGTTGGTTGTTGGCTGCATTTTTCTCAAAGAAAATGGAAGAATGAATCATCTTTTATGAGAGTAAGGAGAATGTATAACGCCGGGTGAAGACAGAAATGTCCAGAAACAATTTGACCATCCAGTCAATAACCTACGGAACATGCAACAGGAACAAAGAACATGTCAACAGGCCGGCAGGTAAACATTGAACAGAGAAAAAGGTCCACAAAAGCGTCAGAAGTGACAATCGACCCAAGAAGACAGACATCATCAAAACAGCTTCTATAACCAAAAGACCCCACCAACATTTGCCAAAGTATAGGTCGTTGGAACCCACGAAAGAAATTGGCCGAAGCTTCTCTTTTTTGCTGTCTCTTTCAAAATAATCCAAGTACACCCCTATGTAATTGGGTTTCAAATTGAATACAAAGATGCCATCAACTCTCGACTAAAATGCAAAAATCAGGTCAATCTTTCAATGCCTTAAAATCCAAATTCAGTTCGCCTCATGTAGGAAAAAAAAAATTCTAGAAAAGGGGTGTAAAGCATATAAAATCTTAATCTTCTGCTGCTTCATAAAAGCTGTCTAATTTATTTCTCTGTAAATTATTGCAAGCTGTTCTCTCAGCTCATGTCTCATCTTCTTTGTCTATCAATATCCGCTTGCAAGCCTCATAACACATGAATGAAATACCGGCAGCTGGGACCAGCTTCAGGCAGCTTGGCCCCAACCCTTTATAGAGGCCGGGGAGCCCTTCCTGTTCAAGAATGCTTACTAGTGCATGAAGCATGTTCTTATATACTTGCCTACCGCTGACAGCCCCGACTTGCATGTGCTTGCGGGCTACCTCAAGTGGGAATGTAGCACTGCTTGAAATAGCACCTGCCGCTGATCCAATCAGAAGGGTCGCAATATTCCCGATTTCCTCCTCCTCGAACACTTTCCTGTAAGTCTTCCGCAGCAAATCATAAGCGAAGTAATTGGTGGCAGCATATGGCACCACTCCAATCAGACTCGGGGTGAGACCTCTGTACAGCTCTGTAGGGCCTTCCTCTTGCACGATTTTGAGGAAAGCATGTAGAAGATTGTCATATACACCTCTCTGCAACATCCAAATTCAAGAATGTGAGAATGACGAGTAAAGAGGAAATATGAGCTGTTCTTTCATCCATTTGTGTGGACCTACAAACAGAATAAGCATGGTGATCCAAATCGTCAATAAGATGGCCTGATCAGGGAAGGGAGATTCATATAACCCAATTATGTTCCCTATCATACAACCTAAAGCTCCCCCTCCCTAAATGTCAGCCATTGCTGTGAGCCGGCCGCTTATTGGACTGCAAGGTGATAAAATAGGGAAGATATAATGGAACCATCCATCTCATGTTTGGCACAAATAATGAACTGCTGGAAGAACTGTAGGGTAGGCTCCACTTTTATTGTAAATAGACAAAATCCTTTTTGGTTCCCTTCAGAAAGTATCAGATAATACCTACATGATGTACAGTTCAAACATTAATACCATATTGTTTAGTAGGAGTTACCTGAATAGTCAGTCGGGTCTTGAGCAATTCAAGAGGATACGTAAGCAAGGTAGAGCTGACTCCAGCACAAGCTCCTGCGACCAGAGAGGGGGGTATAGGAATTTTGGGTGGCTCTCCAGGTGGAGGAGTCAAGTTCTTCCTAACTGTATCATATGCAAATAACTGCAAGGCCACCACGTTAGCACACAGAGGCTAATATACTTCAAAATGCAAGTCCTGAAGTTTAAATTGAACTGTAGAACAATAAAAATAATTATAAATTGGACATTTTTCTGTTATATAAAGCTGAGAAATTATAGATTCAATTAATTTTTTTTATATGGCCATATAAACCATGTTAATACTCAACTGCATAGAACTTTAGTCAATTAATAACATTCAATGTCATTACATGCAGCAAGGAGTACTCGTATACAAATCAACTTGCATTTGGGAATAAATTCTAACTTACTCATCTAATGCTCAACTGGATTATTTAGCTCATGAAGGGCCCAAACTTATCTATAATAGAGTTGATTCCCTTTAGTTTTGTTATGAGAGTTTTCTTTAAATAAAATGTGGTCATATCTCTCAAAGCAAAATGAAAAAAAAAAAAAAAAAAGAGATCAGTCACAAAAGAAATAAAGAAATGAAACTCTAGATACATGTTATTGAAATTTGCACAGTAAATTATGTGTTTCAGCATCAGAAATTTTATTAATAAATTTAATGTACAAAAAGGAAAAAAGGAAGCATAAATGAAGAGCTAATCTAGAAATAATGAAATGAACATACTCAAAGAAAAGTGTGCAAAGGAATTGGCAGCCTGCTACAAACATACAAAGAATAACCAACAACAATCCTGGTCAAAATGAGAACTATTGTTGAGTGAGAGTCGCTCCCCAATTATCCAAGACCTAAAAAGAACACAGAAACTCCTTTGTTGTTGAAGGCCAAAGGAAACTAAATGCTTTGATCTTCTCAATAGGAATCAGGATAGTAGTATTGCATTCCCATATGTTTTACTGTTTCACAGCAATCTTGCTTTTCTCAAAATGGTTTAGATGGAGTGTGGGAAAAAAGAAATTAAATAAAAACTGAAATGATTTATAAGTCATATTTGTTTAGTCCACAATGACTCAAAAAAGAATTTAATCTTTTAATGAAGTAAGTTGCCACATACATTTCTTTCACCTGCCCCTAGGGAAAGTTGATGTTCATGAGGCATTTTGGACTGACATTGCACCCAAAAACAGAAAAGATGTGCACTGTTCTTGAGCTAAAGCTTAAACATGGAAGTTCTTCTTTGTTTCTTTTTAATCAAACCCACTTTCTCTTCCATTTGAAGAAAATTCCATTTACATGGCTGGGGTAGCATCCAAGAGATGTGAGAAAAGGATGGAAATTGAAGCCAGATATTTGCACACCTAGGCAATGTAATAGTAATTTACTTGAAATTTTCAACCTTCCATCAACCTATGCTTCCTATGATCATATGTACAAAAGTGATCCATGACAGGAGCTAACAATATGCCTTGCCTTTTTGTTGGTCAACATCTTCCAAATTAGGAGGATCTTGTCCACTCCTGACTTGATGAGAAGCTGAAAAACACTTGATAGTGACATACACCACATTAAAATTCCATTTGCAATTTTCCTGTGGTTTATCTGAAATATACACACCCTCCAATTTAGCCATAAGATTCATCCACTCTTGACCTTGCTTTCCATAAAATCATTATCCATAAGGCTCCTCAAACAAAATACAGCAAAATTGGAAGACCATGGGCTTGAAACGAAGCAGTGGCATACACATTCAACACTAATTTGAGTACGGCACCAACCCCATAAAGTTATACAGATAATCCAAAATGACAAAACCTTTTTCAGACTAATCCAGTTGCATAACCTATTACCCTTCCAACCTGTGCCTTCGCTTTTCATCTCCACTTCCCACAATATCCATCACAATCTTTCACACTTACAAAATTGAAACCCACCCAAAAAGAGGGGAAAACAAAAATGAGGCAACAGAAATATTAAATAAGTGCAGAGGCCAGTGACCCAATGGCAACTATTACCAAAAAGCAATGAAAAGAATACAACTCCACACTTCATTAAGGACCCATTTATTTAATTGGTATTGATATCTAAACCATGCCTTTATGTCAAAAGGGTTAAAAGTGAATGGCTAAAGGTGAAGATTCACAAAGGGCAACAAAATAATCTCCACTATAATACAAGAATAATCATCCACCCATCATTCTCTCAGAGAAGTAATAGTCCATTTTACATCTCCATCTTAAATATTTCACTCTTCCCCTTCCCTGTCAATTCCTTATAATTCAACAGGACATATGCAATCTGAAAATTCTAACCTTAATGCAGGTTATGGTTCGAACACAAATTCCAATATGCAATTAACCTAAGTTACCACAATCAACTACAAAAGAGAGAGGACACACGATTTTTATGCGGAAAACCCAATGAGGGAAAAAACCACGGGACCTAGCCACCGGTCCAAAAGAAACAAGCACTCTAATCGAAGGTTACAAGATCTACTTACTACCCTTATGCAGTTAACCACAACCTAAAAGATGTAAAGTTCTTCTTGCTGATGACCACGCCATTCACCTTCTCAGTACTTGATCCTAACACGCCTTGATGCCTCTCAAGGAGAAACTCCAACTGAATTAGGAGTATAAACCAAAAGCTCTGTTCAGCACAGTAGGGAAGAAGCTCTTGAAGAAGAAATCTCTCTAAGAATTTTCAGGCTATTCAATCATCAAGAAGAGAGACCTCTTGGGGTAGAGAATAAGAGCTATAAATAGCCCGTTAGCCGTGCAACTCTAAAATAGCACGAATCAATCCAATTGAATAAGAGTTTATCGCAATTAAAACTTTGTCCAGTGATGTTGGCAGCTTGAGCACAGGTTTCACTGCTCGAGCGGTCACATGTTCTGTGACAGGCGGTTTTTTCTGCATCAGGGCCGCTTGAGCATAGGTTCGGCTGCTCGAGCCCCCATACATTCTGTCTCGGGATTTCTAAAATGCGTTCCAGCCTTCAATTTCTCACTTGCAACTTCAACGCACAACCTGAACTTCAGTCCTACCAAAATTAGGAAGATTACAACTCAATAACCCAAGGTTTTGTCCAATCCCATGAATGTGCCAAAATTACAATCCTTACACAATCCTCCCTCAATATTTTAACCGGAGCTCCTAATTTTACAGCCAAAGGCAATCACAAATCAACAACAAAGCATATAATACCCAAATTAGCTATGAGTGACTGAATCAAACAAATTAAACAGATCATTACCAAACCCAAAAGAATCAAGAAAAGAAAGAGAGCTACAATCATCAAATAGGTAAAAAATCAACAAGCGAACAAACTTCCCAAATAAATTGAAAGAAAAAAAAATTAAGATCAAACAATCAACATAAAAGGAATCAACCAAACAACATCATAATCTTCACAGAAGAATCAAATAAACAACAGAGGACAATCAAAACTGAAAACCCACCTCCACTGCCTTGCTTGGGGCGACCCGAATGACATTGACCAAATTGCCTCTGAACAATCCGGTCCACCCCTCTGTCTTCATGATGGACTGGAACACTTCGATCGTTGAATGGCCATTGCTCCCCACCATAAGATGGGTCCTTATCGTCTCCAACGGCGCCACCGCCGTCCGAGAAAACGCTCCAGCGATCGCGCCGCTGATCAGCCTCCTCAACGAAGGATTCTTAACCTTCACCTTGATCTTAAGACCACCCTTCTTCTTCTCCACAGCCTCTGCGACCGTCGTCCCAGCCTCGGCCGGAATTCCGGCAATCCGGACGCCAAATTCAGGCGATGACACGTATTTCACCAGCAAATCGGTCCCTTGAAGATTCTTACCTTTGTCTCCTGAATTGGGAGCGTTGGGCGAAACGCCCAATCCAACCCCCACCTGACTGACGCTTGCAAAGAGGCCACCGGGCGAGATACAACTCTCTTGGAGATTCCATTGGAAACCCATTTCTGGATTGGAGAAAAACCCATGATTTTTATCTTCAATGGGCTGGAATCTTCTTCTCGCCATTGGGTTCTGAGCCTGAAATGGGTCTTGTCCCTAGGGGTTCTAAGATACCCAATCCATATTCTCTTTCTCAAAGGATTGAACACTCTGAAGATCGAAGAGTGAAGACTTAAGATTTCTATCAAATGGGTATGAAACGATATGCGATTTGGGAAGATGGGTATTGAAAAAGCTTCGGTTTTGAGAAGATGGCGCGGAAGAGTTGCGATTTTGACAAGATGGGTGTGAAAAAGTTGCGATTTTGACAAGATGGGTGTGAAAAAAGTTGCGATTTTGAGACGATGGGTGTGAAAAAATTGCGATTTTGTGAAGATGGGGGTTAGGGTTTTCTTCGTTTGTGGAAGAAAATCAAAGGATTCGGTGAAGAAAAAGGAAAGACGAGAGAGGAGCACCTGTTCTTTCCTTTGGCCTCCCGAGGTGGAAGGAGGGTTTGTTGTGTATATTACAAAGCCCTCCTGGGTGCTTGAAGAAGTAGGGCCACTCTATGAGTCCATAGTCTATACCTCTACTTCACATATACATATATATAATTCAATCTAGAACTATTTATTTTGTTGGGTTGGGTGGTCCATTCAAAGGGCAATAGTGTATCTAGACATTGCATTAAAAACAATATTTTTCAAAGGTTAATTAAAGAGAAACCTAAATCTCAAAAGTTTCAATCTTTCTTTATAGAACATGGGTATGTCCCTGCAATAAAAATTTCTATCTTGTTGATGAGATTAAAGGAAATTAATGATTGATGTGAGCACAATTCATGAAAATTTTATTTTAAAACTGTTGCCACCAAACAGAATTTGTTTTATTGGCAACATACGTCACGCGCATAAATTTGAAATCAAACACAACTTAAAAAGCTGTTGTGAGGATAGTTTTTCCATTTGAATGCGTGGGTAGATGACTTGATATACTAGTGGGTGCATTGGCTCCCCAATCCATTGTCAGTTCAATTTTTAAGCACTTCCCTTTTTATAGCAGCCATATAATTGGTAATAGAGTTTTTAAAGTTCTCTAATATCGAAGAATTCTTCATTCTAAAATTTCATAAATATAACTCGACCTTTATAATTTGAAAAGTAAGGTGGTCGGACAGATATAGATCTCCTGTTTGACCGTCAGAGAAAAGATTATGGTTTTCTTTTGACAAGTTTAAAACTTGGACCAAAGAGAGACTCCGCCCAATTCAAGTTGATTGGATGGTAGAGCTTAATCTGAACATTTTAAATGGTAAAAATTGTTAAGGAGTGGTTCTATCATAGGAGGAGCATTGAAAAGTATTTATATTATTTCTACTAATGTTAGAGTTTTTTTTTTTTTTTTTTTTTTTTTTGCTTCTGTTAATACCTTTAGTTAATGAAACTTAATGAGAAAAAAAAGCAAGTAAAAACCATGGCTTCGCTAGTGTGAGCCATTATTTTTTATAAAACTGACGGGGACTAGGCCTGGGATGCATCAAAGAACCCAACAATAGGAAAAAACACACTACAACACCAATCTCAATGGGCAAGCCTAGGCAATTAAGTGAGAGATAGAGTACCTAATACATTGAGCAACTCCTTATTCCTACTGTTACATAGAGGCACTACTTTAAGTTGTGGTTAGCCTAAGGAGAAATTCTAAAAAATGCTCAATTCAAAAAGGGGCGTTTCTACCTCTTTTAATCATCCACTCAAATTAATTCACATTTTCAAACCTCTTAAATGCGGTCTTGGTTTCGAACCTTCTTCAAAGTTATAATAGTTGTTGCGTTGAAAACTTCACTCTTTCTTTTTCTATTATTGTTTCAAGTACATTATCTTTCTTCCATTCAAATTGATGAGCTAGAATTAAGGGATTTTTTTACCGTTGTCATTGAAGAAATGCTATAAAATATTATTGGGCCCACCAATATAAAACCAATGGGCCCAAGTGACTGAGAAAAGGTAGGGATAGATTTTCAATCTTGTGAAGTTAATGAAAAGAAAAAGTAAAAACAAATTTTCAAATCATTCATTAGCCACTATTATTATATGAGTTTTGAGATGATAAGTATTAAACCTTTTTTTTCTTAGAACTAGGAAACTCAGAATGACCATTATGAATTCAAAAAGTCATCATTCAACAGCAAAGTGTAATAATAAATTTCTCTCTTTGCTTATTCGTCGCACAAAGGGGTCGGGCGTCATATAGACCTCCATTGGGTTAAGGTTAACAGTGCATATATGCATAGTAATTGCAAAGTCTAAAATACACATCAAGGTTCTAAACCACCGGTTACTTTCTACAATTGATTTATCCCTATTTTATATTGATTTAAAAATACATTCACTAAATACGTGAAAGCAACATGTGAACCCATCGATGGATCTCATCCTTTTACTTTGTTTTTAATGACGGATCTGCATTCCATAATTTGGATGGCTGAAATTGCCTGAACATTTAAGTTTTTCTCAACATTGTCTACTAATCAATCCAACTTCAACATGTGTTTGTTGAGGAATCAATTTGCATTCTCCTTGGCGAGCATATTCCCTATGTGTTTGGTACTCTTTTCCCGCAATTTTCATACCATGTAGAAGACATTAGTCAAATCATATTGACCAGCCCGACCGAGTCGAGGCGGGTCAACTCCACGTAATAGGTCATCAAGTTGGGTGAGTAGAATGAGTCACTCTGATTCGATGCCTTTCTCTGAGTTGAGTTGGGTTTGCAAGCACTCATAACCCTTACTTAAATTGCAGGAATTGAATGGCGACAGAGGGAATACAGTGGAAATGTGTTCTAGTATGAAGCGTGGCTTGGCTTCTCTCTTCACGTGAATAGCATTGCATGTACCACCGGACTCCCAAGTGGTTGAAAGGTTGGAACAAATGTGAAGAAAACAAAAAGGCTTTTGGTATGTTTCCTTCTTTTTTTTCTATTTCACAATGACTGTACTTGATATTCGTTTGAAGACACTTGGAAGCTTTGTGTGGATTATTGATTGATGCCTTCAAGCAACGAGGGCTGGACTTCCCTTAGAAGCTGATACTCTCCTTCACATGGCTAAAACATGGATAAAGTTGTATTGGTTTGGGTAAATTTAGCCTTGGGTTATATTGTATAGTGCCCCAATTTTAGTGTGCCCCACCTGTGGCTCCTCTGTAGAAAGGTGTTGGGTCGGCGAGCATCCACCTATATATAAAGAGTAGGATAGGGGAAACTCTTAAAAGACCGGGTGTGGGTATGCAGTGGTGAATATGTCCCACATCGAAAACATGAAAGTCATGATTCTAAGTATATATGTGTATGACATAGTCTTGACCCTATATGAGACCAACTATGATTCAAAATTGGGTTGAAAATCCATAAGCAAATAAGGAAAATATCATGTGGGGAGTGGGCAGGAGGGTGTATGTCACACCCGGTTTTTTCCTAAAAAATAATTAACTCGTGCATCCACATATACTATAAAACTGTCTATTAGATCCCTAGTCAAAGGATGAATCTCAAATTACCCTAGTGAAAAAGGAAGATGCCTTGCCACATATCCATGTCTTGGTTAGAACTTTCTTGATTTGGAATATCAAGTTGTGGATTTTTGAAATTGACAAAAATATTGGTGTGACCCCTATCAATACTACTATCACAATTGACCCCTATCAATACTACAATGACAAATTTAATATATATATATATATATATATTGAATTTTCATGTCCATGCGTTAATCACGGGTGTGTCAAATTAGTTATATAACTGAATGAGTGGCGAACATTACTGAATGAAAGTTTGATAATGGTTAAAACATACTACCATTTTATTGTTCAACTCAAAATAAAAATTTGCTAAGATGCCAATTACACCAATCAGAATCTACAGTATAGTTTCTAATTTATATGCTTCAGTTTTTCACTTTGCCGACATGGGCCTAAAGCTGGTATTTCAGCACATCCTCCTGCCGCTTATTTTCTGCTTCTCCAAATTAAAGATGAGATGAGCTTATCATGGTTTTACTTAAAACTGGATAATGGGATGAAATCACCTAAAATCTCTAGAAAAAGTTTTAACTTAAACACAATTCCATCTGTTGCCAAACGATCTTTACTTGTTGCAATTAAATTAGCTCAAGGGCACAAAGGATCTCTTACATTTATGAGCTCAGCCAAATTCACTTTCCCACTCTTGGTATAGCTAGTAGCTTAAAAAACAGGCAACCATTTCTAGCTAAGATTAAGTGGAAATTGAATATCAGGAGAAAAGGTGAAGCAGCAGCTTTGTAAAACCCACAACTATTTAGGTCTCTATAAAATTTAATGCAGGCTATGCAGCCAAACATATTCCCCCAGAAAATTGCAAATCTATTTTTTTTTGGGTGGGGGCCCAATGATAGCCTCTTCAGTAAACTAGGTGGCTCAGATGCCTTGTTTCTAATAACCAAGTCACTACCTTATGAGATGGATGCCTCGGATCATTTTTAGCAAAAGACAACTGCTCTTCACACCACTGGATTCCATATTCCCGCCACTTTGAAATTCTTGATTCTTAGGAACATTTCAACAATGGGCTATACCATAAGATCAAACCCACTTGTTCTCCATTTTATTCTACGCATTAGATGGAGTGTATCTATATATGATCAATCAAATTGGTTGCCCCATGTTAATTTGACCTGTATTAACCAGTGGATTGAATTTTACAAAATTGCACATTAAAGAAGGGGTTAGCACAAAGTTAGTGTGATGCACAAGTTATGCCTCATGCAAATTAAATATTAATTAATAAAAAACACATGAATTTGCTGAACAATAAACCCATTTGCATAACAAACAGAGTATAAATTTACATTATAAATCTCTATATATAGCGCTTCATATGTGAGTAAATATATTTGAAATTTTCCTGCTTAAACTTGTTTAATGAGCTCAATGTTTGTATAAATTTTGATTTTTTAATTATATCTCTAATTGAATGTTCAATTTAGTCTACTTGCATGTGTTTCGGGGAAATAAATAAAATCAAAATTTACATATATATTAGAAAAATAAAAAAATATAATATGATTTATTCATCTAGCTGCTTAATAAAAAAATATTATAAGATGCAAGTATAAAGTTTAATCACATTTCTTACCTCAATAGAGTTTAAATATAATTTTCATAACAATAAAATTAATAAACTTCAAAATTGAAGTTTAAACACATACCCACAACATTTTGGCCATTTCAAAAATTCTGATCATCTCTATAAATTTTGGCTGAAATCCATATTTTCAGTTAAATTTGATCGAAAGTTTAATTGAAAAATTACAACATGCATTTCATTTCGGCTTTACGGTCATAACAAACAAAAAATTTCGGCTATCGCATCTGAAACAAAAAGAAATTGATAACTATGAGCTGATCACTTGTGATGGTCCTATTCAGGTCAAGGAAAGATACGTAGAATACATATATATATATATATATATGGGGAATCTTCCTACGCATCTGCCCGTCACCATTTTTTTCGTGAGAACTCTAGGTGGAGCTCATCTATCACTCAATCCAAACCTTGCCAAACACATTGGACCCCATGATAGCAACTCACCCCAACTTTTGTTAGGATCCGAATTTATTGGACCGTTGGATTGACCATACACCACTCCGAACGGAATGAATTTGTAAGCCACGGATGAAGGGGTTAGGGATATGTGATTGGGACTAAATTTGATATGTAGGGTACTTTCACATAGATCTTTCCAATCCCCCCAATCGCATCTCTTGGTGGGGTCCACAGTGAGCCCCACCAAAGAGTGTGTATGAAAAGTCCATAAGGGACGTATGCACAGGAATAACCCCCTATATATATATTTATTTTGTTTTGCTCCCTTTAATTTTTTTTGAAATGCTTTAGTTTCTGTATCCTGTTACCGCTAGTGTACCCCTGGTCTGCTGGCATAGTCCGTTGTACCGAATTGCAATTCCAGGTGATGCACGTGATGGTGTTAGATGGGAGAACAAATAATCCAGCGACTGCCTATATTAAAAAATATTTTATTATAACCGCTGGATTTTCTTGAAATCCTAGTCCAGGTCCTCAATTGTCAGCAATTAGACCACAGCCCCTTAAATTTATGGACATTTCACGTTAGCTCCCTTGACTGCCGACAAATGCAGAAAAAAAGGGGAACCTTTGTGTCGGAATTTTTTGACCAAATGAAGCCATCAGATTAAAGCCATCATCTCGGGCTATCGTGGTTGAATGGGTCTGTCTTGATGTTACAGCATGAGGGATCCTCTGTTGCGTCTCTTGCGAGCTTTGTCAATCAGTTTGGATCCTGGGAGGTGACCAGGATCTACTTTATCACCGTGGGGTAGTTTGTAATGCATGTGGGACTGCTGTCCCATTCAAGATAGGGGCTACCCCTCCGTGTCATGACGGATCAAGATAAATCTCATTCACCCAAGGTCACTGTAGGGATTTTCTGCCAATGGATTGTCTAAAACTTAACGATGGGTTCTACACAATGATAAATCGGACTATTTAGGATGATTCCTTCTCCTCTATTGACATATTTACAGCAAGAGTTGATCTTAATATAACATTAAGCACACAACCAAGTGAACAGAATGGCATGTTAAAAAAATAAAATGGAACCCACAAACATGATTTTGTAGATTTACTTTTAGGGGCATTTTAGACAAGTGTACTACAATCATTGGCAAGGAAATCTTAACTCAAATGACCCTGTCTTTTGCATTCATAAGTTGGCCGATGGTCAAAGGGAGACACCGCAACATTAGAAATAATTTTGGGGTAGCACCATCACCATCAGTCATAGGTAATTCCGCCTTGCGAGGAAAGTTGGGTAAATTCCCCAAACATCTTCCATTCTGGTACTTTCGTGTGCCCTCCCAAAATTTTTTCACCATATCGTAATATCTTAATTGGATTATGCGATATCACATAAGATTGCTTAGTTAAAACAGTCAATGGACACCTTTTCCACTGGAGAGATAATTTTATGCGATTTTACAAAAAAAAAAACAAAAAAAAAGTGCATAATGGTGGCATTAACAAGGGAGACATGCTGGGAAGAGTCAATAATGTGAGAGTTCTTTTTGGATCGTAGAAGGTTGAAAAGACAGCTACCAGCCATATCTCACATTCAGCATCAGTGCATTACCATATAAATAACGTGCTAGTAAATGGGTGGGTACATCAAACGTACGCGTGAAGAACGATGAGATGGACATGTGTCTGCCATCTTTTACTCCGCTTAAGGGTACTTTTGGTGGACTGAGACCGATGCGCGCGTGTGCTTCTTCTACCTTTGATTGCTTGCTCACCGTGAGAAGAATTCTGTCTATGATGACTATGTGCTTGCTGACTTTCAGCAAGTGTTCCATTTTCTTCAGTAGGTCCAGTGCATTGTGAAAACTCAACTCATTCTTGGCATTTTCTCCGGATGTGTTGTTAGATACTGAAAATGGCATAATTAAGGGTGCGTTTGGTGCAAAAAAGGAACTGGGCCTTTTCTCTTCCGCGGATCCGATTTTCCTACCACCCAAAGAGGACTTCCGGATCCTCTCTCATGCAGAAGAGAAGCAAAAAGGGGAGAATTTCCAATTGTTCCCTTTGCTGCACCACATACATTAGGCAAGGGGGTTGCGGGTGCTTTTCCACTGAAATCACTGCCATACAAATGCCCCGTAAATGTATGGTTGGGGCCTTTTCAAAATCCAAACCTAATGATCAATCATAAATTATTACAAAAAATAAGTAAGATCCCCGCACTTTGATTAACTAAAAGAAAAAAAAAATCTAATGCTTGATAATGAGTTGCGTCACGACATGGATGGAGTCCCTTATCTGTGATCAGTCTAGCAATTGCCCCACTGAAATTGACTTCAAAAACATAAAATACAATGGGTTTTAAGGTTGGTTTACTGGTTTATACTTTGGAAAAGGTTGGCCCAACCATGCATTTAAGAAGACCTCTGCACTATGATACAATGCAAAGCACAGATGACGACTTTGAATTCTGATAGAAAAACTAATAAAAAATGATTTTACCTGAATTACACTAGTCATAATACTACTGATAACATCATAGAATATCTTAAAAACAATTGACTTTAAAATGCCAAAAGTGACATTTCAAGAAATGGAGTCTTGAATTTCTAGCAATCAACCGAAGATGTTTGGGGTTGTTGATGTAATATTTTGAATTCCTTGTTTGATTAGTTGTAGTTTAAAATTGAGCCTCCTAAAATGTTAAGTAGCCTTTGAAACTCTTTACATTCCAGCTTTTCAAGTACTAGGTTCTATTTGAGCATTTGTAAAGCCAACTAGTAGGCAATATTTGGAGAATTTATAGTTATTTCCCCACTAAAACTCTCATAATTTGAGAAGCAAACAACAAGCCCATTAGAAGATTAAGGTAAACTACATCTTCAATAGCAAAGGCATTAACCATAATGAGAGCACCATTAACATGAGTTCAATATATAGAAAGATGTGGCAAGGATTATAAATTTATGGGCTAATGAAAACACACACACATATATAAATATATGAGGAATGTTAATATGCATCATTTTCTCACTGTACTAAGCATTTCTCTTTTTCATATAACTTTTTATCCTTTGCACATTGATATATTTAAATATGGAACTGTCTCTCACCTTATGATGAATATACTAATATTCTCCTATATGTATATATGTATCAAAATAAATGCTCTCAAGTCATTGACTATACGTTACCAGAAAAAAAAATTAAAAAATTATAGAATCATTGATTATAGAGGTGTAAAATGAGATTTGATTTGATTTTTCATATTTTCTAACGAAGATTTTACCAAAAAAATCCCCTTAGACTCCCTATAGATAAAATAGGATCTAAAAAATATGTATTCATCACAGTAGTCCCAGGGGCTCTTTTTGGTTTACTTTTTTTTTTTTTTGATGAGCGGCGATATCCTCACTTACTTGCATATATCATTTCTCATTTTTCTATCTTCTTATTCATCCTTCTTCCTCCTCCCGCAACTCCTTCCACCTCGACCAACTAACCCCCTACTCACACAACATTTTCCTTCATGATACAGTGACCTCATGGTCTTAAACTTAGGTGGAAGTGGGAGCTTTACGGTGACCTCATGGTCTTAAACTTAGGTGGAAGTGGGAGCTTAGTACCAAAACACCCTGGTATCACATATACTCATTTAAATCCATCATGTTCTTCATCTCTTTTCTTCCATAACCTAAACAAACTCATCTGAACCCAATCATCTTCTTCGAGCCAAACAAATGAAATTTCATCCCCATCTCACAGAACTCACCTTCTCTCTTTATCTTGATACTTCTTGAACCCATCTTTTATCTTTTCTTTCTTTCATTTTCTTTTTTCTCTTTTCATTCTTACTCTCTGTAACTCATCTCAAGGTCACATTTCTTTGTGTGGCCAGCAATCAAAGTGTCCTACAAACAGGCTTCCCTCTCAGTCATTTCATCAAACATACTTTGGGCATCGCCTAAGCTGTTACACTTCCTATACATATTGCCAAAGTGTTCTATAAACAAGTGTCCTTCTCAGTCATTTAATCAAACACCATGCAAGCATTGCTCAAGTGTTCTACCCCATTATCATCTCATCTCATTCCCTCTGCATCCCCTTTCCCTACCAATTCAATTCACAACATCAAAACCAATATCATACTTGCGACCAAGAATATCTAATGTTTTACTTTTACTATCATTTTCAAATTTACCCATCATCATCATCCAACATCCATCATTTGGTGACCATCATTCAAAAATGAATTTTTTTATTTTAATCTAACCTAGGTGGCGATATCCCCATTTAATGGTAAAGAAGAAAAAAAATGAGCGAGAATTTCCCCTCTCATGCGTGCAGGTGAGTGGGATATCATCCCTGCTGGGCAAAACAAAAAAAAAAAAAAAGGGCACCTAAACTATTATGGTTGATATAGTACTTTTAAGTCATTTTTTGTTTATTGTGAATCTAAGGGATTTTTTTCAGTAAATCCTCTTTTCTAACCTATTTATTTTACATGAGAGCTCACCTCTATTTTTTTTAAATTTTTAATTACCCAGGTGAGGGGGATTAGAACCCATGAGTAGGGTTGCAAACGGGTTAGTTCTAGTCCGGATCCATGGTTAACCTGAAACTGGAACCGTTAATGAGAAGATGCGAACTAGTTTCTTTGTTTCAAAACCGTAACTGTTAATGAGAATATGGAATTGGAATTGGTTTCATATATGGGGTGGGTTTGGGTCTAGGTCCACGTCCGAGTTTGTGTATAGAATGCTTGGAGAAAAACTAACTTTTAGAAAGAAGTTATAAAAAATTGAAGTAATGTGCCAGCTCTTTGGTCTATGGGTTGTAACCAAAGTGGAACCAAATCCATAACCGTATAGGTCACTGGTCCAAAAATAGAATTCAGACCTGGACCCATTTACTCATCAGGCTTAAATGACGACCCAAATTCATTTATTAACGGATCGGACCTCCTGGGAATTGGAGAATCACGATCCATTTATGACCTATGCATGAGAGACCCTTGCTATGTCTAAGGATTTATTTTGAATAATTTGGATTTTATAAGATAGCACACTTGATAAATTTATAATCTGACAGCAAAGATATGCTGGCCTGGCATAAATGGATCAAAGCTACATTGCAATGCTCACAGAACATAGGCCAAAATTTAGAGAACCCTCCATGAATGAAGCACATATAATTGTCCATTGAATAGCATAGAAAGGATTATCTTGATAATCAAAAGTCAAAAGAAAAATTAGACAGAAGAAAATGGTGAAAAGAACTATTTGGTGCATTTTTTAAAATCATTTTCCATTCATGGCTGCACCAAATCTAATGCATGTGGATCACATATTGCATTTCAAGTATTTAACATTTCATTATTCTTGGCAATTTCTCCTCTCTGAAAACCAATGAAAATTTCTTCAATTTTTTTTTTCTTGGGTGTGATATGGTGAAGAAGATCCCATCGTATAAAATAATAAAATAAAAATAATGAATTCGCTTGAAATATATCAATATTTTTTTTCAATATTTGACAATATAAAATTTATCAATATAGCTAATAATATTTGCAATTATCTCAGTAATCTTAAAATGTGACTACTTTTGTATGCAGCATGTTCTGTTATGTGGAGAAGGAAAGAATAGCTTACCTGCCTCAAATATCCAAGGAGAGATTGGCATCTGATCGAGTAGGTGGATTTGTTTTTTTCTTCCTCCCTCATTTACAAGGAGAGTAGTAGGTGGAGTTGATGTGATGGGGGGATGGATGGTCCAACATGTTAAAAAAGGGCCATTAGAATCTACTCATGATCTCATGTTTAAATGTAAAGGCCTACCAAGGACTGACCATGTCCCTTTCCCAATACCAAAAACATTACGGATGCAACTTAGGCCCTGCATATTTGGGCTATAAGCTTGTTTGGGTTTGGTCCTAAAAAAAGATTTGTAATGATTCAGCACTACGACCTTTTAGATTCTCGTTGTTATATCTGTGTAATATTGATAGATAGATGATATGTGAAGGGTTCTGATATGTATATATACTAGCAACAAAGCCCGGGCTAAAAATATATATATATATATATTAAAATTTGAGAATATATGTGGTATTGTTCTCATCTCTAATGCTATTTGAGAAATGAATAGCTAATAATTTGTAATATTAGCTATATTATAAATATGATAGATAATATTATATATATGACAAATAGATTTCATATTAACCCTTATACTATTCCATGTATATCCAAATGGAAATGAAATGCATTTTTAATATGCACTTCAATAGCAAACATAACAAAATTATTACTAACAACACTTTATTAAGAATAACTCAAAGGATTCATTGTTATGCATAACTCAGATTTAACAAATCAAAGGCAATTCTAATGTCTTCATTGAAACTAATGCAAGAAAATTTTCATGCCCTTCTAAAAAGCACTCAAATTTATTACCATGGCCTTGGTACATTCGTCATCATCCTTCAAAATCCAGTGCCAAATAACAATGATACAAAAAGAATGGAAGAAAATAAAAAAAAACCTGGAGATTTTGCTTCTCTTTCACTCCTCTTTTCATCATGGTTTTCCTTGCCTTTTGGATCTTCAATTCCTCTATGACTAAAACACAAATGTTAATATTAAGTTTAAGCATCATATATTCTGGAATTGCATGAATAATAAACAAATCGAAATCTATTTTATGAGAGCCCATAAGAAACCCCTATTTTTTAACATCACCTATAGAAAAAACCCAAGCATTATCAAACAATATCAAGTTTCTACACTACAACAATTAACAGTTTTAGCGACGCATTTTTTCGTCGCTAAAAGTATTCAAAACATCGGCAAAGATTTTCACTGACAAAAAAATTTTCACCGCCTGGACGTCGGTAAAAAAACGTCACCAAAATATTTTACCGACGTTTTTCAATTTCGTCAGCAAAAATCCACTTTACCGACGCACCAGGGAGACTTTCACCGACGTTTTTCAACGTCGGTAAAAGTTATAAAATTTCATTTCAAATAGCTTTTACTAACGTTAAAAATACGTTGGTAAATATTAATTTATTTTACCGACATTTACTTAACGTCGATAAAAGCCATTTGTTTAATAAAATTAATTTACTTTTACCGACGTTTCAAATCGTCGGCCAAAGTCACACATTTTATGACTTTTATAAAAAATATTTACCAACATTTATATGTAAGAAAACATCGGTAAAAATGATTTGGCCAAGAAATATAAATTTAATAATCGCTTAATACGCATTGACGTTTACCGACGAAGATTTAACGCCGGTAAAGTAATTTGAAATTTTTAATTTTTTTATTTTTCCTTTGCCGACGTTTTGGAACGTCGGCAAAACCATGTTTTACAATATTAATTTTTAAAAATTGTATATACTTTTGCCGACGCTAAAAAACGTCGGTAATGTATTTAAAAATGGAATTTTACCTTTGCCGACGTTTAAAAACGTCGGCAAAGGCAAATTTTCGTCGCCAATAATTTTGTTTTTTTTAAAATACAATATTTATTTTTCATTATAATCCTCCAATAAACCTATTCAAGTATACCTGTATTTAAAATAAGAAATCCACCCATCCACACAAGAATTATTAAATAAACAAATTAACAATGTCATTACCCAAATCATCCAAATCATTTATTTCATTTAACAAATATTACAATGATACAGTCTCATTTAAATATCAAAAATACAAATACAAATAGATTCAAATAAAAATAAAACACCGCTTCAAGTTTGCAATTGAATCCATATCGTCCATCAATCTATAATGGCAAAAATAGCATTAGAACCTTTTCAATGAATTAAATTACAAATGTAAGATCATAAACATGTAACTATCTCTCATGGATGATGACCACAACTACCTAAACGGTTCATTGTACCTTTTATAAAAAATCCGAAGTTTCTTGAAAGCAACAGGCTAATCCATCTGAATATGATCCAACAAAAAATGTTAGTGGAGAAGGATCTAGAAAAGTCACAGGGTCGCTATTGAGCATGAGAACAATCTAACGATTTACAAATAAATAACAACCAAGTTCTAAGCACTAAAGAAATAAATGGATATCACAAACCAAATATTACACACCATTTGCACACAGAAACAAACAAACAAACAACAAAAGCACCAAGCAGATTAAAGACAAGGAGCTTTTTTTCTTGGGAATGAAACACACATTATTGAACATATTCATAAATAAGCCAGCATACCTGGGTAAAGCGGAAAATGTTGTTAATGAAGAGAATTACATCTTGCCCTTCAGCATCTCAAAAATGCTCGGCCACTGTCAACCCAGTCAGTCCAACACAAGCAGGAGCACGAGCACCAGGAGGTTCATTCATTTGCCCATAAACAAGTGCACACTTGCTTTCACTCTGCAATAAAAAGGAGACCATTGAATGGAAATGGCAGAGAAATAGAAGGATAACAAAAGGTGAACTATTATATGGACCTGCTTCTCTTCGAGCTTAATCACACCACTCTCAATCATTTCCCTATATAGGTCATTATCCTCTTGAGTGCATTCCCCGACTCCAGCAAAGACAGAGAAACCACCTGACAAAACGTAGCAAAGCATGATAAGCAAAGTAATCAAACACAATTTTGAATTCCACAACGTGCATCTCTGAGATGTTAACCATGAGCTTTGGCAACATTGTTGATCAGCTCCATGATAAGCAGAGTCTTGCCGACACCAGCACCACCAAACAAGCCAATTTTCCCACCTCTCTGAATGGAGCAAGAAGATCTACATAGGCACCAAGGATGGGTGATGTCCAATCGCTTGCCATTAGTGAGTGTGTGAGTTTGCATTCCAACAAACTTGTGGAAAAACAAACAACTACTGATGTGAATAGCAATCATAAGTTGCGATACAACTATGCAATTAAAAACAATCACACAAAAAAATATGGCAAAGAGAGAGAGAGCAGAGAGAGCGAGAGAGAGAGAGAGAGAGAGCAGAGAGAGAGTGAGAGCAGGGAGAGCGAGAGAGCGAGAAAGAGAGATTGGAGAGAGAGTAGAGAGAGAGCGAGAGAGAGAGATACCAGAGATAGAGAGTAGAGAGAGCGAGAGAGTCCGAGAAACAGAGCAGAGAGAGAGCGAGAGAGAGAGAGAGATAAGAGAGAGAGCAGAGAGAGAGAGCGAGAGAGATCGGGGAGAGAGAGAGCAGAGAGCGAGAGAGAGTGAGAAAAACAGAGCAGAGAGAGAGGAATCTGGGGGTGAGAGAAAGCGACTGATCAGAAAGAGTAAGAGAAAGAGAACAGAGAGAGAGAGGAATTTGGGGGCGAGAGAGACAGCGAGAGATCAGAGAGTGAGAGAAAGAGAGCAGAGAGAGAGAGAGGATCTAGGGCGAGAGATAGAGAAAGAGAGCAGAGAGAGAGGCTTTGGGGAGAGAGAGAGCAAGAGAGCAGAGAGAGTGAGAGAAAGAGAGCAGCGAGAGGATATGGGGCGAGAGAGCAGAAAGAGTGAGAGAAAGAGAGTAGAGAGAGGATCTAGGACGAGAGAAAGAGCGAGAGAGCAGAGAGAGAAAGAGAGTAGAGAGAGAGGATCTGGGACGAGAGAGAGAACGAGAGAGCAAAGAGAGTGAGAGAAATCGAGTGAGAGAAAGAGAGCAGAGAGAGAGGATCTGGGGCGAAAGAGAGCAGAGAGAGTGAGAGAAAACGAGAGAGAGTAGAGAAAGAGGATCTGGGGCGCGAGAGCAGAGAGAGTGAGAGAAAGAGAGCAGCGAGAGGATATGGGGCGAGAGAGCAAAGAGAGAGAGAGAGGATCTGGGGCAAGAGAGCGAGAAAGCAGAGAGAGTGAGAGAAAGAGAGCAGAGAGAGGATATGGGGCGAGAGAGAGATCGAGATATTAGAGAGAGAGCAGAGAGAGAGAGACGTATTTGGGGCGAGAGATCAGAGAAGGTGAGAGAAAGAAATTTGGGCGAGAGTGTGAGCGAGAGAGAACAGCGCGAGGGAGAAAGAAAATTCAATTTGGGGTGGGAAATGGAAATGGTGGCGCCCAAGCTTTTACCGACGGTTAATTTTCATCGCGAAATATTAATTTCGTCGGTAAAAGTTATAATTTTTTACGACAAAAATAATTTTTTGCCAATAAATATAAGTTTTTACCGACCCTTAATTTTCATCGGCAAATCAAAATTTCATCGGTAAAACAGGGAGAAGAATTTCAAAACTTTTACCGACGTAAATTATTTTTCGTCGGTAAAAATAAGTTTTTTATCGACGATTTTCTACAAGCGTAGGTAAAAATTGTATTTTTACCGATATTCTTTAAATTCGTCGGCAAAAAAATTGCTACAGCGGAAAAAATTCTCTTCCCAAGTACATACTTTTATCGACAATTTTCTAACAGCGTCGGTAAAAATTGTATTTTTACCGACATTTTTTAAATTCATCGGTAAAAAAATTGCTACAGTGGAAAAAAATATCTTCCCAAGTACATACTTTTACCAACGTTATCCGAATTCATTGGCAAAAAATTTGCTACCGTGGAGAAGATAGTGGCCCAAGTACATACTATTGCCGACGAAAACTATAAACATCGGTAAAAGTAATTTTTACCAACGTTTTTTAGAAAACGCCGGTGAAAGGCTCACTTTTACCGACGTTTTTTTAAAAACGTCGGTAAATTTATTATTTTCACCGACGAATATGATAATCATCATAAAAATTAATTTTTAGCAATGAAAATATAAAAGCGTCGGTAACAAACATCACTAAAAGTGCATAATCTTGTAGTGCTAGTATACGTAGATCTTGTCAAGACTGCAGGTCTCAGGTGGGGAATGTGAACTAATCAGCAAAAAATATCAAGATCTCGACGTACAAATTAAATGATGAACAGTTCAAAATAAGTGATTTCCTAGACAATATAGTAAATGTGAATAAGGAATGACCACAAAAAGGCAAGAGTGTGAAAATATACCACTTGAAACCATACAGTTGTTCTGAACACATACCATATCACGCCCTCAAAACTGGGCCGGATCCTACCCGGTTCCAGGGGTGTGAGAATTGGGGCCAATTTAAAATTTTTCTAGATATAAACGGCACGGGCCCCAATTTCGGGTGGATCGAAGTTATTCGTGAGGCTATGCTTGATGATCAAGCAACCATAATCACTCGCGGAACTAAAATCCATACTCATCGCAGACGGATATTACATCACAATAAGATAATCAATCTCATTAATAATAAAACCAGAGTCTAGTGCTTCGAAGCATCACAATTAGAGTTAAAATTTCAAGACAACCAAACTTAAATTAATAACTAATGGCCCAGACATGGCCTCATTATATAATCCTAAGTTCTCGAACTCAGCACCGCACTAGGACACCTCAGATGATGTCAACGGTGCTCTACTCAACAACTCCGCCATTTGGCGGAATTTCCTGCGTCGCCTGACCCTCCGGTTCGGCACCGGCAATGGAACTTAGACACCCAAAAGTAGTAGGTTAGATTGACATAATCTGGCAAGAGGGTAAGCTGCAAACAATGGCTTAATCAACTGAATTAAACATAAGTATTTATTATGATCCAAATTATATCAGATGCAAACCCCAATGGCATGAATGCACATAAACGGGTATTCCTGCTGATAAATATAAGAGAAACGGGTAGTCCCGCATACAGATAATAGAATCGGGTAATCCCGAAGATAATAATAGAAACGGGTATTCCCGCAGATAATAACAGAAACGGGTAATCCCGCCGATAGTAACAGAAGGCACAGCTGTATACTATTATCTACAGTATACGCTGACCTGATGGCGTATGTCCACCTCCGAACTGCAGTCGGTCAGATACATATATACAAATATACATATTTACAAATACATACGTATATCGATGCAGAATGAACCATGATATGAAACCCTTAATCCCAACATTCAATCCAATATCATTTTGAGTATTTAGAGTACTTAAATTTGAAAGTGTATTATGAACGTGTGTTAATTCAAATTCTTTGAGGGTAAGCACTAATACACCAACGGTCAAGTTAGATAAATATGTATATGAGAACTAACTCTCTATCACAATGAGAATATGAGTCCACGATGTCGATATACTACTTTTGGTGCCTATCATGTGGTGCATCCCGAACCTCACATTCCCATTCTGCATTTAGTCTAATTCTCATGTGAACATTCAACTAACATTCCTAAAAGACATAATTCATCTAATCCAATTATATATAATTAGTGTGTTTTACAAATTAGGTAAAAGATGTTCAATTTCTGAATCCAAAGATCAAGCAAGTCACGATCAAAAAAGGGGAAAGAAAATAATTAATTCCTTAATATCTTTGTTGTATACAAATACACCTTATCATTTTATACAAAACAAAAGGTATAATTTTCGGATCCCAAATTGAAATCTAACTCAATTAAGAATCCAAATTAAAATTATAAATGTATTCTATTTACGGTTTAATCGCTACCAAATACATTTTAGTTTATTTCAAATCAATCTAAATGAACATTAATTAAATTTTCATAATTCTCAATTAAATTTATAAAGAATCCAAGATACATTTCTAATAACATTGAATTAAAATTAATTTAATAAAATCTAATCTCCATTAAAATACTAAGCCATTAATCAAAATATAACATTTTTAATTCTTTATAAGAATATCTTAACCTAATTATTTATTTAGTAATATGTGTATAAATATACATATTTAATAATAATTTTTTTAAGAAAAGAAAATGGGCTGACGGGCCCAGACCCGCACCCGGGCCCAGACCCGCCAGGCCGGGCCTAGACCAGCAGGCCGGGCCAGACCCGCCAGGCCGGCTGCCGGGGCAGCGACGTCTCCAAATTTTTTTTTAAAAACAAAACACAAACATAAATCATCTTTATAAGTTTGGAAGAAAATCAGATCACAACTATTACCCCAAAAGCCATTAATCCAAACAAGAAGAAGTCATGCCAAAAAGTGTGTTAATCAACAAGCAACTAAGATATATTGTAAGAATAAAAAACTATTGTTTTAGCTATCCACTTGCCTGGATCTTGAAGCCAAAGTAGATTTGAAGATCAAAGCTTGGAGGAGCCCACCTTGGTTTCCCCCTTAGAGAGCCTCTGGGTTTTGGTTGAAGAAGAAAAGAAGAGGGTTGGAGAAAGGGGGAGAAACCCTAAAAGTAGAATTTATATAAGAGAGGGGGTTTTTCTAAATTACAAGAAAGGGCCCCCTGCTTTCTAGTGGGTTTTAAGAAATTTCAAAAAGAGTTCTTTGGCCCAAAAAGGGTCCATTAACTCAGGCCTAATTGTGTTAAATCAATCTATCTGACCCTCTTAACCCAACTCAAACCCGACAAACGGTGTGACCCAATATAAAAAAAATTCGGGACATGACACACCACTTGAAACTATATAATGGATTATAAATGGTGGCAAACCATTGGATCAAACCCTACAGAAGAGAGGCACGTCATGATCATATATTATCTTTCGTTCCTTTCTACTTCTTTTCTTTCTTCCATGGTGCGGGTTGGTTAAGCATCTAATAGGGGAATACTTTGATTGAGACCAACGACCACAGACATCATTCCACATCAATTCCTTCACCATAAAAGGCAATCTCTACTCCCCAAAAAACTAAATTCCAGCTGGAGCCTGACTATTGTCACCTGGAAAAAAAAGAAATAAGGAAAAATTTAAATGGAGGAAGATGATGATGATCAACTAGAAAGAGAGGTTTGATGAATCGAGTACAAGGCCATTAGTCCCAAATATAGATGCAACTGCTTTTGTTAACTTTTTTTTCCTGGGTATTTATCTCTCTCAAGCCCATCTTGTGAGGCCTAGCTGATGAATGGTCACAGATCCCCAACCCACCCCACCCCACCCCACCCTTAATGATACCTTTTTACTGGAAAATGTTTCACAGTGCGGTTATACCAACCTCCTTGGCGACAGTGGTTTCTTCTTCTTCAGATCCATGTCAGAGTTAAGTCTGCGAGGATTGCCAGTCACCAGTGTTGACAACGGTCTGAGTCAAGTCTGCGAGGATTGCCGGTCTTTTCTTCCTTTTCAGATCCGGCAACCGGTTCTTCTTCCTCAGATATGATCTGAGCGAGTTCAGCGGCAAGAGTTTCTTTTTCTCCAGATCTGCGTCTCTTCTTCAGATCCAGCAACTGGTTCTTCTTCCTTAGATCTGATCTAAGCAAGTTCAGCAGCAGTCGCTTCTTCTTCTTCAGATCCACCGTAGAGTTTAGCGGCATTCGTTTTTTTTTCTCGAGATCCGTGTCTCTTCTTCAGATTCGGTAGCTGGTTCTTCTTCCTCAGATTTGATCTGAGCGAGTTCAGTGGCAGTCGTTTCTTATTTAGATTCGACCGATGAGACTGCAACGACTTCTTCAGATCCACCGTAGAGTTTGAGTCAAGGCCACAGCTGGCGGCTTGGACGATAGTCCGGAAGGTGCCATTGTTGATGTTGATGCCATGGGAGGAGATGTCAATGGAGATTGGATCGTAGCAGAAGATTGTGCTTGTGCGGCTCAGAAAGATCCATTGGATATGTGATGTAATGAAAAAAGATTCGTAGAATATGTGATAAAATCAGAGATTGAAAAAGATGATAAGTTAGTTTCAACGTAGAGACTTGAGATACCTCTGTGGCGCTCTAGAAAAAAAGAAAAATAAGGGGTGCTAATGTGGCACCCCTCACAGGCTTGGTTCTTAGAACTTTAATATATATATATTTATATAATGTGCACAGTAGTAATGTATTTGGTTGTACTTACCCTAATTTAGGCAAATACCTTGATTTTGGCCTCACCTAAATACATGATAATCATGAAGATGAAGGATGAAAAGATTTTAGTTTAGGGCTTTGAAAAGAAATCACACCAGCCTTACATAATTGTCCTAACCCCTTGATCTTTAGTTCCAAATTTAAAGGTTCATAATTAATTGTATTTTAGAATTTCAATCCAATGGTTAGCACAAGTCTTATAGGCTGGATATTCTTTGTCTTCTTAGTGAGCAAGACAAGGAATTCAGACTCGGCCTATTATCGGAAGGTTATCTCCCATAATCCCTATCTTTTTTTTGCTGAAGGATAAATTAATTAAACAGATAACTTAATTAAAAAGAGAGAGAGAACACAAAAGCCAAGGGCCCTAGAAAGACCAAGAACAGCAGAAGAAAAACTAAAATATAAGGCCCCACGGGCAAGAGAGCATCAATTAGAAATGGAGATAATTTCCAAGGATAGAAGAAAGATCATTAGGAGGCCTTTGGAAGTTAGATGGAAGGCCAATAATGTGTTTTGAGAGAAGATCAATCAGACACCTACAGATTGAGTTGAAGGAGATAGTAGTGTTATCAAAGATGCATGTGTTTCTAGTAGCCCAAATGAGATTGATTGTGTGGAAAAAAATCATTGTAGCCCATATCCTACCATTCTTCCCTCAGCCTGCTGTAAAAGAGAGTCAAACCGTAGAGGGGGAGCATGGTAAACTAAAGATAGAATCCTCTCCCCTAAGAACCCAAAGCCACAAGTTAGTTGCAAAGTGACAGGTGAAAAACAAGTGGAGCTTTGCTTCTTCTTTGAGATAGCAAATGGGGCATCTCAACGCTAAGTTCACTTCGATTGATTTGGTTTATGCCTGGGTTGGAGTTTTCTTGTGAAAAAGTCTCCATATCATCATTGAAAGTCAAGGCCCCATCAACTTGTTTTAGATTAGAGAAGCCTAAGGGACTATTGCTGCTTTAGATCGGACTAGATTCCACTCATCTCTAATAGTGAGATTGCCAGAAGTGTTTCCATTCCTAAGTGGTAGATCTTTAGTAGGCACTGCTAGATGAGTAATAGAGTGAGCTGAATGAAGGAGCAGTTGAAAGGGATTGGGGAGGTAATTTGGAGTATGCCAATAGTTATCAAAGATTAAAGCTGACACTCTCTCCACACGAGAGAAGATAAGATGAGGAAAAGAGCTTGTAATATTGTAGCATTGCCCAACCAATAGTCATGCCAGATGTTAGTTGTTTTTCCATCTCCAATCTTCCATTTGAACTCTGATTGAAGAAATGGAGATAGTCTCCTTATGCGATTCCATAGACTGGACCCCACCATGGTGTTTCTAGGAATCCAAATAGTGGAGCTCTTGAAATATTTGGATTTGAACCACAAAGCCCAAATGGAATTAGACATCATTGCCAACCAGCCAAGCCCAAGCATACAAGCATCATTCATTTCTGCCACTCTGCAAATGCTAAGGCCTCCTTCAATCTTTGGAATACAAATAGTCTCCCGACTGACCAGGCTCTTCTTGGCTGAGATCTCTAAAAGGTCTGGAATTCCTATATAAGTTTCCTTACAATTGAAAGGTGCTTTTTCACTTACAAAAGTCCTACATAAGGGTGTTGCGGGATTTTCAGACCCCACCATCCACAAAAGTTTCGTAACTCTGTTTTGCTTCAATCGGAAAGCAAACGCATTTTCTTCTTTTATCCTTTATCAGCTAAAGATTTTAATGCTAGACACCATCATTCCATATATCATTACAATTGCAGGAATCCTGTCTTTGAGTATGACTTAATTTAATTAATTATCAACTCATGTAAATAGTCCTCATGAGCTAGGATTGGAATTTTTTAAAAATAGAAAAATTCCACACTTAAATAAGAATAAATCATTAAACAGCTAATACAATTTAGTATAGGTTCCTAAAACTTTTAAAGAAAAAAAATCAACTACTATTAATTGTGATAGGCGTTTGAGATTTAAAAACAGAACTTGGAAAATTTTGACACCTATCACTACTTATAGGTGCCTGAAATTTAAATGCAGGTGTGTAGAGTTGGTATCTGCCAACAATTTATCAATTGGACATTCCTAGCACTAATCTAATCTGAGGCAAATGATATTTTTTATTATTTTGGATTACCTTGATTTAAATGGGTAATCATAACTGATTAGGCAAATTTTTTTAGATCCCTAAGCTCTATACTAGGATGACTTACAAAAAATAGGTGATTCTTTGGCAAACGTACAGGTCCAGATTCAGGTCCACAGTAGTGTATCCAATAAACAATTGGATTGGATCTGGTTCAATTTAGATCCATAGTCCATGCCGACTAATTGACCCTAACCTCAGGCATGTCCAACAATGGAGATTTGCATTAGAGACTACGATTATGAACCTGGGGGGTAAGTGAGTCTCCTATGGGTCCATAACCTTCCTTGCATTGATTGGGCCCAGCTGTCTGTTGAAAACTTGAAATCCCCTTTTCTTCCCTGTCGAAATCCACTTTGCTAATGTAACTAAAACCATGATTAAGACAACTGCAAAGTCCAAATAGTTACAAGAATTAAGAATTGCAGCATGCCAAATGAAACATGTCAGCATGTTAGTTTGATGAAGATAATGTTGGCTAAGTGGGTCCAGACCAAGTGGGTTTAGTATCTGGGGTGTTTTTCCTAATGATATTAGGAATCTCCTGTTTAATTAAACAGTAGTTTCTTAATAGATTAGGGCTTTTTTTTTTCTAAGATAGAGTTCTTGGGGGATAAGGAATTGATGATTATATATATGATGTAATCTGTAACCCTAGATAGGGAGGCTGAAAAGAGGCTGAGATTTCAAGACTGTGGTTTCACGGATTGGAGGAGAACCTAGTGGAAATCGGTTTTTCGTGGACGTAGGCATTTCTATTGAACCACGTAAATCGCTTGTCTTCTTGTATGGTTGATTGTTGATCTTGGTTGCTTACGCACATACACGCACAACAGATAACGACTTCCAAATCCAAGATCCAACTAAGAATAAAATTATTAGTATAGTCAAGTTGCAGTTTATATTTAATGTAGTGGGATAAGCATTTGGAAGTAGTTTTTTTCAGTGAGTTGGTAGGTTTTGCTGTCTTTTCCATCTGTCTCTCTCATCGTGCAATGTATTTATTTTAACTGAGGTAACCTAAGATAAGCTTGACATCTATTCAAAACCTTGCAAGCAGTCCACATGTTCTATTACCCTTTCTTCCTTTTGGATTGAATGCATTTGGGTTTCTCTATCGCTTAGATTTCATCCTTATCTAACAGGTACCGACCCATTAAAAGGAGTGGATACTGGATAACCAGCACTAACTAATGATTCTACTAATGAATAAATGTACTTTGATCATCTTTATCCTCTAGTGATAAGGAACTTCCTAGACTGATGTCACCTATAAATTAGCTAGTTAGTGAAGAGTTCAGCTGCAAACCATATTGAAAAGCTGCGACTAACTTTTTTCTTTGTATTGATCATGAAGCTCTTAGTTGTAACAATAGTATTAGGGGTCTTATACAAGGAACTGACCATAGTTCTCGGGGATATCGGCACTGCAACTTCTTATGGTCCTCCATATATCCGTAAGTAATTGCTTTAGTTGCTAATGCAAATGAAAGAAAGTTTTTTATGGATTCCTTCTGCGGTCCGTCCTCACTCTTTTGATTCTATTTTCTCAAGTGAATCTTCATGTGGCCAAATTTATTCCCATTTGTTGGTAAACTCACAAATAACCATCCTAAATTTCATCTTTACATGTTGGTTCCTGAAATTTTAAATTTTGTCCTGCTGATTTTTGGGTCATATCTAAAACACTTTTATGACCTTCATGACTCCATATCTGAACTAAATGCAAGAGGATGATAAATACTGTTACTATCATCATAGCATTATTCTATCTATTTGGGGTTGACAAAACTTTGTGAGAAATGCACAAGGCATGTTTCCTATACAGTTAAAGTTCTAACCTTGACTAAGCAGTTCGACACGATTTAAGTTGATTCATTTATAAGGAGGGGGACATTATGTTTACCCTGATTTTTTCTCCCTCTGTACAGCTACTAAGTGCTATGGAAGAAGCCAAGGAGAGTTCCCTCCAGCCAATATGTTTGTTGCAGTGAGTGATGGTTTGTGGGACAATGGCGCTGCCTGTGGGAGGAAATACAGATTGAATTGCCTAAGTGGAAACAATAAACCATGCAAGGATCAAACCATTGACGTGCAGGTTGTCGATGTCTGCTCGAAGAATCCATGCCAGTCCAACCTTGTCCTCTCCAAGGATGCCTTCGCGGCCATCTCTCGTTGTCCTGATGCAAAAATCAACATTGAATACATACAGTATGTTGTCTTCTCTTTAAGATTCTTGTATGTGCATGCTTGCCAGCTCTCTGTCTATGATGCATGAGTCCTTTGCTCAAAACATGGTAGTCAAGTGCTAGAACAGGGTGTCCAACCGGGCTGATCGACTGGGCTTTTCTGGCTTCTCGGCCCAGCCCATCGACGGCCATTTAACTGACGGTGTCAATGGAACTCCGATTAACCCGTTACGACTCAACCCAGAAAAAAATGGGGCAATGGAACCCTTTTAGCTCTGATTGATAATTGGGTTCGCGGGGAGGTTCATTCGGGTCCATACTTCAGTAAAAAAAAAAAAAATAATGTAATGCACTCAAGCTTTGAATGTGGCCCAGAGTGGATCCACAAAAAACATTAATTTAGACCAGGTCCTGATCCACCATGACACCGACCCAGACCCCACCCGTTTAGATGCTTACTTGTGCCTGCATGCATAAGCCTCATTACCACAATAATTTCCACGTAGCGTCCACTATAATATGTATTTCATTCTCACACTATTTTTCATTGTGCAGGATCTGATACGTGAAAATATGGAAGGTCTTCTACCACTCTGTGGGAGCTCTTGGCTCTGTATGTCTGTATTTTGTAGTCAAAATAAGAACAAAAACAGATGTAGAACATCATTAAGGAGTAAAATAAAAGCCCACTTTCACTGAATATTTTGGTTTGGGGTGGGGGTGGGTGTGTTAATTTATGATGGGTCAGAAATGAAATCTCATCGTGCGTCATACTCGTTCATCATTGGTGCTCAAATTTTGGCCCTACTGTGGGTCATGCAGACTCTATGAGAGTCAAAATCACAAAATTTCCAAGAGCAGATTGTTTTTCGTTTACTCTATGTAAAAACGTAAGCTGGTTTTGGCAGTGGTACTCGATCATTTTAACGGAAGCAACCTACTGTGTGCTTCATACCTACATTATGAATTTGGTTTTGGTTTGATTTCAGTGTTAAGTTTAGGCGAATATTTAAGTTAATTTTTGAATGATATATTGCAATTCAACACTTTGGATTCTACATAGTGAGATATTTATAATACAATGTTTGCTGATCAATTCATTCCCCACGTATCAGGGATGGATACAAATGACTCCTTATCATATCATATTTCCAATATACAAAATGAGAGAGAGGCAATTTTATCATCAACTCAATGGTTATCTGTCGTAGTTTGAGACAGGATATGCTGTCTGGGGCATGCTAGGCCGATTGAGACTAGATTGGCTAACATCCCCCCTCAAGCTGAGTGGCCGATTAGTGACGTAAAACTTGTTCTTTATCATCTGAAAACGTGTAGAACTGAGGGCTTTAGTGAACATATTTGCCAATTGGTCAACTGATCCAATGAAACGAACTTGAATATCACCACGGATTACCTTTTCTCCAGTGAAATGATAATCTACCTCGATATGTTTGGTGCAAGCGTGATAGACCAGATTTGATACTAAAGAAATGACACTTATATTATCGCAGTAGATTAATGAAGGGATTTTAAGATAAATTCTAAGGTTTCTCGTTAGCATCCTTATCCAATACAACTCAGTAGCAGTCAATGTGAGGGACCTATACTCAGACTCTGTGCTTGATCTTGATACAGTGCGTTGCTTCTTTGCATTCCACAAAATGAGGTTAGGACCAATAAAAATGGCACAGTTAGAGGCAGAGTGTTGATCATCTAGATCTCCAACCTAATCTCCATCTAAATATGCGGTAATATTAAAGGAACCTTGAAGAAAATGCAACCCATTAGTGATAGTGCCCTTTAGGAATCGAAGGATTCTTTTACTGCCATCCAATGAGTAGTGCGTGGATCATGCATAAATTGGCATACTTGGTTTACCGTGAAAGCAATATCTGGCTTGGTTAAGGTGACATAGTCTAATATTTTGAAGCATTAGGCATAGGATCACCTTCATATCTGGAAAGTTTCAAACCAGATTGCATAGCTGATTTTAGAGGCTTTGCATCAACATTTTTGTTTTATGAAGTAGATCAAACACATACTTTGCTTGAGTGAGATACATGTCAGAAGGAGTTCTATGGACTTCAATACCAAGAAAGTAATGTAAATGCCCCAAATCTTTCATAGCAAATAGTTGATTGAGATCCACTAAATGTTTTGGCAAAGCTGTTATATTGTTGCGGCCGCCCACAATATCCTCGACATAGATTAGCAATATTATGAACTCTCGATTGAAATTGCGCACAAATAGTGATGTATCTATAGAAAAACCCTTGAATCCAAGACTTTGAATGTGGTTTGTAAGTCTTAGGTAACAAGCCCTTGGAGCTTGCTTAAGGCCATAAATAGCCTTATGTAGCTTCCAAACATGTGTAGGATAATCAGGAGCCACTAATTCCTGAGGTTGTTCCATGTATACCTCTTCAGAGAGGACACCATGCAAAAATGCATTTTGGACATCAAGTTGATGAAGTGGCCACCCTAGTTGTAGAGCAAACGAAAGAACTAACTGGACTATTGTGTGCTTGACTATGGGGCTAAGCGTATCACTGTAGTCCAGTCCAGGTTGCTGATGAAAGCCCTTGGCGACAAGGCGCGCTTTGTGTCATTCAATGGTACCATCAGACCATTGTTTAATTTTGTAAACCCATTTACACCCTACAACATTTAATCCAGGTTTTAGAAGAACTAAAGTCCATGTACTTTGACGTTGAAGCACATCAAACTCAAGTGGCATTGCAGCGCACTAGTCAGCAGATTTAGCTGCCTGAGAATAACATGTGGGTTCTTTTAATGTGAGGTTAGCTTGAAGTGCAACTGATAAAGCCTGTTTAGTGGCCAACAACATTTTGGGCTTAAAAATGCCATCCAAGGACCTGGTGCGCATACTATAAGGGCGCTGCAAGTTTGTAACCGTGTCTAATTGCTGGGCAACGAACCGAGTGTCATCACCAGAAATTTGGCCGTGGGTGGGCTTCGTAGATCGTTTGGCAGAATGTCGAGACCAAAGAACAGAAACTGGAGCAGATCCAGACTATGAGTTCTCAGCATGGACGACCTCTGATTGAATTTGTGGGGCACGTGGTGAGACAGGATGACGAGATTCAGGTGTTGTACATCCCACACCATTGTAGGAACTTTCAACCCAATCATGTGGTATGGCCACTTGTGTATGGTCATGTGACATGGGCATTGTTGTAGTGGGGGTACGTGGCACAAGTGATGTTGAGGGCCTACTTAGAGCTTTGTGTTGTTCATGGGTAGGGACCAGCTGCGATGTGGGCACTTGAACGGCATCAGGAGATGGAGGCGAACTGAAGTTGGTACCACCCTAGGGGTTGGCATGGCTGATTTATATGGTGAAGTGGGGCCAATATTACAGTGTCCAAGCACAGCCTGTTCATGAGAACCACTAGAAAAACCACAGCTTTGTGAAGCAAATGTAAAAACCATCTTATCAAACACTACATGCCTACTCATATAAATTTGTTTGGTAATAGGATCAAAGTATTTATATCCTTTATGATTTCGCCCGTATCTAAGAAAAACACAAGGAATAGTACTAGAGGACAATTTTCCAAAAGTGTAAGGGCGAAGATATGAAAAACGAACACAACCAAACTCTCGCAAAATTGCATAATCTGGAGTTTTATAAAAAAAGCTTTTCATAAGTTCAAATATTATTAAGAACAGGAGCAGGCATTCTATTTATTAGAAAGACAGTAGTTTCAAATGCAGCATCTCAAAATGATAATGGAATACTAGAATGAGCAGGAAGAGATAATCCAGTTTCCACAATGTGTCGATGTTTACATTCAATTAACCCATTATGTTCTGACGTATGGGGACATGAAATTCGATGAGATATTCCATTATTAATTAAGAAAATTTTAAATCAGGTACTAGTAAACTCGCTGCCACCATTAGATTAGAAATATTTGATTTTTCGATCAAACATATTTTCAACAAGAGACTTAAACTTGAGACTCATAAATAAGTGGAAATATTTAGCAATACCTACTAAAGTCATCAATAAAAGTGACATAAAATCTAGCCCCACTAAGAGATGATGAAAGTGAGTGTTAGCATTGGATGTGTGGTCCACTTGACCACATGCCCATGCTTGGGTCTCACCTCTGGAGTTCAAAGGCAATTAAAGACTAATCTTAGTTTGGTATTTGAAAACCCTATTGGACTTGGAAACTAATAGTTACTTCCTACCCAAATTACTAATAAGAGAGATAATCCTTATCAATTAAGGAATTCTATGATGAGAATGGAACTATCACAGAGATCTATAAATATATGGGTCTAGGGTAACTTGCTTCACTTCAAGAGATTACTGCTTGGTTTTCTCATCACTTGTATGCATCAAGGTGAAGTAGAAGTGAGTTGTAAACGCTGCACGTAAATAGCTTGTTCTTTTTTACAAAATCAACATATGATGAAGCGAGGTATGCCTATATTTTTTTATATTGTATTATTCAAATCTAATCCGTTAAATTTGATCTTGGGATCATGGTAAATTTAACAATTAGTATCATAGCAAAGTTTTCTTTTATGCATTAAATATATATATATATATATATTTTGTGCTTGAATGGAGCCAGCCGATTATATTATATTAACGGTCCAATAGTCGTAGATCATGTGGTTTAATTGGACCCATCGGTACTTTTGAGCTTGAATCCAATCGAGCTGTGGTACATGGGTGCATCCCACCAGTTGTTGGCCTTACTGGTGCAGGTAGGGACCGGGTGTAGTGCAGGCCTCTACGTCAAAGTCATTGTAGTAAGGCACATCTCCTGTCAGTCTTCTCTAATCCTCTTGCTTGTGGCGCATATTATCAGCATCCCAGAGGGTCAAGTGGATACCCATCGGCTGCCAGTTGTCTATTCAATATCTAGGAAACAAAAGGAATTATAACTTTGGCAATGGACTACAACTTACTTTATAAAAGGTTTCAATAGGGTACTCTAAACCAGTCATTACTTAAATGATTCATAAGATTAGGGACCAGTTCTAGTATGATGAAGTTGCTGCCATGATGCTGATGTCAGCAATCAATAAAAGATCTATTGTTTGAACTGTTGAAATAGTAAAGTGACCTTTATAGGTAGATTTGAACTCGGATTTTCAATTTGTCTTCTTCTGTGTGTTTCTGCAATTCAGATATGCTAGATTAACGGTATGGATTGACCATCTAGAGATTTTTAGATTTTGTGGCATATTAATTAGTGCATGCTTAACTCATTAAAGTTTAATTTCACATTTAATTTGTTAAATTTTTATTGATCATGAGTTAAGAAAAGTTCATGGGTGAACTTATATTCACATTTATGCCTAATTTAAGTGGAATCTATGGATGGATTAAAGGATACCTCAATTGCAAAGTATCAATTAAGGAAAATTAGGCTTGTGATTAATTTAAAAAAAGTTATTTGGATAATTAATCATATATAATAATACCTAAATTAATAAATTAATGATCTAAATAGTTTAGATGAGTCAATTAATATCAATTTGGGTTTTTCTCAATAAAGTCCAACTTAAGGTTAAAGTGGGCAATTAGTTTTTAATAATTGAGATGAGAATATCTAATCCAATTAAGGAGATAATGTAAATAGACTCATTGGATCATTAAAGGTGTAATTATATTTTCTTCTTAGAAAAATCCACGATTTGTTCAATTTGGATGTTGCCAAAGCAATACAAAATTATGATTTATTGTGTATTTTGTGTTATAAGATAACTATATTATGTTTAATTGCATCTAAATTGCATTTCAAATGTAAATTGAAGATTGACCCAAAAGCTTAATCATCTTTTGACTACTTGAAAACGGGATAAGATATGCTTAATATGTATGACATGAGTATGTTTGATCCATACATAAAGGTGTAGTCAACTTATTCACGACATATACAATTAACCATAGTCTCATTAGTAAAGATAGTAATAAATTAACATGTCATATTCACCTAAAGGTGATTTATGATGATGTACTTATTACTCACCAATTTGAATTTATTATATGTTTAAATTTAAATTGAATTATCGTTTTCCATGTTAAATTTAAAGCTTATATTTTGTGATGTATTTATTTCTAGTTTCGAATTCAATTACATTGTCATCCTCTCTGGGATCTATTCCACTTCTAGATGGATCAAATTATGCTGACCGGAAAGATATGCTGTCTCTTGCTTTAAGTTATTTAGAATTGGATATGGCTATAAAAGAACCAAAACCTCCTGTACTTACTGAATCGAGTTCTGTTGTTGAAAAAGCGGAATATGAAAAGTGGATGAAATTCAATAAAGTAAACCTGAAAATCATTACCAATTCAATATCAAAGAGTATTTAAGGGTCAATCGATATTAAAAATTATGTGAAGGACTACCTCGAAGCTGTTAGGATACAATTTGAGGTGACTGATAAGGCACTTTGATCTTTACTAATATCTTTGTTGACTAATATTAAGTACGATGGGATCAAAGGTGTACAAGAACACATTTTAAATATGTCTGATATTGCGGCTAAGCTCAAAGAAGTTAATATGAGCATTTTAGATGGGTATCTGATTCAATTCATCTTAGATTCCTTGTTGCTGGCCTTTGGACCATTTCAAGTAGCGTACAATCAGAACTCACAGTCATGGACAGTTAGTAAATTGATTGCAAAATGTGATCAAGAGGAAAGGAGGCTTAAAGCTGAAGGCCAAATTACAGTTAATTGTGTCTCCCATGAAAAAGCCAAGGAAAAATGTAAGCAAAAATCTAAACATAATGTGCATAAGGTGAAAGCAAAACTAGAAAAGAAAAACAAGAAGAAGACCTTGTAGAAATGTTTCTTCTATGGTAAGAAAGGTCACTTCAAACAAGAATGTCTAAAAAGAAAGAATTGATTTAAAACGAATGGTAACAACAGTCAATTATCCTTTGTATGTTTCAAATCCCATTTAGTAAATGTTCCATTAAATAACTGGTAGGCTAAGTTTGGTGCAACTGTTCATGTTTCTGGTTGTATGCAGGGATTCCTTGCAAGCCGGAGTTCAAGTGATGGCTAGAGAACCATCATGATGGGAACTGATAGGGATCAAGAGTCGAAGTGATAGGGACTTATAGAATTGTGCTGGACACTGGATTCTAATTGGATCTCCATGATACTTTTTACGTTTCATCCATTTCTAGGAATTTAATTTCTATTTCAAAATTAGATTAGCATGGTTATGTATTTAATTTTGGTAATGGATTTATGAATGTTTACAGGCATGGTATTTTAATTGGTAGTGGATCTTTATGTGATGGTTTATATAAATTAAAGTTAAATTCAGTTTTTGCACATACTCGATTTACTCAGCACATTACTTATGACATGAATGTGGGCTTAAAGAGAAGATTGATAAAAGATAACTCATTTAAGATGTGGTATAAACGTTTAAGACACATCTCGAAAGAGAGAATGGTGAGATTGGTGAAAGATGGGTTATTACCAAACTTAAATGTCACTGATTTCGGTGTTTGTGTTGATTGTATCAAAAGCAAACAAATTAGGACAATTAAGAAAACTACCACAAGGAGTTTAGGACTTCTCGAATTGATACATACGGACATTTATGGAAAATTACATATACCTTGTTTTACTGAAGAAGAGTATTTTATCACCTTCATAGATGGTTGCTCATGGTATGGATATGTCTATCTTATTAAAGATAAATCTGAAGCTTTGAATGTCTTTAAAATATTTAAGGCAGAGGTAAAGAGACAACTAGATAGAAAAATTAAAGTCGTGAGATCAGATTAAGGTGATGAATACTATGGCTAATATGATGAATCAGGCCGTAACCTCGGGCCATTCGCTAAATTCTTAGAAGAAGAAGACATTGTTGCTCAATACACAGTACTGGGAACCCCTCAGCAGAATGGTGTTGTTGAGAGGAAAAATAGAATACTTATGAATATGGTTAGGACCATGGTAAGTAATACCAATTTACCCGATTCAATATGGGGAGAAGTATTGAAGATGGATATTTATATTTTGAATCGTGTTCCTACTAAGTGATCGCGCTTAAAAGTGACATGGAAAAAATGTGTAATGGATTCAATGTCCAACATTCACGCACTTCAAGCGTTAAGAAGAATGAGAATCAATTACAGTTTATCATTGAGTTCCCTTTTGTTTACATGGGTTCTAATGCCCTGACCGAGGGGATGCAGGTTGTTTACACAAATTTTCAAAGTTTACAACCCCTTTCTCAAGTTTTAGAGGTGATCGCAATTTGGAAATTACAAGAAAATATACACAGAATATGAAAATGCGAAAAAAAGAAGAAAAAAAGGGGGGTAACCGTGACCCACGGTCACTGCCCTAGGCCAGTGACCGTGAAGTCACTGTTCGCCTCCGTTTTTTGTGCTGTTCGTGCTGGTTGTTCTTCCAAACTTTTTCAAGTGTTGAAACTCCCTTTCATGACATCTTGGGGTGTTGGATAACCATTGAGAAGATTGAATTCGACTATGGAATTGATTGAAAACTTTGTAATTCATCATTCTTGTTTACGGACTGTCTTTTGTTCAAGTCCGAAGAGGGCATTACAAGAAGCTAAAGTTGTGTCATTTTGAACCTATAATTTTCAAGGAACAAAATGAGGCCCAAAGGGGCTAGTTCACAACCTCTGTAATGGCCAAGAAATCCCACCCAATGAGAAAAACAAAGATGACAACGTCATCCTTCGAATAACTATTACTGCATGTCCATAATGTATTCTGTAATTACCCCACCTTTTTCCTCTTCCTCTGAATCTTTTTGCTCAACTTGGTGGCTAAAGATGGAAGGGAATGGTCATGGGATTGCTACTTTTTTTGCTTGAATGCCTCTTGTGTTTGTTCGATTCTTTCTTTTTCTCTTTTGTGTGCGTTCCTTTGTGTCTCCTCCCCTTTTCTTTTCAAATCTTAGCCTTTTATAGACTCCCCAGCAGTTTCTGGCAGTTCCAGGGAGTTAAGGGAGGTTGTAGGAGGTTACACTTCGAAAGGAAGTGGAGAAGAACCGTCCAAAACCGCAAAAAGTGCCCTTTGGGGGTCTGTGACCGCAGCTGCGGTCACGGACAATGTCCAATTTCGGGTTTTTGCATTTGTGACCCATTTTCATCTGTTTGGGGTCCGAATGAACTCCAATCTTGACGAAACTTGGAACAATACTTCTTGACACTATTTTGAGTGTGTCATACAAGTTTCAGCTCGTTTTGACCACCTGAAGTTTGCCAACTCCCTTGATGAACAGGCCGCGGTCACTGACAAGGCCCATTTTTGGACTTTTGCATTTGTAACCCATTTTCACCTGTTTGGGGTCCGAACGAATTCCAATCTTGACGAAACTTGGAAGGATGCTTATTAACACTATTTCGAGTGTGTTATAGAAGTTTCAGCTCGTTTTGACCACTTGAAGTTGGTCAACTCCCTTGATGAACAGGCCACAGTCACAGACAAGGCCCATTTTTGGACTTTTGCATTTGTGACACATTTTCACCTGTTTAGGGTCCGAACGAAGTCCAATCTTGACAAAACTTGGAAGGATACTTTTTGACACTATTTTGAGTGTTTCATAAAATTTTCAGCTTGTTTTGACCACCTAAAGTTGGTCAACTCCCTTGATGAACAGGCCGCGGTCACGGACAAGGCCCATTTTTGGACTTTTGCATTTGTGACCTATTTTCACCTGTTTGGGGTCCAAACGAAGTCCAATCTTAATGAAACTTGGAAGGATGCCTCTTGACAGTATTTTAACTGTGTCATAGAAGTTTTGGCTCGTTTTGACCATCTGAAGTTGATCAACTCCCTTGATGAACAGGCCGCAGTCACGGACAAGGCCCATTTTTTAACTTTTGCATTTGTGACCCATTTTCACCTGTTTGGGGTCCAAATGAAGTCCAATCTTGACGAAACTTAGAAGGATGCTTTTTGACACCATTTTGAATGTGTCATAGAAGTTTCAGCTTATTTTGACCACCTAAAGTTGGTCAACTCCCTTGGTGAACAAGCTGCGGTTACGGACAAGGCCCATTTTTGGACTTTTGCATTTGTGACCCATTTTCACTTGTTTGGGGTCCGAACGAAGTCCAATCTTGACAAAACTTGGAGGGATGCCTCTTGACATTATTTTGAGTGTGTTATAGAAGTTTCAACTCATTTTGACCACCTGAAGTTGGTCAACTCCCTCGATGAACAGGCCGCGATCACGGACAAGGCCCATTTTTGAACTTTTGCATTTGTGACCCATTTTCGCCTGTTTAGGGTCCGAACGAAGTCCAATCTTGAGAAAACTTTGAGGAATGCCTCTTGACACTATTTTGAGTGTTTCATAGAAGTTTCATCGCGTTTGGACCACCTGAAGTTGGTCAGCTCCCTTGATGAACAAGCCGCGGTCACGGACAAGGATCTTTTTTGGACTTTTGCATTTGTGACCCATTTTCACCGGTTTGGGGTCCGAACGAAGCCTAATCTTGACAAAACTTGGAGGGATGCCTCTTGACACTATTTTGAGTGTGTTATAGAAGTTTCAGCTTGTTTTGATCACCTGAAGTTGGTCAACTCCCTTGATGATTGGGCCGCAGTCACGGACAAGGCCCGTTTTCGGACTTTTGTATATGTGAACCGTTTTCGCCAGTTTAGGGCCCGAGCGATGTCTGATCGCCACGAAACTTGGAGGGTTGCTTCTTGACACTATTTTGAGGATGTCACTAAATTTTCAACCTATTTTGACTTTCAAAAGTTGGTCAACTCTCCAGTTGACTTTTTATGAAAGTGGGCCCTTTTCTCAGCTGTTTGAGGCCGAAATGACTTCGGTTTGGTTCGAAACTTGGAGGAACTGACATCAGGGATATCTTGGAGTATTTAGCCAAATTTCATCAATTTTGGATATCAAGTAGGACTTTGGTCAGTGACCTTATGGCTTGGGGGGACTGACCCCAAGTTGACATGCTTGTGGCTTTTGGGTTCGATGATGTCTGTTCAACCCGAAATCTTGTAAGGCCTGTCTTGGGCATCATTTGAGCTTTCTCTGAGAGTTTCAGCTAATTTGATCTTCATGGGATGTCACTCTGCACAGGGACCCATAGAACATAGTATATGATCATCTGGACCAAGTTTGGATCCAAATGATGTCCAACTGCTCTAAATCCTTGAGGAGTAGTCTTTAAATGTACTTAAAAGTATTTCGTTGAATAGAAGCTTGCTTCAACATGTGAAAGTGCTAGGTCCCGCAATGATTTCCAAAGAGCTGACAAAGAGTTTCGAAAACTGATTTGAGCTGAGATGAGGTTCAAGTGCTTTGAAAAGTTTGGAACTTTATAATTCAAAGCTTGTAATACCTTCGCTGCATTATTTGAAAAATTTTATGGGTCAACACTAAGGCGGTTCATAAAACCCTATTTGAGTTATGGACCGGTAGGAAACCTAGTTTAAACCATTTCAGAGTCTGAGGTTGTCCATTTGAAATGAGAGTTTTCAATCCACATGAAAAGAAATTAGACCCTAAAACTGTTAGCCGATTTTTTATTGGTTATCCGCAAAGGTCTAAGGGGTATAGGTTTTTACTGTCCAAACTATAGTATTAAGACTGTAGAATCCAATAACGCTAAATTCTTGGAGGATTAAGAAAACAATGGGAGCATTATACTAGAAACTGTACTTTTAATGAAATTAATGAACAAATTTTGTTGCCTAATGCAAATGATGGTGTTGAAATTCCTCTTGATATTGCATATAAAGATAACTCAGAGGAGGAACAACCCATTACCATAGAGACACTCCCATAACAGATTATCTTAAATGATCCAATCATGAATGATGCACAACAGAATGTTGATGAAATAAATTTGAGAGAATTGCGAAGGTCTACTAGAGAGAAGGCCTGCAATCCCGGACGATTATGTTATGTCTTTTAAGGAAACGGATATTGAAATGATAGAAGATCCAAAGACATTCAAGGAAGCCGTGAATGGTGAAAATTCTGATAAATGGTTAGATGCAATGAAAGATGAGATTAAATCCATGGCCAATAATGAAGTTTGGGATCTCGTAGAATTACTCACTGGGTCCAAAGCTGTTGGCTATAAATAGGTCTTTAAGACCAAAAGGTACTCTAAGGGGAAGATTGAATGATTTAAAGTCCGACTTGTGGCTAAGGGTTTCACTCAAAGAGAAGGCATCGATTACAATGAAACCTACTCACCAGTATCAAACAAGGATTCATTCAGAATAATTATAGCACTTGTAGCACATTATATTTTAGAGTTACATCAAATGAATATCAAAACGGCATTTCTAAATGGGGATCCAGAAGAGGAAGTTTACATGGTTCAACCTAAAGGGTTCATTGAACAAGGGAAAGAAAGTTTAGTATGTGGATTAAAGATGTCATTATATGGACTTAAACAAGCTTCCAGACAATGGTACTTAAAGTTCAATCAAATTATCACATCTTTTGGTTTTACCGAAAATACTGTAGACCATTGTATATATCTTAAAATCAGTGGGAGCCAGTTTATAAAATTAGTCCTATATGTTGACAACATCTTATTAGCCAACAACCACCCTGGAATAATCTGTGAAACAAATGATTATCTTGAGGCAAACTTTGATATGAAAGATTTGGTGAAGCGTCCTTTGTAATAGGAATTGAGATATATTGGGACCGATATCAAGGATTATTTGGGTTGTCTCAGGAAGCCTATATCAAAACAATCTTCAAGAGTTTTAATATGGAAGGCTGTAAACCACAATATGCTCTTATAATCAAAGGAGACAAATTTGGTAAAGACCAATGTCCAAAGAATGAAATTGAAAAGGAGCAAATGGAAAACTGTCCTTATGCAGCAACTGTCGGTAGTTTAATGTATGTTCAGACATGTACAAGACCAGACATAAGTTTTGCAGTGGGAATGCTTAGCAGATACCAAAGTAATCCTGGCATGTTTCATGAAGCGACAAAGAAAGTATTCCGTTATTTAAGAGGTACTCGGAGATATATGCTCACATATAAAAGATCTGATTATTTGGAGGTGATTGGATATTCAGATTCAGATTTTGCGGGATGTTCCGACACTAGGAAATTTACTTCAGCATATGTTTTCCCACTAGCAGGCGGAGCAGTTTTGTAGAGGAGTGCAAAGCAAATTTTGACCACTCCATCTACGTTTCATGCAGAGTACGTGGCTTGCTTTGAAGCCACGGGTCATGCATTGTGGATGCATAATTTTATCTCAGGACTTCAGATTATGGATTGTATCTCGAGCCACTGATGATTTACTGTGACAATTATGCAGCAATGTATTTTGCCAATAATGACAAGTGTTCCAGCAATTTAAAGTATTTGGAAATTAAATACCTTGTACTTAAAGAGCAAGTGCGGAATGGTTTAGTGTCTATTGTTGGAGCTCCGACAAGTTTCATGATAGCTGATCCATTAATAAATGCATTAGCACCTAAGGTCTATAAGGAACATGTTGTAAATATGGGCCTATAGGTTTTGCCTAGTTAGGATTATTTTATGTTATATTGACACTATTAACGAGATCATTAAAGTTGCATATTTTTCCATTTCGTAGTTCTTATCTCTTATATTACTTGTACATGTGGTTATTGTGGAAAAGAGTAAGAATGTAAAGTTATGACATTACGGTACAAACCAAATTAGGAATGTTATATCAGGAATCCTAATTTTGCTCTCATTAAAGACTTGGTTAAGCAAAGATGTCCTTATTGTGAACATGGAAGGGAGCGCGTCATTAAAGATATGTAACCTCTATGCTTTGCATCGATAAATTTATTTAATCACAGATTAAAGATTTAGATCAAAGTCCGAGTGGGAGGAGCTTTTTTGCTGCACCAGTCAAAATTAGTTTTTGAACTTCTAAGTCCAAATTGAGTCATCTTTCCAAAAATAAATCATTTTTTATAAAATAATAATAATAAATTGAGGATGTGATTTGCGGTCAACTGACCCAAGTGGGAGAATGTTAGCATTGGATGTGTGGTCCACTTGACCACATGTCCATGCATGGGTCCCCCCTCTGGAGTTCAAGGGCAATTAAAGACTTCTCTTAGTTCGGTATTTAGAAACCTTATTGGATTTGGAAATTAATAGTTACTTCCTACCTAAATTACTAATAAAAGGGATAATCCTTATCAACTAAGAAGTTCCATGATGAGAAGAGAACTATTACAAAGATGTATAAATATATGGGTTTAGGGTAACTTGCTTCACTTCAAGAGATTACTGCTTGGCTCTCTCATCACTTGCATGCATCAAAGTAAAGTAGAAGTTAGTTGTAAACTCCGTACGCAAATAGTTTGTTCTTCTCTATACGATCAACATACGATGGAGGCACGTATGCCTGTATCTTTTTATATTATATTATTCAGATATGATCCGTTAAATTTGATCTTGGGATCATGGTAAATCTAATATGAGTATCCCCATACATCAGAGTGAATTAATTCGAAGGGAGAAGATGAAAATGAAACAGAACGTTGACAAGCAATGCACAGATGTTTAAGCTTGGGCTTCCCATTAAGAGGAAGAGATGACACAAGTTAAAGCAAAACTTGTTGTGAGAGGTGGCTCAATCTGTGATGCTAGAGATTGCTAGAGACACACATAGTACTGAATGCAGACGGACAAGCAAGCTTGTTATTTTGAGTGCAAGAGTTCAAATGTAGAGGATAAAGACTATTTCTGGTTGCTCCGCGGAAGAGGATCTTCCCCGTTTTGTTTTCCTTCACACAAAAACCAGAAGTAAAAATGAAGTGACAGTCATTGTCTTTAGTAAACTGAGAAACTGATAATAGCTTTTGAGAAATGTGGGGCACATGTAGGATATTGTGCAATGAAATAATATTACCATCAGATAAATATTGAGAGGAACCAGTATGAGAGAAAAGGAGTTGCTTACCATTGCCAACAGTGAGGTTATCTTGACTCATATACTCAGAGTGAATAGAGAGATTGCTAATGTCCTGTGTCACATGATTAGTAGCGCCTATGTTTGTGAACCAAGTTGTTTCTCCATATTTGGCAACTACCATGGCTTGAAGTTTTTCTGGTAGTTGGAGCCCTTGAAAGGAGAGATCCAAACGACTGAAGCAGTCTAGTGCTGAGTGTCCAATATGGTTACAGATCTGGCGTTGAGTTGGGGCAGGCTTTGAATTTTGTTGTGGGGTAGATTGAGTAGTTGACCTGCCCCGAGCATTGAAGGAACGGCCTCGACCGCGGCCATGGAAAGCGGAACGTCCACGAGACCCAGGGCCAAGACTAGATCGACCATCAGAAGCATGGGTATAAAGGGCAGTGGAAGGTGATGCAATAATAGGTGCAGAGTTATGTAGTTCGAGGGTAAGCACAAAAGTCAGTAGTTGACCAAATAGTTCCTCAAAAGAGATATGCGTGTCGCGATTCGCCACGGAAGTATGGACCGAGTCATACTCTGGGACTAGTCCATTTAGAATTTGATTGCAAAGATCATATGCATTAATGGGCTGGCCAATAGCATCAAAAGCATCTGCAGTACTCTTCATTTTATCCAAATACTCAGTCACAGAGAGAGCCCCTTTTTTTTATTTTGAAATTGTTGTTTTACTTTAAGTACCTGGGATCTTGATTGGATGAGATGCAATTTCTCCAATAGTTGAATCTCTATAAAATTAGATTGTGATAACTACCTGCTATGGAAGAGTCAGTTTGTCCCGATTCTTCGTCTAAATCGGCTCTTGAAATATGTTGATGGTTCCCCTTCCTGTCCGGATCAGTTTCTACTGGACACAGATGAAACACTAACACTGTAAATCCAGATTATGAGCTCTGTATTGAATAGGACTCTCTCGTTCTTCTTTGGATTAATGCTACCTTAACTGTTCCTATATGTTGGGTATATGTCTTGTATTCCGGTTTAGCTGGATGAGTCCACTGGATTAGCCAGGGACTGGTTTGAGGTCAAGGGTGTTTTCGTAATTGTACTGAAACTTTCTTGGTGGCCAAGAAAGCGGAGATTATATATATATAGTCTGTAATCTTAGATCTTGCGCAGCTGAAGAGAGGTGAGAGCTCTCTTGCCTGTGGTATTCCCACACCACGTAGGTGAGACGATGTAAGAGAGTGAAAGTTCTATATGCTTTACTTTTGATAGTGAAGATGGTTGTCTCTGTGCCCGTGGACGTAGCCTTGTTTAGGTGAACCACATAAATCTCGTGTCTCTTCTTGTGTGTGGTTGGTTGATTGTTGATCTTGTGATTGATGTATGTGCACAACGGGTGATGTCAAAATCACAACAAGTGGTATCAGAGTTGAGGTTGTGTTCCTCGGGTTTTTGAGCGAGGTGGAGATCGCTCGGTGGTTTGGAGGTTGTGTGCATGAAGATCAACTGATTGAATCCTTATCGAAGGGTTCAGATCTCTGTTTTCGAAACAAAGAGGAAGAGAGATCATGTTCGTGATCTCTGGTTGGGCCACCATCGGAAAAGAATAAGACGAGATTGGGTTCTCTGATTTGGCTAGGATCGGAGGACAAAGGATTCACAGGTTGTTTCAAATCTATCAGAGTCAATTGCTGCGATTGTGATCTATTTGCTGGGCCACACATGATCGGGAAAGAAGAAAGAAATTTGGGTTCTCTGGTGTTGCTCTATTTTTCGGGAAACAGAGAAGAAGATCGGCTGTGATCTGTTGGGCACAACAAGGTTGTGCTGGAGATCTTCATCGGAGAAGATTGAGGAGTGTTTTGGCTGCCGAATTTGAGGTGAAGAAGATCGGAAAAAAAAAAAAATCTCGTCAGCCGCCAGTCGCCGCTGGTCGCCATTGCCGTCTCCATCGCAACTGCCAGTCGTCGTTGGGCGCTGGACCCCATTGCCACTGCCATTGCCGAGGACGAGGGAGAAGGGCCCGATTTTTTCTCTGTTGCAGAACGCAGACAGAGCCGTAGGGTTGAAGACAACTGGGATTTACATCCCAGGTTTGGTTTAGAGTTTTGGGTTGGGTCAGACCCAACCCGTGGAGAGACAGCCCAGTCAAACGTCAAGTGAGGGTTGGTCTGGGTTTTCGGGTCGGGTCATTTCGACCCAATCCGTGGTGCAAGCCCAGTCGAAGAGCAGGTTCAGGCCGGGTCGGGTCGGGTTGACCTGGTCAGTGTACAAGAAGCCCAATCCAGCAGTTCAATTTAGTTCCGGGTCAGGTGAACCCGACCCGGGTCCGCTTCAGAAGCCCAGTAGAACAAGCAGCGACGTTAGTACCAGTCAACAGGCAGATTTGACTAGTTTCAATGGCTGAAATTATTTCTGCAATATCTTGATCATCCGACGTTCGATTGGAGATCCGTTTGCGCCTGCGGACTCGTTTCGAGCAGATCGACGCAGCGGAAGAGGTTGATTAGCTGTTTGACGGTCAACAAAGAGTTTGACCAAATTAGAATCGCAGAAAACCGTTTTTACGATATCGGAGTTATCTAGGGTCGAATTTCAGATCCGTTTCTTCGAGCGTACTTGTGGTGACGAGATCTACAACTTGATGCAGAAATCTGGAGAAGACCTGAACAGATGTGGATTCAGGTCTACTCGACCTGGTTGTTGCTGCAAACCCAATAATATGAGTCACTGGCCTAGTTGCAAATAGTTTGCTGATTCAAACGAAATTGTTCGTTTGGGGTTCACATGCTTTCTGGATTGCATGTAATGTTATTTATCTTGCCAAAGTAAAGCCAATGCAGAAGGAGCAAGGAGGAGCTAATGCGTTAGTAGTTGTCAAACATGTGTTTGATTGATCGGAGGCCCAGTCAAATGGAGTTTTTTGACCGCTTGGAGGCAGAAGTTTCTGCAATTGTAAAGTCGTCTGGACTTATATTCCCGATCTGTTTTGCTTGCATGCTTGTGGTGGTTTGATCTTCATAATGATGTTGAAGATGGGGCAGGATGGTGAGTGATTCAGATATTGATATCACTCAGATTCGTCAATTGTTTCGATCTTTAAGTTCGAGGTGGAGTTTGATGAGAAGATAAACTTTGCTCAAAGTTCATGTGTTGGTTCAACAAATCAAAATGTTGAAGAAGACTGCATCGTTGGTGCAGTGAAGTACCATTCAACAAGGTACGTGAAGACATTGCCGGTTATATCTCTTGGTAGCTCGAGTTGGACGGAATCCAAGCCAAGGTGGAGATTGTTGGGTATATGTCTTGTATTCCGGTTTAGCCAGATGAGTCCACTGGGTTAGCCAGGGATTGGTTTGAGGTCAAGGGTGTTTGGGTAATTGTACCGGGGCTTTCTTGGTGGCCAAGAAAGCGGAGATTATATATGTATAGTCTGTAACCCTAAATCTTGCGCAGCTGAAGAGAGGTGAGAGCTCTCATGCCCATAGTGTTCCCACACCACGTAGGTGAGACGATGTGAGAGAGTGAAAGCTCTGTATGCTTTACTTGTGATAGTGAAGATGGTCGTCTCTGTGCCTGTGGACGTAGCCCTGTTTGGGTGAACCACGTAAATCTCGTGTCTTTTCTTGTATGTGGCTGGTTGATTGTTGATCTTGTGATTGATGTATGTGCACAACGGGTAATGTCAAAATCACAACACTATACTCCAACCTATTGTTGGACTTACCATGAATTATATATTGCAATTCAACACTTTGAATTCTACAAAGTGAGATATTTAGAGTACAATGTTTGCTTATCAATTCATTCCCCACATATCAGGGATGAATACAGATGACTCCTTATCATATCATATTTTAAATAATCAAAATGAGAGAGTGGCAATCTTATCATCAACTCAATGGTTATCTGTTGTGGTTTGAGCCAGGATATGCCAGCTGGGCCATGCTAGGCCGATTGAGACTAGATTGGCTAACAATTTTATATTTTATTTTAGTTTTGCCATTTATGTATGACAATCTTTAACAATTCGAATCCACATTTGGGTCTAATATCATTAAAGCTGTAATCTTATTGGGGTCAAAATTCCACAGATATAACTAAATCCAAGACCCTGAAATGCCTAGATCTATGCCTTATTCCATCAACATTCAGCCAAGAAATGGCACAGTTAAAAAAAAAAGCATGCTTAAAGAGCAGGTTATAATTATGAACAATATATGACCCACCTTCTTAATCGTCTCAGTGAAGATGATTCCATCAAATCCACATTTCTTTGACTAACAAGATATTGGATAAAACTAAAGAACTTTTGACTCCACCATGTCTTGTATTCTCATATGCCAATCTCAAGCCCGGATAGAGTTAGCATCTGGGTAGGGCAGCAAAAACTCGCCGTCATTATGCGTAATATTTGAAGCGAGAAAGTGAAACTCACAAAATCGACGCCAAATAGAGGGGATGGGACTTCAATATTAAAACTGATGATGATGAAAGAACTCAAACCCCCTTTTATAGTTTGACCACCTTCAATGAATATAATAATAGAATAGAAGTATTTAAATAAAGACCACCTAATCTTTGACTGCCAGTATGTAACTGTGGCTATCATTTTCTTATAAATGATGCTGCGTTAGGCGAAACTTTTCCTAATCTTGCAATCATCATTAGCCACAAGTCAGCTCTAATTGGGCCTTTTTTTTGCCGCGTCGATAAAAAATACATGATAAATGTGTGCACAAGAATGATAAAGCTAATCTCGCCCTCTCTAATCTCTATGGGAGGATGTATCTTTACCTACCACACTTTTGCAGACAAATTAAAGTGGACTACTTTCTTATATATATATATATATATATGAAATCCACTTTTATATTTCTCAAACACAAATAATTGCATCAATGAATACATTCGGTTGAATAAAATCTGATGTAGAGTACCACCACACATCAATATCCTCCATAACAACTGCATGTCTAGTTAGCTTGTAAGCTACTTCATTGCCTTCTCTTCCCACATAGGTGATCTTATAACTATGAAAGCTTCATGATAAAGCTTTAATCTCATCAAATAATGAACCTTGTCGAGACAAGTTTGGGGAAGATGGATCAAGTGTTTCTCTTGTCTATAAGGAGTCTCCCTCAAGCACAATATATACCAGCACTACACACCATCTGAATACCTTGCAATGCTGCAACAGCTTCAATGTCCTTAAGTTTATCAACTCATAATTCCTCTTTACTCATAGCTATAACAACATTACCCTTCTCATCCCGAAGTACAGCCCTTATCTGCCTCTAAACATTCATGAAAAAAGCACCATCTACATTTAATTTCAGAGTACCCAATGGGGAGGTTGCCAACACAAGATTTTGTCTGGCCTTAGGATTCTCCTATCGGAATAGAGTTGATGAAAATCTCTCAATAAAATTGCTTCTTCTTCAGCCACCTTCCTTACATCATTAAGTTTGCCATTATGTATAATGAAATTTCACCTATTCCAAAACCCCTAGGCCTTTGCAAAGAACAACTCCAAATTCTTGGATATTTTCCAAAAACGAACATTTTTGAAAAAAGAAATTAATTAATTTCAAGAGGCACTTGAATGTGTCCTTTCAAATGTTTTAAAGTTTATGTCTTTTCAAAATGTATTTGTGCCCCTTGGATGAGATGCGTCTCTTGGGCCCATGTGAATGGATGTGACCCAATGCTAAAGGGTGCTTTTCAACTCTATAAATTAAAGTCTTTTTTAGATTTCTTGAATGGAATTAAAAATATCAGAGATTATATACTATATTTATATTTTATTTTCTAAAATTTAAGGGGAATTCCACATTTCTGGTTCTAGTGTGCAAATTTTAAATCAGACTTGGGCATTGTATCCTGGGGATAGAATTTCATTGAAATCACTTGCATGTGAGAAATTGCTATATTTAAGAAAGAATCTTAATTGGTGTGCCTTGCCCATTCTTATTGCTTTCTTAGATTAATTTCTCACATGAACAATCATCATTCACTAATTATTTATTCTACTCATTTTATTTATTTTTTCTGATTGCACATTCTTCGTAAGTAATTTCCCCAATAGTGTAAAGACAACAATCTTCTTTTACCACGAAGTTCTGTGAAATGAAGAGTAAGTGGTATTGACTGATTTACAAAATTATGTGTACATTCTTTTTATTTCATATTTATAATTGAGAATGAAATTTGAGTGTCACAATAGGATCAAGGTACCCCCAAATCCCCTTTGTGCTTTCTCTCCTTTGGTTCCCATACTAACATTTCGAAGGAGGTGTACCGATTGGGATCAAACTCCAAGCGGAGGGGGGGTAATCACTCCACATCTATATTTCACATTCGTGCAAAGATACTAGTCATGTACAATATCTCCAATTTTATTCAAACAAATCTGGCAGGTGCTAAAGCCCAATACTCTCCTTCTGGCTAGATTCTTCATAGTTGGTAGACTAAGGTCATTCATAGTTGGTAGACAAAGGTCATTCATTCTAATCACTACCTTTAAGCATTTCTATTTGATGAAGTTTGCTAATATCATACGCCACTCTTTAGTCTTTCACCATTCATTTTCTAGACGGCTGCTGCAAATATTCCACCATTCGTGACACTCAACTCACAGACCACACCAATTTTGCACATAGGTCTGCATCGTATGATGAACTCGAGCTTGGCTCGGCCCTTGGTCAAGAGGGTCTGGGCTATTATTTTAGGCCCTTAAGTTCGGCTGAGGCTAGCAAGCTCTCGATGATAGATCTCTACTCTCCAGCTTGAGGGGGAGTATGAGTGAATATGCATGTGCTTGTAGTTTGAGTCATTCTTTCATTTAATTGTATTGTAAAATAAGTAAAATAATTAGTTATATTTAAAGTACCTCTATGCTCTCGAAAGGCAACTTTTTTTTTTTTTTTTTGGGCGCAATAGCTAACGGGAGGAAGATCTGGCTACAGACTGGTTGCAAAACTTGTCATGGGCCCAACTCGATAGATGCCAATCAAATGGTAAGATGGGACTGAAAGTTCTTAACATGGATCTAAGTAGCCAAATATCACTATGATCTAATCATTGTAAAAAAAAGTTTTCACTGTTTAACAACCAAATTTGGGGACCTTAAAATAAATGGTAACAGTTACTGCTTTAAGCCAAGCCAATGTTACATGCACACCTGAATTAAATTAAAACATTCCAATCTCATCCTACCCCTTTGATTGATAGTGCAAAAACTTGATAGTGCAAAAACATGTACCTGGTTCAAGGCCAAACTTTCCGTGGCTAAAGAGGCTAGCCATGGGCTTACCATACATAGGCCAAGCCCGGGGCAACATATTCAGCACAAAGGCAGACAAAATTTTGGAGAGACAGTTTAGATTGCGATGAATTCAAACATTTGTGAATGAATTTGAGGTCCAAGAATTGTAGATGATATATGCTTTGATACTACTTCGATGAAATGCGCAGCTATTGCTTTGATGAAATTGAAGTTCGTATTCTACAAATATTAAAATTTGCAGGAATAAAAACTCAAGTTCCAATTTTGTAAACTAAGGTTGAAAAAGCAAAATCTAAGGTTTCAGTGGAAACTGTGTGCCTGTGTATGTGGGGATTGTACGGCCAAAGGGCCATACAAAACCCCTACTCAAAATCAAATGATCAAAGCACTTATATATTTATATATATATATATATATATTAATCCAAACCTTAAGAAAACAAGAGACTTCTCCACACGAAACACTTAGACTCTTGATTGACAAATCTTCTTCACACACTCTCACACACAACAAAACAACTACAACACAACCTTATATAGTATGCTAAAGGATACATGAGGAAACCCAAAAGACACTACGAGTTACAATAGAGCAATGAACCATATTAAATACTTGTAGTTGAATAGAGTAGTGAACCACAATAAATTTTTACTACTGCATGGAGCAATGAACCATTCATGATACTTTGGCTTTTTTAGATGACCTTTAGACTTTCCAAAGTGGCTTTTAGATTCCTAAGGAGAGTTTCTTTATTCCCGTACTGGAATATTAAAAGTAATAATTCTAACAAGACTCTAACAGGCTTGACAAAACATGCTTTGGCCCACGCAGCAACCTGCCCCATATAAGCACTTGAGCAGCAACCGCTTAATGTTCCTTCAATCAAACATCATACTGAGAGTTCTTTTGCTTCATGTGAAATGAAATTTACTTTCAACTGCATAATCCATACAACAATTTTTTTTTTCTTTTTTTGTTGCATAGATCACATGTTTAGCATGCCTTGATCACTGCAAGCACAAACTATAAATTATCATGAAAAGGAAAGAATTCTTTGGGCAAAGTAAGTGTCCTAGATTAAGAATAACTCCTAACCATAGTGGTAAGCAGTGTTGGTTTTTATTGGAAGGTCTCAAGTTCAACCCCATGTACATATATGAGTTTTACCACCTCACATGTACTAGTTGTGTTGTTTTTTCTCACACATGCGAGTCCCATGTGTGAGTTCCTATTATCCCACATATGTGAGTTCCTATTATCCCGCATGTGTGAGTTGTGTCTGTGTCCCTCACATGTGTGAGTTTCCATTACCTCGCATGCGTGAAGTATGTGTATCTCTCATATGTGCGAGTTCCCATTATCCTACATGTGAGAGTTGACTGTCTCTCACATGTGCGAGTCTCCATTACATCATATGTGTGAATTGGTGTCGTGTTGCTATTTGTATATGGGTCCAGCCCCTCACCTGGGTTTTTTTTTAAAAAAAGTGTCCTAGATTTACACTGTATAAAATAATCACACTCAGTGATGAAAAATGAGGCTAAATAGGAACTTTGGCTTTGGTACGGTTGAGTGATGATCTGCTTCTAGTAAGGTGGGGTGTCCATGTTATGTGTGTGTGCAGGCGTGCATATATGAAAGAAAGTCGCCTTTATTTCTTATTTCTTTGTTGACTTTTTGCTCCTTCATTGTAAGGTATTGAATTGGTTTTAATCTAATGATTGTAGTTCTTGCTCATTCTAACAAAAATCCCTAGGAGTAAAAAGGAATGGATATTGGATATGCCTTTGTCAAGTGTACAAAAGTAAACGAAAGGGTTAATGTTATTGAGTTTCTAGTCCATGCATTAGCATTAACGAGCCAAAGGGAATACATAAACTCATTTAGGGAGAGCTTTGTGACTAGCCCATATTTCATTAGAGAGATCTTGAAGGATAACGCTCCTTAATGTTCTCATTGGGAGGTCTTGGGTTTAAACTTGGCCTTCCCACCATTTGCATATGTGAGTTTTTATTATCTCATATGTGTGAGTTGTGTTTTGTCTGCTTACATGTACGAGTCCCCATTACCTTACAAGTGTGAGTTATGTTTGTGTTCTCACATTTGTGAGTCTTTAATACCTAGCATGTGTGAGTTGTGTTTGTATCCTCATTTGTACAAGTCCACATTACGTCGAATGTATGAGTTATGTTTATATCCTCACAAGTACGAGTCCTCATTACATTACATGTGTGAGTTGTATCTGTGTCCTCGCATTTGTAAGTTTCCATTATTCTGCATGTGCAACTTTTCTCTCACCTCACTTGTCTGAGTTTTCAAGTCCTAGGCCCTCAGAGTTACCCAAAAAAAAAAAAAAAGATTGGGGTTGGGTTGGGGTTGGGGGGGGGGGGGGGGGGGGTGTGGTGTGTGTGTTGGGGTGTGCCCTAAATACTTATTATTTTCATTTCAAGTGAAAAGAAAGCTTTCTTCGATGTTCTCGCATGGATATAGGTTGCATAATGTGGTCAGACTATATAAATCTTTTGTTTTGATGATTATGGTGTGGTCATTTGATTTCAAGTAGATATTCTATTCTATGTAATTTTATTGTCAATTTGTTGGCAATTTGTGGCAGGACTATAGGAAGTCATATTGTTAGTTTGCTTGTAGAGATTCCTCGATGACAATCCGTGCATCTGCAGCATGTGGTGTGATTGACATATCCCGAGCAACATAGAAAATATTCTTTGTTTGCTGAGTAGAGCCTTTACAAGTACTTATATTTTTGGCCCATTGAACAAAAAGTCCAGATTTGGTCACAGTGATAGATTCACTGGGTAATGGTGTTGAGACATTGTGTATTCAGGTCCCTACCCTGTTGCTGAGATGGGTCTACCATAAAGGAGATTTTTAACGGGTCCCTACCCCGTTGCTGAGATGGGTCTACCATGAAGGCGATTTTTAATCGATTTGTACCCATCTTTTTAGTACAAAGTGGAGCTTTTACTTTGTATCTTCTTGAAATTCCTTCTGTTCTTTTCAAGCTAAATGAACGAGATGCCATAGAATTTTACTAGTAGTCTTAAAAGAACCACAGAAAATGAAAGGGTCCCTCACTTGAAAAGTAAGCACCCAATAAAAGTAACTCTAATCTTTATTAGCTCTCAGTGGTGTAGTAGAAGATGATGCATTGAAAGGTCCCCCACTTGAAAAGTAAGCACCCAATAAAAGTGACTCTAATCTTTATTAGCTCTCAGTGGTGTAGTAGAAGATGATACATTGGAAGGTCCCTCACTTGAAAAGTAAGCACCCAATAAAAGTGACTCTAATCTTTATTAGCTCTCAGTGGTGTAGTAGAAGATGATGCATAGATTCTTTCATCCCTGCCGCACAAAAACAAATATTCCCCAATCTTATTAAGGAAAATTCTCACAATTGAGCAGACTGCATCTTGTTTATGTGCAGTCCAGCTTGTGGGACCTACTTAGGTGCATATGTATCAATGGGAAGAAGGCAGATGCACTGGTCACCATATGGACAGGAGGCACACAAAAATAAGTCCCATCAGATTATCCTAAATTTTATGGCATCATAACCATAGATTTTTTGAGATTCAATATAACTTTGAGTAAAGGTTCAATTAGTGTAAAATTAGGCCTGATGCTAGATCATATAATGACAAAATTATCAGAACTGCACTACTGACCAAAGGTGGGCCCAACTGGGCCCTGTAGAGCTGGACTGCACATGCTGTCTCATCATAAGAGAACATTTTCTATCTCATCAACTCTTTAGAGGATCATACATGAGGAGTAAAGAAAAGATATATTTTACCGCATTCGTCATCTTTTGAATGCCAACACCCAGCCGGAATTATCTGACTGAGAAATATTTGCCGTCTCAAGCAGAATGAGGAGATTAGTGCGTTCTTCAGTTTCTTCCTTCCTCGCCTCGCCTTGAAGCACTCACACCACCAAGGTCTCTTTTTCAATCATCCATCTGCCTGCATTTCCACAACTTGTGGGATTTGCATGAGTTACTAACTGCTATAAGCTCCTTCCAAAAGGTGGTGAGACCAACACCCATCTTACACCATAGGAGATGTGCCAGTGACAACTGCAAATGCATTCCTCTACATTGTAATACTTCCATAGAATCATCCCAAATATTACATTAGAAAAACAAGAACATACAAAGTCAGACTGGAAAATCCGAGTTTTAGAAGTGGTCAATTTCTCCACAACGTATTTGTGACAGCAGAATAAGGCATACAAAGTAAAGAAAGCATAACACATGTTTTAAATGTGGCCAAACTGAAAGTTAGCCAAACTCTAAATGAGTGAAATTTCTCCTAACGATATTATATATTCAAGCAGTTTTGATAGCACTTACAAGTTGTCATCAATCTGTGTCTTTCATTGGAGAACAGTGAGCCATCCACATGTCAAGTATTACATTTGAATTGCCCAAGTCATGCTCACATGCTTTAAATTCTTGTTCTGCACATGTTAGAGTGGAGCCCCAGCCCAAACCCACCCAACCACACACCACTGACGTGATCCACATTTGTCCCCAGCTGGTTAAGGACATCACATGGTGGGTGAGCGTGCGAGTTCCAACCTCTAACTAGAGAAAAAGTAAAATAAAGTGATCCTCCTTTTGTTAAATAAAAAAAAAAAACAAAACTTTCTTAACATTTTTTGTTATAATATAAGTTTTTATTTGTGTACCATAGTAACATGAGAATCCAAAAGGACGAGGAAAGCAAAGTCAATCCACAATAGCTTCATGTTGTCATAAATCTTGTTAGTCCTCAAAAATAGTGATAGTGAGATACACTTAATTAAAAAAAAAAAATCAGCTGACACAAGTACGACAGTTCTATCATGAGAAATTGTAGCCCTGATCCTCATCAATCTACACGGTTTCTGATGTCCAAGTTCTTCAACATGGTGTACCCCAATGCCGCAAAGATTTCTCGAAACTCTCTGAATTGCGTGGTTAAAAATAATTACAATTAAAGAGTTTCTATGATCATCCAATCTCCTATGCTGTCACCAACTTTTGGCAGACCCCATACCTTAAATCCTATTCGATGTATCAATGAAACAAAGCCCACATGGACATCTAATGTACAGAATTCATGGCACAAAGGGTCTTGTATCATATCTTAACAAAATACTCTCAGAAGCTCACACTCTCTCTCATTCTCCAGATACCTCGTTTCTAAACCTAAACTTTCCACCAACTTACATATTTCCTCAGCCTTTGGATGTGACTTGTCATCTGATGTAAAACCATGCATGTTCATGCAACCATCAGCATCCCCAATGTCCACCCAACTGAACCCAACCTCCTTCTTCACTCCCCTTTCTTTCATTCCTTTCCTAATCTTTGCCACCTTCTCCCACTCCCCTTTCTCTGCATGCATGTTTGATATCAAAACATAGGCACCTGACTCCATGGGCTCCATCTCCATGAGAGCCTCAGCCATCCTCTTCCCCATCTCGACATTCCCATGAATCCTGCAAGCTCCAAGCAAGCTCTGCAAGACCGATAACCCTGGCCTCATTGGCATCTGCCGCACAAACTCTTCTGCCTCCTCCAGTCGCCCTGCGCGTCCCATCATATCCACCATACAGGCAAAGTGCTCTGCTGATGGCTCAATCCCATGCTCTTTCACCATAGAGTTGAAAACTCGCAGGCCAGCATCTACCACCCCCTTCCGCCCACATGCTGTCAAAACCGCGAGGAATGTGATCGAATCGGGCTGCAGACCAGCCACTTCCATCGTTTCAAATAGAGCCATCACAGATTCATAGTTTCCATGGCTAGCATGGGCTGAGATGATAGCGGTCCAAGCCACCAGGCTTCTCCGAGGTATCTCATCGAACACCCATTGAGATTCATCAATACTCCCACGCTTGGCATACATGTCAACTAGTGCACCTGAGATATATGGGTCTGTGTTGAGGCCAAGCTTCACTATGCGACAGTGGCACCGCCGGCCCTGCATCAAGGACACAGCTTCAGCAGAGGCAATTGCGCTGAGGACACTACCCAAAGTGAAATTGTTTGGAGCTGATTCAAATAATGACAATGAGAATGTATTGAGAGCTTCTTGGCAAAGCTCATTTTGGGCATAACCAGAGATTAGAGCATTCCATGAGATGACCTCTCTGTAGTTCATGTCATCAAATACCTTCTTAGCCTCTTCCATAGAGTTGAATTTCGCATACATGGTAATGAAACTGTTGGAGACATTCAATTCAGATGAAAAACCAGTCCTTATGCAAAGCCCATGAACTGTTCGCCCTCCTTTCACCAAATTCACCACTGTAATGGCATGAATTAGTCCGACAAATGTGACATCATTTGGATAAACCTCATCCATTCGCATCTCATTAAAGAGGAAAACCGCATCCACTCCATTCATAGAAATTGCCGTTGTCCAAGAGATCACATTGAGTTCGATCATGTTCTCAAATACTAAATTTGCATCTTTGATGATGTCACACTTAGAATACATCGACATGAGAACATTAGAGACAGAAACATGGGTCTCATACCCTGTTTTCAATGCCAACCCATGCACTTGCTGTCCAAATTCTATGTTTCTTTCATGCCCACAAGCCGAAATTGCGCTCGAGAATGATACATGGTCAAGTTTCATCCCTTCCTTCGACATCTCGACAAAGACCCAAATGGCTTCTGATCCGCAATCACCCTCTTGGGTTAACCCACAAATCACAGCATTCCAAGAAACCAAATCCCTTTGAGCCATTTCATCAAACATTCTTCTAGCGTCACCAAGACGATGGCACCTAGAATACATGGTTATAAGTGCATTTCCCACAAATGTCTCATGCTCCACTCCTGATTTATGTACAAGAGAATGCAACTGCAACCCAAATTCAAGTTCTTGGATATCTGAACAGAAGGTGAGAACAGTAGTATACGTCACAGCGTCAAAGATGACACCGGAGAGATGCATTCGAAGTGCAAATTCAAGGCCGTGATCGCTCCGATGAAAGCCTGAGAGGACAGTGTTCCAAGATACTATGTCGGGACTACACATGGAATCGAAAACCGCAAGTGCCTGATCGAATTGCCCGGATTTGAAGTACATGTTCATGAGGGAATTGGAGACTGTTACATAGGAGTTAAGCCCAGAAGAGATTGCTAGGCCATGGATTTGGGTACCAATTCTCGCATCTCTGGAGCAGTACTTTAAAGCGACAGAGAGAGAAACATGGTCAAGTTCATCAGCCCAGCGGGACAGGAGCTGCTTCTGAAGCACTTGGAGGGCTTTGGAAGGGAGAATTTTCCCCAAACGCTTCAACATTCTAAGTTTAGCCGATTCCTTCCGTCACTGAGGAATTCTGTCGAACATGTGGTGTTCGATTTAAGGATCCGTTGTACTTCAAAGAACAGAATACTGATGATGTGTAATTGAGGATCCAAAGATATTAGAGTCGAACTTGTATCGGTTGGGAAAAAAAGCCGAAACGTACCAAACCGATGGACACCGGTGATAACTAGGGCTGCCAATATGACCGTTTAGAGACGGGACCCATCCTAGCCGGGCCTGCAAAAGTCCTCAAACCGAGGGCTTATTTTTTTCATCTAAAGCCAACCCGATGGTAGGGTATGGCTCTATTTTTAAAAGCCCGCATCTAGAGGGCTGAGCTTACCTTGACTAATCAGGCCCGAAGGGGCCCGGCCCGGCCTGCTGTTTATTAAATTTTAATATAAAATATAAAATATATAATATACACAAGCCTTTTGGGCCTGTTAAATGTTTTGACAAAAGCCATGTACATGCTACACCCAAGTCTTTTCCACTTTCCACTTTGTGAGAAATTATCAAAATACCCAGCCAACAGTCATAAAATAATAACATTTGAGGAGCATTTTAGTCTTTTAAAAGATAAAGCACTAAAATTATCAAAATACCCATCCAACAGCCAGCTACTGCTTTTTAAATTGCATTGCCGGTCCTAGCCCGGATAAAGGAGGAGGATTTGTATAAGGTTAGTTGGTGGTAGTGGCATAGGCTGTTCCATAGAAAAGATTTATTTTCATTATAGAAAAAAATTTTCCTTTCTTTTGGCCATGGCCTAGCCCTAGCCCTTGAGAGTTGGGTAAGGGCCTAGAAATTATATGCCCACCGTAAAAGTCGAGGGCCTTTGCTTAGTTAGGCTTGGCCCGCACATGTGAGGCTAGGATAAGGGTTTACCTTAGCCCCGCCCGGGCTCAGCCCTTTGACAGCCCTAGTGATAACAGCTTGTGAAGTTCAGGTTGGGTCTCTGATGGACCAAGACCTGACATAGGTGTGACGTATAATTAAAAAATTGGGATGATGAAGCTTGTTGGCACTGAGCCTAACTTCTGACTTAACTTAAAGCCAAAATCAAGAAATATTCTGATACAAAAAGTCTCCCTAGATGGGACATACAAAGAAAAGGACCTTATAGGTCCTACCAGATAAGAAAAGTCCTTGCGATCCTTTTTAGTTCAAAATCTTTTTTTTCTTTTCAAGGTAACTTACCCTTTTTATTATTGGAGAGAGGTGTTAGGGTTTAAAAGCTATGGATTTCATTTCTTCTCATAGCATTAACGATAAATCCAACCATAGCGCGTTGGTCTTCCCCACCCACAATCACATTTTTCATAATGCTTTTTGTATAAACTTTTGAGAACTTAGTTCCCTCTCTCACATGAAACAATGTAACTTGGGGAAAAGAAAATTAAGCTTTGTGAAACTTTTGTAGTAAAGGAGAAGAGATCTAGGGTCAACTCTGTGGAGAGAAAACTAGTCTCCCCAAAATTTTGTATTAGACGAGCGGTGTTAGCATCGCTCGTTAAAAAAATAAGCTTACGAGCAACGCTAGCATTGCTCATTAAAAATCTAAACTTACGAGTGGCACTAGCATTGCTGTTTAAAAAATTAAACTTATGAGTGGCACTAGCGTTGCTTGTTAAAAAACTAATACAAGCGATTATGAAAAATGACATCCATTATGAAAACTGACAAATGATTTCTTCCTCTCTTCTTTTTTCATCTCCATCTCTTCTTGCTTCCTCTTTTTCCTCTTCGCATCTGAGAGGGTTTCTTTTTGTGTTTAAATGGTTAGATCTTGCTATTCAGTTATGGATTGATGAGATCTAGACTCACTTCGCCTTAGGTTCAACCTTGGGCTTTCTCTGTTTTGTGTGAATCAGAAACTATGAAGAAGCAATATTTATTTGGGTATGGAAATAGGAGCCACATTATATTGTGTTGTCCATCTCCACACAAAAAGGAAGCATTTGATCTCCTTTTACCTTATGTGTTTATGAAGTCAAACCAAATGGAAAAGTAAAGTCTTTTTGATTTTGATTTTTGATGAACATGTGCATCTGAATCATAACAACACATCACATGTGCATGTAATGGTTCTGTGGTGGTGAGAAAAACGTTGGCTATTGCCTTCTCTTGTATTAAATAGGGGAATTAAAGTTGTATGTCGCCACACGCACCACTCATAAAAAAAGATTCTGGCTTGGTGTGGGTGGTTTTATTGAAGTGGACTTCTAAGAGGAAGAAGATAAAGAAAGAGATGATGGAGAGGGATAAAGAGGAGGATGAAGAAATTAAGCTTACAAGTGATGCTAATGTCTCTCCCCAATAAATCTTTTTTCACACCAGCAAGGATCCAAAGAACTTTTCTGGTGGGGTGTGAACTACAGGGTCCTTTTTGGTGTAGGTCCCATTTATGGGGATATTTTGTGTAAAATCCTTAATATACTATTATAGTGTATTATATACCATTAGATATATAAGGGAGCTTCTAAATGCACACAAACCTTTTCTTTCTACATACATCATCTAAACACAAATTATCTTCACAATGAAATGATAATTATGCCCTCATCCTTTCCCTCCTCTCCTTCTCCACACCCATCTGCGGCTCTACCCTATCCCCACCTTGATGGAGGTGAGGCAAAAGCAACAACAACGACTAGGGCGGGGGGATAAAGAGGGGGAGGGAGATGAGTGAGAGAAAGGGGATAGGAAGAGAGAAGGACAAAGGTGTGGGAATGGGTGGGGGAGGGAGAGAGAAAGAGAACAAAAAAGGGGGAGGGAAAGAGAGGAGCGGACAGAGGGTGGGGGAGAGAGAATAGAAAGAGGAGGGGGGGATAGAGAGAGAGACTGAGAGGAAAAGAATGGAAGGAGGGGAAAGAGGGAGTGGTAGAGGCGAAGGGAATAGAAAAGGGGATGTAGGGGCTTTTTTTTTCATATACGTAGTTGCTACCATGATCTTTTAATCCCTCACTCCCAAGTAGGCAAGCATGTGTGCCCCACAACTAGGTGCTAATTGGATCAAGGCCCTACATATAGATAGATATAAAGCCAAAAACTTCATTCGTTTACTTTTAGCGATCATCTCTAGCTTTCACTCCAGTTATTGTAACACTAACTCCAACTATGCATATGGATTCCACCTAAATTAGGGGATTTTGCGAAGTGGATTTAGGGTTTTGGTTCTAGGGATATATGAGGTTGAGAGAAACATCATGGGCTTGGGACATGGAAGGGCAATGGCTAGCAAAGGGGGAGAGAGAGAGAGAGAGAGAGCTTGCAGGAAAGCAAGATAGAAGAGATGTGGCCCACCTAGGATTGAGACCTCAATGTGGGGCCCACATGGAGCCTCACCTGGGATTGGGACCAAGGGGGATCAAAAGATCTCCATGGACCCTTCATCTCTGCAGAAAACAATCCTAACCCTAAACCTTATCATGTCTATCCAGACACCATAAGTTTAATTGTGTACAGTTCATTCGAATGTGTGTAGTTGATCTAAAAGTTTAATCCATTCAAATTGGTGCAAATTCCAAGGGACATGTGCAATTCAAAGGGTGTGTGCCGTCTAGTCGGATGTGCCATATATGTCAATCCAATGGTCTAATTCTTTTAGATGGACGTAAATCCAATGGTTCTTGTGTAGATGGGGGTGGAGGTTTTGACCGTTTGAATATACCCCCACAGTATCCGTAGGCCTCTCATAGTTTCTTCTCAATTGCAGCCAGCTTTAGATAATGGAAGAGACATTCCATAAAAGGAAACTTCATAAGGTTGCCGACGCGGCTGTAATATATCTAATGCTAATAGCTACAAAACATGCCAACAAGTCATTATTAGAAAATAATCTGATAGATGGACCGTCTCAAATCAGTGTCTAATCCATCACTAAATTAATATTTCTGAATTTCTTTTGATACTTTGTATAGTCAAAAGTAGCCTTCACAGCAACGCCAACTTTGTGTCGTATAGGAAACAAACGACGACCATGACCATAGTATCAATCATATTATCAACGCAATTAGTGTGCAACGCTAAAAGTAGAACCCTCAAGAAGAAAGCACCATAAAAATATTATCAAATGTGGCCACTAGGAGAATAATTTTTTATAAAGGTACCATAAAATCTTATTAATGAAAGGAGATGCGTGTGTACAATGTGTCACTAGAGAATATGAGATTGCGATTTGTGATGGGAAATTCCTTATATTACAATTTCTTAGAATGTATCTTTTAAGAGCTGTACCATTCAGAATGCAAATGAGTGTTTGTTTCTATTATTCCAGTACAAAAGAAATAACCTACCATTCAAAGAAAGGAAATGGGACATGAAGAGCTGAACATGGGCACTGCTCAAAGGCCAGGAGGGTTTACTTTTTGTTGACTGCAGTGGCTAGGAGATACCAGAAATGGGCTTGAGCTCTTGGTACAAGGGATAAAAGGAGATATACTTAGTACTTACCCAAGCTGTCTCTCAAGTTTTTTTTTTATATTTTATATTAATTAATTAATTTATTTGCTTTGTGAATTAGCGCTCAATCCAACTTGACCTAATCCTTAGGCTTTAAGGTTGATCATGCAAATTTGGCTTTTCCCTTACTCTGCTGATAACAGTTATGATCTGATAACTTTGAGAGCATCCTCCTTCATCTTTAGACCTCATTTGTTTTTACATGGGAGGTCATTAGGAGATTATCGAAACCTGTTATTCCTCCATGATTCTCATGCTTTTGGGAGTCACCCGCTATGCCCTAGAGAAGACGGACACCCAGTTTGACTAATCAAACTTGCGCGGAAGGTGAGTAGGGTTGAGCATGTATGACACGCACACACACATAAATATACATTATATATATATGAGAAACGATCATATAAGGACGGTCCTAATATACCATTTCTCACCATCGTGGATAGTACAGCACACGTTGCAAGCCAGCTAAATAGATCAAACTTCAATCTTTTTCCTTCTTTTTTATGGGAAAACAGATTGTAAAGATTGAGCCCATGGTTGTACAATAAAGACCTGTATTTTGGTTGGGGGAGATTGATTTTTCCGACAATACTATAATTTTCTTTCTCCTCTTTTGCAGTAATAAAAACTAAAAAATTGGGTTTAAATCTGATGGGTATAAGACTTGAAGGCTTAGGGTGATGACAATTTGGAGAAAAGGGTTTTCTTGAATTCATGTATGTGGGGGACTTTAGACTCATATAGTGCTGGTTTTGATGCAGTGTTGTACAAACTATTGGTCTTAAAAAAAGACACAACAGTCCTTGAAATTTGAATGTGGTGCTTCGAAGGATAATAACAAAGATGACCTTTCTAACCTCAAGCATATTTTAAGAAAGCACACAAGTTGAAAGCGCACAAGTTGATTATGCTGATAGTTTATGTAATTCAGGAGGTAGATTCACAAAATGAACAAAACCAAAATTTATGCATTTATAAGAAGGTTGAGTCACATGAAGATGAAAGTTTGATTATATAATTTGACAGAGCGCAAGTGGTTGATGAGATGAATGGCTAAATCTATTTCATTATGGTAGAAGTCTTAAACTTAGAAATGTAAGTTTCCATTGTTTGGTTCCTTGAAACCCAAAAATTAAAAGTAGAGGTTAGATTTTTAAATTTTGATTTTTGAATTCTGTAATTTAGTGAGTAATTCTTTGTCACGACCCGAGCCCAGGGTTCGGGGGTTAGCAAAAGCCAAACCTAATGACACACGTACTCCCGTGCATGCACACGTAGACCGAGTCTAAATGCACACGCACAAGGGAACAAGCACACGTGCCAAGCAAGTATGCGGAAGCTGTAAATATCAGAAACACAAAACTAACAATGCAAGAAGAGGATACAAGGAAAGGACTGACATAATTACATATGAACGTTTACAAAAGAACAAAAGGCTAAATACAATAATGACAAGTCATGACAAGTCTGAAAATCCCCAAAACATGACTCCAACATGATGCATGCCATGAACGCGCTCCCGTGGAGTGATCACATCCACTCCTCTAGGCCTGATGGGGCCCCGGGGGTCTCATCTGGAGCCTGGCCGACCGGCGAGGGTTCGGCAGGGGGATCTGGGCCTGCAACACCAAAAACAACTGTGAATACGAAGATTCAGCAAAGTATAAACCATAGCAAGTTAACACACGCTGTATCTAACAGAATAAGAACATCATGTGATTAAAGAAAGCATTTTCGTATACTAGGCTATCATGCAAGAAAGAAAGATGCTGTGTGAATCAAGGATAACATGCTGTGTACATAACTAGTGGCTACTACATTACCATGTGCTCCCAAAAGAGGGATCTTATAACATGCAAAGAACACCATTGTCCGGGCCAGGGTACAATGGGTCTCGGTTTCCTGGGGTCCGGTTCCCCAAGACAAAATCCATACTGCAGCAGGTCCTTATAACTGTACCAAATTCACCCCGTCGGGATCCTAAGGCTGAGGCTAAGTAGAGCCTGACCATACAAAGTCAATCAAGAAAACCTGAGTAGATCGTGATCATATATCAAGCGTGCATGTCTGGAAGTGAACATATCATACATGTATACTCAGGGTAAATAATCGAAATGTGGAAGTAAGGTAACGGGATACAAGTAATCATGTCAGAGTGTGAGATCAATGATCGAATGCAATATGGTATGCAACAAATCATGCGAAATCGAATCATCTTAAGTTACAAACCAATTCTAATCTAATTATCCGGTGTTTCTAACCGTGCATGATGATGTAGTTTTAAGTTATTCGATACACCGTTGTCTAGTGTTGCCTGGAATCGGGCGATGCACGAAGTCCCTTAAACCAACACCCATGGGGAGGTGCTTAACATCCGGATAACGAACATGAATGATTCGCAGCCCTCGAGATCATTCACGCGTAGTATCACATCCGTTGGGCAAGTCTAGGTGCTCTACATTCTATCATGAAGGTCATATAGGTCTTATCTTTACACCTAGCCTTATTCTTCATGTGTGGTTACGGCTTAGCCGTGTGTGTGCTACGGCTTAGCCGTGTGTGGTCTACGGCTTAGCCGTGGCTGAACCGTAGAAGGTCTGTCATTAGCTGACTCTCAGTTATTCCAGAAATTGCACCCTGTATTGTTCTACGGCTGGGCCACGGCTGAGCTTCGGCTTAGCCGTATGGCATTGCCGTAGAGGAAAACTGGGTTTTTCTCCTCTCTGGATTGTGAGCCGTAGGTGTTATACGGCTTAGCCGTACCTGCACGAATTCAGAAATCTGAAACATGTACAGAATGTCTGGAAATGCATCAGAAATGCAATCCATCAATGGGAATACACAAGTACTGAACCAATAAGTATCAAATGGGCTGTAAACACATGTTTTCCACACACATCAATGTGAGCCAGCCAAAATCAAAGCATACCAACATGGGTTCTCAATGTTATGGTTATACTTGCCTCAAATTTGGAAATCAATTGCACAAATGGAGCCCTTGGATCCCAACACAACCTAACACACAAACAAAACCACATGTATGCATGAGGGATGGAGAGAAATCAAAACACAGACACACCAAGCACGATGGAGACAAGAGGGAGAAGAGATGGAGAAAGGAGATGAGAGAGTGGAAAGGTTTCCAACTCACCTTTCATGCAAGAACCTCACAGTGGAGCTTGATCGATGGAGGTTGGAGAAGAGAATGCAAGGAAGCAAGGGAGTCTCCACGTGCACAGTGAGGGGAAAGAGAGAAAACGAGAGAGAGAGAACGAGAGTGTTGGTGAATTGGGTGAGATATATAAGCTCATTAGGTGGTCAAATTGCAATGAAGTCCAAGCTAGAATACAAATTTCAGTTTGAGTCAAACTCGGGTCCAATCGAATCACACGACCTCGGTTGCAATTGACGTAGTTACGAAAGTTAACGAGCTCAACGAAAGACACGTGTTGACACCAAGATGATGCAAAACTGACCATGTCGAAGAAAAGCTAAAATTACGAAAAAGGGCTTGATCTACTTAATCCAGGTCAAACTCAACCCAACTACCTATCCATGACCCGTAACGAAAATCAAAACCCAAACAAAACACGATTAACAACGAAAACAAGATTAACTAACCCCTAAACGAGGTCAAGCTGGGTCGGAGTGTTACATCCTCCCCTACTTGAGAATCATTCCGTCCTCGGAATGCACACTAACTCACTCATACCTGGGAAAACAAATCGGGGTACTGACGTGCCATCTGCTCTTCTAACTCCCACGTAGCCTCATCGGGACTGTGATGCTCCCAAAGCACTTTGACCCATCGAATCGTCCTGGTGCGGAGTATCTGCTCTCGGGTCCCCACGATACGGAGCGGTCGCTCAACGTATGCAGCACTCGGCTGGATCTGGACCTCGTCATAACGAATGACATGGGAGGGATCGTGAACGTATCTCCGAAGCATCGAAACGTGGAAAACGTTGTGCACTCCTGAAAACATCTCGGGAAGCTCTAATCGATAGGCTAAATCACCAATCCGACTCTTGATCTCGAACGGTCCGACATAGCGTGGAGCTAACTTGCCTTTCTGGCCGAAACGGATCGTACCCTTCATCGGTGAGACCTTCAGAAAAACCCACTCGCCAACCTGAAACTCTAAGGGTCGTCTGCGGGTGTCTGCATAACTCTTCTGTCTCGACCGAGCAACTTTCAAGTTCTCAATTGCTTTCTGTACCTTCTCCGTAGTCTCGGCAATGATCGTCGGTCCGTGAAAACTTCGAGTTCCAACTTCTTCCCAACATACCGGGCTCCTGCACTTCTTCCCGTACAGTGCTTCATATGGTGCCATCCCAATGCTCTCGTGGAAACTGTTGTTGTAGGCAAACTCGCACAACGATAGATGAAGATCCCATTCTTTCTCGTAGCTCAACACGCTGGCTCGCAACATATCCTCCAAGGTCTGAATCGTCCGCTCTGATTGTCCATCCGTCTGTGGGTGGTATGCCGTGCTGAAACTCAACTTCGTACCCAAAGCCTCTTGGAATGCTCTCCAGAAAGACGAAACAAAACGGCTGTCACGATCGGATACAATCGACACGGGGGTACCATGGAGCCTGACGATCTCATCCACGAACTTCCTAGCCATCTCTGAAAATGTCATACCCTTCCGAAAAGGAATGAAATGGGCTGACTTCGTCAATCGATCTACAATCACCCAAATGGCGTTGTTCTTCCTGCTCGTCGGTGGTAACCCTGAAACGAAGTCCATGGTGATGTGTTCCCACTTCCACTGCGGTATATGCAAAGGATGCAACGAGCCTGGCGGTCTCTGATGATCGGCCTTCACCTTCTGACATGTCAAACAGCGAGCAACAAACCCTGCTACTTCTCTCTTCATGTTGTTCCACCAAAAGCGATCCTTGAGATTCCGAAACATCTTCGTGCTGCCTGGATGCATCGCGTAGCGAGCGTAATGCGCTTCGTTCATCAGCTTCTCCTTGAACTCATCAACTGCTGGCACGCACAACCTACTCCGAAAATAGAGTACACCATCCTCGAGTCTGAAATCGGGTCTGTCTCCAATGTGGTCTCGAATGCGCTTCAATGTTAGATCTTCAAACTGCCTGTCCTTAATCTGCTGAATCACCTCAGGCTGAAACACTAGCGTACTAGCCAACGTCACGCACTCATCCACTAGTTTAACCTCAACAGGGAAACCACGAAACTCTAAGAGGAAACTGCTCAAAAGCTGCACTGACTCTGTTTTCCTGCTGAGCGCATCTGCCACCACATTCCCCTTGCCTGGCTGATATTTGATCGGGAAGTCATAATCCTTAATAAGCTCAAGCCATCTCCGCTGTCTCATGTTCAGCTCCTGCTGTGTGAATAAATACTGTAAACTGTGGTGGTCGGAACGAACCTCAAACTGCACACCATATAGATAATGTCTCCACAGCTTCAACGCAAACACGATGGCTGCCAATTCTAAATCATGGGTGGCGTAATTCTTCTCATGATCTCGCAACTGTCTCGATCCATAAGCAATCACCTTCCCATGCTGCATCAACACACAACCTAGACCAACTCGAGAAGCGTCTGAATAAACCACGAATCCTTCACTACCATCTGGCAAGGCTAACACTGGGACTGTAGTCAACTTCTCTTTCAAAATCCTGAAACGGGCTTCACACTCCTCAGTCCAATCAAAGGGTACATTCTTCCTGGTCAACTTCGTCAATGGAGAAGAGATCTTAGCAAAGTCCTGGACAAATCGACGGTAATAACCTGCTAGACCAAGGAAACTGCGAACCTCTGTCACTGTCTTGGGGCTAGGCCAATTCACCACTGCCTCTACTTTAGATGGATCAACTGCCAATCCCTCTCGTGAAATGATATGACCTAAAAATGCAACCTGCTCAAGCCAAAAATCACACTTCGACAACTTAGCAAACAATCGATGTTCTCTCAACAACGACAAGGCTTTTCTCAAATGCTCTCTATGCTCCTCTGCTGACTTAGAATATATCAAGATATCATCAATAAACACAACTACGAATTGGTCCAAGAAAGGAGCAAAAATCTGATTCATCAATGCCATAAAAGCTGCAGGTGCGTTGGTTAGTCCAAAAGGCATCACGAGGAATTCATAATGTCCATAACGAGTCCTGAAGGCAGTCTTAGGAATGTCATCTTCTTTGACTCTCAACTGGTGATATCCAGACCTCAAATCAATCTTCGAAAAATATGCTGCGCCCTGAAGTTGATCGAACAGCTCATCAATCCTGGGTAGGGGGTACTTGTTCTTGATCGTCACTTTGTTCAGCTGGCGGTAGTCTATGCACATCCGAAAAGTACCATCCTTCTTCTTGACAAACAAGACTGGTGCTCCCCAAGGTGAAACGCTCGGGCGAATGAAACTCTTATCCAAAAGCTCCTGTAGTTGCTTCTTCAATTCTGACAACTCTGCTGGGGCCATGCGATACGGAGCCTTGCTGATCGGTGCCGTGCCGGGAACAAGCTCAACGGCGAACTCCACATCTCGAACCGGGGGTAAGTCTGGCACATCGTCTGGAAAGACATCTGGAAAGTCACAGACCACCTGGATCTCACCTAGCTGCTTCGGCTCCTTCTTCGCTGAGATAAAGGCAATGAAGCCTTCACACCCTCGGCGGATCAAGCGATCTGCCTTACACGCCGAAATCACACGTCTGGGGCATTTCTGCTGACTGCCCTCGAAACGTAAGCCCTTGCCTAAATCGAAGAAGATCGTCCTGTTGTAACAGTTAACACAGGCACGATATCGAGCGAGCCAATCCATACCAAGGATCACGTCGAAGTCCAGCATCGACAACAGGATCAAATCAACAGGTAACTGATGACCTGCAATCTGCACGTCGCAATGGGGGTAGTACATACTACACTCCACTCGCTTGCCAACTGGGGTGGATACAACCAACACATATGGCAACGGCTCAGACGGCTGATGCAACCGCTTGGCGAAATGAGGTGCTACATAAGACCGTGTAGACCCCGAATCGAACAAAGCTAAAGCCTCGACGCGCGAAATCAAAACAGTACCTTCAACCACCTGTGGATCCTCGGCACTCTCGTGAGTAGCAGCGTAAGCACGGGCTGTCTGGCGAGGCTGTCTCGAACCTGGACGAGCTGACTGTGGCTTGCTCGGAGCTGTAGGTGCACTGGGTCTGCTAGGAACTGCACCGGAAGTAGGACCAGATGGAGCTGCACCGGAGGCTCTCTGTCGAGGACAATTGGCGATCATATGCTCCCTCGAACCACAAATAAAACAAGCACCGGCCTTCCTCCAACAAGCTTCGGTCGTGTGGCTCTTGCCGCAATATCCACACGTCACTCCAGAAGAACTAGAAGTACTCTGCTGGCCTTTGGTCTTCTTCTGTACTTGTCCTCGTGCACTGAAAGGCGGCTGTCGCTTGGGTTCAACGGCTCTAGCAGCTTGGTGGATGGCCTCAGCAGAATAGGCCCTGTCCACTGCATCGTCAAACGTAGCGGGACGCTGAAACGCTGTCACGTGGTGCATGTACCGGGGATGCAAACCTTCCACAAACCGGTTCACCTTCCTTTCTTCGGTACTGATCATGTCCGGAGCAAAAAGCGACAACTGCATAAACTTGTTCACGTACTCTGCTACGGTCATCTGCTGCTGACGGAGGGCCAAGAACTCAACCTCCTTGGCTCGAAACACATGAGCCGGGATGAACTTCCTCCTGAACTGTTGCTTGAACATCTCCCACACTGTCGCGCTAGGAATGTCTCTGTACGAATCTTTCACGCTCTTCCACCAAGTCTTTGCGACATCTCTGAACATAGAAGTTGCTAGTCCGACCTTCTGTCGGTTCGTACACACGACAGTCTCAAACACATCCTCCGTCTGTTCCAACCATTGTTCTGCCTTCAATGGTTCTTCTGTCCCATAGAACTCAATAGCTCCTCGTTTGCGAAATTTACCATAGAGGGCATTCGGGTCACTCTCTCGAGGCTGTAAGATCACCTGCTGGTCCACGTGCGACTGAACTGGGGCTTGGCTTTGTCGGTCTAACATAGTGGTCACTTGGGCTTGCAAGTTCTGCATTGCTTGTGATTGTGCCTGAAGGGACTGCAATAGCATGAGAATACGTTCATCTGTATTCGGTGTCTGCGGTGACGGGGCAGATCCGCTCTCATTATTGCCGGCATTCTGCTGAAAACCAGAACCTGATGCCATCCTGTAAAATGGAACGAGTCAGACACAAACACAACACAAGAGCGCCCAACAAACCCCAAAGTCTAGAAAGAACACAAAGAAATAATCGTATCCTCACCACGATCCTACATGCCTACATGCTTATCACACTAGAACAAGGAATGAGCAAGGAATGCTCTGATACCATACAATACGTATGTCACGACCCGAGCCCAGGGTTCGGGGGTTAGCAAAAGCCAAACCTAATGACACACGTACTCCCGTGCATGCACACGTAGACCGAGTCTAAATGCACACGCACAAGGGAACAAGCACACGTGCCAAGCAAGTATGCGGAAGCTGTAAATATCAGAAACACAAAACTAACAATGCAAGAAGAGGATACAAGGAAAGGACTGACATAATTACATATGAACGTTTACAAAAGAACAAAAGGCTAAATACAATAATGACAAGTCATGACAAGTCTGAAAATCCCCAAAACATGACTCCAACATGATGCATGCCATGAACGCGCTCCCGTGGAGTGATCACATCCACTCCTCTAGGCCTGATGGGGCCCCGGGGGTCTCATCTGGAGCCTGGCCGACCGGCGAGGGTTCGGCAGGGGGATCTGGGCCTGCAACACCAAAAACAACTGTGAATACGAAGATTCAGCAAAGTATAAACCATAGCAAGTTAACACACGCTGTATCTAACAGAATAAGAACATCATGTGATTAAAGAAAGCATTTTCGTATACTAGGCTATCATGCAAGAAAGAAAGATGCTGTGTGAATCAAGGATAACATGCTGTGTACATAACTAGTGGCTACTACATTACCATGTGCTCCCAAAAGAGGGATCTTATAACATGCAAAGAACACCATTGTCCGGGCCAGGGTACAATGGGTCTCGGTTTCCTGGGGTCCGGTTCCCCAAGACAAAATCCATACTGCAGCAGGTCCTTATAACTGTACCAAATTCACCCCGTCGGGATCCTAAGGCTGAGGCTAAGTAGAGCCTGACCATACAAAGTCAATCAAGAAAACCTGAGTAGATCGTGATCATATATCAAGCGTGCATGTCTGGAAGTGAACATATCATACATGTATACTCAGGGTAAATAATCGAAATGTGGAAGTAAGGTAACGGGATACAAGTAATCATGTCAGAGTGTGAGATCAATGATCGAATGCAATATGGTATGCAACAAATCATGCGAAATCGAATCATCTTAAGTTACAAACCAATTCTAATCTAATTATCTGGTGTTTCTAACCGTGCATGATGATGTAGTTTTAAGTTATTCGATACACCGTTGTCTAGTGTTGCCTGGAATCGGGCGATGCACGAAGTCCCTTAAACCAACACCCATGGGGAGGTGCTTAACATCCGGATAACGAACATGAATGATTCGCAGCCCTCGAGATCATTCACGCGTAGTATCACATCCGTTGGGCAAGTCTAGGTGCTCTACATTCTATCATGAAGGTCATATAGGTCTTATCTTTACACCTAGCCTTATTCTTCATGTGTGGTTACGGCTTAGCCGTGTGTGTGCTACGGCTTAGCCGTGTGTGGTCTACGGCTTAGCCGTGGCTGAACCGTAGAAGGTCTGTCATTAGCTGACTCTCAGTTATTCCAGAAATTGCACCCTGTATTGTTCTACGGCTGGGCCACGGCTGAGCTTCGGCTTAGCCGTATGGCATTCCACGGCTTAGCCGTGCCCTAGCCGTAGAGGAAAACTGGGTTTTTCTCCTCTCTGGATTGTGAGCCGTAGGTGTTATACGGCTTAGCCGTACCTGCACGAATTCAGAAATCTGAAACATGTACAGAATGTCTGGAAATGCATCAGAAATGCAATCCATCAATGGGAATACACAAGTACTGAACCAATAAGTATCAAATGGGCTGTAAACACATGTTTTCCACACACATCAATGTGAGCCAGCCAAAATCAAAGCATACCAACATGGGTTCTCAATGTTATGGTTATACTTGCCTCAAATTTGGAAATCAATTGCACAAATGGAGCCCTTGGATCCCAACACAACCTAACACACAAACAAAACCACATGTATGCATGAGGGATGGAGAGAAATCAAAACACAGACACACCAAGCACGATGGAGACAAGAGGGAGAAGAGATGGAGAAAGGAGATGAGAGAGTGGAAAGGTTTCCAACTCACCTTTCATGCAAGAACCTCACAGTGGAGCTTGATCGATGGAGGTTGGAGAAGAGAATGCAAGGAAGCAAGGGAGTCTCCACGTGCACAGTGAGGGGAAAGAGAGAAAACGAGAGAGAGAGAACGAGAGTGTTGGTGAATTGGGTGAGATATATAAGCTCATTAGGTGGTCAAATTGCAATGAAGTCCAAGCTAGAATACAAATTTCAGTTTGAGTCAAACTCGGGTCCAATCGAATCACACGACCTCGGTTGCAATTGACGTAGTTACGAAAGTTAACGAGCTCAACGAAAGACACGTGTTGACACCAAGATGATGCAAAACTGACCATGTCGAAGAAAAGCTAAAATTACGAAAAAGGGCTTGATCTACTTAATCCAGGTCAAACTCAACCCAACTACCTATCCATGACCCGTAACGAAAATCAAAACCCAAACAAAACACGATTAACAACGAAAACAAGATTAACTAACCCCTAAACGAGGTCAAGCTGGGTCGGAGTGTTACATTCTTATTGTATCTTCATTTCTATAAGTTACTTTTGTCAAGAAGTTACTTTTATCAAAAACTCTTATATTTTGTATGTGGCCTGAGGTCCTTTGCAGCAATGATGTGTATCATGGTAATGTTAGTTCTTGATAATTTCAAAAAATAATGTTAATTAGTTTCCGATACTTACATATAATTTTACCGATTAAACTAATTAACAAAATTAGGCGGTAGAGAATGGTGGCAAGAAGCCCACTTTGTAGACTTTTATAAGGACTCCCATTAGAGTAAAACCAAGAATGATTGGGTGAATCTGAAATGCAAAGAAAAACATGTAAGTATGTATATGTGTGTGTACATGTATTACTAGAGTCTTGTGATAGTAGCTGTAATGCAGTAGCTAGACTACTTTATTTACAGCTTGCTTATAGTATATCACATATACAATAGTGGTAATTTTTCACTTTATTTCTTATTCTATCCAGATTGTAATAATATTGTTTTTTAATATAACTAATTGCCAATTCCTTGTAAAAATGATAAGATGAATTGGTAAATGTGCGAAATAGGTGTTCACAGCCTGGTGCAGTTGCGATGAGTGAGGAGGAGATGTCAATTGAGGTGCTCAGCCCTAGACTGGGGTACTTGAAAGGATTTTGGGTCGCCCGAAGCCCTTATCTTCTAGGAGTATCATTTAGTCTCTAGCACGTGATTATGAGGAGCGGAGTCTCAATGAATAGATTGAAGTTTTAATAATGTATTATAATAATAATGTACTATTATTTTTTACAACATTTGATTCTTCTACTATTTAAATAAAAAATATTATATTCTCTATGTATCCAAACGGGCCCTTAGCTCGAAATAGAAAATGCATTTATATTGACCGAGCCGCTTAATTAAAAACTCCAATGGTTTCTCTAATCTCAGTCTGAAATTTTTGCACATATATTATACTTGAAATGTAATTGAAAATATGTTTGATGTATTTCTTTTTTATTTTTTCACATATGGTTGAGCGACATCATAGTATTCATGGCAGCTTTCATAAAACATGAGAGAGAGAGGGGGAATAGTACTGCTTAAACTTGATGCATTGTCTAGATACTATTTGTATATTTTTATATTGTCTTTTTTTATTTTGATATTCGGGATTGAAGTATGTTTTAGAATTGAATTGGATATAATTTTATTATTAATGCATATGGTTTGAGGTTTGGATGAATTTCATTATGAATGCACATTGGGGTTGGCTTTTTATTTTGATATTTGAGATTGAGAAATTATTTTTAATTGAAATAAGTTTATATGAACATAGGCATGTATACAAAATTAGAAAATCTTAGGTGTGATGTCATACATTTGCTAACGCTAATAGTGGCATTGGCAAAAGAAAATTGTGAACATGCCAACGTGATATGTAATACTTTTCCCAACGTAGTTATTTGTATTGGCAAAGCTAAAAACTTATTTGCCAATGCAGATTTTCCGTTGTGGAAAATGTACTTTTACCAACATGCTAAGTGCATTACGGAAAGTTGACTTTTGCCAACGTGTCACGTGCGTTGTAGAAAATGGACTTTTGCTAATGTGCCACATGTTGTTGAAAATGGACTTGCTGAAAGTGGACTTTTGCCAACGCACCACATGCATTGGCAATATTCAAAACTTCTACCAATGCACCTGCTGTGTCAGTGTATGTCAACTAATTTTTCTCTAATGCAGTTAGCTTGTGTTGCTGAATAATTTTATTGATGAGACTTTGGCAACATGCTGGCAACGCACTCAATTGCGTTGTAGAATGTGTTTGGTAATATAGATACTAACCTTTGCCAACGTATAAATGCGTTGGCAAAAAAGTTTTTTTTTAGTGACATATATATACATATACATATATATGTATATACATAAATGTGTAGTATACATATGTAATATGTGTACATATATATACATACATACATACATATATATGGGAAACGATCCTGTAAAGATCATCCTTACGGACAATTTCGAACTATTTTGGATAATGGGGCTTTCATTGCATGACATCTAAATGGATCACACAAAAGACCTCCATAAATTGTACATGTCTACCAATTTTGATTTCCATCCGAATAGATTGGACCATTGGATTGGTTGCACACTGATGGTCCGTAAAGATCATGAGAAAGGTCCTCATAGGATCATCTGTCTGTCTTACACTCTCACATATAGGGAAAAGGTCTTGTTATGGTCCTTACGGACTAAATTTGACCGTTTGCATAGCGAGGCTCATGTCGTGAGCTATCCAAATGCATTCGATCCAAAGGTCTATTCTATTCGGATTGGACTAGAAATTGGTGGACTTGTATAATTCAGAGGGGTCGTGTATGTGATCCATTTCAATGGCTCGTAACATGGGCTTCACTATGCAAAAAGGTCCAAAAATGTCCTTAAGGACGGTCTTGCAAGGACCATTTCTCATCTATATAGGGGCATGATTCTATGAAAACTGCTCTCACGCACCTACCATAAAAACTCTTTATGGGACCTACTTGTAGGTCCCATTTGGGGATAAGACAACAGGTGGAAGTATCTATGTGCGACGCTGCAAAATATCAAGTTTAGCCTCAATCATAAATCTCTCATCTGTGACCTACATATCCTGTCTATTTGGATTAGTGTACAGTCGATCCAATGGTCTAATTGATTTAGATTTGACTGAAACTTGGTGCTTGTGACTATCAGGGGGGTCCCTATGTATTACAAGATTTGAATTGGGTGATAGATGAGCCCCACTTAGAGTTCTTACAAAAAATGGTGAGAACTAGTTCTCACAAGATTTTTTTTTTCATATATACATATTTATAAGGAATTCTCAAAAATTTTCATTTAAAAATGGAGAGTTTTTACCCATTTTGATATGTCTAATGAAAATTTGTTACCTCACAAGTTCAAAGAAAAAAAAAAAAAAAAAATAGAAATAGTTAATTTAAGAAGATATTGATGATCATAGGCTAAAAAATAGGTGTTTTGTAGCATTATATACATATATATATATATGGGAGAACCCCTCTGCTAAGCTCAAGCTTAAGATAAGGGAAGCTCAAGTGCATGGGTCACGCATGTGGGGCCCACTTGAGGATGAGCATGGGGGGATTTGATGGACTCTCTGGGGTCCTCCTCTTTGTAATAAACTCCAATCGTGGTTTCTATCATCTCCATCTTGATTCTAAAAATTTAAAGGTTAATATTCCATCGGATAGGTACACAATCGATTCAACTATCCAATAAATTCAGATTTAACAAAAAATTGGTAGACATATGCAATTTGGGGGGTTGTGTGTTTGGTCTATTTAGACCAAAGATGCGCCCCAAAATCTTAGGTTTACGAAATTTTTTATATAAGCATGAGCTTAGGAGAGACTTGCCATATATATATAGAAGTCTTAATATGCATATGTCCCTCACCATTTTCGTGAGAGATGCTTCTTTTTTTTAGACCTATCAAAGTCAAAAAGTTGTGTGAGGTGTGATGATTTTATCATTTTGCACATTAATACTTTTCAAAAAAGGAGTGTCCTTCACCAAAAAGGTGAGAGATATATGCACATGAATATTCTCTATTATATATATTAAAGTTACAAGAATGAAAACCTCTAGAGGGTGCCACATCAACACCCTTTATTTTTCTTTTTTTCTAGAGCGCCACGTCGGCATCCTGAAAAATTATATATGGCACTGAGAAATCAATAATTTTCCTAAAATCTCTCCATCAGTACTATCACTAAAATCTTTTACTCATCCACCTTTCTTGAACCTTTTTTTATTGCCTAATTTTATTTGTTGCTTAAATGGTAGCATGATAATTTTTCTTGTAGGGCCTCTTTATAAAGATTTGGTACCAATCAAAATAGATGGCTCCATTTCTTGTAGGAGTTAGGCTCATAATCAAATTATAATGCTAATTTTTCTTGTAGGGCTTATTTATAAAGATTTGACACTAATCAAAATAAATGGTTCCATTTTTTATAGGACCATCAAATTATAAAAACTTTGTAATACTTTCTAAATATGGAAGTGGGCCTCACCAAAATCATTCTTAGAGGATATGTCTCTGGGCCACCATTTCATTATGAAATGTCAAGTTTTTTTTATGGTTATAATGGGCTCAATGCTCATTTAAAATTTAGTTTGGATAGATCCAAGCCTATAACATTTACTTTTCCAATTTGATATTAAATATTATTTTATCTATTTTTTTCTAAATGGTTTCCAAGTTAAATCAACTTTATTCAAACAACTCTAAGGAAAAAGGTGGATGTTGCATTTTTTTCAGATTATGAAAATGAAGCTTTTCAAGTAATTTTGATATTTTGTTACTTGCTTATTTCTAATTGATTATAGAGATGAGGATTTTATGATTTTTTTTCTTGGACATTTAACTTGGTGGAATAATGTTTGTATAATATCCTTCATTTTTCCTCCTTTTTTTATTAGTAGAAAGTGAGCTTTTTTAAAAAAAAATTTTGGAATTTAAGTAGACTCAAACTACAAGAAAGTTTTCCTTTGAAGATGTTATTTTTTAATTTTATTAAGATAAATTCTCAATCATCATTGTCATCATTTCCTTTTTTGTAATTCTTTTTTTATCAATTTTAAAGCAAATAACATTAGTATTTCAATCTAATTCTAACAAATAAATTAGCTGGATAGATAATATATTTATCTATTTTTTATTTATTTTTATCAATAATATTTTGAAGAATACAATAATATTTGACGTATTATTTTTTGCAACAAAAACTTTTAAAATATCTATACTAAGTAAGGACTAGCAATGTAGGCCCGTGCTTAGCCCGGATCTATAGAAAAAATTTAAATAGTTTATTACAAAGTTTATAAAAATAATAAAAGTTTAGATGTTTATAAAATTTAATAAACTTTTGAACTTTTTCTTTTATTTAAACCATGAGAATCATTCAATGGGCTACTTATATTTTCAAATATTTTCTAATTTTTATGTTATTCATTTAGTAGGCAGACTTTTATAAATGGAGAATCTTCCTACGCATCCGTCCCTCACCATTTTTTCGTGAAAACTCTAGGTGGAGCCCATCTATCACTCAATCCAAACCTTGCAACATACATGGGACCCCATGATAGCAACTCGCCCCAACTTTTGGTAGGATCCGAATTTATTGGACCGTTGGATTGACTATACACCAATCTGAACGAAATGAATTTGTGAGCCACGGATGAAGGGGTTAGGGATATGTGATTGAGACCAAATTTGATATGTATGGTGCTTTCACATAGATCTTTCCAACCCCCCAATCACATCCCTTGGTGGGGTCCACAGTGGGCCCCACCAAAGAGTGTGCATGAAAAAAATGGTGAGGGACAGATGCACAGGAATATGCCCCTTTATAAATATCTGAAATTTTATATTTTTATAAATTTTTTAATAAACTATTTAATTTTTTTTATGGAGGCCAGGGCTAAGCACGGACCTGTATTGTTAGTATGTATGTATATATATATATATATATATATATAAAGAAAGAGAGGCATAGGGGTTGGTAAGAGAAGGACATTCCAAACGAATGTTTGTGGATTTGTTTTATGTGTCTATGTGTGAGAGAAAAGGCGTGTGGGCTCCCCGGGACCACCTTTGCAGATAAATTCTAGAGGTAGGTGGGTCAGTGGAAGAGAGATCGAGAAAGATTGATTGGCGAATGGGCAATGACTAGAACTGTAGTGAAGGGTCCAGTAACTGTTGGGTCGCTCACCGTCTAGTGGAGCACTCGATTCTTAACGTAACTATTATTTTGCTGTTCTGCTTGCAATTTGGTTTGCGTGTCAACATACAGGTGTCTGCGGCTCTGTGCATAAATCGACACTTTTCATCTATACATACATGTCCTATGTGTGTACGTATGTCCATTTGTGGAAGAATCAGATGGCCAGGTTTATATTGGAAGACGATGGAGCCAACTTATAGATGGAACTATATTGACCCCACGTTTAAGATAGTGCGTATTAATGATGGTAGGGCCCACTGAATGATGAAACCATTGTAAGCTCTATGATGCAAGGAGAGCGTACCAATTGCATCTGTAATCTAATTTAACATCCATACTAGTGTATATTTCACGAGTGATATAAAGCATTAAATTGATCCTATATAAAAAAAAATATAACTATATCTTTGACATATAAATCAGACGTTGGATATCACTTTGATCACAATAAATTTTAGTCAATGCTTGTACCAGACATTGAGTAATTCGAGCAATTTGGATTAAATAAATATTGACACAATATGGTAATATCAATCTATTATTATGGAGCAAACATAGAATCAATGCATAATGAAATCAGGAGTATATTACCACGAAGCCTTCATTACATCAATAAATTATGTTTATCGAGCTAGCTTATAAGCTACTACATATCCTTTTCTATCTACATGAACAGCTTTAGAGTGTTTTAAAAGTTTTCAGTAGCTCTTTAGCTTTATTGACCAATGGGCCATGCCTTGAGCAATTAGACAACGTAGAGTTTAGCGCATCTATCGTCTATATAGTATCACCTTTAAGAATAATGTCCGTCACACCAAAATTACAAACCATTTGAATGTCTCTCAATGCTACTATAGCTTCAATATCGTCCGCTTTATCTATTCACCTTTCCACTTTGTTCATAGCTATAATAACATTTCTCATATTATCTCGAAGAATAGCTCCCGCACTGGCTTTTTGTACTTCATTAAATAAGGCTCCATCTACATGAAGTTTTAAAATACCCACAAGAGGAAGTTGCCAGCATAGCACTCTCCTTTGCTTATTATATCTTTTGGTCGCCCAAATTTAACTGTAGTCTTGTGACAAAACTGCAGCCCCTTTAGTTACTATTTTTTAATCAGGGAGCTTCCTATTACGAATGAAAAAATTTCTACTATTCTAGATTATCCATGTCATTGTGAAAAATGGCTTCATTTTCACTATTGAGACTACCATAATAACAACAGTTTGGGATCATCTTTGTTGCAAGAAGTTTAGAATCTTTTTTTTTAATATTGAAATGTTTCCATGAACTTGAACCTCTCCAATTTTATCAAATGTCTACCAAGAGATGAATTTGAGCCACTTATGTGAGATAGTAGTTGCATAATTGCCATTAAGATCTAGTTTTGTCGTCACAGCTATCTTTATAATCAGTTTACTCTTAGCGTCCTTGATACAAGTCATAGTTGTCAAGTTTGTTTCAATCTAGCCCTCAAGATGAAATTTTTCAGCATTTCAATAAAACTTTTCCAAATAACTTTTTTTAATAATAAAAACTAATAAGTATATAACAAAATCTAGAAAATAAAAATTTAATTGAAATTACGCATGTTTCTTGCTATGGATACTGAAAAAAATTAAAAAAAATTAGTGAAAATTGTATTAGAAATAAAAAATGGATGAAATAAACCAAAATGGACAATGAAATGGACCATAATGGGCCAAATGACCAAAACTGAAACCATTTTTTTTTATACCCCATCTCGTTTCGGCTGAAGGACCAAAATAAAAAAATTCAGGCCATTCCAGCTGAAACAAAACAAAATCGATTACCATGTACAAGTCCCATACTTTAGCTCAATTGGAAATGGCACATCAAAAGTTTTTAGCATAGGTAAAGTTAGGGGTGTACACGATTCGGATTAGAACGGGTTGAACCTAATCCGTCATCAGTTCGTTGTCCATTAAAAACCAAGTTGAATTGAACCACGGATCAACAGTTTAGTTCAGTTAAAACCGTTCAATCAATTAGTGGTAGTGCCAATTGTTTCCTCACTATTTTATATAGAGATTGAAAGTTGGGTGATGAATAGCTAAAATGTTGCCTTTTAATATTTTTATATAAAAATAAATATGTATTACTTCAACATCTCAGGTCAGTCTAAATCCGCAAATTAAGGGTTAAATTCATCACCAAACCGTTATTAACGGATTAGGATTTTTTTTCAATTCATTACTAAACCATTAACCATTGGATCGATTAAAAAACGCAGATCGAATTGAATCGGATCAGTTTTATGGGTTGTCGGGTTTTTTGTACACCCCTAGGTAGGGTAATGGGTATCCTTTAATGAATGGTAAGTTGGGTAATTGAAAATATTGAGGAAGAAATTGCCAAAAAATACCTTTAAATGATAGGATGTCCTTAATTGAAAATTTATTGAAAAATCAAGAAACAAATTTGGAATGTTTTGAAACTTGTGTCCTTTTGAAATAAGATAATACCTTAAGGTCTTGTTTAAGTATTTTCTTTACTTTTAAGATCTACTTTTGTCATCAACCATCTATATAGCCATACTTTTAGCATTCTTACACAAGTCCCATACTCTAGCTCAGCTAGAAAAGGAGCATCAAAATATCCTCAGTCTAGGGAGGGTATCCCGGTTTAGGCCATCTCCAATATGGAGATGTTGCCTTTTCCAATGTTAAGAGAACTACGTGGGGTAGCTAGCAGCAAGGGGCAGTTAGCATTAAGGAGGAGCTACATACAATGGACGGGTTAACAGTGGAGTCAAATCTGTCACATGGCAACTTTGATTCAAAAGGTTGGTCCAAAAAGTTGTTTTTATGACTGTTGGCAATGTCTAAATTTCTTTTTCCATGTAATGCCTTTTTTTTTTCCATGTAACAACTAGTTTTTTTTGTGCTTATCAGCTACATTGGCTTTCCAAAGCCAACGCCACAATTAACACTTCCACAAAAATCTGACACTTTAGCTGCCTTTAGCATGTGAGGTTAATAGCTCCATTGGAGAAATAAAAAGGCATGTTTAACAGCACCACTAATATCTCCATTGGAGAAATTAGGTCATGAACGGGTAGATATCAGCCAATATTAGTGCCTTAAAAAAAGGTTCATTAGTAAGAATAAAAAAAACGCAAAGAAAAAAAAAACTTATACCACTGATTAACATTTTTGAGCTATCATTTTAAAACCTAATCCATACTACTAAATTTCAATACAAGCCTAGCCCATAGAATTCTAACCAATGCATTCTACCACAAGGGATACAATGACAAAAAGTAAAAGGTAAAGGTCCACAAGTGGCCATGAAATAGTTAAGCAAGTATCATGATGGTAAATAAATGGAGAAAGGCAGGGGTCTCATTTCTCTGTCCACCATTCTCTCCTCCTCTTTAATATTCTTTCATTAGAGTTTTTTTTAACATGAAATTCTACAAATTCAACATGCAGTACACAACCAAAGTATTTATTTATTTTGTTAGCCTAGCCTATGGAGTTGGGACCCTTGACAAGCTCTCATATGTGAGGAGATAGGAACTTGAGCATGCAAGATTTTGGTTGTTTGGTATAAGTCTCACTTTGTGAGATTTATAATCAGTTTAGTCACATCAGACCTTAACATATATACATGATGATGATGCATATAATTTGTACCCTCTTCACAAATGCCCTAATTCTACTCCACTTATCCAAAATTTGAACTAGTGGACATGCTAATCTTAATCCTACTACACATTATGAGATTAAATTGAATAAGGTTCTTGTGGTTCTTAAACTTAGGAAGAATCTTCTTTTTGTTTGCCAACTTCCTAATGGTTAGTTCTTGTGGTGGCTGAATTCCAGACTCCTCATCATTATTAGGCAATTTAATTATAAGAAAGGAAGAAGATACACAGGCTAATCAGCCCCCAAAAAGAATACTGTTGAAAGCAGTTATATAAGTTTCATTTAATGTAGCAAAACAAAAGAATTCCAAAGGGCAGCTTAGCTAGCCACCACAGGCTGCCCACCATAGTTCGCTATTAGAAATTGTAGGTTCGAGCTACGCTACTATGCTGGGACCATTATAATATAAAAAAAAGTAGCAAATCAAAAGCAAAATAGACAAAAGGAAGCAACAAAATTGCTCTCAGTTAGCTGGAAAATTTCCCAAATAGAGCAGAAAGTTAAACGGGCTTGGGCCATCAGGAATATTTCTAAAAAAGCTTGCTTAGTTGCTAAAGATCTTATTCTATTACTAGGACTTGATTCTGATGAGACATTTAATCTAGTCATTCAACCTACCCCTATTCGGTTGATTCTTTTACTGGCTACAATTATGAAGTACTTGATATACTGGTAATGTCAAAAATACAGTTTTACGTGCCATTCTTAAGAGAACTAAAATATATATATATATATCTTTACAAATAAAGGTGTTTTTTTCAAGTCTAGTTTTTGTGTCTCTTTTACTAACAAGTAATTCAATTCAGATAGTCGTTAGTGATTAGATTGTTTGGCAAGGTCTTTTGTGGATGTCTAATTGACCTTTGCATTTAAAAAAAAAATGAGAAAAGGTTATCATTTCAAATAAACATTGATGTCTAAAGCAACAAGGCAAGTTTTACCCTTTTTTTACCGGTCTACTCATATAACTTTACAATATGGCAAGTTAATTAGTCTACTTTTACTTTATATGAAACTTACTTGTACTATGTTCACTAAATGACAATTTTGCTCATATAGGTTTAATAGTGTAACACATTTTCTTTTTCTAATTGAATTAGACATCCTAAATTCACTATTTCTAAAAAGAATATAATTGAATAGATGTATTTCAAATAGATGTTTTAAATCAACCCTATTCAAATAAATAAGACTTGCCAAATAACTCTAAAGTAAACCAAAGTAAAACCAAATCTTCCCAATCAATTTTTGCCTACATACCAAATCATCGAATCTCATCTTGATTATGGAAAACAAAGTCTCCCTTTAATAAGAACTAAATCTTTCCTTAAATAGAGCAATCTCAACCACTGGCTAAAGCAAAATCATCTTTATCTTTATCAGACATTGCCAGGGATCACTCCAATATGGCCAAACTGTGTTTGTGGTCTTCCTAATCGAACTCTTGCTTCCATGAACACACAAGCATTTGATGGAGGTCATGAATGTCAAACAACCGATCATGAAAGAGCGAGTTTCCTGTAGAAAATAAAGGGACTACTCCTATAGTCCAAAGGATTTCAACCATAAAGAAAATAAGGAGAAACAGAAGGAGGTGGAAATTGTACGTAGGTGGGGTAGGAAGAGCACTCAAAACAGCAGCGCTATGGTTGACAGCCTCTATAACAAAACTGACCCACCCATAAAGATGGATGAATGGTGTAGATGCCATTGGAAATGCAGCATTTCACGTTCAAGATTCCAATTATTCCACATCACCTTTCTCTTACTCCTCATATTAAAATATGCAAGAAAAACCCAAGTTCTCAAACAACTAGAACCTTCCATTTTTCAACCTGATGAACTCAAAATCTAGACCTTTACCAAATCATGCTGTGGTATGGCAAGCAGTGGCCTATAAAGCGGAGGTTCCAGGGGTGCTTAAATTGCAAGTTGAGAGAGAGAGAGAGAGAGAGAGAGAGAGAGAGAGAGAGAGAGAGAGAGAGAGAGAGAGAGAGACCATTAGTTTAGCAGCTTTCTTTTAGCTTTTGGAGCTCCCTATACCATTGGGACTAGGGAAAAAAAATGGTTTGTGCTACATTCAGTCACTTCTCTCTCCAGCTTCTTTCGGTCAATGGGCTTCCATATTTTGTAGCCTTTGAAATTTGAATCATTGGGATTTCTGTTTCTCTTTCTCAGGAAGGTAAGGTGACTTGGACTGTAGCTGATGCTGTGGACTACAAAGGCTTCCCTGTTGACAAGTCTACAACAGGTGGCTGGATTCGCGCTGCGCAAATTCTAGGTTTGTTTCTCTTTTCCATCTCTCATGTTGTTTTAGTTCGAAAGAATCTTCTCTTCCCTCAACCCACCAAAAGTCACAATCCCCTTGGGAAATATTATTGCTTTCTTGAGCCAAGTAACCTAGACCAAAATTTAGAGAGGGATTTTGTATCCAAACAGCTGAAAAAAATAAAATAAAATAACCAAAATAGCATAAGCTTGGGTAAGTGTCCAATCTATCATCACTACAACAATATTAGATCCATTTTCCTTTTTATCATATTTTTAGCATATTGTAAGTAATATGATCAGTTTTTTACATCTCTCTCTCTCTCTCTCTAACATGTACATGTTTGTACATCCGTATGGTTCTACATTTGCCTGTGTTGATTTAAATAAATATGCACTTGGGGCCATGCTAATCATAGGAAGAGAATGCTCGGGAAAGTGACGCAGCAAAAAATACCTACGATCGACAAATCAACCATAATAAATATATACAATCATAACATTAAACAATGCACACATGAACAAAACGATTTTACGTGATTCAGCAAAATTGCTTATGTGAAAAATATTGTCTATAGTTCTCTGAGCTCAATTATCAGATATTTAGGTTTACACTATATCAATAGACATAGTTATCACTTTCTGCGCCCCCCCCCCCCCCCCCCCCAAAAAAAAAAAAACCCATATATTATGATTAAAATACCCATATCCTTGAACCTCAGTCTTCGCTAATCTAGATAAATTGACCCAGTTAAACCGAAATAGAAGACAAAACCCAACATAGAATAGATAAAAAGAGCTCAATAAGACTTAAGAGTATTCAAAACATCAATCTCATCAAATTATCTTGACCACCTGAATCCTCAAGTTTAATAGTTATAAAAGGCATATATATTTTTCTTTTAATTTTTAATCCAACAGTAAATATTAGTTAGATAAGTGTCAAATTTTGGACTTGTGATGATTCATGATATAATTAACATAAAAGGGGCAAGTAGATAATAGGAGAATTAAGTGACCCAAAAAAGATAGACCACGCTGTTTTTATATGCATATAATCTCATCTTGATTTAGCTTGCATAAATATAGCTAGTTCACATGCTGCCTGCGTGTAAGAAGATATGCATGAAGGTTGTGATATCGTAATCAAACAAATGGGTGGGCCAGGCACAAAGTGATATAAAGGAGCTTCTGAGAGGAGAGATCTTTTAATTTTGTTTATTTTTTATTTGTAGGGCAGATGGATGGCAAATCTGTTAGTGGAAATAAATATGAAAGCTATTCAGGAATATTGATCAATAGTCATATTAAATATATATATATATGGAGGTCAACAACCTGATGTTAGGGCTTTGAGGTGGTCTTGAGTGGGCACTTAATCACAAACACTTCTTATTTTATTCATTTTCCTCTTTTAATTGTAGGCCAGATACAGCCCCAAGTTCCATTTGAGTGACAAATGGGTCCCTGTACTGTCCTCAATTAACCCCATCAGGTTTTTGGAAATATGGCAGTTCAATCATTCACATGAAAAGCGATTCCCCGCTGCTCATGCTTTTTTACTTTTCATGGAACTTTCAAGCAGTGATTCCACTAAGAATTGTTCCTTTGAAGAACATGTTAGAGCAGTCAGAAAGATCACTTGTATTTCAGGTTTTACAGCAGAAATTTCCAAATACAATTAAGAAATCTAAGGGGTGTGGGAATGTTATCCATAAATTTAGTTATAACAGAGAGACAATCATCTTTGAGGTCACTTGAACTTTTTTACAATTGAGCATTTGGACTTTTGTAATTAGATAATCATTGACACTAATTATAATTTTTTTAGTAATTGAAATATGCGAAAGGCTTACAACGATGGGAATAGCAGTGAACCTGGTGACATACCTCACCGGAACAATGCATCTCCCCAGTGCAGCTTCTGCAAATATCGTTACAGACTTCATGGGCACGTCGTTTCTCTTGTGCTTGCTTGGCGGGTTCCTTGCAGATTCCTTCTTAGGTAGATACATGACAATAGCCATCTTTGCGCCGGTCCAAGCAGTGGTAAGTTCTACTACAGTTTCAAGATGATCTTGTAACAAATTGTAATGTAAAATGTGTACCTTTCCCTATCCACCTCTTGTTACTTGGCCTAATAATATAAATGTTGGTATTGTTTGGTTAATTTCTTAAATAATGATGTTGATGTTAATGGTGATTTAGGGTGCGGGCATATTAGCTCTATCAACGGCATTGCCACAGCTTCGACCGCCCCCATGCGAATTGACCACCCCAGAAAAATGCAAGCAACCCAAAGGATTGCAGATAGGGGTCTTCTATTTAGCTCTATATCTACTAGCATTAGGCATCGGCGGCCTCAAGTCAAGTGTTTCGGGTTTCGGGTCCGATCAGTTCGACGAGAAGGACATGAAAGAGAGGACCCAAATGACCTTGTTCTTCAGTAGGTTCTTCTTCTTCATCAGTACGGGCACTCTGTTGGCAGTTACAGTGCTAGTCTACATACAAGATGAAGTCGGGCGTAGCTGGGCATATGGTATATGCTCTGTCTCTACATTGCTGGCCCTCTTGTTATTTCTATCAGGGACTAGAAGATATAGGTACAAGAGAAGTGCGGGAAGCCCTGTTGTTCAAATTCTCCAAGTTATAACTGCAGCCGTGGGGAAAAGGAAGCTCCAATTGCCCTCTAGTGTCTCCTCCTTGTATGAGAACTCTGCTGGGGCTTCAGGAATCAGACACACAGATCAGTTCCGGTAAGTAGTAGAAAGCACACTCTTTTACTACTCTCTCTCTCTCTCTCTCTCTAGGATGGGTGCCAAATTTAGGACTGGTGACTATCAACGGGATCCTATTGTATGTGTCAAACCTGAGACTGGTGACTATCAAGGAGATTCTTGTTTTATGGTCCACCATAGATAATAAGGTGGGCTCCACTAGGTGTTTTTGCGCAGTGTGCTGGCACTAAGGTGAGCAGGGGTGCTAGGTGGAACATGACTAAAAATTATCACTATCCTCATTGTTTCTATTTGATTGAAATACCTAGAAACATGTGATTTCTTGAAAATAAAATTGTAAATAAGTAGATATAACCATTTTTTTATGCTGATGATTCTATTTTCTTTGATAGTTTCCTTGACAAAGCTGCAATCATCACGGACGAAAATAATGAAAATGGTTTCACCACTCGGAACCCGTGGAAGTTGTGCTCGGTGACCAAGGTTGAGGAGGTGAAAATGATGATTAGATTACTGCCAATTTGGGCCACAACCATCATGTTTTGGACAACATATGCACAGATGATCACGTTCTCAGTAGAACAAGCATCAACTATGGAGAGATCAATCGGAAGCTTCTTAATTCCGGCAGGATCACTTACCGTCTTCTTTGTTGGAGCCATACTAATCACCTTAGCAATCTACGACCGCATAATCATTCCTATTTGGAAAAGATGGAAAGGGCGACATGGTATGAACCATATAACATTTTGTGCATATATTAGGTCTAAGGGCCCTTTTAATGAATATTGAATTTCTAGGGTTTTTAAGCAATGCTTTTCATCTAAGAGACTAAAAGTGAATCATTGAAGATAAAGATCCATGAAGGGGCATTCAAGTAAATATAGAAAACGATTACACGACTTCCTATGTTTTGTTAAGAAAACGATTCATGACTTTGTTTTGAGGAAATAGAAAGTAAGATAAAGATGAAGATGATAAACAAGGGGCCACCAAGCGACATTTAAACTGAAAAAAATACCCGTCCATTTACACTAGAAAACTCAATCTAAAGAAAGCGATGGTCCATTTACCTAAAAAAACAAAAAAAAACAAAGTTCGACTGAAGCAAGTCAATTGGGTGACTACGGAATGTTATCACACAATGAAAAGTGCGTGTGTATGTGTGAGAGAGAGAGAGAGAGAGAGAGAGAGAGAGAGAGAGAGAGAGAGAGAGAGAGAGAGAGAGATGACTACGGAATGTTATCACACAATGAAAAGTGCGTGTGTATGTGTGTGTGAGAGAGAGAGAGAGAGAGAGAGAGAGAGAGAGAGAGAGAGGGTTAATTTTTCTTAAACATCATCATATCTTGTGCATCTTATAATCACCTAGTACTTGAGGGAGTAATTATTCTAATAGTAAAACAAGTCAGGGGTTTGTTTGTTTCTCTCTATAGGTTTCACCCACCTGCGGAGAATATCCATTGGCCTCTTCCTTTCAACTGTAGGCATGGCCTCTGCAGCCATCGCCGAAAGGAAGCGGCTCTCTGTGGCAAGAAGCGTAGGCGCCACCACCGGCACAAGCGCATTGCCTGTGAGCGTTTTTTTGTTGATTCCACAGTTCTTCTTGGTGGGCTCTGGAGAAGCATTCATATACACAGGCCAGCTTGATTTCTTCATCACAGAGTCTCCAAAAGGAATGAAGGCAATGAGTACTGGCCTCTTCCTCACGACTCTCTCAATGGGGTTCTTTGTGAGTAGCTTCTTGGTCTCGGTCGTGAAGAACTTGACAAGAAAAGATGGCCACGGATGGCTAGCCAGCAACATCAACAAGGGGAGGTTGGACCTGTTTTACGCACTTCTAGCAGTGCTGAGCTTTATCAACATAGGGTTCTTTCTTCTGTCTGCTGCTTGGTATAAGCCACAGAGATCAGAGGATGATGTGGAGATGGAACGTGTTACTAGGGGTTCTGGTGAGGAGAGGTGCTAGTGATCATTTCATGTGATGATGTGTGTTTTTGGGTTTTCTTGCACAATTGGTTTTCTTCTTCAAATCACAATTAAGTTGGTTGTAAGTGTTCTTTTTTTGTAATGTGTAATGAGCCATCTGTTGGTTGTAACTTCTCTTCTTTGTATGCTGAATTATACTACTACTCCTTGTTTGTTATTGTGAGCCAATTTTAGGAGCAGCCAGATTAAGGGTAGCATAGGAATTGTCCCAGCTTGCGAGGCCCACCCCAATGATCAATATATTTAATTCATACTAATTAGCACTTATCCAAATTTAACACTGGCTGTCCAAGCCTTCCAATTCATCTTGTGAATTTTGACACCCATCTCACTTTTATCTTCTGAAAGCAAAGATTAAGACTACTTCGAAGTCCTCAAAAGAGTACGCTTTGGTTGGATTGATTTTCTTTTTTGTTTTGTTTTTTTTTTAATCATATGAGTACAATGAAAGGAGACATTCTGGACATTTAGAACCTATAAAATTATCATGCTTCTAGGTGGCCTGTACCATCTTACTTAGGAACAATTCAGTGATTCCTAAAAGTCGCACTGTGAGAAATTATTCGATGATAATAAAGCTTTACCATGGGGCATTGATAGCTATGAAATTAGCTATGTGGGAAAAAAAGGCAATGAAGTGACTTACAAGCTAGTTAGATATGTATATGTTGTGAAAGATATTGATGTGCGGTGGTACTCTACACCAGCTTTTGTTCAACAAAATATATTGATTGATGCTTTGCTTTGTGTTTGAGAAATCCAAAAGTTGGTTTCATATAAAAAATAAAAAAGAAGAAGAAGCAAGAGAAATTATAATCGCCATAATATTCATCACCTAATTCCCATGCTACTTCATAGACGTACCCTATATGTGGGACCCACTGTGTTGTGATTTTGACATCACCCATTGTGCACATCCATGTATCACAAGATCAACAAGAACAAACCACACATAAGAAGAAATATGAGATTTACGTGGTTCACCCAAACAGGGCTACGTCCACAGGCACAGAGACGATCATCTTCACTATCACAAGTAAAGTACACAGAGACACACGTTCTCTCACATCATCTCACTTACGTGGTGTGGGAATACCACGGGCAAGAGAGCTCTCACCTCTTTTTAGCGTGCAAGATCTAGGGTTACAGACTATACATATATATAATCTCTACTTTCTTGGCCACCAAGAAAGCCCCGGTACAATTACCAAAATACCCTTGACCTTAAACCAGTCCCTGGATAACCCAGTGGACTCATATGGCTAAACCGGAATACAAGACATATACCCAATAATCTCCACCTTAGCTTGAATTCCGCACAACTTGAACCACCAGGAGATAAAACAGGCAATGTCTTCACGTACCTTGCTGAATGGTAAGTCACTGCACCAACGATACAGTCTTCTTTAACATTTGATTTGTTGAACCAGCACATGAACTTTGAGCAAAGTTCATCTCGTCAAAACTCCACCTCGAACTTAAAGCACAAAATCATTGACGAATCTGAGTGATATCTATCTGAATCACTTATCATCCTGCCCCATCTTCAACATCACTGTGAAGATCCAATCACCACAAGCATGCAAGCAAAACAGATCGGGAATACAAGTCTAGATGACTTCACAATTGCAGAAACCTCTGCTTCCGACCTGTCAAAAAACTCTATTTGACCGGGCCTCCGATCAATCAAACAAATGTTTGACAACTGCTGACACATCAGCTCCTCCTTGCTGCTTTTCCGACTTTGGCAAGATGAACAACATCACATGCGATCCAGAGAGCATGTGAACTCCAAACGAACAACTTCGTTTGAATCAGCAAACCCTTTGCAACTATGCCGGCGACTCCTATTATTGAGTTTGCAATAACAACCAGGTCGAGTAGACCCGATTCTAGCCTGAATCCACATCTGTTCAGATCTCCTTCAGATTTCTGCATCAAGTTGTAGATCTCGTCAACATGAGCACGCTGGAAGAAAAGAATCTGAAATTCGAGTTTGGATGGCTCCGATATCGCAGAAATAAGTTTCAACGCTCCAATTGGTCAAACCTCCTTGTTAACCATCAAACAGCCAATCAACCTCTTCCACTGCGTAGATCTGCTTGAAACGAGTTTGTAGGCACAAACGGATCTCCAATCGGACATCTGACAATTAAGATATCGCAGAAACAATTTCAGCCGTTGAAACTGGTCAAACCTTGACTTTGACCGTACCTTCGCTTACGTCGGTTGACGTCAAACTGCAATGCTGACGCCGACTGGGCTTCTGCAACCGGTCTAGGTCCACCCGACCCGAACACGCACTGAACCTGCTTCAGTGCACTGGGCTGGACTCTGCGAACGTGGGTCAGGTCTTACCCGACCCGGAACCCACTTGGAACTGCTGGATTGAACTGTTTGGTTGGGCTTCTTGTATATGGACCAGGTCGACCCGACCCGACCTGCACTTGTTCTACTGGCTGGGCTGCACCACGGGTTGGGTCTGACCCATCCTGAAACCCGGTCCGACTGGCACTGGCTGCTGGGCTTATTCTCCACAACGGGTCAGGTCGAACTGACCCAACCTGAACCCAAAACCCAGTAACTCATCTTCCTCCTCTCGATGAATCTGTTCTGCGTTCTGCAACTGGAAAACGGGGAGCGACGGCAGCAACCCTTCTTCCTCGGCTACAGCAACGAGGAACTGGCAACAGCGACGGCTACGGCGGCAGGCAGCGAACGGCCGGAGGCTGCCAACGACCGATGAGTGCAGTTTTTTTCTTTTCTTCTTCCCCAGTCTTCTTCCTCAGATTTGGCAGCCAAGAACGGTTTTGCGACTAAGATCACAGCCCACACCCGAGAACTCTCTTTCTGTCTTTTTCTTCAAGTTCTGCAAGAAACCGTTTTGGCTTTACTGTAATAAAGAAAACGTGTTTCTCCTGTGGTGTGGCCCAGCAGAGATCACAATCGCAGCAATTGACTCTGAGAGATCTGAAACAACTTGTGAATCCTTTGTCCTCCGATCCTACCCAAACTAGAGAACCCAATCTCGTCTTCTTCTTCTCCGATGGTGGCCCAATCCAAACCCTTTGACAAGGATTCAATCAGTTAATCTTCATGCGCACAACCTCAAAGCCACTGAGTGATCTCCACCTTGCTCAGAAATCCAAGGAACACCACCTCGGCTCTGATACCAATTGTTGTGGTTTTGACATCACCCATTGTGCACATCCATCTATCACAAGATCAACAAGAACAAGCCACACACAAGAAGAGACACGAGATTTACGTAGTTCACCCAAACAGGGCTACGTCCATGGGCACAAAGACGATCATCTTCACTATCACAAGTAAAGTACACAGAGACACACGTTCTCTCACATCGTCTCACCTACGTGGTGTGGGAACACCATGGGCAAGAGAGCTCTCACATCTCTTTAGCGCGCAAGATCAAGGTTACAGACTATACATATATATAATCTCCGCTTTCTTTGCTACCAAGAAAGCCCCGGTACAATTACCAAAATACCCTTGACCTTAAACCAGTCCCTGTGTAACCCAGTGGACTCATCCGACTAAACCAGAATACAAGACATATACCCAACACACTGCTTCACGATCCAAACTATTGATTAGATGGGCCTTGCAACCGAAAACCTTCCAGAGTAGAGATTGTAACATTAATGGTGGTTTTTTTTTCTTTTTTTTTCTTTTTTTTTTGTAGATATAGTGGTTTTGTTTAGGCCATTGCTGCATTATTATTTTCAAACGTCTGTTCGTGGTAAAATATCCACATATCAGTGTGTTGTAGAACTGCCATAAAGTCATTTCAGACAGACAAGGACTATACCAATTTCTAATAGCTCCCAGCTAAGGGAGTGATTAAATTCAAAATCAATTGTGGATAATATATCCAATGAATCTCATTGTGGAGCCTACGAATGGTTTGGATTGCTTATTGATAAATACATTATTCCATGTACCCTTCATTCTTCAATGTTATCTTTGAAAAGCAAAGCTCCAATAATTGACGGATATGTCTCCACAAGTCCATGAAAATGCATCCCCAACTAAATCAAATCCATTTTTTGAAATTTTTATCAGCATTGGCAGAACTAGTGGGCGCTAGGGTGATCATGCACACCCCCCCCCCCCCCAACAAAACAACAAAACCCAAAAAAAAAAATTTTTTTTTTACATGGTGGGCCCTTCCAAGGAAAATTTTTCTTAGTCTGCCCAAGCGCTGATCAAACAAAACAGTTCCCATTTGCAAATTTTCGACCATGCCTTCTTCATCATGGCTGAGATCCTTTAATAGGCCCCATGTTGACCTAGGGATGCGCAATGATGAAATTCAGATTTGCTGTTACCCCATCATTGTTTAATACTAAAAAAAGGATCAAGCTCAATTCAGCTGAATCTATCTCGACTATAGGCTGCCGATCGAGTAGGGAGAGCTGGATGGGGGAATGAATCTTGAAAAGAACCTTGACTGCCTTACCTGAAATTTTGAAGTAGCATGGCTCAATTATTGCCTACAGAAACAAAAACAGATGACCACAAGTAAATCATATAACACAATTAAAACATTCTTCTTGTCATCAATGCTTATCATTTGATTTCATGTTTCCACGAATTGGAATTAAACGAGTACTTGATCGACGGTGATGTGGCCGACCATTAAGAGGTCCATCCCAGGTCACTATCAGGCAATTCGTCAGATGATCCGGATTCTTTTTCCGCATGGTGCTGTGAAAACCCCTCACTAACAAACAAATAAAGTACTTTTGATACCCAAGAAACATAAAGTAGGTTACTTTATTGCATGTCTCTAATGATGAGCTTGTAGCATGGGAAAGGTGAAATAAAGCCAAAAGGCCTCTTTGTTAGCTAGTTTTCCATGAATTCATCCTCCCAGGAATTTACTTTCCGTCTTACAGGCCTTGCCCCAAATTCTCTGTTTGGGTAAAAGATATTTCAAGAGAACATATTGTAAAGTGCATATTTTTATCTTTAATATTATGTTAGTTTCAGGACCGATAATCCTTATTGGTGGCATTTGAAAAACTTTATAAAGATCCAAAAAAAGAAAAGAGACTGAAGAATTTAAAGATTTTCCCAAGTGAGTTTTTTTCCATATTCTTACAATTTGACAAACTTTCCAGGTCCCCATTGGAGCTGTAAAACTCAACTGCAGCTTAATCAAATCTGTATGCATAGATTTAGATTCCACTTGGGTTACTTGATACTCTCTCTTTTAATGCTCTCTTTTAATCATGATGAGATCACGCGTACGATGCGCCAAGCACTTGTATTAATGCATAAAACACAAAGAATTATCTAAGAGGCTTTTGGGCCACTCTTAATCATTAGTCTAATCATAAAATTAAGATAAAATCTTCATTATTTACCAAAAAAGATATGATTAAATTGTCGTTTGACAAGTGGAGCAATTTATTTGGAGCTCACGGGTCCCACCTCCGGCATTCCTCTCTCCACCGTCCCAAAGTGCTTCTTTTCGATTCTTTTTACACAAGAAAATAAAAAACGTGATTCACGGTTCCAACCAGACATCGAGCCGTCGTCTTCACATTAAATGTTCCAATCTCTTGTCGGTGAACAATAATCAGAAAAAGAAGAAAAACACCCACCAGCAAAATTAGTTTTTTTTTTATGACGCAAAGTCCTTTACAATTGATGAGTGGTAAAACTCTAAATGTCACAATTACCCTGCACCTTTTTTACAGCTAAATGATATAACATATCTGTCCAATTGAATGTGCCAGTTGCTTGACCTTGAGATAGTGTTTTTTTTTTTTTTTAAATATCTAGGATTTCAGCTTAGTCTTTAAACTTTTAGCTTTAAGCACAGAGGTTATTGTTGGATTTTATCTTGTATTCCAATTTAGCCGGATTACTTATCTGGGATAGTCAGAACCAGAGTTTAGGGTTAGCGGTATTTTAGTCATTATATATGAGTTTTCTTAATTGCCAAGAAAATGAGATCTATATATTAATGTGATATGTAATCATAAACCCTAAGTAGGTAGAGTTGTGTAGAATATAGTAGGGAGAAAAAGGAATAACGTGTGCTTTTCTCCGTCGACGTAATCATTTTTGCAGAATTACGTAATTACTTGTTTGTCATCTTATTCGTGGTTGCTGGATTGATTGCTTGTGATTGTGTGATTTGTGCGTACCGTGGTTGATCACAGATCCTAGGTTTATTTCCCAACAAGTTGTATCAGAGCCTAAGGTTTAATGGTGTGTTGCTTTCGTGGTGTGGATCATGCTCGGATTGAATCTAGACCAACAAAAAGGTTGGTTTGGTCTAGAGTTTGCAGAGAAACTGAGTTTCGTGTTTTTGTATTGGGTTTGCCTAAACAGGAACCAAAAAATTGTAGAAGAGGGTGAACGGAGTTCTCGCCAGTCGCCACTGAAAAAGCAGTCGCCGTTGCTGTTGCCGTTCGTAACTTGAGACAGTGAAGACAAATAGGGTTTTTGTCCCTATTCACGCAACGCCCTCCACCTCCGCTGAGATCGCCAGACTGTGTGCATCGCCGCGGTTGCTTGCCTTGCCTGCCGCCGCCACCCACTTGCTTCATTGCCAGATTGGAGGAAGAAAGGAACAGAGGCTTCCTCATTTGTGTTCTAGTTACAGAACTAGAGACATGAACGGAGAAGGAGGCACAAAACTGGGCCTAGGATTTGTTCAGCCCAAGTCGGGTTCAGGTTAGGTTAGACTAACCCGTCAGAAAGCCTAACTCTGTAGGAGACTTTAGGACAGGTCCAAGTTCAGGTCAGGTTGACCTAACCCACTTGCAGTAAAGCCCACCCAGCGTCAGCATGGCTTACGTCAGCATCAGTCAAATAGGAGGTTTAGATCAAAGGCCAGAGTTGTTTTACGAATTTCAGGGTCATACGGACTCAGAATCGCTCCCTATTTTGATTTGTGAACTTGTTTCGAGGAGATCTACGGAATAGACGGAGGAGATTAACCGTTTGATAGATATTAAAAATGGGTAATTCGGGAGGCACAAATTGGGATATACAGTGACTTCAAGCAATGAGTATAAGATTGAGATGTTCACTGGGTTGAACAATTTCAGTTTTTGGCAACAGAGGATAAACGATGTCTTGATTCAGAAGGGTTTGAAGAAGGCTTTAGATGGTAAGTTGAAGAAGCCAGCGCAAATGTTTGATCATAATTGGGAGGATTTAGATGAAAGGGCTGTGAGCGCAATTCATCTTACCCTCCACGATGATGTTCTTTACAACATCATGGGAATTAACACTGCTCCAAAATTCTGAGCTGAGTTAGAGAGCCTATACATGTCCAAGTTCTTAACAAACAAACTATTTTTAAAGAAACAGTTGTATTCCCTAAAGATGACAAAAGGATCATGATTGTCGAAGCATCTCAATGAGTTCAGTAAGCTTGTCATACAACTATTGAGCATTGAGGTCAAGTTCGAGAAAAAAGACAAAGCACTGTTGTTTTTGTCTTCACTACTCCGATCGTACGAGCACTTGGTGACAATGCTAATATACAGGAAAGATACTTTAAGCATAAATGATATTACTACAGCTCTTGTCTCAAGTGAGATCATGAAGAGTGACGGTAAAAAATCTAGCGGAGAAAGTATTAATTGATCGCGTTTGAAAAATGGGTGAAATGTGTAACGGATTCAAATCCAACATTCACACACCTCAAGCGTTAAGAAGAATGAGAATTAACTACAGTTCATCATTAAATTCCCTTTTGTTTACATGGGTTCAAATGCCCTGACCGCGGGCATGCAGGTTGTTTACATGAGTTTGTAAAGTTTACAACTCCTCCCTCAAGTCTTAGATGTGATCTCAATTTGGAAAATACAAGAAAATGTACACAAAGTGGGAGAAAATGCAAAAAAAAAAAAGAAAAAAAAAGAAAAATGGGGGTGATCGTGACCCATGGTCACTCCCCCAGGCCAGTGACTGTGGGTCACGGTCACTGGCAGACAGTGACTTTACAGTCACTGTTTTGCTTCCATTCTCGTGCTGTTCGTGCTGTTCCTTTTTTCTAACTCTTTTCAAGTGCTGGGACTCCTTTTTATGACTCTTGGGGTGTTGAACAACCATCAAGAAGTTCAAATTCAACCATGGAATCGATTAAAAACTTTGTAATTCATCATTTATGTTTACGGACAGTCTTTTGTTCAAGTCCGAATAGGATATCATAGGAAGCCGAAGTTGTGTCATTATGAACCTATAGCTTTCAAGGAACAGAATGAGGCCTAAAGAGGCTTGTTCACAACCTTTGTAATGGCCAAGAAACCCTTCGAATGAGAAAAACAAAGGTGACAGCGTCATCCTTCAAATAGTCATCAATGTATGAACATGGTTTGTTTTTTAGCCATCCCCATCTTCTTCTCCTCCTCTGAACCTTCTTGCTCACCTTGGTAACTGAGAAAAGAAGAAAAAGAGGTCGTGGAATGCTGCTGTGTGCTTTGCTTGAATGCTTTTAGTTGCTTTTTGTTCTTAAAATTCTTTGTGTTCTCCTCCCTCTTTTTCAAACATTATCCCTTTTATAGAGCCCCCCAGGTGTGTTTTGGCAGATCCAGGGGGTTAAGGAGAGTTGTGGGAAGTTACACTTTGAATAGGAGTGGAGAAGAACCGTTCAAAACCGCAGGAAGTGTCCTTTGGAGGTCCATGACCGCAACCGAGGTCACGGACAAGGTCCAATTTCAAGCTTTTGCATTTGTGACCCGTTTTCCCCTGTTTGGAGCCCAAACGATGTCCAATCGCCACAAAACTTGGAGGGATGCTTCTTGACACTATTTTGAGCATCTCATAAAAATTTCAGCCCATTTTGACTTCTAGAAGTTGGTTAACTCCTTCGTTGATTGGGCCGCGGTCATGGACAAGGTCCAATTTCAGGCTTTTGCATTTGTGACCCGTGTTCGCCTGTTTGGAGCCCGAACGATGTCCAATCGCCATGAAACTTGGAGGGATGCCTCTTGACACTATTTTGAGTGTGTCATAGAAGTTTCAGGTTGATTTGACCTTTTGATGTTAGTCAACTCCCTCGTTCATCGGGCCGCGGTCACTCTTAAGGCCCATTTTTGGACTTTTGCATATGTGACTCGTTTTTGCCTGTTTGGTACCCAAACGATGTCCAATCTTCACGAAACATAAAGGGATGCTTCTTGACACTATTTTGAGTGTGTCATAGAAGTTTCAGCTTGATTTGACCTTCTGGAGTTGGTTAACTCCCTCATTCATGGGGCCGCGGTCAGTTCCAAGGCCCATTTTTGGACTTTTGCATATGTGACTCGTTTTCGCCTGTTTGGGGTCCGAACGATGTCCAATCTTCACGACACTTGGAGGAATGCTTCTTGACACTATTTTGAGTGTGTCATAGATGTTTCAGCTCAATTGGAACTTCTAAAGTTGGTTAACTCCCTCGTTCATCTGGCCGCGGTCACTCCCAAGGCTCATTTTTGGACTTTTGCATATGTGACTCGTTTTCGCCTGTTTGGGGCCCGAACGAAGTCCAATCTTCATGAAACTTGGAGGGATGCTTCTTGACACTATTTTGAGTGTTTCATAGAAGTTTCAACCTGTTTTGACCTTCTGAAATTGGTCAACTCTCCCGTTGACTTTTCATGAAAATGGGATCTTATTTCGGCTATTTGACGCCCAAATGAGCTCGGTTTGATTTGAAACTAGGAGAGACTGTTGTCAGGAGTATCTTGGAGTGTCCATCTAAATTTCATGCATTTTGGATTTGGAGAAGTGGGACTTCGAACAGTGACCTATTTGTTGTATGTTCCAAGTTACTATTTACCATACACTGTAGGTAGTTAGCTTATTTTCTACTGAGCGATGTTCAATTGAGTTGAGACTTTGGAGAATTAACTTTGAACATATTTTGAATCTCTGTTCTAAATTCCGTCAGCTTTGCCTTCCTGGAAGTAGGATTTTGATCAGTGACCTCCATTGCTCGGGGGTTATTGACTTTTGAGCTAACATGCAGTGAAAGTGGGATCAAACGAAATCCGTTTGACTTGAAAACTTGCAAAACCTCTTTGGAGTATGACTGAAGCTTTGTGCCCAATTTTCATTGGTTTTGGGGGTCAGGAAGTAGGACTTTGGTCAGTGACCCCATGGCTTGGGGGTCGTTGACCCAAAGTTGACATGTTTGTAGATTTTGGGTCAATTGATGTCCGTTTGACCTAAAAATTTGCAAATCTCCCTTTAGCATAATTTGAGCTTCCTCCGAGAGTTTCAGCTGATTTGATCTTCACGATGTGTCAATTTCCATAGTGACCCCCAAGGAGCTGGCAAACGGTTACTGAAGCTTGGTTTGAGCTGAGATGAAGTCCAAATGCTTTGAGACTTTGAAACATCATTCCCAAGATGTTTTAGAGTTGTCATGTGACTATCATATACTTTGGTAATCCAAAACCTTGAGTGTGTTCAGTGACCATAGTTTTTGAGCCAATGAACCCTGAATTTGGTATTTGGTGAGTTGAGTGACAAAACGAAGTCCACTAGCTCTGAAGTTTGAAATGCTGCATTCCGAGCTCATCTGAAGCCTTCTGAATAGATTCCACCAACTCTGAGCATCTGGAAGCAGTACTTGACTTGCCATTCCACAATCCCAAAGTTTATGTATCCTTGGTTTGGGATTTGCTTGTAATGTCTTCGCTGCAATATTTGTAATTTTTTATGGGTTAACATTAATGTAGCATCAAGTTCAAACCGGAGAAGGGGAAGATCTAGATCGAAGAATAGAGGATCAGAAGATCGGAATCGCTCAAAGTCGAAGGGGAAAGGCAAGGTCTTCACTTGTCATTGCTATGATGAGAAAGGCCATATTAGGAGGGATTGTTAGAAGCGGAAGAAGGATTTGGAAAAGGAAGAAGAATCTAATTCAGATAGTGTGAGTGTGACAAAAAGCTTGAATGGCAAGTTAGCATGCTTGATTGAATATGTTTCGGTCATCAAAGGTACGGATTACACTAAAGGTTCCTGAACTTTAGATTCTAGTTGTGACTGTCATATGTGCTATAGTAGAGATATGTTTAACACATATACATCTTGTGAGGGTAAATCTATTTTTATGGCAAACAATGCGGAATCCATGTGCATTGGAGTTGGAATAGTGAAAGTCAAGATGTTTGATGGAATGGTGAGGATCTTGACGAATGTGATGCATGTTTTGGATTTGCAAAGAAATTTTATTTCTTTGGGGGCTTTAAATTCTAAGGGCTGCAAGTGCAGTGTTGCAGGTGGAGTTATGAAGGTGGTTAGGGAGCAATGGTCGTCATGAAGGGTGACTTGGTCAAAGATCTCTACAAGTTAGCAAAGGGTATATTACAGATGTAGGTGGAGCAGCTCTAAGGAAAAAGGAAAAGTCAATTAAGGTAGAGTTAGATGGTAAGTTGGAAGATGGTGCAACAGACATTTCCAAGAAGGCCATTAACAAAGGACCACAACTGTAGGTGAAACGGAAAGAAAAGTCAGTTAAGATGGAGTTAGATGGAAAATTGGAAGGTGGTGCAATAGACATTTCCAAGAAGGCCATTAACTAAGAACCAAAACTTCAAGAACACTAAGTTAAAGGCAAAGTGCAGAAGATCCTCAATGCTACGGGCCCAAAGAAACGTGCAGTTGAAAGGAGGGTTACTTTTGCTTTACTAGATAAAGGTGAGAATTCATCGTGTTACAAGGATGCTAACAAGGATGGCAACAGATTAATTGGATCACTTCGGAAAACTGAGATGAAGGTGTTTGGAAAGTCGACAAATGAGAAGTTCAAGCCACGCTTGGACTTGATTGTCGCACCACATTGATTAGAATGTGGGTGGACCCTAAGCTAAAGGGGTGCAGAAATTGCGCTCCATTGTAGAAGGTGTGGAGGCGTACCTTTCAGTGAGGTATGAGAGATTTCAAGTTAGTTCGGACTTGATCGATATCTGACAATGTTGAGATTATCGATGCAAGAGCAGTGCTTGGCTGTAGTGGGTGCGGATGCGTACCTTTCAGTGAGGTATGGGAAGACGAAAACATTACCGAGTATCTCAATGTGGCTCTAGGGATTTATAGAATCCAAGCCAATGTGGAGATTATTTGGTTTTGTTTTGTATTCCGATTTAGCCAGATCAGTTGTCAGGGTTAACCAAAACCAGAGTTTAGGGTTAGGAGTATTTTAGTCATTATGTATGGGTTTTCTTGGTGGCCAAGAAAACGGGATCTATATATTAATATGATGTGTAACCCTAAACCCTAAGCTGGTAGAGTTGTGTTGAACACAATAGGGAGAAAAAGGAACAGAGTGTACTTTTCTCCGTGGACGTAGGCATCTTGGCCGAACCACGTAATTGCTTCTGTATCATATTCTTCGTGGTTGCTGTTGACCCATAAAAACTTACAAATGTTGTAGTGAAGACTTACAAATGTTGCAGTGAAAACTTTGAAGACTTTACGAATAGATTCCAAACTAAGGGCACATAAACCATGGGATTGTACAATGCCAAGTCAAATACTGCATCTAGATGTTTATAGCTGGTGCACTCCACTCGGAAGACTTCAAATAAGCTCAGAGTGCAGCAGTTTTAATTCCAGAGTTAGTGAACTTCATTGGCTCATAGTTTAAAGGTCATTGAACACATTCAAGCTTCGGGGGTTACCAAAGGGGCTGAAACTCTCATGGCAAATCCAAAGCATGCTTGAAAATGATGTTTTAAAGTTTCAAAGCATTTGGACTTTATCTCAGCTCAAACCAAGCTCCAATGACTGTCTGTCAGCTCTTTAGAGGTCACTGTGGAAATTGACACTTCTACATTTCAAAATAAGCTCAAACTCAGGGGAATGCCTTCAAGTACATTCAAAGACTATCCTTCAAAATTTCAGAGCATTTGGACATCATTTGGACCCAAATTCAGTTTAGATGGTCGTCTACTAAGCTCTATGAGGTCACTGTGCAAAGTGATACCTCATAAAGATCAAATCAGCTGAAACTTCTGGAGAAAGCTCAAATTATGCTCAAGGGAGGCTCTGTAAAATTTTAGGTTAAACGGACATCGTTTGACCCAAAGTCTACAAACATGTCAATTTTAGGTCAGTGACTCCTAAGTCATGGGGGTCACTGACCAAAGTCCTGCTTCTTGATGCCCAAAATTGATAAAATTTGGGCGCAAAGTTTTAGTCATGCTCAAAGGAGATTCCTCAAATTCTCAAGTCAAAAGGATGTTGTTGGAGCCTACTTCAACGGTATGTCAGCTATGCGTCCGTGACTTCCGAGTTATGAGGGTCACTAACCAAAGTCTTGTTTTTAAGAGGTCAAAGATGATGAAATTCGGAACAGAGATGCAAAATATGTTCAAAGTCAATTCCCAAAGTTTCAAGTCAATTGAACATCATCCAGGTAGAAAACAAGCTAACTACCTACAATGTAAGGTGAATAGTGACTTAAACATATAATAAGTGGGCCGCTGTTCGAAATATTACTTCCACAAATCTAAACTGCATAAAATTTAGATGAACACTCCAAGATACCCCTGACATCAGTCTCTCTAAGTTTCAAACCAAACCGAGGTCATTTGGGTCTCAAACAGCTGAAACAAGGGCCCATTTTCATGAAAAGTCAACGAGGGAGTTGACAAGCTTCAGAAGGTCAAAATAAGCTGAAATTTCTATGACACACTCAAAATAGTGTCAAAAAGCATCCTTCCAAGTTTCATAAAGATCGGACGTCATTTTGGTCTCAAACAGGCAAAAACGGGTCACATATGCAAAAAGTCCAAAATGGGACATGGGAGTGACCGCAGCTGTGGGCACTAATACTTGTGGAGCAGTTCCTGTGGCTTTTAGTGGTTCCCTCCACTTCCTTTCAAATTTCAACTCCCCATAACTCCCAAAACTATCTCTAAAGCCTATAAAAAGGGAGGTTTGACACTTGGAAAGGGAGGGTACGCATAGGACAACAATTCCTAAGTTCCAGAGGCAAGTTCCAAATATTCGAAGCCATTTACAAGGCACCCCAAGTAGTCCCAGCACACTTCTTCTTCTCCTTCTCACTCACTTAAGGTGAGAAATGGTTCAAAGAAGGAGGAAGAGCATGTGTATTGTTTAAAGAAGACGAAGTTCAAATGCTATCAAGCATGCATAAGATGAGATCGATTCCTTTGTTCGTCTCAATTGGGAGGGTTTTGGAGTCATCCCAGAAGTTGTGAAAAAGCCTCTTTAGGCTTCATTCTGATCCTTGAAAATCATAGGTTCAGAATGACACAACTTTGGCTCCATTTTGCTTGCACACAGCACCCTCTTCGGATTTGTACAAAAACAATCCGTAACCAAAAGTGATGATCAACAAAAGTTTTGATCGATTCCACAGCCAAATTCCATCCTCTTGATGGTCATGCAACACTTTAAAGATCAAAAAGAACGAGTTTCAACACTCTAGAAACGTTACAGAAGCAAAACAGAAGAAAAAGGAGATAAACAGTGGCTATTTCCGCCACTATCTGTCAATGATCGTGGGCCACGGTCACTAGCAGGGGGTTAATGACCATGGGTCACGGTCACTGCTTGACTGTCTCCTCTTTTTTACAACTTTTTCCAAATTTCATGTATTTAATTGTAAAGTTCATATTTAGATCACATCTGATACTAGAAAGAAGGGTTGTAAATGTTTCAAAACTTGTAAGCAACCTGCATCCCCGCGGTCAGAGTATTTTAAGCCCATGTAAACAAAAGAAAAATAATGATAACCTGTAGTTATTTCTCATTCTTCTTAACGCTTGAAGTATGTGAATGTTGGACTCGAATTCGTTGCATTTCACATTACGTTTCGGGCGCGATCAGTTGCTTGTGATTGTGTGATTTGTGCGTGCCATGGTTGATCGTAGATCCTGAATATATTTTCTAACAATTATCTAATTCTTACAAACAAGGACTATTCCCAAAGGGGTACATACATAACTGCACACATGATACCCGAATAACAATATGGAAATAGTTTTTGTTTTATTATATTTTAGAAAGAATTAGTAAAATGTCCATTTGAAAAGATTTGAACGGAATTGGATTTGGCAGTTTGGAGGGAAATGAAGAAAGCCCGCTATGCCGTTAAAAGAAATCTATACTAAAGGCTCTTTGGAACCTGCTCCAAGCTAGTTGCGTGGCTACAACAAGTGGAGCACTTTTGTTGTTTTTGTTGTCCCATTATTCTCAGTGTCCTGTTGACATGCCCATTCTCAGAATTTTTTAAATCCAAGGAATTTACTTTTATTTTTGTTGGTAAATTTGATATTTATTCCACATCAGATTTGAAGTAATAGGAGAATGCTGCTGGCCTGATAACATGACTACAGAATCACTTCAAAAACTGCACATGCCAAATCTTAAAAAATATGCCTCCCTCTTTACCATTTATAGTTCATATTCTCCCTTTTTATTTTTTTAATTAAGATACCGAAAATGCTTTGGCATCTTCGTTCATCTCTTGACATTCATAGAACAGCTTTTGGTAGCGACCCAAGCGCCAATTTAAAACCTATTCAGTCGGCAGGTGGCCCTTATGCACTATAAAAGTCTAGAAAATGGAAAACCATAAATAAAATCTAATATGGCTAGACCATCCACTACCCACGGTGAAATGACATAAAGCTTGAATTTGCTCCCCACATTTTTGTATCCAAAACAGACCCCCAAACTTGCCGGACATACATTTGCGTGGTTTAATAGATGCCACTTAGGGAATAGTCACGTTGGTAAAAGACTGATGCAGTCTAGGGCCCAGCAGCCCTCTTCAAATTAAATTAGGATTATTATTACTATTATTAGGAAAATTTCCATTTTTAGCCTAGGGTTTTCTTGCTTATTAAGTTTGTTTAACTATATATATGGCTTTGTAGAGAAGAGATTCTCAGAGTTGGTTGATTAATAGAAGTGGGTTTTTCCCAGAGGTGTTTCCTTGTGTGTGTTGAAGTCATCTTGACGGTTCGAAGTGTCCTTGGACATATGCTCAGGCACCTCTACGCAAGCCCTAACCCTAGGGCTGCATCAGATTGGTATCAGAGACACACGATCTTTGATCGTTGGCGTGCTACCTACTCTCCCCACGATACCCCATCCACTGTCCCAACTCTTCACCGATTAATCGCCAACCATCCTCGTCACAGAAGCCCCGATCTCCACTGTCACCATCACCGAATCCCATAGCCCGAATCCAACCCCCACCCCTTCCTCGTCAAGCGCCAGCCATCGCCACTTCCGACCCAAACCCTAATCGTCCCAATCCCTACCACAGTCCCCAAATCCAACCCTCCACTGCCATCCTAGACGATCCCAGACGTCCTTTCCGTCCCAGCCGAACCACCGGAACCCATCTCCCTGCCTCTTTCCCAAATCCCCAACCCTACCATACCCAACTCCCCAACATCCCACACCAACCGAACCCCTAAACACACGCCTCTGTCAAAACCCATTCGCCGGAACCCATCAAACCCCCAACAATAACCCTCACCCTGATCCACCACCGAAAACCCAGATTCCCCTTGCCGACCTTGCCCCAACACCCAGATATTTCCTTCAAACCCCCTGTTCGGCCAACTTCCCCAAACTAGAGTGAAAAAAAAAAAAGAAAAAAAAAAAAGAAGAAGCAACAGAGAGAGGAGTAGCCGCTGAGAGAGGGAAGACATCATACCTAGCACTCATTGCCGCCGTAGTCTACCGCCTGCCGGTACTGCCCGACGATCTCTGCCTCCAGCCGCTGCCGCACGCCTTACCTCACCGATGCTGCATACGCTTCACCTGCTGAGCCGCTGCTGCTGTGGCAGAGAGAAAGCAGCTCGCGAGAAGGAAAGGGTTGTCGCCCCTTCGCCCTGTACTATCGTCGTCAGCAAAACCCGAGACCACTCTTCCGTTCCATCCGAAGTTCTGTGTTGAAACGAGGGCATTGATCCGGAAGGGAGGGTTTTGGTTCATCCACGTTCATCCCAACGTTTCGACACATGTCGACGAACCTTTTGCACTGTTGGGCCTGGTTTCACAGTTCACAGTTCAAGTTCAGCGGTCTACTAAGCAAGCTGACCCGATCCGCACAGTGGTCCAATTGGGTTTTGTATCAGGGTCCATTGCTGTGTCCAGCAACGGTTCCAGAGGAAGCCCAGTTCGCGCCTCAGGTTAGTCAGATTTACGTTTTGCATAAAAAAAATGCCTCCTAAGAAGCAAGTGGATGTTGAATCTTCATCTTCTTCATATGAAGATTTGGCTAGTGCCATTAGAGAATTATCTGCAAAAGTTGATGGCATGCACACTACCCTGCAACAGTTGGACATTAGAGTAACAAATTTGGAAAATCATCAGCGTGTGCATCACCACCGTGATGATGGTGCAAATATTCGGAATCAACGGGATCCAACAGTCCATAATCCTGATCGAGATTTAGGAACTAAAATTGTGATTCCCGAATATGATGGGAAATTACAGCCCGCTGAATTTATGGATTGATTAGTGTGCGTGGAAAATATTTTCGCACATAAGCCAATGACTGAGCACAATAAAGTCACACTGATTGCTACTAGATTTCATAATTATGCTGCAACTTGGTGGGCTGAATTGCAAAGGAAACGGAAGAATCAGAACATGGACCCTGTTGATACATGGACTGAGATGAAAAATATTTTGAAACAAAAATTCCTCCCTGTCAACTATGCAAGAGATCTCCGTTCCAGTTTTCAAAATTTGAAACAACGGTCCAAGACAATTGTTGAATATTCTGAGGAATTTTTGACTCTGCAAGCTCGTTGTGGCTTGAATGAAGAGGATGATGTGGTAGTTGATAGATTTTTCAATGGATTGAGACTAGACATTCAGCATATCCTTGCCTTCCAACATTTTGATACTGTCGATGAACTCATCCAACATGCTATCAAGGCTGAGGGAATTGCAAATCATCAAGTACAAAAATCCAAATGGGTTTCTCCGAAGAATTCATCTCTACAAAAAGCTAAATCCAATGGACAGATTTTTGCTAGGACTGAAGGTCAAACTAAGATGGTTTGTTTTCAATGTCATCAGCACGGGCATCGAGCAACAAACTGTCCAAAGCGAATACATTTGATTGAGATTGAAGGTGCTGATAACAATATCCGAGATGATATTAAGGATACTGACACTGATCCTAAGGATATTGACAATCCCAAGGATATTGACACTGGAGAAATTGAATTCACCGATGCAGAGCTCCCAGATGAAGCTCTTATTGTCCTCAAGGATGCTTCACCAACTGTTGAGCATAAGTGGTTGCGCAAAAATATTTTCCGTTCCACAGGAATAATTCAGGGACAAAACCGCACAGTTGTTATTGACAGTGGAAGTTGTGAAAACCTCATCTCGCAGGCTCTTGTTGATCGCCTTCAATTGAAAGTTTATAAGCATAACCGTCCTTATTTTGTCAAGTGGCTCATGAATGGTGATCAAGCGCATGTTCAACATACTTGCAAAGTTACTTTTGCTATTGATGAGACTTACACAGATACAATCCAGTGTGATGTGCTACCTATGGATAGCGGTGATATCTTATTGGGCCGTCCTTGGATGTATGATAAAAATGGAACTCATGGTATGCGCGACAACACCTATACATTCATGCATGGTGGACAGCAAGTTACTCTTCATCCTGAGAAACCACAACCGCCAAAGAAGAATTCCTGGAAAGCTACCACAAAGGAAGTCCTTCATGTTCAACACATTTACATTGGCAATCCGAAGCAAAATCGAGTTCGAAGATGAACTCTTCTTTTAACCCGGGGAGAATGATGCAGTCTAGGGCCCAGCAGCCATCTTCAAATTAGATTAGGATTATTATTATTATTATTAAGAAAGTTTCCATTTTTAGCCTAGGGTTTTCTTGCTTATTAAGTTTGTTTTACTATATATATGGCTTTGTAGAGAAGAGATTCTCAGAGTTGGTTGATTAATAGAAGTGGGTTTTTCCCAGAGGTGTTTCCTCGTGTGTGTTGAAGTCATCTTGACGGTTCGAAGTGTCTTTGGACACGTGCTCAGGCACCTCCACGCAAGCCCTAACCCTAGGGCTACATCAAAAACCTTTTAGGAATACCCTTGATATAAAAAGGGGGAAAAAAGGACCCACCAGAGCATTGCACATTCATAAACTCGAGCTTGGACTCAACATCAAAATTTTGAGCCCAATGCATATAATATTAAATTGTGTAATATTAGATGAATCTATGTTGTAATTACATGTATCCAATAGCATTACATATATGTAAATCCTAAAATAAAGACCCATTTTACGATCAAATTTCTCTTGGGCTAAAAAATAAAACCCCAACCACCAACTCAATTGCACCCTCAGGAATTAAATGGTCCCTTTATCATTCCACCATTGTTCGTCCTTAACTAAACCCTTGAAAAGGGGCATTTCCTAGGTATCTGCCAGATGTGCGCTAAACCCATGTCAACACAATTATCTACCAATATGCAATCTGCACAAAAAGCAAAATGATCCTGCATACACTGCACATTAAACAGTCTCAAGAAAAACCTAGAAATATTTACTAGCATATTTTATCAGCAGCAGTATCTGACACAGAAGCACCAGCCTGTACATATTCAATACAGCTTCTTCCAAGGTAAATTCAACTGGGGGAGGGCAAATGCTTTACAGCTGAATTGAATATTTTCTAGGTTTCAAAATGGTGGGCGAGATAGTCTTTATTTGCTGTCATCCACGAAGGCAATGTGAGTAAATCACATACAGTGATATGTGTTACAGACAGCTCTTCCACTAATAATTCCAGGTAATGAGGTATGAATTTCGGCAACACAAGGTGAATTTCTTATTTGTGCAGAGTGCATGCCTGTGCTACTAGCAGTAGCATGGCCTTATTTGTGCAGAGGCATTATCACGGAATTAGACTTTCTTCCCAAGTTGTTTTCCTCAATTCATTTGAATTTCTATTATGTTGTCATGTCAGTTTGAATGGGCTCCACTACAAACAAACCCATCTATGAAGGAAACAATTGTTTGCAAACTAATTCCTTGCGCAGAATTTGCAGTTTGCAAAGAATTATATTTCTTTAGTGCAGCCACCTGCATTTCTCAGATATATACATAAATAGAGAGAGAGAGAGAGAGAGAGAGAGAGAGAGAGAGAGAGCATTCCTTGCACAGAATTATATATATGTTTAGTGCAGCCACCTGTATTTTTCAGATCTCATTAGACAAATTAAGAGGGATACTCCTTTTGAAACGAGGAGTTTTTAAGAATCTCTCCTCTCTCTCTCTCTCTCTCTCTCTCTCTCAACATGGCCCCCATGACAAAAAAAAAAAAAAAAAAAAGAGGGGTGGGAGGCCATGAAAAAAAAAAAAAAAGAGGGGCAGAAAAAGGAGCATTTTTAAAGTGGCGTGTTCGTTGGAATTCCTATATGTATATATATATATAGAGAGATAGAGAGAGGGAGCAAAGGAAATAGAGTTATGGTGTAACAGTAAACTATTGATCTTCTCAAAGCCATATACGGTTTTGGATTTCACAGTTGTGGGTTTTGATTTTCTATCTACATCAGCCAGAAATCATATAATCACACTATCAAAAAAGAACAATTAAACACACGTGGACACTCCAAATGAGCCACTGAATATACTCACATAAGGTGATAACTTGTCAAACTTTAGAAATCAAGCAACTTTTAAGCAGACACATCTATTCCCCAATCTCTTTACCCTAGTAGGTTTGTAAGAGAATGGGAACTGTAGAGTCCTCAACCTAAGGACCTATTGGGACCATTGGAACTCGGTCACCCAATACTCAGTTTATCTGTAAATCTAATTACCTGTAATTAAACAACTGGATGCACCCTCATATATATATATATATAAACCTATTTTACATACATGACCCCTCCTATGCTCACGCTTTCTGAAAAACAACTGGATGAACCTATTTAAGATGCTAAATTTTTTTTTGTACATCAGTAATTTTTTTTCCTAGTTTTCCCTACATCAGTACTTATGCCAAATTCCTTTTTCTATATTCCTCTCTAGTCCCTACCCTGGGATTGTTGGTTTTACGACCTCTTTGAGTTTAATAACCTGATATTTCCTCTTTCTTTAGCTCTAATGGAAATTCACCATTGCTTTCTTTCCAACCATTCTGCTACCTCCTGCAAGACTTTGAACAACAAAAACTAGTAATCTAGTAAGTTTGCCAGCATCTCCTTACTCAGGGTGACCCACCAGAGAGTCCCCCACTCACCATTCTCCATCAATCTCAGACAGGCAATTTTGTATAGGCAGTCTCCCTAATTTAAGCCTTGAAGGCAACTATGAGGGATTTGAATTCTTGTAGACATCACCAAAACTATTTCACCCACACAAGCACCTGCAGACTTGAACCTGCTTCAGTGCATCAAAATGTCACCACTGAACCTTAATTACTGATTGGAATATGATTTAAATTTCTTTCACCTTATCAATTAACTTACCAATGACTTCTGCTACAATCATGATGAGGAAAAGGGAATAGCAGCTCTAATTGAAGCAGCACTCTTAAGATTTTACACTGGAGAAAAATATTAACAAGCATCAAGAAGGCATTTCTTTAAAACACACACACACACACACACACACACAGAGAAGTATGAACTTTACATGCACTCGCCAATTTTCTCAATTTCATCAAGGCCCCTTCTAAACATCACGTCTACAACTTCCCTCTCAACATGCTAGTATGCTTTTTCCTATTTATGACAATAAGATGTAAGTTTTCTTCACTTGAAATGAACACACTCTTCTGCAATCAGGATACATTAAGAATTTGTTTGTCTTTAACAAAAGATTCTTGAGTTGCCTCATTAAACGACATCACAAGTTCCATTATTTGATTGTAAAGAATGCAATGCCCATGAATCATTCAAAATTCATGGATGGAGATCAAAGAGAAGCCACACCCACAAAAATCACAACCAAACAGAATTCATGGTAGAAGGAGCGAGCAAATAACAGAAGAGCAGAAAGTTCAATTGAACAACAACGCTATGAATGACACGAGCATCAAAAACACTAAAAAAAAAAAAAACCAAGTAACTAAACAGAACATACTCGGATTAAGAAAACTGCCTGCAACTCCACCAACCATCAACAACCAATTGGAAAACTGGCATCCAAGTCCACCCAACCAACAGGAGCAGAAATGAAATGAGCCACCCCCCATATCCTTCCAAACCAACCCCACAAGTCCCAAATCCTCATTCTCTCGAGAAACCAACAAAAGGCAAGGCAGTGTCTGTCAATCCTGCGCATCGCTCTTCCTCCCCAATCCATCACCCCCATCCCTCTCCTCCATCAGCAAGCCGCCCTTCTCCTCATCCTCCTGCTGCGCGCTCTTCTTCTGCGCCTCCTTGGCCTTCAACCCCTGCAGCTTGACATGGTTATAATAAGCCACCCCAAGGAAAGCCAGCCCATACCCAATCAAATTCACGACAGTCACGGTATCCCTGATCACAGACCAGGAGAAGGCAATCAGCAACCAGTCCTTCACCACCCCAGCCACATTCATGGTGAGGGCAGAGGTCTTCCCGATCAACAGGAACACGGCGAGGTTGAGCGCGAAGGCGCAGACGGAATTGGCCCCGAAGATGACGAGATCGAGATGAAAGCTGGAGGTCTCCCTGAGCTGGGGCAATTCGACGAGGACCCAAGGCGCGAAGAGGAAGAGCAAGCAGCAGGGGGCGACGTAGTAGAGGGAGGTGATGGGGTTGAGGGTGATCCCCTTGGCGGTGAGGAGGGTCTGGATGAGGACGAGGCGGGTGGCCTCGAAGGCGACGGCGGCGAGCTGGAGGGCGACGCCGCGGCCGTCGAAGTGGGCCTCGCCGTAGGCGGCGACGGCGACGCCGACGGAGATGGAGAGCATGTTGGCCATGGTGGATGGCCTGAAGGAGTCCCGCCGGAAGAGGATGGAGGTGGAGTAGACGGCGACGGGCATGAGCGCCTTGAGCATCTGGATGAAGGAGACGGAGAGGTAGATGTAGGCGGAGTTGGAGAACCAGAGGCTGAGCGAGTAGAGCGCGCCGATGGGGAGCACGGATGTCACGTATAGCTCGCGGGACATGGAAACCGGCTCCACCAGCCCCACCACCCGGACCAGCACGAACGCCACCGACGAGCAGAACGCCATGTGGATCATCGTCAGCGACACCGGGAACGGCCAGTTGTACATCTTCCGGTCCAGGATGTACTTGTTGTAGACGATCACCGTGAACGACAGGAAGATCCAGATCCCCACGTACGCGTACGATAGCAGCACCTTCCGGACCACGTTCTCGCTCATCGCTCCTCCCTTCCCCATCTCGGATCCTCGCCGCTCGTTCCCGGCGCAGGTTAGCTGGATCCGGGCCAATTTTAGAGTGGAAGGGAAATTGGGGAAGCCAAAAAAGAAGGAGATGGATCGTGGGGCGGGGTGCCGTTGGTCTGTATGTTGGTCTTGCACTGCTTTTGTGTGTAGCTTCGTGGTGGTGGGACTCGGGAGTTGTGGGGGATGTGAAAAGACGTGGACGGTTATGATGTTATGAGGGGTTTTAATTGAATGGTTAGGATTTCGGACGATTGCTGAAATCTCGTGTCAGATTTGAGGGGATCTGGTGTGGTTCATGACATGGATGGAGAAACAAATGATGGCTTTGTGTCATTTTTCATGCTGTGAGGCAGTGAGCTACTAATCTGGAAGGAGGAATCCGGGATTTTGGATTCGGGGGATATTTTTGAGAATCCCAACGGATTTGATCTGTTTTCCCCTTTTTTTTGTAATCAATGGTGCCAAATATCTTTCCAACAGGAGCACAATGTTTAGCTTAGCTGTATCAAAATTAATTTTTTGCTCGACACATTCGAGAATATTCATGTGTATATTCATGTGTAAAATGGTGAGAGACATATGCACGAAGACTCCTCATATATATATATAAATTAGAATGACCCATTATCATTGGGATAAAGATTTTATTTGATGTAATCAATTTAACGATGGAACCAATCCCATTCAATAGTGCTAGCAGCACTGTCCTTTGAGAATTAATATTTCTATCATTTATGTTGATTGGGAGCCCTTATTTTCTCAATTGGGTGAGAATCCTAACCATTAGACATTAGTAAAATAATACCAGACAAATAAAATTCCCTTGATCGTTATGATTCGGACCGCAAAGTTGAGTGTGGATCCTCTGAGGTTTCACTCACAAGAAATTTTACACACTTCTGCTCCACTTACGAAAAATATCACTTTGATAAAAATATATTTTCTTCGGCACATTGATCGGTGAAAACAACAGACAAAACACACTTGAATTCCCATAATTATTCATGTGTTTTAGAGTGATCAACAATCAATGGAGGTGTTCATGGGCTGATGGGTCAGGCTGGAGTGAGGAATGTCCATGCTGACCTGCGTTTAAAGCCATTGGTTCATGCCCCCATCCAATCCAGATCAGGCCAAAACCATTCGACCTGGGCCCAAGCTGGCTAAAATCTACTAAGTTTGTGCACAAACTTGAGCCTGACCCATTTAACACAAAGAAGAAACCAAAATCCAAATAGGAGAGCATAAATATTTTCGAGAATCAAGATTATAAGATTTGCATGGAACCAATCCCCGTTTCCTCCAGAGAATAGCTCTTAGATCTCCACCATACAGAGTGTTAGGATTTTCGACTGTTGGTTAATTCATAGGTTGTAAACAAAATTTGAAGTTCAATTAAGTTGTAATTTTCATATTTTAGATTGGACTATAGCATGAGTTGCCGGATGGGGTGAAGTGAAGAAACTAAAGAAAAAACGAAAAAAAATTCATGAATAAATTAAACCGAAACAAAAGTGTTGCCCGCTCAAACGAATCTAAAGAAAATTGTTAGGCAAAATTAATGCTTGCACGAGCAGATGATAAAGAAAATTCGGTCTGAATTATGTGGATGGTCAAAGGGAGGTCATACTTTCAAATTGTTAAAATAATTCAAATTTGAATCAAGAAAAAAAAGCCAAAGTAAAGAGAATTCAAGAAAAGAAAAGTCAAAAAAGAGGAATTAAAAAATGAAAAGTTAAGCCTCTTTTTCTTTGGACAATATAGATTAAACGGTCATAACTCTCAAACCAAGCATCAAAATTAAACAATCTACCTACCGTTGAAAGCCTCTTTCGAGTAGATATTTGTAGGATCCAAGATTACATCAATCAAAGCTAAAATGATAAAGTTATGGCCTTAAAAAGTTAACTATATATTTTTAGACGGATTTGCAAAAAGATTAAAGATTTTCTCTATGTTACACACCTTTAGGTGGGCTCCATCTCTCCTGAAGTGGGGTCCACAAACCTTGCATTATTTTTTTTAAAGATAATCTAAGAAGATTTGAAGAAAATCCTCAAGAAATTAATGGAGGAAAGCTTATTTAGAATATTTACGTACACATGAGAGGAAAATCTTCTAAAATGGAAAGTTTATATAGAGATTAGTTTCTAAAGGAAAGTAAGAAAGAATCTATTCAAAGTTGCTATGTCTTTGCTAATTTAGAGGCCAAGCCAAAAGACATTTCCAAAAGAAAACTTTAAAAGCTACAAAAGAGGAAAAAAATAAGAAAACAAAGGGGCTCTAAACCCTATAAAACATGCATTGGACGTCCATGCACACATCCACTCCGTCTCTCTCTCTCTCCACTTCTCTTTCTGTAACACTACGACCCAGCTTAACCCCGATTAACGACTAATTAATGTTTCCTTAACTGTTAATTGTGTTTTGCTTTTGTTTTGATTTTTTTGCAGGTCATAGATAGGTAGTTGGGTTGAGTTTGACCTGGATTATGTAGACCAAGCCCTTTTTATAATTTTTGCTTTTATCAAACCTCGTCATTCGCGCATCATCTTGGTGTCAACACGTGTCTTTTGTTGAGCTCGTTAACTTCTGTAACTACTTCGTTCGTAAAAGATGTCGTACGTTTTCGTTGGACCCTGATTTGACTCGAACTATAAATTGTTTCATGCATTGGACTTTCTTGTAATTTTGCCTTTAAGCTTATCTTATATAAGGCAATCTCCACCGACTCTTCTCTCTCGGTCTCTTCTCTTCTCTTACGTGGGTGTCTTTGTCCCTCTCTCTCTCGATTTCTGTAACACTCCGATCCCCTTTGAGCCGGATTAGTGGCTCATTAGTGTGTTTTTGTATTGTCTATTTCTTTCGGACTTGGTTTTGGGTCATGGATAGGTAGTTGAGTAGCATTTAACCTGAGATAGGTAGTTCTAAGCCCTTTTTTGTAATTTTACATTTGCTTTGAGCGCATCATATTTGCATCATCTTGGTGTCAGCACGTGTATTCCTTTGAGCTCGACAATTTCCGTAACTGTCTCAGATCCATTCAGAGTCAATTGGAGAAGTTGGATCCTTGTGTGACTTGAATTGAAAATAGCCTAAACTTGACGGACCTTGTTTTAAACTTCAGAAACTATATATAAATGAGTCATCTTCCAGATGTCTTCATTTCTGCTCCTTTTCTTCAACGTTACATGCAATCTCCAGGGAGACTCCACGTACACTCCTTTCTCATTTCACTTCTCTTCCTCTCTGGGTTAGTGTTAGGTGTTCCATCGATTGAGTTCTTCTCTTTTCTCTTCTCTGTCTATGGTTTGAGGTGAGTGGGTTTTTCATTCTGTTTCTCCAATTGGATCTCCCATCTCTCTCTCTCTCTCTCTCTCTCTCTCTCTCTCTCTCTCTCTCTGTGTGCATGCTCATGGATTGTGTTTTGCTTTGCTTTGTTTGGATTTTTAGTTGATTTGGAGCTTGACTTCAGTGATTTGACAGAGCTTTGAGGCAAGTATAAGTACAGGATTGTATAACACATATGGGTATTTTGTTTGATTGCTTTGATTTCTTCCTTTTTGTTGTATGGGATGTTTTACAGCCAAATTCTAAGATGTTGGGATCAATTGAGCTTGTTTTGATACGTTTCTGTACAACTTCTCAGTTTCTGTACTCAGCTCGATTTCGTGTTCTGTAATGTACGGCTAAGCCGTAATTGCGTACGGCTCAGATTCCAGAGACTTGGATTTTTGAATTTGTTCTACGGCTAGGCTACAGCTAAACCGTACATTGCTCTACGGCTGAGCCGTAAGCTAGCCGTGACCCAGCCGTGAATTTCCACACTGATCAGTCTAAACTTTTTTATTCCAGTACTCCTACGGTGAAGCTACGGTTAAGCCGTGGATTGGTCTACGGTTAAGCCGTGAACTCCACCGTATCTCAGCTGTAAAATATATCAGATCAAAGGTGGAAGATGACCAGTTTAGCTGTGTTTTGAAGGAAACCACGGTTAAGCGGTAGTGCATATTACGGCTAGTCCGTAAGCTGTCTACGGCTAGGCCGTAGGTCACCCACGGCTAAACCGTAAGACCTGGAAAAAATCTGAAATAAACTTAGGATAATGGTGTGACCTTGTAGGGCTCTCACATAGGCTAACCACACATGTAAACCGGCCTAATGGATTCTTTGGACGCATGAATAGTCTATTAGGCTGCGACTTATTCATGTGAGCGTTGATTCACTGTTAAGCACCTCCCCATGGGTGTTAGTTTAAGGGACTTAGGTGCACGCGAGGATTACAGTGCAACACTTTGATGGCAACGGTGGATCGAATAACTTAAAATTACATCAACATGCACGGTTAGTGACAATGAACAATTAGATTAGGGTTGACTTCTAATTAACCTTGATTCCGTATTAATCTGAGATGCATTGCATATTGCTTACAGTTGTACCCTCTGTTCTGCTGATCTATATCTATGCATTACGAGATCATTTTGCGTTCGTTCTGTATATTTGTTTTATTCTTCGGTTTGTGCTAGACTTTGATCTATGTTATGCTTTGACGTATTTTACGCTATGCTCTGTCTATCTCTGGCTTTGTAACTCTATGATTCATTGGGTATTCCCAAGTGGCTCTGCCCAGAGATTAAAATGTGAGGTTAAGATCCGGTCCTTGTCATCGGTGAGTCCAAAGCGGATAATCTCCCTTCATTTGGATTTGATTTAATTGGTATTAGTCTGGCTCTACTCAACCTCAGCCCTAGGATACCCGACGGGGTTAACTATGGCTTAGTTCTTTGTATCTCTGTATCTCTATATCGCTACAGTGTTGCTTTGTCTTGGGACCCCAGAACCCAGGAAACCGAGACCCACTTGTACCTTGGCCCGGTCAGTGGTGTTCTCATCTGTCTGCTTTGCTCTGCTCTCTATGTGAGAGAATATGGTTAACGTAGTAGCCACCCAGTTCAGTATTTTCTATGCTTTGATTCATTTATCATGTTTACTTCTATGCACGATTTGCTTAGCATACTAATATGAAACTCTGTATATTTTGTACATCATGATTTTGTCGTGTACTCAGACCTGTATCTGGTTTTATAGTATTATATCTATCTTCATCTTTTCCGTTCTGCATTTGTTTTGGCTTCTGCTATTTTTCTTTTGTTGCTTGCTATGATATGTACAGCTTCCGCGTACGCTTAATTCGCACGTGTTAGATCCCTTGTGTGTGTGCATCTAGACTGGATTTGGATGCACATGCACGGGAGTACGTGTGTCACTGGTTTGGCTTTTCGTTAACCCCAATCACTGGGCTCGGGTTGTGACAATTTCCCTCTTTCTCTTCTCCTTGATTAAGCCAAGCTAGAAGGGGGGAGCCGTAGAGCATCTGTCTTCAAGGTATGCATGGGTGCTGGTTTCTTCTTCCTCTTCTCTTTCTTCACACCAGTTATGGACTTACACTCATGCCACTCTCTTTTTTTCATGCATGGTGATTAGGAGTGGATTTGGACGTTGGTTTTATGCCCAAGGACAACAATTGGTGTGTTAGAACTCAATTGAGGCAAGTATAAGCATAATTTGTATGAACCCATATTGATATATGCTTGAATTTGAATGATTCTCATGATCTTGCATGCAAAGTCTATTTACAACCCAATTTGAGTTCATTTCCCTCTCTTAGATGTGTTTTTGTGGTTTTGATGCCTTTTCAGTTCTTCTGTATCAGATTCAGAAATCGACCCAGTGCATGTACGGTTAAACCGTGAAATATGCTACTGTTGAGCCATAAAGTGCACTATGGCTAAGCCGTGAACCTAACCGTAGATCAATACAGGGTGTGTCTAAAAAAAACTGAGAGTATGCAAATCTGCAACTCTTCTACGGCCCAGCCACAGCTAAGTCGTGAAGTCTTCTACGACTAAGCAATAAGATGCTTTCGGCTAAGCCGTAAGGTTACCCACGACTGAGCTGGAAGACTTGAACGAGTAAGAAAACTAGGAAGAAATGAGACTTTGTAGGACCTTTAAGGTAGAAGGTAGGCAACCTCAACTTGCCCAGTGGAGTATGGTAAGCATGCGTGAATGATCTCGAGGGCCATGAATCATTCATGTTCGTTATCCAGTTGTTAAGCACCTCCCCATGGGTGTTGGTTTAAGGAACTTTGGTGCAACCGATGATGCAATGTAACACTAGACAACGGTACATCGAATGACTTAAACTACATCATCATGTACGATTAGAAACACTGGATAACTAGATTATGATTGAATAGTAAATAAAGTTGATTCGATAATGATCGCTTGCATGGCATCTCGCATTACGAATATTGACCTCCACTCTTCAGCATGATTAATCTATTTGATTTGAACATCGAATTATTGACTTCCTTACTATGTTCCAGCACCTTGAGTATGCACATATGTTATTAAGCTTGCACGTATGAAATATGTTCTTGAGTATGCACGTATGATATGCTTGTCACGATATGCATGATCTACTCAAGGTCAGTACATGATTGACTCTGCATGGTCAGGCACTATTCAGCCTCAGCCTTAGGATCCCGATAGGGTGAATTTGGTGTAGTTTATATTGCCTTGCTGCAGTGAGGACACGTCTTGGGGAATCCGGACCCCAGGAACCCAAGACCCATCGTACCCTGGCCCGGTCGATGGTGTTCTCAGTACAGATATAAGATCTATATTTTGGGAGTATATGGCAAATGTAGTAGCCAACTAGTTATGTACACAACATGTATACCTTGATTCAAATGGCATGCTTTATTTACTGCACAACCGCTTAGTATACGGACTTAACCTGCTATGATTTACATCATGTTCTTTAGTCTACTAGACACAATATGTGTTAATTTGTTATTGCTTATACTTTGCTGAATTGTTGTACTCACGAGTTGTCCTTGGTGTTGCAGGCTCAGATACCCAGATCGACCCCTAGTCTGTCAACCAGACTTCAGGGGAGGTCCCCAATGTCCCATCCGAACTAGAGGAGTGGATGTAGTCACTCCATCGGAGAGCATCATGGACACATTTGCATATGGGTCTTCTTCATTTTGAGATTTGTCACGATTGGATCCAGTCATGATTTGTATATGTATATTTTACTTCCTTTTGTAAAACCTTTATCTCTATATGTCATCTCTTGTCTCTATACTCTGTTCTTGTATTTCTTGTATTGTGTTTGATACCTACAGCTTCCGCGTATATGTTTGGCACATGTGAATCTTCCCTTGTGCGTGTGTATTTAGACCGGGTCTAAGTGTACAGGCACGGGAGTACGTGTGTCATCGGTTAAGCTTCTACTAACCTCCGATCTCCTGGGCTCGGGTTGTAATACTTTCCTCCCTCTCTTTTCCTCATCTTTTCTTTTTAGTGCAAAAAAAAAAATAGAGAACTAATTTGGGTATTCTATAGCACTTTTTTAGAACTAGCCGAGAAGAGTTTTAAAAGAATCTTTGTACTAACCATGATAACATCAATAAAGTTTACGTTCTTTACAATGGAGGAGTAGATTTTTGGGTTGGAGCACAATGATAAAGTTAAGTGATTTTACTTTCAATTTCTATTTTTAATTTATTCTTTTAATATCTCTATAATGCATGCTTACAATAATAGATCTGTTATCGTGCCTCAGGCAAACTTCTATTTTATGTTCATAATAAATTATTTTCTAATCAATTATTCTTAATTTGATAAAATATGCTTAGGCTTATATGCTTTTGATATTTTATTCATAATTTGATAAATGATGCTTAAAATAATTTTTACTTTAATGAGGTGATGGAGATCTTTGATTCTTTTTATTAAAAGTTCGTTTTTTTTTAAAAAAGAAAAAAAATCCTCCGGATCAGAAACATTGAGTTGTTTCTAATCTAAGTTATTTTAGAGACTAAAGATTAAATTAAATTGCATAGATTGGTTATTAGATTCATTTACTACATTCTTTACTGCTCTGATATATTTTTATCATCATTAACATCAGTCCAGTGGTTTAATTTTGACTTCTCATTCATTTCTTGATATATTTTGATTCATATTTATTTTATTGTTTGAAAAAATTAGATTAAAAAAAGAGAAATTTCAAAAAGTACTCCATGTGAGGATCGACCTATACTTGCCATTGTTTTAAAAAGACAACTGTGTACTTGCAGTTTTAAGGAATTGAATTAATTTCACATCCCCCCACCCCCCCCCCCCCCCCCCTCTAATGGCAAATAATTTACAAGTGTGGTTACCTAAATTCAAAAGCCTTTGTAAAAATAACTTGTGGTTTAGACACTTATACTAATTATGGATCAATTTTTATGTCAATTATGAACAAAAGAGGGAAATAGTTGCAAACCATGTCAAGTATATGTGTATGTATGTTTTTTTAGATTTGCAAGTTCTTTTTTTTTTTAAAGGTCAAATATCAATGTAATTTTTTTATTTACTGGGTAGGTTATTAGTATTGTTTTATTAAGTTTTGTCTATGAATTATTAAAGGGGGAGATTGGTAAAGGTCTTTTAGTATTAACAAATTCATGGGTTGTGGACAAAACTTGGGATCCAATCCAGTTGTAATTTTCATATTTTATATTGGATTGTAGCATGAGTTGTTGGATGAGCTAAAGTGAAGAAACTGAAGAAAAAAAAAAAGAAGAAAAATTTGTGAAGAAATTAAACCAAGACTGAAGTGTTGTGTGCTTGAGTGAGCACCATATTTGCTCAAGTGGATCTGGGAAAAATTGTTACCAGAATTAAAGCTCACTTGAGCAAACTACTTGCCTACTTGAGAGAAGGATGAAAAAAACTCAATTCAAACTGTGCAAGTCACTTTTCTTTTTCAATTGGGATTGATTGTTTGAATTCGATTGTAACTCTAAAATTAAGGCACGGATATTAGGTTTTAAAAAGGGTTATTCTCTCAATCTTAAGTATGTTATCTCCATATTCTAACCCTAAAAAACCTATTGGAAATCTTTTTTACTATTTAAAGTAATCAATGGAGAGCTGTGATGATTTTGAAGGACATCTAGACATTTGTTGCTACTGCTCTTATAAAAGATTGATCATCTTGCGACATCAAGGAGGGTTGATTCAAGTATGGGGAGCAATGAACGGCGTAGTCATCGTCGAGAAAAACTATAGTCCTTAAGTTGAAGTCAATTGGAGAAGGGTTTGTGAGCATATCTTGTAATTGCTCAATCTTAAAGTGTTTAGTTTTCATTAGACTAGGTGATAGGTTTTGTAGTTTTATTTTATTTTTTTTGTTCAATTTTTACATAAAAATTCATTGTGTCTTCTTCTTTGGTGTGATTGATTGATTGATTTACAGTTGTTTTAAATTACACTTATGAGAACTTCATACTAGGAATCCGGATTGAAACTTTGAACTCATCATCTCCGCCGGTTTTAGAAAACCCTCACAAAGAATGAAAGAGAAAGTAACAGATCATGGTAGATTTTCTTCCCTTAATGAGAAAAGAGGAATCAAGACCAATCACTATGTTTTTCCAATGCCTTAATACGAGCATGAATGAAAACTTGTGATATATTTTGCCAGTGTTGTGTGTTTTCTTCTCTTCTGCTTCGACATGAAATGAATCTAAGGCTTTGACATGATCCCCACCTCATAAATTGTTGAGGGATTATTGTGAGAGAAGAATTAGGAATAAGTGAGAGGATTGCATGGAACTTTAGCTGGTGGAAGGTTTTTGGGAAAGGTCTTCTTGGGCCTGGTGGCCGCAAGGTTGGACAAAGTGAGGAGTCGTCTAAAATACTCTATAAGAGGGAACGAAATCTTGAAATTCAAAAGAGAGAGGAAGGGATGAAAACAATGCAGTGGGATCGCTGTAAACTTGGACAATGTATTAAAAAAAAATTGGAAACACTAATTCCTGAATGGAACACTTTATCCCTCTTATTCGGGCCAAGCATTGGGCTCTCTACCATTAAAGGCAGCTCATCTCATATAATAAATAAGCCAAGATGTAAAATCAGGCTCAAGCTAAGTGTTAATACCTAACACCCAAGGCCAGCCCTCGACCACCCCTAAGTAAGGAACTTATGTGTTGTATCCTAACTAAGGTTGTAAATGGGTATCCAAATATCCAAATTAAAGTTTTCAATTTTTAGTAAAGCATGTATGGAACATATTTTTGGATATGGGAGAAAGTTGGTTCCAAATCTGGAACCAAGCATATATGTGTAACATTTGGATCCAGAATCGATCCATGCATTTTCCAACCAGAGAATACAGATCTGGGACAATTACATGCATATGTTAAAATATATGTGAGTTAAATGCCTACATAGCTTGAGTAATACAGATATCTGAAGATTAATGTGGTTTTAATCATTCACCATTTAATACGGCCAAATGTATTTTTAAAACATTTAGTTTAAAGCCCTTTTATCTAATTATACTAATGCACTTGACGTTTTATTTCTGATACATATCTTTTTTTTTTTTTTTTCATTCGGTTGATGTTGGATTTGGATAAACTAATTTGATTTCATGTTAGATAAATGTTTACATCGACCATGTTTCACCCGGACTTTGACGTGTTTGCAACTTTAATCTTGATCTAGCATGAACTTTAAAAAAAAAAAAAAACCAACTAGTTTCATATATGGATTCAATATAAGAAATGGAATGCATGGGTGTGACTGAATAAAAGAGATTCAAATAAAAATCTTCAATATACAAGTGGGGTTATTAAATGCTCTTAAACATGAATATAACTCAAGGTATATAGGCTCTTAAAACCTATATGTACTTTTAATATGTGGATGTAATCATCCCTGATATTAAGTCGGAATACTGAAGGATCCAAATCTGAATTTTTCATTATCATTTGCACGTGTGAGAGCTAGTGCAATAATGGACAACAAGAATACTGATAAGATTTATTTTCTATCTATTAAATACTCACACACTCTAAATCGACAGTACAATTAATAATGATTAAAGCGGGCGTTTTGGACTGAATTTTGACTTTGTATTGAGCCCAGCTAAAACGCTAAAAATATATAAGTAGTAAGATTTGAACTCATGATTTTTTTGTTTTTTAAATAACCACTGCAACACACAATACAAACATGTAATTAATTATAAAAAAATGACAAAGAGTAATTAGATGGAGTAGATATCCTAACCACGTGCCAAGTTGTTATACTAGTGTTCAATTATAGAGAAGTTATTATGTTAGTGTTTCATTATAAGAGAGAGAGAGAGAGAGAGAGAGATGCCTCGTCATTGAGTTATCAATGAATTTCTAAAAATATAGAGAAATTAAAAAACCAAAACCATTAAAAATTAAAAGACTTTTGGAAAAGATGATAACAGATAAAAGAATATTCGGTAATGATGATACTCACAAATAAAATAAAAAATCATTAAATATGAGAAAGACCATGATACGCAGCTTAAACTAAAGAAAATAAAAGGCTTGAAAATTAATATATATTTATATACATATAATTTAACATATTTCATGAAATGGCTAAAATAAACAAACATGGTTTAGATTGGAATTAGAAATTACAGTGTTTAATGAGAAATGCAGGCACTAACATAAAATACAACTAAATGTACAAGAACTAATGGAGAAGTATGGATGAACTCCAAAGAAAAAAAAAACGTAATAGAACTAGGAGTGTAAATCTGGGCGGGCCGCCAGGGCCTAGCATGAAATGGGCCTAGAGCTGGGCTAGGGGGCATGGGTCACGGATGGTACGGCCCAGTATGACATTTATATTTGAAAAAACACTTATTTCTTTTATATAAATTAAATATAAGATTTAAAATAATTGAAGTTTGTCTTATCATTTGTAAATTAGCATCCATATTTGTGCATTTATTATATTAGTTTCAATTTTATTTCAAGTGGAAAATCCTAAAAGTTCATAATGTCTCATTCAATTTATTTAAGAGAATCTTAAAAAATTTTAAAAATTAGGATAGGCATGTGGACTGGCTTATGGGCAGCATGGCTTAGCTCGACTTGACATAACTTGGACTGTGCTAGGTTGACCTCCCTAGCAGCTTGAGCACGGCAGATACAGCCTATGAAATTGCACAGGCTGGCATTACACAACCCAAGCACGTTGGGGCCGGCGACACGGCTCATTTTACACCACTAAATAGAGCTAAGAGAATAACTAAATAAAAAGAAAATTTTAGGTAAACTATCCTACTAACTAGTTGAGAAAGTAACCTAAAAAAGTTACATGCAATGAGAATTAGCTTTTTTTTTTTTTTTTTGATAAATTTAGGTTTTTGCAGTAAATAAAAGAAACTAAAGGGGCAAACTATATCTCATCTAAAAAGTATCCACACTTAAATTGTTTGAGGAATTAGAAAGTCCTGAAGATCCCTACTTTGAAATTGTTTACGGCCTCACCCAATACATGATGCTAATATATGTTGTTGTGTATCCAAAATTTTACCAATGAGCAATAGTAAGGATGCAGGTGGACTAGTTATCATTAAAAAAAAATCTCATCTAAAAAAAAATAAAAAGTAAAGATGTAAGATATAAACTAGAAAGAGGCAGATCTAGGCGATATGATGGAAGAACATCTTTACATTTACATATGGAATTTACATTTAGAAGGGTAGGATCCTACAGCTGTGTGCAAGATACTTCTGTTGCAGTAGCAATCCACGTGAAGTACTAAACTGAGTGAGGGATCACCAGCCTTTCCACCCAGCTTCCCATCAAACGCTCCGTGACATGTGTAAGCAGGAGGGAATTGAAAACGGAATGTATCAAAATTATTACTTGGGTAGATCATCAAAACTCGTTTGGCATCTGTACTTTTACTCTGATGGGGGCCATGGGGCCATCTAAAATTAGAAAAATGTGTTTGTTATTAGAAAAAAAAAACTTTTGCCCCTACTGTTTTTTATACCCTGTGGATTTTATTTTCAAAAGACCAAGTCTTCTCATTTTAAAAGAATTTACATCTATTTCTCTAAAGTGCACAAAGATTAAAATCATGTGCGAATTGCTTTCATTTTTCAACAAATTTTTACGCTCGTTAGACATTTAAAGAAGCAAAATTTGAGAATAGAGATTTCTAAGTTGCACATAACGCCTGCTTATAGAGCCCTTTTTTTATAATTTTTTTTAAGAATTTGGAGTGTTGGTTTTTTTTTTCTTTTTTTTCATAAGTTGGTGTGATGGCTTATCCATTGGTATTTGAAATGCTATTTTTTCTTTCACCAAACTCTAAATTCGAATTAAATTTTTTTTAGCTAACCATTCCTACCAAAATGTAAAAGTGTTAGTAGGAGTAGTGAAAATATTTTTCAATATTCCACATCAGGTGTAGCCCACTTCTCAATACTCCATTGAGGTGAATTTGAATTGGCACACTTTTAGTAATACGCATTTTTCTAATGTCGAGTCGTTTAGCTTGAAATTCGAACTTATGACTAATTGGCTTAAATACAATAATAAATGTCTTTATCTAATCATTTCTACCAAAACATCAAGTTGTAATTAGAGGTAGCCAAAATACTTTGCAATATTCCGATCAAGTTCTAACAATCGAAAAAGTTTCAATTGATTTTTTTGAAATTTTTAAAATTTTAATCTCTATGTATTTTATTGGAATTTCAAATGCTCCCAAAAAAAATTTAAAATTTCACCTCAAGCGATAGCTATGGGAGAATTTGTAACCTACCAGACATGAATTTGAAAGAAATAAGCACTGGTCATCCAATTTTTGGAACAGAAGAAAACTTATGATAGCAGTTCTCCAAGAAGATTGGACGGATGCGATTAGCTGTACTCCCTCAGTAGTTGAGGCCATCAGATCAATGCCAATGGCACTGGATTTTGTGGCGCACCCCGTTAATAATTAGCTCGTACAGCCTGCCATACATCGTCCTTAGACACTGTATGCATGTCCATATTCCCTGGCCACCCAAATAGACTATACTTTTATTTGTTAGGATATTTATAACCTTTGTCGCGATCAGATCACCTTAAAGGCTGGGAGCCTGGGAATGGGGAGTCCAGATACGTGCGGGGACTATTTCCTCACTTAATTTTAATTTGGAAAGAAATTTATTATATGAAAGTAAAAAGGGATTCAGTACACCCATATATAAAAAATAAAAAATACCTAAACTATATGCACCATCTTTTCTCCCTACTCACTATTCTCACCTCCTCTTCTCTCCTCCTCTTCCTCACCTCCCCATCCAACGAAAGTTGACAGCTCTAGTGGAGAGAGCCACTGGATCTCCCTTCTCTCCCTCTCCCTCCCATACCTCTTCCTCTCCTCTCTTCCCTTGGCCACTTCTTCTCCTCTCCTCTCCTTTCCCTATTCCACTTTGGACCTGTTTGACTGTACGAGGTTGAACATTGCACTTTTGTTCGGCTTTATAGGGCCAAACAAAAAGAGAATGTTCGGCCAAAACCGCTCGAACAGTCAGGAGGGGTGGGGAGGGAGAGAAAGCGGATCGGGGAGGGAGAGGAAGAGGAAGAGGCAGGGAGAGGGAGAGAAAGGAAGGGGGAGAGAAAAGAAGGAGGAGGAAGAGGAAAAGGGGGAAGGAAGGGAGATTCAGCGGCGGCCAAAGCCTTTAATCATGGTTGGGAGAAAAGCCGGGGGGGGGGGGGGGGGGGTTAGTTTAGGCATTTTTATTTTTATCTTTATTTTTTGTTAGTGTATTGAATTCCTTTTTGTTTTCATATAGCAAATCCCTTCCAGAATATGAGGTTTTTTCTGAGACCAATGCTATAAATTCAATATTACTAGGGCACACCTTTAAAAACCTTTTGGCAAGAAATTATTTTCCCCACCTTACTTTCTCAATATAGGGAAAATCTCAATTTCCCTCATTGGGAGGTCCAGGTTTTGAACCGAGCATTCTCCTTGTATATGTGAGTTTTTATTATCTCACATTTGTGAGTTATATCAATGTATCATTGCATGTGTGAGTTGTGTTTATATATCATTGCATGTGTGAGTTGTGTTTATATATCATCGCATGTCCGAGTTTCCATCACCTCGTTTATGTGAGTTGTGTTTGTCTCCTCGCATGTGCAAGTTCTCATATCTTCACATGTGTGAGTTGTGTGTGTATCTCCCACTTGTGTGAATCCTATCACCTCACTTCTTTGATTCTATAGGCTCCTAGCGAGGGTTTTAAAAAACAAGAATTAATGTACAAGGTTGATTTTTTGTAGTGTTTATTTTTCTACCATATAATGTGTCTTATGTGAATTTTAAATCTTAGAGTAGATTGAGATGACAAGAAATACAAATCTGTCAAACTATACAAAACTTGTGGGGGGGGGGGGGGGGGTGCGTGTTTGGGTTCATTTGTCGATTAAGAACATGAAAATGAGATTTGTATATGTGTAATTTAAAAGTAAATTGTCGTCAGGTGATGGCTCAGTTGGTTTGTCATAGGTTTGCTTTTCAAGGTTTTGAGTTCGACTTCCGCTCCTTACATTATATAAGTAATATGTGTGCAACCATATATATATATCCACCTATAAATAGTTTTTACTTATCAAAATCGGATTACCCACTAACTAGAGGCCAAAGGTCTAAATACCCCAGGGCGTAAAGGCTTAAAGGTTGAATTAGCGAAGGATACCTTGGATTTATAAACAAATCTTTTAGGTCAGCATGGTAACTCACCATCTTACAAAGAGGGCAACATAGTGGGGATAGTGGATGCTCACAACACTACAAAAAAAATATAATAGGTGGCGAATAGGATTTGATCCTCGACCCATTAGAGTCAAAAATGACATTTGGAGGCCTATTGGTGCCTTGAGGTGGGCCGAAAACATGAGGTGGGTCTTGCGTCTGCAGAGGTGGGTCTCACCTCTAGGACACCCGGGTGCACTGTGCATAGGTGTCCAAGCATGCAATACGCAGCTGAATGTTTTCCCTATTTTCTATACCTCTTCTACATTCTTTTCTGCATGTGACACACCAATGAGCACAGATAAAACTGCATGTGCGTGGTGTGAACAAACGGCCCCACAAGTACTCTATTTGCCTGCAAAGATGATTAAAGCCACCGATTGGTTGGTGTAGGTCATGAATCTCTGTCGCCTTCATATCTTCAGGGGACATTTTCATTTTAAGTATGAAAATAGCTCCAATAAAGTTGTTAGGTTAAATATGTCCAATGGCCACTGGTTGTTTAGTTTTACATTTAGAGGTCAATATCATGAGGTCCCAAGTCTTATGTTTCTAGCTTTTCATCGCAAGCATTACTTGCTTGTCTGATGAGCACTTCCTCGCCGTCATCCAACAAAAGCAACTACCCTTTAGCTTAAGAGAAAGTTGCAGGCCACAGAAATAAACAAAGGTAATGTATGATGTTTACTGGATTTTTTGGATGGACATCAATAAGTCATCATCAGGCATCGGCTACTTTCTTCGTCAAGGAAACTAGTACATTCTTCTTACCTAGATAAAGGCATAACTGTAACAAGAACTTTAAAAAGGCATAATCTTTATTAAAATGACTTGAGTTATTGAACTGGCAATTATTAAAAAAAATGACTTAAGTTTAACATACTAATGGCCGTTCTTTATGGGAATGAGAACGCAGCTGTGGAAGAGGGTGCTTGTACGATGAGTGGATTGCGCTCCACAGGTTTTACATTTTTTTTTTTGCAAGAAAACAGAATCTTGCTTTCTTTTCCCTCTTATGAGAATTTTAGATCCTCAGTTCATCTTTTTCTTCTTCAATGGAATGCTTGCCAAACTAAAGCAGTTTTCCTTTTTGTTGTGGAATTCTCTTATTACATAAATAAATGTACCCTAATAATGGTAACTTCACTAGCAAAGTGAAGTGAAGTGATGGATCAAATTAAGAGGCTAGAAAAGAATAGGGGTCAAATAGAAAATTAAAGACATTGTATTATTTAGTGAAATGAGTATGTAGCTTTTTTTTTTAAAAGAAAATTATGACCTTTTAGTCAGCTAGCTACTTTTTAACTTTTTTTTTTTTTTTTGGTAAAAAGTTGAGTTGGTTTTTGAAATATAGTTTATTATAATTTGACCTTTTTTCTTTTTCCGTATCTTGAATCATTTTTTTATCTCACTTCACTGGTAAAGTAATTTGTCAAACAGGTAATGAGCCTATTTATTTGTAGGGTAGAGTAAAATGAAGTAAAATAGATTGGTAAATCAAGAGAAAAATGGAGGACGTTGGTTGTAAAAGCATAAAATGAAAAAAAAAGTACTTTTAATTATACAAAATGAAAAAAAAAAGTGCTCTTTTATTTTTTGTACTTCAACTAAGGGGCTGGTCCTAAGAGACATAAGAACAAAAACCCACTCACGTGAAAAAGATAGCCTGCATACACAGAAAAAAGAGGTATAGCCAGAGTTTGACCCTAGACATCTAGGTAAGAACTGCCACTCATTATCACTTGGGTAAGGAGCTTTTCTTGATAAATAAGGTGTTTTTAAAATAAACAAATTGACAAAAAACAGTACTTTGAAGAAGCATAAAATGACAAAATGGTGCTTTTACTCAGCTGTCTCCATTTTATATTATTTTTTATTTGACACTCAATTGTATTTTATTTTACTCCATCCTGCAGATAAATAAGAACCTCTTTCATCAAAGTCCCATCCAAGGGCGGTGCTACAAAAAGGCCAAGATATGATCAAGGGAACTCATTCACAACTAGTGCCATAAGTTAAACAAAATCAATGACATAAAGAGATTGTGCATGACGAAGGTTGTACAATTCTAGACTAAACCGTTATTGGGCCTAATATTTATTTAGCATAATTGTAACCCATAAGCTTAAAGTTAGGCCCTCTGTAGCAATTTTTAAAACATATCTGCCCCTAATTCAAATATGTTTAGGAGATAGGTTGAGCCTTGCAATATTCAAAGAACTATATTAGATTGCTTAACAATCAGAGAATCCTTAATAATAGGATATTTAGAGGCCAGTTCCTACTTTTCACGTTCTTACTACGTCAAATCCATGTTAATTTATATTAAATTACCAGGTCCCTCATTTTGATTATTTTTTTGAACAGAGGTCTTTTCATTTTTTGTAAAGGATATTTCATACTGAAAATGCCCTTGAACTAGTTTGTTACATTATTCCTACGATTTAGATGCTAAAATTACTTTTTCATAGTTTTAAATTAGAATCGTTCAATCTGGTTGCATTTTTTTGAAGCATCATTTATGTTATTCTTCTCTCCTTTCTTCTTACTTCTATGTCTTTTTTGTTTGGTTCTTTTATTTTCTTCTTGTTTATGTCGTTTCTTTTGTTCTTTTATAATATCTATTCATTTTCATTTGTTTGTTAATTGATGGAGTTTTTTTTATTGATTTTCTTTCGTTGTTCTTTGTTTTTTGAATTTTTTTTTGTTCATGATATTGCATATCTAGTTTTGATTATGAAAATCTTATCGGTTTATAGTTGTAGTTTAATTTTGCATTATGAAATAACAATCAGATCTAGTTTCACGATTATAACAAACCATACATTTATTTGTTGTTTATAGTGGATAATGATGCATATCTAGCTTTGATTATTGATCTGATGTGTTTTATAATATATATGGATCTAATGCATTTCATAATATATATTCTTGGATATCTTATCTGTTTGTAAAAGTATTTTTATTTTGTTCATTGATGTTCCAGTTTGTTTATAGTGATAATTAGATCTAGATCGTGGATTTGATGTCTAAAATAATATCTATTCTTTGAGTTTATAGCAAACATATTGATTCACAAGTTTAAAACGGATGAAAGTCATTTCACTACCCATTTTGAATTTCATCTGCTTAGTTTTTTATATAATATCAGATTTGTTTGCGATTTTGGAAACAATTGAAGCTATTTTACATTAAAAAATGGATTTCATCTGTTTTAGATGTCTGTAATTATATCTGTTTGAATGAATAATCTCTATTTTATTTTTAATATATCATATATTGTTGATGCAGATAGAATTTCAAACATTGTTTGTTTTATGTAATAAAATGTACTCCATTTTCAAACATAGTTCAGACAAATAGAATTAAGAATTTCAAACAACTTTCAATTATTTATAATTCTATTTATTTGAATGTGTGATATATATGTAGATTATTTCGATACATTTATATATGTAGATTATGTAGATACATACTTATGTTTGAAATTTGATCTCTATTTTATTTTCAACTTATTGTTGTTTGTTGAGACAGATATAATTTCAAACATGGATTTTATCTATTTGTATTTAGAATAAACTGACTGATACGTGTTACAAATTTCATTTTAAAAAACACAGCAGTAAACATATATAATTGGAAAACACAGTAGCAAACAGATAAAATTGAAAAAAAAAACAGCAGCAAACAGATAGAATTGAAAGATTTAGCAGCAAACAGATAGAACTGAAAAATATAGCAACAAACAGATAGAATTGAAAGAAATAACAGCAAACAAATAGATTTGAAAAACATAACAGCAAACAAATAAATTTGAAAAACATAGCAGCAAACAGATAGAATTAAAATAAACAACAGCAAATAGATAAAATTAAAAGCAACAACAGTAAACAGATATAATTGAAAAATACAACAGCAAATAGATAGAATTGAAAGAAATAGCAGCAAACAGATAGAATTAAAAAATACAGCAGCAAACAGATAGAAATGAAAGAAATATAAAAAAAGAAAAGACAATTAACAGATACAATTGGAACAAAGTATAAGCAAATGATCAAATTCGAAAGAAACATAAAGAAATATCAAACAACTAACAGATATAATTGTAAAATACTGTAAACTACTTGAGCTTGAGGAATCTATTTGTTTATATGATATAATTATAAAATCTATAATTTTATTTGTTATAATAGATGAATCCATCTGTTTGTTATTTCATGATGTACATAAATGAATGTTAAGTTTATGAGTTGAATTTAATTGTGTGAGTTATAAACAAAAGTAGACATCTTTTATTAACCAAATTGATGTGGAAAGATCATAAACTCACCTTTTTTTAAGCTTATGGTTTGAAAATAGATTTTATTTGTTTGGTATAATGAAATTTAAAAACAATTTCATTTGTTTGGTATAATACTATTTAATGCAACATATAAAATACTAATTGTCTTAATAGAGATTTCATTTGCCTGCTTTTATAATCTTGCATGAAATAAATGGAATATCAACCACTTGGATAATCATTTTATATATTTGTTATAATTTTCTATATAGGCAACAGATACAATTGCAAAAAACTCCAAGCTGATCTGAGTTATAAATAGATCAGTTTGATCTATTTTGAAACATTAATAGTACGAATCATTCTCGAATTTGAGTAGTTTTTTACTTACCTGATATTGTAATCCAGGGATGAGACAATGAAGGAGATTCTCATATTTGTATTCTAAGTTGCTCGATTTTGTGGCTTGATGAGAAGAATTTGCTGGATGCGATGATATTTTCGTCGTCTACAAGCTTGAGTTACAGCAAAATGAAAATGGTGTGGTCTTGAAACGTTGAATTTCAAATGTACATACTTAATAATAAAGAGGGTCATTTTTTAAAAATACTTTTGCTTTTTCAACTTAGGGACCTAACGTAGTATTCAATATTTTGCTGGACCTATGATGTTTTGGAAAAAAATATCTATAGACCTTTGGTTGTAGCTTCCATAAATAATAAGGCCTGATATAGCACGAGCACCTACAACACTCGATCCAATCCAGGCCAGCAAAGCCCCATAGGAATCTATGAATTGTAGATGGACAATTTTATAGTTTGACTGACAAAATTTTAAAATTTTATTGGAAGATTCTCTACTTCTTATTTACTTTCCTTCATGATGTGGGCCCTATATTCATGGGGTTCTGGTTGTGAGTGCTTTCGACTTTTACAATGTATTTCTATAGATTTTGTAGAAATGAAAATGTTTACAATGAAAGCATTCTTGGGCCTCTATATTCTTGGAGCTCATGTCATGAGTACTTTTAACTTTTGTAGCATATTTGTGTAGTGTTGGCCAAAATGAAAGTATTACTTCCACTTTTCCACACAATTATGTTCTTTATCACTCTAGTGAAAAACACTATTCTTGAATTTCGCCAAAATTTATAATACTTTTGCTGACTTTTCTCAGGAAAATGTGTTTGCATTAATCAAAGGCTTTCATAAAAAAAATATCTCGCTTTTATTTTTTGATTTCTTAGAAAAATGGTTACACAAATGTGCCTCGGTCATCTTTTCATTTAGATACATGTGCCCAAAAAACGTTAATAATGGTTCAACACAAGGTTTTGAGCCAAATGTTCTTGAGGCACCTTTGCGCCACACTATAGAAAACCATGAACTATCTTTTTTGCGTTATTTGGAAAACCAATTCCCCCTCCCTAATTATGAACACTTTCTCACTAAATCATAGGAGCTGCACCAAACATGAAACTTTTATATTATGGAAAAGTTTTTCCATTTTTCATGCTTTTTTTAATGAAAAAGTAGTAGCACAAATGTGTCCCTTGGAGTGCACTAATCATCAAATTTATGACTTAGTGGGGCTTACTTTCCATTGGCAATGTCCCCAACGCTAGGACATAAATTGCTCGCGGGCTTCACCACTTATTTGAGATCTATTGCCTAGATAACAAAAAAATAAAAAACAAAATGTAGATAGGAAAATTGTAACCCCTTTAGTTTAAATACAAAACAAATAACAAACCTATTTGTCCCAATTTTCTTTTTAATTTTTCTAAACAGGCCCAAATTTAAATCTAGAACCCACCTAAGTGCTAAAACCAAAGGTCCATACTCAGATCAAAGTGGGCTGGGCTTGGTCCGGCCCAAACAATTGACCCAAAAACAGTGGCAGTCACGGGGAATCGATTCCCATCACGAGCTACGTACTGTATCAAAGTGTAAAAATATATAATTACAATGAACCCCTTGAAGTATAATATAAATACATGAAGTCTTTTTTATAATTACAACGAGCCCCTTGAAGTATAATATAAATACAAGAAGTCTTTTCTATAATTACAATGAGCCGCTTGAAGTATTATGTAAATAAAAGAAAGTCCTCCCAATCGCGATGTCGCTATTTACTCACAACCCCTTTGTCCACCACGCCGATTAATCTTGCATTCCCTCAATCAACAACTCACATTAAATCCGTACAAACCGCATGACCCTCCCAACGGTCTCAGTAATGATCACATCCTCCACAAAACCATCAACAGTCAATTTTCCCACTCCATCTCATCCTCCACTTCACTCTACTCCATGATGAAACTCCACCTCAGGAGTAATCTTTCTCTCTGCACTTTACCTTCTTCTCTGCTCATCCCCATGGAGAAGAAGAAGAAATGCCTCCTCCCTCTAGCTATAGCCACCTTTCTCTTCCTCTCCTCTCTCCTCATCTTCTCCTCCTTCTCTTCTTTCTCCTCCTCCTCCTCCTCCTCCTCCTCTCTCTTTCTACTATCTTCCTTCTCCTCTTCTTCTCAAGCTCCACCACCCCAACACCCAGTCTTTGTCGAGTCCAAGCTCTCAATCTCCCCCACCTCCTCCAACCCACTCCCCCGCCTGGCCTACCTCATCTCCGGCTCTGCAGGCGACGGCGGAAGTCTCCGGCGGACCCTCAAAGCCCTCTACCACCCCCTCAACTGGTATGTCGTCCACCTCGACCTCGAGTCGTCGCCTGGTGAGCGGCTCGAGCTTGTGGAGTTTGTGAAGAAAGAACCGATTTTTACTCGGTTTGGGAATGTGAGGGTCGCCGTGAGGGCGAATTTGGTCACATATAGAGGACCCACGATGGTTGCGAATACGCTTCATGCTGCGGCGATCTTGTTGAAAGAAGGTGGGGTGTGGGATTGGTTTATCAATCTCAGTGCCTCGGATTATCCCTTGGTTACACAAGATGGTACTGAATTGTAGTGACCCACACACCCTTTTTTGGTTTTGCTTGTTCCTTTCTGTTGGAATGATAATTCGGTTATTCTTTTCTTTTTGTTGCTTGTTTGTGGATTTTGATTGGTTGGATTTTCTTGGATGATTTTGATTTTTTCTCCCTGGGTTTGTAATGAGAATTTGAGATGTGGGTATTGAATTTATCAGTTTGCTGCTCTTTCTTTATGTTCTTCTTCTTCTTCTTCTTCTTCTTCTTCTTTTCTTTGTTTCTTTGCGTGTGTTTTAGTGGGAATATAGTACTGGTTTTGTGCGTATCTCTGATGCTTTCTTTTCCTCTTTTTAAGTTTTCATCTTGGAATGAGATCTAGGTGATGGTTTGAATCAAGGTTCAGACCCAGTTCTTTAATTGTGATTTTTCATGAGAATTGAGTGCTGATTTCGCTTTAAACCCATTTCTCTGATCTTAGGTGTTGTTTCTTCACTATTGGGTCTGGTTTTGTTTCATTCCCTTTGATGCTTTTCATTGATGCTCCCTTTTAATATTTTGTGAGGAGCATCGATTCTTACTTTATAGTTACTTCATGTGTTTGTTTTGTGGGATTCCTCTTTTGTGTTCCTTTTCTTTATGAATGAAAAAAAGATGCTATTTGGCACATCTTATACTTTTCCCCCTTCTTTTTTTGTGGTTTTCGTTCTTGGTTGTCGTATTTTATTTTGTTTTTTAATTTTTTTTCTGTATTTGATTATTATTCTCTTATTTGCAACTTTGGTGTTTTTTTTGAAATTAATGAAAATTGGGATCAACTGGATGCACAGCCGTTTAATGGATGTTTCAAGTTGATGGGCTTCGTAATGAGTTTTGAGTTTTGTTTTACCTTCTTTTTCTTTATTTGATTCTTTTTCTCTTATTTGGTGCTTTGGTGATTTTTTATGGGAATTGGATAACATTTGGGTGCATATCCATTTAATAGATGTTTCTAATTGATGGGCCTGGTAATGAGTTTTCTGTTTTGTTTAACCTTTTTGTAATGTTACAGATCTTCTTCATACTATGTCGGGTTTTCCGAGACATCTGAACTTCATCGAGCACACAAGTGATATCGGATGGAAAGAGTGAGTGCATTGATTATCCTTTACTATTGGATGTTTTAATGTATTCTGTTTGATTTTTTTTTTTTTCAAGACAGAGTATAGTACAATTTTCAGAACCAAACATTTTTTAAGTGTTTGTTTCACTTTGTTAATAGGTATCACAGGGCCAAGCCTGTGATAATTGATCCTGGATTGTATAACACGAAAAAATCAGATGTATACTGGGTTACAGAGAAGAGGAGTGTACCCACAGCGTTTAGGCTCTTTACAGGTAATTTATATTCTTTTAAGCAGTTGATACTTCAGCTGTTGATTTTTTGTGCTCCCTGTTTCCAATGTTGTAGTCTTTTTTATTCATTTATGTGGTGTTCCTCTCCTTCTTGTTGCTTGAGTTGAGAAAGTTATTTTCTGATTTGCAAGGGCCTTGGAAAACTTTTGTGAGACTAGAGTTTCTGAAAGTCAGGAAAGAATTATGTTCAGGAATTCTCATTTATTTGTCTTTTAACTAAAACAAATTAGATGCCATAAAAAAAAAAAACAAATTAGACCAGATTTTGGTACCTGCTCAATAGATCTATCTGAGTAAGTGATATACATTTATTGGTTTCAACTGAGGTTATGAAAATCTAAACTGAATGAGAGTTGCTTTGAATGGTGGACAATTATCTTTGTACAAACTCCAATGTACAGTACAATTGCTATATAATTCACACAATTAGAAACCGTTTGCTGGATTAAATTCATATCAGACTGTTTCTAACATTCTACATTTACGAAATGGCATTTGACAAAAAAGAAATGGCCTATAACCTACAGCCGGATGCCTAATATATCAGTGGAGGATTTTCACATATGAGCAGACTGCATATGTGCTTATGCAGTCTAGCTCATGGGGCAACTTTGGATGATTTTCTATCAATTGGGGTAGAAGGGAGGGAAAGGTCTCTTTACTTATGCAAAAAATCAACTCCATCAGATTATACTAGCCATTGATTGAACAGCCCTAAATTTTAATGGTTGTTTTGACAATAGATATTTTTGAGATATGATTCAACAGTGAGTAAATGTTTAATGAACAGAAAACTGGGTATCATACCAGGTCATGGGGGATAGGAGACTGATCAAAGCTGGGCCCAAGTGGGCCTATAGAGCTGGACTGCACATGCAGTCTGCTTGTAGGAGAAAATTTTTAATGTCTGATACTTCAATTATGTGTAAAATCAGTTTCTCTGTTTTATTCATGGTTTGTCCCTGCTTTATCAATGCCGCATCTACTCATCATTGCCTATGATTCATGCTTTCACTATAGAATAGGAAATTTTGATTTACCATCCTTGACATTGCCATGAATTAAGTTATAGTAAAACAGGGACAAAAGGATCAGACATAGGTATACATGTGCTCTGTTTTGGGGCCCCACCAATGGTACAGTTTCCATGTCACTCTTTCCCATTTTGAGTTTGTTGGGACCCATTGAACTTTTAAGGGAAGCACGATTGATTAGCATATGTCTTGTCTTTTCACTATGATACACTGATACTTCAAAATGGGCAATATATCATATCGTATCTAATCCGATTTCAGTATTTCACTTTTTCTGTGTAAAATCCATGTCCATGCCATGTCCATTGTGTGTCCCAAGCGCTGCCATATATGGGACCATAGCTTTTCACTGCATAGTTGGTGGATTTGTTTTCCAATAAGCATGTAATGCAGGATATCTGTACTGTAAATCTCTTCAGTTCCCAATGGCCCCATGAATATCTCAGAAGCACGGGCATAATTATACATCTGTTGTTTTTATACCTAATTAGTGGCTGTAGACTGGAAATTTCAGTTGTGACAAATGAAGAACTCCCATGCCCTTTTCTTCCCCAGATTACTGTAGCCTGCTTCTCATATTTTGCTGCTAAGCTATGATGCCCAAATATGGCGAGGACACACAAGGATACGGCAGGGCGCATCTTGTACAGACAAAATTGTGACATGAGTTTCATAGTTAAAAATATCTGGGTGTAGCTGCTAAAGAAGTCTATGAGATTGTAGACATTCTGTAGTATCCTACTGGACTAGTTTCTTGATTACTTCAATAACTAGGTACACTAATCTATTACTTCATTTTTTTCCTTGGTTGGCTGCCACAGTAGCGAGCATGGTATTCTTAAGGTTGTCAGGGGAGCCGAAGAAAAAACTTCAACCTTGTACAACTGGTGGGGGGGTTTGGGCAACCTGTTTTTCTTTTTTACTTCCAAAGTTACCATAATACATTGAACCTGGAAAATTTAATGCAGCTAAGAGTATGTATTGTTTGCCATTCCAATTCATGTCAAACCTGTGTTTGTCATACAGATAATCAATTAGATATGCCCAATGTGAATGAGGGATACCCAAAAAAAGAAAAAAAATGTTAAAGAACATGCTTCTATCAATTGGTGGCCTACAAATATACAACTAATAAACTGTAGCAATGTTTTGGGAAAAAGGGAATGAATGGTTTGGATCTTCCAATTTGGGAGAAGCTTGGATAATTCTTGATCTGAAACTAGTCAGGCCACTGGTTCAAATATCATAGGCTGAGTAACAGGCATCAGCTGAGCAGGCTAAAATTCAAAATATGTGTATGACAAATCAGCTACGCAAGTTCTCTCCTCTTGGACACAAACGTACTCACTTTCCTGTTTTGTAAAAGTAAGATTTACGCGATATCCTTTTTAAGATGCTTCTTTCAGTTTCCAAAAAAAAAAAAAAAAAAGATTTTCATTTTTATTCGTTATTGATTTCCAGCAGGGTGCCTGTCGGAAATTCAATTCATGAGAGCCAGGCTTTTAAGTGTCCTTGCCGTCACTGATGTATCAAGTGACCCGTAGTTGATGCTATTAATGTTAATGTGATCATTGTCATACAAAACTCTGAAAAATGATTCATCTTGTAGTTTCAGATTCGCATTGATGGGGCTCCAAGATTCTAGAAAATATACTTTATCTAAAAAATGTGCAACTAGTACATGCCATTTCAATGATTCATGAGTTATATTTTGAGTCAAGAAGATCCAAACTTGACATGGCATCATTGAAATAATTACATCTCATCATTCTTCAATCCACGATATCTGGAGACATCTTTAAAACAATCAGATCATAATCATGAATCCGTGACACATCCAGCTTTAGCGAACCATATGACAGATGCACAAGCTTTGTCAAACTGGGTTCAAAACAACTTGTAAATTGTTTTCAGTGGGATCCAACAATGGAATCCTATAATATGGGTCAGAGGATGGGTGCCTCATATAACCAGTTTGAATTTCTGGCAAAGAACCATATGTATCTTGTACATTGGGGAAAATGGGAAGGCTGAACTATGACAGGTTTGATTATTTTTCTTTGTTTGGCAGAAAGGACCACTTGTCTTGGGCAGCAGGGAAATTGAAAACTACATTAGGTGAGATCAGTTTTCTGCCTTTCCTGCTTGAAATCATTTACAACACATGCCCATTGCTGACTCTGATTCGGGGCAGGGAAGTGACAGTAAAACTGTGCCCCATCTAATAATTCTGATTTCCATGCCAAACACACTGGAAAATGGATATTCATTTGTTCTATCAGAACATCTGAACTAGTTGCAATTTGGCTAATCTAAACACACCCCTTATATCTTTAAGCATAATTTAGTATTGATAATTTCTTAGCTGTAACTTTTTACGCACTTTTCCTTTCAGGTTCCGCTTGGATGATGCTTTCTCGTCCATTCATTGAATTCTGCATATGGGGATGGGACAACCTCCCACGAACAATCCTTATGTACTATGCAAACTTCCTTTCTTCACCAGAGGGTTACTTCCACACAGTCATCTGCAATGCCCCTGAGTTCCATAACACTACCGTCAATCATGATTTGCACTATATATCTTGGGACAACCCGCCCAAGCAGCATCCCCATTTCCTCAACCTCGATCATTTTCAGAATATGGTTGACAGCAATGCGCCGTTTGCACGGAAGTTCGACGGGAATGACCCAGCAGTGCTTGATAAGATTGACAGGGAGCTCTTGGATCGTGATGCTGATGGGTTTGTGCCTGGTGGGTGGTTTACTAGAGGAAAGCCCAATGCGAGTGAACCACAGTATGTTTTAGGTAATGCAACTGAACTCAGGCCGGGGCTGGGTGCCGAAAGGTTCAGACATCTCATCACTAGCTTAATTTCAGAGAAGGATTTCGATGAGAAGCATTGCATCTGACACGAGGGAAGGGTGCACGGGAAGTATTGAAATCTAAAGCCCTGGATGAAGTCATTGATTGGTGGATAATATACTAAATAGTCAATACTGTTGCAATATGCTAATTCGATATGATCGCTTTCTCTCGGCCACTGCTTCGTCAAAAGTTCCCTCGGTTCAATTTAGCAATGACAGACATAAATGGGGTCTGGTTGCTTCATACAAGGTTTCATCCATGTATCTTTGTAGATTAATGTCCGTCAGAACATTTTACTGACAATGCAATCTCTCAATCTTTCCTATCCTTCACTGTAATTCCTTTTCAAGTGTATTTCTGAGTAAATAGGTCTAAGTTGATGATATTTTTCTTGAAAACATTTATCTTCCCATCTTATGAACTTTTATAAAAGAAGAATTCTCAAAACCTACTCAGTTGAAAAAGGGGAGTTTTTGCCCTTTTTGACATGTCTAATGAAAATCTGCCACCTCACACATATAAAGCAAAAGAATAGGGGATAGTTAATTTTAAGGAGATTAGATGATGCGTTAAAATCTCATATAAGGCTAAGAAAGGGGAGTGTTTTTTTTTGGTGAAAAACACTCTTTATAAAATAAGCTAATACCTTTAATTCTTCTCTCTCTCTCTCTCAAGTGTGCAAATGCTGGAATTTAATAAAAAGTCAACCCAAAAGTATTATATTTAATTACCAACCACACATGCCCGTGCCCGACAATTGATTTGTAAGTGTGTCCGCTTTGTAATCCTCAAACTTGTCAATTTTTTCGAGTAAAAATAACTAAATTCCTTTCCTTGTGGTTTAATTACATTTATCTAGCATCTGCTTTTGTATTTTATGGAAAATGCTATTTGATATTCTGAGCAGCTCTATTTAAAGGCTTGTTTTCACCAAGTCCCAAGTTTTCCTTAATCTTTCATAAAACAACACCTCGTGGAATGATCTAGTTTTGAACAAGAATTTGGGCTGTCAGGTTTACCAATGCTTGCTGCAGGCGTAGGGTTCCCTTTCAATTCTCCTAGTTGCTTGAAATTGAACCCCTCAAAATCATGATATTGCACCAAACAAACCATCTTCTCATTGAACTAGCTTATTTTGAACAAGAATTTGGGTTGTCATGTTTACCAATTCAAGCTGGAGAAGTGGTGTTTTTTTTTTAATGTATACATGATGAAAATGAACTTATACTAGCAAGTTGAGATAAAGATTCGGTAGGACTTTTAAACGGTATACAAATACAGTTAGATATTGGAGGTTCTTTGCAGCCAATGTCTACCAATCTATGTTGAGAATCCTGACATTTTGAAGCCACATTAACAATTTGCTGGAACTAAATAGTTCAATATCCCATAAAAAAAGAAAGAAGTTCAATCTAAGCCTTTACCTTGTTCTGCATTAAATTATATTCCGAAAACTGTTATGGATTAAATTATAAGAAATTATTCAGGTCAAAAATAATTTGTGAACAATGTGGACATCATTCAAAAATGAGGAACCTTCTGCAGTTGTATCAATTTGTACATCAAAGATTGACAGGTATAAATGAGGTTTCTTGAACAGGCATAGGACAAGTAAAAGAGATTTTCCATGGCAATTGGGGTTATGGATTTTCAGTTCATTAGAGAGAGAGAGAGAGAGAGGGGGGGGGGGGGTGGGATTTTCAGTTCATGGATTATTTTTTTGGCTGTCTGAAAATAAAATGCAATGAAACCTGTTTGTTACTAACATTCAATCAATGCGGATTTCTACTAAAAAACATTCGATCAATGCGGAATTGATGCATTTTATTTGAACAACTTATTGTTTCAACAAAAAATGTAAGTTGAAAATTTAATTATCCAAATGATTAATGTATCCAAAAAGTAAACCAAACAAGCCAAAAGAATAATCTCAAAATCATAATTTTACTAAATTAAGCAGCATAATTGCATAAGTACGCCGATAAACATTATATGCATGAGAAATGAAACCACAGACTCAATTCGCACGGCCTAACATAAGTAGTGAGTATTGCCTAAGAGTAAACTAAATACATAAAATGTCTATTGGAGACATGGAACCTGGGGCACAACTTCCCCTCTGCTTGAACCATGGGCATTGATACACTCAGCTTCAGACTCTCCTGATTTCGTTGACGGTGTGATTTTCACACCTTCTACCACAATTTCAGTACATGGAACAGTCTCACTGCACTTGAGACTAATAGGAGGAGAATGACCACTTGAAGTTCCAGATGCACCAATGAAACGCACATCACTTATCTTGACAGCATCAGGCTTTAGTGAAAAACCCCAGAAAAAATAATCAGAAGAGTAGAGAGACTGTTGGACATGATAGTTTTGGCAAAGAGGATGTAGAAAGAGAAAAGGTAAAATGCTAACCTGGGTGTCGCAACCTGACCCAGCACCACAATAATATTGATCGATCGTGATAGGCTTTTTTACGTCAACGAACGACATTCTTGTATATGTGACATTTTTCACATAACCTTTCCCTCCCTGTGACGTAATAGATTTAAAAAAATAATGAGAAACTAAAAGTATGGTTCAAAAGTGCAAAAAAAAAAAAAAAAAAAAATCCTAGGGTATGGTTGCCAGAATATAGGGGCATTGGAGATGCAATTCTCTAGTTTTGGAAACCTAAGACAATAATACAAATGATTTTTTTTCTTTGGGACAATTTTGATTAATGAAAATATCATTGCTTGTGTTCCGTTATTATAATTTTTATGTCCAAAAGTAAGAAAAGCAAAAGAATTATATGAGAAATAATGAACTTGGTAGGTAAGATATAGCAAATAAATTTGCATCTCAAAAGTATCAGTGCAATATCAAAGAATGCCAATGCCAACCACCTATATTGTTTCATGTTTCATACCTGCCATGTTTTGATCCTTGCTCCATTTGTTGTTCCAAGGAAAATTACTGATCTCACATAAATGTCTTCGACTGATGCAGTCTCGCCATCCTTTCCTAAGCTTCCAATGCTGCAAGAATAAAAATTATAGAAACCATGAACACCAGTATTTTCTTCTCAGTGAACCATATCACTAAATATTAAAAAGAATGTAATCAAAGTTAAAATTTATGGCTGTCACTGGACCAGGCCTGCCTTTTCTGGAACAATCCAAATAGCCAATGTCGCTAAGGCCTGACATGACCCACCCCAAATCCAGATATATACAATGAACTCATGCCAAACCCAGTGACAAAAATAGTGCATCAGTGGAAAATGTAGAATCATCAAAACTCAGTTGCCCTGCATTAGATACAACTATAATTTAATTACCTGATTCCATGACCAGGGCCGCATACTGTCTTGCTGATATAGACATTGGCAGTTTTGTCATCAATGGCAACGCAATCGTCACCTACATACAATGGATTCAATGGATTCAAGACAATAGACTAAAGAAATACGCCCATAGAAACTATAAAGCAAACAAGTGTCATAAAGTACCAGTCCCTATGGTCAGATTGTGAAGGCGCATATTTTGACAAGCTGAAAGGTGAATCCCAACTGTATCTGGACTTTCATCAGGGGCCTTGAAAGTAAGCTGCCTAAAAGTAGCAGTCTTACAGTTCCAAAAGTGGGTATGAAAAAATGCGCTGTCCACAAAATGGAGGTCTTCCATTCTAATATTGTTGCATGATAACACACTTAAACTCTGCAAGAGAGAAGAAAACCACAATTCAGACTAATCTATAATAAATACTAGGTAGTACTGCAGAAAATAGTTGACCCGGTCCAGGTAACAATCCAGCCAAACTGGATCAAATGTGTCCTATCAAATTATCTTGCATGGCCCATTATCTGGATACCCAAAATATTAGGCCCAATGAAAAAACTGGATTCTATTATTTATAGCAATAAAATGAGGGTTTGGATCAGTATACCATTGGCGCTCGTTTGATGCATCCCTGTGAAAAAAAAAAGAAAGAAGCTTTTAGAAAATATGTTAGATGTGTATTATGTATGTAATAACCATATTACTATTTATGTGAAAGGAAAGTTACCTCTCCCTTGTTGGTTTTACACAATTTGCTCCACCATGCTGGGCCCCCACCATTAATCACACCATTTCCATTAAAAGTGATACCATCCACATATCTAAACGTTAGCCAATTTTCAAAGGAATGACCATTCCATGCAGATGGTGGAGGTGCAAGTAAAGTCCCCTTGATCTTTTCTCAGCATGAAAAAAATTTGGGTTAGTTTCAAGTTATAGTAACATAAAATAAATTGCAATAGAAACCTATGAATAGATTAAACTAAAAATACACTATTTATAGCAAAAAAATGAAATGTAATTGCACATTGGTAGGACTAGATTTTCTTTCTGACAGAAGCAAATAGTGATAGGCATGAAAACAACAAAAAAACCTTATCAAATTCAATTTGGCATACCGCGAATACAAGATTGGGAGACTTGCAGGGGCCGGTAAATTCCATTGTTGGGTGCAGCAGAAATGTTCTCTGGCTAGGAAAAAGAAGAACGGGAGACCCTGTATTTGCACATGCTGCCTCCCATGCCTTTATAGCAGCCTGTTAAACAAAATTAAGATGTTGACTTTCAATCATATAAGCTGATTAAATAGATGACCATTTTAAATGGGATACATAGATACAAATTTTGGTTACAGATTGTTCTAAGTTGAACTATTAAATTTCCCTAGATTGATAGGATAAGAACCTTGACTTAAAATTTTGTATAACTGCTATTATCAAAATTATGGAGTAGTCTTTGTGGGATCAGTTCCATGACTGTTAGAATAACATAAAAAATAATGATTTGTAGGATACCTTTGAATCATCGGATTTGCCATCACCTTTAGCTCCAAAGTCCATGACATTGAACACAGTCGAAACTTGGGCACTCACACCAATCGATGTGAAATATGTCAAGGCTAAACTAAGAACAATGATGAACGAATCCTGCAAGAGATAATAAAATTTTTTTGTGAAACAAATGGTTTCAATTGATCTTTTTGTGAATATTATTATGCTGGACAAAAATATGAGAATCCCACAAAGTGGGATAGACAGCGGGCAACGGGAAAAGAAAGGAGATAAATGGAGAATATGATTTTATTTCCCTATTATAAGAAATTAAAACTGTTCCATGCAAGAAAAGATAGCTATTCCACTCAATGTGAAAAAAAAAAAGAAAATGATTTCTTACCAAAAGTGAAAATTAAAATAGATTCTTGTAGAACTAGGGTAAATAGAATGTTCAATCAAAGATCCACAATTTAAGGGATGTCAGTCCACATTCTACCATTAACAGTTGACCTATTTAGGCAGCATGTGTTGCTCAGTTGGTTTGATTCCTTATTGCACTCTTTCCACATTTGTGGCCTACCTTTTCAGCTGTGTGGGCTAAACTTAGGTCCCAGCCACTATGGCTGGGGTATAAAAAAACTAGACTGGTTCGTAGTGCTAACTTTATAGCAAACAAATAAAGATAGTATGTCCATAAAAAGAAAAAAAAAAGGAATCAGATTTCAGCCATTTGCTTGCTTACTTAACGAACTGAGGCTGAGGCCCAACGTCTTTCTAGTAGGACCCAAGAAATGGACAAAACAAGTACGCCCAAAAACCTTAGGAGAAAGAGAGAATAAAGGGTAGTCTGGCCTTAGAAGACTTAAGAGGACAGTTCCCATCAAGATTAGGAGTCGGCATCCTGTTGATCATACAGGTGGCTGTTAGAACAGCTTAATCCCAGTAGATCTTAGGAACCTTCATCCCCGTAATGACGGAACGAGTGACCTTTAAGAGATGCCGTGCTTTCCTTCTGCCACTCCATTTTTATAGCTTAGTAGCCGGTTTGAAACTCTATACCATGATCAAGAAAATACTTTCGAAGAATTTTGGAAGATGTTGGCCAAAGTCAAGAAGAAGGAACAGAAAGATTCTGCGACAACAAATCAGCCATTGCCATTGGAAAGAATCCAGTTTGCCACAACCGTACAAAACAAAGCCATCCAGTATCACTTGGTAAGAGAAGCAATAGAGAATGGTGAAATTCAGCTGACGAAACGAGACAACAGAAATAGCTTAAGAAAGGTGGATTTAAGAGCGAGAGAGAAGAGTCAACAGGGGAATCAATGAACGAGAATGCGCCTCTCTAACCTTTATGGCTGTGACAGACTAGAAACCAGGAGATTATGCTTTTTTCATTCAATGATGAGTGATTTTGGTCTATTCCAATATATGAAAAACATGTCTAGCAAATGACCAAAAGCAAGCATTCGAATCTACCAGTAAAACAGTTTCCTGGGCATATCATCATCAGATAATCATCAGGAGAAAAAGGAATAAGAAAAACAAATGACAAGTTGATACAAAAGCATGCATGAGATTCACAACGCATAGATTACCATGGCTAGGGACAAAAGCTAATATAAATAAGAAACTCTTCTTCTTTAGAGAGACTTCATTAATTTGAAAGAGAGTTTGATGTTCTTAATTTATAGATACTTATTCATTTAAAAGGAAGGCTTATCAATTCCCTTGATTGATATATTATGAGGCTTATTTGGAATTCAATTACATGTTATAAAATGGAAAAAAAATCAATCAATTTTAAAAGGAATATAAACTCTTTGATGTAGGCAAAATGATGTTAGCAAATCAATTAGAGAAAGGAAACAAAAATTTGACTTTATTTAAATGTTAGCCAGTTTACCAAAAGTACTAGAGGCAATGAGAATAATATCTAACATGTTTACAACATATATATTTCATTTCGTCAGTTCCATTTGATGGGAAAGCAATAGTATCTTATGTCATGGTCGTTGAAAGCTTATCCTCTCTTGACCGGCAGCCAACTTGTCCATTGATTAGTCAAATGGATTATTCCGACATTCCTTTTTCGGGCCCATGCAACATATAGATCCAACAAAGATGGAAGTGAATAGTTTGGGTGATGACTCATGTCTCAATTGCCTAAACCAAACGTTAATATTATAGCCATGAATTGATTGTTATACACTGGGCGGAAGCATGGTGAGCCACACCAACAATCACATCAAAGACGTGGCATTTATTTGTCTTATATTTTGATCTTGATGACAATAACATCAAGAGATGCACTATGCAGTATACTTCTGTCTTTATGTCTGACCAGCGCAGGCATTGTTTAATAATTATATTATTTATAAATAAAAATAGTTATAAATATTTAAATAAATTATTAATTAATATTAACATAAAATTCATTACACAATTATAATTTTTAGTATTTGTAATATGTATAGTTCGTATAATGAAAAAAATAAAAAAAGGGAACCTAATTGATATAAGCAAAAAGATCTATAACATGGCACATGTCAGCACCTATACACATGTAAGTGGGTCCACCAAGGGTAGGGACTTACAACTATTTCAATTTTGTGGGCCCACCTTCATTCCATAGTATAGTAAAAAATAAAAAATAATAAAGTAGAAAATAAAAAGGAGTAGAGATTTTGATCAGTCGGGGACCTAATTGATACACACAAAATAATAATAATAATAATAAATCTATAACCCGACACATGTTTGCACCTCTACTCTTCCCTAAACAAGCATAAGTGGGTCCACTAAGGGCAGGGGCCTAATTGATAGATGCAAAAAGCAATAAAAAAAAATCCATAACTTGGCATGTGTCTGCACTTCTACTCTTACCTATAAACACATAAACACATAAGTGGGTCCACCAAGAGTAGGGACCTAATTGAAATATGCAAAAAGAAACAAAAAAATGGATGGTTAAACACTAATTTTTCAACCCAAAATTTTCCCGAACCACTGCATTAAACCTCAACCTAATAACACCTAAAACATGTGATTGAGTTTATCATCTTTATGATAATCAGGGTAGCCCATTTAGGGCCCATGTAATTATATTGCTTGTAAATAAAAAAAAATATAAATATTTAAATGAGCTATAAGTTAATATTAACATAAAATTCATGCCACAATCATAATTTTAAATGTTTTAGTGCGCTCTTAAAAAACTAAATATTATATTAGTAAAATAAATAAAAAAGAAAAATAATGTAACCATAGTGTTGCATTCGAATATTAATGAAAAAAGTTAAATCATTTTTCCTTTAATCCGTAAACTCAACTCCAGAGAAAAAAAATATTATATGGTAATAAAAATTAGATGGAATAGTCCAATGTATAAAGAATCATGGGGTTGATCAACAAATCCTCTCGTTATAAAAAATATTGATCATTTGGAATTAAGTAGAATAGAAAAGGACCCACATCCAACGCAGCCCATTTGAGAAATATATATATCATATGAGTAAAATATATCAACAACGGGCTTTAAAGAATATAGGGCATCCTAAACTTCTCTTATTTAATAATTAGGCCTAAGAAAGTTCAGGTGCAGCCCGTGATCCCAAAAATATAGACCAAGCCAGCATAATGAGGGCTTTGACTTTGGGCTCAGGCCACTTCTTCAAAATGGAAAAATCTTATGAAATGTTTAATGATGATACTTTGTTACAAATTTTAAAACTAAATTACATATTTTCATAAAAAAAACTAAATTACATATTATTTAAAAATTAATTTCACTTTCGACAAAAGTGTTGAGGCAATGATTCTTAGTTGCAAACTTTAAAATTAAATTACATATTATTTAAAAATTAATTTCTCTTTTGACAGAAGTGTTATGTGGAGTTTGACGTTTTGAGAAACATGATTGCAAGTCACTCAAATAGCTTGATCACATGCAACTTAGTCCTACCTAACCTAGCTTATATATGCCAACCCCATGTCCAAATCAATTCATCATACTCACGCCAACCCATAGCCCAATTCAACCCAACTCATAGCCCAATTCAACCCATCATACTCACGATGCTAGCCAAATTAAATTGCACAAAGATGACCAGCTCATTGTATGTGAATATTGGCACACAAAAGGAATGATATCATCTCTTATCTCTTCACATGTGAATGAGATACATTCAGCACAATTGGGAGGGATTGACCCAATCTCCAAATCCAATTACATTGGATGCAAAGAGTCTCAAAGGCTCAAATGTAAAAGATGGAACTAAATGAAAGGATCAGAAACATTCGATCAGGATCCTAACTTAACCACTATCGGACATGGGTCACCATTTGGCTTGGGTCTTTTGTTCTCACCAAGTTTCAATGAGTGATATTAGGTGAATTAAGGCCTAAATTCATTAAAATGTCCACGGGGGCCCATATGTGTCCACCCCAATTATGGATTGCTAAATGCTGAAAGCCATATCAATGGCTGTTTCCACATTTCCATTCCTTTTTTGTCCAAAGGTGGATAAGTATATGTTAAAGGGAAAAACAGGAGGGAAGAGATATCAATAGATATAAATTCATTAATAGGTCCACCTGGGCCTATGAGAGTCCACCCCAAATATGGATTACTGAATGGCAAATGCTGAAAGCCTTGGGTGAGGAAATTTGATTGCCCATAAACTCATGGCCTTTAATCATAGATGCTAACTTGGTTGTCTCACAAATATGGACAGAGATTTTAGGTGAAATCATGGGATGGAGAAAAGTTATAGGAGTGGAGAAAATATGGAAATTTTTTAGGTGAGTTAAGAAGCAAGACCATTAATGAGAACATAAATTTTTGGAGAAAGGATAAATATTAAGCAATAAGAGTAGAGATTTATGAGAGAGGAGTTATTTTAGATTTTATTTAGGCATGCCACGTGTCGCTGCCTCGTGCTCTCTCACTAAGGGGGAATTCTCTTTCTAACAACCAACGTGAGCCTTGTTTAAAAAGTTCAAATATTTATAAATAGAAATATTTATAAATATTTACATGAATTTAAATTAATATTAACATAAAATCATTGCACAATTATATATATGATAACAATATCCCCTTTTGTGGGAAGGTGACACGTGGCGCAATTCTCTTTATGAGAAAGCGACACGTGGCGTAATATGAAAATTCCATCCATATTAGCTAAACTCTATCCATATCAAATCTCTCAAATCTTTCAATTTTCCTAAGATCTCTCCTTGGTTCTCAATAAAATCTCTCTCTCCCTAATTTCTCTCTCTCATTCTTCCACAACTTTATCCCTATCTATTCTCTAAAAGACTCTTATCTCATATATCCATGCCACCTCTCTAAAATCCCTCAATTTTTTTTAGCCTTTTTGGAACACCATGTCATCACTCTTTTAATAATTTTTTAATGAATATAACTATTTAGATTGGCTTCTTTTTCATAATTTTGGTTCCGGGACCCAAACCAAAATCAAAGGATCTCATATGATCAAATATATATAGTATTTAAAATTGATAAAATCCTAAGATCTAAATTACATATTAACCCTTGATTTAAACACTCTCCACAACAATGCTTTATTGATATATCCATTAGTTGCTAAGCCCAAATATTATGGCCTATATGCCCCACTTAGGAGGGTCTTCGCTAAAAGTTTCTATTTGAAATTGTTATGTAAAAAATTTTTAAAACTTTTATATTTTTAATCATTTTCTATTTCTAAATTTTAGATTTTATTTTTACATCTTATTTAAGCAATTTTCTTTTGTTTCAACCTAGGTGGGGGCTTGACCTCCCCTTTTGTGAGAGAAAATAGGAGTGTGACATGTGGCATGCCTCTGCCTCCTATTTTCTCTCAATCTCCTATTTTGATGTGGCAATATATATTGCATAAGTGTGATTAATTAAATTGGATAATATCTTCATCGAATCTCCACTGACGTAAAATCTCTCCATCTCCTACTTTTCTCAATCTCCTATTTTCTTGGTGTGATCTATTGAAATATAGCAATAGCCTTATATTAAAATATTAGGACTATATAAATTGTATAATAAAGTCAGACATATCTACTAAAATTTCTCTTTCTTCCATTTTCTTGGTGTGACAAAACTGAATGAAAACATAAATTGAATATGAACATGTCACTTCAATAGCAATAGTATGCTGCTAGGGCATTTTAAATTGAGGCACCGATCAAGTCTTTGATTTGCTTGCCGTATTCAATGGCACAGGAAAGAAATAATTTCTAAGAAATACTTTCTTCTTTCCCTGTTGTGGAAGAGGCTTTGGATTGGCGTGAATGGTAGTCTTTACTAGGATAGTAATTAAGAAGAAAGAAAGATTAAAGAGAGTCCATGTATATTGGTGGACTATAATATTAGGAGAGTGCTAAAAACTAATGTAGGTAGAGAGTTCCCATGTACTTGAATGAATCCAGGCATGATCTCATTAATTTGGTTTCTCAGTGGGCCCTATTATATTTTATCATTGCTTTGGATTTTCTCTGCAATTGGGCCCACAGTTGATAAAAGAAAAAAAATATGAAAAGATAAAATTCTTATAAAAATCTACCCATCTCCTAGTTTCTCTCAGTCTTCTATTTTCTTGGTGTGACCTATTGAATAATAGTAATAGCTCTATATTAAAATATTAGGACTATATAAATTGCATAATAAAGTCAAATGCGAATCTATTAAAATCTCTCCATCTCCTATTTTCTTGGTGTCACTGATTTTGGATAATAGTAAAGAAAGTCTTTATAGAAACTTATTACAAGTTTCTTATGTTAATCTTTCATGTGCCATACCTATTTTGAATAATAGCAACAACTCTAGATCAAACCCATTTTCTCTCTACCATATCCTAATGTCTCACTCTAAATTCTCCACATAGTCATTTCCTATTTTCTCTCCATCCCTACACGATCGTGTCCTTTTTCTATTTTCTATATAAGATAAGATAAGATAAGAGTCCTAATATTATATAGATTGTTGGTATTGGCAGTCAAATTTTTTCAATCCACACGTACTTTTAAAAAAATCCATGAAATTATCCAATTGCCCCCATCCTCTTTCCACTTCCCCCTCCTCTCTCTCTACCCCCCCCCCCCCCTCTCCCCATCTCCACCTCCTCCTCTGGCTTCAACGACAATTGGATCTTGTGAAGGAGGACTACCCCCTCCTCCCCTCTCTCTTTCTCCTTCAATTACCTACCTCCCCTCCTCTCCCCTCCCTTTTCCCACCTCCCCTTCCTCCCCTCCCTCTCCCTCCCCTTCTCTATTATCTCACTCCCATACCCCCCTCCCACCTCCACTCCCACCCCACCCCTTTCTGGCACCCTCTCTCTCTCCCCCCTCTTTCTCACACTCTCTCTCCCCCTCTGTTATTTCTCCCCCCACTCTCTCCGTCCCCTCCACACCCCTTTGCCGATGCCCTTTCTACACTTTCTCTCTTTTTCTCCCTCTCCCCCTCTCTTTCCCCCTCTCTGTTTTCTCCTTCCCCCAACCCTTCCTTACTCCTCCGCCCCTCTCTCTTATTTCTCCCTTCCCCTCCCCTCTCTCTTTCCCTCCCCCTCACTATTCTCTCTCTACCCCTTTTTTTTGTCTCCCTCCCTCACTATTTCCCTCTCTCGCCCCCTCTTTCCACTTGATGGACGTTGCCAAGTGGACAAGGGGGGAGGGAGTGGGAGGGGCGGAACTAGAGCTTGTAAAATCCAACTTGACCAGTTAACCCGGCCCGACCAGACCAATTTTTAACCTGGTGAACCTAACCCATTCAAAAATATGAGTTGAATTAGGGTTTGGGCTTACCAACCCATACAAAAACGGGTCAAGTTAGGGCTTCCTGCCTAACCCATATGACCTGCTTAGATTTTATTAATTTACCATGACTTTTCAATTTTTATGTGACTCTTCTTATTCATGTGGCCATAAACGGTGTACTCGGTACTCCTAATCTTATGTGGAGGAGTTATGCAAAATTTTGACACTTAGAATATATAACTTAATATTTTTATTTGATAATATGATGTTTTTATAGTTGAAATACAATGTGTCTTTTATTTTTATATTGGCATAGAAATTCACCTCTAAAATGAATGAAATACCATAATGTTATGAGTTTTATACTCATGCTCAAATAGGAAATTGTAAATTGAACAAAAATTGAAAAAGGATTATCTCATTTAATGGGATAGAAACTATTTATGGATTTTGGCCACATTTTTTACATCTTGATCATTGATAAATTATAAATTCATGCTTAATGCAATATTTTAAATGAATCTAAATGTAAAGAGAGCATTTTAAATAAAATTGCACCACGTAAAATGAGTTAGATCATATATGACATGGAAATTAAATAGTTTAGGTCGGGTCAACCCAACCTAACTCGCCAAATTCGGGTTAGGCGGGTCCGGTTGGATTGACCCGCCCCGGGTGTAGGTTGAAGGGTTCCAACCCGTTTTAAAAATGGGTCGGGTTAGGGTCGAAACCAATAAATTCATATTGGGGTTGACCTAACCCGTTTACTAGGTCTAGGCGGAATAGGGTTGGAGAAGGCAGAGGTGGGGAAGGGGAAGAGAGAGGAGGGGGATGTGGAAAGAAGGTGGGGGGTTTTTGGGTAATTTCATAGGTTTTCTTTTTTTTTTTTTTAAATGATGAGTGTAGATAGAAAAAATTTTTGATGAGTGTAGATAGAAAAAATTTAGGTGCCAATAACAACACTCTATTATATATCTTTTCCACCAAATACTAGCTATATATCTTCTCTTCCCTCATCCCAAGGGTTTTTGCATGGTCAAGTTATGGCTATTAAGAAAAAAGAGGTCAAGTTGTGTCTCTTATCCATGTTATCATTTATATTTTATTAAATTATTAATAATTCTAAATAAAATTAAAAATTTGTTAACAAAATTTATCTTTTTTCCATGGTCCGTGTTGGGCGCGGGCCTTGAAATGCTAGTTATATATATTAAAGTTACAAGAATAGAGGCCTTTGGAGGGTACCACATCAGCACCCCTTATTTTTCTTTTTTTCTAGAGCGCCACATCAGCAAACTGAAAAATTACATGTGACATAAAGAAATCACAAATTCTCCTAAAATCTTTTCATCTACTACTATCACTAAAATCTCTCACTTATCCACCTTTCTTGTATCTTTTTTTTTTTTTGCCTAATCCTATTTGTTGCTTAAATGGTAGCACGATAATTTTTTTTGTGGGGCCTCTTTATAAATATTTGACACTAATCAAAATAGATAGCTTCATTTTTTATAGGAGTTAGGTTCACGATTAAATTTTAATGCTAATTTTTCTTGTAGGGCCTATTTATAAATCTCTCACTCATCCACCTGTTTTTGTATCTTTTTTTGTTGTATAATCCTATTTGTTGCTCAAATGGTACTATGAAAAATTTTCTTGTGGGGCCTCTTTATAAAGATTTGGGCTCCATTTTTAATAGGAGTTAGGCTCATGATTAAATTTTAATGCTAATTTTTCTTATAGGGCCTACTTATAAAGATTTGACACCAATCAAAATAGATGGCTCCATTTCTTATAGGACCATCAAATTATAAAAACTTTATAATACTTTTAAAATATGAAAGTGGGCCTCACCAAAATCATTCTCAGAGGTTATATCTCTGGGCCACCATTAAATTATGAAAATGTCAATTTTTTTTATAGTTGTAATGGGCACAACTTATTATGCTCATTTAAAATCTGGTTTGGATAAATCGAAGCCCATAACACTTCTCCAATTTGATATGAAATGTTGTTTTATTTAATTTTTTTCTAAATGGTTTCCAAGTTAAATCATCTTAATTCAAGCAACTCCAAGGAAGAAGGTTGATGTTGCATTTTTTCAGATTATAAAAATGAAGCTTTGCAAGTAATTTTGGTATTCTGTTACTTGCTTATTTTTAATTGATTCTAGAAATGCGGATTTTATGATTTTTTCTTGGACATTTAACTTGGAAGAATCATGTTTGTATAATCTCCTTTATTTTTCCTCCTTTTTTTTTTCTAAGTAGGAAGTGAGCTTTTTTAATAAAAATTTTTGGGATTTAAGTAGACTCAAACTACAAGAATTTTTTCCTTTGAAGATGTTTTTTTTAAATTTTATTGAGATAAATTCTCAAATATCATCATCATCATTTCTTTGTTTGTAATTCTTTTTTTTTTTATCAATTAAAACATCATCATCATCATTTTCTTTTTTGTAATTCTTTTTTTAATATATTTTAAAGCAAATCACATTATTATTTCAATCTAATTCTAATAAATAAATTAGCTTGATAGATAATACATTTATCTTATTTTTATTTATTTTTATCAATAATATTTTGAAGAATACAATAATATTTGATGTATTATTTTTATGCAGCAAAGACCTTTAAAATATCTATCTCAAGTAAGGATTGGCAATGCAGGTCTATGCTTAGCCCAGACCTATTTAAAAAATTTAAATAGTTTATTACAAAGTTTATAAAAATAATAAAAGTTCAGATGTTTATAAAATTTAATAGACTTTTGAATTTTTTCTTTTATTTAAACCATGAGACTCATTCAGTGGGCTACTTATATTTTCAAACATTTTCTAATTTTTATTTTATTCATTTAGTAGGCGGACTTTTATAAATATCTAAAATTTAGTATTTTTATAAAGTTTTTAATAAACTATTTATTATTTTTTTTTTGTGGAGGCCAGGGCTAAGCACGGGCCTGTGTTGCTTGTCATAAATTAAATAGAATCCTTAAAACTTAATGTTTTAAAGATAAATAATTAATATGGGCTAATCAAATTATATAGCATATAGTATTGAAACATTGGAAAAGTTGAAGATTAAGTAAGGCATGTTAGAAGGAAAAACCCATAATTTAAGTAAGGCATTTTAGAATCCCATCATAATCCAAATTTCATTAGCCCTAGTTTTAATTAGATAGAATAGTTCAATATACAAAGATTTATAAGGTCAACCAATCCTCTCATTATAAAAAATTTGATCAGTTGGAATTGAATAGAAAAGAAAAGTACACACCTCCATTGTGGGCCATGAAGAAATAATTAAAATGATATATAAAAAAATACTACTAAAGCTACATCAAAGTCCAAGTCAATACCTATTAAAGAGTAATGATATTTTATAATAAGTCTATTTAAATTAATTGTAAAAGGCAAAAATAAGTTTATAAAGTTCATAAGACTACCCTTCAAAAAACCAAAAAATACTAACATAAAATAGCATAAAACTAAGTTCAAAAAAAGAGAAAAGTCCTTACTATGTGATCAAGCCAAAATGGAAAGGCAAACCCATAATAATCAAATATCATTATGTGGCACCCATAATTTAAGTATGGCATGTGAAGTTCATAAAATTACCCATAAAAAATCCAAAAATACTGAATTAAGATAAAATAAAAATAAAGTAAAAAAGACTAAAGTTTCAAGAACCTCTACTATAGCTACATAAAATTCCTGACCAGTAACTATTAAAAATTAATAATATTTTAAAATAAAACTATTTAAATCAATTTTAAAGGAAGAAAAATAGAGGATTTTATTAAAAAATTCCCTTTAGACTCCATGTAGATAAAAAATGGCCTAAAATTTATGTAACCACTGCAGTGGTCCTATGAGCCCTTTTTGGTTTTTTTTTTTTTTTTTTTGGTTTTGCTGAGCAGTGATATCCCCTCTCACTCACATATACAAGTTTTTTCTTCCTCATCCTCCTTCCTCCTCCTTTCTCCACCTCTTTTTCCTTCATGATATGGTGACTTCATTGTCTTGGACTTGGGTGTAAGTGAGAGCGTATTACCAAAATGTTGTGCGCGTGTGTACAAAAGCAACCAGATTAACAATCACCACACAAGAAGACAAGCGATTAACGTGGTTCAGCAAAGATGCCTACGTCCACGGAAAACCAATTTCCACTAGGTTCTCCTCTAATCTGTGAAACCACAGCCTTGGAATATCAGCCACTCTTTTGAGCCTCTCTTTCTAGGGTTACAGATTACATTATATATATAATCATTATATCCTTATCCCCCAAGAACTCTATCTCAGAAAAAAGGAAAGTCCTAACCTATTAGAAAACTACTATTTAACCAAACAGGAAATTCCTCATATAATTAGGGAAATCACCCCAGATACTAAACCCAATTATAGTCTGGACCCACATGGCGAACAATCTCCCCTTCCAGACCATGGGGAAGACGCCCTGAACCCCTTACTAGGAGTTCAACCATGCCAACTCTGAACACAGCTCCAGTTTTCCCTTAGACACAACCTTTGTCATCATGTCCAAGGGATTCTTGTCCGAATGAATATTTTTCAGCTTCATGAAATTCTTCTCAATCACCTCACGAATCCAATGGTACTTGATATTAACATGCTTCATGTGACCATGATATGTAGCATTCTCACTGAAATCCATAGCACTCTGACTATCACAGTAAACTACATATTCTTCTTGCTTCAAACCTAGTTCTTGAAGGAATCTCTTCAACCAAAGCATCTCTCTCCCTGCTTTATTAGCAGCTATGTATTGCGCTTAAGTTGTAGACTGTGCTATACATTTCTGTAACTTCGATTGCCAGAAGATAGCTCCCCCTATGAAAGTAAACAAATAACCAGAACAGACAATCGACGATCAAGATCGCCTGCAAAATCAGCATTAGTATAACCTTCCACGACTGGTTTTGAGCCTTCGAAACACAAGCACACCTTGGAAGTACCTCTCATATACCTAAAGATCCACTTCACTGCTTCCCAATGCTCTTTTCCAGGGTTTGCGAGAAATCTACTCACTAAACTTTCAGCATGAGCGATGTCTAGCCGTGTACAAATCATGGCATACATGAGATTCCCCACAGCAGAGGAGTAAGGAACATATGCCATCCGCTCCTTTTCATCGTCTGTAGTAGGACACAAGCGCTTGCTTAGTTTGAAGTGACTGGCTAGAGGTATGTTAACTGGCTTAGCATTCTTCATGTTGAACCGCTCGAGCACTCGTTCAACATATTTCTCCTGTGACAACCACGGCTGCTTGGACCTCCTATCACGATGTATTTGCATGCCTAATATCGTTCGTGCGGGACCCAAGTCTTTCATGTCAAACGACTTTGACATTTCCTCTTTTAACTTGCCAATTAACTTGCTATCTTGTCCAACTATCAGCATATCATCTATATATAAAAGAAGGATGATGAACCTGCCATCGATAAATCGACGAACATAGACACAATGATCTGCAACTGTCCTCCGGTACCCATGACTCAATATGAATGAATCAAATTTCTTCTACCACTGTCTAGGTGCTTGCTTCAGTCCATAGAGACTTTTCTTCAACTTACAAACCATATGTTCTTTTCCTTCTACCTCAAACCCCTCTGGCTGAGTCATGTAGATTTTTTCTTTCAAGTCACTATGAAGAAACGCGGTCTTCACGTCCATCTGTTCAAGCTCAAGGTCCATGCTGGCAGCTAGACTCAAAATGACTCTGACAGAAGTCATTTTCACAACAAGAGAGAAAACATCACTGAAGTCGATACCCTTCGTCTGTGCGAAGCCTTTTACCACTAACCGTACTTTGTGTTTCACCAGTTTTCCATTCTCATCCTTTTTCAGCTTGAACACCCATTTGTTTTTTAAAACATTCCTATCTTTAGAAAGTTGCACCAGCTCATATGTCTTATTCTTCTTTAAAGAACTCATCTCATCCTGCATAGCCTTCATCCACTTATCTTTTTCAGCATGAGTCATTGCTTCTCAGAAGCTATCTGGCTCCCCCTCATCAGTAAGCAAAATATATTCGGATGCAGGATACCTAGTTGATGGTTGACGCTCTCGTGTAGACCTCCTAACTTGAAGTTTCGTGGTTTCCAACCGAGGAGACTGTAGCTCCCCCTGCTCAACACCCTTATCATCTGCTCCCCCTTCGTCTGTGCGAAGCCTTTTACCACTAACCGTACTTTGTGTTTCACCAGTTTTCGATTCTCATCCTTTTTCAGCTTGAACACCCATTTGTTTTTTAAAACATTCCTATCTTTAGAAAGTTGCACCATCTCATATGTCTTATTCTTCTTTAAAGAACTCATCTCATCCTGCATAGCCTTCATCCACTCATCTTTTTCAGCATGAGTTATTGCTTCTCGGAAGCTATCTGGCTCCCCCTCATCAGTAAGCAAAATATATTCGGATGCAGGATACCTAGTTGATGGTTGACGCTCTCGTGTAGACCTCCTAACTTGAAGTTTCGTGGTTTCCAACCGAGGAGACTGCAGCTCCCCCTGCTTAACACCCTTATCATCTGGCAACCCCTGTGCGGCTGTGCCTCATCACAATCCGGATTGTTTTGTCCACCTTCTCCACCTGTAGTCTGCACCGGAGAAGAAGTCAGTGTGAGATTAACCACTCCATCAACTGTTTTAGAAGACTTATCAATCTTCTCAACATCTCCAAAAAATTGGTCTTCATGAAAAATCACATCCCTACTTCTGGTAAGTTTCTTCTTCACTGGATCCCATAATCTGTAGCCAAATTCATCTCCACCATAGTCAAGAAAGATGCAAATCACTACCTTATCGTCCAACTTGGAACGCTGCTCCTTTGGTACATGCACAAATGCTTTACATCCAAACACCTTTAAGTGTGAATAGGAAACATTTTTACCTGTCCATTTTCTCCCTGGAAGATCATAATTCAAAGGAACTGAGAAAGATCTGTTAATCCAAGAAACGGCAGTCAGAACGACTTCACCCCAGAATGACTTAGGCAACCGTGCTAATCTTATCATGCATCTCATCTTCTAAAGAATAATGCGGTTCATTCTCTCTGCCACACCATTATGTTATGGAGTACCAGGAACTGTCTTTTTATATCGAATGCCATGCTTCAAGCAATAGCTTCTGAACTGGTTGGATGTGTACTCACCCCCATTATCTGTGCGAAGACACTTCAAGAGTTTACCTGTTTCTCTTTTAACCTTAATATGAAACTGTTGAAAACTCTGGAACACTTGATCCTTTGATTTCAACGGATAAACCCAGACTTTCCTGGATTCATTATCGATGAATGTGATAAAGAACTTATTGCCACCCAATGATTCTACCTCCATGGGACCACAAACATCAGAATATACCAAATCCAACACATTTAATTTCAATTTTAATGTCGAAGAGAAAGTAACCCTATGCTGTTTACCATACAAACAATAATCACAAGGGTCAAGGGATATACCTTTGGAGTAAGGAATTAAATTCTTCTTTGCCAACAGCTGCAAGCCTTTCTCACTCATATGACCAAGCCTCTTATGCCACAGATTCAAAGATGAATTGTCTTGAACTGCATTCAACACATCCTTGCACAGCTTTACTTGTGTTTTATAAAGCGTATTACTTGCTTTTCCTCTCGCAATAACAAGATACCCTTTAGTGTGCTTTCATCTACCATTTCCGAAGTAATTCTCATAACCCGCATGATCCAATACAGTCCCAGAAATCAAATTCAACCGCAGATCAGGAACATGTCGCACATCTTTCAGCATCATTGTGTAACCAATATCGGTTGTAATGCAGACATCACCGATACCAATAATCTCTGAATGACTCGTGTTGCCCATTTTTACAGTATCAAAGTCACCTGCTTTGTACGTCGTGAACATCTCTCTGCAGGGAGTAGCATGGTAGGATGTTGCTGTGTCAACAACCCACTCAACCTGACCATTTGCAACATTCAAACACTTATCATCATCGCCAGCGAGCACCACTACTTCTTGTTCTAAAGTAGCTGTAGTGTTATCATTATCATTCTTCTTCTCTTTGTTGGATCCTTTTTGTTCCTTCATGGAAAAATAATTTTTCCTAACGTGGCCCTTCTTACCACAGAAAAAACATTTTACAGACTTTTTCTTACTTTGGGATTCACTGCTAGATTTGGACTGTGATTCACCTCTAGACTTGCCACGACCATCCTTTGGTCCTCTACTCTTACTCCTCCTCCTGTTCTCAGTAACAAAGGCCTGTGCATTATCTGTCCCTGCAGATTTCCTTCTAGTTTCTTCATTATGTAGACTACTGGTAACTTGACTCATAGATAACACACCATCTGGAGTAGAGTTGCTCAAGGAAACAACTAATGTCTCCCATGTATCCGGCAAAGAACTCAGAAGCAATAAAGCTTGCATCTTATCATCAAGGATCATCTCATAGTAGCTAACTGATTTACCACACTTTGGAGCTCATTGATGTGATCTTCGAGCTGACCACAATCCTTGAATTTCATGTTCACAATCTTTCTGATCAAGAAGGTTTTGTTCACTGTGGTCTTTTTATCATACATTGCTTCCAGGTTTTTCCAAAGGGTATTCGCATTGGTTTCATTAGACACGTGGTGAAATATACTATTATTAACCCACTGTCTAATGTGACCAATCGTTTTTCTATGCAACTTATTCCATTCAGCATCTTGCATATCTTTTGGTCGGGCATTATCCCCCTCAACAGGATCATGGAGGTATTTATAATAAAGAATATCCTCCATTTTCGGTTTCCAGGTCAACCAATTGGAATGGTTGAGCTTAACTATGGTAGTTTGATAGTATTGCTCTCCATCTTAATCAAATTAAGTGACAAGAAAAACAAATAACTAACACTGACCTCAACTCCTGCACAAAGCTGTAGATCTCGTCGACACGAGCACGCTGGAAGAAACGGATCTGAAATCCGACTTCGGATGGCTCTGATATCGCAAAAAACGATTTTCTGCGCTTTCAATTTGGTCAAACTTCTTGTTGACCGTCAAACAGCTAATCTTCTTCCACAATCACGTAGATCTACTCGAAACGAGTCCGTAGGAGTAAACGGATCTCCGATCGAACGTCGGATGATCAAGATATCGCAGAAACAAACTTCTGCCATCAATCTGGTCAACTCTGGCCGTTGACCTTCTGTCCGATGACGTTGACTGATGTTAGCGAGGCGGCTGACGGGCTGGACCGACTACGAACGGGTTCAGGTCAACTCGACCTGAACTGACCTGCAACTGCTGGGCTTTGCATAAAAAAGGCAGGTCAACCCGACCTGATCCGAACTGGAACCTGAACTACTTGACTGGGCTGGGATTGCACCACGGGTCGGGTTAACCTGACCCGACCGGAAATCAGAATAGACCTGTGTTGCTTCTGGGCTCACTCCACAACGGGTTCAGGTCGACTGACCCGACCCAAAACCCAACTGACCCAGAACCTGGGTCGTCTTTAACCTGCGACTCTGTGTCTCTGTCTACAACCTGGTTGCAGACCCTGTCGGCCTCAACTACAGCAAAGTGGACCGGCGATAGAGGCCCCGGACCGGCGATGGCTAACAGCAGCGGCGATGGCGACCCACCGGCAACCAGCGACTGGTGGCGGCGATGACGGAGAAACGACCGGCAGTTGCAGTTTTTTTTTTTGTTTTCTTTTCGGTCTTCTTCCTTAGAACCGGCAGTCCTCTTCTCCAATGAAGATCTGCAGCAATCACAGCCAATCTCCTTCTCTGTTTCCAGAAAAAACAGAGCAACACCTGAGAACCGAATTTCTGTCTTCTTCGTCTTCACTGATCATGCAAGAAAAACGATTTCTCTGTTTCTTGAAACAGAGAAACCGAACTATGTGGCCTAAGAGATCACGACTGATCCCTTCTCTTCCCATTGATCTTCCACGCACAACTTCGACACTCTGATACCACTTGTTGTGTGTGTGTGTGTGCAAAAGCAACCAGATTAACAATCGCTATACAAGAAGACAAGCGATTTACGTGGTTCAACAAAAATGCCTATGTCCACAAGAAACCAATTTCCACTAGGTTCTCCTCCAATCTGTGAAACCACAGCCTTGGAATCTTAGCCACTCTTTTCAGCCTCTCTTTCTAGGGTTACAGATTACATTATATATATAATCATTATATCCTTATCCCCCAAGAACTCTATCTCAGAAAAAAAGAAAGTCCTAACCTATTAGAAAACTACTATTTAACCAAACAGGAAATTCCTCATATAATTAGGAAAATCACCCCAGATACTGAACCAAATTATGGTCTGGACCCACGTGGCCAATACAAAATACACCCCGGTATCATATATTTCCATTTTAATACATCATCTTCCACATCCCTTTTTCTTTCTTCCATTTTCTTTTTTCTCTTTTCAATCTTAAGTCCTTCTAAGTCAATTTCATCGAACACCCTACAGGCATGTCCCAAGTTGTCACATTTTCCATACATGTCGTCCAAGTGCTCTTTAAACAGATGTTCCTCTCAATCATTTCATCAAACACTTTAACCTCTAAGTCATTTCATCAAACATCTCAGGAAGCTTTGGCTTCATTTCGTTTTAACGCAAAACCATTCCATCTCTCTTACATATATTCCATGGTACTCCTATTTGGATGTCTCAATATTTAATAATGGTTTCCTTAATACACGGCCTTGGCAAAATTCCAATCAAATTCTTCATAGTTAAGGAATGGACCCAGACGGGTAGAAACCCCACTAACGACATGCCACTTCAGTCGTCTTGTGGATCTCAAGGGGTACATAGCCAGTTTGATGTCTTTTGTTCAGCATCTAATGAAAATTGGCTTCGGATACTAAACAACTAACAGTATGCTTGATATGCAAACCCTCGGACCACGTTGTGAAGCTGAGATTGGAGGCGAATCCTGAGTGGAAGAATGTTAGTGCATGCAAAATAGTCAGATACATTAAAAGGTCTTCTGTTGAAAAATGCAGAGACATTCTAGTCCGACTTTCATGGAAGGAAATCTCTTCCTGGATCATTCTTCTCTTTCTTTTAGAATAAGATTTATATATTGTCAATTGATTTCCGAAAGAGAGAATCATTGGAATGAGTATAAAGATTGTGTTGATTTGTAGAAATTTAAATAGTAAAATACACAAAAAGAAATAAGAAAATTCATTTCAAGTTTAAACATTTACTACAATAAAATAACAAATCAAATGAAAAAGAAAAAACTATAACAAAAAATAAGAAAATAAAAGAAATTCATACCTCTATTATATCACCTCTTTGATCTATAATAATCAATCCATTGACTACAGGGAAAAGTGCAAAAAAAAAAAAAACAAAAAAAAAAAAAAAACAATTCAATAAAAAAATTGATAACAAAATGCAAAAGAAAAGAAAATTGTACCTTTTGATAAATAAAATCACTAGCTAGCCATCTCTTTGCATATTTTCAAGAATAAAAGAGAACTCAAAGTCACATTGGTGTAAAGGGTGTAATCTGGATACAGGGTGAAGTGTGCAGCAGATGGATCTGATTACAGATGAGTGGACCCAGCACTAGCCAAATGGAAAACAATATCGATGTATGATATGAATAATATCGCTGTCCTGTTATTCAGTACATTCAAGCTCACCTGTTTCATTTAGTTAAGAAAATGACTTATTATTAGTGAATTTGAGTCAAATGGATTAATCAAATCTTACCAAAAAAGATAAGAGGGAAGGAGAGAGATTTTAGATGACGAAAAGAGAGATTTTAGGAGATCCAAATTTAAAAAATACTAATTGCCTAAATGATAAAAGGGAGGGAGAGAGATTATAGGAGAGATTTTAGTATTTTAGGATGCTGACGTGGCACTCTAGGAAAAAAGAAAAATAAGATGTGCTGATGTGGCACCCTCCAGAAGCCTCCATTCTTAGAGCTTTAATATATATAAAGATTAGCTAAACAAAGGTGAAATTTAACGCTAGTTTATGGTCAATGAATGGTGACATTAGTCATACAATTAGGGACCTACTGATGCTACGTCCTTCTACTTTCTACCGCTGGAAATGGAAGACCATTGACCCATTTCCAAAGCTAAAAATAAGGATAGTGCTCCCATAAAAGGAAAAATTAAGTATAGTATAGATGTTTTTTTTCATTTTGTAAAAGTTTCCAATGTTTCATCCTTTACCATTACGAAAATTTAATGTGTCTCCCCCCCCCCCACCCCCAACACAAAAAAAAAAAAAAAAAAAAAAAAAAAACAACACACAGACACACAGACACACAGAGAAACGTTCTCTACTAAAACTCTATTCTTACGGCTTTAAATATTGTTTCTACTATGATGCACACTTTATGATCCATCCAAATCGCCTACACAAACTTAAGCCTCACTAAATTACACCCAAAGTGTCTGTAGTTTGCATCCATCCAAATATCTTGAACCATTGGATACATATATATATATATTTATATGGGAAATAGTCTTTTGAGAACTAGTTCTTACTATTTTTTATGACAACTTTAGGTGGGCCCATCTATCACCTAATCTAAATCTTGCAATACATAGGAACCTCTTTGATAGTCATTTGCCCCAAGTTTTGGTTAGATCCGAATTTACTGGACCGTTAGATCGACTGTGTACCAATCCGAATGGACTGAATTTGTGGGCCACAGATGAAGGGGTTAGGAACATGTAATTACAGCCAAACTCGATATGTAAGGTGGTCCTACATAGATATTTTTATCTCCCCTAGTCCCACTCCAAATGGGACATACAAGTAAGCCCCATAAAAAGTTCTCACGGTAGGTATATTTGGACAAAACTACTATGCATATGTCCCTTACACTATAGTGAAAGACACTTTCTCTTTTAGAAAGTATTAAGGTGTAAAAAGACAAAACTATCATACCTTATGACACTTTTTTGACCTTATTAGGTTTAAAGAAGGAATTGTTCCTCGAGACATATGCATAGTAGTTTTTCCCATATATATATATATATATATGGGAATTCCTCCCCTCAGCTATAGCTGAGGGGAAAATCCGCTAGACACGTGCGGCACGCACGTGTCCATCAGCAGTTTTTAACTTAGCCTCTCTTTTTTTTCCGTTTGGCCCGCCAAGATGAGTTGAAAAGTTAAAAACAAAAAAACCGAGCCCTCTTAATCTCTCTCATCACTTTCGTTTCTCAAACGCAAAAACCAAAAAGCCCTCTCTGGACAGGAACCTCTATGATCATTGCTGCCTGTGCTCATCTCTATCATCTCTCTTGCTTGCTCAAGCCTCTGCCATTAGGAAGCCTTTGCAACACCTCTGTTTAAGATCCCTAATCGTTCAACATCAGGAAATAGGAGTGAGATCTTCTCTGCTGCGACACTCAACCCAGCACCTATTTGAGAGAGACCTTCTTTCCTGCTCAAGAGCCCCCACATGCATCTCATGTCCCCTCAGCTCTCTCTTAGCTGCCATTTGCTGCGACAAAGGAGAAGCCCCAGCCAATCAACGGAGAAAACCTTCTCTACTGCTCAGCGTTCTTCATCCTCCATCCCTCCATATCTCTCTCCGTTTCTGTTTTTTCTTCTTCTTTTTCTAATTTCGTTTTTGGGTTCCTCTTTTGAAGCAAGGCCAAGAGTACATTACATTACATTTTTTGCTGAACCTGATGGAATGATCAAATTTGGCTCGAATGCAATTCCATATAGCATAATTCCAAGAACAAGATGCATCGTGAATTGGTGATTGTACATTACATTTATATCAGCAAAAACAAAAAAAAAAAAAAAAAAAGAGGGCTCAAACTTGCCTTTTATCAAACATTTGATGGGGGCCTTCTCTGCCATGGCTGCATCAATTGGTCGCCTGTGTACCATAAGAGACACAAACCATCCAATGTTGCCAAGCCAAGTAAACACATAGAAGGCATCTTGCTCATAAATATTTGATGCCTTTTATAACGAGAGAGAGAGAGAGAGAGAGAGAGTGAGTTTTGTTAGTTGGATGGGAAGGTAGAAGAAGAGGACATGATGTGTTAAGTTATAAGAAAATCATTGGCCTTTGTTACTCTTGGTCTTGCTTCCAATATCATGTGAAGCTGAAGCTTCATTTTTAGTAGTTTCAATTTGATAATGTCCACCCCTCCCATAAGGTAGATATTAGAAATGACCATAGTGGATTTTCTAACCTCAATCTTGGCCTTTTAGATGTAAAATATATCTACTGTTTTGGGGAATTATTAAAAATAATTCTACAAATCAACTGCTCAAAATTGATAAGAGTCTTGTGATTATATGTAGGAGGGGTTTCTTTCTGTTTCAGTAGTCAATACCGTTTGAGTAGTTTGCTTTCTTCACTTGTTTTTTATTATTCAATTGTAATGCTAATTTAAGTTAGTACTAATTGCATCTATATACCTTTCAATTCTATAGACTACATCTTAGCAGAGGACGTGAATAGTTCAGAAAACAACTCCAAGGCTTTTATTGAAGGCAAGGGCTCAGAATGATCGTCAACGAGTTGTTTGTTAGAATGGAACATCTTCATGTAAAAGGGAGTTTGAGTGGATATTTGAATGTAATAGTTTTTTTATATATCAGGAATGTAACGGGGTGTCTGCCCATGGCATGCTTTCATATTTGTGCTTTAATGTTAAATGGAATTGCTTGGGCTTTGGGGATGTTTAGTTAAATGTTTCTTTATGGGCTTTGAGAATATTGGGATTTGTCATGTTTATTCATTATTGTCCATGTTTATTGAATGAGGTTTTGTCATGTTGAAAGTAGTTTACAATTGGAATTGGACAGTGGATGAGGCTGGAATTGAACAGTTGGTTACAATTGGAATTCATTGTTGTCAAGTTATTCGGGCAACATGAGCATTTCATGTGGGCCAGGTGAACATTTGTGGTGATGGCAAGGGTGATGGTGGAAAGATAGCCTCAAGCAATCTGTTTTGTGTTATCTTGTTAGATGTACATGTATTTGGAGATGATAATGAGAATGTTGTTTTCTCTTTTTTAACAGTTCATTTCCATCCAAAAATGTATACAACTAAGTGAGGATACTCGTGCATTTGCATGGATCCACTTGGTAGTTTCTACTTCCCATTTTTCATCCAACACTTAACTGTCATCTTGTTCATCAGGTGTGAAACATGTAAGTCAAAGACTAACCTGTTTAGTAGTTGACATTGAGAATAAGCCATGTGTTCGTTTGAAAGGACATTCAACCTGTATGTCATTCAATTAAAGCATTCAAGCATTGAACCTGTAGCATTATAAGAATTCCAGCTCCAGCCCATACATGAAACACTTCCAACAACAAATCCATTCCAGTTTACCAAAAAAAAAAGACAAATCCATTCATCAAAATTCAAAAGACCACTTCCATCTCAATCCAAATTACAATATTCAAAACACAAACTCTACTTTCCACTATAACACTCAAAATTTAAGCTTCCATTACATGTGCAGCAACAAATCCATCCAATTGTAGATACCCTACTAGTCCAAGATGCTGGAATTCCTTGAGCAGTTTAATTAATGATTTTCATACAACCATAAAAGGCCATGACAGTGTATCAACTTTCTAGATGGAAGCCACCAGTTTAAAGCAATCTCCTATTTGAGGATGGGTGACATTCATTCTTTGTCTCAACCAAGCTCAGAAAGGCTCAAGAACCAAACTTTGTTTCAAATGATGATAAATTGAACTTCATGTATGAGGTCCAAGCATTTTCAACTTTGCAGCAAATGAGTACTCTGCAAAAAGAAAGAAAACACCATTAAAAGAACCATGCAAGATAGTTCATTTTCAGCCTTTTTTTCTTGTGCAGGATGACTCTTGTATGCCCTATATAGTTCAATACAACACGTACTTTTGTAAGGCCTAATTGCCTAGTGACAGATGGCTTGAGCTTGATTCAATAAAAAAAAATACAGTGACACACCATTATATCTAATCAGAGGAGCTTGATTCAATAAGTACCTTTGGACACATTTTATAGAAAAAGTCTTGTTGATGATCAAAATGCCATTTGCCTTATGAGACATAAATGGAATCTCATTAGCGGAAAAGGATCCATTTGGCTTGACTGGGTTCTCTCTCACAATACATTGAGAACTCTTTTTAGGATATTGGTAGTCCATTTCACTTCTGTTTGGCATGGTAAGGCATCTTAAAATCCAATCACTAATTTTGATCATCAAAGAAAGATATGGCATTCATATTTGTTTTTTTGATGATTACAACCATGTCATTATTTGCTTTCCCTTTTCATGAGAACACAATGAAAGAAAATACTATAAAAAGTAAAGGAATAAAAAGGAAATATTGAGTCTATGTGTAAATGTACCCAAAATCACTAGTGTATTGGATAAGAAGTGACAACCATGTATATTACTAAGCATTTGGTTCTTCTAAAAAATCTAGAATCATCATACAGGATATTGTTTTCCTATCTACCCTGCTCTTTTGTGACAATCCGAGACCTATAATGATTTTGGCAAAAAACATCTTGCTAGGACCCCTTTCTTTCTATTTAATATGCACCATAAACTTTTAAGTACTGTCAGGTATCACACATGTAAAGCTTGACATCAACATGTAGAGAAGAAAAAAGCCAAGACTCTGTATTCTAGAGACATGTTAAATTTATACATAAAATAGTAATACAAAAAGCAGCTTCCGAAAGTCATTCATACTAACGAGCTTTACAAGCTATGGTATCTCATTGAATTAATTAATGCTCAACTACAGCTTTCCTCGCACAGAATGCACCATTAGGGTTGCTGTAATGTAAGCAAAATGGGGTTGGGATTCATATAGTCTCCTCAATCCTCATAACATTGCACAAAAAAAAAAAAAAAGCAAATAAGATTGGCTGGGAAAAGAAGGGAAAAGTAAATGTCTGTTGAGGGAGAGAGAATTAATCAACCCTTCCACACTTCAATAGACACCCAAATTAAAAAATTGAGTCTCAGATCAACAACCATGATACTCACTAATTGTCCGCATCAGAGTATTCTGAATTACTGCTTTTGTCAAGCATGAGGATTGGATCAGTGTTCCTATCTTCACCTGTTAACCTGCATTATATAACAATTACATTATATATGTTAGTGAATGTCAAGCTTTTAATGTCTAAAAAGCTACAATCAATAGTAGTAAATCATACCTCTTCAATAACACCGGGCAATTTCGCTTGTCATGTGATACACCACGTTTGTTGCAACCACGACAAAGACGCCCCTTTGTTGCTTTCTCCTTTGATGATTTCAGTCTCTTCACGCGTCCTTTTGTAACAACATGTGACGGTTCATGATACTCGACCACATTACTTGCAAATGTTTCTTTCTCATTGTGCATACTTGTCTCTGATCAATTATTTGATTTCATTTCCTGTATTTTCATTTGCAATTCTTTATGAATCGTAATCAAATATTCGAACAATTCTCTTGATGAGCTAGCTTCATCAAAAAGCGGTGTAAAAATACATGCCAAATCACTATGTCTCCAAAGAAAAGAGTCCTCATAATGGGAGCCAATTTCAACTCCATCTTAATCAACAAATGTTCCATGTCTAGCATTCTTCGTCCACCGTTTTAAAATGTAATATTCAGGCAAATATTTTATACAAAATTGCCTTAAAACAGACAACAAGTGACGACATGGAATGCCTTCAAATTCAAACTTTTTATATGAACAATATGCAAGCATCTCCTCTTTCTTCCACAAAACCTCTCTCTCAATTTCATCTTCATTCATTAAATTTCTAGTAATAAAAGTACAACTGTCATCAACTTCATTCACAAGTATTGGAACGATATGTATCATCATGAATAGCTCATCTTGAAACTTATAAAATATGTTTCTTGTGTAGATATTTGCCATTTGCTTCTCCATAATAGAAAATATCTTCAATTTTGGCTTTCCATTGCTTGACTCAAAATCTTCCTTACTTTCAAGATATCGTAATCGTTCAATGCCTGGCTCAAAACGCAATATGAAATCAATCAATGAGTTCTTGTATTCTACGTAATGCTTCACAAATGAATTCATACTTTCACTTCTTTGAGTAGTTGACATGCCTGCAAAGAAAGTAAGCTTTAAATAGGCCGGTACCCACACATCACGAATGTTGTATATAGATGTCAACCATTCATTCTCCTCGAGCTTAAAGTGCTTTATGATCCCAAACCATTTGCTCTCAAACTCAGTGGGAGAGTCAAATTTATGTACACATTTTTTAATTTCTTCAATCATACCATCATTGTGAATAGCAAGCCCTCCTAAATTTAATGGTAATTTATCCAAAATGTGCCATAGGCAATAACGATGGCATGTGGCTGGCATGACTTTTTGAATGGCCTTTGTCATGGCCAAATCTTGATCAGTTATTATTGTTTTTGGCGGACCACCTGGCATAACTTCAAGCCATTTAGTAAACAACCACTCAAATGACTCAGTCTTTTCATTTGGTAAGAACGCACATCCAAATAATGTTGTTTGACCATGGTGATTACAACCTACAAATGCACCAAAAATTAATCCATAACAATTCGTCTTATATGTTGTATCAAATGTCACAACATCACCAAACACACGGTATGCCGATCTAAATGTCCCATTCGCCCAGAATACATGTGTTATCTTGTTCTCTCCATCTCTCTCAATGTTATACATAAAGTCAGGACTCATTTCTTTGCGATTTTTAAAATATTGAAACAACATTTGCCCATCTTGTCCCTTTTTCTTTTCTTTTTCATTTCTACGATGATTTTCAACGTCTTTATCCGTAAATCCAATCTTGTCAAGCCCTTTTGATTGTTTGGAAAACACTAGCATTTGCTGGCTATTTTGAATATTGGCAGAATCATATGTATTTATTTCTTGTCTCTTTGGTTCCGAGATTACACGTTGTGACCTCAACATGAATCTCTTACTGGGAGTGGTGGGGGCATGGGAATGTTCAGGAATAAACTTGGAAACTACATACTCACCCGATTCAACCTTTTTTACTTGCATTTGAGCCTTACAATTTTCTCTTGTTTCCATCCGACGTCTTTTAACAGTATCCTTATCAACCCACCATTTCTCATCTGTTTTACCCTCTTTTGAACAAAAATATCGTTTCCAATATATTTCCCCATTTTTAGTCACACTTGAATCTTTCCTTACGCTAAACCCAGCAAGCTTTGCATATGCATTATAAAAATTGTATGCATCCGTTAAATTACCAAAATGCATCCCCACTTTTGGTGTCATATTCTCTTCTACAACCGGATGATGTAAAAATGTTGTTGATGAGGAGGCCACATCCATCTTGAAACTATCTTTAACATGATTGAAAAGGAAAAAAAAAAGTTGTAAGGTATGAACTACTTGTGAAGTTGATCAAATTTACATGTATGAAAAACAAATCCAAATAAGCAAACTGAACATTAAAAGGAGAGAGCTGAAATCAAGAAGATGACAATATACCTCGAATGAGTGAAAGAATTGAACGGAGCAGAAAATCAGCCAGAACTGCAAGAAGCTGAAAAGAAAAAAAAGGAAAACAAATTTATTTACAATGAACTAGAATAGTGTATAAATTTTGCTCAAAAGAAGAAATAAAATTCAAATCCCTAAGGGAGCTTCTATTTGCCACTACCTATGCTATGGCACTTTTGTCTTCAACAATAAGGGAGCATTACTAGTATTCAACTTTTATACACTTCCATCACGGTGAACTATTGTAAAAAACAAAACAAAATCTACTAATATTGTAGAAAAACAAAACACTTTCATTGTAGAAAAATCTACTGATATTGGGCCATGAGGTTGCCACTAGCCTCAAATCCTCAGAGACAATGATCCACTTTCCTTATACGGTGGCATTGTAGTCAAATAGAAAAAAAATCCACAATCTCCACCATTTAGTGATGGGAATCACAATGGATACCACCAAGGACAGAGATCTCACTCACTAGATAATCTATTCTGATGATAAATAAAACCAAAAAAAAAGAAAAAAGAAAAAAATGCAACCAATTTCAGTGGTGGTCTTACAATGGAAAAAACATTTTCAGTCCACAATCCACAATAATCACCTGCCAAATCTACATTGCATTTACACCAATATATCTACATTATCTCCTTCAACAGTTTATGATCAGTCATGATCATAAACAGCATGATGGAGATCACCACTGACGTGCTACCTTGTTTACATTACCATCATCTTATCCCTCCAACCAAACAGAGCTACAAGCTGTTCACATACCAACAACTGAAAAAAAAAAATTTCAGAGAGAGAAAAAACACTCACATAACGAAAACCCAAACCCCCCAAATACCCAAACCTCAAACCTAGCAAACCACAAAAAGAAAAAAAAAGTTGAAAAAAAGAAAAAAGAACCTACTCTGGACAAGAGAAAGAAAAAGGACTAAGCATTCAGATAAAGAAAACCCAACCCCAGATCCCAAACAGAAAAACCCTCTATCAAAACCACCGTGAGTAGAGAGGATTACCTGAAGAGGGCAGGCGGATGGCCAAATCAAGCTCGACTTGATCTCCTGAGCAGAGGTGGGGAGGCGATCGAGAGAGTGGGTGGAACTCGGGATGGTGGAGATCGGCGATCACAGTGAGGAAGGAGACCGGGGACGACGCGATCGAGAGAACAGTCGAGTCGAAATTGCGCTTCTCTTCCTAGACGACATATAGATCTGCCCTCTTCTTTCACAGAGCCTGGGCTTGAGGGGTGGGATGGCTTTGCGCTTGAGAAATCCGGAGGGCCATCGCAGGAAAGAGGGTATCGAAGAGGAAGGAAGTTCTCGCTCGGGCTCTCGCAGGCAGCAACGATCGCAGAGGTTCTTGCTCAGAGAGGGCTTTTTGTAGTTTTGTGTTTGAGAAAGGGAAGAGACGAGAAAGATTAGGAGGGCTAAGGGCTCGGTTGACTTTTTGTAGTCTTGCGTTTGAGAAAGGGAAGGGATGATACATATCAGGCATTTGAGAAAGGGAAGAGACGAGAGAGATCAAGAGGGCTGAGGGCTCTCTGTTTTTTTTTTTTCTTTTCGACACATCTGGGCGGGTAAACTATTGAAAAGGGCGGGCAATATGATGGACACTTGCGTGCCGCACGTGTCTAGCGGATTTCCCCCTTAGCTGAGGGGAGGAATTCCCTATATATATATATATATGGGGGCAAGCCTCTTTAAGTTCAAGCTTATATGAGAAACTTCATAAGCACGTGCCGTTGGAGCCCAACTTTGGTCTATCCAAATAGACCAAATACACTACCCCTCCTAAATTTTACATGTTCAGCAATTTTTGGTCAAATCCTAATTTATCGGATCGTTGGATCAACTGTGCATGGATCCAAATGGATTGTTAACTATTAAATTTTTGGGGCATAGATGGAGATGATAGAAACCATGGTTGGAGCTATGTTTATGCAGAGAGGAAGGTCCTAGGGTGTCCTTCAAATCCCCCCATCCCCATTCCCATGTGGGTCCCTAGGTGGGCCTCGTAGGCGTGAGCCACACAGTTGAGCTTACCTTATCCTAAGCTTGAGCTTAGGAGAGGGGCTCTCTCTCTCTCTCTCTCTATATATATATATATAAAGATAGATAGATAGAGAGTCCAGTGACATGATGTGGTATATAAGCTAAGTTTATAATCTTGAAAGATCATAAGGGTATGTTTGGTAATAAAATCATCAAGGAAAGGAAATGTGATTTCCAAGGTATCAATCAATATCCATGTTCGGTGCTGATAAATTTTCTATAATTTAAGTATAATCAAATCCCCACTTCTTGTGATTCTAAGATTTTACCTCTCCTCATCGAATTTTCAAATCATCTCTTCCAAAACAAGGGATATAAGAGGCTAAACCCTCACCCAAAAGAAAGATAGGGGTGCTCATGGGCTGAGCTAGCCAGCCTTCGACTTAGCTTGGATAGGTAATTAGGGCCCACTTTAATAATTGCCCTTGTTTAATAATTGGACTTAGCTTGGATTAAATGATAAAAGTCCAAAGCTTGGCCAGCCCATGTAAGGAATTCATATAATTTAATTTAACTAGTATAAACAATTACTAAAATGGTGGTAACTTGATAAAAAGTTTGATTCGGCACTACCCAGTTGATTAAATTAGCTGGCTTGGGCCTAACTTTAATGGACTGTGTCGGGCTTGGGTTGGGCCTATGCTAGTGTTTTTAAAATAGGGCCGGGCTTGGCCCAACACATGAACACCTTTGCCGAAAGCGTATAGATGCCTTGTGAAAATCCTTAGTCATTTTATAGTTTTAACCAAATGTAGAATACGCGAAATATTCATCTATAAAAGTTTTAAGGCATGCTTGTGTACACACCCTTTTTGCGAAAAGGGGAAATTGCCACGTAAGTAAAGTCCATGGAAAAAGAGTTATGTAGAAGTCCAAAAGTTGGTGCTTGATGCAAAACACTTTTCCTTGGTGAATTGAGATGATGTTGTTTGATGTAGTTATAGAATACTTCATGAAAATCGTACAAAGAGGGGACAAAAGGATGGGTAGAGAGTACAAACAGAGGGTAGAGAGTATGGAAATAGGAAAAGAGGGGAAGAACATCATAGTAGATAAAGAAAGATGAGCCGGATATGGAGTTAAAACCCATTGTGAAATGGAAAGATGGTGAACTTTTTTGCAAATGTGGACCATTAAGATGATTGGATGAGATTGATTTTTTTTTAATTATTTGCTTTTGGCACATTCCTTGGTCTTATTAAGATCCTTCAATCCCCCTTTAAAAAAACTGTGAGCCAAATATTCCACCAAATTGAAATGGATCCATGAAGCTAAGAAATTGTGTATACATGCAAAGTATTGTAAATAGGAAAATTATCCAGTGCACACCCCATAGTGGGGCCCCCTTGATCATTCATCTGAATGGACTACATTCAAAGAAACCTCATAAATTCATCATTCGCATTTTTTATACCCATCCGGATGGTTTGCATTGTTGAATGGATTGTACACACTTTTTAAGGAATGAGAATTTATGGCCCATTGATCAAGGGGTTAGGAATTAGGATGATTAGTTGGGCCCCATATTTTAAACAAGGGTAGGTCTCAACCTGATCTTCTGACCCCTAGCCCATCCCTAGGTGGGCCCCATAAAGAGGTGATATATATTAGAGAGAGAGCTTTCACCTTGCCTGTGTATGTCGTGACCCATGAAACCTATGACATAATCGTTGTGGTGAAATTAGCAAACAACTCCAACCAATTTCGGGATGATATTATTGGTGTATTTGTATAACACAAGAATACCACGATAGAGAAGAAAATTCTTTTAATTGTTTGTGCAGCTTATTGTTTCAATGATAACCATGACAAGTTTACCTTGCAAAAACGGAGAAAAAATTGAATTGGTTTTTTTCAATGTAGAGGATTTTGATTTTCTATGAAAGAGGTAAGAAAGAAAATTTCCTCTACAATGACATAAAAGATTCTTGGAGAGCAAAATTCTCTCATTGCATGAATAAATCGTCGGCTTCTTAGTCATGTATGGTCATTTTGAGTAATTTCTTAGCTACCCAAATCACTAAAGTTGTAAGCATAGCATGCAAATATCTTTGGCATAGTAGGAGCACGCTAAGAAAAACAAAGAAGAAGATCAGTGTTTTCAACCCGAATCAACACCTTGAATTAATAAGAAAGAAATAGAAGAAACCCTAAAATAAACTGTAATTTGTATTATTCCTTAAAAAGAAGCATTCGCCACTTTTTTTTATACAACCCTAAAATCCTAAAATTTGACGTGAAATGGTAAACTTACTAAAAATAGTCAGAAAATAAAAAATCACATCAAAGCACCTAGACCATCTCCAAACAACTTTCTATGGCTTTCCACAAATACTGAAACTAAACTAGATTCAAGAACCCTCGTACCAAGCAAAACAATAACTTTCTATAAAAAATAAGTTTTGCACAAAAACTGTATTTTGACCTTCAAAATGGTCTAATTTAGCTTTCAACGATTCCAACCTCCTTCGATTATTTTTCAGGGTATAGAGCTCGTCAATAGCTTTGAAACACATGATTATGGGCCCTGTGACAATACCCAAATCAAGGTTATGGCTATTTGAATCCTAATACTATGGATTTAACTTTTGAGCTTGACATCTTGTAATCTTTTGCTCACAAGGTTTTTCTTCGACTTGTTTTACCTCAATCTCAAATCAAACTAAACAAATCATGGGAGTCAACCAAGTTGACTCTTCTCAATTAGATTTTGATTTAATTAGCTATTACCATTAGCTATAACCTTCCTTTTTTTTTTTCCCAACAAAGGAATAAGTCAGATAGCCATGGAAAAGAGAACTATAAAAGTAGAGCTGGAAAAAACAAGCCTGGACAGCCAACCCATGACCCAACCTATTTTTAACCTGCCTAACCTAACTCGTTTAAAATTCCAGTAAGTCACAAGTCAAGGTTTATCAACCCGAATAGAAGCAGGTTGGGTTAGGGTTGACCCGTCTAACCGGATTGACCCGTTTAGATGTTGCTAATGTACCATGACTTTTCAATTTTTATGTGATTTTTCTTATTCATGTAGGACATTAGCTTTGTACTCTTAATCTTATGCAGAAGAGTTCTACAAAATTTTGATGCTTAGAATATAAAACTTATTTTTTCATTTGACAATATTATGTTTTTGTAGTTGAAATACTGATATATGTCTTTTATTTTTATGTTGGTATAAAAATTTACCCCTAAAATATGGACATGAATAGAATTCAATAGCGTTGATAAGTCATATACTCAATTTCAAATATGGAATTAAACACTTCAATAAAAATTGAAAAGAGATTATCTCAATCAATGGGCTAGAAAATATTAATGCATTTTAGTCCCATTTTTTGCACCTTGAAAATTAAAAAAGTATAAATTCATGTTCATTGCAACATTTTAAATAAATTTAGATGTAACGGGAGCTTTACAAATGAAATTGGGCTAAATAAAATGAGCTGGATCATACACAAAATGAGAATTAAATATGTTAGGTCAGCTCAACTTGACCCAACCCGTATCAAATTTAAGTTAGGCAGGTCGTGTTAGGTTGACCTGCCACAGGTCAGGTTGAAGGTTTTCAATCCGTTTTAAAAACAGGCCAAATTAAGGTTGCAACCAACAAATTTAGGTTCGGATTGACCTAACCCAAATTTGATTAATTCAACCCATTTGCCAGGTCAACATGGAAGGGGCTTTGGAGCCATCAACAACCATTCATGTGCGTCAGTACTTAGATGACGTGGCTTCTCTTGTGATTCAATCAAAAGCTAAAACAATTGGATCTCAATCAAGAAAATGTAAACTCCCCTAACTTGGTCAAGAGTCGTTATAATTAAAAGTAAATATTCAAGACCAGTCAAACTTTGATAAAATCTGTTTTTGATAGTTCATGACTACTGCATAGCCACTCTTTTTGGGGTAAGGTTAAAGGGTGTTTGTTGCTTTGTTTTTCATGTATTTTCTCCTCCTTTTCTTGTCTCTGTTCTTTTTTATTTTTTTAAATCAGTAATAGTAAAATTTATTAAAAAAGAGAAGATATACAATAAAGAAACTGAGGGACAGCATCTTCCAAAACAAAAGAAAATGCTGAAAAATGACCACACTTTACATAACAGGAATACTTAGATTACATGATTGATGAACCCCTTATTTTGCTACGCAATCTACCGTGTTGTTGGTGGACCAACTAACATACTTAAAAGACACTTTAACCAGAAGACAAATCTCATTGCATCCATCTTCCATGGACCGTTAAAGGATTTCTACTATGAGACAGTGCTGAATATGCGAAGACCTTTTAGAATAGAAGTCCTCTGCATCATTAAAGTCTAGAGTTCCAAATTGCTTTCTTGTCCCTCAACGAAAGTCTTGAAAAAAAAAAATGAAAAAGAAAAAAAACCAGAAAAAAACCCACCACAATAGGCTATATCTGGGCCGTGTAGTGAACATAGGACTTTGGATGGGCCAGGACCTATTTTATTGCTCTTAGTTAAACGGGATGGGCCCTTCCTACAATTGGCCATATGCAATCAACAATTTTGCAGTTGGCACCATTCCTTGCTGTTTTCAAATTGAAATATCACAATGATATTTTGATAAACCTAATCTTTATCTTGATTTTCTAATCAATAGGAACTAGGGGTAGATTGGACCGAGGGAGCCCAGGCTGGGCGTGCAATAGCCGGCTGGATTTGAACTCTGATTTTAGGTCCATAGGCTACGTAGGGCCTGATTCACTCACCAAATAGTTAGATGGACCAGACCCGAAACTTTGTGTGCAGAAAGGCCTTCCAGGCAACATGTTTAGCACAGAGAAAACACATTTGGCAAATCGGCTATGGCCAGGACTATTGTTCAGGCCATGGCCTACATCAAGACGAGGGGATTAGGCCCCAAAACCAAACATTCTGGCTCCCAAAGGGCCCTGGCTATTCAAGCCCGCCAGGACTCCTATTTGTAACATGAACATTCCTCTCTCTCTCTCTCTCTCTCTCTCTCTCTCTCTCTCTCTCTCTCTCTCCCTCTCTCTCTAGATATATATAAACTAGCAACAAAGGCCCGTGCTAAATTCGGGCCCAAAAAATGCGAATATATTTAAATATAAAATTGATTGAAATAGAATTCATGTAGCCGACCCCAACATGGTTAGGATAATGCTTTGATGATGATGATGATGATGGTTGATTGAAACATTAATAAGAAAAAAATTGAATTCTATTAATCTTTATATTTTCAGTTTAGGAGCTAGATATGTATATATGCTAAATACAAAAGAGTAAAACAATAAAAGAAAAATATTAATCTTTCTATTTTTGATTTATCTTTTAATTTCCACTCTCTCTTTTTCTCTCCCACTTTTGTGATTTTTATTAATATTTTTAATTTAAAATTTTTTTGAGTAAAGGTATTATGTTAGGATATCTCAATCCGTCATCTTTAAATCCTTAAATGGAAAACAATTTCTGTCATTAATTAGTAATAATTGAGTTTCTCTTAAAATTTTATTAAAAAACCTAAGAAACAAATTAGAACACTTGTGTGGATTTAATGGGTAATAATCATGGGGTCAAGATCATCCAATCAAAGGTTATTCTAAATTAATGTGACGATCTACATGAAAGCGAGGATTTGGAGGGTGTTAATGATATTTCAATTAATTCATAAATGTTATCTATAAACATAATGGGATCTGTTTGTTATTTTTAATAGAGGAAGCAAGTCCTAAATTTGAGGAATTCAGGTTTAGAGAGAGAGGAAGAGTTTTGAGGGGATAAGAAAAACTATTTCTTGCTATTGATATTTTTAGAAAATGACGTAACACTCTAGAAAAAAAAGAAAAAAAAAATTGCTGATGTGGCATATTGCAGAGGCTTTCATTCTTTTAACTTTAATATATATAATAGAGAGAGAGAAAGAGAGCAATATTCAAAGCAACAGCAATGCAGGATACTTAAAAATCGCCCCTTCACGCTTTTGCCTAATTTTTGAATGAATGTTCCGGAGTATATACACAACCATAAGGTAAGCTAATTTTATACACAGACTTCTCAGAATCTCTTGCCTGTATTCGTGAGCTATTAGAGATCTCCTGTTTTTCTGATCATGCTTCTCCCAAGCTAAAGCATTGATTAAGCATCTGTCCAGACTGAAGCCAAATCCTTGTATCCATAATTAGCGATTGCATGAAGATGTGTTGTTGTTTTAAATCGAAGAAAATCAACAATACAAAAGTAGAGCATCATGAATGGCTCAAGCCCGTAAACTCAACTCGACTGTTTAGGCCCACTTGTCTTCGAAGGACCAGCTCGCTCCACCATTACATCGTAGAGTTGCTTTCCATTCTTTAACAAGAAGGAAAAAAAAGTAGAGGTTAGCAAGGAGGAGATTCATCTCCCCACACCCAAACCACAGAGCTGGCAAGTGGAGAAAAGGTGACCCTAAAAATATTTTTGACTGATTGAAGGCTTGGCAGTGTCAACTTTGGCTGGGTCCAATACCAAGCGTAGAGCAAATTGACAAAGAGTTGGCCAATCAAAGAAGTGATACAGTTTTCAGTTGACTCATAGTTCAAATGCAGAATTGAAAGACCAGTGTCCAAATAGAATTTAAGTGTCCAAACATTGCAGCTGATAAACCTATGGTTAAATCGCAGCACTGAGTACTTACGAAAATTACAGGAAAGAAGTGCACTTGTCCTTCCGGCTTGGTTTGTGTCTCCTTAAAATAGACCAAGATTGGAAATTCTGGCCACCAAAGTTCCCAATTCACAAATGTTGAGTACCTGCATGAAAATAGATTTAGATAATGTATTTGCAGTGAAATCTTTGGGATCTTTTTGGGCTTCATGTTTGTCAGCTTGGAATACGTGGGCCCAATGCATGCTAGAACAGTTTTCCCTTGTCTTTTTAAGGGGATTTTTTTTCCTGCAAAACTGCTAACGGGGATCTTTGCAGTTGGAGGATTTCTGACCTTTCTAAAAATAGATTTAAATTCTGGATTTACAACGAATATCTCAGATCAGTTTCTCATAAATTCTTAAAAAAGGCACTGATTCAACGTGGCAAACTGAGGTGGAAGTTCAGCCATTAATCAAACAGAGGAATTGGCTGTTTTCAAAGACAGGCAGGTCCATTCATAGGAAATAACAACAAAGATCCCTGAATAAATTCAGATTTGCATTCTGCAGGTTAAAACCTGCAAAATGATGAAGGAAATCCAATGTGATGTATGTGAAGATGAAATTCCTGCTTTATGATAAAAAAGGAAACTAAAAAGGATATACTTAGTTATTTGGCACAAATAGAGACTTATTTGTAGCAAATGAGACACTCACTTCCAACGATTTTTGCCACCAACAAAGACATTTTCACCTGACTCCTGAAGCTGATCACCTACTTTTACCTCCTAGAAATGCAAACACATCAAAACATTCAGAGAGAAGGATACTACAAACAGGATAAATGCTGGGTGAATAAGTGGAAAGAAGCTATAAGCTATAACGTATGGATGCTTCAAAATTGGCAATGTATCGTGCTGTATCGTATCTGATGCTTTACTTTTTATGTTTAAAATCCATGTCCCTGCCATGTCTATGGCCTGTTCTTGCCGTATCCATGCCATATCGGGCACCATAAGCTATTAGTGTGTTGTGTGTTTCTAGTGCCACTTAAATTGATACAGGGACAAATTTAAAAGATAGCAGTTAAACTAGCCTATCAAGGTACCTAATGTTGGGCTGTGGGCAACAAAGGGATGCCGGGAAATTATGTGTATAGAAGAGTATGGTAAGATGGATACGTAGAAAAACATGAATGGACAAAAAAGGGGAAAATTCTACAGATTATGTTAACACTCATCATCTTTGGGTAGTTTGAAAGGAATGAAAACAAAGAACTTGAGGATTTTATGAGAAAAATCTCCTGCACGAAAAAGGACCTTGTAGTTTGTAGTGCACCAAATAGGTCCTTGGGGTTCTTTTTTGTGCAAATTTTCTTTATTAAACTATTGGGGAGCGTCGATAGCGTCGCAACGATGCTATTGTCATCCCTATATCCAACCACCCTTTTCTCTGACTGAACCCAAACACAATAGATACGAAAACTTTCACTCTATTCCTTCAAAGCGAGACCTACTAATCTTTTCCTCTTCTGGTGTGGCACAGAACTCAGAGCCCTCTGCGTTCTCTTAAAATTGGCAGACAATCTTAATAAACTCCAACCTGAGCTTGCCTCCTTTCTATTTCGTCTTCTCTTGCGTCGGCCTTAGGCAGATGCCTCTATTTTGATTCCCTTTTTTCTTTTGGTCTTATTCCTTCAATTGTCAGTTCTAGGTTCCGTAACCAAAACCAGAAACCAGTCCCAAGTCTCCCTTTCTCTATCGATAAGTATGGCTCACCTAATTGATCCGGTCTCCTCACTCAGAAACCTATGTGGCCCAGCAAAGAATCATCTCCTTCTCTGTTTAAAAAACAGAGAGTGATCTCAACTCTTTTGAGATCCTATCCGTCGATCCCCATAACGATGTTCATCGATAATTGGTGATGATAGCGTCGCTCCTCATAATGATGAGCTGCGCTATCATCGCTAAGGAAAATTTCAATGAAAAAAGAGTTTTTTGGTGGGAGGGCCTATTTTGTGCACTATAAACTACGAGGTCCTTTTTCATACAGGTTCCATCTAGGGGGATTTTTCCAATAAAGTCCTCATGAATCTTTGAAGGCAAGGGTTCATCTTGATATGTGGTGCTTGCTAGGATCAAATTTTCTTTGACTGATTGGGATTCCAAGCAAAGGAACTCCATGGAGTATGCACATCCAGTGTCCATAAAGATTGGATTGCCTAGATTGTCCGGCCTTGAGATAGAAAGGATGTACAAAATGCTTACCCCACTGGTGAAGTGGATTTTATGGAAAAAATAAAAATTATTCCAGTGGATGAATTTGTTGTTGACAGCAGCTCCACAGGCAACCTACAATGGTCGGATATGGGTCGAGTGATCACAAATCATTAGGAAGAGATTGTGTAATCTTACTCTAGTGCAGCTGGGGTGGGGCATGGGGACAAATGGTACACGAATACTTTAAAGCAGGTAGCATGTCATGTCATATTGTATCCAAGACTACAATTCTTTTGTAAAATTGTTGCCCCCTCTGTATCCATCCCATGTATGGGAATCATAGGTGGGAACTCCAAATATAGCTGAGATTTGGCTATTAAGGTCTTTACTTACTGCCTGTCCATTTTTGTGGATCAAAGCTAGTTGAAGGAGATGCACTCAATGTACTCATGTGAAACACAATGAGCCATGGAATATCTTCCAAGCATTTAATGGAAGTATGGTTCTAGCAGCAATTTCAAACACATGCTTTCATCAAGTACGGAGGGAAAAAAATAGAAACGCTGATGCATTGGCAAAAGTGGGTGTTGATATGTAGAATACATTTGTGGCAAATGGATTGATTTCAGTATGGTTGGGGTCCATGTTCTTGTAATTTGTTGTCTTTGTTGTTGGTCCATTATCTTAATGGCTCACTCTGTTATGTAAATTCTTATAATCTTATATATAGAATCTTTGTTATCTCTGAAAAAAGAAGTAACATGAAAATAGATAAATTAGCAATGAGTGCCAAGAGGAAACCCACAGGTAGGTCAAAGAAATCACAGAATGGTATTTTAAGAAGCTTTGAGCTTGTACAGAAGACCATAAGCATTTATTGTACAAAACACTGTAGTACTGCAAGTACAAGTAACTACAAGAAATGGGACTCCATTATGGGATGAAGCATTCAGAAGTCATCTGTTAGTGGAGTGCTAGAGGACAGTCCTAGAACAAGGAGGGATGAGCATTGCAAAGCTTGCCTTAGTTGTGATAAGAACTTGATGACAATGATGATGGTGATGGACTAATGTATTTTCTATCCTCATGCTGCTCCCCAAATCAACAATGAAATGCAGAAAAATTTCCAAACAAATTGTGATATGGAGTACCATCTGAATACAACATAAAACAATTTACTTGGGATTAAGCAACAATTAAGTTGGTTTCAGAAGCTTCAACGGGATACAAGACCCTTATAGAAGATTGTACTAGCTGATGTTGTAGAGATGAAAGCTACAAACTGCTGTAGTAATAGAAATAAACTAAACAACAATACTGAATAATCTGCTGTGTTGTGGAGGGATATTGTGATGGCGGAAATCGGTGGAAAGCATGAACAGTAATAGTTGGCCGAGGCATGTCAGCAGACGCTTTCTTTAAGACGAGTTCTGCACCTTGGGATAAACCTAAGTGCGATGAGGTTCTCAGCCGGAATCGCTCCCAGGATACAACGGCCTCCACAGTACGATCTCCTTTTGGTCGCACACCGAGTTTGGATCAGGCAAACTCCAACAGAGAGAGTGCTCGAAAGAAAAGAAAAGAGTGGAAATAGGAGAAGAAGAAAGAATATTATGCATTTTTTTGTTTGAACCCAGGTGCCCTATTTATAATAAAAACAAATGCTGGGTATAATGATAGGTATTTAAAATCATCATTAAAAAAAGGCCTTTTTTTGGCATTTCTATATCACAATATGGGTCCCCCGAGGAAAGCTGGGCTGGGATTTGCACCCCCCTGTGCGCGATAATCACGCAAGATGCGCGTCGCGGGCATGCACCCAACTAAACAATTTTCGAATCGAGATCCTCGGGTCAGGCCCGGCTTGTGTGCGTGCATAGGGCTTGTAGCAAAAGAGCCCAAAAAAACTTGAAGTATAAAGGACAAGGATATACATATATAGTGCTCAAAGGACAAAGAGTTTGCACTTTTCCAATGTGGGACTCTTGAAAAACCACAAAGCTTTCTTTGTAAAGAACAACTTAATTTTGAAACCTCTTATAACCCAACAGCTGATTCCTAGCTACTTTCTCCAGTTAAAAAGGGATACAGCTATTAATCCAGGAACAGCTTAATTTTCTGTGTTTGGTTTTATGCCATGTTGATTGGGAATGATTCATATTGAAGTCAATTTCAGAAGCTTCCAATGGATGCAAGCCTTGAAGTTGTTCAAAGACATGCACCTAGTCAAATAGGGGTGTGGCTCTTGGTTGGAGGAAAAACCTAGCTGACCGGGTTTTGTTTTATACCACCCATCTCATATACTCAAGTTAGAAGATCTTTGAACATAACAGGAGACAAATAAGGTGTAGGATGTAAAACCTATTTACTAGGTGAGACTGAGAAATTAGTTCCAAGCTAGCTACACCCATCCAAGAAGGGTAGATATCTTCCTAATGAAGTACCCAAGGAACCTAATGTGAAGTTCTGGAATATAGATTATGGACAAACAACTAGTGAAGATCAGAGATAATAAGGGGCTTCAGGGCACTTAAAATAATTTAGGAAAGGTTCCATAAAAAAATTTAACAGGATTGGGTCACAAAATTGAAAATTTTCATGAAGCCAAAAATTACGCATGCGTTTTCAGTCTTCACAGAAAACACATAGCATAAGAGATTCCTTTAGCTATAACACCTTGTGTCAGTCTTATATTTTGTCACATAGAAACTACACAACAGTTATGAGGTGCTATGTCCCTGTCTTTAGTGTAGCTGGTCAGGGACTGGGTCTGTGTGGGAGATAGTGAGTGAATTCAAGTACTCCTGTAGCAAAAAAAAAAAAAAAAAAGTTATGAGGTACTGAAAGGGCATACCAGGGCCTCTTCATCAAAGACAAATCTTACTCTGGTTGTCTGCAAACATACAGATAACTGCATTAGCAGATTTTCAGAAAAAAGGAAAAAGAAATGAAAGAAATGAAAAATGCATTCTGACTTGAGGAAAGGAGGAAAAGAAAAGGGAAAATGCCATTTCTATGAGTCTAGGTTAAACATACAAGAGTGTTTCAAGTTCCAACATCTATTTACAATGTTTCTAGCAAGTAATGCAGTACGCAACCAGCAGTGACATTTACAAACAGCATTAACACTTCAATTCTCACCAGTTCTCATTGTTGAAGGGAGTGTGTGTGTGTGGGGAGAGAGAGTAGGGGTCTCTTTGTTTGAATAGAACATAGGAATTTATTACATGTGAATTCAAGCCATAAGTGGTAAAGAAATGAAGACCTAAGGTGAATATACAATAATGACCATCAAATAACATTCCCTTTAATAGAAAATGAATCATGTGAAGATGGGAAACGAATACCTAGACAGGTCATCACCACAGTAATTAAACTCCTAGAAGAGTCAAGGTCCCATCAATATTACTAGAAAAGTCAAGGTCCCATCAATATTACTATGCCATATTCTTCACCCTCTTCATATCATTCACACTTCACCTCTTCAATAATCCTTTGGTAGAGCTCATTCGGCCATGAACTCGTATGTATTCTAATGCAAACAAACAGGACCTAAGAGCTTGTCTGGATGCTTGGTATCCCATCATCAATCCATGGAAGTGCATAATCACATTCATAGATTTGGTTGAGCAATAGAATCCTTGGAATCTTCATTTGGCCCAACTCTAAGGAATCCTCCTGTCCACCAAAGAAAGGTGGTAATTCGCTAGAGCTCTGTTGACACTATGATTCCATGCAATCAAATGAACTGTAATATACAAAGATCACCAGCTTTTTCCTAGATTTCCCATGAATATAAATATACCTACATCACTGTTTTCTGGAATTAAAATACCCTTGAGATCCTGTCACAATTCCTTAAATTATGAAGTCTCAGTAATATAGCATAGGGAAGCATTTGTTAAATTGATGTGAAAAAAAAACATCTAGAGTAAAAGGACAAATAAATATATTGGAATAAGAAATATGAGCCTAAACTGGAAACAGGTTCACCCCAAGCAAAACTAGAAGAATTGAAGGTTTAAAATTTAGACTGACAGATCTATCTGACTGAAATTACTAACTGGCAACGATTAGAAGGGCTTTGAAAGCCCTTTCAGAAAAGAATAAACAAAAAGAAAGTACAACCTAGACAGCAGATCTATCCAAGTAAAACCAGAGAGAATTTGAGTCTTCAATCTAGAGTCTAGACTACAGCAGACTTGGTCCAATGGGAAGGGTATAAGGCTTCTACGATGATGCTGATGGTACTAGTGACCAAAATTAGGTTTGCCCAAACAAAGGTCTAAGAGCACAAATACTCAGGCAAATTATAGAATTTTATCCAAGATAGTACTATATAAGGATAGTTTCTCCAGACCGGTACAATATAAGGGTACTGAAACTGTATGAGTTAGAAAAGATCTTACGGAAGAATAAGAGGAGATGAGAAGCTGTGTCCTTAAACATCTACCTGGAACAGAAGCAGCAGACCGAGGAGGCCCACTGGAGCAGCTGATAACAGATTATCTTGGTATACCAATACACCTGCTAAACCTGTTGCAATAAACAGTCTTTTAAGTGTAATTAAAACTGTAAAACTTTGATCGCATAATAGATGGTCACAATTATTAGAATGTTTTAATTCTGTGTGTATCCCTAACCCAAGTTAAGTGCTAATCCCACCTAAGAATGATTGGCAGGCATGAAGGTGGCTTCCACGTGAGTGTTCGCAAGTTTAAACCTGCAAACCATTCACAATAAAACTGTCTCTGTGTGTGTGTGTGTGTGTGTGTGTATGTGTTTAAGAGTTTTCCTTACCTGACTGTTACACAAACCTCGTCATCCCTGTCACCAGTGAATTTTGTGTGTGTGTGTGTGTGTGTGGTGTTACAGTTTTCTTTACCTAATTGTTACACATGCCTCATCATCATCATCCCTGTCACCCGTGAATTTTCAATGTCTAGATTTTCTTTTGGATATTTTTTCATGTTTATTTTCTTTTGGTGGGGTGGGGTGGGAAGGCGAGGTGGGGTTGGGGGCGTGGGGGGGTGGGTGTGGGGGGGTGTGGGGGGTGTGTGGGGGTGGGTTGGGGGTGGTGGGGGTGGGGTGGTTAGAAATGGAAATTCATGGGAACAGGTTGGGAACTGTAATTTATTACTGCAAAATATCAGTTTTCAAGGTTGGTTGTAAGTGTGACACCCAACATGACTGCAATTTACCTTGAAGATGCCACACAACACAATGCTCCTATGAGGTGAAAATTGTATTCAAGACAACAAATCATTTCCTTTTTTTTTTCCCAGTCATTAGAATTAGGGTAAATTTCCTATTTTTATTCATATCCTACATTTAATGGGGAAAAAACTAGCAGTTGCACATACCTTTGACAGAATGGTAATAGAATCCAAGATACAAATAACCTTTACGAAACTTAACATCCAGTATACTACCCCTAGAAAATGAATTTGCTACTAACCCAATAAGACAACTGGTATTCTGTAATCTGGGTCAGGGATCACAGTGTCTCTTCTCATGGCCTTTCTGCCAACCTGCCAAACAAGCAATGAGCAATCTTACCAAATTTTTTTTATAGAATTCAGGTAATGATGACTCATCAATTTCCAAAATATCAGCAATGTCAATTCAGTTGCTTTGATTGTCTAGGTAGACCTGGGATACTCAAATACATAAACATCATTGAGTTCATTCCCTTAGTTGATTCAAATCAGAGAGGCTGAGATCAATCCCATCTCAAGTTTAAGTATGAACATGCTATTAGCCATAAATCATGGATATCAGGGTTTTAGAATGTCATAAATAGACTTGCAAATGAGAATTCTTGAATCTCCAAATGCCAAGGTATAATAGTCACATGAGAGAGAGAGAGAGAGAGAGAGAGAGAGAGAGAGAGAGAGAGAGAGAGAGTATGAAGTGTCACAAACCATTGATGCAACCACAGCAAAGTGTCTAGTACTGCAGCTGTTCTCTCTAGTTGGAAACCTTCTGATATGAATAAATTTTTTGTAAAACAAGTTTTGGTTACACCTTGCACAGGCTCTATCTCCCCTACCTGTTCAAATTGAAACAAACAAGTAGTTTTATATGATATTTAGTTTCCCATGTAGAAGGAAAATAATAGATTTGTCAAACCATGTGAACAAAGAGAATATGACTAGAATCTAGGATAATTCTGTAGTGTAGTCATTTTGCCAAATTTATGCCCTCAGTGTGACATTGTAGGTTAAAAGTAAGTGTAGTACACCTATGGATTTGTTGCAGACTCTTCAAAATGCATTACATACTAAACTGAAAGCTTCATCATGTACTATAAATGAGTGAAAAATCCATTAAGATAAAGCTTCAATAGCATTCATGCCATGGATAAGCAAAGGATTTCTTAAGCATTGTAGCTACTCAAAATTGACATTTTCTGAGCTGCCCATGGAATAAATGTAAGATATAATAATAAAAATCCATTACTTCTAACCCTCCTGATTCACAAAAGCATGATTTTAGGGCTGTAGGTTGATCAATTCTACTCTCATTTCTACAGATCCATGCTCCCCCACAGAAAAAGTTCTGCTTGCAGGATAATTAGCCTTCTCATGTCTCTTTAAAAAAAAAAAAAAAACTTGTGGGGTGGGGGGCAGGCCTTTTGTGCATATTACACTATAAACCTCCCTATACTGCAAACCATCCTTTTCTGTACTGTTAAATCAATGAAAATTTTGTTTTGGGTCCTCAAAAAAAAAAAAAAAAGTGAATAATTTTGTTTATTGGGTGAGTTCAGTCTGCACTCAGGCATTTTATCTAACACCCTTAGCGTGTTTCTTTTAAATGTTAATTTAGCATGCACCTGATAACAGAACACATCTCTTATACTGTATAGCTTAATTTTTATTGTAGTTTTCATTACATCAATTGAACATTTTGTACACAAAAAAAAAAAAAAAAGGTGGGTGGGTGTGTAAGTGTTTGTGATTGGGGGGAGAAGGGCTGATCTTGTTCAAGCAAAAATCACCAAAAAAAAAAAGATAGAATCTTTCTACTGCAGAAAAAAAAAAAAGAAAAAGATAGAATCTTTCAAATGTAGAGAATTCACAAAGAGAAAAGAAAGATTGGGAAAAAATTGGAGGAAAAAATTTTACTTGGATTGGGAATCGGAGAAGGGAGAGAGCGAAAGGAAGAGGAGAGGACAGTGCTTGCAATCGCCATTTTCCTTCCTTTCCTTGTTCCTCTTCCTTTTACAGATTTTAACGGTCGAGTATTTCTTTCCCGGATCTTCTCTTTTATCCACGAAAGATGGACATTTACCCAAATGCCCCCCATGCATTCATTCATTGGAGAATATGGAAGGCTTTTTGTCCACCGTTCAATTCCTGATATTGAGATTAGGTGGGTTTGACTTGTGGGTGGCGTGGCAGTTCCTAACCCGGTTTATGTCCTAGTTGGGTCGGGTTCGGGTTGATGTTTCTGACCTGTTTTGGAAATTGGGTCGGGTCTAATATAAACCCGCGTGGCTGGGCTTTTGCAAAATTTAGATTTTGGGTCAGCCTCATCCTTTTAAAAGTTTCATGGTATTCAAGTTTAAATTTTGGACACTTAAAGTGAAAACTGATGCTTCTTACCACTCGGATAAATAGCTATTCTCACATGGTATTTAGGTTGGTATGAAAGTAATCTAATGAACTTTTATAAAGTGATTTGTAGGGCTCTTTCCCAAAAAAACTTTTGAGAATTTGTACTTTCGTCAATATCACTTGTTAAAAAACATGGTGGGTTCATCATGGATGTCCTTGGTCCAGCGCTCTTTAAATATGGGTTGCAGTGGCAAGCTCAGAAATTTCATTTGAGGGGTTGGACCAAAGTTGGGGAATTGGATTTTGGAAATAAAACTATAATTCTAATATGGATTATAGGTGCAGATGTAGAATTTTAATGTAAATTTTAAAAACAAAGGCATGATTTTCATTATAATTTTAAAAGCGGACTAAGGTTGACGAGTGCGACTGCCTCCACATGATCGTACCTAGTTCCACCCCTGCTGGGCTGTATCCAAGTGGATGTAGATGGGCCAATGAGATGATGGGCAGAAAGTGAAGAGGTGGGATCTTTGGTCTTGTGTCATTTCTTCTAAATGCTTAGGGTTGTTTTCAGGGGGTTATTAAAAAAAAAGTGATTTTCAGTGCAGGAAAAATTGCCGTAGAGGGCTTTTTTTGTTCCGGCCGTTAAGAACCACTATTTTTTTTGTAGTGTGTGTTCATGGCTCAATTATGTATCTAGGCCCAGCTGAAAGGGGGTTGGATCCAAAAAGGTCTTGGGCTAGCCCAGACATCAGCACCCCTACCAGTTTGGTTAGAGCCTACTTGTTTGGAGGTTTTTTTTTTTATGGAAACTCCTCACAACAAGAGGTTTTGTCCCTTTAATATAAGAAATTTCCTATTTGAATGGTGAGATACAAAAAACTAGCGCTGTAAACTATCACTTTTGGCTTTTAAGATTTTCTATTTTTATTTTCAAAATGTCCTTGTGTACTTGTGTTGGAAGTAGGTGGGTCTCGTGGATAGATTTTCAAAACTTTTGACCCACTTGACACAGGGATCAACTATCCATAAGACCAAAACCCAATCCAGGATGCGTTACCCTCAATCTCGTGACCATGTACAGTAAAAAATTCTACCAACACTAGACATCCAAAATAATCTACGACATAGAAGAAGTAGATCATACCTTTGGAGATCCGCAGTGCTGTAATGGATTTCTTCTACACCTCTTAGCCTTCCACGCTATGACCCGAATTGGATTACTTCTCTTGAGAAGAATGGTGGAATCTTCAGGAGAAAATTCCCAACTCGAAACTTCAAGGAACTAGAAGAGAGAAGGAGAGAAACTCGTGCAACTCTTGCACGAAAGGGTTTTGGGCGTGAGGGAGACTCTTTTGGACGTCCAAGGATATTTATAGACTTCCAAATCTCTCCCTTGTCTAATTGAAATAGAAGTCTTACTTCCAAAGCAATTAGCAAGTTTCTCCTTTCTTATCCTTTCTTTCTAGAGTTCGAGTCGGATTACTATTTTCCAATAACTTGGGCTAGCGTGGGGACCACTAGGGATTCCTTAGAAAGCTGGCTCCAACTGGAACACCGCGACCCCACATCTCATGTGCAATCCGGGCCCACAGTTATTGCAAATAACACCACTATATAAATGCAATTGCACTCCAGTCTTAGGAATAAATTACAATGAAGACCCTAAACTTCCCAATTACCACAAGTAGGCCCCTCTATCAATATCCGTGGATCAATTGGAATAAACCCGTCTCTTCCAATCTAAGTTCCACATCTTATTATCCTTGAGCCCCAATTAATCACAGTAATCATCAGTACCATCCAATTAACTCTTAATTGAGATGGGTGCGCACTTACTAATGACAAATCCATTAATTGGCACAAGGGGATAATAGAGATAGATTCCATCTTGATCATTCAACGTTCCCACAGTTCTACTACCACATACCCAAGACACCGAGGTGTTAACCTATAGTCGGCCTCACTCATTGGTGACTCAAAGCAAATGAATAGATAGAAACTTGAGTTCGTCAATGTCTCAGGATTAAGAGCCTATTGCTAGGGAATTATGAGAGCATACCTTATTATTGAGACGGAATTCCATAAGGTGCATCTCATGGTCCTTCAATACATCCAATGTACCAGCACCGTGATCCAGAATCTTACATTCTGATGATTGAGACAAATCACACTATCTCATAGTGATCAAAGTGCTGCAACCTTATCAAATGAGATGCCCAATCTCATTACTGGTTGTGAAGCTATTTTAAGTATAAGATTTGTGACATATATCTCCCGTGTGTGGATCTCATCCATGCACATATATCACATCTAATATACTAATGGGACCCGGTTCAACTCATGAACCATTATGTCATATGTATTGGTCATGTGCATGAAGTAGTAAAATAACATTCATCTCATGAAAGTAAAGCATGTTTTTATTGATAAATAAAGAAATTAATCAATTTATTACATCAACTGATGGATTGAGTCCACAAAATCTAACAACTTGAACATCCGAAACTAGGTGAAGAACGACAGTGGAGAATTCATAATTCTCTCGTTACAATTCAACCATTTAGAAAGCTCAGATTTTAAAAATTTATTAAGGTATAAAGTGACTTTTCCAAGAAGTTGATTTTTAGATCTAACATGCGAATAAAAAACTTTTATGATTCTAGCATTTGAACATTGTAGTCTCCTAAAACGTGATGTAACACCTACATCATAAAATCCCAACACTTTTAGGGGTCGTTTATTAATTTCACATGCGATATGAAAATGATTTATATATGTAAATGACTCACATGTAAGTCATTTATATATGCAAATGACTCACATGTGAAATATAATTTTTGTTTGTTATTTTCATACCTCTTCAAATGTTTTTAAATGTGAAAATGGTCTAATATTTTTTGCAAAAATCTCACAATCCATAAATGATCAACGGTTAAAATTTGGTACATTAATCATGTTTGGCCTAGTAAAGAGTTTCAACGGTTCAAATCTCTCCTTTGAAGCTCAGATTATTTGCAAATTGGAAAAAAAAAAATAGATTGCCCGTTCAACTACGGTGCATGCATCGAATGGTTGATATGTGTTTTGAAGATATCTCAAGATATATTTTAAATTAACACCTGAAATTTAACCTTCTATCTGGAAATGGCCTTTTGAACGAGATAAACAGTTTGGATCGTGTAAATGGAGCTCAAGAAGTTCCAAAAGTAAAGATTATCAGCCTGAATGTTTTCTTAAATATCTCATGATTTATGATGATCCAACGGCTAGAATTTTCTAGCATAGCCGTTTTTGACATTTCTAACATGTTGGACGGTTAAGATCATGATTGGGGGTCCCAAAAAATTTAAAAAAAAAAGCCGTCATGGGCGTGATGGCATTGTAGCACCGCCAAAACTAAAGTGCCGTGTAAATGATTCAGACCCCTTGAGGTGTGAAAATGACTACTTCCTTTTGCATTGCATTTACACACTAAAACCACATATGATTTACACACTACATGTGTAAAATTTGAAAACAAACATAAAATATGTGAAATCATTTCACATGTGTAGTATTTACATATGTAAATGGAAAAAACAAACTACCCCTTAGAAATTCTTAGCCGAAAACACCTCCAAACAAAGACATCCGATAGACAATTTGGATCTAGTAGGCCCATTAAGTGGGTAGGTCGGGTAGTGGCTTAGATCTCTCATATACTATAGGCAGGTTTTTGCTAACAGTTTTGAACCGGTCTCAGGCCTAGGCTCAGATGCCCCCTTATCCACACGTAATTTGGCCGAGCTTGGGTTAGCCCAATATCCAACTCTACGGCCGAGTTGCACTCCTTAGAAATTGGTGGATTAGTGTCCACAAAAGGCTCAATAGGATTTTATGCATTAGTTCAAGTTAAATAGAATTCTTCTTTCATAAATTTTGTTGATGTCTTCCTAGGGATCAATGTGTACTCGGCAGAATGGGTTAATCTCCGGACAGAGGGCAAAGGTTCGAAAACTGAGTTGGCAAAGGATATCATAGGTTAAAAAAAAAGCAAATAAAAAAAATTGCTGATATGCCCAATTACTCTTTCCTTTGAAAAAGGCCGTACACAAATGTGCCCAGTGTTAATTCTATTCCTCAAGACTTGGGCCCATATATCAAGCTCGGACATTTACAAGGAGTGGAATTTTCACGGGAAACCTATTTGCTTCTAGGCTAGGAGCACTTCAGTCAAAGGTGCTCACTATCCAAATTTGAGACTTAAATTTTCTAGACATCCATTGATCATATAAAACTTGACACTTCATTTGGCTTTTATTATTATTATTATTATTATTATTGCTAAAGATGAGACAGTTTTGACACCATCAAAATGTATTGTCCCTAATCACTAGTTTCCATTTTTAATAAACAGGTAAGTCCTATAGAAACCTTTCAAAGCCTTGGCCCTCTCTAATGCATTCAAGAGGGACACATCATTGACCAAGGGACCACCGGACTTACGGCTGTTAAGGGCCCAAGCCCGTCCCTGGGGCTGTTCAAGCTTTATCCTCACCATATGCGGGCTTAGGGGTGTGCCAAAGTCCTCAAGGGCATGCACTATCTAGGCTTGATTTAGATCTCCAAGTGCAAGATCTCAATTGTAGTTTTATTTGATGAGTCAAGATTATATCAACAGGGAGCTATAAGTTTCATAAACCTGTTCTATTGAAAAACTAGCATTATCCTAAGAAAATCGATGCAAATAATGTCATACTAAACTGAAAATTAAATTAAAATTAAACACCAATGTTTGAAATTAAAATTACAAATCAAATTTAAGACCTAATCTAAAATTCTTAATCTAAAAAGCAATTTAAACTAAAAACTGCAACTACAAATAAAAACATCAAACCACCAATGTAATAAAGCGAAATTAAAAAATTCAAAAAAATAAAAGAAATAAAGATGGGCTTTAAAATTTTAATTTCCACTTCCAAATTCTATGCTTTGGATTAAAGAACAATTTAGAACTATGATACCAAATATGGTTTGTCATCCCACATTCACACACTCTATTGATCTAATAAAATAAATTATTATGACTCACAAATTCTTATTTAAACCTTTGCACATCACTAAAAATTATGAACAAGAAAGTAGAAAAAACATCCGAATTAAACTCACTTTTACTCTAAATATATGGAACACTAAGTTAAGAAAGCATTCGCAATGCAAAGTACATCATCTCTTGAAGTCTTAACCAACTGGCACTAAGAAGAAGAGAAGTGGATGATAATGAAATGTGGAGATGATGAAGAAGATGGGTGGATAGATCCAAGGTGGGTTGGCCAGACTCACCTAGGGATGGATGGAAGAGAGAATAGAGAGAGATGCAGTGGTGGGATGGAGTATGGGCGTATGTGTGGTATCTGTGGTGGCTGGACGTGGTTCTTATAAATAGAGATTGCTGTTTCCTTTCTTCCAAGACTTTCCATTCGCATGTTTGATAGTAGACTTTGCTTCCACGCTGATTTGTCTCCTCATTTGGCTGCGGTTATTTCTACGTTAACCAACTTGAAGACTACCAAGATTCCTTCATCAAGCCATCCTTCTTTCATTATGCCCCCATCAATCCTTTAAATCATGAAAGGTATCTACTATAAAATTCCATGTGAGGGCTCCTTGTTCTTTCTATAATGGAAAAACGTGCTCATGGGCTATGCATGTGTTTTGTAACCATAGGGCAATTTCCTATTATACTTCCATGCCGTGTGATGCCTTAGTGGATCTTTCCATTAAATTTATCATAATGGACCCCACTGATATGATCTTGAAGTGATTTGAATTTTTATGGAAGCTACGGAATCTTGCTGGCCGTGGACTGCAAAAGAGAGGATGGGTTGGATTTTCATGGTTGGAAAATTGCATGCAAAGTTGCCTTTCTAATTTGTGTTTGACTTGGACACCAAGACCTTCCAATTTTCTTCCTTGTTTCTTCTCTTAATTCAAATTCAAATTTTGAATTCAGATTTTCCAACAAATAATTTTGTGCAACTTGCAAGTGAAACAGGCTCCACCTTGGTGTGGAATATAATGCAGGCATGTGTGGGACCTATTGCTTGAATTTTCTCCTTTCTTCAATTTTCTTTTTCCCCTTCAATTCTTTCTTGGGATTTCTTCACAATTTTTTCCTTGACTTTAAAATTTCAATGTGGGTCATTTTTCTTGAATTTTCCTACACATAAAAATGATATTTAAATAATTTAACATTTTTTTACCACAAGTCACAAATAAACTAATGCGGGCCCAATTCACATAAAATGATGGAATTAAATCGCATCATTAATCATGATTTGTCTTTAAGTAACTAATGATGATAAAAAAATTGTTATTTTATGTGAAAATGTGAATTTGAAAAACCTTCTAAAAATGAAAAGTTTTTTGATTTATGGGAAACTTGTAATTTTAAATGATTTTTTGCATGAAAACTCTAAAATGATTTCTAAAATCATAAAAACATGATTTTCATCTAAATAAAGAGATTTTTAATACATAAGCCCTTAAAATCCCCTAGAATGTACATGAAATAATATATTTTTAAGGGCGTATCACATTACCTAACTGACCCTTTGAGCAGGGCCTGTCCCAGGCCTGATCATAATAAAATCAATTCATTTTTCTCTACACTTCTACTAGGCATCGAGTGTAAAGTTAACGTTAATAATGCAAGCTTAGGAGATAGTCAATCGGATTCAACAACCGACATGACAGTAAATGTGTGGGCACATGTCTAGGCTATCTCCATCCTGTTAGTGGGCTTCCTCTTCTATCATCCCACTTTCTTGGCTTAATTGAGAAAACTTTACAAAACCTATTAAAAAACTCATAAGATTTTATGGAAAAACAGAACTTAAACTTGCGAAGAAAATGGAGAATAAGTCTAAGTAGGAGGCTAAAAAAAAATTAGAGAAGTGTATAGTGGGGTAAAATACAAAAAAAAATTAGAGACGGCAGGAGACTAGAATACAATTCACTGGGGCAGTACAAAAAAAATTTCGCGCCAGGTAGGGGTCGAACCTACGACCTTCTGCTTAGGAAACAGACGCTCTATCCACTGAGCTACAGGCGCTTGTTGATAATAATAATACTAAAGCATATATATATCTACTTTATTTTTATAGAGTCCCTATTCCCAAATCATTGTCGCAGTTGCTGTTTGGGCTTGGAAACATTGAATTTGAATCAGATTTGTAACTTAAAAATTCTTGCATGGGTGATTGAGGTGCCTAGTGTTTTGTGGACTTGCCCAGACTTTAGTGGGAGTTGCTAAAGAGCCATGGGAGCGTTCGGTCCCAAGTAAATAACTAAGTGTACCTTGTCCTGTGACCTTCGACAAGATTTTATGATTTTGCGGTTAAGCCTTTCGACAGGCTGGAGTTGTCTGCCCAATGTTTGTTCTCGATTTAGATTGTAGGACTCGGGGCCAGACACTGATTTTGGGCCGCACGTTGGAGACCCCTCTTACCTACCATCACAATTATGTCCATTTAATGGCTTAGTAGGGTGTGTCAGACACTAGGTTCACATTCGAGGGTGCGGACAGTAACAATGTTAATTTTTTTATTATTTTATTATTTAGGAGGGCGAGTCTTGCTCCTAAAGGAGGCATGTCCTGTTTTATTTTATTGTTTTTCTTTTTCTCTTAGGCTCAGTGGCATGTAAAGTAGGAAAGAAAGTCTCCCCCACGTATCTATGATAATCCCAAGTTCCCGAGGCATGGATCTTTTATCTATGTTTATGCTTATATGTTTTGTTAGACCTAATATGGTTTGCAATAAAACATCAACACTAAAGATTTTGACGTATGCATTAAACAATAAATAAATTGATGGATTAGAAGCCTACCTTGCACCACGATGTTAATAACGAGCAATAAAACATCAAACTGAGGATCTTTACTTATGTATTAAACAATAAAAAAACTGATTGATTAGAAGCATACCTTGTACCACGATGTTGATGACAAGCAAATCGCCTTTCTTATATAGGGTTTTTTCCTATTTCCCTTATCATTCACTCCAATATACATGAAAGTTTATGATACTTTACAAATCTCGTTGGTTAAGAGAGTGTATAGATAAGCCCCATCAAATAAATCTATTATTGGTATGTTTCTTTAATTCCCTCAAAGACTAAATTTCCTTAATTTCCTCAAAGATTAATCAAACAAGATTCTTAATTAATTGGGCATACTAAAATTGAATATAAGATATATTTAGTAAAACCAAAAACCAAAAGGAAAAAGCATCTTAAAATTAGTGGACTCAACACGTGGGGCCCAAATAACATTAGACTTGTGGTCATGAGGACTACTTACGTTTAACATGTTTTAGACTCTTTCAAGGTTCGCCAGCAACACCTGAGCGTGCTTGATTACATGACGCCCCCCCCCCCCCCCCCCCAACCATTGTGATTGATTCTATGATAGAGAGGCATATTATTTTGATTTTCCGTGCATCACATTATGATATTTTGACACATTTTTCTTGTAGGAAAAAGAGAGAGAGAGAGATATATATATATATATAAGAAATATTTTTTCACCAAACAGAGGATTTCAATTACAATGAAGTGGTTGGAATAGGGATGTAAATGGGTTAGTTTGAGCGGGACCCATATGGGCCTCGAGCTAGAATCTTAAGGAAAGGGTGGAACTGGTTCTGGAATTGACTCAGAACCATGAGATAAGTTTTGGAATTGGTTCCAGTTACAGAAAAGGAAACCGCAGCTGTCTCTTTTTCTCCACATCCAACATCTACCCAATAAATCCGAAATAGAGAATGGGAGAGAAACTTGAGCTGAAAATAAAGAGAGGTTGAGAGAATAGAGGAAAGACAGGAGCTAAGAATGAGAGAGACAGTTGAAAATTAGAGAGGCTGGAGTTGGACGCCTCAGCTGATGAAGAGAGGGCTAGAGTAAAGTAATCAAAGGCAGGAAAATGAGAGCCTAACATGAAGAGAAATAAAAAATTGCTAAGACCCTAGTAGAAAACAGGATGTGGAACGAATTCAGTGGGTGGAGTAGGTCTCAAAAAGTAAAAATTAAAAAAAATGCATGTAAGGTTTTTGTATAAAACTAGTGAAAGCCTGCACGTGCAAGGCACGTTTAATGCTGAGACAAATATATGAAGAAAAATGTCAATGATTTGAAAATTTTGCTCAACTAGCACCATTCAATCATTCTACATTTGATTGCATAAGCATGCTCAAAATGGTGCTCAAATAACCATGAATAACAAATCCAAGAAATTCAAATGCAAACGATAACATGCATCAAGAACTAATTCAGTTGAAATTGTTCTAATAATTGTATATAACATAAAACAATTGAGATTGTTAGGCACTTAAGATATATATTAAAAAAAATATGATGAAAACATCAAATTGAATACATACATAAATGCCTTACAAATCCAACTGAACTTACATATGTAACATGTGCACCTGTAACTAAAACACATGCACATACAAATTTAACATTTACTTACACATCCACCATCTCACTTATCCAGATGGACTTACATACGACACAAGTTCGTTCAAATAAATTGGTGGATCAAACCCATTTCCTTCATCTCAGAAACCCCACCTTAATAAATCCCATCACCACCACTCTTCATTACTCCAAACAGGAAAAACCTACAATTCAGAAAATTAGTCATCAGTACTATTGGTCCACATGTGTAAAAATGAATTAGAAATCACCATTTTTGCGTATCATTGAATGCTCTAGTACATTACCTAATGTATTTTTGTTTTTTATTCTTTGTGTGTATGCAGTCACTACCATGATGAGGATTAATTTGAGTAGAACGCTCCCCTTCCTCCTTGTAGGTATGCATTTCTAACACTTGAAAATACTTTTTTTTTTGTTAAATAGTAAACATTTTCAATTAATTTTATTTTTAGATTGAAAATTCCTACGAAGTAAGCTTTATTTTTCAGTATATTTTGGCAGAATGGACATGACTAATTAATAAGAATCGAAGGATGACTGCTTATTGTAGGGTTGAAATGCAATTGAAATGATGTATTTTTAACATTTTGGGTTTGAAAGTGAGTATGTCATATTTTATGGATTGGTTTGTTTATGTGAAACGCAATATTCTATTTCCATTTTCCATTGTTATTCCATTTTAACAGGAATTGTAGACTATTGATGAGAATGTAAGACTTGGAATGGGTTTGAATGGCTGCTTTCCATTTTCTACATGTTATAGATGATTGAAAATGAATGAATGGACGGATGTTACAAGTTATTGAATTGAATATGAACTAGCTCAACATCCCCCATGCTAAGCACAGGCAATGTAGTTCATTTTATAAGATATATATATATATTAAAATTTTATAAGAAATTTAAAATATACAATAAATCGTAAATGTTGAAATAATGAAGGAATCTTAAATCCATTAAAATATAGAAATAAATATCTCAAACCCAACTTTCATCCCAAAAAGATTATAAATACAGCACCAACAATATCCAGTTAAGAGAAAGACACAAATCGCATTCACAAATATTACTAACATGAGGAAAGAACCACCAGGTGGTATTTTCTTTCTAGTCACACCACCTTGTGTTCAGATTAGCATAATAGCTAATATGAAAAAGAAAATAGAGTTATACCTAGTAGGGAAGAAGAAGAAAAATGATTTTATAGGTTATAATATATAAGAGAAGAAAATAGGTAGTGGAGTAATCAAAAGATTGAGATGAAATGTGGAGATTTAAAATCATTTAGTAACCACCCAAACTATTAAATGGTAATTGAATGCATAGAAATTCAAAACCTGATGAAATCAATTGCATTCATTAAAATAACCAATTGAAATTCAAAGATAATAAACATAAAGTGAAACAGATAAATGAGTCATTAAAGAATAATCACAATGAAAAAATTACCAAAGTGAATGAATAATGAGATCCCACACTACAACAATTTGCAGTTTTGGTGACGTTCATTACCGACGTTTTCAAAATTTCATCGCTAACGGTTACTTTTTACCGACGCAAAATTATTTCCGTTGGTAAAAATAAATTTTACTGACGTTTTATAGGCAACGTCAGTAAAACAGTACATTTTACGGACGAAAATTTATTTTCATCGGTAAAAACCGAATTTTTAGCGACGAAATTTTAAAAAACGTCGCTAAATTTAAATTTTGCAGAGTTTTTCCGACGTTTATTAAAAACGTCGTTAAAAGTTATTTTCATCGACAAATATTATGAGTCAGTAAATTAAATATTGTTTTGTGCTTTTTTAAAAATAATGTTTACCGACATATTTTTTTCGTTGGTAAAACGGAAACGTCGTTAAATTTTTTTGCTGATGAAATTTTGTTTTTACAAAGAAAATTTATCGTCGGTAAAAATCCAGAAATTTTGCCGATTTTCGCGCCCCTCTCTTTCCCCTTTTCCTTCGCCTGCCCCGTCTTCTTTCCCCTTTTCCTTTGGCCAATCGCTCGCTGGTCTCTCTTTGTCTCGATCTGGTCGTTGGATTCTCCGCTGGCTCGCTCGCTCACTTTCTCCGATCTGCTCTGATCTCTCTGTCGATCTCACCCTCTCTCGGTCTCTCTTACTCGCTCTCTCCGATTGATCTCACCCCTCTCGGTCTTTCTCTCAGTCACTCTTTGTTACCCTCTCTCGGTCTCTCTCTGTCTCTGCTCTCTGCTCTCCCTCTCAGTCGATCTCACCCTCTCTCGGTCCCCCTTTGCTCTCTCTCTGTCTCAGTCGATCTCACCCTCTCGGTCTCTCTCTCAGTCACTGTTTCTCTCTGCTCTCTGCTATCTGATCTGTCTCTCGGTCTCTCTCTGATCTCTCCCTCTCTCGGTCTCTCTCTACTCTCTCTCTCTTTCAGTCTGCTCTCTGCTCTCTCTCTCTCTCTCAGGCGATCTCACCCTCTCTTGGTCTCTTTCTCAGTCACTTTTCTCTCTGCTCTCTGCTCTCTGATCTGTCTCTCGGTCTCTTTCTGATCTCTCCCTCTCTCGGTCTCTCTCTGCTCTCTCTCTTTCAGTCTGCTCTCTCTCTACTCTGTCTCTCTCTCAGGCGATCGCACCCTCTCTTGGTCTCTCTCTCAGTCACTTTTCTCTCTGCTCTCTGATCTGCACCTCGGTCTCTCTGATCTCTCCCTCTCTCGGTCTCTCGCTGATCTCTCCCTCTCTCGGTCGCTGGGTTCTCTCTCTCTGGCTCATGCCAAGATGGGCTTCATCCAATCGTTCTCCTCCTCCCGAAGCGTCCAAACCTGGGACGAAGATTTCTGACCATCTATCTGCCGTTATCGACGCCGTTAACGATCGCAAACTTCCTCCCGAGCTCCGTGGCCAATCCAACGCTATCAGGTATAACATATCTATCCAAGCTTCCTCGTACACGAATCAATTCAGATAAAAAGAAAGGAAATTTGATTGCCCAATGAATGTTTGTGGAATTGCCTATGAGGTGTTGTTGGGTTTTTTTTTTTTTTTAGCTTCTTCTGATTGATTGATTGGCTGCTTTCGATCCTTTGTAAGATTTTGGATATGTGAAAATTTAATGGGATGAAAAGAGACATTTTGGATGAGCCCTTGGTCCAATGGTCCTATTCCAGTTGGATATGTGAAAATTTAATAGATCCAGTGTAATTCATGGGGTTCCATGTTTGTTTGCTTGTTTGAATGTATCATAAAGTTAGCTCCACTCTATTGCCTCTTACCTTAGATGAACAGTTTCCTATATATATATCACTATATCACTGATATTTATTAATTACCTGTTAATAAGAAATATTTTTTTAATCTCTTCCATTCGATTTTGGTGCATCAGATGATCATTCTCAAATGTCATGAAACTGTCCTGACCAGAAAACAGTTTACTTTAATACATGATAATAGCGGTTATTATAATCTACATTCTACAATTATTAGGTAGAGGAATAAAAGGACATGACACTTCTTACAGCTCTGCTTCTTATTGTGTCATCGTCGTCATCATCACTTTATCAGGAAGAAACTATCGTTTTTTTTGGTAAATATAAATAGGAAGAAAATATGTTGGTGACACTATTCACAGTTCAAAAAAAAAAAAAACCCCAAATCTGTTTTGTGGCCCTTTGCTGGTGGAATGATGCCATTTCATTTGGGTGAGCTTGGTGGCGCAAATGGATGGTCCTCACATTACAATACCAGTTAACTATGCCAACATAGACTTGGGATTAGCAGGATGATTTTTGCCCAACTCTCAAGCGATCTGCGTACTGCATGCAAGATGAGAAAAAAAAATCTAAAACATGGTTGCTTAATGCTAATGGATTGGAGGGCTAAAGGAGATTTTCTCTTCCATGCAGTGCTCTGCAGGAGTGCTCATCCAAACCATCCCGGCACAGATTGAAATGGATTGCAGAGTGTAAGAGTGCTAGAGAAAATCCTCTAGTAAAGTAAACCGGACCTCATGTGGTAAAGTAAACAGAACAGCATGTGTCACAAGGAATCTTTATTCCACGTACATGATGTACAAAGGGAACCCTGTGACCTTTTTTAATCCATGACAGTATTACGGCTAGAAGTCCAATCCTAGTACAATGGAGAGAAATTCAAGTGTGGTTCAGCTCGGATATTCCAAGAAACGATGCTGGCCGTGAGCATATGAAACTTATTATTATTATTATTATTATTTAGAGGGTTTTATGAAAAAAACTTCTTTAAATGACCACTAAATACGATTAGTCTCATAATTTTATTGTGCACTGATCGGGTCCCATAGGCCTAATTTCCTGCCAAAAATTTTTTTCTAGTATAAATTATTTTTTAGTATGAAGGGCTGAGTGATGCAGCATACAAATAGATATATATATATTAAGTTTCTTAGTTTCTTCTTTGCCACCCCAAAAATCCCTCACTCTCCCAAACACCATATTTTCCTTGATATGCGCAATTTCTTCAGTATCTCTCTCTCTCTCTCTCTCTTGCTCCCCCATTTGTTTGTTTCTCTCCCTTTTCTACTTATTGTTCTTGTTTTCTCTCAGGTGTGCCCAATACCTTGAATGTGATAACGAGTTTTCCTCTTTTGGTGGTTGGGGTTCTGGGTCTTGTACTCTCCCTCCATGGAAACTATTTCGGCGTCAAGTGTCTAAGTGTGCATTTTTTTAATGTTTGTGGCATGCTGGTTTCCTGTAGTCATTTTTTTAAATCTCTCTCTCTCTCTTTCTGTGTGTACCAAGATGTGTTCCTGTCCTAGTATAAACAATAGAAGGCCTTGATTGAAATTACTATTCAACTCTCTCTCTCTCCCTCTCTCTCTACCAAGATCTGTTCCTATTCAAGTATAAACAATTGAAGGCCTTGATTGAATTTACTATCCAATGTCCTCTTAAACTTGAATAAAAATGCTTTACAGAACAAGATTACATTTGATTATTGTGTTAAAAGAAAACTGACAGAACAAGAAAAGTTGTTAGGCTTTGTCCTGACTGGCCAAGATTTTGGTTGAATATATCAAAGTTCGTCTTCAAAAAGCGTATGATTTTGAAGATCCTAATCCCATTGCTATGGAAGTTGATTAGAAAGGATTAGTTGGAATATTTATTTTAAAATTTTAAAATTAATTAAAAAGGACATATATTAAGCAAATTGTGTTGTATTACCTCTTATAAAGAATATCATATCTTTTAAAAACTTATATAATAAGTAATCATGTATGCTAAATTTAGACATTTTGATTTTGTTTGAAACGAAATTCTGGAGTTGTATCATATAAGAGACATTTTTGAAAGTGGGCCAGCCATGTCTTAATATATCATTGTTAAAAATAAAAAATAAAAAATCATACAAAAAATTTCCACTTCAACTGAAATTTTTTTATTATTCTTTTTTTTCTCATTTTTCTAGAAATGAATGCGGCCATGTCTGAAATGGGTGGAAGCAATGGACCTCACAGTAACATCAACATGACAGATTGAGCATGGAAGTCCCACAGTGTCTCTGGTTAGCAAGAAAACACCATATCTACAAGATCTAATATTATGGCCAATCACAATCATCAAAATAAATGAAATAAAAAATAAAGAGGTAAAAGAAGAGTGGAGTGGTACGTATATTGAGAGATTGTCATACAAAGGCCAAGAGAGTGTCAACCCATCCTGTAGTCGAGACTTCTCTTCTCATTTTGGTAGGCTGCTAAAGAGATCAATACACATAGGCTGAAAGAGTTACAATTGCAAAGAGAAATGAGAGCTCTAGGAATTATGATATTGAATAATTATTTAAAGGAGTCACGAAGCCATAATTATTAAAATAAAAATGGAATGAATGAAAATAAAAAAACACGGGGCCAAAGAGGCTTTGATGAGATGGTCAAAATAAATCAAGGAGTCAAAACTAATTTGAAATTTTAATTAGAATCAATTGGCTTCATATATAATAATGAGTTGATGAAACAAGTGAAATATGATGTGTTTGTAATATGCATGGCTTCACGAAATTTTTTGTGGAGAAAAGGGGACCTGATACATATTTTAAGTGATGAAATGAAATGGATGTTACGAGGCCTATATGTGTTTGTGACCCTCCAATTTGTTGGTTGGGAATGATAATGCATCTCCTTTTTTGTTTTTTTGCAATGATGGGATTATGAAAATGGAATGGGATCCATGTAGATTTCCTCCTCATCTATTGTCTAGAATTTGGGATTGGAAGAATATGTCCTCATACTGACCAAGACAACTTTGCTGGTGTCGAACCTAAGGCCTCCTTAAGTCAAGTCCAAAACTTTTCTATAAATCTTAGATCTCTATCTAAAACAATCGAAAATGGTACACCATGTATTCTGACAACATCATCTATGTACATTCTTGCCGACTCATCTCTTCGAGTTTTCATACTCATCGGTAAGAAATGTGAACCTTTGTCAATTTGTCCACTATAACCCAAATACTGTCCTTGTTGTGTATCATAGGTAATCCTGATATGAAGTCCATCATGATATACTTCCAACTTTTGAATGACAATCCCATTGAGTGTAACACTCCGACCCAATTTGATCCGGATTAGTGAGTACTTACGTGCGATTTTGTCGTTAAGTGTGTTTTGATTTTGCTTTTCTTTGGTTCTGCGTCCTGAGAGATCGTTTGGGATGAGTTGACCTGGTTTAGGTAATTCGAGCCCTTTTTCGTAATTTTGGCCTTTGATTGACCTTGTCAGTTTTGCGTCATTCGGACGTCATCACGTGTATTTCGTTGAGCTTGTCGATCTTCGTAACTGTCTTGGATCCGAATGATTTCATTTGCTCTCGTTGGATCGTCAGTTGACTCAAACTGACATTTGTGTAATTTGTTTGGACGTGTTTGTAATTTGGATTCCTTTTACCTTATAAATATCCTACCTACCTCTCTCTCTCTCTCTCTCGTTCTCTCTCAGTTGTCTCTCTCGTTCAGCTCTCTTTCTCTCTTTCCTTCTCCGTTTCTGTTTCGTGAGGAAGAAAGGAGCCTGATTTGTATGTATTTCCAATGGACTGAGCCAAAGCAACGACCGTAGTGTGTGTGATTTCCGTCTGTGAGGCAAGTATAAGCCCAAGTAGCGTGAACACCGATTGGTATTGCTTTGATTGTTTGTATTTTTACTCTTCATTGTATGCATCAGTGTTAGACAGCCCTCTTGAGTCCGTTTTGCTGTTATCTTCCTGTTTTCAGTCGAAAAAGTTCGCTTTCTGTATGTCTGTAACTGTTCCAGAAAATGACTTGGTGCACTCACGGCTAAACCGTGAAATGTGCTACGGCTGAACCGTGAAATGGCTTACGGCTAAACTGAGACCCAGCCGTAACCCTAACCGTAGAACAATACAGGGTGACAATTGAAATAACTAAGAGTTGGCAAAATGCTACTATTCTACGGCCCAGCCTGATCTAAGCCGTACATTGTCTTACGGCTAAGCTGTGGACCAGGATACGGCTACGCCGTAGAGTAAATTACGGTTGAACCGTAAATACGGATGAACAGTTTAGGGAACCTCGGCTCTGCCGCAGTGCAGATTACGGCTAAGCCGTAAGATGCCTACGGCTAAGCCGTAAGGTCACCGACGGCTACACCGTGTGATCCGGAGAAAGGAATAAAAAGACTAGACTTAAGAAAGAGACCGTATATGACTTTCATGTAGAATGTAGCTAACCCGAACATGCCCAATGGAATGTCTGAATGACATGAATGATCTCGAGGGTTGTGAATTATTCATGCCCGTTATCCAGTTGTTTAGTATCTCCCCATGGGTGTTGGTTTAAGGGACTTCGGTGCACATTCCAGATACACTGCAACACTAGACAAAGGTGCATCGGATAACTTAAAACTACATCAACATGCACGGTTAGAAACACTGGGTAAATAGGTTAGGATTGGTTTGTAATTGACCTTGATTCGTCAAAGCACTCTGATTTGTATAGCATATTGACTTCGGTTATGCCCTCTTATGTGTTCTGCGCTGGACCTCTCGATTCTGTGGGAAATGCAGCAACCCCAGAGCGAAGCCCGGGTGGGACCCTTCTATTACTGTGTTTTTATAGTTGCTCCGGTGGAGTACTTGAGTCAGTGATTTTTCGTTATTGATACTCAATTGTCAATGCTTCTTTTATTGCATTCAGTATCAGTATCAGTCAGTATCAGTATCAATATCAGTATATGTGATGCACTTCCTATTGTTCGTTTAGTGTGATATGTGAGATCTGTATGTGATATGATTGATTGATTGAGGTGCATCATCCGATTTGATTGTGATTGTTATATGGCACTACTGAGCCTCAGCCTTAGGATGCCCGACGGGGTTGACTTTGGTTTAGTTTATGTGTTTGCCTCTGCAGAGTGTTCTGTCTTGGGACTCCGGACTCCGGGAACTAGAGACCCATGCGTACCCTGGCCCGGTCGCTGGTGTTCTCATTCCGACTGCTTTCGAAAGGGAGAATATGACCACTGTAGTAGCCACTTTGACTGTTATCTGTTTATGATTCTGATAGCATGCTTATTCATTTGCACAATTGCTTAGTATACGGACATGCTTACTATGGATCTTGCATTATGACTATTGCTCATTGTTAGACACAATTTGTGTTATCTTCTTGTGGCTTATATTTTGCTAAGTCGTTGTACTTATGAGTTGTTATTGGTGTTGCAGGCTCAGATCCTTCTCCCGATCCTGGGTCGGTCGACTTGACTCCAGGAGAGGCTCGCGAGGCCCCCTCCAGCTAGAGGAGTGGACTTAATCCATCTTCCAGAGTACGGTTTGCATCATTTTGTTTTTCCCCATTCATTTGAGTCTGGGTCTATTGGGGGATTTTTCCTGTAACTTGTACCATGGGCTTGATTGATATCTGTATTTTGATTTTTTGTGAGCCCTCTTGATTGTCATACGTTCTTGTAATTGTTCTTGTCATCAGTTAATGCTTTTGTAATCCATTATGTCTTTTGGTATGTTGTGGTATGCCTTGATACGTACAGCTTCCGCTTACATTTGTTTGCACGTGTGAATGATCCCTTGTGTGTGTATGCTTGGACGAGGTCTAGGTGTACATACACGGGAGTACGTGTGTCATTGGTTAGACTTTCTCTGACCCCCGGTCCCTGGGCTCAGGTTGTGACATTGAGCAACAACACAAAGCTGTAATCTTATGAGTGGTTTTGTGCTTAACGAAATCACTCGAGCCACTTCTAAATGCTACATTGCTAAAGATCCATGTTGCTTTCCATAGGAATGCAATCTTGTGAGTGTGGTTGTGTGCTAGTTGGTTAGTTGCAGTTGGATATCAGAGACCAAACCATAGACCTTGTCCATAAATTTGAGACGCCTAACCTCTTTATGTTGTTTAATGGCTTGAGCAAATTGTAAGGAAGCCTGGGTGGTACCGACTGCTAAATGCTATTAGATGATCCACCAAAGTGTTAAGCCCTACATGTAGTGGTAGAGAAACTAAAATGCGATAGCATTGCCACAATGGTGATTTTGTGGCTTCAGAGGAAAGGATCATACAGTGGCACACAACCTTCCAATGCAATTTAAATCCACAAACCTTTTATAAGAATACCAGCGAGGAAACATGTGTCCATAATAAAATATCTGTTGGATGTTTTGAGTTTGTTTGGAAGATTTATCAATGATTAGTGGCAACCATTTTTAAGCACCCAGAAGACATATTTGGCAATTATTTTTAGGTATCCAGGTGACATATATCATTTGTCTTAGGGAATTAAATGTGCTCTGGTTTTACTCTTTAACATACTAAACACTTTTTCTATTGACAATCAACATTTTAATATACATTCATACATACATCGAAAGAAATATTGAGTTTTTATTCATTTATAGAATGCCGAAAAGTTTTGAAGGTGAGAATGAGGAATTTACATACACATGAATAAGTAACCTAAGATACTTATAATACATGCTACCAACAATACAAAAAATATTTTACATAAATAAATATTCAATATTTTATTCCCTTTAATAGTTGGACACAGAAGGTTGTTCTGAGTATCCAGCTTTTTAATTATCATCGTCAATTTTTACATCACTTCCTACCCATCAACTCTAATATTTTGTGATTCATTTGATTCTTACAGATAGTCTCTATACTCCCTTGAAACTATATCGCCCATCAAAATGCAACTCAATCATTTTCATTATGCATAAATTTCATGTAAAATTGAATCAAATTGAAATATAGGAAATAACAAGCATTAAACTAAAGAAAAAAAAAACTAGTATAATCAGTATACTCACATTCCAATTTGGACATCTCCAAAATTTTTATTTGGGATTCAATACTGTATTTGATCTCAATAGTTTCACGTTACCCTTCTCACACTTGCATCGTGGAGTGCCGCCATCAAAACTCCGAGATGTGGAAGATGACATTCTCTTTTCGTTAAATGAAATAAATAAGTTTCATAAATTAGAATTTTCATTGCTGGAGCATCTAAATATTGAATGGAAATTATTTATCATCCGAATTTGGGAAAAAAATTGGCTTAACCATTCAAAGAGTGTTCTCTGTTTGGTGTATCTTAATGAAATAGTTGATACATCAACCAAATATAAGGAGAAAAAAATCTAAATATGTCAAAAATTATCAAGATCCAAGCCCGAGAATCCTTAGATTAGATTAAAATCCCGAGGCGTGACACACGTGCTTCCATATAATTCACTCCTGGACTGAAGTCAAAGCGGAATTACGCAAGGGATATTAATATTCTTACACGTGTGAGACACTTTTAACAGATATCTGTCCAAGTAATTAACACATGGAAGCTTGTCAATATCACCTATAAATTTTTCTTCAACAATTAAATATTTCTAATGTATCAATTCATGAAACAGTATGCACAAAAGTACTGATATAAGGAGAGAAATAACCTTATTACTATATTTGTAACCCACATAACAAGTCTATACAATAAGATGTACATTTGACGCAAAAGAGATATAAAGTTTAAACTAATGCAAGATGTCATGAAACCCTATTACTTCCAAAAATCCCAAAATAGAAGGCCCTAATGTGAGCATGTCGCTCTCCATATGGGGATCAGTTAAATCACTTCTACTATCCACTCATTAAGGCCTGAAGGAACCTCATCGGCCCCTCGATCTCTATAAGACCGGGATTGGAATCTGAGCCTATAATACCATTAGATAGCTATGAATAAAATTATTCAGCAAAGTATAAACATAATTAAAGTAACACGCATTGTATCTAAGAGAATCATTCACAATTGATCATAAAAGTTAATTTAGTATACTAAGCATGTTGTGTATTGAATAAAACATGATATAAAAATCAATTAAGAGAAATACTTTAAATTATTTGGCTACTACACACTACAACAGATATGGAATATGGCGATGAAATTATTCATCACCAAAAAATGTAATCTTGTTGCCCATTATCTATGGCGACGCATATATTTTGTCACCTACTTCGTCGCCAATACCGCCTCTTTAAATAAATGTAGTGACGAAAGTTTTTTACGTTGCGAAATGTATATATTTACAACGTCTCCATTCATCTCAAAAACTAAAAAAATACGTTGCAAAAAAGGCACTTCTGTCGCCAAAAGAAAATTTCATAATATAAGAAATGTGCATTTGGCCATGAAATATTATCGTCGCTATATGTATTTTCTTTGACAAAACAGTATTTCGTCGCCAAATAGGATCATTTGCGATGCTTTATGTTTGTTGTTGAATAGCAACTTTTGCTGCAAAAAATGGAACGGATAAATGGATATGGTATTCCGCGATGCATAATTTCGTCATTGAATACGATATCTCATCACAAAAAAATTTCTAGGAAAATTGTATTTTGTATTCGGCGACAAAAGGTGCATCATGGTAGATGTTTTTGGCGACACAACTAGAATTTCGTCGGTAAAGAGTTTTAATCCTCGACGAAAAAATCGTCGTGATAGGTTATTTTGACGACGAACTTTTAATTCATTGCAAATACAATTAAGTCGTCGCCAAAAGATGAATTAGCGATGACTTTTCGATTTTTCGTAGACAGAAATTAATGGAAATATAATTAGAGACGCAAGGTTTTGTCTCTAAAACCACTTTTTTCCCCCTCTTCCTATTTTCAAATTTATTAAAAAATATCCTGCTGAAAAATACTTACTTAATCCAATAACACAATATATACTCAATAGTACTTATAAAATCATACAACATTCGATCAAGAACAATCCATAATACAAATCGAACAACAATCTATAATATAAATCCAACAGAAGCCCAAAATTTATACAAATTCTGAAAGAGTCCATAATAGTACATATCCAACAATGTTTGTCTACTCATAAAATAGAATCAAATCTTACATCTCTCCCAACACGCAGAATCTCTAGATGCATGTCACCACCACCGACTACTATTCATTTCCAATCTGTGACAAAAAAATAAAAAACTTTTTATATACTCAATAGTACTTATAAAATCATACAACATTCGATCAAGACCACTCCATAATACAAATCAAACAACAGTTTATAATATAAATCCAACAGAAGTCCAAAATTTATACAAATTGTGTAAGAGTCCATAAGAGTACATATCCAACAATGTTTGTCCACTCATAAAATAGAATCAATTCTTACATCTCTCCCAACACGCAGAATCTCTAGATGCATGTCACCACCACCGACTACTATTCATCTCCAATCTGTGACAAAAAAATAAAAAACTTATTAATAACAAATTCTAATGCTACTGCAAATTAAACAAACATATAGTAATGCAAACAACGGTGTAATTCACAAACGGGGGATGTAGTTGGGGCACGATTAATTTCTATAAGTTACTTTGGTGACGAGCAATGTGCCTATGACACTCACAAGGCTGCTTGGTGGGAATTTGGCGGTTTTGCTCATTGGTGGTATTTTCCTAACTCTTAAGTTTCGAGAAATGAAAAGCAATGTGTAGTTCACAAACTAGGGACGCAGTTGTAAGAAGGTCAGCTCCTATAAGTTACTTTGGTGCCGACTAAGGTGTTCGTGACACTCACCGGGCCATTTGGTGGGAATTTGTCGATTTTGCCCGTTGGTGGCATTTTCCTAAGTCCAAATTTTGAGAAATGCAAACAAAAGCATAGTTCACAAACCAAGGATGCCATTGGGCTACAGTCAATTTCTCCAAGTTACTTTGGTCCCGACCGAGGTACCCGTGACACTCATCGGGCTGTTTGGTTGGAATTTGGCAATTTTGCCTGTTGGTGGCATTTTCCAAGGTCCAAGTCTTGAGAAATACAAACTAAACCTTAGTTCACAAACCAGTGATGCCGTTGGCTACAGTCAGTTCCTACATGTTACGGTGGTCCCTATCGAGGTGCTGTGACACTCGCTAGGCTGTTTGGTGGGAATTTGGTGGTTTTGCTTGTTGGTGGCATTTTCCTAAGTCTTAAGTCTCGATAAATGCAAAGTAATGCATAGTTCACAAACTAGGGACGCTGTTGGGGTATGGTCAGTTCTTACAAGTTACTTTGATCTTGACCTAAGTGCCTGTGACACTCACTGGGCCGTTTGGTGGGAATTAAGCAGTTTTGCCCTTCAGTGGCATTTTCCTAAGTCTTAAGTCTCGATAAATGCAAATTAATACGTAGTTCACAAACCGGGGATACCATTGGGCACGGTTAGTTCCTACAAGTTACTCTGGTCCTGACTGAGGTGCCCGTGACACTCGCCGGGCCGTTTGATAGGAATTTGGTGATTTTGTCTGGTGGTGGCATTTTCCTAAGTCTTAAGTTTCAAGAAGTGCAAAGTAATGCGTAGTTCACAAACCAGGGATGTCATTGGGGGGCACGGTCAGTTCCTACAAGTTAGTTTGGTCCCGACCGAGGTGCCTATGACACTCGCCGGGCCGTTTGGTAAGGGCGTTTTCCTAAGTCCATGTCTCGAGAATTCTATATATCTATTTAGAAGTGGTTCTTCAGAAGTTAATGACAGCTTCCCAAACCACTAATTGACCGCTTCCCAAACCCCTAATCGATAGCTTCCCGAACCCCCAATCCTAATTTTCTAGATATTTTAGGAACATAAAAAAAATAGGTGGCATTTTCTCAAAAGACCTCCCTCTCTCTCTCTCTCTCTGCCCTCTCCCTCTTTCTCCTGTCTCTCTCCCTAACTGCCTCACATTTCTCTCCCACACACGTCCATTCCTCTCTCTCACTCCACATTCCAACTTCTCCAGGTCTCGCTCTACTCCCTGTCTCTCACAACAGGACCTATGCTTGCTGTCAGCATTTTCATATAAATCTCCATAGCTTGGTAAAACAATCCACACCTGCTATAGGTTCTGATCAAGGTATTGAATGTGTCTCTCTCAGGTATGCACAAACCCTATACCTTCTTCATTTCCTTGAATAACTCTGACACTTCCAACTCACCATCGCCTTAACACTGCCTCTAACCAAACCTATACCAGACCACCTTCTGAACATCGCCTCAACCCATCCTTACTAAACTCACTTCACAAGGAGCGCACCAACAATATCACCTCCACCAACACAAACATCCTCTCCTTCACCCATCACCACCTAATCAATCACCGCAACCCAGCCACCACATCAGGGATGATACCATTTCGACCATCTTGGTCTTGAGTTTCACTACTTCATGTGAAAGTCCAACTCTAGCATAAGCTGAAAAATATATATATATATATATATATTTAGAAGGCCTGAAGAGGCTTGTAAATATATAGAAGAGGATGATTAACAAAGGGATGAAGGCCCCTCAACTCGAGTATAATAAGTTTGTGGCAGATTTCTCTAGAGCTGGGAAGCCTGATATACTCTTCAAGCTAGCACAGAGAATGAAATTCTCAGGTAAGTTTGAGGCTCCAATGTGTTTTCAAGGTGGGCTAAGATGATGAAGAAACGAGTTAAAGATAAGAAATCCCAATCAAATCCCACTGCATCATTTTTGAATTTTTTATGGAGCCCATCACCATGGGTTCAAAATGAAGCAAACAGTATAGTGGTATCATTGCAAGTAATTCTTTCTATTGGAGTGCTCAGGCCTCTGTTTTTGAAATAACAACTATAAAATTGATTGAAAACAGAAAGATAACCCGTCTAGCTCAACTCCAATCATCTACAGAGGGATCTGATACCAGAATCAATGTAGATTGAGTTGATAGGTTAACAATCTAGGAAGTTTAACCAGCAGTACAGCAACTGAATTGGTTCAAGACAGAAAACAGTACGCTGCCATTTCAGATCATGAATTCAGAAGGAATATGCGGCTTCCATTGGTTGTTGGACAGTGCATCGGCAGCTCTATTCTGCCCTATTTTTGTTGAAAGTTTTGTTTAATCTATCTGATAAGTGCTGAAATTTTCCCCTTAAATTTCTTAAAACAGTTTGGGTATGAGCCTTTATTGATATTTGTCTAGAATAGTTGATTTCAGGCAGAGTTGTCAATTAACATCAACTCACTACAGAGCTCTTTCTTTCTTCTTCACTGGACTGACCACAGTATACTACACTATCAACAACTCCAACCATACCCACTTCAGCAAAAAAGAAACAAACAGAGAGAAAAAAATCCGAAATAAGCTATGATTTTAAAACACAGCCAAAGGCAAAACAGAGCATCCCCACATCTCATTCCTTTCTTAATCTACCTCTTCAATCTTAGGACTAGCACCTGCACTTGACCCACCAGTGCTCCTTGGCATATCTCTACCGCCCATCCCTGGCCCACCTGCATCAGCCCCACCACCCTGATACATCCTTGAAATGATTGGATTGCAAGTCTCCTCCAGCTCCTGCAGCTTATGCTCAAACTCCTCCACCTCCGGCCCCAACTTGCCTGCAATCTTCTCATCCTTCACCGTATTCGTCAAAGTCCGATATCCAACTCAAAATGACCCCATTCAATCATCCCACTTGAATCAGAAAAGATCCAACCAAAAACAAAACTAGTAATAAGGCGAGAAAAAAAAAAACAGAAAAACCAATATCCAAAAGCTGTCGCTGAGAAAAACCCAAAATCCAAACCATCATTTCATTTCCAAAAGGTGATTGTTGTATGAATACCTGGTGTAGGACGAGCAGAGATCGTCGAGGGACTTGAGATTGATCTGGGGACGAGGGACTTGAGATTGGTGATCGAGAGCGGGATTACGTCGATGAAATTCGGGTGCAGGAGGTTTCTTCGGGGGAGAAGGGGGTTCCGTCTGGGGAGAAGTAGAACGGGGGAAAAGAGGGAAAAGAAGGACCGAGTGTGGGTGGGAAAATAATTTAAGATTTGGTGACGAAAGAGTTTTCATCGCACAAGCGTAAATAATCAACAACGACGAAAAAATTTTATCGCAAAATCAAAAAATATCATCAACGGCGATATACTTTCGTCGCTAAATATAAAAATCCACAGCATGACCATTTAGCGACGAAATTTTCATATATCAACGACGCAAATGTACACTCGTTGGTAAAACGTATACCTTTTATCAACCAAAAAACATTTTCGTCGTTAAAGTTTTGTATTTTGAGACGAAATATTATTTTGTTGTGGAATATAAATTAACAGCAATGAAATATTTTTCGTTGCCAAATTTCATTGCGAATGACTTAATTTTTTGTAGTGACATTTGATATATCCTCCCAATAGAGATCTTTGCATTGGGAATACCAATGCCTCGGCCAAAGGTACGATTAGATCCTCACAATCTTGAAGTTCAGAAGCTCCAAATGCATATTGCAGCGGTACCATTTCGTTCTATACCAAATTCAACCCTAATGAATATCGTAAGGCTAAAGCTAAGTAAAGCCAGATTATTTAGAATTATATAATTAAATTTGAGTAAATCATACAATTCTTTATATTGAGAAACAATTCTTTATATGATTAATTCATTTTTACTCAATTTAATTTCAACAATGAGATAACCAAATATAACGAAGTGTTGAGCCATAATCAATTCATATCATGACGATTTCAATAGTAGAGAACAATTATAAGAATTTCAATATGCTATGCAATTTCAAATAGTAGAATCAAGTTAATTTACTAGCCAATCTTAATTTAGCCATTCATTGAAATTAATTGTGCATAATGATATAATTTTAAGTTATCTGATACATAGTCGTCTTTATTTAATGTTGCAATAGATGTGTAAGGTATATTAGAGTCCCTTAAATCAACACCTATGGATAGGTACTAAACGAATGAACAACATCACATAAATGAGTCACAGCCCTCAAGATACATCATACTAGGTAATTTTTCATTAGGTCAACTGATTGGGTTAAAAGATCCAAGGAACTAAGGCCCTATATAGTTTTTTAAAAGATCACTAAAATTCTTAAGTTTCTAGGTTGTCACAGCTTAGCTGTGGGTAGCACATGCAAAATTTTGATCCGCATCTACTGCTTGACCACTGCTAGGCTATGCCTTAGCCTTAGTATATTTTACGGGCTAGCCGTAATCTGAACAGTAGAAGAAAAGTCTCGACTTTGCTTTTTGATCAGTCTTTGGTGCCTATACGGCTTAGCCGTTCAAATTTTCTAAAGTTTGGTCAATTATAGAATTCTCTTCTCCACCTATAACACTAGGTTCTAATTGCACCTCTACTACCCATTCCACTGCTTTCCTTTCTACTCCAATCAAACATTTAACATTACTAAATCCATTTTATCATTCACTTAAGCAATCTATTTATACATTTTAAACAAGTATAAGGGCTGAAAACTAAATTCAGATTTCAATAGATTTATAAGAATCACAAGTTACCACCATGCATTTAATAATAATTATCTTATATTTACCTTAAATTATGTATGCAAATCACTATTCCTTCTTTTGGCTCAAATTGAGAAGAAAAGCCACAATGGTCAAACCATAACACAAAGAAAACATGGCCATGATGATGAGCTTGGATGCATGCAATGAAATAGAATATAAATGGCTAATTTAGAAGCCAAGAATCTGAAATAAACTATGATCTCTTACCTAATACAACAAGTAGAGAGTTGTAAGAAGAGATGGAAACCGCTATCTTCTATTCTAAGAGGGAAGGTAGGTAGAGAGACGAGAGAAGGCAAAGAAACCTTCCAATCCCACATGCACTAGCTTTCCTCTTGAATTTGACATAACAGAAGAAGAGATTGAAATGAGCTTTAGTTGGTTTAAAGAAGAAAAATGATCGAAATGTGACTTGGGTTCTTTTAAATAAAAAATTTCTGATGTTTTTATAAGAAAGTCTTGTTCTCTCCAATATATTCTCATTTTAAGTAAACCTAAACCCTACAAGATTCAAATGGAGTCGAATGACTTAAAGTCAAATATAAATTTTGACGAGCTCGACAAGATGAACATGATGATGCCAACATAATGTATGTATGATGTAAAACCATAAAAATCAAATGTTGTAAAAAAGGGTTTTCTTCTACCTAATCAAGGTCAAACTTGACACAAACTACTTATCCATGACCTGAACTTGACCCCCTATACTCAAAAGACAAAAATAAACTTAATTTAACTTAATTAGAAATTCAACATCATTTTTTATAATAATTATATATTAATTAGCTAATAACTTACTGAATTAATCACAAAACATGTTTAATTGGAATCAAAGTATTACAAAAATCAAAAGAAAAAGAAGCAGACCAACCTTGAAAGAAGTAATAAGAACCCACATGCCTTAAGAACAACACCAAAACTACTAGCTATCACCCTTTCTCCAAGCCCACTTACACGACCACCAATCATAAGGACTTATTTCATTTCCCCCTTCTGAAATCACCATGAAGCTTAAAAAAAAAAAAATCAAATTCACAAAAAAATAAGAAAATTGAAAATCTCCTAAAATCTGATTTTCAATAAATTGATGGCTTTTCTTGGATTTCACTGTTATTTCTTAGAATGACGAGAGTGACGGAGAGGAGAAGAATGCATTAGCTGTGTACATAGGATGAATCAAGTGGGGGAAGGAAGAGTGTAGATACGAGCAAAAGAAAGGAAGAGTGTAGATGAGAGGAAAAGAAAGGAAGAGTTGTCTTTATGTGTACGCCCTCCATTTTGCACGCCTCCATCTGTGTGAGCCCTTGACATGGGTGTAGAGAATTAATCAATAAGTAGATAAAATCCATTCGTTACACCTCCATGTAAGTGTTGTGCGTGTGTGTACGTAAGCAACCAAGATAAAAAAGAGATACAGAAATTTACGTGGTTCACCCAAACAGGGCTACATCCACGGGCATAGAGACGATCATCTTCACTATCACAAGTAAAGCATACAGAGACTCTTGTTCTCTCACATCGTCTCACCTACGTGGTGTGCACGTAAGCAACCAAGATAAAAAAGAGACACAGAAATTTACGTGGTTCACCCAAACAGGGCTACATCCACGGGCATAGAGACGATCATCTTCACTATCACAAGTAAAGCATACAGAGACTCTTGTTCTCTCATATCGTCTCACCTACGTGGTGTGGAAACACTACAGGCAAGAGAGCTCTCACCTCTCTTCAGAGCGCAAGATGTAGGGTTACAGACTAAACACATATATAATCTCCGCTTTCTTGGCCACCAAGAAAGCCCCAGTACAATTACCAAAATACCCTTGACCTTAAACCAGTCCCTGGCTAACCCAGTGGACTCATCCGGCTAAACCAGAATACAAGACATATACCCAACAATCTCCACTTTGGCTTGAATTCCGCACAACTCAAACCACCAGGAGATAAAACCGGCAATATCTTCACGTACCTTGCTGAATAGTACGTCACTGCACCGACGATGCAAACTTTTTTCTTTAACATTTTGACATGTTGAACCAGCATATGAACTTTAAACAAAGTTCATCTTCTCGTCAAACTCCACATTGAACTTAAAGCTCGAATCCATTGACGAATTTGAATAATATCAACATCTGAATCACTCACCATCCTGCCCCATCTTCAACATCACTATGAAGATCAAACCACCATAAGCATGCAAGCAAAACAGATCGGGAATACAAGTCCAGATGACTTCACAATTACAGAAACCTCTGCCTCCGATCGATAAAAAAACTCTATTTGACCGGGCCTTCGATCAATCAAACACATGTTTGACAACTACTGACGCATCAGCTCCTCCTTACTGCTTCTTCATTGGCTTGGCTTTGGCAAGATGAATAACATCACATACAATCTGGAAAGCATGTGAACCCCAAACGAACAACTTCGTTTGAATCAACAAACCCTTTGCAATTAAGCCGGCAACTCCTACTATTGGCTTTGTAACAACAACCAGGTCTAGTAGACTCTATTCAGACCTAAACCCACATCTATTCAGATCTCCTCCAGATTTCTATATCAAGTTATAGATCTCGTTAACACGAGCGCACTGGAAGAAACAGATCTGAAATCCGACTCTAGATGGCTTCATTATTGCAGAAACAAATTTCTACGCTTCTAATTGGTCAAACTCTTCATTGACTGTCAAACAACCAATCTTCTTCCACAATCACGTAGATCTACTCGAAATGAGTCCATAGGTGAAAACGGATCTTCGATTGGACGTCGGATGATCAAGTTATCGCAGAAACAATTTCAGCCGTTGAATCTGGTCAAATCTACCTGCTGACCGTGCTGACATCACTGATGACGTCACTGTTATTCTGCTGGGCTTCTGAAGTAGACCTGGGTCTGGTTCACCTGACCCAGAACTGAACTGAACTGCGTGCTAGGCTGGACTCTATGCACACGGGTCAGAATTAACTCGACCTGAACTGGCCCGGAACTTCTACTGCTGGGCTTGCACCACGGGTTGGGTCTGACCCAACCCAACCCGAAAACCCGAACCGTAACCGGTGCTTCTGGGCTTATATCCACGACGGGTCAGGTCAAACTGACCCAACCCAAACCCTTGAGCTGACCTGAAACTGACCCAGTTTCAGTTGTCTTCCTCACGCCGTCTCTATTCTGCAACAGGGAGAAACCGAACCCTTCTTCCACGGCGACGGCTTGGCTGGTCCAGCGACCAGCGGCAGTGGTTCGCGGCGACGGCAACGGCGACTACAACAGCGGAGGGCTCACGGCGACATGCGGTGACGACAGGTGAAATTTTTTTTCTTTTTCTTGCAGCTGTCCAAGCCTTCCACCAGGCTTTTTCCTTGGTAACGGTGATGAAGATCAGCGACAAAGTCCAGCACCGATCAGGTGATTGCTGCGATGGTGGACGACGTTTGCTCCGGCAGCGACGGCTTAGCAACAGCGACGGACTGCGTCTTTCTTCTCCGGCGATGGTGAGGCGCGAGATAACAACAGAAGTAACAGGCGAGCTCCTCTTTCTCAGATCTGGAAAAACAGATCCTCTGTTCCTAGAAATTGAACCAGTAATGATTGACTCCGAGATATGAAAACATATGAATCCTTTTTCCTTCGATCCTACCCAAACTGGAGAACCCAATCTCGTCTTCTTCTTCTTCGATGGTAACCAAACCAGAGATTACGAAACCGATCTCTCTTCTTCGCTGTCTTGAAAACAGAGATCCGAACCCTTTGACAAGGATTTAATCAGTCGATCTTCATGCGACAACCTCCAAGCCACCGAGCGATCTCCACCTCGCTCAGAAACCCGAGGAACACCACTTCGACTCTGATACCACTTGTTGAGATTTTGACATCACCTGTTGTGCACATACGTTAATCACAAGATCAACAAAGAAAAACCACACAAGAAGACAAGCGAGTTCTATAGACTGCACATCTTCGCCCGATTTTAGGTGCCGGCTTTGCTTTGAGAAGAACACTGCTGCAAGAAGATCGAAAAAAAAATTTGCACAACAGGTAGTATCAGAGAGTGTCAAAGTTGTGCGCGGAAGATCATCAGGAAGAAGAGATCAACGTGCGATCTCTGCTGGGCCACACACGCATTCGGGGGATCTCTGTTTGCTAAAACAGAGAAATCGGAACCGGAAGAAGAAGACAGAGCGGGTTCTGTAGACTGCTCATCTTCACCGGATTTTGAGTGCCGGCTTTGCTGTGAGAAGAACACTGCTGCAAGAAGATCAAAAAAAAAAAATGCACAACAAGAAGAGGGTCCAATGAGAGGTGTGTAGGTAATTCATCAACAAGCAGATGAAACGGGGAAATGGACTTCTTCACTTTTATGTAAGGTATATATGTACATAGATGTCCTTGGAATGGGGCTGGTCAAAACCAGGTTGGTTCCGCTATCGGACTTGTTAGGTCCTGGGTCCAAGAAAAGATTTCAAAGTTGGACCCCTTTATTGATTTGGACTTAAATGAGGTTTAAGCCCCATTTTCACGAATCCACGCCTTTAGACAGTTAGAGAATCAAGTACCTATTTATATCCACAGGTAGGTAGGAATACAATTCTCCACTATTCCAGGAAAAATAAAATTTTGAAGTAAAAAATCCTCATGGTACACAAAGAAGTCCTAAAAATTTATTTCAATTTGGAGTTCTCTTTATTATTTCCAATTTTATTGGATGTCAAAGAGACAATATGCATATCTCTTTATTATAAAAGAAATAATTATTCCAGAAGTTTATTTTACACATTTCTCTTAAACAGATACATATATGTAACACAACCCCTGGATTGAGATGCGCGGCTCTTTGGGCTGCCGGTGAGGGACTAGGGGACCAAAAAATCTAGGTGAGCCCTGCCTCCCCACCAAGTTTGGAGATCAACAAATAGTCCTAATGCCTTGAGCAATGGCCCACAAGCGTCAATGGCTGACAAAGACTATGCAGTCGATCGTGGGATCTATTCCATTTCAACGGGTGCAAATACTCGATGACTCACCCGATCAATCCTCAAGAGCTGAAACAAGCGTACAGCCAACATTTTGCACGAGTCCTTTTGTCGCACATTAGGCACAGCCGCACAGCTGAGTTTTGGCGTTAACGACTACCTACAAACTCTTCCATTAAACAAGATAAAAGTTGGATGTATACACATAAATGAATTACAAAGTCACTTTCAATGGCTGCCCCTTCCTGTCAGGATTCGCTACTAGGACCTTTAAAATAATATGATCTAGATAATGCACTGTGGTGGGTCCCACTATCTATGTGACAGGTGGCCTCGTTTGCACCATCGTCCAAATTGATTTTTAAGATAAGTCTTCCTTTACTGATTCCCCTTTTGGACGCATGAAACACGCCTAGTGTGGCTCTTTTATCTTTTAGTACCAGTACCTCTCTTTATTTCATGGACAGGTCCCTCATACCGCTCACGCTAGATGGATTGTATTCAGAGGCGCTGTTGCCCACCGTGTGCGGCCCACTTAAAAAATGTTTCTACCGTTCGAAAATTCCCCATTGACAAATGCATCATACACCAACATAAATATTAATAGTGTCCATCGATCACAGTCTAGAAGCACCATCAAAGTAGAAAATTACATAAAACACGCCACCCTACATTTGTGATATCAGATTAGGTTCACCTCCCTCGCTAGAAGAACCTTTGTCGCAAAGGTTAAATCCATACCACACACCATTAGGAAGGAAGGACTTGTAGTAAAACGTGATCCCCTTCGAATACGGGCCGTTGATCTTGACCGATTCAGGTTTCCAACCGTCGGATCCCCTCCTCAAGAGATAGAGATAGCATGTCTCGTAGCTACAAGGTCCAGTGATCTTGAATGTATCAGTGGAACATCGCTCGAATGTCCCAGTGGAAGGATCATCAACCCTTGGAACATATACCTAACATACAATCATGAACTGATAAGACCTCTCTACTAAAAGAAAGATTACCGATAATTGCATAGACCACCCTGTTCTCTATTTCCCCTTTCCAAAGCTTATTGAGCGAGTGTTGTGTGGAATTAGTAATGGTAGTAAAAAACATTGAGCTGCTTTACAGAGTGTTGCTCGTAATTTTAGTACTTTTAACCAATTGATTTTTTTTCTACGTACCAAACCAACAAACACCCCCTTTCAATTTGCTTCATAACCCATATTCAAAATGGTCAATCGCACCCAAGATTTCCACTATAATAAAATTCATTGAATGGGTGGTCCTCCTGAACGGTCTAGATTTACAGTTTAGGAGTAGATTTCTATTCTAATTAGAAGGAGAAGGAAAAAAAATATAGAACATACCTCGTTACCATAGGCGTCCCCAAAGGCAAGGCTGACCATATCTCTGGTTGTTGATCTGGAAGAGCAGCTTGTCTTTATGCTCACTGTATAGGAACATCCTCTTGCAGATTCCTAACGAAAATTTATAAGAAAGTTAGGATTTTTTTTTTCTTTTAGAGAGGAAGGAGAGATGGGTTTTCTTGATCATACCTTGGTGTTTTGGATCTTGAAAGATCTGAGCTCTTGGGGCTGTGGGATGGTGGGTTTGGCCTCTGAGGATAAGAGAAGGGTGGAGGAGAAGAGGAAGAGACACCACCACGCTACTTTTGCCATTTTCCTTTTGCAAGAACACATCTATGGCAGGAAGAATCAAGATCTGCTCTTGCCATCTTTCTAATATAGAGATTAGACCTCGTGGAGTCTCACGTGGGGGTAAAGTTGTTATTTTGTTGAATTGGCCAATGGTGGAGTGATCACGCTGACGACAAAGAGGAAGGCATGTCAATGACCTCCGGTAAAACGCTTCACACAAAAGGACCCAATCAGAAATTTTGGGTGTGGACCCCCTACTTTGGACCCATTTGATAAACTGGTCTGAGTCTCGGTATGGGCCTAGTTTTTGTTAAAAGTTCTCCCGGTTTGATTGGAGGTGGGTCCAATGTAATTCATAATATAAAAAATAAATGATTTTAAATTGTTATAAGAAATTTAAATTATTTAATATGAAAAAAATTGAATAAATGATATTTTTCTCTTTGACGCAGGTTTAGTAATGAGTTGTAGGTTCCAGGCTTATGGATTCTAACTTGGGTCCGCTTTGGTTAGAATCATGTGATGGCCTTGCCTCATTTACCTTTTATTTGTATATTACTTGAAAAAGTTCTCTATGCAAAACAAGAGCTTAATTAGTGGTAATAGGCAATGCACTGTTATAAGATGTATCATCATAAGTGGATGCCTATATTGGGATCCACATAAGATAAGGGGATTACTTAAGGTTAGAGTCTTTCCCTATTAGGTTGCTTGGGAGGAAGCAATTTTATTCTATAAATAATATCCTCCTCCCCCCTATTATGTATACACACATCTCATTAATAAAAGCTCTCTCTCTTCCTCCCTTTACTCTTCTGTTTTTTATTACAACACGTTATTAGCATGAGGCTCTTTTCTTCTTCCCCTTTTTTTTTCCCAACCGCTTCTAGCTTTCTCTTCCTCAATCAAGAACCGCCACCAACGTCTTCTACTTGAACAGAAAAACACGCCATTCTCTTTCTCCTTTTCTCGCGGGCAAATCATCAAACACATAGCTTTCTCTCTTTGATTATCAGAGGCAAATCATCAAACACGTTGCCACCAATCAAAAACCATGGTATTTGCATCTGCAATTGTCACAACCTGAGCCCAGAGATCGGGGGTTAGTGAAAAGCCAAACCTGTGACACACGTACTCCCGTGCACGTGCACCCAAACCCAGTCCAAATGCACACACACAAGGGATCTAACACGTGCGAAACAAACGAACACGGAAGCTGTAGATATCATAGCAAGCAACAAAGCAATAGCGGAAGCCGAAAAATGCGGAACGGAAAAGACAAAGATAAATACAATACTCGATAACCATATACAAATCTGAGTACATGACAAAATAGCGATATACAAAATAATACAGAGTATCAAAGTCTCAAGTGCCAAAAAACAAAGTCGCAAGTGCCAAAAAACAAAACCTCCAAAAACCAAAACCCAAAACAGATAGCCACGGAAGATATCCATGTACGCACTCGGCAGAGGTGATCAGGCCCACTCTGCCAAACCGGAGGGTGCTTTTAGGCTCTGCCTTGCAGCCTCTTCGACCGCCAGGGAGCTGGGCAAGGGATCTGTGCCTGCAACACCACAGATAACACAGTGAATACAACGATCCAGCAAATATAAGTAACAGGGACGAAACACTCATAGTATCAAATTGAATAATGACAGAATATTAATTACAGAGTTTCATCTTAGTAGGCTAAGCAAATCATGCATAGAAGTAAAGCATGATAAGTGAATCAAAGCATAGAAATATTGAACTAGGTGGCTACTACGTTAACCATATTCTCTCCAATAGAGAGCAGAGCAGAGCAGATGAGAACACCACTGACCGGGCCAAGGGTACAAGTGGGTCTCGGTTTCCTGGGTTCCGGGGTCCCAAGACAAAGCAACACTGCAGTGATACAGAGATACAGAGATCTAAGCCAGAGGTAACCCTGTCGGGATCCTAGGGCCAAGGCTGAGTAGAGCCAGACTAATACTAATCAAATCAAATCCAAAAGAAGGGAGATTATCCGCTTTGGACTCACCGATGGCAAAGACCGGATCTTATCCTCACGTATTAATCTCTGGGCAGAGCCACCAGGGAATACCCAATGAATCAGAGATATACAAAGCCAGAGATATACAGAACATAGCAGAGATACAGAGCATAGCATAGATTAAGTCAAAGCACAGCATAGATCAAAGCATAGTGCTGAACGAAGAATAAAACAGATATACAGGATGAAAGCAAAATGACCTCGTAATGCATAAACAGAGATCAGCAGAACAGAGGGCAAAACTGTAAGCAATATGCAATGTATCTCAAATTAATATGGAATCAAGGTTAATTACAAGCCAACCCTAATCTAGTTGTTCACTGTCACTAACCGTGCATGTTGATGTAGTTTTAAGTTGTTCGATGCACCGTTGTCATCAAAGTGTTGCAATGAAATCCTCACGTGCACCGAAGTCCCTTAAACCAACACCCATGGGGAGGTGCTTAACAGTAAATCAACACTCACATGAATAAGTCACAGCCTAACAGACTATTCATGCGGTCCAAAGAGTCCATTGGGCAGGTTTACATGGGTGGTTAACCTGTATTTTAGCCCTACAAAGTCACAACATTATCCTAAGTTTTATTTCAGATTTTCCAGATTTTACGGTTTAGCCATGTGTGACCTACGGCTTAGCCGTATACACCTTACAGCCTAGCCGTAACATGCACTACGGCTTAACCGTGGTTCCCTTCAATACACAGCTAAACTGGTCATCTTCCACCTCTGATCTGATACATTTCACGGCTGAACTACAGTGGAGTCCACGGCTTAGCCGTAGACTAATCCACGGCTTAGCCGTAGCTTCACCGTAAGGGTACTGAAATCAAAAAGTTTCGACTGATCAGGGGGATAATTCACGGCTGGGTCACGGCTAGCTTACGGCTCAGCCGTAGAACAATTTACGGTTCAGCCGTAGCCTAGCCATAGAACAAAATGCGAAAATTCAAGTCTTTAGAATCTGAGCCGTACAAAGTTACGGCTTAGCCGTACAATACAGAACACAAAACTGAAGTGAGTACAGAAACTGAAATTTGATACAGAAACTTAGCAAAACAAGTTCCAGAGGTTCCAAAATCACAGAATTTGGCTGTAAAACACAACAGACATGTATAGGATGTACTAGATGAAATCAAAGCAGTCAAACAAAATACCCATATGTGTTATACAATCCTGTACTTATACTTGCCTCAAAGCTTAGCCAAATCCACTGAGATCAAGCTCCAAATCAACTAAAACCCAAGCAAAGCAAAGCAAAATACAATCCATGAGCATGCAGAGAGAGAGATGGGAGATCCAATTAGAGAAGAAGAAAGGAAGAACCCACTTACCCAAACCATAGACAGAGATAAGAGAGAAAGAACCCAACCAACTGAGAGTAAAAACCCAATCGACAAGGATGCAAGCTCCCAACACCACAAGACTGAAGAAGAGGATGAAGAGAAGAGAAGAAGGGACGTGGAGCTATTGCATGCAGTTGTCGAATGAAAATGAGGAGGAGAGAGACACCTGGGCTCATGACTCTTATATAGTTTCTGAAGTTTAAGTCAAAGTCCAGTGAATTTCGGTTATTTACCACACGAGGGTCCAACTTCTCCAATTGACTCCGAATGGGTCTGAGGCAATTTTGGAAAACAATGAGCTCAACAAAATACACGTGCTGACACCAAGATGATGCAAATATGATGCACTCAAAGCAAAAATAAAATTACGAACAAGGGCTTAGAACTACCTATCCCAGGTCAAAGGTTACTCAACTACCTATCCAAGACCCGAAACCAAATCCAAAAGGATTAATTAACAGAAAAGCACACTAATGAGCCACTAATCCGGCTCAAAGGGAATCGGAGTGTTACAGCAATTGCGAAAGCCATTTCACTTTCCATTCCTTCTCTACCCCCAAACCCTAAACCGTCTCTCCTCCTCAAATCCTAACCTTTCAAAACTCTCCCCAAATCTCCAGATCCGGGCCGCCGACTCCAAACCCACGGTCCTCGTCGCCGAGAAGCTCGAACAAGTCGGCCTTGACCTCCTCTAGGCCTTCGAGAACGTCAACTGCTCGTATAATCTCTCCCCCGAGGAGCTTTGCTCCAAGATATCCTTCTACGACGCGATGATCATGCGCAGCGGGATGAAGGTGACGAGGGAGGTGTTCGAGGCGGCGAAGGGGCGGCTGAAGGTGGTCGGAAGGGCCGGCGTCGATATCGACAATGTCGATTTGCATGCTGCCACGGAGTTCGGATGCCTCGTCGTCAGCATGAGGATGGCGAATACGGTGGCCGCCGCCGTCCCGCCGTCTCTCGAAATGACCGCCGGTCCTCACTACTTGCCATCCCCGTCCGACCTACCGAATTCAAGCAAGCGCCGCTCGCCTCCTTTGAGGATTTGCAGGTCTCTGCTTCTTGCAGAGCCAGGAAGGAAGAAAAGGGTGGCATTTTAGGGCCTATGAATGATTCCAGGTCAAGTTCAGGTTAGTTCTGACCTGACCCGCTTCACAGAGCCCAGCATTTGAAGCAGTTGTAGTTCAGGTCGGGTCAATTCAACCTGAACCTGTTCGCAGTAGTCCAGCCTGAGCAGCAATGCTGACGTCATCATACATCAGCAAGTCGTACGGTCAAAGGCAGATTTGACTAGATTGATGGCAGAAACTTGTTTTTGCGATATCTTGATCATCCGACATCCGATTGGAGATCCGTTTGCACCTACGAAAAGCTCACAAGCAGATTTATACATTGGCACCAAAAGGAGGGCGATGCAAAGGTTAAGTAATTTTTCCTTATTTTATGGTCTTTTATTAGTTTGATAATCATACACCTGCATTTATCTTTGTTCCTTTTAGATCTGCAAGTATATATAATTTTAATTCAAATGATGAATGATTCATTTTCTCTTATCAAAAGGAGATTATGATAGAATTAAAAATCATGGATCATAAATAGAACTAGAAGTTCTATATATAACTAATTGGAATCCGAAGTTCCATACGATATTTAGAACTAGAAGTTCTATATGGAATCAATAATTCGGATTCGAAGTTCCATAAATTATTTTTGTCTATGAACCAGAAGTTTTTTCGAATTTGGACCAGAAGATCCGTCTGTTATTTTACTCTGAAAGTAGAAGTTTTCAGATCCACAATATGTACTCAAAGATTCATATTCCTAATCAAACCTGAAGTTTGATATTTAAATCCAGAAATAAAACCAATAAGCCATAATATCATGCCCGAAGTCTTGATAGAACCTGAAATTCCATATCAACTGAATAACTTGGACCCGAAGATCCATAAATTATCTGGAACCAGAAGTTTTAAGATTTGGAATATGAACATGAAGATTCATATTAATAATCAAACCCGGAGCTTTGATTTATAAAGATTCAAAGTAGTGTAGATCGATACGAAGGCCATGAAATCAAACTTGAAGTTTTGATAGAACCAGAAATTGTGATTCAAACCTGAAGTTTTGATAGAACCAGCAGTTTTAAGAACCTGAAGTTCTATCTCTAGCCTGAAGTCTTAACAGAACTAGAAGTTCTGATTCGTCAGTTAAGATCGCGAAGTTCTAACTTCTAATTGGCCAATTCTTTATTATACTTTGTCATCTGATATTGAGAACCCAAAGTTCCATTTTTGTTAGATTGTTATTGGTAAATCGATCTTTACACATTCTAAAAGGCATGGTAATGCTATCAAGGTCGAACATAAGATATCCCTGGTGGATATGACATATGCTCTTATTTTCTACAGCATTATATCCCCGTTATACAGGGACGATCACTAGCAGATGGTCATACACTAAATGCTTGAAATAAATGCCAGATTAGTCAATCAAAACCCCTCCAAAAGAGGTAGATATAATATGTCCTCCAATTAAGATGAAAACAGGCACCCCAGGAGAAGTGATTAAGAAGGCATTTTGTTTAGAAATTGGAAAAACCACCAAGCATGGTCTAGAAGACCTATAACTACTTTTATGAGTTTGAACATTGAGTTCAGTTCTTAGATAGTTTGTTGAATGCAAGGTCTTATTCTTTTATCCCCTGTATATTATTTTATACATTATATTTGCTTTGAATGCTGAATTGTTTAGCTGTTCTTAATTTTATTTTTGTCATGCAACTAAATAGTTATGTTAGTTTATTATTACTTGCTGTATGGATTATGGAATCCATGAAACTGAGGATAATATCTGTCCAGTAGACAGTGCAATAAAACACAATATATTGAAAAAAAAACCAAAATTTTTTCTCAGAGTTAGTGTTTAATTCATGCACGGCATCGATTATAACTAGATTTGTACAAATACTTGAATGCTTCAGAAGAGTTCACATAATGTTACCAAATAATACCCAAATATGCATTAAGGGTGCATTAGTTTTTTTTAGTAGTTCCTGATGAAACTTGCTTAGATTTAAATACATCAGGATAACTGGGTACCACATATAAACACTATAAATGGAGGTAACACAAAATATTTGTACATCATTACTTGTATTGACAGCCAGAAGCTGATACTAGAAAAGCTAAGTGCATTCTCCTTATATTTCATGCCTATATTACAAGACAATCTCCAATATTGAATCACATTCGATTATGAGCAAAGCGACAAAATCAAGCCAGAAGCTTGCACTAAGCCCTAGACTTAGTGACCCTAAGGCTTTAATGCTGTGGCATGATAGGTTAGGTCATCCTATGGGTACTATGCTAGGGATAATTATTGATAATTCTGTTAAATACTCCTTAGAGTACCATCTATTAACCATCCTTTCCGCAAAGGATATAGTGTAACATTTGTGAACCCATCAAATCCCGCCTATTAGCACCAATTATTAAACCTAGGGTACACTTCCTTGAGCATGTTGTTAAATTTATAAGACTTGATATCGTAGGTTCGTGATCTGCATGAACCCACAACGTAGACTCTATGTTGGTTATACTTCACCCTCAATTGTTAGATATCTAGATTCAATGACAGGAGATGTATTCTTACTCGTTTTGCCGATTGTCATCTTAATGAGACAGCCTTCTCGCCATTAGGGGAGATAAAAGAGTTACTGAAGAACGTCTTATTCTTGTAGAACAATCCGTTCTTCAAGAGTGACGAGAATTAATGTGGAATACTTCCACTTTGTCTCATCTAAATTTATGTACTTCACAATATAAGAATGAAGTATGGAGAATTATGCACTTAATTACAAATGAATTTCCTGATGCTTTTAATGATGCAACAAAAGTGACTAAGTCGTATGTATCGGCTATGAAAACACAAACATGAATTAATGTCCTTGTAGGACAAGTACGAATTAGTGTCCCTGAAAGACCAAATTCCAAACATGGGAGTAAATGAATCTGTTACACGTTAGAAACATGGCAAACCTATAGGTTCTAAGGACTCAGCTCCTTGAAAGAGGAAAAATGAGCAATCATATCTGAATCATACTCTAGAAGAGTTATACTCCTAAAGAGTTTATGATAAAAACCACTCTATCTAAAATTTCTAAAGAAGTTGATGTGCTGGAAGAGACACGAGTCCCAGAAGAGACTCTGGAAGCCCCTGAAGAGGCAATGGGTACCAAATAAATAAAACGATCTTTATACTTTATAATTATTCAAGAGAGAGATGGGATAGAAATGAAATTATCATTGATGACGCATTTGCATATGCGGTAGCTACACAAATATCAAGGGAAATGAGAATGATGAGTGGGATACTATAACACTCAGGCCCAGCTTAATCCGGTTTACCAATTAATTAATGAAATTTCGGTATTCTTTATAGCAAATTTATGTTAAGCTCGTGGTTTTATGCTTTTGAGATTCGTTTCCCATCATAGGGAAGGAATTGAGTTGAGTTAAACTTGGTTTAAGCAGTCTTGAGCCCTTTTTCGTAAATTTTGATTTGGTACGAGTTCGTCATTTTGGTATCATCTTGGTATCAACACGTGTATTTCGTCGAGCTCGTCAATTTCCGTGACTGGCTCGAATGCAGACGAGGTCGTTTGTTTCCATTGGACAGTTAATTGACTCAAACTGTAATTCTTCCAAACACTCGAACTTCTCTGTAAATTCAGCCTAATCCTTACTTATATAAGGATGACCACCGTCTCCCTCTCTCTCTCTCCCTCTCTCATTTTGTTCTCCTGCAAGCCAGTTGTCTCTCTCTCGTTTTCTCTTCTCTTCCCCTGCTCTCCATCCTTCCTTTTTCTTCCTTGCCATCTTTCTTGCCACACCGTAGAGCAACGGGGAGAAAGTCTTGTGCACCGGTTGTTTGGCTTCTCGTTGGGTTCACCGGCATCGCCTCTACACGACATATCTCTTGTCTTCTCTTTCTTCTTTCTTATCTTCTTGTCGTGGACAAGACTCTTGCACCCTTCTTCCTGTTCATCTCTGGTAAGTATTCGCATCACGGTCTCCGTATGAGTTTTGAGCGTGGTTACACTACATGCACCCTTTTTCTTTTGCTTATTCTTGGCATGCATGGTTTTAGGAGTTCACTCCAGGGATCGTTTAGACCAAAGAACAATTAAGGAAAGAATTCGTTTAAGGCAAGTATAAGTACAGTAGGGATAAACACATGTTGGTATACGTTGATTTTGTGTTTCTTTTACTCTCTCTCTCGAGTATATAGTGGTTTGACTGCTTATGAGTATTGTATAAATGTGATACACGTTGTTTTTGCGAATGAAAAGTATGTACTACAGGTACTCTGTTCTGTACAAAACCTAGTTGTCCGACCGATCGGACACTCCCAGAATCGAAATTCGATCGATCGAGCTACAGAGCCGACCGGTCGGTTCTGATACATTTCTGCTCCGAATGATTCAGGGTTCAACTGAGTCCTAGGCTTACTCATTTGCCTTTTCTTGTCCTTCTTACACCATGGGACTTTTATGCTACCTTTTAAATTCATGATGAGACCTGATAAGGCCTTCCTCATAGACTGTTCACCCATATACCATGCCCAACGGATTACTTTAATGCATGAATGGTCCTGCGGGCTGTGACATATTCATGTGCGTTGTCCGATTGTTAAGCACCTCCCCATGAGTGTTGGTTTAAGGGACTTCGATACACATTTATTGATACAGTGCAATGCCTCGAAATGAACAACGGTGTATTGAATAACTTAAAACTACATCATCATGCACGGTTAGTAACAATGGACAACTATGATAGGGTTGGCTAGTAAATGATCGTGCTTCTTGCACATAATTCGATTCGCATAGCATATTGATTTCGGTCTTGCCTTCTTAGTCACATGGTGAGCGTTCTGCGCTAGGGCAACAATTGGACATTCCCTGAGCGCTCTATCCATAGTAAATCCCAGGTGGGAACGGCTGCCTTCCATGCTCTTGTCGTGTTCCTCGTTCACCTTGTAATGGTTTAATTGTACTTGCATAGTATTGATGCAGCATGATGCGCATATTGTATTGTTCAACTGTGACATGACTTATATTGTACTGAACCACACTAACTGATATTGATTGATGTGCATCATACCACATGACTAATTTTATTAGTCCGGCTGTACTCTGCCTTAGCCTTAGGATACCCGACGGGGTTGACTTTTGGCGTAAGCTGCTTGTTGCCTCTGCACAGTGCTCTTGTCCTGGGATTTCGGACCCCGGGAATCAGAGACCCATATGTACCCTGGCCCGGTCGATGGTGTTCTCGTACTGATTGCTCTCAAAAGGGAGAATCTGGCAAAAAGAGTAGCCACCTAGCAAGTTTATCTGTTTCATGATTCTGATGGCATGTTTAATTTTATGCCCGAGCTGCCTAGAATACGAACATGATTTCTATGCATTGTTAATTGTTAACTGTTTCTTATTCTGCTAGATACAATGAGTGTTAACTTATTGTTACTTATACTTTGCTGAGTCGTCGTACTCACTGGTTGTTATTGGTGTTGAGGCCCAGATACCTCTACCGAGCCCTCGTCGGTCAGCCAAACTCCGGGAGAGATCCGGCAGCCCAATCAGGGTTAGAGGAGTGGGCTTGATCACCCCCTCAGAGAGCGGCTCGGCATTGGATCAATCTCTTGTCTGCTCTTTTTGCATCAAGATTTTGGGTCTTCACATACATCTTGTCTTCTATTAGTCTTTAAGGCACCGTCTCTCCCTTTTGTACTATACATTTTGTATTTAATGTTATTTTGTTAATCGTATATTCTGATGTATCTTTCTTCTCTTCTTGGCTTGCAATGATACATACGGCTTCTGCGTACACTTGGTATGCACGTGTGATTATCCCTTGTGTGCGTGTACTTAGACTGGGTCCAGGTGTGCGTGCATGGGAGTACGTGTGTCACTGGTTAGGTTTTAGCTAACCCCCAATTTCTGGGCTCGGGTCGTGATGGATACAGAACCACATTCTATAAATGAATGTCGACAAAGAACATATTGGCCAAAATAGAGTGATGCTATTAAGGAATTATAGTCTCTCAATAGACGTAGTGTATCTAGACCTATAATACAAACCCCAAAAGGTGTTAACCCTGTAGGTTACAAATGGGTGTTTCTAAGTAAAATGAATGAAATTACTAGATAGAAGGTAAGACTTGTAATATAAGGTTTCCTACAGAAACTTGAGATTGAAAACTTACACAGACATATATATGAAAATCCCAGAAGAATTTGCTTTGCCTAAAGCAAAGTCAGAGAGTATGTACTCAATATAAGTAAGACGTTCATTGTACAGCCTGAAGCATTCCAGAAGAATATGGTACAATCGTCTTAGTGGATATTTATCTAAAGAAGGGTGTGAAAACAATCCCATTTGCTCATGTATCTTTATAAAATCCTTAAATAGATTTATAATAATAGAAGTTCATGTAGATGACATAAATCTAATCGGGACTTCAGAAAAGCTCGAGAAAACTATTGACTATTTATAGGAGAATTTTGTCTCACCTTGCAAATTGAGAGAAGTTCTAAAGGGATATTTCATTATTTGTAAATATGTTTGCTATATATAGTTTCACACCAACTCAAAAAATACTGAATTGGTATCAAACGAATCCTACTATATTTGCTTCTATTTTATTCTTATGGTTGTAAAGAATCAAATTTTGTAGGATATGCAGATTCAAGATATATCCATGATCCTCATAAGGGTCGATCATAGACATGTTGTATATTTCTTAATGGCAATGCCATCATTATTTTTGGTATTTTACTAAATTGACTCTGGTAACTACTTATTCTAACGATGCTGAGATTTTAGCTCTCTATGAAGCTAGTGGGGAATGTGTGTGACTAAAATATTTAACTCAGCATATTCGTAGTTCTTGTCAATTACCTCTTATTACAGGTACTCCGAGCATTATTTGCGAAGCCAATGGGGCATGTATTCAATAGATAAAAGAATGATACATTAAAGATGATAAGACGAAGCACATTACACCAAAGTTCTTCTTCACTCATGAGCTTCAGAAGAATAGTAAGATTAGAGTCGAGCAAGTTCGTTCAAGCAACAACCTGGTTGATCAGTTTATGAAGTTTTTGCCACAATCAGTATTCTAAACACTTGTATATGAGATGGACATGCCTAACCATGTGAAAGGTTATTATCATCAGGGGGAGTAGTCAATCAGGGGGAGGCATCCTGAAGTATGCTATCCAGGACATCTGTGCACTGTACTCTTTTTCCTTTTCTAGGTTTTATCCCATTGGGTTTTTTTAGTTAAAGTTTTAACGAGGCAGCATTATGCACGTCCAACACCAAATCAATGATCATGTAGAACGTTATACCCCTTTCCCTTCGCTTTGGTTTTTATCCCACTGGGTTTTTCCTTTACAAGGTTTTAATGAGGTAACTGTCATTGAATAGTGGTCATCCAAGGGGGAGTGTTATAAGATGTATCATCATAGGTGGATACCCACATTAGGACCCACATAAGATAAGGGGATTACTTAGAGTTAGAGTCTTTCTCTATTAAATTGCTTGGGGAGGAAGCAATCTTATTCTTTAAATAAGATCCTCCTCCCCCTGTTGTATACACACACATCTCATTAATAAGAGGTCTCTCTCTTCCTCCCTCTACTCTTCTGTTTTCTATTACAACATGCACCTTATTTTTTAAGTCATGGGTTTAATTTTTATCTGCCATAGTCCACTCATATTATTCATAATGAGAGTTTGGCATCACAAATCATAAATGGTCATGATTGCACTAATTAGCATAAAATAACAATATTTCGCAGCTTGTGCAAGTTAAGGACCGCTCGCTAAGTATGATCTATATTTTTAACGATGTAAAGAACGAAAGATCAAGCCCGTTCAACGGTCAAACTGAGACATCAATGAATTGGGTCCGGACCATTGGGTAATGTTATTTTAAATTAATATCTTATTACTTGAATGAGCTATCTTGATGCCAACTTTGAGATAGATGTAGAGTAAAACTAAAAAAATAAAATAAAAATAAAAGCTTTTGGAAGCATTTATGAGTGCTACCGATAGATGACAAATTAAAAAAAGCCTCATCCGATATGATTTGGATATATCCAACACGGCCTAGCAACTATGTACAGAAATATTTTTTTTAGCGCCTGTCGATAACCCTCAAAGAAAAGAGACAACGATGGATTAAATAGTGCAGCTTATGTAAAGAGTTCGTTTAGGCCATATCAAAATGAAGAAATCAGACAAAAGCATTGCTGATGATGATACTCGAATGGACAAGGACTGAAATTTAGTTTGGATTTCATTCAATTTTTCCTAGTAAACTTATGCCAATAAAATTTTATTCCAACAATTGATTTGATGGAGCATGATCAAACCACGGGGATCATCGATCGGTGTGATTTGCAGATGACCCATCCCAAGTGAGGTCGACAATTTGGAGAGCGTGGATTGACTAATATGTACAAATATACAATGAATACTATCAACTAACTTTAATGAGTCTAAATACCGCTGCATAATTGGATGCTATAACTACCGCTAGCAAATCCGATTGGCAATTAAGTATATCAAGCCATTGGATCGGATCTTAGCCGGTCCCGTTAAAAAAAAGATGGGTCCAAAGATCACTCTAGTCACAGTGATGGTCACAGCAGGATTGAATCTTTTCAGGAAGTGAATCATACCTCCCGGCATTTTTCAATCATGCGGTCATTAATATTGTGATTAGATTGAGATCTCTCCGTCAACCACTTATGAAAGTAGAGGTTGAGATCCGTGTCCTTGATGCCACAAAAAGTGGGCCCCAAAAATGCAGTTCTTTAAACTATATTTGAGACCAGGTACATCGTAGCAAGTGCACACCAGCATTTCTCTGTTTATCAGCAAAAAAAGTGAAAAGAGAATGTTGAAATTTGATTTTTAAAAACAAAGTTTACTTTCCTAAGAACTGAACTGAAGTTTATACCAGGCCAAGATTTTACAACTAACAGTAAGAAGAAGATGGGGAAGAAGAAGTAAACAAAGCTCGCACGGACTTTTCATGGAAGAACACCTATGTAATTGTCTGTAATACAACATATCAACACACACTATTGAAGTAATTGTAGCAAATGACTATTTTCACAACTTCTTATATTGACCAAAACACACATTAAACTCATAACTACGGCTTCAATCACTACTGATGCCATAGTCCATAATTACAACTGTAAACTAAAGAAAGTTGCTTTACTTCAAGAATATTCCGAATTCCTTCTCAAAGTGATTGAGTTCTTCTTCCGAAAACTTTTTTGGATCATTTCCAATTTCTTCATCCATGAGACACTCCTCGATCCATCTCAAATCGTCAGCATCTTCAATTGGTAACTTCGGAAGCTGGTAGTTAATTTCCACGCATTCTGTAGGGCCGACATCATAGTGCATCTGTTCTGAACTATTTGAAACCTGCAGTGATTCAGATAAAATAAAGGTGTCAGTAAACGATTCACAGACCTAAGTTAACTCACCATTGCTGTACCCCAAAGTTGGTTAAATTGATAAGTACTGCACTTAACGATTGTTGGAGATTGGCTAGAACTGCATGAGCCGATGCTTACATCGATTTCGTTACTGGCCATAGATGACATGTTTTTGTTCTCTTCGTCAAGGGCAGCACAGTTTTCTCCAGCAGCACGCCTCTTGTAAATCTTACAGAGAACCAAGTTGTCACTCTGTCATAAAAGGAAAAGGAACTGTATTTAGGGATAAACAAGTAAACAATGATGAATACATCACAATCCGTCACCTCGTTGATTTTCAAAAATAGCTGGAAATTAAATGTTTGTGTTTTGGATTCATGCAAATGATATCATTCCACAAAGAAATTTGGGTTTTGGATTCTTACAGAGAGCTTAGGCTTCTTCAGCAGAACTCTGTTACTTGGAAATACAAAAAATGCAATCAGAAATAGGCAAACAGAGACTTTGCTTATCTAGACTCCTAAATTTCATGAATCCATTGAATTCTTTTGAAAAGTATATTCTGCCAAGATTACTTTTTTGGAAGGCTTTTGAGAAAACACTTCAGCTAAACTTTTCTGGTAAGCAAGATTGGCAAGTTCACATGAACTACATGCATGAAATTATGCATACCAAACAAGTTTGGAGATTTAATTTAAAAGCAATGATTTTGTAGAAGGGTATTTCACGAAATCTAACCCTTTTTTTTAAACAGTAACAAAAGATTTTATTTAAAAAGAGAAATTACAAACTCAGAGGAAAAAAAGAAAAGGGGTACAAAAGAATTGTACCCCATCTTTGTTGGCATCTGTGATGGGGCCTACTCATCGGTAACCCCAACACATAAAGACACCCTCCCACAAGGAGTCTATTTGGATAAAGAGAGGATATGTTAATCCTTCTAAAAACTCAAACTCCAATTGAGAGAGTCTATTTCAACTCTCATTCCGTATCCTATTAACTTGAGTTGGAGTCTATCATCCACTAAGGAAAATGCTATAAATATATATGGTAGGGTGGTTCTAGAGTATCTAAAAAAATACCAATAAGTAAAGTCTAGATATAAGTCATCTATCACCATCTTCTCCATAAGTGTGTCCATCTTTACTTTAAGAGTGTGAAGAGTGAATCCTACGTGGATGATTTTTAGTAAACAGTCAAGAAACTCTATGTCCATTATTTGATCCAAGCCGACGCCGTCCTCATTGCGTTCGTAGTGGTCCTGTGATCTTTATCTACACTTCTGCAACACCTGAAGCTATCAATTCCCACCACACTTATATAACAATACCCTCCGAAGGAGACACCCTCTTAACCCCTTGTTTAGTTAAAGCATTAGCTAAAGAGTTTGCCGACCTAAGCTCAGGATGAAAGGCTAACCTTTTGAAAAAGTATAAAGCAAAAAGATCCAAAAAGTTAGGCTAGATATTTCAAAATCATTGATTCAGAAGTTAGATTTTATGCTACAGAATGTAAATGGACATCTCAGAAATTGATAAGGACCTAGTGATACAAAAGATTGCATAAGAATTTTACTTGCCTATGTGGAGAAAGACAAAATCCAAATAGCCGGAATTTTGCTTCTTAATTAGTATGAAGAAACCACACTAGCCCAAGACTTAAATCAAGATGAAGAAGAAGATTAATCAAAAGAGAAAGGGGGAAGAGAACAACTTCATTAAAAGGTAAACATTATAAGTTTAGCCTGAGGCCACCACTTGCAAAAGATTTGGACTTGTTATTGATATGACTTCTTCTCTATTGCAAATGCGGTGGATGTAGTAAATTATGTCTTGTTTAGGCCCAAAGACGTGAAGTTTCTTTGGAACATTTCAAGCTTAAAGGTGGATATCATTCGTACCGGTGAGAGACTTAGAGATTTATTTGTTTTATCATCTACTACTTCATATGTTGATATAATGGGTAGAAATGATGGAACATCTATTTGGCATGTTAGATTAGGGTATCTTAGCATGGACAAATTGAAGGTTATTTTGATGAAGAACTTGGTAAATGGGTTGTCTAAGTTAAATACTTTTGGCAATGGCGAAGTGTGTGAATGGTGTCAATATGACAAAGCACATCGTCTTCCATTTGATAAGTCTTATTCCAAAATGCAAGGACCCATTGGAGCTTATTCATAGTGATTTGATGGGACCTTGTGAGACACTTTCATATTCGGGATGCCATCACATGTTGTTGGTTGTTGATGACTTCATACGTTATATGTGGGTGCATTTTGTAAAAGAGTAGTTGGATGTATTTTCAAAATTTAAAGAATTCAAAATGAAAGTTGAGGGTGTCCTTGATAAAAAGACCAAGAGGTTAAGGATGGATAATGGGGGAGAGTTCACTTCTTATGATTTTTCCTCATTTCACCCAACAAATGGAATCAAAAGAGAATTTTCTTGTGCCTACACACTACAACAAATTGGTGTATCATAAAAAAAAAAAAATTAAGCACATTGCGGAGACATGTTAAATTTGGCTACATACAAAAAAATTACCTAAGGCCTTATGGGCGGAGGGTATGGCATGTGCAATTTATGTGATTAATCGGGTGCCTCTTTGCCCGATTAATATGAAATCACCCTATGAGTTGGTGTTTGGGGAAATACCTAGTGTCAGGCATGTTAAAGTTTTTTGCTCGATTTGCTATGTTCATGCGTCGAATGTAAAAAGAACAAAACTAGATGCAAAGGCAAAGAAATGTATTTTCATTGGTTATAATGAAAGAAAAAAAAAGGGTAGAAGTACTTAGATCCCAAAACTGATACCTTTGTTGTTTCTAGTGATGTTGTGTTTTTTTATTGAAGTTTCATCATATTATGGAAATGATGATGCCACCATTGGTAGTATTGGTGGTAGCTCTTATGTTCTTGAAGAACCTCAAAAAGAAGTTATCCTACCCATGGATTCAAGTGCTCTTATGGTGTCAAGTTGTTCCCTGTCTTTATCTATGGAGGAGCAATGTGATAGAGGGAGTGGTGTTGTGAGCTTTGAGTTGCATGAAGCACCAAGTAATGCTAATCTTAAGCAGGTTTAAAGTGCACCACCTCTTAGGAGGTCTAAAAGGCAAATTATTTTGCCCGCTTGGGATAGGAATAAATATTTTGTAAGTGTGCACTCATGTTTACTTATCTGTCTAAAAGAAGATTGTGAGCCTTTTTGTTTTGATGAAGCAAAGGGTGTTAAAGAATGGGTTCATGCCATGGATGATGAGATGCAAGCTCTTATAAAAAATCAAACTTGGGATTTTGTACCTAAGCCCAAAGATGTGAAGCGTAACACTTGCGAGTGGGTTTACAAACTAAAACGTAAACTTGATGAAAGTGTGGATAGATATAAAGCAAGGCTTGTTAATCGAAGGTTCTTATAAATATATGGGGAGGACTATGAAGAAACATTTAGTTATGTGGCAAAAATGACTTCGGTTCGAGTTGTGATTTCTTTGGCAGCATGCTTTGGGTGGAAGTTATGGCAATTAGATGTCAAAAATACTATTTTGTATGGAGAAATTGATAAAGACATTTACATGGAGCAACCACATGGCTATGAATCTCAGGCACATCCGGAGTATGTTTGCAAACTCAAAAAAGCTCTTTATGAATAAAGCAAGCTCCTAGAGCTTGGTATGGTAAGATTATTGAATACTTGCAATTTTGTGGTTATTAGACTTCTAACTCTAGTACTAGTTTATTTGTTAAGAAGCGGAGAAAATTGTATATTATTGTTCTCTTGTATGTGGATAATATGACTATCACCGGCAATGATGATAATGAGACTGTAAAGCTTCAAGACAAACTTTCCATTTTCTTTGAGATGAAGGATTTAGGAAATCTTAGTCACTTCCTTGGCATGAGGTGGAATCATTGAAAGATGGCATATTTGTGTCACAAAAAGGCTATGTAGGAAAGGTTATATACGACATTGGTTTGGACCAAAATAAGCGGTGTTCTACTCCACTTGATGCCAACAGCAAGGTAACGCGTGATGAAGGGAAGCTTCTTCCGAATCCTTAGCCTTATCCAGCTCTTGTTGGTAGTCTCATTTATTTGACTATTACAAGTCCAGATATTTCATTTTGTGTTGGACTTGTTAAACGTTAATGCATGCTCTACGCAAAACCACATCTGGATACCACAAAGCAAATCTTGAAATATGTTCACTCTACACTTGACATGGGTCTTTTGTTCAGGAAAGGAATTCATTTTGACTTGATAAGATATGCTGATGATGATTTGGGTGGTGATTTGTGGGTAGCCTCTTCAAACCAGTGTCCATCAAACCTATCTTGAAGCAACTAGAGAAGAGAAAAGTCATATCAACAACGAGTCTATATCTTGTGCAAGTGATGGCCACAAGCTAAACTTGTAATGTTTACCTTTTAATGAAGTTGTTCTCTTCCCCTTTTATCTTTTGATTGTTCTTCTTTTTCATCTTGGTTTGAGTCTTGGGCTAGTGTGGTTTCTTCACACTAATTGAGAAGCGAAATTCCGGATATTTGAATTTTGTCTTTCTCCATAGCCTAGTCAGGATCCTATGATATACATTGCTTTTGTTGTTCAATAATAGCTTAAGTTTTTGGTGTTAATGCTGTGGCAAAATATGTGTAACTAAAATAACAATACGATAAACTCGAGGAACCTTAAAAAAAGAACACAGATTGTGCATAGCATCAATTAATATGGATAAGTCAAACTGTAATACATTCCTCTTCATTATATATTCTGCACTATTTGCGATCCAACGAGGAAGAAGTCAAAAGGCTATCTTTTGCCTTCCAGATATATTTCTTCAGATATCAACAAATCAACGTCTGGGTTATGCCGCATGACACAATTTTTTTTTAATGCATGTGTTTTCTTGTAGTTTCTATAAGAGGAAAGAAAGGTATGGCAAGGTTTATTTATGGAGACTCTTTAGAAGGTCCAAGATGTAGCTCAGCTAGACAAGGCCACCATACGCCCTAAGCCAATCCACTGGTAGCTCAGTTGCACAGGATTTTCAATTATCAAATGTCTATTTGACATGTGACTTAACACTAATTATTGTCTCAACTGGTGTCAAAATGGGACAAGTGATGATGGATTTTCACCCATCGATTAACTTATTCTAATCATCAGCATCAAATTCGAAATAAGTGCAAAATCTACAATCATGTATTGCATTCATTGAAAGATCATTGTTTCAAGGATTTTGTGTTTACATTGTTTCTATCTACTTCTTAGGGCCTGTTGTTTGCAGTTTCGAAATGGAGGAGTGGAATTGAGCCCAACAATAGGAAATATTCCTACTTCTCAATGTGTTTGGATTACCTAGAAGATACAAGAAGAACAAGCATGCCCGCTGATGTAGCTAGATTCCACTTTTACTCTTCTTTCTTCTCCCAACAGTTACTCCCACATTCTATAATAAAGTGCCTTTCGCTCCATCCTCTTCATATAAAACATTTAATTTTTCCACTTTACACTAACCAATCAAACACATGCAAAAATAGCCTATCAACTCATTTTTTTTTAGCCCACTCTTCATTTACTTTATTTATGATGTTATCTTTACTTATTCAGTACTCCTCGCCTCATGTAACCAAATAAGAAGAGATTTCATAGGTAAAAGTGATGTAATGGCTAGAAGCAAGGGGGACAAAGTAGACAAATCGTGACCTGTATAAACTAGGTACTCTCAGCACTGATGGACTTAAAAAAGCAGGACAAAGTAGACAAATTGTGACCTGCAAGCGTCATCTCTCATCCATGCATCACTCGGACCTCACACCATCATCATCTTTATCAAAATGCATGACAAACGCTTCATATCTAATCCAAAGGGCTACTAGCATGGACGGACTTAAAAAGTGGATTGCAACTGTAATGAACTCCTCTGGGTAACGCTGATAATCATCAGTAAAGATACTGATTGTGCAAGATAACAAGGGAGATTAGAAATTGTATTTTTCCCATTTAACAATAATAGATCTTTTTCTTTAAAGGACCACAAGGAGGGTGTTGGAGATTTTAGGTTTGGTTTATTGGGATAGGATAGATCTAGAGACATTAGGATTAGAGAAACTTTAATTAATTTTGAATTTCCATATAGATATTAGGAGAGAAATTTGAATTTAAAATTTCTTGCTCCGTTCTTTTATATATATATTAGGATCTTTTTCATTAATAAAAGGAAGGTGCTTTTGCGGAAATGAAGTGCCTCTTGAAATTATTCGTTAGCCTCTCTTATGGCATATTTCTTTACCAGAATTTCTAAAATTCACGTCTAGTGGAATTTCAAATTCAACAAAAGTTATTCCTTAAGGTGGAATTTCAAATCATTCCTCTTGATGGAGTATTTAAAATTTCAACCAAATGCATAAAGAATGTAATTCCAAAAATTCGAAAAGGTTATTTGAGACTTTTCAGCGGCTAAAATTTGAAATTCTTGTGAAAGAAATTTTGCATTTAAAATAACAGGGACAAGATGTCATATCATGTACAAAAATTCAAACATACCAAAATTTGGTAAAGTAATAGGCCCTTAAATTGGCTTGGCCCAAATCTTTACTGTTTTGACATTATTCACTACTTAATTTTATTGAAAAAAAAAATGTATGGTGCTCAACCATTAAAAATTAAGGAGGAGGAGGAAGAAACCAACACTCAACCCATGAACCCAACAAGTAAAAGCAAATTGGGGATTTTTGTTTGAGTGGTGCGGGTAATGATGAAGTGAAGAAGTTAAATGATAAAATCAAATCTTTTAATATCTTCTATAAGGGGTTTCTTGAGTCTCAGAGGTGTGACCACTCCCATATGCTAAGACTTGGGTGAAGAAAACCTGCACTACCACAATGAAGAAGGAAGGAAAAAAAGGAGAAAACCCTCGTGCATGTGGAAGAAGAAAGGAAAACCCTACTGCACCAAGAAAATTTGTAGCCAAAGGGCCACCTAGGAAGAAGAAAAACCATACACAATAAACGCCGCGCGTCTTGAATTGGGCCTACTTACCACATTTCGTTTAGCACTTTCTTGAGGGAGTCTGTACTCATGCATGTTCCAGATTGTCTTCTTCCGTTTCTTCCCCTCCTCAATATAATAAAATGTCAACGTTGTCTTGTATCCAATTGTCTTGCCACCATGGGTGATATCTTTTGCACCCGTGCCAGACCTCCAAGTGCCATTTCCCACTCTGCGAACTACCCGCTTTCCACCAATTGGTTTTGCTTCGGTGAAGATATACATGGCTTCATCTCCATTCCCGTTGCTGAATTCACCTGCAGACCATGAAAATCCATCTTCACCAACAATCCTAGATAGAAAAAGAAGTGTGAGAGGTCTCTTTTATTCATATCATTGTTACATGATCGGGTCATACTTACGTTGAAGTTCATCTGGGTTACAATTATCTAGAGGAACTTGCTTGATTATATTAGCACGGGAATCGCCGTTTTTCTTCCAAGGAAGGTAAACTAGCAGTTCATTATCTGTTGGATGAAAGTGAACGCCTGGGAGAACTTTCTTAATATATTCAAAATGCCTTACAGCGATCCAGAAAGAGGAAGATATATTCTGATCCATGTTTTCAAAGGAGAACTCTAGAAAGAGAGAAGAACAACAAGAAGAAGAAGAAGAAGAGATCGGAGCAGATGGACAAAGCATTGAGTATCTCATGACGTTATATACTGTTAGGACAAGGTTTAGTAATACTACAATAGGAAACTTCTGTACCTCATCCATGATCTCTCGTTGTCACAACTCCGAAATATAAGCTAGCGCAATACGTTAGCGTTCGATCTGCCTTTGCCCAAGACTGGTTTGACTCCGAAATGAATCTCCGTAATTTCCTTTAAAACGAAAAAAAAGAAAAGAAAGAAAGAAAGAAAAAGCCATGCACACGTACGTACAAGACATGCCCAGCATCCGACTCATTGAAGATCTGGGCCCCACCTGAAGATCTGAATCGGATTATTTTTTCCTATGATGAATGGGCTTGATCTCTTATACGTGTCCTATTTTCCATCGTTGTTCCTCCAATTCGTTGTGTTTTCAGAGGCACAAGGCAGAGCCGTTTAGGGCAACGTTAGAGTCACAGGGAAACTTGGTGGAAATACGTGACCAGTTTCACGGTCGACGTCAGCACTTCTATAACTAAAAATCAAGAAGAAACCGTAATTTTCTGAATTGTCACGTTCAGACCCGTTCATTTTGTCTAATTCTAAGCCTTGCATCCTAAAAGTGATTAAGATTCAAGTAACGAAGTTGAATATGCAAAAATGATCTTAAGATAATTCTCCCTCTTCAGATGTGCATGGGATAAACTTTTGAGATATGCGTGGAATAAACTTACTTTTCAGAATAAAAAAAAGATTTATTACTCGAGGAAGATCATAGTCCACATAAAACCTATTAACTAGTATTTAAACAGCAATACAAAAAACAAATCGAAACCAGTAAAATGTAGTAATGACGACAACCAGTTGAACTGGTTGGACCTACTATTAATTATTTTGAAATAATTTTATTTATTTTTATTCTTTACTCATGCATGATTGACTAGGTTAAACCCGTAACCAAATGAGGTCGGACCAACCCTCTCCATGCCGGTTGATTTTGGCTTAATTCCAAGACATTGTTTTGTGGGGGCATACTGATGCAATGATTCCTTCTTTTTTTTTTTTTTTTTCCTTTTTCTTTTTTTACCCTAGCCTTGAGGGATCTTCTTATGTATGCGTCCCTCACGAAAATTCCGCACATACTCCTCCGTGGGGTCCACTATGGATCCCACCACGCGATGAGATAAGAGGGATGGAAAGACCTATGCGGGATCACCCGAAATATCAAGTTTGGCCATAATCACATGTCCCTAATCCTTTCATCCGTGCCCACAAGTCCAGTTCATTTGGATTGATATACAGTCGATTCAAAAGGTCCAATCTATTAGGATGGGAACTAAAATTGGTGGATAGGTGCAATTCAATGGGGTCGTGTATGTAGTCCATTTGGATGGACCATATAGTGGGCTCCACCTGAAGTTCCCATGAGAAAAATAGTGAGCAACGAATGCGCATGAATATTTTTCATAGGGTGGGGGGGGGGGGCCTTGGTTTTGTGGGGGCATACTGATGCAATGATTCATTCTGGCTTAATTCCAATGCGGGTATTCATTCTTCATTAGCTAAAATAGACTTACAACTCACTGGGTGTGAGATTCAAACCACTATTAGATCGCTTTGATTGGCTAGAAACCAGGGATGACAAATGGGTCACGCTAGGCCAACATGTAAGGTCAATGGTTTGGAATCAACCTGTATCAATCCTGTTTTAAAATGGGAGAGGTTTCACCATCCTGGACCTCAGGCGGGGATCAACTTGACCAGGGGTAGACCCAAGTAAAGTTGAGAGAGGGTTGGAGCCCCCACTCAAACATGAAAAGTTCCAAATAACCCCACTATAATTTTGAAATTTCAAATGGTTGTTTACCAACACCCCCCCCCCCCCCCCCCCCCCCCCCCCCCCCCCCCCCCCCCAAAACAAAAAACAACAACCCAACAAAAAAAAAAAAAATATTCTAGCTCCACCCTTGAACTTGACCAAACTCGTATTTACCGACGTGATGCATGACCCTATGACTGAGTGATATTTTTTTGCAGGTTAGAAAAATCTACTTCATGACTGACTCATAGTTTAAACGATCTGACGGGGCAGATTGGATCGATTTAAGTTTTACCGACCTAGTAGAAGCCATGCTATGGGTAAGTTGGTAGATAGAAGCCATGCTACGGGAAAAGGGAAAAACGGAGAATGCCAGCCAATGGTCCTAATTAAAGCACAGCTTAAATCCATCCCAAGCGGGTTGGACACTGACAGTACCCCACTCAAGTCATGTCGACCCTTCTCTCTTCGGTCCCTGGTTTCTTTCACCAAGGTATTTACTGGATTAATTCTCTACCATTGAAGTTGTAAAGCGTGCCCTACAAATTTTAACAGTGCCATACATGAGTGCATGCTTGCCCTACCAAGTTTTAGTGGAGTTTTGGGGTTAAAAAAAAAATCAGATCTCTTAGAAGATTTCAGTTGTAAAATTAAGAAGATTTTACAGGAAAAAACCCCTTAAATTTACATTACACACGATTATGCTCAATTTATCAATATTTACGGATTGGGTTAATTGGGCTTGAATTCAAGCAAAAAAGTCTTTTTTACATGCGTAACTCAGCTATACATAGAAAAAAAAAAACGTAGAGAAGAAAGGAAAAAGAGAGAAGAAAGTAGAAAAGAAGAACGGAAGAAGAAGAGAGAAGAAATGAAGGTAAAGAAGAAGAACAAGAGAGGAATAAAGGAAGAAGAAGTGAGAAGAAAGGAAGGAAAAGAAGAAGAAGAAGAGAGGAAGAAAGGAAGAAGAAGAGAAAAGAAAGTAGAAAGGAAGAAAAAGAGAGGACAAAGAAAAAAAATAAATTAAAAAAAAACCCTTAATATTAATCCCTTCCCTTTTTCCTCTCCTCTTCTTCTTTCTTTCCTTCCTTTCTTCCTCTCCTCTTTTTCTTCCTTTCATTCCTCTTCCCTTCTTCTTTCTTTCTCCTCTCTTCTTCTTCTTCTTTTCCTTCCTTTTTTCTCTCTCCTTCTTTCTTTCTCCTCTTCTTCTTCATTTCTTCTTTCTTCTCTCTTCTTCCTTTTTTCTTTGCGTTTTTTTTTTCTATGCACAACTAAGTGATGCAAAAAGAAAAAAAAATTTTTTTGCACGAATTTGACCCCAATTGACCCCATCCGTAGATATTGATAAATTGGCCCTAATCGTGTTTAATGCAAATCTAAGGGGCTTTTTCCCGTAAAATCATCTAAAATCTAAGGTCCAAAAATAAATTATCATTAAATAAATTTTAAATCTTCTATTTCAATCATTATCAATTTCATGGTTTTAGATCAAGCAATTAGAAATTTGTAGACAAATTGTTGGATCTCAAAGCCCTCCATGGCCAGCAGGGCCTTCATTCTGTTGTGTGAGTCACACTTGACACACTTTACAGCTTCCACGATTGTGCAAATGGAGAAATTCGGATTATAGGGAGAGGAGATGGGAAGATCCACTCAAAAACCACTCTTATGCATTCATTTTTTTATTTTCTACACGATCACAAAAAAAATTGAAAAAAGGAAAAAAAATTTAGATGACTCTGGGCCCTTGGTCAGACTCATTTGGCGGACCCTACTCGATGTCAGAGAATATGTGAAGGACTACCCCTGTTAGATATATATATATATATTAGGGATAGATTCAGTCTGAATTTTAAATCACCGAGGTCTCTCTGTTGTACAAAATTTAGAAGGTTGCTTTAATAAAAGGTTAGGCAGTCTATCACAAGATGGTTACTCTCAAAAAATCTTTACGGTATCAGAGATAGGGAGCGCCCTGCAATGGTCTTCAGATTAGGCCAAGTACGATACTGATACCGCAATATTACTGTCAATTTTTGTATTTGACTAAAAAAAATTCGCAACAAGTGGATCAAAACCAGTTTCATTATTAAAGTATATTGCATTAAATTCAAGTTGACTTCATCGAGTAAGGAGATTCAAAACCAAATTCGGAACATTGTTTGCTAACTCAGGCGAGTCAGAGTCCTCGGTGGGATCCAAGTTGGGCTTAGTCGGAGAGAGCCAAAACCAGTATCCTAAAACAACGGCCCTCTTCGCAGGGGCAGACCCAGGTAAGGGCTGGGGCTATATGAAAAATGCTTAAAATTTTCTACGAACTCTCTGCAAAGTTTAGAAATTAATATGTATTTTTTAGAAATTTTGCTCCTTTTCCTAATATTTTTTTTCATAGAGCCCCCAGATTCAATTTCCTGGCCTGCTTCTGCTTGCTGACCATTAGTTGTTGGAAACGTCGAAGCAACTAGGCTTCACTTTGCAAGTAAACTCGGGTCAAAAAGTTGTTAGGTGAAACAAATTAATTGCCGAGTCGAGCCAATCACTTAATCAAATGTAAGTTGCTTGACTTTGGACTTTGGAGCATGTGGCCTTGTGATAATAGTGGGTGCGCCATGGAAATTACACTGTGGTTTCTACCATTTTTTATTTTGCCCTGAAAGAGAAGAAAGACCGACAAAGATTCCCACACTATTAAAATTGGCTCCTTGACCCACGCTTTTAAAACTGGCTCAATTAGTTCTGCCACTGGGCCAACCAAGCAAAAAAAAATTATTTGCCAACATATTGAACGAGCCGTCCAACTACTGACTCGCACATTGAAGGGGCAAATTCACAGTAGCATTTTATTGAAGAGAATCTCAGCCCACTGGCCTCAAGCATAGGTGCAAATTGGCAAAAATTTGATGTGGTGGAGCAAGATCTGTCATCTAACCAAATTCCTTAGACATTAGAGCGGCCCAGATCTAAAAATTATTTAGTTCCAGACCCCAAAACTTTCCCATGGGCCTAGGAATAGGACAATGAGAGGGCTGGTATCAAGCCAGGCCCGCTGGCTCATCCTAGTTGCAACTATAGACTTGCATATTGAAGGGGTGGAGGGGGAAGGTGGGGATGGGTAGGAGGGGGTGGGCAAGGAGAGAGAGAGAGAGAGAGAGAGAGAGAGAGGGGTGGGCGTCGGTCTGTGTGGGCTCGTTACTTGAGCAGAAGCCGGATGGATCCCAGCCACCGTCCACCGCTTCTTGACACTCACTCACTAGGACATCCACCCTCTTTGTCACAGAGATGGAGAGAGGAGGAGGGAGAGAAGGAGGGAGAGGGGAGAGGGAGAGGTGGGTAGCGGGCTGAGGAGGTGGGAAACTGAAGAAGGCAGGTGGGAGGCCATTTTGGTTATCTCCTATAGTGGCATAAATGTAATAATAAATTTTAAAAATGGTGTGTGTTTGGGGCCCCACCTTGGGGTTATCCTAGCCCTACCCTCAATATATGCAGGGTCTGGCTTGGGCGGGCTAGAGCCCTTGAAGGGCCTTCTCCACCTTGGCCCTTACCCTACCCTTTAGGGTTAGGGCCACGTCCAAGGTCAGGAAGCAAAAATCGCATTTTTAAATTATTTTAACATTATCATCAAACATTGAGTGTCAATCTAATATTCACCGTCCTTTAATTGGGCTTGAAACCAACAATTGTTGCACTAAAGGAAGCACGACAGATTGACTGATAGCAAATTAAAAATTAGTTTATATAATAACTTTTCTAATGATACCTTTTTTTTTTCTTTTTGATAATCCAGCTGAGGGCTAGGACCCATAAACAAATACTAGCACATCACTAACACCAACTCACACATGGGAGGTAATAGAAACTCGCACATGTAAGTGATACACACAACTCACATATACAAGGTAATGGGGACTCGCACATGTAAAGGACACACATAACTCACACATGCACGATAATGCGGACATTCCTATGTAAGAAACTACAATATACCTAACACATGTGAGGTGATAAAACTCACATATGCAAAGATGGGGAGGTGAAGTTTGAACGTGAGATCTCCGAGTAAGAGCCAACTTTTCTTACTAAAGTACTTAAAAAACCAACATTCCTTCCCACTAAGGGACTTAATACTACTCTTTATGATACAAAATAACACATCAAATGATACTTAGTAATGCTTCTAATGATATATTAAATAATATAAAATAAAAACTTCTGATGATACTTAATAATACTTGTAATGAGACTTATTTTATATGCAAAAGGTATTGTCCATGTAAAACTAATTTAAACAATAATAACTAATAATATCTTCAACTTTTCATAATTCTTTCAATATATCTAATAAATCATGTATTGCATCATTAACATCATATTCACTGTCGCTATGTTCCTCGACACATAACTAATCTTGTGCACAAACTAAGGCTTCTACTATCGTTAATTTTAATCAAATCGTATGTAGGCTAAATATACTTCCTCCAATGTTAAATGTAGACTCAGAAGCAACGGTGGAAATATGAACAGCTAAAATATCATGAGCCATATTTGATAAAACTGGATACTTCCACTAATCTAATATATCTAATATTGTAAATTGTTCTCTAGAGTCTTCCAACTAATTATCTAATTTAGTTTTTCCTTCAATGCTACTTTTCTTATTTGTTTCTTTTAAATATCAAAAGAATTCATCTTCACTATCATCACATGATGGCATGTCAGTTGGTTCAACTTCATTTTCTGAATTAGATTTATTGCCTAATCTCCTACAATAATCCTCAAAAAGAGTTTTAAAATTTTTAAGAGTTTCATTTGCATGCATTTTTATATATTCATTTAATGCTTATAATTTGCTAAAAATAAGTATACGCTATATATAATTATTAGGGGTAATTCAGACCATATATATAATTATATTTTTAAAAATGAAGAAAGAAATATAAAGGTTGGGCTAGGCCTAGTATTCTTCTAGCCTGGCCCTCAAAATTAGAGGCCCTGCAAAGTTTTGTTCTAATCCAGCCCTAGGGCTTTTTGAAAAAAATAAAATATAATAAAAGCCCTCAACTTAAGGGCCAAGTCGGGCCAGACTCCTTTCTCAAAGAGCCAAATTAACAAGAGCCGAAGAGAGAGAGACAAAACAAAGAGGCAGGGAGGGAGGGAGGGGGGAAGAGGGAGTGAGAGTAAGGGGAAGGGATGGAAATGTTGTGCGCGTATGTACGTAAGCAACCAAGATCAACAATTAACCACACAAGAAAACAAGAGATTTACGTTATTCGGCAAAGATGTCTACGTCCACGGGAAACCAATTTCCACTAGATTTTTCTCAAATCTGTAAAATCACAGCCTTGGAATCTCAGCCTCTTTCCAAGATTACAGATTACATCATATATATAATCATCACTTCCTTCTCCCTCAAGAACTCTATCTTAGATAAAAAAGAAAGTCCTAACCTATTACGAAACTATTGTTTAATCAAACAGAAAATTCTTAATATTTTAGAGAAAACACCTAAGATACTGAACTCACTTGGTCTATACCTACTTGGCCAACAGGAAGGAGGTAGAAGGGGAGAGAGAGGTTGCGAGAGGGAGAGGGAGAGATAGGAAAGAGAGAAGGAGAAGGAGAAAGAACATAGAGGGGGAGAGAGAGGGAGAAAGAGGTGGAGCGGTGGAGGGGGTCTATGAAAGGGGAGGTGGGGAAAGGGTGGAGGGGGGGTGGGGGTTCAAGAGGACAAGAAAGGTGGAGGAGGAGGTGGGGAAGTGGGGAGCGGAGCGGAGCGGCAGAGAGGATTTGGGGGAAGGGGAAGAGGGGAGGGAGGGTAAGGATGAGAGTATAATCTTCATTTCACTTTGGGGGTAAAAAAAAAATGGTGTGTGAATTATTACTATTATGTTTTTTTGTGTGTGCATTTCGAAACTCCCTTTCAATTTACAATTGGTTTGGACGGAAATGGATAGTTGATCAAAGATTGCATTTGTGCTGGGAGAGGATTCTACTCTAGCAGATTTCCATTTCTAAGTAAGTGGAAGTTGCATTTCTCCCCCCTCACATAGAAATTGAAATCACCTAAAACTGTTAAAGCAAATTAGTTTATGTTTTTCCTTTTCTCTGAGGAAAATTTATCATTTCATTATCTAAAATATCGAAGAAGAAGAAAACCTTTTTCATTTTCTTCAGTGGCCATACCATGTGGATCATACCCCACCTGATGAGCTGCCCGGATCTCATTTTCATTTAAAATTGATCGCACCCCAACAACAACAACATCAAAAAGAAGAAGAAAAAGAATAGTAGGTTCATTTGAGTACCTGCAGTATGAAGGTCATGAAGCGTGCATTGTTACTTCAAACATAAGCTGATGCAGCAAAGCCATATGTGAGTCCTCTCCCTAGAGAGCTAGAGCTGAAGACCATCTTCTCTTTCTTTCTCTGAGAGCTTTTCATCCGTAAGATGAAACCATATTAGTTAGAATAAAATGTAAGAAATATTGAACGGTCAAGGCGAGAAAGCATTACGCCATTACCATTGCCCTTACCTGCAGGTCAATGATGAGCTTTCGAAAGGCGAGAGAGAGAGAGAGAGAGAGAGAGAGAGACCAGGTCCGGGCTCAGATATCTATGAGATGAAGACTAAGTCGCGGGTGAAGACCCGGGAGTATACGATGAACCGATTAGTCTTTTAGAGCAGGACCACGATCCAGCGCACTAGATTCATTCAGGCATGGTGATTGGCCGTGCCTCTTTCGATCTTGTCAGATGAAAAGGACTTGGGTTTCTTCATGGAGGGAATCCGAAGACATTTCATTTGAAAAGTCGTCTCGTCTTTTTTTTTTTTTTTTTTTGTCTCGGAGTCGTGAGAAACGTGGAAACCCTTAAAACGAGTATAGTTGTTACACCTCTCACATATTAGGGGGCAAAAAGTTTATCATAACTAGCAATTTGTAAAAGAATTTTAGAAAACATTAAACATCTTAACATAATATCAAGATATTGTTATCATGTGTTCAATTTAATTTAACCAAAAAATAATTATTATATTATTTCTCAAAGATAATAAAAAATTTATAAATCTGCATCGCTTTCCGCATCTAACAACATTCAGAAATGAATCCAAAAAATTAGAGAAGAACTAGAAATTACTTAATTTTACCATATTTATTTGTAAGCACATTATTCCTTTTATAAACAAAATTAAATTAATTTATTTTCTTGAACCCTATGTTATACGGCTAAAAAAGGTCTTGATCTTTGGCCTATTGTTCGTATCTCAAATCTTTTATTATTTAGATAAAATTTCTAAGGAAGATAGAACCTTTACATATATAATTAACATAGAAAATCCTTAAGCACCTCTAGTTTTAGTCATATGAGATTTCTTACTTAAGATTTAAGGTAGATTTAATTTAATTTGAATTTTAAATTTACAATTAAAAATTTGATGACAATTAAAAAGTCCAATATTCAAAATGTAAAAATATAATGAGTGCAAAACTTAATTAGTCCTGCCCAAAAGGCCAGGACACCCTCCATCTGCAAAAAACGAAAAAAAAAGTGAGTGCTAAACTTGAGAGGCTTTGGATTATACACTTGATAGAAAGAAAAAGAAGAAAAAATAAAGAATATGAAAAAAAGGCTTTAGTATGTTAGGAATAAAATTACACGGATTTTTCTGGAAGAAAGAGATAAAAAAAAGTAAGTAAAAAGAAACATATTTGTGAGATTTGGTTAAAGTAGTTTGATGAGTTATCTTCTTGATAAAAATAAATGACAACACTAGTCTTAGTATTCTAAATTCTCATGATTTACCAAATGGAAAAAAAATTGATGAGGGGAAAAAATGAAAAAATATCAAAAATTGAAGAGGTGCAAAGTGGAGAAGACAAAAAATGCTAAGTTCAATCTTTGTATATTCTTCACCTATTTTAAAGGAGAGGAAGAAGTTGAGAGGGGACACTCAATAGCATGTGGGTTCACCACTATCTGCTTCCAATCTCATACTTGTTACATACGTGTCCTGGCCGTTCGATCCATGATTTTAGTTTGAGGGGGCTTGAAAAATCAATCTTTTTTTTTTCAAAATGATACCTTGCTTGAAAGATGAGTTTTAATGTCAACTAAGCCGACATATGTTGGGTGAGACTTAAGAGTTGTTACAACAAATGATAATAGATCTTGATAATACAAAAATATCGGTAGTCCTCGATACTAAATAAAGATAAGGAAAATGGCCAAAAGACAAGTCATTTTAGTCACTAGAGTTGAACTATAGTCCTCAATACTAAAGGACTAAAATAGATAAAAATAAATTTGTGTAATATATTCAATCTCATTGTAATTTAAGTTGCAGTATATTATCAATAATAAAGTTTGTATTTGAATCTAAACCGGCTTAGATTTGAGTTAAAAATTAGGTTTGAAAATGATGCTACGTTGACCTCATGAGCTGGATTACATTTCATTGTAAGCTTAAATTTTGAGAAGCAAATTGTAACCAACAAGTTTATTGATTGGTTTAAAAAAATATATATACAACCAACAAATTTGTTGGTCAAAATTATATGGTCCAAATCACTAACATTTTCAAATTAATGATGATCGTGAATAAGTTTAATTTCGTATATTAAATAACTTAATAGATTTTGAGAATTTTGTGAAATACATCCAAAAATAATCCAAATTCATTTAAACTACTAATGTACTTATTTACCCTTGTGAAAAGCAAAATGATAATTATGAAACAGATGATTAAGTTTTGAACAATTCCTAATTTTGAATTATTATTTTAAAATTAAAAGAGAAAAAAGAAAAAATACATTTTCGATCTTGCAACAAATTAAAGAGAGGTCAAGAGATTCTCAGTAGATTTCAAAAGCTTGCACTCATCTGCAACGGAGAAGAGAGAGGGGACTCAGGTTTTGGCATGGTTTGTTTGGACGAGAGATGGTTTCCATTTTTGTTGTAATTAGAACTAAAGATCAAGGGTGATGGTGCAAGTCTGCAGGTGAGAAAGATAGATTGAAATAGAGAGAGATAGATTGAGAGATATTAGAAAGAGAGAGGGAGAGCTAAGAGGAAAACTTACCAAGAGAGGGACTATGGTGTTGCATTGCTGCTTGAAATGAATATCGAGTCAAGGGTTTCTTCCATTTTGGGGATTCTTGAGAGGAAGCAAGACAAAGACGGAGAAATATATGTTAAAGCTAGAGAAATAGATAGGGGCTGACCAAAGAGGTCTTAGTGCCTTCATGAGATTTTTTCAAGTTGGGTGGGGCTGATCAAGCCCCTAAATCCCGACACTTGGGTCCACCCTGTCATGGGTGATGTGAATCTTGTAGCACTTTTATGCTACTCTATATTCGACTATTCAAGATGAATGTCATTCCCTCTATTAATATAGGTTGGATTTTAGCTCAAACAATGGATCCCACTATATGATATATTTAGCATAATGATGGAAACGTGATTAACACCACGTTAGGTATACACGCCAAGTGTTACCTCTTTGTTATAGTGCTCAATTTGATATTAAGACACACAACCCTTGCTTGCATGGAATAAACGATGAACAATTAAAGAATAAAAGGTTATTTATGTTAGGTTTTTTGTATTGGCTAATTCATGGGTTAGACAAAATTTGGGTCCATTAAAGTTGTATTTTATATTTTTCATAGTTTGAACTAAAGTTCAGGTCGTTAGAAGAATTGAAGAGAAGAAATTTGAAAAACAGAAAAAGGGTTGCCCAATCGATCGCTTGTTTGCCCAATTGATCAAATTGAGGTAGAGGCATTGCTCGATCGATCAAATGGCAAAAATTATCCTACCAACTTTCTGCGGAATTATTTCCAAATTGAACCAGGATTAGTAAGTTGTGTTTTACAAAGGATATCTTAATTAGGCATAAATTATGGGTTATAAAAAGGGTGTTTCTTTTAACCTTAAGAGATCCTTCTCTAGATACTTCTCCATAATCCGAGTTGAGTTTTCATATTGGAGATTCCATCTATAGCTTCTATTGGAGAGTTTTGTTGAGTTCAAGTTTTAAATTTGTGGCTTCTACATCATCATAGGAGATTGCTGTCTCATTGAATAGATTCGCTTGATGTGGCTATCAAAGCACTAATTGCAGGGCACAGAGGGACTATATGTCGAGGGAATCTAGCAAGAACAACTAAAATACCTTGTGTCGAAGGACTAGCTGTAGGGTTATGAGTATATCTTGTAATTGCAAAAGTTAATGTTGATTTAGTCCACTTTGCGGTTGTGGTTTTTTTCCGTTTGGGTTTCCACATTAAATTTTTTGTTGTTGTTGATTGCTTTTATTTTCTGCTGCATAAAAGTAGTATTATTTGAACTTTAATCTAGAATAAATGCCCCACTCCCATCTTTTAATTTATTTCAACAATCAATTACCTCTTTTTAAATTGGACAGATATTACTGTAGATGAACTTGAAAGGGACAAATAAAGAAATCTGATTGACAATTTAGTTTATTTCTCTAGAGGTAAAGTTAGAGTTATTTTTTTTAGCAAAATAAGAAGGAACACTTTTTCAAAATTGCCCTTTCTTCTATATATTTAAACTTTTCATTTCTCGATCTCTATTCAAAATTGTCCTTTTATTCTAAGGAGACTAAAGTGGAAACCTAAGCTAAGCCCTGCATATTTAAATTTTGAAAAGCTAAGATTTTACTGTAATATGAGCTTGGGCCACCATAAAATCATGCATATATAAAACCCATAAAAATTCATATGTTTCAAATAAGGAAGTTTACTTTCTCAAATATGTAAGATTTCACCTCTAGTTATCATGATATCGGCTACTGTACCTTCTCCACCAAAATCTCGAAATCTAAATAAAAAATAAAAATAAAAAACAAAAGGTTTGCTTCTCTATGAATTAAATTGAAGTTCATGCCAGCCTGAGATTAATTAATGGAAAATTAGTTGTCTTACAATAGTTTAATAAGCGCCAATGTAATTGCAGAAAAATAACTATTCTTATTTCCGAACTTTCAAATTCTCAACACTAAACTTCTTAGAATCAGACACATTACTCTCAGTACACTGGCCTAACTACAACAACCACTAATGGCATAATCTGTAATTGTGACTTGACATCTTGAGAGATCGAATAAAGATCCAATTATTCCTCCCTGGTAATTCAGTTTTTCTTTGCTCATCTCTCTAAGAATCCCAAGGTATACCCGTCACATGCATGGATCATTTCAATTAACATCCTCCATGAGAAGTTGTAACCAATATTCATTATCATCTGCTGTCTCTGGAATCTGGTTGTTAATTTCTGAAGAGCTGACATCAGAGACTATCTGTTGTGAACCATTTGGGACCTGTCATTCAAATAAAATTAAGATGTCAGGAAACAACAAACATAGACGCAATCACCATTTCTGCTTCTCAAAAGTTAGTTTAATGGAGAAGTGTTGCACTCACAAATGTGGGAGATTGCGGAGAATTGCATGAGTCAATGCCTGCATCAATTTTTTTATTGGCTATCAATGATATCAATGTGTCCTCTTCATTAAGGGCCTCACACGATTTCTCAAAACTACGCCGCTTGTAAATCTTGCAGAGAACCAAGTTGTCTCTCTGTAATAGGATGAAAAGAACTGTATTTAGGGAGAAGTAATAAACAATCATGAATGAGCCATAATCTTTTAGCATTGAAAAATTTTAAAAATCTGGAAACCAAATGTTTGGGTTTTGGTTAATGGAGATATTATCAAATTGGATGGAAACAAAATTGATTGATTGATATTATCTATACACAGGTGGTATAAATAGATGCTAGAAAGCTATTCTAGAAAACAATATATATAGAGAATAATTTAGATCCTGCAATCTATCCTAAAATTTTGCAGTTGACTTTGTCTTCTAACTAAATAGGAATGCACAGCTCATTTGACACTCCCCCTCAAGTTGGGGCATATATGTCATCCATGCCCAACTTGCTAAGTGAGCTGTGAAAAACTCTACCGGTGACTGCTTTGGTGAGAACATCTGCAAGTTGATCTTCGGATTTAACAAACGGTACCTCAATGATCTTGGCCTTGAGTTTCTCCTTGATGAAATGCCTGTCAACTTCAACATGCTTTGTCCTATCATGTTGCACTGGATTATGTGAGATGTCTATTGCTGCCTTGTTATCACAATGCAGTTGCATGGCATGTTTGGGTTTGAATTCCAAATCCCTCAACAAATTTCTTATCCAGAGTAGCTCACATACTCCATTTGCCATACCCCGATATTCTGCTTCAGCACTTGATCTTGACACCACCTTCTGTTTCTTACTGCGCCAAGAAACTAAATTGCCTCCCACAAAAGTAAAGTATCCAGAAGTTAACCGCCTGTCAGTTACCGAACCAGCCCAATCTGCATCAGTGTACCCTTGAACATCTAGATGACCATGCTTTGAGAACATCAATCCTTTTCCAGGAGATGACTTCAGATATTTTAGAATTCGATTCACAGCATCCATGTGTGCCTCACTTGGTTCATGCATAAATTGACTCACCACACTCACTGCATATGTTATATCAGGTCTAGTATGTGATAGATAAATCAACTTACCGACAAGACGTTGATATCTTCCTTTGTTGGTAGGTACTTGGTCAGGAAACTCACCAAGTTTATGATTCACCTCCATTGGAGTATCAGCTGGTTGGCAAGCTAACATTCCAGTTTCGGTCAAAATGTCAAGGATATATTTCCTTTGTGATAGAAATATTCCTTGTTTTGAACGAGCCACTTCAATACCCAAAAAATACTTCAGAGCACCAAGATCTTTCATCTCAAACTCATTGGTTAAATGACGTTGCAATGCTCCTTTTTCCTCTGGGTCATTTCCTGTAACCACCATGTCATCGACATACACAATAAGGGCAGTGACCTTACCTTTCCTATGTTTCAAGAAAAGAGTATGATCTGAGTTACTTTGCTTGTAGCCAAAAAGCTTCATTGATTTGCTAAACCTTCCAAACCATGCTCTGGGTGATTATTTTAATCCATAAAGAGACTTTCTTAGTTTACACACCATGTTGTTCTGACTGGACTCCATCTTGCATCCTGGAGGGGGGTCCATATAGACTTCTTCTTCTAAGTCTCCATATAGGAAGGCATTTTTAACATCAAACTGATATAATGGCCAGTCTAAGTTTGCTGCCAGAGAAAGAAGCACCCGAATCGTGTTGATCTTGGCTACAGGAGCGAAGGTCTCCCCATAGTCAATCCCATAAGTCTGAGTGTAACCTTTTGCCACTAGTCTTGCTTTGTATCTTTCAATGGTACCATCTGCCTTGAATTTTACTGTATATATCCATCTACAACCTACTGTTCTCTTCCCTTTAGGAAGGGCAGTCATCTCCCAGGTGGAATTCTTTTGGAGGGCTTCCATTTCTTCGTTCATTGCTTGAGTCCACCGGCGATCTTTCAGAGCTTCCTGCACATTACTTGGAATAGACACAGTGGATAATTGACATACAAATGATGCACATGACGGAGACAGCCTATGTAGAGACACATGATTAGCAATCGGGTATTTAACCTTTGCTATAGGGTTAGGGTCATATTGTTGTTTAGGGATCCCTCTAGCTGTACGAGGGGGTAACTGATAACTTGTATTTCCTATATGACTTGACTCAAGTAAGGTACTAGAGTGTGAGTTTGTTTGTCCAGTTACCTGTGAAAGATCCTCAGAACCGGATTGGATGAGTGGAGGTGATACTGTAGAGGGGACTATAGGAGGGAAAGTATTTGGAGTCTCGATTTCTTGCCGCTCTTGCCCTTGTTGTACCTCCGTAGTTGGTGAGTCAGTAGTCTGCTTTGACATAGGCTGATTTGAAACAATTTGTGGAATTGTGGAATTTGGATGATCTAAGTATCCTCTGCAAAGATAGTGCTTTCCCCTGCAGAGGATGAGCAGGCACTCCCCCAGAGTAATAGTACTCATGCTCGTGGAAAGTAACATCAGCTGTAACACGCAAGGTCTGAGTAAGGAGATGGAAACACTTATAGCCCTTCTGAGTGGCAGAATACCCCACAAAAACACAACGTAGGGCACATGGATCAAGTTTGCCACACTGATGTGGATAGACCTGAATATAAGCAGCACAACCAAAAACACGTGGCTCGAGATTTGGTGTAGACGGCATGGTGAGGAGAGTGGTCAATGTGTGAAGGAGTTTGATACTGGAGAGTACTGGATGGTGTTCTATTGATGAGGTATACAGCGGAACACAGAGCTACTCCCCAAAAATGATGAGGCATATGAGCATCAAATAAAGAGGCACGAACAACGTCCAAGAGATGACGGTTCTTACGTTCGGCGACACCATTTTGTTGCGGTGTATAGGCACATGTGATTTGATGAACAATACCATTTTGGCTCAAGAAATTATGAAGGTCATTATTGATGTACTCTCCTCCATTGTCCGACCTCAGTGTTATGATTTTCTTGTCAAATTGAGTAGCAACATATTGATGAAATTGCTTGAATTTAGTGGTGACTTCATTTTTTTTCTTCATGGGGAACGCCCAGGTCATCCTGGTGCAGTCATCTATAAATGTCACAAACCATTTAAAACCACTAATAGTAAGAACTCTTGAGGGTCCCCAAACATCAGAATGGATAAGCATGAAAGGCATAGAACATTTATTTAATCTTAATGGGTAAGAAATACGATGAGTCTTCGCCAAAACACAAGTTTTACAAAAAAAAGTCTGATGCAGTAAAATGGGAACACAAATCGGGAAATAAAAGCTTCAGATAATCAAAAGAAACATGTCCCAATCGTTTATGCCACAGCCAAATCTTCTTCATCCTGACGGATTCGTCACCGCACACATGATGTGCTTTACTCAATCTCGTACAGCACTCATCTGTCAAGTCCAGATAATACAATTTTCCCCTCCTAGTACCACATCCAATCACGGCCCTAGTGAGAAGATCCTAAAATAGACAATACAATGGCCAAAAACACACAGTACAATTAAGGGAATCAATGATTTGAGGAACAGATAACAAGTTATAGTCGAGTGAAGGGACAACCAAGACATGATTTAAACTTAAGAATGATGTAAGAGATAGGGACCCTTCGCCCAAAACTGGGGAGGTGGTTCCATTGGCACTGGTAATATGTGTTTGGCTTGATGGTTTGGTAGAGTGCAATCCAGTGAAACTAGATGTCATGTGATCAGTAGCCCCAGTGTCAATAATCCATGATCTATGACTAGCAAGTGAAGATGTGCAGGAGAAAGTAGCTGAGGTGGCCAAGGCCGTAGAGCTAGAGGTACCTGGTGGAGGTTCTGATGCAGACTCTTGGGATGACTCAGTTGATACGAATGAGGCTCTGCTCGAATCTCTCTTGCGCCCTTTGTGAACCCATCCCTTTGGATAACCAATGAGCTCATAACAGCCCTTAATTGTATAGTTTTCTAAACCACACTTGGTACACTTCATTGGAGGCCGAGATTGCTTGGACCTTGTAGTGACCAAAGCTGTAGCATCGGATGTGACACCAGCTTCAGACATAGTTCCTTATCGATTACTCTCTCTTTTAACATGTGCATATACTGCCTCAAGTTCAAGTTTAGGCTCCATCCTCAAAATCTCTCCACGGATTTGGTCAAAATTATTGTCCAAACCTGCAAGAAAGATATAAACTCGGAGATGGTCAATCTCCTTGCGTCTAATTTCAATATCTGCTGGATCCTTTATGTTACTTGGACTCAATTGATCAAGCTCCTGAAAGATCTCAGTAAGCTCACTGTAGTAATTAGCGACAGGTGCACCATTCTATGTCATCGTGAAGGACCTTCTGTGTAAATCATAGATCTTTGCCTCATCTGAACCATCGGAATATGTTTTCGTGATTGCATCCCAGACTTGCTTGGCCGTGTCATAACGAATAAATCGTTTCATCTGATTGGGTTGCATGGCATCAAATAACCAACTCTTGACTTGGCAATCTGACGCACGCCATTTGTTGTATTTCGGATCTACGGCTGCAGGTTGGGTCATATCACCGGTCAAGTGACCATATTTCTCTCGCCCAGCAATCTTCATCTCCATGACTTGATGCCATAGGGAATAGTAATGTTCATCCAACTTGATTCCAGTGGAGAAGTTGGAGTTATCTGCTTGGATGGTGACAATCTGGGTGGTTGAATTTGATTTGGAGTTATCGTCTTTTGCCATGACTTAGTACGGTTAGAGATGGAATGATCCTACTGTTCAAAAAAAAATTTTGGTGAACAATGAAGTAGATCGTGACAAACCAGCTCGTGACAGATCTGTAGTAATGGAGCACGACAGCAATGGAGTGCAAACACACGAAGTGAATGAGCAACCCACTACAATCAGCAGCACGCTACAGCACGTTGCAACACTCAGCGCCACATTGTAATTGCTGCCAGTAGAATGAAGAAGAGACTGCAACATGCAGCAACAGGCTACAGTACCAGTTGGCACAACACACACTAAGTCTGACGAATACTTGGTGTGTCGCGAATAGCGAGATTTGTGGCTGAACTAGAGATGTGTTGCAACAACACTCTGTTGCAACTCTAACACCGCGAGTAGCAGTTGCAAAGGACTCTAGTGATGCATGCAGACACCAATGTGATCAAGAGACACGTTGAGAGAGGATGCACCAACAGCTTGTTATAAAGAAGAGGCACAAGAGATGTTGCAGACGGCAACACTATAATGCCAGATGTCTATAACAGTAGAGATGTTGCAGAGACATACACCGAGTGATAATTATCTTCCACACAGACACGTCGGAAAAAAAAAATTGTATACTCAACGATTTGGTAACGATTACTCTCAAGGAAGTAGGATCGATGGGTCTCTGATACCATATCAAATTGGATGGAAACAAAATTGATTGATTGATATTATCTATACACAGGCGGTATAAATAGATGCTAGAAAGCTATTCTAGGAAACAATATATACAGAGAATAATTTAGATCCTGCAATCTATCCTAAAATTTTGCAGTTGACTTTGTCTTCTAACTAAATAGGAATGCACAGCTCATTTGACAGATATCATTTCAAAGTCATGCACTTTCCATGAGAAAATTGAGTATAAAGTCCCATGAAAAAGAACCCTAGAGAACCCATTTGTTGCTAAGAAACTTGCATTTGGAACTTCGTTAGGAGTTGTTGAATGTGAAGAAGGTCTTTATAAGAGATCCCTTAAGTAACCATTCTAGAATATTAGTTGGCATTTGGCCATGGTTCTAGCTCGGCAGTTGGAGTGCACCACATCATTCGTGCTTGAGTGCATGAGTTCCTTCAACATAACTCACTAGGAGTTCCTTCAACATAACTCACTAGGAAATCCTAGGAATTTAATAAGAAGCAGACAGATGATGACTTTGCATTCCCGACTCCTAATTAAATTACTAGAATCCATGGAATTCTACTGAAAAATATATTCTGTTAAGACGATTTTTTTGAAGGCTTTTGATTAAACACTTCATGATATAAACTTTTTTTAGTAACCAAGATTGACAAGTGCTCATGAACTAATTAATGCACAGCATTATGCACCGAACAAGTTTAGAGATTTGAATTAAAAACAATGATTTGGTAGAGGGGTAATTCACATAATCCAACCTTTTCAAACGCATAAAACAAAAAGATTAAAAAGTGCAGGTAGTTAGAGATACCTCAAAACCATTAATTCAGAAGTTAAGAGTATTTTATAAGACGGAATGTGATTGGAATCTCAGAAATTGATAAGCACCAAGTAATGTGTGTGGCAACAGATCTACGATTACAAAAAGAAAAACAGCAAGGTAAACTCCAAGAACTTGAAAAAAGAAATGATAAGACGTAGTATGCTAATAGAGAAAATCTTGTGGTCATTGACAAGAGAGAAAATTAAGGAGCTCAAGATTGATATCAATCATATCCTCACAGTCACTCTCTTTCCTTCCTTTGCTGAAACCGTGTACAACTAATGTTGACCTTTGCTAAAACCAGGTACAGCATATGCCAGGAGACAAATCTCCTTAAATCATGTAAAGTGTCTTGTAATTTTCTCTATATAATTGATACAACACACGGAAGAAACTACTTCTTCCATTCATAATATTATTACCCATTTTATGGTATCAGAGCCGCTGATTCTAACCTTCGATAAATCCTCTTTTTAATGGCTTCCTCATCATCTTCTTCATCACAAACACAAGCAAGCTTTCTTTTACTTGCCAACATAACCAACCTTGTTTCTGTCAAACTTGGTGCAGACAATTATCTATTATGGCTTAGTCAACTTGAGCCTCTTCTTCACTGCAATGATTTATATGGTCTTGTGGATGGCACTGATTCATGTCCTGATAAGTTTCTTCTTGATAAAGAAGGAAAATCAACCATTACCATTGATCTAGAATATCTTGCGTGGAGAAAGCGTGATCAAATGCTTGTTGGATGGATCAAAGCCACTCTAACAGAGCATGTTCTCACACAAGTTGTCCAGTTAAATACTTCTTATGAGGCATGGAAGTCACTAGATCTTTACTATGCTACTCTTTGTAGATCTAGAAAGGCACAATTGCGTCTTCAAATTTAGACTTTAAAAAGGGTATATCTACTATTACTGAATACTTGAATCGCGCCAAAGATTTGGCCAATCAACTTGCAGCCATCAATGCCATTGTTGCCGAAGAAAAACTCATTCTTGCTATTCTTCGCGGACTTCCTAAGGATTATACTGCTCTCTATATTTATGTTACATAAGTTTTAAGCTTGTCATGTTCTCTATGTCCATTACGACCATTTGATGGCAATGCCATGTGAACGGTGATAAATAGCCAGTAAAAAATGAACTGTGATGAACTCTGTATACTTTCTACCACGAAATCCATTGAAAAAAAAGTACAATGTAGAAACTACATTACATGAAAATGTTTAATGAGATAGAGAGGAACAGAGACCTTGGTGATCATGAGTAAAAGGTGTCCTGGACGCTTGGTCCTCTCCCACTTTCTGCTGTTGCGCCTTCAATGTATTAAAGAACGTCAAAAGAGATTAGTTCCCCAAGGAAGGAAAGAAGAGAATAAGATACGGGAGGAAGAATGAAAGAGGAGATTTCGTGAAATAGATAATTCTACTACTCTTGATGAACCGCATGGCTTGCTTCTTAGCCAAGAAATGAGAATTGATTCTCAACAACAAGAAGTTTTGCCTACAGAGCTTCCTACAACTACCCTCTATACGGCAAAGCCACTCTCTCCTCCAGCTCGAGGCCGTGGTTGGAATGGACCCTTTCCTAACAATAGTGGTCGTGGACGTGGGCATGTCCCCATGTGTAATGCTGATCCTTCACCAAAAATTCCATGTCAAATATGTAATAAGGTGAATCACACGGCTCTCGATTGCTATCATCATATGGACCATGCGTATCAAGGTCGTCAACCCCCAGCCAAACTCACGCCATGGCCACTTCCAAAAATTTTAATGGCACTTGGTTCACAGACACTGACGCATCAAATCATGTGACCAATGACTTGGCCAATCTCTCCATTCAATCCCACTAGCAAGGAGACGATCGCATTGTAATAGGGAATGACATTGGACTTCATGTCACCCACATTGGTTCTTCCTCACTTAAAACACCATCCCATGCTTTTAGCCTTAAAAATGTTCTTCATGTCCCCACCATGGCTACCAATCCCATTTCTGTTAATCAATTTTGTAGAGATAATAATTGTTCATTCACATTTACTTACTCTGATTTTGTTGTTAAGGACAACCAAAGGGGGAGGATCCTTTGCATATAAAGCATCACCACACTTCAAATAAAATTGCTTCCCCCACTGCTTTGTTTGGTTCTCGGGCTTTTTGCGATACTTGGCATCCTCATCTTGGTCATCCTAACCAGAAAACTCTTCATCACATGATCTCCAGTCAAGCCTTGCCCATAATAGGCATCACCAAGTTTTCAGCTACTTATCCTGCATATCAATGGGAAAAAGAAAAAGCTCTAGATTGCCATTCAAGTTATCTGAATCAGTTTCTTATTTTCCTTTTGAAATTATTCATTCGGATATCTGGGGACAATCACCCATTTCCTCAATAAGTGGAAAATGCTATTATGTTCTGTTTGTAGATAATTTTAGTCGTTATTTACTTCTTTTCCCTACAACTCATAAATCTGAGTTATTTGATATTTTTTCTTCTTTTAAAAACTTGGTTGAAAATCTCACTGACCATAAAATTAAAATTTTGCAATCCGATGGTGGTAGTGGATTTACCAGTACCCATTTACAAAAATTCTTAACAGATTATGGTATATCTCACAGTCTATCTTGTTCTTATACACCTAAGCAAAATGGCCTTGTTGAAAGGAAGCATCGACATCTTATTGAAACGGGTTTGTCTTTAATGTCCCACTCTAGAATGCCATTAAAATATTGGGTTGAATCCTTTTGCACGGCCACTTTTTTAATCAATCGAATGCCATCCAAAATTCTCAATAATGAGTCACCATGGCAAAAATTATTTGGAAAAGAACATGATAATACCACTTTAAGATCTTTTGGATGTGCTTGTTTCCCCTTTTTGAGGCCTTATAATTCACATAAGCTCCAATTTCACTCTATCGAATGTGTAATATGCCTTATCATTTCTTTGGCATGCTGTAATGCATTGATGTTCTTAGAAATGAGTCTTTGGAAGAAAAGAAATTTTCTGCCATATTTTTCAATCCGGTGAGCAGGATGTATAAAAACGATCTCCTGTTTTTTGGATATATTACTTCAGTTATCAGAAAATTAGTATCTAGATTTTTTTTAAAACCCACACCAAAGACATTTGCGATTGTATATGTTTCCATGTAGTTTCTCCAACAAGAAAGAAAACTATGATGAGGTTTAGATATAGAGACTAGAAGGCTACTAGCTATGATGCACAGATACTTTAAAATGGCCAACGTATCGTGTCGTTTCATATCCAATACTTCACTTTTTATATATAAAATCCGTGTTTTTACTGTGCCCAAGACATGTCCCTCCCATATCCAATCCGTGTTCTTGCCGTGTCACGATGTGTCTCACCTATGTCCATGTCGTATCAGGCATCATAGCTACTCAGATTTCTTTTTGTGGAAAATTCAAAAAAGAATCAAATACATTAGCATGGAAAACATAGTATTCATACTGTAAGTGTTTAAAAATGGCGATATATGAATACTCAACCATCACCATAGTGCTTCAGTTATTAGGAAAGTGAAGGTACTATCTACATATTCATCATATATCCTTCACCACTTACATCTTATCCTTCACCCCTGACCTTTATAATAATCTTTGGGAAAGTTAATCTCATGAATTCCAATGTATTCAGTTTCTATGTATTTTAACACAAACGAAAGAAGCCCATATTATTCCATGTGGTATAGTATTAGTACAGTGACCTGGTGAGGCATCTTCATCCTGCACCCTTTCATTAGTGACTTCAATACAACATGGATTGAATACGTAGGAATTCATGATCAAATGAGTTCAATTGAAAGACTATTACAGAGTTTTTTTTTTTTATTTTACTTCAGCCAAGAGGGCTGAGTCCCATGAGAGAGCACACACATGCGGGAATCTAAGCACAGACACATGGGGAAGGTGTTGGCCATGTGGGTCCAGACCATTAGTGGGTTCAGTATCTAGGGTGATTTCCCTAATGACATTAGGAATTTCCTGTTTTGTCAAACAGTAGTTTTCTAATGGGTTAGGACTTTCCTTTTTCTTGAGATAGAGTTCTTGAGGGATAAGGATGTAATGGTTATATATATGATGTAATCTGTAACCCTGGATAGTCAGTCAGAGAGGCTGAGAGTGGCTGAGATTCCAAGGCTGTGGTTTCACAGATTGGAAGAGAACATAGTGGAAACTGGTTTCCCGTGGACGTAGGCATCTTTGCCGAACCACGTAAATCTTCTTGTCTTCTTGTGTGGTGATTGGTGATCTTGGTTGCGTTTGCACACACGCGCACAACAAGTGGTATCAGAGCGATTGATTGTGCGTGGAAGATCAATGGGAAGAGATCAGATGTGATCTCTGTGTGGGCCACGGGCGAATCACGATTTCTCTGTTACAGAGAAATTGTTTTTCTACAGTTGCTGGAAGAAGACGACAGGTAAGAGGGTTCTGCTGCTGTTGGACGTCTTCGTCGGAGAAGATCGTCATTGGTTGCCGAATCTGAGGAGGAAGACGACCGGAAGAAAAAAAAAAAAAAAACAAACACACCTGCGCTGCCGCTGCAGTACTCCAACCGCCGATCGCCATCTCCGTTGCATCGCCGTCGCCGCGCTGTTGTCGCCGGACCCGCCAAGTCGGGGCCGGAGCAGGTTGCAGTCGTTGCAGTCGCTGTTACAGAACAGCGCCTAGGTTGAAGAAGACGACCCACGGGTCTCAGGTCGGGTCGTTTGACCTGACCCGCGGTGAAGAATCAGCCCAGCAGCGCGTAAAGGTCAGTTGGGTTTTGGGTCAGGTCGTTCGGACCCAACCCGTCGTGAAGCGAAGCCCAGAAGCACAGCAGTGCAGGTTACGGTTCGGGTCGGGTCGACCTGAACCCGTCCATCAGCAGTCGGTCCAGCCCGTCAGCCGCCTATCAGACGTCAGCAGCGTGACGTCAGCAGGCTGCCATCAGCCGACGTCATCGCAGTCAACGGCCAGAGTTGACCAGATTGACGGCAGAAATTTGTTTCTGTGATATCTTGATCATCCGACGTCCGATCGGAGATCCGTTTGCACCTACGGACTCGTTTCGAGCAGATCTACGTGTTAATGGAAGAAGATTGGTTGTTTGACGGTCAACAAGGAGTTTGACCAAATCAGAAGCGCAGAAAACCGTTTTTGCGATATCGGAGCCATCCGGGGTCGGATTTCAGATCCGTTTCTTCCAGCGTGCTCGTGTTGACGAGATCTACAGCTTGGCGCAGGAGTTGAGGTCAGTGTTAATTATTTGTTTTTCCTGTTACTTAATTTGATTAAGATGGAGAACAATACTATCAACACTACCATGGTTAAGCTCAACCATTCTAATTGGTTGATCTGGAAACCAAAGATGAAGGATATTCTCTATTGTAAAGACCTCCATGATCCTGTTAAGGGGGATAGTGCCCGACCGAAAGATATGCAAGATGCTAAATGGAACAAATTGCATAGAAAAGTGATTGGTCACATCAGACAGTAGGTTGATAACAGTATATTTCACCACGTGTCTAATGAAACCAATGCGAATACCTTTTGGAAAAAGCTAGAAGCAATGTATGATAAAAAGACCTCAGTGAACAAAACTTTCTTGATCAGAAAGCTTGTGAACATGAAATTCAAAGATGGTGGTCAGATCGAAGATCACATCAATGAGTTTCAAAGTATGGTAAATCAGTTAGCCACTATGAAGATGATCCTTGATGATGAAATACAAGCTTTGTTGCTTCTGAGTTCTTTGCCAGATTCATGGGAGACATTGGTTGTTTCCTTGAGCAATTCTACTCCAGATGGTGTGTTATCTATGAGTCAGGTTACCAGTAGTCTACAGAATGAAGAAACTAGAAGGAAATCTGGAGGGACAGATAATGCACAGGCCTTTGTTACTGAAAACAGGGGGAGGAATAAGAGTAGAGGACCAAAGGGGGGTCGTGGCAAGTCTAGAGGTGAATCACAGTCTAAATCTAGCAGTGAATCACAGAGCAAGAAAAAGTCTGTAAGATGTTTTTTCTGTGGCAAGATGGGCCACGTCAGGAAAAATTGTTTTGCCATGAAGGAACAGAAAGGATCCAACAATGAGAAGAAGAATGACAGTGATAACACTACAGCTACTTTGGAACAGGAAGTAGTGGTGCTCGCCGGCGATGATGATCAGTGTTTGAGTGTTGCAGATGGTCAGGTTGAGTGGGTTGTTGACACAGCAGCATCCTACCATGCTACTCCCTGCAGGGAGATGTTCACGACGTACAAAGCAGGTGACTTTGGTACTGTGAAGATGGGCAACACGAGTCATTCAGAGATTGTTAGTATCGGTGATGTCTGCATTAAAACCGATATTAGTTGCACAATGACGCTGAAAGATGTGCGACATGTTCCTGATCTGCGGTTGAATCTGATTTCCGGGACTGCATTGGACCGTGCAAGTTATGAGAATTACTTCGGAAATGGTAGATGGAAGCTCACTAAAGGGTCTCTTGTTATTGCGAGAGGAACAGCAGGTAATACTCTTTATAAAACACAAGTAAAGCTGTGCAAAGATGCGTTGAATGCAGTTCAAGACAATTCCTCTCTGAATCTGTGGCATATGAGGCTTGGTCATATGAGTCAGAAAGGCTTGCAGATGTTGGCAAAGAAGGATTTAATTCCTTACTTCAAAGGTACATCCCTTGACCCTTGTGATTATTGTATATATGGTAAACAGCATAGGGTTGCTTTCTCTTCGACATCAAAATTGAAATCAAATGTGTTGGATTTGGTATATTCTGATGTTTATAGTCCCATAGAGCTAGAATCATTGGGTGGCAATAAATACTTTGTCACGTTCATTGATGATGCATCCAGGAAAGTCTGGGTTTATCCGTTGAAATCAAAGGATCAAGTGTTCCAGATGTTTCAACAGTTTCATGTCAAGGTTGAAAGAGAAACAGGTAAACTCTTGAAGTGTATCCCCTCAGATAATGGGGGAGAGTACACATCCAACCAGTTCAAAAGCTATTGCTTGAAGCATGACATTCGACATGAAAAGACAGTTCTTGGTACTCCACAGCACAATGGTGTGGCAGAGAGAATGAACCACACTATTCTTGAGAAGATGAGATGCATGATAAGATTAGCACGGTTGCCTAAGTCATTTTGGGGTGAAACCGTTCTGATTGCCGTTTATCTGATTAACAGATCTTTCTCAGTTCCTTTGAATTATGATCTTCCAGAGAGAAGATGGACAGGTAAAAATGTTTCCTATTCACATTTGAAGGTGTTTGGGTGTAAAGCATTTGTGCATGTACCAAAGGAGCAGCGTTCCAAGTTGGACAATAAGGCAGTGAGTTGCATCTTTCTTGGCTATGGTGGAGATGAGTTTGGCTACAGATTATGGGATCCAGAGAAGAGGAAACTTATCAGAAGCAGGGATGTAGTTTTCCATGAAGACCAGTTCTTTGGAGATATTGAGAAGATTGATAAGTCTTCTGAGAAAGTTGATGGAGTGGTTGATCTCACACCGACTCCTTCTCCGGTGTAGACTACAGGTAGAGAAGGTGGACAAAACGATCCAGATCGTGATGAGGCACAGGGGTTGCCAGATGATGAGGGTGTTGAGCAGGGGGAGCAGCAATCTCCTCAGATTGAAACCACGGAACCTCAAGTTAGGAGGTCTACACGGGAGCGTCAACCATCAACTAGGTATCCTGCATCCGAATATGTTTTGCTTACTGATGAGGGAGAGCCAGAGAGCTTTCGAGAAGCAATGACTCATGCTGATAAAGATGAGTGGATGAAGACTATGCAGGATGAGATGAGTTCTTTGAAGAAGAACAAGACATATAAGCTGGTGCAACTTCCTAAAGATAGGAATGTTCTGAAAAACAAATGGGTGTTCAACCTGAAAAAGGATGAGAATGAAAAACTGGTGAAGTACAAAGCATGGTTAGTGGTAAAAAGCTTCGCACAGACGAAGGGTATCGACTTCAGTGATGTTTTCTCTCTTGTTGTGAAAATGACTTCTATCAGAGTCGTTTTTGGTCTAGCCGCCAGCATGGACTTTGAGCTTGAACAGATAGACGTGAAGACCGCGTTTCTTCATGGTGACTTGAAAGAAGAGATCTACATGACTCAGCCAGAGGAGTTTGAGGTAAAAGGAAAAGAACAGATGGTTTGCAAGTTGAAGAAGAGTCTCTACAGGCTGAAGCAAGCACCGAGACAGTGGTACAAGAAATTTGATTCATTCATGTTGAGTCATGGGTACCGGAGGGCAACTGCAGATCATTGTGTCTATGTACGTCGATTTATCGATGGCAAGTTCATTATCCTTCTTTTATATGTAGACGATATGCTGATAGTTGGACAGGATAGCAAGTTGATTGGCAAGTTAAAAGAGGAGATGTCAAAGTCGTTTGGCATGAAAGACTTGGGTCCCGCACGAACGATATTGGGCATGCAAATACGTCGTAATAGGAATTCCAAGCAACTGTGGTTGTCACAGGAGAAATATGTTGAACGAGTTCTCGAGCGATTCAACATGAAGAATGCTAAGCCAGTTAGCATACCTCTAGCCAGTCACTTCAAACTAAGCAAGCGCTTGTGTCCTACTACAAATGATGAAAAGGAACGGATGGCATGTGTTCCTTACTCCTCTGCTGTGGGGAGTCTTATGTATGCCATGGTTTGTACACGGCCAGACATTGCTCATGCTGTGAATTTAGTGAGTAGATTTCTCGCAAGCCCTGAAAAAGAGCATTGGGAAGCAGTGAAGTGGATCTTTAGGTATTTGAAAGGTACTTCCAAGGTGTGCTTATGTTTCGGAGGCTCAAAACCAGTCATGGAAGGTTATATTGATGCTGATTTTGCAGGCGATCTTGATTGTCGATTGTCGACTTCTGGTTATTTGTTTACTTTTGTAGGGGGAGCTATTTCCTGACAATCGAAGTTACAGAAGTATACAGCACAGTCTACAACTGAAGCGAAATACATAGCTGCTAATGAAGCAGGGAGAGAGATGCTTTGGTTGAAAAGATTCCTTCAAGAACTAGATTTGAAGCAAGAAGAATATGTAGTTTACTGTGATAGTCAGAGTGCAATGGATTTCAGTGAGAATGCTACATATCATGGCCGCATGAAGCACGTTGATATCAAGTACCATTGAATTCGTGAGGTGATCGAGAAGAACTTCATGAAGCTGGAAAAGATTCATTCAGACAAGAATCTCTCGGACATGATGACTAAGGTTGTGTCTAAGGGAAAGCTAGAGCTGTGTTCAGAGTTAGCAGGACTGAACTCCCAGTAAGGGGTTCAGGGCGTCTTCCCCATGGTCTGGAGGGGGAGATTATTGGCCATGTGGGTCCAGACTATTAGTGGGTTCAATATCTAGGGTGATTTCCCTAATGACATTAGGAATTTCTTATTTTGTCAAACAGTAGTTTTCTAATGGGTTAGGACTTTCCTTTTTCTTGAGATAGAGTTCTTGGGGGATAAGGATGTAATGGTTATATATATGATGTAATCTGTAACCCTGGATAGTCAATCAGAGAGGCTGACAGTGGCTGAGATTCCAAGGTTGTGGTTTCACAGATTGGAGGAGAACCTAGTGGAAATTGGTTTCCCGTGGACGTAAGCATCTTTGCCGAACCACGTAAATCTTTTTGTCTTCTTGTGTGGTGATTGGTGATCTTGGTTGCGTTTGCACACACGCGCACAACAAAAGGCAGCTCGCACACTCGAGATGCCCACAGATGTGGAAAAGGAAGCCACATCAAATGTCTCATTTAGACAACGAAGGACAAGTGTCTTATGTAAACATTGAAATATGCATGCAAACAGAGAAGGAAACGAGCCATATATCTTATTTAAACAAAGAAGGTCACTTGTCCAATTGAAACAAAGGGATTCATGTAGGATCATGCATCCTAGAATGGAAAGATGACATGCATCTAAGCTAAACAAAGAAAGCCAAGAGGTGCCAATGCAATATGGAGAGATTTCATGCATGGTCTAATGCTATATGGAGAGATTTAAGCATGGTCTACGTAATTCATAAATGCAAGCAAGGAAAATCAAATCACATTGTAATCATTTTGCTGTAAAAATCATTAGTCCAATGGTTTCCACGACAAACTCAAAAACCATATATCATAAGACAAATAGAGAAGAAAGTTCTATGTCAGTTGTATGGGTTGGATGGTAGAGCGTGGATACCAAAGGAGGAGGCCAAGGCAACTACTTCAATTGTTTGGAGGGACATGTTGGATGTTAGCAATTATGTTCCAAGTTTGTATTGATTTTTTCAAACAAATTGCAGTCTTGTTTTGGGCTCCGGGTCCAGGATGAGGTTTTGGGATGATGAATGGGCTCATAATCTAGATCTGAAGGATGGTTTTCCAACTCTGTATTTGTTGTGCAATAATGATAAGGGTTGCATTGTTGATTTTTAGTGTGAAGGTGCAAATGGAAGGGGTGGCTTGGTGATTAATTTTAGAAGGAACTTGTTCAACTAGGAAAAGGAGAGCATCTTAGCTTATCTGAACACAAGAAGGATCAGATGATTTGGAAAGCAAATTCATCGGCTATTTTTACTATTAGAGATGTTAGAATGTGGCTTAATCAGAGACAAGGAGTAGCGAGATCAAATTGGAATTTCATGTGGGTCAAAGGTGTTCCCCTGAAGGTACAATTTTTAGGTTGGCTGACATGGAACAATAGGCTAAAAATAGTTACTCATTAAAAAAGAATAGGAGTGATTCCAGTTAATGAAGAAGTACCTTGCTTATTCTATTCATGCCATGAGAAGTCAACCGATCACTTGAAGCTCCATTGCCAGCAAATGTGGGGGATGTGGACAGCTATTTTAAAATGGTGGGGCTAGGAGTTTGTGATGCTTAAATTAGTGGTTGACTTTCTTGGTTATTGGAATATGATAAATTGGGGAGGGAGGAGAAAATTACCGTGAAAGATAATTCCTTTGGTCGTTTTCTAGTTTGTCTGGTTTTGGAGAAACCGGCTGAAATGTGATGGAGTCATGCCCGATTGGAAATATGTTGCAGATTTAGTAAAGGCAAGAGTTGTTCTACGGGCCAAAAGTTATGCTAGGAAGAAGAAGTTCTCCATTGATGATGTTTTGTTTCATGTAGAGAAGCTGTGATAGCCGTGCTAATGGAGTTTCTGGTTGGTTGGAGGCAGAGGAGGTCAATGGAACACCATTGTCTAACAGCCCAACTTAACTTATTTGTTTTCTCTCTTCAGTTTCAATGGTTGTTCAGTGATGGGATTCAACTTTTAGGGGCCTACTTGGTGTTGCGGTTGGAAGAGTAAAAGAGGATTTGACAAAGAATACACTAGGGTGGGGTGGGTTCTTTTTAATACTGTTGAGTCGGGGAGGAGCTGCAGGGGTTGTCTAATGGTGGCAGGGATTAAGTTAGAGGCTTTGTCTTCGATGTGGGTTGTTGGGTGCATAGGGTGACAGGTCTGATTGGATTCTAGATTGTATAAGGTTACTTCCTTTAGCTTGGTTTTTTAGTAGGTATCTTATCAACTATGTTTTGAAGGCTCCGTGCATATGATTGGGCCGGTCAAGGGGGCCAACTTAGTTAGGCTTTTTGATCTCTAGCGATGATGCTATGGTGTGTTTTGTTAGGTTTATGTCTTGTATTCTGGTTTAGCCGGATTGGTTCATTGGTCTAGCCAATGACCAAATTAGGGTCAAGGGTAATTTGGTCTTTCTATAGGGGCTTTCTTGGTGGCTAAGAAAGCATACATTATATATTCATGTAATGTAACTCTAGACTCTATGTAGGAGATGAGGCAGATCTATTCCCCATAGTGTAAACCACGTAGGGCCATGTAGGATGTAGAGAGGTGTGAGCTCTCTTCCCCGTGGTGTTGACATACCACGTATGGCAGAGTACTATGAGAGTAAGATTAAGACCTATGAAGATTGATGAGCGAAGTATTAGAGAAGCGGGAGTCCTTATAACGAATTACACAGCATCTTTCATAGTGAAATCGAGCAAGATGCTCATAACTCGTGGAGGTAGCTTTTATGGTGAATCAATATTTCATCACTATTGATTTAGAATCAACGACAAAATAGCATTTTGTCGCCAAAGATTATACTTTCAATGACGAATATCTATTTTCGTCGTTAATAATTAATGAATTTGCGATGAAACTCTTATTTCGTCATTAATTCTAAAAAATATATATGACATAGAGCGATGAAAAAAATCTTTCATCACCTAAAGTGTAATATAGGTGACGGAAAAATTATTTTCATCAATAATAATGATGCCATTTTTTCTTTTGTATTTTCAGAATTGGTGATGAAATTTAGATTTCATCACTAAAAGGTGTACTATTGGCGATGAAATTTAAATTTCGTTGCCAAATCTAAAAATACAAACAAAAAAGGTGCCATTATTCCCACGAAACTACTGGGATTTCGTTGAAAAAAAAATTAAAATTTATAAAAGGAAGCCTCGAGAGCGATGGGGAGGGTGAAAGGGGAGAAAGAATAGAGAGGGGGAGGGAGATGGAAGGAAGGGGTAGGAAAAGAGAGGGAGATGGAAGGAAGGGAGGGGAGAGAGGGAGGTATGGAGAGGGAAGGAGAGAGAGAGAGAGAGGGAGTTAGGGAGAGGGAAGCAGAGAGAGGTAGGGAGATGGAATGAGAGAGAAAGAGAGAATAGAGATGGGGAGGGAGAAAGAGAGAGGTAGGGAGAAGGTAGGAGATAGAGAGAACAAATATGGGGAGGGAGGGAAGGAGAGGGAAAGAGAGAGAGAGAGGTAGGGAAAGGGAAGGAGATAGAGAAAGAATAAAGATGGGGAGGGAAAGAGGGGGAGGAAGGGAGAGAGAGAGGGAGAGGGGAGAGAGAACAAAGAGGGGAGGGTGGAAGAGAGAGAAATAGAGGGAGATAGAGGGAAGGGGGAGATTAAACAAAGAGGAGGAAGGCGAAAGAGAAAGAGAGGGGAGGAAGAGAGAGAGGTAGGAACAAATTTAAAAATATTTTTTTATAAAAAAATTTCTTTTGGCGACAAAATTATTTTTATCATTTTTAAAAATACTTTTAGCGAAAAAAATACTTTTAACCTTTGGCAATGAAATAATTTCGTCGCTAATCAGTTTTTTATTACCTCTTTGTGTGCTTTTAGGACGAAATATAATATATAGACATGAAATTTTGATATACTTGGCGATGGAATAAGACGTCGCAATCGGCGACAAAACCATATTTCGTTGCGAAATTTCTTTAGAGACGGTACAACAGCAACTAAATGGGCGACAAAAGAATTTTGTTGCCATAAGTAAGTTGCAACGAAAAAAAAATTTTCGGTGATGAAACATTTTATTGCCAAATCCCATAATTTTTGTAGTGTATTCCTTTGTAATTTTCTTTCTTGTTGGTTTTGCTCAAGCCTATCGAGTTGTGCCTCTTTGTGCTCCTTGTTTTTTGGGGGCTGTTTTTTCAGCTTTTCTTCCCTCTCTTTCTAATTACATTTGCATTTAAAAAAAAAGGTTTATGAGTGGATTTGCAACCAACTGTAATATGTTTTGGCCCTTTTGGTTTTGGTTCTAGTCATAGTAGGTTGCAATATGACTACTATAGATGATCACCTCATCGGAGATCCTAAAACAGCCAAAGGGTGCTTTCCCTTTTTCTTTTTATGTTGTAAACTGAGTTTTTCCTTCTGTGATTTATATTATATTTATTTTAATAAAAAATTATTTCATAGTATAACAGCTTTTAGACTTGACATTTTGCTCAAAATCAATCGAGTCTAAATATTTTTTGCATAACTATTCTTACAATATTGGTGTAATATCGCATGACCTTAGTATATTATAAAATGTGAAGTCTATGATATGATATGTCCCTAGAATATCGTACGTGATTGTTAGGTCTATGGGTAGCTATACCAGCAAAATTCTGAAAAAAAAATCCTAATAAAATATATATTACTTGATAGTTATAGGGTAGAAAAATAAATAAATAAAGGAAATAAAGAGAAATTACAAAAAAAAAGGCAACCCTGGTACACCTAAAAAGAAGAGGAAACCCTACCGTGAGAAGTACATCACAAAAGAGAATGGTCGAAGAAGTAAAAGACACATCTGAAAGACAGAAAACGAGCAAGAAAATAGAGATCTATAACAGTCCGAAGTCTGAACTCACTAGTTTTCTTTTCCTATTTTCACGATGGAGCCTGTATTCAAGCATGTTCCAACATGTCTTCTTCTCTTTTCCCTCCTTGCCACGGTAAAAGCTGAAGGTCGTCTTGCACCCAACCGTCTTCCCACCTCGGGTGATCTTTCTTTCACCGATCATAGTCCTCCAACGCCCATCTCCCGCTTTGCGCTCCACCCGCAACCCATTATTCAGTGGCTTTGTTTCTGCGTAGACATAGAACTCCTCTTCCTTCCCATTATTGAATTGACCTACAGAACACACGACCTCTTAATAAGCTCAACCGCAAAAGAAACAGATCGAATCTGGAGAATGAATCTTCAATACCAACAATCCTAGAAAAGGAAGTAAGTCGCAACTGCAGGAGATCATACTTACATTGAAGTTCCTCTGGGTTACAGTCATAAAGAGGAACTTCTTTGAATAGCAAATTAGCAAGTCGGTCGCCTTGTTCCTTAGAAATGAGATAAGATAGCATGAGATCGTCTGTGCCGTCAAATCGATAGCCTGGAGGGGCATTCTCCTTGTAATACTGGTAATCTCCTTTTGGGTTAAAGGAAGAGAAAGATTCATTCAAATCCATACTATCGCTGCACTTTTCTCCTCTTTGTGTATGTGTTGAGTGTGTGTGTGTGTGTGAGAGAGAGAGAGAGAGAGAGAGAGAGAGAGAGAGAGAGAGAGTTCTACAAACGATATGAACTTCATTTATTGGCTCTGTTTGAACTTAATTTATAGGCTCTGTTTGGACTAGATAGTGCTGATCAAAAGGAAATTTCTCTATTTCATCCACGATCTTTCCATGCTTAAACCAAACATATTAGCCAATAAGAGCACGTTAACTAACACCGAGCTCCTGCACTTTCCCTTTACACAACTGCCTCCGTGCACACGCAAGTACAAGACATACCCAATATTATCAAAGGAGGCCCCCTCCCCCTTTCTCTTTCCACAACAGACGCCTCCTCGACTATCCAAGAAGCAGAGGAAAAGTTCCTGGAAATATTTGAGCATTGCGTTTTGACTTTGTTGATATCCTGCCCTTGCAGCGAGTGACCGGGTTACCGGCTTACCGCTAGGGCTTTCAAAGGGGCAGCAGGATGGCCGCTCTTGACCATACTACCCTCAAAAATTTACATTGTTATATTTCTGTTGGATACAAGTTGGACGAAACTCACGAAATCCTTGGGAGGGCCCAAGTTACCGAAGGTATGCCTCTTGTGGGGGCTGACACAGAGGAAGTAAATTTTTTTAATTTTTTTCTATACTTCAATTCCCCCGATACCAAGTGTAAACATGACATTATCCCTTTTCTTTTATCCAAGCTTTGAATTTGCAATTGAAAGTTTTAATACATAGGATTTTTTTTTAATTGTAATTCGATTCCTACTTCTTTGCAACAGGAAAATAAAAGCAATCAACCACATAAAGAAAATAACACATAATTTAATATGGAAACCCAAATGGAAAAAAACTACAAATCCAAAGTGGACAAAATCAATCACTAACTTTTGCAATACAAGATATACTCACAACCTTACATTTAGTCTATCAATACAAGGCGTTGCAGTTGTTCTTACTAAATTTCCACGACATGCAGTCCCTTGCAGTGGAGGACCTAGGATTTTTAATTAAGGGTTCCGGTTAATGATCAATTGAAAAAGTCAAACTGATTAATTTGGTGTAGTTTTTTCACATGAACAATGATAAAAGAGAAAATGTATTGCGTTTAAATAGATACAAAATGTTTAAATGTAACAACTAACATTTTCTCATCAAAAGTGATATCTCGACTCTAAAACAAAATCTTTACAATTGCCCTCGACAATTCTTCATGTTTTGAAATTATTGCATGCTTGTCTCATCATCAATATTGTTAAATATGTCTTTTTCAATATATAGAAGCAAACAATCATTCATTTACTCATCCTCCATTTGATTGCTCAATCGACCCTTCACAATTTTCATAGCAAAAAACATCCTTTCAATAGTAGCGGTAGTAACTGGTAAAGTTAACTCCAATTTCAAAAGCAAGTAAACTAAAGGAAATAAAATGTCCTCTTTTGTTTCAACCACCTCCTGAGCAAGGCTACTAATTCCTTTTAATTCTAAGAACCTGCAACCGATGCGCATATAAATAATGTAACTCTGTAGTTGAAAAACAAGTGTCACCCGATCTAAGTTCGAAAAATCATCGGGATAAAATTGAGAAAGACTGATTAACTTTTTCTTGTCAAAAGCAGAAAATGAGTTACTTAGATCCAAGCAAGCTACACAAAGAAACAATTCTGTGGCCACCTCATCAAAACGATGATTGAGTTCCTGAAATTGCATGTCTATAGTGGTGTAAAATATTTCAATGCAAAAATGATTTAGATTTTTTATTTCAGCTTTGCATCATGATCGCTTTCGATCAACAAACAAATCATCCATATTTACTATTGGGATTTCATATTTTTCATAAAATGAATGAACTTCAGATAAAAGAGAATCCCACCGATCATCTCTCATCATTTCCAATATTTGCCTTGATACTCTTACAATTTTCATAACATTGACAATATCTTGGTCTTTTCGTTACAATGCCTTTGACAAGTCATTAGTGATCCCTAATATATTTTTCATCAAGTGGATTTTAAATGCAAAATCAAAAGACTCTAATTGAAGCAATAAGTTACCCACAGTACCCACGTGTTCACTTGTATCATCTTTTAAAATAATCTCAAGAACATCAATCACAAAGGAGAACATCAAGAATCAAGTTAACCAATGTACCAAAATGCGATTCCATCGTATATCTTCCAGCCTTTTGAGGCTATTCTTCTATCCAAACCTTGTCTACTTTCAAGTTCACCAGTATCAAGTATATCAATGACTTTAGCAGCTTGTATATTTTGAAGCATGTCATTACGTTGGCATGAACCTCTAACGACATTCAACAAACTGGAGACATGCCAAAAAACATGGTGATTGGCATGTGTTTTTCTGCAACAACAATGAGTGCTAATTGAAACTGATGTGTGAAACAATGCACGTAGAATGAGCATTTTGAGGACATTAGGATGTCCTCTCATATTGCTAGCCCCATCATATCTTTGACCACACAAACTCGTTATGCTCAATCCATGCCTAAGCAATATCACATCAATGGTTGCCTTAAGTGATTGAGTGGTGGTGCTTGTGACATGTTCTACTACCAAAAAACATTCAACCACACGTTCCTTCCCATCCACATAGTGTAAAACATCAGCCATTTGCTTTTTCATAGAGATATAACGAGATTCATCTACCAAAAGGGAAAATGGGGCATCTCCAAGATTGCAAATTATAGCCTGGGTGGTTTCCATGGCAACTGCACTCACAATATCTTTCTGAATTTTTGGCGAGGTCAACTTCAAGTTCTCAAAAGCATTTTTCAATACGACTTTTTTAATAGCTTCATTTTAATTGGCAAATCCTTGCAAAAGCTAAAGAAAGTTACCCATATTGTTTGAATCCTCGAACTCATCATGACCTTGGAGAGGCAGCACTTGCCGTAGAAGAAAACGAATGGAATCAACTGTTGCCTTCAAGCAAATTCGATACTCATTTCGAGCTTGATCCGTTTGCTTGACAATGATTGTCTCTATGTGTTTCTTTTGATTTAAAAAATTCTGGCACTTCTCGTATGCTTGATTGTGGGCACTATTCGGGTCCCACATGATCTCCAATTCTTTCAATTTTCCTCCAATTTCTAAATCATTGAGTTGTAAAAGCATCATAATGCGCATGGTCTCCAAAACCATAACAATATAGGCAAAATGCAGCATCTTTTGCTATGTTGTATTCCAACCGACTACCATATTTATTAAACCAAGCCGAATTAAATCGTCTCTTATCTTGTGCATACTTTGTAAAAGGATATTTATGATCATGAGGCTAACAAGGGCCCTTTAGAAGATATGCTCTTTGGATTTGGTCTTGATTAATAGGATGATAACTCGAGATTGCATTTCGTAACCTAGGATCAACAGGAAGATCAACCAAATTAACCTCTACTCGACTTTTCTTCGAAGTTAAAGAAACTTGATCATCGTTGTCATTTTCTAAAGTTGAGCACAATAGGTTAGGAGTTGATTTTCTTTTGTAGTAATTTTCCATATCTGATTCAACGATAAAGAAAATCCCATTAAAATCAATGCCTACCTAAAAAATGCACAACAAAGTTGGAATGCATAACTTAATTAGTATACATAACTTAGTTGCAATATATAACCTAATTTATCAGTCCTAAGGATAAAACACATAAACACATGGGCATATGAACATAATTAAAATACAAAACTCAATCATATGATCATAATATTAACCCCTTTGTTTGTAAGTCTTCAATGTTAACTAGGCGTGTAGTGGAACAAACATGGATTTCCAAATCAACAACTGAACCAGGGGATCTTGCACAAAGTCCAAATGCTGAAATGCATAAAACAATTCAAACATGCTTAAGCTTAATGGATCATTGATAAAAAAAAGGCAGTAGCAAAATAATAAATAAAAAAAACAGCAAAAATAAGCATAAAAATAGTAGTAGAATAATTTAAAAAAACAGCAATAATAAGCATAAAAAAACAATTGTAGAATAATAATAAAATAACAGCAATAATAAGCATAAAAAACAATAGCAGAATAATTAAAAAAAAACAGTAGCAGTAAGCATAAAAAACAGTAGCAAAATAATTTTAAAAAATAGCAACAATAAGCATAAAAAACAATAGCAGAATAATTAAAAAAACCAGCAATAATAAGCATAAAAAATAGTAGCAGAATAATTTTAAAAAAACAGCAACAATATGCATAAAAAACAGTAGCAAAATAATTCAAAAAAAAAAAAGAATAAGCATAAAAAAGTAACAGAATAATTGAAAAAAAAAAGTAAAAACAAAGATGGGTTATCGTTTGGGCAACCTAGGGTTGGGGCAAGGTGGAGTTTGGAGAGGGAAGGGTTGGCCGGTTGGGGCATGGGGGCCTAGGGTTGGGGCGGATTGGGAATGGCTGAAAGCTTAAATGAGTTGGTGGTTCGGGCATGGCCGCATGGTGGAGAGGGAAGGACTGCCGGACTAGGGGCCAGGGGATTGGGCGGCCAAGGGCTAAGGGCTAGGGGATTGGGCGGCCTTGGGTTGGCAGTTAGTCTGGGGCTGTTGCCTGCTAGGGCTGGGATAAACAACATGGAGTGATGGAGAGAGAAGGGGTGGTAACGGTGGATGGGAGTAACAAGGAAGAGAATGAGAGAGTAGAGATGGGAGAAGAGGGAGACTGGGAGAGAAATGAAAGAGTAGAGATGAGAGAGAGGAAGGAATTAGACCTTCACCTCACTAGCAAGAAGAGAATGGCAAATCACCACAAGAAGAGAGATAAAGTAGATTTTTAGTCGCAAAGAGCAAGGGCTAGAGAGAGACGAGTTTTGGGTTTTTTAGAAACCTTGGGTGCTTTTGACTTCTCTACTTAAATGGGTGGGGACAAGATCAGGTTTTACCCGGGGCATGGGACATAAAAAGCATTGCATTGTGAGGAGATTCCAAATTCATATGGGTGCATCCACCCCTACATGAATACATGTGGGTCCGTCCATGGTCTCTCAGTACCCCACTATTAGTGCTTTGGTCTCCACAAGATCCAAGTCTCTACAGCGAGAATAATCTTCTACAATAATATAAAAGCCACAAATCTCTTATGAAGAAGTAGAGGCATTAACACTAGAACTTAAAGCATTCAGCCCAATCTCTCATGAAAACTCTAGAAGTAATATCTAATAAATTCTCTACTTAGATTATGGAAAAGCATGTGTTGTGTTTTCAATAGGGTTCAGAGAACCACCTTTTTATAGCCCAATATTCGTGCCTTAGAGTTAGAAATCAATTTTAAATAAAATTAACAGTTTTGGCACAAATAGAAAAGAAATCTGTGCAGGTCGGTAGGCTTTTGCCGCATGTGCGCTCAAGCGCCAGTGAGCACCCACTCGAGTGCGTGCTTCGCGCATCCAGTTATTTTTACGACGAGATTCAGCACACATTTTTGGGCATCCAGTTATGGTGTCAACATACAACATGTTTGTCAATCAAGATCCAACACTAGCTCCCACTCAATTATGAATCCCTCTCAATGATATTATCGTATTAGAACTAGGGTTAGAGGCTAGATCTTCTTGATCAATAGCTTTTGGTGGTACCCACACCTGTGAACTAAAGAATTTCAGATAGTATAGATCAAAATAAATGGCAAGTCTTCTTTCTTAACCCCGATTGCACTTGAAGTGGGTGCAAAAAACTGAGTTCTTCATTGTGTGTTTTTTGGTGGAGCTTTCAGCTTATTGCAATGAAGGCGAATATATCCTTTTATTCCACAGTGATGACATGTGAGTGCTCGTGCAAATTTAGAACTAGACTCACTCTTTGATGCACAATCAATATGTTTCTTCTATGCAATATGATGTTTAGTGGATGCATTTACTTTGCTTTTAACAAAAATAGTTTTACCTCAAGATTGTGATGTTGAAGTACTATCAGTGTATCCAAGATCAGTCTTGTCAGTATGTAGCTTCTGAACACTCAATATGTGGTCAATTACAGTTGAATTAGCATGTGTATGATTTAAGGTAGCCATTATAGCATCCAATTTTGTCAATGTCATCTTCAACTTGACATTTAGATTATTATTCTCAGCCCAGTTCTTCAATACTTCTATTTTCAAAAACTTATTCTCTTGTTTCTCAGAAGTTAAACTCTCAAGCATAGAACTTTTATTACTTTCCATGAGAATGATTAGTGCATGTGCTTCTTCTAAATTCTTCTTTAAAGATAAAGTTTCAGCTTTAGAATCTTCAACTTGCTTCACAAGTTTTGCAACATGATTTCTCAATTTTTTACTTTGACCATACAGAGATTTATACTGAGCTTCCTAGTCAACATTTTCAAGAGAGATTTCTTCATCATCATTATTATCATCAGAATCAGTTTCAGAGGGTGAACATCTAGCCATGACAACAATAAACTTTTATTTCTCATTTTCAGTAGAATCAGGTTTAGGGGATTCTTCCTCATCAGCAGAATTATCAACATCCCAAGTGATATTCAAAGCGTTATTGCTACTTACCATAGGCTTATTCTTCTTATTAGCACAATCATTAGCTATTTGCCTATAACCTTGACATTTAACGCATTTAAAACCCTTTCAAGAACTAGTCTTTCTAGATGGCACCAATTTAAATTTAGTGTTATTTCCTCTCATCAACTTGTTAAATTGTTACAAAACTCAGAAGACAATTACATATCCCTTTTTTCAGAATCAAAATCAGATACAATTTCAACTTTTTTTGAACCTTTGAAAAACTTATACGGTTTTGAAGTTTTCAATGTAAGACCAGAAGATTTTGATTGACAATTTATAAATTCAGTCTTAAAGGTTTTGAAGTTAACCAACCAACTCATCAGCTCTCAAAGTTTTCAGTTTTTTTTGGATTCAGCAATTGCAAGAACCTTAGAATTGAAGTTAGCCGAGAGAGGCCTAAGAATCCTTTTCACAATCTTGTTTTCAGGAATTGATTCCACTAGGTCGTGACTTGAATTGACTATATTGTTCAATTTAGAATAAAAGTCATCAAACATCTCCTCTTCACTCATCCCCAACAAAGCAAATAGCAAACTTTGCATCTTAGGTTCTTTTACTTTTTCAGTTCCCTCATTAACTTTTAGAAGGATGTCTCATGCCTCTTTACATTCTCACAAGTGGAGATCCTATAAAATTCAAACATTGATACTCTATTGTCAATTGCATTCATTGCTTTATTGTTACAACTGCAAGCATAGGTTTCATCTTTGGACCATTAAGCCATTGGCTTTTCAGTAGTTAGCCCATCAACAGTAACAGTAGGTAAGGAACAACCATTTAGGACTATACGCGAAACCCCTTCATGTAATGATCTTAAAAAGGCTATCATATATGCTTTTCAATAAGCATAATTAATAATACCATTCAGCAAAAAAAGTTTCACAGTAGAAAAGCCTTCTTCATTGTTAAATTTTATTATAGAAAATCGCTTAGATCAATACACAATAATTTAGTATGATCCGCTCTAATACCAATTGAAAGTTTTAATGTCAGGGATTTATTCTAGATTATTATTCGATTACTATTCCTATGTAGTGGAAAAATAAAAGCAATCGACTATACATAGAAAACAATATACAATTTGATGCGGAAACCCAAATGAAAAAATACCACAAATTCAAAGTGAACAAAATCAATAACTAACTTCCGTAGTATAAGATATTTTATAATCCGATAGTCAATTTTTTGACATAAGGCATTGTAGTTGTTTTTGCTAAATCTTCACGACTTAAAGTCCCTCGATGCCCTACTATTAGTGCTCTGATCTCTATAATGAACAAGTCTCTACAGCGAGAAAACAACCTTCTAAGAGGGTGTATAAGCTACAAATCTTCTACGAAGAAGTCGAAGTATCAACCCTATAACTTAAAGCCTTTAGCCTAATATCTTATGAAAGCTCTAAAAGTAATATCTAATGAATTCTCTACTCAAATTATGGAGAAGCATGTGTTGTGTTGTCAATAGGGTTGAGAGAATCGCTCTTTGTTATAGCTCAATATTTATGCCTTGGAGTTAGAAACCAAATTTAAATAAAACCGGCAACTCTAGCACAAATAGAAAAAAAATCTATGCAAGTCGGTGGACTTCTTCCACATGGCGCTTGAGCTCTAATGAGAGCTCGCTCGAAAGCGTGCTTCAAACTTCTAGTTATTTTCTATCCATTTGTCAGGCTTAAGCGTGGTCTTCATAGGCTTGGGCGCAGTCGCCTTTGTCTAGGAACGCTCGAGCACGTGCTCCATTTTATGTATTCTTCAATTCAATACTTCTTGCGACATGATCAACAGTCCTCCATTCTTAAAGAAAATAAAATATAGATCAATGGATTCAAGTTTTGTCAAATACATGAATTTAACCAATACAAAAATCCTTACAACAATGCAATGGAACAAGCACAGCAGTGGTGGATGGAGCTCTCACTTTCTATTGCAGTCTCATTTAGTAGGATGATGGCTCATTAAAGTTACATATGATTGCCCATAAAAAAGGTGGTTTACATGGGTTAATTTGAGCATGATTCTTATTGGATCCCAAAGATTAGATCTGATCAATAACAAAAGAGGAGTGATCCAATGCTATTAATAACTCAATAACAATCATATAATAATCATACTCAAATAAACTCACATGTATGCTCAAATAAATTCACATGTACATCAACTTGATGCAAAAAAGAACATAAAATTCATACATGGCTTATTTAATAAAAATCATATAATAATCATATAAAAATTAGAAAAGAATCGTATAAAAATTATCATAAGAATCACGTAAGGATCCTTTTCAAATAAATCCACATATCTATAAATAAGAAAAATAAGAAGGTTGGGTCTGCACAAGTGTAGCCTTGTCGAAGCCCAGCCCTCGGGCTTCTTAAAAAATTTTCAAAATGTTAAGAATGCCCAAAATCAAACACTTTCAACTCCTAGCACCCATTTGGAGTTTTCAGAATTTCAGAATTCCATGGGCCTTTTACTGAAACTATATGTCAACCTCCACTCCTAAAAGGTTGGCTTCACGTACAATAATTTCTAATAGTTGGACTACAATTCTAAAGCTGGGCCCCAAGTTGCTACTGCTAAAAGCCCCATGTGCCACAATTTCAAAGGTGAGTCTCACATACCATAATTCTAATGGTGGGCCCCACGTTATACTTGCCCATGAACCGCAATGCGTACACGTGTTATGCCAGAGAGGGATTCTAGTATATATGAAAAAGATAATTTTAAGGGAAAAAAATGGTCCACAATACATAGAATCCTTTTTTTTTTACTACTTTCTTCATTTTTTTTCTCTTTTGCTAAGAGAAGGTATTACATTAACAGGAAGCCAAGAGATACAGAAATCCATTTAATTTGCTATAATCTTAACATTGTAGCTTAAAAGCTATAAAAAAAATAAGCAAAATTTTTGACAACTCCAATGGCTGTTGCTGCTTGATAGGGATGCCAACTTCCCAAGTTTCCAAGAAAGAATGCTTGAGTTTGAGTCTTGTAGTTCAAAAAGAAAGAAAGAAAGAAAAGCAAAAGGAAAAAAGAAGTAGTGGGGGGAAGAATCCTCCCTCTACTTGGGATGATTTAGGTTGGGCCTAAATCATGACAATTATGTGTGGTGAATGAGTTTTAACCCTTTTGCCCTAGAAGGCGAGCATCAGAGACTCTTTCCTTTGATTGGGGGAATTTAAGACTGCAAATTGGCCTGTTGAGCCCATGTTTGCCCAGTTTTGCATTGGATTTGGGCTGTTGTTTTTTGTCCACAGGATGTCCTTGCTCCTTTTTCTAGCAATATAGATAAATTACCAGTGTCTAGGCCTATGAATGGTATTCTACATATTCCGGAGTTGGGCGCGCTGGATTTGTTCTGACCAAATCTTGTCCAAAATCGGTCCGTTTGCTTTCGGTGTGAAACATGAATGCCCAATCAAACCCATGGGCCTCACAGTTAGGTTGAGATCACCGGAAGCTGTCAAGTTATGATGAGGCTTTGGCAGGTGTGCATGGCAAGTTGTCCACTGATGACATAGGAGGACCAATCACCATAAGATTTTTCTAATATAGTCTGTAGGTCATGGAAAGTACGCTGCGGATGCCTAGCTATTTGTCTTGAAAGAGAAGAGAAGAGAAGAGTAGAAGTGCGGGCCCCTCAATAATGACATCTGAGCCGTCCATTTCTATTGGTGATCTTCCCCCTTCACCACTGAAGCCTCACTCACCCTAACTACGAAAGTTTCCCATGCTTCTAAAACTGGCTCTATGAGTCCTACTTTTCTACACCCCCACCTTCTTTGAAACTTCATAGAAGGCTCATTCCATGTTCATGCACATTAACCGGACACTTCCACTTATTTTTGGCATGGTCAAGCTATCCTTAACTCTATTTGTTTGCATTAAAACATAGAGGAATTTCATTTGTACCATAGTTAAGATTGAATATCAAAGGTGAATTTTCAAATATGATTAGCAAATAACAACTTCTTTTGATTCTGTTTTCTTAGATGAAAATGTTATTTGATGGTTATTTTTGCAAATTCTCCTTTATCTTTACTTTTGACTATATATCAAAGTCCTATGTATTCTAATGTAAGCAAAAAGGCCAAAAGTTTGAAATATTTTGAGGCCCGCCTGGCCCAACTTGATGATTAAGATAAGCCTGTCATATTCATTAACCAACGCCTCCCCGTCAAGACAAGCATCTTTAATTAAATGTGCTTTGTCTCTTAGCCTGGACCTGACTCTGGCTCATGTTCTAAAATATTTGTTGAAGCAGGACATGAAGTTGCTGAGTTGAAAAGCGCAATTTGAAACCCTTATTCAAAGCTGTTAGCCGCTGTGCGAAGCTTCATTCATCAGGTAAGACTAATTTGGATGAATTTGAAAATGCGTTTGGAGAGAGTTTTATGTGCTTTTGATTTTTGTGGACACAGGCTCCTTCCCAGACTCATTTTGGTGACCCAAGACTTGAGCCGAAGCCCAGCTCAAATTACATTTTCATTAGGGTTGTAAGTGGGTCCCCGATCTCTGATTACCAGAAGGTTGCAACCCGTTAATAACCAGGTTTGAGTCCTTATTTAGGAACCAATAAGTAAATAGATTCCAGTCTAAACCCTATTTTTGAACCCGTGAACTAAATAGTTCCTGATCTGCTTCCGCATTGGTTATGGCCCGTGGACCCAAAACCCGATATATCACCCCAGTTTTTTGAAAATATTTCCTAAAAGTTAGCTTTCTCTAAAGCATTTTCTACACAAAGTCGGACCCGGATCCGAACCCTCCCCATACACACTCTCGGTTTCGATTCCAAGTCCATCCACTCCTTAACAGTTCCGGTTCTAAATCCAAGAAACTAGTTTCAAACCAGTTCCAGATCTGTCCTCTCACTAACGATTTTGATTCCGATTCAGAATCCACTATGGACCCAAACCGAAACCAACCATTTTGCAACCCTAATTTTCATTTCGCTGGGAATGATTGCGGCTCAGCCCAACACAAGTTGAGATAAAGGAAAATCCTAGACATTTCCATCCATTTTATTGTTGATTCGAGGGGATGTCAATTGTCTGGATAAACAGCCCTCCACCTGCAATGCTACATATGGTTCATATTCTATTATTGTATAGAGTAATGCCACTGCAGTATTATAACTGTATATTCTCAAATAAAATAACTATTCAATCTGCATCATTCACGTAATCGGATATCCAGGCATGGATCCGACCGGACTTGACCAAATTGATAATCGGGTCAGAAATGTGGGTCCATACCCACTTGCCCGGATCTTTTTGCATCAAAAGCTTTGGGTAAGCAAGCAATCAGTCCATTCAAGCTCATTTATGTTGTGGCAAAAAAGTTTAGGCATGAATTCAGGGCATTAGCCTCCGAGAAAGGTCCAGATGCAACCCTTTGGAAAAATTTTATTTATTTTATAGAAACCTTTAGAAATTGTTAAGGGCACTATTGTTAGATATGTTAAGAGTGAGCTAACCAAATTCCGGATGGACATTATCGCTGTCCAGACCAATACATTATTCAGCGCCAGAACTAGAAAATCAGGACAATGAGAATGCTGGACTCGACCTAGGTCCCTGGTCAGCCTACTTGCAACTCTATACTTGCAGGGATAGAGGAACATAAAAATCTGAAGTCCGGATCCGAGGTTTTAACCTAGCGATTAAAAGCGGTGGAACTCTGCATTGGGGAGTAATCCTCTCCATTAAAATCTTAACCATTCAAAATAAACACCTTCCATATATATGAGGAATCCTCAAATGTTACATTAATCAGGTTTTGTTCTACTGTTGATTTTTACGTTAGACAAAAGAGGATATTAAGCGGAAAAACCTTATAGATGTTCATTATACACGATTAGGCCTTTATTGAGTACATGGACTGATTTGGTCACCTGGCTTTGATTTTGTGAAAAAAAAATATTTTTTTTTTGTATATTGGGCTGAGTGATGCTAGCCCCACATACAAAAAGAAAAAAAGAAAACAAAATTGAGTTTCAACAGAGAAGAAATGAAGAATAAGAGAGGAGAAAGAAAGAAGAAGCGAGGAAGAAAGGAAAGAATAAAGGAAGAAGAAAAGAGGAGAAAGGAAGAAGAAGAGAGGGAGAATGGAAGAAGAATTCAAAAAAAAAAAATTTTTGAGTTGTTCTTCTTCCTCTTTCATCTCTTCTTCTTCCTCTGTTCTTCTTCCTTTCTTCCTCTCTCTGTTCTTCTTCCTTTCTCCTCTCTTCTTCTTCCTTTCTTCCTCTCTCTATTCTTCTTCCTTTCTCATCTCTTCTTCTTCATTTCTTCCTCTCTCTTTCTCTTTCTCTTCCTTTCTCCTCTCTTCTTCTTCCTTTCTTCTCCGCAAAATATTAGTTGTTTTTTTTTTTTTGTATGTGAGGCTAGCATCACTCAACCCAACATACAAAAAAAAAAAACAAAACAAAACAAAACAAAACAAAATTAGGCCCAAGGGACCCAATTAGTGCATATACTCAATAAAGGTCTAACCATGTGTAATAAATATTTACGGGGCTTTTTCCCATAAAATCCTCTTGATAAAAAGTATGATAATGAATATGCATACGATTTGTGTTAATCACTTTTTTTTAAAATCAAAGAGTCAATCCAACAATGGAACAAACTTAGATTGACATAAAATTTAAAGACACAACATATGTGTAGAAGCATATATATTGATTAGTTTGGATCTCAATAGGTGGGGCCTACTATAGGTTCCACTCTTGGATTTCTCTTGGTTAAAGCCTTAAGAGGATCCAGATTCTAAAATTCAGATAGGGGTTCTCAAAAGGGGGTTTTGATACAAAAGGCGATCAAATTGATACCTCTCGATTTATCTACTTACCATTGATTTCACGGATTTTAGATCCAATGCAATTAATTTTAAATCCTTCTCATTTTTGTTAGATGGCTAAACATGAACATTTCTCCCTATATTGATCCCTCGCATTTCCCACACCTTCCCTACGTGGGACTCTATAGGGAGTCACCGAATAAAAATCCAGACCATTCAAAATGAATTTAGAAAAAGCATGTGACATGGCACCTATGAGATTTAATTAGATGGGTTTTAAATAAAAGGAATGTTTCAAGATATTATATTGAAATTATTAAAGACGTCCATGAATGAGTAGTAACGAATGTGAGAACTACCTGGGGAATAAATGTGAAAACTACTTATGAAGAGACATGTAAGTTTGAGTGACATATGTTTGCATCAAAGGTCAACCTTAAGCCAATATCTCTTAATACTGATTATGAATAAATTAACTATTTATACTTAAAAAGACATACCTTAGTATATATTATTTACAGATAATATAGTATTGATGGATGAATCAATAGACAATATAAATGCAAAACTTGTGAGATGGGGGGAGATTTTAAAATCTAAAGGTTTTAAAATAAGTTATACAAAGACATAATATACGAATTACAAATTTAGTGGGCATGTATAAAGAGCGAAAACTACTAAGAGAATTAAAGCCTATGAGATACCACAAAAAGATTCATTCTCCTACCTTAGCTCGACAATTAATAATGATGGGGAGATTAGATAAGATGCCAAACATAAGCTAAAAGAGGGGTGGTTAAAATGGAGACGTTTTTCTAAAGTGTTTTGCAATTGAAGAATGCGAGTAGGTTTGAAGGAAAAATTTTGTAGAACAGCAATAAGACAACTATGACCTTTGAAGTAGGATATTAACTAATAAGGAAGTAACAGATACATAAAATGGATATAACAGAGATGAAAATGTTGAAGTGAATGTGTGGTAAAAGTAGAAAAAATAAAATTAGAATGTCCGATTAAGAGCATTTATGAGTAGCATTAATAAGGAATGAAATTAGATAAACATGTTTGAAACGCATACCAATAATGGTGCTGCTAAGGAAAAAAGTTCAGCTTTCAAGGATTAATGACCCACCAAGAGAAGAGATATGCTGAAAAGGGCATGAATGAAGTAGTAAAACATAGACATGAAGAAATATAACTTATCTGATAATTTTGCTCACCAATAATCGGAATGAAGAATTAGAATTCATATAACTGACTTCAACATAATTGGAACAAAGCTTTGATGATGATAATTAATCATGATATTAGACATGTGATCATCTTAGAGTGACACCAAGTCCTATTGAGTTTAAACTCTAAAATATGTAAATGGAGAGGATAATAATAATTTTAAAAGGTTTGATTATCAATAAGTGGGGCCCATGGTAGAGTTCAACACATCCCACTCACGAGAAGCATGTGGAAGAAACAAGTACCTACTTTGAGAGTAGGTGTGTAAAATGGCCGGAACTCTGCCGTGTTGGCTTGTGAAGCTTCACAGTTTGTGCTTGTACCGTGCCTAGGTTGGCGAGGCCTTAGCCCAGCACAACCCACAAGCGCGACTAGGGTCATACCATGTTGGGTTGTGCCCTGGCGGGCCCATGGGCATTCTTTAAAGTTTTTTTTTTTTAAATTGTCATTGAAACTTGTAAGAGGCTATAATATCACATTGAAACTGATATTTGACCATAAATTTACTCATTGACACTTATATGAGACCATAAATACCACATTGAAGCTTTTATAAAGCAATAAATACCACTCATGAAAAATTGAATTGCTCAATTTTCAAACCCTTATACTATAAATTGGTATTTTAAATACATTCACTATCCCAGTACCAATATTCATAAGTCTACCCCACCTACCAGTAAACTCCCTTATTCCCAAGGATCTGGACGATGCGTACTAGGACTCAGGTCGTGCCTTCCCGCGCCGCGGTTCGTGTTGTGATGGGGCTGGCCGCGGGCGTAAGTATCCTGGCCCAGCGTGGCCTGTGCTTGGGATGGGCTCGGCCACGCCGGGACAGGCCAAGACACGCTGACTAACGTGTTTGGCCTAGGCCCGGCCCAAACCACTAACCGGGAGCTCAGCTGGTTAAGGGACATCATGTTGCGAGGGTGAGCGAGTGGGTGGAGGCAGAAAAAAAAAAAAAAAGAACACACACACATAAGAAAACGCGGTCACCCATGAAACCTCTCATTTCATTTCCCCACTGAGATTTCCTCTGGTCATTTCATTATCTGAGATGACGAAAACGAAAGGTTGTGATTCATATATAAGATGGGTCATAACCCCACCTGCTGAGAAGACTGGATCTCATATGCATCTATAATTAATTAAATATATAAAAAAAAAACACCCCAACAAGAAGAAAATAAAAAAGTAGTAATTCATATGAGCACCTGTCAGTGAATCCTGTCAATAGAGGGCTTGAGCTGAAAACCATCGTCACTTCCTCTCTTTCTTTCTCTGAGAGCTTCTCAGCTGTAAGGAGATGAGAGAGGAGTTAGGAAAGAAATGTGAGAATAATCAACCATGAAAGAGGGAAAGCATTACCCTCACCTCACCTGCAGAGTCTCTGATGAGCTCTTGGATCGAAATGAAGAGAGAGAAGAAGAGATGAGACTTGAGAGATAAACCTGGCCATGGGTCAAGACCAGGGAGTGTACGATGAACAGACCAGTCAACCAGAGTGGGACCCACGTCATTGCACTTGATTGAACCCGTTGCAATTTAGATCTTATCCGATGAGGCCTTCACCCTTGGATTTGTTTAAGGAGGGAATCTAGGGCATTTCATTTCGTTTGAAAAGTCGTCTCTCTTAATCTGTTGGTCACCCACTATTTTAGTTTTGGAAAAGATAAGCGGAGTTTCATTAAAAAAAAAAAATGGGAACTTAAAACCGAGTTGGAGACCCCTTTTTCCTTGTTTTTTTTTTTAATTTTGTTGTGTGTTTTTCAAAGAAACCGAGTAAAGTCGTTGAAAGAAATCGGTGAGATTAGGTGTATATTTCTTGGCATTGAAATTGAATGAGTTTTTTTTTTTTGCATATGCCCCCCTAAAGTTTTTAATATTTGTTAATATATTCCTTTGGTTTCAGTATTTGTAGATAGGTCCTTACTTTGATATTTTAATACCTTTCATACCCCAAAACATGCAGATTTGATGGTAATGAACAACCACCATAAAAATTTTGCTCAATTTTTTACCAAATATCACTTTTGTCCTTATAACCATTTTGTATACACCCCTCTTAAGATTTCTAATATTTTATTAATAATCCCCACAATGTGGGTTGAATAATAAATCCGTTAATTTACCTCAATGCTATAAGCGTGTGACCTGCTCCACTCTTTTTTTTTTCTCAATTTTGATTAATGTCTGCAATCTATTTCCAGTCAGCAGTATGAGTGCAAACCATGTTTTGAATTAATTATATTTAGGATCATTTTAACAAAGCAAGTGATTGAATGGAGTTTCATTTAACCTAATATGTCCACTAAAAATCTTATATTTATCTAATTAGGTGACTTAAGAGTAAGGCCCCTTAAAACTAATTTTGTTCAAATCATTGTCTCCCCTAATAATACAAATTTTTTCTTTTAGAAAAAAGGCTCTTCAAAAAACCTTTTCAAATGTTTGAAATTAGAGAGATAACCGATACGAGAATAGAATGTAAAACATGAGTTTACGAGAATTATTATGCAAAGAAATGGGCAATATAAATTCCTAAAATCTAGAAGGCGTGCCTTCCCAGCTCTTAAAACCATTATATAGAGAGAGAGAGAGAGAGAGAGAGAGACATCCAAATATATTTTTAGTCACCCTTCTCACAAGAACTGCTCCAAAGAAATTTGATGCCAAAGGGACCTTAAGGTTTTAGAAAAACTAACAATGTGAAGAAAGAAAAAAAAAACTAAAAAAATATATTAATGTTAAAAGAAAAGATGTCACCAACTGCTTACCATGAAGAACCTTGTGGGCTTAATTGAAAAAAGAAAATTAAAGTGAAAAAAGTAAACAAAAAATCTTATGAATGAGAAGGGTTTTCTTAGTTATAAATAAAGATATGGGCAAAATTATCAAAATCAGCAAAACCTAATGACTTCTTCCCTTTATTGTCTAATGCACTTAATAAGGGATATGAAAGATATAAAAATGCCAAAATAGGGGTCTATTTACAAATATTGAAACCACAGGAGCCTATTTATAAGTATTAGAAACTTAGGGTGGTATATGCAAAAAAACTCAAATTGAATAGTAGAACTTCTTGATGAAATGAACTATAAAGAAAGACCTTCACTTTCTTATGTATTGAATTATTAGGGTGGTGGCTAGGTATCCCTTTTTCTATCTTTTGTTGATCTCATTTCCATAAATTAAAAAGTTATTTGATGCTTATTTTTGGGGATTCACATTTAATCTTCAAATTAGATCTTTATACTCATCCACAAATATTTAATGTACTTATTCAAATGATTAGTAGGGCCCTGCTGGCCCATGCAAAATAAATTCATAGGAACATTGCCATTTTAAAATTGGATTCATGGCCAAATTTGTTCTCCAGAAAAATAATTAAAATTTCAACACTTTTGCACAGTTTGATTGTTTCAGCAAAAACTAAATACCCACCTGAGAGTGAGTGGGAATGGCATAAGGCTTTAGGCTTAGATATGCTCACCACGTCTTGCATTTGAATTGCCTATATTTAACGGGCACCATTGGAGGGATTAGTTTCCTTGCATCAAAGACCTCATAAACTTCATGTTTCTTTGTTGGATCATTTCTAGAATTTAGGAAGTAAAGGTTTTCTACATGCCCTAAATCAAGGGTTTTCAACTCCTAGCACCCATTTCAGATTCTCATAATTGCGAAATTCCGCAAGCCCTCTGGTTAGATTAGATTTTTCTCTTTTTTTTTTTTTTTTACTTTTTTTGTCAATCTGAATTTCTAGAAGTGGCTCAACGTACCATGATAAAAAAAAATTGAACCCTTGTGCCACAATTTCAACGGTGAGTCCCACATGGCACAATTTTATAGGTGGGCTCCATGTTATAATTTTTAAAATGTAAGCCCCATATTAGGCTAGAGAGGGCAATGGGTTGGGTTTAAACTGTATCTCGCCCCAACTTGCTCCTATTAGAGATGAGTTTGTTAGTGTATTGGCAGGATTTTGGTGGAATTTGGTTTTTATACGCTAACATTAGGCAGGTTAGGGGCAGATTTAGGTTTTGGGTGCATTTAATCCACCCCACTCCTTATGTCTTTCACTTTATATATTTTGCAAGTGAGATTTTTGCATATGAGAGTTCATCAATGCAAGTGGTAATAAGGAGTGATACTTTCCTAATGTTATAGTTTTAAATCTTCCATAGCACCTACTTTTTTATAATTTTCAAAGAATATTAAATAAGCTGCTACCGGACCCGAATGGTGATTGTCATGGGATAGGTTTGAAATGACAACCATAAAATCTAACATGGGTGGGAGCCGGTATAATGCAATGCAAATAGCATTCAATTCATGTTTAGGTCTATCTAAAACCAAACCTGCCTTGCCCTCTTGCCATCCCTTCCCTTTCACTGGCCATGTTCTCCAATTTTTAGATGCAAGCCCTACCTAATTTATGAGAATTGCTCCACACAATTTTTTATTATGAGGCTCATCTTGTCAATTTCAAATACAAGCCTCATCTTTAATTCCTAAAGATGAGCCCATGCACCACTACTTCGAAAGGTGGGTCCCTTGTATTTTCTAAGGGAGGGCACATGTGCTACAGTTTTTAGGCACCCCACATCTCGTAATTGCTAACGGTTTCCAGTGTTGTGATTTCTAAACGTGGAGCCCACAAATTAAGCAGGCCCTATGTACGATCATTTTAAAAAGGTGCCGATTTTTGTTGTGATTACTAAGTGTGGGGGCTTGAGTCAGGATCCTCCACAGTGACATAGCAGGTCGGACATCAAAAGAGATTTCCTCGAATCCTGAGGCTTAGGTATTATAATTTCTAAGGTGGGCCTATGAAATAGTGCCTAAAGATAGCCCCCAGGTACAACAAATCAACAATGGATACATGGGCCTTATTCTATGAAATAGATAATTGATGGAATTCAGGATGCATGAAATTCTCAAAAAAAGAAAAATCATAAATAAAATGAGAATTCAAGAACTACATAATTCAAAAGCATTTGAAATTTTCAGACATCCTCTCTACGCATGAAGGCATGAATTTCAAAAATATTAATAAAGAAATGGGCCCTAGAATCTAACCATCTACAAACTCTAAAGTATAATATATTCATATGATTTACGACGATGAAATAAACTATCAAAATAAAAGTTGGCACTTTTTTTTTTAAATAAGCATCCTATCAAACAAAGAAAAACAACAATGTACAAAGCCAATTACAGAGGACTACTCATATCTAACAACCAAGACAAAATAATTCATCAGTCTAATTATTGCTCATTGAGTACTTCTGGTATTTTGCGAGATGATGGGCAAAACCATTGCAATTCATAGGGACAAACTTGAACTCAACCAAAGTAAACGACCTTACAAAAACCAAAATCTCTATGATCATGATCTTTAATTTCACATATCATGTCGCCATTGTGTAATTTACAAAGTTAGGATCCCTTTTTTTTGCATTAGAATATACAGAATTGAATGGATAAAACTATAGAAGCCCTTTACAAGCTCCCTATGCACGAACACCGCCACCATACCCAAGAAAACACAAAACAAAACAAAGAAGAAAACGAGGAAAAGAAGAAGCCAATGATGATGTTTTTGTGCTACACTAAATTCCTGTGTCTTTTTCTTTTTTTTAGTACCTCATCTAAAAGGGCTGGGATCCAAAAGAGAGCCTATACACGCAAGAAGACGGCCCACTCGTAAAAGAAAGTAACCTGTACACGCAGAAAGAAAGCCCATATATACGGAAAGAAGGCCTACAAATACAGAAAGAGATGACATACCCAAGCTTCAAACCCTGAATAGCCAAGTGGAAGTAGGCACTCCTTACTATTTAGGTGAGGAGCCATTCTCGAAACTCAAATGTTAGTTTGGATCTAAAACACTGCAGAGCGTGGTCCTCACCTGAACTACAAATATTATCCTTCATTAGACAACAACAGATCGACAACTGCCGATTACCAAAAGAGGACTTCTCAGAGAATACATGGCATATTGGCATTATTGGCAATTGAGGCAGGTGGCCCCTGCCCTAATAGCATGTTTGGTTCCACTTGCTAAATGGGATTTTTGGGCTTTTGACTTTCAACAAGCTCATAAGTCCAAAAAAGCCTCTTTTTTTATTACATTTGTAAATGACCTTTTTCAAAAGCAAACGTGAAAATGCTCTTTGGGATGAAGCAATAATCGAGCCACTTCGCTTTCTAAAGTGAGGTTTTACTTTTGCGGGCCGAGCCACTAGCCATTACCCAACACATGGCACTGGATTGATCCCAACAGACATTTGACTAAAGCTCTCTGTAATGAGCAAATTGCAATTGCAATTCATATGTATATGCAATTGTAATGAGGAAAAGGAAAATAAAATAAATTACAATTTATGAATACCTCTGGATGTGATTATAATACTTTTCTGATTCCAACCAATTTTCTCATGTTACAAAGATTCCGAAGGCTCTTGAATTTCTCATGTTTATAGTTACTGATTGTGAAAAAACAACCCCCTAGTTATCTAACAGTAGCTACTAATAAACCTATACTACTAAAATAGACTTGAACTTAAATATCATCAATAGTTATTTCTCTTCAGGGTTTATTTTTTTAGTTGGGACCTCATAAAATGACACCTCTATGATTTTTTCTAAGGCCATTTTTTTTATCTATAAGGCTCTATCATATTGTGTAATTTATTTTTTTATAAAGAATTTATATAAATTATTTGGATATAGTATATACCAAAAGCTACTTTTAGTATCTCTAACCAAACAACTTCAAATGCCTTAATCACTATAAAAAAGAACAAAGGTTGAGGCTAACCAAACAATGTTTTTTAAAACAAAGTTACTCAAAATAAGTAATCATTGGACAGGTACTTTATGGAAATCACTTTCAACATTTTGTAAGTCCAGCCAAATACACCCTTAGCAGTGACACCCCTGACTTTAATTACATGAGCTTTTCCTCTCTGGGATATTTCCAATTCATCTTGTGTCACAAATACAAGCCCAAGGAACGAACATAACCTACATGAAATAAGAAAGGGAAGTAATTTTCACCTGCCAATGCTCTTGCATACAAATTGAAGGTTTTAGGATCACCAAATTCAGAGCTCCAATCAGATTTTTAGATTGTTGTTCAATTAACAATGGTAAAAAATAAAAGAGCATGCAAATCAATCAACCACAACAAGACAAGGCACACGATTTTTTATATAAAAACCCTATGCAAGAAAAACCACGAGTTCTCCTCAGACCAAAAGAAACCAAGTACTAAAATGAATAGTTACAAGCAATACTCATAACCCTTTCCCGGTCTCCTCAAACTAAGGACTGCCGACTCCTCATTGTTCACCACTCTCCGCGCTAGATCTAACCACCTTGAATTCACAAGGTAAACGATCTTCTCCAAGAGAAGACAATCTTCTATCAAGAAGTAGAAGCAGAAATCTCTAGAACTTAAAGCTTTGGAACAATTTCTCCAATGACTGCTCTAAAAAAAAATATCTCTCAATTATATATTCTATGCCTAGAATAATGAGAGTGGCACTTAGGATTGAAAGAGAAACCCTTTAAATAACATAATTTTCGTATCTTAGCGTTAAAGTCCATGTAGAACCAAAATAGACAGTCCTGGCACAAAAAAGAATGAAGTCTTCTTACGAAATTGGGTTTTTCTCCATCATCTGATTGATCACACAAAGGATCCGATTGAGCATATATCAATTATGTCTGGCAAATTTTTATTTTCCAAATCTTTTCAGGTTCGATCGATCAATTATTGATCAGGCATGAATTCAGCGTAATTTCTACAAACTTCTATAGACCATAACTTTGTCAGTTGAACTCTGATTGACGCAATCTTATAACATACAAATATCTAATTGAAAAGTTCTTTCAAACGGTAGTTAACTTTTCTCCATCCAACGCTTGGTTTGTGAGTTGTGACCATTTTACTCTAAGATATCCTGAGAAAAATACTTCAATTTGCTCTCTTTTTTTAATTTCTTCACTTCAACTCATTTTGTGACTTACGCTACGGTCTATACTAAAAGAAATATCAAATTACAACTCAATACACTCAGAGTTTTATCTAACCCATTAATTAGCCAACCCTCATAATTCTAGCACAAATTCCCAAAACTTCAGGGGTCCCACTTTTGATTTTGGGCCCCTGCAATTTAACTTTTTTAAGACAAACTTTCGCTTGGAAACAGAACATGTGTGAATTAGGACCCATGTATGCATTAGGATCCATGTCCAACGTCCTCTCTTGCCAATCCATTCGTAGGCCACTGGTGAGGCATCACTTCAAGCAGGGATTAATCATTAATATCTAGTTGTAGCGCTGATTAAGGAACTTGGATAGAGCCAGAGAGATGTAGGGTGGGTTAATTGATGTGTATCCCCCATAACACATATGAGAGACAGAGAGAGAGAGAGAGAGAGAGAGAGAGAGAGTCATCCAAGGGGGCAAAGGAGGGAAGGTGTTCAAGTGGGAACCTCCTAACCACTCAAAACATTTGAGTGTACCAAACAATTTAAGTGTAGGTAGTCGTTCCTTGTTGTGTCCACCCTAGCCCTTAGATTGCGAAGGATAAGCTAGATGAATTGACATTTGGTCAACAACTTAGATATCCATAAGGTATACTGCTCCTACCCGATAAACAAATTGACTGATATAGTTGACCAGAAGGATCCACAAAGTGCAAACTCTAGGTTACCTACTGAAATTTCTATAATTCATGCCCAGTGGATACTTAGAAACTTCAAATGCTATAATTTAAGAATGTTGCTGAAATTTCTATAAGTCACGCCCATTGGTTATTTAGAAATTTTAAATACTGGAATTTAAGAATATTATTGAATTCTATCATTTTTTTAATTCTTTTTTACATTTATCCTTGAATTCCTACTTGAGAATCTTATGCATTCTAAATTTCATAAACTCCCCTATTTCATACATACAAGAATTATAGCTTTTATACATCATGGCCATGAAACTGACCTTTGCGAATTACAATGCACACTCACATAAGGACTCATTGTACTGGGGACTGACCTTTAAAAATAACAACATTGGACCTACCTTAAAATAATGGTATGTTGGTTCACGATTAGAAATTGGGTGTACGAGAGTTTCACTGGAAAGTCATTAGAATTCTTGGAATTTCGAGATTCATAGTACTACAGGGTAATGTAGAATTTACACATGGTCATTTGAGCATTTAAAAACTTCAGGATTCCAAATATTATTCGAATTCTACTGAAGAAATAGGGAATTCCATACATGAATTCTAGAATTTCAAAACAACGAAAATTCATGTCAAGAATGCTAGCAAAGAAACCAGTGTGCTTTTCCTATTTAAAGATCTGCTAATTACCTATCCAAAAAAAAAAAACTGCTAATTATTCTCTGCTAGCTTGACAAATAATTATAAGAAGAGTTTCATGGAACTTAATCTAAATTTAGAAAATATATCGAACTTAAACTAAATATAGAAAAGTATAGGAAGTATATGATCTAGGCTAAACTAGCTGGGATGGATGTGCTCCCCTATCAGAGATCATTGGCCCCAACCGACTTCATATTTTTTTTGATTTTATGAGTCAACCAACTCTACCGGCAAGAAAGAACGACGTCTTATCCTAACAGGTAAGATGTGTAGTTTTTACTCAAAGGTTAGGAGTTCGACTTGGCCTTCCCCCACCCCTTACGCACGCAAGTTTTTCTTTTCGTATGTGTGAAAAAAAGGAAAATAAATAAATAAATAAAGAGAAAAGAAGAAGTTCCTGCCTTTTATCCATGTTAATGCGTGGGCTATGTTGGCCTAGGTGGAATCTTTTGTTAATATACCCCAAGCCTTTTGCTTAACTATATATGTATCCCTTCTATTCATTTGCTTCTGATATTAAAGATTTTTCTCCCATCTTTGCCCGTTGAACTTGGAAATTTTCAGTTGGTGCATGATTGAACCACTAGGATCATAATATCAGTGTTATTTGGTCGATAACCTATCACAAGTAGGGCCCACAATTTGGAAAGCCTGGACTGTATAATGCATGCAATAAGTACTCTCCCTACTAACTTTGTAAGACTCTCCCTACTAACTTTGTAAGTTTAATTATTGCTTCATAATGCAATACTATCACTACTGGTAGCACATCCAGTTGACAGATAAGTATAGCAGAGCAGTGGATCTCATAGAGTCACAGTACAATTGAATCTTATCAAGAAGTGAATCACGCCTCCTTACAAAAGTCAATTAAACTCCCAATATTGCGCCTTTAATTGAGGTTGAGATCGCATGCTCAACCATTCATGAAGAGAGTCATGGAGATCCGATTGCTTCTTTTTTACTCCAAGAGTGGCACACGCAAGGAGGGAACCCACATCCGCAGGGTGAAATTCTCACATGCAAGAACCCACACTAGTGGAGAGTGAGAACTCACAAATTTGGGGAGTGGGGTAAACAAAGGTTGATCCCTAGTCATACCAGGTGAGAGGTGGGATTGCCAACCGTGTATACCCTTGTCTTGGAGATCCAATTGCTTCATGACTTGAAAAGTTGGCCTCGAGATATGAAGAAAATATTTAAACAAGCTACACTGAAAAAGGTGCACACTAATTACTCCATAATCAGTATAAAGAGAATGTTGAAATCTAAATTTGAAAGAAATAAAAAAATCTCATCATAAGTGGAACTCAAGTTGACACGAGCCAAGAACTAACTGAAATTTATTTGACAGAATCCAATATTATATTACACACTAATGTAGTTATTGCAGAAAATAAGCACTCATATTACCCTAGCTTCTCAAACTCCAAGCACTTCTTAGATTCATACACATCACCACTGGCCTAACTACCATTACCACTAATGCGATAGTCCACAATTACAACTACAATGAAAAACTTATAAGGTGAATGACTTTACTTCGTGCAGATATCAAATAAACAATATCCATCATTCCTCCTATCCAGATAACTGAGGTGTTATTTGCCCGTCCTTCCAGTAAGAATTCCAAAGATCATTTGAAATCACATCAGCCATTTAGAAATCACCATAAACATTCATGGGAGTTACACTAAATCCTCAATTGGCTACCTCCAAAATGGAATGAACCGTTATCAGCCATCGTGAAATCCCCGCAATCATTAAAGGAAGTTTTTAATTCTTCATTTGTCAACAGACAACCTTCCAACCATAAATGATCATTAAAATCTTCAATTTGTGACACTACAAACTGGGATCGGTCTTTCAAATCCCCAGAACCATTCATGTGAGTTACTAAATCTTCAGTTTTGAAGCATTCAGGAGTGGGGACATCGGGCGAGTTCTGCCCTAAACCATTCGAGGCCTGTGATTCAGACAAAAGAAAGATGTCAAAAAACTATATATGGTCGAAAGTAAATTCACCAATGCTACACTTCAAAGACATATTTGTTTGCATTAGAATATAAAAGAGTCCATGGTCAAATGAGCTCCGTGGAAGGATCATCAAAGTGGTGACATTTGAATACAATGGTGGACCATGATTTTTGTTTGAGGGGTACGGATCCAAATAGCAAATTAGGTTTTGAGAAATAACCCAAGGTTTTCATGCGGGTTTTGGAGCAAACGTAATATTCTTGTGTGAACTTTTAGAAGATAGAGACAAATTTTTTTTTTTAACTTTAGAAGCAAACTGAGGTCCAATGAGTGCAACCGCTCCCACTTGGATATACATAGTTCCCCCCTATGTAATAGCATGATGTGAGGATTGAAGGACATAAGTTACCAATATAGACGGGACCTTAACTTTTCAAAGATTTTAATTATTAGGGTGATGGCTAGGTATTCATTTCATATATTTTCTTTTTTTACTTTCCATTAAAGAGGAAGTTATTTGATTGTTATTTTTATATATGCTCCTGGGTTCTTATCTTTGAACTACTTATTGAATAAATTCCCAACGTATTCTTTGCAAACAAAGATGCCTCAAATTGGTTTAATGAAGAAGTCTATCACTCACAGTTGTCGATGAATGCAGAGAATTGCATGAGCCAATGCTTCCATCAGTTTCCTCGTTGTTCTCTTCATCTACGGCCTTACCAGTTTTTCCAGCAGCACCTGGCTTGTAGATCTTACAAAGAACTACATCGTCTCTCTGTAATAAAATCATGACAAGAGAATTTATATTTAGGGACAGAAAAGTGACCAATGATGATTGAATGATAATCTTTGGGCATTGAACATTTTCAAAATACTGCAAACCAAAATGTTAGGGTTTGGATTCATGTAAATATCTTTCCACTGTCATTCACTTTCCATGTATAATCTTTGTTGAAAATCCCATGAAAAACAACCCTTAGAAAAACCCATTTGTTGTCAAGAAACTTTCCTTTTGAACTGCATTTTCTTTAAGAGTCCCACCTCGGAGAAGTTGATAATGAAGAAGGCATTTATAACAAATGCCTTAATTAGTGCCCATGGTTGTGGCTTGGCATGCGTCAGGGGCTGGGCTTGGGCTTGGGCTTGGGCTCGGGCTCGGGCTCCTTCAACAAAAGGATCCCTTACTGGGAAATCCTTGGAATTCAATAAGAACTAGGCAAATAGGGCCTTTGAATTTCTCGACATTAAATTTATTTATCCATGGATTTCTGCCGAAAAGTATATTCTGTTTAGGTAACTTTAAACACTAACTTTAAACCTCATTCTATGCTCATGAACATAGAATGATGCACCAAACAAGTTTAAAGAGGTGTATAATAAATTATAAAAGCAATGATTTGTTGGAATTGTATTTCACATAAACCAGCCTTTTCAAGAGCTTAAAACAAAGCAATAAAAGGTGTAAGCAGTTACAGATATTTCAAAATCTTAATTCAGAAGTTAGATTCTAAATTTCAGAATGTGGATATGGAGTAAATTAAAAGCAATGATTTGTTAGAAGTGTATGTATTTATTTTTTCGCTAAGTAGCAAAAGGAATGTTGAGGTTTAGTTGTAAAGACTGTTCTGAAGGCCCTCTTTGTTCAAAAAAAAAAAAAAAAAAACCTTACAATAATACCGGTATAAACAACCCCACTGCAAATAGACTCTGCACTTTTGAAATATTATATGTTAGTTACTTCTTAGATACTTCTTAGAGATATTACGACAGAAATAAGAAAAAGAGAGAGATATTACGAGAGAAATGTGAGGATAGTTAAAATTTGAATTTAATGTTTCTTCTTCTGTTTCTTTTTCTTAACAAAGGTACAATAAATTATGTAGTCATTTGAAAGTTAACGGGATATGCTTGGAATGATAACCATCCCTATCCCCTTATATAACCAAGTCCCTTGTAAATGTGATTATTGGACCCCAATCGATGTGATACATGATCAGGATCAAGATGACAATTTTCAGCATCATGACAGGAATGTAATTGTTAGCAGCGAAAAATCTTTTGATAGTGGCGGTCTTTTCTTGCCGCTAATTAAAGTTAACTAAAAGTCATTTTTAGAAGCAAGAGTTGTCTTCCACTAATAAAATCATTGGAAAAGCTTAGATAGTGTCATCTAAGCCAAAAGCGGCTTTTATATGATGTCTCCCAGAGTAAACCTTGTTTTTACCAAATGCCCCTCTTGGAAAGGAGTGTTTCAGGCCCTTTTCCCTTTCATGATTTTGAGAATCCATTTCGTGATTTTTATATAAAGTAATTTAGACCTTAGTTTTGAACTTTTGTGTTCCTTACTTGCATTTTTTTTTAGTTATGCTATTTCTATTTATTTTGAAATTTTATTATTTTAGATTAATGGAATCATTACGCTACAAAATCTGAAGGTCCCAAGGGCTTCGGATCTCGGGGCGTGACAGATGGCATCAGCGATTTTTGAAAATTGATGAGTTCTTAATTCGGAGTTATTTGGTGAATAACCTATGCTTTTCCTTATAATAAATTTTAGTTTTCTATAAACAGTATTTTCCATATGATCTAATGATTCCATATATATATATTTACAAATAAAAGTCATTTGTTAAAAAAATGGCTGTAATTTCTCTTTTTTGAATTACAACTTTCATATTACTTTTTTTACATATAAATATTGACTGTTTGACGATGTTTTTTCTTTATTTTAAAAGTTGTAATTTCTCTTTTTTTCTTTTTTTTGTTTGACGATGTTCAATAAAAAAAAGAAATTATACTCTGCATAATGATAAGTTGTAGTTTTATAAAGATGATACAGCATCAAGTTAATTTATTTTAATCATCTTTTCAAAAAAAATTTTAATACTGTACTTTCTCATTTTTGCTTGTTTTATATTATTGCTTAATGAATTGTTTCCCATATTACTTCATTACTTATAAATATTGATTATCTTGGTATTTTAAAAAAAATGAAAGGCTTGGAATGTTTTGTTCTTTTCTGAGCATGTGCTTTATGTGATAAGATCCAAATATGAGTTTCACGTATTCTCCCAAATTGCAGAAAATTTGGTGGACCAAATTTCCTTTAACGGGAAAAGATATGTAACACCCTAAAGAGTTGCCACTGTAATTTGTTTATCTATGTAAGTGGAGGACCAGATTCCCTAAAGGTGGGAAGGATGTAAGTGATCTCCAATTTGTGATTTTTATTTAAAATAAGTTTAGACCTTAGCTTTGATCATTTGTGGACCCTACTTGCATTTTTTTTTTGCTACGTTATTTTTATTTATTTTGAAAACTATTATTTTAGATAAGTGGGACCATTGGACTGTGAAATCTAAAGGTATCAAGGCCCTCAAATCTTGGGGCGAGACAATGATACTTAAGATTGGTCTATATAGAAGTCATTTGGGGTCAACTTAACTACTTCAAATAAATATTTGGCTCCTTTACCATTTTAAAAATTCACTATATTACAAGATTGATTCACCATCAAATTAACTGATAAGTCTGGTAAATTTGTCTAATATGAGACTTTGAGCACATCAAACAAAGGCCAACGGAAGCAATCAGGGATCAATCCCCAACTGTAGTCATGATAAATAAGGACTTGGATAAGTGTTTGTTTGGGTATGCTGAAGCAGGTAAAAATGGTTAGGGTTTGGATCATTTGAACCCTGACGCGCACGGCTCAACCCTATAACCTATTACACCAGCACCACCTAAAAAGGGAAATTAAAAAACAGAATGAAACCCTACTGAAGTTAGTAAATCGATCTATCTGAACAAAAGAGAAACGATCAAAGAAGAAAAGGTCACATTAGAAACACATAAAACAAACAGAATATAGAGGTCTACTGTCTAGAACGTTAAAACATAAAATGGATTCTGAACTCACCACTTTTCTTTTACTGTTTTGACGCTTGAGCCTGTATTCATGCATGTTCCAGCATGTCTTCTTCTTTATTCCGTTATTGACAGTGAAATAGGTGAACGTCGACTTGTATCCACCTTGGATGTTCTCTTGCTTCGAGTTTCTCCAATAGCCATTTCCTGCTTTGCGCTCTACCCGCGATCCATTATTTAGTTGCTTTGGCCTCGTGTAGAGATACAACTCATCTCCCTTTCCTTTGTTGAACTTCCCTGCAGAATTACACGAGCACTTAATAAATTCAACAATACAAGAACGAAGAGAGTTTGATAATCAATCTTCACCAACAATCCTAGAATACAAAGGAAAGGTGGGTTTCTCTTATTATCACAACCACATGAGGTCATACTCACGTTGAAGATCATCTGGGCTATAGTTATAAAGCTCAACTTCTTTGAATAACGTATTAGCAAGTAAGTCGCCTCGTTCCTTAGAACGGACGTAAGATATCATTACATGATCATCTTTGTCATCAAAGTGATATCCCGGCGGGGCGTTTTCATTGTAATAATGAAAATCTCCTTGAGGTTTAAAGGAGGAGAAAGTTACATCCAAATCCATATTATCGTTGCACCTTTGTGTGTGTGTGTGTGTTTGAGAGAGAGAGAGAGAGAGAGAGAGAGAGAGAGAGAGAGAGAGAGAGAGAGAGAGAGAGAGAGAGAGAGAGAGCGCGCTACAAAAGGAGATTGACGGGTCTGGACATGGTGATCGGCGAAAAGATACAAAGATATAAGAATGCTGAAGTGAGAGACGCAAAGAAGGGACGGAACTCGACACAGAGACACGAAGAAGAAAAAGAAGCACACATACGGAGAGCGAATGATCTCTAAAAAGATACAATGGTTGGAGAGATAGAGATCAGAAGAAAGAGACCCACAAATTAAAGCTTGAAAGAAATGGATTGATTGAGATGAAACGAGATGGAGAGAGAACCAGTAAGCAGAACAAAAGGAGGTAAGTGCTATTTATCGTGGCTTCTGGCTAAAAATGGAAGCTTCAGTACCTCAACCATGATATGTCTTTGATACAGCTTGGAAATGAATGAAAGCCCAAGAGATTAGGGTCTTCTTTGCCTCTGAGAGCATGTTTGCTAAAACGAACAAAAGAAGCGTCCTAATGATCAGTGGGCTCCACCTGAAGAGTTGAATGGCTTTGATCTCTTTCATACGCGGGTCCCATCTTCCATAACCGTCGTTGTTTCTCCAACACTTCCGTTTCGTTTTCGAAAGCCATGAAGGGCATAGGCCGTTTAGGTTTAGGGCATGCGTCAGACATGACGAACGGGACGGTTAGAGCATTATTTATTTTATTTTTTCTAGTGGGTGTCAATGAGGCGTCATTGTCGTTAGGAAATACCGGAAAGAATGTTCTTTTTTATTATTATTATTATTATTATTATTATTATTATTATTACTACTACTACAATAACGGAAGGATTCATTAAAAGGAAAGCAGAGATACAAAGGGACAACGGTTTTTTTTTTCTTGGGCCTACTTGTTTAAAAGGTCGAGTATAATAAAATTAAATTGAATCTCAAATCAAGAGAGAAAAAGAGAGTTGAGGAAGTTGGTTGTGCAAAAGCATAAAATAGAAATATAGCTTTAGTTACACAAAATGACAAAAAAAATATTCTTAAAAAAAACATATATATAAATAAAAACTTTAAAAACATAAAATGGCCAAAAAAAAGTTTGTTTTTCTCCCAACAACCTCTACTTTCTTTTTTTCTCTTAATTTGATACTCAATTTTATTTCATTTTACTCCACCCTACAAATAAATAGGCCTAGGCAGGTTAATGCCCCAATGATATGTGGGTCCTACCCTCTGAGAAAAAACCTAATAAAGGTTTTTGTGTGTGTGTTTTTTAAATTCTATGTTTTAAAAAAAATTTTGTCGACAATGCCAGCGAAATTTTCTATCAACAATAAAAATAATACCAGACTGGTTTTCTTATTGATGAGTGGGAGTTAGAATTTTTGATATTTTGACAAGTCATCTTTAGGACCCATTTATCTTGTGAAATTGGATTTGTAGAAATTCTAAGACTTGTTTCCCAAAAGTAGTTAAATTGAGGCTAAAAAGTTGATTCTTTAAAAATAATCACAGAAAATCTCCCCTCAAAAGAAAATGAATCTGATGGGAGATGTGAACTGGATATCCAATCATCACCCTAGTAGGAGTTCAAATCTTAAAAAGTAAAGGGCCTATCTATATCTCCACCTTATTCCTGAACTTTTCTCTTTACTAATTCTTCATTGCTTCTCAAAAGCAAATTTCTATCAACACCCTAGGCTGTCAGTACTCGAGGATTTGAAAAATGAAAACTCTAATGGGGCCAACATTGGATAATGTTTCCTACAACAGGAATCCTCTTAATTCTGGCAATCAAATGCCCCTAGAATCCATACACTAATGTGACCAAAAACTCAATCAACTTGTGCCAGCATCGGTAAAACACGACAATAGAATACCTGGTGATTTCTTTCTTTTTTTTTTTTTTTTGCTTTCTCTTTTTAGCCATCTAGGACCCAAGTCTTCTGGTGAGAAAAAGGTCTCGAATGAGGCAACACGTCCTCAAATGAGGAAAGGTGGCCAAATTTGAACCATAATTTTGTAGGTAAGAACTAACATATATTGCTACTAAGGTAAGAAGCTGTTCTTTAGATTAAGTATAGTTACGAGGGTGTGACCTTGAGAAACCTCTTAAAAAAATATTTAAAAATCTAAAATTTTTTTAATTTGTTCACTTTAATCATTGCCGCACCAACCACATGAAAATCTTGGATCTACTTGCACCACCAAAACAAAAATCCTAGATCCAACATTGCCTGTGGTTACAGTTCCATATGATAGCCTTTAGTCATGTACATCAGTACATGGTCCATGGATAGCAATCATAATGCGTATTAAATGCTCAATTAATGCAAGTCATTATCATGCAACACTCAATATGACGTCTTAGGAAACATCTTTTATTGTGTAAACTACATGAATAATATGCTTAAAGAATGATATTCGCACGGAATAAAGAGACTTCTCAAAAAATTCCTATAACTTCACAACTAGATGTCCACATAATTGAATAAAACCCATTTAATTTGCTAAATTAGTAACATTGCATTTAAAAAGCAACACAATATTGACCAATCAAAACCAGTCAAACTCAGTAAAAATCAATTAGTACCTGCAAAAAGCAGCAATTGAATCTGTTGGACCTACTATTAATTATTTTTAAGTTATTTAATTTTTTGTTATTTTCTGCATCATGATTAACCGGGTTAAACTGGTCGATCAAATGAAGTTGGACCAAACCAGTCCACCCTTCTGATTGGCCCTTGATTCTGGCTTCTAAGACGTTGTTTTGTGGCTTCCTCATGCACCGCCAGTGTATGCATCAACACAGATATATTGATAGTTAAAAAGCAAATTACATCTGAATGATTATTTTATCAAACCTATATTATGATAATTAAAAAATTATTTAGTCTAATTTTTAATTATAATTTGCTCACAAGTAAAATTTTTTAAATCATATAATTTGCAATTGTTCTTTAGCTAGTCTTCAAAGCCTACTATTGAATGTTGTTGGTGGAAAGCAATACAAGTTCATCATTATTTTCATCATGTTTATGGATAATTTAATGACTATTATGAGTTAAATTGGGTTGAATACATGATTTTAAGATTTTGATGTTATGTTAATTAACTAATTAATATTATATTTTTTACATCATCATTTTGTCTGAAGAAAAATAAATGTTTAATTATTTTTCAAATTCATCTGTAAGAAAATAAATTTTGTCCCCTCGAAAAGAATATCATGGCTCTGCCACTTCATGACTTTACCTGAACTAGTTAGGGACACTAAACGCCCATATTATAAAGTGTGACTGCAGGGGTGTGTGTAGGGAGGAGGGGGGGTTAGGGAATCTCATCAAGTAATAACAATTGGACTGCTTTGATTGGCAACAGATCATGTTGCAGCCACAGGTACATTGGCAGACAGATTGTAGCCCAAAAGCCACAATCTGTTGGATGTTTTTCTCTTGAACTGGACAGGCAAATGCTCATTTGAGGCCCACCTTTTGGACTAACATATATAAAAATTTTAACCATATTTCCATCCAGCAATGGCGCTCACTAATTGGGATGATGTCGCGGCAATTATATGGTGAATGAGTCTCAAGCCACTTTTTGGGACAGATCTGCCCAGGCCTAAAACTGTCCAAAACCAGCAAAACCAGCCCTTTTACTTTTCGGGTCAAATCATGTCTGATAAAGCCCATGGGCATGAAAGTTTAGGCTGAGACCTGGTTCATCTGCCCTAAAGATGTTGTGTTAGGCCAGGCTTATGGAGTAATGGTCTGACGTCGATCATTCATCAATTGGAAAAAGGTAGAAGGACAGAAACTCTAAAAGCAGTATTGTTTAAATCCATCCCATGTGTTCCTACCAGAAATAAAATTAAAAAAGTCCGTCCCATGTGGGCTGGAATTCGACAGGGCTCCACCAATTGATGCCAGCCCTTCTCTCATCAGCAGGGGTAGAACCAGGATCTATGCATTTGGGAGGCCATTGAGTAAAAAAAAAATTCTTGGGGGGACCATTGCTAAAAACCCCTCTAAACTTGTATTAATATAAAGGAGTTCTTTGTAATTTAATCCTTGGTTTCTTTTACATAGCTATTCAGTGGACCGTCTACAACAGAGATTGTAAAGCACAGTTCATACCGCTTTTAAAAGCACAACACAAAGTTGATCATGCACGGTTGTCCTATCAAATATTAGAGAGCTTGAAATTTTATTATTCACTTAAAAAATTATGTTGATTAAAAGTTTCCGGTTATAGTCGAAAAATGGATAGTCATCAAATAAGTATTAAAGCTTCTTTTTGATCATTGAATTATGACTTTAGATCAATCCGCTAGGTATTTGTAGATCAGAACTGATTTTCATAAAGATAGTTGGACTCAATGCCCTTGTAAGTCCAGCAGGTCGCACAGATTGTTGTTTCCGCTGAACTTTACAAAGCTTCAAACACAGCTTCGTGGCTTTGCAATGGAGATATCAAATTAGATGGAGTAAATGGGAAGAAAGTCGCATAGAAATCTCCACAAGTGGCATCAGATTACTTTTCTACACCATGCATACAAACAAAGATATTGTAGGTGGGTCATGGAAATTACGCTGTTGATGCTATTTGTCCCGAAAGAGGAGAAGACTAGCCGGGCCGTGCCCCTAGTCAATAAGATCCGACCTTTCCAATTCTAATGGTGGCCTTCTTAGTTCCTTCTTCTTCAACCTTCACTCCATTTATCACGCGTCTAAAACTGGTTAACGAGTTTTACTTTTCTTCTCACTCATCTTCTTTGAAACTCTTCTCCATTTGCTAGGACACATTACCCCTTCTCACTCATCTTCTTTGAAACTCATCTCCAATTGCTATGACATTGACACATTACCCGCACCACTCACTTCTAAGTCACTTGGCCAGCCTTCTGATCATTAACCAACACCACTCCCTCAAATTAGCATCTTACACGAAATATACACTTATCTAAGTTGTGTACGTGATTTAATTTATTTCGCAAATTTTGGCACCCATCTTATCTCACCCAATGACAAATAGAAATTTTGAAGCCATTACAACAGAAATTCCCGCTGTCAAATCATTTCCATTTTGTACTCACATAGGTTAAGAGTAGCTTCCAAACTAATGGATTCATTGGCCCGCCCAGATCAGGCTGAGAAATACCCATGCCAGCCTTTAGAAACATAGGCCCATATCTGGCACAAGGCTCACACTTGTCTAGGCTTTCTATAACATGTTTAGGCTTTCTAATTATAAGTTCACTGAGTTAAATGTATTAATTATTTGGGTCGGCCCTGGCCCGGCTTTGGGTATTCTATTGCTTAATTCAGCCCGGTAAAAAATTTAGATCCAGGCCCCGACCACAGACTAGATTGGGCTAGAGTTGGCCCGGCCCTTGAGCACACTTATTCCAAACCTCTTGCCTTCTTGATTTGTAGACCACTAGATGGGACCCACAAAGAAGACCAAGCAAACTTATGAATGGTCTAGTGACTTCTTAAAAAGCTGGGACTACAAGCACTAAACTAGCAAACAATTTGCAATAATATAGATGAGATGAGAAAATCTATGTCTTAAGATGAACTAAGATGGGCCAAATATTAATAATACGCTTGCCTCTTTTCATCTAAGATTAATACACTTACTTTACTATGAAGAAATAAAATTAAACTAGAGATCACTTGTCCTGTGTGGACCTCCCTGAGGCCGGAAAATGGGCTCTAATAACCTGAGTTTGAAGGCTTTCAGGTAGAAGTCTGGACTTAGACCATTAACTATATGCTCTTCATTTCTTCGCCCGGCCCTGGCTCTGGCTTTGTGGGCCTTAAATATTTGTTGGAGGACATGGATTAGGGGAGTAGAAAACCCAGTTGGCACTATTGGCTTCGGTGTGAAGCATCCATTGAATAAATAAGGGCGCCACTCGGTCTGGCAAGCCTAACCGCTTCGGCTAAGAACAACGATGAAACCTAAATTTCCAAACTCGAGGACAAATTCGAACCCCAAGTGTGTGTGTGTATGTGTGTGTATGTGTGAGAGAGAGAGACAGAAAGAGAGAGAGAGAGAGTTTTCAGACTGAAAATCTTTTTCAGGGCCAGTGGTCAAATGGGTTAGATTTAGGCATTTGTGAAAGTGCTCGAGCGCCAGGCCCATCCAGCTTTGGGCCAGTTCTGGCCTTGGATTTTCACTTGCGCCAAGCCTGAATTTAAATTCTGGGCCTCCCAAAATATGGGCTGAGATTAGACTAAGCGAAAGAAAGCTCAAATACCAGCCTGGTCAAAACTAATAGTGCATATAATTTACTGAGTGATTTACCCAAACTAGTGGTTAGAAAGACCAAAAAAGTGATAGAAAGCTAGGCCCGATCGATAAAATGGCTAGGCGTGGGCCTAACATGTGTATGGCACGCAGGTGCAAGCTAGGCACTTAACGCCCTTCCCCAGAATGTGACTGCTACAGGCCTACATTTTTAGAGGCGGCCGGACCTAGATATGCCTCAACTCATCCCAGCGATGAACAACCCTAGGCATTTGTATCTTCAAAGGCCAAAGTGGACTAACATATTTTGCACAGATGTGCACCTGCTTTTAGCAAATGGGTGGGACTCGAGACAACCTCTTAGACTACGAGTGGATACTAAATGAGCTTGGCTTAGACAAGTTCATTTCCCTATATTGATTCAATAAAAATGTGGATGATCGTTGTAAAATTGGGATAAGTGTCAATTCAGTCAGGTATGTGGCTGGAGTTTTGATCATAGATAGACAGACCCCATCTGTATGGAACAAAAATAGGGTGTACAATGAAGAAAACAAGTCATGGGATAATTACCATACGAATGCCCTTGTACTTGACATTTGCCTAAAAACCGTCAATAAAAGGATAATTACTACACATCCATTCGTACAAAAAAGGACATCTTGCGAATGACAATTTTACTCTTAAAAAAATATGAGGAATTTTTGGAAAGTCCGAAGACAGATGGAGCTGAAAATAGTTTCAATTTTTTTTTTCAATTGGTGAAGAGCTGATAGTTTTTTTTTTTTTTTTTGCTATTTCAATTTACTCCATATATTTTTTGTTTTATTTTTAGATAGATTGATTATATATCAAGTTTATAGATTGATTATATATCAAGTTTTATCCATGAATTATCAAAGGGGAAGATTGTAAGGATTTATGTATAGATTAATTCATGGAATGGACAAAGTTTGAGTCCATTGGTGTTATACTTTATATATTTTTTAGTATGAGTCGCCGGATGAACTGAAGTAAAGAAATCGAAGAAAGAACGACAAATTGAAATATTTTTCTAAAGAAAACATAGTTTAAAAAGGTAAAATCTCACAAACCAAGCATTGGATATGGGCAAAATGCCTACCGTTGAAAAGCTCATTTGAAGTTGATATTTGTAAATCCACAGATTATGTCAATTGGAGCTAAAACGATAAAGTTATGGACTTGGAAAGTTTGCAAAAAATTGTATTGAATTTCATCCAATTAATCGGACAGACATCCAATCGATCTGACCTAAGATAGTAGCTTAATTCGATCGATCAGGAATTGTACAAAAACCTACCGACTTGCACAAAAACCTTTCTTATTTGCGCCAAAGTTATCTGTTTTGTTCCTACTTGAATTCTAACCTTAAGACACGAATTATGAGTTATACAAAGGGGTTTCCTCTTAACTCTAAACACATATCTCATTGTTTTAAATATAGATTACTTATTGGAGATGATATTCTCTAGAGCTTCTCCTTGGAAAGTTACAAGGCTGAAGTTTTGTTCTAGAGATCCTTGTCTTCTACATCTCTTTGTAGAAGATCTCCTTCTAAGCACATAAAATTGTTCTAAAAATCCAAGTACAATATCTACAAGGCGTCTAGGTGCTTGGATCTGTAACAGAAAATGACAGTGAGTCATTGCAACGGGGTGCTGTGCAATGAGAATCACAAGTCCTTAGATTACGCAAGAACTGGCTAAATGTTGTGAGTATATCTCTTGTAACTGTGGTATGATTCATTTTGCTTAATTTTACTCGTGGTTTTTTCTGGGTTTGGTTTCTAGGTAAAAATCACATTCTTACGATGTGTACTTGTGCTGATTGATTTTATTTCTGCTGCATAATTGTTTATTTGAACACATATTATTGAGATTTATTACATTGATCCATTCTAGAGGCTCTCCCAAAAACCTTCAAGATATCGAATGATACAATATCCTATTGTTGTAGGATATTACATGATTCGATATACTACAGTTGTATGATATCAAACGTAATGTAGATTTTCACATCTTTTCCTTTCTACCGAAGAAAGGAAAAATATGATTTGCTTCAAAAATGAGATAGAGGCCATATACCTCTTGCGATGACTGAAAATAGATGATCTCTAGATGATAGAAAATGATAGAGAAAGACCCCCAACTCTAGAATCCAAAAAAAGCTGCAACAATGAAGATAAAACAAAGTTTCACAGTGAAAATGCGCTTGTGGTTGTGGGAAGGGGTAGAACTTGAGATATCCTCAAGGGATATCACACTATTTGATATTGAAGAGTTGTACGGTATCACAAGTTTTAAGGCAAGATCATCATTTGCAGAGCATTGTTTCTTGTATGAACAGTTGTGTGGTAATTATCTTTCTGTGAATAATTTTTGGGTAAATATTGGATATAAGGGAATCCATACAGTAATTATCCCAAAATTCATTAATCTTATCCCTACGATTGTCATCACTGCTACCATTATTTTAACCTTTTCCAATTGATCTAAGGTCATCTTATTGTGTCCACTAATCCCTATTAGTAACTGTAAAACGCTGAATATAATGTTTATTGAGACCAAATGTCACCACCCCTAAGCATTTGCGAATCTTTGGGTTAAGCGTTAGATAACTTAGGTAAAAGGCCAAGATATCTAAAAACAACTTTGCTTCATAACAGAGAGGTCAACCATAAAAGTTATTTTCTCACTTAGCCAATTAATGAAACATATCAAGAGAAGGGAGAGAAATCTTTATATGGTCTTTATTGATCTAGATAAAGTGATAAGATACCTATATATTTGACTTGGAGACTTTTAGATAAAAGGAGCGTTGGTAGAAGTTAAATTGAGATTTTTAATAATATATATAAGGGAGTATAAATGAATGTGAGAACAACTATTGAAAGACAAATAAGCTTTGCATCAAGAGTCAACTTTACCCGATTATCTCTTCGTCTAATTTGCTCATATTCAAAAATAGGTATCTTAATATCTTCTATTTGCAAATAGTTCAGTGTTGGTAGATGAATCAAGAGATGATATGAATACAAATCTTGAGAGATAGTGGGAGGTTTTAATATTAAGAACTCTAAAATAAGTTGTACGAAGACGAACCATATGAATTGCACTTCAATGTGGATGTGCAAATAGATGAAACTCACATGAGATTTCAAGCATAAAAATATCAGAAAAAGACTCATTCCAATACTAGGGGTGTTCATGGGCCGAGCCAGCTAAAGCATATTCAGGCCTGGCCTAACTTTAAAAACACTAGCCTAGGCCCTTCTCAGGCCCGATATGGGCAGTAGAAGTTAGTACTGAGCCCTCCCATTTAATCAATCGAGCAGGGCCAAACTGAGCTTTTTATCAATTTTGTAGGCATTCAAGCAATTATTTGGACTAATTAAATTAAATTACATGCATTCCATACACGAGCTGAGTCGGGCAAGGATTTGGGCTTTGCATCACTTAATCCATGCCCGGACCAATGATCAAACGGGCCCTAGCTAACTACATATTCAAGCTCGACTCAAAGCGAGCTGGGCCTAGATCGGGCTCGAGCTGGCCCTGTCCCTGAGCACCCCAATCCAATACATGGCTAAATAATTAGTAACAAGGGAAAGATAGATATGTTGAACATAGGATAAGAGCAAGAAGGTTGAAGTAGAAGCTTATTTTTGGAGTCTTTTATGATTGGTGCATATAAATATGATTGAAAGAAATTTTACAATACGACTAAGGTAGCAATGACCTATATGGTAGAATATCAACCAATCAAGCAAAAATGCATGCGCAAAATAAATGTAACAGAGACAAGAATGTTCATATCGAAATCTAAAAAAAGTAGAATCAGAAATTAGTGTCTTCAGAGCATTTAGAGATAGTATCAATAAATGATATATTAATATAAACTCATTTGAGATGAGTTGCATATGTCAACGGAAACCAACAATTGCGGAATTGAGAAAAAGTATTTACGTCCAAGTTGATGTCTCATAAATGCAAAAGGATAGGCCGGAGAGGACATGGATGGAAGTATGAAAAATATATATGAAAAAATAGCTATTTATTGGAGAATATGAATGAAGATGACTAAAACGAAGAAACAGAATTCATGTAACTAACCCAATATAGTTGAAATAAGTCTTCGATGATGATGATGATGAAGATGATAATGATAAACCACCTCCATTACTCTCAAGCGCAAAAACTTTTTTAACCTGGCCCACTTGGGATTAAACTGAAAAAATTAATTCAAGTTTGATTGACTTGGCTTCAAAGATGTTTCATAAAAGATGCTCCTGTTTAATCTGACATAAGTTAGGATCAGGGGTGCTTTTATCGTTTTACTACAAAGTATAGGAATAGTCATTAATAATTGAAAATCACCCTTAATTTGTCTTCTGATAAAGTTCTTTGACCGATCGAGATCTTCTGATTAATAGAGGTGAATATTTTAAACATTAAATATAATGGCTAATAATCATTAAAAGGGAAATTGTAGGTGATTACCTATAAATTTCCATTTTCTTAAAATGGATATGGTTCTTTGTTACCCATCAGAAAAAAGGTCTTTTTGCTTCTTTTTTTTCCCCTCCAAAGGAAGTTCATTAAACAAAAACAAACGAACAATACAATAAGGCGAAGAACAAGCAGACAGCAAAACGAGCAACTAGCAACTAAACAAGACAAAGGAAAGAGGTAAAGGATTGATCATAAATGGGACCCATGGGCAAGGTACTAATTGCATAGATGGAGGGAGCCCAGGAATCATTGGTGTCTGTCTATTTTTGTAACAGTATGGAATGTCTAAGCCAACCATCGCGCCTGATCTAATAATGGACAAGTGCCAATAAATCAGACATATCGAAGGGCCCTCAGTTCCTCACTACTGAATTGGAGAGCAACCAATTACACATTTTCGTTGTGAATAGACACATGTGGCTTTTTTTTGAGCCAATGGCTCACCAGATAGAAGGGATCTTGCTGGTTAGCTATCTAGCAAAAAAAAAAGTAAGGTGAAACTGTGGCTACTGGAATCTGATCAAAGGACATCAAATTGACGGTTAAGATCCGCACCTCTCTTTATCTACATACCATTCAATTTGTGGACTTTACATTTGATGGATTTTGACTTTCATGCATCCGTTTGGGTCCTGGCCCCTTAGCTAGACCACCAAAAGGGAAAAACACATTCATGCCTCTTTGTTTATTTGTTGGAGGGCCTCATGTCACTGTATCTGACACGAGGAAAGTGAGTCCCACGAACAGGCCACGCATGCATTTAAAAAGGAGCCTGGATCTCCCATGGCAGCTCATGTTACATGCTTCTCATAAAATGGGTCTTCAAAACTCTAACATGAGACCCGTATAATGATAATATAGACTATTCAAGATGAATATCATCCCTACCTTTGATATGTCCCCAAGATTCAGTTCAATAGAAGTGGATTTCGCTGTAAGATTGAACTCATACTTGAAAATATGATACTCTTGGTTTCAGTCATGTACTTAATCGGACGGTAGAATCCACTTTTATGAAACTAATATTTGAGGCTCTATCACTAGAGGGGATACCGGTCATCTTGCCGTCTGATTGTGTGTAGATTCCCTCCCTCCACATATGGGTAAAGTGTGCAGGCGCATCAATCCTAACCCTTCAATTTAGAACTCTTGGAAAGAAATGAATGATCAAAACGTCCAGCCAGGGACCCAACTCCCAAGACCTCTTGTTTTATTTTTCCCGTATAGAGATGCTTTTTTCATCATCTGAGGAGATAATGAAGAAGGGTACACCATGTGGATAGCACCCCACTGGATGTACGGCCTGGATCTCATTCGCATCTTATTATTCATGGTAAAAATGCCACCAAAAAAAGAAGAAGAAGAAGAAGAAGAAGAAGAAGAAGAGTAATTCATTTGAGCACCTGGAGTATGAAGGTGAAGCGTAGATTGTCACCCCAAACGTAAGCCGCTGCAGAAAAATTGTGAGAGAATCCTCTCCCTAAAGAGCTGCTGGAGCTGCAAAAAACATCCCCCATTTCCTCTCTTTCTTTCTCTGAAAACCCTTTCAGCTGAAAGATGATGAAAGAAAGAATAAGAAGAAAATGTGGGAGATTCAACAATGCAGGAGAGAAAGCAAACACTTCTTTTGTTTTACCTGCTTGGAACGAATGAAGAGAGTGCAGTAACAGATGAGACAATTGGACCTGGTCATGGTCTAGGCGCGTTTAAGAGTACGGTGAGCCGATTAGTCTATTACAGTGGAACCCACTGATCCAGACTAGAAACAGTTGAGCTTTGCGATTGGCCATGGTTAATGCAAACAGGGAATCCAAGGGCATGATCACATTATAATGGCCGGCTCCTAGTTGACTGACCGACTTGTTTTTGTTTTGGGGTCAACCAACATTTCAATTTTAAAATAGAGCAGGGGAGACGGGATAAACGTGGAAACTTTAGACCGGGTTGGGTCGTCAAATAAATATATAGAAGAGTTTTTTTAAGAGAAGATATCAAATAAGGCATTAAGCTTTTGCCCTATTTTAAAAAAGGACACAAATTTTAAACCTTTTCAAACTAGTCTCCAAATTTTTCATGAAGTTTTCAATTAAGAACATCTGTACATTTAAAGCTATTTTTTAAAAACTTTTTTCTTCAATTTTCTAAATACCTAAATTACCTTTTATTGAAATTAAATCCTTATTTAATTTATCTATATTCTTCTCATTTCCTTATTCAAAGTCCTCAAGGTGATCAAGGAGAACAAACGCCCCCATAGTAATCACCTACATGTGGTGGCCTCTGAAGCCAAGACATGGCTTTAAATTATTGATAATTTTGTTATTTTAAAAGAATTGAGGGAAAAAGTTGCTAAGAATTATCTTTAAATTACCAGATGTCCTTAATTGAAGATTTACTGAAAATTTTAGGGACTATTTTGAAAAGTTTTTAAACTAGTGTCTTTTTTTTAAATAGGGTAAAAACTTAAAGCCTTATTTAAAGATTTACCTTTTTAACGAGTCAGACCATGTGTGCAACTATTACACTGTTTTGGTGTAATACCAGGTCTCTAAAAACTCCACCATGAGGGCCATAATAATAATGCGAATGGTCTTTTTGCCCAAATAATGTATCCTCAAATTTTAATTCAATATGAGTGGGTCTCATGGTAATATTGAAAGCATGATTGAACACGTGACTAGGCACTGGCATGGCCTTGTTGTTGATATGTCAATAATTACATTTTAATCATGTGTGCAATAGATGTTGGGAACTACTTTTATTAAACTAATATTTGAGATATGAATGGTGGGGATGACATTCATTTTGTGAAGGTCGGATTATCATTATGTGGGTCCACCAATTTATCTTTTTAATGGTGTGGAAACCTCTGACCCAGCGTCACAAACATTGTAAGACAGAAGATAAAACCTTGGATACATAGCACCACCTCATAAACACCATGCTTCAATTAAGGCCCTCAAATAGGATTCCAAGCATGGACCTCTAGAACAATGCTAAATGCGACAGGTGATTTTTAAATATATGAGGACCTGTTACACAAAAAACAAGTAATAGGTGTGACATTACTCTTTTTTAAATATATGCCTCTTCAAATTTTTGGGGTTTTTAAAACGGGTCATGTGGATTGAGTTTTCATTGATATACCAAGGCAAGCCTAATGTTTTTAAAAAAAAACCATGGGGGAGATGCCGCACCACCACAACCCCACCCCCACCCCCCACACACCTCTTAACCACATGGCACCCACTTAGAGAAGAGAAGAGAGATTCATCCGAGAGAGGATATCATAAGGAGGCAATACCCTCAAGGAAGATAGGGTTTGTCTTTTACTATGGGACGTAGACTTCCTACCTGTCTAGGTCAAAAACTGATGTCATTTCCTCTTGCGTAACTCTTCATAACCTACTCCTGAGGTAGAGACGATTCTACAACAGAGAGCATAGTTTAGTGTACTTTATAACTTTTTGAAGACTTACAATTAGGGATGCCAATGGGTTGGGTATAAATAGAACCCGCCTCGCCCCGCCTCGCTACTATTAGGGGTGGATTTGAAAGTGGTTTTTTTTATATAGGGCAGGTTTAGGGTTTGTTGACCAAACCCACCCCAACCCAAATATATAATATTAATATACTTACTACTAAAGTAATAGGCAAAACTAATGTGGTGTAAGTATTTTTGGGCCTTAACAGAAGGCATATGGGAAGAGAATGTGGCATATTCTAACTCTACTACACACATTCTCATCTATTTTTACCTATTTTAACAGTTTTACGCTTTAAGTTCTATTTGACCCAATCAAATGGGGAAGGTTTGATATTACAATAGTGAGCCATTACAATGCAGGGCAGGTTTGAGTTTACCTCAACCCATACCAAACCCTCCCTATTGCCATCCCTACTTACAATCACTCTCTCCTAATTGGACAAGTAATTACAACAAGGGTTCCAATTTTAACCTAATTAGAATATAGAAAGGAAAACTTTGAGTTAATCATTTAAATCAAATTCTATTTGGTGTGATTCCAACCCTCTTGCAAGCTCTTGTGTTTGGATAATGTTTAGAAAACTTTCCCCACTTATTAAGCTTGGTAGCAGGTTAAGGCGGTGGTTCAGTTGCTTTAAACCTTGGGTTTGCTTCCCAAAGTCTCAAGTTCTACTTCCGCCCCCTAATATTTTGTGCGCGCCCACATATGTATCCCCTATAGAGTAGTCCTTGCTCATCAGAGTCGAGCTAGAGGCCAAATGTTCGAAAGCTGAGCTTGCAGGAATACCTTAGATCATTAAAAAAAAAAAAACAAAACAAAACAAAACAAAAGCTTGGTGCAGGTGGCAGAGAGGAAATGCGTATCTCATCAATTTATGGCATGATTTTTGGTGGGGCAACTCCTTTATAGCTAACCGGCTACCTTATCTTCCTTTCCTGCTCAACCCATTTGCCAGCTGAAGTTCAATCACTTATAATGGAGGCTTCTCAATCTCTTTTGCTTAACCAGAATGCATTTAGCACCTTATGTAACACCTCACCCTACACATATGCATGATATTGTCCGTTTTAACCCATGAGCCTCACGGTTTTATTTCTAGTAGGCCTTATGCAAAGTAAGAGTATAAATTCTATATATAAGCCTAATAGCTTTCCTCTCTATAGTCAATGTGGGACTCGATTACATCACAATCCACCCCCCTTACTGCACATCTAAGTGCAGTAACCTGCCAATCCATGTAGCCTACTAGCCCTCTTGGCCCGACTACTTGCACCAGACCACAGCAGGGATCCACACTGAAACTATTCGAGAGTCAGCTTTGATACCATTTGTAACACTCACCTTATACGCATGCATGATATTGCCCGTTTTAGCTCATGGGCCTCATGGTTTTACTTCTTGTGGGCCTCAACCCCCCAAAAGGCCTCATACAGTGTAAGGATGTAAGCCCTATAGATAAGCTCAATCACTCTTTTCTCTATAGTCGATGTGAGACTCGAGGACGTCACACCTTTTCTTGGAAGTCTCAAAGCAATGGTATCCTATCTTTCAAAGTAGCTTGGCATCTTCCCAGATCGAGATACTCCTCTGTCATCTTGGCTTCTCTCATGTGGAACAAGTTTTGTCTTCCCCGCATTTCACATTTAAGTTGGCGCCTGATGCAGCAGAGAACCCTTACTCAAGATTTGGCTCAATTAGTGGGGTTCTCCATTGCTTCAAGGTGTTGTCTTTGCAGGAAAGCTTCTGAATCTACTCTTGATCTTTTTTTTCTCTGCCCTTTTGCTATAGGGCTCTAGAAATAGATTCTTAGCATTGTGAGAGCCCAAGTTCCTCTAACCTTCACCCAATCGGCTATCTTGATATCTCTTTCAGCAAACTGTGATGCTCTTGTCAGAAAAGCTTAAACGTCAATTTTCCTTTCAACTATATGCCTCTTATTGGCAAGCATGACTGGCTCTTACATAAGGCAATCAAAGCCTTCGCTTCAGGCCCCCAAAAAATAACGCAAAAAATAAGGCCCCACTTATTTTGAAATAAATAATCATATGGTTCTTCCCTAAAATCTCTCATATAATTATCTATCTAATTCATTTACATGGTTTCACCATTATCTAAATTTTCAACATAATCTCATGCATAATTTCCATATCCACACTTTCCAACTTTTATCTCACATTTTACTTTTACATTGTCTACACCTAATTCCATTTAAATCTGGATAATCGAAACTCATCCAATCTCATTTAAATCTGAGTGATCAAATCCTATCCCATAGAATGCATCTATGTTAAATTTAAATGCCATCATCTACATATATTGAATATGTCCAAAACGCTCTTGCTATATAAAAATTTAATTAGTAATTTCATATCAAGAAAAGCAAGAAAAATAGATTTTAAATAAAATATTTATAATGATATTTAAAAATAAAAAAGATAAAACTACTATGCACATGTTCCTCACACTGTGGTGAAAGATATTTCCATTTTTATTAAGTATTTATGTGTAAATAGACAAAATCATTACACATCATGACACATTTTTAACCGTATTAGGTTTAAAAAGGAAATTATTTCTCACCTTGTGGTGAGGGATGAATACATAGCAATCTTTCTCAATAAAAAAAAAACATCACTTAGAATTGTCGCTTTAGTCATCAAATTTTATTGAGCCGGCCTGTTGCAACGCATGGAATGAAGAAATGTTTGATGGAATTCTTCCATCTCAGTCAAAGGTCAGGAAATGCCTACATCATCTGCTGCTCGTCTCCTTGAGTAAGATTGCCAAGCCTATCCATGGGCATCAACTTAAAAAATTGATTCATGTTTTTGGGAGTTCAGACTCATTGACTCTTCTCATTTACTCGATGTATTTTTTTTTAGGTTCCTCTCTTGAGGACCTGGGTATATCTCCTCTCTCTTTTTTTGTGCTCTTCGGTCTCCTCTGGTGGTGGCCTCTCTGGCCACTTCTCTTTGAAGTCTATGCTTCTTTTTCCTGTTTCCAAATACAATTACCCTTTTAGAGAAAAAAAATCTATTAAATTTATTTTTATAATTGGTTACAAGTCATCTATTCTAAGCCCAAACAGATATTGAAAGTAAACTCAGCAGACAAATCACAATCAATACCTATTCTTTTTTCTGTTTTTTTATTTTTTTAAAAATAAATACCTTGGATTTGATGTCTGCCAACATTTTATGAATTTTATTATCATTGTGATGGGTCAATGGCTCCTACCCAAATCCTTTTTTTTTTTTTTTTTTTTTGTTCCGTTTTTGTTGACTGCTGACTCGACCAAGTCTGCCAGCAACAGCACATAACGCTAGACACCAAAAAGCAAAAAGCAAAAAGCCAAAGTTCCTGTCTCTTGACCATGTCTATGTTGGTGTTTTTTTTTTTTTTTTGTTAAATATGACAATGTTGGCTATACTGGCCAAAGTGGAAGGTTATGTTTATTAGAAAACGCGCCCCCCCCCCCTCTGTATATATATATATATGAAAAATATTATTATACATCTATCTCACATATGATGAGGGATGCTTTCAATTTTTAAAAATATTAATGTGCAAAATGATAAAATTATCATACTTTATATACCTTTTTGACTATGTTAAGTCCAAAAAAGAAAATGTTCCTTACCATAGTGTAACGGTTAGATGCAGAGTAATCTTCCTATATATATACACTTTCTTTCTATATATATAGGACTTTAATCCTATGAAAAATATCCTCACACACATTCCATGAGAACTTTTATGGAGCCTACTTGATGAAAATATCTATGTGGGACTACCTTAAATATCAATTTTAGTCCCAATCACATGTCCCTAACTTCTTCATCCGTGGCCCATGAATTTAGTTTATTCGGATTAGTACATATATAGTCAATCCAACGTCTCTGTAAATTTGGATTTGACCAAAACTTGGATCGTGTGACTATCAGGAGGTCCCTGTGTATTACCATATTTGGATTTGGTGATAGATAGGCTTACCTATACTTCTCACAAAACAGTGGTAAGATCTAGTTTTCATGGGATTATTTTCCATATATATATAGTAAAATTCAAGTGTGAACAATTCTCATGAAGTTAGTGAGAGAACTTTTCAAATAGGCCCCCTTTGTGGGGGGGGACCAGGTCAATGGAAAGATTCATGCGAGACCACCTTAGATATCGAGTTTGACTCAATCATATGTCTTTAACATTTTCATCCGTGACCTACAAATCTAATCCATTCAAATTGGTGCACAATCAATCCAATAGTTCGGTAAACTTATATTTGACTAAAACTTGGGGCATGGGCCCCACCTAGACTTTTCACAAAAAACTCATTGAGAACTATTCCCACTTGAATATTTTCTATATATATATAGGCTTTGATCCTGTGAGAAATGTTCTCACATACTTGCTGTGAGAACTTTTTATATAGCCTATTTGTGAGTTCCATTTGGAGATAGAAACAAGGGGTTTGAAAGATTTATATGAGACTGCCCCAAATATTAAGTTTGGCCCCAAACACATGTCCCTAACTCCAATCACATATCCTTATACCAATCCGAATTAAATAGATTTGTGAGCCACGAATAAAGGTGTTAGCGACATGTGATTGGGATAAAACTTAATATTTGGGATGGTCCCGGATAGATCTTTTCATCCCCCTTGTCCCATCTCCAAATAGGCCCCATAAAAAGTTCTCACGGTAAAAGATGAACAGCTCTTTCTCTTCTAAGGCCAAACAACCAAGGAAGATAGAGCAAACCAATAAAAGTTCACAGACTGAAAAAAGTGAAAAACCACAAGCTGCATTTGCCAAAAGACACGGAACGGCCTGGGCGAGTTCGCACAAACAACGAGAGTTCAGGAAGGAAATAACATCCTCCATGGTCCTGTTAAACAACCAACATAAGCGCCAAACTAGCGAAGCTGCTCAAAAGAAGTCACAGAGGGAACTCAAGAAACCCTGCTAAAGTTCCTAGTGCTTTGCTACTAGAGATTGGGCATCCAAAAAAAAAACAAATCAGTAGTGTTTTTTTAGCGAATTTAAAAAATTAGTCAGCCTGAAAGCATGGTGACCACAGATACATGGGTCAGTCATTTTTTTTCTATGAACCTGGCAGTCTGCATAGATTTGTGTAGTATCACTAACTCTAATTGCAGCAGAAATGAGAGTCATAGCTGCCAGTCATGGGAGGGAAATGGGAATAAAAGGACTATTCTATATCGTTTTTATCGATATGCTTGCGAACTTAATAGATTCATTTTGGTGTAAACTAAGACCGTCCGGATTCACCAATGGGGACCACCTAGGCCTATGAGAATCATGGGAGGGAGATGGAATTAGAATTAAAGATCTCCATCATACTAGGACTTCACAAGATAATCTATCACATCAGATCATAGTAATCCCTTGATCTTATGCCTTTAAGTTCAAAAAGACAGCATTTTATAAGATTTCAACTCATGGTGAGCAACGGTTGGGTCAATTCATATTTGGGCCCATAGCAACCACAAATGATAGTGTGTGCGAAGGGGGTAACTTGATCATAGATGATTAGGTTAAGTAGATGATTTCACATGAACAATTTGTTAGACGTGATGGTCCTCATGACCACATGCCTAACATTGTTGGGGCCCACGGTTTGAGTCCACTAAATTTAAGATGTTTTTCCCTTTTGATTTTGATGTTAATAAATCTTTCTTGGATTCAATTTTGAGAAGTCCAATTAATTAAGAATCATGTTTGACTAATTTTTGAGGGAATTAAGGAAATTTAGTTTTAACAAAGTTTTTTGATGGAAAGAAATCTATCTAAGGCTTATTTATAAAAGTGGTTTTCCGGTCTTTTCTTTTAGCCTACAAGATCTGTAAAATACCCATCAACTCTCACACATCTTAGAGTGAGAGTTAAGAAAGGCAATCTGCTAATCATCAAAATCATGGTGTACGCTTTTAGTATTTCAGTTTATATATTATTTAATGTATAAATCTAGTTCCATAGGTTTGACTTTTTATTCAAAACCACACTAAATTTAACGCAATTCAGCTGAAATTGGCTTCATTATCTGAACTTTGGGCAATTTTATTCACCTTCGTCATCCAAATTAACATCTGAAAGAAGGTCTACTTGTTGAGAGAGAGAGAGAGACAGACAGAGAGAGAGAGAGAGAGAGAGAGAGAGAATTTAATCAGCCTATATATCATGTTCAAACATTAGCTCTGTTTTATAGTCCAATATAAGCACACATGTTAAGGGTTAAAAAAAAAACAATGGCTCAAGTATGTGTGCCATAGATCAGAGAGAGAGAAGATTTAAGAGGAAACATACAACTTTCATTTCCTTATATCATTACTTGGCTGCTTGTTCAATTACTGGGATTTGACTCCATGTATCCTCAAAGCTCCCATAGTCAGTAGTCTGCACAGGTGGCAAAGAAAAGGCGCTCACAGTCGAGCTCCCACCCCTTATCTCCTTGAGAACTTTCAGCGCGGCCAGCGTACTCTTCACGTACATGCTTTTCATGTATTTGATCTCTGCTAATTCCTTGGGCAATCTGAGCGACCCCCCATCTTCTTCACCAGTGGAAGAAACTTGACTACTGTTGACAACACCACTTTCTCCATCGACTAAGGGTTCAGTCACAGGGAAAAGGCGATCCACCAACCTTTCGCAATCTTTCACAAGCTTGTAAAGTGAATCAGTGGCGTAGAAAGGCTGTTGTAGGACCTCCTGGATGAAGGGTTGCCGGATAAGAGCCCCAGCTTTCTTGTCGTGCTTCTTGAGTATTTTCACTAGGCCTAATCAAAGAAGGCAAAAATGAAAAATGTCACTGATTTAGTAAAACAAAGGAGATTTCACTGTAATTAAAAAAAAAATTGTTTGCTAGGTGTAATAGTTATTAAGTTTCTTTAGCTAACCATTTATACAAAAAGCTCAAGACGTTAATAGAAATAGCCTCAAGGCATTTCAATACTCCTGAGCCCAATCCTCAACACTCTGCCCGTGGGTGGACCCATGCGAGTTTTTTCACATGCCAAGTCGTTCATCCTGATATTCGAACTTGCGACCGATTGATTCTAATACCAACTTAAGCTTCTTTAATAACTATTTTACCAAAATCTCAATGCATTAGTAGACAACATAATACTTTTCAATACTCCTTCTCAAGTGGAACCCACTCCTCAACAACAGTCCCACCATTACCTTTCACTCGATGAGGTCAACCATATGCAAGAGTCCCCACAAAATAGTGTATAAGGCAAATAAATTGAAAAGCATTTGTTCAAATTTAATACTTATGAATTCATGATCAAATGAGATTTAAAGAATGATTATATTAAAAAGCTAAGAAGTGAAGGCTATTAAGCAGCGATGTAGACAAGACCTTGATTTTTAGAATTTTAATTAAATTACTAGGATGATAGCTGGGCCTTTATTTTTTTATCTTCCTTTGATTAGTTCCAATCAAAGAAAAGGTTATTTGACAGTATTTTTTGGATATTCACCTCTGATTCTTCAATTTCAACCACATATAAAAATAAGAGTTACGTCATAAAATTTCTAGGAATTTGATTACATGAGACAACTAAATGGGCCGTCAGAGTTTCATTCAATATTTTTCATCGCATAAAGATCAATCACCACCGATAATAGCTTGTGCAGATGAGATACAAAAATAATATAGTGAGTATTTATGCCTGTATAATTGAGTGCACTGTAGTTCTCCAAGAGAACCATCTCTCCATGGAGATCTACTATGTCCTTTCCAAGTTTCATCAGTTCCTCATTTGAGTTCAAAGCATTTACAGCTCTGTCTTCGAGCACCTACACCAGTCAAATGAATTTCCAATTAGTCACTATTACCACTAGCATACATATGAGTTTGAACTTCGAAAGATGAAAGACAATTACTTTCTTAATACCATGCACCACAATGTCACACAACTCTGCAGCCTGGGCCTACTTCCCATAAACATGAACTCTTGTTTTGGGATTGCACCACCATACTCTGTTTCAAGAAGACAAATTTCACATTTTGCTACTTTTTTGGCCCGCACTACCAAGACCGAGTCTGTATTCGGCTGGATAGGTCCCTTGTTTTCTAGTCAGATGCCTGAGCTGGCTGGGCCTCAATCTATGTAAAATTGAACCGTAACTTAGGCTTAGCTCCGCATTTAACACAAAAAGGCCTAATTGGATCTTGCTCTGTGATCAAGGTACTTGTAACTCAAATCAAATCTAATTCACTACGGAAAAGAACTAAACGACTGTGAAATATAATTTCCTGGAGCAGTGGGTCGACTAGGAACCCTGCCAAATTGACTCAAGTCGGTCACATGCAAATAGATGGCCTAGTACTCGTTTAAATTTGTGAAACAAACAAACAGGGGTCAACTCACACAACTCAGCTTGGTGCATCCTGGGCCAACTAGTCTACAGATTGAATGAAGATATTTATATGCTTGAATGAATGTGAAAACTAAGTTCACTCCATAAAAGTTATGAAGTACAATACGAATTTACATGAAAGTTACTTTTTTTCTTTTCTTTTGCTCAAGTACATACTCACACCCTCACACTTAACGCAACCCAAGTCTTCCTCCAACAGAATTGCTCCCCTATTTGTAATTTGTAAAACAAACAAACAGGGATCAACTTTTACAACTCAGCTTGACAAGTCTTCGGCCCAACAACTCTACAGCTTGAATGAAGATATTTATATGGTTAATTGAACGTAAAAACTAAGTGCGCTCTCCGAATTTACATAAAAGTTATGAAGTACACTACGAATTTACATGAAAGTTATGTTTTTTCTTTTCTTTTGTTCTGGTACTTATTCACACCCTCACATTTATGCAACCCAAGTCCCTCTCCAACAGAATCAATCCCTAATTTGTAATTTGTAAAATTAACAAACAAATAGGGATAACTCGCACAACTCAGCTAATCATATCTTGGGCCCAACAAGTCTACAGATTGAATGAAGATATTTATATGGTTAATTGAATGTAAAAACTAAGTGCACTACAAATTAACATAGAAGTTATGAAATACACTACGAATTTACTAGAAAGTTATGTTTTTTCTTTTGCTGGGGTACATATTCACACACTCATGCTAACATAACCCAAGTCCCCATCCAACAGAATCAATCCCTAATCATATTAGTCGACAGGGAGATGCCTCACCACTAGGACTACAAGTTGATTGGCACACGAAATTTATGTAACTTTATCAAGAACGTAATTTTTTTTTTCTATCATTTTAGCTGTTATAAATACATACAATTCTACAAACTACATTAGAAAAAGAATTTGCTGACCTTCCAAGTTCCCTGATCAAATTGACCAGACCCACTGGGTCCCCAAAAATAAAAACTATAATATGGGAATTAAGTGCAACTTGGGGTATCCACAAACTAAAATTTTGACAAAGAAAACTAAGAAAAATGATAGAAAATTGAAGAAGAGAAGTGCATACGTTTTGTCTGATAATGTAGTCTTCCTCTTTTTCAACAAAGAAGGAGTTGAATTTTTCGATCTCGGCCTCCAACAGGAGGATGAAATCCTTCTCCTCCCTTGTCATCACATCATCGGCCAATCTCGACCGTTTATGCACATCCCCACCCTCGGGGTAGATGAGTTTCAGATGCTTCTTCAATTTCTTGTAAGACAAGAACTTATCCCTCCATTGTGGCAGTGTGTCCTCAACCATTTCCCTTAGTAACTTGTCAAATTTCATCTCTTCCTTTCTTCCACACAAGAAAGAAACACGCAAAGGAGAATGAAATGGGATTGGAATTTGGGACTTGAGAAAGTGAATTTGTAGAGAAAAGAGGGAGAGAGATGAGAGAGATTTATAAGGATAGAGGGTTGGGAGAGATGGAAAGAAGGAGAATATTCGAAGAGAGAGCAAACGAGTCTGGGGCAGGTGAATGGCATATTTCAGTTTTATTCCATGGGTAAGACCGTGAGAGAGAGAGAGAGAGATGTCTTTATGTCCCTTTCTCACCGGCGCTTAATTGCCAATCAACGCATGACACGTCGGCATTTTACAAGGTAACGTCATTCATCTCTCAGCCCAACTAGAGCTAGGACTGGCTTGGGCTCGTTTGCTTGTTTGGGTTCAATGACAAATGAATGTAAGTCACTTTGGAAATGCAATTCTTAGATTTCTAGGAATTTTATTTCTAACATTTTATGAAAAATAAACTCTTCTTAATTTCGCATAAATCGACCGACTACCCAAGTTTTTAACATTTCAGGATATACTAAAAGAGTGCTAAAAATGTTAGAAAAATTAAAATTGGGTCTTCTTTCTTCATTATTCAAAATTTGGGTATTTGGTCATCTTATGCCAATTTAAAGGAATTTCATGCAAACAAATAAGCTCTTGCACTAAGTTGTTCTTTTTACAAATTTGGTATTAATTCAACCATCATCGGACTAAGTCACAATCTAAGATGCACTTACAAAATCATTTCAAGGATAGAAATTATTAGAATTATGTGATATACCTGAACAGCAATTACGATTAAATTGAAAAATTAGGAGGGGTTGATTGCGTTGGTGAACCATTTGAATTGGAGAAGGCAAATCCAACCTATTTATTTATTAGAAAATGCGATTTGCCCCTAAAATGTAACCATCAATGAGACTGAAAGGCCACCCCAGTGTGATCCCTCGGCCTTCAAATATGGGTTGATTGATAGATCTTGGCCGTTGACCGAGTCAGGCTGATCATGATAGACGATCAGGTTCGTTGTTTTAGTGGGCCGACCGTTTCCTAAGCCCCAATAGGAGTAGCATGTAACCTGAAGCCACGGCTCAAGCTAAGCTGCGAGCCACAGACGTTTTGGACAAAAAAAGAATCTCTGAGCGACGGTGCGAGGACCTCACACCGCATATTTCTAACAAGATGGAATGTGCTTCGGCCTTTCCAAAGTGAGTTTCTTGTGTGTTAGGGTAATCTCTATGCAGAGGTTGTTATTGTGAAGGGCAAACTCCTGTTCAAAATATTAGGAAAAAAAAATTTGCAGGGCTAGTTAGAATAATAGATTAATTTATTGAGAATGTTTCATCAAGAGAAATTCTATAAAATATCCCTTTTAAAAAGAGGCATTTTCTGCTCCTCATAACTTCTAACCAGTTCAAGCTTTGGGCAATAAACGTCTTTCCTTGAGATTTGCTATAAAAAAAGGTGGACTTATAAGAAATTTGACTATCCTTTGGGCTTACTTATGGGAAAACTTGTTACTCTCCAATAGGAGTCAGTCCCATTTATGGCATGCAATAACTCTATTATCATGCCTTCCAATAAAATTGCAAATTGTGTGGGCCCATCCTATAAAAATCCAAGTTGTTTGTTTCTTTTCTTTCAACATCTTTTTTGTATTCTTTGGGAGGGCCCACCAAATAATTTTTAGTGTTAAAATGGAAATTAATTGATATTAAAGTTTCTATAAGAATTAATATCAAGTTATCAACCCATGTTTTGTTTTAATAAAATTAGGCTCAAATCTTAATTTTTCAAGAGGACCCTCAAGTTTTCGAGATGGGTCTCAGTTTGTTATGAAATGCATTACTTTTGAGGAGGAGAAAAGGTTGGAAAGGCTATAAGCAATAAATATGCTCTAAATGAAGAAAAAAAAAACTAGGAAACTGCTCAAGCCCTGCAATTGGCTCTTTTAAAATAGGTTTGCAGCAGCAATTGCAATTAATACTTCTCTCATTCCTAGAGAGAGGGGCATTTTGTTTAAAAACAAATGCAAGTCGTTTTCTAAGCTCCTCTTCATCAATTAAAGTTCATCAATTTCAACCATTGGATGAGAATAATTCTTTATCCTAATGGTAGAAAAAGGGAGTATCACTAAACTACATTCGTGCTCTGTTTTTCATTAGCTGAGGGCTCTCTTATTTCACATGAGGGCTCGATGGAGTTCCAACCCACTTAATTGGGGTACCAAAAAATAAAAAACCCTTCCACTTCAATCGTTGGAGTTTAGCTAATGACTATTCTAGTTTCAGAAAATATATCGACCACTTCCAAAACCATCACTTATCAGCTGATCTATATATTGGATCATGGCTGATCTTACAAATTTTCTCTATGTTCTTTTTCCCATAAAATTAATTTTAGAAATATTCAGAAACTAATATTATGTGAATAGTCATTTTTTAATTGCTTTTAGAATTTTTTTTCTTGATGTAAACAAAATAATAAAATACAACATAAAGGTTCTGAAACAGCCTCAAGATGCTCTTATTTATTTATTTTTTAATGCATTGGGTCAAAGCTAAGAGCTAAAAAGGAAAACAAGAAAAAAAAAAAGAAAAAGGGCTACCGATCATGGTTGAAACCTTGACTCATTCAAGTCGTTGGAGTTCACAAAATATAATATCATATTTCTGATCAAAAAGCCCGTGGACAATTTATTTGAGTTTTCAAACATACAATTAAACAATACCACTACACAGCATAATCCAATTATCATAGTTCAAAGTAGCAAAAGTATTAATAGAATAAATAATAAACAAAATATAGTGGGCAATTTATTTGAGTTAAAAAAAAAAAAAGAAGAAGTATGAATGAGCACCATGGGTGACAAGTAAAGAAAGAGTAAAGGAGGAAAATAGCATATGCAACCATCCATTTGTTTTGTGACAGCTCAACAGAGATAATGTCAAGTTCACATTGGTCATTGGTGGTTGGTGCATGAGATTGGCCAAGGGACTGCTCTGGTTGTAAAGGCAAGTGACGAGTGCTTGAAAATGGCTTTGCTTTTCTGAGGACTGCTAATAGTTTTATATTAGAAAGTGATCATACTCTATGAAAGGGATACGAAGTGTGTGCGGTGGGATATTCGATTTTGGATACTTTTGTGCTTGTGTCAGACAACAACATGCCTATACGAAATCTTTTGCAGTTTGGCTCTTTTAATTCCTTCAGAAGTGGGGCCCATCAATTAAAAAAAAAATCTGAGACCCATCAATTAAAAATCCAGGCCTATGGCGGGTGATGAATGACTTCCATCCATATTAAATACAATGCTTAAATTTTAAACACTATTTAGAACACGACAACATACATGTGGTATGTGGTTGAGTGGTATTGGCACATTTCCATAATCAATTACTAGTCTTCACGTTGAAGGGAAAAAATAATGATCAAGATCCTAGCTCTTCAATAGGGAGGGCTAAAATAACAGTTAAGTGGTTTTGGCACCGTACTATGCCACTATCACATTAGATCAATCTCTTGCGCTTCACGTTCATACTATCGCTCCTAATTTAGCAGCCCAACTTAGTGGTGCTATAAAACTTTTAATGCATATTTTAAAAAACACATAAAATTTTGAATATTTCAAAAGAGAACAATAGTTTTTTATATTTCTTTCAATCTAAGTTTTCAAAAAAAGAAAAGTACAAATATACTTGTATGTTATTTTTCAATATTTTCCTCTAATAAATCATTTAAAAAAAAGAGAATTTTACTAATTAAAACCCTTTAGGTGGCCCTTAAATCCGAAAAAACCTTATAGTAGTTTATTTTTAAAGAGGTATCATAGCACCACTTTATTATTATTTTTTTATATGCCGGTAAAAAATAGTAATTGATTCGACACATATTTATACCTTGGCACTGTTTTGTTTGTCTTTTAACTTGATGAACCCTTTGGATATCTATCTTTTCAATTGAAAACTTTTAATATTATTGAGATCCAACGGTTTAATGGACAGACTTTTATGGTTGCCCATCAGTGCCCTGCGCGATGTGGGTCCTGATCATTGATCAGGCAGGCCACATGGACCAATAACAGCTTTGGAAAAACCCAAAATTTTCTCTGGGTGTCGAATTCGACACAGCCTTCCTCTTCCTCCCAAATCGTCGGCGGTCGCTCCCAAGTCTCTACTTCTGCGGCTTTTGTCGGGCACCCGGTGCCGTCTTTGAGCTTTGCCAGCGATGAGATCAGAACGCTCAGGCACAATAGAGGCGGCGGTGGATGTGAGGATTTCTGCAGCTCGTTCTACTACTCGTCGTCACCATTCAAGTGCAGGGATCAGAGCCCAGTTTTCATCTTCCATGGTTTGGTCTTGTGTGGGTGCATTGGATCGGCTAGAACAGGGATCTGTATCTACCGGAGGAGGCGGCATTTCGCTCTAGATGGGATAGGCTCTTCAATATATTTGTGGGCAATGCGTTGGGGTCATGCATTGATTCTGACTCGCAAAGCTTAACCAATGTCTATTCTACTATGTTCATCTTCAACAGCAGCAGTACGCATGCATTGCACTCTCTTCTCAGACGACAACGATGTGGCCAGCGAAGGATAAGCCTACATCCAGTGTCGTCAATGGAACTTGGGCAACCCTTGCCAAAGTTCATTGCCCCGTTGCAGAGAAGAGGGAACGAGGAGGAAGAGGAAGGCTGTGTTGAATTCAATACCAAGAGGAAATTTTGGATATTTTCCAAATGAGTGATGGGTCCATGCGGCGCACTTGTTCAAGGAACAGACGCCACCTTGTATAAGGTGTTGATTGGCAACGGGTGGGTCCTCTTAACAAGTATACTGTTGAAAAGAAAGATACCAAACGGCATCCATGTTAAAAACAAACAGAGGTATAAAAACTTGTGGTGAATTCGACACTGGTTTTTACAAGCATAAATATTAATAAAAAAAAGCCTAAAGTAAAAAGTAAACTACTATAGAGTTTTTTCGGATATAAAGGCCACCTAAGTGGTTTTTATCAAATAAAATCCTCTACAAGAAATGATCAAGTCCAACCCAAACAATCTAAGTGGAAAAAAGGTTTTATATAGATTCCAAATAACCGAAAAACTAGCTCCATTCAATGGTTATGATCATCAAAATCAAATTGAAACATAGGCCAAGACAAATTATAGCATTCTCCTGGGTGATTGAATAACTAAAAGAAGGTAACACCAACAAGGAATGATCAATGACGCCTATGAAGTGATTTTTTGGTTGATTTTAAGATGAACGAGAAGGTCAGGAAAATACAAAAACTTCCCACAAGGGTAATTTTATCTTTTTTTTTTTTGAAAAAAACGTTCATTGAAAGAAATATGAAAAGCTTTTATATTGTTTTAAAATATTCAATTCTTCATGTACTTTTCAAAAAAACTGAACCAAAAGTCTTATACAACTTTTTTTTTTGAGAATTTTCCCAAAAACAAAAATCATCATACTGATGATAATCAGCCAAGGTTACACCCATGTGTAAAAGGAGTGGAACCCCTCCGTGGGGGTGGGGAAACATTTATTTCCCAACTGATAAAAATAAACACCCTCCCCATGAGGCACAAGTCTTCAAATTTTACTTCGATAAAAGTTGATCCCGCCAAATAATCAAGAACAATATTGACTGTATGTGAAATTCAGTCAAAATCAATGAACTTATAGAAATTCTCCTAATAACAGTTAAGAGAGTCACAAATCCTTGAGTCATCAGCTCCTCATCCACATGCACACTCTGAGAGCAAGATAGCTCCAATTATTTTCTTACTTTTTTCTTTTTTTAAAAGATAATCACTCTAATATTTTTATTAGAAAAGTTATGATTGTTCTTTGCTTCGCCACTAGTAACACATTTAAAGGACTTCACATGATAAAGAACCTCCTTGATGGCGGTAATCAAACTTTGTAACTTTGGTAGAAGCAGATGAGTTGACATGAAAGTTTAGAGCATTAAGGGATGGAAACTAGGCATGAAAAGCAACTGCCTAAATTCACCAAGTACATGACACAGCAGCGCAGTATAAAATGGAAAAAATTGACAAGAATGTTACTGTCTCATTCTCATCCAGTATCTTCAATACGTAAAAAAACCACGAGTTTCAGCATTCAAGGTCAGATCTCAGTGGGAGGTTTTAGCCTTATCAGTCGCCTGATTCTGTCCTTATCTGTATTCTCCAGCATCCCCTTCAAATGAAAAAAATTAAAAAAAAGAGTTAAAAATGATTAAAACGAAGAAAAATTCAATATGACAACAAGAAAGAGCCAACGCAACAAATTGTAACGAAGATATTGCAATGGCTGGTAGCCCCGTAACCCCTGGCTATAACTAGTGCATTCAACCACCAGTTAAACCAAAAAAAGAAAGACATTCATTTTTTTTCATTGCCTCATCTTCGTCAAATTCAAGGCAGAATACCTATTTCTAAGTTATTAAACCTAGGTGAGATCAGAAAAATGGAGACTAAGAAATACATTCTGTTAAGTAACGTTTGGACCCAAGCAGAAAGTGGTTTGGATATCTTGGTCAAACAAATTGTCGTGCAACGTAGGGTGGAAATTGGAAAGAAATGGACATCACACTTTGCCACCCAAATCACTTGGAAGTTTTCGGCCCCCTTCTGCATCTGGAAGTACCCAAATAGCAACTGGTTTCTACATCTTGGCAGAACTGTATTAACTAATTCCATTATGCAGCACAATGCAGAAAATGGAAACTACAATAGAAAATAATGATGTTCTGCCTTTTGTTCCTCAATATTGATTTGGAGTGGAAAATCAAACAAGTAGTCCACCTAATTTAATTTCTTATTTCCATGCTTTCCAAATGCACCATGAGAACATAATGATTCAATCTGTCAATTTAATGATGTCTATTGCAAAATGGGGCACATAAAAAAAATCTTAGTATCAAAAGTTAAAAAATTGAATGCTTCACGCATCAAGTTACCTGCCAAACGATTTCATCAAGGCACAAACATATCTTTCCATACTTATCAAGGAAGAGACGCTCTGTTGGTGGTTTACCACATACGTCCTTCACCGATGAGGTTATCACAAAAATCACTTCTGCCACTTGAGTGCAATAAAATTTATAAATGCGAGTTAGGTTTACAAAAGGACCAACTACATTCAGAACTAAAAGAAAGGTTGATTTCCAATACTTACAGGCAAGTTCATCATACTCATCCTTGCCAACAACGTATACGCAGACATCTCCAAGCACTGTGTAAACTATATACACTGACCTGAAAGTGACAAATTCAAAACAAGAGTCGCATTGAAAATTGAATGGAAGTTGCCATAACCAGAATAATAAAATAAAAAAAAGGATTATTAGAGAGAGAGAGAGAGAGAAGAGCAAAACTCGGTTTATAATGTATGCGGAATGCATTTGGATGCATCACAGCTAGTACTGGTTTGGATTATATTGAAAGAAGGGATAGGCGCCTAAATGCCCAAAAGAGTATCATCTGATTCCTCCAAGACATCAAGGATACTAAGTCTCTTTCTGGTTCCCAATATTCTAGGACACAATCTCCTTGACTCCCAAAAGAATGTGAGTTTCTTTACCTCCCCAAATATGCTCTTGTTCCAAGATTAGACCTCAATGGCCACATGTATAGGGCCCAAATAGATTTAGGCTTTTATTTAGTAATTACGTGTCATTAGATTTTATTTTATATTACGGGTTGAAATTCAGATTTAGTTTCCTAGTTTCATTAGATTTCTTAGGCCCTACGTGATTTTACTATTTAAATGGCATTGTAATGAAGAATTATTCAGACTTGATTAATTAAATAGATTGTCGGTTTTATCCTTGGAGATGCGTCCTTGTATCTTAAAGTCTTGTTGAAGACGATTCAAAATGTCCTTAGACACGTGCTTCGGCACTTCAAGCAAGTCCTAATCCTAGGGCCTACATTAGCTCTTCATTTGAAAGACCTCTCCACCATTTATTTCAGAGATTCCTAAGACATTTTGAAGCATGTTAGAGGGACACCATCTGAGGAAGTGCTAGTACCAAAAAATCTACTTCATAGGACCTCATTTTCCATCTGAGTCCAGCAAGCATGAGATAGTTGTTAGAAACGCCCTTATTTATGTGTTGTTGGTAAAAACAATTCTAACAAAATGAAAGTATAATACTCCTAATGCGTTCAGACTTCTTGTAAATAATTAAAAATTGAATCCTGTAATGAAATGAAGTTTTCAATTCGCATACCCAACGGTGGACCCAGAAAATCTTCATTGGGGGTAAGGTGCTCAATGTAGAACAAAAAAATCTATGGAGACGGGAAATCTACAAACAATATCTTGGGGGCTCTATAGAATTTTGATTTTTTTTTTAAGGGTGGGTGGGGGCTTCAGCTGTCACAACCTAATACTTAGGTCCGCCACTACACTTACCAAATATGGCTAGAATTATCGACCCACCTTTCCACAGACTTCAATGAGAACTCTCAACACTACTTTGTCTCCATCTATGTGCTATGATGCTCAGATACGAAATGGATATGGCAAGGACATGCTATAGACACAGATTTTACACACAAAAGTTGAAGTATCGGATACGATACAACACAATATATTGGCCATTTTGAAGTATCCGTGCATCATAGTCTATGAGTCATTAGAGTGAATGCACCATTTAAGGATATAAGTCAAATTTGGGTAAGTTGTTGGGCAACCTTTTTAGCATATTTACCACATGGAAAATTTGGCTACCTTGTCATCCCTGCTGTAAGGCTCACCTTGATGAACGCAACTCAGAGAGTTAGGATGGGATTTAAAGCTCTTTATATAGATTAACACAGAAAACATCCTACAATTCAATGATCATAACCATCTATTTAAATTTTAAGGGTCCGAAGGTTTTTTTCAAGTGTGGGTTGTTATGTTAACATAGAATGTTTATTCGTGTTAGAGTAATACATGATTTTACTCAGCAATTGACAAACATAAGAAATATGGAATACCAATATGAATACAACAATGTTAGTGAGTACATAATACAGATATTGTGAATGACTGTTAGTTGTTATTGCGACGGATTATCCAAATCCCCAATTTCCAAGATACAAGCACGGCAAGGAGTTGTGCATGCGTATAAAGAGGAACCTCAGCTCTGAGCTGTTTGCAAGTTAGAAACTTGTGAATCTGTGTGAAGCCCACGTCAATGGATTCCAATAATTAGGGTGGGATTGAAAGCTTTTATCTTGGACTAGTGTATGCACAAAATGGGTACAATCTGTTTCTCATGACATGCTATTTAATGTATAAGTTGCAAAAAATCTAAACACATTTCCAAGGTCGCAAAGAATCTTAGAGGCTTGTAGGAAGATAAAAGATGGCATCATTTATTGACTGCCAAACAATCTAATTATACTTTTCATTGCGCATGTCTCAGTAGGTGCAGTGGATGCATGAAACGATTGGTACAATGGATATCTACATACTTGTGTGAAGCAACAAAGAGTTCTTCATTTTTGGCACCTTTAAGATTATCTGCTCCAAGCTTGACCAAGAAAGTTCGCCAATGCAATCGCTCCTCTGCTGGAACACCATGAAAGCTGTAATATAACAGAAACATAAAAAGACCAGTTACACACTTTGGCCACAAACTTCTTATTATTATTTTATTTAAGTTTTTTTTAAAGGTAAAATTCATTAAAAAAAAGAGTTACCATACAAGAGAGATGCACTGATAAGCTTACAACCAAGTAACCAACACCCAAGACAAATGGAGACCAACAAAAACAGGACACACAAAACAAAAAATGTAAAGGCAAAGGGCCTAATAAGACGGCAGTATCCTTCCAGTTTGTTGAAGATTTTTTTCCCTATAGAACTCCTAAAAAACCCAACCCATTAAGTTTTTTTCCCCAAGTATAACTCAACCAATTAGAATCTTTTCCTACTTGGCTAGTAGAACAGCAAGGAGACCCATGTTGGCAAAAATCACAGGGTTTTTAGCAACTAAAGTGGGAATGCTTGTGTTCACATGTAGCCTGCTTGATGAGGTGAGCTCCAGACAACAAAGGTAAGCCAAATGCTCATGGCTAACTCCAACAATGTCTCTCATTGACCTATCATGGACTCCACTTTGCAGTTAAGGAGCACATACCTACTAAAGAAAAATGAAAAAGGAGTGGACATGACAATCAAATTGGCAAGTCGAGGTCATCTACAGAAGAAGGCCAATGCAATAGCAGATAACAACTAGTGGTCCCCCGTGCGATGCACGGACGAGTGTACTGATGGTCATTTTTTTTATATGAATTAATGTGTGACACTATAGTTTAGAAATAATTTTTTATTCTTATTTTCTTAATTTTAGTATTAAGTTTTTAATTTTGATTGAACAATTGTAATTAGGATAGCTTTTATATGCATTATAAGAGATGGAAGTCTCAGATTTTGATTAATGGAATTGGATTTTCCCCTTGAAGTGTGTCCTTGTTTATGGTCCCTGGAGTGACGTGTAGTTCAGACACATGCTTCGTCATTTTCCGCAAGGCCTAATCACAAGGCCTGCGTCACTAAGTTATGCATGATTATCATTATAAATTTAGAATCTTTTCTCATCGACTTGGATATGCTAAAGGAGTTCTACTTCAAAACCCAACACTACGAAAATACGGTTTGAGTTAGGGTATAGCACCAATCCTACAATTCTCCCATTCTCTGCAACAACCAATTAAAGATGACCACAGTTGCAGGCTATTAAAGGTAACCATAGTATTGGTTGACCAGCCTCCAATATCAGAATAGGAAATTATATTGATTACCATTGATTAAAGGATTTTAATTCTCCACACTAAAAAAACAAAATGACTTACATAATCCACAACAATCCTCACAATGAAACTTCATCAAAGTGTGAAAACATCCTAAGAAAGAAAACTGTAAGATCCCGGCCCAAATTAATAAATTTAATTCAAATAAAAATAATTTACGAAATAAATAATGACATTAATCGAATTGGGGGAAATTAACTCACGATGAACAACTAGGGCAGAATTGGGGCACAAACGCGATTAGGACTTAATCTGGGAATTTTAGATGCGTGTTGGTAATTTTTAGACAATATGAAGGGTATTTTCGTAATTTTAAAAACATAGCCAATATGGGGCTCATTGGATAGAGAATAATTAATTATGCAACTTTCTCTTAAGGCCCGAACTCATCCGGATTAATCTAGTGCCTTGTTGATAGAGATTTAAATAAACCCACTACTAGTAGTGTGGGGGACCACGTGTTTGTCTCATATTCAAAGAAGAGTAGAATTTACCTCCGTAGGAGTTTGGTTGGGATACAATAAGGCTAATGCTAGAGAGACATCCTAGGACTCTATATGGAAAAAAGGAAAATTCCACCCTACCTCTACGTCCTAGTTTTACTCTAAGTACCTATATTATATTCTATATATATGTATATGACTAGAGCCCCTCTCCTACATACGATTCTCTCCAACTCTCTCTCCCTAGTTCTCTCTCTTTTAACTAGAAGGTTCAACTTTAGGCCTAAGGATTTGAAGGAAGCCATAGAAGAATTTCCTTAAGGCTCTCTACGGGTTTGGAATTTCGGCAATTAAGGCAAGTGTACAAACCCATGTTTATCTTCCTACCTGATTTTTATCCTTCTAATGAGATTTATACAATTTTCTTTTGAAACCCAATTTCATATTGGTAAAATTCTTAATTATACTTGAATCTATGTATTTCTATATAGACTGTTATATGTAGAATTACAAGTTTGATTTATTTGATGTTTTCTCAACTGCTGATATATATAACGTTAATACATGTTTATAAAACTGATTGAGTGTTTGAGACTGAATTTGTCCTAATGATAGTATTATTCACTCAGGACTGTATTTATCCTAGTAACAGTAATGTTCACTCATGGCCGACTGGTGAATACAATATATGGGACTGAATTTATCCTTACTGTACTTTGTAAAACTTGGAAATGATCTGGTGTAGTATTGTGAATAGGATCCTTAGAGATTATTATCCACTCTAGTTGGCCAAAGATAGGGGAAAATCCAAACAGCAAAATTAAATGTCCAGGTTCAGGTCGTCAATAAACAGGTTTTCCCAAAATTGCTTGTGGGGCCCACATGACCCATTAAATAGATACTCTGAGCGGATCATCAGGTAGGCCATCCTTGGGCGATCCTAGGGATGTGAGACCGCATGGAGTAGGCTCTCTATGACCCACTATCCAATTGACCGAAACATTGCCCACATAAAGAAACAACTGCCGACCATGATTTGTTACTGCATTGGGTATAAACCCTCCTCCCTCGTACATAGAAACTCTGTGGGATTATGTCGTAAAGTTAGTTGGATTGTTGGGGGTTAGGGTGACTCAATTCAGCCAAGAAAATTCAGTAATAAAACCCACCCTCCATAGAACTATTGCAGAAATCGGCCATCACAAATCACTTAGGTCGATAAAGTCATGGGGCCCAGATGCGTCACCTGCTGAATGATCAGATGCAGGGATCTAAGAGTAGACCCCTGGGCGACCTTGGAGCTGTAGCCCTTAAAGACTTGACCCACTATGGCCCATCATCCTCATAGCCTAAAGATAGGAGGCGTGATACATGTAGTGTCAAAACAGTGGAGGAGAAACACTGTAACGTTTTGATTGAGTGTGAGCCTTCAGTGAGTTCCTTTACTGGAATTCCCACATAAGCCTTCCATCTCTCATTAATTACTAGTTAAGCCTCTGTGCTATGTTTTATTAAAAAGATCCTCCATAAATTTGAGAATCTGATGCACTATGCTTGGAGTTCTCCATTAAGGTTTATCTTGGACCCATGATCTATGTCTAATTCCTATATATTAGAGGACTTAAAAATTGTGACAAAATACTCATGCCCTTACCTGTGACTAAATTAAGGATTTCTGGGGAGTTTAATTCTAAATTAAAAATCCTGGATCTATATTGAACTAAATCTGAACCATTAATCATTGATGTTTTCATTACTTGATAATCACCTTGAATTATCTTAAGAGTATGCCCAGAATTAAGAAAACTTAAGAGTGTGACGTCATGGGCTCTTCAAACACCGACCAACTTCAGAAGCGCCAATTAAGGATTAACCCATATCTAGGGAGGAGATCCTCGCGATCATCCAAATTAGATTTAGGGCAAGTATACGGTGTTTGAGAATCCTGTGATATCATAGGGTTAACTTTGTTTAGACCCGGCATGCAGTATGACCCGTAAAATCTGGATTTTATATCATGGAAATTTATTATTTGGTTTTATGTTTTCAACCATACCTAAAATGTACTCTAACATGATAAAAAATATATTTTCCCTGTTATATGGTTTATGGTATTCAGACATTACACCTGTTAACTTTGGAATCTGTTATATGTAAATAAATTCTATTTGATGATTACTTGGCTGTTTATCCGTATTTTGAATTAAGGCGATACCACTAGGCTGTTTTAAGTCTAGCATAGTGGGGCACCACTGTGTAGGGGCTATTCTTCTGAAACTATCTGCAGATTAGTTAACTCCCTGTCTGTGACAATCAGTCACTTCGGTACCAAACTCTGTTACTCTGTTCTGATGGCCAATGGCCATAATTCTGAATCTCTGGGTACCAAACTCTGTTCTCTGTTCCCGTCACATTAAAGGGGGGCCGCTATAATACCTGTGACAACTTAGCCAATGTGGGACGCCAATTTATTTTGAATGCTATGATATTTGTAAAATCTTTACTTGGTTTTATGCATGAATCTACATCTTGTATTATTATATCTTGTCAATTTATTTTGAAAACCCCGTGATTTATCTGCCTTTGATTTTTACTCAAAAATGGTATGGAATATGAAAATTGGGTAGGTATACTTGCTGAGGTTATTTCATAACCTGACCCCCTTGTGATTGGCGCTTGTAGGTAACAACACTCCTTCCAATGAACCGGAGGGAACGGCGGTTGAGGAGGAACCGCAGGGGAATTACGCATGGAGCGCAGACGATATAGCTTAAAAATATCGTGCCTGCGCGAGAGAGACGATAATTAGATAATTAGTTTATTTATGCTGAGTTTAATTTTAGATTAATTGTAAGCCCTTGGTTGGCTATTTGTATTAGGATTTAGTTAATTGAATTATGTTATTACCTATGGATTTATTCATGACTTTGATGCATTTATATTATTAAATTGAGTAGAATTAATTACTTTGTCTTGTGATGGTACCTATGATGGTTTTACAACTATGTTTCCGCTGTGAATATGTTCAGTTGTTTAATCTCACATTGCGGATCCATTTAATTTCATCATTAACACCTTAAAATTAGGAGTTCTTCGGAAACCCGAATTTTGGGGTCGTTACAAAAACATCGTTTAAAACCAAACCATTAACCAATACCCAAATTCAAAGCTACTTCTCAAGAAATTTCTAATCCCATTTTACCCTTGTGAAACACCTAAACATGCAAACACTCTAGTAGTAATAAACATAACATCATGATGAAAAGTGGATGTCCTCTATCTCAATTGTGTTTAATAATATTGTTGCCAATGGATGACACTAAAGTAAAAACTTCAGTAACTGATAATGGGAAACAGCAGAACTTCTATGAAGGATATGAAAACCACATATAGGCAAGATTAAGTAGAAAAATACATGAGAATACACAAAATGAAGCATAAAGCTTTGAAGCGATCCATGAGTGCTCAGATGAAGTTGCAGTAATAATATGCTTTTTTGCATCTTATCCCATAACATAAGCAACAAAATGACTTCTAAGCTGAAAAGAATCGTGGTAACCAAGACATCAATTTCAATTATGTGGTCACCACAAGCCCAAGGTGTTTTAGCTAGCTATCTGCCCTTGGAAAACTCATTTTATTCTTCCACAAGAGCCTCTACACATCTTTGTTTAGCGCATTCACTTCAGAGATTTTCTTCTGAACATTCCAAGTTTCGGCAAGACCGTTGTCCTTATATGTACCTGAAAATATAGAGGCCAGCCCATACGGGCACAGCTCTTCAAAACCAAGAAAAGGGCAATCTCCCTCTAGATCTAATGAACTTTTGCATAATGCAACATTACATCTATTACAAAGGGTTACCACATGATCAACAGTGGCGGACCCAGAACTTTTATTTTAAGTGGGGTGGATTAGGCAGGACATATTCATAAGAAAAAATGAAAGAAAAGAAAAAATTACAAAAAAGCAAACAACAAATCAAAATCATATCAAAATACACAAGAACCAGAAAACATGCGCAGAGCTATAGAAAATCATACAGAACAGGCCCCTTTCACCCAAAATCTCATCAATTTTGGGCTCTTCCTTATAGTCATGATGTCGGTATCTGATCAAAGCCCACCATCCAACTACATTCCATTATGCTATCATCAAGTCAATTACACAAGCTAAATTATCACAAACTCCATAGCAAAATGGTCCCCACCAACTACCCAATACTTACATTCCATCTGACGCTCCAAATGAAACCCATTTATAATTTAAGGTTTCTTATGTTGGATCATCAATTCAATGTGATTTTTCAAAGATGGAAATGGATGATTAAACAACGAATCAAGAGGAAGAAAAAAGAAATACATTTTATACCTCCTATATAGTCTATAAACACAAATAAATTATTGCAGCAAAGATCTCTCACCGATGTTTCTCTTTGATTAAACAGAAGAAAAATAGGAGGAGGAGAGGAGGATGTGATGAAGACACAATAGCGATAGTAGCAACGATAATTTCACTGTAGCAGTCCCCTAAGAAGCATGGACACGGACACGAGTCACAGATACGACACGACACGGACACGCCGACACGGCATTTCTCAAAAATGTAGGACACGGACACGTCGAGGACACATTAATAATATATATTAATTTATATATATAATCATCTACTAAAAAAATATATCATTTTAACTTTTTTAATCAATTTAGCAATCAAAAAATAAAAATTCAAGTACCAACTAACAAACATATCAAATTATCAAATATCAATACAATACTAAAACATAATTCATAATCATTAAACATGAAATATCCATAGTTTCATAAAATCCATATAAAGAAAAAGGACGGATCATTTCTTGCTGCTTCAGAATAAAAAAAAAAAACAAAAAGCAAAAAAGAAGTCGATCTTGAGGCCTATTCTTTAGTGAAATATTTATTTGTCTTTTGCTTGTGATATGATTGATATTTACAATCATATATTTTTTCATGATATAAAATTATCATATATCAAGTTTACAAGTTTTAATAACCACATGTTAACAAAGTGTCCAAGAGATATTAGCCACATGTTTATTTTTTAGTCATAGACACGAGTTAGGAATTGTGGGACACGTTGTAAAAAGAGTGTCAAACAAGTGTCCGAAATTAAGATTTTTAGTTCTTAATTGTGGACACAGTTAAATAGTATCGGGACACGTGTCCGAGAGTATCCGATGAGTGTCGGTGTCCGACACGTGTCCGACATGGACACGTCACTTTTTTAGAAGTGTCCGTGCTTCTTAGGCAGTCCCACTCTTCTTCTTCATATTTTCTCCATCCCCTTTCCTACGGTTGCAAAAACCTGAATCACCTCCCTCCTCTGTTGCAAAGGTCAAAAGCAAAGGGTTTTTGTTTTAGGATGGGGCAACTATTTTGCCTTAAGTGGGGGGATGGGCCTAGGGGCCCCTCTAGTTCGTTAGGGATATCTAGTTTCAACCTGGGGCAACCACCCCATATTGCAATAGCTTGGGTCCACCCCTTATTGATCAAGATTCAAGGCCACGAGCTGTCGAAAATCTATGTCCTCCCATTGGCTGGCCTCTCTGCTTGCTTTTTGCTACTCTGCTTTCTCGTCGCTATGAATCTCTCTGATTTCTCTTTTGATATTGTGTCTTGTGAGGGAGAGAGACATGAGGGAGAGGGGTGAGGCAGTTATTCCAAAAACTTGAGAGAGAGAGAGAGAGAGAGAGAGAGAGAGAGAGAGAGAGAGAGTGGGGGTGAGACAGTTATTCAACTTGTGTATTGTGAGGGAGGAAAACGTAAGAGAGAGATGTGAGAGGAAAATGTGAGAGAGAGATGTGAGAGGAAAAGGAGAGAGACCATGGTAGAGTAGTCTGATGAAGTGCCTTGTAAAATTTTTTTTAACCGATAGCCTAAAAAATTAGCTTTTAAGATTTGGAGGCCTCCTATTAACCCATGTACAACTACATCCAAATAGAGATATAGATTTTGCCAATGTGAGAAGAAGAGCACCTGACTCCCTCCTAGAAGACGATACCCATCCTTCACTCCCTATCTCCAACCCCTGAATTCAATTTCAGATTCCCCGAGCTAGGCCCTAAGGGCCTGTTTGGATAGGAAAAAAATTAAATGAAGTGAAGTGAAGTGAAGTGGGCCTTAACAAGCTAATATTCCAACTCTACCTTGTTTGGGTCATTCTGGCCTGACAAATGAAGTGAAGTTGTCAGCCCATGTGTAATCCATTCTACTTCAACCCTAAATACTCCAATCTCTTTGAGTAAATGCCGATTCTACTCCTTCAATCCTCTTCTCTGCAACTATGTAGAAATGGAGTCTTTCCTGCGTTTCCTCTCCTCCCTTCTTCCTGCATTTCCTCTCCTCCCTAGTATGCGATTCTCATTCCTCTTCCTTTCTTCTCCAGAGCCTCATTCTCACCTTCTTCTCTTGGAATTGGCCTTCCTCTGCACAGGGCCTTTTGTGTGCAGAGCTTGAGCCTCACCAATCGCAACCCTGTACGTTTTCCTTTCTGTCTTGAGGTATTATTACTATGACTCTCTGTGTGTTCTTTCCTTTGGTAGTTGAAACTGGGTGTCTCTTTTAAATGTGGATTCTAAAGGCATTTGGATGTAAACCCAAATCCCAATTGGTGGTAATCAACAATTAGTCGCAAAGAAATGAATTCCAAGTGTGTATGGATGAGAATCTATCCTAATTGGTTGGAAATTTTTAATCAATTGTGAAAGTGGGTTTGGATGTAAACCCAGATCCCAATTGGTGGGCAATGCATTGTCAATTCATCATCATCATCATCAAAGCCTTATCCCAACCATATTAGGGTCGGCTACATCAATGCATTGTCAATTGGAAAATAAAAAATCTGTAGTGAATTTGAATGAAAACCCAAATCTAATTTAGTGGGTAATGTGCTGATTGGACTCAGGTTTGAGTGAAAACCCAAATCTGTTGCAAAGATGTAAATCTGGTGTGGGTCAGACAATGCATTGTTTTAATAAAGTTGGGAAAAATAAAAGTATGTCATTTGTATTTCTTTGTCTGAGATTGTTATAAATGATGGGTTGTTTAGCTTCCTATCCTCTCTTTGATTGATCTTCCATCAATGGATGTATGACATTTCATGTAAAAAAAATATCGGTAGCCCTAATAGCAAGGCTGCAGATCCTGTGGGTTCTGCTGAATTGATGTGTTTAATGATGGAAGTGTCTGTGGTTGGAATTTATGGGTTAAAAATTAGTTCTTGGCGTGTGATTTTTGATGGGGTTATTCACTGGGAATTATCTACATGTGTAGATGTTATTGAGGGTTTTTTTTTTGGGTTGAATGCATCTATTTTTGTTTTAGTTTTGTTGTTATCTTGAGGTGTTGTGAATCTGATACAGTGGATTTGATCCTTGTATGAATTTCATGTCAGCTTATGGTTTGAGGGGGAGGACAAAATCATTATGTAAATTACAAAAGCCTCTTTTGAGCCTGTTTTGATGTTCATTTGATGAAGCAAAAGGGCAAAAGGGCTTCTTTTTCTATTTATCCATTTTCTTTTGTGGTGGAAGAAATTCTTTTGTGTCTTGGATGGCATGGAAAATAGAATCAGGTAGGGTGGTTTCTGTTTCATATCTCAAGGTTGGTAAGAATGGCTCAAAGCTATTTTTTTCTCTTTTCGATATTGGTTTGCTTGGAGCTTATTGGATATGTTGTCATTTAAGGGGCCACTCAAGATGTCTGACAATATCTCGAATGTGAATTTTTATTTGGGCATTTAGCATAGTTTGCGGGTGTTTGGTCACAACTTTGCAGTTGTTGGTTTGAGTTATGCTACCAATAAAATGGCCTAATGGGGTGGTTTTAATAGAGGGTAAAAATGCACAGGGAAAAAAGACAAAAGAAAGAGAGAGAGAGAGGATCTGAATGGATTGTGATTTGTAAGGTTTCAAGGGAGAAGAGGGATAGATGGAGAGATATGAATGTAAAATATAAATGTATAAATATGTATTGCCTTGAAAGGGAAGGTGGACAGGTGAAGATACAGAGTATATGGAGAGTTATCTAATCTGACATGGTGTGGGCGTGCTGCCGATTGATGTGGGCTATATCTAGCCCGTACACTAGATGGTGGAGTCCACTTTTGATGGTTAAGAATGTTCTCCTGTGAGGAGAGTGCATATTGCTAATATTCAGTAAATCTCAAGAGCCCACTTAGATGAATATCTATCAATGAGAGGACCACAAATGAAAAAAGAAACTCTTGATGAAAGAGAAAACCACAAAATCAGCACCACTAAATTACCCCCATCCTTTATTTAATAGTAGAGTTTTTTTTTTAGATTCAATTCAACAGTGAGTGGAGGATCAGTGAGAGCAAAATTAGGCTTGGCAATAGATCTTGCAATGAGAAATGACCAAAGGGGTGGCATTGGTCAAAGGTTGAACCAAGTGATCCCTATAGAGCCTCATAGGAGAACATGTTTCCACATCATCATCATCATCATCAAAGCCTTATCCCAACCATGTTGGGGTCAGCTACATGAATTCTGTTTCTCTATTCCGTTTTATTTTGAGCTAAATCTTTCGATAAGTTAAACTTCTTCAAATCTGAATTAATAACTTCCATCCATGTTTTTTTCGGCCTGCCCCTACCTCTTGATGGGCTCTCCATCTGTATATCCAAACTTTTTCTCACCGGTGCCATTACTGGCCTACGCTCAACATGCCCAAACCATCTTAAACGAGTTTCTCTAATCTTATCCCCTATTGGTGCTACATCTAAATATTCTCAAAAGCACTCATTTCTAATTTTATCTTTCCTAGTTTTACCACACATCCACATAAGCATTCTCATTTCCGCTACATCCATCTTATGAATATGCGTCTTCTTAATTGGCCAACATTCTGCTCCATATATCATAGTTGGTCTAACCACTATCCTGTAAAATTTGCCCTTCAATTTCGTTGGCATTCGTCTGTCACAAAGCACTCCCAAAGCTAATCTCCACTTCAGCCATCCAGCTTTTATCCTATGCTCCACATCTTCGTCAATCTCCCCATCGTTACTAATCATCGAGCCTAGATACCGAAAATAATCTCTACGTGGTATATCATGGGTTTCAATTTTAACAGTAGTTTCAACACTTTATATATTTCCACTGAAGTTGCAATCCATATATTCTGTCTTTATACGACTTATTTTAAAGCCTCTAGATTCTAATGCCCCCGCCATCTCTCAAGCTTTGCATTTATACCATCTCTTGATTCATCCACCAATACTATATCATCTGCAAACAATATACACTATGGTACTTCTTCTTGAATATGCACAGTTAACTCATCAATAATTAATGCAAAAAGATAAAGGCTTAAGATTGATACCTGATGTAAACCTATAGTCACAGAGAATCCACATGTTTCTCCACATGTGGTTCTCACATTTTTCCACATAATATTATAATATCGTAATATTATAATATCCTATTTTGTAATATTTGTATCTACATACATCCACAAGAGCCCTAAAATATAGACAATTATAATAAGTTTGAGGAGATCACAAAAAAAGATTTAAAAGTGGGTAGAGACACTAGTGGCATTTAACCAATCAATACTAAGTATAAACTCCACACGTTGTTTCTTCCCTCTTGCTCTACCAGTTATTTCCACTACTGAATTTCACCATGTTTGGTTCTAGATAAACCAGACTTAATGGGCTTTGGATATAACCTGAGTTACCTTCAGATGACAGTGGATATGTTTGTTGTATGTTCAATTACAGGGATTTACCTGTTATGAGATTTACAGGTAAATCATGTGCGGGGTAACCAAGCACTTGAAAACATTTGTGTTGATTGGGGTAGTGTTTTTGAGATATGGTTCATGGGGCTCTGTACATCTACATCTCCTAACCCTATTATGATCACTTATCAATTCAGCCCCACCAAAATTTGATATTTGCAATTTTTATAACATTAGCATGCACCATTTGTAACTCATTTGAGCACAATTCCTGTTTAACAATTACAGTGTTATTGGATGCAAAAGGTCCTAATTCAATTCCTTTCATCCTTTCTCTTCATTTTTTTTTCCATTTCTGCCTTTATGAGCACCCAAAAACTAACAAGGTAACATCAGCAAATCAAAGGAACTGTATTTACATATATGCAGATCACATTTCGCAATGAATCTATTTCAAAAGGAACAATCCATTAAACAGCAACCAATGTAACTGAGAGAATCAAGCAAAGAATATATGTAAATTTATATAATCATCATTCAATCTTAATTAGATGGCTATGAGGTTCCTTAATAGAAACTACCAGTCACTACTGTTAATCCAACACTAGATCCTTTTCCATCTTGTTAAATGTGGAAAATATACAATGCTCAGCCCATCAAGATGAAATTGGTCCACTACCCCACATCGATGCCCCATGAACCATATCTCAAAACACTGCCAAATTGTAAGATCTATCCACTGGATCTTCGGCCAGTTTACCGATGCATGTAAAAAGGGAGAGATATTTTATCTCAATAATCAATTTTCTGTCCACCAACTGAAAACATAGGAATATAGAGCATTAAGGGTACATATATATACAATTATGAAGATGCTTTATGAAGATTATTATATGTAAAATTAGATACTTTGGTTTTCAATATTAGATGGATGAGTCACCTTCGGATCGTGGAGAGAAGGAAGAAGAGGATGATGAAATGCTGCCATCCCTGGGGCAGCAACTGCTGCTGTGGAAATATGGCATAACCAGATGACAACAGCAGTTGCATACTATGCAATGCTTCGGAACCCATTAGAAAGACAACATATAGAAAGAGAACGAGAACTTTATATATCCACCTTGATGAGAGGCTAAGAAGCCCACTGTATAAGCAAGTTGAGAATGAACAAGGACTGTTTTGATCTACTCTGCAGTCATTTGCGAAATAGAGGGCTTTAGCAAGACACTTGTGGAGTGAAAGTGGAGGAGCAAGTTATTTTGTTCTTGCACACTGTTGCACAGAGTGTTTGGAATAGAATAAATGTAGTGCATTTCTTTAGAAGTGGAGAAACCATAAGTCGTCAATTTCATCGAGTACTAAGAGCGATTAATGGCACCGGTAAGAAAAAGTTTAGATATACAGGTGGAGGGCTCATCAAGAGGTAGGTGCAGGCCGAAGAAAACATGGATGGAAGTCATTAATTCAGATTTGAAGAAGTTTCATTTATCGAAAGATTTAGCTCAAAATAGAACGGAATGGCGAAATAGAATTCATGTTGCCGACCCCAACATGGTTGGGATAAGGCTTTGATGATGATGACTAAGAGCAATTAATGCATTAGTTACTAATATTATAAAGCAGGTCAGGAATGTTGCCCCTAGAGGGCTAGTTAGTTTTGAGGTACATATCATATCACACTAAACACTCTCGTAAATAACCAAAAATAAAGAATTATTTTCATTTGTTCATGCTTTTTAATAGGTTGCTGTTGGAGCTATTGATAGGACCCACATAACAGCGTTTGTGCCTTCTCAATTGCAAAGCACATTTCAAAATAGAAAGGGCATATTGTCACAAACTATATTGGCTGCCTGTGGCTTCCATTTAAACTTTCAATACATACTTCCGGTATGGGAGGGGTCAGCAACTGATGCCCGTGTCCGACAAAATGCACTTGCTCAACCCAATCCACTCGTTGTTCCTTGAGGTACTGAAATCTACTAATTTGATTTTTTTTTTTCCGTTTATTACTGCATTTGAAAATGATTGATCTTTAACTAACTCTTAATGCTTTAAACCATGTGAGAACAAGTAGATACTATCTGGTCGATGGAGGGTATGCTAACCAACCTGAATTTCTAGCCCCATATTGAGGTGCTAGATATCATCCTTCTGATTTTCGAAGGAAGAATCCTATCAATTCAAGGGAGGTCTTCAACAAAATGTATTCACAAGCATGGAATGTTATTGAGAGGGCTTTCGGGATTTTAAAAAAAATAGGTTTGGGATTTTGAAGATAGCACCACCATATGATATTCATGTACGAGTTAACGTTGTAATAGAGTGATACATGCTTCACAACTTTATCAGAATGAATGGTTGTCATACTTTCGATGAAGAGCTCTTAGAAGACCTTGATGACATAAATCTGGACGTAGAGAATGATGATCTCAATAATGCACTTCTTCAGCCGATGAGGCGTCAACATCGCGAATGTGTAGATTCTCATAGAGAGAGAAAGATGAATGGAGTCGATTTAGGAAGAACTTGAAGGAAAAATTTTGGAATGAATATCCTCGTAATACTCATCGCAGCTAGTAGAATAACAAGTTCTACATAGAGGTCCTGTTGATTGAATGTTGCAACTAGGTTTATCTAATTGTAAAGAATGTTAATTGAATACTACTATCATATTTCAAATATCATGTGTTTGATAATTTTTACTTTGGATGTTATCAACCATATGTGCATTGTATCAGTTACATCTTTTTTATGTCTTTTCTCATAGCTGCAACTACTAACTCTTACATTTTTTTTTCTAAACTATTGGTTGTTTCTATAATGAGAAGTATAATTTTTGAAACACAAAGAATTACATTCTCTATTTACAATAACCAGTAAATGACATATAGTTTTTCTTGTTTGTGGCTGCTAAAAGTAATTGTATATATAAACTCATTGAAGAAAAATCAATTTAGTTTGAATATTATGTGTTGTATGTTTAATTTTTGTCCGATGTAGCTTTGTCAACAAAAAAGAATACTGTCTTAAATGCCGTTATGGATGATAAGCTGCTTATGCTATTACAAGATTAAATTGAAATGGGCAAGAAGAGTGAACGAGGCTTCAAAGAAGAGGCTTCTAATGCCGTTAAATTAGCCACAACTGAAAGTAGTAATGATGCATATGTCATGACAACATCTAGTGTGAAGAATAGATACAAACACTTGAAGCAACTATATTCAGCGATGAAGGAGATGATGGCTGCATCTAGTTTCGGATATGAACCAGTGAACAAACGAGTTATTGCTGATGAAGCACTATGGGGCACCTGGTTGGAGGTATTAAAATGTTTAATGATAATTTATATACTTTTTCATTATTTGCGATTTTATAATATAATGGGGATTATTTATAATGGAACAAGGACATCCAACAGAAAAAACATTGAAGAGTAAGAGTATTGACTATGAAAAGATTGGATTGGTTTGTGGCACTGATATGGCAACAAGCAAGTTTTCTTGGTCATCATGTATTTCACCGCCAATTGACCAGATGCAGGAGTCAAGTAATTATAGTAACTCTGATGATGTCCCAATTTGTTTGGATGATTTAGATAATGATTCTAAAGTGGGGGAACAAGTGGGGACTCTTCATCTAGGAAGGAGGCATGAAAGAGGGCAAGAGATGCAGAAGTACTTGCAAAAGGGATGAAAGAATCAGCGGCTTTGGTGCAACACGCATAAGAAGATTTTGCTGATAGTATTAAGAACTCAAAGCCACATAAGCGAATAGGTGACAATGTTTACAGAGAATTGGTGAAGATTGAGGGTCTTAGTTCAAATGACATAGATATTGCACATGAGTGGCTAAAATTGAGGAAGGTGATGGCTGCAATCTTCTTGTCTCATGGACATAAGAGAGAGTGGACACTAAGGCATTTGCATAGAATTCATGTTGCATCCTTTTCTTAGGTTGTTAGTCTCTCACTTGTGCATTTCAATTTTCATGTTGCAGTCTTCTTGTCTCTTGTTATTGGTCTCTCACTTTATGCATTTCAATTTTCATCTTGGTCTTAATGCTTACAAATGACTTTCTTGTAGATGTTCCATTTGATGCCGATGCTGCAGGGAAGCTTCTACGTGTTGAATGACATATTTTGATTGAGGGCTGTTATTTGTTTGTTCTTTTTCACCCTTGTCATGAAGGGATGAGGGCTGCTAGTTGTTTGTTTGCATACTTGTTTCTTCCAGTTGAACTATCAAATATTCCTTTCAGTTAGTTGTGTGAATTGACAATCTAAACAAGTTCCTACTCTAAAATTCAGGAGATTGACGATTGTTTGAAGTTCTTGAGTTCAACTCCTTAAATTACCCTTTTCGTCCTGTTTGTTGTTTATATATTTTATATACATTGTTGTAGTGTATCTTTAAAGATTCATGTATCCTTATTATTTCTTCTAACACATGCTTTCATGAGCAAGATGAGGATCACTCTTGTGTTTGGAAACCATGTCCTTCCAGAAAGTTTTCTTCTTCCTCTTTCCACAAGGCCATCTGTCACTAATGAGTAGCTTGTCTTCTCTATTTGCTTGTTTGGCAAGTTTTATCTGTCACCAATAAACAGCGTGGTTGGCTTTAGCAGGCAAAGCCAGTACAATGGATAGATTAGCACGCCATGAGCCTTTTTAATTGATCTAATATAGAGCTGATTGCAGACTGTATGCCTCTGAATTCACTTGGCAACCCATGAATGGTAACTCTAAATGGAGCCCAATTCAACCAAACTAAATTATAGTTTCATTTCTTTGATCATACATATTAAACACTTTGCCAAGAGAGAAGCAGATAGCAGACGAGGATGCCAATATCTAGAGAAGAAGGCCAAAGCAACAGCAGATAACTTTGCCAATGAGAGAAGCAAGAGCGCCTGACTCCCTCCTAGAAGACTATACCCATCCTTCACACCTATCTCCAACCTCTGAAATCAATTCCAGATCCCCAGAATTTGGCCCTAAGAAATCTACCTGGGTAGCACCACCCTTAATTCCTAACCTACATCAATTGTTCAATATAACCCAGATTATTTTCCTCTCCTTCCAATGTTCAAACCCCCTAATTCATTCATCTATTCACCACCCTTCTTCCCATTTGATCAATCTTTTTTTTTTCTTCTTCTTATTCTTACTCTTCCTCCCCTCACTCCCCACCCTCCTTCAAATTTGGGTTCATTCCATTCTGCTCTTAATTATCACCAATCACCCAACAAAAATTAGTCCCATGAATGTAAGATCATGCATTAACTGCCACTGAATTCTGCTAAAATGCACACAAGTTACAGAGAAACTAACAACAACAACAGCAACAACATTCCCATCAGATCCATGGATTTCAGAACAAAAGGAGGATCAAATTCGTAACAGATTGAGAAATGAGAAATTGAAAAGAGAGAAGGTTTCAATTGATTTGGGGGAAATTCGAAACCCTAAAACGGAAAAATCGCGTACCGTTCCACGAGTATGTTGCCTTCGGAGTTCGAGAAGAGAACGGCCAGCAGCATCTTTTCCGTTTCCTTCCCCAATATCTCTCTCCTCTCTTTTCGATTTTCAGCGAGGACTGTTTCGGCTGCTATGTGCGTCCTTTACCAGTTATTACCAGGTTGTGGCAACTCCACTCGATCCAAGCCGTCAAATGGTTGATGATGGCCATATAAGATGCAACGCGGCCAGCTGATGGCTCTAGTGGCCAATCAGGACACAACCGTCGATAATGATGGAGTATGTTAGCTGTGGGGCCCACTGAAATAATTTTGAAAATGGCAAGATAGGAAGGGGCAAGAGGTTCCCTGTTTCCCATATGGACGCCAATTTGACTTGGTTTTAATGACAACATTTAATAGTTATTGGAGGAGAGGTGCATATGGCGGGGTGGAAAACGGATAGGATATTAAAATTTAGAAAAACAAGTGGCTACCGACGTCAATTACTTATCCTATTGCTACTCAAAGAAAAATTCCACATGAGTATGCTACAGTGGATGACCCCATAGACAGAAATATAAAAAGGTGGAATACAAATAAAATACAGTAAGTTTTTTTCCCATATGAAATTGAAGTCATTTTAAAAACCCCTCATTTTCCAAATGATAAATTGGTATGGGCAAAGCATAAAACAGGAAAATTTTTGGTCAAGAGTGCATATGTAGTGGTGCAAACGCTTAGAAGATATCAATGCAGGGGGAATGCTCAGATATAGGGGTGAATAGAAAATTTTGATTGAAGTTTTGGAAAATGAAAATTCAAAATAAGATCAAAACCTTTACATGGAGAGTATATAAATAAATTTTATCAATCCTAAAAAACCTTTCAAAAAGAAAGATAGTGAAAACTAATGTATGTGAGTTATGCAAAGAGTCATTTAAAGATATTATGCATGCTTTATGTTTTTGCCCTCAAGCACAATGGGTATGGAGAGAATATCCAAAAAGATTTGATGTTATATTTAACTTGTCAAACAATTTTGCTTTGCTGATTTGGGAATTATCAGGAAAGGTCTCGAAAGTCAACATGGAGCTATTTTTCATAATGGTGTGGATGATTTGGAATAGAAGAAATTTCTTCATTCATAACAGGAACCTCAAAAAAAAAAAAAAAAAGAGGGAGAGAGAGGCAATTCAATGATATTTTTTTTCATATTCGCCATTCATTGTTCATTTTTAATCACTTGTAGAAATATAAAGTCCACAATGTAATTAATTCCCTCATTGTAGGATTATTAATCCCATTCTTTTTTAATATAAAAATACCATGGCTAAAAGACTATTAAAAGTCAAGGTGTAGAATAATCTACGAGAGTATTACACAATGCAAGCACCTACTAAGATACATAATGATTTTGAAGTTCATTGGATGTAAAAATTTATATGAGGCCTATCTATATATATATATATAATAGTGACTCCATATAATAGTTCTAACATTTTAATTTTTGATCTTAAAATTTAATAGTTAATCAACATTATTTTATTATGATTTCAGTCGAAAAGTTTGGGTGGGTGCCAAATTTAAACTTATAACCATTTATTAACAAGGGGGCTATAAAAAGAATAGATTGCATTAACATGGGCTCTGTGACATCAAACTAGAGGGCCTCAAGAACCCAATAGGGTTGCAGCTAGACATGGGACATTGGGATTATAGCTGCCCCTAGCAAACTTGTGTGGGTGACATCCCTCCTGCTCAGTAGACGATCTCTCTTTCCCGCCTTTCAAAGCAATTCGGACTCGATATTTCTTGAACTGCTGTGTGAGTCTCGACAAATGCCATTCCAACAAACCCTACTTCCTACCATTCAAAACTACCATTCCCCCAAGAGAGAGAGAAAGAGAGAACAAGAAAAATCGCGCCCTTCCATGGAACCAAAACCATCATCTTTCTCTTCCTATGTCCTTTTTCATGGCTTCTGGTTCTGGCTACCCGTCTCGAACCGGCCGGTTCGCCGTCTCCTGACGAGCCGACTCGGTCTCTACCATGCTCAAAGGCAAGTTCAATCTCCCTCACCAGAAGCGAGTCGTCCTCGACCGACTCGGCAGCCTCATCATCGGCTTCGAGGACGATCTCTCTTCAGATCTAGGGCTCGATTCAGGAGAAGAGCTCGAAACGTTCCGCTGCAACGGATTCCGATCCAAAGACCGCGAATTAGAAGCAAGAGCTGCTGATAATGATGATGACGATGATAATGATGAACAGGAGGAGAAGCTGCTGCGAGAATCGGAGGTGAGGATTTGCAGGAGAGAAGTTTCGGAGATTCCCAAGTCGATTTCGTCTTCCGCTTCTCTGTTCTCGCGGAAGGATCACGTGGATAAAGCGGCCGAGTTGGAATTTGTGGTGAGATTTGAAGGAATTGCTCTGTATTTGGTCTTTTAGGGCTTTGCTTGTTTGTCTTGATTAGACAATAGCAAGTTCATTCTCAAAGATGGCCCCTTTTCGCGCGATAACGATCATGATTTCATTATGGATTTATCAGATGTTGATTAGTTCTTGTGATCTGGCAGAAAATTCATGCTAGTTTGATTTTTTGTGTTGATCTGTTGATGATTTTTTGTTCAACTTCTTTGTAATTTAATCATGGGAGATATAGTGATTGAATTGCTGAATGGTTAACAGATGGTTTATATAGGCAAGAAAAGCTAAAATTCCATGCTTTTAGGATCATTCAAACTGGTCTGTTCTTGAGGAATTGGCCCGTGAAAACTGGGCTGGACTCAATGGACTGTCTGAAGTGTTAGACTATATTGTATGGATTGTCTAAAGAAACTAGGTGGAGTGTAGTTTGCATCATTGCATCTTGTTTCTATACCACGGCCGGCCTTATCAGTTTTTCGTTTTTTGATTTTGGTCTTTAGCTTTCTCAGAAGGTTATAAACTTGGAAGCGTTGCAAAGAATATCTAGTACTGGTCTCCCTGATGGGCTTCGTGCAACAACATGGAAGGTAAATTTTTGGTTTTTTTTTATTTACCTGTGTATGCAGCTGTTTTCAGAAGTTCTTGTTCTACTTGATGTTGGCTTCTCCTTTGTTCCCCCCACATTCTAGTTTTCCTTTCATTAAAGGTTTTCCATATAGGAATGCATAGATGAATGGATACCAGAATTTAATGAAACAAGTTATGTTCAGCCTCCCTTAAGAATGTATGTGGAGACCCTGTAACTACTTTTTACTTTCCATTCACATTAACACATATCTAAGCTGTATTATTCCATTAAGAAAAATAAATGACATAGTACTATAGTAGAGGAAGGTTTAGACTTATTATTTACTAATTAATGAAATCATCCAAATAGATTGCTCAAGAAGGATGGAGATAGTAGCAAAAGAATGCATAGTTTAACTTAATAATAATAATAATAATAATAATAATAATAATAATAATAATAACTGTGACTTCTTCATCATTATCATCATCCATCATCATTGAGGCCTTATCCCATGCATCTATGGCTGGCTTTGAGAGTTTTACTTTTACATTCAGCTCTATTTGATTGGTTTTCAATCCTTGGGAGACACATTTCAGAAGTTGCAAAACCATGCAACAATTAGTTTAAAGAGAATATAAAGTCAAAGATGGGGTTAACGTTGCCCTACATTCGTTCAAATGGTCCTTCCTTCATAACAACTCTTATCTTTTAGATTTAATCCTACCCATCCATCTAATCTACCTAATTAGGGAGACTATTAAATAAATCCTTACAAAACCCCACGTTGCTTAAAATAAGGAAAGATGCTGAAAAAAATAGAAAGTTGTAAGGGCTTAAACCCTCTCAGATGTCCACTCTGGGGAGAAATTCTCTCCACTTTCTTTATTTTGAATGCGCTCTCCTTGTATTGCACATTGAATTAAGGAAGCCCTTCTTTCTTGGTCTCTTCACTTGGAAAGCCTTTAAAATCTCCAACTGTAAGTGTAATAGGACTCATTGGGTGTCCTACTCCAAGTGGGCTATGGGTCCCACTTTGTTGAGTATAAGTTGAGTTGACATGGGTCCCATTTGTAGAGAATGGGTTGTCTTGTAGAATGGTGCACCCATAGGTCGATCCTTCATGGTTAGGCCTCAGTTGTGTTTTCTTCTGGCCCACATTAAATGTAGAGATTTGAAATCCCAAATTAGGCTCATTAAATTCTTGTTTAAGCCCTTCTGTTTGATTGGGTCCCTATTAAGGTGGATCAAAAGCCCATTAGACCTATGAAATTGATCCGAATAATGAAAGGCTCAATCCTACATAGGATTCATGAATTCTAGATCATCTGCTTCAGTGCTGTAAGGGGGCTCATTTGATCATGCTGGAAATGAGAAACCATTTTTTTTTTGCTCTGTTGTTTGCAGTACTACAAGGAACCTGAAAGCAAAGGAATCATGCTGGCAAGATGCTTTAGTTTTCCACCTTTGTGTGAAATTCTTGTAAGGGAAGTGGTCAGAACCAGGATTCCACCCTTCATGGAAAAGTTGAGGGTGCATGTCTGAAATTTACATCCGACATACCCAAACAAACCCCCTAAATGTCATTTTGGTCGTAGATTATTGGTTAATCCTAATGGAAATCGCCTTTGAATATTTTTGTTCATTTATTTTATTGTTTCACTCAATTTGCTGAACATACAAGTAGAAGTCAGTTACATGTAATTGTTTGATGATCTCATGGTTCACTTGTTTAGAGAGTATGTTTTATGAGCCAAAGTTTAGAGGTTCAAGTCAAAAAGATATGCCGCATACATGGCAATTACTTGGTAGTCTACAATTTTAAAAGCTAGCAACTAACCCAACGTTGTTTTGGGGCTTGTTGGTGTAGCTTGTAATTTCTAATCTCGCTAATAGATTTTTATCCCTTAACGACAAAATAAAAATAAAATAAGATAACATTGTACATAATATGATTACATTTGGAAAATGAATCATCATTGGGCCCTTACCTGTTTGGGGCTAACATTGTGAGTACTTCTCTTCTATTTAATGCCATTTAAATAATTTAATACCTTGTTCTCAGGAATTCACAGTTTATCCTATCTTTCATCACTATTTGTTCAAGGTCTCTGGTTGTCCTCCTCACAGTTCTTTGAACTTGTAATGCTTCAATACCTTTTTCCAGTGCCTCCTTTTAATCTTCTATGTACTCAAACTGTCTCAAATTGCATTGTAGTTCTTGCATGCTTGAAATCACCATCTCCTCTTCACTTGTTATACACTTTTAAGCTTAGAAGCCATTTAAACTTTTATGTATGTCCCCAAACTGTCTCAAATCTTATTTCATTTAATGCATACTTGCAATCACCATCTCCTTGCCTTTGGTTTTACACTTCAAAGCTTAGAAGCCACATTATCAATACTTCTAGAGAGTTAACGTAGTTATTAATGCTTTTGTTATGCATAAAAAATTATACGAAGCATGGGTGTGCCCTTTCATTTTGTTTATTTTTATTTTTACTAGCTCATGAAGATTTTATTTGCATTTGCACTAATAGGCTTGCATGCACTGGGGAGAATGGTCATAATTCAACAAAGATTACTGTCCTGGTGGTGATGGTGTCCTCTATTAATGGTGTTCTAGCTGCTACACCCTTGTATACCCTATATTTGTTCTAGCTGTTCTAATTTTTTGCTTCCTTTTTTATCTATGTGATTTTTACAAAGTTTTAATCATAAAACTCCATTTTTTCTTTGTGTTTTTGACTTGAAAGTTTCTTGATATCCTTGTATTTGTATGTTTTTCTATAAAAAAAAAAAAACTTTAGTTCTGATTTGTAAATGCATAACCTTATAATGTACATATGTACGTATTTTAAAATGAGATTGGGTTTGCTTCTACTTCATCCCATTAACACTATGAAGTCAGAAATAACAAATTTGATGAATGTGAAGCTAGAGATTAATGAAAAAAGTATGTGAAGCTAGAGATTAATGAAAAAAGTATGTGAAAGTGTGTTTGCAGTTTGCATTAATATGATGAATACGTGTGTTTTCTATTCATTAATTGGTTCTTTCCTTTCCATTTTCACTAAAGTAGCTGCTCTTGGGTTACTTGCCTGATGACCGAGATTTGTGGGATGGAGAGTTGGCCAATAACAGACAAAAATATGCTGCATTAAAAGAAGAGCTTCTTCTGGATCCTGTAAGATTTATATTGAGAAACATGTTTTGTGGAAAAACAAAACTGTGTTGGATTTAATTTTCCTGTGCACTCATTTGTGATGTCTTGTTTACCCAACTATATTTCCTTCTCACTGTATGTTCTCAACCAGTTATATCCACTGATTAGAAGTTTTAATCTAGACAGTCAGAATTTTCAAGAAGGAACGATACAACTATGGCTTCCAGCAAGCAGGAAAGGGAGGGTGATGTAGATGGCTTGCTTATGAGACATGAGGTTTCTCATGGAGATCATCCTCTGAGCTTGGGTAAGGCAAGTTTTTGGCACCAATATTTCCAGGTAAGTGGTGTACTCTATCAACTTTTACCCACCATCTGGTAAGATATTGAGATTGGCTTGGCTCCTAATGACTCTGTTATATGTTTGCTAGGATGCAGAGATTGCAGAGCAAATTGATCGTGATTTGCAACGCACCCATCCAGACATTAGATTCTTCTCAGGGGATTCATCATTTGGCAAAAGAAACCGGGTACTTGACACTAGACTAGCTATTACGCTAATCGACATTTTCATTTAGCCCTAGCAGGACTAAGTTATTTTTTTTTCCATCTTTTTTTTAACAGAAAGCAATGAGAAATATTCTTCTCCTATTTGCGAAACTGAATCCGGCAATCCGCTATGTACAGGGAATGAACGAGGTCTTAGCTCCGCTTTACTATGTATTTAGTACAGATCTAGATGCACAAAATTCTGTAAGGATAATTTTTAAGTTGGCTTCTTCTTTCTGTTTTTTTTTTTCAAATTTGAAAAGAACAATCAGCCTACTCATATATAATAATACTGCAAGCAGACATTTTGCCTATGAGCACATCTGTATTGTTTTTCGTTACTTGTGTGTCCCAAAGGTCTTATCATATTGCAGATTTGTGGTCCTGTTGAACTTGATCTTTTCAATAAAGCAGATGACAAAAATTTGCAAGCCAATTGTTTATTCTCATTTTGGATTTAAGTCTAATTTCCAATAAATATCCAAGCATACACATTACTCAATGCCCATCCATTATCAGAATTCCATCTTTGTTCGTTTCCTGATCAAATCCTTTCAGGTCAAAGTTCATTTATTTGTTTTTTCATCTTTAAATTCGATCTATATTTGATAGTGTAAGGTCATTGTAACAACTGATATCCATTTTAAGGGTGTTTGCTTTCTTATTTGTTAGCTATAACTGATCAACTTGCACATATAATACATATGGTACTGATTTATCAGATGAATCTCATTACTATTTACCGTGGTCCACTTTACAGTCAAATGCAGAAGCAGATAGCTTTTCTTGCTTTGTTCGATTGTTGAGTGATTCAGTTGATCACTTCTGCCAACAATTAGACAATAGCTCAGTTGGGATCCTCTCTACTCTTTCACGCTTGGCGGAGTTATTGAAAGCCAATGATGAAGAGCTATGGCGGCATCTTGAGCTCTCCACCAAGGTAACTAACTGAAAATGTTTCTTGTTGATTTTCATGCAGAACATGGACTCATCCATGCATATCTAACCAGGACATTTTGTTGTTTCTGAAGTTGCTGTGTTAGACATGTTTGAGACATTTGTTGGGCTTGCATTTCATTTAGCTTAAATGCAAAGAAATTCTATCTTTAAGAATCTTTCCAAAAGCACTATACATCAATTAGGCTATTTTTATTATAAACAAACAAACAACAACAACTGTTCCTCATAGAGTTGGAATTATGCATGAGTGGATGTGCATTCGTTTAATCAGAGATGTAAATGCGAACAGTCATTTGCTGCCTTTGGATGCAAACCGAGCTAATAGTCTTTGTTGCCCTATGCAGGTCAAGCCACAGTTCTACGCATTTAGGTGGATAACTTTGCTTCTAACTCAGGAATTTGATTTTCATGAAATCATGAGAATATGGGATTCTCTTCTCAGCAATTCTTTGGGGATTCAGGTACTATTTTTGTTTCGGGTTATTAGATGCATGCCTCTGATGTTTAATGGAAATTTATCTTCCAATTTGATAGTTCTAATGGAGGACAACAGCTGATAATTTTGAACTAGGTTTTGGACTCAATTTTGAAGCTCTGCTTGTCCTTCATCAGTAAATTATTAAAATTTGCAGGCCTTCTCCCCTCTGTTTCTTCTTTTTCAATTAGGAACACTGTTTTACCTGTAAAATGTTGTAAATTAGCACCATGAAGCTTCTTGGCTGGCAACCTGTGGGCTTTAGAGAATCACCATGAAGCTCCTTGGCGGGCAACCTGTGGGCTGTGGCCATGAATTGGAATGGAACTCTTTCTTTCCTTCAGTTAGTAAATGTAAAGTGCCCATCATTCAAAAAAAATGAGCATACAAGAGGAGGGAACAATTACAGATCAGGTGGTACAAGAGGATTATTTTGACCAAAATAATGGGTTTTCTCAACAGCAAGACTGCACAACAAACTGGATTACCTTTTATACATAACATCTTTACAAACACCCTGTTTTTCCAAGTAGTCCACCTCTCTGCTGGCATGCCTTTAAATAGTATGGTGAAAGCCAACCTCCTGTGACTTGTAATGATCCTTTGCCACACAAGAAATAGCATTAGAGGAACCACTGTCAACCAGGATCCAACCTAAAATGAAGGCTGATGACTGTTAATGCCTCCTATTTGCTCATAACATGATCTCGTTGAAATTACTCCTATAGGTCCACAGAGCACCAATTACTTCTCTTTGTCAGTGAGAATTGTTCCACGATCCCAGTCAGTCCCCTTTTTTCATTGAATCAGACAATTCCTTGAGCTGAAATCTATTTTTTATTTTCTTCTCAGACATTACACTTTGTCTAAAGCATTTTTGTTACTTCACTATGCTCACTGGTTTAAAGCATTCCCAGACAAGAGCCCCTACCACAGTTGGAAGGTGCTTATTGTCGCAACTATGAGGTTGTGGCTTCATATCATGTAACGAATTTAAATAGATTATCATCATCATCATCATCAAAGCTTTCTTCCAACTATGTTGGGGTTTGGCTACATAAATTCGGTTTCTCTGTTTTGAGCTATTTTAAGCCAAATACTCGGATAGATTGCATCGTGAAAAAACTTCACCATTTGTTACTGCTGATCCCAAACCTGGATAAAGGACGTTTGCATAAGGTTAGGTTGATAGCCAGCGTAAAAACTTGGCACAATGCAAACATAATATAAGCAAACTCGTCCAAGTGGACTAGACAATTGGATCGACTGGGCACCTATTTTTAACGGTGAAAACTTGTGAGCCATTGATCAAGTGGGCTCCATATTTTTTTACATGGGTAGTGCCCCAACCAGATCTTTCAATCCCCGTGTTGTGGGCCATTGATCAAGTGGGCTCCATATTTTTTACATGGGTAGGGCCCCAACGAGATCTTTCAATCACCACTCCCCCCCAACACAAACAGGTGCTTGGTTTTGGTTCTTTTTTGTGCTTACTGGTCTGTATGATTTATTTACATTTTTTAACTCATGCCTCTCTTCCCAAACATTCTTCTAGAAACGTGATGATGTGTGACCGCATTCTTTTTTCTTTTATAAGCACTTGCTCCTTGTGGTTTAGGAATGTTTTGGTTTTTGTTCATGCATGCATTTTGTTTCGTAGATTGCTGCCTGTTTCATTTCTTGAATTTTTGTTTATGTCCACTTGCACTTATCGTAAAGATGATTTATAAATGATCTTTTGCCTTAAGGGAGGTATTATCTTATCCCTTGGCATGCCTTTACCATATGCTTTCTTCTCAGTTCACCTGATTTCTTTCTGTTTAAGGTTTATTTAGTTAGATGTATCCCCAGATGCATGAATACGGACATGCATATCAGAATTTGATACCATTACATATTTTGTTTTGCAAGAAAAAAATTGTACTTGGTATGTATATCAGAATTTGACACCATTACATGTTTTGTTTTGCAAGGAAAAAATTTTAGAAATCCCCTTCTATTTTCTCTTATTCTAACCTATTAAGTACAAAATACTTGTTGACCCATTCCATATAGTTTGTAAGTTTTGAAAGGGCCCAGATTGCCTCAGAAGACTCCCAAAATTGGAACTTCGTGAGGTGACCTTTATATTAGAAGCAATGCTGTCTAGATATGAGATGGATAAAGTCGGGACATGCCATGAATACAGCAGTTGAATACGATACACTCAATGTGTTGTCTAATCTGGAGTATCCTGGCATGATAGATTAGAAGGCTCCCTAAATAGACTAAAAGTTAGCTAGAGTAGTGAGAATGCAACCCTCCCATAACTACGATTGTAAAGTGAAATAGTTCTTAAAATTTAAAAGGAGAGGGGAAAAGAAAAAAGGATGTCAGGTTGCTTGCATGATGATCCATTAAGTGGTGTGAAACAGAAAGGACAGAGAATCCATCTTATTTGGGATATTGTTTTCCTGCCTTCTGCACTTCAAATCATTATTAAAATTATTTGTTTATATAGAATTATGGGGAAATGTTGGAAAAACATTAATGCGATTTCCAATCAAAAAGGTTTTGAAAGCAAAGAAAAATCTGGTGTGCTCAAATGTGACATGAAAATATAGTCATCATTTCCTGTATGACTGTATCTGAATGTATTCATGCTCACAATCTGATCTAAATATTTTTCCAATCTTAGCTTTCATCAGGCAACATAATTGTTGAGATATTACTTGCATATGTAATGGTGCAATTACTAATGACTTTAGGGGAACAGAATTGCTGGTATTATGCATTTATTTATGTATATGTTTTCAACTGAATCAACTTGTCGGTTGTGCAGGAGATGCTACTGAGGGTTTGTTGTGCAATGTTGCTGTGTGTGAGAAGGGAGTTGTTGAAAGGTGATTTTCCTGCAAATTTGAAGCTTCTTCAACACTATCCTCATATTGATATCGAGTACCTCCTCCAAGTAGCTCAGGAGTTGAGACCACTATCTGACACGCATGTATATATATAGGCATAGGTCTTATTGAGCACTAGAGAAGTGTCAGAGGAATGAAGACAACTGATGCATATTCCCATAGTGAGGGGATTTTGGTACTGAAAATCCTGTATTTAACTAAATTTTTGTCTTTTTTCCTTCTCTCTTCTTGTTACTTCTGAATATATTAGTCATTGCCATTATCATTGTCATCATCAAACCATTATCTCGTCTAGTTTTGATTCTTTGCTCATTTGTGGGTTGGGTTCTGTTACTCTGTGCTCAGTACTCCTACAGCTCAAGAGTCTGTACTGACCGTCTCGTTAACTCCAATAGAAGTGCATCCAGCACTTCAATTTTTCGTATGATGGATTCTCATGTTCTATATGCACTCTCAGACCAATTCAGACAAAACATTGATTTTCACTTTAGTTGGTGCTGTACGGATGCATCGAACCTTTTTTCTTTGTCTTTTGCTGGTTGGCCCAGTGGCAGGATGCAGGAATGAAAGGGCGCCCACCACGAGACTTGGTGGCCGCGATGGGAGCAGGAGCCTTATCTCCAATGCGAGCCCTCTATTCCTTATGCACCTAAGCTTTATCTAATGTGCTTATATATTAAGAGAGAGGCTTTGCTGATGAAATCGGTTGTTTGCCCTGAATGTTGCATGCTGTGGGGTCCACTTGGGGGTGGGAATGGGGGATGGGATCTTGATGGGCCTTACCTCTATACAAAGTTTTAAGCCCATCAGATCATCTTAATCTCTAATCCATGGCCTGCAAGTATGATGGTTTATATTTAAAAAAAATGAACTCAATCTAACAGTCTTATCCATTCGGTTCATTGCAAACCCACAAAATAATTGACTATCAATGGATCCCCACTAGGGGTTTTGATGGGTTTCGATGCAGAGAAATGCAGTTGAGATGAGACTGAGCAAAGTCTGGCTTGACCTGAATTAGCCATCACTGAGTCCGAACCAACTTGGATTTGGCCGAGTTTTAAAACCCTGGATATGAATGTTCTGCACCTTTCTTTATCAAACCCATAACTTTTAGCTCTATATGTGGGTTTGAGAACCGTGACTTGCCCTAACAATAAGAAGCGGCAATTCTCACTAGGGTTTTAAATCTGGCCACCTTTTATTTCTTGCTATATGTGAGTCCCTATTACCCTGCAGGTATGAGTTTTATTTTATTGTGTGAGAGTTTCTATTGCCTCACATGCAAGTTGTCAATGTTTTATATGTGCAAATTTTTATTACCTCAAATGTACAAGTCTCTTTCAGTTGAAGAGGAGACGGGTGCCTTTATCATTAACCGTACGTCTAATGTAGTGGATCCCAACATTGCAATGGCTATATCGTGTATTATGCAGGAGCAAATTCTCCTCGTATATGAACGGACCACACTTCACTCATATGTGATTCATTTGGTTGCATTATTTTAAAGTTCGGTGTAATTCTGCCACAGCGATGTTGGGATTTAGTACAGATGAAGTGTGAATTGATCGATCAAGCGCTTTATCAGGCAGTTCTTCAAAACAGGGGTCCGACCAACGCTCTTTGAAAGCAGTTCTCCCCATTCGCTTACATCTGCGTAATCTTTGGGTGAACCGCAGTGTAGACGATCAGCTGCTATTACATTACTCTGACCAAATGGATGGTGCGAGTTCATGAACTGTTTCAAAACAACAAACGAACCATCACGCGGTCTTGTTAGACCCAATTCGCCCAAGTTACAGAACTCGTGGTGCAGATGGTGTTCCGCATTAATTTAAGGCATGTGAAACGAGGAGCTGGGAAGCCGGCAGTTTGATGTTGACCACACTGACTCCTGTGCATTTAAATATTTTGAAAATTTTTATATTTTAATTTGATCCGTGATGGAGTATGTCAGATTTGGACAAAATAAATTTGAGATGGGACAAGTTTGGATTTACCCGAACTCACACCAAATCCACTCAGTTGCCATCCCTAATTATTTCCTTAGAAATCTTTTTAGGCGCTAATTTTATGTCTTTTATTTGAGCTTGAATAGAAAAACAAAGCCAAAGCCTTCCACGTTCGAACCAATTCCAGGACCTTCACATTCCCTTTGCTGACTGAATTTCTTCTATTTTTAGTAGTAGCCGGGGTAGCACAAACCGAAATCATAATTTCCATGAGTAAATCGTGGTTCTAGGTCAGTTGAGCTATTCCACAGGATTGGACTAAATTGCTGCTTGCTTAAGCTTTTAAATAACAACAGAAGGAAAACGAGAAGAAGCCTGAGCAGAATGCTCGTCTGTATTATTCTCATCTTACAATGTGTACAGTTTATCTCTGTATATATAGGTGTTACATCGCAGGAATCTCACAACTGAAATCTGTTAACATGCCTAATTAGCTGTTGCAACATCAGCATAACTACGTTCATAAGATGCAGTCATGTCAAGGTCATGAGTCGTGACTGAGTTATATCTTGTAATGGACCAGACTGAGTCAGCTCGGTTGTAGACGCATCAATATTAAGCATGCAGTCTCTCCGTCTTCCTGCAGAATATCTGTGAGTGTGACCATTGAAGTGGTGGGACCATATAACTGTTCCTTCCTCTTCGCCTCCGTTTCCGTTTTCTTCATATCCGTCTCTTGATTCTCTCTCCAAGTTATTCTGATCTCTTTCTTCGACTTCAATTCTCAGCTAACTACTATATTCTCAACAGCGTCCCTTATTCTACTTCATAAACGTCATTTCTTGCGTATACTTGTCTGCTTCTGCTTGAAATCCGGTTCTCTCAAGGAGACCGTACGTCTTGCCTTCAGACCTTGTTCCTCCATCTCACGGCTCTTGTACCTCTCTCTCTCTCTCTCTCTCTCTCTCTCTCTCTCTCTCTCCCTGTGCTTTTGATTATAACGTGTAGATCTTGTTGTTGTAAGAGCTGAGATGCGTTTCATGAACAGGTGTGCAGATGGCGCAGATTCTACTCCATGGGACGCTCCATGCGACCATCTTAGAGGCATTTGCGCTAGAGAGTACCCCCACAGCTACTGGATGTTTTCCAAATTTTCTTAACAAGGTAAGGTCTGGAAGAGAGGCAATAGGTTTGAAAACGGGAAACCCATTCTCTGATTGTTCAGAAGTTCTGACCTGAAAAGTCGAATTCTGAACTTGTTTTAGGTTTTTACTCCGAAGTCGAAACCCAATTTAGATACCGACTAATAAATGGGTTCACTTCTGCGCCAATAGAGGTTTTAACTTTTAATCCATAGACCTGGGACCAACACAAGAAACTTTAATATTGCAAATTGCAGTTTAATGCAAATTACAGTTTAAAATTAACTTTGGTTCAATATTTTTATATTTAATTTTTATTTTAAAGAAAAATAAAAAAATAAAAAAGTTAGAAGAAATTAAAACCAATTTTGCAATTAGATCTCAATTTTCTAGCCAGAGTTTTGAAACAAAATCCAAGTCATCTTATTGGAATCAAGTTTAAAACCAACATAATAGATTCCGAGTTGAAACTAATTTCGATGGAAATTGTCATTTAAAAATGGAGCAGGTCTAAATCTAGTATGGTTCTAACCTAGAACCAACCTATTTGCATCCCTAGATATAAGACTTCATGCCGTATGTCTTCTAGGGATTTTTTAACATACCCCATGGGGTTTTTCTGGATTTAAAAGTAGGCTCCTGTGGGCTCACTATTTAGTCATGTATCTGAACTTTTTTTTTTATTTTAATGGCTTCTATCCATGTCCTAATGTTACCTAAGAGGCTTGCACTAGTTTTCAAAAAATAATTCGTCCCACTCATCCAAATTTTTTTAAACCCACAGGGAGAGAGAGAGAGAGGGGTGGAGGAAGTGGAGAGTGGGCAGAGGGGATGGTGGGGAAGGGGAAGAGAGAGGTGGTGATAGTTTAGGATTTTTGAAAAAAATTTTTTTTGGCTGAGTGGGAAGAGTTAGCAAGCCTCAGTACCTTTTGAGTTTTTATGAAAATGACAGCCTTGTCCTTACCTCCCTCGCAAATAGAAATGGTGTGAATGTGTATTACTAACTACAAGGATAAAAAAGAAACTTTATGCCAAGTTACAATGGTCCTTAATTCACGAACATAAAGTCTGATCACGTGTTTTAAATATTTCATCAATCAACAGTGGGTTGTGCATGAATTGGGATAATTATAACCAATTATAAGTAGTAATTATGTTCAGATTGGATTTGATGAAATGAGAGCCCTTTTGATAAAAATGGATTTTTGTAGGGTTACTCTAAATACCAAATATACTGTTGTTTTATATTAAGTTGAGAAAACTACAGAATAACTTTCAACCTGCTGTAATTAAGTTGATAGTGTAGTGGGTGAGTTACAAACTTTATGGAAAAATAAAGTCCAATAAAAAACTAATAATTCATGCAGCTCACATATTGAATTCTTACTATCCATAAATTCTGAACTATATTGATAATCCAAACCGCTCACTAGTTCAATCCTTAATGGATAGTAGCCATTGTTTAGGTTCAAAAATAAAAAATAAAATAAAAGTTGTTTTCATATGCTTGAATCTAATGAAAAAATTATAAATATCTATTTATATTTTTATTCTAATTTTTTAATTTGTATTATGCATAACATTGTCATGGTCATATGCACATGTAAATAATTTGCTACTTCATACATATATTAATATAATGCACACAGGAATAGATAAACAGTTCGATTTTGTGCATTAGGCAATCTCTTATTTTATAATAACAATAGAAAAGACAAAAACCCCTTTCTATATTCCTTTTTTTCTTTTGGTAAAATCAGGTTATTCTCTCATATTTGAAAGTAATGGGAGCACATTTGTGTTTTTGCTTGAATTATTGATGTAGATGCTACTAGTTAGGCTTTTATCTTTCTGAGACTATGGGTGTAATAGGAGGATCCGTCAATAAAAATATGACCCTAAGATGATCATCTCATGGCTATTGAGAATGAATCAAATCAGATGATTCTATTTTTCAATGCTTCTAATTTGTGCTCCTGCGGAGCCAGCATTGAAATAATTGAAGAAGTGAGTCATTCACAACCAGTTATGAAGGATTCCTCGAAAAGTTAATGATTAGTAATCTTTTTTAGTAATTGAATGGATTTGGTCTTATACATATGCGAGTCAGGTAATCAAAAGAAGAAAGAGGGTGAGTTCTTTTCTCTATGGTCTCATAGTCCTTAAAATCTTTGAAATATTCAAATCATCCAAACATGTGTCTCGCATTGTCCCACAGCAATAAAAAAAAAGTGTCTTAATTCCAAGAAAAAGTAAAATTAATGATCAGTTTTCTTTTTCTTATTGATATCGCCTCACTTAATTTAAAAGTGAAAGTGAAACATAACTTCTTTCCATTTGAGATCATGTAAGGCTTTTTGTCAAGTTTTAGAAGCATTACTCTTAGAACTACAATTCCCAAGATTTGCGAAGACATCATGGTTAGTGTTGTCAAAGAAAATTCTTTTCCTTATCCAAACTACATATGGATCTAGTTTCTATCTTGTAGTCAGTAAGTTACAGAACTATTTGCTGAAGTTTTAAGTGACAATTAGAATAGGTCAGAATTTTTTCTTCTTTTACAGTAGGTACATCTGCCATTACTTTCATGTCCATAACTTCATTATGCTTCTCACAAGAAAATTGGCCAGCGAAAATGATTGTGTACATTTTTTTTTCTTGGTGTGATTGTATTACTGAATTTCACATTTGTTCTTTTTTCATTGGAAATCTGGAGGTTCAGATATTGGTGCCCAAGGGAAGATGTTTGAAAGGATGTTCCTGGATCAAGAGAGTGTCACTTTGCCGTCCCAAGGAGGTCTTTATTTAAGCATACTTTGACTTTTATCATCAATTCTGTGGCCCTTTACTAGCATTATCATTTTTAATGTATATTCTACTTATCTATTTGTTGATGTTTTATACCTGCAAATCTCTTTTCTAGCTTGTGGAAGATGTTGAGGAGAGTGTTGGCGTTGGAAGTGGAATGCGTCAAGTATATGCAACTATTGATTTAGAAAAGGCTAGAGTTGGGCGAACCCGCATCATTGAAAACGAACCAGCCAACCCTCATTGGAATGAATCCTTTCACATCTATTGCGCCCATAATGCTGCTGATGTTATTTTTACAGTCAAATATAATTATCCAATTGGGGCATCACTTATCGGTAGAGCTTATATACCTGTCACCACACTCCTACATGGTATGGAAGTGGATCGATGGGTGTACATTTGTGATGATCATCGTCAGCCTCTAAGTGGGGGTGCCAAGATCCATGTCAAGCTACAATTTTCTGATATTACAAAAGAAGATAACTGGTCACAAGGTATTAGAAGTCCTGAATTCCGCGGCGTTCCTTTCACATTCTTCAAGCAGAAACAGGGATGCAGAGTCACATTGTACCAAGATTCCCATGCGCTTGACAACTTCAATCCCAGAATTCCTCTTGCTAATGGAAGGTACTATGAACCACAAAGATGTTGGGAGGATATCTTTGATGCCATTACCAATGCAAGGCACCTGATTTACATCACTGGATGGTCTGTTTATACAGAGATCACCTTGATAAGGGACCCAAGAAGGCAGAAACCAGGAGGAGATGTGACTCTTGGAGAGCTTCTCAAGAGGAAGGCGAGAGAAGGTGTTAGTGTTCTCATGCTTGTTTGGGATGATGCAACCTCTGAGGGTATGAGTTTACTGAAGAAGGATGGATTGATGGCCACCCATGACGAAGAAACTGCAAACTACTTTCATGGAACAGGTGTGCATTGTGTTTTGTGCCCCCGCAGTTCATACAATAGGGGAAGCATAGTTCAGGACCTGGAGACCCCTTCCATGTTCACTCACCATCAAAAGATTGTGGTGGTGGACGGTGAGATGCCCGACAAGTGGTCCCAACAGAGAAGAATTGTGAGTTTTATCGGAGGGATTGATCTTTGTGATGGGAGATATGACACACAGGTACATTCTCTTTTCAGGACTTTGGACACTGCTCACCGCAATGATTTCCATCAGCCTAATTTCCCTAATTCTTCAATAAAAAAAGGTGGCCCAAGGGAGCCCTGGCATGATATTCATTGCCGGCTAGAAGGACCTGTTGCTTGGGATGTGTTGTCCAATTTTGAGCAGAGATGGAGGAGGCAAGCTGGGAAGGACGTTCCACTGCTGAAAGATCTTTCCAGTATCATCATCTCCCCTTCTCCTGTTACATTCCCAGAAGAAAGAGAAACATGGAATGCACAACTTTTCCGATCTATAGACGGAAGCGCCGTTGCTGGCTTCCCTGAAACACCTGAGGAAGCAGCTCAGGCTGGGCTAGTAAGTGGGAAAGATAACATCATTGACAGGAGCATCCAAGATGCTTACATAAATGCAATTCGTCGTGCAAAGGATTTTATCTACATTGAAAACCAGTATTTCCTTGGTAGTTCTTTTGGATGGAAGCCGGAAGGAATCAAGGTAGAGGACATTGGTGCGTTGCATCTTATTCCGAAGGAGCTTTCATTGAAGATTGTGAGTAAAATTGAAGCCGGTCAGCGGTTTACTGTCTATGTTGTGGTTCCAATGTGGCCAGAAGGGGTACCAGAATCTGCATCTGTACAGGCAATACTAGATTGGCAGAGGAGAACAATAGAGATGATGTATTCTGATATTGCTGAGGCCCTTAGTAAGAGAAGGCTTAATGCAAGCCCAAAAGAATACTTAACATTTTTCTGTCTTGCAAATCGAGAGGTGAAGAAGAGAGGGGAGTATACACCAACAGAGCAACCAGAGCCCGATTCAGATTATAGTAGAGCCCAACAGGCCAGACGGTTCATGATCTATGTTCACTCCAAGATGATGATAGGTAAGTATTTTTCTCTCATTTAGAAATTTGAAATTGGAAAGTGTGTTCACTAGTTAATTGGGTCTTTGATTATGGGATTGTTCTAACTGTCAAACCGTAACGCTTGTTTGTGTGAGGTTTTACTAGTGCACTCTAGTTATGTATAACCGAGTATTTAACAGAGTAAAATCTTATAGGATTAACAAACAGCTGAACATCTAGTCCTGCAAGCCTGAATTGTGATGCCAGCATGACAAAACAGAAACTCTTCAGAAATCCTGTTTTGAAAATCAATGTAGAGTTTAGAGGTTATAAATGAGGCTTGAATGTCAACTGGATTGATCATATATGCTTCTTTACTTTTTAATGATCAGAGGTTATGCTTGCAACACTTTTGGACTTGAATTCAGTGATAGCTAATGATGCCTGTGAATTAGTCAATGAAGCTCCCTCCTTCAATGTGCACCAATGGATTAACCATGCACCCATTCAAACTTTATATTCCATTCATATTACAGCTCTAAGGATAGCCTTTCCTTTTGAGCCTCCCTTCTGATGATCCGTTCTCTGAGCAAACAATGGGTAAGCATTGCATTGGTCTCTCACATGCTATGATGCACGGATACTTTCTTTTTTTCATCGGTAACAAAAACTTGTATGATGCAAGGATACTTTAAAATGGACAACGTATTGTGTTGTTTCGTATCTAATACTTTACTTTTTATGTGTAAAATCCGTGCACATGACGTGTCCCTGCCGTATTCATGCTATATCTGGACATCATAGCTCAGGTGCATAAGCCTTGATTTTGTTGTACAGTTCTATTCTTCCTCTTTGGTTATTTCTTATGACATTTGCATTTCTCAGCAAATGCTGGTCCCAAATTTGGAGAAAAGGAGGATCGTTGTCAGAAGGGCAGTCGGCCTTAAAGACTTGCCAAACCAAATCTCAAATATACTTTGAACAAAAACAGCACTCATTCTACCCTACAATGACAATAAAAGTTTCCAGCCAAGAATGAGTCATCCAAGATTACACTGTAGGTTTCAGTAGTTAATGACTAGTATAAGTCAGGAAATCCCAGGGTACTTTCCAACCCATTAATGTTGATTTAGTTCTAAACTCTTAATCAAAAGTCGTTCTAGATTTCCTATGTCAGACTTGAAATTCTTTTCAGTAAGTGAGCTATTTGAGTTTAAGCTTAGTTTCGAGCATTTGGTGGATGCCTTTTATGAACTTTTTTTAATTTGAAGTCTTATCTTATCCGTTGAGAAAATGAGTATTTTCTAGCACTCATTTGATTTCTTAAAATTTTAAGTTTTGATGACTTGATCATAGTCCCACATTATGCATTGCTCTTTGATTCTGTTGCTACAGTTGATGATGAATACATTATCGTTGGGTCAGCAAACATTAACCAGAGATCAATGGATGGAGCAAGGGATTCTGAGATAGCCATGGGAGCATTCCAGCCACATTACCTGGCAACCAGGCACCCAGCACGTGGACAGATCCACGGCTTCCGCATGGCATTGTGGTATGAGCACCTCAGCATGAGCGATGACTTGTTTCTCCAGCCGCAGAGCGTGGATTGCATCCGCAAGGTAAATTCGATTGCTGACAAGAACTGGCAGTTGTACTCTGGGGAGAAACTTGAGAACGACCTGGTGGGTCACCTTCTCAGCTACCCAATTGGAGTCACAGAAGATGGGCAGGTCACTCAGTTGCCAGGAATGGACTTCTTCCCGGACACCAAGGCCCACATACTTGGCACCAAATCTGAATACCGGCCAGCAATACTCACCCTTGTCACCACCTGATTGCATGGGTTACAATTAGTAGTATGACTGTCCTGTTTTCATGCTCACAGCACTTCTATTACACACAAGTGAAACAGGATTGGGAAATAAATCACATCTGTAGTTCGGTTGTAACAGCCAAGATTGCTGAAACTGTTGCAAAGAGGCTGGTGCTTGTATGTCAGTATTTCTCTGCTAATAATGTTGTTTATATCTGTAAATTATCTGCTTCCCAATTGGTAATGTTAGTACTTTTAGAGGTTAGAGACTCTATTAGGCCATGGGAAAGAAAAACAATATAACTGCGACCTTTTTACTTTGCCTATCAGAACACATGTACAGTCAATCATGAGTAAACTGAGTTGTGGTCAGGCTGTGAAGAACCATATGGGCCCCTGGGTAACGACGTTCCACCGGACTTTAGTTACCACCAAATTTATCAAATTGAATGGATTTAGACAACAGCGGCCTTGTTCCTATTGCCTTCACCCTATGCCAAAGCCTCTATATTCCTTATCACTCCTTGGCGGCCAACAGGTGCACAAGACCCAAACCAATCATTTGTGATATGATGTCACTTCCTCAAATTTTGTGAAAAACGGTGCCCATGGGCAGTTGTTTTTCTGCTCATCATTTTTCAAAAAAATGACGGTCTAAGACAGTCGGGAAATTCATGTAAGATTCATCATTTTTTGAAAAACTGACTTTAAAATTTATGACAGCCAGTGCCTATAGAAAAACGATGGCCCTAGGCTATCGTTGTTTACAGATTTTGGTGTTGTGATGTCCACAGCCTAACCTTGTGATACAACCTTACTGTTTCATTTAGCTTATTGAACATAAAAATTAAAAAATCAGATGGTTTAGAAAAGCCAACCAATGTTCTCTTTTTGTCACCCCCAAACAGATAAACTAGAGCTAGGATTGTCTGATCAGTGTGAGCCTTAGGACTTTTATGAGGGGATCCTTTCTACTAACCTCGTGAACCACTGATAAAACACATGAACATTGAAGTGTTGGATCACTGGATGAATTAGAAGCTCTCCCCACCCTGGGCTCTCTCTCTCTTTCATGCTCATCATTGATCCAACATTTGGTTATCTGATTCATTTTATGTTGGGTAAGATTGGAGTCTCATCGATGTGATTGCCAAATCTGTCGTTTCCCTTTCCACTGTTCAGTTGGTTAAATCATCTCTTGGAAAACAGCACATATCCATGGTGGGGTGCACTTGATACATGGCCTAACAAATTAATTATTAGACATTAGATTTTTTTCTCCTTACAATAGATTAGATGGTTGAAATTGTCTGATTGGAAGACTATGCAACTTGGGCAATGCAATGCGGACCCATATAGTTGTCTGTTTACTTGACTGATTATTGGATCGGAGAATTGGCGCCCAATGTAACAAAATAACTTAAGGCTTCTCTCTTTTTCATATGGGAGATTTTCATGTGGGAGAAAGCGCTAGTTTCCTCAATCTACTTCTTTTTCTATACCATATATTAAAAAGGTACACTTTCTCCTCCTGTTTCAACTCCCTTATTTTTGTCGTCACCCTCTTCTTTTCTTCTCACAGATTGTCATAAGTTTGACACCTGTACTGTAGAATAAACACCAACCCTATCTCGATTGTTCCTTGTACAAGCATTTGCAACAAATCTCGGCACCCGACTTCCTCTTTCTCCATTGCTTCTCTCTACGTCTCTAAGAGCCATGACTACTCTCTGTGCATCTCCAACAGCTGTGCAACAAGGAAAGATTGCAGCAGCGCAGCGCCTCTTCTCGAGTCAGGCTCCCTCTCTCTCTCTCTCTCTCGGGTATGACGTCTTTGGATGACGCTTGCATGTTTGCCGTGGTGTCCTTCTGTCGTGATTTACTTGATCTGTCTACATACCAATTCCTATACCTCTCTTCTTTTAGTGGATACAAGTTCTGTATTCTTCTGCTTTACACCAATCTTTCAACTCAATCACCTCTTCACGATGTAGGTAATTTTTTTTTTTCATTTTGTCCCTTAGCCTTACTTCTTAAGGTTTGTGTTTTTATTTCTTTTTTTTTTTGTACATATGTAACTTTGCATTCAATATGTTGATAAATTGTTTTCTGCAGATGTAACTGTGCATTCAATATGTTTGATAAATTGACTGATCCTTTATAGGGATTTTTTTTTGTTTTGTTTTTCTTTCTTCCCTGTGTTTGCTCTACTTCTTAATATGTTATTTTTTTTCCTACAATTGTAACTGCGCAAATGTTACATGGACTTCTACTTCTTAATATGTGTTTTTCTTTTCTACAAATGTAACTGTGCAAATGTTACATGAACTTCTTTTTATGGCTTTTTATGCAATTAGTTTGGGTCATTTTACTCTATTTGTTTTCATAGCACCCCCCTCTTAATGAGATATTTAAAAGTAAATATTCCTGACAATCTTAAAGCATTATTTATTATGGTGAAGAAACCAAATGTTTTGTTTTAAAATACCTAGAAAAAAGGTGGAAACTTGTTGCATATTGTAGCTATTTACAACTCCACAAGTTGCATAAAGAGGGAATTTTATTTTTTTATGGAAGTGCCCTAAAAAATCTGTGTGTTTATTTCAATACTTTTTATGGAAGTACCCTAAAAAATCTGTGTATTTATTTCAATACCTATGTGCTGGTTTTCTATATATGAGGTGTCCTGCTCCAAGCAATATGGATAAATGAAATGCTGATTGATATAAGAGGTGGCTGAGACTATAAAGTTTGGTCAAGGATATGGCAACTTTGGTTGTTTCCTATAACCGATGAAGAGAATCTCCCCATTGACACTACCCCATTACTACATCCATCATGGACCTCATTTATCACATGAGGTCCCGGACATTAGGCCCTACACAATACAGAATAGGACAAAAAAGAACTCTTATTCAACACTCATCACCCCTCTTGTGGAAATTAAATAAGATTGCATGTTCTTATGACATTGGGATTTGCTCCATTGCAAATGAAGAGAGTAGACCCACCATGGCCAACTTCAATTGAGCCTGTGTCTTCTATGGTAGAAATTCAGGAAATAGAAAGGTTTTAGTTATGTTTCTATTGATTTTAGAAGAGAACTGATGGGTGTTCTTCTTGATGCAAATTTGTGTCAAGGCTCTGAATCTTTTATGTTTTTTTTTTCTCTCTTGTATTACTTGTTTTCTTCTGCAGGTGAGAAGGAAAATAGATCTAATTTATGGAGGAGGCAATGCTGGTCTTATGGGTTTGGTTTCTAAGACTATTCATCTCTGGTTTTTAACTGTATTTCTTTTCTTTCGGTGCTTTACCCTCCTTTTTATTAAGTCTCTTTTATTACTATTTTATCTTATCTTTTAACCTTTGAATCCATATGTCTATGTTTTGATTCAAAACCCAGCTATTTTGGAATGCACTATTTTGATCCTATTTAATGTATAATATTTGCAAAATGTGACCACTTTGGTATATCTTTACTTTGAATTTTCCAAACAATTGGAATATTGTTCAGCTATTTGTGTTTATTCATCTTCACCTCTAATTGTTTTGGTAGAATTGCTTCTTGTTAGCTTGGATGGTATTTATGACTAACTATGTTATTTATGATGAAACTCCTATGAAAAATAATAATAATAATAATGTTGAAGCTAGACTCATTGTCATTTCATAATTTGTTTAGATGCTGAAGTCAGTACCTTTGTTTTCATTATTTTCTTTATTTTCATATCTCAAGATGCTACTTACAATAATCCTACAAGGGAATCAATCCATACTGACAAAATCATGGACAACCTTGCGCATGGGTCATGACCAGATCATGGCCAAATATTTCAATAATCAAATGCTCAAAACAGCAACCTAATGTTTCCTCATGGCTGATTTTTTCTTTCTTTTTTCATTTTTCCCCATTTATCCATTTGATGGATATAGGATCATGAAACTAATACTATCCTTAAGCTATGTCAGGTTCAACGAAAAGTTGCTCATTGAACTTTGAAAAAAATATTTATTTGAGATTCATGTGTCCTACTTATATCATGAACATGATTCCAATGTTAAGTTTTTTGCATTTGACATCTTTCTCGGTTGTCTCTTAAATTTTATCCAAGGAATTACAATTCGGTTAGTTAAAGAAACTGTTAGTAACGTTTTCTATTGTTCACAGGCAGAATTACATTGTCCCAAAGACCCAACCTTCCATGTGTGTGGTGACTCTTATAGTTATCAACATGGTTGAAATTAGAATGTAGGCATTGAATGAGAGGTTAATTATTCACGAAACATACAATATTGCAATTAAGGTTGGAAATGATTGTGAAAGGCCCTCATGATGGTAAACTACATCCTAAATTATCAAAGAAAGCGGAACCCACTTTCCATCTATCCTAAAAACTTGACGTACTTGTGATAAGATTATCACCTTAGTGAAGTTGATTGATGCTCTGCACCATACCTTTTACTAATTCAATACTAAAATCTGTTTCTATCAGTTGCAGCATTCATTCCTCTTAAGATGCTTTAGAACTAAATTCAACCATTGGAAATGGGATGCATTTCTTAAAAAATCACAACTAGATCAAGGAGCTTCCGTTAAGAGTTTAGCCAAAGCTTATGAAGGAGAATCCATGGATTGCCCATGTTGGATGATCTGCACATCTTTGTTGTATTTTGTAAATTGTAGTCTGTTGGCTTAAATTTGTTTGGATTTGGACTTATTTTTCTTCATTTGGTTCAATCTCAGTTGATCAAATAATTTTTTGAGTTACTTATCTACATCCTAAGCCATGTTAATAAGTATAGTTGGTTGAGACATGCGGCCAAAATGACAACTAAGGTTATAAGGCAATCATTAAACTACATATCAACTATGTGAAGCATTCAAAACCACTACTGCAGCCAAGTCAAAGTTTTTGCTTGAGTTTCTTGGCGTTGATCTGATTTAATTGTTTTTTTTATCTTGAAGAACCATGATTGTTATTTTTGTTGTTCTGCTTTGTTCTTGTTTTTTCCTTTTTCCTTTTTTGCAAGGAAATGTTATCATGAGCATCCATTTACCTTTGAAACAACATTCAAATGTAAAATGGCATACACATGCTCTAGGACATCGAGCATGTGAAATAGTTGTCTTTTCTTGAACTTTCAGCATGCATATTAACACAATTTTATGAATTCATTTATTTATTTTTTTTCTCATTTTCAACATTTCTTAACTCTCTTCTAATCCTACTTGCTAATTGCTAGCATGGCTACCAAGTGCTATTGTTCAATTACAGAATCCCAACAGCTGCATCACTAGGCTTTCTGTAGCATGATTACCAAGGTTGAGTTTGATGTGGATAATGACCAAGTGATGAAGACGATTTGTTTCTACTTCAAGCCTTTGAGATGGAACTGTTTGTGTGGAAATTAATTAGTTACTCAAGGCTTGCCTTCTAAACCAATTGAATTATTCTAAATGTGCATTTCACAATCTATGATTCTATCAATTTGAAAGATGTTGGTTTAACTTGAGAGTTCACATCCTCTTCTCAAGTCTTGAAGTACCGTGTCAATAAAAAAAAGGCAACAAATATGACTACTAAGCTCCAAAATACGTGCATTCATCTGCTATGGCTCAAAAGTCGAGCCACATATTATTCAACTCAAGACGCGAGTTATGCTTGCACATGCTTGCACTTTCTTGATTGAGTTATTTCTTCAGGCATAAAAAGCAAGGAAAGAAGTTCAGAAATGAAGTTACAAGAGCTTGAGATTGTTTCTCCATTTTTGAGTTTTCAAATTGGTCTTATGAAGTATAGGGATGTGAGAAAAACAAATTAGGAACAAGTTGTGCTGAGATTTGAAGATGTCTTTCTTCCTTTTTTTTTTTCAAGACTTTTACACAACCTTAATGTTGTAGTAGTGAACACCTTCTATTGCGCCACGGGTTCTTCTCATTTGAAGATGCTCTTCAAAATGGCAATATGATTCTTTCTACCTCAGAACAATCAAAATAATATCATGGAGTACACTTTCCAATTGTCAGTGAATGCAACTTCATTAACACATTACAAGAATGTTTGATCTCAATCTATACACGCATGTTTCACTGGTATGGATGCGGTAAACAACTATAAATTTTTGAAATGAAGAATTTTGTGCAGTATGTTTAATTAAACTCCAGTTTGGAATTTGTTCGCTTTTTGTTTATACGTGATTATCCATGTGAAAAGAAAATAAAAAAAAAGATTTATTGTATGCTTTCAAATTCTTCTTTTCAAGATGTACTGATTCTATCATTTTTGTTGCTCTCCCTAATTTGTATTGTCATCTTTTTTATGGTTTTTTTGGTTCCTGGCAAATGACACAGGTATTCCCTTTTCACTTTCTATTTTCATTTTTTTTTGTGTGTATGTCTATTGATTGGTTGTTTATTCCTTGTTCGTTGACAAATTACTGTTAGATTAATGTGTTATTAGTTACTACTTATTCACTCTGAAAGCTACACCTTTCTTCCTAATGCAGAAAACACACAGTAATATGTCAAGTTGAAAGAGTCCCAATCACTATGTGTCATTTTAGTTACAACTACGTGCGTTGCACGTACCCGCCACTAGTGTTTTTTCTAAACTATTCTTTCTTCTAAAAATCTCGTCCCAACAATGCTTTCTCAAATAAACGTCAGAAAACGATGGATGATTTAATTGAGAACGCAATCTTTCGATTGAAGGATTTTTTTTGTCTAAAGAGAGACAGAAAAAAAAAAAAACAAAAAAAACAAAACAACAAGAAGATGGCAGACATAACTTGGCATGTTTTCCCATAACTATCATCTTCTTTCAACTTTCTTTTTAACCAAGCTAAGAGGGCTGGGACCTATGTACCCAGGGTTTGAACCCTAAATACCCTAGTGGTAAAGGAGCTATTCTTATTATTTTCTTGGGATTTTTATGAAACAACTAATTTTAAACTCTAATTAAATCATATTATGAAGAAAAATAATAAAATGACTAGTTAGTTGTTCGTACTTATTTTTTGACAAAAATACCTAAGTTGATGAGATGACGATATCGTCAACTGAATTGAAAATATCGTCAAGTGCTTGTACTAAAACTCCAATGTGAAATATGAATTATTAATTGTATTTCATCTTCTTCATGAAAAAATTTATTTTTTTTTTGTTCTTTTTCTTTATTTTTATAGGTTATTTTCTTTTATTAATTTTCTTTCATTCTAGTTAGCAAAGCAAATTTCAAATATATATGTTTTTTATTTTTTATTTTTTTATTCTTTCCATTTTTCTTAGGCCAAATGTTAATTTCATTGTTTTACTCCCATCAAAATTAGTGTACCTTCATCATCCAAACTCACACAAGTTCACATACACCATCTTTACCTTTTATTTAACATCACCTTTATCACTATATATTAAAACAACATATACTCATCTACAATTCAATAAGAATTTACAATGCTCACCAAATGAAACATATATGTACCCATTTTACACTCTAACATCAATGCCTCCATTAAAATCCTCTTCATAGCCCAAGGTTCATTTAGACGTTTCATCGAACACGTTGTGTCTCATCATTCAAGCACCTTCATCATCCAAACTCATATAGACAAGTATGCACCATTTTCACATTTCATTCGATATCACCTTCATCACTATTAAAACAATACATGCTCATCTACAATTCAACAAGAATTTATATTGCTCACCAAAGGAAACATGTATATACCTGTTTCACACTGCAACATCAATGCCTTCAATCAAATCCTCTTCATAGCCCAAGGTTCATTCAGACATTTCATCGAACACATTGCATCCTACATTGGTGTGTTTTCCATATAAGCAAGTTGACGATATTATCAATAGTTGAAGATATCATCAATTGGAGTATTTTCGTCAAAAAATAGGCACGAATCACAAATCAGTCATTTTATTATCTTTCTTCATAATATGGTTTAATTGGAATTTAAAAGTAATTATTTCGTTAAAATCCCTATTTTCTTTCAACCTAAACCTTAGATGTTTGTACATTGGAAAACCAACCTTGATAATTAAATTAGCTCACTCTACTAAACTAAGAAATATCTAAGGCTGTTAAATCAAAGCAATGGGCCAAGGGTTGTCCAAGCCCTGCCCTTAACATATGTGGCCTGCACTCGGGATGGGGCAAAGCCCTCATAGAGCTTCTGCTACCTAGCCCTTACTCTGCCCATGCGAGGCCAGGCCCAAGCAATCTTTATTCTATTTTATTTTTCTATATGAAATATTGGCACTTAATATAAATGTGACATTAAGCCTCCTTTGATTTATCTGAGCCCTAGGACCATCAATGCAATGCAAAAAGTAACATGGCTATGGATGAAAATTCACATTACCCTAATCTGATTAGGTTGATGGCCAGGCAATCATGTAGTAATCCAGAGAAGACTATTTGATGGTATGATGAATTTTATCTTTAACTCAATTTTAGGCCCTTGATATAACGCATTGCAGTGAATTCTCATAAATTAAATACCAAATAGGGAAATCGATTTTGTAAAAAAAGGAAAAAAGAAAAAGAATAAGAATAAAATTATCTAATAATTTCCTCTACAACATGACATTGGGATTTTATAGAACTTTGTTTTCCAAGCTATCTCACTAAGGGGGTGGACAATTGGAGTTGAATCTGAAAGTGAGGCTTAACATTATACCCAATGACTAAAAAGAAGTGATCCCATTCTAAATAAGAACCATGTAAGAACCCCATAAGAATCATGCTCACCCACATATATGCTCAAATAAACTCACAATTTATTGGAGAGCAAATCATTCCCCATATGCAACAAATGTATGTAATAAGCCATTGCACAAAAAAAAAAAAAAAAAAAAAAAAAAAAGAAGAAGAAAAAAAACACACATACACACACACACACACACAAGAATATTCATGCATGGGATATTTTACAAAAGAATCACATGAGAATCACATTAGAACCCACATACCCTCTCCGTGTATATATAATATATATTTATTTATTACTAAAATTATAAACAAAATTCGTTTGGTGCAAGTATTGCAGGGGAATTAACTTAAGGCATATGTGACGATAAGATTTTGCATTTGAACTCTACCACACTCTCTTTCGTGCATTTTAAAATTTTAAGGCTTTAAATTTGATGTCATTAGCCCAAATGGGGTGGGTTTGGTATTACATACCAATGACCTATTACGGGGTGGGTTTGGGCTTCGTCAAAGATGCCAATAATATGAGTTTTAAATCAAGCTTAGTGTGTCCATCAAGCTTAACCTATGATACCAGGATACTTGTACAAGCCCAATGTATCCATATGGAACTGATATGATACTTGTATTAGTACTCGATACTGCATCAATACTTCTTGGGTATAAGTTTAGCACATCCTACTTAGCAAGTGTTGTAAAGATGAAAGCTACAAATTGTTGTCGTAATAGAATTAAATTAAAACAACAGTACCAAATAATCTGCAGTGCTATGGAGGAATGTTACGATGGGTGAAATTTGTGGAAAGCATGAATAGAAATTGTTGGCTAAGGCACATCGGCGGACGCTTTCTTTAGGACGAGTTCCGCCCCTCGGGATAAACCCAAATGCGAAGAGGTTCTTAGCCGGAATCGCCCCCATGATACAACGGCCTCCACAGTACGATCTCCCTTGGTCACACACCAAGTTCAGATCAGTTGGACTCCAGCAGAGAATGTTCATGGGGAAAAGAAAATAGGGGAAATAGGAGAAGAAGAAGGAAAAAAATTCTTTTTTTTATTTCATTTGAACCTAGGTGTCCGATTTATAATAAAAAATTGTTGGGTATAATGACAAAAAAAACTATGTATTTAAAATCACCATTAAAAACCCATTTAAGAAAAGCATTGGAAATTTGAATTTGAATTTTGAATGTCCTTTTAAATGAGTTTTAATTAACCCTTAAATGCTTTAATTTACTTAATTAAAAATATTTTAAAATAAATTATAATTTTTGATATCACAATATGGGTCCCCTGAGGAAAGTCGGGCCGGGATTTGCATCCTCCTTGCCCGCGATAATCATGCAGGATGTGCATCGCAGACATGCACCTGATTAAACATTTTTCAGATCGAGATCCTCGGGCCAAGCCCAGCTCTTGTGTGTGCATAGGGCTTGTAGTAAAAGAGTCAAAAAGAGCTTGAAGTATAAGGAGAATGAGATACTTATATAGTGCTCAAAGGTTTTGTATTTTTCTAATGTGGGACTCTTGAAAAACCACAAAGCTCTCTTTATAAAGAAAGACTATAAAACTCAATTTTGAAACCCCTTAAAACTCAACAATCTCCTCCTGTTTCAAAATATTCAAGGAGCATTATACTAATAAGGTGACAAAGCTTGAACCTCACCGTCATAATAAAATTTTTAAACCTTTAGGAGTTGAAGTGACTGGAGTTTTGAACTTTAACTCTTTATTTCGGTCAAAAAATGCACCAAATTTTATATGTTGGAGTCCATAGATCAACACTTTACGACCATGTGCTTTTATCCTGAATTTCATGAGTACTCTAGAAAATTTGCCTGAATTCTTATAGAAAGCGGCCCCACCTTCACACTCATATAGATGAGTCTATCAAGGGTGTTCTTGCAACTGTGCACCTCACCATATAGGCTATAGATCTCATTAAGGATTAAATCTAGTCTTTCTAGCTACAGGTAATGTACTGGCATATAATCTTACATAACATAACATTATAGGGATGAGTTTTTGTTTTGAGAACCACATATTCTCATTATGTCAATATTCCAATAATCAAGTTAGCTTATTTTTCCCATTAAACTTAATTCTCGGGATCTCCGGTCATTAGGTTGGGTTCCTGCTATTGATGATTTATAGGCTTAAAACCTATCCCTTTATATGTTTCTTTATTTTTTCCCTTGCAAGGACTTTTGTTAAAGGATCTGCTAAATTGTCCTTTGATTTCACATAATCAATTGCAATAATCACTCCTCTATCGTATAATTGTCTCACATAGTTATGTTGCAATCGCACTTGTCTTGATTTTTTATTGTATATAGCATTATGTGCAATTATAATTGCTGCAATGTTATCACAATGAATAACAATTGGAGGAATTGGTTTAGTCTACAAAGGAATATCATATAATAAATTTCAAATCCATTCGGCTTCCGTTGTAGTAGCTCCCAGAGCTAGGAATTCTGAATCCTTAGTTGAATGCTATATTGAAGTTTGTTTCTTTGATTTTCAAGATACCGCAGCACCTACTAAGGTGAAAATATATCCACTTGTGGATTTAGAATCATCTAAGTCTGAGTTCCAGTCAGCATCGCTATAACACTCTATTACAGCTGGATAATTAGAATAATAAAATGCATAGTCTATAGTATGCTTTAAGCATTTAAGTACTCTAGATATAGTATCCCAATGTTGAACACCAAGATTACTAGTATATCTACTTAATTTGCTTACAACATAAGCTATATTAGGATGAGTACAGTTCGTAGCATACATTAAACTACCAATCACACTGGCATAATCAAGTTGTGCTACACTATGACCAGGATTTTTTACTAATTTAACACTTGGATTAAAAAGAGTAGAAATTGGTTTACAATCAAAATGATCAAAGTTTTTTAATACTTTTTCAATGTAATGGGATTGGGATAGTTTGATGCCAGAATCATATCTTTTAATTTTGATTCCCAATATTACATTTACTTCTCCCAAGTCTTTCATATCAAAATTATTAAAGAGAAGTGCTTTAGTATCTTTAACACAATCCAAGTTTGTCCCAAAAATCAACAAATAATCAATATACAAGCACAAAATTATAGTTGAATTACCATAAGATTTATAATAAATACATTTTTCAGCCTCATTTATTTTGAAGCCGTTAGAAAGTATAACTTCATCAAACTTTATATGCCACTGTTTTGGTGCTTGTTTTAGTTCATATAAAGATTTTATTAACTTACACACCTTATGCTTTTATCCCAGGTTGATCCATATAAATTTCCTCTTCTAAATCACCATTTAAAAAAGTAGTTTAATATCCATTTGATGAATATACAAATTATGCCTAGCAGCTATGGCAATCAAAGTTCTAATAGAACTGATTCGAGATACAGGTGAATAAGTGTCAAAGAAGTATACACTCTTTGTTGCCTAAAACCGTTGGCTACTAGCCTGGCTTTGTATTTCTCTATTGAACTATCAGGCCTAAGGTTTTTCTTAAGAACCCATTTGTATCCTAAAGGTTTTGTACCTGAAGGTAGGTCAACTAGTTCACGAGTATTATTTGCTATAATAGATTCTATTTAATCATCCAATACTTCCTTCCAAAAGACAACACTATTGGCAGACATAGCTTCCTTGAAAGTAGATGGATCCTTTTCTACTAGATAAGTTTCAAAGTCAGGGCCAAAACTAGTAGATATCCTAACTTGCTTACTACTCCTAAGCTGGGGTTCGTCTTCCTTTAGAGTTTGTGTAACAATCCGCTCTGCACCATCGAGGTATTGTCCGCTTTGGACTTCCCAGGAGGTCACCTAGCCTAAAATTGCTCTGACTCGAGCACGCTTAACTTTACAGTTTTTATGGAAGTCCTTACGGTTTTGTCCCTAAAAGGTGCCTCGACAGTTTAGAATGGATTATTACTTATATTCTTTCATTCAGATGGCCTTTGGGATTGGGTCGTTATAGGCCCACCAGCTTCCGCCGGATATGTCCTCATATCCACATATCTCCATATCCATATATCTAGCACAATGTCGGACCGAAGACGGCCTCATAAGCGATGTGAGACTTCATTCCTCCTCCTTCGTTCCCCCCCTATTTGTGGAGGGCATGATTCGAGAGGGAAGTAGGATTCGAGAGGTCCCCAAGGGGTCCAGCCCAATGCTTCACCCTCCACCACGCAGAGGAGAGCCGTCCCCTTCTTTGATACCATCTGTAACAATCCGCTCCACACCATCGAGGTATTGTCCGCTTTGGACTTCTCAAGAGGTCACCCATCCTGAAATTGTTCTGACTTGAGTACGCTTAACTTTAAGTTTTTATGGAAGTCCTCAAGGTTTTGTCCCTAAAAGGCGCCTCGACAGTTTAGAACGGATTATTACTTATATTCTTTCATTCAGATGGCCTTTGGGACTGGGTCGTTACAGTTTGTACAACTCTTTTAGATGAGAAAGGGTCAGTTAGAATCCTAGTTTTAAAGGGAAATACATATTTAAAGAAGTCTGCATCTCTAGACTCAACTAGACTATGGTTTGCTATTCTTAAAAATCTATAGGTAGCACTATCTTGTGCATATCCTATGAATATACATTCCCATTAATGGGGTCCTAACTTAGGCCTTTTTGGATATACTATCCTAACATGGGCTAAACAGCCCCAAACTTTAAAATATTTAAGATTAGGTTTCCTTCTCTCCTAAATCTCAAAGGGTGTGTGATTTTTCTTAGAATGCAAAGTCCTATTTAAGATATAACATGTAGTCAACAAAGCTTCACCCTATAGATTTTTTAAACTACTTGCCGAAATTATCATACAATTAACCGTTTCAATCAAAATTCGATTTCTTCTTTCTGTTATACCATTTTGTTGAGGCGTATAGGGAGCAATACTAATTCTTTTGATTCATTTTGTTTCACAGAAGTTTAAAAGATCTGTTGAAGTGTATTCACCACCTCTGTCACTTCTAAATTTAATCACCTTTTAATTTAATTTGTTTTCAAGTTTAGACATAAAGATTTTAAATTTAGATAGAGTTTCATCTTTTGTTCTAAGTAAATATACATAGGTATATCTAGAACAGTCATCAATAAAAGTAATAAAGTAATATTTTCCACCTCTAGTCATAGTATTGCTTAAATCACATATATCAGAATGCATTAACTGAAGTAATTCGAAATTTCTTTCTACACGACAAAAGGGCTTACAAGTAATTTTAGATTGAGCAAATGTCACATTTCTGATTTTTATCTTTATATTTATCAATCAATCTATCTTTACTTATATTTTTTAAAGTTCTAAAGTTAATATGACCTAATCTACCATGTCAATCATAAATAGAAGTAACTATATAAGTAGAATAAAATGCATTATTATTGATAACATTCAACTTAAAACATACCATCAAAAGCATAATCCTTACCAACAAAAACACCTTTCTTGGTAATTATAAATTGATCAGACTCGATCACTTACTTAAACCCTGTCTTATTCTGAAGAAAACCAGAAATTAAATTTTTTCTCATCTCTAGAGCATGGGACACATTCAACAACATCATAGTCTTCCCTGAAGTGAACTGAAGTTCTACCTTCCCTTTACTAATTACTTGTGTAGTAACAGTAGTTTCCAGAGTGAACTTACAATCTTTTTTTACCTCTTCATACATCTTAAATGCACCTCTATCAAAGGTTATATGAGTGGTAGCACTCGTGTCAATGCACCACCCATCCCTCTTTCCTATGCTGACTGTATTCACTTTAGAGATAACAGCCACAAAGTGATCCTCTTCAGTGACATTAGCTTGAGGCTTGTTGGATTGAAACTGTTGTGGAAACTTCTTTCGGTGGTGGCATTCTCTTGCAAAGTGGCCTGGCTTGCCACAAACAAAATAGCCATTCTTAGTCGCTAGTTTATTGGTCCCTTGATTCCGATGCTTATTTGGAACTTTTTTCTGATTTGGGTGTTGCTTCTTGAATGAAGTATTATTCTTCTTATTTCTGCTAAGATGTTGATCAAATTTGCCTTTCTTTTTACTATCACCTTTTGTTTTAGGTTTAACAAAATTTATTTTTCCACCATTCTCAGGTAGAGAAATTTGATCACGTATCTAGGCTTCCTCCTCAATTCTCAAGTAGCGCTAAAGATGCTCCAATGAATAACCCCTTCATTTATGCCTAAGGTTTTTTTAATATCCTTCCAAGTTGGTGGCAGTTTCTCAGTTATTGTTGCCACTTGAAATTGTTCATCAATTTGGATTCCTTCTTTGATAATTTCATTCACCATGGTATATAAATCATATATTTGGGGAAGAATAGATTTGTCATCTACCATCTTAAAGTTTAATTAACGACCAACTGTGTATTTTTGGCCCTAGACTCCTTTGTCTTATACTTCTTATTAAGGGCTTTCCATAGATCTTTTGCAGTTCGGGAATCAGAATATAGATTGTAGATGTTGTCTGCAACCAAGTTTAGAATATGCCATTTGTGCAAATAATCATCTTCTTTCCATTTTTTCGTGCATATGAGCCTCCTGGTTGCTCTTCACGATCGGGACATGGTTCTATTAAAACATATGCTACTCTCAATGTTGTCAACATAAATAAAACTTTCTGTTGCCAACGTCAAGAGTTGGACCCATCAAAACTATGCGACTGAACTAGATCTTGGTATATGAACTTAACAGCAAAAGTAGCCCTGTTCACCCTAAAATTGTTGTAGAGATGAAAGCTACAAATTGCTATCATAATGGAATTAAACTGAAACAATAGTACCGAATAATCCGCAGTGCTGTGAACGGATGTTGTGGTGGTGAAAATTTGTGGAAAGCATGAACTATAGTTGTTGGCCAAGGCACGTTAGCGAACGCTTTCTTTAGGACGAATTCCATCCCTTGGGAAAACCTCATATGGAAAGAGGTTCTCAGCCGAAATCACCCCCAAGATACATCGGCCTCCACAATAAGATCTCCCTTGGTCACACACCAAGCTCAGATCAGTCAGACTCCAGCAGAGAGTGTTTGTAGAGAAAAGAAAACAGGGGAATAGGAGAAGAAGAAGGAATTTTTTTTTTTGTTTGAACCCAGGTGTTCGATTTATAATAAAAAATCATTAGCTGTAATAACAGTAATAAAACTATGTATTTAAAATCACCATTAAAAACTCATTTAAGAAAGGAGTTGGAAATTTGAATTTGAATTTTGAACGTCCTTTTAAATGAGTTTTAATTAACCCTTAAATGCTTTAATTTACTTAATTAAAAATGTTTTAAACCATTAATTTGAAAATGCTTTAATTTACTTAATTAAAAACGTTTGAAAATAAATTATAATTTTTGATATCACAATATGGGTCCCTCGAGGAAGGCCGGGCCGGGATTTGCATCCCCCTGCGTGCGATAATCACTCAGGATGGGCCTCGCGGACACGCACTCGGTTAAACATTTTCTAGATCGAGATTCTCGGGTCAGGGCTGGCTCGTGTGTGCACATAGGGTTTGTAACAAAAGAGCTTGTAGTATAAAGGAGAAGGAGGTACTTATATAGTGCTCAAAGGTTTTGCACGTTTCCAATGTGGGACTCTTGAAAAACCACAAAGCTCTCTTTGTAAAGAAAGACTATAAAACTCAATTTTGAAACCCCTTAAAACCCAACAACAAGCCCATTATTTCATTTAATTCTTTAACTTTTCTTACTTCTGGACATAGAAAATGTTAGAAATAAACACAAACAATGATAATTTAATTAACTCAAACATGATGTAAAGGAGAAATTAGGACACCTATATCCTTATTCGTATCCTAAATTCCCAAAAGTCCAGAGTTGTATCTTTGACCCCATATCTGTATTCATATAGGAGTTTAAGGGAAGGTTGTAAAAGAGCATTACTCATATATATATATACACATATATATATGGCCCCCTTTACTTAGCACCAATGCTAATGATAAGGTGAACAACATGGGCCCCACTTGGTTTCGATCCCACGCCCATTAGATCATCCTAACTTCTTGATCAAGGGTATTAGAGCTTAATGGTTTTAGTGGCATCATTTTTTTGTTAATTCAATTCAATGGTGAGTAAATATTGAATGAGTGTGAAATTTGGGCTTTGCATCAATTCATGGGGGAATTGAATGATATGATTGATAAAGCATAAATCCCACAAATATTTTATATTTTATTCATGAGCTTCATATGTGCCTGAATTTTACTTTGTGGCTAACTCTTATTTGTGTAAAACTTAGTCATATCCGATACATGATAACAAATTTATATTGAATAATTTACATTTACAATAGATGGGCTCTAGTATATAGTTTCATTTGTCTCACGAACGCCCTAATTGTAAGATCTAAACTAGAAAAATAGGTAAATCCAGAGATGAGGTCTCATCACGGCGTTCATCAATTCCTCACAAGGTTTCTGTCACAATGGACAAAGGGGCGGGGCTAACTAGGGTCTTGCCCTAGCCCCGCTTTAGAGGTGGCGGGCATCTTAAAGGCCCTACCGAACCCTTAGGCCTTACAACAAGAAAGCACGCCCCCATTTTTGCAGTCTTTGATAGATCAGTCGTGACTAATTTTATTGGTCAAAGGACCAGATTGAGCGCCTAAGTACAACCTAAGATAATCCTGGAGTCTCTCTAATGCTACACGTGACTAGTGAGGGGAATAAAACTCCATAGTATGGCCACTTGCTAAAAATCCAAACAGCTGAAAAGGAGTATACTCCTGCAATGTCAACTCATCTGTTTTTTCTCGAAAGCTATTTTTCCTCAAAGTGGGATTAGAGTGGTAAGAAAATTGAAACTCCATAGTGGGAGAACCTGTAAAAAATCTGTACACTCAAAATGTCTTCCATCCACTTTCATTGGGTTGGACCAACTCGTGTCGGAATAAAAATTGGCTTAATGACGTAAAAGTGGCGTGTGAATCTTTCGCAAATGAATTCTTAAAAGGTAAGCCAGCGAGCCATCTAGTGAATCTAGACTTAAACTTACGTGTAAAGGTGTCTCCGTGATGTGGCCTACCATTGAAAATCACCATTTGCGTGCATGGGATGTTCTCAATTTTTCTCCAATTATGGGAGTCGTTTCCCCCGTAAGATTAGCCTTACCAATGAGACAGGCTTCCATACAGATTAATCATATGCAATAGTTACATGCTCATGTAAATGCGTCAGCGTCAATATGTTTACATGGTACGGTAACAGTGTAGCTCATATTTTGGATATAGTCATTATTTCTGGAATATTTTTCAGGGCCATATGTATTTTACCTCCGACTTCATGTGGAATAAGGAGGCCAAAGCGTTCGATGTTGGGAACATTCCCGGGTTCTTCACGTTCCCTTCCGAGCTGAATTTCTACTTCCTGGATGTTTTATGCTCTCTCTGGGCCCTATGTATATCTGGTAGGATCAGATACTTTTCCTTTCTCTCTCCCTCTCTTTCTTTCTCTCAAAGTCATTCAGATTTCTTTCTTCGTCTTAAAATCTCAGACAAAGCTATGTTCTTGAGAGAATCCCTCCATAAACTCTATAATTGGCATATATATCTTGGGCAAGCTACCCTGCTTGAACTGTGGCTCTCTCAAGGAGATTTGTGTGCCTTGAGACAGTGGTCCCCCCTCTCAGCCACAGCTCTCTCTCTCTCTCTCTCTCTCTCTCTCTCTCTCTCTCTCTCTCTCTCTCTCGTATGTGTCTCTTCTGATATCTGATTTTATTTTGATTATAGTTCTATTGTTTTAGATCTTATACTTAGAGCTGAGATTTGTTTCATGGAGAGTTGCAGATGGAGCTACTCCACGGAGCTTTCATCGTGACAATCAAAGCCGCTGGGTTTGTTAAGGTAAGATTTGGATTTTGGAAGATAAAGGGAATCATATTAGACTTCCTCGCAGTATGTCTTTGCCGGATTTTTGCCATTAATCGAAAGTGATAATGTCCAGTTGTGAAATATTTAAAAAAAAAATACAATCCAAGTCTTAGAAAACAATTTTAGGATAAGGCTAGCCAACTCTTATTGAAGTAACATTATCCAATGTTTGTACAAGAAGAGTAGGGCCAGGCCTAAGTGCAAACATGTGGTTGCGGTTAACCAGTTAAACCACAATTTGCTTTTAAAACCCTCTAGAAAATTATGAATCTATAAAAAATTAAATAAAAACCAGAAGTACATCCTCAATTTTCACATGAAAATTTCAATTTACCACCAAAATCAAACTACCTATTTATTTGAGTATAGATTAAATTCTAGTAAAATAACCTATCATATTATAATAGAGCTGGGTTAAAGATGCGATAAAGTTTGAAGAGTTGCCTAACAACATGTGTTTGGAAGGGTGGTGTAAAAGTAAACTAAAATAATGGAAAAGAAGAATGTTAACAGAGCTTGGAGGGAGCGATAGCTTTCAGATCCGCACAGCAGAAGGTCGGGCAGTGATTTGACCAGATCCACCACTATGTCCCATCGATTGACTCTTTCGTCAATTTCAACTCTATCGATCATTGGATCCTCGATCATGACCCTGTTATGATGCCGAGGGATGATATGAAATAAAAAAATCCAGGTGTATCTATTCCAAATGTGGTTGAATGTGTATATTCTCGATCAAGCCCATCAAGAAAATAGTACCGACAATCAATTATAAAATATTCCAGGTGTTAATCCCTTGTCAGTCTCTATTTTGATCCCATTATAAAATATTCCAGGTGTTAATCCTTTGTCGGTTTCTATTTTGGTCTGACCTCTGGAATGAAATATTTGGGCATTTGTAATTTTGGTGAAAATTTGCAGACTAACTTTTTGAAAAAATATAAAATATAAAAAAATAAAAAAAACTATACTCAAAAAATCAGAAACACTAAATCCTATAGAAAATTTTAAAAGTAAATCTGGCCCAACGGCAACCCCTTATAAAACTTGGTCCAAGCCCAAGCTCCTTTTATAAAATCCAACCCAAACCCAAGCCCTACTCCGCCCCATACATGACCAGGACTCATTCAAAAAGTTCAACCAAGCCCGGGCCCAAACGCAGCCCCACTACTCTTTATACTCCTCAATACGTTATACCCCACTTACCATCATTCCTTTTTGAGTGAAAACCGAAGTCTCGAAGACTCGCTCCAGAACATGACAGAAAGGAAACAAAAGTAAAACTGGGAGAGATGGGAGGAAGAGGAGACTGGAGAGGGAAAAGGGGAGCAAAGTGTTGCCAGCGGAGGGGCAGCGACGGCTATAGCGACATCAGAGGTGATGGAGAAGGTGACGGAGATGGCTGCAGTATAGGTGATGGGTTTCTAGGGCACAGGTAGTGGCCTTTTCTCTCTTTTATATTCTCTTCTTCTTCTTCTTCACAAACTGAGTGGAATTGCAGTCGGAGGTGGAGAGATCCCATTGCAAGTCGAATTGGGAATCTGGATCAAACTGAGTGTCTGGGGCACATGTAGACCCATTTCGGATTTTTCTGGCATACTGGTCAAAAAATGATATTTCGGACAAAAAAATAAGATTTCGGCCGGTATGCACCGAAATTTTAGGGGCCCCATTTTGCTTCTGTTGAATGACTGGAACGGAAAGTTTTGGCCATTCCGGCTGAAATGAAACTGAATTGATTAGGGTCTGATTCGAAATTTGTGGAACAATGGTTCTCACATGAAATTGGTGCCCAAAACGGGACGGATTATAAAGAGATAAAATTTGGGGTTTGGGTAGTCTTTATAGAGATGGAGATGGACAAGGAGCTTGTGATAGAACTTTTGTGGATACTAATGTTTCTCCTGGTGAAGGAGATGGATCTCCGATGACGGAGTTTGAAAAACTTTTGTTATAGAAAGACTAAAAACTTGCAAACAAAAGTGTAAGTTTCCAACATATTTCCCTTCCTCTCTCCCAAAACAGTATATTTCAAAGCACAGAAAACCTTCCATGGAGTCTCAGGCCTCAACACAACGTCCTTCTAGGGTTTCGTTCTCAGTGTAAAAAATCCAACCGTTTTGTCAACTTTATTTCCATTCTACCCAAGCCTTCCAAACAGCCATCATGCAATTTATCAGACTGTTTGATGAGACTTTACTCGATTCCACTTTATTTTGTTGAGAAACAAACAATAGAGTCCACACTCCTTAAATGAAAACATAAGTTTGCCACTCAATAGGAGGGCATTCATTTCGAGTGAACCTGGTGGGCCCTACTTCAGGTTTTCACTGCTCTCACTCATTCTATGAAAGTCGGGACAAAACCTCCTAAATAACAGCGATTCTTTCAAATTTCAGATTTATCGAGATAACATCGCTACGAGTATAGGGACTTTTATCATAAGTTTAGGTTTAAAAATTGAAAATACCATCTCATAATCAACTTTTTATCTAACCAAAGAGTTGCAATATCGGGACCTGTTGTGACTCTTCACCTTCCTCGAAAGCTTCCCCTCTATACATTCAAACACGTTTACAAAACACTCTTCTATAGCATAAAATCTTTTCCCCTTTTTCCTCTCATTTTTTTCTAAAGAGTGAGGAGTGGTGCTTACGGAATGGCGATGGTGATAGGTCAAGAGGGGGCGAACGAATGGTTGAATGGATGAATGGATGAGTTCATATATAAGTTAGTGAGTCTCTGAGAGGCCAAAGCTTAAAAGTTCTTATTTAAATTCCTTTCTTTTATTCTTTATTTTTTATCTTTGGATTTGAGAAAATGGATGAATCGAACAATGACTTACCACAAGTGTCAAAAATTTATGGGCTAAATTTTGCAAATTTTTTGATTTATTTCATTAGGAAAAGTCAACCATTATGTAGAAAGTGGCCATTTGATTTGAAAATTAAGATTCAATTTGGCAATCAATTGCTCGCTTTCAATTAGCCTATAAAGCTTGAACTCATGACAACCTAACCACCACACACACTTTTTCATAAACTTTTATTAAAATCAAATGTCAAAAGAAATTAGATGGAGCAAGGAGGCTAGCCACATGGGGTCTTATAACTTTTTTTTAACATTAATGCTAGTTGCAGTTTATTTATTATACATTCATAAATTTAATTACATTTTTCAGGATCTTGACCCATATTAATATTGGCGTTACTTTTTGTTTTCCTTTATTTTCTTAGGGAAAATTTCAAAATAGGGCTCAAGTTTTGGTTAGATTTCGAATCAGGACAAAAATAAATTTACATTTCAACATGAGACTTTAGTTTTCCATTAAACTTTCAAATCAAGAAGATCTTGTGAGATTTTGAATTTTTCCATGAGATTTTGAGTTGTCAGCGACCTACAGCTTCTTATCCAATCTAAGGCCGGCTCAAGAAAATTTGAGGCATAAAGCAACAATCCTAAAGGAGGTTTTTTTTAATATTCTTATAATATTTTAATTAAAATTTATTTTTTCAGTTTTTGTAATGCAATATTATTATTTAAGTTTTTATATTCAAATTTTGCTAACATATCTTTTTCAATTAATCGTATGGCTAATCTACTTAATTTTTTTTGTGTGACATTGTCGATCAAAATTAGAATTTTATCAATTTTAATTTTGAAAAACTTCTTTCTATAAAAACAACAGTTACATGTATTGTCGATATTTTTCTGGTAGACATATTTAATATATATAAATTATAACTAATAAAATTTACAAATAAAACGAACACTAACTATGATAAACATATAACATGAGCTTGTAATTAATTCTTTTTAAAAGCATAAAACCATAAAAGTTAATTTAGTGATTTATCAGTGTTAGCCATAAAGATTATATAGATGTAGATTATTTTTGAATTTGATGCAACTTCTTCAATATGAAAAAAAAAGAATTATATTTGAAGTTGTCTTTTAAGGATTTCAAGCAATATAGATGTAGAGGGACAAATGTGCAAACTGAAGGATTCTTAAAACAGAAAATGATTTCTTACTTGTTGTGATTTTATGATTTTTTTAATGGCAACAATTTCTTAATGTAAAAATGGTCTTTAATTCTTTTTTTGAAATATGAAAAGAGAACACTTTTTTTTTCTGAAATGTAAAAATATGATAGTTGTTTTAATTACTTTTATGAGGCCTTAAGTTGCTACAATTACTTTTTTGAGGTCTTAGAATTTTGGATTAAAAAAAAAGATGAAATTTACTTTTTGGGGAGCCTAAAGCAAAAGGCTTTTCTGGCCCACTGGTCAAGCTACCCTTGGACTCCAATCCACGCTATCCAAACCAACCGACCAGACCCATTTTCTCCATCACCTTCTTCTTTCTTCTATCATCATCAAACCGCATAGTTTCTCATTTACTCATGATCATTAGCAAAAAAAAAACCCACCAACCCTTCTCTCAAAACTCCGTTCTTTTCTTCCTCCTTCCTTCCCAACCCTAGCAAGATTCTTAAAAGAATTTGAGAACAAGAACCTTCATTTTCTCTGATTTTAGCGATCTTAGTGGGTAAGTCATTGTGTGAGTCAAACACTAACTACATGGACTTATTGTCTCCAAGACTCCCCATGCTCTAGAAGCTCCATCTCCACTGCCTCAAACATATCACCATTCTCTAGTAAGTCGCAGAAGCCACATCCATGAACTTACACTCTCTGGAGGCTTCAAAACTGAAATGATGAATAGTGATGAATTATCAACGTGTCCCACTTGGACACCACATGCACCACCGACCATCCTCTCCAAGCAACTATAAATAGAGGAGCCCTTAGGCCATTTGGGTACAAATGAAGAATCACACAAGTGAAGCACAAGAGAGTTGAGCACAAGTGCAGTAAAATCTAGTAAGAGTCCTTTGAGTGAAAGTGTAGTGTGTCTCTTCTTGTAAAAGGTGTAAAAGTTAAAGAGTCATTGTGTAATTTGTGTATGGCTAATAAGTGGTATATTAGTGGGTATTGCTTGTAAGCATTATAATTGTGTAATTGTGTAATATTTATAAAGTGCGTTCTTTTTGTTCTCCTTACAACTTATATTTGTAGAAGTTGTAATTAAGTGAGTATTAAAACCATCTTCCAACAGTTATGTGCTTTCTTTCAGTTGTATAGTTAGAAGTAGCATGTCTATAAATGCATAGACCCCAAAACTTCATCCTTGGAGCCCCAAACATCCGCCTTAATGAGGCTCATTGTAGGGCCGCCTCATGATCTTAGACTCTTAGTTGATCTGCATCTATGTTCTTGTTTCTTATTTTCTCACTGGTACATATGTCGTCCATCCACTTCTGCACCGTCTCATCTATATCCATTCTATAATATCTTGGCATCTAAAATAATCCAATTGAGCCCCATTCCGACCAATTCATAGTACCTTAGTACTAACTAGGCTCAGCCCACATTGAAGTTCAGCCATTTGAGTACATGTTTAAGGTGGTGGCATTTTCCACCTGATGCACCTCATTTTCCTGCAAGTTGCCCTTGTTGATGTTTTCTGATGGGTAGAAATGCGGTGACCAAGTGGGTAGATTAGATTGAAATGCATATCAGCCCCATGCTGACCTTATCCCTTCCAATCCACACAAGTATTCTAACAATTAAATTTTACCTTTGCTAAGGATCAAGATTAGATGAGAGACCATGTAGGGTTTGATGATGATGAAAGGAAGAAGAAGGTAATGGAGAAAAAGGGTCTGGGCAGGATGGTTTGTTTCGTGTGGATGGGACAAGGAGCTGCAGGTTGCTAGACAACTCAAAATCTCGCGGAAAAATTCAAAATCTCACAGGATGTCCTGATTTGAAGGTTAATGGAAAACTAAAGTCCTATTTTGAAATGTAAATTTATTATGTGATAAATTGTTAATTATTTTGTTTATTTGTAATTAATCAAATTTAAATAAATTTTATTCATATTTTTAATCATTTTGTACCTATATTATTGGTCGGCATGCGCATGCTTAGCACTGATTATTGTGCTAATGGCTATTTATAAAATTACAATCATATATAAGAAATCTAATTGAAAACAAATAGAATCAAATACGATTTTAGCCTAATAAACCAAATTTATTACAATCTAATCTAACCTTGCCAAATTTGACATTGTCTATCATAATCCCCAATAACAAGAGCTCCTAAAAAGAAAGAGGAAGTCAAATATGCTAATAAATAAGCAATATACTGTTTCCATAACATCCTAAACCCTTTATGTTTGTCCTAAAATGAGTTTCAAAGCAAAAATCTTCTAGTAGAAATACTACCAAGTCATGAGAATGTGACTTATGTGAGAAATCGATCAAAAATTCTAAGATCAGTGGATGAGGCACATTGACTAATGCCCAAAACTGAGTGGGGCAAAAATGACTTATCAATGTATCCTAAGATTGGATGAAAGTCTCATAACGCTTATTTTGGCCAGAGACAAAATGAGTGTCGCGATATCTTTTGTTGGGTTGGGGGGGGGGGGGGGGGGCGGTGTGTGTTTTGGTTTGGACACAAGATATTCAAGAGATTTTACAATATTATCTACTAGTTTAGAATATAATTTACTCACCCAAAAAAGAAATGTTTGGATAACTTAGAACGTATTTTACAATATCTCACCTTCTCCCAAAAATCTTCATATTATATTATTCAAGGAGGTGTTGTAGAAAATAATCTTCTGTTAAAAAAATTTAGAGTTTTAGTAAAACCAATTTGAGAATTCATGAGCAACCATTAATTCTAATGGCCCATTATAAGTTTTAGCATCGATGATTTTTATAGGAGAACAACTATGACTTTTAATATTAGATTGGCCTCACAATGCCTACAAGTGTAATGTATGGTCCTATAGCCATATCATAACTACATAGCCCTTAACTTGTTAATTATCAATATTATGTGGGTCTTACAAATGTAACACTAGGGTGGGCTTTCATTGTGATTAATAATATTAGGATGTCCCATATTGCCAAAATTAATAAGTCCTACATTGATTACTAAGATTGAATTGTGTTATTTCAATTATCAAATTGCCATCATTTATGGGTCCCACTATTTTATAGCTCCCCTATTGTTAATATGATTACTAACATCAAATGGGTCTCATAATGATTTCTAATAAATTGATTCATCAATGATAATCATCATTAGATTGATTTGTGTTGTTACACTATGATTACTAACATTTGTTGAATCCACCTTAATTAGATCGGATCTCATGATTTTAACATTTAATCTTGTGATTTTTTTTAAATAGATAGGTCCCACAATGATTATTAACACGTGTAATTACTAATTAGTGGATTTTTATTGGGTCAATTGATTACTTTCTCTCCATCTTGTGATTTTTTTAATAAAGTTCCAAACACTTCAAAAATATATTCAAATTTATGAAAATTATCAAACACTATAAGTAATCTAATATAAGCATATGTCACTATTTGATTCTATGATAATGAAAATTTCCACTATTTAAATATATTGATATTATATTCTTCACTTATCCAAACACTCCATTAACTTGCTCAGTTTTTTACTAGAAGATTTTTGCTCTACACCCCAGCTTTTTTATTAGCATATTCAACTTCCTTTCTGTTCTGTTCTTTTCTTTTCTTTTTTTTCTTTTTTTCTTCTCTTAGAGCTCTATCTAACGACACCAACCATCATCCATCCATTCATCCTCTCGAATCCTGAACATAGAAAAAAATTAATTAAATTATTTATACAAGAACTTCTAAACACATTAGCTGGCAGCTCAGTTGCTGAGACAACTCTCTTCCACATAAACAACTAGGGAGCAAACCTTTTTTCCGCTCCCGGCACTTTGCTTTTATACACTACCACTAATCCACGAATAAGTTTTTCGATCAGTAGCCATTAGAGAATTTGCATCCCACTATAAAAAAAAGACTTGATTTGAACCCACGAATAAGACTCCCAACAAGATTACTAGGATATGGGTTTCTAACGAAGAAGTCTTCAAGAAGTGCAACTCTTTGGGACTAGCCTATAAAGCATATGGGTGCCCTAAGGTTGAGATTCTATTCTATCTCGTAGGTTGAGTCGGAAGTGAAGAGCTCTGCGAATCTTCCCAATCGTCAGAACACATATAAATCTCTAGCCACATGTCAAAATCTCACACATCTAGATCCATCGGAGTCATTCTGCTTGGGATTCAAACTTAAGACTAGTTAGCTTTGATGCCAAATTAAATTTCCTCTGCTAACCAGTCTTCAAGGATAAAATAACAGTTACGTGAGTATAACGGCCATTGGCCAAAATGCTACATAGCAGGCAATATATAGTAGTTGCAGCAATATGTAATGACACAGTGGTGTGAAATTTTTAAGTACTAAAATAAATTGAATCTTGTGTAGTAGCTAATCTAGTGTTTTTTTTTTTTTTTGTAGAAATTTGTAACCATATAAGGATAGAGACAACTATAGGAAAGGTTATTGAGGAGAAAAATATGAAAAATAGTGTTATAAATTAAAATTACTTGGTTTTACTAGGTCTTAGACCGAAAATAGTGTAGCAGCCTGCTAGCCTCAACCACTATAAGCAATAATTCATAGCCTATGCAGTCCCTACTAAAACCTCAAAGCATTAGTAGAGGAAGGTCGGTGCACTCTTCCCCACATGTACATTTCAATGCTTAGTTGTTCCTTTTGAAATTTGTACTAGCAACTGGTTGTGTTTTGATGCCACATCAAATTTCCTTTAATAGCACCAGTACCTCGAGGCACTTGTCAAGGCAATAGAAATTCTTTTCAACAAACTCAAAATAATCTTGTAAGATTTAATATGGTTTGCAACAAAATATCAAACCTAAGGAACTCAGATTTATGCATTAAATAACATATTAAAAGCACACCTTGCGCCATGATCTTGATAATGAGCAAATTGCCTTTCTCAAATTAGGTTTTCTTCTCTCCCTTATCACCCACTCTAAGATATATGAGAGTTTATGGGTACTTTGTAAATCTTGTTGGTTAAGAAAGAGGATTGGAAAACCACTTTAAATAAGTCCTAAAGAGATTTCTTCCAATCAAAGAGATCTATTAAAGGTAAGTTTTCTTCATTCCTCAAATAATTAGTCAAACAAGATTCCTAATTGATTGAGCCTACAAAAATTGAATCCAAAATATATTTAGTAAAACCAAAAACCCAAAAGAAGAAAGCATCTTAAATTAGTGGACTCAACACGTGGGGCCCAAACAACATTAGATATGTGGTCATGAGGACCACTCACATCTAACAAATCAATTTAGACCTAGTTTCTTTCTTGTATAGCTTATAGATAATAAAACTATTTAATGAATTTTCAGTTGACATTAAAGGATGTTTAGAATATTAGCAGCTTTAACTGAATTTAGATTTGCTAGTATTTTGTGTCTAGAACTTCATACTGTTTCTTACAAAAAAGATGATCATCACTAGCAAAAATGATTCAGTGGATATTTCATTTTACCTACTTGTTTATAATTGTTTTACTATAAAAATGAGCTGAGTTATTCATTCATTTTTTTTCCTTCTTTCTTTGGAAATCAAGTGTCTCCAAGTTTGAAGAAGAATATGTCACAACCCAAGCCCGGGCTTTCCTTAATTATGGTAATTCACAAGGTGTGACATGTGTACTCCCCTGAAATTCTTTTCAACTCCGTGTCAAGATATAATTCACAAGGGATACTTACAATCTTCACATGGTAGAGGACTTTTCAATTGACACTTGTCAATAAGTGTCTATAGCAGAAGTTCGTAGTTATTACTTATACAATTTATTAATCACTAGGTATCATAGTTGAACAGTTTATAAAATTTTAGCCTTTAAACACTAATATAAGTTTTATACACACTCAAAGAAGAACTTGAACCACTTGGGTACAAAATTTATATACATCATCCACACGTTCGGATTACAAAACAAATACCATCCTAATGAATGACGAATTGTGAAGGATAAGATGGCATGGTACAACACTATCCAAAATAAATTTCAAAATAAGACTCATAATTACGCGCTCTATGTAAATGATTAGAGGATGTCCTCAGCAGTCAATTCTTCTAATCATGCAAGAGCCTCTGGGGTCTCCTTTCGGAGTTCCTCAGTCTTGATTGGAACGGAATTGACAGTTAAGCTTGTAACATCAATTGAATAGCTATGAATACAATGATTTATCCAAGTAGAAGCAATTGTAAAGTAATGCACATTGCATCTATGAACATTTAAGAACCATATGTTAAGAAGCCATTCAACAACCAAATACATTCCACCATAAGAAAACTAATCAAATAACCAAATACATTCCACCATGGTTTAAGTCATATATCAGGTACTACTTATGATTGGAAACTTGTAAAATGGCTTAATTGTGCTCATCCACGATAGCTTAAACAAATCATATAATATTCACTCATTAGGTGACTTATTTATTTTCCTTCATGAGAGCTTAAACAAATCATATGATATTTACTTCATTTGGTGGCTTATTTGTGCTCTTCCATGAGAGTTTAAACAAATCATGTGATATTTACTCATTAGGTGGCTTATTTGTACTCTTCCATGAGAGCTAAAACAAATCATGTGGGATATAATCAGTGTCCCAGGCCTAAGTACGACTGATTAGCCGATTGGAGTTCCGGACACTCCTATTATCCTTTAATTCTTATTTTTTACTTGATTCAGTTCTATTACATGCCTTTGTAGTTTCCAATTTATAGACCCTTGTGTTCACATTCATCTTAAATCATCATAACACGCCAAGAGTATCAATGCTTTCACCACATCAAAATTAAGAAAGAAGATAGCTCCACATCATGGTTGGATACTCATGAGGTCCACTAACCAATTATAGTCTATTCACCTATCATCTCTACCCGTCCATTTAAAAATGGTTTAAGACACTCAATGTACGGCTATTCTTGATGTTACTTTGGGTATATGAGTAGTACATTAATGTGCCATAAACTCATATCAATGGTTAGGTGCTAGACCAATTAGGTAACGCTCATGAGGTTTCTCAAATCTTTGAGATTGCTTGTGTGTCGCATGATTCCATTTTGTCCGTAATGAGGTTAAGGTTCCATTACTAAGGGTCTCTAAAGTCTTACACACCTACTGATCTAGTTAAAGGTTACACACTATGATTAACTCCTAAATTTAATCATAGAAGGTCTTTGACAAGGAAAAAGGGTTAAATAGGCTTTAGGACATAATTCAGGACCCCAAACCATAGGCCGGTCCTAAGAACTAGCCGACCAGTTGGATTTAGGATCCGCTATGTTGGATTTATTCTAGAATGATGGTCTGACTGGTCGGACACCAGGTCCGATCGGTAGGGCAGGTCACGAAACTACTTAAGGTTTCTAAAGTTCTATTACCTACCTTCCCTCTTTCTTTCGCTCTACCTCTATAAGGAGCATCATGTTCCACTCAATATTCCTTAATCCATACTAGTTAAGAGTTTCCATTACTCTTACCATCATCTCTTCGCCATAAAACCATTTCTTTCAAAGAGTCCCATTCTCAATTCATCAAAGCTAGGAAATAGATTGTTGGCATTCACATATACAAAATAAAAGTTTCAAATTATAGGATTAACCTGATACAACATGCAATCAACAAATCCTTGCTCATGCTTGCCTTTGGTGAGTGCTAAGATCTCTCTAATGGCTTCCTTTGAAATCCCTTATGGAGAAACCCCCAAATTCCTATGACCCTAATCGTGAAGAAGACATGAAGATGGTGATGAGAATTCGTGCATGCATGCAATCTCTGAATATTCCAAGTTCATTTGGCCTCAAAAACAGAAAAGTGAAGCCTCTCTTCTTACCTTGGGTTCTTGTGGAGGGGATAGGGAATGAAATTAGGTCTTCTAGCTCAAGAAGAAGATAGAAGGAAGGAGGGAAATGATGAAGGAGCTCTCCAAGCTTGCATGCAATCTCTTCCTAGGTAGAGATTCAATAGATTGAGGAGAATGGAAGAAGGAGGAGGAAGGTTGTAGGAAGAAGAAGATCGTTTGAATGAGGACTAGTTCCTCTTTTAAAACCTAGTTTTCTTGTAATTACGAATAAGCCCACCTTTCTTTATAGAATTTCGATTTAGGTCATTTGCAAGCCTAATTAATTCCAATGAAATCTAATGAGGCAAGGCTAAAATTAAAGTTGATCTACTTAATGAAATGCATATGATAATGCCAAGATAGAGCACAAAAATGTAAACTCAAAGAAATTGATAATTAAGAAAAGGGACTTTTCTTCATTTGACCAAGGTCAAACTGGCATAAGATTATACATTCATGACCTGAACTTGGCCTAATTAAGCATAATAAGGCAAGGCACAAGTAATCGGCAAAATTTCACCTAAGCGAGTTATTTGATATAATTTCATAATTAATTAGTAGTAATCAAGATTAAATCATGTCGAGCTGTAACAGAATACAATTGACCAGGTAAAAAATATATATACTACATGACCTTCTTTATATATTCACAACACTGACATTAATCATCAAATTTGCAAGGCTTTTTTTTTTTTGCCTTTTCTACCTATCTATTTGTTTGTATTTTGATAGCTGCAAATATATTTTCTACGAGGGAAATGGTGAGATGGATAGGCTCCCTAGAGAAGGACCTACTACTCCATATGCAACTATTTTCTTAGATAAAACTAGCATTAGGCAGACTTGCATCAGTAATAATGATCCAATCAACCCTAGTTCTAATTACTCCGTCCACATCTATTTTGCTCATAAGGCTGCTTATATAATTTTCACAATCAATGATAATAATCAATCAGAGGAAACACTTGGTACAGCTTACATGCCTGTAACTGAAGTCAAAGGTGGTAATGAAGTGGAGAGATGGGTAGAAATCTGCAACAATCGTCTTTGACCTATACGTAAGGATGCCAAGATCCATATAAAACTACAGTATATTCATGTTACAAGAGAAGCTAATTGGTCAGAAGGAGATAGAAGTCATGAATTCCCTGGTGTTCCTTATGCATTCTTTGGTCAGAGAATGGGATGCAAGTTACGTTCTACCAAGATTCGCATGTGCCGGACCACTTCAATCCCCATATCACTCTTGATGGGGGGAAGTACTATGAAGCACAACAGAAATGTTGGAAGGATATCTTTGATGCAATTGCTAATGCTAGGCACCTGATTTACATTTCTAGATGGTCTTTTCATACTGAGTTCACCTTGATAAGAGACCCAACAAGGCAAAAACGTGAAGTAATAGATGAGAGACTCTTGGAAAATCTCTTAAGAGGAAGGCGAATGAAGGTGTTAGAGTTCTTGTCCTTGTTTGGGAAGACCTATCCTCTCGGATTCCACTCATGGAAAAAGGATTTATGACCACCCATGATATTAAAACTGTAAACTACTTAAAAACATAGATGTGCATTGTATTCTATGTCCCCACGATGACTCTGAGATGGGCTTAATTCCGGCCACAATGAGTGCTGCCATCTTCAGTCACCATCAAAAGACCTTGGTAGTGGACAGTGGGATAAGGATTGTGAGCTTTGTTGGGGGACTTGATCTTACTCAAGGGAGGTATGACACACAGTCTCACTCTCTTTTCAGGACCTTGGACATTGGTCCCCCCCCCACCATAATGATTTATATCAGCTTAGTTTCTCCAATTCTTCAGTAGAAAAGGGTGCCCCTAGACAACCATGGCATGATATTCATTGCTGGCTAAAAGGACCTATTGCTTGGGATGTGCTATCCAATTTGAGCAAAGATGGAAGAAACAAGGTAGTGGGGAGCAGTTGCTTCTCGATCATGTTAACATTAGCATGCCCCCTTCTTTTGTTACATTTCCAGATGACACAGAAGCATGGAACGCCCAACTTTTTCGATCTATAGACAGAGGTGTTGGGAAAAGCGGCGCAACGGAAACTACCCGCGATCAACGGATCTATCACGATGAATACACAACAATCACACCATCAAGCAATCACACACATGAACATAGCAACCGAATAGAGTTGCAGACGGCACTTGCAGACCGCCCTTTGTTGCGGCTCCGGCGGACTGCTCGGGGAACCGGCGACAGCGGTGGCTGCTACGGCGACGACGACGATCGGCTTTCGGCGACTGGCGGAAACTCAGGAGATTGCAACAGCAGCAGATAGCGACCTTACCGATCATTCTGGTTCTGGTTTTGCAGGGAAATAAAGCCCAGGATCTAAGATTAACCACGGCACACACAAATCACACGATCAATCAACCATGAAGAAGATGACACACAAGGGATTACGTGGTTCGGCAACCTTTGCCTACGTCCACGGAGAAAATCACTTCACTTCCTTAGGGTTTAGGGTTACATAACATATTAATATATAGATCCCGTTTTCTTGGCCACCAAGAAAACCCATACATAATGTCTAAAATACCCTTAACCCTAAACTCCGGTTCTGGCTAACCCAGATGACCGATCCGGCTAAACCGGAATACAAGACAAAACCCAACAAGAGGAGTTGCATATGGCTTCCTGACACAATTGAGGGTGCATGTCACAACCCGAGCCCAGGGAACGGGGGTCAGAGGAACTCTAACCAATGACACACGTACTCCCGTGCATGCACACCTAGACCCCATCCAGGCATACACACACAAGGGATCAAACAACTGTACGCGGAAGCTGTACGTATCAAGGCATACCACAATATACCAAAAGACATAGGAGATTACAAACTATCATGAACTGATAATAGTAATAATTACAAGAACGTATGACAAATAAAGCGGGCTTACAACAATCCAAAAATCAAAATACAGGTATCACTCAAGGCCCACTTTACAGGTACAAAAAAAATCCCCTCGATAGACTCCAACACAAAGAAGGGGGAAAACAAAATGATGCAAACCGTACTCTGGAGGATGGATCAAGTCCACTCCTCTAGGCCGGAGGGGGCCTCGCGAGCCTCTCCTGCAGTCGGGTCGACCGACGCAGGATCGGAAGAGGGATCTGAGCCTGCAACACACAAGGACAACTAATAAGTACAACGACTTAGCAAAGTATAAGCCAACAAGATGATAACACGAATTGTGTCTAATACTGAATAATATGGAACAATAGTCATAATGCAATATCCATAGAAAGCATGTTCGTATACTAAACAAATTATGCAAATGAATAAGCATGCTGTACGAATCATAAACAGATAACAATCAAAGTGGCTACTACATTGGCCATTTTCTCCCTTACGAGAGCGGACGGAATGAGAACACCAGCGACCGGGCCAGGGTACGCATGGGTCTCTAGTTCCCGGGGTCCGGAGTCCCAGGACGGAAACACTCTGCAGAGGCAAACACATAACTAAACCAAAGTTAACCCCGTCGGGTATCCTAAGGCTGAGGCTCAGTAGTGCCAATACCAATCACAATCAAGCGGATGATGCACCTCGATCACTTATCACTTATCACTTATCACTTATCATGTCACTTATCATACTGAACGAACAATAGGAAGTGCATCACATAAACTGATACTGAATGCAAATACTGAATGCATAATACGGATACTGATACGGATACGAAATACAATACAGATACTGAATGTACATAAACTGGTACTGATACTCCAGTGGAGCAACGGTAAACACAATACACAATAATAGAATGGTTCCGCCCGGGCTTCGCTCTGGGGTTGCTGCATTTCCCACAGAATCGAGAGGTCCAGCGCAGAACACATAAGAGGGCATAACCGAAATCAATATGCTGTACAAATCAGAATGCTTATCGAATCAAGGTCAATTACAAGCCAATCCTACACTAATTATCCAGTGCTTCTAACCGTGCATGTTGATATAGTTTTAAGTTGTCCGATGCACCATTGTCTAGTGTTGCAGTGTCTGGAGTGTGCACCGAAGTCCCTTAAACCAACACCCATGGGGAGGTGCTAAACAACTGGATAACAAGCATGAATGATTCACAGCCCATGAGATCATTCATGTCACTCAACATTCCATTGGGCATGTCCAGGTTAACTACATTCTAACATGAAAGTCATATGCGGTCTTTTACTTAATCCTAGTCCCTTTTCATTCAATTCTCAGGGTCTCACGGTGCAGCCGTAGGTAACCTTACGGCTTAGCCGTGGCATCTTACGGCTTAGCCGTACTATGCACTGCGGCTGAGCTGAGGTTCCCCAAATATCCCTTCGGATTTACGGCTTAACCGTATTTTGCTCTATGGCTCAGCCGTATCCTGGTCCACGGCTTAGCCGTAAGACAATGTATGGCTTAGATCAGGCTGGGCCGTAGAAGAATGTCAAATTGCCAACATCCAGTTATTTTCAGCTAACAGGCTGTATTGTTCTACGGTTTGGGTTACGGTTGGGTCTCGGCTTAGCCGTAAGCTATTTTACGGCTTAACCGTAGCACATTTCACGGCTTAGCCGTGAGTGCACGGGCTCATTTTCCTGAAATCATCACAGACATACAGAAAGTGTGCGAAATGGCTGGAAACCGAAACATAACAGTGAAATGAACTGAATGGGGCTGTCCAATACTGAGAAACACAATGAAGCATAAAAACACAACAATCAAATCACTATCAATCGGTGTTCACACATCTTGGGCTTATACTTGCCTCACGGACGAACTCCACACGCTGATTGGCTCAGTCCACCGGAATCACACACACTAACGAGCTCCTTTCTTCCTCCCTCAAGCAGTAGAAACAGAATTTGGAGAAGGAGAGAAAGAGGGCTGGACCGAGAGAGACGGGCTGAGAGTGAGAGAACGATCGAAAGAAAGAGAAGGGAGTGGTTGGGATCTTTATAACTTAATTTGAGCCAAATTTACAAATAAGTCCAATTAGCTTATCCAAATCTCAGTTTGAGTCAAATGACGGTCCAACGAGAGCAAACGAACTCATTCGAATCCAAGACAGTTACGAACATTGACAAGCTCAACGAAATACACGCGCTGACGTCAAAATGACGTGAAACTGACAAGGTCAATCAAAAGCCAAAATTACGAAAAAGGGCTCGATCTACTTAGACCAAGTCAAACACAACCCAACGATCTCTCTACGAGTCAAGACCAAAGGAAAACAAAATCTAAACACTCTTAGCGATAAAAACACACGCAATTACCCACTAATCCGGGTCAACTCGGGTCGGAGTGTTACATCCTCCCCCACTTGGACATCATTCCGTCCTCGGAATGAAAGCGTACCTGAGCAAACAGATAAGGATACTGACGCGCCATCTGATCTTCTAATTCCCACGTGGCTTCATCAGGTCCATGATGTTCCCAAAGTACCTTGACCCATCGGATAGTCCTCGTACGCAAGAGCTGTTCTCTGGTCCCAACAATACGGAGCGGACGCTCAACGTATGACGCATTGGGTTGCATTTGAATATCATCGTAACGAATCACGTGCGTCGGGTCTCGAACATACTTACGAAGCATTGACACATGAAAAACGTCATGTACTCCAGAAAACTCCACGGGTAGAATCAGTCTGTACGCTAGATCACCAATCCGGCTCTTGATCTCAAATGGACCCACATACCTTGGCGCTAACTTGCCTTTTTGACCGAACCGTACTGTACCTTTCATCGGTGAGACCTTCAAGAATACCCAATCTCCAACCTGAAATGTCAAGGTTCTTCTTCTCGAATCTGCGTAGCTCTTCTGTCTCGATCGGGCAATCTTCAAATTGTCAATAACTTTCTGAACTTTCTCTGTAGTCTCAGCAATGATCGTTGGTCCGTGGAAACTCCTCGTTCCAACTTCTTCCCAGCAAACAGGACTCCTACATTTCCGCCCATACAAAGCTTCATAGGGTGCCATTCCAATACTCTCGTGGAAGCTATTATTATACGCAAACTCGCACAACGAGAGATGCAAATCCCATTCTTTCTCGAAACTCAGCACACTGGCCCGTAACATGTCCTCGAGGGTCTGAATAGTTCGTTCCGACTGTCCATCAGTCTGCGGGTGATACGCCGTACTGAAGCTCAACTTCGTTCCCATGGCCTCCTGAAATGCTCTCCAAAATGAAGAAACAAAGCGGCTATCTCGATCTGACACAATCGACACGGGCGTACCATGTAGTCTCACGATCTCATCAACGAACTTTTTCGCCATCTCGGAAAATGTCATGCCTTTCTTGAATGGTAGAAAATGGGCTGTCTTCGTCAGTCTGTCCACGATCACCCAAATGGCACTGTTCTTCTTGCTCGTCAGGGGTAGTCCCGAAACAAAGTCCATCGTAATGTGCTCCCATTTCCACTGGGGAATATGCAATGGATGTAAGGAACCTGGAGGTCTCTGATGGTCAGCTTTCACCTTTTGGCAAGTCAAACATCTGGCAACAAACCCGGCAATTTCTCTCTTCATGTTGTTCCACCAGAATCTGTCCTTGAGAGCTCGGTACATCTTCGTACTTCCAGGGTGCATAGAATAACGTGCATGGTGTGCTTCGGTCATCAAACTCTCCTTCAAAGCATCTACTGCTGGCACACATAATCTGCTTCTGAAATACAAAACATCACCCTCCAAGCGGAAGTCTGGTCGATCTGCAATGCTATCCCGAATGCGCTTCAACATCGCATCTTCGAACTGCTGGTCTTTGATACGCTGAATGATGTCAGGCTGAAAGCTCACTGTACTGGCAAGTGTCAAACTGTTCTCCACCGCTTGCAGTTCCACTGGCTGTGCATACCTCACAAAATAAAGGCTGTCCAAAGCCTGAAGAATCTCCGATTTCCTACTCAAGGCATCTGCAACAACATTGCCTTTCCCTGGATGATACTTGATGGGGAAATCAAAATCCTTGATCAACTCAAGCCACCTTCGCTGTCTCATATTCAACTCGGACTGCGTGAAGAGATACTGTAGACTATGGTGATCTGAATGCACTTCAAATGTCACGCCATACAGATAGTGTCTCCACATCTTCAACGCAAAAACGATGGCTGCCAATTCTAAATCGTGCGTAGCATAGTTCTTCTCGTGCTCCCGAAGTTGCCTCGAGCCATAGGCAATCACTTTGCCATGTTGCATCAAAACACATCCCAAACCAACTCGAGAAGCATCAGAGTAGATCATAAATCCTTCATGCCCATCTGGTAACGTCAAGACTGGAGCCGAAGTCAGCTTCTCCTTCAACATCTGGAAATGACACTCGCATTCGTCCGTCCAAAGGAAAGGAACATTCTTCCTGGTCAATCGAGTCAACGGGGCTGAAATCTTGGCGAAATCTTGAATAAAGCGACGATAATATCCAGCTAATCCAAGAAAACTCCGTATCTCCGTCACAGTCTTTGGGCTGGGCCAATTCATCACTGCTTCAACTTTTATCTGATCCACTGCCAACCCATCTCGTGAAATGGTATGACCAAGAAAAGCTACCTGCTCGAGCCAAAAATCACACTTCGACAACTTGGCATATAAGCGATGCTCTTTCAACAACTGTAGGGCTCGACGTAGATGTTCCTCATGCTCCTCTGGGGTCTTCGAATACACCAAAATGTCATCAATAAAGACCACCACAAAACGATCCAGAAAAGGAGCGAAGATCCTGTTCATCAAAGCCATAAAGGCAGCAGGTGCATTGGTTAATCCAAATGGCATCACTAGAAACTCAAAATGTCCGTACCGTGTCCTGAAAGCAGTCTTCACAATGTCTTCTTCCTTCACCCGAAGTTGATGATACCCTGATCTTAGATCAATCTTGGAAAAATAAGCGGCACCTTGAAGTTGGTCAAACAACTCATCAATATGCGGCAATGGGTATTTGTTCTTGATCGTGACTTTGTTCAATCGCCGGTAATCTATACACATCCGTAAGGTACCGTCTTTCTTCTTCACAAACAGCACTGGCGCTCCCCACGGTGACACACTCGGCCGTACGAAACCCTTCTCCAGAAGATCTTGCAATTGCGTCCTCAATTCGAGTAACTCAGCAGGGGCCATACGATAAGGAGCTAAACTAATGGGTGCTGTACCGGGCACTAGATCGATCGAATACACCAAAATGTCATCAATAAAGACCACCACAAAACGATCCAGAAAAGGAGCGAAGATCCTGTTCATCAAAGCCATAAAGGCAGCAGGTGCATTGGTTAATCCAAATGGCATCACGAGAAACTCAAAATGTCCGTACCGTGTCCTGAAAGCAGTCTTCACAATGTCTTCTTCCTTCACCCGAAGTTGATGATACCCTGATCTTAGATCAATCTTGGAAAAATAAGCGGCACCTTGAAGTTGGTCAAACAACTCATCAATACGCGGCAATGGGTATTTGTTCTTGATCGTGACTTTGTTCAATCGCCGGTAATCTATACACATCCGTAAGGTACCGTCCTTCTTCTTCACAAACAGCACTGGCGCTCCCCACGGTGACACACTCGGCCGTACGAAACCCTTCTCCAGAAGATCTTGCAATTGTGTCCTCAATTCGAGTAACTCAGCAGGGGCCATACGATAAGGAGTTAAACTAATGGGTGCTGTACCGGGCACTAGATCGATCGCAAACTCTACATCTCGGACAGGGGGTAACTCGGGTACTTCCTCCGGAAATACATCCGGGAACTCACGTACTACCGGAATATTGCACAACTGCTTCACCTCCTTCTTCTCCGAGACAAAAGCAAGAAATCCTGCACAACCTCTGCGTATCAAACGATCCGCCTTGCATGCGGAGATGACACGCCTCGGGCATCTCTCCTGATTGCCCTCGAAACGAAACCCCTTCTCAAAATCGAAGTAAATCGTCCTGTTGTAACAATTAACACAGGCACGATACCGCGCTAGCCAGTCCATTCCAAGGATCACATCGAAATCCAACATGGACAACAAAATCAAATCAACTGGCAGCTGGCGACCTTCAATCACCACGTCGCACTGAGGGTAGTATACACTACACTCCACTCTCTTGCCCACCGGGGTGGACACCACCGGCACATAGGGTAGCGGTCGAGGGGGTTGCGGTAACTGTTCCGCAAAACGGGGGGCAACATACGAACGCGTAGATCCCGAATCAAATAGGGTATGTGCTTCAGCTCGGGCAATGAGAACTTTACCTTCCACCACTTTCGCATCTTCTGCATGATCATGGGAGGCTGCGTACACACGAGCAGTCTGACGCTGAGGCTTCTGGCTCTGGCGAGACGGATGGGGGCTGTTCGAAGCTGCTGAACTGAGAGACTTAGATGACCCCATAGATCTAGATGACTGAAGAGGCCTAGCTGTCGGGCACTGAGCTATCTTATGCTCCCTCGATCCACAACTCAAACAAGCTCCGGACTTCTTCCAACATTTCTCCGTCGGATGTCCCAATCCACAAAACTCACATCTGCTCCCAGAGAAACTCGAAGTGCCTTGCTTCCCTTTCCATTTCTTCTGAATCTGTCCCCTGGAACTCACGGGTGCACTCCTCTTAAAGTCCATGGCTCTCTCTGCTAGGTGGTTGGCTTCTGCAGCGTGTGCTCTGTCGACCGCATCATCGAAAGTAGCTGGTCTCTGAAAAGCAGTCACGAAATTCGCATATCTAGGATGCAGACCAGAAATAAAACGGTTCACCTTCTTCTTGTAACACTCCGACCCAGCTTGACCTCGTTTAGCGGTTAGTTAATCTTGTTTTCGTTGCTAATCGTGTTTTGTTGTGTTTTGATTTTCGTTACGGGTCATGGATAGGTAGTTGGGTTGAGTGTGACCTGGATTAAGTAGACCAAGCCCTTTTTCGTAATTTTAGCTTTTCTTAGACATGGTCATTTTTGCATCATCTTGATGTCAACACGTGTCTTTCGTTGAGCTCGTTAACTTTCGTAACTACGTCATTTGCAACCGAGGTCGTGTGATTCGATTGGACCCGAGTTTGACTCAAACTGGAAATAACATTCTAACTTGGACTCTCTTGCAATTTAGACAACCCATTACTTACATATACACTCACCCATCGACAAGTTGGATTTCTTTCTCTCGTTCTCTCATTTTCATTCTCCTACACTGCACGTGGAATTCTCTCTCCCTCCTTCACTTGAATTCCTCTTCTCCATCGATCAAGAGGAGGGTGGGTCTTGCATGTGAGGTGAGTTGGTGGAAATCCCTTCATCCTTCTCATCTCTCTTCTCTAGTTCTTCTCCCTCTTGTTTCCATTGTTGTATAGTGTGTCTATGACTCCAATCCTCATGCATGCATGTTGTTTTGATTTGTATTAGATTGTGTTTGGGCTTGAGAACTACAATTGTGCAAGTGATCTCCAATTGAGGCAAGTATAACCATAACATTGAGAACCCATGTTGGTATGCATTGAATTTGGTTGAGCTTACATGTATTGATATGGAAATAAGTGTTTACAGCCCATTTGATACTCATTGCTTCAGTTCTTGTGTATTCCCATTGATGAATTGCATTTCTGATGCTTTCCCAGACATTCTATACAGGTTTCAGGAAATTGAACTCGTACAGGTACGGCTAAGCCGTATGCCTCTTACGGCTCACAATCCAGAGAAGAGAAAAACCCAGTTTTCCTCTACGGCTAGGGCACGGCTAAGCCGTGGAATGCCCTACGGCTAAGCCGTAGCTCAGCCGTGGCCCAGCCGTAGAACAATACAGGGTGCAATTTCTGGAATAACTGAGAGTCAGCAAATGACAGACCTTCTACGGTTCAGCCACGGCTAAGCCGTAGACCACACACGGCTAAGCCGTAGCACACACACGGCTAAGCCGTAACCACACATGAAGAATAAGGCTAGGTGTAACGAAAAGACCGATATGACCTTCATGATAGAATGTAGAGTACCTAGACTTGCCCAACGGAATATGATACAACGCGTGAATGATCTCGAGGGCTGCGAATCATTCATGTTCGTTATCCGGATGTTAAGCACCTCCCCATGGGTGTTGGTTTAAGGGACTTCGTGCACCGCCCGATTCAAGGCAACACTAGACATCGGTGCATCGAATAACTTAAAACTACATCATCATGCACGGTTAGAAACACCGGATAACTAGATTAGAATGGGTTTGTAAAGCAAGATGATTCGATTTCACATGATTTGTTGCATAACATATTGCATTCGACCATTGATCTCAACACTCTACATGATTACGTATGTTTCGTTACTTTCACATTTTGGTTTGTTTACCCTGAGTATGCATGTATGATATGTTCACTCACAGATCTGCACGTATGATATGTTATCACGATCTACTAAGGATTTTCATGATTGACTCTGTATGGTCAGGCTCTACTTAGCCTCAGCCTTAGGATCCCGACGGGGTGAATTTGGTACAGTTATAAGGACCTGCTGCAGTATGGATTTTGTCTTGGGGAACCGGACCCCAGGAAACCGAGACCCATTGTACCCTGGCCCGGACAATGGTGTTCTTTGCATGTTATAAGATCCCTCTTTGGGAGCATATGGTAATGTAGTAGCCACTAGTATGTACACCGCATGTATTCATTGATACACATGGCATATTTCCTTCTTGCATGACAGCCTAGTATACGAAAATGCTTTCTTTAATCACATGATGTTCTTTATTCTGTTAGATACAGCGTGTGTTAACTTGCTATGGTTTATACTTTGCTGAATCTTCGTATTCACAGTTGTTTTTGGTGTTGCAGGCCCAGATCCCCCTGCCGAACCCTCGCCGATCTGCCAGGCTCCAGATGAGACCCCCGGGGCCCCATCAGGCCTAGAGGAGTGGATGTGATCACTCCACGGGAGAGCGTACCTGGCATGCATCATTTTGGAGTCTTGTGTTGTGTGGATTTGCAGACTTGTATTTGACATGACCTGTTATCATTGTATATATCTTTTGTTCATTTTGTAAAACTTTCATATGTAATTATGTCAGTCCTTTCTTTGTATTCTCTTCTTGCATGGTTAGTTTTATGTCTCTGATATTTGCAGCTTCCGCATACTTGCTTGGCACGAGTGCTTGTTCCCTTGTGCGTGTGCATTTAGACTCGATCTACGTGTACAGGCACGGGAGTACGTGTGTCATTAGGTTTGGCTTTTGCTAACCCCCGAACCCTGGGCTCGGGTTGTGACACTTCTCCTCGGTATTGATCATGTCCTCAGCAAAATGAGACAACTGGGTAAAGCGGTGAATATACTCCGAGACGGTCAGCTGCTGCTGCTGTAAGGCCAGAAACTCAACCTCCTTCACACGCCGGACATGAGCAGGAATGAACTTCCTTCTGAACTGCTTCTGGAACGTCTCCCACACTGTTTCACTTGGCATGGTCAGATAGGCTGCACTGACACTCTTCCACCACGTCTTTGCTATCTCTCGAAACATCGAGGCCGTAAGCAGAACCTTCTGCCGGTCATCACAAACAATGGTAGAAAAAAGATCTCCGGTATGCTCTAGCCACTGATCAGCCTTCAATGCATCTTCATTTCCATAGAATTCTGTGGCTCCACGTTTTCTGAATTTGTCGTACAACGCATTCGGGCGGAAAGACCACTGGCTGCTCTGCAGGCCGAACTGGCGTTTGACTCTGTCGGTCTACTAACGAAACGACCTGTGCTTGCAAAGAATGAATCGCCTGTAGCATAGTCAAGAAGCGCTCATCGAAATTCACAAGTGGCTGTGGAGCGGCTGATCCACTCTCGTTATCTCCCTGATCATTGTTGTTGTGTGTTCCAGATCCCGATGCCATAGCCTGCAAAACACAAAAGTCAATCTGCTATCACACTCGGTAACTCACACAGACTCACAAGACAAGGGGACCCACACAACAGTCCAGAACTGGACTACGAAATCTCACCACGTCCTATATGCCTACATGCTTACACACTAAGATAGAGACAATGCCCTGAGAGACAAAGCTCTGAGAGACAATGCTCTGATACCATACAATACGTATGTCACAACCCGAGCCCAGGGAACGGGGGTCAGAGGAACTCTAACCAATGACACACGTACTCCCGTGCATGCACACCTAGACCCCATCCAGGCATACACACACAAGGGATCAAACAACTGTACGCGGAAGCTGTACGTATCAAGGCATACCACAATATACCAAAAGACATAGGAGATTACAAACTATCATGAACTGATAATAGTAATAATTACAAGAACGTATGACAAATAAAGCGGGCTTACAACAATCCAAAAATCAAAATACAGGTATCACTCAAGGCCCACTTTACAGGTACAAAAAAAATCCCCTCGATAGACTCCAACACAAAGAAGGGGGAAAACAAAATGATGCAAACCGTACTCTGGAGGATGGATCAAGTCCACTCCTCTAGGCCGGAGGGGGCCTCGCGAGCCTCTCCTGCAGTCGGGTCGACCGACGCAGGATCGGAAGAGGGATCTGAGCCTGCAACACACAAGGATAACTAATAAGTACAACGACTTAGCAAAGTATAAGCCAACAAGATGATAACACGAATTGTGTCTAATACTGAATAATATGGAACAATAGTCATAATGCAATATCCATAGAAAGCATGTTCGTATACTAAACAAATTATGCAAATGAATAAGCATGCTGTACGAATCATAAACAGATAACAATCAAAGTGGCTACTACATTGGCCATTTTCTCCCTTACGAGAGCGGACGGAATGAGAACACCAGCGACCGGGCCAGGGTACGCATGGGTCTCTAGTTCCCGGGGTCCGGAGTCCCAGGACGGAAACACTCTGCAGAGGCAAACACATAACTAAACCAAAGTTAACCCCGTCGGGTATCCTAAGGCTGAGGCTCAGTAGTGCCAATACCAATCACAATCAAGCGGATGATGCATCTCGATCACTTATCACTTATCACTTATCACTTATCACTTATCATGTCACTTATCATACTGAACGAACAATAGGAAGTGCATCACATAAACTGATACTGAATGCAAATACTGAATGCATAATACGGATACTGATACGGATACGAAATACAATACAGATACTGAATGTACATAAACTGGTACTGATACTCCAGTGGAGCAACGGTAAACACAATACACAATAATAGAATGGTTCCGCCCGGGCTTCGCTCTGGGGTTGCTGCATTTCCCACAGAATCGAGAGGTCCAGCGCAGAACACATAAGAGGGCATAACCGAAATCAATATGCTGTACAAATCAGAATGCTTATACGAATCAAGGTCAATTACAAGCCAATCCTACACTAATTATCCAGTGCTTCTAACCGTGCATGTTGATGTAGTTTTAAGTTGTCCGATGCACCATTGTCTAGTGTTGCAGTGTCTGGAGTGTGCACCGAAGTCCCTTAAACCAACACCCATGGGGAGGTGCTAAACAACTGGATAACAAGCATGAATGATTCACAGCCCATGAGATCATTCATGTCACTCAACATTCCATTGGGCATGTCCAGGTTAACTACATTCTAACATGAAAGTCATATGCGGTCTTTTACTTAATCCTAGTCCCTTTTCATTCAATTCTCAGGGTCTCACGGTGCAGCCGTAGGTAACCTTACGGCTTAGCCGTGGCATCTTACGGCTTAGCCGTACTATGCACTGCGGCTGAGCTGAGGTTCCCCAAATATCCCTTCGGATTTACGGCTTAACCGTATTTTGCTCTACGGCTCAGCCGTATCCTGGTCCACGGCTTAGCCGTAAGACAATGTACGGCTTAGATCAGGCTGGGCCGTAGAAGAATGTCAAATTGCCAACATCCAGTTATTTTCAGCTAACAGGCTGTACTGTTCTACGGTTTGGGTTACGGTTGGGTCTCGGCTTAGCCGTAAGCCATTTTACGGCTTAACCGTAGCACATTTCACGGCTTAGCCGTGAGTGCACGGGCTCATTTTCCTGAAATCATCACAGACATACAGAAAGTGTGCGAAATGGCTGGAAACCGAAACATAACAGTGAAATGAACTGAATGGGGCTGTCCAATACTGAGAAACACAATGAAGCATAAAAACACAACAATCAAATCACTATCAATCGGTGTTCACACATCTTGGGCTTATACTTGCCTCACGGACGAACTCCACACGCTGATTGGCTCAGTCCACCGGAATCACACACACTAACGAGCTCCTTTCTTCCTCCCTCAAGCAGTAGAAACAGAATTTGGAGAAGGAGAGAAAGAGGGCTGGACCGAGAGAGACGGGCTGAGAGTGAGAGAACGATCGAAAGAAAGAGAAGGGAGTGGTTGGGATCTTTATAACTTAATTTGAGCCAAATTTACAAACAAGTCCAATTAGCTTATCCAAATCTCAGTTTGAGTCAAATGACGGTCCAACGAGAGCAAACGAACTCATTCGAATCCAAGACAGTTACGAACATTGACAAGCTCAACGAAATACATGCGCTGACGTCAAAATGACGCGAAACTGACAAGGTCAATCAAAAGCCAAAATTACGAAAAAGGGCTCGATCTACTTAGACCAAGTCAAACACAACCCAACGATCTCTCTACGAGTCAAGACCAAAGGAAAACAAAATCTAAACACTCTTAGCGATAAAAACACACGCAATTACCCACTAATCCGGGTCAACTCGGGTCGGAGTGTTACAGTGCAACTAAATCTGGGCTAGTAAGCGGGAAAGATTACATCATTGAGAGGAGCATTCCAGATGCTTATATAAATGCAATACGCCGCGCAAAGAATTTTATCTACATTGAAAACTAGTTCTTCATTCGTAGCTCCTTTGAATGGAGGGCAAAAGGAATAAAGGACATCGGTGGTGCAATAAATCTTATTCCAGAGGAGCTTTCCCTGAAGATAGTAAGGAAAATTGAAGCTAATGAGCGGTTTGCTGCCTATGTGCCTATGTTGTGCTTCCAATGCGGCCTGAGGGGAAGCCAGATTCTGTACAAGTGGAGGCAGTGATATGTTGGTAGAGGAAAACGACGAAGATGGTGTACAAAGATGTCATTGAGGCCCTTCGTAAGAAAGGGGTTAATGTAAGCCCTGAAGATTACTTGACATTTTTCTGCCTTGCGAATCGAGAGGTGAAGAGGAACGGGGAGTCTACACCTAATGAGAAACTAGACCCTAAAAGTGATCAAGATTATATTAAAGCCCCATAGGCTAAACGGTTCATGATCTATGTACACTCCAAGATGATGATATGTAAGTAATTAATTTGCAAGTGTGCTACCAAATTAATTGGTTGGGTGTCACGCCCTGGGCCCAAGATTAGGGTAGTCTGATTGGACCTGCAGCGTGAGCACTACGTAATCACGTAGTAACTCGTAACGCACTATGGCAATATGAATTCTACAAGGGAATTTTTTACATTTCAACATACTAGAAAGATTCATAAACACAGAATACTTAATATAACCTGGGGAAAGCCTAGGTGCTAAACACACCCATAAAGCACATGTGATGGTATAAAGCACAATAAATACCTGTTTGAACATTCCATAATAAACTGCATAGATAGATAATAGATTCAACATGACCCCAATGAAATTCTCCATATCCAAATGCATACCAAAAGTAAACAGTGCATAAGTGATAAGGTGCATAAGTATGGGATGGTCAAAGACCAATAATAATACATGTCCACTAATAAGAAAACAAATATAAATTTATCAAATAAAGCATAATGGCATGATAAACGGAGTAACCATATCTCCAAGATCCTAAATGTTACAACCATAAGACACTCTATTGAATATGTCTAATAAAAGACATCGTCAGGTATCTACTCAACTAATCCTAAAGGTACCTATACAGGGTACTTTGAATGCATGACGATAACAGGGTCTTGGCTGTGATTTGCTCCTGTAACACCAAAGATAACACCCTGATTACAACAACTCAACAAGAACTGAGCAAGTAGTAAATCATACAGTGTACTAAACAGAGTTAGGACATGATGATTTAAACAGAGGTCAGAAAGTGTATCTAATTATGTTAGCATATAATGAGCATGTGTAAGAGAATCATAAATAATAGGAAAAGCACTTGTAAATTTGGCTATCCACGTCACTAGTATCCTTCCAGTATAGGGAGCAGTAAAATGGGATGGAAATCAAGTAGCGAGCCTAATTACCCAGTGAAGCATCAACTCACTCATGTTGAGATCTAACTATAGTGGTTTATAATATCAAACTCATACTCAGTCCTGCCGAGCTTCATAGAGTCAAGCTCAGTGGTGCCAACTCCATGAATCAATAACATGTTAAAACATATCATACAATCGTGCATATCATACTTACTAGATATAACTTACTTGCATATCATGTGAAGCTAATTAAAGCACGTTGTTACCAAATACGGATTACAATAAATATGAACAATATAATGAAGATGAAAGACATACTGAACATGATTGAACAAAACTGAACATACTGCGCATAACTGAATATAACTGGGCATAACTGAATATAACTGAATTAACCCTAATGGACATAATGAACATAACTAACTTAAATAAATAGTTAAAATAAGAAAAGGTAATATATAACAGTATGCATAAGTTTTCAATTTAATTAAGAGACAATGATGTTAACAAGCTAAACTATTCTCAGATGTTTATGCCATTAGCCTCCCCTTTTGATGTAACCATAAACACCCAATGTTGATATTACCGAAGTTCTTGGTGTTGCATTGTATATGAATAAGAACATTAAACCCGTATACCTACACTTGACGGTAAGACATTAGAATTTACCGAAATATCTAACAAAGATTCTATGATAGTCAGCATATTCTTTGTTTACTTCATTTGATTTCGTTGGTCATGTGTAAGATGTAACAATTTTAAAAGTTAAGTTCTACATAGTCATAAAGTCTATCTAGCATTCTAATATAATACTTGGTCCCATGATCATAGTCATAAAGTCTATCTAGCATTCTAATATAATACTTGGTCCCATGATCAAGCTTAAAGTTCCCTACGGTATGCTTAATATCACCAAGTCAAGTTATATTAGTCATGAAAATAAGTTTAGTAAAAAGGAGTTTTTAAGTAAAATAAAATAATTAAATAAATAATCATTTTTTGAAAAACAAGGCTTGCCCGATTGATCAGGCATGGATCCGATCGATCGAACCCACCCAGAAAGTTAATTTGATAGATTGGACCAGGTGCATGTTTTGCCTTTTCAGACTGTTTTAGCCCGAACTTCCCTTGTTCATTCCCAAACTTCTCCTACATGAAACCCATCATACAATATACCAAATACAACCTTTTTAGGGTCATTTTCAATTCTATTTCCTTCCCATTCATTCATACCCATTTTTAAAACATAACACTCATTTTCAAACAAAAAAACATTTACCATTAAAGAAACATGGAGGAGATGAGCTGTAATTATACATTAGAATAGAGATTAGGCATAAGAATCATTAACATAGCCCATTATGCCATTATTTATTTGCTTAAACTTGCATTGAGTGCTCTCAAATTTAAAGCTAAAGCTCAAAATGAAGAAATACCCAAATCTTTTAGCTCACACAATACCCTATTACTGAAATGTCATGAAAAAGAGAAGAAAACATAAGATACATGCCATGAGAGGGTGAATATATGAAGTTAAGCATAGTAAAACCCATTACTACACTATTTAATGGCTCAAACTTTAAAAAAAAAAAACTGAATTGCTCACCGTGGGAGATGTGCTAATGGTGGCGTAGGCTCTTTTTCCTCTAATTCAAACACCAAATGGATAAGTGAAGGTGAAGAATAAGATGGAAGCACTCTCAAATGAGGGTTAAAAGTCTCTTAATCACTCACTTTTGGCTTAAAATGGATATAGGAGATGGAGTAAGGAGAACTGGGGCGCTAGGGTTTTTATTTAGGAGGCACAAAAGGTTGTAGTTATGGGATATGTGTCTTTGTATAGAGCTAAAGTTGCTTGGTTATTTTGGGTATTTGTTAGCAACTCCGTTAGTTGAGTTTATTTACATAAAGGGTCATAAATTGGGCCCTACATAGGTAGCTTGTTTTAAGTGGGTAAAGTCCATTCTTGATTCAAGATACTCATGATAAAGGCATATAATCAACTGAAATGTTGCATGATTAAACTTAATTAAAATTATAATTAGTCCATGAACTACCTAATTGAAGCTAGGGTCCTACCCATTCTACTTACCAAAGACCCAATTAACACTAAATAATTAATTAACAAAAATCACAAAAAATTGGAAAATAACTCCTAATTTGGGGACCGGACGACATGACATCCGGTCTTTGAATTTTTTAATGCATACACACAAATTGGTGACTTAATCGAGAAACATGATGATAACATATTCATCTTACAGCTAGCTTCAGGCACTTCCTTTCCTTTAACCTCATCTACAGAACCGCAAATCCTTCCCTCCTTTCGGTTTTGATCTGTTCTATTTCATTTTTATTGATTTGATCAAAGATAACCAACATATGCATTGCTGTTGTCTAAGTCAAGTGCTGTGCTGCAGTTGACGGTGAATACATAATCATAGGGTCAGCAAACATCAACCAGAGATCAATGGACGGCGGAAGACACTGAGATAGCCATGGGAGCATTCCAGCCATCTCGCCTGGCGACCAACCAGCCGGCACGTGGACAGATCCATGGCTTCCGCATGGCGCTGTGGTACGAGCACCTCGGCAAGTTGAATGGTTCATTTCTCCAACCACACAGCGTGGAGTGCATCCGCAAGGTGAATGAGATTGCTTCCAATGACTGGATGCTGTACTCAAGTGAGAAACTAGAGCGCGACCTGCCGAGTTACCTGGTCATCTACCCCATTAGGGTCACCAACGATGGCCGAATAACCCAGTTGCCAGGAATGGAATACTTACCTGACACAATGGGCCGGATTATTGTCCCCAAGTTTGGATCGCTCATTTGCACCATTGCAAGTTGGCTCTCTTCTAAAAGAGACTTGGTGCTGGCATTGGCGACCACCTAAGTGCTTAGGGAACAATTAGGAATATGACCATCCTGTTATAATCTGCAAATAATGTGATTTAATTATGATTCTATATTTATCTGCTTCCTTATTGGTAGTGTGGCTGGGATTCTTAACTTTAACTTAAGATATCCAAACACATGAACAGTTCTTCTTTCAGTTGTAAACTGGAGTTAATTACTTGCAATCAGGTTATGAATATCCAAATGGGACCTAGAGGTAAAAACTTTCGACCAGATCGCTTTTATTATTTCATCAAATCAGCGCATTTCAACAACAGAGTCCCGGTTCCTAATGACTCCACTTCCTTCATCAATTATTAGATAACATTTCCAACCTACGGCTGTGAACAGGTGTGCAAGACCCAAAACAAGTAATATCTGATATCAGTTCCGATCTCCTGGTTTGTCATACACCCTTAATTGATCTTATTGACCAAAACGTCAAAATGGTTTAGAAAAACCTGCCATATTCTCTTTTCATGTTCATTTGTGTAGATCTAGCAGTCACCAGTCAAAGGATTAGTCATGTTAGGTCAAAGACCTGACAATACCTACGTGGGCCATGTCATGGAAAAAGGGTTTTCGCTGGAAAACTACTGAAATAAAAATAGAAATAAATATGAGTTGTCAAATTTGTCTTCTATAAAAATATTCTTCTATTCCCATTTTATCATGATTTTCATTGCAATTATCATAATGTTTTCAGCATTAGCATATTTTAATGGTATTATGAAATTAATATATTTATAAGGGAGAATTTAAAAAAAAGTATGAACTTTTAACTCTTTTCATAAAAGCACATGATAAATTGGATATTTCAAAATAGTGCAAAAGTTTTCATAATATTCTCAATCCAGTCCTTTTTGGTGGCTTCTCTACATCACGGGGGACTTTTCTTTAAATATGACAAAAATACCTTATAAAAAGAGAGTTTCTGTCTCTTTGAGAAATTTTAAGTATAAAAGTTTTGGTTCATTTTCAAAAAAGCACATGCAAATTGAATATTTCAAAATAATATAAAAGTTTTCCATAGCTCTTTCAATTAAGTCCTCTCCAGTAGTCTCTCTCCAATCACCAAGTAACTAAAATGCCATGCTACCTAATTTCATCATTAAACAAAGCTCCTTTCATCCAAAAGCATATGATTTGAACTATATTTTTTCATATTTTAATGACATTAATATGTTCTAACGAGCATAATTCAAGTTAAAAAGGAAAATATTTTCTCAATGCAAGAACAATGTAGGACAAGGAATTTAAAGTGGTTTGGATTTCAAAAATAATCTCAGCCGACAGATTTATAGTGATGCCTCAAGTATTTGTATGAGTCATCATTTATTTTTACTAGCCCATCCAATCACATGTATATAAACCACAATGTCAAAGTTGATGGGGCCATATCAACCATATCCATGTACAGTACTTATGATTCCTCCACCAACATCCGATCATATTTATTTCTTTGCGGACCATTGCTTTTATAAACAAAATATTCTTAGTGTCTGACTACAACCTGCTACAACATCCGATCATATTTGTATTAGAAGATGATCAACTTGCTACAACCTGTTTGGTTGCCCCTAACAATCATTGTTATTGCCATCAATTCTTTTAGGTCACAATAATAAATTGTGAAGATGATGAATAACATTTATACTACTTTGAAATATTCGATTTTAATTACACTTTTTTTAAATGAGCAAACATTTATTCATTTTCGAAATTCTTGCAAGAGACAATAACCCTTTTTTTATTCTTTCAAAAGAGTATTTTTGTTATTTTTAAAGAAATGTAGGTGATGAGAAAGAAAAATCATTGGATAGGATTCAATTGAAAAAGAAAACTATGAAAAAAAGAGATAAAATTTCTATACTTTGAAATATGCAATTTGTCATGAATTTTTCTGAAAAAAAAAGAGATAAAATTTATATACTTTTTTAAAGTATTCCCTTTTTATAATAATATCAAAATATTTATTATAACAAATACCAATATCTGTGCCATTGGCGTGCTTTAAACTTAGCATTTTGACCATTGGCCAATTTTGTGGACAATACACAGGCTCAAATTTAAGCCCAATTAGAGTTCACCCCAAATATCAAATACACTATATTGAAAACACATGATTAAATGTAAAATATAAACAAAAGAAAGAAATCACATGTTAAAACACAGAGAAAATCAAAAGGTGGGTTGAAATCCACTTGGAGGGAAAAAATTTTCTAGTACCAAAATTAAAAAGTTCATGAGTTTAAGTAATTTAGATTTTTAAGTGAGGCCCAAAAACTGTGTCTTAATTCAATTGGAAAAAAATTTTTGATGTCAAAATATGAAAGTCATTAATTTTGAGTGGTTTAAATTTTCTGTAAACCCAAAATTGAATTACAGCATGACCTCAATGAATTCTAACAGAGCCGGCCCGCACCTTCCACCAATTTCCTTCATCCAAACAGTCCAATAGAATCCGGACCTCTCCCAAACAACCAATACATCTAAAAATATGAAGAGTCTTGCCCTGCATGAAGCGGTCCCGACTCCTGAGTCCTGACTGGATATATTCCTGTTTCCTATTAGTTTCCGTGCGGTTCACGAGCAAAGAAAGAAAAAACCAATTTAGAAAGCAGCAGCGGCAAGAAATCAAGATTCTTACGACAATATAATAATCCCCTTCCCCTTCTTCTTCAAACACCTTTGACCTTCTTCAAACACAAACAACCACCCCCCAACCCAAACTTTTCCCACTTATTTCCAACTTGTTCAAGAAACAGACCCATCAACTGTATGTTCTTTCTTCTTTGAGTCATGTCTTCACTACTTAGCTCTGAAGCAATGGTATTAGCCACAGCCATGGCTGTCTCAGGGACCGTAATTCTCTTCTTATGCAAACAAAAGTCTTTCTCTGCCACCCAACTGGTTTTGGGTCAAAATCCCACGCCCCCATCTTGCAACTTGCGCTTCTGATATTGGTATTTGTTATAATCAAGATTTTGATATTATTATAAAAAGGGAATACTTTAAAAAAGTAAAGAAATTTTATAAAAAAGTATAGAAATTTTATCTCTTTTTTTCAGAAAAATACATGACAAATTGCATATTTCAAAGTATAGAAATTATATCTCTTTTTTTCAAAGTGTTGATTTGTCACCAATCATGTGCCTGTAGCATCCACTGTCTAAAACCCATCTGGTGTTTTCTTGAACTTTGAAGGCAATTTGAGCAATCATACACAAGTTACCCATACGGTTTTGGGTGTTCTCATGTAAACTCTTCTGTGGGTCAACCTAGTTGAACCTTTGGATAGAGAGTTTTTTATTAGGCAAGATGGAATAAGATGTCCCCTCTGATTACATACCCATTTATATGAATGAAAAATGAAATCAACATTATTAAAAGTAAAAGAAGAGGGTCTAACAAATGAAGGTGGTCTAAAAATTCCTTGAACACTATGCCTTGAGGTAAAGGCACCATCAAACCCAAGTCCCCTTTTAACTCCCAAAATTTTATTCATCCCCAATCAGTGATTTAACTTTTCATTTCCTTGGGTGAATTTATTAATAACTGTTTTTCCTTAGACTTTCTTCAAGTTTTCTACATTTTCATTCGAGATCAACTGCGAGAAATCTCAGCCCATTATTGTAATTTAAAAAATTTCTTTCTGCAACATGAAAGTTTTTTTCAACCAAAATTAACATGTTTTTTTAGTACCTAATATCTTTGTATTTTTTCAGTGAGTTGTAATCTAAGAGTATTACTTTCATTTTGTAATTCTTCATTTTTAGTTTTATTCTTTTGAATTGCCTTTTCATATAAGCCATATACCTCTTCATAGGCACTCAATAATTCTTCATTTGTAAATGATTCTTCTTCTTCTTCTTCTTCTTCTTCTTCTTCTTCTTTATGTCCTTCATTATTTTAAACTGAGTTACTAGTTGAGGCTATGTTCCCATCCACTGTTGCCATTAGAACCCAAGAAATTGATTCATTATCACTATCATCCTCAGCACCCTCTATTTCTTCCTCATCCTCGTCCCAGGTGCTGGTGAGCGCCTTCTCGCCCTACTTTTCAGGTTTCTCAAAAACCCTGTTGGTGGCACATTTAGAAGCAAAGTGCCCAAAGCCTTTACAATTATAGCATTGTGTGTCTTTGGCAATAGCCCTCTTCTGAGGTTTATTGGATTTATAATTTCTTTGAACGGTGGAGGAGCCTACAACGTTCTTCTTAGTTTTAAGCATCTTATTTATTCCTCTAGCAGTGAGGGAGATGTCATTTCCTTCATTATCACTTTCAATTTCTTCTTTGCATGTTAGGGCTGGACTTTTCTTCGTTTTTGAGAGGCTCTAATTCTAATTCATAGGTTAGTAGGGATCCTCTCAATTCATCTAGTCTCAATTTCTCTACATCCTTGCTTTCGGCTATGGCTACGGTTTTGTGTTCGATTCTTTTGGGAAGGGATCTTAGTATTTTTCTTAGACTTTTGATTCATCGAGCCTTTCACCTAGTCCTATGAGTTCATTAATTAATGATGGTTGAGATTTTAGAGTAGAATTCACTAAAGGTTGCTTCTTCTATCATTCTAATATTTTCAAATTGTGTAGTTAGCATTTGTATTTTTGAAATTTTGGCTGGTTGGTCCCTTCATGAGTTACTTCTAAGGAATCCCATTGCTTCTTTAGCAGATATGAAGTTTGACACTTTGTTTAATTCCTCAGAGCTTATGCCTCCAAACAAGGCATTCCTGGCTTTGGCATTTAGGCAAGCCTTTTCTTTTTCGGTAGGGTCCATTCAGCTCTAGGTTTAGATCTCCTTAAGCCATTCTCTGCAGTAGTGGGTGGTTCATATCCTTCTAACACAATATTCCAGATATCTACACTTAATGACTCCAACTAACACATCATTCTCATCTTCCAATATCTGTAATGGAGGCCATTAAGTAGGGGTGGTCTGCTATTGGCTGGTCCTTCTCCAACACTGATCTGCAAATTGTAATTTTAGGAGAGAACTTCTAGGGTCCACTAACTCTAGGTTTTTACACTCTCACAAGAGCCCCGATTGAAAGTCCAGGATCTGAACCCTAGAGGGGTGGGGTTGAATAGGGTGATGACCAAATTCTTAATTTCTTAGACCTCTTAATTATGATGTTGTACAAGTAAGACAATAAAGTAATCGACTTCAAATATAAATCAAAGAGTGGTGCACAGTGTGGAATCTAAATAAGTTCCAAATCACAAACAAGATAACCATTCCACAACACAAAGCAATCTATAGTGGTTCAGCCCTTGGCCTACATCCACTGATGGTCCTCTCATCTGTTATCCACTAATCACAAATAGGGTTTTATGGCTCACCCAAAGCCTTACATCCAAAGACCTCTTCCTGGTCTATACCTTAATACAAGGACCACACTTGGTCCTTCAACCCAATGATCACACTTGGTCTTTCAATCAAGATTACAATTTTTCCTCTTTATAAATGTGTCAAGAATATACAAATAGAAAGACTTTTTAAGCTCAAATAAAGTGCCTCTTCAATAGGCAAAGATATTACAATGAAGCTCAATAATACACACTAGATAGAGATAAAGTGTGGAGTGTAGTGTGTGTATTAAGTTCTCAGACCATTTGAAGATATGAATATAACTTTCAAAATTAAAGCTCAAGTGTAATATGTGGTTGAGAATACAAATCTCTTGCAATAAATAAGATCTTAAATGATGCTGAAAGTGATAGCACAAGTTGAAAATAGAATGCTCAAAGAAAGAGATATGAAGAACAAATCTCAAGATGTGAAAATAAATGCTCTTTGGCAACTCTTAAATGTTACCCCAAGATCTTGAAGTTGTTGAAGAAAGTTACTCCCCTCGAATGCTCTTTAAGCTCCGTGAAAATGTGGTTTTTACAATGGGGTAAAAGTTATATTGTTTTGGGGGGAGAAGGGCAACATTTATAGAGTTTATTTTGCAATGGTCAATCAGAACGGTTGATCAAAATTATAGAAACGGTCAACTGTTTGGTACAAAGTGGTTGAACGGCTACTACAAAGTGGTTGAACGGCTACTGCAATTGCATTTAATGCATGTTTGATTTTGAAAATTTGAACATTGCGACTCAAACTGGTCAATCATCATAAACGCAATAGAGACTAGGGAAATTACCCTTTGGCTTACAACAAAGCAATAGTAATGAAGGCCTTAAAATTTTCAGATTTGGGACTCAATTCAAAAAAATGTAGGATCCTACAGTTGACTCACTATGAGTACAACTATTGGCACTATATTGAGGCTTGGACCAAGGCCTTTTATTATCAGAATCCTCAAATGAAGCACTCGTGGTTTCCAAGGATATCTTCACAGCTCTCAATTTCAGAGCTCCTTAATTTGTTCTTCCAATGGTGGCATAAATTTAGTCCCCATTTTGATTATTTGCCTCAAAACTTACGGACTTGTTATATTGCTTATCAGCAATTACGTTCTCAAATGCAAAGCATCGAGAAGCCTCAAGCAAATCAAGCAATGTTGCAGCTCATGGCTTAATTTAGCCTCTCGTGGATCTGGACATGGAATTTTGAGTCTGCTTATGATGATTTGGGACTTCCCTGTTTAATCCAGAAGTTCCATTCTAAATGGTGGGATAGGCTTGAAACAGAGGAAATTGCTCTACAGCTAGATGAAGCTATCAGAAAATTTCAGTCTGAATCTAGACAGACGGAGGCATCTCAAAATTTAAAAGGCTAAAGCAGTAGAGATTCTGCTTAAACAAGTGTAGGCGGCCGTTTCACAGGGTAATACCTCCATGAGATCAACCCACTGTAAAATTATTGTCTCAAGATTATGCTCAATGTAATGAAGATATGGAGAACAATAGGTCTCCGGCAAAGCTATTAAGAATGGTGTCTTTGTTAATAATGGGGAGGTAAAGTGAGTGTAAAATATATATTATCTTAAAAAATAATGTAAAAAAAATTTTCATTAAATATTTTTATTTTTTTAAAAAAGCAAAAAAATCATTTTTTATATTATTAAATAATAAAAAATTATTTATTTTTTTCATAAAAACTTAGAAAAATAATATTTTTAATTCACTAAATGATAAAATTTATTAATTTTTGAATTTATTTTTTATTTTTAAATTTAATATTTTAAATCACATCATTTTAAATATTCAGGTTACACTTTAAAAGAAAAAAAAAAGTAGATTAAGGTGGCTTTGTGGCTTTATCATATCATCCACTAAGGGATAATAATTTCTCCTGCCAAACAAAAGGCGCAATAATTTCTTAAGACAAGAAAGGATCATATGGACTTAAAATATTTTGAAGTCTGCAGACTTAGAAAGGGAAAGTAGATTAAAGCGGCTTCTACCGGATTAACCACTAAGGGCCTATTTGGATGTGAAGTAGAGTGAAGAAGAGTTCGGTTAGGTATGTGCCATTTCAAGAGTGATAGTTTTTTGTTTTTTAGTGGAATGAAAAAGTAAATTTTTTACTTTTTTTTTTTGAAAAAGTGAATGTTTTTTTTTGTTTTTTAGTGAAAATAAAAAAGTAACTTTTTGACTTTTTTGGTAAAAAAATAAGAGTATTTTTTTTATTAAAATGGCTTTTTGACTTACTGACTTTAATCTACTCTAATAAACTTTACATCACAAACAAATACACCCTAAGAATTAATAATTTCTTCTACCAAACAAAATTCGTAATAATTGCCCAAGACAAAAGAGAATCACGTGGACTTAAAACATTTTAAAGTCCACGGAAAAAAAGAGGAACCACCTAAGGCATAATTATTTCTACTACCAAACAAAACGAGTAATGGTTGCTGAAGACAGTTAAGAATCAGGTGGACTTAAAATATTTTGCAATCCGCGACTCAATCCAGTGTGAAGTCCGCTCTCCCGTCTATAGAAGCGCGTGAATGCTTGGGAGACCCGCACAGTGTTTTCTAGTTTCGGGGTTATCTTGTTTCCCTCTCTTGAAAACTCTCTGTCGTAAGTTTTATTTTAAAATAGTAGTGCGTGCTTAAAGCAGCAGCATTGAAGATTCCCGAGTGGATCTCTATTGTAAGTATTTCAGTTTTTATGTAACTATGATATGAAGAGTTTTGCTTATTATTAGTTATTATTGTGTATAATATTGTTTGTCTATTGTCTAAGTCATTGGGGTTTCTGTCGTTCTGGTCTCCTCGGTTTGATTTTGGGATCAGAGATTGTTTAATTACCACGTATCTAGATCTATTGTGTGAAAAATATTCTAATTTTATATATAATTTTTATTGCAAGTAAAGCCGAATAGCCGTCCACTGACCACTTTTTTTTCGTGAACATTTAAGGAAGAGAGAAAATGGCGCCATTGCCGAGGTTTGTGGTGCTCAAATCAGAGTACAACAACAAATACTTGCGCTACATGGATGAAGGTGTGCAAGTGCACGGGCTTCTCCGATTCTTCGGAGAGGAGGTTGTGAGCCCGTACGCAAAGTACGAAGTAGAGATGGCGAAGAGTGAGAAGGGACTAGTGCACATAAGATGCTGTTACAACAATAGATACTGGGTAAGGCGGTCGCAAAAGGACTTGTGGATTGATGCAGGGGCTAAAGAACCAGAGGAAGACCAATCCAAATGGTCATGTACATTGTTCGAGCCCATCTACGTAGATGGTGATGCTACAACTGTCCGATTTCGCCACGTCCAGCTTGGACACTATGCATGTTTATGGAGGGCTCATCCTCCCTTTGAGTACTGCTTATTTGCAGGATCAGCAAATGTTGACAAGGATCGGTGTGATGTTTGCACAATCATCGATTGGCAATCACTGTTGATACTGCCCAAACATGTTGCGTTCAAGGGCGATAATGGCAAGTACCTTAGCTCCCGCACGATCGAGAAACACCCATATCTACAGTTCGCTTCCAGTGACATTGGAGATCCAACGGTGGGAAATGAGGTCTTCACCACTCGCAATGGAAGCGTCCGCATAAAGTCCGATTACTTCGGCAAATTCTGGAGGCGTAGCCCTAACTGGATCTGGGCTGACTCAGATGACTCCACCGGCAACAACTCCGACACGTTGTTTTGGCCTGTCAAAGTTGGCGACAATGTCGTCGCTCTCCAAAACTTGGGTAACAAGAATTTTTGCAAGAGACTCACCACTGAGGGCAAGAGAGACTGTCTCAATGCTGGCGTCTCCACCATTTCAAAAGAGGCACGCCTCCAGGTGGAAGAGCGTGTTATTTCAAGGAACATCTATAATGTAAAATTTCGCCTCATGGATGCCAGGATCTACGACCAGGAGGTCCTCACGATGGCCACTGGAGAGGCCGTTAACAGGACCAATGAACCCAACACTATAGAGTTGAAGCTCTCATATACAGAGACTAAGAGCAGAACTTGGAATAGCAGCGTTTCATTGAAGTTAGGCGTCAAAACCAGCATCCGAATCGGCAGTCCACTCATCGCAGATGGAAAGATTGAAATTTCGGCTGAGTTTAATGGAGCATACCAGTGGGGAGAAACTGAGACAGCGACAAATGTAGTGGAGACCGTGTACAAGGTTACTGTGCCGCCAATGACTACGGTGAAGGTGAGTTTGCTAGCGACAGAGGGTTCTTGCGACGTTCCCTTCTCCTACTTTCAGCGCGACACTCTTTTTAATGGGCAGCAGTTTACCGTCAACATGGACGATGGCATTTACACTGGCATGAATTGCTTTAACTTCAAGTACGAGACAAAACAAGAACAGCTATTAAAAAAGTAATCCCAAGAAAATAAAATTGATGTTTGTGGGTAGCATCTTTGGAGACCCCACGAGACTCCACTGTGTTTGAAATAAAATAAAAATGTAATGTTTGAGGACCCTTGGTGTTCCTTGGAGTGTTTTAGAGTGTGAGAGTTAAGTCTAACTGCAAAATTGGTAACAGAGCCATAAGCGTTCCGATCCCCTTCTCTTGTAAGCAGTCTCGCTTTCTATCTTTTGCAATAAGTTTTTATCAATAAATATTTGTGTTATTTGTGTGTTCTCTTCTCTCTGTTTCTTTCTTCAGCAATTTTGTTCAACAATTAATAGTTTTAGCGACGCATTTTTTCGTCGCTAAAAGTATTCAAAACGTAGGCAAAGATTTTTACCGACGAAAAAATTTTCGCCGCCTGGACGCCGGTAAAAAAACGTCACCAAAATATTTTACCGACGTTTTTCAATTTCATCGGCAAAAGTCCCCTTTACCGACGCACCATGGAGACTTTCACCGACGTTTTTTAACATCGGTAAAAGTTATAAAATTTCATTTCAAATAGATAATAATAGCTTTTACCGACGTTTTAGAACGTCGGCAAAACCATGTTTTATAATATTAATTTTTAAAAATTGTATATACTTTTGCCGACGTTAAAAAATGTCAGTAATGTATTTACTTTTTAAAAATGGAATTTTACCTTTGCCGACGTTTTTAGGAAAATTTTCGTCGCCAATAATTTTATTTTTTAAAAAAATACAATACTTATTTTCTCATTATAATTTGTATTCTTTAATTTTTTTAATTTTTCCTTTGCCGACATTTTTGAACATCGGCAAAACCACATCAAAAACTATGGCAAAGAGAGAGCAGAGAGAGAGCGAGAGAGAGTGAGAGAGAGAGAGAGAGAGAGCAGAGAGAGCGAGAGAGAGAGCAGAGAGCAAGAGAGCGAGAAAGAGAGATTGGAGAGAGAGAGCAGAGAGAGAGCGAGAGAGAGAGAGAGAGACCGGAGATAGAGAGCAGAGAGAGTGAGAGAAACAGAGCAGAGAGAGAGCGAGCGAGAGAAAGAGATAAGAGAGAGAGAGCAGAGAGAGCGAGAGAGAGATCGGGAGAGAGAGAGAGCAGAGAGAGCGAGAGAGAGTGAGAGAAACAGAGCAGAGAGAGAGAGGAATTTGGGGGCGAGAGAGAGCGACTGATCAGAAAAAGTAAGAGAACGAGAACAGAGAGAGAGAGAGGAATTTGGGGGCGAGAGAGACAGTGAGAGATCAGAGAGAGTGAGAGATCAGAGAGCAGAGAGAGAGAGGATCTAGGGTGAGAGAGAGAGCGAGAGAGCAGAGTGAGTGAGAGAAAGAGAACAGAGAGAGAGGCTCTGGGGCGAGAGAGAGCGAGAGAGCAGAGAGAGTGAGAGAAAGAGAGCAGCGAGAGGATATGGGGCGAGAGAGCAGAGAGAGTGAGAGAAAAAGAGCAGAGAGAGAGGATCTAGGGCGAGAGAGAGAGCGAGAGAGCAGAGAGAGTGAGAGAAAGAGAGTAAAGAGAGAGAGGATCTGGGATGCGAGAGAGAGAGAAAAGGAGAGAGCAAAGAGAGTGAGAGAAAGCGAGTGAGAGAAAGAGAGCAGAGAGAGAAGATCTAGGGCTAGAGAGAGCAGAGAGAGTGAGAGAAAGCGAGTGAGAGAGAGAGCAGAGAAAGAGGATCTGGTGTGAAAGAGCAGAGATAGTGAGAGAAAGAAAGCAGAGAGAGTGAGAGAAAGAGAGCAGAGAGAGCAAGAGAGAGTGAGAGAGAGTGAGAGAGAGAGAGAGCAGAGAGAGCGAGAGACAGTGAGAGAAAGAGAGAGAGAGCAGAGAGAGCGAGAGAGAGCAAAGAGAGCGAGAGAGCGAGAGAGAGCAAAGAGAGCGAGAGAGCAAGAGAGAGAGTAGAGAGAGCAAGAGAGAGAGTAGAGAGAGCGAGAAAGAGAGATTGGAGAGAGAGCAGAGAGAGCGAGAGAAAGAGAGAGACCGGAGATAGAGAGCAGAGAGAGTGAGAGAGTGAGAACAGCGCGAGGGAGAAATTTGGGCGAGAGTGCGAGCGAGATAGAACAGTGCGAGGGAGAAAGAAAATTCAATTTGGGGCGGGAAATTGAAATGGTGGCTCCCAAGCTTTTACTGACGGTTAATTTTCATCGGCAAATCAAAATTTCATCGGTAAAATGGGGAGAAAAATTTCAAAACTTTTACCGACGTAAATTATTTTTCGTCGGTAAAAATATTGCTACAGTGGAAAAATTGTCTTCCCAAGTACATACTTTTACCAACGTTATCCGAATTCGTCCGCAAAAAATTTCATCAGTGGGCCAAGTACATACTATTGCCGACGAAAACTATAAACATTGGTAAAAGTAATTTTTACCGACGTTTTTTGGCGACGATTTTAAAATTTCGTAGCTAAAGACTATCAGTTACCAACAAATATAAATACATGGTTGAAAATTCAGCTTTTAGCGACGTTTTAAAAAAAACGTCGCTAAAAGCTGAATTTTCAACGACAAATTTATATGCATTGGTAAATGATAGTTATTAGCGACGAAATTATAAAATCGTTGCCAACAAACGTCGCCAAAAGTGCAACTTGTTGTAGGTACTTCATAATTTTCATTCTAATATAGAGGACCGAGGCCCCCATAGTCGCGTTGCCTTATTCCGATTTAGCCTCAGATTCGGCGTTTAAAGGGTTGGTATAAACCGTTGACTAGCCACTTAGTTATTAGATTGCGAAATTATTAGGTAAAAAAACAAATGAAAAAGCTTAAGAAATTATCTAAGTCTTCTTCTTCTTCTACTTCTCATAATAATTTGTATCAAATAGCTCGGCCATCTTCTTCTCATAAAATTTCCAATACATCATCTGCTTTTCAAGAAGCTTTCATACAGCATAATGAACTTGAATCAAGTTTACAAAATTGGAGTTTTTCTCATTTAAATATTAAAGCAATATATAATACTCCTAAAGCATCTGTTTGTAAGGAAAATTATTATATACAAAGTATAGAAGAAACTCTTTCTGTGTCTACATCAGAAGAATGTATCCCTTTGACCCCCGTTGCTTTCATACATAAAATTCAAAAAGAATTTCCTTATCCACACATAGGATTTATCCGGGTTCCATAATTCCTTTATCTAGAACAGGAATCACTGCTTCTGTTTGTGCCTCTTTGGCAGACAGAAGATTCAATAAATACAGAGATGCCACTCTTGGTGTCGTTCAAGATAGTCTTCATTCTAATCCAGTATGGTTCAATTGCTTTCCTAATTTTACCATAGATACGCATGATCCTTATGCCCCTCATGCTGTTCCTCTATTCATTCAAATCACAGGATATGATACAGTTCCTGGAATAAAAAATATTAGTGATATATATCGATTATGTCTAAAAGCCATGACTTCTATACTTCCTGATATTGCTTATTTTGACAAACTTAAAGATCTAAAAACAAATTCAGTGTTGCTTATCACCAATCCTCATTATCAAGTTTCTATTCCTAAAACTATTACGTAAGCCCAAGTTCAGGTTGACCCCAAACTCCGTATACAATATAAACCTTCTTCCTCTTTACATTCTAATATCCAATTTGAAGTTGATAATATTGTTGAACATTCAGATGGCAGTGTTGAAATTAATTTCGTTACTGCTGCCTCTTCCCCTATCCAGAATTTTGAGTCTTCTCGAAATTCTACAGCTAATATTCCTTCCACTTCTAATAACATTCCTGAAAATGGACATCCAGAAAATATTTCTTATACCTTTTATAGGTCTAAATCTAATAATTCAGAAAAAAGCTATAAACCTACTAAAACTGATTTCCATGTCTTTGTTCTTACTATAAAGCCTGAAAAACAACCTTTTGGAATTAATAAAATCCTATTAAAAGAAAATTTTGAAAATCACCCTCTCAGCGAATGGTTTTATGCAACTTTTTATGAGACAGAAATGAATAAAATAAGAACAGCTTGGTATGAAGAAATGGAAACTAAAAATGAAAACTTATTTTATTTTATTTTATTTTTTTGAATGGCTTCAAGCCTATCAAACATTTTCTCTCAATGTTTTAACAAAAAAATCTCAAAAATGAAAAACTACTACAAATCAAATTATTGAATCAGTTCATCCTCCTTTAGAAAATTTGGTCTATACAAATAACTCTTATGATTATTAAGTTACCCTTTCTCTGTACATATAACTGCTGCATCCCAACAGTTAAATTACAGTAATCTTTGTCTAAAGACAGTAGCAAATCAAGTTAACCAGATTTCAGATAATATTGATAAATTATTATCAAAGCCATCGACCTCTATGACAAGTTCTCCTTTCCCTTTATTTCAGAAAGGATCTATAGATCTAAATACATTACAAACTGATAAAAATGGGAGATTTCCATTCTGAAATGCACCAAGAATTATTACAAAGATTTAATCAATTATCTTTAAAATCCCCTGAATTTTTTATAAAGGCCATACAAACTCATAACTCTTCTGAATCTCATGATTATTCTTATGAAGTAAATAATATCCATAAAAAATCACATATAAATCTTAAACCAAAAAAGACTTATTATTCTAGACCCTCTCCAGTTGACCTCCAATATGAAAAAAATACAGATTTAATAACATCCTTGTTTTCATCAAGTCTAGTTTATGAATGGTCCCTTGACGGCTTATATGAATATTAAATAATTCAATTATGTAATAATACGATATTATATGCTAATGTTTGTACTGCTAGAGGAAATTCTCTTTCCCAAGCACTAAATGCTATTATTTGCGATTTTACTGGCCAACTTGTTGGCTGGTGGAATCAATATTTATCTGAAGCTCAAAGACAAGAAATAATTCAAGCCATTAAAAGAGACGCTGAAGGTCATCCTATTCTTAATTCTGATGGACAACCTCAAGCAGATCCTGTTACTCATTTTATTTTAAATATAATCCAACATTTTGCTCGGCAAATTAATGATATTGCAAAAAAAAAATTGAAATTCAATTAATGAATCTATCATGTAAGACTCTATCTGATTATCGATGGTATAAACATACATTTTTATCAAAATTATTTCAAACTAAAGAATGTAATAGTGCATTTTGGAAAGAAAAGTTTATTTCAGAATTACCTTCCCTTTTTGCAGAAAAGGTTGGTGTTGGGTATATGTCTTGTATTCCGGTTTAGCCGGATGAGTCCACTGGGTTAACCAGCGACTGGTTTAAGGTCAAGGGTATTTTGGTAATTGTACCGGGGCTTTCTTGGTGGCCAAGAAAGCGGAAACTATATATGTGAAGTCTGTTTCATTCAGATCTTGGAGTTAGATCTGCGGTTGTGATCTAAGGATCAACGGATTGGCTTGCTTCCTGTCATCGTGAGCCATTGTGCCAGAAGTAGAAATAGAAGACGAGAACTAGTGAGAAACAGAGAGAGGGCCTTGTTTTCCGGGTAAATCGGAGAAGATAAGATCAGATCCGAAGTTCTCGAGATTCAGATGCGAAGTTCTCGCAAAGAGATCAGGTGTAGATCAAGATCACAGGTGGGCCCCATGTTGTTTCGAATCAGAGATCGTTGAAGCAGAGATTAGCGAGAAACCGCTGGGCCACAGAAGAAAAACGTTTTCTCTATTATTGAAACAGAGAAAACGGTTTCTTGGAGAACTCGGAGAAGACGACAGAGGTTGGGCTCTGTTGCTGATGATCATCATCGGAGAAGAAGAGGTGCTGCCGGAATTGAGGAGGACGACCTGCGGAAAAAAAAAAATCGTTAGGGTCGCCGTTGCCAGCCGCCACTGGCAGCCATCGCCGCCGGTCCTCGCTAGCTCGCCGTCATCGCCGTCGTCCGCTGGTAGTCGCCGTCGCTGGTCCCGAGCCGCTACAGGTCGCAGTTGCCAAAGAAGACCATCGGTCTGCAACCGGGTTGCCGGTTGCAGACAGACGCGGGGTTGAAGTAAACATTCTGTTGGGTTTTGGGTTCGGGTCGGGTCAGTTTAACCTGACCCGTGGAGAATAAGCCCAGGTCCGAGAGGTTTTAGGTTCAGGTTCGGTTTTCGGGTTGGGTCAAACCCAACCCGTGGTGCAGCCCAGTCAAGCAGCACGAGTGCAGGCCGGGTTGGGTCGGGTCGACCTGGTCCATGTACTAACCTGGTTCGTGTACTAGAAGCCTAACCCAGAAGTTCGCCCAGCAGATCAACCAGTTCGGGTTGGGTCCGACCTGACCCATGTTTGCAGAGTCCAGCCCAGTGCACTAAAGCAGGTTCAGTGCGTGTTCGGGTCGGGTGGACCTGGACCGGTTGTAGAAGCCCAGTCAGCATCAGCATTGCAGTCTGACGTCAGCCGACGTTAGAGAAGGGACGGTCAACAGGCAGATTTGACCAGATTTGCGGCTGAAATTGTTTCTGTGATATCTTGATCGTCCGACGTCCGATCGGAGATCCGTTTGCGCCTACGGACTCGTTTCGAGCAGATCTATGCAATGGAAGAGGTTGATTGGCTGTTTGACGGTCAAGGAGGAGGTTTGACCAATTGGAGCAAGGAGCCATCTTGAGTCGGATTTCAGATCCGTTTTTTCTAGCATGCTCGTGGTGACGAGATCTATAATTTGATGTAGAAATCTGGAGGAGATCTGAACAAATGTGGATTCAGGCTAGAATCGGGTCTACTTGACCTGGTTGTTGTTGCAAACCCAATAATAGTAGTCGCCGGCATAGTTGCAAAGGGTTTGCTGTTTCAAACGAAGTTGTTTGTTTGGGGTTCACATGATTTCCGGATCGCATGTGATGTTATTCATCTTGCCAGAGCAAAGCCGGAAAAGCAACAAGGAGGAGCTTATGTGTCAGCAGTTGTCAAACATGTGTTTGATTGATCGGAGGCCCGGTCAAATGGAGTTTTTTGACAGCTCGGAGGCAAAGGTTGTTCTGCAATTGCGAAGTCATCTGGACTTGTATTCCTGATTTGTTTTGCTTGCATGCTTGTGGTGATTTGATCTTCACAGTGATGTTGAAGATGGGGCAGGATGGTGAGTGATTCAGATAGATATCACTCAGATTCGTCAATGATTTCGAGCTTTAAGTTCAAGGTGGAGTTTTGACGAGATGAACTTTGCTCAAAGTTCATGTGCTGGTTCAACAAATCAAAATGTTGAAGAAGACTCTATCGTTGGTGCAGTGACGTACCATTCAGCAAGGTACGTGAAGACATTGCCGGTTTTATCTCCTGGTGGTTCGAGTTGTGCAGAATTCAAGCCAAGGTGGAGATTGTTGGGTATATGTCTTGTATTCCGGTTTAGCCAGATGAGTCCATTGGGTTAGCCAGGGACTGGTTTACGGTTAAGGGTATTTTGGTAATTATACCGGGCTTTCTTGGTAGCCAAGAAAGCGGAGACTATATTGTTGACCTATAAAAATTGCAAATACTGCAGCGAAGACACCTCATCTCAGCTTAATTTAGGCTACAGAGGTTATTTGCAGATCCTGGGGAATCACTGTAAGAACCAGCATTCCATGAAGATCAAGATAGCTGGAACTCTCAGAGGAAGTTCAAATTTCGGGTTGAACAGAGATCATCAAACTCAAAAGCCACAAACATGTCAGCCTGAAGTCAGTTCCCCCCCCAAGCCAAGGGGTCACTGACCAAAGTCCTGCTTCTCAATGTCCAAAATTAATGAAATTTAGACGCGAAGCTTCAGTCATGCTCAGAAGATACTTTGCAAATTTTCAAGATGAAAAGACTCTGTTTGGCCTAAATTTTATTACATGTCAGCTTAGAGGACAGTAATCCCGAATTTGGGGGTCATCGGCTAAGATCTTACTTCCAGAAGGCCAAAGCAAATAAAATTTGGAACAAATGCTCAAAGAATGCCCTAAGTTATTCTCCCAAAGTTTCAAGTCAAGGGGAGGCTGTTTGGATAGAAAACAGGCTAACTGTTTCAATGTGGAGTGAATAGTGACCTAACGCATGCAATGAATAGGTTACTGTTCGAAATCCTACTTTCTCAAATCTAAACTGCATGAAATTTGGAAGAAAACTCCAAGATGTTCTTGACGTCAGTCCCTCCAAGTTTCAAATCAAACCGGGGTCATTTGGGCTACAAGCAGCTGAAACAAGGGCCCACTGTCATAAAAAAGTCAACTGGAGAGTTGACCAAGTTCAGATTGTCAAACAGAGCTGAAACTTCTATGACACACTCAAAATAGTGTCAAGAAGCATCCCTCCAAGTTTCGTGGCGATTGGACACTGTTTGGGCCCCGAATAGGCGGAAACAAGCCACATATGCAAAATTCCAAGAATGGGCCTTGGGAGTGACCGGGGGCCCACAAGCAAAAGGAGTTGACCATGTTCAGGTGGTCAAACAGAGCTGAAACTTCTGTGACACACTCAAAATAGTGTCAAGAAGTATCCCTCCAAGTTTCGAGGCGATTGGACACCGTTTGGGCCCCCAACAGGCGGAAACAAGCCACATATGCAGAATTCCAAGAATGGGCCTTGGGAGTGACCGGGGGCCCACAAGCAAAAGGAGTTGACCATGTTCAGGTGGTCAAACAGAGCTGAAACTTCTGTGACACACTCAAAATAGTGTCAAGAAGTATCCCTCCAAGTTTCGTGGCGATTGGACACCGTTTGGGCCCCCAACAGGCGGAAACAAGCCACATATGCAAAATTCCAAGAATGGGCCTTGGGAGTGACCGGGGGCCCACAAGCAAAAGGAGTTGACCATGTTCAGGTGGTCAAACAGAGCTGAAACATCTGTGACACACTCAAAATAGTGTCAAGAAGTATCCCTCCAAGTTTCGTGGCGATTGGGCACCGTTTGGGCCCCGAACAGGAGGAAACAAGCCACATATGCAAAATTCCAAGAATGGGCCTTGGGAGTGACCGGGGGCCCACAAGCAAAAGGAGTTGACCATGTTCAGGTGGTCAAACAGAGCTGAAACTTCTGTGACACACTCAAAATAGTGTCAAGAAGTATCCCTCCAAGTTTCGTAGCGATTGGACACCGTTTGGGCCCCGAACAGGCGGAAACAAGCCACATATGCAAAATTCCAAGAATGGGCCTTTGGAGTGACCGAGGGCCCACAAGCAAAAGGAGTTGACCATGTTCAGGTGGTCAAACAGAGCTGAAACTTCTGTGACACACTCAAAATAGCGTCAAGAAGCATCCCTCCAAGTTTCGTGGCGATTGGACACCGTTTGGGCCCCGAACAGGCGGAAACAAGCCACATATGCAAAATTCCAAGAATGGGCCTTGGGAGTGACCGGGGGCCCACAAACAAAAGGAGTTGACCATGTTCAGGTGGTCAAACAGAGCTGAAACTTATGTGACACACTCAAAATAGTGTCAAGAAGTATCCCTCCATGTTTCGTGGCGATTGGACACCGTTTGGGCCCCGAACAGGCGGAAACAAGCCACATATGCAAAATTCCAAGAATGGGCCTTGGGAGTGACCGGGGGCCCACAAGCAAAAGGAGTTGACCATGTTCAGGTGGTCAAACAGAGCTGAAACTTCTGTGACACACTCAAAATAGTGTCAAGAAGTATCCCTCCAAGTTTCGTAGCGATTTGACACCGTTTGGGCCCCGAACAGGCGGAAACAAGCCACATATGCAGAATTCCAAGAATGGGCCTTGGGAGTGACCGGGGGCCCACAAGCAAAAGGAGTTGACCATGTTCAGGTGGTCAAACAGAGCTGAAACTTCTGTGACACACTCAAAATAGTGTGAAGAAGTATCCCTCCAAGTTTCGTGGCCATTGGACACCGTTTGGGCCCCCAACAGGCGGAAACAAGCCACATATGCAGAATTCCAAGAATGGGCCTTGGGAGTGACCGGGGGCCCACAAGCAAAAGGAGTTGACCATGTTCAGGTGGTCAAACAGAGTTGAAACTTCTGTGACACACTCAAAATAGTGTCAAGAAGTATCCCTCCAAGTTTCGTGGCGATTGGACACCGTTTGGGCCCCGAACAGGCGGAAACAAGCCACATATGCAAAATTCCAAGAATGGGCCTTGGGAGTGACCGGGGGCCCACAAGCAAAAGGAGTTGACCCTGTTCAGGTGGTCAAACAGAGCTGAAACTTCTGTGACACACTCAAAATAGTGTCAAGAAGTATCCCTCCAAGTTTCGTGGCGATTGGGCACCGTTTGGGCCCCGAACAGGAGGAAACAAGCCACATATGCAAAATTCCAAGAATGGGCCTTGGGAGTGACCGGGGGCCCACAAGCAAAAGGAGTTGACCATGTTCAGGTGGTCAAACAGAGCTGAAACTTCTGTGACACACTCAAAATAGTGTCAAGAAGTATCCCTCCAAGTTTCGTAGCGATTGGACACCGTTTGGGCCCCGAACAGGCGGAAACAAGCCACATATGCAAAATTCCAAGAATGGGCCTTGGGAGTGACCGGGGGCCCACAAACAAAAGGAGTTGACCATGTTCAGGTGGTCAAACAGAGCTGAAACTTATGTGACACACTCAAAATAGCGTCAAGAAGCATCCCTCCAAGTTTCGTGGCGATTGGACACCGTTTGGGCCCCGAACAGGCGGAAAGAAGCCACATATGCAAAATTCCAAGAATGGGCCTTGGGAGTGACCGGGGGCCCACAAACAAAAGGAGTTGACCATGTTCAGGTGGTCAAACAGAGCTGAAACTTATGTGACACACTCAAAATAGTGTCAAGAAGTATCCCTCCATGTTTCGTGGCGATTGGACACCGTTTGGGCCCCGAACAGGCGGAAACAAGCCACATATGCAAAATTCCAAGAATGGGCCTTGGGAGTGACCGGGGGCCCACAAGCAAAAGGAGTTGACCCTGTTCAGGTGGTCAAACAGAGCTGAAACTTCTGTGACACACTCAAAATAGTGTCAAGAAGTATCCCTCCAAGTGTCGTAGCGATTGGACACCGTTTGGGCCCCGAACAGGCGGAAACAAGCCACATATGCAAAATTCCAAGAATGGGCCTTTGGAGTGACCGGGGGCCCACAAGCAAAAGGAGTTGACCATGTTCAGGTGGTCAAACAGAGCTGAAACTTCTGTGACACACTCAAAATAGTGTCAAGAAGTATCCCTCCAAGTTTCGTGGCGATTGGACACCGTTTGGGCCCCCAACAGGCGGAAACAAGCCACATATGCAAAATTCCAAGAATGGGCCTTGGGAGTGACCGGGGGCCCACAAGCAAAAGGAGTTGACCATGTTCAGGTGGTCAAACAGAGCTGAAACTTCTGTGACACACTCAAAATAGTGTCAAGAAGTATCCCTCCAAGTTTCGTGGCGATTGGGCACCGTTTGGGCCCCGAACAGGAGGAAACAAGCCACATATGCAAAATTCCAAGAATGGGCCTTGGGAGTGACCGGGGGCCCACAAGCAAAAGGAGTTGACCATGTTCAGGTGGTCAAACAGAGCTGAAACTTCTGTGACACACTCAAAATAGTGTCAAGAAGCATCCCTCCAAGTTTCATGGCGATTGGACACCGTTTGGGCCCCGAACAGGAGGAAACAAGCCACATATGCAAAATTCCAAGAATGGGCCTTTGGAGTGACCGGGGCCCACAAACAAAAGGAGTTGACCATGTTCAGGTGGTCAAACAGAGCTGAAACTTCTATGAAACACTTAAGATGGTGTCAAGCAACATCTCTCCAAGTTTCGTGATGATTGGACATCATTTGGGCCTCAAACAATGGAAAATAGATCGCATATTCAATGTTCCAAAAGTGGGCCTTGTCCGTGACCGGGGCCCAATTAATGAAAAAGTTGACCAACTTCCTGAAGTCAAAATGGGCTGAAATTTTTATGACATGTAGAAAATAGTGTTAAGAAGCATCCCTCCAAGTTTGGTAGCAATCGGACTTCATTTGGGCCCAAAACAGATGAAAATGGGCCACATACGCGAAAAACCTGAAATTGGGCCTCGTCCGTGGCCCAGTCTGCGGTCACGGACCTTCAAAAGAGGTTTCCCACGATTTTGGGTGGTTTCCCTCCACTCCTCTTCGAAATCCAACTCTCCACAACTGCTATTAACTCCCCAAAACTGCACAAAACTGATTGGGGAGTCTATAAAAAGGGAGAATTTGGAAGAAACAAGACATACACACACATAAGGAAGAAAAGTGAAGAAATTGAAGAAAGGCACCACCTAAGGCAACAAGAAGCAAACTCCAGCAGCACTTCCACGACCATTCCCACCTTCTTTTCTTAATTTTGAAGGTGAGCAAGAAAATTCAGAAGGAGAGAAGGAAGTGGAATGGCCAAAGACCATACCATGTTCGTACGACGCCAATTTGTGAGAGGATGACATTGTCACCTCTGTTTCTCTCATTCGTAGGGCTTCTTAGCCATTACAAGAGTTGTGAAAGAAGCCTCTCTAAGCCTCATTTTGTTCCTTGAAAATGATAGGTTCAAATGACACAACTCCGGCTTCAAATTTGCCCATTTCGGACTTGAAACAAAAATGCAGTCCGTAAGCACGAATGATGAGTTACAGCGGTTTCAATTGATTCCATGATAAAATGTGATCTTCTTGATGGTTGTCCACCGCTCCAAAGTCATGAGAATGGAGTTCCAACACTTGAAAGAAGTTCCAAGAAAGAACCAGCGCGAACAGCAAAAAAAAACGGAGGCACAGGGCCATTGTCTGTCAGTGACCGTGATCCCCGGTCACTGGCAGGTTCCAGTGACCGCGGGTGAGTCACGGTCACTGGAAGGCCCCAGTGACCGCGGGTGAGTCACGGTCACTGGAAGGCCCTAGTGACCGCAGGTGAGTCCCGGTCACTGGAAGGCCCTAGTGACCGCGGATGAGTCACGGTCACTGGAACGGGGCAGTGACCGCGGGTCACGGTCACCCCCCATTTTTTCCCCTTTTTCCACATTTTCTTCCACCATATGTACATTTTCTTGTATTTTCCAAATTGAGATCACATCTGAGACTTGAGGGAGGGGTTGTAAACTTTCAAAATGTATGTAAACAACCTGCATCCCCGCGGTCAGGGCACTTGAACCCATGTAAACAAAAGGGAAATTAATGATGAACTGTAATTATTTCCCATTCTTCTTAACGCTTAAAGTGCGTGAATGTCGGACCTTGATTCCGTAATTCATTTCCACGCCTACATTTTTAAGCGCGATCAGAAGATTGGCGCCATCTGTGGGGATTATAGGCCCTAATTTGTGATCAAATTTGGTGAAAAATGCATGAAAGCGCTGAAAATTGCTGAAAAGTGCTGCTGCTGCCCTGAAAACTGCCACTGTTGACCTGAAAACTGCCGCTGTTGCACTGTAACTGCTGCTGTTGCACTGAAAGTGCCGCTGTTGCACTGTGACTGCTGCTGTTGCCCTGAAAACTGCTGCTGTTGCACTGTAACTGCTGCTGTCGCACTGAAAGTGCCGCTGTTGCACTGAAAGTGCTGCTGTTGCCCTGAAAACTGCTGCTATTGCACTGTAACTGCTGCTATTGCACTGGAAACTGCCGCTGTTGTGCTAGAAACCGCTGCTGTTTCACTGAAAACTGCTGCTAAAAGCCTGTGACCGGGGCACACGGTCACTTACCTATTTTTATCATGACAAAGGCTTATTTAACCTCCAATTACACTCATACAAGACCTTTGATGTCTACAATGGGTTTGAAAATATCATTAAAGGACTTTTGCACCTTGAAGTGCATATTGTTCATACAAATGAAGGCATTGGGCACCTTGATGTGCATACATTTGCCATTTAATTGGAAGAATTCGCACCTTGATGTGCGTACATTTGTCATTTGATTGGAAGAATTTGCACATTGATGTGTATGAACCAAATCATCACCCTTTTCACTTTAGAAGAGTGATAATTCAGTTCAAAGGGTTCTGACCTATATAAAATGTTTATTAAATCAGTGATAAGACCAACGACATTGTAATTATGCATTGTCCGGCGTCAACCACTGATGGATCTTGTGTGGTCATTGTGATGGTGGTGCAGGCTTGATCCTATGGGCCCTATCCCTTTGATTGATCCAACCCTCTCTTGCTTATAAGTCTGACACAGATAGTCCAGATATGCTGCTGAAATTTTGGTAGCCAGGACTAGTCAGCATAGCATGCTTTTAAGCCTGACTCGATAAACCCGAAATGCTGCAGAAATTCTGACAGTAGGGATAGTCAGCATAGCATAATGAGATGGGATTTATGCCTATATCTAACCATTTCGGTTTAAAACCATGTTGGTCTAGATGGCATCTATAAACCATTCAGGCTAGCCCAAGAGGCAGCCATGTTGGTTATACCACTAATATAGTCCTGTGGGCTTACTTTTTGCAGAGACATCATGGGTTCCCTGATCATCACTTTTGATGAAGCCAAGGAGAGGCTCTCTAAAATATCCATAACTCAAAACAAACCAACTGTAAAAGCATCAAAAAAGGCTCGAATGGACTTTACTGCCCCTATGTCAAGAGTCTCAGTATTTCAGAGACTCTCTATTCCAACAAGCTCTATAACTTCGGCTGATCCAAATGGGTCATCAGTGACCCTTAAATTCATCAAGAAGACTAAAACTCCTAAATCTTGGGTTTCCAAATACGCCCAAAATCCGTTTGGAGTTTTCAACAAGGTTCAGAAGGAACCAAATCACAAACTGAAGTCAGAAGGCAGCAATCTTCATATCACCAAGCCCCGTCTGGGGGCAAGGCAGGTCCGGTCCTCGGATCATCAATCAATGGTACTTAACAAGTCACACTTAATGACTGCTCAATGCTTAAAGTCACCACTTACTAGGCCCAAACAGCAGGTCATTACCAAGCAAACACCAAAGGACTTCCGGCAATTCCTAACTCGTAAAAAGGTCCGGAAAGGTGCATCCATCCCTAGATACAGCACATGGTCACCTCAACCACACACTCCAAAATCCAATATGGCTGAGAACAAACTCTTGGCCTCAGTTGAAGATAATACTTTCTATCCTCTGACTCAAAAAGAATGATGGAGGTTTGGCAGGGGGCATCTACCTTCTATCATAGTGGCACCTTCTCCACTATCTTCACCCCAAGGCTTATCATATGGCGCTGAAGGCAACAAACAAGCTGAGCGATTGGTTTGCAATAATTCGACCGATCTCGCTCATTTCAAAGATTCGCTCCAACAGAAGAAAGTGCAAAAGAAAAAGAACAAGGGGGGTCCTATTGACATCCTTTCACTTCCTACTTCAGATTCCATGGATTGGGAACGAGTGACAAGCACTTCCAGGCCGTTGGTTGCTAAGTTTAAAGATCAGACCTCAGCAGCCAGGATGGCTAACCAACTCAAGAAGAAAGCTTTAGCCCATTACAAGGACCAAACTCAGAAGCTGTCACAGTGCAAGATCACTAAAAAATGGGTGGTTAAAGAAGATGATCCGGACTTGACCTCGTCTTACATGGTCGGGCCAGGTTCAATTCGAGGAATTACTCGGAGTATGGCTCAGACTCAGTTACAAAAGTCTGATTCAAACTCTCATTCAAGTAGCACTTCTGAAGGTCATGTCGAAACTGATTCTGACGATGATCCTATCACTATCTTGGATACAAAAGATAGTCAATCTACTCCTCAGGCATTAACATCATCCAATCCCCGTCAGTACACTGTGTTTATGGCTGAAGGGAATGGAACTAGCAAGGATGGAAATGACGATGCTAGTGGAAGTAAAGATGCTAGTGAAAATGAAAATGACAATGTCAGTGATGTTGTCAAACAACAAGGAGCTATGATCGACCACTTAACTGCCCAAGTGAAAATCCTAACAGATAAGTTAGGTGGTATGGATGAAGTTCAAATAAATCCTCCATTTGCCAACAGAAGAGAACAAGCAATGATCATGAAGAATGCCACTAAAATTGACCTTCTCACAGCTCAATTCAAGTCCCTAACAAACAAGGTAGTAGCTGCAGGTTTTACTGGTGGTGATCATTCATCAATCCTTGGTCTTCATGCAAATCTTGAAAAACATGTGACCTTCAAAGAAGTTGAAGAGATACTGACAAAATCAAAAGTGGAGACCAAAATGAAAAAGAAAGGTATTACACCCAAGTATCCCCCAGAATTTGATCTGGTTCCATTTCCACCAGATTATAAACTTCCGACTTTCCAATTATACCTTGGGAAAGGGTCGGCATATCAGCATATTGTGCATTTCAAATCACTCCTAGGAAGCCTGCCAGAGTTAGATGCACTAAAAATAAGACTATTCGTCGGCACATTGAAAGGAGTCGCCTTCGATTGGTACAAGCAGTTACCAGAACTCTCATTCATGACATGGCCGATCACAGAAGAGAAGTTCTTACTCCATTTTCAGGAGGGGGATCAAACAGTCACCTTTGCTATGCTCAGCAACACAAGGCAGGGAGACAACGAAACTGCACAGGCCTTTATTAATAGATGGAGAGCATTATCCTATAAATGCTTGGAACAACCATCTCAAAGGGTAACGATCGAAATGTGCAAAACCAATTTGCGACCAGAAATCAAGGCTATCATACTTAGTCATAAAACTAAGTCTTTGGCTCGATTGGTTGAAGTTGCCACTGATGCAGAACTAACTCTCAAAGAGATCAGTCAAAGTCAAAGCTATATTGAAGATGCCTTCTCTGAGAACTCTTAAATAACTCAAGGGATTGCAGGGCAAACTTGCTTACATTTGCAGCCTCAACTCCAGGCAAACCTCTCATCCTCTACATTCAAGCTTTTGATCACTCTCTGGGGGCATTGCCAGCTCAAAAGAAAAACAAGGAAATTACACCACTATATTATTTCCAATGAAATGCATTTGGTTTCCAACACCAATCCACTGAAGGCATTTGTGACAAAAGCTGGTGCACTGGGTGATCGTCTATCCAAATGATCTATTATTTTCTCTCAATATGAACTGCTGTAAAGAATCCAATGTTGTCCCTCCATGGCATAGAACACTACAGATAATGGACTTGTTGTAGCTTTCAATAAGACTATTTGCAAAATTTTGAAGAAAATGGTCTCTGGCAACAAAAGGTTGGAGTACCAAACTTCCAGAAGCATTGTGGGCTTACAGAACTACAGTTCGTGGTCCTACCAAATCAACACCGTACTCCTTGGTCTATGGTTGTGAAGCTGTAATACCTTTGGAAATTCAACTTCCCTCTTTTCGGGTGGCTGTGATAAACAAATATACTGAAGAAAAGAATGCCAAACTCAGATTGCAAGAGCTAGAAAACCTTGATGAGAAAAGGCTTGTCGCTCGACAAAGTATTGAGTTGTATCAAGCTCGTATGGCTGCATCTTTCAACAAAAAGGTCAAGTATAGAGCTTACAAGAAGGGAGATTTTGTCCTTGCAGTTAGAAGACCTATGTTTTCCACGCACTTGTCGGGAGGCAAGTTCGAACCTAAATGGGAAGGACCTTTTGTTGTCGACAAAGTTTACTCCAATGGCGCCTATGCGTTCCTCACACTTGAAGGGGAAAGATGCATGATGCCTATCAATGGAAAACTTCTCAAGAAATACTATACCTGAATGTCATTGGTACACCCAAACCATGTACAATGTACCCAAACCATGTACAGTGCACATTCTCACTCCTAACCAAAATCAAAATCCTTTGGTTTCGAGCCTTACAACCTATGACTCGTAACCAGAATCCCTCAGATTTGTATAAAATGACTGCGAGGATCAAGTCCTTCGACCCCTCTAGTCAAACCTTTGTTACTCGGATAATGTCTTTACAAGACCTCTTGTAACATCCTGCTATATAGATTAAGTCTTTTTGCAGACTCTATATAGCAAAACTCAGCTATGTGGAATAAGTTTTTTTTGCAGACCCCATATAGCTAATCCTTAGTTGTATAGAACAAGTCTTTTTGCAGACCCTATATGACTGCCTTCGGTTATATAGAACAAGTCTTTTTGTAGACCCTGTATAACCAAAATCTAAACAAAAACCAAAACCAAATCTTTGTCCTAAGGAATAAGTCAAGGATCCCGGGGAAAGCCTCACACATGGGCACCGGATAACATCCACTTTGTTTGACCCCTTTCGACACCAAAAGGATCAAGTCATGGACCCTGGAGAAAGCCTCACACATGGGCACCGGATAACGTCCACCTATATGACTCCCTTATTTTCGATTTGTGGACCCAAAAGATCACAAATTACACCCTCATACAAGTCTGAGAAAACCAAACCAAACAAACCATCCACATAAACCATATCAAACCTCCACAAAAAATCAACCCAAACACCCATACCAATGACAAAAATAGAAAGAAAAACATTTTCCATTGATATCCATTTTAAAGTTTGAATACAAGCAGTGAAGTCAATGTACACATGGCCTCCAGGGCTAATCAGAAAAAGCAAAACCATCAAATGGAAGGTGCAGCAGAGAATCTCAGTCCAAGAACTCCTCCAGTTTCCCCTTGGCATTTAGCACTTCTGCTATGAGGATGCGCCCTTTGTAGCTTGCATAAGCTGGGATAGCAGTACTAATGTCAATCTCGTCCAGCTTACCAGTTTCTCGGTGACAAAGCTTTAGCCCTATGGAGCCACAATTTAACATCAGATACTTCATTTGGGTCATTCGGATCAGGCCCTCTTGTGGTCTTACCCTTGGCACGACTTTTAGGTGCCCCAGCAGTTGCAGTTGCAAGTGCTTTACCTCTTCTATCTGCAAAACAGATGGATATCAGTAACAATGATATGGAACTTCTCAAAAAAAAAAAAAAAAAAAAAAAATTTCGGCAGCGTCTCCCCTTAGTATAAGACCAAAAGCAGAAGGCAATACTCAGTTCTGAGACCAAGAATTGGCATCAAAGGCACACTTAAGTCTCAAAACCGAAGCTCCCGGTCCAAACAGATGTTCAAGCACCTTAAGACCTTTTCAGGGGGGCAGCAGGTTCGTGTTTAAGCACGAAAATGGCATTTTATAATTCCCACAGAGGCTCTTATCACAGAAAGTTAGACGCGTGTTCAGTGGTGTGTATGTTACTACTCAAACACAGGTGGATGTCCTTTCACTAAGTTTAATAGTGAGGGTTAACACTCAAACGAAGTGGTAATGGATTCTGTCATACTGTGAACAAGGAGTGAAATTTGTGCACTTAGATACAATGACTGTTTAGTTTTAAACCTCCCTGGTTTTAAACTCTCCCACTATTCGGTATGAAGCACTCTCACCAATGATAATTCCAACTCATATCAGTCACCATGAATTGCAAAGTTCAGTTTGTGCCAGTCACTGTGTCAATAGCAACAAGTATTAAACAGTCAGGATTGACAGTGACCATGAAAAAATTTGGGCAGTGTTCAAGACACAAGAATTCCATGAAAATCATCACAAGTTGGCAGTGATTGCGGGCTTCTCGCAGACAACATTGGCAGTACCAGTAAGCCTATTCATTGCTTTGATATGGCAAGAATTTCATCACACCTTAAATGGACATTGACATGGACTACATACGAATAGTTATCTTTCGCAATGACAATGAATTTGAATCAGATAATGGTGGCTGTAAATCCCTTGACTGTACTACTGACAACGGGGAACAGATTTCTTTAGAAGAGAGGGAGCAACAGAGATAATGGCATTCCATTTTCTCTCAAATATTGCTCTCAACAGGGTGTGACCGTGGCCATCACCATGGGTTCATTAAGATTGGCTGTATTTCAAGTCTGGGAGATCAATACCAGAATTCATTCACAGGTTTTGCATCAAAAAAAAAATATATCTTCCCAAGCCATGGATAGTTCGGTCATAACCATTAACCCCCTTCGGTTTGCTTAGACCGTAACAGTGGGCTTAGCCAAAGCCAAGGCCATGACAGTGAGTCAAACAGCAAGTTCAGCAGGAAATTTTCAATTGGGCATTTCCTCAAACAGGTGGTGGCCATGATAAACCACTATGGGATCGATTGATCACTAGACTTGTGAGCTTGAGATGATTTCACAAATCACCTTACATCAGTCCCTAAAAAAAAAAAAAAAAAGAAAAAGAAAAAAAAAAGATGCACCTAGTCAGTTTTCTGTCTCAAATTTTCTCTCTTTTCTCTCTCTCTCCCGGTCTCTCTTTTCTCTCTCTCCCGGTCTCTCAGTTTTCTCTCTCTCAAATTTTCTCTCTTTTTTCTCTCTCTCTCTCTCCCGGTCTCTCTCTTTTCTCTCTCTCCCGGTCTCTCAGTTTTCTCTCTCTCAAATTTTCTCTCTCTTTTCTCTCTCTCTCTCCCGGTCTCTCTCTCTTTTCTCTCTCTCACGGTTTCTCTCTCTCGATCTCTCTCCCTTTTTCTCAGTTTTTCCTCTTTCTCAATTTCTCTTTCTCTCTCTCTCCTAGTCTCTCTGTTTTTCTCTCGGTTTCTCTCCCTCTTTCTCCTTTTCTTCTCTCTCTCCCAATTTCTCTCTCTCTCGGTCTCTCTCTCTTTTCTCTCTCCCGGTCTCTCTCTCTCTTTTCTTCTCTCCCTCCCGGTTTCTCTCTCTCCCAATTCCTCTCTCTCGGTCTCTCTCTCCTGATCTCTCTCACTCCCGATTTCTTTCTCTCTCTCCCGGTCTCTCTCTCTCTCTCCCAGTCAGTCCTCTCTCTCTCGGTCTCTCTCTCCCGATCTCCCTCTCTCCCAGTCAGTTCTCTCTCTCTCTCTCCCGGTCTCTCTCTCTCTCTCTTTTTTTTCTCTCTCACCCGGTCTCTCTCTCTCTTGCTTTTTTTTCCCTATTTCCCGCTCTCTCTCTCTCTCTCTTTTCTCACTCTCCCAGCTTTTCTCTCTCTCTCTCCCAGTCAGTCCTCTCTCTCTCTCTCATTTTTCAATTCAGATCTCTTCAGATCTTCATTGGCGGAAGGAAGAGTGGGAGAAAGAAGAATCAGAAGCCGGTTGTAGCAGAACCCCACTTCGAATCACATCCCAAAAATCAAAGCTTTCTCAAGAATCTGCAGTTTGAGTCACATTTCCCTCTTCAAATAGCAAAAAAGTTGCTTGCGAATACAGTCTCCCACCATGCATTGATGCAGCTAAATTGGAAAACATATGAGTAGAAACAACAGAAGAAGGGGGCTTTTGAGTTGGTAGGTATAGAGATTTGTGGGGCTTTTGTGGGGTAGTTGGAAACCTCAACTCCATGTTGTTGCCCCCAATTCTCCCTATAAAAATCCCTGTTTTGAAGAACTTCGCTTGCCAAACTGGGGAATTATGGTGAGGGAATACCGAGTTGAGTCTTTCTACACTCGGCTGCCCGACGCTGCTTCGGCTTCGTCTTCCTCTCCTTTGCTGATATTCCCATCAACCTCCGATGTCGACTCCTTGTGCGCTCTCAAGATCATAACCCACATTCTATCTTCGGATTCAGTCCGCTATTTGTGCTACCCTGTTTCCTCCTTCACCGAAATTGACAAATACGCTGGCCCAAATCTTCGATCTTCTCATCAGCCTGTATCAATTCTTCTCATAAACTGGGGCTGCCATCGCGATCTACGCCGAATTCTGAACCTGGGCCCTGCTGCCCATGTCTTTGTTGTCGATTGCCACCGCCCAATACATCTCCATAATCTCAGTGAACAGAATGACCGGGTGGTTGTTCTTTACACCCGGGACGATGAGCACCAGGCTGATTTGGCCTATGATTTCGACGTCTCCGCCCTCGCGAATGCATCGGATCTGAATAGCGACGATGAGATGGACAATGAGAGCTCTGATAGCGATGAAAGTCAGAGCGACGAAGAGGATGATGGCGGCGGCGGCGTTAGAAAGCGGAGGAGGGTGTCTGAAGGAGCAGAGTCGGACCCTGTTAGGCTCTTTGGAAAGCTAAAATTGGAGTACTACAAGTTGGGAACATTCCATGGAAGGCCCTCGGGTTGTTTAATGTTTGATTTATCTCATTCTCTCCGCAAGAACACAAATGAGCTGCTTTGGTTGGCTTGTGTGTCACTCACGGATCAGTTTGTGCACGAGAGGCTTACAAATGAGAGATACCAAGCGGGCGTGATGGAGCTTGAGCAGCATATTAACAGCTCAGGCAATTTGGATGCAGTCACTTCAGTGACTCTCAAAGATGGCACCAAAATCCAGTCACCTGATGCTTCCAGAATTGCCTATGAAGATGAACCGGGGTTGATGCTCCTGCGAGAATGGAATCTGTTTGATTCGATGCTTTGTTCTTCATACATTGCAACCAAATTGAAGACTTGGAGCGAAAATGGGTTGAAGAAGCTTCAGCTTCTTCTTGCCCGAATGGGTTTTCCTCTCATTGATTGCCAGCAGAAATTTCAGTACATGAGCATTGAAGTGAAGCAGAAGATGAAGGATGAGTTCGAGCGGTTCTTACCCGAGTATGGGTTGACAGAGTTCTACTATAGAAGCTTTCTGAGGTTACATGGATACAGCTCAAAGGTATCAGCTGCAGATGTGGTTTATGGGGTTACCGCATTGCTCGAGTCGTTCATGGAAGCTGATGATTCATCAGCTTCTGAACAGTTTTGGGTTGCATATTCAGCACTGTCTTTGAGCAATCTTGATAAGTTGCGAAAAGGGATGCAAAGTGCGATCCAAGTCCAAAGAGCAATATTGAGACAAGGTAGCTCAGCAATTACAAAAACTAGGTTTATTAGAAGCAGTCGAAAATTCAGGTGGGTGAAGCTTGAAGATGCAGTTGATACTAAGCTATTGGGATACCCGCAAGCTTTAATGAATGTAACACTCCGATCCCCTTTGAGCCGGATTAGTGGCTCATTAGTGTGTGTTTTGTTTTGTTTATTTCTTTTGGACTTGTTTTGGGTCATGGATAGGTAGTTGAGTGACCTTTGACCTGGAATAGGTAGTTCTAAGCCCTTTTTCGTAATTTTGCTTTTGCTTTGCTCATATCATCTTTGCATCATCTTGGTGTCAGCATATGTATTTCGTTGAGCTCGACAATTTCCGTAACTGTGTCAGATCCGTTTGGAGTCAATTGGGGAAGATGGACCTTCATGTGACTTGATTTGTAAATAACCCAACTCTTTGACTTAAACTTCCGAAACATATATAAACAACTCAGCTCCAGATGTCTCTCATCTCTGCCCATTTGTTTCCACGTTGCATGCAAGAGAAAACTCCAGGGAAGCCTCTCGTTCTCTCTCTCCCTCTCCCTTTCTCTTCACTTCTCTTGATCGATTGTAGATTGGGATCCTTTGTTTGATTGGGTTCTTCCTCTCTCTTCTCCATTCTCTCATCTCTGTATATTGCTTAGGTAAGTGGGTTTTGCATTCTTCATCTTCGATTGGATTCCTTCTCCAAGCTATGTGTGTTTCCCTCATCTCATGCATGTGCTATTGCTTTGATTTGCTTTGATTTTAGTGGATTTGGAGCTTGAGTCAGTGGATTCAGATTTGAGGTAAGTATAAGTACAGGCTTTGATAACACATATGGGTGTTTTGTTTGATGGCTTTGATTCACTTCTTATTCTTTGTCTAGCATGTTTTACAGCCACATTTTGTGAATGTGGAACCTCTGTAGCTTGTTTGGAGATGTTTCTGTACCAAATTTCAGTTTCTGTAACTATCCCGAATTCATGTTCTGTATTGTACGGCTAAGCCGTAAGTTTCTACGGCTCACTATCCAGAGACTTGAAATTTTACTTTTGTTCTACGGCTAGGCTACGGCTAAGCCGTAATTTGTCCTACGGCTGAGCCGTAAGCTAGCCGTGACCCAACCGTACCCCAGCCGTGAATTAAATCTCTGATCAGTAGCTAAGCCGTAATTTGTCCTACGGCTGAGCCGTAAGCTAGCCGTGACCCAACCGTACCCCAGCCGTGAATTAAATCTCTGATCAGTCGAAACTTTTCTGATATCAGTACTCCTACGGTGAGGCTACGGCTAAGCCGTGGAATGCTACGGCTAAGCCGTGGATTGGTCTACGGCTAAGCCGTATACTGACTGTAGCTCAGCCGCAAAAGGCATTAGATCAGAGGTGGAAGGAGACCAGTTTAGCTGTGTTTTTAATGGAACCAAGGAGAAGCCGTAGTGCATATTACGATGAGTGCGTAAGATGTCTTCGGCTTAACCATAGGTCCCTCATGGCTAAACCATTAGGCATGGCAATTCTGAAACATAACTTAGGATAATGGTGAGACTTGTAGGGCTCAAACACGGGTTGACCACTCATGTACACCGGCCCAATGGATTCTTAGAACGCATGAATAGTCTGTTAGGCTGTGACTTATTCATGTGAGTGTTGTTTACTGTTAAGCACCTCCCCATGGGTGTTGGTTTAAGGGACGTCGGTGCACGCACAGATTACATTGCAACACTTTGATGGCAACGGTGCATTGACTAACTTAAAACTACATCAACATGCACGGTTAGTGACAGTGAACAACTAGCTTAGGACTGGCTTGTAATGAACCTTGATTCCGTATTAATCTGAGATGCATTGCATATTGTTTATGGTTTTGCCCTCTGTTCTGTTAATCTATGTTTATGCATTCCGTAGTCATTTTTGGTTTCGTCCTGTATATCTGTTCTATGCTTCGTTCCGCACTATGCTTTGATCTATGCTGTGCTTTGGATTTATATCTATGCTCTGCTGGCTTTGCTTATCTCTGAGTTTGGGTATTCCCTGGTGGCTCTGCCCAGAGGTTAATACGTGAGGATAAGATCCGGTCTTTGTCATCGGTGAGTCCAAAGCGGATAATCTCCCTTTCTATGGATTTGATTTGATTGATATTGGTCTGGCTCTACTCAGCCTCAGCCCTAGGATGCCCGACGGGGTTACCTCCGGCTTAGATCTCTGTATCTCTGTATAACTGCAGTGTTGCTTTGTCTTGGGACCCCGGAACCCAGGAAACCGAGACCCGCTTGTACCTTTGGCCTGGACCGCGGTGTTCTCCTCTGCTCTGCTCTGCTCTGCTCTCTATTTGAGAGAACATGGTTAACGTAGTAGCCAACTAGTTCAGTATTCTATGTTTTGATTCACATATCATGATTTACTTCTACGCACGATTTGCTTAGTTTCCTAATATGGAACTCTGTATTTAATCTTCTGTCATTATTATATCCTCTTTGATACTATGCGTGTTTCACCCCTGTTACTTGTATTTGCTGGATCGTTGTATTCATTAGTGTTGTCTGTGGTGTTGCAGGCACAGATACCTTGCCCAGCTCCCCGGCGGTCGAGGAGGCTGCAGGGGCGAGTGTAGAGGCACTCTCAGGTTTGGCAGAGTGGGTCTGATCATCTCTGCCGAGTGCGTTCATGCATACTTCCAGTGGCTTTTCGTTTTGGGATTTTGAGTTTTGGTTTCAGGGGATGTGTATTCAGACTGTGGATCTTTGGACTTGTATTCTGTATATTTTGTGTATATGGTTTTGGTGTGTATTTGGTTTTATATCAGTGTAATTGTCTTTGTCGTTTCCGTTTCGTATTTGCTTTGGCTTCCGCTATTTTCTTTGTTGCTTGCTATGATATGTACAGCTTCCGCGTACGCTTAGTTCGCACGTGTTAGATCCCTTGTGTGCGTGCATCTGGACTGGGTTTGGGTGCACGTGCACGGGAGTACGTGTGTCACAGGTTTAGCTTTTCGCTAACCCCCGAATTCTGGGCTCGGGTCGTGACAATGAAGTTCTGCTATTTCTTGATGGATGCATTGCGGGAGAAGGGTGCAAAGATGAAGCCTTTGATATGTGCTTGCTTGGCACAAGAACCCAACAAAGTCCTGATTGTTCGGGTGTGTGGAAAACCAAGACTTGGGGTGATGCAGGGTAACGCATTTGGGATCGCATTTAAATCTACAGCTGAGGAGATTGGAGGAGAGTTCTTTCATGAGTTGTTTGAGTTTTCATGGATTGTTTTAGATACTGTCGCCGTGAATTCTTTCATGATTAGGATAACTGAGAAGCTCTGATGTAATAATTTCCAATGTATAACATGTGGCTGACTGAGATTTGATAAAACTCTTAATTACATCCAAAAAAAAAACACTCGGTCTCCCTTTCTTCTTTGTTGATTTGAGCAAAAAAAAAAAAAAAAAAAAAAAAAAAACCCTGTTTGGCCTCCTTACCCACGGTCATTGCAAACTTGAACTGGTGGAACTCATTGCTGAATCCTAATTTACCAAAGAAATAATCCTATTTTTAGGGTATTTCGAGGGAAATTATATATATATATATAAAATATGCGGAGTCTCTTTCCAAATCAACTTTGGGTCAAAATTTGATTTCAAACCAATGTCTCAAATTGTTTTTCATTAAAACCCATAAAAGCCAATCTCTTTCAAAATTACATCTCATTTTGTCAAAATTGCATTTCATTTTAAATCATGTCAAGCTAAGTCAAAACCCAAACTTTGATCTTTGAAAATGAACCAAAAAATCCATGAAGATCCAAACCCAAATCCATTTTTACTAAAACTTTTGATTTTCTTAAAACCTTAGGGATTCTTTTTGTGGGTGTTCCCCACATCCCCACAGAAACGCCACTCTGGATATCTGTGAAAAATAGGTCAAAAGAAAATCAAATTCATTTCCAAAATCCAAACAAAATTCATAAACTTCTGAATTTTCTAAATACCTAAGAGATTCCTTTGTGAGTGTTCCTCACAGTCCCCACGGAGATGCTACTTTTGATATCCGTAAAAATAGGGCAAAGAAATTCAGATTTCTTATGTCTTTTCAAAATTCCGTCATCAAACCCTTCATGGTTTTATCAAAATTTTCAAATCCCAAAGTTTAGGCCTACAACCTACCTTGACAAACTGTTTTTTCATCAAGCCATCCATCATTCCCACAGATTGGCTATTTCGAGGCACAATGATTATTACACCATAATCATTGCACCTCGAGGGGGCACTTGTTGACCTATAAAAATTGCAAATACTGCAGCGAAGACACCTCATCTCAGCTTAATTTAGGCTACAGAGGTTATTTGCAGATCCTGGGGAATCACTGTAAGAACCAGCATTCCATGAAGATCAAGATAGCTGGAACTCTCAGAGGAAGTTCAAATTTCGGGTTGAACAGAGATCATCAAACTCAAAAGCCACAAACATGTCAGCCTGAAGTCAGTTCCCCCCCCAAGCCAAGGGGTCACTGACCAAAGTCCTGCTTCTCAATATCCAAAATTAATGAAATTTAGACGCGAAGCTTCAGTCATGCTCAGAAGATACTTTGCAAATTTTCAAGATGAAAAGACTCTGTTTGGCCTAAATTTCATTACATGTCAGCTTAGAGGACAGTAATCCCGAATTTGGGGGTCATCGGCTAAGATCTTACTTCCAGAAGGCCAAAGCAGATAAAATTTGGAACAAATGCTCAAAGAATGCCCCAAGTTATTCTCCCAAAGTTTCAAGTCAAGGGGAGGCTGTTCGGATAGAAAACAGGCTAACTGTTTCAATGTGGAGTGAATAGTGACCTAACGCATGCAATGAATAGGTTACTGTTCGAAATCCTACTTTCTCAAATCTAAACTGCATGAAATTTGGATGAAAACTCCAAGATGTTCTTGACGTCAGTCCCTCCAAGTTTCAAATCAAACCGGGGTCATTTGGGCTACAAGCAGCTGAAACAAGGGCCCACTGTCATAAAAAAGTCAACTGGAGAGTTGACCAAGTTCAGGTTGTCAAACAGAGCTGAAACTTCTGTGACACACTCAAAATAGTGTCAAGAAGCATCCCTCCAAGTTTCGTGGCGATTGGACACTGTTTGGGCCCCGAATAGGCGGAAACAAGCCACATATGCAAAATTCCAAGAATGGGCCTTGGGAGTGACCGGGGGCCCACAAGCAAAAGGAGTTGACCATGTTTAGGTGGTCAAACAGAGCTGAAACTTCTGTGACACACTCAAAATAGTGTCAAGAAGCATCCCTCCAAGTTTCGTGGCGATTGGACACCGTTTGGGCCCCGAACAGGCGGAAACAAGCCACATATGCAAAATTCCAAGAATGGGCCTTGGGAGTGACCGGGGGCCCACAAGCAAAAGGAGTTGACCATGTTCAGGTGGTCAAACAGAGCTGAAACTTCTGTGACACACTCAAAATAGTGTCAAGAAGTATCCCTCCAAGTTTCGTGGCGATTGGACACCGTTTGGGCCCCGAACAGGCGGAAACAAGCCACATATGCAAAATTCCAAGAATGGGCCTTGGGAGTGACCGGGGGCCCACAAGCAAAAGGAGTTGACCATGTTCAGGTGGTCAAACAGAGCTGAAACTTCTGTGACACACTCAAAATAGTGTCAAGAAATATCCCTCCAAGTTTCGTGGCGATTGGACACCGTTTGGGCCCCGAACAGGCGGAAACAAGCCACATATGCAAAATTCCAAGAATGGGCCTTGGGAGTGACCGGGGGCCCACAAGCAAAAGGAGTTGACCATGTTCAGGTGGTCAAACAGAGCTGAAACTTCTGTGACACACTCAAAATAGTGTCAAGAAGCATCCCTCCAAGTTTCGTGGCGATTGGACACCGTTTGGGCCCCGAACAGGCGGAAACAAGCCACATATGCAAAATTCCAAGAATGGGCCTTGGGAGTGACCGGGGGCCCACAAACAAAAGGAGTTGACCATGTTCAGGTGGTCAAACAGAGCTGAAACTTATGTGACACACTCAAAATAGTGTCAAGAAGTATCCCTCCAAGTTTCGTGGCGATTGGACACCGTTTGGGCCCCGAACAGGCGGAAACAAGCCACATATGCAAAATTCCAAGAATGGGCCTTGGGAGTGACCGGGGGCCCACAAGCAAAAGGAGTTGACCATGTTCAGGTGGTCAAACAGAGCTGAAACTTTTGTGACACACTCAAAATAGTGTCAAGAAGTATCCCTCCAAGTTTCGTAGCGATTGGACACCGTTTGGGCCCCGAACAGGCCGAAACAAGCCACATATGCAAAATTCCAAGAATGGGCCTTGGGAGTGACCGGGGGCCCACAAGCAAAAGGAGTTGACCATGTTCAGGTGGTCAAACAGAGCTGAAACTTCTGTGACACACTCAAAATAGTGTCAAGAAGCATCCCTCCAAGTTTCATGGCGATTGGACACCGTTTGGGCCCCGAACAGGCGGAAACAAGCCACATATGCAAAATTCCAAGAATGGGCCTTTGGAGTGACCGGGGCCCACAAACAAAAGGAGTTGACCATGTTCAGGTGGTCAAACAGAGCTGAAACTTCTATGAAACACTTAAGATGGTGTCAAGCAACATCTCTCCAAGTTTCGTGATGATTGGACATCATTCGGGCTTCAAACAATGGAAAATAGATCGCATATGCAATGTTCCAAAAGTGGGCCTTGTCCGTGACCGGGGCCCAATTAATGAAAACGTTGACCAACTTCCTGAAGTCAAAATGGGCTGAAATTTTTATGACATGTAGAAAATAGTGTTAAGAAGCATCCCTCCAAGTTTAGTGGCAATCGGACTTCATTTGGGCCCAAAACAGATGAAAATGGGCCACATACGCGAAAAACCTGAAATTGGGCCTCGTCCGTGGCCCAGTCTGCGGTCATGGACCTTCAAAAGAGGTTTCCCACGATTTTGGGTGGTTTCCCTCCACTCCTCTTCGAAATCCAACTCTCCACAACTGCTATTAACTCCCCAAAACTGCACAAAACTGATTGGGGAGTCTATAAAAAGGGAGAATTTGGAAGAAACAAGACATACACACACATAAGGAAGAAAAGTGAAGAAATTGAAGAAAGGCACCACCTAAGGCAACAAGAAGCAAACTCCAGCAGCACTTCCACGACCATTCCCACCTTCTTTTCTTAATTTTGAAGGTGAGCAAGAAAATTCAGAAGGAGAGAAGGAAGTGGAATGGCCAAAGACCATACCATGTTCGTAAGACGCCAATTTGTGAGAGGATGACATTGTCACCTCTGTTTCTCTCATTCGTAGGGCTTCTTAGCCATTACAAGAGTTGTGAAAGAAGCCTCTCTAGGCCTCATTTTGTTCCTTGAAAATGATAGGTTCAAATGACACAACTCCGGCTTCAAATTTGCCCATTTCGGACTTGAAACAAAAATGCAGTCCGTAAGCACGAATGATGAGTTACAGCGGTTTCAATTGATTCCATGATAAAATGTGATCTTCTTGATGGTTGTCCACCGCTCCAAAGTCATGAGAATGAAGTTCCAACACTTGAAAGAAGTTCCAAGAAAGAACCAGCGCGAACAGCACAAAAAAAAACGGAGGCACAGGGCCATTGTCTGTCAGTGACCGTGATCCCCGGTCACTGGCAGGTTCCAGTGACCGCGGGTGAGTCACGGTCACTGGAAGGCCCCAGTGACCGCGGGTGAGTCACGGTCACTGGAAGGCCCTAGTGACCGCAGGTGAGTCCCGGTCACTGGAAGGCCCTAGTGACCGCGGATGAGTCACGGTCACTGGAACGGGGCAGTGACCGCGGGTCACGGTCACCCCCCATTTTTTCCCCTTTTTCCACATTTTCTTCCACCATATGTACATTTTCTTGTATTTTCCAAATTGAGATCACATCTGAGACTTGAGGGAGGGGTTGTAAACTTTCAAAATGTATGTAAACAACCTGCATCCCCGCGGTCAGGGCACTTGAACCCATGTAAACAAAAGGGAAATTAATGATGAACTGTAATTATTTCCCATTCTTCTTAACGCTTAAAGTGCGTGAATGTCGGACCTTGATTCCGTAATTCATTTCCACGCCTACATTTTTAAGCGCGATCATATATATGTATAGTCTGTAACCCTAGATCTAACGCGCTGAAAAGAGTTGAGAGCTTTCTTGCCCGTGGTGTTCCACACTACGTAGGTCAAACGATGTGAGAGAACGAGAGTCTCTGTGTACTTTACTTGTGATAGTGAAGATGATTGTCTTTGTCCCCCCGATGTAGCCCTGTTTGGGTGAACCACGTAAATTTCGCTTGTCTTCTTGTGTGTGGCTTGTTCTTGTTGATCTTGTGATTCATGTATGTGCACAACGGGTGATATTCAATATTCACAACAGTAGGTGTCACAACCCGAGCCCAGGAGTTCGGGGGTGATCGCGCTTAAAAATATAGGCATGGAAATGAATTACGGAATTAAGGTCTGACATTCACGCACTTTAAGCGTTAAGAAGAATGGGAAATAATTACAGTTCATCATTAATTTCCCTTTGTTTACATGGGTTCAAGTGCCCTAACCTCGGGGATGCAGGTTGTTTACATACATTTTGAAAGTTTACAACCCCTCCCTCAAGTCTTAGATGTGATCTCAATTTGGAAAATACAAGAAAATACATAAGGTGGAAGAAAATGTGAAAAAGAGGAAAAAAAATGGGGAGTGACCTTGACCCGCGGTCACTGCCCCATTCTGTGACCGTGACTCACCCACGGTCACTGGGGCCTTCCAGTGACCGTGACTCACTCACGGTCACTGGGGCCTTCCAGTGACCGTGACTCACTCACGGTCACTGGGGCCTTTCAGTGACCGTGACTCACCCATGGTCACTGGGGCCTTCCAGTGACTGTGACTCACCCACGGTCACTGGAACCTGCCAGTGACCGTGGGTCACGGTCACTGACAGACAATGGCCGTGAAGCCACTATTTGCCTCCGTTTTTTGTGCTGTTCACGCTGGTTCTTTCTTGAAACTTCTTTCAAGTGTTGGAACTCCATTTTCATGACTTTGGAGCGGTGGACAACCATCAAAAAGATCACATTTAACCATGGAATCAATTGAAACCGCTGTAACTCATCATTCGTGCTTACGGATTACGTTTTTGTTTCAAGTCCGGAATGGGCAAATTTGAAGCCGGAGTTGTGTCATTTTGAACCTATCATTTTCAAGGAACAAAATGAGGCCTAGAGAGACTTCTTTCACAACTCTTGCAATGGCTAAGAAGCCCTACGAATAAGAGAAACAGAGGTGACAATGTCATCCTCTCAAAAATTGGCGTCGTATGAACATAGTATGGACTTTGGCCATTCCACTTCCTTCTCTCCTTTTGAATTTTCTTGCTCACCTTCAAAACTGAGAAAAGAAGGTGGGAATGGTCGTGGAAGTGCTGTTGGAGTTTGCTTCTTTGTTGCTTTAAGTGCTTCTTTCTTTGATTTCTTCCTTTTTCTTCTTTGTGTATGTGTTCCCCTCTTATTCCTTCAAAATTTGCTCTTTTTATAGACTCCCCATCAGTTTTGTGCAGTTTTGGGGAGTTAATAGCAGTTGTGGGGAGTTGGATTTCGAAGAGGAGTGGAGGGAAACCACCCAAAATCGTGGGAAACATCTTTTGAAGGTCCGTGACCGCAGGCTGGGTCACGGACGAGGCCCAATTTTGGGTTTTTGCATATGTGGCCCATTTTCATCTGTTTTGGGCTCAAATGAAGTCCGATTGCCACAAAACTTGGAGGGATGTTTCTTGACACTATTTTCTACAAGTCATAAAAATTTCAGCCCGTTTTGACTTCGGGAAGTTGGTCAACTTTTTCATTAATTGGGCCCCGGTCACGGACAAGGCCCACTTTAGGAATGTTGTATATGCGATATATTTTCAACTGTTTGAGGCCCGAATGATGTCCAATCATCATGAAACTTAGAGAGATGCTGCTTGACACTATTTTAAGCATTTCATAGAAGTTTCAGCTCTGTTTGACCACCTGAACATGGTCAACTCCTTTTGTTTGTGGGCCCTAGTCACTCCCAAGGCCCATTTTTAGATTTTTGCATATGTGGCTTGTTTCCGCCTGTTCGGGGCCCAAACGGTGTCCAATCACCACGAAACTTGGAGGAATGCTTCTTGACACTATTTTGAGTGTGTCACAGAAGTTTCAGCTCTGTTTGACCACCTAAACTTAGTCAACTCCTTTTGTTTGTGGGCCCCAGTCACTCCCAAGGCCCATTCTTGGATTTTTGCATGTGTGGCTTGTTTCCGCCTGTTCGGGGCCCAAACGGTGTCTAATCACCACGAAACTTGGAGGAATGCTTCTTGACACTATTTTGAGTGTGACAAAGAAGTTTTAGCTCTGTTTGACTACCTGAACTTCGTCAACTCCTTTTGTCTGTGGGCCCCGGTCACTCCCAAGGCCCATTCTTGGATTTTTACATATGTGGCTTGTTTCCGCCTGTTCGGGGCCCAAACGGTGTCCAATCGCCACGAAACTTGGAAGGATGCTTCTTGACACTATTTTGAGTGTGTCACAAAAGTTTCAGCTCTGTTTGACCACCTAAACTTGGTCAACTCCTTTTGTTTGTGGGCCCCGGTCACTCCAAGGCCCATTCTTGGATTTTTGTATATGTGGCTTGTTTCCACCTGTTCGGGCCCAAACGGTGTCCAATCGCCACGAAACTTGGAGGAATGCTTCTTGACACTATTTTGAGAGTGACACAGAAGTTTCAGCTCTGTTTGACCACCTGAAGCTGGTCAACTCTCCAGTTGACTTTTCATGAAAGTGGGTCCTTGTTTCAGCCGTTTGAAGCCCAAATGACCTCAGTTTGATTTGAAACTTGGAGGGACTGATGTCAAGAACATCTTGGAGTATTCATCCAAATTTTATGCAGTTTGGATTTGAGGAAGTAGGATTTCGAACAGTAACCTATTCATTGCATGCGTTAGGTCACTATTCACTCCACATTGAGATAGTTAGCCTGTTTTCTATCCGAACAGCCTCCCCTTGACTTGAAACTTTGGGAGAATAACTTGGGGCATTCTTTGAGTATTTGTTCCAAATTTTATCTGCTTTGGCCTTCTGGAAGTAAGATCTTAGCCGATGACCCCCAAATTCGGGATTACTGTCCTCTAAGCTGGTATGTAATGAAATTTAGACCAAACAGAGTCTTTTCGTCTTGAAAATTTGCAGAGTGTCTTCTGAGCATGACTGAACCGTTGCGCCCAAATTTCATCAATTTTGGACATCGGGAAGCAGGACTTTGGTCAGTGACCCCCTGGCTTGGGGGGGGGGAGGGGTGACTGACTTCAGGCTGACATACTTGTGGCTTTTGAGTTTGATGATGTCTGTTCAACCTGAAATTTGAACTTCCTTTGAGAGTTTCAGCTACCTTGATCTTCATGGGATATCACTATGCACAGGGATCCACAGAGCATAGTATACGATCATCTGAACCAAGTTTGGATCCAAATGACGTCCAAATGCTCTGAATCTTTAAGAAATAGTCTTTAGATATACTTGAAAGCATTTCATTAAATAAGAGCTCACTGCAACATGTGGAAGTGTCAAGTCCCGCAGTGGTTCCCAAAGAGCCGGCAAAGAGTCTCCGAAACTGATTTGGGCTGAGATGAGGCTCAAGTGCTTTGACAATTCTGGAAATTTATAATCCAAAACTTGTAATGCCTTAGCTGCATTGTTTGCAAAATTTTATGGGTCAACAGGGGGTTTCCTAATTAGGTGCTAAACGAGGTCAAGCTGGGTTGGAGTGTTATAGTAAGCACCCTCATTAAACAAAATAATAATGGACAATTAACTTATAATTATACTTATGATGAGCTAATACAAAATATCAATAGAACTAGTTTATCTCTCTGTAACGACAAAAAAATTAATAATAAATTAAAACAACAAAAATTTGAACGAAAAGAATTAGGTAATTTCTGTTATCAATTCAGTATGGAACCCCTTATTAGCCCTTCTTCCAAATAGACAAAACTTCACTATCGATATTCCTCTCATAAATATCCTTCTCATAAGTGAAGATCTTTCATTAAGAAAATACATCCTCGAACAAAACAATAAAAAAGAAATGAACCAAAATGACATGATCCTCGACATGAGTCTTGTGAAGCAGTTTGTTATTATTGTGAAACTCCTGGTCATTATTCAAATAAATGTCCCAAAAAATTCCATACGAAACGTATCCAAACTCTTGATCAAATAGTTTCTAGTTAATCTTCTGAATATCTAATTTTAAATCTCCTTCTGATAATGATCATGAACAAATTAATTGCCATGATTACTCCGACAACAATATTGACAGTGATTCATCTTCTTTACCCTCTTTGTTAGTCTTAACAAGTAAAGATAAATTATTTCTTGAAATTTTTGATAAACTTCCCATGGAGGAGCAAAAAGATTATTTAAGAAAATATATGGAGACACAAAAAGAACAAAAAATTCTTCCTCAACCTTCGAATATACATACATTAATTCAAGAAATTGACACATTACAAAGACAACAACAACATCAAGATCATCCTTTAAACATCTCTGACTTGCATAAAGAAATTAAAATGATAAACCTAGAAATAAAAGAATTAAAACAAGAAATTGAACTTTCAAAACAAAAAGTTAATCATGGTGCTTCTCCTTCCAATCAACCTCCTAAAACATCTTTTGTTAAATTGTTAACATTTTTTTCTTATCAAAAATGGTATTGCCATATTACAATCAAAGTTCAAAATTATACTAAACAATTAATAGCTTTGTTAGACAGCAGAGCTTATATGAATTGTATCCAAGAAGGAATTATTCCGACTTACTACCTTGAAAAAATCATAAGCAAAATTCATATAGCTAATGACAGTCCCCTTCATATTAATTATAAACTTCCACATTGTTATATATTGCAAGTATTTTTTTTGTTCGCAAATTCATGGGTTGGACAAAGCTGGAGTCCATTAGTGTTGTATTTTACAAATATTTGAATATGGACAATGGTTTGAGTTGCCGGATGCACTGAAGTGAAGAAATAGAATAAAAAGCGACAAATTAAAGTGGTTTTCTATGGACAATATGGATTAAAAAGGTCATATCTTACAAACCGAGCGTTGGATATAGTCATGAGACCTACCGTTGGAAAGTTCGTTTCGAGAGGATTCCGTAGAGCCTAAGATCGCCTTAATCGGAGCTAAAACAAGAAAGTTATGGCCTCCAAAAGTTTGCAGAAAAATGTTAAAATTTTCACCCGGGCAGAACCTTAATCCGACCGATTGGGCTATTTATCCGACCGACCGAGCAAGTGCAGAGAGTGCATCGACTTGTGATTTTTTAGTCCGAATTGAAGGGAAACTTGCTTGTTTGATGCCAACCTCTTTCCTGATTGAATTATACTTATGAGGCATGCATTAAGGACTATAAAAGGGGTTCTCTCTCAACCCTAAGGTGTGGAACACGGATCTCATTGTTTTAAGAAGAAGATTGCTTATTGGAGATCACTTTCTCTAGAGTTCTTTCATTGGAGAGTTAAAGGGTTGAAGTTCTGCTCTAGAGATCATTGTCTTCTACTTCTCTGAGTGTAGAAGATTACTTTGGAGAGTCAAGAACAACATCTAGAAGGCGTCTAGGTGTTTTGAATTTGTTACAGAGAACGGCAGGAGGACGTTGCAGTAACGAGCTATGCAAAGGAATCATAAAGTCCTTAGGTTGAGGGACAACTGAATAAGGGTTGTGAATATTCTCTTGTAATTGTAATATAAATCATAGTGCTTGATTCTTGCCCGTGGTTTTTTCCTAGGTTGGGTTTCATGTAAAATCTATGTCTTCTTATGGTGTGTGCTTTTGTTTGATTTATTTCTGCTGTATGGTTGATTGTTTGTACACATATTATTAAGATTGACATTAATCCATTCTAGAGGATCTCTCCTCAAAAATCTTCATATATGTAATTAGCATATATGTATTCCTCAAAATTTCGCCATTGTAAAAAATTTACATTACGATGCTATTTTAGGGACTCCATTCTTATTAACTCTTATCCCCTTTCAAATAACAATTAAAGGTTTAATTGCAACTTACCAAGATACTCTTATTGAATTCCCTTTTGTAAATTCTCCCAAATTAGGACATCTTGATTCTCTCATTTGTTCTCTATCCATTAAAGAACAACACTTGAGTTTTCTAAAAACTAAACTTCATTCTCTTCATCAAGAACAATTGTTAAAACGCCCTATACTACAAACACAAATCAATAATCTTAAACAAACCCTTATTAAACACTGTACATCCGATATTCCTAATGCATGGCATCGTCATACTCATCAGGCATCTTTACCTTATAAACCTTCTTTCCGTGAGTCTAAAATTCCCACAATAGCGTGTCCCGCTCAAATGAATAAAGAAATCACTCTGCATTGTCAGAAGGAAATAAATGATCTTTTACAAAAAGGATTAATAAGAAAATCTACTTCTCTTTGGTCTTGTATTGCTTTTTATGTAAATAAAGCTCCTGAACTAGAGCGAGGTGTTCCTTGCTTAGTCATCAATCATAAACCCTTAAATGACATTCTTTTAGATATTTGCTATCCTTTTCCCAATAAAGATGATTTAATTAAGCGCTTATATGCTGCAATAATATTTAATAAATTTGATTTAAAATCAGGATTTTGGCAAATTCAAATTAAAAAAGAAGACCACAATAAAATAGCTTTACAATCCCTTTTGGGCAATATGAATGGAACGTTATACCTTTTGGCTTAAAAAATGCTCCTTCTGAATTTCAAAAGGTTATGAACAACACTTTTAATCCTTATCTCAGTTTTATCATTACATATATCGATGATATTCTCATCTATTCTAAAATAATTTATGACCATTTAAAGCATTTATCTATTTTTAAACATCTTGTTTATAAATATGGACTAGTTCTAGCTGCCTCAAAAATGCAAATCTTTCAAACTAAAATCAAACTTTTTGGTTATAATATAAAAAACCATACAATTTCCCCTGTTCAAAGAGTTCTTCAATTCAGTTCTAAATTTCCAAATGAACTTATTGATAAAAAAACAACTCCAAAGATTCCTTGGTTGCCTCAATTACATGCCCCTTTCTATAAAGACCTTGCCATTGATAAAGCATTGCTTCAATGTCTCCTTTTACAAAAACATCCATTCAACTGGACTTCTGCTCATACTAATGCCATCTTGCAAATTAAACAAAAATGCCAATCTCTCCCATGTCTTTATATTGCTGATCCAAACTTTTCCAAAATTATTCAAACTGATGCCTCTGATACCGGTTACAGAGGAGTGCTTCTTCAATATAATGATCAACTACAAAAAGAAGAAATAATTAAATTTACATCTGGATTTTGGAATCCTACTTAAACAAATTATTCTACTATTAAAAAAGAAATTCTTGTAATTGTTACATGCATCATGAAATTTCAAAAAATCTAGTGAAGGGCCAGCTAAAATTCTTCTTGATTATTTCATTTTGCATAAAATCCCACGGATTCTCCAATGGCGTTATATTAAGCATCAAGATATTACCATCCAGTCTTCTCCTAAAGCTAGCCTATGCCACCAAATTAATGTCAAATGGTGGGATAAATTTAATATCAGCCCCATTTTGACCAAAATTTCTCCATCCAAATCCAAAACATTCTCTGAAGCAGTTTCCAGTAAACAGCTTTTTGACGATCTTCTTCAAGAATTAAAAGCTCTTAAAGACAAAGTGAGAACTTATGAACAATTATTATCCAATTCTTCTGCATTAGCTGGATCCAGTTCCAGTTCAACCCATGACTTCCAAATTTTGACTCCAAACACCTTAATGCGGTGGCATTAGATTGAAGAATGAGTTAATATAGAATTGCGTGTTGAGAAGGCTGAATTAGATAGTGTAACACTCCAACCCAGCTTGACCTCGTTTAGCGGTTAATTAATCTTGTTTTCATTGCTAATTGTGTTTTGTTTGTGCTCTATTTTCGGAATAGGTTGTGCGTGCCAGCAGTCGATGATTTCAAGGAAAAACTGATGAACGAAGCGCATTATGCTCGATATGCGATGCACCCAGGCAGCACCAAGATGTTTCGGAATCTCAAGGATCGCTTCTGGTGGAACAACATGAAGAGAGAAGTAACAAGATTTGTTGCTCGTTGTTTGACATGCCAGAAGGTGAAGGCAGATCATCAGAGACCGCCAGGCTCGTTGCATCCCTTGCACATACCGCAGTGGAAGTGGGAACACATCACCATGGACTTCGTTTCCGGATTACCGGCGACGAGCAGAAAGAATAACGCCATTTGGGTGATTGTAGATCGATTGACGAAGTCAGCCCATTTCATTCCTTTTCGGAAGGGTATGACGTTTTCAAAAATGGCGAGGAAGTTCGTGGATGAGATCGTCAGGCTCCATGGTACCCCCGTGTCGATTGTATCCGATCGTGACAGCCGTTTCGTTTCATCTTTCTAGAGAGCCTTCCAAGAGGCTATGGGTACGAAGTTGAGTTTCAGCACGGCATACCACCCACAGACAGATGGGCAATCAGAGCGGACTATTCAGACTTTGGAGGATATGTTGCGAGCCAGCGTGTTGAGCTACGAGAAAGAATGGGATCTTCACCTATCGTTGTGCGAGTTCGCCTACAATAACAGCTTCCACGAGAGCATTGGGATGGCGCCACATGAAGCATTGTATGGGAAGAAGTGTAGAAGTTCGGTATGTTGGGAAGAAGTTGGAACTCGAAGTTTTCACGGACCGACGATCATTGCCGAAACTACGGAGAAGGTACAGAAAGTAATTGAGAACTTGAAAGTTGCTCGGTCGAGGCAGAAGAGTTAGGCAGACACTCGCAGACGGCCATTAGAGTTTCAAGTTGGTGAGTGGGTATTTCTGAAGGTCTCACCGATGAAAGGTACAATCCGTTTCGGCTAGAAAGGCAAGTTAGCTCCACGCTATATCGGACCGTTCGAGATCAAGAGTCGGATTGGTGACTTGGCCTATCGATTAGATCTTCCCGAGATGTTTTCAGGAGTGCACAACGTTTTCCACGTTTCGATTCTTCGGAAATATGTTCATGATCCCTCCCATGTCATTCGTTACGACGAGGTTCAGATTCAGCCAAATGCTGCATACATTGAGCGACCACTCCGTATCGTGGGAACCCGAGAGCAGATACTCCGCACCAGGACAATTCGATGGGTCAAAGTGCTATGGGAGCATCACAGTCCCGATGAGGCTACTTGGGAGTTAGAAGAGCAGATGGCACGACAATATCCCGATCTGTTTTCCCAGGTATGAGTGAGTTAGTGTTCATTCCGAGGACGGAATGATTCTCAAGTAGGGGAGGATGTAATACTCCGACCCAGCTTGACCTCATTTAGCGGTTAATTAATCTTGTTTTAGTTGCTAATCGCGTTTTGTTTATGTTTTGATTTTCGTTGCGGGTCATGGATAGGTAGTTGGGTTGAGTTTAACCTGGATTAAGTAGACCAAGCCCTTTTTCGTAATTTTAGCTTTTCTAAGACATGGTCATTTTTGCATCATCTTGATGTCAACACGTGTCTTTCGTTGAGCTCGTCAACTTTCGGAACTACGTCGTTTGCAACCGATGTCGTGTGATTCATTTGGACCCAGATTTGACTCAAACTGAAAATACACTTCTCACTTGGACTTTCTTGTAAATTGGACTTTCCATTAGCTTTATAACTTCATACGATCGACAAGTTTGCTCTCTCTCTCGTTTTCTCTCATTCTCCTCACTGTGCACGTGGAATTTCTCTCTCCCTTTCTTGAATTCTCTCCTCCATCGATCAAGCTCAATTGAGGAGTTGAGGGACGTGTGGTTCTTGCATGTAAGGTGAGTTGGAAACACTTCCATTCTCTCATCTCTTTCCTCTAGTTCTTCTCCTTCTTGTTTCCATTGTTGCATGGTGTGTCTGTGTTGTGGATTTCTTTCCAATTCTCATGCATGCATGGTGTTTGGTTGGTATTAGGTTGTGTTTGGACCCAAGGACTTCCGTTGTGTAATCGAATTCCAATTGAGGCAAGTATAACCATAACTTGTAAGAACCCATGTTGGTATGCATTTGATTTTGGTTAATTCACATGAGTTTGTATGGATAAATGTGTGTCCAGCCCATTTGGTTAGTATTCTATCCCTTTCTATTGGAAATTTGCATTTATGATGAATTCCCGGACTTTCTGTATATGCTTAAGAAATTTGACTTCGTGCAGGTACGGCTAAGCCGTATGGCACTTACGGCTCAAAGTCCAGAGAGGATAAAACTCCAGTTTTCCTCTACGGCTAGGGCACGGCTAAGCCGTATATTGCCCTACGGCTAAGCCGAAGCTCAGCCGTGGCCCAGCCGTAGAACAGTACAGGGTGCCTTTTCTGGATTTAACTGAGAGCACGCAAATTGACAGACCTTCTACGGCCCAGCCACGGCTAAGCCGTAGAACACACACGGCTAAGCCGTACACTCAACTACGGCTAAGCCGTATGCACACCTGAATAATAAAGGACAAGGATAGGTGTAAGGGAAGACCGATAGGGCTTTCATAATAGAATGTAGAGCACCTAGACCTGCCCAACGGAATGTGATACAACACGTGAATGATCTCGAGGGCTGCGAATCATTCATGTTCGTTATCCGGATGTTAAGCACCTCCCCATGGGTGTTGGTTTAAGGGACTTCGTGCACTGCCTGATTCAATGCAACACTAGACAACGGCGCATCGAATAACTTAAAACTACATCATCATGCACGGTTAGAAACACCGGATAATTAGATTAGAATTGGTTTGTAAATAAAGATGATCCACTTTTGCATGATTTGTTGCACAACATATTGCATTCGAGTATTGACCTCTACTCTCTGACATGATTACTTGTATTCAGTTACATTCACATTGTGGTTCTTTACCTTGAGTATGCATGTATGATATGTTCACTCACAGATATGCACGTATGATATGTTGTCACGATCTACTCAGGGTTTTCATGATTGACTCTGTATGGTCAGGCACTACTTAGCCTCAGCCTTAGGATCCCGACGGGGTGAATTTGGTATAGTTATATGGCCTTGCTGCAGTAAGGATACGTCTTGGGGGACCGGACCCCAGGAAACCGAGACCCATTGTACCCTAGCCCGGACAATGGTGTTCTTTGCATGTTATAAGATCCCTCTTTTGGGAGCACATGGCAATGTAGTAGCCACTAGTATGTACACCGCATGTATCCATTGATTCGCATAGCATATTTCTTTCTTGCATGACAGCCTAATATACAAAATTGCCTTATCTAATTTACATGATGTTCTTTATTCTATTAGACACAGCGTGTGTTAACTTGCTATAGGTTATACTTTGCTGAATCGTCGTATTCACAGTTGTTTTTGGTGTTGCAGGCCTAGATCCCCCTGCCGAACCCTCGCCGGTCGGCCAGACTCCAGACGAGACCCCAGAGGCCCCATCAGGCCTAGAGGAGTGGATGTGATCACTCCACGGGAGAGCGTTCTTGGCATGCATAACATTGGAGTCTTGTTTTGAGGATTTTTCATGCGTGTATCTGTCACGATATGTCATAACTGTATATATTCTTTTGTTCCTTTTGTAATACCTTCATATGTAATTATGTCAGTTCTTTCTTCGTACTCTCTTTTGCACTGTTAGCTTGATGTTTCTGATATTTACAGCTTCCGCGTACATGTTTGGCACGTGTGAATGTTTCCTTGTGCGTGTGCATTTAGACTCGGTCTACGTGTACAGGCACGGGAGTACGTGTGTCACTAGGTTTGACTGATACTGATTGACGTGCATCATACCACATGACTGATTTTATTAGTCTGGCTCTACTCGGCCTCAGCCTTAGGATACTCGATGGGGTTGACTTTAGCGTAGACTGCTTGTTACCTCTGCAGAGTGCTACTGTCCTGTGATTCAGGACCTTGGGAACCAGAGACCAATGCGTACCCTGGCCCGGTCGATAGTATTCTCCTACTGATTGTTCACGAAAGGGAGAATATGGCAAATGTAGTAGCCACCTAGCCAGTTTATCTGTTTCATGATTCTGATAGCATGTTTATTCATATACACACTGCCTAGCATACGATTCATGAACTCTAAGCAATGATAATTGTTTTTAATTCTACTAGATACAACATGTGTTAACTTAGTGTTGCTTATATTTTGCTAAGTCATCGTACTCATCAGTTGTTCTTGGTGTTGCAGGCTCAGATCCCTCTCCCGACCCCTCGTCGGTCGGCCAGACTGCAGGAGATACACACGAGGCCCAGTCTGGGCTAGAGGAGTGGATTTAATCCATTCCTTAGAGAGCGGTTGGCATCACATCAGTCCTTGCTTGCATATGTGGAGTCTGAATGATTTTGTACTCAGGGTTTTGGGTCTCATTTGTATTTTGATTTTACATGACTGTTCCCCTATTTTGTTGTACATTCTGTCTATACGTGATATATTTTGCAGTTGTTATATTTCTTTTGTGTATCCTTTGTATGCAATGATACTTAAGCTTTCGCGTACTTTGTGCTTGCACGTGTGGAGATCCCTTGTGTGTGTAGACTTGGACTAGGTCTAGGTGTGTGCGCATGGGAGTACGTATGTCATTGGTTAGGTTTTTACTAACCCCCGATTTTCTGGGCTCGGGTTGTGACAATAGGTTTGCGTCACTTGAGGAGATGGAGCAGAACTCTCAGCTGATCATCTTGAGTTTTCATTGTAGATGAAGGAGAAGGTGATTTTCTTAGAGACCCAGATTGCCAGGACTGTGGAGCTACTTGAAAGACTTTTTTCTGGTGGAAGGTGTGATCCTGGGGCTAGCACATCGATGGCACCTCCACCACCTTAGTCCACTATAAAATCCTAGTGTTGTGGTGAATGCTTATTATTGATGACTGTTTGTGTTTTTTGGTTTGGAACTTGCTTGTTCTACATTACAATCATCTTCAATTAAAATTGAAAGATTTGAAGAGAAAACTTTTAAGCTTGAAAATTTGGTCCTCACCCTATTCACCACCCACCCCCCCCCCCCCCCCCCTTGGCCTTTCAAATTGCATCAGGTAGTTGTTGCGCTCAAATGTTATGGATGAAACAAATGCTGATGGATTCTAGGATTAATCAAGACATGATGAGCATATATTGTGACAATACAAGTGCAATTAATTTTTTGAAAGAATCCCGTTCAGCATTCACACACCAAACACATTGTAATTAGTGACCACTTCATCAGAGAATTAGTGGAAGAGAAAACCTTAATGTTAGAATATATTTCCACTAAAAATCAGCTTGTGGATATCATGACTAAACCATTGGATGCAACAAAATTTGAAAAATGAAGAACATTTATTGTTGTGTATGTTTAATTGAATAAATATATGTTTTTAGTGTAGATATCATATTATTATTGTTTGCACTGTGACTTTTTTTGTTTTGTTTTGTTTTTTTTTTTTTTTTTGTCAAAAATTTTCCTGTGTTGTCTCACCACTGTTGGTGCACCATTAATGCCTATTGGCCCACCGAAAGTCGAAACGACGGTTTCTAAAATCCACAATCAGGTTTTCCCAGGCGCATTCTGTTTTTCTTCTTCCTTTTCCCTACGACTGCCAGAGATCCCATTTGGTCTATTGGTCTCCTTGGCTTCCTGAGGTAATTTTTCACATTCCTGTGTGTACTTTGATCATTCAAAGGATCGATTTTCAATTTCTCTCTATCTATTCTTTGTGTTCATTGTTCGGCCGACCCTATTCACTTTGGATTCATCTCAGTTTGGAGATTTTTCAGCTTCTTTGGATTGATCATCAATGTTTATGGGATTTCTAACTGTTTACTAGGCAGTTTTGTAATCCATCATCTCTGTTCTTCCATCACTACAATCAGCCAAGACTGTTTGTGCGCTATTTCATTCTAACTTGTCTTGATTTGGGGGATTCCTCACTGTTTTGAGTGATTTTGGGATTTATCCTCTGATCTTGATTAAATATCTAGATTTTCTGATCAATTTTTGTCATCCCTGGAGTAGTTCTCCTCTTGGCTTATTCTAGTGTGCACTTATTTTGTGTATTGCTATGTTCGTGTTATCCTGTCATTCTTAATATATAGCTAGGACCAAGAGGCAGCTCCCCCACTGTCACACCCTGAGAGTCCAACCTGGATCCCCATTGCACCCCCGGGGAGCGACTTTTGAGGCCAATTAAAAATCTCCATTTATCTTGTGGTTTATGGCCCGAACTAAGGTAGAAATAGAAAATCCCTATTATAGAATGTTGATCAGGCATTCAGTATCATAACAAGGCTTTCCTTTTCATAGCACCTAATTAGATGGTATACAACATGCACATTCTACAGAGCTAGGTTGAGTACTATTCCACACCACCCCCCTCCTAGGGTTCGGATACTAGACTTTCAAGTTGTATCAGAGCCTTGGTGCTCAATTTGATAGGTGCAAAAACCTTGAGTTCGACCTCTAGAGAATTTTCTAGGTGGTTAGTTTGTTGTCTTAACCATTTGCTAGAAAATTCCCTTCTTTAAAATAGAAAATTAAAAGGATTTTGAAATTGAAGATGTAGAGTTAGAAGAAGAAGTAGTTAATGAAGATGCTTTGATTGAATTACTTGTAAAACAACAAGCTATTTGTGAAAACTTAGATAAGGAAAAGAAATATTTAGTTGAAGAATAAAAGTGTGTCAAAGGTCAATTAAAAAACACAAAGAGCTTAGAAAAGGATCAAAATGAATCTAACATAATTAAGAAACAAGAAACAGAAATTCAAAACTTGAAAAGGTTAAAACAAAAGAAGACTCCCTAGCCAATGAACTAAAATTAGTTAAACTCAATACTGGCAAAAAAGTTGAGGGAGTTGAAACTAAAGAAGTTTTGAATGTAAGAGAAGAAAAATAAAAGGAATTTTTTAATTTGAAAAAAGCTAACTTAGCCCTGTCCTCAGAGGTATCTCAGCTAAAGACATATAAAGAAAATTTTAAACATAAATTTACACAATGAGAAGAAAGACTAGAAAAACTTTTAAAAATAGAAAAGCCTAATGGTGATCGAATAGGTTTAGGCTATGATAAAAATGTAAGAGAGATTCCAACACTTCCACTATATTTGTGAGAAGTGAGACCAGTCCCACCTCAGCCCCACAACAAGGTATTACATCAGTCACATGCTATTATTGTGGTGGCAATGGGCATTTTGGATTTGAATGCAAACTAAGAAGAAAAATAAATAAAAGGCCCTTGAACTTGCATAATAACGGAAAATTAAACCCCAAAGCTAAAAACTCCAAGAGGCCTAAACAAAATAATACTCATCAAACGGGGTTCATTCACAATAAAGGTCAAAAAATTCATAATCCACCAAATTTGGAAAATCAAGTAAAATACTTACTAAAAAAGGTGGAACAATTAAAGCTTCTAAAGAACAAAAGAGAAGAAGCTAAAAGTTTTGCTCAAAGAAGAAAAGCATATGGTCCATCATTTCCTAAAAGGCACTTCCACCAATCAAAACATAAAATGGGAAATCCACAATATCATGGTGGGATCTCCAGGCAAGCTTTGCCCAAACTCTTTGCACCCCATATGTAACACTCCGACCCAACTTAATCCTAATTAGTGTCTAATTAATTGTGATATTGTTGTTAAGTGTGTTTTGGTTTTTGTTTTTCTTTGGTTTTGAGCATGGATAGGTAGTTGGGTTGAGTTTGACCTGGTTTAGGTAGTTTGAGCCCTTTTTCGTAATTTTCTATTTTGTCGAACATTGTCAATTTTACGTCATCTTGATGTCAACGCATGTATTTCGTCGAGCTCGTCAATCTTCATAATTGATTCGAATGCTAACGACTTCACTTGCTCCCGTTAGATCGCTACTTGACTCGAATTGTAAATTGTGTAAACATGTGGACTTTGTTGCAATTTTAACTCATCTTTATCTTATAAAAGACCCAACCATCGCCTCTCTCCTTCTTCAACGCTCTCTCCTGTTCTTCTCTCTCTCGTTCATCTCTCTTTCTATTTCTTTCATTTCTTCCTTGTTTAAGTGAGAAAGGGAGCAATGCACTCATCATCTTCGCATGAATTCGACGGTATGTCTTGTGTTTCGTTGTGTTTTTCCTATTTGGTCTTCCTCCTATGTCAGTTTGGTGTATGTTTGCAATGTGCTTTTGAGTTCTTGAGTGTTTGACGAGTAGAATTGTGTTTGGACGGCGGAGTGAGCCCAAAACAATGACTCCTGTGTGTGATTTCCATTTGAGGCAAGTATAAGCACAAGTAGCTTGAACACTTATTGGTAATGCTTTGATTCTGTGTATTTTTACTCTTCTTGTATGGATCATTGATGTACAGCCCTATTGAGTAAGTTTTGTTCTTATTTGCTTAATTCAGTTGAGAAGTAGCCATTTCTGTACTTCTGTAACTGTTTCAGAAAATCGACCCAACGCACTCACGGTTAAGCCGTGAACTGTGCTACGGTTAAGCCGTAAAATACTCTACGGCTAAGCCGTAAGCCCAAGCCATGACCTAACCGTAGATCAATACAGGGTGACACCTGAAATAACTGAGAGTTGGCAAATCTGCTGCTCTTCTACGGTCAAGCTACGGCTAGGTCGTGCATTGGCCTACGGCTAAGCCGTGACCTCGCCGTGGCCAATCCATAGAGCAAAGCAAGGCTAAGCCGTATACCCAGTGAAAATGACTAAATGGGATAGGTTCATATTGAGACCTTATAGGGCCTTCGAGATAGAATGTAGGTAACTCACCTTGCCCAATGGAATCTATATATTGCATGAATGATCCTTCGGGCTGTGATTCATTCATGTGTGTTGTCCAACTGTTAATCGCCTTCCCATGGGTGTTGGTTTAAGGGACTTTGGTAAACTTTTATAATAAGATGCAACATTCCTCGATTGAACAACTGTATATATCAAATACCTTAAAACTACATCAGCATGCACGGTTAACAACACTGGACAACTAGGTTAGGATTGGCTTTTAATTGACCTTGATTCCTCAAGTTAATCTGAATTGCACTGCATCTTGATTTCGGTTTTTGCCCTCTTACGCGTTCTGTGCTGGACCTCTCAAATCTGTGGGAAATGTAGTAGCATCCCCAGAACGAAGCCTGGGCAGGAATAATCCACTACTGTGTATTCGTTATTCGTAACCATTCATCAGTGCTTTTTCACATTGGCTCTTCGTATTGAGTATCAGTACGTGATGCACTTACTATTGTTTCGTTTGTTATGATAGCTTGTGATTGTGATCAGTGATCTGTATGTGAGATTGATTGATGTGCATCATATAATTTGATTGAGATTGTCTATATATGGCACTACTTAGCCTCAGCCTCAGGATACCCGACGGGGTTGACTTTGGCATAGTGTGTGACCGCCTCTGCAGAGTGCTTTTGTCCTAGGATTCCGAACCCTGGGAACTGGAGACCCATTCGTACCCTGGTCCGGTCGATGGTGTTCTCATATCGATTGCTCTCGAAAGGGAGAATATGGCAAATGTAGTAGCCACTTTGACAGTTTATCTGTGTATGATTCTGATAGCATACTTATTCATATACACTATGATGATTCTGATAGCATACTTATTCATATGCACTATTTGCCTAGTATACGGACATAATCGCTATGGATCTTTGCATATTACTACTTTTGCTCATTGATAGACACAATTCGTGTTATCTTCTTGTGGCTTATATTTTGCTAAGTCATTGTACTTATGAGTTGTTCTTGGTGTTACAGGCTCAAATCTCTCTCCCGATCCTGCGTCGGTCGACCCGACTCCAGGAGAGACACGTGAGGCCCCCCTCCGGCCTAGAGGAGTGGACTTGATCCATTCTTCTAAGAGCAGTTTGCATCATTTTGTTTTCCATCCATTGGTGTCTTAACTTATCTGGGGGTTTTCTATGGACTGTATTTTGGGTTTTGGTTTATACCTGTATTTTGAATTTATGGACTAGTCCCTCTATGTTGTTGTATATCGCTGTTAATCAGTTTAATCTTTTGTAATCATCGTGTCTTTTATTATCTTGTGGTATGCCATGATACTTACAGCTTCCGCGTACACTTGCTTGCACGTGTGATTGATCCCTTGTGTGTGTACACTTGGATGAGGTCTAGGTGTGCATGCACGGAAGTACGTGTGTCATTGTTTAGGTTTTCTCTAACCCCCGATTTCTGGGCTCGGGTTGTGACACCATAGACCATGGGTGTCCAAACTTGTAGGACACAAATTCTTTTCCACTCTGGTCCGAAATGGAATTCTAGAGGAAAAACCCAACCTAGGCCCTTGAGAGAGATAAAAAATCAATTTTGGTAATTTAGTTAAATTCTTTGATGATGCACTTGAATGATTGAGCTTGTTGTGGTATATTCTTTCCTAGATCTATTCAAGTGATGGGTTATTTGAATTTGTAAGGTTTTCCATTCAAGTTTGTTTAATCATTTGATGATTGAATAAATATATTTTGAAAAATATGCCAAATATGCAAAATGTGTTTTTCAAAGTCATATCATACATGCATTTGCATAAATCATGCATGAGTGGATCAAAGAGAGTAAAGGGCTCCTGATGAAAATGATGCTGCTAAGAATTCCCCAAACCTGGTCGACAGTTTTTTCTCCGAATGAACCGTTTTTAGATTTTGAAAAACGATTGACAGTCTGATGGGAAGTGGTCGACCATTTCGAAGTTTATATAAATTGCCTCAACTGCAACATTCACATTCCAGACTGTTCTTCTTCTTTCTCCTTGTCGACGCCGTGCCTCACCCGCGCCCCACCTCTCCTTCAACTCGTTTTGAGCCTCCTCTTATAGTAAAAGCTTTGCATCTCATCTCCTTTGGAAGATCAATTGTGTTTCTTCACCTCGGTTCATCTTCTTCTTCGGTAAATCTCTTAACCAAGACTTTTATTTTCTTCAATCACTCTCTAAATCACTTATTTTGTGTTTTATTAGTTCAAAACCTATTAGAGGTAGTTTAGTTTTGCCCTTGCGACCTTCTTTGAGGTTTTTTTTTAGATGTTTTAGTGCTTCCTTCAAAAATCCCTCTTTTGGTCGAAGTTCCTGCAACCAAGTTTAGAATGGTCATAGAATGTTACAACAGTCGACTGTTCCAATCGACTCCTTTCGACCATTTGACTAAAGTCAAACCTTGTTTTATTTGTAAACCTTCTTTGAATTCATGGGTCCAATACTTAGGGGAGGACCTTGTAGGAAACAAACAACAAAAAGAACTAGGCTCAACCCCCCTCCCTCTCCAGAACACGAGGATGCACCTCATGTGTCTCCTCCTCGACCCAAACCTGATGATCCTTCTCTCTACAATGCACTGAAACTCTCCCCATGGATTTATGGTAGGAGAGAGCCCTTGAGGGTGGTCAGAAATGATAAATTTGATAAAAACATCCATAATATATGAAAGAAGGGCCCTAGAAAAAGAAGTAGGAGATTACTCAAGCCCATTATGAGCTATTGGATGGGAGAACCTCATCCACTAGGGTAGAGACTCCTACCCATCAGTGGTGAGAAAATGTACCAGGCCATTGTTGAGGCCAATTATGGAGAAGAAAACTTGTTTACTATTAGATTTTCTGATCAGGATGTAATAGTCATTCCCAGCATGATATTCAGGATTATCAGGGTACCCATGACGGAGGATGGGTTAAAGTATGTAGGTGCCCCTAACAACCTAGAAGGCAGGATGAGGGCCACCAAAGATGTATGTGGGAAAGATGTAATGTGGAGAGATGGAAACATCATTAGTAACTCCAACCTACTCCTCATTTTTTGAGTCCTTCACCTGTTGTTTATTTATAGTAACTCTGCTAATTTTTGCTGCCGGTCCCAAGTCCGGGTAAAGGAGGAGGGTTGCATTAGGTAGGTGACAGCCAGCGTAAAACTTTGTCACAACCCAAACATGAATTTTGAGAGAACGGAGAAATAGAATTCATGTAGCCGACCCCAACATGGTTGGGATAAGGCTTTGATGATGATGATGATGATGATGATGACCTGTTATTTATTCATAGTGCCTATCCTCGCCAGGGAACAGGACTAAGCTGACTCCTAGAATGGAAAACGTTTTGGCTTATGTAGCTAGGGCGACTAGGATCTGTTTGCCTATCTACATCACCTATTTTCCTGCTCATTTCTTTCGAAAACCTGGGGCACATGGTCTTCCTTCCGGTCACCTCATGACTGCACTTGCTTACTTTCATGGTGTCCGTCTTCCTACCTCATCCTATTCCCATTTGTTCCACCTCCATATCCAAAATGCACCTCAGAGAGCAGGACGGGGCACAGGCTCATGATGAGGAGGCTGGACTACAGGGTGAGTTACCATTAGTAAGACCTAGGGCTAGGAGTTTCAGACATGCAATAGGGCCATCTTTAGAGGGACCCTCTTCTCTAGAGCATCACCCTCCACAGGCACCATCAAGAAAGCCCCGGGGCACCTTACAGGATAGGCGCTTTACATTAGAGGTGATGATGCAGTAGATATGGGCAGATTTTGAAGAGTTTGTTTCAGAGGTTAGGGGAGGCTATCCTTCTTGGATAGACAATCAGCTAGGACTGTGGATGCTTCAGAGGTTAGGGAAGGCTATCCTTCTTGGATAGACAGTCAGCTAGGACTGTGGAGCTATTAGAGTAGCTACCCTCCGGTGGTAGGAGAGACCCTAGAGTAGGCACTTCATCTGCTCCTCCACCACGACAGGCCACACCGTCTTTGAGCACACCTCTAACTTCACCAGATCCTGAGAGCCCCTTTGATGACCCAGAGCGGACTCCGTAGCATCATCATGTTTTCGACTCTTTTGACATTACTATTGGTTCATTTTGATGGGATGGCATTCTCTTGACTTTCATATCTTTTATGATTTGGATATATATATATATATTGGATACTACATCATGTGGATGTTTTCCTTGGTATGGATATTTTTATATAAATGATTATGTTTTTTATTTCATTTCTCTTTGTACTACTGTGTGGCTTGAATGGTGAAAGGTGAAATGATTGATTATAGATCCTTCTTGTTGGATGGGAATCACCTTGTCAAATGGTGATTATTTTCATTGCAGGTCACTGGAATAATGAGGGGAATTAAAATGTGTTGATTACATAGTTGTATTTATTATGAAATGTTGATATCTGTTTGAAGCCTAAGTTGTGTGAACGTTAAAGGATGATGTATGAATGAGATGGAACATGTTTACAGGACTTGGAGTATAATAAATGTTGTGGAAAAATGAATTTTGTGTAGTCAGGAATTTGTCAAATCTTGACAAAATAGGGGAGATGCTGCCGAAATATCTCTAGAATTTATGGATATTCTAGTTAAACCCCACTACTTAAAAGTTCTGGAAAACAAAGGCTGAGACTGGTGTGAACAAACCTTGTAAATTTGATTGATATCCAATTTTAGACCTTATGCAGCATGTCAATTCAGTACATAGGGAGTATAGACTCCATTTAAGCAACCCTCGATTCAAAGTCAAATTAGTACATAGGAACTCCTTGGTGAATTTAAATCTGAGCCACGTTGCTCTATCCATACGGGTTGAAATCGAATTTAATAATCAAACAATTTTGAATTTCTCCTCATTACTCTTTAGTGGCATATCCTTTGTCGAATTTGTGACAAAAAGGGGAAGAAAATTGGAGAGTTAATTGAAGCAAAAGAATATTTGACAAAAAGCGAAGAAACAGAAAGGGAGAGAAAATTACAAATATAATGAATTTAGGGGGAGCTATGGTGAAATATGCACTCAAGAGGAGCTATGGTGAAATATGCACTCAAGACTTACTTTCACCATTGGATGTTTTTAGTTGGATTAACAAGTCGGGGGAAGTTTTCAAATTCCCACCAGCATGTGTACTCTTGTGTTAATAATAGGTAAATTTATGAAAAAGAGCATGTTCCCTAGGGGAGTAGTTTAGATGGTTGTTTTTATCAATTGTATTCATTGTATTTTGTTATGAAGCTCGAATGTATTGTCTTTTTGGAATGTAATTTGTAGAATACTAGCAACAAAGGCCCATGCTAAGTCCGGGCCCAAAACAAAAATAATAATAAAAAATATTATTTATATCAAAGTCCATCACAATTTTCCTCTTTCTGATAACTTTTTGATATTTAGTATTTTAATGATGATTTTTAGAGAGATATCAGTGTCCATCTTTTGCTACCTTATTGATAAAGAAATAAAATAGTTGTGCCGTGATATTTGTTTCAAAAAAAAATGATAGGATCTACATTTATTTAGCTATATTTCTAAAAATAAGGATTATCATTGTTATTTAGTGGCCTTTTCTAATTGAAGAGTAAATTAAGAGACCGTATTAATGCTACAGTGGACTTATTTGATAGTTTTATCAAATTATATAAGAGAGGATAAAGGAAATAAAGAAAAGAAAAGCATAGATTTTGTTAACTAATAAAGCATGATGAACTTATATATATTATATATATATAACTTGTATGGGCTCTCCTTCCCATGACTTCTTCTCCCAATTTGTGTGGGCTTTTTTGGGTCCACAGCCTCCCAGGGTAGGGTACAAAAATAATCATATAAAAAGGCAGAGATGAAAAAAATTAATAGAATTAGATATCTTTTATTTCATCTTGATATAAAAACTATAAACTCGCACCTATAAAAGCTTTGTAAATAGAAAAAATGTATGGGTTGAAATCACCAATAAAAAAGAAAGAAAATCAGATGGAAGCAAAAGGTTAAAAACTATAGCATTCAAAAATGAAAAAAGAAAAAGGAAAAAGGAAAAGAAGAAAACACTATATCCCGTTGGAGCTCAATCTATTAAGGACATAATGTGGGGCGTTGTATAAATTGAATTGATGTGGGCGAGATTTTAAGGGTATTTTGAATTTTGAACAAAAAACTGTGGGTGCATTAATATTGTCAATTACTTGTGGGTAAGGGGAATAAAATGAAGTAGAGATTTCAGTGATTTCTACTTTGTGCCATTTTGTAGAAGCTGACATGACACTCCAGAAAAAAAATTAACAAATGATTCTAAGCTGGGGGCCAAAATTGAAATTTTAAGAATTATATGAAAGGAATTAAATTAGTATGGATTATGAGTTGAAGAACCGATGAGATTTAAGAACTATTTTAAAAAAATGGATAGAGGGTCTAGGGATGAGGAATAGAGTTTTTAGGGGATGAGAAAGAGGTTTTGAAATTGTGGGAGAGAGATTTTGGGGTGGCTTCGTTGATGAAGGGGAGATTTTAGGGAAGCCACGCCACGTGTAATTTCTTGAAATATTGACGTTGCTCTTTACAAAAAAAGAAAAATAAGAGGTGCTAATGTGGCACCCCTCATAGGCCTCCATTTTTAGAATTGTAATATATATAAAGGTTTTCTCATGAAATTACCAACGGGGAGATTTTGTCGTGCCCCGTGAGTCCAACCTATTGGACCCCCAGGGAGCGATTTTTGAGGCCAATTAAAAATTTTCCATTGTTGCGTAATTCATGGCCCGAATTAAGTAGAATAGAAAATCAGTATTAGATTAAGAATGTTGATCCGGCATTTTGCATCACAACAAGGCTTTCCTTTTTGTAGCACCTAATCAAATGGTAAAATCACATGCACACTTTACAAAGCTAGGTTGAGTACTAGAGGAGTTAAGTTCCCTTTTCACATTAATATTTTCAACCAAAATAGTTAATACATAATTACCACGGGGCATCCCCCGGAAACTATCAAAAATCAAAATAACAAAAGATCACATTGTCAAGGCACTCCTACACGTAGTCTCAACCAAATGGACCTCTCAAGCTAGGTCCCCTGTCGTCCGCTTAACCTCCTCTATAAAGAACCCATCCTACGGGTCCTCCGGTCCCACTTGGGCTCTACCTACAACTCCACCTAAGCACCAAGAATACAAGGTCAGACCATAGTCCGGCAAGTGGATGTAAGCTACATGATGCATGTATGCAGTGGAGCAATGATAAATCAAACATATAATAGTATACGTGGAAAGATTTATACCCAATTATGGGTCACTTGTTCATACAGAACTGTAGCCCAACCACAGGCATAATATTATTTGCTTTGGTTAGCCTGCTCAGGCCGCGACCTCACTGTTTTATTCCTCCCCCCTAGCTGCAGCGCAGGAGAGCATTTAAATTCCCAATTAATAGTTGGTCAGCCTCCTCAGGCCCCGACCTCACGGTTTTGTTTCTCCCCCCTAGCTCTAGGCACAGGAGAACATTTAAATTCCCAATTAAAGGTTAGGCTGTAGCTTAACACTTGGGTCATGCCATCATATTAAACGTCACAATATATATATATATATATACACAGTATTCATATGGGAATTAGACATCATTCTCATTATCATAGGGTGGAATTACCTCAGTATCCAGTAACCGCACTATCCAACACAGCTTTGTGGGGTATCAGGATTTCAATGTCATTAACCTTGTGCTTCTAAAGGTAAAACACCCTAATCAACCCACATTTCTCACTTGGTTAGTGTAGCTATTGGGGTGTTCTTATTCATGACTAATTTAGCATCTTCACCTATTTTTAATCTCATCATCCTCTCCTTGCCATCAAAGCGTGAGTTATTCCAAAGTTCCAATGCCGTTTGATGAGGATGTATAGTCCTCTAACCCTCTACTGGCCAAGCATTAGGAAGAGAAACACATATTCCCGCAATGCCTCTCAAACTTCACATTATAACCCTCGCGTAAATTTCAAGGCTTAGTGTTCTAGGGTAAAGGTTTAACCCCTTGGTCCATACCCTATTTGCCCTTTTTCCAGCCATATATGAATTATAATTCCCAGTCAGAAACGATCGATTGATTCCCAAAAACGGTCGGTCAGATTCCCAAAAACGGTCGATCGTTTCGGCCCAGCACTGTCAGTCAGGAAAATGTTTCAATTCTGTAGCTGCAGCCTTTTTTTTTATAGCGGTTGACCGTTGTTTTGTCAGTTAGGTTTTCCTTCATCTCTGATATTGTGACCGTGTAAGAACGGTTCCAGCCGTCCTGCGACCGTTTGCAAGGCAGTCGACAGTTCGTTACAACTGTCAACCGTTTTGCTTCAGAAACTCATCCCGAAACTGGGTTTCCTTGTTCCCCCTTTCCAAACTTAACTCCTATCCTTCCATTCCTTCTCCTAACCACCTATGGTTCTCCGTTTAGGTCCAACATCATCAATAACACCTACAACTAGTGATCCCACCCCCCAAATCCCACATTTAATCAACATACCCACCATTAAAATGTCATCATCTTCCCCAAATCACCATTGGGTTTAATCACCTGCAACCACAATATTTACTGCACATATACACAGAATAACACCGACAAACATCCATAGCATCATTATATCACACATGCACTTGCCTTAAATGAAAATGGATGAAACCCTATTCAAGAAAATCTCCAAATTTGGGGATTCCACATATCCAAGCTTCCCACTTCAAAATCGACCAAGGAAATCCTTTCCACAACGCACAAAAAGAGAGGAAATCACCGTTACACATGCATGCAAGAACTCCAACCGTCAAAATCGGGTTTCCATGGAATTTTGGGGATAAAATCTCACCTTGATGGAAGGAAAAATGGTATCCAAAGGTTGACGAAGATGAGGAAAAAGACTTTGGAACCTCCAATGAGATGAAGCCCTACCTTATTGCCGTCGATTTGTTAGAGGAGAAGAGAGGAAGAAGAGGGTTTTTGCCAAAGAAAGAGGAATGGAGATGCCTGGCACGATGGAAGAAAAGAATGAGAGGAAATGGGCTTTTTGAGTTGGGTAGGGTTCTATTATTTACCAAAATGCCATCTCCCTTGGAAATTTGCATTTGGCCCTAAAACCTTCCATGTAAACTCATCTTGCATGCTTGTGACTTTTGAATTCTATCCTCTTAGTGTGGAACCCATAAACGTTAGGCTACCCATAGACCCACTTCCCTTGGCAACCACACACCAAAACACAGCTTAATTAAGCTAGTCACGGTAATTAGGGCCATGATCTCACATCTTTTGACTCCTAAAAGGACATTTGGTCCTCCAAATGTCACTCCAGCTCTCAATAACCAAATCATACCTCAGCAAAAAGCTGTGGGTACTGTTGTTGAACCTGCTCTTTCAATTTCCCAGTGGCTTCATCAGGGCTATGGTTTTGCCACTGTAGTTTCACCTACTGAATTACCATGTTCTTCAAAACCTGTTCCCAAGTGTCTATAATCGCAACGGGCTGTTCAACATACGTTGCATCTTCTCTAACCCTGAGAACATCATGCGGAATCACATGTGAAGGATCTACCACATACTTCTTGAGCATAGAGATATGGAAAATTGGATGAATTCCAGTAACTTTTTAGCCAACTTCCCTTTTTGTCCAAATCGAAGAGTACCACGCATCCGGGATACCTTCAAAAACACATAATCTTCCAATTGGAATTGTAATTCTCTACGCCCTTGATCTGCATAGCTTTTCTGAGGACTTCTAGCTATCTGTAACCTTCCCCGAATCAACTTCACCATCTCACTTGTATCACTGACCATCGATGGTCTGTAGAAACTTTGTACACCTACTTCTTCCCAACATAACAGGGTCCTACACTTTCGATCGTAGAGTGCTTCATACGGCGCCATGCCAATACTCGAATGATAACTGTTGTTGTATGCAAACTCACATAAAGCCAAATGATCATCCCAGTTCTTCTTAAAATCAAGCACACAAGCTCTAAGCATGTCCTCAAGTGTCTGCATAGCGTGCTCTGAGTAACCATCAGTCTGTGGATGATAGGCCGTCCTAAAATTCAATGTAGTGCCTAATGCGGTCTGCAATGCTTTCAAAATTGTGACCGAAACCTACTGTCTCGATCGGACGTAATGGAGAGTGGGGCACCATGCAATCTTACAATCTCTGAGATGTACGGTTCTGCAATTTAGCCATATTGATCTCTATATGAAAGGGGAGGAAATGGGCTGATTTGGTGAGTCTGTCCATAATCACCCATATACCATTGTGAGATCTATTAGTAAAGGGTAGACCAATAACAAAGTCCACAATGATGTGATCCCCTGTAACACTCCGACCCAATTTGATCCGGATTAGTGGGTAAGTGCGTGTGATTTTATCGTTAAGTGTGTTTTGATTTTGTTTTTCTTTGGCTTTGAGTCGTAGAGAGATCGTTTGGGTTGAGTTGACTTGGTTTAGGTAATTCGAGCCCTTTTTCGTAATTTTGGCTTTTGATTGACTTTGTCAGTTTTGCGTCATGCTGACGTCATCGCGTGTCTTTCGTTGAGCCTGTCGATCTTCGTAGCTGTCTTGGATCCAAAGGATTTCGTTTGCTCTTGTTGGACCGTCAGTTGACTCAAACTGATAATTGTGTTAGCTGTTTGGACTTGTTTGCAATTTGGACTCATTTTAAGTTATAAATATCTTACCAACTCCTTTCTTTCTCTCTCGACCGTTCTCTGTCTCTCTCAGTCGTCTCTCTCTCGTTCAGCTCTTCTCTCTCACTCCTTTTCCTTCCTGTTTGTTGCACGTGAGGGAGAGAGGAGCCAAGTTGTGTGTGTTTCCCGGTGGACTGAGCCAAGCAACGGTCGTGTGCGTGTGATTTTCGTCTGTGAGGCAAGTATAAGCCCAAGTAGTATGAACACCGATTGATATTGATTTGATTGTTGTGTTTTTATTCTTCAGTGTGTTTCTCAGTGTTAGACAGCCCTATTGAACCCATTTTGCTGTTATTTTCCTGTTTTTGGTTGAAAGACTCATTTTCTGTGTGTCTGTAACCATTCCAGAAAAATGACTCCGTGCACTCACGGCTACACCGTGAAATGTGCTACGGCTAAGCCGTGAAATGGCTTACGGCTAAGCCGAGACCCAGCCGTAACCCTGACCGTAGAATAGTACAGACTGATATCTGAAAATAACTGAGAGTTGGCAAAATGCCATTCTTCTACGGCCCAGCTTGATCTAAGCCGTATATTGTCTTACGGCTAAGCCGTGGACCAGGATACGGCTGCGCCGTAGAGTAAAATACGGTTGAGCCGTAAATCCGGATGAGCATTTTGGGAACCTCGGTTCAGCCGCAGTGCATATTACGGCTAAGCCGTAAGATGCCTCGGCTAAGCCGTAAGGTCACCCACGGCTACACCGTAAGATGCCAGAGAAAGGATAAAAGGACTAGGTTTAAGAAAGAGACCGTTATGACTTTCATGTTAGAATGTAGCTAACCTGAACATGCCCAATGGAATGTTTGAATGACATGAATGATCTCGAGGGCTGCGAATCATTCATGCCCATTATCCAGTTGTTTAGCACCTCCCCATGGGTGTTGGTTTAAGGGACTTCGGTGCACATTCCAGACACTGCAACACTAGACAAGGGTGCATCGGACAACTTAAAACTACATCAACATGCACGGTTAGAAACACTGGATAATTAGGTTAGGACTGGCTTGTAATTGACCTTGATTCGTAAAAGTACTCTGATTTGTGCAGCATATTGACTTCGGTTATGCCCTCTTATGTGTTCTGCGCTGGACCTCTCGATTCTGTGGGAAATGCAGCAACCCCAGAGCGAAGCCCGGGCGGGACCATTCTATTATTGTGTTTGTATCATTGCTCCACTGGAGTACTTGAGTCAGAGATCAAGTATTGTTTAATTGCATTCAGTATCTTCCGTTATTGCTTAATTTCATTCAGTATCTTCCGTTATTGCTTAATTGCATTCAGTATCAGTATCAGTATATGTGATGCACTTTATATGGTTTGTATAGTGTGATATATGAGATCTGTATGTGGTATGATATGATCGATTGATTGAGGTGCATCATCCGATTTGATTGTGATTGGTATCTGGCACTACTGAGCCTCAGCCTTAGGATACCCGACGGGGTTGACTTTGGTTTAGTTTATGTGTTAGCCTCTGCAGAGTGTTTTGTCCTGGGACTCCGGACCCCGGGAACTAGAGACCCATGCGTACCCTGGCCCGGTCGCTGGTGTTCTCATTCCGACTGCTCTCGAAAGGGAGAATATGGCCAATGTAGTAGCCACTTTGACTGTTATCTGTTTATGATTCTGTTAGCATGCTTATTCGTTTGCATATTTGCTTAGTGTACGAACATGATTTCTATGGATCTTGCACTGTGACTATTACTCATGATTAGACACAATTCGTGTTATCTTCTTGTGGCTTATATTTTGCTAAGTCGTCGTACTTATGAGTTGTCTTTGTGTGTTGCAGGTTCAGATCCCTCTCCCGATCCTGCGTCGGTCGACCCGACTCCAGGAGAGGCTCGCGAGGCCCCCTCCAGCCTAGAGGAGTGGACTTGATCCATCCTCCAGAGTACGGTTTGCATCATTTTGTTTTCCCCCATTCATTGAGTCTGAGTCTATTGAGGGGATCTTTCTGTACTTGTACCGTGGGCTTTGAGTGATATCTGTATTTTGATTTTTGATTATTGTAAGCCCGCTATACTGTCATACGTTATTGTAATTGTTCTTGTCATCAGTTAATGTTTTTGTAATCTCCTATGTCATTTTGGGTATGTTGTGATATGCCTTGATACGTACAACTTCCGCGTACAGTTGTTTGCACGTGTGAATGATCCCTTGTGTGTGTATGCTTGGACGGGGTCTAACTGTACGTGCACGGGAGTACATGTGTCATTGGTTAGACTTTCTCTGACCCCCGGTCCCTGGGCTCGGGTTGTGACATATGTATTGTATGATATCGAGCATTGTCTCTATCTTAGTTTGTAAGCATGTAGGCATATAGGACGTGGTGAGATTCCGTAGTCCAGTCTTGGACTGTTGTGCTTGGTCCCCTTGTCTTGTGAGTCTATGTGAGTTCCCTAGTGTGATAGCAGATTGACTTTTGTATTTTGCAGGCTATGGCATCGGGATCTGGAACACACAACAACAACAATCAGGGAGATAATGTGAGTGGATCAGCCGCTCCACAGCCACTTGTGAATTTTGATGAGCGTTTCTTGACCATGCTGCAGGCGATCCATTCTTTTGCAGGCACAGGTCGTTTCATTAGTAGACCGACAGAGTCAAACGCCAGTTCAGCGGCCTTAGAGCAGCAAGTGGTTTTCCAGCCTAAGGAGAGCGATCCGAATGCATTGTACGATAAATTCAGGAAACGTGGAGCCACAGAATTCTATGGAAATGAAGATGCGTTGAAGGCTGATCAGTGGCTAGAGCATACCGGGGATCTCTTCTCTACCATTGTTTGTGATGACCGACAGAAAGTTATGCTTACAGCCTCAATGTTCCGAAAGGTAGCAAAGACGTGGTGGAAGAGTGTCAGTGCAGCCTATCTGACTATGCCTAGTGAAACGGTGTGGGAGACGTTCCAGAAACAGTTTCGGAGGAAGTTCATCCCTGCTCATGTCTGGCGTGTGAAGGAGGTTGAGTTTCTGGCCTTACAGCAGCAGCAGCTGACCGTCTCAGAGTATATTCACCGATTCATCCAGTTGTCCCATTTTGCTGAGGACATGATCAATACTGAAGAGAAGAAGGTGAATCGTTTCATTACTGGTCTGCATCCAAGATACGCGAATTATGTGACTGCTTTTCAGAGACCAGCTACTTTTGACGATGCGGTCGACAGAGCACATGCTGCGGAAGCCAACCACCTAGCAGAGAGAGCTATGGACTTCAAGAGGAGCGCACCAGTAGGTTCCAAAGGACAGATTCAGAAGAAATGGAAAGGGAAGCAAGGAACTTCGAGTTTCTCGGGGAGCAGATGTGTAACACTCCGACCCAGCTTGACCTCGTTTAGCGGTTAGTTAATCTTGTTTTCGTTGCTAATCGTGTTTTGTTTGTGTTTTATTTTCGTTACGGGTCATGAATAGGTAGTTGGGTTGAGTTTGACCTGGATTAAGTAGACCAAGCCCTTTTTCGTAATTTTAGCTTTTCTAAGACATGGTCATTTTTGCATCATCTTGATGTCAACACGTGTCTTTCGTTGAGCTCGTTAACTTTCGTAACTACGTCAATTGCAACCGAGGTCGTGTGCTTCGATTGGACCTTGATTTGACTCAAACTGAAAATACATTTTTAACTTGGCCCTTATTGTACTTTGATCAACCCATTACTTATATAAACTTCATCCATCGACACCAACACATGTTCTCTCTCGTTTTCTCTCAATTCCTCACTGTGTACGTGGATTCTCTCCCTCCTTCACTTGAATTCCTCTCCTCCATCGATCAAGAGGAAGGTGGGTCTTGCATGTGAGGTGAGTGGATTTTCTTCCATTCCTCTCATCTCTTTCCCCTCTTTCTTCTCCTTCTTGTTCTTATTGGTGGGTCTGTGTTGTGAATTTCTCTCCATCCCTCATGCATGCATGTGGTTTTGCTTGTGTTAGGTTGTGTTGGATCCAAGGGCTACCATTGTGTAATTACACTTCCAATTGAGGCAAGTATAACCCTAGCTTGTGAGAACCCATGTTGGTATGCATTTGATTTGGATAGTTTTACATGAATTGATGTGGAAAAATGTATGTACAGCCCATTTAGTATATTCTTCTCCTGTCTATTGTAAATTTGCAAATTTTGATGCGTTTCCAGACATTCTGTACATGTTTCAGATTTTTTATTTCGGACAGGTACGGCTAAGCCGTATGAACCTTACTGCTCACAATCCAGAGAGGAGAAAAACCCAGTTTTCCTCTACGGCTAGGGCACGGCTAAGCCGTGGATTGCCCTACGGCTAAGCCGAAGCTCAGCCGTGGCCCAGCCGTAGATCAATACAGGGTGCATTTTCTCAATTTCTGGAATAACTGAGAGTCTGCAATTGACATACCTTCTACGGCCCAGCCACGGCTAAGCCGTAGACCACACACGGCTAAGCCGTAGCACACACACGGCTAAGCCGTATTCACACTAGACTAATGAAAGAAAAACAAGGATAGGTGTAAAGAAAAGACCGATATGGCCTTCATGATAGAATGTAGGATGCCTAGACCTGCCCAACGGAATATGATACAACGCGTGAATGATCTCGAGGGCTGCGAATCATTCATGTTCGTTATCCGGATGTTAAGCACCTCCCCATGGATGTTGGTTTAAGGGACTTCGTGCACCGCCCGATTCAGAGCAACACTAGACAACGGTGCATCGAATAACTTAAAAACTACATCATCATGCACGGTTAGAAACACCGGATAATTAGATTAGAATTGGGTTGTAACTAAAGATGATTCGATCCCACATGAATTGTTGCATAACATATTGCATTCGATCATTGATCTCAATGCTCTACATGATTATGTATGTTTCGTTACTTTCACATTGTGGTTTATTTACCTTGAGTATGCATGTATGATATGTTCACTCACAGATCTGCACGTATGATATGTTGTCACGATCTACTCAGGGTTTTCATGATTGACTCCGTATAGTCAGGCACTACTTAGCCTCAGCCTTAGGATCCCGACGGGGTGAATTTGGTATAGTTTATATGGACTTGCTGCAGTATGGATTTGTCTTGGGGAACCGGACCCTAGGAAACTGAGACCCATTGTACCCTGGCCCGGACAATGGTGTTCTTTGCATGTTATAAGATCCCTCTTTTGGGAGCATATGGTAATGTAGTAGCCACTAGTATGTACACAGCACGTGTTCATTGATTCACTTAGCATATTTCCTTCGTGCATGACAGCCTAGTATACGAAAATGCCTTCTTTAATTACATGATGTTCTTTATTCTATTAGACACAGCGTGTGTTAACTTGCTATGGTTTATACTTTGCTGAATCTTCGTATTCACAGTTGTTTTTGGTGTTGCAGGCCCAGATCCCCCTGCCGAACCCCCGCAGGTCGGCCAGGCTCCAGATGAGACCCCCGGGGCCCCATCAGGCCTAGAGGAGTGGATGTGATCACTCCACGGGAGAGCGCTCTTGGCATGCATCATTGGAGTCTTGTTCTGTGGATTTCAGACTTGTATTGGACATGGCATGTCATTATTGTATATATTCTTTTGTTCTTTTTGTAAGACTTTCATATGTAATTATGTCAGTTCGTTCTTGGTATCCTCTTCTTGCACTGTTAGCTTTATGTTTCTGATATTTACAGCTTCCGCGTACTTGCTTGACACGTGTGAATGTTCCCTTGTGCGTGTACATTTAGACTCGGTCTACGTGTGCATGCACGGGAGTACGTGTGTCATTAGGTTTGGCTTTTGTATAACCCCCGAACCCTGGGCTCGGGTTATGACAAGATGCGAGTTTTGTGGACTGGGACATCCGACGGAGAAGTGTTGGAAGAAGTCTGGAGCTTGTTTGAGTTGCGGATCCATGGAGCATAAGATAGCTCAGTGCCTGAAAGCCAGGACCTTCCAGTCCTCTAGATCTATGGGGTCATCCAAGTCTCTGAGTTCTGCAGCTTCGAATAGCCCCCAGCCGTCTTGCCAGAACCAGAAGCTACAGCGTCAGACTGCTCGCGTGTACGTAGCCTCCCATGATCATGCAGAAGATGCGAAAGTGGTGGAAGGTAAAGTTCTTATTGCACGAGCTGAAGCACATGCACTATTTGATTCGGGGTCTACGCGTTCGTATGTTGCCCCTCGTTTTGCGGAACAGTTACCGCAACCCCCTCAGCCGCTACCCTATTTGTTGGTGATGTCCACTCCGGTGGGCAAGAGAGTGGAGTGTAGTGTATACTACCCTTAGTGCGACGTGGTGATTGAAGGTCGCCAGCTGCCAGTTGATTTGATCTTGTTGTCCATGTTGGATTTCGATGTGATCCTTGGAATGGACTGGCTAGCGCGGTATCGTGCCTGTGTCAACTGTTACAACAGGACGATTTACTTCGATTTTGAGAAGGGGTTTCGTTTCGAGGGCAATCAGGAGAGATGCCCGAGGCGTGTCATCTCCGCATGCAAGGCGGATCGTTTGATACGCAGAGGTTGTGCAGGTTTTCTTGCTTTCGTTTCAGAGAAGAAGGAGGTGAAGCAGTTGGGTGAGATTCCGGTCGTACGTGAGTTCCCGGATGTATTTCCGGAGGAAGTACCCGAGTTACCCCCTGTCAGAGATGTAGAATTCGCGATTGATCTAGTACCCGGTACAGCACCTATTAGTTTAGCTCCTTATCGTATGGCCCCTGCTGAGTTACTCGAATTGCAGACGCAATTGTAAGATCTGTTGGAGAAGGGTTTCATACGGCCGAGTGTGTCACCATGGGGAGCTCCAGTGCTGTTTGTGAAGAAGAAGGACGGTACCTTACGGATGTGCATAGACTACCGGCGATTGAACAAAGTCACTATCAAGAATAAATACCCATTGCCGCGTATTGATGAGTTGTTTGACCAACTTCAAGGTGCCGCTTACTTTTCCAAGATTGATTTAAGATCGGGGTATCATCAACTCCGGGTGAAGGAAGAAGATGTTGCAAAAACTGCTTTCAGGACACGGTATGGACATTTTGAGTTCCTCGTGATGCCATTTGGATTGACCAATGCACCTGCTGCCTTTATGGCTTTGATGAACAGGATCTTTGCTCCTTTCCTGGATCGATTCGTGGTGGTCTTTATTGATGATATTCTGGTGTATTCGAAGACCCTAGAGGAGCATGTGGAACATCTACGCCGAGCCTTGCAGTTGTTGAAAGAGCATCGTTTGTATGCCAAATTTTCGAAGTGTGATTTTTGGCTCGAGCAGGTAGCTTTTCTTGGTCATACCATTTCACGAGATGGGTTGGCAGTAGATCAGACGAAAGTTGAGGCAGTGCTGAATTGGCCCAGCCCGAAGACTGTGACGGAGATACGGAGTTTTCTTGGATTGGCTGGTTATTATCGTCGATTTATCCAAGATTTTGCCAAGATTTCTGCCTCGTTGACTCGATTGACCAGGAAGAATGTTCCTTTTCTTTGGACAGACGACTGTGAGCACCATTTCCGTATGTTGAAGGAGAAGCTTACTTCAGCTCCAGTCTTGACGTTACCAGATGGGAATGAAGGATTTATGATCTACTCTGATGCTTCTCGAGTCGGTTTGGGATGTGTTTTGATGCAACATGGCAAAGTGATTGCCTATGGCTCGAGGCAACTCCGGGAGCATGAGAAGAACTATGCCACGCATGATTTAGAGTTGGCAGCCATCGTTTTTGCGTTGAAAATGTGGAGACATTATTTGTATGGCGTGAAATTTGAAGTACACTCAGATCATCATAGTCTACAGTACCTCTTCACGCAGTCTGAGTTGAATATGAGACAGCGAAGGTGGCTTGAACTGATCAAAGATTTTGATTTCCCCATCAAATACCATCCAGGGAAAGGTAATGTTGTTGCAGATGCCTTGAGTAGGAAGTCGGAGATTCTTCAGGCTTTGGATAGCCTTTATTTTGTGAGACATGCACAGCCAGTGGAAGTGCGATTGGTGGAGAATTGTTTGACACTTGCCAGCACAGTGAGCTTTCAGCCTGACATCATTCAACGTATTAAAGACCAGCAGTTTGAGGATACGATGTTGAAGCGAATTCGGGATAACATTGCGGATCGACCAGATTTTTGCTTGGAGGGTGATGTCTTGTATTTCAGGAGCAGGCTATGTGTGCCAGCAGTAGATGCTTTGAAGGAGAGTTTGATGACAGAAGCACACCATGCTCGTTATTCTATGCAACCTGGAAGTACGAAGATGTACCGAGCTCTCAAGGACAGATTCTGGTGGAATAATATAAAGAGAGAAATTGCTGGGTTTGTTGCCAGATGTTTGACTTGCCAAAAGGTGAAAGCTGACCATCAGAGACCTCCAGGTTCCTTACATCCATTGCATATTCCCCAGTGGAAATGGGAGCACATTACGATGGACTTTGTTTCAGGTCTACCCCTGACGAGCGAGAAGAATAGTGCTATTTGGGTGATCGTGGACAGATTGACGAAGACAGCCCATTTTCTTCCATTCAAGAAAGGCATGACATTTTCCGAGATGGCGAAGAAGTTCGTTGATGAGATCGTTCGACTGCATGGTACGCCTGTGTCGATTGTGTCTAATCGAGATAGCCGCTTTGTTTCTTCGTTTTGGAGAGCATTTCAGGAAGCCATGGGAACGAAGTTGAGCTTCAGTACGGCGTATCACCCGCAGACTGATGGACAGTCAGAACGAACTATTCAGACGCTGAGGACATGTTACGGGCCAGTGTACTGAATTTTGAGAAAGAATGGGATCTGCATCTCTCGTTGTGTGAGTTTGCGTATAACAATAGTTTCCACGAGAGTATTGGAATGGCACCATATGAAGCGTTGTATGGACGGAAATGTAGAAGTCCTGTTTGCTGGGAAGAAGTTGGAACAAGGAGTTTCCACGGACCGACGATCATTGCTGAGACTACAGAGAAAGTTCAGAAGGCCATTGATAATCTGAAGATTGCCCGATCGAGACAGAAGAGCTATGCAGATACGAGGAGAAGAACATTAGCATTTCAGGTTGGAGATTGGGTATTCTTGAAGGTCTCACCGATGAAAGGTACGATACGGTTCGGTCAAAAGGGCAAGTTAGCGCCAAGATATGTGGGTCCATTTGAGATCAAGAGCCGGATTGGCGATCTAGCGTACAGATTGATTCTTCCCGTAGAGTTTTTTGGAGTACATGACGTTTTCCATGTATCAATGCTTCGCAAGTATGTTCGAAACCCGACACATGTGATTCGATACGATGATATTCAGATGCAACCAAATGCGTCATACGTTGAGCGTCCGCTCCGTATTGTTGGGACCAGAGAACAGCTCTTGCGTACGAGGACTATTCGATGGGTCAATGTACTCTGGGAACATCATGGACCTGATGAAGCCACGTGGGAGTTAGAAGATCAGATGGCGCGTTAGTATCCTTACCTTTTTGCTCAGGTACGCGTTCATTCCGAGGACGGAATGATGTCTAAATGGGGAGGATGTAACACTCCGACCCAATTTGATCCAGATTAGTGGGTAAGTGCGTGTGATTTTATCGTTAAGTGTGTTTTGATTTTGTTTTTCTTTGGCTTTGAGTCGTAGAGAGATCGTTTGGGTTGAGTTGACTTGGTTTAGGTAATTCGAGCCCTTTTTCGTAATTTTGGCTTTTGATTGACTTTGTCAGTTTTGCGTCATGCTGACGTCATCGCGTGTCTTTCGTTGAGCCTGTCGATCTTCGTAGCTGTCTTGGATCCAAAGGATTTCGTTTGCTCTTGTTGGACCGTCAGTTGACTCAAACTGATAATTGTGTTAGCTGTTTGGACTTGTTTGCAATTTGGACTCATTTTAAGTTATAAATATCTTACCAACTCCTTTCTTTCTCTCTCGATCGTTCTCTGTCTCTCTCAGTCGTCTCTCTCTCGTTCAGCTCTTCTCTCTCACTCCTTTTCCTTCCTGTTTGTTGCACGTGAGGGAGAGAGGAGCCAAGTTGTGTGTGTTTCCCGGTGGACTGAGCCAAGCAACGGTCGTGTGCGTGTGATTTTCGTCTGTGAGGCAAGTATAAGCCCAAGTAGTATGAACACCGATTGATATTGATTTGATTGTTGTGTTTTTATTCTTCAGTGTGTTTCTCAGTGTTAGACAGCCCTATTGAACCCATTTTGCTGTTATTTTCCTGTTTTTGGTTGAAAGACTCATTTTCTGTGTGTCTGTAACCATTCCAGAAAAATGACTCCGTGCACTCACGGCTACACCGTGAAATGTGCTACGGCTAAGCCGTGAAATGGCTTACGGCTAAGCCGAGACCCAGCCGTAACCCTGACCGTAGAATAGTACAGACTGATATCTGAAAATAACTGAGAGTTGGCAAAATGCCATTCTTCTACGGCCCAGCTTGATCTAAGCCGTATATTGTCTTACGGCTAAGCCGTGGACCAGGATACGGCTGCGCCGTAGAGTAAAATACGGTTGAGCCGTAAATCCGGATGAGCATTTTGGGAACCTCGGTTCAGCCGCAGTGCATATTACGGCTAAGCCGTAAGATGCCTCGGCTAAGCCGTAAGGTCACCCACGGCTACACCGTAAGATGCCAGAGAAAGGATAAAAGGACTAGGTTTAAGAAAGAGACCGTTATGACTTTCATGTTAGAATGTAGCTAACCTGAACATGCCCAATGGAATGTTTGAATGACATGAATGATCTCGAGGGCTGCGAATCATTCATGCCCATTATCCAGTTGTTTAGCACCTCCCCATGGGTGTTGGTTTAAGGGACTTCGGTGCACATTCCAGACACTGCAACACTAGACAAGGGTGCATCGGACAACTTAAAACTACATCAACATGCACGGTTAGAAACACTGGATAATTAGGTTAGGACTGGCTTGTAATTGACCTTGATTCGTAAAAGTACTCTGATTTGTGCAGCATATTGACTTCGGTTATGCCCTCTTATGTGTTCTGCGCTGGACCTCTCGATTCTGTGGGAAATGCAGCAACCCCAGAGCGAAGCCCGGGCGGGACCATTTTATTATTGTGTTTGTATCATTGCTCCACTGGAGTACTTGAGTCAGAGATCAAGTATTGTTTAATTGCATTCAGTATCTTCCGTTATTGCTTAATTTCATTCAGTATCTTCCGTTATTGCTTAATTGCATTCAGTATCAGTATCAGTATATGTAATGCACTTTATATGGTTTGTATAGTGTGATATATGAGATCTGTATGTGGTATGATATGATCGATTGATTGAGGTGCATCATCCGATTTGATTGTGATTGGTATCTGGCACTACTGAGCCTCAGCCTTAGGATACCCGACGGGGTTAACTTTGGTTTAGTTTATGTGTTTGCCTCTGCAGAGTGTTTTGTCCTGGGACTCCGGACCCCGGGAACTAGAGACCCATGCGTACCCTGGCCCGGTCGCTGGTGTTCTCATTCCGACTGCTCTCGAAAGGGAGAATATGGCCAATGTAGTAGCCACTTTGACTGTTATCTGTTTATGATTCTGTTAGCATGCTTATTCGTTTGCATATTTGCTTAGTGTACGAACATGATTTCTATGGATCTTGCACTGTGACTATTACTCATGATTAGACACAATTCGTGTTATCTTCTTGTGGCTTATATTTTGCTAAGTCGTTGTACTTATGAGTTGTCTTTGTGTGTTGCAGGCTCAGATCCCTCTCCCGATCCTGCGTCGGTCGACCCGACTCCAGGAGAGGCTCGTGAGGCCCCCTCCGGCCTAGAGGAGTGGGCTTGATCCATCCTCCAGAGTACGGTTTGCATCATTTTGTTTTCCCCCATTCATTGAGTCTGAGTCTATTGAGGGGATCTTTCTGTACTTGTACCGTGGGCTTTGAGTGATATCTGTATTTTGATTTTTGATTGTTGTAAGCCCGCTATACTGTCATACGTTATTGTAATTGTTCTTGTCATCAGTTAATGTTTTTGTAATCTCCTATGTCATTTTGGGTATGTTGTGGTATGCCTTGATACGTACAGCTTCCGCGTACAGTTGTTTGCACGTGTGAATGATCCCTTGTGTGTGTATGCTTGGACGGGGTCTAAGTGTACGTGCACGGGAGTACGTATGTCATTGGTTAGACTTTCTCTGACCTCCGGTCCCTGGGCTCGGGTTGTGACATCCCCTTTCCATTCCGGGATATCCAAAGGCATTAGAAGACCTGGGGTTTCCGGTGTTTAACCTTGATTTGCTAGCAAGTGAGACATTTGGAAACGAACTCTGCAATTTCCTTTTTCATATTATTCCACCAGTAGTGCCCTTTTCGACTGTGGTATATCTTAGTGCTGCCAGGATGAATGGTGTACCGAGAGTGATGTGCCTCTGGTAAAATCTCCCTCTTCAACTCAGGTATGTTGGGTACACACAACCGATCTCTGTAGTATAGAATGCCCGTGATTAATCTGAAATCTGGTCTCCTGTCTAGTTTATCTCTAATCTTAACTAATTCAGGGTCTTCCATCTGCCTTTGTTTAATCTGAGAAATTAACTCTGGTTCCCATGACATCATGTTAGCTAACAACACTCCATCTCTAATTGGCTGAAAATAAGTATCCAAATCTCTAAAACACTTTGTCAAATGCCATTCTACCATCAAATACCCACTATAAGCGGATTTCCTGCTCAAGGCATCACCAACTGCATTGGCTTTGCCCGGATGGTACTTAAGGTCAAAATTATAATCCTTGATATACTCCATTCATCTCCGCTATCTCATGTTCATTTCCTTTTAAGAGAACAAATACTGAAGACTCTTATGGTTTGAGTGAACTTCGAATTGGGCACCGTAGAGCTAATGCCTCCATACCTTCACTGCAAACACAATGCAGCCAACTCAAGGTCATGGTAGCATATCTCTTCTTGTGGTCCTTTAGCTACGAGAACCATAAGCTATTATTTTCCCATTTTGCATCAAAACACATCCTCACCCAACTCCCGAAGCATCTGTAAAAACTACGAATCCCTCACATCCAACAGGTAAGGTCAAAAAAGGTGCAAAAGTTAACTTGTGCTTCAACTCTTGGAAACTGGCTTCACACTTTTCATCCCATAAGAAAGGAGTGTTATTCCGGGTTAATTTAGTCAACAGAGTTGCAATTGTGGAGAAGCCTTCTACAAACCGTTAGTAATAACCAGCAAGTCCAAGAAAACTACAAACTTTCGTCACTGTCTTTAGTTTATCCCAATTCAACACTGCTTCCACCTTTACTGGGTCCATTGACAACCCTTCCGTAGAAATGATGTGACCCAAGAATGTCACTTGCTTTAACCAGAATTCACATTTGCTTAACTTAGCATACAACTTGTGTTCCCTTAGAAGCTGAAGTGAAGTCCTGAGCATTAGGTATAATTTGTAATGTTTTTCATGTATGTGCATGCATACATTGGAAAAAGTTTGATTGTTATTAATTAACTTGCCTTTCTTGGTAGGCAGGGTCTATTTTCGGCTTTTCGGACTTAACATGATGAATTTTTGGCAAATATCAGTCCCGGGAAATATATTTTTATAAGAACAATCAAATGAGTTAAAGTTGCCAAAACTGACCGGGGGTGACCTATGGACTCCCTTGGGGGCTTTTGTGAGTGTGTGTGTATTGGGGGGTGGGGGGTGTCCCACCTGCTATTTTTGAGCAGCAAAGCAACTTCTCCAATTGAGGTCCAAATCGCATTAAACCACATGTCAAAATGATTAGTACGATGAGAGGAATCCAACGGTACCCCTTGTGCGAAATTTTGGGATAGTTTGTAACAAGGCCCACCTAAGGGCCATCGCGAGTAGCAAAACGGAGGTGCAGCCATAACTTCCAATCCAGATGTCAGATCTCCGTGGAATCTTCACCGTTGATCTCAGCAAAGTAAGGAGGACCCAACCATACCAATTTTACGAAATCCAAGCAAGTTGGTTCCAGGCGATCATTTTGACTCAAATTTGACAAGTGACCAAATAGGGCTCACATGATGGACCAAATTTGGGAAATTTGGGATGAACTTGACAACTCAAGAGTCTTGCATTTTGGAATTAGGCATTCCATGTAGAATTAGGTCGTGGTTGCATTTAATTAGAAAGAAAAATAGAATTAGAAAGTGAACTTTTGAAATTCAAGATGCATGGGACCCGCATTGTTTGAAAATTCAATGGAAGAGCATCCACTGATGGGACCCACTTTAAGATTGATTGAGAACACATGTGGAACATCCAAAGTGGGGCCCAACAAAGTTGCAAAAGTAGAAAAATCAAGTACGGAAAGTCTTATGCAACAAGGAGTCCTAATGCAAGGAAACTTTCTAATTTCTTATTTTCTTTCTCATTAAGTAATCTTTTCTCTATAAAAATTTCCTCCACTCTCCTCTTCTTCATCCTCTTCCAAGTTGCAAGCCCATGGAGCCAAGTAAGCAAAGGGTTCTCAACAAGAGATTCTTCTTCTTCATTTCAAGTCCTTTTTTTCTTCTCCTTAAACTTCCTTTTTCTCCTCTTTGGTAAGTAGCCAAAGGTAAGTTCTTTCTCTCTTTCTTTCTGCTATTCTCTCATTACTTTCATTCTCTTTCTCCCTCCACACTCTGCAAGCCCAACCAAGTAGGCTGGGCTGTTGTTGCTTTCTTCTTCTTCTCTTTATTTTCTTCTTTTCTCTTCATTATCTTCTTCCTTCTACTCCATACGTTCCAGCCAAGTAGGCTGGATGTCCATTCACATACCACATGCCCAAGCCAAGTAGGTTGGGTTGGGTTCCCTTTCCTTCCATCTATTCATTCTTCCTTCCTCTTTTCATACACATCACACATCCACAACCTCTCATTCTTTCTCATCTTTCAATTCTGATTTTGTAGTTCTGATCTTTTAGTTTTTCTGCACTTTTACTATCAGTTTTTCATCTTGCATTCATTCATAAGAATCACAGCAGTGATGTTGGGAGGATATCTTTGATGCAATTGCTAATGCTAGGCACCTGATTTACATCTCTGGATGGTCTATTCGTACTGAGATCACCTTGATAAGGGACCCAATAAGGCAAAAACGTGGAGTAGTAGATGAGACTCCTGGAAAACTTCTTAAGAGGAAAACGAATGAAGGTGTTAAGAGTTCTCATCCTTGTTTGGGAAGAGCTATCCTCTCGGACTCCATTCATGGAAGAAGGATTTATGGCCACCCATGATATAGAAACTGTAAACTACTTTAAAAACACAGATGTGCACTGTATTTTGTGTCCCCGCGATGACTCTGAGATGGACTTAATTCCGGCCACGATGAGTGCTACCATCTTCAATCACCATCAAAAGACTCTGGTAGTGGACAGTGAGATGAGGATTGTGAGCTTTGTTGGGGGGCTTGATCTTACTCAAGGGAAGTATGACACAGTCTCACTCTCTTTTTAGGATCTTAGACATTGGTGCCCCCCACCATAATGATTTCTAACAGTCTAGTTTCTCTATTTTTTCAGTAGAAAAGGGTGACCCTAGACAACCATGGCATGATATTCATGTTGTGCGCGTGTGTGCGTGAACAACCAAGATCAACAATCAACCACACAAGAAGACAAGCAATTTACGTGGTTTGACATAGATGCCTATGTCCACGGGAAATCAATTTCCACTAGGTTCTCCTCCAATCTGTGAAACCACAGCATTGGAATCTCAGCCTCTTACAGCCTCTCTCCTAGGGTTATAGATTACATCATATATATAATCATTACATCATTATCCCCCAAGAACTCTATCTTAAAAAAAAGGAAAGTCCTAACCTATTAAGAAACTGCTGTTTAATCAAATCGGAAATTCCTAATATAATTAAGAAATCACCCCAGATACTAAACCCACTTATGGTCTGGACCCACTTGGCCAACAATCTCCCCCTCCAGACCATGGGGAAGACGCCCTGAACCCCTTACTGAGAGTTCAGCCCTGCTAACTCTGAACACAGCTCCAGCTTTTCCTTAGACACAACCTTGGTCATCATGTCCGAGAGATTCTTGTCCAAATGAATCTTTTCCAGTTTCATGAAGTTCTTCTCGATCACCTTACGAATCCAATGGTACTTGATATCAACATACTTCATGCGACCATGATATGTAGCATTCTCACTGTAATCCATAGCACTCTGACTATCATAGTAAACTACATATTCTTCTTGCTTCAAACCTAGTTCTTGAAGGAATCGCTTTAACTAAAGCATCTCTCTCCCGCTTCATTAGCAACTATGTATTCCGCTTTAGTTGTAGACTGTATTGTACACTTCTGCAACTTCGATTGCCAAGAGATAGCTCCCCCTATGAAAGTAAACAAATAACCAGAAGTTGACAATCGATGATCAAGATTCCCTGCAAAATCAGCATCAGTATAACCTTCAACCACTGGTTTTGAGCCTCTGAAACACAAGCACACCTTGGAAATACCTCTCAAATACCTAAAGATCCACTTCACTGCTTCCCAATGCTCTTTTCCAGTGTTAGAGAGAAATCTACTCACTAAACTCACAGCATGAGCAATGTCTGGCCGTGTACAAACCATGGTATACATGAGACTCCCCACAATAGAGGAGTAAGGAACACATGCCATCCGTTCCTTTTCATCATTTGTAGTAGGACACAAGTGCTTGCTTAGTTTGAAGTAATTGGCTAGATGTATGCTAACTGGCTTAGCATTTTTCATGTTGAACCGCTCGAGTACTCGTTCAACATATTTCTCCTGTGAAAACCACAGCTGCTTGGAACTCCTATCACAAAGTATTTGCATGCCCAATATCGTTCGTGCGGGACCCAAGTCTTTCATGTCAAACGACTTTGACATCTCCTCTTTTAACTTGCCAATCAACTTGCTATCCTATCCAACTATCAGCATATCATCTACATATAAAAGAAGGATGATGAACCTACCATCGATAAATCGACAAACATAGACACAATGATCTGCAGCTGTCCTCTGATACCTATGACTCAACATGAATGAATCAAACTTCTTGTACCACTGTCTCGGTGATTGCTTTAGCCCGTAGAGACTCTTCTTCAACTTGCAAACCATCTGTTCTTTTCTTTCTACCTCAAACCCCTCTAGCTGAGTCATGTAGATCTCTTCTTTCAAGTCACCATGAAAAAATGCGGTCTTCACGTCCATCTATTCAAGCTCAAGGTCCATGTTAGCGGCTAGACCCAAGACGATTCTAATAGAAGTCATTTTCACAACAGGAGAAAAAACATCACTGAAGTCGATACCCATCGTCTATGCAAAGCCTTTTACCACAAACTGTGCTTTGTGCTTTACCAGTTTTCCATTCTCATCCTTTTTCAGCTTGAACACCCATTTATTTTTCAGAACATTCCTATCTTTAGAAAGTTGCACCAACTCATAGTCTTGTTCTTCTTCAAAAAACTCATCTCATCCTGCATAGCCGTCATCCACTCATCTTTATTAGCTTGTGTCATTGCTTCTCGAAAGCTCTCTGGCTCCCCCTCATCAGTAAGCAACACATATTCGGATATAGGATACCTAGTTGATGGTTGACGCTCTCGGGTAGACCTCCTAACTTGAGGTTCCATGGTTTCCAACCTAGGAGACTGCTGCTCCCCCTGCTCAACACCCTCATCATTTGGCAACCCCTGTGCTTCATCACGATCCGGATCATTTTGTCCACCTTCCCCACCTATAGTCTGCACCGGAGAAGGAGTCGGTGTGAGATTAACCACTCCATCAACTTTCTCAGAAGCCTTTTCAATCTTCTCAACATCTCCAAAGAACTAGTCTTCATGGAAAATCACATCCCTACTTCTGATAAGTTTCCTCTTCTCCGGATCCTATAATCTGTAGCCAAACTCATCTCCACCATAGTTAAGAAAGATGCAACTCACTGCCTTATCGTCCAATTTGGAACGCTGCTTTTTTGATACATGTACAAATGCTTTACACCCAAACACCTTCAAGTGTGAATAGGAAACATTTTAACATGTCCATCTTCTCTTTGGAAGATTATAATTCAAAGGAACTGAGAAAGATTTATTAATCAGACAAACGACAGTCAGAACGGCTTCACCCCAGAATGACTTAGGCAACCGTGCTAATCTTATCATGCATCTCATATTCTCAAGAATAGTGTGGTTCATTCTCTCTGCCACACCATTGTGCTGTGAAGTACCAGGAACTGTCTTTTCATGTCGAATGTCATGCTTCAAGCAATAGCTTCTGAATTGGTTGGATGTGTACTCACCCCCATTATCTGTGCGGAAACACTTCAAGAGTTTACCAGTTTCTCTTTCAACCTTGACATGAAACTGTTGAAAACTCTATAACACTTGATCCTTTAATTTCAACGGATAAACCCAGACTTTCCTGGATGCATCATCGATGAACGTGACGAAGAAATTATTGCCACCCAATGATTCTACCTCCATGGGACCACAAACATCAGAATATATCAAATCCAACACATTTGATTTCAATTTTGATGTTGAAGAGAAAGCAACCTTATATTATTTGCTATACAAACAATAATCACAAGGGTCAAGGGATATACCTTTGGAGCAAGGAATTAAATCCTTCTTTGCCAACATCTGCAAGCCTTTCTTACTCATATGACTAAGCCTCTTATGCCACAGATTCAGAGAGGAATTGTCTTGAACTGCATTCAACACAACTTTGCACAGCTTTACTTGTGTTTTATAAAGAGTATTACCTGTTATTCCTCTTGCAATAACAAGAGACCCTTTAGTGAGCTTCCATCTGCCATTTCTGAAGTAATTTTCATAACCTTCACGATCCAATGTAGTCCCGGAAATCAGATTCAACCGCAGATCAGGAACATGTCGTACATCTTTCAGCGTCATTGTGCAACTAATGTCGGTTTTAATGCAGACATCACCGATACCAACAATATCTGAATGACTCGTGTTGCCCATCTTCACAGTACTAAAGTCACCTGCTTTGTACGTTGTGAACATCTCCCTGCAAGGAGTAGCATGGTGGGATGCTGCTGTGTCAACAACCCACTCAACCTGATCATCTGCAACACTCAAACACTTATCATCATCACCGGCGAGCACCACTACTTCCTGTTCCAAAGTAGCTGTAGTGTTATCGCTGTCATTCTTTTTCTCATTGTTGGATCCTTTCTGTTCCTTCATGGCAAAACAATTTTTTTTGATGTGGCCCATTTTGCCACAGAAAAGGCATTTTACAGACTTTTTCTTGCTCTGTGATTCACTGTTAGACTTGGATTGTGATTCACCTCTAGACTTGCCACGACCCCCCTTTGGTCCTCTACTCTTACTCCTCCCCCGGTTCTCAGTAACAAAGGCTTATGCATTATCTGTCCTTACAGATTTCCTTCTAGTTTCTTCATTCTGCAGACTACTGGTAACCTGACTCATGGACAACATACTATCTGGAGTAGAGTTGCTCAAGAAAACAACCAATGTCTCCCAAGTATCTGGCAAAGAACTCAGAAGCAACAAAGCTTGCATCTCATCATCATCAGCTAAAAGGACCTATTGCTTGGGACGTCTTGTCCAATTTTAAGCAAAGATGGAAGAAACAAGGTGGTCAGGAGCAGTCGCTTCTCGATCATGTTAACAACAGCATGCCCCTTTCTTGTGTCACATTTCCAGATGACAAAGAAGCATGGAAAAAATTATTTTTTATTAAATAATAAAAAATTATCTATTTTTTTACATTATTAAATAATTAAAAACTTAGATAATTATTTATTAAATAAACATCTAAGTTTTTTACATTATTAAATAATAAGAAAATTATTTATTTTTTTCATAAAAACTTAGAAAAATAATATTTTTAATTCACTAAATGATAAAATTTATTAATTTTTGAATTTACCTTTTATTTTTAAATTTAATATTTTAAATTACATCATTTTAAAAATTCAAGTTACACTTTAAAAGGAAAAAAAAAGTAGATTAAGGTGGCCTTGTGGCTTTATCATATCATCCACTAAGGCATAATAGTTTCTCCTACCAAACAAAAGGGCGTAATAATTTCTTAAGAAAAGAAAGGATCATGTGGACTTAAAATATTTTGAAGTCCGTGGACTAAAAAAGGGAAAGTAGATTAAAGTGGCTACTACTGGATCATCCACTAAGGGCCTGTTTGGATGTGAAGTGGAGTAGAGTGAAGAAGAGTTCAGTTAGGTATGTGCTATTTCGAGAGTGATAAGTTTTTGTTTTTCAGTGGAACGAAAAAGTAATTTTTTTACTTTTTTTTTCGAAAAGGTGAATTTTTTTTGTTTTTTTTTTTGTGTTTGTTTTTTAGGGAAAATGAAAAGTAACTTTTTGACTTTTTTGGTAAAAAAATAGGGGTATGTTTTTATTTTTCAATTAAAATGGCTTTTTGACTTATTGACTTTAATCTACTCTAATTAACTTTACATCATAAACAAATAGTATTGTGGAGCATCCACTATCTAATTAAACCTATTTGGTGTTTTCTTGAACTTTGAAGGCAGTTTGAGCAATCATACACAAGTTATTGCTCTTTCTCACCCATACGGTTTTGGGTGTTCTCATGTGAACTCTTCTGTGGGTCAGCATAGTTGAACCTTTGGATAGAGAGTTTTTTATTAGGCAAGATGGAATAAGATGTCCCCTCTGATTACATACCCGTTTATATGAATGAAAAATGAAATCAACATTATTAAAAGTAAAAGAAGAGGGTCTAACAAATGAAGGTGGTCTAAAAATTCCTTGACCACTATGCCTTGAGGTAAAGGCACCATCAAACCCAAGTCCCCTTTTATCTCCCAAAATTTTATTCATCCCCAATAAGTGATTTAACTTTTCATTTCCTTGGGTGAATTTATTAATAACTGTTTTTCCTTAGACTTTCTTCAAGTTTCTACAGTTTCGTTCGAGATCAACTGCGAGAAATCTCTGCCCATTATTGTTATTTAAAAAATTTCTTTTTGCAACATGAAATTTTTTTCAACCAAAATTAACATGTTTTTTTAGTACCTAATATCTTTGTTTTTTTTTTCAGTGAGTTGTAATCTAAGAGTATTACTTTCATTTTGTAATTCTTCATTTTTTTGTTTTAAGGTTTTTATTCTTTTGAATTGCCTTTTCATATAAGCCATATACCTCTTCATAGGCAGGCACTCAGTAATTCTTCATTTGTAAATGATTCTTCTTGTTCTTCTTCTTCTTTTATATATGTTCTTTATTATTTTAAACTGAGCTACTAGTTGAGGCTATGTTCCCATCCACTGTTGCCATTAGAACCCCAAGAAATCGATTCATTATCACCATCATCCTCAGCACCCTCTATTTCTTCCTCATCCTCATCCCAGGTGCTGGTGAGGGCCTTCTTGCCCTTGTTCTCAGGTTTCTCAAAAACCTTGTGGGTGGCACATTTAGAAGCAAAGTGCCCAAAGCCTTTTACAATTATACCATTGTGTGTCTTTGGGAGTAGCCCTCTTCTGAGGTTTATTGGATTTATAATTTCTTTGAACGGTGGAGGAGTCTACAACGTTCTTCTTAGTTTCAAGCATCTTATTTATTCCTCTAGCAGTGAGGGAGAGGTCACTTCCTTAATTATCACTTTCAATTTCTGCTTTACTTGTTAGGGCTAGACTTTTCTTTTTTTTTGAGAGGCTCTAATTCTAATTCATAGGTTACTACGGATCCTCTCAATTCATCTAGTCTCAATTTCTCTACATCCTTGCTTTCGGCTATGGCTACGGTTTTATGTTTGAATCTTTTGGGAAGGGATCTTAGTGTTTTTCTTACGACTTTTGATTCATCGGGCCTTTCACCTAGTCCTATTAGTTCATTAATTAATGATGGTTGAGATTTTAGAGTAGAATTCACTAAAGGTTTCTTCTTCTATCATTATAATATTTTCAAATTGTGTAGTTAGCATTTGTATTTTTGAAATTTTGGCTTGGTTGGTCTCTTCATGAGTTACTTCTAAGGAATCCCATACTTCTTTAGCAGATAAGAAGTTTGACACTTTGTTTAATTCCTCAGAGCTTATGCCTCCAAACAAGGCATTCATGGCTTTGGCATTTAAATGCAAGCCTTTTCTTTTTCGGTAGGGTCCATTCAGCTCTAGGTATAGGTCTCCTTAAGCCATTCTCTGCAATAGTGGGTGGTTCATATCCTTCTAACACAATATTCCAGATATCTACACTTAATGACTCCAACTAACACATCATTCTCATCTTCCAATATCTGTAATGGAGGCCATTAAATAGGGGTGGTCTGCTATTGGCTTGTCCTTCTCCAACACTGATATGCAAATTGTAATTTTAGGAGAGAACTTCTAGGGTCCACTAACTCTCGGTTTTTACACTCTCACAAGAGCCCTAATTGAAAGTCCAGGATCTGAACCCTAGAGGGGTGGGGTTGAATAGGGTGATGACCAAATTCTTAATTTCTTAGACCTCTTAATTATGATGTTGTACAAGTAAGACAATAAAGTAATCGACTTCAAATATAAATCAAAGAGTGGTGCAGAGTGTGGAAACTAAATAAGTTCCAAATCACAAACAAGAGATAACCATTCCACAACACAAAGCAATCTATAGTGGTTCAGCCCTTGGCCTACATCCACTGCTGGTCCTCTCATCTTTTATCTGCTAATCACAAATAGGGGTTTTATGGCTCACCCAAAGCCTTACCTCCAAGGACCTCTTCCTGGTCTATATCTTAATACAATCACCACACTTGGTCCTTCAACCCAATGATCACACTTGGTCTTTCAATCAAGATTACAATTTTTCCTCTTTATAAATGTGTCAAGAATGTACAAATAGAAAGACTTTTTAAGCTCAAATAAAGTGCCTCTTCAATAGGCAAAGATATTACAATGAAGCTCAATAATACACACTGGATAGAGATAAAGTGGAAGTGTAGTGTGTGTATTAAGTTCTCAGGCCATTTGAAGATATGAATATAACTTTGAAAATTAAAAGCTCAAGTGCAATATGTGGTTGAGAATACAAATCTCTTGCAATAAATAAGATCTTAAATGATGTTGAAAGTGAAAGCACAAGTTGAAAAAAGAATACTCAAAGAAAGAGATATGAAGAACAAATCTCAAGATGTGAAAATAAATGCTCCCCCAAGATCTTGAAGTTGTTGAAGAGAGTTACTCCCCTTGAATGCCCTTTAAGCTCGGTGAAAATGTGGTTTTTACAATGGGGTAAAAGTTATATTGTTTTTGGGGGGGGGGGGGGGGGGGGGGGGGGGGTGAGAGAAGGGCAACATTTATAGAGTTTATTTTGCAATGGTCAATCAGAACGGTTGATCGAAATTATAGAAACGATCAACTGTTTGGTACAAAGTGTTTGAACGGCTACTGCAACTACATTTAATGCGTGTTTGATTTTGAAAATTTGAACATTGCAACTCAAACCGGTCAATCATCATAAACGAAATAGAGACCAGGGAAATTACCCTTTGGCATACAACAAAGCAACAGTGATGAAGGCCTTAAAATTTTCAGATTTGGGACTCAATTCAAACAAATGTAGGATCCTACAGTTGACTGACTATGAGCACAACTATTGGCACTATATTGAGGCTTGGACCAAGGCCTTTTATTATCAGAATCCTCAAATGAAGCACTCATGGTGTCCAAGGATATCTTCACAGCTCTCAATTTCAGAGCTCCTTAATTTGTTCCTCCAATGGTGGCATAAATTTAGTCCCCATTTTGATTATTTGCCTCAAAACATACGGACTTGTTATATTGCTTATCAGCAATTACGTCCTCAAATGCAAAGCATCGATAAGCCTCAAGCAAATCAGGCAATGTTGTAGCTCATGAATTAATTTAGCCTTTCGTGGATCTGGACATGGAATTTTGAATCTGCTTATGATGATTTGGGACTTCCTTGTTTAATCCGGAAGTTCCACTCTAAGTGGTGGGACAGGCTTGAAACAGAGGAAATTGCTCTACAGCTGGATGAAGCTATCAGAAAATTTCAGTCTGAGTCTGGACAGACGGAGGCACCTCAAAATTTAAAAGGCTAAAGCGGTGGAGATTCTGCTTAAACAAGTGTAGGCTGCCGTTTCACAGGGTAATGCCTCCATGAGATCAGCCCACCGTAAAATTATTGTCCCAAGATTATGCTCAATGTAATGAAGATATGGAGATCAACAGGTCTCCGACAAAGCTATTAAGAATGGTGTCTTTGTTAATAATGGGGAGGTGAAGTAAGTGTAAAATATATATTGTCTTAATAAATAATGTAAAAAAATGTTTCATTAAATATTTTTAATTTTTAAAAAAAGCAAAAAAATCATTTTTTACATTATTAAATAAGAAAAAAATTATTTATTTTTTTCATAAAAACTTAGAAAAATAAAATTTTTAATTCACTAAATGATAAAATTTATTAATTTTTGAATTTGTTTTTTATTTTCAAATTTAATATTTTAAATCACATCACTTTAAATATTCAGGTTACCCTTTAAAAGAAAAAAAAAGTAGATTAAGGTGGCTTTGTGGCTTTATCATATCATCCACTAAGGCATAATAATTTCTCCTACCAAACAAAAGGTATAATAATTTCTTAAGACAAGACAGGATCATGTGGACTTAAAATATTTTGAAGTTCGCAGACTCAAAAAGGGAAAGTAGATTAACACGGCTTCTATCAAATGATCCACTAAGAGCCTGCTTGGATGTGAAGTGAAGTAGAGTGAATAAGAGTTAAGTGAAGGTATGTGTCATTTCAAGAGTGATAGTTTTTTGCTTTTTAGTGGAGTGAAAATGTAATTTTTTTACTTTTTTTGAAAAAGTGATTTTTTTTTTGCTTTTTTAGTGAAAATAAAAGATAACTTTTTGACTTTTTTGGTAAAAAATAGGATTATTTTTTTATTTTTTTTATTAAAATGGCTTTTTGACTTATTGACTTTAATCTACTCTACTTTAACCTACATCACAAACAAATACCCCTAAGAAATAATAATTTCTTCTACCAAACAAAATGCGTGATAATTGCCCAAGATAAAAATGAATCACGTGGACTTAAAACATTTTAAAGTCCGCGGAATGAAAAGGGTACCACCAAGTTATAATAATTTCTAGTAACAAACTAAAGGAGTAATAGTTGCTGAAGACAGGCAAGATTCAGGTAGACTTAAAACATTTTTAAGTCAATGGACTCGATGCCGTGTGAAGTCCGCTCTCCCCTCTATATCAAAGCGCGTGAATGCTTGGGAGACGGGCAGAGTGTATTCTAGTTTCTAGGTTATCTTGTTTCTCTCTCTTGAAAAAACCTCTGTTGTAACTTGTAAGTTTTCTTTTAAAATATCGGCGTGTGCTTAAAGGCTAAAGCAGCATCATTGAAGATTCCGGAGTGGATCTCTATTGTAAGTATTTCAGTTTTAATGCAACTATGATATGAAGAGTTTTGCTTATTATTAGTTATTATTGTGTATAATATTGTTTGTCTAAGTTATTGTGGTTTCTGTCGTTCTGGTCTCCTCGGTCTGATTTTGGGATCAGAGATTGTTTAATTACCACGTATCTAGATCTATTGTGTGAAAAACATTCTAATTTTATATATAATTTTTATTGCAAGTAAAGCAGAATAGCCGTCCACTAACCACTTTTTTTTCGTGAACATTTAAGGAAGAGAGAAAATGGCGCCATTGCCAAGGTTTGTGGTGCTCAAATCAGAGTACAACGACAAATACTTGCGCTACATAGATGAAGATGTGCAAATGCACGGGTTTCTCCGATTCTTCGGAGAGGAGGTTGTGAGCCCGTACGCAAAGTACGAAGTAGAGATGGCGAAGAGCGAGAAGGGACTAGTGCACAGAAGATGCTGTTACAACAATAGATACTGGGTAAGGCAATCGCAAAACCACTGGTGGATTGTTGCAGGGGCTGAAGAACCAGAGGAAGACCAATCCAAATGGTCATGTACATTGTTCGAGCCCATCTACGTAGATGGTGATGCTACAACTGTCCGATTTCGCCACGTCCAGCTTGGACACTATGCATGTTTATGGAGGGCTCATCCTCCGTTTGAGTCCTGCTTATTTGGAGGATCAGCAGATGTTGACAAGGATCGGTGTGATGTTTGCACAATCATCGATTGGGAATCACTGTTGATACTGCCCAAACATGTTGCGTTCAAGGGCGATAATGGCAAGTACCTCAGCTCCTGCTCGATCGAGGGACACCCGTATCAACAGTTCGCTTCCAGTGACATTGGAGATCCAACGGTGGGAAATGAGGTCTTCACCACTCGCAATGGAAGCGTCCGCATAAAGTCCGATTACTTCGGCAAATTCTGGAGGCGTAGCCCTAACTGGATCTGGGCTGACTCAGATGACTCCACCAGCAACAACTCCGACACGTTGTTTTGGCCTATCAAAGTTGGCAACAATGTCGTCGCTCTCCGCAACTTGGGTAACAACAATTTTTGCAAGAGACTCACCACTGAGGGCAAGACAGACTGTCTCAATGCTGGCGTCTCCACCATTTCAAAAGAGGCACACCTCGAGGTGGAAGAGCTTGTTATATCAAGGAACATCTATAATGTAAAATTTCGCCTCATGGATGCCAGGATCTACGCCCAGGAGGTCCTCACGATGGCCACTGGAGAGTCCGTTAACAGGACCAAGGAACCCAACACTGTAGAGGTGAAGCTCTCATATACAGAGACTAAGAGCAGAACTTGGAATAGCAGCGTTTCATTGAAGTTAGGCGTCAAAACCAGCATCCAAGCCGGCATTCCACTCATCGCAGATGGAAGGCTTGAAATTTCGGCTGAGTTTAATGGAGCATACCAGTGGGGAGAAACTGAGACAGCGACAAATGTAGTGGAGACCGTGTACAAGGTTACTGTGCCGCCAATGACTCTGGTGAAGGTGAGTTTGCTAGCGACAAAGGGTTCTTGCGACGTTCCCTTCTCCTACTTTCAGCGCGACACTCTTTTTAATGGGCAGCAGTTTAGCGTCAACATGGACGATGGCGTTTACACTGGCATCAATTGCTTTAACTTCAGGTACGAGACCAAACAAGGACAGCTATAAAAATGTAATCCCAAGAAAATAAAATTGATGTTTGTAGGTAGCATCTTTGGACACCCCACGAGACTCCACTGTGTTTGAAATAAAATAAAAATGTAATGTGTGTGCCTATAAAAGGCTATACTATAAAAGTGTTTGAGGACCCTTGGTGTTCCTTGGAGTGTTTTAGAGTGTGAGAATTGAGTCTAACTGCAAAATTGGTACTAGAGCCATAAGCGTTCCGATCCCCTTCTCTTGTAAGCAGTGTAGCTTTCTATCTTTTGTCAATAAATCTTTGTGTTGTTTGTGTGTTCTCTTCTCTCTGTTTCTTTCTTCAGCAATTTTGTTTATTTAGTTACTTCATAATTTCCATTCTATTATAGAGGACGGAGGCCCCCTTAGTCGCGTTGCCTTATTCCGATTTAGCCTCAGATTCGGCGTTTAAAGGGTTGGTATAAACCGTTGACTAGCCACCCAGTTATTAGATTACGAAATTATTAGGGAAAAAAATAAATGAAAAGGCTTAAGAAATTATCTAAGCCTTCTTCTTCTTCTTCTTCTACTTCTCATAATAATTTGTATCAAATAGCTCGGCCATCTTCTTCTCATAAAATTTCCAATACATCATCTGTTTTTCAAGAAACTTTCAAGAAACTTTCTTACGGCATAATGAACTTGAATCAAGTTTACAACATTGGAGTTTTTCTCATTTAAATATTAAAGAAATATACAATACTCCTAAAGCATCTGTTTATAAGGAAAATTATTACATACATAGTATGGAAGAAACTCTTTCTGTGTCTACATCAGAAGAATGTATCCCTTTGATCCCCGTTGCTTTCATACATAAAGTTAAAAAAGAATTTCGTTATCTACACATAGGATTTATCCGGGTTGCCATAATTCCTCTATCTAGAACAGGAATCAATGCTTCTGTTTGTACCTCTTTGGCAGACAGAAGATTCAATAAATACAGAGAGATGCCGCTCTTGGTGTCATTCAAGGTAGTTTTCATTCTAATCCAGTATGGTTCAATTGCTTTCCTAATTTTACCATAGATACGCATGATCCTTATGCTCCTCATGCTGTTCCTCTCTTCATCAGAAGGATGTCCGACTGACGTAGTAACCCAGGTGGTCTTTGATGTTCTACTTTGATCTACTGCCATGTCAAGAATTTGGAGACAAACTCTGCAATCTCTTTTTTCATGTGATTCTACCAGTAGTGTGCCTTTAAGTTATGATGCATCTTTGTGCTGCCCGAGTGGGTGGTGTATCGGGTGTGATGAGACTCAATCAAAATCTCATTCTTCAATTCTGGCACATTAGGCACACATAGCCTGTCTTTACAGTACAAAGTACCTCCTACCAATCTGAAGTCTGGCCTGTGTTCCAACTAACTCTTGATCTCCTCCAGCTCTGGAGCATCAGCTTGTCTCTCGTTAATCTTCGTAATCAACTTAGGTTCTCAAGACACAATATTAGCTAGTAGTACCCCATCACTCACTGGCTGAAGAGATGCCTCAAAATCTTTAAAGCTATTTGCCAACTGCCATACTGCAAACAACCCAACATTAAAAGCTGATTTTCTACTCAATGCATGATCTTTCACCACATTGGCTTTTCCTGGATGGTACTTGAGATTGAAATCATAACCCTTGATGTGCTCCACCCATCTCCTCTGCCTTATGTTCATCTCCTTTTGTGAGAACAAATATTGTAGGCTCTTGTGATCCAAATGCACCTCAAACTTAACACCATAGAGATGGTTCCTCCATATCTTAAGAGCAAACACAACAATGGCTAGCTCCAAGACATGGGTGGCATATCCCATCTCATGATCCTTTAATTGTCAAATCCATAGGCAACTACCCTCCCATGCTGCATGAGGACACAACCGAGTCCAACTCCAGATGCATCAATGAACACTACATATCCGTCACATTCAAAAGGCAAGGTTAAAACAGGGGCTGAAGTCGATCTACCCTTGAATTCCTAGAAGCTAGCCTTGCATCGGTCATCCCATATGAAAGGAACATCCTTCCAAGTCAAGTGGGTTAATGGGGCTGTAGTTCCCTGCTAACCCCAAAGAGCTACACACCTCAGTGACTGTCTTTGGCCTCTCCCAACTCACCACAACCTCCACCTTACCTGGATCAATAGACAACTGTTCCTTGGGAATTATGTGTCCCAAAAATACAACTTGCTCCAGCCAAAACTCACGCTTGCTCCACTTGGCATAGAGCTGATGCTCCCTTAGGAGCTGTAGTAAAGTCCTTAAATGCTCATGATACTCCACCCAAAACCTAGAATAATATCAACACATCATCAATAAACACAACTGTGAACTAATCCAATTAAGGAGCAAATACCCTATTCATCAGTACCATGAATGCTGCAGGTGCATTGGTTAACCTTCAGGAGTATCCATATCGGGTCCTAAAGGCTGTCTTTGAGACATCCTGCTCCTTGATCCTCAACTAATGATACCTTGATCAAAGATCAATCTTGGAGAAGCATTGTGCACCCTATAGCTGATTGAACAAATCATTAATGCGCGGCAATGGGTACTTGTTCTTGACGGTCACTTTATTGAGTTGCCGATATTCAGTGCACATCCTAAGTGATCTATCCTTCTTCTTCACAAAAGCATTGGAGCACCCTAAAGAGACACACTTGGGCTAATAAATCCCTTATCCAACAGCTCCTGCGACTGAATCTTGAGCTCTACCAACTCTGTGGGAGCCATCCTGTATTGGGCCTTAGAAATAAGTGTGGTGCTTGGTACGATCTCAATGGAGAAGTCCACCTCTTGGATCGATGGTAACCAGGGTATCTCCTATGAAAATCATCATCATCAAAGTCTTATCCAAACCATATTGGGGTCGGCTACATGAATTCTATTTCTCCATTGCGTTCTATTTTGAGCTAAATCTTTCGATAAGTGAAATTTCTTCAAATCAGAATTAATGACTTCCATCCATGTTTTCTTCGGCCTACCCCTACCTCTTAATGGACCCTCCACTTGAATATCCAAACTTTTTCTTATCGGTGCCACTACTAGCCTACGCTCAATATGCCCAAACCATCTTAAACGAGTTTCTTTAATCTTATCTCCTATTGGTGCTACCTCTAAATGTTCTCGAAAGCACTCATTTCTAATTTTATCTTTCCTAGTTTAACCACACATCTACCTAAGCATTCTCATTTTTGCTACATCCATCTTAATTGGCCAGCATTATGCTCCATATGTCATAGCTGGTCTAACCACTGTCCTGTAAAATTTTCCCTTCAATTTCATTGGCATTTGTCTGTCACAAAGTACTCCCGAAGCTAGTTTCTACTTCAGCCATCCAGCTCTTATCCTATGCTCCACATCTTTGTCAATCTCCGCATCCTTACTAATCATCGAGCCTAGGTATCGAAAAGAATCTTTACGTGGTATCTCATGGGTTTCAATTTTGACAGTAGTTTTAACACTTTGTATATGTTAACTAAAGTTGCAATTCATATATTCTGTCTTTGTACTACTTATTTTAAAGCCTCTAGATTCTAATGCTCCCCGCCATTTCTCAAGCTTTGCATTTACACCCTCTCTTGATTCATCCACTAGTACTATATCATCTGCACACAACATACACCATGGTACTTCTTGAATATGCACAGTTAATTCATCCATAATTACTACAAAGAAATAAGGGCTTAAGGTTGATCCCTGATGTAAACCTATAGTCACGGGAAATCCACCTGTTTCTCCACATGTGGTTCTCACATTTGTTATTGCTCCTTCATACATATCCTTAAAATTTTCAATGTAACCTCTGGGGGCATTTCTTTTCTTTAAGACCCACCAAATTAAATTTTTCGGTACCCTATCATAGGCTTTTTCCAAATCGATAGAAACCATATGTAGATTTTTCCTCTTTGCTCTGTATTTCTCCATTAATTGCCTAAGTGAAAAGATAGCTTCCATAGTTGATCTTCCTGGCATAAAACCAAATTGATTTTCAGAAATCTTGGTCTTTTTTCTCAGTCTTTGCTCCATTATTCTCTCCCATAACTTCATAGTGTGACTCATAAGTTTAATCCCTCGATAGTTGGTACGATTTTGTATATCTCCTTTATTCTTATATATAGGTACTACAATGCTTCTTTTCCATTCATCCGGCATTTTCTTTGTTACAAGTATCTTATTGAATAGTCTACATAACTAACATACTCCAACCTCTCCTAAGCATTTCCATACCTCTATCGGGATGCCATCTGGGCCTATTGCCTTTTCTGTCTTCATTCGCTTCAATGCTTCCTTCACTTCCACCCTTCTAATTCTACGGAGAAAAGTATGCTCTTGTAATGAAGTATCCTCCTCAACTCTTGTATCGCCCAAATATTCTTCATTTAAAAGTTTGCTAAATTATTCCTTCCACCTTTCTTTAATATCGTTGTCTTTTATCAAAATATTTTCCTCATTGTCCTTGATACATTTGACATGATCTAAGTCTCTACTTTTCTTTTCTCTTATTTTTGCCATTTTAAAAATATCCTTTTCTCCTTCTCTTGTTCCCAACCTATTATAGAGGTCATCATATGCTTTGAACTTTACACTACTTACTACTTTCTTAGCTTCTTTCTTTACCTTCTTATACAACTCAAAATTTTCTATACTTTTAGTCCCCTGCCAAACTTTGTAGCAATGTTTTTTTCTGTCGAATAACTTCCTGAACCTCCATACTCCACCACCATATTTCTTTATTAATATATCTCTTCCTTTTTTATTCTCAAAGGACCTCCTTTGCAACATTCCTAATGTAATTAGCCATTTGATTCCACATTACTGTAGTTTCTCTTTCAATATTCCATTCTCCTTTCTCAATCATTTTGTCCTTAAATATATTTACTTTTTCCCCTTTCAAATCTCTTCACCTTATGTTAGGGTCCATTTTGTTTACTACTGCTCTCTTTTTACTTCTAATGTAAATATCTAAAACTCTGAGCCTATGTTGCCTAGTCAAACTCTCTCTTGGGATGACCTTGCAATCTTTACAAGCCAATCGATCCTGTTTTCTAACTAGAAAAAAGTCTATCCGACTCCTATTACTCCTACTTTTATATGTAATTAAATGTTCATATCTCTTTTTAAAGTAAGTATTTGCTACTACAAGATCAAATGCCACTGCAAAATCCAATATAGTGTTTCTGAATTCATTCTTTTCTCCAAATCCATGCCCTCTATGTACTCTCTCATATCCTCTATTATTTCTTCCTATATGCCCGTTTAAATCTCCTCCAAGGAAAATCTTATCACTATTTGGGATTTTTCGCATTAAATGATCAATCTCCTTTCAAAATTGTCTTTTCACACTTTCTTTTAGTCCTACTTGGGGAGCATATGCACTAATGATATTATGAATTATGTCTTCCTCTAGTACTAGTTTAATTGCTATAATTCTATCACCAAACCTCTTTACCCCTACAATATTCTCTTTTAGATCCTTATCTACAATTATACCCACTCCATTTCTTGTATTACTCTTTCCTGCATAAAAAAGCTTATATCCATCCATGAGCTCTTTAGCTTTATTCCCTTTCCACTTTGTCTCCTGTATACAAGCCACACTAATGCTTATTTTTTTCATTACCTCAACCAATTCCTTACTCTTGCCTGTCAAGGTTTCTATATTCCAAGTAGTAAATCTAATTTTCTTATTCATCCTCTTCTTCTCATGGACTAACTTCTTTAACCGCACTAGCCCAAAGTCATGCGGTAGCCCTTGCACACTTTTCACTGCAACCGGGCGACGCTGCAATGCGTCGCTTAAAGCGGGCAACGCCCTAACTTTATCGTGAAATATCATTTGTTCAAAATTCATGTTTAGGTTGTGACAAAGTTTTACGCTGGCTGTTACCTACCTAATGTAACCCTCCTCCTTTACCCGGGTATCTCCTATGAAAATAAATCCTAAAAATCTTGCACTACCGGTATCTCCTCCAATGCCTTTCCCTGTCTCTCCTGTGAGATGAAGGCAAGGTACCCACAGCATCAATGCTGTACAAAGCTACCAACTCTGACAGCTGATATCACATGCATAGGCAACTTCATCCTTTCCCCTACAAACTCCACTCTGGCACCTGCATTGACCACTCTAAACCTAACTATCTTGCCAAAACAATCCATCACTACCCCATATCTGGCAAGCCAATCCATCCCTAATATGAGATCAAAGTCCCTCATCATCAGTAGTATCAAATCTGCCTCCAAAGAGCAGCCCCCTATCTGGATTAGGCAACCTAGGAAGTACTCATAGCTATCTACTCTCTTCCCCATTGGCGTGACCACTAATAACATATAGGGAAGCTGGGCTACGAGCACATCAATGCTCAAAGCAAATGTAGGGGATGTTAGGTATATGGAGTGTTGCAATTTGAATGGATGGTAGTTCAATATGTTACACTTGATTTTCCTCATTAAAATTGTTTTAACTAAATTTTTTTTGAGCTTCTATAAAATACTTGATTTGATTTTAAAGATTTTGATGGTTACAAAATTGTTTTGATCTAGAAAGATGTTCTTTTGATGAAGTTGTGTTCTGGGCATGAAAAGTTTTTATTTGGTAAATCATCTTTTACTTCATGCATTAGACATCTTAGGTTCATGATTAGTAAAAGGCATACCATTCTACGAGAACCTAAGTATGTGAATCTAAGCTTAGACCCTAGAACCCTTGGACAATCCAGTAAAATTATTTGGGTTTAATTGGCTCAAATGAGCAAGTTCAAGTGCTCATGTTGAGGATTTCTGGTGAGCCAAACAACCAGACTTTGGAAAAATCGCACCAAAAGAGTGCTTCTGCTAGCCATTTCTCAGGGTCAAACGGTCGACCTTTTTCAAGAAACGATCGACCATTCAGCAAACTGTTCGACTGTTTATAAAAATGGCTACAGTATCAGTAATGCAAATTTTCTAACTGACACGGTCTAGGAAGAACAGTCAACCGTCTGCAAAACTGACCGACCATTTCAAAGAATGGTTTGACAGTTTATAAAAACGGCTGGAATAACAGAGACGTGATTTTTCAAACTGTTTATCTATGAGGAAAAATGGTCAACCGGTTCTCAAAAATGATCGACCGTTTTGGATATGACTATTGCCCAACGGAGCAATTGACCGGGGTCAAACTTGCCATTACTGGATATTTGAAAAACGGTCGACCCGTGTCGGAAAACTATCAACCATTTCAACTAGCCGTTGGAAAAATTGTCTATAAATACAAAGCTCGTTCCAATGCATTAGTATGATGGATACCAATGGGGAATGAGTCCATACAAAGGGAATGAAGCTAGAAATGCTAGTTGGAGAATCGAGTTCTTGGATTCACAACTTAGGAGCTCACTAAGATGGTAATCATGTTTTGTGCATTAAACCCTTATGCATATAACTTATGCTTGGTGAGACTTGTAAATCTTGTTTTCTCAATCACCATGCATTCATAGATAAACTTATTTTTGGTGACGTGTTTGAATAGCTTCCTCAATCAATATATATGTGTGCTTGAACTTTTGAAAAGCCAATCTCTTGGCACATATTTGTGAGCTTTAACTTTCAAATGATTTAGGATAGCTTGTATACACGCATTGAACTTCTATTGGTAAATTTATATATGATGTGTATGACATTTAGACCATCACATAAGTTTTATTTTGGTAGATCAAATAGTGATGAGTCTACATTCAACACACGTATTTTTCTCTAACTTCTGTACAACTTGGCATGCATTGATAACAAGTTGTGTATACATCACATGTGTTTGAATAGCTGTCTCAATCTACGATTATTTGAGCTTAAACATTTGAAAATCAATTTATATGACATACATATTTATGTGCTTTAATATTTCAAAGATTGAGGAAAGCACACACACACGCAAATGAACTATCATCTTTGTATATCCTATGTTGTGTGTGTTGTAAGAGCTTTAATTTTAATATCAGCCTATATTAGAGCCATTTTTTGTTGAGCTTCAATGTTCTCTCTAATTAGTGTATTTAGATACATTTGTTTAACAGAGAAAGATTTGTATTAAGGTTGGTGTTTAGCCTGGGAAAAGCACCATTTGTATTGAGATTGTAAGGTTGGTGTGTACCCTGGAAAAAGCACCAGTTGTATTGAGATTGTAAGGTTGGTGTTCAGCCAAGGAAAAGCACCACTTGTGTAGAGATCAGGTTGATCTCAATTGATTTGTGATTAGTGGAAGCACCACTTCTGTAGAGATCAGGTTGATCTCAATTGATTTGTGATTAGTGGATTACCGGTGAGGAGCACAGGAGTGGATGTAGGCCAGGAGGGCTGAACCACTATAAATCTCTTGTCTTCTAGTGAATGTTCTTTTTATATTTAGTGATTGTGTTATCATTTATATTTCCACTGCATATATTCATCACATGTGTTTAATGTTGCAAAGAGATTTAAAAATTGGTGATAAATTGGGATACTTGCCCTCACCCTTTTCACCTTCCCCTCTAGGGTTCGGGTTTTTGGACTTTCAGGGGATATGTATGAATGTGTAGAACCAAGATCAAATAAAGCTCTAGCATCTATACCACAAATAGAAATGATACCTTGCACGACATCACTAATTGCATTTGCCTCCTCCTGTGTCAGTGTGAAAACATGGCCAGTCTACTGGGGCACCTGCTGCTGCTGCCTAGGAACCAATGGTCTCTAGATTCTATGGGGCTGCTGTAGAAGAGGAGTAAAACGAAAGGGATCGAATCTTTTTGTGAAGTATCTATGTGAATCCATCTTATCAAAAAAGAAAGCATATGAGTTGTTGGTGGAGTATCTAAATAAAGCCACCTTATCAAAAAATAAAACATAGGTGTATTGGTTGAGGCATAGGGCTCTTTGATTGTGGAACCTGTGGACCAAGAGAGGGTCTATACGGAGAGTGGAGTGGGTCAATTGAGGACCAAACCAGTATAAATCTTCATGTGCCATTTTCTACTGCTATTCACAGTTATAGTTTTAATTGATTAGCATACACTCATCTGTGCTTGAATAGAAGATTTAATTAGCATTTCATTGATTATCTAGCAAACATTCCACTATCATTTGTGGTGAATTATTATGTCAATTACTATATCATTCGAATATTCAACACTCTCCTTTCATTGTCTCATTTTTTTTATTTTCCTTTTATGTTTGAGCTAGTTTGGGCATATCTTTATAAATCACATTCAAATGGTAATCAATTCATTAAGCTAAGTCTAAGTGAAAGAATTTGAGCTAATTGATACATCTTTATTCTTCCCATAACACACATTATTAATCTAAATTAATAAAAGTTGAATCCCTTGAGAAGATTAAAGTGTGATTTATAACAAGGGTTGATCACTCTAGACTTACCATAGCTCAGCACTAAGTTATAATGTAATTCACACACTAACCTCATAGATGATCAGATACTAAGAAATCTTAATTTAAGGTCAAATAATAGTCATTATGAAAAATTCAATAATCTAATACAAAGGATTATATTAGAAATTTTATAAGAATAATCAAACCATTCACTGGTTCCCGCACTTGAAGATCAAAGTACACTAATTAAATATTTCTAGTGTGTTGGAATTAATGGAATATCTTGAAGTTATAATAGTTGATTGACACCCTTTGTACTAGAATTTTATCACCGTGTCAATTCATATCCTAGTACACTCACACCAACTACTAATTTGCTATATCTCCTATAGTTCTAAACTAGTATATCACCATTTGTTTTGGCGTGAGTTATAAGAGTGTCACTTGGACCTAATTGTTTTAGAAGATAGAAAAAATTTGAATTGGTCGTATTCACCTCCCTCCTCTAGGACCCGCATTGTACCTAGACTGCACTTTCAGTTGGTATTAGAGCCCGGTTACTTTGTTACGGCTTAACTACCGGGAGTAGATCTTGAGTTTAGAACAATGTAGAATCATAGAAAATGCATTTTTATATACTCTAGATGCAAGCCCAATCACTAGGAGAAATTGAAGAGAAAGAATTTAAAACTAAAATGAATCTCAATTAGATGAAGATAATAGCAACAAAATTCATGAGTTTTAAAATTTTAATGCTCTTCGTAAAATTGTTTAAGAAAAGTAAAGATTCTGAAAACAAATTCATTAATGAACTAGCCTCTCCTTAAGATCAACTTGTGAAGAAAGAAGGAGTTATAAAAATCATAAAAACAAGTTGATAAAAAAATCTCTTTAAACTAATAGTTAAATTTGAACAAAGCAAATGAAGAGTTAACCACATTTACGGAAATAAATGAACTTACCTAGGTTAAAATCTACCAACTCATCCTTAAACCTGGAAATCATTCAGCTAGGAGATGTAATGAGAAACTCAAGTGCATACTTACCCATATAACACCAAACTTGAGAAATTATTGGATAAAGCTCAAGGTAATCGGACTGGTCTAAGCTATCATAGGCATATTAAAATGACCCCAGCACTTCTCTATGTTTGAAAAAAGTGAGTCCCATTCCTCTGGTCCAGAATCTTCACTTTGCAGAGTCATATACAGTACAAAAGGACATCTCCAGGTAGAGTGTAAATTAAAAATAAATTATATACTAACTTTCCTCTATGAGTTTAACAAAGTTAAATAGTTGTTTAAAGAAAAGACAAAAATAAAAATGAAAGACTTTAAAAAAATTACAGTAGTAAAGTCTATTAAGATAAGGTCTTCACAAATGCATCCTCTCTTCCTCCCTTAAATTAATAAGCTAAAAGATCTAAAATCTCAACTCACAATTCAAATGAGATAAGAGAATGAAACCTTCAATGACGTTTTTGAAACGTTAAATGAAAGTATCAATGATATGTGGGCTCTAGGAGAACCCATATCGGAAGGTAAAATATGCAATAAAATCTTGAAAGCACTAACGGATGGAATTGCCCTTAAGGTCACCTCCATTGAGAAAGTGAAGGATCCGAAAACGATAAAACTGGAAGATCTAGTTGGATCCCATTTGACCTTTTGAGTTAAAACATAAAATTTATAAGAATTTTAAATTGAAAACATTTGCGTTAAAGTTATCTCAGTGTAAATCAATCTAATACTGATAGTGATGATGATAATGAAGGTGTAACAAAACTTGCTAAATTTTTTACGAAATCAAAGATTAGCAACATAGATACTTGAAAAACATCAAGGTAAATCTAACACTTCTAAGAGTAAGTTCAAGGGTATTCAATACTACAAATGCAAAGAGGATGGCCATATAGCACCGATTGTCCACATATAGGTAAATCTAAAAAGAAGAGTCTGGTTACTATTCGAGATGACTCATCTGAGTCTGAGTCAGAGGGGTCACATGAAAATAAAATGAAAAACTATTGTGATCTAATGGCCAGAACCTCCTCTAACCTCAAAGAGCCAGTACAAGAAATTGGTAAATCTAATAATGAAGGCTCAGAGGGAGAATCTGAATCAAGTAGTTCAGATAAGGAGGAAAGAGCTACAACTTGCCTTTAACTCACTCTTTAAAGAGAACAAAAGATTAGGCAAATCTTTAAGTGAGCAAAAGGGTGAAAACTCTAAGATGAGAATTGAACTCAAAAGAGTTAAAAATGAAAAAGAGTCATTAGCTAATGAACTTAAAAAGATAAAATTAGAATTGAAAATGGCTAATAAAGTTTAAGGGAATTGAGAAAGAACTCATTCAGGTAAAATCAATTAACTCAACCCTTAATAATGAAATTATTCAACTTAGAAGTTGTCAAAAGGAACTTGAGCTTAAATTTACCCTTGGGGATGAAAAATTGGAAAAATTGCTTAAGATGGGTAAAGCTCAATGGGTCAGAACAGGTTTTAGTCTTGATAGGCAAATCGTAAATGACCTTAGTACCTCTACAGTATTTGTAAGAGGTGAATCTTCTGGCACCAAAGAGTTAAAATATCATATGCTATTATATGTGGTGCCAAAGGACACTTCAAGCTTGAGTGTCAAGAAATGAATATAAAAAATCCACTCCCCTCAGCATAACTAACAAAGGAAAAATCAATTATAAGGAACAAAGACTCCAAAAAGTACTAAACAAGATAAATACAATTACAAAGAGTCTTGCGTGATGAAGAAACATGTATCTAAGCTTTCTCCCTTCGATCAACAAGAAAAAGAATTGATGAAACACATTCGAAAACTAAATGTTCAATTTAAACATAAGAAGGTAGAAAATAAAAAGAAATAAGAAAGGTAAAAGGAAACCTTGATCTTCGACATCTAAAAGATACCCTCACCAACAAAAGCCAAATATTGGTAAATCTCTTTGTGGTGGTGAGCTCTCTATTCATCTCTCCAAATACTTTTAAAAAAAAAATTATATGGTTTTCAAGAGAGATGTGAATAGGAAAGGGGGATAGTGAATAAATTCCTTTAAGTACATTTCTTTGGATCACTAAGGCTTCCACATGGTTCTCTATCTTTTCATGCTTAAGATGAGCCTTGATAAACCATTGGACCTCTCTTGTCCTCTTTCAAGTTAAATATGTTTTGAGAGAGAAAATTGTTCATAAGATTGAATTGGATCATGCAATTAAATAAGTCATATCTTTTATTGTTCAATTCAAATTCATGTTCGTTCAATTGATTTCCTTTACTTTACAGTGTATATTGTATTTTTGATAAGATTTGCTTCGAACTTTTGAAACTGTTAAATATTTCAAAAATTAATTTCAATCAAGTTCTTGAGCTTCATATGACCCTCATCATAATCCCTATTTATGAACTATACAGTTATATCTTTGAGATCTTGATGAGTGTTCTTGAGATTGTATTGTGCCATAAAAGGTTATTTCATTAAATACAATTTCATTTGTCCATCATTGTTCTAAATTGGTAAATTCATTTAATATGATTGATGATTTGATGAATGGTTTGAAATTCCATTTCTTCTGTGTGGTGACAGTCTACATATTTTGCAAACTCTAAATGTGCAACATTGGTAAATTTTTATATAAATGAGAGATTTGATGAACTAACAATCGGTGATGTGGATCACATGGTGAATTGTATTTCTCTCCATTTGTCCCTCAACATTTTCGCAAATGATGTATTATATAATTATATTTTTATTGTAGTATGGGATTTTGATGAGATGTCTGAAATGGGAATCATCATCACAGTCAAATTTTACTGTATTCCTTTTCAGAAGGCATGGTTGTATCTTATATGTAAATCATTTATTAACCATACCTATTACCTTCTACATAAGGCCTTAGGTGGAGACATACAGTTATATCCTTATCTTGAAGTCCTAATGCCTTAAGATCTATATCCTATTATTGAATTGGTATATCTCTTGAATGGCTGTTAATTAAATTGGGACTGATGCCTCATTTTCAGTTCATATTTAATGTGGAGTCATTGTGCTGTTATAGTTAAAATCCGCCTATCTTACTTCTCGATATTGTCTCCCGTATCTCTCTTAAATACTTAAAAAGGCTTATCTCTTCATATACACTCATTGGTATCACAGTTAAACCAATTTGATATGAGGCAAGGGTCAAGAGTTAGAAGCTCCCCACGTGCACGCATGCGGGTGGAAAAGCCATGCGGGTGGAAGAGCGAGTGAGGGTTGAGCCCTGCGGACTGAGTGATGGGTTGCAAACAGCAGCTCCGAAGGACACATGTGAGTAGCCACGGGTCTGCCCGATGGCCGCTAGGGGAAATCTAATTGATATTTAGATCAAATTAGTATGAGCCTTAGAGGAAAATCAAAAGTGATACCATGATGTCTCTCTATTCCCATATGGGCTAAAATTGGTTAATTTGTGTCAATTTCATGACAGAAAGGGGCGGAAAATTATAAAGGGGGAGAGAATAATAAGGGAGAATCATAAAAGGGGAATAACATGTAAGGATTATGTCTATTAGTTTAATTAGGCCTCCTTGGTGTCGTCAATTTGGCGATTAGGTCTTAGGCTTCTCCCTGAAATCACTTCATCAAGTTAAATCTTTCAATCCAGTTGAGAAGGCTCCTTGCGAAAAGCTCCACGGTTCATCATGAAAATCACTTGAACACGAGACCATTCAAGGTTTGTTCAGACCCCAATTGGCCCTAACATTGTCCTTAGAACCCTTGGAATGAATTGGAAAAACATTAGGAATAAAATGGGTTTGAAAAACTTAAAACAGGGAAAAAACAGTCGAATGTCCTCATGAAACGGATTAGGATCTAAGGAAAATGGTCGACCGTCCAGAAAAATCGATCGACCGTTCTGGCAAACGGTTCGACCGGTTAAAGAACTGCTACAATATCAGAGAGCAGAGTTTTCTACTGTTTGTATGGGCTAGGAAAAATGGTCAACCGGTAGGTCAAAACGATCGACCGTTCCGTATACCAAAAGATAGTCAAACTGGTCAAAATAGCTGCTAAGGTGAACGTTGGGAAAACTGGTCGACCGTTTGGGAAATTGATCGACCGTTTCATATGACTGTTGGAGACTATCTATAAATATAAGTGGCTTTCAAATGGGAATATAGAGACGATTCTCACACACTTGCAAAAGCATTCAAAAGCACTCTTTCCCAGCTCATTTAGCCCATCTTCTTGAGACTCTTTAGTCATTGTTCTTTGGTCAATCTTTAGAGAAATCTCAAGATCATTCTCCTTCACACTCCTTGTTTGATTTGGAAAATCTATGAGCCTTGTGAGCTCATAGAGTATGAAGAGAAAATCTAAGGATCTTCTACAAGAAACACCTCATAAGCTTTTGAAGGAAGATCCTCTTCTAAGTTGGTCCATTACACTTCTATATCTTTGAGCCTCCTGGAACCAAAATCTCCTTACCCTTGGTCTGTACTTAACTGGAGCATCTTCTTCTTCATCACCAAGGAAAATTTCAAGGAGTCAAGCGTGGGAGTTCCAGTCTTCAAGCTTATGGAAAAACACACCTTTAGCAGTGTTGGCCAAGTGGGTCCAGACCAAGTGGGTTAAGTATTTGGGGTGGTTACCCTAATTATATTAGGAATTTCCTGTTTGTTAAAACAGTAGTTTCTTGATAGATTAGGACTTTCTTATTTTCTAAGATAGAGTTTTTAAGGGATAAAGAAATAATGATTATATATAATGTAATCTATAACCCTGGATATAGGAGGCTGAGATTCCAAGGCTGTGGTTTCACAGATTGGAGGAGAACCTAGTGGAAATTGATTTCCCGTTGACGTATGCATCTTTGCCGAACCATGTAAATCTCTTATCTTCTTGTGTGGTTGATTGTTAATCTTGGTTGTTTATGCACACATGCGCACAACAAGCAGATCATCTTTTGAAGGTGAGTGTTCAACTCAAACTATAACTCTTTGTTTTAAGGTTAGTATTTAGCCTAGGAAAAGCACCAGTTGTTTTTTATTGTGAGGTTGGTGTTTAGCCTGGGAAAAGCACCACTTGTTGATTGTGTAGAGATCAGGTTGATCTCGGTTGATTTGTGATTAGTGGATTACTGGTGAGGGATATCGGGAGTGGATGTAGGCCAGGAGGGCTGAACCACTATAAATTCCTTTATGTTGTGGATGTTTTGTTGATTACTGTAGTGTGTTGCCCACTATTGTTTGCATTGCTTGATAATCACACTTAGCACACTCTATTTGACTTGTTCAAAATAAGTTAAAAGAAATTTCAGCTAACTAAAATTTTGAACCCCACCCCCCCCACCCCCCCACCCACAATATATTTAAACCCTTCCAGCCGCGCTTCTTTCCACACCACGCTTTGTCCTCTTTGGTTTCTCCTTTTCACTATGTTTTTTCTCCTATGAACACTGCTGCACTCTCATCGTCTCTCTCTCTCCCTCTCTCTCTCTCTCTCCCTCTCGGCGATCATCTTCTCCTCTGGTGCTCCAGTTGCTCCTTCTCCATTGTCACTGTCCCTCTTCCGATCAATCGTCGGTAAACCTCCTTTTCCCTTCTCTTCTTTCCACTTCCAAAATCCATAGAGTGCGGTTCTTTCCAATATGAAATTAGCTTACACACCTATTAGGCTTGTGTTAGATACTAAATTAAAAGTTTGAACATTCCTGTGGTCCTTTTTGCCGATTTATGATCGACTGATTTGTCACTATTTGAACGGTCGACCATTAACAGGAAACTGTTGACCATTTGACCTAGAGTCAAAAATTTTGTTCTTTTCAAAAAAAAAAAAGATGGCAAAGAAACTTGTTAAAAGGGCAAGACTCAAGTCATCTACTATAGTACCACAGCCACCAACTTTAGAGGACACTCCAAGGGAATTACAAGCAAATCTTTTGCTTCGTACACCTTGGATTCCTGGCTCTAGGGAATTAGTAAGTATGACAAAAAATGATAAATTTGAGAAGAAAGCAATCACAAACGAGCGGAGAACAATAGAGAAGGATGTTGAGAAGTATATGCCCCACAAAAATCTTCATCAAATTGGTTGGGAAAAGATTATGGATTGGGTTAAAAGAATATATCCATCCATGGTTTGAAAGATGTATCAAGCAGCCTTCGAACCACGATATGGAGGGAATAGCTCGTTCAAGATCAAACTTTCTGATCATACTATTCATGTGACCCCACAAATGGTTTTGGAAATTATAAGAGTTCCATTAAATGAAAAAGGACTAAAGTTCATTGGAGATCCCGAATCCTTGGACAAAGGATGGAAGCCACAGAATTCATCTATGCAATTAATAAACTTAAGACGCTTATTAACCCTAACTGCACTGTTCTCCCTCTTCTCCATCGTGCATAGCAGCCACCAGCCCCCTTCTCTCTCGAAATTCCCCACCTCTTTTCCCTCAATCTCACCATCTAAACTCCGATCTAACCCGTCAAAACTCATCACAAGAGACCTCTCTTTTTCCCCATTGCCGTCTTCATCGTCATCTCCATCTTGCTTGGGCCATGAGAGAGGAAAACCAGGCGCTAGACGTGTGGGCAACTCAAGACCCTTTGGAACTCCATAGATCGCAAGTAGAACATCATCTTGGAGGCAAGTAACATCTGTAAATCAAGTGTACATGATTTGTTTCAATTGATTCATGCTTATTCTCTCGTAGATTTTCTGTTTCAGATTTGGGGAATTTTGATTTAGTTAATTAATCTGTAGATTTGGATGTTTAATGGGGAAAAACGAAGGTTCATTACTGTTCTAAACTCCTTTTGCTACCCAATCAATGGCTTAGATGGCGGAAGGATTGAAAGGAAGAAGGAAGAATCGGACTGCAATGCCCTGCAACTCACCTCGGGTTGCAGGGCACTTCACAGGCCCTGCGCAGGTATGCGGCCACATGTGCATGGGAGAGCACGCGGGCGCGTCCTCGGCCCGTGCGCGAGCGGCACACCCCCCCGGGCGATTTTGCAATTTTGAAACTTTAGGCTTCGCGGGACCACTGGAACCCCTTTAAACCCTCAGGACCTGATTCTAATGGATTGATAAATTCTTCGGAAAACACCCATGACCAACGAGTTGCCCCAAATCCCAAGATTAATTTATTGATACTATAGCCTATGCGTGAAGAATTGGGACCGGTGATGTTGTAACTTCATAATGTCAAAGAGATTAATAAATCATCATCATCATCCTGAATCTCCACCCATGGGAAATAGCAAACTGAAAGTGGATAACCCAATCCTAGGTTGAACAAAACTCGATGTTGACTCCGTGTACATTAATTTACTCTTGCACATTACTCGCCAATGGATAATCTCATGTTTCTTGTATCGTTTGTCTTATGTTCTTGTTTGGATAATACCAATGCCCGTGTTAGAGTAAAACTAGTATGCTGGACTTAGATTAACTTGCTTGGATTATATTACTACAACTGGAACAATGAAGCTACACCATCATGAAACTTGTACTTGTGATATTATTTGTCCTGCTTGCCTGACTTGATGTGTAGCCTCACCTATATATCTTGCCTTACTTGGCTGGATTTGTGACTACTTGCATACGTGTATCGTGACGTTATCATTTAATTGATTCTTGTATGTCTTGGCTTACCACTTGGCTTCGATTCACGTATGGCTTGTATACGGTTGTCTATGGGTTTAGTTTATTTTGCCTGCTACAGTAGTGCCCTGACACCTATGAGCCCTTTGTTCCTGTTATGTAGCTTCGTATGGACGATGCCGACGCGAGCTCCTGTTTATGCCACATCTTGTTTTCTGTGGCCCTGTTACTCGGCGCCCCTGTTTACACTTATCCTGCCCTCATCACGATACTTGGAACACACATCGTACGGGAGAATGAGCATACTTGGTTTAGCCGCTTTTGTTAGAATTATGTTAAGATGTTGTTCATGATTGCTACTAATGATATTGCATGACTTGCCTAGTTCTAATTTATTGACACCTTGAGAATCTTGTCTTGTCATTATTCTATTTGATGCATGTAGTTGCTTTATACTTGTGACTTGCTCTCACTTATTACCTTTGACGTTGTAGGAATCCCAGCCATTGCCTTTGCCCCGGAGATTGAGACGCCGGAAGGTCCGAACCAATGCCTAGATGAGGGAGGTCCGGGAGCACATGCGTAAGTGGCTAGTTATGGAAGAGAGGCGTTAAAGACATATTTTAGATTTATTATTAATTGTTTAGAAATTTAATTTTGCTTCTGCATTGTGCTTCATTTATGATTTGGGACTATTCATGTTATGCTGACATTCGTTTTATGGTTTGATACATTATGATTGATAATTAATCATAGGATTTATTGATTAAATTTATTGTAATTGGGCACACCACATGTATAAGGTGCTATGTAACCTCACATGTGACATTTTGTGGGTATGGTGTGGGGCCATGGCCGGTTGGTTTATGGTCCCACACCAAGCGCACCACCTGGGTCTGGGGTGTACTTTGGAGGCCCGGGCCCCAAGGCGTGACAAGATCACAACAGAACAAGAGCTAATAGAGGAATTTGATATGGAACTTTGGTGTGAAAAAGGATAAATGGTGAAGGACAAAGTGACAATAGGTGTGGAGTACCAATGGAAGCTGTCCGTTTGTACTCATTTTGAGGAATTTGGGCATGAAACTGGGTCGTGTAGTTATAACAAGGACGAAGGAAAAACAAGGGAGGGCGAAAAGGAAGCCACCAAAATGGAGGAGTAGAAGAAAGAGGAAAATGGGAAAAAAATGGGAAAAGTGTTCCAGTGACTAAACAGGATGTGGAAGAAGAGAAGCATAAGGGGAAGACAAAATCTAAAATTGGTCCAGAAGATGGGGAAAGTGTTCTAGAGGTTGGCATCACATTCAAAAAATTTGAAGCAAGACCAAGTAAAAGCCATAATGAATATAAAGAGAGCGGTACAGATGTACAGCGCAGGTTGATGAGGGAGTGAATGTTAAGCCTCCCTCGCAGGTAAACACCGAACTCATGTAGGTCTTAGACACTCCTATGAACTCAAATCTGAAAAAAAATGCTAATATTGGGACCCCAGAGATAGCTATCCCTGACATAAACCCCCTTAAAGACAAAGCAAGGGACAATTTGCAACTGACAAATCAAAAAGGCAAGAAAAAGTAGAGGAAAGTGTAGACAGGGCAAATAGCCCTGTAGTGTAAATATCGTAGCTAAGTGGTATGTTTTGTCCACACAGGTGAAATGTTTCTTGTGATGTTGGCAGTAGGGCATTAGGACTAAATAAAATTGGAAATCAAATGGTGAAGGTAGTAGCCTGGAATATAAGGGGGCAAAATAAACCCCTAAACCCTTTGAAATTAGGAAGCTAATTTTGGAGAATAATATTGATATAATAGGGTTACTAGAAACAAAAGTAGGGGATGTAAATTAGAGATATTTTGGAAACTATAATAGCTTTATAAGGGGCAGGATTTGGGTTGGATAGAATCCTATAAAGGTAGATATTAAAATTGTTGTTGAGACTGATCATGCAGTACATTGTGAAGTGTAGTTATTAGATGAAGCTTAGTGTTTTTTTGTAACTTTTGCATATGACTCAAATGAAGGAATAGAAAGAAGAACTTTATGTAGTAAGTTGAACTTTCATGCTAAAGTATGGAAAGACTATCCATGGTTACTCCTAGGGGATTTCAATGCAATAAATACCAAATCTGAAAATTTTGAGGGGCTAGGAGGTTGGGATAGCTCCATTGATGAATTCAATGAATTTCTTCAAGAAGCTGAATTAGAGGATTTAAGATTTGAAGGTGTATTCCTTACATGGACAAACAACAGGAATGGGTAACGATATATTGGCCAATGTTACCCAGGTGGTGGGGCACGCGGTGGGGCTTAGGTTTTTAGAGATTAATGGTCAATAATTGCAGCCTAGTTGGTCGTTTATGCAAGATGGACTTTGTTACAGAACTTAATCAAATGAGAAAGACAAAGTATATGATCATGTAATACACAAGTAAATGCAATTGTCAAAGATATCAATGACAACTTAGAAAGTGTATTGAAGAGATTTCACCATAGTGATTGAGAATAAGTGTAGGAGAAGATTGAGAAGCAGGAGAAGCTTGCACACATAATTTATAGCGGTTCAGCTCAACACCAGCCTGCTTCCACTATTCAACCTTCTTCAACCACGGGTGAAGGCAAAAACCCTAGTACAATCCAGCTTTGTTTCACTAGGGAGAAGCTATGATCCTTCACACAAGTGTTCCACAAAACTGTTCCAGCTCCAATTCTAAGGGAGACGTTATTATCCCTTTGCACAAATTGGAATTCTCAAACAAATGAGAAAGAGACAGAAGAGTAATTTGGCCTCAAGGCAAGTATTACAACTGAATAACACTTTGATATATCACAAGAGAGCGGCTTTCTTTTTGCCTCACGTCTTTCTTTTCTTTCTTCTTTTTCTCATGTATATCGCATATAACTTGCTTCCAAAAGTCTCTTATTTGAATCAAAACCATCAAGTATTTTATAGGCTGTGAGAGGCTCTTCAAAACAGTAAGAAGATAGAGCATTAAATGCATTGGAATGCACTGTTTTTGTCAGTGTGACTGACAGTTAGCTGTTAAGCTGGCTGGCGCAACTTCTCAAATTTTGGTACCCCAAAATGCTCTTTTCGAAGTCCAGAAAAGATTGTTTTTAAAACAGAGCAGTATTGGAAGTCCAAAACTATATTCTCGGAGTTCTAAATCCTGAGGCAATAGTGTTTTCAGTTTAGCACTATAAGATTTGGAAGTCCAATGCTGCTAATTGGAGTTCCACTGAAGATCTCGGTCCATTGTATCTCGAAAGCCAAATTTGATCACACTAATTGCTTTGAAATCAATCCTTTCCTAAAAAAACTTATTTTGGAAAATAGTTTTAGCCTGAAAATAATTTTTGATAAAAATAATTTTGATAAAAACAGAGCTGCATTCCTCTCAAGAATATCTAAATTACAACAAACAAAATACCTATGAATCAAATGTCCATAGAGATTGTTTTGAGGCTTCTTTCCAGCATCTTCCTATCTCTATAGTCTCTCCAAAGAAAATACTTGGTCTTGAAATATCTTCTTGCTTGCATCCATAAGGTTTCTTGCTAGAAATGCATTAGAGTCTTCTTCTTGAACTTTGAACCTTCTTCTTGAGTTGTAAGTCTAGTCATTTTCTTTTCACAAAAATCATTAGAAATAATCAAGAAGAATTTTATGCAGAAGAAAATAATCAAGAAGAATTTTTTATGAGTCTTCATTGGGTTTTTTGGAGAGTATATTCTGGCTAAGAGGTAATGGTAGAATATCTGGACAAAGGCCAAATGATTTCCACCAATCTTGATAAAACCAAATTGGGATTTTTGAATGAAATTTAGAGCAAAAGTTGATAAACCAAGAATGAGAATAATTTGAACATTGAATGAAGAGGATATAACACCAAGCATCACAATAATCTTGATAGATGAATGGTTAAGAAGTTCCTGATGGGCTTGACACAAAACAAGGGGCTAAGAGTGAAGTACCCCAACCAGAGGGAGAGATAATAGACTGGATTTTTAATATAGAAAATTTATAAGAAGAATTGGATTCATCAATGGTATGGTCAATGGAAACACTTTTGGTGGTTATTAGAATGGCTTCATAATATTTATGCAAAATTTGAGGCTGTTGGGAGAAAAAATAAAATTGAGGAGGAAACAATCTAGATAATAAATAAGGATTTCCATTCTTCTTCAAGGAAGAAGATAGGATATAAAGATTTGGGGTAATAAGAAGCTTTTTGACTTGATGTAGCTGGAGAAGGAGGAGAGGATGGAAGAGATAAAGCTGAATACCTGTTTGATTGTAGAGTAGAATGGATATTTTGGTTTTACCTTTATCTTTAGGCATTAGGCTTTGCTTCCATAGGAATGGGTTTCGATTTAGAATGGCCTTGGAGAAATTCTCTAGAGAGAAAATCGGGAAGAGAATTAGAAGTGCTCTTAATATACTCGATATCAAAATAAAAAATACTACATAATGCTTGCCATCGTTCAAAAATCTTTTTTAATGCAATGTTTTGAACATCTTTTTGCAAAATTTCTTTGGCAGATTTTCAATCTATTCGTAATAAAATTTTTTATTTAAAATATCACTTTGAAATTTCATGATGCATGTTACAATTGCAAGAATTTCTTTTTTGATAGTAGAATAATTTTATTTCAGTAGGATTCCAAAATCCAGATGTGAACTTAATTATTTCTTCTTTGTATGCAAGATCATTATATTGAAGAAGCACACCTCCATAACCTACATCAGAAGCATCAGTCTGAATGATTTTCTTAAAAGTTGGATGAGCAATATAAAAGCAAGGAAGATATTGACTTTTTTGTTTGATACGAATGATAGCATTAGTATGGGCAGAAGTCCAAGTGAATGAATTTTTTTGGAGAAGAAGAGATTGAAGCAATGCTTTATCGACAGCAAGATCTTTATAAAAAGGGGCAATGTAATTAAGACAACCAAGGAATTTTTGAAGTTGTTTTTTATCAAGAATTTCATCGGGAAATTTAGAACTGAATTGGAGGACTCTTATATACCTTATGACAGCTATACTTATGGAGAGCTAATTAGCGAATGTATAGCTGAAGGATTAGGTAATTTTTGTGATTAGTTTGCTTAGCAAGTTTATATTCTTCAATTTAGGGAGACAGCAAAAAAGGTTGTTAATCTAAGAAACCTTAGAAACGAAGAAAAAATATGAACCTCAATAGATAAAGACAAAACAACCCTCAAAAAAGGGTAAAAAAGCTTTAAAAACAATTGTTTGTCGCAAATGTGGTAAAGTAGGCCACTATGCAAGCAATTGCTGGACTACAAAGAAGATTAATGAATTAGAACTTGATGAAAGCTTAAAACAACAGCATTGAAGATTCGAGAGTGGATCTCTATTGTAAGTATTTCAGTTTGTAAGTTTCTGTTATGTGAAGAGTATTGTTTATTATTAATTGTTATGGTGTATAATATTGTTTGTCTAAGTTATTGTGGTTTCTGTCTTTGTGTTCTCCTGGGTCTGGTTTTGGTATCATACTATTAAATGCTTTTTAAGATGACTTAGTTCCTTGGTTTTAGGTGTTGTTATAAATCTAAATATTATTCTTTTAGAATTTATTGGAGTTTAGATTCCTTAGGAATAAATTCTTTCAATAGGCTAGATAAGCCTAAGAATGGAGTTCCTAAAATAAGGTATTGGATTAATTCCGTAACCATAATGAAAGTATTTCAAATGCAAATACCATCATTACAGATATAAGCATTAGACGATTTAAACTTGATTGTCATCCTAAGATCCAGGATCAGAAAAAAAAATTTTGAAGCTCAAATTCAGCAGAAAATTTGTAGGAACTTCCTAATGCTTTTTGGCAAAGGAAAAGACATGTAGTCAGTCTACCTTATGAAAAAGGTTCTGATGAGAAAAATATTCATTCAAAAGCTAGATAGTCACAAATGAATAAAGAATATTTAGAATTATGTAAGACTGAGATTAAGTCTCTTAGAAAAAGCCTTAATTAGGCCAAGTCAGTCTCCATGGAGTTGTACGGCCTTTTGTGTAAAAAAAATGCTGAAAATGAGAGAGGTGTTCCAAGATTAGTAATTAAATAAACTATTTAACCACGCTTTACAGTGGATTAGATATCATTTAATAAAGGATTTTTAGCTAGGTTTAATGAAGCAGTTATGTTCTTAAATACTTAATTGTTGATTTTATGGTGAGTCTTATTGCTAATTAGTTATTGTGGGGCAAGATATAGGATAAATATTTGAGTGAGGGGACCCATTGTATAGTAGTATGGATTAGTCTTCAAAAGAAGGAAAGAGAACTATTATGGCACAACACCTACTTTCCTTAGGAGGTGAACTTTGGTTGGAAAGGGAGTCTTACTTATGACCCTTATCAGGAAGTGGGGATCTATTATATATATAAATATATATATAATTATATATGAGTCTCTTATCTGTTTCACGTTACTTCTTTCTAAACCATAGGGAAGAATCAGAGAGAGAGGAGCATAAGAGAAGAAGGAGAAGGAGAAGAATGTCCTCTCGGCCACATATTGTGAACATCTACAAAGGGTGAGTGGATTTCCTACGACTTTACAATCTAATTAAGGGGTTATGATGATTGATTGAAAGCCAAGTTAATAATGGATCTGATTAGAGCACCAGAAGTTGTATTACTTACCCACTAGATGTCGATGTTTGTTGATTGAATAATGAAGTTTATGTGTCTGAAATGGATGACTAACTGTGATCGACTTTGTCAATTGATTTTAGCCACCTCCAAGAGGTCTATTAGGATGATAGATCGATTCTTCTCTGATAAGAGAGGAGTAATCAACAACTGAAGACCCTATATGATGGGAGTTGGGAACCCAATCCATATCCTGACTGGTTTATGCTGTTTGTAATCTTCAAATCAATGACAGTGAATGATAATGAAGCCTTTCCAATACGGATTGTTCCATGTAGAATAGAAATCCATGGCTGAATCTCAGATTTTTCTGGAATAGGTCGACTGGGACTTGTTTTACCGTCAGGAGTTGTGGGCCTAAGTGGGCCATTTGGTGGATGATCCAGTCCATGGATCCGAACCTAGATCTATGGGCGACCACAGCTACGTTGGATTCTAGAGGATGGGGCCATGGATGTCCCTCCATTTGATGTCTTGTGCAAGCAGGGGCGTGAGGCAGACGATGACAGAAGAAGGGTTTTGTTGTTGACGATGAGTATACCTTAGGGATTTCAATCGTGTGAGATATATATTAAGTTGGGAAATTATAAAAAGGCCCTTGTGTTATTATTGGAATTACATGAGAACCCTTCCACAATTTATTAATTAATGTGTAAGGGGTAAAGTTTACTTTTAAGGGTACTTAACGATACATAAGACCGCATTCTTGGATAAATGAGGCTATGTCCCATGAAATTTATAGAATGTAATAAAAATGGATGGCAGTTATATATATATAGGGAAACCCTCTCCTCAGCTATAGCTAAGGATAACTTCCGCTATGCACGTGCGGCACGCACGTGTCCGGCTGAGCGTTAAAAAAAAAACAAAAATCAAAATGTTTCTGGCCTGCTTCGTTTTTCACTTGAGCCCGCCCCGCCTTCTTTTCATTTCTGAACAGCACAAGTTAGGGAAAAAAATCCCTGACTCACCACTTTACCTCTCTCTCTCTCTCTCTCTCTCTCTCTCTCTCTCTCCTGCGATCCCTCATCTCTCTCGCTCGCTATGATCCAACAAAAAGAAAAACCAAAAAACGAAAAAGCCTGATCTTCTCTCTCGCTTGTTACGATCTCCGATCTACTTCCTCGCTGCGATCGCTAGAAGGGGAAACCCTACCTTGCACTCTCGCCCGCATCTTCCCCTGTCTTTTCCCTTGTAAAGCACCCGTCCAGCAGAACCTTTTTGACATCGACGATTAGCACAGGCAGCCCTCATCTACTTCTCCATCTCCGTCTTCGGACTTCGTCAGAGCCCCTGACTCCGTCAGAGCCCCATCAAAGCATCGACGATCAAGAAGAATAGGCCTTTCACCACCTCTCTATCTTTCCTCTCCACCGCCGCTGCAACGGAGGAATCTCCAAAACAGCCTGCACCTGCTGAGTTCCCACAATCCTTTGCAGCTCTAATATCAACCCAGGCCAGGTACTCCATCCCTTCTTGGTATGAACATTTCTTTTTTTATTCAAGAATCTCTAATCTGACAGTTTGCCAAAAACTTCATAGTAAGATTTAGGGGTTTTTATTTTGAGGGTTTGCCAAAAACTTCATAGTAGGAATTTTGTGCTCTGGCTTATGACGAATGGGCATCAAATGGCTTGTGGCATAGGGGATTTTAATTAGATAGATCACATGGCTATCATGTACAATTGGTTCTCTGAAGTCATGATTTGAGCTCTGTTTCTTTTTTTCAATGAGTTTATGGATCATTGTTTTGGGAGAGTTCTGTTTATTTTTTTAAATGAATCCTAGCACCACGACACCTCTACTCAAGCCTAGCCCCTAGCCTCTGTGATCCCCTCCCCTCTACAATCCCAGCACCACTTTGGTGAGCCCTTCTTCCCTCCATCTCTCTATCCCTCTTTCTATATTTCTGTTGCCTTGTACATGGCACTAACGTGACTTGTAAAGAAATTTCAAGGCACACTTGTACTAATGTGAGGGAATTCTCTGAACAAGCACTTGTAAATCCATAAAAAATAGCCCATTTTTATAACAAACCACTATTTTATATTTAGAATCATATGCCCAAATTTCAATTCAGTTAGATTCATATTAACTGTCTGATCAACAACATGATATATAATTCCTACATAGGCACTAGAGAATCCAAATTCTTCATTTTTAATAGTTGATGAAGAGCAACACATCTCCTATCTCCTAGAGATTTTCAAGCAATCTGTTTGATCTTTGTGGTCTTTTTTGTTTATTTTGTAGTTATTAATTTTTTTATTTTCAGAGAAGATCATGAAATTGTTTTGAATCGCAAGTTTGATGTGGTGTTGTTGTTGTTGTTTGAGGCATTCTTCTACTTCTTGAGTTTTGTAGATGGAAAATGGACCTTTTTTCTTTTTGTATGTAAATCTTATTTAGCAAAATGTTGACTTTGGGCTACAAGAGGAGTAGTGCTGGTCATACATCATCAGCAAAGCTCTGTTTTAGTCTCTTTTTTGAATTGATATATATATATTTTAATTCTCCAGTTAAATGCTATAATGATTGAAGTTTATAGTGCATCAGTATTAAGTTGATAAGGATTTTGTGATTATGTGTATGTTTAGTTTGGTTATTTGAATTTGTTCTTCATACATGCAAATTTGATTAACTTTACAAGTAGTTCATACCTTATGAATATTTTTTTTTCTTTTCAGTCATGTTAAATAGTTTCAAGATGGATGTGGGCTCCTCATCATCAACATTTTTACATCACCCTGTTGTAGAGGAGAATATGACACCAAAAGTGGGGATGCATTTTGATAATTTAATGGATGCCTATAATTTTTATAATGCATATGCGAAGCTTGCTAGGTTTAGCGTAAGAAAAGATTCAAGTGTAACTAAAAATGGGGAAGTATATTGGAAACGATATTTTTGTTCAAAAGAGGGCAAAACGGATGAAAAATATTGGGTTGACAAGGATACTGTTCAAAGACGTCGGATGGAAACAAGAGAAAATTGTAAGGCTCAGATGCAAATAAAAAAGGTTGAATCGGGTGATTATGTAGTTTCTAAGTTTGTTCCTGAACATTCCCATGCCCCTACTACTCCTAGTAAGAGATTCATGTTGAGGTCGCAACGTGTAGTCTCGGAACCAAAGAAAGATGAAATAAATACATATGATTCTGCCAATATTCGAACCAAACAGCAAATGATACTGTTTTCCAAGAAATCAGGAGGACTTGATAAGGTTGGATTTACGGATAAAGATGTTGAAAATCATCGTAGAAATGAAAAAGAAAAGAAGAAGGGACGCGATGGCCAGATGTTGTTTCAATATTTTAAAAATCGTAAAGAAATGAGTCCTGACTTTATGTATAACATTGAGAGAGATGGAGAGAATAAGATAACACATGTATTTTGGGCGAATGGGACATTTAGATCAGCATACCGTGTGTTCGGTGATGTTGTGACATTTGATACAACATATAAGACAAATTGTTATGGATTAATTTTTGGTGCATTCGTGGGTTGCAATCACCATGGTCAAACAACATTATTTGGATGTGCGTTCTTACCTAATGAAAAGACTGAGTCATTTGAGTGGTTGTTTACTAAATGGCTTGAAGCTATGCCGGGTGGTCCACCAAAAGGAATTATAACAGATCAAGATTTGGCTATGACAAAGGCCATTCAAAAAGTCATGCCAACCACATGCCATCGGTATTGCCTATGGCACATTTTGGATAAATTACCATCAAATTTAGGAGGGGTTTCTATTCACAATGGTGGTTTGATTGAAGAAATTAAAAAATGCGTGCATAACTCTGACTCTGCCACTGAGTTTGAGAGCAAGTGGGATGGGATCATAAAGCACTATAAGCTTGAGGCAATTGAATGGTTGACATGTATATACAACATTCGTGATATGTGGGTACCAGCATATTTGAAGCATACTTTCTTTGCAGGCATGTCAACTACTCAAAGAAGTGAAAGTATGAATTCATTTGTGAAGCATTATGTAGAATACAAGAATTCATTGATTGATTTCATATTGCGTTTTGAGGCAGGTGTTGAACGTTTACGATATATTGAAAGTAAGGAAGATTTCGAGTCAAGCAATGGAAAGCCAAAATTGAAGATTTTTTCTGTTATGGAGAAGCAAATGGCGGATATCTACACAAGAAATATATTTTATAAGTTTCAAGATGAGCTATTCATGACAATACATATTGTTCCAATACTTGTTAATGAAGTTGATGATAGTTCTACTTTTATTACTAGAAATTTAATGGATGAAAATGAAATCGAGAGAGAGGTTCTATGGAAGAAAGAGGAGATGCGTGCATATTGTTCATGTAAAAAGTTTGAGTTTGAAGGCATTCCATGTTGTCACTTGTTATCTGTTTTGAGGCAATTCTGTATAAGATATTTGCCTGAATATTACATTTTGAAGCGATGGACGAAGAATGCTAGACAAGGAACATTTGTTGATAAAGATGGAGTTGAAATTAGATCCCATTATGAGGACTCATTTCTTTCGAGACATAGTCATTTGTCATGCATTTTTACACCAATTTTTGACGAAGCTTGTTCATCGAGAGAATGTTTTGAATATTTGATTCAGATTAATAAAGAAGTGCAAATGAAAATACAAGAAATGAAATCAAATAATCGATCAGAGACAAGTGTGCACAATGAAAAAGAAACAATTGCGAGTAATGTGGTCGAGTATCATGAACCATCGCATGTTGTTACAAAAGGGCGTGCGAAGAGACTGAAATCATCAAAGGAGAAAGCAACAAATGGGCGCCTTTGTCATGGTTGCAACAAACGTGGTGTATCACATGACAAGCGAAATTGTCCGGTGTTATTGAAGAGGTAAATAATTTACTATTATTGATTGTAGTTTGATAGACATTTAAATTTTGATATTCACTAACATATAAATGACTTGTTATATAATGTAGGTTAACAGGTGAAGATAGGAACACGAATCCAATCACCATGCTTGACAGTAGCAGCAATTCAGAATACTCTGATGCAGACAATTAGTGAGTATCATGGTAAATATGATGTTTGCTTCTACTATTTATTTCTACTAATGAAAAATATCATATCTTTGCAGGGATTCATGAACACATGGAGCTGAAGGGCTAAAGGGATGAAGTTTAATTTTGATGTCATGATTGAACTTTGATTTTGTATGCATTGTTAAATTGAGACTCAATTTTTTAAATTTGAGTGTCTTTAGAGACTCAATGCAATCATTTGGCACCTAATTGGTTTGACACATTTATTTGTATGATATTGAATGGGCTTGAAAGGTGTGTTATCTTGAATGGTTTTGTGTTACATAGACTATGGCTGAATCTATTCCATATCAATGGTGACTATAGCTAAATCTACTCCATATCATATATGCAAGCCTACAGGTCATATGTGCAAGCTTACAGGTTACAGGTGTTATGATTGATTTGGGAGTGCTTTTGTTCATATTTAGTTTTTTTGGCAATCCTCGAAAGAATTCTTGGGACAAGCCACCATCCCCATACATTCTTGAGTCAGTTTAGTAGTTCATAGAATTGAGGTGTGCGCAGGCACAACAGCCCCATAGCCAATTACACTAAATTGAATACAGGTCAACTAAGTTTCAAGCATTCAAATGGGCATGCCCATAGCCAATTATAGGGAGGAGTACTGAAACATGGACTGATTATATTAGAACCTGGATAACCCAACCTAAATAAAAGTGAAAATTGGGTTCGCTTGTTTAGGTTTGAGTTGAGGTTGGCATGAACATGAAATCTTAATGAAATTTAAATTGGGCTCATTTTCAACATTATCTATGAATTTTACTTGAGTACACAGTTTCAATATTAGATACACGGGCTCAACCCTATGGGCATAAACTATAGCAAAGTGTAAGCAAGGTATATATATTGTAACCTCGGTCTCCTACTCAACTTACTGCATAAACTATAGTAAAGTGTAAGCAAGGTATAAATATTCTAATCTCGGTCTCCTACCCAACTTGATTTAAACCAGAATTGCACTAAAAGAAGGGAAATTCGGGTTAAATTATTGAGTCAATTTGGTAGTTCATAGAATTAAGTTATCATTCCCCTTTCTTACATTCAATAATTCTGACAAAGAATGCATATGTGACAATGGAAAACCTGCTTGTGTGATCATTATGGAGCCCAAACAATAACGAACCAAGTAATTTCTTAAACAAAAGCCTAAATTGTTTTTTTCACTTACTGTGTGTAATAAATACAAAGCCAATGCCCATTGCTAGGCTGCTAGCAGATGTCAACCAAAAGATGGAATTTTCATCAACAAGAAACTCTTAACACAATGAACCCATGATCCAAATATTGCCAACATACAAACTGCACATCCCACAAATAATCTGCAGCACAACCCCCACAAATTTCTATACAACAATGTCTACAGTAACACTATCCTATTTTGGCAAATGTTCGACTCCATATATATATACAACAAAGGCAGAAAAATCATTAACAAATATGCACGAGGACTTCCATGGTTTTGCTGCAAATTGAGCTTCTATACTTTCTCTCAAAAGTCGAATCTCATGCTTCATTTCTTCTAGTGATATTTTCATTTCTTCCATTCTATTTGGATGTTGTCTATGTCTTGAGTTTTGGTCAGGAATATATTTAGAGACAACTCCATCCATCCCTACAAACAAAGTTTGATAGAGTTGAATAATCTGCAAAATCAGATAAAAAGTGTTAGGCTGCCTATTTTTCTAAATTCAATGGAGAGATGAGTAGAAAATAGCAACAAAAGAAATGGAGGGTTGAAGAATTAGCTGTTACACAATCTCTTTTTTTTTTTTTCATGTAGGTACACTCAGTATCTTTGATTCATGGGGAAATTCCAACTATGGAATGTTTTCCCTTTACCAAAAAAGAAAACTGTTGAATATCTTCTATCACAGAACAGAGGACTCCAAACTTGCTCACTTGGCTTCATTTATTCTGTACTTGTTTTTTTTATGAATGGAGTTTATGGTCTTGATTCTCCCATGAAATTCTTTTATTTGGCTAAGGGTTATTGCAGGAAATTTTTTTAAGAAAGAGCACACCCATCATCCCCCTCCCCTCCCATCTCTTCATCTCCGCCTTCACAGAAAGTGATGGAATGGTGTTGTGAGAAGAGCCCTAATGCCAAGCAAACCCATAAAAGACAATAGTTCAACAAATGACTTCATATACATATTTAAAACATCTCCAAATTTCCAAAGAAGTAGAAAATGCAATAATCTAAACAAACCCAAAAAATTATATGACTACAAAAGGGAAAGTGGATCAAACCCACGTGGAAAATTGCACCGAAAAGGTGAAAAGACCAACTCAAAATCTCAACATGCCCAGAGAAGAAAATTAAAAGCAAAAAACAAACAACACCATTCCATCACTAAACAACACCGTTTCTGTTTCTTTTGATATCTATGATCTTTAAACATCAAGAAAACTAAAAGCAAAGAACAAACAATATTTCAAGAGAACCAAGAGAAGACATGAATACAAAGGGGAAGGTAGATTAAAACCCACCTGGAGAAACACTCATCTCATAACACCCTTCCATCACTAAAACCTCCACGCTCACCACCATCATTAACATCACCATCCATCACAGCCACACCATCTCTACCACATAGATCCACTGCACAGCCCTGCACATCTCCAAATACTAAGACCGCACAACCATACACATCTCCAAATACTAAGCAAAGGTGTCGTGGTGCTGGGATTCAACAAAGGGAAGGGACTACCGCCCTATTTCTGCTACAACAGAGAGGCGATGAAGGATGCTTGCGGCAGGCGAGCGAGGGAGATGATCGGTGAGGGCATCGCAGTAAGCGAGAGAGATGAGCGTAGGCAGTCCACAAGTGAGAGAAACGAGCGCAGGCAGTCCACGAGCGAGAGAGATGAGGGATCGCAGGCAAGAGAGAGAGAGAGATGAGAGCAGGGAAAAGTGGTGAAGCAGAGCAAGAGAGTTGATGGGAGAGAAGAGAGGAGGGGGAAAGGGTTTTTTTTCCCTAACTTGTGCTGTTCAGAAAATGAAAAGACGGTGGGGCGGGCTCAAGTGAAAAATGAGGCGGGCCAGAAACATTTTAATTTTTGTTTTTTTTTTAACGCTCAGCCGGACACGTGCGTGCCACACGTGGGTAGCGGAAGTTATCCTCAGCTATAGCTGAGGAGAGGGTTTCCCATATATATATATATATCTATATTGATAAATAAAGGGTAACAATTGTATGGTCTCAATATATGAGGCACGGGTATGTAGTAAATATTAAACAGGAAAATATTCTAATTTATAAATTATGTTTTTCCGGATTTTAGTGGGAATGACCATGCTCTAAACTACTAGCACGGTATGAATTGGTTATTGTTGTGAGATTGATGAACCACTGGATTCGATTTGAAATTGTTTATACTATCTGGTAATGTGAATGATAGGACATTGAGGTCCTAAAGTAGTGGGTCCATGGGATGCTGGATAAGGAGATGTATGAGTAGCATCTCAAAAGGGAGATATATCAAGATATACAACGATGTGTATAGTGTGCAAGGATGTAGTTCAGAAATGTGTTATGGAGTGAGATTCACTCGTTGATTGAATTATTCATTGTTTACTAATATTCTATTTTCTCATGGTATCGTTATGTTAATAATGCTTGTATGTAGGGTAAGAATTCATTCACCAGTTCATACTGATGTTGGGTTGCCCCTTTCAGGTAACAGAGTTGTGGGTGGATCGAAGTCTTGCGAAGAGCAACCCGTAGTGTTTGGCATGCGAGGCTGAGGAGAGCGACACATCCATATTCCATAGTTTAGGGAGATTTTCGTCTTGGACATTTAATTATTATTTGATAGAATTTTATTTTGGAATTTTAGACATTGAAAACTCTATTGGTTGATTTATATGAAAGGATTTATTTTAATAAATGATGCTTGTGCCTTATGTGCTTATTTGATTTATGTGTATGAATTGAATACCAATATATTAGAACTCAAATTCCGACAGGGCTCCGGAATTTGGGTTGTGACAAAGTGGTATCAGAGCATAAGGTTTTAACCAAGTAAAAGAATTAGCAACTAAATGGCACGTGGTGAGGCCGTGGGTATGGATACATAGAAAAGAATTTGATCTATCAGGTTTAAAAGATAGCTTATTCACTTTTTATTTTGCAGAGGAACTAGGACGATGAATAACTCTATGGAAAACCCCAATCATGGTGAAAGAATTGCTGAAATGTCGAAATATACTCGGCAGATGTTTGAAAACTTTATGAAGACTTATAGTCAGGTTCTGGAACAGATCATTGCTATTAACAATCGTCATAGAGAAAATGGTGAGGAACTCAGTATTGCCAGAAGTGGTTCAGGGGGTGGTAATAATAACAGGGTCAAGGATCGTGAGAAAGACAACCTCTATAAAAGATTTAATGAATTCCGACCTTGTAGTTTTGATGAGACTACAAACCCTTGGGATGCAAATAATTGGGTGGAGCACATGGAGGGAATTTTCAAAGTTATGGCATGCACGGAGCGACAGAAGGCAGTACTGGGGTCATTCAAACTTGAAGGTAATGCTAAAGAATGGTGGAAGGCTGCTAAGAAGTCCTTCGACGAGCAAGAGACAGAAATTACTTGGGACTTTTTCAAGAAAGAATTCATAAAGAAATTTATACTAAACCATATTAAAGCCCAAAAGAAAAAAGAGTTTGAGACCTTATTACAAGGGAGCTTAACCATAGCCAAATATGCCCTCAAGTTCACGGAGCTGTCTCACTTTGCAGAAACCCTAGTTGCTACAGAAGAATCCAAACTGGAGCGCTTCGTGACGGGTCTAAGGGCAGATATTAAGAAAGACGTCAAATTGCATGAGCCGACTACCTATGTAGAAGTGCTAAGAAAAGCCTTTGTGTTTGAGGAAATAATAGAAGATATTAATCGGAGTACTCAGTAGGTGCCGACGATAGGGAAGCGAGATAATCTCAAGAATCAGCCACCATATAAAAACCAAAGGACTGACACTAGACCTGTTTGCAACCATTATGGGGGATCTCATGATACAGATCAATGTCGTAAGAGGCTCGGCGTATGTTTCGGGTGTGGTAAAGAAGGCCACAGGGTTAAAAATTGCCCCATAGGCCAAGACAGGAATCAAGCTAGATGGAAGGATGTTTGTTATGGTTGTGGGTAGGAGGGACACTGATCTCGAGATTGTCCCACTAATCTTGGTGGAAATCAGTTTCGACTACAAACACAACTGCAAGGGCAGAATCAGCAGGACCGCCAGCAAGGGCATTAACAAAATCAGCGATCATATTAGCAGAACCAACAAGGAAGAAATAATCAATACCAGCAATTCCAACTGAGAGGCAACCAGCAAGACCCGCCTTAAGGTCAAAATTCCACTCATGACAGGAATAATCAAGGTGGGAATTAAGGAGGATAACAGTCAAATGCTAGGGCTTTTGCCATTACTCATCAGGGTGCGGAGGCGGCAAATAATGTTGTTGAGGGTATGATTTTAATTTCTAATTATGAAGCAAATGCACTGTTTGATTCTGATTCAACCCACTCTTTTGTGTCTCATCATTTTGCTGCTAAGTTAGGAAACTCTCCTTCTACACTTACTCATGCACTAGTAGTGTCAACATCCACATGAGAACACGTTTATACTAGAACTATTTATTATGATTGTGAGTTAGAGATTGAACGAACTAGGATGCCAACCAACCTAGTATTATTACACATGAATGATTTTGATGTCATATTGGGAATGGATTGGCTCTCCAAATACCGGGCTGTGTTGGATTTTTTTAAGAAAGTAGTACGTTTTAACTTAACGGATTATACCCATGTTATTATGGTGGGGAAAAGAAAATCTATTCAGGCTGAGATAATTTCGACCATAAAAGCTTGTGAGCTATTAAGGAATGGGTGTATGGGATACATGGCCTATATTGTTGAAGCTAAACAAAAGCCTAACATATAAGATATTCCGGTTGTTAGAGATTTTCCCGATGTGTTCTTAGATGATCTGCTAGGAGTACCCCCAATTCGAGAAATTGACTTTACTATTGAGTTAGTACCGGAATCTGCTCCGATATCTAATCTGCTCCGATATGTACGGCACCCTATAGGATGGCACCCACCGAATTGAGAGAACTTAAAGATTAGTTACAAGAATTGTTAGACAAGGGATTCATCCGGCTAAGTGTATCTCCGTGGGGAGTCCCTATTCTGTTTGTTAAGAAAAAGGATGGATCCATGCGAATGTGTATTGACTACCGGCAGTTAAACCAGGTTACTATTAAAAATAAATACCCGTTACCTCGTATTGATGAACTGTTTGATCAGCTACAAGGTGCCAAATTTTTCTCCAAAATTGATCTACACTCTGGCTATCACCAACTCAGGGTAAAGGAGGAGTATATTCCCAAGACAGCCTTTAAAACCCGATATGGCCATTATGAGTTTCTGGTTATGCCATTTGGGTTGACCAATGCTCCAGCAGCTTTTATAGCTTATATGAGCCAAATTTTCCAACCCTATTTGGATCAGTTTGTAGTGGTGTTTATTGATGACATACTCATCTATTCTAAAGGGAAAGAAGAGCATGGAAGACATTTACGCACGTCCTTGTAGGTGTTGAGGGATAATCAACTTTATGCTAAACTATAAGTGTGACTTCTGGCTAAAACATGTGACCTTTTTGGGCTATATTATATCAGGACAAAGGTTATCTGTAGACCCGACAAAGATCGAAGCCAGTACAGGTTGGAAACGACCCACATCTGTTTCTGAAGTACGAAGCTTACTGGGCTTAGTAGGATATTATAGGAGATTTGTGAAAGATTTTTCCTCAATTGTTAGACCACTAACTCAACTCACTAGAAAAGATGTTCCATTTTCTTAGGACGATAAGTATGAGAATAGCTTCCGCATATTAAGGGAAAGATTGACGACAACGCCGATACTTGCACTTCTCTCTAGGAGTGGAGGATTTGTGGTATACTGTGATGTTTCCTTACATGGTTTGGGTTGTGTTCTTATGCAACATGAAAAGGTGATAGCATATACCTTTAGATAACTGAAATCTCATGAACAAAATTATGCCACACATGACCTTGAACTAGCAGCGGTAGTTTTTGCTCTTAAGATCTGGAGACATTATTTATATGGAGAAGAGTTCGAGGTGTATACCAATCATAAAAGTCTTAAATATATTTTTTTGCAGGCTGATTTAAATTTGCGGCAGCGACGATGGTTAGAATTTTTGAAAGATTATGACTTCTCTATTCTCTACCACCCGGGAAAGGCAAATGTCGTTGCTGATGTGTTAAGTCGGAAATCTACTCAAATGGCTTGTCTGACTACCGAATGGAGATTACTTGAAGAAATCAAGGATTTAAACGTGGGGTTATGGCCTATATAGGTGACATGGTGCTATTGGGAAATTTCAAGGTTCAACCAGAACTGATCCAGAGGATAAAGGACCACCAGAGAGACAATGGGGCACTACTAGAAATACTTAGCAAGCTGGATAATAAACCGGATTTCTCTATTGATAATGGTACATTGTATTTTAGAGGTCAGCCATGTGTTCCAAATAACCGCGACATCAAAGATGAGATTTTAAATGAAGCGCATCACACGGTATACAATTCGCCCCGGGAGCACAAGGATGTATCAAATTTTGAAAATAAGGTTTTGGTGGATTAGGATGAAAAACGATGTTGCAGAATTTGTAGGGCAATGTTTTAACTGTTAGCAAGTGAAGGCTGGTCATCGCTGACCAGGTGGATTGTTACAACCATTGCCCATACCGGAATGGAAATGGGATCATATTACGATGGACTTCATCTCCGGATTTCCTAAAACATCTAGGCACAATGAGGTGATCTGTATCATTGTAGATCAATTGACAAAGTCACAAAGTCTGCACTCTTTATTTTATTAAGGGGTCGGACCACAATGAAGCAACTAGCACGGAAGTATATTCATGAGGTTGTGCGGTTACATGGAGTTCCCGTTTCTATAGTCTATGATTGGGATAACAAATTTGTTTCACAGTTTTGGAAAAGTTTGCAAAAGGGCATAGGGACCAAGTTAAGTTTTAGTACGGCTTACCATCCCCAAATAGATGGGCAGACTGAAAGAACCAATCAAACATCGGAAGATATGCTTCGGGCTTGTGTTTTGAATTTTAAGGATAGATGGGATGAACAGCTACCGCTGGCAGAATTTGCTTACAATAACAGTTATCATTCTAGCATCCAAATGACTCCTTTTGAAGCTCTATATGGTAGGAACTGTCGTTCTCCGATTTGCTTGGAGGAAGTAGGCATAGGACGGCTTCTAGGCCCTGAATGGGTAAAAACTTCCACGGAGAATATGCAGAAAATTCGAAATAGGCTTAAGACTATTCAAAGCCGTCAGAAAAATTATGCAGATAAGTGGAGAAGAGAACTAGAGTTTCGAGTGGGTGATTCGGTTTTTCTTAAATTCTCACTGACCAAAGGAGTTATGCGATTTGGAAAGAAAGGAAAGCTGAGTCCGAGATACATTGGACCATTTTCGATCATAAGACATGTAAGTGATGGCAATGCCTATGAGTTGGCGCTTCCATCACAGCTCGCCGAAGTTCATAATGTGTTTCTTGTGTCCATGCTACGGAAGTACGAACCAAACCTATCTCATGTGATTCGTTACGAGCCAATGGATATTCAATCTAATCTGGCGTTTAAGGAAAAACCGATTGTGATTTTGGACACCCAAGAGAAGCTACTCAGGAATTGCACCATTCGATTAGTCACAGTGCAGTGGCAGCACCATAGTCCATTGGAAGCTACATGGGAGATTGAAAGGGACGTAAAGAAGAGCTACCCACACCTTTTTGCTTCAGGTATGTCTTAAATTTGGAGGACCAAATTTCTTAAGCGGAGGAGTGTGTAATACCCAAGGGTGGAGATTCTGGCCGTGTTCTTAAATACTTAATTGTTGATTTTATGGTGAGTCTTATTGCCAATTAGTTATTGTGGGGCAAGATATAGGATAAATATTTAAGTGAAGGGACCCATTCCATAGTAGTATAGATTAGTCTTCAAAAGAAGGAAAGAGAACTTTTATGGCACGCACCTACTTTCCTTAGGAGGTGAACTTTAGATGGAAAGGGAGTCTTACCTATGACCCTTATCAGGAAGTGGGGATCTATTATATATATAGGAGTCTCTTATCTATTTCACGTTACTTCTTTCTAAATCATAGGGAAGAATTAGAGAGAGAGGAGCATAAGAGAAGAAGAAGAAGGAGAAGGGGAAGGTGACTAGCCGTATAGCAGTTGACGAATGTTCTCTCGGCCACATATTGTGAACGTTTACAAAAGGTGAATGGATTTCCTACGACTTTACAATCTGTTTAAGGGGTTACAATGATTGAAAGCCAAGTTAATAATAGATCTTATTAGAGCACTAGAAAGTGCATTACTTACCCACTAGATGTCGATGTTTGTAGACTAAATAATAAAGTTTATGTGTCTAGAATGGATGACTAACTATGATAGACTTTGTCAATTGATTTTAGCCACCTCCAAGAGGTCTATTAGGATGATAGATCGATTCTTCTCTGATAAGAGAGGAGTAATCAGCAACTGACGACCCTACATAATGAGAGTTGCGAACCAAATCCATGTTTTGACTGGTTTATGCTGTTTGTAATCTTCAAATCAATGACAGTGAATGATAATGAAGCCTTTCCAATACGGATTGTTCCATGTAGAATAGAAATCCATGGCTGAATCGCAGATTTTTCTGGAATAGGTCGACTGGGACTTGTTTTGCCGTCAAGAGTTGTGGGCCTAAGTGGGCCATTTGGTGGATGATCCATTCCATGGATCCGAACCTAGATTATGGGCAACCACAGCTACGTTGGATTCTAGAGGATGGGGCCATGGATGTCCCTCCATCTGATGTCTTGTGCAAGTAGGGGCGTGAGGCAGACGATGATAGAAAAAGGGTTTTGTTGTTGACGATGAGTATACCTTAGGGATTTCAATCATGTGAGATATATATTAAGTTGGGAAATTATAAAAAGGCCCTTGTGTTATTATTGGAATTACATGAGAACCCTTTCACAATTTATTAATTAATGTGTAAGGGGTAAAGTTTACTTTTAAGGGTACTTAATGATACATAAGACCGCATTCTTGGATAAATTAGGCTATGTCCCATGAAATTTATAGAATGTAATAAAAATGGATGGCAGTTATATATATATATATATATCTATATTGATAAATAAAGGGTAACAATTATATGGTCTCAATATATGAGGCACGGGTATGTAGTAAATATTAAACAGGAAAATATTCTAATTTATAAATTATGTTTTGCTTGATTTTAGTGGGAATGACCATGCTCTGAACTACTAGCACAGTATGAATTGGTTATGGTTGTGAGATTGATGAACCACTTGATTCGATCTGAAATTGTTTATACTGTTTGGTAATATGAATGATAGGACATTTAGGTCCTGAAGTAGTGGGTCCATGGGATGCCAGATAAGGAGATGTATGAGTAGCATCTCAAAAGGGAGATATATCAAGATGTACAACGATGTGTATAGTGTGCAAGAATGTAGTTCACAGATGTGTTATGGAGTGAGATTTACTCGTTGATTGAATTATTCATTTTTTACTAATATTCTATTTTCTTATGGTATCATTATGTTAATAATGGTTGTATGTAGGGTAAGAATTCATTCACCAGTTCATACTGATGTTGGGTTGCCCCTTTCAGGTAATAGAGTAGCGGGTGGATCGAAGTCTTGCGAAAAGCAGCCCGTAGTGTAACACTCCGACCCGAGTTGACCCGGTTTAGTGGGTAATTGTGTGTGTTTTATCGCGAAGAGTGTTTTGATTTTGTTTCTGTTTGGTTTGAGTTGTAGAGAGATCGTTTGGGTTGAGTTTGACTTGGTCTAGTTAGTTTGAGCCCTTTTTCGTAATTTTGGCTTTTGATTGACTTTGTCAGTTTCGCGTCATTTTGACGTCAGCGCGTGTATTTCGTCGAGCTTGTCGATTGTCGTAACTGTCTTGAATCCGAATGAGTTCGTTTGCTCTAGTTGGACCGTCATTTGACTCAAACTGATAATTGTGTTAACTAATTGGACTTGTTTGTAAATTTGGCTCAAATTAAGTTATAAATATCCCTACCAACTCCATCTCTCTCTCGATCGTCTCTCTCGCTCTCTGTTCGTCTCTCTCTCTCGACAGCTCTCTTTCTCTCCTTCTCCATTTCTGTTTCTGTGCTTGAGGGAGGAAGAAAGGAGCTCGTTTGTGCGTGTGATCTCGGTGGACTGAGCCAATTAGCGTGTGGATTTCGTCCGTGAGGCAAGTATAAGCCCAAGTTGTATGAACATCGATTGGTAGTGATTTGATTGTTGTGTTCTTGTTCTTTATTGTGTTTCTCAGTATTAGACAGCCCCATTCAGTTCATGTCACTGTTATCTTTCGGTTTCCAGCCATTTCGCACACTTTCTGTATGACTGTAACCAGTTCAGGAAAATGAGTCCGTGCACTCACGGCTAAGCCGTGAAATGTGCTACGGCTAAGCCGTAAAATGGCTTACGGCTAAGCCGAGACCCAACCGTAAACCAAACCGTAGAACAGTACAGACTGTTAGCTGAAAATAACTGGATGTTGGCAATTTGACATTCTTCTACGGCCCAGCCTGATCTACGCCGTACATTGGCTTACGGCTAAGCCGTGGACCAGGATACGGCTGAGCCGTAGAGCAAAATACGGTTGAGCCGTAAATCCGAAGGGATATCTGGGGAACCTCAGCTCAGCCGCAGTGCATATTACGGCTAAGCCGTAAGATGCCACGGCTAAGCCGTAAGGTTACCTACGGCTACACCGTGAGACCCTGAGAATTGAATGAAAAGGGACTAGGTTTAAGCAAACGACCGTATAGGACTTTCATGTTAGAATGTAGCTAACCTGGACATGCCCAATGGAATGTTTGAATGACGTGAATGAGCTCAAGGGCTGTGAATCATTCATGCTTGTTATCCAGATGTTTAGCACCTCCCCATGGGTGTTGGTTTAAGGGACTTCGGTGCACACTCCAGACACTGCAACACTAGACAATGGTGCATCGAACATCTTAAAACTACATCAACATGCACGGTTAGAAGCACTGGATAATTAGTGTAGGATTGGTTTGTAATTGACCTTGATTCGTATAAGCATTCTGAATTGTACAGCATATTGATTTCGGTTATGCCCTCTTATGTGTTCTGCGCTGGACCTCTCGATTCTGTGGGAAATGCAGCAACCCCAGAGCGAAGCCCGGGCGGAACCATTCTATTATTGTGTATTATGTTTACCGTTGCTCCACTGGAGTACTTGCATCAGTTATGAGTCAGTGATTGTGATTGCTACTTAGTGTCAGCACTTCTTGTACTTGTTTATGTACATTCAGTATCAGTTAGTGTCCTTATGATTTGCATTTCGTATCAGCTTCAGTATCCGTATCAGTATCCGTATTATGTGCATGCAGTATTTGCATTCAGTATCAGTTATGTGATGCACTTCCTATTGTTCGTTCAGTATGATAAGTGATAAGTGATAAGTGATAAGTGATAAGTGATAAGTAATAAGTGATCGAGGTGCATCAGCTATTTGATTGTGATTGGTATTGGCACTACTGAGCCTCAGCCTTAGGATACCCGACGGGGTTGACTTTGGTGTAGTTTATGTGTTTGCCTCTGCAGAGTGTTTCCGTCCTGGGACTCCGGACCCCGGGAACTAGAGACCCATGCGTGCCCTGGCCCGGTCGCTGGTGTTCTCATTCCGTCCGCTCTCGTAAGGGAGAAAATGGCCAATGTAGTTGCCACTTTGAGTGTTATCTGTTTGTGATTCTGATAGCATGCTTATTCATTATGCATTTGCACACTTGCTTAGTATACGATCATGGTTTCTATGGATATTGCATCATGACTATTGTTCAGTATTATTCAGTATTAGACACGATTCGTGTTATCATCTTGTTGGCTTATACTTTGCTAAGTCGTCGTACTTATGTGTTTGTCTTGTGTGTTGCAGGCTCAGATCCCTCTTCCGATCCTGCGTCGGTCGACCCGACTGCAGGAGAGGCTCGCGAGGCCCCCTCCGGCCTAGAGGAGTGGACTTGATCCATCCTCCAGAGTACGGTTTGCATCATTTTGTTTTCCCCATTCTTTGTGTTGGCGTCTATTGAGGGGATTTTCTGTACTTGTGAAGTGGGCCTTGAGTAATACCTGTATTTTGGTTTTTGGATTGTTGTAAGCCCGCTCTATTGTCATACGTTCGTTCATGTATTTGTTCTTATCAGCAGTGTATATCGTTTTGTAATCTCCTATGTCTTTTGGTATATTTGTGGTATGCCTTGATACGTACAGCTTCCGCGTTCAGTCTTTTGCACGTGTGATTGATCCCTTGTGTGTGTATACTCGGACGGGGTCCAGGTGTGCACGCACGGGAGTACGTGTGTCATTGGTTAGACTTTCTCTGACCCCCGGTCCCTGGGCTCGGGTTGTGACATACGTATTGTATGGTATCAGAGCATTGTCTCTCAGAGCTTTGTCTCTCAGGGCATTGTCTCTATCTTAGTGTGTCAGCATGTAGGCATATAGGACGTGGTGAGATTTCGTAGTCCAGTTCTGGACTGTTGTGTTTGGTCCCCTTGTCTTGTGAGTCTGTGTGCGTTCCCTAGTGTGTTAGCAGATTGACTTTTGTGTTTTGCAGGTTATGGCATCGGGATCTGGAACACACAATAACAATGATCAGGGAGATAACGAGAGTGGGTCAGCCGCCCCACAGCCACTTGTGAATTTCGACGAGCGCTTCTTGACTATGCTACAGGCTATCCATTCTTTGCAAGCGCAGGTCGTTTCGATCGTAGACCGACAGAGTCAAACGCCAGTTCGGCCTGCAGAGCAGCAAGTGGTCTTTCCGCCTAAGGAGAGCGATCCAAATGCGTTATACGACAAATTCAGGAAACGTGGAGCCACAGAATTCTACGGTAATGAAGATGCGTTGAAAGCTGATCAGTGGCTAGAGCATACTGGAGATCTCTTCTCTACTATCGTCTGTGACGACCGGCAGAAGGTTATGCTTACGGCCTCGATGTTTCGAGAGATGGCTAAGACCTGGTGGAAGAGCGTTAGTGCAGCCTATCTGACCATGCCGAGTGAAACAGTGTGGGAGACGTTCCAGAAACAGTTTAGAAGGAAGTTCATTCCTGCTCATGTTCGACGTGTGAAGGAGGTTGAGTTTCTGGCCTTACAGCAGCAGCAGCTTACCGTCTCGGAGTACATTCACCGCTTTACCCAGTTGTCCCATTTTGCTGAGGACATGATCAATACCGAAGAGAAGAAGGTGAATCGTTTTATTTCTGGTCTGCATCCTAGATATGCGAATTTTGTGACTGCCTTTCAGAGACCAGCTACTTTCGATGATGCGGTCGACAGAGCACACGCTGCGGAAGCCAACCACCTAGCAGAGAGAGCCATGGACTATAAGAGGAGTGCACCCGTGAGTTCCAGGGGACAGAGTCAGAAGAAATGGAAAGGGAAGCAAGGCACTTCGAGTTTCTCTGGGAGCAGATGCGAGTTTTGTGGATTGGGACATCCGACGGAGAGATGTTGGAAGAAGTCCGGAGCTTGTTTGAGTTGCGGATCGAGGGAGCATAAGATAGCTCAGTGCCCGACAGCTAGGCCTCTCCAGTCATCTAGATCTATGGGGTCATCCAAGTCTCTCAGTTCAGCAGCTTCGAACAGCCCCCATCCGTCTCGCCAGAGTCAGAAGCCCCAGCGTCAGACTGCTCGTGTGTATGCAGCCTCCCATGATCATGCAGAAGATGCGAAAGTGGTGGAAGGTAAAGTTCTCATTGCCCGAGCTGAAGCACATACACTATTTGATTCGGGATCTACGCGTTCCTATGTTGCCCCTCGTTTTGCGGAACAGTTACCGCAACCCCCTCAGCCGCTACCCTATGTGTTAGTAGTGTCCACTCCTGTGGGCAAGAGAGTGGAGTGTAGTGTATACTACCCTCAGTGCGACGTGGTGATTGAAGGTCGCCAGCTGCCAGTTGATTTGATTCGGTTGTCCATGTTGGATTTCGATGTGATCCTTGGAATGGACTGGCTAGCGCGGTATCGTGCCTGTGTTAACTGTTACAACAGGTCGATTTACTTCGATTTTGCGAAGGGGTTTCGTTTCGAGGGCAATCAGGAGAGATGCCCGAGGCGTGTCATCTCCGCATGCAAGGCGGATCGTTTGATACGTAGAGGTGGTGCAGGATTTCTTGCTTTTGTCTCGGAGAAGAAGGAGGTGAAGCAGTTGAGCGATATTCCGGTAGTACGTGAGTTCCCGGATGTATTTCCGGAGGAAGTACCTGAGTTACCCCCTGTCCGAGATGTAGAGTTTGCGATCGACCTAGTGCCCGGTACGGCACCCATTAGTTTAGCTCCTTATCGTATGGCCCCTGCTGAGTTACTCGAATTGAAGACGCAATTGCAAGATCTGTTGGAGAAAGGTTTCGTACGGCCGAGTGTGTCGCCGTGGGGAGCGCCAGTGCTGTTTGTGAAGAAGAAGGACGGTACCTTACGGATGTGTATAGATTACCGGCGGTTGAACAAAGTCACGATCAAGAATAAATACCCATTGCCGCGTATTGATGAGTTGTTTGATCAACTTCAAGGTGCTGCCTATTTTTCCAAGATTGATCTGAGATCAGGGTATCATCAACTCCGGGTGAAGGAAGAAGATATTATGAAGACTGCTTTCAGGACACGGTATGGACATTTTGAGTTTCTCGTGATGCCATTTGGATTAACCAATGCACCTGCTGCCTTTATGGCTTTGATGAACAGGATCTTCGCTCCTTTTCTGGATCGGTTTGTGGTGGTCTTTATTGATGACATTTTGGTGTATTCGAAGACCCCAGAGGAGCATGAGGAACATCTACGTCGAGCCTTACTGTTGTTGAAAGAACATCGTTTATATGCCAAATTGTCGAAGTGTGATTTCTGGCTCGAGCAGGTAGCTTTTCTTGGTCATACCATTTCACGAGATGGGTTGGCAGTGGATCAGATGAAAGTAGAGGCAGTGATGAATTGGCCCAGCCCAAGGACTGTGACGGAGATACGGAGTTTTCTGGGATTAGCTGGATATTATCGTCGCTTTATTCAAGATTTTGCCAAGATTTCAGCCCCGTTGACTCGATTGACCAGGAAGAATGTTCCTTTTCTGTGGACGGACGAGTGCGAACGCCATTTCCAGATGTTGAAGGAGAAGCTTACTTCGGCTCCAGTTTTGACGTTACCAGATGGGCATGAAGGATTTATGATCTATTCAGATGCTTCTCGAGTCGGTTTGGGATGCGTTTTGATGCAACATGGCAAAGTGATTGCCTATGGCTCGAGACAACTTCGGGAGCACGAGAAGAACTATGCTACGCACGATTTAGAGTTGGCAGCCATCGTTTTTGCGTTGAAGATGTGGAGACACTATTTGTATGGCGTGACATTTGAAGTGCATTCAGATCACCATAGTCTACAGTACCTCTTCACGCAGTCCGAGTTGAATATGAGACAGCGAAGGTGGCTTGAGTTGATCAAGGATTTTGATTTCCCCATCAAGTATCATCCAGGGAAAGGCAATGTTGTTGCAGATGCCTTGAGTAGGAAGTCGGAGATTCTTCAGGCTTTGGACAGCCTTTATTTTGTGAGGCATGCTCAGCCAGTGGAACTGCAATTAGTGGAGAATGGTTTGACACTTGCCAGTACAGTGAGCTTTCAGCCGGACATCATTCAGCGGATTAAAGACCAGCAGTTTGAAGATGCGATGTTGAAGCGAATCCGAGATAGCATTGCAGATCGACCAGACTTTCGTTTGGAGGGTGATGTTTTGTATTTCAGGAGCAGATTATGTGTGCCAGCAGTAGATGCCTTGAAAGAGAGTTTGATGACAGAAGCACACCATGCACGTTATTCTATGCATCCTGGAAGTACGAAGATGTACCGAGCTCTCAAGGATAGATTCTGGTGGAACAACATGAAGAGAGAAATTGCTGGGTTTGTTGCCAGATGTTTGACTTGCCAAAAGGTGAAAGCTGACCATCAGAGACCTCCAGGTTCCTTACATCCATTGCACATTCCCCAGTGGAAATGGGAGCACATTTCGATGGACTTTGTTTCGGGTTTGCCTCTGACGAGCAAGAAGAACAGTGCCATTTGGGTGATCGTGGACAGATTGACGAAGACAGCTCATTTTCTTCCATTCAAGAAAGGCATGACATTTTCCGAGATGGCGAAGAAGTTCGTTGATGAGATCGTGAGACTACATGGTACGCCCGTGTCGATTGTGTCAGATCGAGATAGCCGCTTTGTTTCTTCATTTTGGAGAGCATTTCAGGAAGCCATGGGAACGAAGTTGAGCTTCAGTACGGCGTATCACCCGCAGACTGATGGACAGTCGGAACGAACTATTCAGACGCTCGAGGACATGTTACGGGCCAGTGTGCTGAATTTCGAGAAAGAATGGGATTTGCATCTCTCGTTGTGCGAGTTTGCGTATAATAATAGTTTCCACGAGAGTATTGGAATGGCACCCTATGAAGCTCTGTATGGACGGAAATGTAGGAGTCCTGTTTGCTGGGAAGAAGTTGGAACAAGGAGTTTCCACGGACCGACAATCATTGCTGAGACTACAGAGAAAGTTCAGAAAGTTATTGACAATTTGAAGATTGCCCGATCGAGACAGAAGAGCTATGCAGATACGCGCAGAAGAACCTTGACATTTCAGGTTGGAGATTGGGTATTCTTGAAGGTCTCACCGATGAAAGGTACGGTACGATTCGGTCAAAAAGGCAAGTTAGCGCCAAGATATGTGGGTCCATTTGAGATCAAGAGTCGGATTGGTGATCTAGCGTACAGATTGATTCTACCCGTGGAGTTTTCTGGAGTACACGATGTTTTTCATGTGTCTATGCTTCGCAAGTATGTTCGAGACCCGACGCACGTGATTCGATACGATGACATTCAGATGCAACCTAATGCGACATACGTTGAGCGTCCGCTCCGTATTGTTGGGACCAGAGAACAGCTCTTGCGTACGAGGACTATTCGATGGGTTAAGGTACTTTGGGAACATCATGGACCTGATGAAGCCACGTGGGAATTAGAAGATCAGATGGCGCGTCAGTATCCTTCTCTGTTTGCTCAGGTACGCTTTCATTCCGAGGACGGAATGATGTCCAAGTGGGGGAGGATGTAACACTCCGACCCGAGTTGACCCGGTTTAGTGGGTAATTGTGTGTGTTTTATCGCGAAGAGTGTTTTGATTTTGTTTCTGTTTGGTTTGAGTTGTAGAGAGATCGTTTGGGTTGAGTTTGACTTGGTCTAGTTAGTTTGAGCCCTTTTTCGTAATTTTGGCTTTTGATTGACTTTGTCAGTTTCGCGTCATTTTGACGTCAGCGCGTGTATTTCGTCGAGCTTGTCGATTGTCGTAACTGTCTTGAATCCGAATGAGTTCGTTTGCTCTAGTTGGACCGTCATTTGACTCAAACTGATAATTGTGTTAACTAATTGGACTTGTTTGTAAATTTGGCTCAAATTAAGTTATAAATATCCCTACCAACTCCATCTCTCTCTCGATCGTCTCTCTCGCTCTCTGTTCGTCTCTCTCTCTCGACAGCTCTCTTTCTCTCCTTCTCCATTTCTGTTTCTGTGCTTGAGGGAGGAAGAAAGGAGCTCGTTTGTGCGTGTGATCTCGGTGGACTGAGCCAATTAGCGTGTGGATTTCGTCCGTGAGGCAAGTATAAGCCCAAGTTGTATGAACATCGATTGGTAGTGATTTGATTGTTGTGTTCTTGTTCTTTATTGTGTTTCTCAGTATTAGACAGCCCCATTCAGTTCATGTCACTGTTATCTTTCGGTTTCCAGCCATTTCGCACACTTTCTGTATGACTGTAACCAGTTCAGGAAAATGAGTCCGTGCACTCACGGCTAAGCCGTGAAATGTGCTACGGCTAAGCCGTAAAATGGCTTACGGCTAAGCCGAGACCCAACCGTAAACCAAACCGTAGAACAGTACAGACTGTTAGCTGAAAATAACTGGATGTTGGCAATTTGACATTCTTCTACGGCCCAGCCTGATCTACGCCGTACATTGGCTTACGGCTAAGCCGTGGACCAGGATACGGCTGAGCCGTAGAGCAAAATACGGTTGAGCCGTAAATCCGAAGGGATATCTGGGGAACCTCAGCTCAGCCGCAGTGCATATTACGGCTAAGCCGTAAGATGCCACGGCTAAGCCGTAAGGTTACCTACGGCTACACCGTGAGACCCTGAGAATTGAATGAAAAGGGACTAGGTTTAAGCAAACGACCGTATAGGACTTTCATGTTAGAATGTAGCTAACCTGGACATGCCCAATGGAATGTTTGAATGACGTGAATGAGCTCAAGGGCTGTGAATCATTCATGCTTGTTATCCAGATGTTTAGCACCTCCCCATGGGTGTTGGTTTAAGGGACTTCGGTGCACACTCCAGACACTGCAACACTAGACAATGGTGCATCGAACATCTTAAAACTACATCAACATGCACGGTTAGAAGCACTGGATAATTAGTGTAGGATTGGTTTGTAATTGACCTTGATTCGTATAAGCATTCTGAATTGTACAGCATATTGATTTCGGTTATGCCCTCTTATGTGTTCTGCGCTGGACCTCTCGATTCTGTGGGAAATGCAGCAACCCCAGAGCGAAGCCCGGGCGGAACCATTCTATTATTGTGTATTATGTTTACCGTTGCTCCACTGGAGTACTTGCATCAGTTATGAGTCAGTGATTGTGATTGCTACTTAGTGTCAGCACTTCTTGTACTTGTTTATGTACATTCAGTATCAGTTAGTGTCCTTATGATTTGCATTTCGTATCAGCTTCAGTATCCGTATCAGTATCCGTATTATGTGCATGCAGTATTTGCATTCAGTATCAGTTATGTGATGCACTTCCTATTGTTCGTTCAGTATGATAAGTGATAAGTGATAAGTGATAAGTGATAAGTGATAAGTAATAAGTGATCGAGGTGCATCAGCTATTTGATTGTGATTGGTATTGGCACTACTGAGCCTCAGCCTTAGGATACCCGACGGGGTTGACTTTGGTGTAGTTTATGTGTTTGCCTCTGCAGAGTGTTTCCGTCCTGGGACTCCGGACCCCGGGAACTAGAGACCCATGCGTGCCCTGGCCCGGTCGCTGGTGTTCTCATTCCGTCCGCTCTCGTAAGGGAGAAAATGGCCAATGTAGTTGCCACTTTGAGTGTTATCTGTTTGTGATTCTGATAGCATGCTTATTCATTATGCATTTGCACACTTGCTTAGTATACGATCATGGTTTCTATGGATATTGCATCATGACTATTGTTCAGTATTATTCAGTATTAGACACGATTCGTGTTATCATCTTGTTGGCTTATACTTTGCTAAGTCGTCGTACTTATGTGTTTGTCTTGTGTGTTGCAGGCTCAGATCCCTCTTCCGATCCTGCGTCGGTCGACCCGACTGCAGGAGAGGCTCGCGAGGCCCCCTCCGGCCTAGAGGAGTGGACTTGATCCATCCTCCAGAGTACGGTTTGCATCATTTTGTTTTCCCCATTCTTTGTGTTGGCGTCTATTGAGGGGATTTTCTGTACTTGTGAAGTGGGCCTTGAGTAATACCTGTATTTTGGTTTTTGGATTGTTGTAAGCCCGCTCTATTGTCATACGTTCGTTCATGTATTTGTTCTTATCAGCAGTGTATATCGTTTTGTAATCTCCTATGTCTTTTGGTATATTTGTGGTATGCCTTGATACGTACAGCTTCCGCGTTCAGTCTTTTGCACGTGTGATTGATCCCTTGTGTGTGTATACTCGGACGGGGTCCAGGTGTGCACGCACGGGAGTACGTGTGTCATTGGTTAGACTTTCTCTGACCCCCGGTCCCTGGGCTCGGGTTGTGACACGTAGTGTTTGGCATGCGAGGCTGAGGAGAGCGACACATCCATATTCCATAGTTTAGGGAGATTTTAGTCTTGGACATTTAATTATTATTGATGGAATTTTATTTTGGAATTTTAGAAATTGAAAACTCTATTAGTTTATTAATGTTGCTTATGCTTTATGTGCTTATTTGATTTATGTGTATGAATTGTATGCCAATGTGTTATAAATTCCGACAGGGCCCCGGAATTTGGGTCATGACATAGGCGTTCCAAGATTAGTAATTAATTATAAACTATTTAACCATGTTTTACAGTGGTTTAGATATCGTTTACCTGGATTTTTTTAGCTAGGTTTAATGAAGCAACTATATTCTCAAAATTTAACCTCAAATTAGGTAATTGGCAAACTCAAATTAAAGAATCTAATAAGCATAAGACCGCATTTACTGTCCCCTTTGGAAAGCATAAGTGGAATGTTATACCTCTCTCGGTTGAAAAAAAATGTCCCATTTGAATTTCAGAAAATCATGAATGATGTTTTTACCCCTTGTACTGATTTCACTTCTATTTACATTGATGATATCTTAGTATTTTCTCAATCTTTAGATCAACATTTTAGACATCTTAAAGTATTTATTAATATTATTGCAAGAAATGGTCTTGTGGTGTTAGCTGAAAAGATGAAGCTGTGTCAACTTAAAATAAGATTTTTAGGACATGACATTGAAAATGGGACCATTATTCATATTGATAGATCAATTGAATTTGCATCTAAATTTCTAGATGAAATCAAAGATAAAAACCAATTGGAAAGAGTTTCTAGGAAATCTTAACTATGTCGTAGACTTCCACAAAGGTTTCGCTCAAGATGGTGCATGTCTTTATCAACGCTTAAAAAAGCAACCTTCTACGCGGAATGATGACCATACTAGTGCAGTAAGGAAAATGAAACTTAAAGTAAAGCAGATTCTGTGTTTATCACTTGCATATCTTACGTGGTTTAAGATTATTGAAATAGATGCCTCATATGTAGGTGATGGTGGAATTCTTAAGGAACAACGTCCTCATAGTGAGAACGAGGAGTTAGTCGGTTATACTTCTCGTGTATGGAAAAATACTCAAAAAGAATTATTCCACAATCAAAGAAGAAGTTTTAGCTATTGTTAAATGTATTCCTAAATTTTAAGATGATTTGCTTAATCAGCAATTTCTTTTAAGAAAAGGCCGCCAAGCGGCAAAAGAAGTTCTTGAAAATGATGTTAAAATTTTGGTTTCAAAACCAATTTTTACAAGATGGCAAGCTATTCTGTCTGGTTTTTTATTTTACTATTGAATACATGAAAGGGGAAAAAAATTCCCTTGCCGACTTCTTTGACTTCTTTGTAGAGAAAACAATGAACTTAGCCTTTCAATCCTCCAAAGGCTGCGGTAGGTGGGGTGGTGGCCTTACAAGAGGGACCCATGGACAATTGGCTCAAGTAGACTTTCCACATCTTCAATCTCCTCAAAATTAAAGGAGAATCCGGCTCATCTAAATCACAGAAGTCAATGAAAGGATGCCTTAATGGAGGAGCTAGAAGAAACTCCAATGCTTGACCAAAAGGTCCATGAACCTGTCATTTGCATTGAGAATGAGGATCTTAATTTTATAGCTTCAAGGTAACTATCCCCCACGTATCTCTTGCTACCAGAAGAAAGTATTACAGGTATATCTACGAAGCAATCTTAATAGAGTAAGCCTAGGTTTAGTTTATTCATCATAGACGAAATAGAGACAAGGGAAATCATCCTTTGGCTTACAACAAAGCAACAATAATGAAAGTATGTGTCATTTCAAGAGTAATAGTATTTTTGTTTTCTAGTGGAGTGAAAAAGTAATTTTTTTACATTTTTTGAAAAAGTGATTTTTTTTTGTTTTTTAGTGAAAATAAAAAATGATTTTTTGACTTTTTGGTAGAAAATAGGAGTATTTTTTTATTTTTTTATTAAAATGGCTTTTTGAGTCAAAGCACGTGAATGCTTGGGAGACCGGCGGCGCGTCTTCTAGTTTCAAGGTTATCTTGTTTCTCTCTCTTGAAAACTCTCTGTTATAAGTTTTCTTTTAAAGTTATCAGTGTGTGCTTAAAGCAGCAGCTTTGAAGATTCCGGAGTGGATCTCTATTGTAAGTATTTCAGTTTTTATGTAACTATGATATGAAGAGTTTTGCTTATTATTAGTTATTATTGTGTATAATATTTGTCTAAGTGATTGTGGTTTCTGTCGTTCTGGTCTCCTCTGTCTGATTTTGGGATCAGAGATGGTTTAATTACCACGTCTCTCGATCTGTAGTGTGAAAAACATTCTAATTTTATAAATAATTTTTATTGCAAGTAAAGCAGAATAGCCGTCCACTTACGACTTCTTTTTCGTGAACATTTGAGGAAGAGAGAAAATGGTATTTCCAAGGTTTGTGGTGCTCAAATCAAAGTACAACGACAAATACTTGTGCTGCGACAAAGATGGAGGTACGCAAGTGCGCGGGCTTCTCCGATTCTTCGGAGATGAGGTTGTGAGCCCGTACGCAAAGTACGCAGTAGAGATGGCGAAATGTGGGAAGGGACTAGTGCACATAAGATGCTGTTACAACAATAGATACTGGGTAAGGCGGTCGCAAAGGGAAGGGTGGATTGTTGCAGGGGCTAAAGAACCAGAGGAAGACCAATCCAAATGGTCATGTACATTGTTCAAGCCCATCTACGTAGATCGTACTGGTACAGTTGTCCGATTTCGCCACGTCGGGCGTGGCCGCTATGCATGTTTATGGAGTGCTAATCTTCCGTTTAAGTCCTGCTTATCTGCAGAATCAGCAGATGTTGACAAGAAGAGTTCGCGTGATGTTTTCACAGTCATCGATTGGGAATCACTGTTGATACTGCCCAAACATGTTGCGTTCAAGGGCGATAATGGCAAGTACCTCAGCTCCCGCTCGATCGAGAGACACCCATATCAACAGTTCGCTTCCAGTGACATTGGAGATCCAACGGTGGGAAATGAGGTCTTCACCACTCGCAATGGAAGCGTCCGCATAAAGTCCGATTCCTCCGGCAAATTCTGGAGGCGTAGCCATAACTGGATCGGGGCTGACTCAGATGACTCCACCAGCAACAACTCCGACACGTTGTTTTGGCCTGTCAAAGTTGGCAACAATGTCGTCGCTCTCCGCAACTTGGGTAACAATAGATTTTGCAAGAGATTCACCACTGAGGGCAAGAGAGACTGTCTTAATGCTGGCGTCTCCACCATTTCAAAACAGGCACGCCTCCAGGTGAAAGAGCGTGTGTTATCAAGGAGCATCTATAATGTAAAATTTCGCCTCATGGATGCCAGGATCTACGACCAGGAGGTCCTCACGATGACCACTGGAGAGGCCGTTAACAGGACCAATGAACCCGACAGTATAGAGGTGAAGCTCTCATATACAAAGACTAAGAGCAGAATTTGGAATAGCAGTGTTTCATTGAAGTTAGGCGTCAAAACCATCATCCAAGCCGGCATTCCACTCATAGCAGCGGGAAAGATTGACATTTCGGCTGAGTTTAATGGAGAATACCAGTGGGGAAAAACTGAGACAGAGACAACTGTAGTGGAGACTGTGTACAAGGTTAATGTGCCGCCAATGACTAGGGTGAATGTGAGTTTGCTAGCGACAAAGGGTTCTTGCGACGTTCCCTTCTCCTACTGTCAGCGCGACACTCTTTTTAATGGGAAGCAGAGTACCGTCGACGTGGACGATGGCGTTTACAGTGGCATCAATTGCTTTAACTTCAGGTACGAGACAAAAAGGACCGCTATTAAAAATGTAATCCCAAGAAAATAAAATTGATGTTTGTGGGTAGCATCTTTGGAGACCCCACGAGGCTCCACTGTGTTTGAAATAAAATAAAAATGTAATGTGTGTGCCTATAAAAGGGATTGAGGACCCTTGGTGTTCCTCAGAGTGTTTTAGAGTGTGAGAGTTGAGTCTGACTGCAAAATTGGTATCAGAGCCATAAGCATTCCGATCCCTTTCTCCTGTAAGCAGTCTAGCTTTCTATCTTTTGTAATTAGTTTTTAGCAATAAATATTTGTGTTATTTGTGTGTTCTGTTCTCTCTGTTTCTTTCTTCAGCAATTTTGTTTATTTAGTTACTTCATAATTTCCATTCTAATATAGAGGACAGAGGCCCCCTTAGTCGCGTTGCCTTATTCCGATTTAGCCTCAGATTCGGCGTTTAAAGGGTTGGTATAAACCGTTGACTAGCCACTCAGTCATTAGATTGCGAAATTATTAGGTAAAAAATAAATGAAAAAGCTTAAGAAATTATCTAACTCTTCTTCTTCTTCTACTTCTCATAATAATTTGTATCAAATAGCTAGGCCATCTTCTTCTCATAAAATTTCCAATACATCATCTGTTCTTCAAGAAACTTTCATAGGGCGTAATGAACTTGAATCAAGTTTACAACATTGGAGTTTTTCTCATTTAAATATTAAAGAAATATATAATACTCCTAAAGCATCTGTTTATAAGGAAAATTATTATATACATAGAATGGAAGAAACTCTTTCTGTGTCTACATCAGAAGAATGTATCCCTTTGATCCCCGTTGCTTTCATACATAAAATTCAAAAGGAATTTCCTTATCTACACACAGGATTTGTCCGGGTTGCCATAATTCCTCTATCTAGAACAGGAATCAATGCTTCTGTTTGTGCCTCTTTGGCAGACAGAAGATTCAGTAAATACAGAGAGATGCCACTCTTGGTATCGTTCAAGGTAGTTTTCATTCTAATCCAGTATGGTTCATTTGCTTTCCTAATTTTACCATAGATACGCATGATCCTTATGCCCCTCATGCTGTTCCTCTATTCATTCAAATTACAGGATATGATACAGTTCCAGGAATAAAAAATATTAGTGATATATATCGATTATGTCTAAAAGCCATGACTTCTATACTTCCTGTTATTGCTTATTTTGATAAAATTAAAGATCTAAAAACAAATTCAGTGTTGTTTATCACCAATCCTCATTATCAAGTTTCTATTCCTAAAACTATCACGTAAGCCCAAGTTCAGCTTGACCTCAAACTCCGTATACAATATAAACCTTCTTCCTCTTTACATTCTAATATACAATCTGAAGTTGATAATATTGTTGCACATGCAGATGGCAGTGTTGAAATTAATTTCGTTACAGCTGCCTCTTCCCATATCCAGAATTTTGAGTCTTCTCGAAATTCTACATCTAATATTCCTTCCACTTCTAATAACATTCCTGAAGAAGGACATCCAGAAAATATTTCTTATACCTTTTATAGGTCTAAATCTAATAATTCAGAACAAAGCTATAAACCTACTAAAACTGATTTCCATGTCTTTGTTCTTACTATAAAGCCTGAAAAACAACCTTTTAAAATTAATAAAATCCTATTAAAAGAAAATTTTGAAAATCACCCTCTCAGCGAATGGTTTTATGCAACTTTTAATGAGACAGAAATGAATAAAATAATAACAGCTTAGTATGAAGAAATGGAAATTAAAAACGAAAATGTATTCTTTTTTGAATGGTTTCAAGCCTATCAAACATTTTCTCTCAATGTTTTAACACAAAAATCTCAAAAATGGAAAACTACAACAAATCAAATTATTGAATCAGTTCGTCCTCCTTTAGAAAATTTGGTCTGTACAAATAACTCTTATGATTATTAAGTTACCCTTTCTCTGTACATATAACTGCTGCATCCCAACAGTTAAATTACACTAATCTTTGTCTAAAGACAGCATAGCAAATCAAGTTAACCAGATTTTAGATAATATTGATAAATTATTATCAAAGCCAATGACCTCTATGACAAGTTCTCCTTTCCCTTTATTTCAGAAAGGGTCTATAGATCTAAATACATTACAAACTGATCAAGTGGGAGATTTCCATCCTGAAATGCACCAAGAATTATTACAAAGATTTAATCAATTATCTTTAAAATCCCCTGAATTTTCTATAAATGCCATACAAACTCAAAACTCTTCTGAATCTCATGATTATTCTCATGAAGTAAATAATATCCATAAAAAATCACATATAAATCTTAAACCAAAAAAGACTTATTATTCTAGACCCTCTCCAGTTGATCTCCAATATGAAGAAAATACAGATTTAATAACATCCTTGTTTTCATCAAGTCTAGTTTATGAATGGTCCCTTGACGGCTTATATGAATATTAAATAATTCAATTATGTAATAATATGATATTATATGCTAATGTTTGTATTGCTAGAGGAAATTCTCTTTCCCAAGCACTAAATGCTATTATTTGCGGTTTTACTGGCCAACTTGCTGGCTGGTGGACTCAATATTTATCTGAAGCTCAAAGACAAGATATAATTCAAGCCATTAAAAGAGACCCTGAACGTCATCCTATTCTCAATTCTGATGGACAACCTCAAGCAGATCCTGTTACTCATCTTCTTTTAAATATAATCCAACATTTTGCTGGGCAAATTAATCATATTGCAAAAAATAAATAAATAAAATTCAATTAATGAATCTATCGTGCTAAACTCTATCTGATTTTCGATGGTATAAAGATACATTTTTATCAAAATTATTTCAAATTAAATACTGTAATAATGCATTTTGGAAAGAAAAGTTTATTTCAGAATTACCTCCCCTTTTTGCAAAAAAGGTACGCAACCTCATTAAACAAAATAATAATGGACAATTAACTTATAATTATACTTATGGTGAACTAATACAAATTATCAATAGAACTAGTTTATCTCTCTGTAACGACATAAAAATTAATAATCAATTAAAACAACAAAAATTTGAACGAAAAGAATTAGGTAATTTCTGTTATCAATTCACTATGGAACCCCTTATTAGCCCTTCTTCGAAACGGACAAAACTTCACTATCGATATTCCTCTCATAAATATCCTTCTCATAAGTGAAAATCTTTCATTAAGAAAATACATCCTCGGACAAAACAATAAAAAAGAAATGAAGCAAAACGACATGATCCTCGACATGACTCTTGTGAAGCAGTTTGTTATTATTGTAAAACTCCTGGTCATTATTCAGATAAATGTCCCAAAAAATTCCATAAGAAACATATCCAAACTCTTGATTAAACATTTTCTAATTAATCTTCTGAATCTAATTTTGAATCTCTTTCTGATAATGATCATAAACAAATTAATTGCCTTGATTACTCCGACAATAATACTGACAGTGATTCATCTTTCATCTTCTTTACCCTCTTTGTTAGTCTTAACAAGTAAAGATAAATTATTTCTTGAAATTTTTTATTAACTTCCCATGGAGGAGCAAAAAGATTATTTAAGAAAATATATGGAGACACAAACAGAAAAAAAAAATTCTTCCTCAACCTTTGAATATACATACATTAATTCAAGAAATTGACACATTACAAAGACAACAACAACATCAAGATCGTCTTATAAACATCTCTGACTTGCATAAAGAAATTAAAATGTTAAAACTAGAAATAAAAGAATTAAAATAAGAAATTGAACTTTCAAAACAAAATGTTAATCATGGTGCTTCTGCTTCCAATCAACCTCCTAAAAAATCTTTTGTTAAATCTTTAACATTTTTTTCTTATCAAAAATTATATTTCCATATTACAATCAAACCTCAAAACTATACTAAACAATTAATAGCTCTGTTAGACAGCGGAGCTTATATGAATTGTATCCGAGAAGGAATTATTCCGACTTCTTACCTTGAAAAAACCATAAGCAAAACTCATATAGCTAATGACAGTCCCCTTCATATTAATTATAAACTTCCACAGTGTTATATATGTAATCAGCAGATATGTATTCCTGAAAATTTAGCCATTGTAAAAAATTTACATTATGATGCTATTTTAGGGACTCCATTCTTATTAACTCTTGTCCCCTTTCAAATAACAATTAAAGGTTTAATTGCAACTTACCAAGATACTCTTATCGAATTCCCTTATGTAAAATCTCCCAAATTAGGACATCTTGATTCTCTCATTTGTTCTCTATCCATTAAAGAACAACACTTGAGTTGTCTAAAAACTGAACTTCATTCTCTTCATCAAGAACAATTGTTAAAACGCCGTATACTTCAAACACAAATCAATAATCTTAAACAAACCCTTATTAAACATTGTACATCCGATATTCCTAATGCATCGCATCGTCATACTCATCAGGCATCTTTACCATATAAACCTTCTTTCCATGAGTCTAAAATTCCCACAATAGCATGTCCCGCTCAAATGAATAAAGAAATCACTCTGCATTGTCAGAAGGAAATAAATGATATTTTACAAAAAGGATTAATAAGAAAATCTACTTCTCTTTGGTTTTGTATTGCTTTCTATGTAAATAAAGCTCCCGAACTAGAGCGAGGTGTTCCTCACTTAGTCATCAATCATAAACCTTAAATGACATTCTTTTAGATATTCGCTATCCTCTTCCCAATAAAGATGATTTAATTAAGCGCTTTTATGATGCAATAATATTTAGTAAATTTGATTTAAAATTAGGATTCTGGCCAATTCAAATTAAGAAAGAAGACCACTATAAAATAGCTTTTACAGTCCCTTTTGGGCAATATGAATGGAACGTTATACCTTTTGGCTTAAAAAATGCTCCTTCTGAATTACAAAAGGTTATGAACGACACTTTTAATCCTTATCTTAATTTTATCATTACATATATCGATGATATTCTCATCTATTCTAAAATGATTTATGACCATTTAAAACATTTATCTATTTTTAAACATCTTGTTTATAAATATGGACTTGTTCTAGCTACCTCAAAAATGCAAATCTTTCAAACTAAAATCAAAATTTTTGGTTATAATATAAAAAACCATACAATGTCCCCTGCTCAAAGAGTTCTTCAATTCAGTTCCAAATTTCCAAATGAACTTATTGATAAAAAAACAACTCCAAAGATTCCTTGGTTGCCTCAATTACATTGCCCCTTTCTATAAAGACCTTGCCACTAATAAAGCATTGCTTCAATCCCTCCTTTTACAAAAACATCCATTCAATTGGACTTCTGCTCATACTAATGCTATCTTGCGAATTAAACAAAAATGCCAAACTCTCCCATGTCTTTATATTGCTCATCCAAACTTTTCCAAAATTATTCAAACTGATGCCTCTGATACTGGTTATAGAGGAGTGCTTCTTCAATATAATGATCAACTACAAAAAGAAGAAATAATTAAATTTACATCTGGATTTTGGAATCCTACTTAAACAAATTATTCTACTATTAAAAAAGAAATTCTTGTAATTGTTACATGCAGCATGAAATTTCAAACATCTAGTGAAAAGCCAGCTAAAATTCTTCTTGGTTATTTCATTTTGCATAAAATCCTATGGATTCTCCAATGGCGCTATATTAAGCATCAAGATATTACCATCCAGTCTTCTCCTAAAGCTAGCCTATGCCACCAAATTATTGTCAAATGGGGGATAAATTTGATATAAGCCCCATTTTGATCAAAATTTCTCCATCCAAATCCAAAACATTCTCTGAAGCGGTATCCAGTAAGTAGCTTTTTGACGATCTTCTTCAAGAATTAAAAGCTCTTAAAGACAGAGTCAGAACTTATGAACAATTATTATCCAATTCTTCTGCATTATCTAGAACTAGTTCCAGTTCAGCCCATGACTTCCAAATTTTGACTCCAAACACCTTAATGTGGTTGCATTAGATTGAAGAATGAGTTATTATAGAATTGCGTGCCGAGAAGGCTGAATTAGATAGAGACCATGATTTGTTGGAGGTTATGCTAGTGCTCTACAATCTTGCTACTTGTAATGCTAGCTTGCATAGTCTATACATAGGGATTTGATGCCTGCGTGCTCATCCATAATTACTACCACAAGGAAATTGCCCTTATCTCTAATAGGCCCACAACTGCTTAGCCGAAAGAATATTCTAAAACCACTATCTGCAACTAAGGTTGCTGGGGCTAAAATAATCCAGCTTAATAAATAGCTGACCCACAGCCAATAAATGGCTCTCAGTCTGCCGGAAAGAGATCTACAAACAAACTAGCCAAGGGAAGAAGCCCAAACCGCTGAGGCCAACTCACCAGACAGTCCAAAAAGGCAGATTTAGGCCCATCAAAGAGATCCACTCAAGCACAACCTCTCCAAAGATTGCTAAGAATCTACTTCAATCTAAAATGTAAAGTTATTCAATCAAGGGATTCAGATCCCAACTAGCTTCCAGGGATCCTATTCTCAAACAGGCAACTACTAAAAACTCCAACCACAATGGCCTATATATGCAGCCCTCCTCCAAGAGCAGATGTAACATGCTACAACCGTAGCAATTATATGGAACTACCTTTACCATAACTGGTTACTGACTTGATCATCGAAGGGCACCAGGCCTGCCCTATACTGGTGCTCCCTCATGACCTAGTTTTCAACTATCTTGCAGGTTATTATGTGCAAAGGCGTACTGACTTGAACTATGAATTTCTGTTTATTTTGGGTTCTTAAATTTTCTTGTGTTTTAATTAACCTAAACTATTTCACGCATCGAATATATATATTTTTCTTATTGCTACCTCTTATTTTTAATTGTCTATTTATCCCAATTAGAAAATAAAAACCACACGTAGGCACCCTAGACATCATACCGTTGAGAGAGAGTTTGACTATGCATTGCTATGTGTCCCGCTTAGGTCAATGTATCCCACCTCCGGCCGTCAAGCATCAAATCACACTGTCCTCTCATCCACACATGAACCGCTTCAAACCAGAGACTCATTCCTCTCCGACTTCTCTCTAACATCTGACGATCCTCAGGAATGAGTCTATGGTATAAAGCTGAAGATCATATTTCATGCTTCAATTTTGTATGTGGAGATGTAGCCACTTTCATTTGCTTAAACTCTGTTCCTTATGTCCCTTCTACTGAGATTTGAAATAATGTACTATGCATGATGTACTAAAAAGTCTTTGGCTTTAAAACTAAATTGTTAAAATAATGAAATGTTGAAGGCTTTAGGAGATATGTTGGTAAAAAAATTTAGTTTTATCGCCATTCAAATATTATTTCTAATGTTATCTTCAACAATTAACATGGTTTTCCAAGTTGCATACATGTCGCAACATACATCACAAAAAATACTGGGTTATATTAAGGACAAAAAATTTGATCACATGAACTGACGACAATGTTTTTCTTTCTTTCTCTTCTATTTTTTTTTCCAGAAGTTGGCATAGGGTAATTATGCTGCTTTCTTCTTAAGGTTACAATAGCCTTGGGGCAGTGGGACTTCTCTGTTTTGCTCTTCTTGCACAGAGAGAGAGAGAGAGAGAGAGAGAGAGAGAGAGAGAGAGAGAGAGAGAGAGAGAAAAGCAACTATGAACTAAGGTAAGGGTGACTTATGTGGTTGTTGTGGTAATAATGAACGGTGAAGGGGGGGGTGGAACATGATAGCCTACTTGTCCAAGAGCGCTGAGAATTTTTATTATGAGGATTGTGTATCTATTATTATCTAAAATTTTATTTTGTGATGATGAGTTCCTGGGGCATGCCCGTGGTATAAGTATGTAGTAATTTAAATTAATTTTAATTGCATAAGTGTAAGACTGTATAATCTTCTGGTACTTTGGCTAGCTCTGTTAAGAATGTTTTATGTGATTAATTACCATCTGAACAGGTTGTTGAGATTAGGATAACTATATATGCATCTGGAATACTTGATCACCATTCTGAACATATAGGAAAACCTAATCTACCGTACGTCAGGGCCATAGCCACACTATTATTGGAAAAATTTTTAATCGGCCCTGAATTTCACGCTCCTTGGGCACGACCTAGTACTAGTTGGGCTTCCAGGGCGTGACATTGAGAGCCACAGAGATCCACCCAGGATAGGCTTGCGTCACTTGAGGAGATAGAGCAGAACTCTCAGCTGATCATCATGAGTTTTCATTGGAGATGAAGGAGAAGATGATTTTCTTAGAGACCCAGACTGCCAGGACTCTGGAGCTACTTGAGAGACTTTTTTCTGGTGGAAGGTGTGATGCTGGGGCTGCACCTCCACCACCTTAGTCCACTCCTCCATTACCTACACCTCCAGCTTCTCCCATCCTTGAGAGCCTGATAGAGGACCCAGAGCACACATCATAGCATTATCATTCTCTTCTGTTTTATTGATGAGTTGTGTTGATGGGACTTGGGTTTTTTATTTTTTTATTTTTTATGTTGACATGTTTTTCTTTTGACCTGGGTATTTTATGATTTCATGATGCTCATTATATTTGGACATCCACATTTGTATGCATTTGGTTATGGTTGTATGATGATATTTGTGACTAAAAAGTGTGGAATGGTATGGAAATGTGTTGAATAGAACAGAAGCTGAATGGAATTGGTATAGAAGAATTTTGTTTGTAGGGCTTGCAGAGCATAAAGATTCTATTGTCCTTTCATGATATTTGTAGATAGGAAATTTCTCAAACCATGACAAAATAGGGGAGGTGCTGCTGAAATGTTTTAGAAACTTGTGAACCTAATAGTTAAACTACATTACATAAGGGTTCTAGAAAATTAATACTTGAAAGAAAAATCTGAGAATTGTGTGTATAACACTGTGAGCATAATTAACATAAAATCTCAAATCTTATGCAGCCGGTATACCCTTTTTGGTTCTGAAATCATGATGTGTTGACCCCATGAATCAGCCTTAATCTGAGTTGTCCCCTCTTGAATTTCATAGTCAAATCAGTACAAAGGGACTCCATGGTGAATTTGACACTGAGTTACATCACTATTTAGCTCTACCCCTACTAGTTGAATTTGTTCTATTCAAGCTCTCTTTAAACTCCCCTTGTGATTTTGTTGGTATATTCTTTGTCAAATTTGTGACAAAAAGGAGGAGAAACTTGGAAAAATGATGAAGTTAGGGGGAGCAAATTAGAAGAGAACGAACTCAAACTTACTCTCACCACTGGATGCCTTTTTTGGAGTAACAACCTAGGGAGAGTTTTCAATTTCCCACCAGAATATGTGGTTCTTGTGTTGATAATTGGTATATCCTTGATGAAAAGCATGTTCCCAGGGGAGTTCTTGTAGGTGCTTAGTTGTTTGTTCTGTTCTTACAAAGTGGTATCCAATGTAATTTGATATAAGTGGTAGCCAATGTATTTTGATGTATTGCTTAGTCCATGGTATGTACTTTTAGAATAAGGTTTTGTCAAGAAATCACCGAAGGGGGAGATTCTTAGGAAAATGAGTGTCAAAGTCAAATCAAGACCTCTTTGGTGTTGTCAATTTTATGATTGTGCTTAAGACTTCTCCCTAGAAATGCTTTAGCAAGTCAGATCTTCGGTTCCAATAGAGAAGACAGATCTTCAATGGCACTAAAGAACACTGTGGAAGAACAATTGAGTGCTTGCACTACTTAGGTATTTTTAACCCTCTAATGGACCAACTAATGCCCTTAGAACCTTTAGAATATAATGGAACAACTTTGGAATCAAATTGAGTTAGAGAGACTCAAAATAGGGCAAACAGTCGACAGTCAACCATTTATCAAATAGATTGACCTTTCTGTCAAACGGTTTGAAAAATAGAGACGAGCCTCTATCTGTTTGCTTGTCTTTAAAGCAAAATGATCGACCATCAGGCAATCCAATTGACTGTTATGTCAAACGGTTCAATCGTTCAAGAACAACTACAAAAATAGAGAGCAATGACTCTTATCTGTTAGACTGTGTCCAGATGAAACGGTAGACCGCTAGGTCAAAATGATTGACCGTTATAGCACAGGGGCTTAGGTCAAAATGGTCAAACTATCCTTTGAGAAGATCATTGGAAATCCAGTCGAGTGCTCTGGATAACGATCGACCATTTTATTTGACCGTTGAAAACAATTTATATATATATACATGCTGGTGTTCAAATAAAAAAGAAGAGAGATACACACATACACTTTGAAAAGCCTTCTTAAAATGTCTTTAAGCCTACATCTTTAAGACTTTCTACCTCATTCAAACAAGGCAAATCCTTGAGAACATCTCAAGATCGTCCTTGGTCATGCTCATTGCATTAGATAGGAAAATCAAAGATCCTTGTGAGCCCATAAAGTGTGATAAGGAAATCAAATGATCTCCAACTCGAGGAATTTGTATTTTCTATTAAGTGAGAAGATCCTCATCTAGGATTGGCCCAGACCAATAGTCACACCCTTAGCCACCTAGATCCAAAATCTCCATTCTTGGCCTACACTTAAGTGGAGCATCAAACAACTTCACCAAGTTTTTAAGGAGTCAAGCTTGGAAGCTTCAACAATTAAGCTTGTGGAGAACACTCCTACAACAAATCTTATACTGAAGGCAAGTGTTCAAATTTCAAAAATCAAATTCATTGCATACGGTTGGTGTTTAGCCTGTGAAAAGCACTATTTGTTTGTAGTGGTTGCGCTTGTGTTGTAGAGACCAGGTGGGTCTCACTTGTTTTTTGATAGTGGAAACCAAAGGACCAAGAGTGGTTACTTGGTAGTGGACATAGGCCCAGGGATGAACCACTATAAAATCCTAGTGTCGTGGTGAATGCTTATTATTGATGACTGTTTGCGTTTTTTGGTTTGGAACTTGCTTGTTCTACATTGCAATCATCTTCAATTAAAATTGAAAGATTTCAAAAGAAAACTTTTAAGCTTGAAAATTTGGTCCTCAACCTATTCAACCCCCCCCCCCCCCCCCCCCCTTTTCTAGGGTTCAGATCTTGGACTTTCACATTGCAACAGGTAGTTGTTGCACTCAAATGTTTTGGATGAAACAAATGCTGATGGATTATGGGATTAATCAAGACATGACGAGCATATATTGTGACAATACAAGTGCAATTAATTTTTCGAAAAAATCCCATTCAGCATTCAAACACCAAACACATTGCAATTAGGCACCACTTCATCAGAGAATTAGTGGAAGAGAAAACCTTAATGTTAGAATATATTTCCACTAAAAATCAGCTTGTGGATATCATGACCGAACCATTGGATGCAAAAGAATTTGAAAAATGAAGAACATATATTGGTGTGTGTGTTTAATTGAATAAATATATGCTTTTAGTCTAGATATCATATTATTATGGTTTGCACTGTGACTTTTTTTTTTCTTTTTTTTTTCCCATCAAAATTTTTCTGGTGTTGTCTTACCACTGTTGGTGCACCATTAATGCCTATCGGCCCACCGAAAGTCGAAACAATGGTTTCGAAAATCCACAATTAGGTTTTTCCAGGTGCATTCTGTTTTTATTCTTCCTCTTCCCTACAACTGCCAGAGATCCCATTTGGTCTATTGGTCCCCTTGGCTTCCTGAGGTCATTTTTCACATTCCTGTGTGTACTTTGATCTTTCAAAGGATCGATTTTCAATTTTTCTCTATCTATTCTTTGTGTACATTGTTCGGCCGACCCTATTCACTTTGGATTCATCTTAGTTTGGAGAGTTTTCAGCTTCTTTGGGTTGATCATCACTGTTTGTGGGATTTCTAACTGTTTACTAGGTAGTTTTGTAATTCATCATCTCTGTTCTTCCATCACTAAACTCGACCAAGACTGTTTGTGCACTATTTCTTTATGCACTATTTCATTCTAACTTGTCTTGATTTGGGGGATTCCTCACTGTTTTGAGTGATTTTGGGATTTTTCCTCTAATCTTGATCAAATATCTAGATTTTCTGATCAATTTTTGTCATCCTTGGAGCATTTCTCCTCTTGGTTGATTCTAGTGTGCACTTATTTTGTGTTTTGCTATGTTTGTGTTATCCTGTCATTCTTAATACATAACTAGGACCAAGAGGCAGCTCCCCCACTGTCACACCCTGAGAGTCCAACCTGGATCCTGATTGCACCCCCGAGGAGCGAATTTTGAGGCCAATTAAAAATTTTCACTTAATATGTGGTTTATGGCCCGAACTAAGTTAGAAATAGAAAATCCCTATTAGAGTTAGAATGTTGATCAGGCATTCAGCAGCATAACAAGGCTTTCCTTTTCATAGCACCTAATCAGATGGTATACTACATGCACATTCTACAGAGCTAAGTTGATAAGTTGATTACTATTCCCCCCCACCCCCCCCCCCCCCCCCTCCCCCCCCTCCCTTATTAGGGTTCTGATCCTGGTGGACTTTCAAGTGGTATCAGAACCTTGGTGCTCAATTTGATAGGTGTAAAAACCTTGAGTTTGAACTCTAGAGAATTTTCTAGGCAGTTAGTTTGTTGTCTTACCCATTTGCTAGGAAATTCCCTTCTTTAAAATAGAAAATCAAAAGGATTTTGAAATTAAAGATGTAGAGTTAGAAGAAGAAGAAGTAGTTAATGAAGATGCTTTGATTGAATTACTTGTAAAACAACAAGCTATTTGTGAAAACTTAGATAAGGAAAAGAAATATTTAGTTGAAGAATTAAAGTGTGTCGAAGGTCAATTAAAAAACACAAAGAGCTCAGAAAATGATCAAAATGAATCTAACATAATTAAGAAACAAGAAAGAGAAATTCAAAACCTGAAAAGGTTAAAACAAAAAAAGACTCCCTAGCCAATGAACTAAAATTAGTTAAACTCAATACTGGCAAAAATGTTGAGGGAGTTGAAACTAAAGAAGTTTTGAATGTAAGAGAAGAAAAATAAAATGAATTTTTTAATTTGAAAAAAGCCAACTTAGCTTTGTCCTCAGAGGTATCTCAGCTAAAGAAATATAAAGAAAATTTTAAACATAAATTTACACAATGAGAAGAAAGACTGGAAAAACTTTTAAAAATAGAAAAGCCTAATGGAGATCGAATAGGTTTAGGCTATGATAAAAATGTAAGAGAGATTCCAACACTTCCACTATATTTGTGAGAAGTGAGACCAGTCCCACCTCAGCCCCACAAGAAGGTATTACATCAGTCACATGCTATTTTTGTGGTGGCAAAGGGCATTTTGGATTTGAATGCAAACTAAGAAGAAAAATAAATAAAAGGCCCTTGAACTTGCATAATAAAGGAAAATTAAAAAAGCTAAAAACTCCAAGAGGCCTAAACAAAATAGTACTCATCAAACGGGGTTCATTCACAACAAAGGTCAAAAAATTCATAATCCACCAAATTTTGAAAATCAAGTTAACTTACTAAAACAGGTGGAACAATTAAAGCTTCCAAAGAACAAAAGAGAAAAAGCTAAAAGTTTTGTTCAAAGAAGAAAAGCTTATGATCCATCATTTCCTAAAAGGCACTTCCACCAATCAGAACATAAAATGGGAAATCCGCGATATCATGGTGGGATCTCTAGGCAAGCTTTGCCCAAACCCTTTGCACCCCCATAGACCATGGGTGTCCAAACCTGTAGGATACAAATTCTTTTCCACTCTAGGTCCAAAATGGAATTCTAGAGGAAAAACCCAACCTTGGCATTTGAGAGAGATAACAAATCAATTTTGGTATATTTAGTTAAATTCTTTGATGATGCACTTGAAGGACTGAGCTTATTGTGGTATATTCTTTCCTAGATCCATTCACGTGATGGCTTATTTGAATTTGTAAAGTTTTCCATTCAAGTTTGTTTAATCTTTTGATGATTGAATAAATATATTTTGAAAAATTTGCCAAATATGCAGAGTGTGTTTTTCAAAGTCATATCATACATGCATCTGCATAAATCATGCAGGAGTGGACCAAAGAGAGTAAAGGGCTTTTGATGAAAATGATGCTGCTAAGAATTCCCCAAACCTGGTTGACAGTTTTTTCTTCGGACAGACCGTTTTTAGATTTTGAAAAACGGTTGACAGTCTCATGGAAAACAGTTGACCGTTTCGAAGTTTATGTATACCACCTCAACTGCAACATTCACATTCCAGACTGTTCCTCTCTTTCCTCCTTGCTGACGCCGTGCCTCAACCACGCCCCACCTCTCCTTCAACACGTTTTGAGCCTCCTCTTGTAGTAAAAGCTTTGCATCTCATCTCCTGTGGAAGGTCACTTGTGTTTCTTCACCTCGGATCATCTTCTTCTTTAGTAAATCTCTAAACCAAGACTTTTTTTTTCTTCAATCACTCTCTAAATCACTTATTTTGTGTTTTATTAGTTCAAAACCTATTAGAGGTAGTTAAGTTTTGCCTTTGCAACCTCCTTTGAGGTTTTTTTTAGATGTTTTAGTGCTTCATACAAAAATCCCTCTTTTGGTTGAAGTTCCTGCAACCGAGTTTAGAATGGTCACATAATCTTAGAACAGTCGACTGTTCCAATCGACTCCTTTCAACCATTTGACCAAAGTCAAACCTTGTTTTATTTGTCAGCTTAATTTGAATTCATGGGTCCAAGACTTAGGGGACAAACCCCTAGGAAACAAACAACAAAAAGACCTAGGCTCAACCCCGCTCCCTCTTCAGAACATGAGGATGCACCTCCTGCGTCTCCTCCTCCACCCAAACTTGATGATCCTTCTCTCTACAATGCACTGAAACTCTCCCCATGGATTTATGGTAGGAGAGAGCCCTTGAGAGTGGTCAGAAATGATAAATTTGATAAAAATGCCCATAATATATGAAAGAAGGGCCCTAGAAAAAGAAGTAGGAGATTACTTAAGCCCATTATGAGCTATTGGATGGGAGAACCTCATCCACTAGGGTAGAGACTCCTGCCCATTAGTGGTGAGAAAATGTACCAGGCCATTGTTGAGGCCAATTATGGAGAAGAAAACTTGTTTACTAGTAGATTTTTTGATGAGGATGTCATAGTAATCCCCAGCATGATATCCAGGATTATCAGGGTACCCATGACGGAGGATGGGTTAAAGTATGTAGGTGCCCCTAATAACCTAGAAGACAGGATGAGGGCCACCAAAGATGTATGTGGGAATGATGTAATGTGGAGAGATGGAAACATCATTAGGAACTCCAACCTACTCCTCGTTTTTTAAGTCCTTCACCTGTTGTTTATTCATAGTGCCTATCCTCAGAATTGGAACAGGACTAAGCTGACCCTAAGCTAACTTATTTTGACTTGTTCAAAATAAGTAAAAAGAAATTTCAGCTAAATAAAATTTTGACCTCACCCTATTCAAACCCAAACCCAACCCCCCCCCCCCCCCCCCCCCCCCCCCCACCCCACAAAAACCCGAAATATATTTAAACCCTTCCAACCGCGCTTCTTTCCGCACAGCGCTTCGTCCTCTCTAGTTTCTCCTCTGCACTACGTTTTTGTCTCCTATAGACACTGCTGCACTCTCATCCAATCTCTCTCTCCCTCTCAGCGATCATCTTCTCCTCTGATGCTCCAGCTGCTCCTTCTCCATTGGCACTCTCCCTCTCCTGATTAATCATTGGTAAACCTCCTTTTCCCTTATCTTCTTTCCACTTCCAAAATTCATAGAGTGCGGTTCTTTCCAATATGAAATTAGCTTACACACCTATTAGGCTTGTGTTAGATACTAAATCAAAAGTTAGAACATTCCTATAGTCCTTTTTGCCTATTTCTGATCGACTAATCTGTCACTGTCCAAATGGTCGACCGTTATCAGGAAACTATCGACCGTTTGACCTAGAGTAAAAAATTTTGTTCTTTTCAAAAAAAAAAAAATGAATGGCAAAGAAACTTGTTAAAAGGGCAAGACTCGAGGACACTCTGATGGAATTACAAGCAGATCCTTTACTTCGTACACCTTGGATTCCTGGCTCTAAGGAGTTAGTAAGTATGACCAAAAATGATAAATTTGAGAAGAAGGCAATCACAAATGAGCGGAGAACAATAGAGAAGGATGTTGAGAAGTATATGCCCCACAAATATCTTCATCAAATTGGTTGGGAAAAGATTATGGATTGGGGTAGAAGAATATATCCATCCATGGTTCGAAAGATGTATCAAGCAGCCTTTGAACCACGATATGGACAGAATAGCTCGTTCAAGATCAAACTTGCTGATCCAACTATTCATGTGACCCCACAAATGGTTTCGGAAATTATAAGAGTTCCATTAAATGAAAATGGACTAAAATTCATTGGAGATCCCGAATCCTTAGCCAAAGGGTGGAAGCCACAGAATTCATCTATTCAATTAATAAACTTCAGACGCTTATTAACCCTAGCTGCATTGTTCACCCTTTTCTCGATCATGCACAGTAGCCACCACCACCAGCCCCCTTCTCTCTCGAAATTCCCCACCTCTTTTCTCTCAATCTCACCATCAAATCTCCGATCTAACCCGTCAAACCTCATCACAAGAGACCTCTCTTCTTCCCCATCATCCTCTTCATAGTCTTCTCCATCTTACGTGGGCCATGAGAGAGAAAAACCAGGCGCTAGGACGTGGGCAACTCAAGACCCTTTGGAACTCCGTAGATCGCAAGTAGAACATCATCTTTGAGGCAAGTAACATCTGTAAATCAAGTGTACATGATTTGTTTCAATTGATTCATGCTTATTCTCTCGTAGATTTTCTGTTTCAGATTTGGGGAATTTTGATTTAGTTAATTAATTAATCTGTAGATTTGGATGTTTAATGGGGAAAAACCAAGGTTCATTACTGTTCTAAACTCGTTTTGCTACCCAATCAATGGCTTAGATGGTGGAAGGATTGAAAGGAAGAAGGAAGAATCGAACTGCAATGCCCTGCAACTGACCTTGGGTTGCAGGGCACTTCACAGGCCCTGCGTAGGTACGCGGCCACATGTGCATGGGAGAGCACGCGGGCGCGTCCTCGGCCCGTGCGTGAGCGGCACACACCCCCCGGGCTATTTTGCAATTTTGAAACTTTAGGCTTCGCGGGACCACTAGAACCCCCTTTAAACCCTCAGGACCTGATTCTAATGGACTGATAAATTCTTGGGAAAACACCCATGACCAACGAGTAGCCCCAAAGATTAATTTATTAATACTATAGCCTATGTGTGAAGAATTGGGACCGGTGATGTTGTAACTTCAAAAAGTCAAAGAGGTTAATAAATCATCATCATCCTGAATCTCCACCCATGGGAAATAGCATACTGAAAGTGGATAACCCGAACCTAGGTTCAACAAAACTAGATGTTGACTCTATGTACATTAATATTACTCTTGCGCATTACTCTTGCATGGATAATCTCATGTTTCTTGTATCGTTTGTCTTATGTTATTGTTTGGATAATACCATTGCACTTGTTGGAGGAAAACTAGTATGCTGGACTTAGATTAACTTGCTTGGATTATATTACTACAACTGGAACAATGAAGCTACACCATCACGAAACTTGTACTCGTGATATTATTTGTCCTGCTCACCTAACTTGATGTGTGGCCTGACCTATATATCTTGCCTTACTTGGCTGGATTTGTTACTACTTGCATACATGTATCGTGATGTTATCATTTAATTGATTCTTGTATGTCTTGGCTTACCACTTGGTTTCAGTTCATGTATGGCTTGTATACGGTTGTCTATGGGTTTACTTTATTTTGCATGCTTCAGTAGTGCCCTGACACCTATGAGCCCTGGCTGTTCCTGTTATTTAGCTTCGTATGGACGATGCCGATGCGATGCCACATCTTGTTTTATGTGGCCTTGTTACTTGGCACCCCTGTTTACACTTATCCTGCTCTCATCACGATTCTTGGAACACACATCGTATGGGAGAATGAGCATACGTGTTTTAGCCGCTCTTGTTAGAATTATGTTAAGATGTTGTTCATGATTGCTACTAATGATATTGCACGACTTGCCAGTTCTAATTTATCGACATCTTGAGAATTTTGTCCTGTCATTATTCTATTTGATGCGTGTAGTTGCTTTATACTTGTGACTTGCTCTCACTTATTACCTTTGACGTTGTAGGAATCCCAGCCATTGCCTTTGCCCCAGGGATTGCGATGCCGGAAGGTCCGAATAATGCCCAGATGAGGGAGCTCCGGGAGCACACGTGTAAGTGGCTAGTTATGGAAGAGGGGCGTTAAAGACATATTTTAGATTTATTATTAATTGTTTAGACATTTAATTTTGCTTCTGCATTGCAGTTCATTTATGATTTGGGACTATTCATGTTATGGTGACATTCGTTTTATGGTTTGATACATTATGATTGAGAATTAATCACAGGATTTACTGATTAAATTTATTGTAATTGGGCACACCACATCTATATGGTGCTATGTAACCTCACACGTGACATTTTGTGGGCACGGTGTGGGCCATGGACGGTTGGTTTATGGTCCCGCACCAGTCGCACCACCTTGGGTCTGGGGTGTACTTTGGAGGCCCGGGCCCCAAGGCGTGACAAGATCACAACAGAACAAGAGCTAATAGAGGAATTTGATATGGAACTTTGGTGTGAAAAAGGACAAATGGTGAAGGACAAAGTGACAATAGGTGTGGAGTACTGTGGAAGCTGTCCATTTGCACTCATTTTGAGGAATTTGGGCATGAAACTGGGTCGTGTAGTTATAACAAGGACGAACGAAAAAGAAAGGAGGGGGAAAAGGAAGCCACCAAAATGGGGGAGCAGAAGAAAGAGGAAAATGGGAAAAAAAAATGGAAAGAGTGTTCCAGTGACTGAGCAGGATATGGAAGAAGAGAAGGATAAGGGGAAGACAAAATCTAAAATTGGTCCAGAAGATGGGGAAAGTGTTATAGAGGTTGGCATTACATTCAAAAAATTTGAAGCAAGACCAAGTAAAAGCCATAATGAATATAAGGAGAGCGGTATAGTGCAGGTTGACGAGGGAGTGAATGTTAAGCCTCCCTCGCAGGTAAACACTGAACCCATGTAGGTCTTAGACACTCCTATGAACTCAAATCTGAAAAATAATGCTAATGTTGGGACCCCAGAGATAGCTACCCCTGACATAAACCCCCTTAAAAACAGAGCAAGGGATAGTTTGCAACTGACAAATCAAAAAGGCAAGAAAAAGTAGAGGAAAGTGTAGACAGGGCAAATAGCGCTTTAGTGTAAATATCATAGCTATGTGGTATGTATTGTCCACACAGGTGAAATGTTTCTTGTGATGTTGGTAGTAGGGCATTAGGACTAAATAAAACTGGAAATCAAATGGTGAAGGCAGTAGCCTGGAATATAAGGGGGCAATATAAACCCCTAAACCCTTCGAAATTGGGAAGCTAATTTTGAAGAATAATATTGATATAATAGGGTTGCTAGAAACAAAAGTAGGGGATGTAAATTAGAGATATTTTGGAAACTATAATAGCTCTATAAGGGACAGGATTTGGGTTGGGTAGATTCCTATAAAGGTATATATTAGAATTGTTGTCGAGATTGATCATGCAGTACATTGTGAAGTGTAGGTATTAGATGAAGCTTAGTGTTTTTTTGTAACTTTTGCATATGGCCCCAAATGATGAAATAGAAAGAGGAACTTTATGTAGTAAGTTGAACTTTCATGCTAAAGTATGGAAAGACTATCCATGGTTACTCCTAGGGGATTTCAATGCAATAAAAACCAAATCTGAAAATTTTGGGGGGCTAGGAGGTTGGGATAGCTCTATTGAGGAATTCAATGAATTTCTTCAAGAAGCTGAATTAGAGGATTTAAGATTTGAAGGTATATTCCTTACATGGACAAACAATAGGAATGGGCAGCGGTTCCAACAAGCCCGCTGGATGATCATGTTCGATTTTGTCTTACTGGCATACCAGAGAAGTTCGAACATAGGCCTCTACATCGTCATGCATCCGAGCCCAGTAGTATGAGTCTTCCAACAATGCTACGGTACGCTCGATCCCTGGGTGACCAGCCCACTTCGAATCGTGGCATTCCTTGAGGACCTCTTTCCTCAAGTTTCCCCACTTGGGGATGTAGACCCGGTTGCCCTTTGTGTACAGCAACCCATCCTCAAGCCAGAACCTCTGTGTCTTGCCTTGTTGGACATAGTCAATCAAAATCTTGGCCTTTGGATCATGTTCCATGCCTTCCTTGATTTTGTCCATTAAGGGGCATTTGGGTCGACTGATAGCAGCTAGCTCGGCCCTCTTACTTAGTGCATCTGCCACCTGATTGGCCTTGCCCGGTTTATACTCCAGGACATAATTGAATTCAGCCAAGTCTTGTCATCTAGCTTGCTTGGGGCTCAGCTTCTTTTGGGTGAGGAAGTAGCTGGTGGCAACATTGTCCGTCTTTACCATGAACTTTGGCCCGGCAGGTAGTGTCTCTAAGCCTGAAGGCAATGAACTGTTGCAGTCATTTCCTTCTTTTGCATCGCATACCGCCGTTTGGTGTCGTTGAGTTTCCGACTCTCGTAGGCAATTGGATGTTCCTCCTACATCAACACACCTCCAATGGCAAAGTTAGAGGCATCAGTATGTACCTCATACGGTTTTGTATAGCCTAGCAGGGCATGTACTGGCCCCTCCGCCACTATTGCTTTCATCATTTCGAAGGCATTTTGACATGGCTTCGTCCATTCCCAGGACTTGTTTTTCTTTAGTAGGTTTGTCAAGGGTGCTGTAATGGAAGAGTAACCTGTGATGAACCTGCGATAGTAGTTTGCCCCAGAAATGATCGAAGGTCCGGTACCCTTTTCGGTGGCTCCCATTCAAGGATGGCTTTGACTTTGGCTGGATCCATGCATAGCTTCCCACCTCCTACTTTGCGGCCCAAAAACATGACTTCTTGTTGGGTGAATGCACACTTTTCCTTTTTCACATATAGCTGATTTTCCCTTAGGACCTGAAATATTCGTTGTCGGTGCGTTACATGCTCTTGTAAAGTGTTGCTATATACTACAATATCGTCAAGATATACTACAACAAAGCGGTCTAAGAACCCTCACATCTCTGTCTCCTTAAAATATAAACCCCTCCACCAAGATATCATTAACCTTGCAAGATTACATTTCTTGAATCACCCTCCAACATCACCACCGATTTAAAATAGATAAGCAATTCAGAATCCTCCCAAATTTGCCATGATCATGGCCTCAGTCAATCCCCAATACCAGCTGCATCAAAAAAGGTCATCACAATGTCTCTATATGCAATTTTTATAACCCTTCCCAAACAAGATGGTCCTATATTACCTTTTGAGCTTTCATCATTCAGTTTGTATCCCCTACGGGTGGAGGGATCTTACTCCAGGCAGAGGGTTGGCAGGAATAAGAAGAATCAGTATTCATTACCTCGTGTCACTTCCGTCATTCTTGATCAAGCAGCATGGGGTAAGGAAGAGCTATTTCTCCTGTCAACTGATCAAAATTGAATTTCAGCCATTCCTCTGGCAATTTCCATCTGACCTCTACATCTCTTCTCATTCTCCCCACCAGCATTGAAGCTTCCCAGTTTGCCAAGATTTCATCTTTTTGGATGAAATCTGGACCATACCCAACCTCACATATTTTGTGCTTTAACAGAGAGTACGATCCTATTTGGCTTAAAAAGAGAAAGGACCTATTATCTGAAGAACAAATATGCACATCATGGAAATGGACATAATGAAATCATGTCAGATAGTTTATTTGATCTACCCGTTTTAGATTGTATTTTGCAATCACCAAATCACCTGTGAAATATGCTTCATTTGAAACAGAATTAGCAAAATGCTTGATTTGAGCCAAATAGGTGCAGTCCCTGCTTGAACTCAATTGGGAACAAGATCAAATAGAGAAAAAGGAAAATGAAAGAAATTTAGGGGTTTGAGAAGAAGAGAATACCCCTAATCATTTGAACCCTTTCCATCCATAAACCTCAAAAGCACAGTCCCAAACCCACATAAAATAAAGCTCCTAGAAATTCCAAACCCTAGGACTCCTTCCATCCTTAAGAGCCCTAATCGAAACCCATTGCAGAACCTCTGTGCTCTATCATTGAAAGAAAAAATAAAGAGAAAAAGAGAGATCAAGAAAAAGCATACCTCCTATGACGTTTTCCTTTCTTCTTTCTATGTTGTTTCGAGTTCCTGTTTCTCTCTATTCTCCAAACGAAACAAGAGTTCCTGCTCCTCTCTATTCTCCAAACAAAAAAAGAGGGAAAAAGGTTGAAATGCGAGGTTGTTCAAAGGACAATCGGTGCCAATAAAACGTCTAAGGGTAGTTTGGTCATAAAAATTACCTTCGCTTCTATATTTTTAAGACCCAAAACCTATATTTCTCAACTATTGGATATGGGAGTATTTGATTTTTAGAGGATTTGCGTCTAAATGTCTAAATTGGGTAGAGGAAAAAATTCTATACTAAACAGTATAATTTTTCAAACCTCTATTCGCTTTAGAAATTTAGAGGAGTAAAGGCTCAAAATAAAGATGCCAAACAGGGGCTTAGTCGGTTATACTTCTCGTGTATGGAATAATACTCAAAAAGAATTATTCCACAATCAAAGAAGAGGTGTTAGCTATTGTTAAATTTATTCCTAAATTTTAAGATGATTTGCTTAATCAGCAATTTCTTTTAAGAATAGATTGCCAAGCGGCAAAAGAAGTTCTTGAAAATGATGTTAAAAATTTGGTTTCAAAACCAATTTTTACAAGATGGCAAGCTATTCTCTCTGGTTTTTTATTTTACTATTGAATATATGAAAGGGAAAAAAAATTCCCTTCCCGATTTCTTTGACTTTTTGTAGAGAAAATAATGAACTTAGCCTTTCAATCCTCCAGAGGCTGAGGTAAGCAGGGTGGTGGCCCTACAAGAGGGACCCATAGACAACTGGCTCAAGTAGACTTTCCACATCTTCAATCTCCTCAAAACTAAAGGAGAATCTGGCTCATCTAAATCACAGAAGTCAATGAAAGGATGCCTTAATGGAGGAGCCAGAGGAAACTCCAATGCTTGAGAAAAAGGTCCATGAACCTATCATTTGCATTGAGAATGAGGATCTTAATTTTATAGCTTCAAGATAACTTCCCCCCACGTGTCTTTTGCTTTCAGAAGAAAGTATTACAGGTATATCTATGAAGCAATCTTAACAAAGTAAGCCTACGTTTAGTTTATTCATCATAAACGAAATAGAGACTAGGGAAATTACCCTTTGGCTTATTACAAAGCAACAGTAATGAAGGCCTTAAAATTTTCAAATTTGGGACTCAATTCAAACAAATGTAGGATCCTACAGCTGACTCACTATGAGTTCAACTATTGGCACTATATTAAGGCTTGAACCAAGGCTTTTATTATCAGAATCTGTTGAAAAAAAATTGATTTTTAACTTTGGTTTTGGGCAACTTTAGACCATAATAACTGTGGATTTTACACATCTTTTGTGGCGGCTCTAAGTGCCAACGTATTTTCTTCCAAGTGGAGATTAAACCCAAACCATTGTACATTAAAAACCATTAAGATATGAATGAGAAATTGATTCCCATGAGGCGGGTTGGGTTGGGTTGGGTTGGATCAAAAGCCCATAACCCATATGGGTCGGATCCTAGGCCCAACCTATGAGCTCTCCAAAGGAGATGTCTTTTTGTCAAAAGACACAATGTCCTTCTGGAATGCATATGTTTTTTCTCTTCGCATCCCTTTTTGAATGGATGTGTCTTTTCTCTTCGCATTCTTTCTTAAATGGATGTGTCTTTTTTCTTCCCATCCCCTTGATGAATGATGTGTCTATTCTTGTTGACTGTTGACTGTTCATGAACAGTCACCAATTCACCTATTTATAGCCCATCTTGAATTGCATTGTCACTGCATAATTTTTTCTTCCTGCATCTTGTCATCTATATTAAGAGAAAGTTGAAGAATACTGTTCTGTTCGCTGGCGTTGTAGATTGTAATGCTATTGCTATTGCATGCTGATCATTGTATCTTGGGAGATAAACGTCCATACACTGTCAGCACCACAGCGGGGACGAATTTTGTCTTAAGGACATAGTGTTAAACACTAGCCTTTAATCATCAAAATATTCTATTCTAACTTCACTTTCTGTGAGTTTGCATTTATAAGTTTCTTTTTAGGCTACTATGGTTTTCTGCATTTTTTTTAAACAGTTGATGTAATCATAATAGGACTCTAAGTTCTCCCTCACATAATGAAGCACTTGTGGTTTCCAAGGATATCTTCACAGCTCTCAATTTCAGAGCTCCTTAATTTGTTCTTCCAATGGTGGCATAAATTTGGTCCCCATTTTGATTATTTGCCTCAAAACATATGGACTTGTTATATTGCTTATCAGCAATTACGTCCTCAAATGCAAAAGATCGAGAAGCCTCAAGCAAATCAGGCAATGTTGTAGCTTATGACTTAATTTAGTCTCTCATGGATCTTGACATGGAATTTTGAGTCTGCTCATGATAATTTAGGACTTCCCCGTTTAATCCGAAAGTTCCACTCTAAATGGTGGGACAAGTTTGAAACAGAGGAAATTGCTCTACATCTAGATGACGCTATCAAAAAATTTCAGTCTGAATCTGGACAGACGGAGGCACCTCAAAATTTAAAAGGCTAAAGTGATGGAGGTTCTACTTAAACATGTGTAGGCTGTCGTTTCATAGGGTAATATGATGGGGGCATCAAGTCAAGAAGGAAAGCGCGCAACATGATCCCAATTTGGATGGATTATCCTTTTATGGGGTTAATTCATCTTCGGTTACAAGATCCACCGTTGGATCATGGTACAGATGAAGATCCACCATTGGAAGACTCCCTAGGCATGCATTTGGAAGGCCCCACCTTGGGATGTGCCAAGGGAGAAGAGTTATTGCTGTCTTAATGATGTTTTAATTTTAATAAGGGTCCCAAGTTGTTTTGGTTAAGTTATGTAATAAAAAGGGGTCCCAATATATGTAGTTTTATTTCAATGCATTAAAAGGAGGGCCCACAACTTAAAAGACCACAAAGATATGCGTGCAAGGGGGGACTTGCGCACGTTTTCCCATGCACAAGTCCTCCCCCCATTCGGCCACCTTTTTCTTTTTATGTTTTTTTTTATTTTGTGTCTTTTGTCTTAAGTGAGATTTTTAGATCTTTTAATCTCAGCAGTTAGTTGAGTAGGGCTGTGTTCTTTTCTTTAAAGCTGTAACTCTATCTTGGAGAAGATTATTATTGATGAATGAAAAGAACTCTCTTCTTCTTGAAAGCTTCTCAAGACTTCTTGAAAGATTTCTAGATTTTCCTCGCCCTCGTTGGGGAGTTTAGCGTGAGGCCAAGTGAATCATCTTCTCAAGGTATTCTCCCTCCTTTTCTTTTGGTAAAGAGAAATCAGCTTTCAGTCCAAGAAACCCTACCCCTTTTCTTCTTAAAATCAGCCCAATCTTGGGTTAAGAAGAGAAATCATCCAAACAGTCCTAGATCTAAATTTTGGACATCATAAGCCTTACAACCAGATCTGAAACCTTAAGAAATACAGCCCAAATAGCCTGTAGATCTGAACCTAAACCATTTTTGGCAGATCTGAATAATAATTTGAACCTTAGATCTGTACTATTGGCAAACAACTGCTGTATCTCCAAATTCAGATCTGAATTTAAAACTTTCAGATTTGAAAATTAATTGATTTGAAATCCCTAAAATGGTTGGAAGTTCTACTTCCTCAAGATCCATCTCCTGATTTGGAGGAAATCATTCGCGGGACCGATTTGCATGACGAATCAAATAAATACCTAATGCTGAAATTAATTTTTGCTTTGTGCTGATGCCAATCTTATTTGATTTATTGTGCATATTATTTTGAAATTGATCTCTCTCTCTTTGCATATCATCCATTAGTTTTAGGTCCTGCATCAAATTGGTATCAGAGAACAGTTTCTCTAGGGATTTGCATCACGCATACATTACATTGCATTGCGTCTCATTGCATATAAATAGTTGTTGCATGCCCACTAGGAGTGGTCGGGAACATCAGCCCCTAGTTTATAGAATGGCAGGTCCTTCTCAAACCAAACCCAGTTCTGATTAGTCCAGTACAGCCATAGACCAATTGCAAAAGATCGTAGGGAGTCTAGCAGCGCAAGTTCAAACCCTATATCAAGGGCAAGCTGAACTAACCAATGGATTTAGGGAACTTGAGTGGTTTATTCAGGAGGATGACATGAGACGTCATTGACGTCATGAGAGAGATGACCATGAGGTGGACCCCGATGGTGAGTCCAACAATGGATCTGATCACAGGGGTCATGGGAGAGATCAAAATCCTGATGGATGGATTTTGAAGAGTGTTAAGGTTGATGCCCCTACTTTTGATGGTCGGATGGACCCACAGGTTTTTTCTGATTGGCTTTCTGATATGGACCATTACTTTAAATGTTATGAAATGTCAGAAAAAAGGAAGGTTAAGCTGGCCATTATGAAATTAGTAGGTCAAGCCTGGATATTTTGGGTCAGCTTGGAAACTAATGAGCAAAGATTAGGCCTTCTTGCCATTAACACGTGGGAATGAATGAAGGAAAGATTGAAGGATAAATACCTTTCCCGATCCTACCATGAGAGACTCCTTGATCAAAGGAGTACGTTATGCCAGGGTAGTATGACTGTCCAAGAATACATCACGAAATTTGAGGAGTTAAATCTGAGATGTGATGTGAAAGAGGAACAGTTGTCACTCCTCTCACGGTTTAGGACCGGCCTACGATCTGAGATCCGGAGAGAGTTGCTTCACCATAGGATCACATCCCTTGCGGACATGTATGAAAAAGCCATTGATTTGGAGCAATATGTGAAACCGCAATTTCCTAAAAAGTTAGACTCGCGCAATTCTGACTCTCGAGTTCATGGTTTTAGTGCGAAACCTACTTTTGGGAACCCTTTTTTTCAGAGGGGAACATCTAGTGATTCCTCATGGGAACCGAAAGGCAAAGGTCTTGATGTTGATAAGGCAAAAAAACTCTCTCAAATCAAGTGCCGCAAGTGTCATGGATATGGACATTATGCTGTTACATGCCCCACAAGAAACTTGTTCATATCAGAGGCCCTCGATGATAGCAATCCGGATGTAGATAATTATGTTCCTGATTTCATTCCATCCGATGATGAATGTGAGGATCCCGAGGATCGTGTGTCTTTTCTCCGATTTCTTCCTGCTTGCCAAATGGATGAGGAAAAGACACGATCGGGGGTTCATGAGGGTGCCAAAATGCTAGTGGTTAGATGTGCCTTAACCCTACAGGAAGATGAGGATTGGCGCCGAACGGCCATCTTCCATACTTACCTAAAGTGTAATGAGTGGAGTTGCAAACTCATAATTGACAATGGCAGTTGTACCAATGCAGTTTCTTTTAATACTGTCACTCGTTTAGGGTTAAAGGCTGAACCACATCCTAGGCCATATCGTGTTTTGTGGGTAGACTCCACGTCTATTCCAGTCACCCAAAGATGCTTGGTCCCACTTCAACTTTCCTCTTATAAGGACCAATTATGGTGTGACGTTGTTCCCATGGATGTGGGCCACCTCATTTTGGGTAGACCCTGGTTGTATGATCTTGATGTTTCCAATTTTGGTAAATCAAATATTTGTGCCTTCAACTTTGAGGGGAGGAAAGTGAAACTTCACCCACTACCTCCTAAAGACGATAATGAGAAAAAGAAAACACCAACCGCTGGGTCTAATGATAAGGTTAAGACCTCTAGCGTGGAGCCCAATGAAACAAGTAAGGACCCGAAAGGGAAGAATGTTGTGTCTAAAGGTATTCACATTTTGAGCCCCTCCGAATTTAAACGAGAAATCCAAGACACCCTCACAAGTGTCCAAGAGACTGAAACAGCCGTGTTTGCTTTAGTGACCAAAGCAATCACCACTGAAAGGGCTGTAGAGGCCCCATGTGAAGTGAATCCTATCTTGAAAGAATTTTAAGATGTCTTCCCTAAGGATTTACCCAATGAGCTTCCACCTTTGCGTGATGTGCAACATGCCATTGACTTGGTCCCTGGATCATCATTACCAAACTTGCCCCACTATAGGATGAACCCAATGGAACATGCCGAGCTAAAAAGGCAGGTTGAGGACCTTCTTGCTAAAGGGTTTATCCAAGAAAGTAAGAGCCCATGCGCAGTTCCTGCACTCCTCACACCCAAGAAAGATGGCTATTAGAGGATGTGTGTGGATAGTCGGGCAATTAATAGAATCACCGTTAAGTATCGGTTTCCCATACCGAGACTTGATGATATGCTGGACATGATGGCTGGTGCCAAAATCTTTTCAAAAATTGATCTTTAAAGTGGGTACCACCAAATTCGTATCCGGCCCGGTGATGAGTGGAAAACAGCCTTCAAGACGAAGGATGGTTTGTATGAATGGTTGGTCATGCCCTTTGGCTTGACAAATGCGCCCAGCACATTTATGAGGGAGGTCTACTTTGGTGGTCTACTTTGATGACATTCTCATCTATAGTATTACCAGGGAACAACACATGGACCATTTGAGGGAGGTTTGTTTAACTTTAAGGGGGGAAAAATTGTTCGCGAACCTTAAGAAATGTGTTTTCTTGTCTTCACAAGTTGTCTTCTTAGGGTTTGTTGTTTCTGCAGACGGGATGTCTCCCGATCCCGAGAAAGTCAAGGCCATTGTAGAATGGCATGAACCGCGAAACATTCATGAGGTGCGCAGTTCCATGGTCTTGCTACCTTCTACAGGCGGTTCATCCGAAACTTCAGTTCAGTAATGGCTCCAATTACTGACTGCATGAAGAAGGGTGAATTTCCTTGGAGTTATGCAGTCACCAAAGCTTTTCTAGAAATTAAGAAGAAGATGATGGAAGCTCCAGTTATGCAACTTCCTGATTTTTTAAAGGTTTTTGAGGTGGCATGCGACGCTTCAGGTGTCGGCATTGGAGGAGTCCTTAGTCAAGAAGGACACCCTGTCGCCTACTTCAGCGAGAAGCTGAATACAGATGGACAGAAATACTCCACTTATGAAAAGGAATTCTATGCGGTAGTGCAAGCATTAAAACACTGGCGACATTTTTTACTACCGAATGAATTCGTTCTGTACTCAGACCATGAGGCTCTGAAGTACATTCAATCCCAGGCTAAGCTGAGATCCAAACATGCGCGGTGGATCGAAACATTATAAGAATTTTCATTTGTTCTTAAACATAAGCCAGGGGTTGAGAACAAGGTTGCCGACGCCTTAAGTCGCAAGGTTGCATTGCTTGATTCCATGAGTGTTAGTGTCATTGGCTTTAAGCGTTTACCGGAAGCATACGTTACATGTCCTGATTTTGACAATCTTTATAAAATGCTTTCGGATAATCCTTTGCACAATGCACAAGGATTTTTGCTCAAAGATGGTTTCCTTTTCAAAGGAAACAAGTTGTGCATTCCCCGAACTTCACTTCGTGATTTTCTCGTTTGGGAATTGCATGCGGGAGGAATCGTAGGCCATTTTGGTCGCGATAAAACCATTGCCCTTGTGGAGGATTGATTTTATTGGCCCTCTCTTAAATGAGATGTTGCCAAGATTATTGGGCAATGTAGAATCTACCAACTTGCAAACAACACAAGCAAAATATGGGGTTTTATACTCCGTTGCCGGTGCCACATGCACCATGGCAGGATATTAGTATGGATTTCGTGTTGGGTCTTCCGAACACTCTTCGTAAGCACGATTCCATATTAGTTGTTGTGGACCGTTTTTCTAAGATGGCCCACTTCATACCCTGTGCGAAAACCTCTGATGCGTCTCATGTAGTACGCCTATTCTTTAATGAGGTTGTTCGACTTCATGGGCTTCCCTCCACCATTGTGTCTGACCGAGATGTGAAATTCACGAGCTACTTTTGGAAGACACTTTGGATGACATGGGCACTAAGCTCCGTTTTTCGTCCGCATATCATCCTCAGACTGATGGTCAAACTGAGGTTGTCAACCGAAGCTTAGGAAATCTTCTTCGGTGTTTGGTGGGTGAACATGTCAAAACATGGGATGTAATGTTACCGACTGCTGAGTTTGCCTCTAATAGTTCGGTCAATAGGTCCATTGGCATAAGTCCATTTGAGGTTGTGTTGGGTTATAAACCTAGATTGCCAGTAGATCTCATTCCTGTTACCTCACTGCATAGACCATCTGCATCAGCTGAGTCATTTGCACAGCATATCCATGCATTGCATGAAGAGATCAAACGTCGGATTAATATGCACAATGATCTTATAAAATGCCTGCTAATGCACATCAACGCCATGTTGAGTTCAGCATAGGGGATTATGTTATGGTCCGTATGCGGCCCGAACGGTTTCCTTCAGGGACTGCTAAAAAATTACAGGCCCGCAGTGCTGGACCTTTTAAGGTTGTCAGGAGATTGGGTCCCAATGCATATGTTTTAGAACTGCCAACTGACTGGGGAATCAATCCAATCTTTAATGTGGAAGACCTTGTTCTTTGCCATGATCCCATTATTCCATCCTACTCTTCCCAAACTTCTGTGCCAGTCATTCAACCAACCCATGACCCAAACTTCTCCATCGACATTAACCCATATAATTCAGCCCAGTTTGAGTAGAATCTTCCCACTCCTCCTACACCCACTCTGAGCCAAGCGAACGATGTTGTGGAGGATATACTTGATGATACCTTGGTCTCCACTAGACACGGGGGATATCAGAAATATCTTGTCAAGTGGAAGGATAGACCTACTACAGATTGCACATGGATCACTCACGCCGAACTACAGCGTCTCAATCCTGATCTTTTGGAGCAGTACGATAGCTTTATTTCGCCAGTGGCGAACTCTTCGCAGCCCTGGGGAAATGATGGGGGCATCAAGTCAAGAAGGAAAGTGCGTAACATGATCCCAATTTGGATGGATTATCCTTTTATGGGGTTAATTCATCTTGGGTTACAAGATCCACTGCTGGATCACGGTACAGATGAAGATCCACCATTGGAAGACTCCCTAGGCATGCATTTGGAAGGCCCCACCTTGGGATGTGCCAAGGGAGAAGAGTTATTGCTGTCTTAATGATGTTTTAATTTTAATAAGGGTCCCAAGTTGTTTTGGTTAAGTTATGTAATAAAAAGGGGTCCCAATATATGTAGTTTTATTTCAATGCATTAAGAGGAGGGCCCACAACTTAAAAGACCACAAAGATATGCGTGCAAGGGGGGGCTTGCGCACGTTTTCCCATGCGCAAGTCCTCCCCCCATTTGGCCACCTTTTACTTTTTATGTTTTTTTTTATTTTGTGTCTTTTGTCTTAAGTGAGATTTTTAGATCTTTTGATCTCAGCAGTTAGTTGATTAGGGCTGTGTTCTCTTCTTTAAAGCTGTAACTCTATCTTGGAGAAGATTATTATTGATGAATGAAAAGAACTCTCTTCTTCTTGAAAGCTTCTCAAGAGTCAAGACTTCTTGAAAGATTTCTGGATTTTCCTCACCCTCGTTGGGGAGTTCGGCGTGAGGCCAAGTGAATCATTTTCTCAAGGTATTCTCCCTCCTTCTTTTCTTTTGGTAAAGAGCAATCAGCTTTCAGTCCAAGAAACCTTACCCCTTTTCTTCTTAAAACCAGCACAATCTTGGGTTAAGAAGAGAAATCATCCAAACAATCCCAGATTTGAATTTTGGACATCATAAGCCTTATAACCAAATCTGAAACCTTAAGAAATACAGCCCAAATAGCCAGTAGATCTGAACCTAAACCATTTTTGGCAGATCTGAATAATAATTTGAACACTAGATCTGTACTATTGGCAAACAACTGCTGTATCTCCAAATTCAGATCTGAATTTAAAACTTTCAGATCTGAAATTTAATTGATTTGAAATCCCTAGAATGGTTGGAAGTTCTACTTCCTCAAGATCCATCTCCTGATTTGGAGGAAATCATTCGCGGGACCGATTTGCATGACGAATCAAACAAATACCTATTGCTGAAATTAATTTTTGCTTTGTGCTGGTGCCAATCTTATTTGATTTATTGTGCATATTATTTTGAAATTGATCTATCTCTCTTTGCATATCATCCATTAGTTTTAGGTCCTGCATCAAGATACCTCCATGAGACTAGCCCACTGTAAAATTATTGTCCCAAGATTATGCTTAATGTAATGAAGATATGGAGATCAACAGGTCTCCGACAATGCTATTAAGAATGGTATCTTTGTTAATAATGGGGAGGTGAAGTGAGTGTAAAATATATATTATTTTAAAAAATAATGTAAAAAAAGTTTCATTAAATATTATTATTTTTTTAAAAAAGCAAAAAAATCATTGTTTCTATTATTAAATAATAAAAAATTATTTCTTATAAAAAATTAAAAAATAAATTTTAATCCACTAAATGATAAAATTTATTAATTTTTTGAATTTATTTTTTATTTTTAAATTTGATATTTTATATCACATCATTTTAAATATTCAAGTTATGCTTTAAAAGAGAAAAAAAAGTAGATTAAGGTGGCTTTGTGGCTTTATCATATCATCCACTAAGGCATAATAATTTCTCCTACCAAACAAAACGCGTAATAATTTTGTAAGACAAGAAAGGATCATGTGGACTTAAAGTATTTTGAAGTCTGCGGACTCAAAAAGGGAAAGTAGATTAAAGCGACTTTTACCAGATCATCACTAAGGGCCTGTTTGGATGTGAAGTGAAGTAAAGTGAAGAAGAGTTAAGTTAAGAATGTGTCATTTCAAAAGTGACAGTTTTTTGTTTTTTAGTGGAATGAAAATGCAATTTTTTTACTTTTTTTTTTAAAAAGTGAATGTTTTTTGGTTTTTTAGTGAAAATAAAAAGTAACTTTTTAACTTTGTTTAGTAAAAAAATAGGGATATTTTTTTTATTTTTTTATTAAAATGGCTTTTTGACTTATTGACTTTAATCTACTCTAATTAACTTTACATCACAGACAAATACACCCTAAGAAATAATAATTTCTTCTACCAAACAAAATGCGTTATAATTGCCCAAGACAAGAAAGAATCACATGGACTTAAAATATTTTAAAGTCCGCGGAATAAAAAAGGAACCACCAAGGCATAAGAATTTCTACTGCCAAACAAAAGGAGTAATAATTGATTAAGACAGGCAAGAATCAGGTGGACTTAAAACATTTTGTAGTCTGAGGACTCAATGCAGTATGAAGTCTGCTCTCCCGTCTATCAAAGCGCGTGAATGCTTGGGTGACCGGCAGAGTGTATTCTAGTTTCTAGGTTATCTTGTTTCTCTCTCTTGAAAACTCTCTGTTACAAGTCTTCTTTTAAAATATTAGCGTGTGCTTAAAGCAGCAGCATTGAAGATTCCGGCGTGGATCTCTATTGTAAGTATTTCAGTTTTTACGTAACTATGATATGAAGTGTTTTGCTTATTATTAGTTATTATATTTGTGTATAATTGTTTGTCGAAGTTATTGTGGTTTCTGTCGTTCTGGTCTCCTCAGTCTGATTTTGGGATCATTGATAGTTTACCACGTCTCTAGATCTATAGTGTGAAAAACATTCTAATTATATATATAATTTTTATTGCAAGTAAAGCAGAATAGCCGTCCACTGACCACTTTTTTTTCGTGAACATTTAGGAAGAGAGAAAATGGGGCCATTGCCAAGGTTTGTGGTGCTCAAATCAGAGTACAACGACAAATACTTGCGCTACATAGATGGAGGTGTGCAAGTGCACGGGCTTCTCCGATTTTTCGGAGAGGAGGTTGTGAGCCCGTACGCAAAGTACGAAGTAGAGATGGCGAAGACTGAGAAGGGACTAGTGCACATAAGATGCTGTTACAACAATAGATACTGGGTAAGGCGGTCGCAAAAGGACTGGTGGATTGATGCAGGGGCTAAAGAACCAGAGGAAGACCAATCCAAATGGTCATGTACATTGTTCGAGCCCATCTATGTAGATGGTGATGCTACAACTGTCCGATTTCACCACGTCCAGCTTGGACACTATGCATGTTTATGGAGGGCTTATTGTCCCTTTGAGTCCTGCTTATTTGCAGGATCAGCAGATGTTGACAAGGATCGGTGTGATGTTTGCACAATCATCGATTGGGAATCACTGTTGATACTGCCCAAACATGTTGCGTTCAAGGGCAATAATGGCAAGTACCTCAGCGCCCGCTCGATTGAGTGACACCCATATCAACAGTTCGCTTCCAGTGACATTGGAGATCCAACGGTGGGAAATGAGGTCTTCACCACTCACAATGGAAGCGTCCACATAAAGTCCGATTACTTTGGCAAATTCTGGAGGCGTAGCCCTAACTGGATCTGGGCTGACTCAGATGACTCCACCAGCAACAACTCCGACACGTTGTTTTGGCCTGTCAAAGTTGGCAACAATGTCGTCGCTCTCCGCAACTTGGGTAACGACAATTTTTGCAAGAGACTCACCATTGAGGGCAAGACAGACTGTCTCAATGCTGGCGTCCCCACCATTTCAAAAGAGGCACGCCTCGAGGTGGAAGAGCGTGTTATATCAAGGAACATCTATAATGTAAAATTTCACCACATGGATGCCAGGATCTACGACCAGGAGGTCCTCACGATGGCCACTGGAGAGGCCGTTAACAGGACCAATGAACCCAACACTATAGAGGTGAAGCTCTCATATACAGAGACTAAGAGCAGAACTTGGAATAGCAGCGTTTCATTGAAGTTAGGCGTCAAAACCAGCATCCAAACCGGCAGTCCACTCATTGCAGATCGAAAGATTAAAATTTCGGCTTCGTTTAATGGAGCATACCAGTGGGGAGAAACTAAGACAGCGACAACTGTAGTGGAGACTGTGTACAAGGTTACCGTGCCGCCAATGACTACGGTGAAGGTGAGTTTGCTAGCGACAAAGGGTTCTTGCGACGTTCCCTTCTCCTACTTTCAGCGCGACACTCTTTTTAATGGGCAGCAGTTTACCGTCAACATGGACGATGGCATTTACACTGGCATCAATTGCTTTAACTTCAAGTGCGAGACAAAACAAGAACAACTATAAAAAGGTAATCCCAAGAAAATAAAATTGATGTTTGTGGGTAGCATCTTTGGAGACCCCATGAGACTCCACTGTGTTTGAAATGAAATAAAAATGTAATGTGTGCGCCTATAAAAGGCTATATACTATCAAAAGGGATTGAGAACCCTTGGTGTTCCTTAGAGTGGTTTAGAGTGTGAGAGTTTAGTCTAACTGCAAAATTGGTAACAGAGCCATAAGCGTTCCGATCCCCTTTCTCTTGTAAGCAGCCTAGCTTTCTATCTTTTGTAATAAGTTTTTATCAATAAATATTTGTGTTATTTGTGTTCTCTTCTCTCTGTTTCTTTCTTCAGCAATTTTGTTTATTTAGTTACTTCATAATTTTCATTCTGATGTAGAGGACCAAGGCCCCCTTAGTCGCGTTGCCTTATTCCGATTTAGCCTCAGATTCGGCGTTTAAAAGGTTGGTATAAACCGTTGACTAGCCACTTAGTTATTAGATTGTGAAATTATTAGGTAAAAAAATAAATGAAAAAGATTAAGAAATTATCTAAGTCTTCTTCTTCTTCTTCTACTTCTCATAATAATTTGTATCAAATAGCTTGGCCATCTTCTCCTCATAAAATTTCCAATACATCTGTTTTCCAAGAAACTTTCATACAGCATAATGAACTTGAATCAAGTTTACAAAATTGGAGTTTTTCTCATTTAAATATTAAAGAAATATATCATACTCCTAAAGCATATGCCTATAAGGAAAATTATTATATACATAGTATAGAAGAAACTCTTTCTGTGTCTACATCAGAAGAGTGTATCCCTTTGATCGCCGTTGCTTTCATACATAAAATTCAAAAAGAATTTCCTTATCTATGCATAGGATTTATCCGGGTTGCCATAATTCCTTTATCTAGAACAGGAATCAATGCTTCTGTTTGTGCCTCTTTGGCAGACAGAAGATTCAATAAATACAGAGATGCCACTCTAGGTGTCATTCAATATAGTTTTCATTCTAGTCCAGTATGGTTCAATTGCTTTCCTAATTTTACCATAGATACGCATGATCCTTAGGCCCCTCATGCTGTTCCTCTATTCATTAGAAGGATGTCCGACTGACGTAGTAACCCAGGTGGTCTCTGATGTTCTACTTTGATCTACTGGCATGTCAAGAATTTGGAGACAAACTCTGCAATCTCTTTCTTCATGTGATTCTACCAGTAGTGTGCCTTTAAGTTATCGGGTGTGATGAGACTCAATCAAAATCTTATCCTTCAATTCTGGCACATTAGGCACACATAGCCTGTCTTTACAGTACAAAGTACCTCCTACTAATCTGAAGTCCGGCCTGTGGTCCAACTAACTCCTGATCTCCTCCAGCTCTGGAGCATCAGCTTGTCTCTCCTAAATCTTCATAATCAACTCAGGCTCTCAAGACATCATATTAGCTAGTAGTACCCCATCACTCACTGGCTGAAGAGATACCTCAAAATCTTTAAAGCTATTTGTCAACTGCCATACTGCAAACAACCCAACATTAAAAGCTGATTTTCTACTCAATGCATGATCTGCCACCACATCGGCTTTTCCTGGATGGTACTTGAGATTGAAATAGTAACCCTTGATGTACTCCATCCATCTCCTCTGCCTTATGTTCATCTCCTTTTGTGAGAACAAATATTGTAGGCTTTTGTGATCCAAATGCACCTCAAACTTAACACCATAGAGATGGTGCCTACATATCTTAAGAGCAAACACAACAGTGGCTAGCTCCAAGACATGGGTGGCATATCCCATCTCATGATCCTTTAAATTGTCGAATCCATAGGCAATTACCCTCCCATGCTGCATGAGGACACAACCGAGTCCAACTCTAGACGCATCGATGAACATGACATATCCGTCACATCCAGTAGGCAAGGTTAAAATAGGGGCTGAAGTCAATCTACCCTTGAATTCCTAGAAGCTAGCCTTGCATCGGTCATCCCATATGAAAGGAACATCCTTCCAAGTCAAGCGGGTCAATGGGGTAGCGATAGAAGCGAAGCCCTCTACGAATTTGCAGTAGTTCCCTGCTAACCCCAAAGAGCTAGACACCTCAGTGGCTGTCTTTGGCCTCTCCAAACTCACCACAGCCTCCACCTTCCCTGGATTAATAGACAACTGTTCCTTGGGAATTATGTGTCCCAAAAATACAACTTGCTACAGCCAAAACTCACACTTGCTCAACTTAGCATAGAGCCGATGCTCCCTTAGGAGCTGTGGTAAAGTCTTTAAATGCTCATGATACTCTACCCAAGACCTAGAATAATATCAGCACATCATCAATAAACATAACTGTGAACTAATCCCATTAAGGAGCAAACACCCTATTCATCAGTACCATGAATGCTGCAGCTACATTGGTTAACCTTGAGGGCATGACTACGAATTCGATCATAGTATCCATATCGGGTCCTAAAGGCTGTCTTTGAGACATCCTGCTCCCTGATCCTCAACTGATGATACCTTGATCAAAGATCAATCTTGGAGAAGCACTGTGCGCCCTATAGCCGGTTGAACAACTCATTAATGCGCGGCAATGGGTACTTGTTCTTGACGGTCACTTTATTGAGCTGTTAGTAATCAATGCACATCCAAAGTGATCTATCCTTCTTCTTCACAAAAAGCATTGGAGCACCCCAAAGAGACACACATGGGCTAATGAATCCCTTATCCAACAGTTCCTACAACTGAATCTTGAGCTCTACCAACTCTGTGGGAGCCATCCTGTATTGGGCCTTAGAAATAAGTGTGGTGCTTGGTACGATCTCAATGGAGAAGTCCACCTCCTGGATCGATGGTAACCAGGGTGTCTCCTATGAAAATAAATCCTAAAAATCTTGCACTACCGGTATCTCCTCCAATGCCTTTCCCTGTCTCTCCTGTGAGATGAAGGCAAGGTACCCACTGCATCCATGCTGTACAAAGCTACCAACTCTGACAGCTGATATCACATGCATAGGCAACTTCATCCTTTCCCCTACAAACTCCACTCTGGCACCTGCATCGACCACTCTAAACCTAACTATCTTGCCAAAACAATCCATCACTACTCGATATCTGGTAAGCCAATCCATCCCTAATATGAGATCAAAGTCCCTCATCAGCAGTAGTATCAAATCTGCCTCCAAAGAGCAGCCCCCTATCTGGATTAGGCAACCTAGGAAGTACTCACCGCAATCTACTGTCTTCCCCATTGGCGTGACCACTAATAACACATAGGGAAGCTGGGCTACAAGCACATCAATACTCAAAGCAAATGTAGGGGATGTTAGGTATATGGAGTGTTGCAATTTGACTGTATGGTAGTTCAATATGTTACACTTGATTTTCCTCATTAAAATTGTTTTAACTAAATTTGTTTTGAGCTTCTATAAAATACTTGATTTGATTTTAAAGATTTTAATGGTTACAAAATTGTTCTGATCTAGAAAGATGTTCTTTTGATGAAGTTGTGTTCTGTGCTTGAAAAGTTTTTATTTGGTAAATCGTCTTTTACTTCATGCATTAGACATCTTAGGTTCATGATTTGTAAAAGGCATACCATTCTATGAGAACCTAAGTATATGAATCTAAGCTTAGACCCTAGAACCCTTGGACAATCCAGTAAAATTATTTGGGTTTAATTGGCTCAAATGAGCAGGTTCAAGTGCTCATGTTGAGGATTTTTGGTGAGCCAAAGAGCTAGACTTTGGAAAAATTGCACCAAAAGAGTGCTTCCGCGAGCCACATTTCTAACGGTCAAACGATCGACCTTTTCCAAGAAACGATCGACCATTCAGAAAACTGTTCGACCATTTATAAAAATGGCTACAGTATCAATGACGCAAATTTTCTAACTGACAGGATCTGGGAGAAACAGTCAACCATCTGCAAAACCGACCAACCATTTCAAAGAACGGTTTGACAGTTTATAAAAACGGCTGGAATAACAGAGACGTGATTTTTCAAACTGTTCATCTATGTAGAAAAATGGTCAACTGGTTCTAAAAAATGATCGACCGTTCTGGATATGACCGTTGCCCAACGGAACAATTGACCGGGGCCAAACTTGCCGTTATTAGATATTTGAAAAATGGTTGATCGGTTTCGGAAAACTATCAACCATTTCAACTAACCGTTGGAAAAATTGTCTATAAATACAAAGCTTGTTCCAATGCATTAGTATGATGGATACCAAGGGGGAATGAGTCCATACAAAGGGAATCAAGCTAGAAATGCTAGTTGGAGAATCAAGTTCTTGGATTGACAACTTAGGAGCTCACTAAGATGGTAATCATGTTTTGTGCATTAAACCCTTGTGCATATAACTTATGCTTGATGAAACTTGTAAATCTTGTTTTCTCAATCACCATGTATTCATAGGTAAACTTATTTTTGGTGAAATGTGCTTGAATAGCTTCCTCAATCAATATATAAGTGTGCTTGAACTTTTGAAAAGCCGATCTCTTGGCACATATTTGTGAGCTTTAACATTCAAATGATTGAGGATAGCTTGTATAAACACATTGAACTTCAGTTGGTAAATTTATATATGATGTGTGTGACGTTTAGACCATCACATAAGTTTTATTTTGGTAGATTAAATAGTGATGAGTCTACATTCAACACATGTATTGTTCTCTAACTTTTGTACAACTTGGCATGCATTGATAACAAGTTGTGTATACATCACATGTGTTTGAATAGCTGTCTCAATCTACTATTATTTGAGCTTAAACATTTGAAAATCAATTTATATGACATACATATTTTTGTGCTTTAATATTTCAAAGATTGAGGAAAGCACACACACGCAAATGAACTATCATCTTTGTATATCCTATGTTGTGTGTGTTGTAAGAGCTTTAATTGTAATATCAGCCTATGTTAGAGGCATTATTTGTTGAGCTTCAATGTACTTTCTAATTAGTGTATTTGGATGCATTTGTTTAATAGAGAAAGATTTGTATTAAGGTTGGTGTCTAGCCTGGGAAAAGCACCATTTGTATTGAGATTGTAAGGTTGGTGTTTACCCTGAAAAAAGCACCAGTTGTATTGAGATTGCAAGGTTGGTGTTCAGCCAAGGAAAAGCACCACTTGTATAAAGATCAGGTTGATCTCAATTGCTTTGTGATTAGTGGAAGCACCACTTGTATAGAGATCAGGTTGATCTCAATTGATTTGTGATTAGTGGATAACCGGTGAGGAGCACCGGAGTGGATGTAGGCCAGGAGGGTTGAACCACTATAAATCTCTTGTCTTGTGGTGAATGTTCTTTTTATATGTAGTGATTGCCAAGGAAAAGCACCACTTGTATAAAGATCAGGTTGATCTCAATTGATTTGTGATTAGTGGAAGCACCACTTGTATAGAGATCAGGTTGATCTCAATTGATTTGTGATTAGTGGATAACCGGTGAGGAGCACCGGAGTGGATGTAGGCCAGGAGGGCTGAACCACTATAAATCTCGTCTTGTGGTGAATGTTCTTTTTATATGTAGTGATTGGTGGAGTATCTAAACGAAGCCACCTTATCAAAAAATAAAACATAGGTGTACTGGTTGAGGCATAGGGCTCTTTGATAGTGGAACCTGTGGACCAAGAGAGGGTTTATACGGAGAGTGGAGTAGGTCAATTGAGGACCGAACCACTATAAATCTTCATGTGCCATTTTCTACTGCTATTCACAGTTATAGTTTTAATTGATTAGCATACACTCCTCTGTGCTTGAATAGAAGATTTAATTAGCATTTCATTGATTATCTAGCAAACATTCCACTATCATTTGTGTTGAATTATTATGTCAATTATTATATCATTTGAATATTCAACACTCTCCTTTCATTGTCTCATTTTTTTTATTTTCTTTTTCTGGTTGAGCTAGTTTAGGCATATCTTTATAAATCACATTCAATGGTAATCAATTCATTAAGCTAAGTCTAAGTGAAAGAATTTGAGCTAATTGATACATCTTTATTCTTCCCATAACACACATTATTAATCTAAATTAAGAAAAGTTGAATCCCTTGAGAAGATGAAAGTGTGATTTATTACAAGGGTTGATCCCTCTAGACTTACCATAGCTCATCACTAAGTGACAATGTAATTCACACACTAACCTCATATATGATCAAATACTAAGAAATCTTAATTTAAGGTCAAATAAGATTCATTATGAAAAATTCAATAATCTAATAATAATCATCATCATCAAAGCCTTATCCCAACCATGTTGGGGTTGGCTACATGAATTTTATTTCTCCATTCCATTCTATTTTGAGTTAAATCTTTTGATAAGTGAAACTTTTTTAAATCTGAATTAATGACTTTCATTCATGTTTTCTTCGGTCTGCTCCTGCCTTTTGATGGGCCCTCCACCTGTATAGCCAAATTTTTTCTCACTGTTGCTATTACTGGCCTACGCTCAACATGCCCAAACCATCTTAAACGGGTTTCTCTAATCTTATCCCCTATAGGTGCTACCCCTAAATATTCTCGAAAGCGCTCATTTCTAATTTTATCTTTTCTAGTTTTACTACACATCCACATAAGCATTCTCATTTCCGCTACATCCATTTTATGAATATGTATCTTTTTAATAGGCCAACATTCTGCTCCATATGTCATAGCTGGTCTAACCACTGCCCTGTAAAATCTGCCCTTCAATTTTGTTGGTATTTGTTGTCACAAAGCACTCCCGAAGCTAGTCTCTCCACTTCAGCCATCCGGCTTTTATCCTATACTCCACATCTTCGTTAATATCTCCATCCTTATTAATTATCGAGCCTAGGTACTGAAAAGAATCTCTACGTGGTATCTCATGGGTTTCAATTTTGACAGTGGTTTCAACACTTTGTATATGTCCACTGAAGTTGCAATTCATATATTCTGTCTTTTTGAACGATTTATTTTAAAACCTCTAGATTCTAATGCCCACCGCCATCTCCCAAGCTTTGCATTTACACCCTCTCTCGATTCATCTACCAACACTATATCATCTGCAAACAATATACACTATGATACTTCTTTTTAAATATGCACAGTTAACTCATCCATAATTAATGCAAAGAGATAAGGGCTTAAGGTTAATCCCTGATGTAAACCTATAGTTACGGGGAATCCACCTGTTTCTCCACATGTGGTTCTCACATTTGTTATTGTTCCTTCGTACATATCCTTAAAAATTTCATTGTAACCTTTAGGGACATTCCTTTTCTTTAAAACCCACCAAATTAAATTCCTCGATACCCTATTATAGGCTTTTTCCAAATCGATAAAAACCATATGTAGATTTTTCCTCTTTGCTTGGTATTTTTCCATTAATTGCCTAAGTGAAAAGATAGCTTCCATAGTTGATCTCCCTGGCATAAAACCAAATTGGTTTTCAGAAATCTTGGTCTTCTTTCTTAGTCTTTGCTCCATTATTCTCTTCCATAACTTCATAGTATGACTTATAAGTTTAATCCCTCGATAGTTGGTACAATTTTATATATCTCCTTTATTCTTATATATAGGTACTACAATGCTTCTTCTCCATTCATCCGGTATTTTCTTTGTCACAAGTATCGTATTGAATAGTCTACATAACCAACTTACCCCAACCTCTCCTAAGCATTTCCATACCTCTATCAGAATACCATATGGGCCTGATGCCTTTTCTATCTTCACTCGCTTCAAAGCTTCCTTCACTTCTACCCCTCTAATTCTATGGAGAAAAGCATGCTCTTGTGATGAAGTATCCTCTTTAACTCTTATATTGCCTAAATGTTCTTTATTTAGAAGTTTACTAAAATATTCCTTTCACCTTTCTTTAATATCGTTGTCTTTAACCAAAATATTTTTCTCATTGTCCTTGATACATTTGACATGATCTAAGTCCCTACTTTTTCTTTTCTCTTATTTTTACGAGCTTAAAGATATCCTTTTCTCCTTCTCTTGTTCCCAACTTATTATAGAGGTCATCGTATGCTTTGAACTTTGCACTACTTACTACTTTCTTAGCTTCTTTCTTTGCATTCTTATATAGCTCAAAATTTTCCATACTCTTAGTCCCCTGTCAAATTTTGTATCAATATTTTTTCTGTCGAATAACTTCCTGAACCTCCATACTCTACCAACATTTTTCTTTATTAATATGTCTCTTCCCTTTTGATTCTCTAAGTACCTCCTTTGCAATATTCCTAATGCAATTTGCCATTTGATTCCACATTACTGTAGTTTCTCCTTCAATATTCTATTCTCCTTTCTCAATCATTTTGTCCTTAAATATATTTGCTCTTTCCCCCTTCAAATCTCTCCACCTTGTTTTAGGGTCCATTTTTTTTTACTACCGCTCTCTTTCTACTTCTAATGCAAATATCTAAAACTTCAAGCCTATGTTGCGTAGTCAAACTCTCTCATGAGATAACCTTGCAATCTTTACAAGCCAATCGATCCTGTTTTCTAACTAGAAAAAAGTCTATCTGACTCTTATTCCTCCTACTTTTATATGTAATTAAATGCTATCTGATAGAAAAAAGTCTATCTGACTCTCTTTTTAAAGTAAGTATTTGCTACTACAAGATCAAATGCCACTGCAAAGTCCAATATAGTGTTTCCCAATTCATTCTTTTTTCCAAATCCATGCCCTTTATGTACTCTCTCATATCCTCTATTCTCTCTTCCTATATACCCATTTAAATCCCCTCCAAAGAAAACCTTATCACTATTTGGGATTTCTCGCATTAAATCATCCAACTCCTCCCAAAATTATCTTTTCACACTTTCCTCTAGTCCTACTTGGGGAGCGTATGCACTAATGATATGAATTATGTCTTCCTCTAGCACTAGTTTAATTGCTATAATTCTATCCCCAAACCTCTTTACTCCCATAATTTTCTCTTTCAAACCCTTATCTACAATTATACCCACTCCATTTCTTGTATTACTCTTTCCTGCATAGAAAAGCTTATACCCATCCGTAAGCTCCTTAGCTTTATTCCCTTTCCACCTTGTCTCATGTATACAAGCCACACTAATTCTTCTTCTTTTCATTACCTCAACCAACTTCATGCTCTTGCCTGTTAAGGTTTCTATATTGCAAGTAGCAAGTCTAATTTTTCTATTCCTCCTCTTTTTCTTATGGACTAACTTTTTTAACTGCACTAGCCCAAAGTCATGCGGTAGCCCTTCCACATTTTTCACTGTAGCCGGGCAATACTGTAATACATCGCTTAAAGCGGGGAACGCCCTAGCCTTATCGTTAAATATCATTTTCTCAGAATTCATGTTTAGGTTGTGACAATCTTTTACGCTGGCTGTCACCTACCTAATGCAACCCTCCTCCTTTATCCAGGCTTGGGACTGGCAGCAAAAGGTTATATTAGAACTTTTATAAGAATAATCAAACCATTCACTGCTTCCCGTACTTGAAGATCAAAGTACACTAATTAAATATTTCTAGTGTGTTGGAATTAATGGAATATCTTGAAGTTATGATAGTTGATTGACACCCTTTGGACTAGAATTTTATCACCATGTCAATTCATATCCTAGTACACTCACACCACCTACTAATTTGCTATATCTCACATAGTTCTAAACTAGTATATCATCATTTGTTTTGGTGTGAGTTATAAGAGTATCAATTGGACCTAATTGTTTTAAAAGATAGAAAAAATTTGAATTGGTTCTATTCACCTCCCCCCTCTAGGACCTGCATTGTACCTAGACCGCACTTTCAGTTGGTATTCGAGCTCGGTTAATCTGTTACGGCTTAATTACTGGGAGTAGATCTTGAGTCTAGAACAATGTAGAATCCTAGAAAATGCATTTTTATATACTCTAGATGCAAGCCCGATCACTAGGAGAAATTGAAGAGAAAGAATTTAAAACTAAAATGAATCTCAATTAGATGAAGATAATAGCAACAAAAGTCATGAGTTTTAAAATTTTATTGCTCTTTGTAAAATTGTTTAAGAAAAATAAAGATTCTGAAAACAAATTCATTGATGAACTAGCCTCTCCTTAAGACCAACTTGGGAAGAAAGGAGGAGTTATAAAAGTCGTAAAAACAAGTTGATAAAAAAATCTCTTTAAACTAATAATTAAATTTGAACGAAGCAAATGAAAACTTAACCACATTTACGGAAATAAATGAACTTACCTAGGTTAAAATCTACCAACTCATCCTTAAACCTGGAAATCATTCAACTAGGTGATGTAATGAGAAACTCGAGTACATACCCATATAATACAAAACTCGAGAAATTATTGGGTAAAGCTCAAGGTAGTCGGACTGGTCTAAGCTATCATAGGTATATTAAAATGACCCTAGCACTTTCTATGTTTGAAAAAAGTGAGTCCCATTCCTCTGGTCCAGAATCTTCACTTTGTAGAGTCATATACAGTACCATAGGACATCTCCAGGTTGAGTGTAAATTAAAAATAAATTATATACTAACTTTCCTCTTTGAGTTTAACAAAGTTAAATAGTTGTTTAAAGAAAAGACAAAAATAAAAATGAAGGACTTTAAAAGAACTACAATAGTAAAGTCTATTAAGATAAGGTCTTCACAGATGCATCCTCTCTTCCTCCCTTAAATTAAGAAGCTAAAAGATCTAAAATCTCAACTCACAACTCAAATGAGATAAGGAAGAGAATGAAACCTTCAATGATGTTTTTGAAACGTTAAATGAAAGTATCAATGATATGTGGGCTCTAGGAGAACCCATTCCGGAAGGTAGAATATGCAAGAAAATCTTGAAAGCACTTCTTGATGGAATTGCCCTTAAGGTCACCTCCATTGAGGAAGTGAAAGATCCTAAAAAGATAAAACAGGAAGATCTAGTTGGATCCCATTTGACCTTTTGAGTTAAAACATAAAATTTATAAGAATTTTAAATTGAAAACGTTTGCGTTAAAGTTATCTCACTGTAAATCAATCTAATACTAATGGTGATGATAATAATGAAGGTGTAGCAAAACTTGCTAAAATTGTATACGAAATCAAAGATTAGAAACATAGATAAAACCCTTGAAAAACATTAAGGTAAATCTAACACTTCTAACAGTAAGTTCAAGGGTATTCAATACTACAAATGCAAAGAGGATGGCCATATGGCACCGATTGTCCACAAATAGGTAAATCTAAAAAGAAGAGTTTGGTTACTATTCGAGATGACTCATCTGAGTCTGAGTCAGAGGGGTCACATGAAAATGAAATGAAAAACTATTATGATCTAATGGCCAGAACCTCCTCTAACCTCAAAGAGCCAGTACAAGAAATTGGTAAATGTAATAATGAAGGCTCAGAGGGAGAATCTGAATCAAGTAGTTCAGATAAGGAGGAAAAAGCTACGAGTTGCCTTTAACTCACCCTTTAAAGAGAATAAAAGATTAGGCAAATCTTTAAGTGAGCAAAAGGGGTGAAAACTCTAAGCTGAGAATTGAACTTAAAAGAGTTAAAAAATGAAAAAGAGCCATTGGCTAATGAACTTAAAAAGATAAAATTAGAATTGAAAATGGTAATCAAGTTTAAAGGAATTGAGAAAGAACTCATTCAGTTAAAATCAATTAACTCAACCCTTAATAATGAAATTATTCAACTTAGAAGTTGTCAAAAGGAACTTGAGCTTAAATTTACCTTTGGGGTTGAAAAACTGGAAAAATTGCTTAAGATGGGTAAAGCTCAATGGGTCAGAACAGGCAAATCGTAAATGACCTTAGTACCTCTATAGTATTTGTAAAAGGTGAATCTTTTGGCACCAAAGAGTAAAAATATCATATGCTATTATATGTGGTGCCAAAGGACACTTCAAGCTTGAGTGTCAAGAAATGAAATATAAAAAATCCACTCCCCTCAGCATAACTAACAAAGGAAAAATCAATTATAAGGAATAAAGACTCTAAAAAGTACTAAATAAGATAAATACAATAATAAAGAGTCTTGTGTGATGAAGAAACATGTATCTAAGCTGTCTCCCTTCGATCAATGAGAACAAGAATTTCTAAGTAATTTTTGTGTTGGCAAATTCATGTGTTGGACAAAACCTGAGTTCATTAGTGTTGTATTTTACATATTTTTTAGTATGAACAATAGTTTGAGTCGCCGGATGCACTGATGTGAAGACATAGAAGAAAAAGCGACAAATTGAAATGGTTTTTTACAGACAATATGGATTAAAAAGGTCATATCTCACAAACCAAGCATTGGATATCGGCATGTGACCTATCATTAGAAAGCTCATTTCAAGAGGATTCCGCAGAGCCCAAGATCTCCTTAATCAGAGCTGAAACGAGAAAGTTATGGACTCCGGAAGTTTGTAGGAAAATGCTGAAATTTTCACCCGGGCAGAACCTTAATCCGACCGATCGGGCAATTTTTCCGACCGATCGGGTGTAACACTCTAACCCAACTTAATCCAGTTTAGTGACTAATTAATGATGAATTGGTTGCTAATTGTGTTTTTCCTTTGTTTTTGTTTTGTTCCAAATTATGAATAGGTAGTTGAGTTGAGTTTGACCTGGTTTAGGTAGACATGAGCCCTTTTTCGTAATTTTAGATTTTGTAAGACGTTGTCATTCATGGATTATCTTGGCGTCAACGCATGTCTTTTGTTGTGCCTGTTGATTCTCGTAACTACTTCGTTTGGTAAGCATGTCGGTTGATTCCATGGGACCCGTAAATGACTTGAACTGTAATTTGCCTTAATGCTTGAACTTTCTTGCAATTTGTCTTAATGTTTATCCTTATAAGCCTCCACCGACTTTTTCATTCCTCACTCTCTCTTCTTTCTTCCACGTTCAGCTTCTTCCTTCTTTTCTCCTTCTCGAGCCAATCAAGTAAGGGCAAAAGGGATTTATGCATGTCTACTCCTGCTTTTTCACTCGTGTGTGGTTGAAGGTGAGCTGTGGGTTTTGCTTTTCTTCTTCTTCTTTATGGTAACTACTATTACATGCACTCACGCCTCTTGTTTCTTGTTCTTTTGCATGGATGGGTATTAGATCATTATCAAGAAGTGTGAATTGAGCCCAAGGACAACAAAGAGCATGTTAGGACTCATTTGGGGTAAGTATAAGCATGATTTGTATGAACCATGTGGGTAGATGTTTGATTGTGATTAATTCGTGTAATCTTGCATGTGAATGAAGTTACAGCCCATTTTATATTAGTCTCTATCTGTTTCATGTGATTTTGTTATTTTTGTACGCATTCAGTCGTCTTTGGAACAGGTACAAAAAATGACCCCGTGCAGTCTACGGCTAAGCCGAAACTTTACTACGGCTCAGAGTCCAGAAACCTGTATGACTCAATTTTCTTCTACGGTTAGATCACGGCTAAGCCGTACATTGTACCACGGCTAAGCTGTAGCTCAGCCGTGACCCAGCCATAGATCAATACAAGGTGGATTTTTCTGGATTAACTGAGAGTTAGCATTTTCCCAGACCTTCTGCGGCCTAGCTATGTCTAAACCATCCAATGTGCTACGGCTAAGCTGTAAAACAAAACACGGCTAAGCCGTAGAATAAAATACGGTTGAACTGTAAATGCAAATAAACAGTAAGGAGAACGCGGCTAAGCCGTAGTGCATATAACGGCTAAGCGGTAAGATGCCTATAGCTAAGCCATATGTTCACCTACGGCTAAGCCGTACCACCCTTGAGGAATGAATAAAAGGATAGGATTAAGGAAGAGACCTGATATGGCCTTCATGTTAGAATATAGATAACCTACACTTGCCCAATGGAATGTATGAATGGCATAAATGATCTTGAGGGCTGCGATTCATTCATGTTTGTTATCCAGTTGTTAAGCACCTCCTCATGGGTGTTGGTTTAAGGGACTTCGGTACACATTTAAGATACAATGCAACACTAGACAACTGTGCATCGAATAACTTAAAACTACATCATCATACACGATTAGTAACTCTGGATAACTAGATTAGGGCTGGCTAGTAAAAGATCATGACTCTAGTAAAAGAATCTAATTTGCATTGCATCTTGGCTTCGGGTTTTGCCCTTTGACACGCGTTCTGCGCTGGGGCAACGATTGGATATTTCCTGGCTCTGTCCATGGTTAATCCCGGGTGGAACAACGATCTTGCATGTTCGATACTACCCGTTTGATTCATTTGAGTTGAGATGCCTTCATCTTTTGGGTTATCTTGCTTGTTTCTGTATACTCGGTTGGCATCCATTATCTCGTCTGATTTGGTAAGTTTGATTGGTTGTTCTACTCAATTTGTATGATTAGTTTAATTCGTATGACCTCTTGATTTGTTTGTTATATGCCTGACAAGACATGCCCGTCATGTTCTGATAAGATATACAAGTTATGATATGCACGTTATGATAAGTTATGCATGTTCTTATGTTTGTTTAACTCCATATGGCCCAGCATTACTAAGCCTCAGCCTTACGATCTCGATGAGGTGAATTTGGCCTTGCTGTAGTGAAGAAACGTCTTGAGGAATCCGGACCCTAGGAAACCAAGACCCATCTGGCCCATGGTGTTTTCATCACGGATATAAGATCCCTTTTTGGGAGCATATGGCATATGTAGTAGCCACATAGTATGTACATATTAGATATACAAGTTATGATATGCACGTTATGATAAGTTATGCATGTTCTTATGTTTGTTTAACTCCATATGGCCCAGCATTACTAAGCCTCAGCCTTACAATCTCGATGAGGTGAATTTGGCCTTGCTGTAGTGAAGAAACGTCTTGAGGAATCCGGACCCTAGGAAACCAAGACCCATCTGGCCCATGGCGTTCTCATCACGGATATAAGATCCCTTTTTGGGAGCATATGGCATATGTAGTAGCCACATAGTATGTACATATTATGTATACATTGATCCTGAGAGCATATTTTAATTTGAATGCATGACTGCCTAGAATACGACATTGAAATGCTATGATTTATCTACTATCATTTATTCTCTTAGATATCACATGTGTTAACTTGTTATTGCTTATACTTTGCTAAATCGTTGTATTCACAAGTTGTCCTTGGTGTTGCAGGTTCAGACCCCTCGACCGAGTCCTCGTCGGTCATTCAAATTGCAAGGGAAACTTCTGCTGTCCCTTCAGGTTCGCGGAGTGTGTGTAATCACTCCATCGGAGTGCGACAGATCATACATGCAGATTGTCTTCGTTCCATGCCATTGGTTTTATTCCTGTTCTGTATATTTGTGATTTGATTTAGCTTGTATATTCCGACCTTTATGTACATCATTCATTTGGATTTCTTGTATTTTAATGTTACGGTTTGATACCTATAGCTTCCGCGTACATGTATGGCACGTGTGAGTTTTTCTTGTGCGTGTGCATTGAGACTAGATCTTAGTGCATATACATGGAAGTACGTGTGTCACTGGTTAGATTTTCACAAACCCCCAATCTCTTGGGTTTGGGTCGTGACATCGGGCAAGTACAAAAAGTGCACCGACTTGTGATTTTTTAGCCCGAATTAAAGGGAAACTTCCCTATTTGATGCTAACTCCTTTTCTGATCGTATTATACTTATGAGGCACGTATTAGAGGCTAAAAAAAGGATTTTCTCTCAACCCTAAAGGGTGGAACACAGATCTCAATATTCTAAGAAGAAAATTGCTTGTTGGAGATCACCTTCTCTAGAGTTCTTTCATTGGAGAGTTAAAGGCCTAAAGTTCTGCTGTAGAGAACTTTGTCTTCTACTTCTGAGTATAGAAGATTGTTTTGGGGAGTCAAGTGCAACATTTAGAAGGCCTCTAGGTGTTTTGGATCTGTTATAGCGAACAACAAGGGGTCGTTGCAATAGGGAGCTGTGCAAGGGAATCACAAGGTCCTTAAGTTGAGGAGGTACTGGATAAGGGTTTTGAGTATTCTCTTATAACTGTAGTATGATTCATAGTGCTTGATTCTTGATCGTGATTTTTTCCCAGTTTGGGTTTTCATGTAGAATCTGTGTCTTCTTGTGGTGTGTGCTTGTGGTTTGATTTTTTTCCGCTGTGTGGTTGATTGCTTGCACACATAATATTGAGATTGATTACATTAATCCATTCTTGAGGATCTCTCCCCTAAAATCTTCGAGTGGTATCAGAGCAGGTTACACTAATTTGTGGTGTTTGATCCCAAGAGATATCTAGAATGGTGCTCAATCAAAAAGGCACATCCATTGTGAAGCCTCCATTGTTTGATGGTTTAAATTATGTTTATTGGAAGCAAAGGATAATTGAGTTCCTTAAGTCCATTGATGATAATGTGTGGGATAGTGTTGAAGAAGGTTATTCAAAACCCACTATTATTGCTGATGGGCAAACTGTTGTTAAACCTAAAGCCCAATGGACTAAGGAAGAAAAGCATGCCTCCAATTGCAATAATAAAGGAATGAATGCTATTTATAATGGAGTATCTGCTGATGAGTTTCATTGGATTTCCACTTGTAAAACCGTAAAAGAAGCATGGGATGTTTTGCAAACTGTTTATGAGGGTACTGATACTATCAAGTAAGTAAAGCTGCAAAGGTTAAATCAGGCCTTTGAAACCATTATTATGGAAGAAGAAAAAACCTTTAATCAACTTTATGCTAAGCTGAATGACATTGTCAATTCTATTTTCAATTTGGGTGAAGTAATTCCTAAAAGTAAAATTGTCAAGAAGATTCTAAGGTCTCTTCCTTCAAAGTTTGATTCAAAGGTAGATGCTATTGTAGAGAATAAGAATTTAGATACCCTCACAGTGAATCAGTTGGTTGGAAATCTTCAGACTTTCAAAGAAAACCGTTTAAATAAGGGAAAATCAGCAAAGAATAACAGTTTGGCGTTTAGAGCTTTCAAAGAACCCGTGAAGCAATCTATAAAGAAAATTGAAACTGATTTAGATTCTAATGATGATATCATTGAGTTAATGGTTCAGTTTCAAAAAATCATGAAGGCTAAGAAAGCTAAGTGGAAGGGATCGAAATCTGGAAAAAAGACGCCATTAGCCAAGGTTAAGTGCTTTGATTGTCAAGGTCTTGGTCATTATGCCAGTGATTGTCCTATATAGAAAAAGAATCCCAAGTACAAAGCTCTAAAAACTTGGGATGATGATTCTTCAAAAAAAGAGAAAGACCCTGAACTTGATTCGAAAGATATTGTGAATGGCAAGTTTGTGGCCTTTATGACTAGATTCACTGTGTCTAATGATAGTTCTGCTGCTGAGGCTGCTAATATTGCACTTTCAGATGAAGAAGATGATTGGGAAGTAGAATATGGGATTTTACTGGACAAGTCTATGCAGATGAGCAAATTATTTGAAAAAGATGTTCTTAAGCAGCAAGCAGAGATTTTGTCTCTTAAGAAAAAGTTAAAGGATGTCAAGTCAAATCACAGGTTCATCTGTTAGAAGGACAAAAAAATTCCATGGCTGATAAGCTGACTACTGAGAGTCACAAGTATAGTTTACTGAAAGATGAGTTTAAGAAGGTTGAGTAAGAGTTTGAAACCTTGAAAACTGCCTTAAACACTGTTAAAGTTGAAAAAGACGACCTGGCTGGGAAACTAAAAATTGCGTTGTCTAAATTGGATTCTACAAAAGCGTCACTGCATAAGATGAATATTGGTTCAAAGATACTTGATGACATCCTATGTATTCAGAAGCTGCTTAGTGACAAGCACGATCTTGGTTTCAATGATGGTGCATCTACTTCAAAATCTAACGGTAACTCTGTTTTTGTTAAAAGTATTGCACACACTACTCCACATGTTGCACATGTTTATAATGTGATTAGTAGTTTACAAAAAAAGAATGTGTCACGTCCTACACGCATATATACTTGTCATCACTACGGAGTTAAAGGACACATTCGTCCCCATTGCATGAAGCTGCATGTTTTGCCAAAGTATAAGCAATGGTGGAAACAATTGTCTAAACCAAAGGTCAAGATAAGAGCTATTTGGGTTAGGAAATCTGATTTACCTAAAGACGTTGCTCACATTAGGCTGCACGATCAAACTACACACGTGTGGGTGGCTAAATGCAAAAAACTTTGATCAAGATAATCAAGCTCCCATCCCCAGTACTGCTACGAAGATACAATTAAGGAGGAGTTGTAATCAATGGGGAGTGACTATTGAATCCAGGTTGACAACCTTGCTGTATGATATTATTTCATTTGTCAATTATGGACAAAAAGGGGGAGATATTGCGTTTAGGGGGAGAATAGATTTTTTGCACTGAAGCTTATTTCTTTTATACCTGATACAGAGCTGATGGTAAAATTTTTTTTGTCAATGTTCAATGTATTTTTTTGTTTTATTTTTTGGTAGATTGAATGTATAGGCAGTTTTGTTCATGAATTGTCAATAGAGGAGATTGTAAGTATTTTTTGTGTTGGCAAATTCATGAGTTGGACAAAACTTGAGTCCATTAGTATTGTATTTTACATATTTTTTAGTATGAACAATGGTTTGAGTCGCCGGATGCAGTGACAAGAAGAAATAAAAGAAACAGTGACAAATTGAAGTAGTTTTCTACAAATAATATGGATTAAAAATGTCATATCTCACAAACTAACCATTGGATATAGGCATGTGACCTACCGTTGGAAAGCTCGTTTCGAAAGGATTCCGTAGAGCCCAAGATCGCCTCAATCGGAGTTGAAAAGAGAAAGTTATGGATTTCGGAAGTTTGCAGGAAAATACTGAAATTTTCACTCGGGCAGAACCTTAATCCGACCGATTGGGCAATTTATTCGACCGATCGGGCAAGTGTAGAAAGTGCACCGACTTGCGATTTTTCAATTCGAATTGAAGGGAAACTTCCCTATTTGATGCTAACTCCTTTCTTGATCGTATTATACTTACGAGGCACATATTAGAGGCTATAAAAAAAAAAGGGTTTTCTCTCAACCCTAAAGGGTGGAACACAGATATCAATATTCTAAGAAGAAAATTGCTTGTTGGAGATCACCTTCTCTAGAGTTCTTTCATTGGAGAGTTGAAGGGCTAAAGTTCTGCTGTAGAGAACTTTGTCTTCTACTTCTGAGTGTAGAAGATTGTTTTGGGGAGTCAAGTGCAACATTTAGAAGGCCTCTAGGTGTTTTGGATCTGTTATAGCGAACAACAAGGGGTCGTTGCAACAGGGAGCTGTGCAAGGGAATCACAAGGTCCTTAAGTTGAGGAGCAACTGGATAAGGGTTATGAGTATTCTCGTAATTGTAGTATGATTCATAGGTCTTGATTCTTGATCGTGCTTTTTTCTCGGTTTGGGTTTCCACGTAAAATCTGTGTCTTCTTGTGATGTGTGCTTATGGTTTGATTTTTTTTCCACTGCGTAGTTGATTGCTTGCACATATAATATTGAGATTGATTGAGAATGATTGTATTAGTCCATTCTAGAAGATCTCTCCCCAAAAAACCTTCAGAATTGATGAAACACATTAGACAATTAAATGTTCAATTTAAACATATGGGGGTAAAAAAACAAAAAAAAAAAAAAAAAAGGTAAAAGGAAACCTTGATCTTCAACATCTAAAAGATACCCTCACCAACATAAGCCAAATATGTGTAAATCTCTTTATGGTGGTGAGCTCTCTATTCATCTCTCCAAATACTTTTAAAGAAAAATTATATGGTTTTGAAGAGAGATGTGAATAGGAAAGGGGGATAGTGAATAAATTCCTTCAAGCACATTTCTTTAGATCACTAAGGCTTCCACATGGTTCTCTATCTTTTCATGCTTAAGATGAGCCTTGATAAACCATTGGACCTCTCTTGTCCTCTTTCAAGTTAAATATGTTTTGAGAAAGAAAATTGTTCATAAGATTGAATTGGATCATGTAATTAAATAAGTCATATCTTTTATTATTCAATTCAAATTCATGTTCGTTCAATTGATTTCCCTTACTTTACAGTGTATATTGTATTTTTGATAAGATTTGCTTCGACCTTTTGAAACTATTAAATCATCATAATCATCATCATCAGAGCCTTATCCCAATCATGTTGGGGTGGCAACATGAATTTTGTTTCTCCATTCCATTTTATTTTGAGCCAAATCCTTCGATAAATTAAACTTCTTCAAATCTGAATCAATGACCTCCATCCATGTTCTCTTCAACCTACCCCTACCTCTTGATGGGCCATCCACCTGTATAGCCAAACTTTTTATCACCGGTGCCATTACTGGCCTACGCTTAACATGCTTAAACCATCTTAAATGGGTTTCTCTAATCTTATTCTCTATTGATGCTTCCCCTAAATACTCTCAAAAGCGCTCATTTCTAATTTTATCTTTTCTAGTTTTACCGCACATCCACCTAAGCATTCTTATTTCTGCTACATCCATCTTATAAATATGCGCCTTCTTAATTAGCTAACATTTTACTCTATATGTCATAGCTGGTCTAACCACTGTCCTGTAAAATTTGCCCTTCAATTTCGTTGGTATTCATCTGTCACAAAGCACTCTAGAAGTAAGTCTCTATTTCAGCCATCCAGCTTTTATCCTATGCTCCACATCTTCGTCAATCTCCTTAACTTTACTAATCATCGAGCTTAGGTACTGAAAACAATCTCTATATGGTATCTCATGGGTTTCAATTTTGACAGTGGTTTCAACACTTTATATATATCCATTGAAGTTGCAATCCATATATTCTATCTTTATACGATTTATTTTAAAGCCTCTAGATTTTAATCCCCCCGCCATTTCTCAAGTTTTGTATTTACACTATTTTTTGATTCATCCACCAATACTATATCATCTGCAAACAACATACATCATAATACTTTTTCTGAAATATGCATAGTTAACTCATCATAATTAATATAAAGAGGTAAGGGCTTAAGGTTGATCCCTGATGTAAACCTATAGTCACGGGGAATCCACCTATTTCTCCAATATTATAAGGTTTTTCCAAATTGATAAAGACCATGTATAGATTTTATCTCTTTGTTCGATATTTTTTCATTAATTGCCTAAGTAAAAAGATATCTTTCATAGTTAATTTTCCTGGCATAAAACCAAATTGATTTTCAGAGCCCTTAGTCTTCCGCTTCAGTCTTTACTCCATTGTTCTCTCCCATAACTTCATACTATGACTCATGAGTTTAATCTTTCGCTAGGTAGTACAATTTTTGTATATCTCACTTATTCTTTTATATAGGTACTACAATGTTTCTTCTCTATTCATCCAGCATTTTCTTTGTCACAAGTATTTTATTGAATAATCTACATAACCAACTCACCCCAACCTCTCCTAAGCATTTTCATACCTCTATAGGAATACTATATGGGCTTGTTGCCTTTCCAGTCTTCATTCGCTTCCATGCTTTATTCACTTCCACCCCTCTAATTCGACGGAAAAAAGTATGCTCTGGTGATGAAGTATCCTCTTTAGCTCTTGTATCACCCAAATATTCTTCATTTAGAAGTTTGTTAAAATATTCCTTCCACCTTTCTTTAATATCGTTGTCCTTCACCAGAATATTTTTCTCATTGTCCTTGATACATTTGATATGATCTAAGTCCCTACTTTTCTTTTCTTTTATTTTTGCGAGTTTAAAAATATCCTTTTCTCCATCTCTTGTTCCCAACCTATTATAGAAGTCATCGTCTGTTTTGAACTTTGCACTACTTACTAGTTTCTTAGCTTTTTTCTTTGCCTTCTTATACATCTCAAAATTTTCCATACTCTTAGTCTCCTACCAAACTTTGTAGCAATGTCTTTTCTATTGAATAACTTCCTGAACCTCCACACTCCACCACCATGTTTCTTTATTAATATGTCACATTCCTTTTGATTCTCCAAGTACCTCATTTGCAACATTTTTAATGCAATTAGCCATTTGATTCCACATTACTATAGTTTCTCCTTCAATATTCCATTCTCCTTTTTCAATCATTTTGTCCTTAAACATATTTGCTCTTTCCCGCTTTAAATCTCTTCACCTTGTTTTAGAGTCCATTTTGTTTACTATCGCTCTCTGTTTACTTCTAATGCAAATATCTAAAACTCCGAGCCTATGTTGCGTAGTCAAACTCTCTCTTGGGATAACTCTGCAATCTCTATAAGACAATCGGTCCTGTCTTCTAACTAGAAAAAAGCCTATCTGACTCCTATTACTCTCACTTTTATAGGTAATTAAATGCTCATCTCTTTTTTTTAAAGTAAGTATTTGCTACTACAAGGTCAAAGCCACTGCAAAGTCCAATATAGTGTTTCCGAATTCATTCTTTTTCTCCAAATCTTTGCCCCCTATGCACTCTCTCATATCCTCTATTATCTCTTCCTATATACCTATTTAAATCCCTTTCAAGGAAAATCTTATTACAATTTGGGATTTCTCGCATTCAATCATCTATCTCCTCCCAAAATTGTCTTTTCACGCTTTCCTTAGTCCTACTTGGGGAGCATATGCACTAACGATATGAATTATGTCTTCTTATAGCACTAGTTTAATTGCTATAATTCTATCACCAAACCTTTTTACCCCCACAATTTTCTCGTTCAAATCCTTATTTACAACTATACCCATTCTATTTTTGGTATCACTCTTTCTTGCATAGAAAAGCTGATATCTATCCATGAGCTTCTTAGCTTTATTTCCTTTCCACCTTGTCTCCTATATACAAGTCACACTAATTCTTTTTCTTTTCATTACCTCAATCAACTCCATGCTCTTGCTTATCAGGGTTCCTATTTCCAAGTAGCAAGTCTAATTTTCATATTCCTCTTCTTCTTATGAACTAACTTCCTTAACCACACTAGGCCAGAGTTATGTGGTAGCCCTTGCACACTTTTTATTACAGCCGGGCGACGCTGTAATGTGTCGCTTAAAGCGGGGAAGGCTTTAGCCTTATCGCAAAATATCATTATCTCAGAATTCATGTTTGGGTTGTGACAAAGTTTTACGCTTGCTGTCAACCTACCTAACGCAATCCTCCTCCTTTACCCCGATTTGGGACCAGCAGCAAAAACTGGCGGAGTTTTTGAAACTGTTAAATATTTCAAAAATTAATTTCAATCAAGTTCTTGAGCTTCATATGACCCTCATCATAATACCTATTTATGAGCTATACAGTCATATCTTTGAGATCTTGATGAGTATTCTTGAGATTGTATTGTGCCATAAAAGGTTATTTCATTAAATACAATTTCATTTGTCCATCATTGTTTTAAATTGGTAAATTTATTTAATATGATTGATGATTTGATGAATGGTTTGAAATTCCATTTCTCCTGTGTGGTGACAGTCTACATATTTTGCAAACTCTCATAGTGCAACATTGGTAAATTTTTATATAAACGAGAGATTTGATGAACTAGCTATAGTTGATGTGGATCACATAGTGAAGTGTATTTTTCTCCATTTGCCCCTCAACATTATCGCAAATGATGTATTATATAATTATATTTTTGTTGTAGTATGGGATTTTGATGAGATATCTGAAATGGGAATGATCATCACAGTCAAATTTTACTGTATTCCTTTTCAGAAGGCATGGTTGTATCTTATATGTAAATCATTTATTAACCATACTTATTACCTTCTACAAAAGGCCTTAGGTGGAGACATATAGTTATATCCTTATCTTGAAGTCCTAATGCCTTAAGATCTATATCGTATTATTGAATTGGTATATCTCTTGAATGGTTGTTAATTAAATTGGGACCGATGCCTCATTTTCAATTCATATTTAATGTGGAGTCATTGTGCTGTTATAGTTAAAATCCGCCTATCTTACTTCTTGATATTGTCTCCCGTATCTCTCTTAAATACTTAAAAAGGCTTATCTCTTCATATACACTCATTGGTATCATAGTTAAACCAATTTGATATGAGGCAAGGGTCAAGAGTTAGAAACTCCCCACGCGCACGCATGCGGGCGGAAAAGCCATGCGGGTGGAAGAGCGAGTGAAAACTCTTGTGTGAAGGAGGATGAGGGTTGAGCACTATGGACTGCAGTGATGGGTTGCAAACAGCAGCTTCGAAGGACACATGTGAGTAGCCACAGGTCTGCCCGATGGCCGCTAGGGGAAATCTAATTGATATTTAGATCAAATTAGTATGAGCCTTAGAGGAAAATCAAAAGTGATACCATGATGTCTCTCTATTCCCATATGGGCTAAAATTGGTTAATTTGTGTCAATTTCATGACAGAAAGGGGCAGAAAATTATAAAGGGGGAGAGAATAATAAGGGAGAAGCATAAAAGGGGAATAACAAGTTAGGAATATGTCTATCAGTTAAATTAGGCCTCCTTGGTTTTGTCAATTTCGTGACTAGGTCTTAGGTTTCTCCCTGAAATCACTTCATTAAGTTAAATCTTTCAATCCAGTTGAGAAGGCCCCTTGCGAAAAGCTCCGCGGTTCATCATGAAAATCACCTGAGCACGAGACCATTCAAGGTTTGTTCAGACCCCATCCAGAAAAATCGATCGACCGTTCTGGCAAATGGTTTGACCGTTTAAAGAACGGCTACAATATCAGAGAGCAGAGTTTTCTACTGTTTGTATGGGCTAGGAAAAATGGTCAACCGGTAGGTCAAAACGATCGACCGTTCCATATACCAAAAGACAGTCAAACTGGTCAAAATAGCTGTTGAGGTGAACGTTGGGAAAACCGGTCGACCATTTGGGAAATTGATTGACCGTTTCATGTGACCGTTGGAGACTATCTATAAATATAAGTGGCTTTCAAATGGGAATATAGAGACGATTCTTACACACATGCAAAAGCATTCAAAAGCTCTCTTTCCCAGCTCATTTAGCCCATCTTCTTGAGACTCTTTAGTCATTGTTCTTTGGTAAATCTTTAGAGAAATCTCAAGATCATTCTTCAGGAGGCTCATAGATTTTCCATAGATTTGGAAAATCTATGAGCCTTGTGAGCTCATAGAGTATGAAGAGAAAATCTAAGGACCTTCTACAAGAAACACTTTATAAGCTTTTGAAGGAAGATCCTCTTCTAAGTTGGTCAATTACACTTTTGTATCTTTGAGCCTCCTAGAACCAAAATCTCCTTACCCTTGGTTTGTACTCAAGTGGAGCATCTTCTTCTTCATTACCAAGGAAAGTTTCAAGGAGTCAAGCTTGGGAGTGATGGGTCAGTGAAGCCTGATCTATGGTAACTGTGTAATAAGTCGGTTTAATCTGGACCCTTTGTTATAAGGGCAGATCCGACGGCTGTTATTGCTTAGGGTTACTATTTATTAGGGCTATTGTTATTCTGAGTGTGTGGTGAGAAAGAGAGGGTTGGTTTTCTGCAGAGAAGAACCTAGGAGAGTTGTGTGCTCTTGTAATCACGAGAAGAGAGGATTGTTCTTCTTGTGGGTGATCCCTAACAATAGTGAAACAGGTTTGAATCTCCGTGGACGTAGCCCACATCGGGTGAACCACGTAAATCTGTGTCTATTTGTGTGGATTGATTGTTCTTCTTGTTTCTCTCTCTTTTCCCAACAACTGGTATCAAAGCGAGGTTTGTTAAGATCGTGGAGATTTGTGGGATCAAATCTTGATTGAAGATTGAAAAGTTTCTGTTTACAGAAACTTGGATCTGGGGCTCGATCGTCGCCGTCGCACGTCATCACCGGAGAAGAAGACCGGAGAAGAAAAACCCTATTTTTCTTCTCTCCTCCCTACCTGCCGCCACCGCTGCCAAGCAGCAGCAGCACCACTGGTCTCGTCACGCCAACTGCTGTTGCTGCTGCCCCGCTCGGATCGCCGGAGAAGACGCACGCAGAAGACCACCGCCGCGCCCTGCCGCTGTGCCCACTGCGCCGCTGCCAATAGCAGTCACGCCGATCCGCCGCCGCCTCCAGTCGCCGGGATCGTCATTCGGCCGCCGTCGCAGCCCGCCGCCGCTGATCGCCGGGCCATAGCCGCGGACAGAGAACCCGTTTGCTGCCGCTGCTGCAGAACGCGTGCGTAGAGGAAAGAGGAAGAAGAAAGGGTTCGGGCCAAGGTCGGGTCAAGTCAGGTCAGGTCAGGTTCAACCCGACCCGATTGAAGCGCAAGCCCATTGGCAGAAACGGGCTACGGGTCAGGTCAGGTCAGGTTAGACCCGACCCGATCGCACAGAAGCCCAGCAGTTCAGAGGCGGTTTGGTTCCGGGTCATGTCAGGTCCGACCCGACCCGTTATCAGAGGTCCAGCCCAGCCAGCAGGTTCAGGCCGGGTCAGGTCAGGTTCAACCCGACCTGTTTGCAGACGGTCCAGCCCAGCACATATTGCAGTTTAGTTCCGGGTCAGGTAAACCCGACCCGGGTCAGCTCCAGAAGCCCAGCAGACTGCGCAGCGACGTCAGCAGTGACGTCAGCACGGTCAACGTCCAGGTTTGACCAGATTCGACGGCCAGAATTGTTTTGCAAGTTTCGAGGTCATCCGGACTCCAAATTGAGCTCTGTTTTTTTCTGTGTACTCGTTGCGACGAGATCTACGAGATAGACGGAACAGATTGACTGTTTGACTAACAGAAAAATTATCAAGTAAATAGAGCTGGGTTTGAGTGGGAGCAATGACGGACGATACAAAGCAAACGATTGAGAAGTTCAATTGCCAGAATTTCGCATATTGGAAGATGCAGATAGAGGATCTTCTTTAACAAAAAAATTTCTACTTGCCACTTGGAGGAAAAGCCAAGAAGCCTGCAAATATGTCTGATCCAGAGTGGGAGGTGCTTGACAGAAAAGCTTTAGGTACGATCAGACTCTCTTTAAGTAAATCTGTTGCATTCAATATTTCAAAAGAACAAACCACTGAAGATGTTATGGCTGCCCTTTCACGAATGTACGAAAAACCATCTGCTTCAAATAAAGTACATTTGATGAAAAGATTGTTTAACATGAAGATGGCTGAAGGTGGGATTGTCACTGAACATGTTAATGAGTTCAACACAGTCATGAGCCAATTGTCATCAGTAAAAGTACATTTTGATGATGAGATATGGGCATTGTTATTGTTATCTTCTTTACCAGACAGTTGGAGTGGTATGGTTACTTCACTGAGTAATTCCTCGGGATCAAGTAAACTAAAATTTGATGATGTTGTGAGTGCTATCATCGATGAAGAACTTCGCAGGAAATCCTCAGGTGAATCATCAGGAAGTGCATTGAATGTGGAAAACAGAGGAAGGCAAACTGAAAGAAGTCAGAGTCGTGGAAGATCTAAATCGAGAAGCAAGTCAAGATCGTCTAAAAGTAAGATCACATGCTGGAATTATAACAAAAAGGGACATTTCAAAAAGGATTGCAGAGCCCCAAAGAAAAATAAGCAAAGGAATGGTAACAATGACAGCGATAGTGATGCTTCCGCAAATGTTGCAGGTGATACTGTTCATGATGCTTTAATTCTTTCCTTTGATTATAAATCTGAATCTTGGGTCATAGATTCTGGTGCGTCCTTTCATGCCACTGCACACAAAGAATATCTCCAAAATTATGTGAAAGGTGACTTTGGAAAAGTTTATCTCGGTGATGATGAACCTTGTGATATAATTGGCAAAGGAGATGTTCAGATCAAATTGCCAAACGGAGGCACATGGCAATTGAATGATGTCAGGCATGTACCGAGCCTTAGAAGAAACCTCATATCTGTTGGTCAGCTTGCAAGCTTTGGTTATGTCACAACTTTCGGAGGTGACTCATGGAAGGTGACAAAAGGGAGTATGGTTGTTGCTCACGGTAAGAAAGAAGGTACTCTTTACTTGTCTCATAGCAGTACTAATTCCATTGCTGTTGCAGATAAAGGCACAGACACAAATACATGGCATTGTAGACTCGGACACATGAGTGAGAAAGGGATGAAAATCCTTCACTAGAAAGGTAAGCTACAAGATCTCAAGTCTTTGGACTTAGAGTTCTGTGAAGACTGTGTTTTCGGTAAGCAGAAGAAAGTCACTTTCTCTAAAGTAGGGAGGAAACCAAAATCAGAAAGATTGGAGCTAGTTCACACGGATGTGTGGGGACCAACACAGGTATCTTCTCTTGGTGGATCTTCTTACTTTGTTACATTCATTGATGATGCTACTAGAAAATTATGGGTTTATCCTATGAAACACAAGTCTGATGTGTTTGGTATTTTCAAGAAGTGGAGAGCTTTGGTTGAAAATGAAACAGGTCTGAAACTGAAATGCCTGAGGTCTGATAATGGGGGTGAGTACTGCAGCAAAGAGTTTGAGGAGTATTGCTCCACAAATGGAATAAAGCGAGAAAAGACCATTCCTAATACACCACAGCAAAATGGTGTGGCAGAGCGTATGAACAGGACCATTGTAGAGCGTGCTAGAAGCATGAGGCTGCATGCTGGATTGCCAAAGCAGTTTTGGGCAGAAGCAGTGAGCACTGCTGCATACTTGATCAATCGTGGGCCCTCAGTACCTTTGGATGGTGGATTACCAGAGGAAGCTTAGAGTGGAAAAGAGGTAAATCTTTTACACTTAAAAGTATTTGGCTGTATCTCTTATATTCATGTTGATGCTGAGAAACGGGACAAATTAGATCCTAAATCCAGAAAATGCACGTTCATTGGATATGGTTCTGATGAATTTGGTTATCGCTTCTGGAATGAAGAAAATAGAAAGATCATCAGAAGTAGAAATGTTGTATTCAATAAGAAAGTCTTGCATAAGGATAAGGATAATGTGCAAAAGGATAATACAGAGTACCTAGATGTAGAGGACATTCCTGAAAATGAGGCACCCGAAGCACATGAAAATGTAAACCCACAGGTGGATCCTCATGCACATACATCGGTAAGAAGGTCATCTAGGATTCCTAAACCTACACAGAGTTATTCACCTTCAATGTATTACTTGTTGTTAACTGATGGTGGTGAACCAGAATGTTATGAAGAGGCAATGCAGGTTGATACTCGGGCTAAGTGGGAGCAAGCCATGGAAGATGAGATGCAGTCATTATTGTCAAATCAGACATGGGACTTAGTTCAGTTGCCTGAGGGAAAGAAAGCATTGCATAACAAGTGGGTGTACAGGTTGAAGGATGAACATGATGGCAGTAAGAGATATAAGGCCAGATTAGTCGCAAAGGGCTTCCAGCAGAAGAAAGGTATTAATTATTCCGAACTGTTTTCTCCTGTGGTTAAGTTAAACACAATCAGAAGTGTTTTGAGCATTGTGGCAGTAGAAGATTTACATCTTAAACAATTAGATGTTAAAACTGCGTTTCTCCATGGTGACTTGGAAGAGGATATCTACATGTATCAGCCACAAGGATATGCTGTCTCAGGAAAGGAGGACATGGTGTGTAAACTCAAAAAGAGTTTATATGGCTTGAAGCAGGCCCCAAGACAATGGTATATCAAATTTGACAGGTTTATGTGCAACACAGGTTATAAACGATGTCATGCAGACCATTGTTGCTATTATAAAAACTTCGATAACTGTTATATCATTCTTCTTTTGTATGTAGATGACATGCTTGTTGCAGGATCGAACATGCAAGAAATATATAATCTGAAGAAACAGTTGTCAACGGAGTTTGAAATGAAGGATTTGGGGGCTGCGAAACAAATTCTCGGCATGAGAATCACTAGAGACAGAACAAATCATACATTGAAGTTATCTCAGGCAGAATATGTTGAAAAGGTCCTACACAGATTCAACATGCAAGGTGCTAAACCAGTTAGCACTCCACTAGCAAGCCATTTCAAACTCTCAAAAGAGTTGTCTCCTAAGACAGAACAGGAGAGAGATGACATGTCAAAGATCCCATATGCTTCAGCTGTTGGCAGTTTGATGTATGCTATGGTTAGCACAAGACCTGATATTGCTCATGCAGTGGGAGTTGTAAGCAAATTCATGGGTAACCCTGAAAAAACACATTGGGAAGCAGTTAAGTGGATTCTCAGATATCTGAGAGGAACTACTAATGCAGCATTGTGTTTTGGAGGACCAAAACTCAAACTGGAGGGTTATGTTGATTCAGACTTGGCAGGAGATCTTGATAGAAGTAGAAGTACCACTGGATATGTCTTCACCTTGGGTAGTGCAGCAATCAGTTGGAAATCACAATTACAGGATGTTGTTACACTTTCTACTACAGAAGCAGAGTATGTCGCCGCTACAGAAGCTAGCAAGGAAATGATTTGGTTACAGGAGCTAATGGAAGAGTTGAGTAAGAAGCAAGAGGACAGCAAGCTGTACAGTGATAGTCAGAGTGCCATTCATCTTGCGAAGAATTCGGCCTTTCATCCAAGAACCAAACACATTCGGATAAGATATCACTTCATACGGTGGCTTCTAGAAGAAAAGGTGTTGAAATTGGATAAGATTCCCACAAGTCAGAATCCAGCAGATATGCTTACAAAGGTGGTGCACATCGAGAAACTGAAGTTGTGTTCAGCTTCAGTTGGACTTCTTGTTTGAAGACAAGGTGATGAGATTTGAACCTGTGTTCTGTTGTTATTACTGCCATTCAGTGTGATCAGTCTTCAAGTGGGAGATTGATGGGTCAGTGAAGCCTGATCTATGGTAACTGTGTAATAAGTCGGTTTAATCTGGACCCTTTGTTATAAGGGCAGATCCGACGGCTGTTATTGCTTAGGGTTACTATTTATTAGGGCTATTGTTATTCTGAGTGTGTGGTGAGAAAGAGAGGGTTGGTTTTCTGCAGAGAAGAACCTAGGAGAGTTGTGTGCTCTTGTAATCACGAGAAGAGAGGATTGTTCTTCTTGTGGGTGATCCCTAACAATAGTGAAATAGGTTTGAATCTCCGTGGACATAGCCCACATCGGGTGAACCACGTAAATCTGTGTCTATTTGTGTGGATTGATTGTTCTTCTTGTTTCTCTCTCTTTTCCCAACAGGGAGTTCCAGTCTTCAAGCTTGTGGAAGAACATGCCTCTAGCAGATCATCTTTTGAAGGCGAGTGTTCAACTCAAACTATAACTCTTTGTTTTTAAGGTTAGTGTTTAGCCTAGGAAAATCACCAATTGTTTTTTATTGTGAGGTTGGTTTTTAGCCCGGGAAAAGCACCACTTGTTGATTGTGTAGAGATCAGGTTGATCTCAGTTGATTTGTGATTAGTGGATTACCGGTGTGGGATATCGGGAGTGGATGTAGGCCAGGAGGGCTGAACCACTAAATTCCTTCATGTTGTGGATGTTTTGTTGATTACTGTAGTGTGTGCTCACTATTGTTTGCATTGCTTGATAATCACACTTAGCACACTTTGTTTGACTTGTTCAAAATAAGTTAAAAGAAATTTCAGCTAATTAAAATTTTGACCTCACCCTATTCAAAACACAAACCCCCCCCCCCCCCCCCTTCTCTAGGGTTTGGATCCTAAACTTTCTAGTTGTATCAGAGCCTTGGTGCTCAATTTGATAGGTGTGAAAACCTTGAGTTCGAGCTCTAGAAAAGACGTAGTAGACCATTCAACCTATAGTCTGCTAAGATTTTCTCTTCATTAAATGGAAAACAGAGAGGATTTTGAAGTCGAAGAGGTTGAGTAAGAAAAAGAAGACGAAGAAAAAGGATTTTGAAGTCATAGAGGTTGAGTAAGAAAAAAAAGAAGAAGTAATGAAGAAATGCTTGAGATAATTATAAAACAACAAAACATTTGTGAAAACTTGAATAAAGAAAAGAAAGAGCCGATGGCAAAATTAAAATGCGTCAGGGAAAAATTAAAAATCATAGAATCTACTCCAAATGAATCAAGTGTCATTAAGGATTAAGAAACTATGATTCATAGCCCGAAAAAAGAACTTGAAGAAGTGAGATCTGAAAACAGAGCACTGACTCATAATTCGAGTGAAACTAAATCACTCTGATAACTCTAGTCATGAAATTCTGATAAAAGAACTAGAAAAAGCTAATGAAGAACAGAAAGCATTAGTGAATGAACTTCTCTTGGTAAAAGATCTCAATTAAAAAGGATTAGTGAAGAAAATGTTAACCAAAACGGCCCATTTCGCATCAAGTTAACGGATTGGATTCACCATACAACGGCAGGATTAAAATCGAAACAGAACTACAAACATACCTGACTCCATTGAAACTGTAATCGGAGAAACTGGAAGAAACACAAACGAACGACTCTCTTGCTTTTCTCTTTATGGAGGCTCGTGGATGGGAATGCCAAGCTTGTTATTTTTCAAGACAAGAGAGTCCCAGGGCTTTTATAGCCTTCCTCCCCATCACAGAAGACAAATGGAACGTTACATGGATAGTAATGTGATGGAAAAAACGAAAATCGGATTGAATGGTATTGAAGGGCCATAAGGGGAGAAGACCGTTTCCGAACGTTATGAAAATGGGTGGTGGTCATGTGGACCACCACCTCCAGTCACTTACAATCTCCCACTTGGTCCATATGACCACCATACATCCCTATAGCTTATTTATAATATATATATATAGTAAAAAATACTTCATTTTTGCAAATGAATTTCAAAACGACTCGAACTGATGCGCATCATTCAAAAACACCGGTCATCCATGGAAATTATAACGTTAATGTCTTCAATCTGTGATTAAGTTAGTTTACTCATGTGAATTGTGGCGGTTACACATCTTAAGTGATGTGTTTCCTTCTATAATCACAACACAAGTATTCCTTCCTAAATCACATCTTTGATATGACTTCATACTTTAATGGGAACTGTAATGTCATAACACTTTTATGTTCTTACTATATTTCACAATAATCACATGTGCCATAAGAACAAAGTAAGATTTGCGAAATCATTTCTTTCATTTGATCAATACATAAGTCATACAATCATTGATTTACAAGGCATTTCATTCAAGCCCATATTCAATACATGGTCTTTGAAATGCTTTGGCGCTAATGCTTTTGTCAATGGATCAGCAATCATGAGCTTTGTCGGAGCTCCATCAATTGACACTAAATGATCTCGCACCTTTTCCTTTAATACAAGATACTTTACTTCTAGATACTTTGATTTACTAGAACACTTGTCATTCTGCGCGAAGCGTCGAGCAGCATCGTTGTCACAGTAGATCTTTATCGGTTCAGACATACTACCCATTATTTCAAGTCCCCTGATATAGTTACGCATCCATAGTGCGTGACCCATGGCTTCAAAGCACGCCACGAACTCTGCATTAAATGTGGAAGGAGTGATTAAAGTTTGCTTTGCGCTCCTCCACGATACTGCCCCGCCAGCCAACATAAATATGTAACTTGATGTTGACTTTCTGGTATCGAGACAGCCAACAAAGTCCGAATCTGAATATCCAATCACCTCCAGTTGACTGGATCTCCGATATGTGAGCATAAACCTTCTTGTTCCAACTGCTTGAGATAGCGCATCACTTTCTTGACAGCTACCCAATGAGGCATGCCGGGATTACTCTGATATCTGCTTAACATCCCAACTGCAAAGCTAATGTCTGGCCTCGTGCATGTCTGAAGGTACATTAGACTTCCTACTGCTGCCGCATAAGGGTATATATTCATTTCTAGCCTTTCTAATTCAGTCATGGGGCACTGTTCTTTACTAAACTTGTCTCCCTTAGAAATAGGTGCATTTTGTGGTTTACTATTATCCATTCGGAAGCGTTTAAGAATATTTTTAACATAGGCTTCTTGACACAACCCAAGTAATCCTCGAGATCGATCTCTAAATATCTCGATTCCTATTACAAAGGTTGCTTCACCCATATCTTTCATGTCAAAATTATTCTCAAGGTATACCTTAGTTTCCCGAATCATACTAAGGTCATTGCTGGCTAATAAAATATCATCTACATACAGGACTAATATAATAAACTTGCTCCCACTGACTTTAAGATATATACAATGGTCAACTTGATTTTCGGTGAAACCGAAAGATTTAATTGTTTGATTAAACTTTAAGTACTATTGTCTGGAAGCTTGTTTTAGTCCGTATATTGATTTCTTTAATTTACAAACCAACTTTCTATCATTACCTTGTTGAACAAACCCTTCCGGTTGTTCCATATACACTTCTTCATCTAGATTCCCATTTAGGAAGGCTGTTTTGACATCCTTTTGATATAGCTCTAAATCATAATGAGCTACAAGTGCCATAACAATTCTGAATGAGTCTTTCTTAGATACCGGAGAGTAGGTTTCATGAAAATCGAGACCTTCTCTTTGAGTGAATCCCTTAGCCACTAGTCGGGCTTTAAATCGTTCAACTTTACCTTTAGAGTCCCTTTTGGTCTTAAAGACCTATTTACAACTGACGGTCTTGGACCCTTCAGGTAGTTCAACGAGATCCCAAACGTCGTTTACAGCCATGGATTCTAATTCTTCTTTCATAGCATCTAACCATTTATCAGAATTGTCATTGTGTACAGCTTCATTAAAAGTTTTTGGATCTTCTTTAATTCCAATATCCGATTCTTCTAGATACACAACATAATCATCCGAAACAGCAGGCCTTCTCATACGAGTCGACCTTCTCGATACTTCCGGATTTTCTTCAGGAATGTTTGGTTGTATTGGAGGAGTTGGTTGTGTATCTTGAGGAATTGGATCAACAGATCGTTCTGGGAAAATCTCTATATCAAGTGGAATCATTAATCCATCTTGAGAAGAGGTTTGAGGTTGATCTCTAATTTCTTTATATAGAATATTTCTAGCCTCATCACTCCCACTGTTGTCACAGTCCTCCAAAAACTTGGCATTATTGGACTCTACTATTCTCGTTGAATGATTAGGACAATAAAACCGATATCCTTTAGACCTCTCCGGATAGCCAATAAAATATCCGCTTATTGTTCTAGGGTCTAATTTCTTTTCTTGTGGGTTGTAGACTCGCACTTCAGATGGACATCCCCAAACGCGAAAATGGTTTAAACTAGGCTTCCTACCAGTCCATAACTCAAAAGGAGTTTTAGAAACTGCTTTACTAGGAACCCTGTTTAAAATATACATGGCCATCTTTAGTGCTTCACCCCACAAGGATTCGGGTAATGAAGTATTACTAACCATACTCCTAACCATATCCAAAAGAGTCCTATTTCTTCTCTTAGCAACTCCATTCTGTTGAGGTGTTCCAGGCATCGTATATTGAGCAACAATGCCTTCGGATTCTAGGAATCTAGCAAATGGTCCTGGATTACGACCTATTTCAGTGTATCTACCGTAATATTCACCACCTCGATCTGATCTCACAATTTTAATCTTTCTATCTAGTTGTTTTTCTACCTCTGCCTTGAATACCTTAAAGGTACTCAAAGCTTCAGCTTTATCTTTAATAAGATAGAGATAACCATAACGTAAGAAGTCATCTATAAAGGTGATGAAATATTGTTCTCCTGAAAAACAAGGTATATCTAATTTTCCACAAATGTCCGTATGAATTATTTGTAGGAGTTCAGAACTCCGTGTGGCAGTTTTCTTGACTGTTCGAATTTGTTTACCTTTAATACAGTCAACACAGACATCAAAATTAGTGAAATCTAGGGTTGGTAATATCCCATCTTTCACTAGTCTCAACATTCTATCCTTTGAGATATGTCCTAATCTCTTATGCCACAGTATTGATGAGTTCTCTTTTATTAATCCTCTTTTAATGCCAACATTCATCTCATGGTGTGTGGTCACTGATTGTGCGTATAAAGGATCTAACTTTAATTTATACAGACCACCACATAATGTACCACAACCAATCATCATTTTATTATGAAAAAGTTTCAAAGATCTATTACAAAAATTAAACACATATCCATCAGTATCTAATTTTGAAACAGAAACCAGATTTTGGGAAATCTCTGGAACATAGAAGGTATTCGACAAGTCCAAAGTGAACCCTGTGTCCAGCACTAGCCGATATATACCAACTGCCTCGACTCTCGATTCCTTCCGGTTCCCCATAACGATGGTCTTTTCTCCATCACTTGGCCTCCGGGTTGAAAGGAATCCCTGCATACAACCAGATACGTGAACGGTTGCACCAGAATCGACCCACCAAGTATTGGTTGGGACATCAATAATATTGGTTTCACAAACAAGAGATAAATTTCTTTGCTTACCTCTTTTCTCAAACCAACTCTTCTGTTTCAGACAGTCTTTTTTGAAATGTCCTTTCTTTCCACAAAAATGGCACTTATCGGCTCCTTTCTTTCCCTTTTTCTTCATTGGCTTCTGACCTTTCGGATCTACTTTAGGAGTGTTGGCATTCTTAAAACTCCTAGGTCCTTTTCTACCCCTAGAGTGGGAGACAAAATTTACCAAAGACTGCCCCTCGGCCTTAAGCCTCCTCTTTTCTTGATCACATCTTGCGATCAATTCATTTAATGTCCACCGATTAGAGCTTTGATTGTAAGTGACTTTAAATGGGCCGAAAGCAGAGGGAAGGGAGTCCAAAATGAATTGGATCAAATATCCGTCTGAAATACTCATATCCACATCCTTTAATTTTGATGCAATGTTGGACATGAGTAGGATATGCTCCCTAACTCCCTTAGTTCCATCATATTTCATGTTTGTTAATTTGCTAATTAAAGTGGCCCCTAATGCCTTATCAGTCACTTCAAACTGAGATTTGATAATTTCTAAGAGTTCCTTCGCAGATTTATCTTGATCAATGGATCCTCTAATACTCTTAGAAATCGAGTTTAAAATGATTTTATGGCAGATTTTATCACATCTTTGCCACTTATCATATTTGGCCCTATCTGATTCAGAACTCTGGTCGGTGGGCGTGGGAGGCATGGTCTCATCTAAGGCCATGTCTAAGTCTAGAAAGGTTATGGTCAGCGACAGCAGATCTAACCAGTCAGGGTAATTTGATCCATCCAACATGGGAATGGACCCTAAACACGAGGGAAGAGATATAGATCTGGAAGACGAAGTTGTAATAGAAGAGAAGAGAAAACTATCATGCTCACAAAACTATAATGCTTTGAATTTAAGGGGAAAATTAAAATAGAATAATAGTTATGCATCATCACAATAACCTTTGGGTTAAATGCGACATGTTAATTTAATTATTCTCATTTATTTGATAAAACTATACTATGTAAAGTGAATAGTAAGATCTCACCTTTGGGCATAGATCAAAACAAATTCACTAATACATCTTTAATATATTTTATCCCAACTTCTAGTGAAAGACAACCTCCTTTGGGTCGATCATCTATCCCTTAGTGAAGTTGCAATTTATAGTGTCATTTTATGGTATCTCTAATTCAATTATTAATGATGTATTCTTTATCATAACTGGGTCACTTTGGTGACTACCAAGTTAATCAAAGATTCGTAATTCTTTAATTGAAATCTATGACACTAAGTTTAACTTCAATTTCCCTTAATTGATCATCAAATACTTTCAATCTAAACTGTAAGGGAAGATCTTAATCTTAATTATCCTTTGATAATCGTTAAGATGAGATAACGGTCCAAATAAACACTAATCGGACCGTTGATGTTTCATCAAAACTACATTTTTTTTCTTCCATCAATCTATCATAAGTAAAAATTGATCTAATCTAACCGTTGATTCATACTAATTTAAACATTAAAGGACATGCGTATAACAATAATAACTCAAAATAACATTAATCATGTAAAGAATAAGCAAAAACATGAATTTATCATGAGCTAAATATGCAGAACTTCATATGATATCAACATTGAACCGTTGGATTAGACATTAAATGCATTAATATGATAGATCTCATCATAAGGATCTCAACGAAAGAAACGGATCGCAAATCCGAGGTCGGATGAGCCCGGATTGATCAAAATAAGGTTTCGATCGTTGGATTTTCTTTGATCTGGCCTTGATTTGATCAAATCAGAAGATATCCAGTCCAATCAGAATATTCCTTTCATTTTAATCTTTAACATTGACGGTTCTGATCGGATTGGATTATTCTATGATGACCCAATTATTCAAAAAAAGACATATAATACCAACATTAATAATACTTTATTCAAATTAGGCCAGGCCAGTGGGTCGGGTCAGACCCAGGTCATAAATTGACCTGTTCAGTCCAGTCGGGCTTGACAGGTTGGGCTGGGTCGGAACCGACCTGTGATAAAACTGGAAACCCAATTCTGCTGGGTTCAGATCAGGTCGGGTCAGGTCGGGTCGGGTCGGACCTAACCTGTCATTTATATATTATGTTATGTTGGGCTGGGCCAGGTCAGTCGACCCGGGTCAGTCTGAAACCTGAAATCGAGGCCCTGTCTACTTTAATTTCAGTTGAACGGGGTCCGTTGGGTCGGGCCTGACCTGTAAGCCGAACTGCAAGCCTGACCCGCAAGTCGGTTCAGGTTTGCACTTCCGGCCCGTATAAGGTCCGGGTCAATGAACAGCGGGTCGGGTCAGTTAAGCGGGATGACCCATCTTAAACCTAGACCCATTTTCAATTGGGTTACCATCCAGGTCATCGGCCTGACCCGCAGACCTGACAAATGACCTGGAGCCCGACCCGCACTGTTCATCGTCTCCTTCACAGAGACAATGACAGGCTGGGGGCCCCAGACACGCCGGCATGGCTGCGGACGGCGGCTGGGGTCCCGCCCGAGGCCGGCGACGGCAGCGGCAGGGACTGCCGACCCTTTCTTGTTGCCGGCCGGCGACTGCCAAATTTTTTTTTTTTTTTTGTTTTTGACTGACTGGGCGCTGCAACAGCAGCGCCCAGCCACTGTTACCAGCGGTTGCCGTCTGCCGGGCGGCCTTTCGGGATGGCTGGCTGGCCGGCGGCCAGCCAATTTGTTTTTTTTTGTTTGTTACACTGCTCTGTTTATTCTTCCTCGTTTCTGCCTTTTCTAGAAAACAGAGGAGCCATTCCACTGTCGGTTTTTTTTTTTTGCCATTTCCAATCTGTTACAAATTTGAACCAATGCTCTGATACCACTTGTTAACCAAAACGGCCCATTTAGCATCAAGTTAACGGATTGGATTCACCATACAACGGCAGGATTAAAATCGAAACAGAACTACAAACATAACTGACACCATTGAAACTGTAATCGAAGAAACTGGAAGAAACACAAACGAACGACTCTCTTGCTCTTCTCTTTATGCAGGCTCGTGGATGGGAATGCCAAGCTCGTTATTTTTCAAGACAAGAGAGTCCCAGGGCTTTTATAGCCTTCCTCCCCATCACAGAAGACAAATGGAACGTTACATGGACAGTAATGTGATGGAAAAAACGAAAATCGGATTGAATGGTATTGAAGGGCCATAAGGGGAGAAGACCGTTTCCGAACGTTATGAAAAATGGGTGGTGGTCATGTGGACCACCACCTCCAGTCACTTACAGAAAATTCATCCCTCAAAGTTGCTGAGAAAGAATTCACTCAGCCTTAAATAATGAGATTGCTCAACTCAAAGGGTATAAAGAGAAATTTGAACATAAGTTTACCCGTGGAGAAGAGAGATTGGAAAAACTTTTGAAAATTGGAAAATCCAATGGAGACCGAACTGGGTTAGGATATGACATAAATATAAGAAGAAATTCGAGCAGTCCCGCTATATTTGTACAGAGTGAATCCTGCTCCACCTCTATCCCACATCAAGAAACTACACCAGTCATATGCTACTGTAGTGGTGACAAAGGACACATTAGGTTTGAATGCAAAATGAGTAGAAAATTGAACTCAAAGCCCACAAACCTCACAAATAAAAGAACATCTAACCCTAAGTTCCAGAACATGCGAAACAATGTTACCAAAAAGGATTCCCTCGCAATAAGATACATAAAACTCAGACACCTTCACACTTAGAGAGCCAAGTAAGAAATCTCCTAAGACAAGTAAAAGAATTGAAAACTCTAAGAAACAATGGAGGAGAACTCAAAAGATCAAGAAGAAGAGTCTATGGTTCATCACTTCCTAAAAGACATTTCCAACAATCAAAAATGGAAGATTCATATTATTATGGATTCTGTAAACAAGCTATGCCCAAAGCCTTTGCACCTCAAAGACCGTTGGAACCCCAATGCAATGGACCCAGACAAATTCCCTTTCAAGGACCAAAATAGAACTCTAAAGATAAAACACAATCTTGGCCCTTGAAGGAAGTAGCAAATCAGTTTTGGGGTGTTTAGAATTCTATTGTTGATATCTTTAAATGAGTAAACTTATTATGGTAATGGTCTATTTGACTTTAGCAAAATTTTCCCTTTAGAATTGTTTATGATGATTGGATAAATGTATATTTAAAAAATTTGTCAAATAAGCAAAAATTTTTTTTAAGGCATGCATTTGCATAATTCATACTTCAATGGGCCAAGGCAAATGGAGAGATTCTATTAAAAAAATTAATTAAAAAAAAAGGGTTGGGGGGTTTTGTGGGGGGGGGGGGGGGGGGGGGGGGGTGTGAAAACTTGTCTAACGGTCGACCGCATGAATAAGTAACTCGACTGTTCTTGTCTAAGGTCAATAGCATGAATAAGTGAATCGACCATTGAAACGGTCGACGTTCCATTACACACGGTCGACCGTTATGAAACCCTTCCAGCCGCGCTTCTTTCCACATGGCGCTTCGTCTTTACTACGTTTTTTCTCCTACAGACACTCCTGCACTCTCTCTCTCTCTCTCCCTCCCTCTTGGGGATTATCTTCTCCTCTAGTGTTCCAGCTGCTCCTTCTCCATTGTAACTCTCCCTCTTCCGATCAATCATTGGTAAACCTCCTTTTCCCTTCTCTTCTTTCCACTTCCAAAATCCATAGAGTGCGGTTCTTTCCAATATGAAATTAGCTTACACGCCTATTAGGCTTGTGTTAGATACTAATTCAAACGTGAGAACATTCTTATAGACCTCTTTGCCTATTTTTGATCGACTGATACGTCACTGTCTGAACGGTCCACCGTTAGCAGGAAACTAATTGGCCGTTAGACCTAGAGTAAAAAATTTTGTTCCTTTCAAAAAAATATATATAGATATATGGCAAAGAAACTTGTTAAAAGGGCAAGACTGGAGTCATCTACTATAATACCATAGCTACCAACTTCAGAGGACATTCCGAGGGAATTACAAGCAGATCCTTTACTTCGTACGCCTTGGATTCCTAGCTCTAGGGAATTAGTAAGTATGACAAAAAATGATAAATTTGAGAAGAAAGCAATCACAAACGAGCAGAGAACAATAGAGAAGGATTTTGAGAAGTATATGCCCCACAAATATCTTCATCAAATTGGTTGGGAAAAGATTATGGATTGGGGTAGAAGAATATATATCCATCCATGGTTCGAAAGATGTATCAAGCAGCCTTTGAACCACGATATGGAGAGAATAGCTCGTTCAAGATCAAACTTTCTGATCACACTATTCATGTGACCCCACAAATGGTTTCGGAAATTATAAGAGTTCCATTAAATGAAAAAGGACTAAAGTTCATTGGAGATGGAAGCCACAGAATTCATCTATGCAATTACTAAACTTAATACGCTTATTAACCCTAACTGCAGTGTTCACCCTCTTCTCCATCGTGCACAGCAGCCACTAGCCCCGTTCTCTCTCGAAATTCCCCACCTCTTTTCCCTCAATCACACACCATCAAATCTACGATCTAACCCGTTAGAACTCATCACAAGAGACCTCTCTTCTTCCTCATCACCGTCGTCATCGTCTTCTCCATCTTGCGTGGGCCATGAGAGAGGAAAACCAGGAGCTAGGACGTGTGGGCAACTCAAGACCCTTCGGAACTCCATAGATCGCAAGTAGAACATCATCTTGGAGGCAAGTAACATCTGTAAATCAAGTGTACATGATTTGTTTCAATTGATTCATGCTTATTCTCTCGTAGATTTTCTGTTTCAGATTTGGGGAATTTTGATTTAGTTAATTAATCTGTAGATTTGGATGTTTAATGGGGAAAAACGAAGGCTCATCACTGTTCTAAACTCCTTTTGCTGCCCAATCAATGGCTTAGATGGCGGAAGGATTGAAAGGAAGAAGGAAGAATCGGACTGCAATTTCCTGCAACTCACCTCGGATTGCAGGGCACTTCACAGGCAGGCTCATGCGTGAAGAATTGGGACTGGTGATGTTGTAACTTCAAAAAGTCAATGAGATTAATAAATCATCATCATCCTGAATCTCCACCCATGGGTCCTGAATCTCCACCCATGGGAAATAGCAGATTGAAAGTTGATAACCCGAACCTAGGTTGGACAAAACTCGATGTTGACTCGGTGTACATTAATATTACTCTTGCGCATTACTCTTTCGCAGGGATAATCTCATGTTTCTTGTATCGTTTGTCTTATGTTATTGTTTGGATAATACCATTGCACTTGTTGGAGGAAAACTAGTATCCTGGACTTAGATTAACTTGATTGGATTATATTACTACAACTGGAACACTGAAGCTACACACCATCACGAAACTTGTACTCGAGATATTATTTGTCCTGCTCGCCTAACTTGATGTGTGGCCTGACCTATTATCATTTAATTGATTCTTGTATGTCTTGGCTTAAAACTTGGTTTCGATTCATGTATGGCTTGTATACGGTTGTCTATGGGTTTACTTTATTTTGCCTGCTACAGTAGTGCCCTGACACCTATGAGCCCCCTGTTCCTGTTATTTAGCTTCGTATGGATTATGCCAACGCAAGCTCCTGTTTATGCCACATCTTGTTTTAGTGGCCCTGTTACTCGGCGCCCCTGTTTACACTTATCCTGCTCTCATCACAATACTTGGAACACAAATCGTATGGGAGAATGAGCATACGTGATTTAGCTGCTCTTGTTAGAATTATGTTAAGATGTTGTTCATGATTGCTACTAATGATATTGCACAACTTGCCTAGTTCTAATTTATTGACATCTTGAGAAATTTGTCCTGTCATTATTCTATTTGATCTGTGTAGTTGCTTTATACTTGTGATTTGCTCTCACTTATTACCTTTGGCGTTGTAGGAATCCCAGCCATTGCCTTTGCCCCGAAGATTGCGATGCCGGAAGGTTCGAACCAATGCCCAGATGAGGGAGCTCCGGGAGCACACGCGTAAGTGGCTAGTTATGGAAGAGAGGCGTTAAAAGACATTTTAGATTTGTTATTAATTGTTTAGACATTTAATTTTGCTTCCGCATTGCACTTCATTTATGATTTGGGACTATTCATGTTATGGTGACATTCGTTTTATGGTTTGATACATTATGATTGAGAATTAATCACAGGATTTATTGATTAAATTTATTGTAATTGGGCACACCACATGTATAAGGTGCTATGTAACCTCACATGTGACATTTTGTGGGCTTGGTGTGGGGCCATGGCCGGTTGGTTTATGGTCCTGCACCAGTCGCACCACCTGGGTCTTGGGGTGTACTTTGGAGGCCCAGGGCCCAGGGCGTGATAAGATCACAACAGAACAAGAGCTAATAGAGGAATTTGATATGGAAATTTGGTGTGAAAAAGGACAAATGGTGAAGGACAAAGTGACAATAGGTGTGGAGTACCAATGAAAGCTGTCTGTTTGTACTCATTTTGAGGAATTTGGGCATGAAATTGGGTGGTGTAGTTATAACAAGGACGAAGGAAAAACAAGGGAGGGGGAAAAGGAAGCCACCAAAATGGAGGAGCAGAAGAAAGAGGAAAATGGGAAAAAAAATGGGAAAAGTGTTCCAGTGACTGAACAGGATGTGGAAGAAGAGAAGGATAAGGGGAAGACAAAATCTAAAATTGGTCCAGAAGATGGGAAAAGTGTTCTAGAGGTTGGCATAATGAAAAGCAAGACCAAGTAAAAGCCATACATAATGAATAAAAAGAAAGCGGTAAACACTGAACCCATGTAGGTCTTAGACACTCCTGTGAACTCAAATCTGAAAAAAAATGCTAATATTGGGACCCCAGAGATAGCTACCCCTGACATAAACCCCCTTAAAGACAGAGCAAGGGACAGTTTGCAACTGACAAATCAAAAAGGCAAGAAAAAGTAGAGCAAAGTGTAGACAGGGCAAATAGCCCTGTAGTGTAAATATCATAGCTGTGTGGTATGTTTTGTCCACACAGGTGAAATGTTTCTTGTGATGTTGGCAGTAGGGCATTAGGACTAAATAAAACTGGAAATCAAATGGTGAAGGTAGTAGCCTGGAATATAATGGGGCAAAATAAACCCCTAAACCCTTCAAAATTAGGAAGCTAATTTTGGAGAATAATATTGATATAATAGGGTTACTAGAAACAAAAGTAGGGGATGTAAATTAGAGATATTTTGGAAACTATAATAGCTCTGTAAGGGGCAGGATTTGGGTTGGATAGAATCCTATAAAGGTAGATATTAAAATTGTTGTTGAGACTGATCATGCAGTACATTGGGAAGTGTAGTTATTAGATGAAGCTTAGTGTTTTTTTGTAACTTTTGCATATGGCTCAAATGATGAAATAGAAAGAAGAACTTTATGTAGTAAGTTGAACTTTCATGCTAAAGTATGGAAAGACTATCCATGGTTACTCCTAGGGGATTTTCAATGCAATAAATACCAAATCTGAAAATTTTGTGGGGCTAGGAGGTTGGGATAGCTCTATTGAGGAATTCAATGAATTTCTTCAAGAAGCTGAATTAGAGGATTTAAGATTTGAAGGTATATTCCTGACATGGACAAACAACAGGAATGGGTAAGGATATATATGCCAATGTTACCCGGGTGGTGGGGCACGCGGTGGGGCTTAGGTTTTTAGAGATACTAATTTTCAATAATTGCAGCCTAGTTGGTCGTTTATGCAAGATGGACTTTGTTACAGAACTTAATCAAATGAGAAAGACAAAGTATATGATTGACCATATACACAAGTAAATGCAATTTGTCAAAGATATCAATGACAGCTTAGAAAGTGCATTGAAAAGATTTCACCACCGTGATTGAGAATAAGTGTAGGAGAAGATTGAGAAGCAGGAGAAGCTTACACACATAATTTATAGCGGTTCAGCTCAACACCAGCCTACTTCCACTATTCAACCTTCTTCAACCACGGGTGAAGGCAAAAACCCCAGTACAATCCAGCTTTGTTTTACTAGGGAGAAGCTATGATCCTTCACACAAGTGTTCCACAAAACAGTTCCAGCTCCAATTCTAAGGGAGGCGTTATTATCCCTTTGCACAAATCGGAATTCTCAAACAAATGAGAAAGAGACAGAAGAGTAATTTGGCCTCAAGGCAAGTATTACAATTGAATCACACTTTGATATATCACAAGAGAGTAGCTTTCTTTTTGCCTCACGTCTTTCTTTTCTTTCTTCTTTTTCTCATGTATATCGCATATAAATTTCTTCCAAAAATCTCTTATTTGAATCAAAACCATCAAGTATTTTATAGGCTGTGAGAGGCTCTTCAAAACAGTAAGAAGATAGAGTATTAAATGCATTGGAATACACTGTTTATGTCAGTGTAACTGACAGTTAGCTGTTAGGTTGGCTGGCGCAACTTCTCAGATTTTGGTACCCCAAAATGCTCTTTTCGAAGTCCAGAAAAGATTGTTTTTAAAACAGAGTAGTATTGGAAGTCCAAAACTATATTTTCGGAGTTCTAAATCCTGAGGCAATAGTGTTTTCAGTTTAGCACTATAAGATTTGGAAGTCTAGTACTGCTAATTGGAGTTCCACTGAAGATCTCCGTCCATTGTATCTTGAAAGCCAAATTTGATCACACTAATTGCTTTGAAATCAATCCTTTCCTCAAAAAAGTTATTTTGGAAAATAGTTTTAGCCTAAAAATAATTTTTGATAAAAATAATTTTGAGAAGGTTTCTTGCTTGCATCCATAAGGTTTCTTGCTGGAAATGCATTAGAGTCTTCTTCTTGAACTTTGAACCTTCTTCTTGAGTTGTAGATCTAGTCATTTTCTTTTCACAAAAATCATTAGAAATAATCAAGAAGAATTTTATGCAGAAGAAAATAATCAAGAAGAATTTTTTATGATTCTTCATTGGGTTTTTTGGAGAGTATATTCTGGCTAAGTGATAATGGTAGAATATCTGGACAAGGGCCAAATGATTTCCACCAATCTTGATAAAACCAAATTGGGATTTTTGAATGAAATTTAGAGCAAAAGCTGATAAACCAAGAATGAGAATAATCTGAATTTTGCATGAGGAGGATATAACGCCAAACATCACAATAATCTTGATAGATGAATGGATAAGAAGTTCCTGATGGGCTTGTCACAAAACGAGGGGCTGAAAGTGAAGTACCCCAACCAGAGGGAGAGATAATAGGCTGGATTTTTAATTTAGAAAATTTATAAGAAGAATTGGATTCATCAATGGTATGGTCAATGGAAACACTTTTGGTGGTTATTAGAATAGCTTCATAATATTTATGCGAAATTTGAGGCTGTTGGGAGAAAAAATGAAATTGAGGAGGAAACAATCTAGATAATAAATAAGGCATTATCAATGGATAAGGATTTCCATTCTTCTTCAAGGAAGAAGATAGGATATAAAGATTTGGGGTAATAAGAAGCTTTTTGACTTGATATAGCTGGAGAAGGAGGAGAGGATGGAAGAGATAAAGCTGAATACCTGTTTGATTGTAGAGTAAAATGGATGTTTTGGTTTTACCTTTATCTTTAGGCATTAGGCTTTGCTTCTATAGGAATGAGTTTCGATTTAGAATGGCCTTGGAGAAATTCTCTAGAGAGAAAATCGGGAAGAGAATTAGAAGTGCTCTTAATATACTCGATATCAAAATAAAAAATACTACATAATGCTTGCCATCGTTCAAAAATCTTTTTTAATGCAATGTTTTGAACATCTTTTTGCAAAATTTCTTTGGCAAATTTACAATCTATTCGTAATAAAAATTTTTTATTTAAAATGTCACTTTGAAATTTCATGATGCATCTTACAATTGCAAGAATTTCTTTTTTATTTCAGTAGGATTCCAAAATCCAGATGTGAATTTAATTATTTCTTCTTTGTATGCAAGATCATTATATTGAAGAAGCACACCTCCATAACCTATATCAGAAGCATCAGTCTGAATGATTTTCTTAAAAGTTAGATAAGCAATATAAAAGCAAGGAAGATATTGACTTTTTTGTTTGATACGAATGATAGCATTAGTATGGGCAAAAGTCCAAGTGAATGGATTTTTTTGGAGAAGAAGAGATTGAAGCAATGCTTTATATCGGCAGCAAGATCTTTATAAAAAGGGGCAATGTAATTAGAACTGAATTGGAGGACTCTTATATATACCTTATGACAGCTATACTTATGGAGAGCTAATTAGCGAATGTATAGTTGAAGGATTAGAAATTTGCAATGATCTTAAACTCAATGCACATCTTAAAAACAGAGACTATCGAGAGCTAAAGAATTAGGTAATTTTTGTGATTAGTTTGCTTATCAAGTTTATATTCTTCAATTTAGGGAGACAGCCAAAAAGGTTGTTAAATCTAAGAAACCTTATAAACGAAGAAAAAAGTATAAAAAAATATGAACCTCAATAGATAAAGGTGAACAACCCTCAAAAAAAGGGTAAAAAAGCTTTAAAAACAATTGTTTGTTGCAAATGTGGTCAAGTAGGCCACTATGCAAACAATTGTTGGGCTACAAAGAAGATTAATGAATTAGAAATTGATGAAAGCTTAAAACAGCAGCATTGAAGATTCCAGAGTGGATCTCTATTGTAAGTATTTCAGTTTGTAAGTTTCTATTATATGAAGAGTATTGTTTATTATTAATTGTTATGGTGTATAATATTGTTTAAGTTATTGTGGTTTCTGTCTTTATGTTCTCCTGGGTCTGGTTTTGGTATCATACTATGAAATGCTTTTTAAGATGACTTAGTTCCTTGGATTTAGGTCTTGTTATAAATCTAAATATTATTCTTTCAGAATTTATTAGAGTTTAGATTCCTTTGGAATCAATTCTTTCAATTGGCTGGATTAAGCCTAAGAATGGAGTTCCTAATTAGGTATTGGATTAATTCCGTAACCATAATGAAAGTATTTCGAATGCCAATACCATCATTACAGATATATGCATTAGACGATTTAAACTTGATTGTCATCCTAAGATCCAGGATCAGATAAAAAAATATTGGAGCTCAAATTCAGCTGAAAATTTGTAGGAACTTCCTAATGCTTTTTGGCAAAGGAAAAAACATGTAGTCAGTCTACGTTATGAAAAAGGTTCTTATTAGAAAAATATTCATTCAAAAGCTAGACAGCCACAAATGAATAAAGAATATTTAGAATTATGTAAGACTGAGATTAAGTCTCTTAGAAAAAGCCTTAATTACGCCAAGTTAGTCTCCATGGAGTTGTACGGCCTTTTATGTAAAAAAAAATGCTGAAAATGAGAGAGGCGTTCCAAGATTAGTAATTAAATAAACAATTTAACCACGCTTTAAAGTGGATTAGATACCGTTTAATAAAGGATTTTTTAGCTAGGTTTAATGAAGCAGTTATGTTCTTAAATACTTAATTGTTGATTTTATGGTGAGTCTTATTGCTAATTAGTTATTGTGGGACAAGATATAGGATAAATGTTTGAGTGAGGAGACCCATTCCATAGTAGTATAGATTAGTCTTCAAAAGAAGGAAAGCGAACTTTTTATGGCACGACACCTACTTTCCTTAGGAGGTGAACTTTGGATGAAAAGGGAGTCTTACCTATGACCCTTATTTGGAAGTGGGGATCTACTATATATATATAGGAGTCTCTTATTTGTTTCACGTTACTTCTTTCTAAATCATAGGGAAGAATCAGAGAGAGGAGCACAAGAGAAGAAGAAGAAGGAGAAGGAGAAGTTGACTAGCCATATAGCAGTTGACGAATGTCCACTCAGCTACATATTGTGAACGTTTACAAAAGGTAAGTGGATTTCCTACAACTTTACAATCTGTTTAAGGGGTTACGATGATTGAAAGTTAAGTTAATAATAGATCTGATTAGAGCACCAGAAGTTGTATTACTTACCCACTAGATGTTGATGTTTATAGACTGAATAATGAAGTTTATGTGTCTGGAATGGACGACTAACTTTGATCGACTTTGTCAATTGATTTTAGCCACCTCCAAGAGATCTATTAGGATGATAGATCGATTCTTCTTTGATAAGAGAGGAGTAACCAGCAACTGACGACCCTATATGATGGGAGTTGGGAACCCAATCCATGTTTAGGCTGGTTTATGCTGTTTGTAATCTTCAAATTAATGACAGTGAATGATAATGAAGCCTTTCCAACACAGATTGTTCCATGTAGAATAGAAATCCAGGGCTGAATCCCAGATATTTTTGGAACAAGTCGACTGGGACTTGTTTTGTCGTCAAGAGTTGTGGGCCTAGGTGGGCCATCTGATGGATGATCCATTCCATGGATCCGAACCTAGATCCATGGGCGACCACAGCTACGTTGGACTCTAGAGGATGGGGCCATGGATGTCCCTCCATCTGATGTCTTGTGCAAGCAGGGGCGTGAGGCAGACGATGACATAAAAAGTGTTTAGTTGTTGACGATGAATATACCTTAGGGATTTCAATCCTGTGAGATATATATTAAGTTGGAAAATTATAAAAAGGCCCTTCTGTTATTATTGGAATTACATGAGAACCCTTCCACAATTTATTAATTAATGTGCAAGGGGTAAAGTTTACTTTTAAGGGTAGTTGACGATACAGAAGACCGCTTTCTTGGATAAATTAGGCTATGTCCCATGAAATTTATAGAATGTAATAAAAACGGATGGCAATAATATATATATATATATCTATATTGATAAATAAAGGGTAACAATTGTATGGTCTCAATATATGAGGCACGGGTATGTAGTAAATATTAAACAGGAAAATATTCTAATTTATAAATTATGTTGTGCCTGATTTTAGTGGAATGACCATGCTCTGAACTACTAGCACAGTATGAATTGGTTATGGTTGTGAGATTGATGAACCACTGAATTTGATTTAAAATTGTTTATACTGTCTGGTAATGTAACTGATAAGACATTGAGGTCCTGAAGTAGTGGGTTCATGGGACGCCGGATAAGGAGATGTATGAGTAGCATCTCAAAAGGGGGATATATCAAGATGTACAATGATGTGTATAGTGTGCAAGGATGTAGTTCAGAAATGTGTCATGGAGTGAGATTCATTCGTTGATTGAATTATTCATTATTTACTAATATTCTATTTTCTCATGGTATCGTTATGTTAATAATGCTTGTATGTAGGCTAAGAATTCATTCACCAGTTCATATTGATGTTGGGTTGCCCCTTTCAGGTAACATAGTTGTGGGTAGACCAAAGTCTAGCGAAGAGCAGCCCGTAGTATTTGGCATGCGTGGCTGAGGAGAGCGAAACATCCATATTCCGTAGTTTAGGGAGATTTTAGTCTTGGACATTTAATTATTATTTGATGGAATTTTATTTTGGAATTTTAGACATTGAAAATTCTATTAGTTTATAAATGATGCTTATGCCTTATGTGCGTATTTGATTTATGTGTATGAATTGTATGCCAATGTGTTATAAATTCCGACAGGGCCCCGGAATTTGGGTCGTGACAGAGGCGTTCCAAGATTAGTAATTAGTTATAAACTATTTAACCACGCTTTACAGTGGTTTAGATATCATTTACCTAATAAAAAGGATTTGTTTAGCTAGGTTTAATGAAGCCGTTATATTCTCAAAATTTGACCTCAAATTAGGTAATTGGAAAATTCAGATTAAAGAATCTTATAAGTATAGGACCATATTTGCTGTTCCCTTTTGGAAAGCATGAGTGGAATGTTATACCTCTCTCGATTAAAAAAAATGCCCCATTTGAATTTCAGAAAATCATGAATGATGTTTTTACTCCTTATACTGATTTCACTTCTATTTACATTGATGATATCTTAGTATTTTCTCAATCTTTAGATCAGCATTTTAGACATCTTAAAGTATTTATTAATATTATTACAAGAAATGGTCTTGTGGTGTTAGCTAAAAAAATGAAGCTGTGTCAACTTAAAATAAGATTTTTAGGACATGACATTGAAAACGGGACCATTATTCATATTGATAGATCAATTGAATTTGCATCTAAATTTCTAGATGAAATCAAAGATAAAAAAACAATTGGAAAGAGTTTCTAGGAAATCTTAACTATGTTGCAGACTTCCACAACGGTTTCGCTCAAGATGGTGCATGTCTTTATCAACGCTTAAAAAAGCAACCTTCTACGCGGAATGATGACCATGCTAGTGCAGTAAGGAAAATGAAACTTAAAGCAAATTCCATGTTTATCACTTGCATATCTTACGTGGTTTAAGATTGTTGAAATAGATGCCTCATATGTAGGTGATGGTGGAATTCTTAAGGAACAACGTCCTCGCAGTAAGAACGAGGAGTTAGTCGGTTATACTTCTCGTGTATGGAAAAATACTCAAAAAGAATTATTCCACAATCAAAGAAGAAGTTTTAGCTATTGTTAAATGTATTCCTAAATTTTAAGATGATTTGCTTAATCAGCAATTTCTTTTAAGAAAAGATTGCCAAGCGGCAAAAGAAGTTCTTGAAAATGATGTTAAAATTTTGGTTTCAAAACCAATTTTTACAAGATGGCAAGCTATTCTGTCTGGTTTTTTATTTTACTATTGAATACATGAAAGGGGAAAAAAATTCCCTTGCCGACTTCTTTGACTTCTTTGTAAAGAAAACAATGAACTTAGCCTTTCAATCCTCCAGAGGTTGAGGTAGGCGGGGTGGTGGCCGCCCTATAAGAGGGACCCATGGACAACCGGCTCAAGTAGACTTTCCACATCTTCAATCTCCTCAAAACTAAAGGGGAATCCGGCTCATCTAAATCACAGAAGTCAATGAAAGGATGCCTTAATGGAGGAGCTAGAAGAAACTCCAATGCTTGAGCAAAAGGTTCATGAACCTGTCATTTGCATTGAGAATGAGGATCTTAATTTTATAACTTCAAGATAACTTTCCCCCGCGTGTCTTTTGCTATCAAAAGAAAGTATTACAGGTATATCTACAAAGCAATCTTAACAGAGTAAGCCTAGGTTTAGTTTATTCATCAGAAACAAAATAGAGACCAGGGAAATTACCCTTTGGCCTATAACAAAGCCACAGTAATGAAGGAACAAAAGGCTTGTTTGGATGTGAAGTGAAGTAGAGTGAATAAGAGTTAAGTTAAGGTATGTGCCATTTCAAGAGTGATAGTTTTTTGTTTTTTAGTGGAGTAAAAAAGTAATTTTTTTACTTTTTTTGAAAAAGTGATTTTTTTTTTTGCTTTTTTAGTGAAAATAAAAGAAAACTTTTTGACTTTTTTGGCAAAAAATAGAATTATTTTTTTATTTTTTTCATTAAAATGGCTTTTGGACTTATTGACTTTAATCTACTCTACTTTAATCTACATCACAAACAAATACCCCTAAGAAATAATGATTTCTTCTACCAAACAAAATGCGTAATAATTGCCCAAGACAAGAAAGAATCACGTGGCCTTAAAACATTTTAAAGTCGGCAATAAAAAAGGGACCACCAAGGCATAATAATTTCTGCTACCAAACAAAAGGAGTAATAATTGCTGTAGACAAATTTGGAAAACAGTTGAAGAAAGTAGGGCCATTGACCAAACTTGATTCAACCATTCCTAGTAATGAATCACTGAATTTTTTATGTCTTATATCTTGGACATAGATGAAAGCTTCTGTTCTAAGTCCAAGTCTTATTAGAGGCCTTAGAGCAACTTGCACCAAGCCAAAATGGATATAATTATATGTTTTCTCATATTCTTTGATTTCATGGGGCTTAATTAAAGAAAGATGTTGAATATTACTAGTAATGGATTCAGTTGTTCCAGGCATAGCCTATTCAAATCAAGCTAAAGGTATGACTACCTTATTCCAAACCAATTTCAAAAATAAAGTTAATATTCCCAAACTCATACAGTGGAATGATATTAATTTATCAGATAAATGGCTTTTAGAAAATGCTCAACCAAAAAAATCTAAAGAAAATCAAGACATAGAAACAATAATTGAACATGAAGATGGAAGTGTTGAAATAAATTTCCAAACAGATTCTAGACATACAACCCCTACAGTTTATCAACCCTCTCGAAAGTCATATTTTCATCCTCCCTCTGTGGTAGGATCTTTCATAAAGGAACCACCTCATGCTAGCCCTACACCTCATATAGATTTGAGGTCTACAGGACTCGTTTATCCTTCTAATCAAGCTTCTCCCTCTCATACATACAATCCTTCAGAATCTGATTTCAATATAAATGTTCTTGAAAGTTTTGAAGTTGATAAAGAAATGTTAAAGAAGAATCTAGCCGCTCATCCTTTGACAAATTCTTTCTCTAAATATATTTCTCCAGAACATAAAGACTTTCTAAAAGAAAAATGGTACAAATATATGTACGATAATGAAAGAAACATTTATTTCTTTGATTGGCTTAAATTAACCATGAAGAAAAAGTATAATATTGAAGATTTATCCATAAATATGATAACAAAATTAAGTTCATCATGGATTATAGCTTCAACCAGTTCTTCTCCTCAAAGAACTGAAGAATCTATACATCCTCCTCTACATCAAATCATTTATAAAGACACTTCAGCCGTACCTATAAAAGATGTTGCAAAAATCCAAGGAGATAAAGGTAAATCTGACTTTGTTTACAAAGCAGACTTATGTCATGTTTTAGAACAAAATAATTATACAAATATCAACCTTCATACGATTGGCCAACAAACCAATAGAATTGAAGATAAAGTAGAAACTATTTTTAAAATCCATGAAGCATCCTTTTTTCAAAAAGTAATTAAGACACAAACTTTAGGTTTTCAAGGTGAAATCCTAAGGGATATAAAGTTAGAAAAAAAACCTTTAAAATTTTCTGATGAACTCATTAATCAATTATCTCATAGTTTTACTAACATTAAACTTCAAGAAAATAAAGATCACAAAACTGAAAAATCTATAAATGTTTTAGTCTCAAATTCTAAAGACTCTAAGTCAGGCTCCTCCGATTCAGAAGCCTTAGATTCTGAAGAAAATTCTAAAACATCTCAAAAGGAGGAACATCAAGATGACCAAAACAATCAAGAATCTCTACAACTCAATAAAATATTTAAAAGACAAAAACCAATTGTTACTACAGCAAAAACAAGAAATTATTATCCACGACCAACTCCAGTTGATCTTCAATTTGAAGAACAATCTACTCTAAATGGCCTTAAATTTGAAAGCTCATCAATATATGAATGGAGTGTGGACGGATTATCAGAATATCAAATCCTTCAATTATGCCAGCAGATGATGATATATGCTTCTACTATCATAACTGCCGGTAATGATCACAATCATGCAGCAAATGCAGTCGTCCTTGGCTTTACTGGACAATTAAATGGTTGGTGGGAAAAATATTTATCAGATATAGAAAGACAAGCTATTCTAAATGCAGTAAAAAGAGATCCATCCGGAAATCCTGTCATTACCCCTCAAGGACAAATGATCCCTGATTCCGTTTATATGCTTATCAGCAATATAATTAAACATTTTGTTGGAAATTATATGAATGTAGAAGAAAAATTAAAAACTCAATTAATCAATTTATCATGCCCAACATTATCTGATTTTCGTTGGTATAAAGATGTTTTCTTATCAAAACTTTATACAATTGATTCAAGTAATTCAAAATTCTGGAAGGAAAAATTTATATCAGGTCTTCCTAAACTCTTTGTAGAAAAAGTTAGAGAAGAATTGATATCCGAAAATTATGGAAATTTGAATTATGCTATGTATACATATGGCGATCTAATCCAAAAAATTAATAAAGTTGGATTTTCATTATGTAATGAAATCAAACTCAAACGGCAAATTGAAAATAAAAAAAAGAATCAGTAAATATGAACTTGGTGATTTCTGTTATCAATTTGGCATGGAACCATTAATTAGTCCTTCGAGCTAAAAGAAAAAGAAAAATTTAAAAAGAAACTATCAAAAAAGAAAATCTAAACAATTTTCAATACCACGATATTATATGCCCTCAAGAAGATATCATAAAAAATCCTTTCATCGAAATCCTTATAAAGAATCAAACAAATCTTATAAGAAAGAAAAGCCATCTTCTTCATACTCTAAACAAAAACAAAAGGAAATACAGTGCTATAATTGCAAAGAAAAAGGCCATATAGCCCCTGATTGCCCAAACCTAAAAGTTAAAACAGAAAAAGAACTAAAAGCTATTTTAAAAGGACCTTTAGAAACATCTAATACAGATAATTCTTTTTCTCATTCTTCTGATACATGTCATTGCAAAATATTTGATAGTGAAATCCAGTATGAATCTGCTTCTTCTTCTTTATCCTTAAACATGCTTTTTGCTCCTGAAGAATTGGTTCTAGAAATGTTTAAAGATCTTAAAGATGAAGAATTAAAAAATAAATATTTTGAAAAATACAGACTATAAATAAAGGCAACAAAAAAGGAAAAGCTACTATAAGTACTTTACCTGAACAATTTAGCGTTAAAACTATCTTAGACAGATTAAGAGAACAAAATGTTCCTCCTCACCTGTCAATTCCAAACCTTCATAAAGAAATTAATAATCAAAGGCAAGAAATAAATTTCTTAAAACAAAATTTAATTGAACTTCAAGACCTCAAACAACGAGTTGCATGAATTTCACATACTAAAAACTTATCAAGAAAATAATGGTAAAATTGTAAATGAAGAGGATTATAATGACATCGAAAATCAAGAAAACTTTGATGACAACTTAAAAAATTTTATAAATTCGTTATCCAAAAATCCATTTCAAAAATGGAAAACCCAAGTCACAATTCAAATCAAAAAATTCTCTATTAAAGCGCTGTGCTTACTTGATAGTGGTGCAGACGACAATGTAATAAGAGAAGGATTAATCCTGAAAAAATACTATCTAAAAACAAAAAATAAACTCAATCTAGCTACGGCTGATAAAAAAACTCCATATCAAATGCAAATTAAATAATATTTATATCTGTAAAAATGAAATATGCATAAAGACTAATTTCTTTCTAGAAAAGGATTTAAACAATGATGTTATCCTTGGAAATCCTTTTCTACAAATTTTACAGCCTTTTCAAATTGATTCAACAGGCCTTAAAACTATTATAAATAATAAAGAAATAATTTTTGAATTCGAAGAATTAAATATCCAGTCTCAAATAAAAGAAATCATCTCTCTGATGACTTCTTTTCAAATTTTGCCATTTAATCCCATATCCAGATTTTTAGTTCAACTCTTTATCCAGGGTCCCTTTGTCAGTATGGCATCAAGTTCTAGTAAAAGCAAAGCCCCTCTTTATGAATCCAGCTCTTCCTCCATACCGACATCCCAACAAATGACCATTCCTTTTTCCAACCCAGGATTATCTATCACTTCTCAAGACCTTATCAATGCTCATTGGAGTGCCATCCTTTCCGATAAAAGAAAAAATACTAGAAAAACCCTATCCAAAATTGCAAACCATATTAAGGATTTAGAAGGCCAAATTCTCATCTGTCATAACCTCCATCAAAGAGCACTGTTATCTGCCTATGCTGATGAAAAAGCATCCAGAATCAAGCTCCTGGAAAAGGTTAACACAACCCTTCCAGATGATGTTGTTGCAAGAATTAGAAAAAAAACTCTTTTTTGTCAGATCAAGAAGCGCCTAATGCTCAAAGCTCAATATATCAGCTGGGCAACTGGCTTTCCCAAGTTGTTCCTGCCATCACATGAAGTTGACATCTCCTATATCGAACATGGCTTAGTCCAAAGATTTTCTTTGTCCAGAGAAGATTTTGAATTAATACAGCAGCTCCATGCAATTGTGCGCCACACCCTTCGCAGCTTTGGAGTCACAAACAGACAACTTCTTATCACAATTTCATCAAGTTTGGGAGAAAGATCTGAGATCCGGTTTTATCAGCCTTATCAATTATGGAGCATCATAAATTTTGAAGAAGGAGATTTAATTTGTAAAAAATTCATTCCTTCTTTAAATGATTGTGAACATCTCCTTTTTAATTATCCACCCCAGTGGTATGAATCTCATGAATTTGCTACAAGGGAATATAGCTTAGAACGTCTCCCGCATTATAATCCAGCTTCTGATCAATATCAAAGATTTCTCAATTTAAGAGGACATCTCAAATTTGCAAGCACATATAGATATGTTTAGTGTGATGGTCGGAGAGTAGTTTGTATTGCTGATGACCTTGCAGAACAAACTACAGTTATACAGCATCCTTCTAAATCCGGACATACTGAATTAAATCAAATCCTCAATGCCTATGAAGATATTTCTTTTGACATTTCAGAAAAATCTCGTGAAGACTTAATCCAGTTATTTCATGGTGAAATACGAAATAATAACTGGGATGCTGAAGCCAAGAATGATGAAGAGATGAAAGAATCCTTGCTAGAATAAAGCTTCCGCTCCTCCAGTCGTCATGCAGTCCTTGAATCAAGAAAATGACGTCATCACAAGTACAAGCTAATGGACATATGGCACAAGTAAAAGAAATAAGCACATACCCATGCCGGCAAAAGCAACCACGTGTTGCCTCAGTTCTTATCAACACCTTTCATCCAGACTTCATAAAGCCTCTTTGCATTAAATATTCAAGACACAAGTACACAAAAGTCAACAAAAGTGGCTAAGGCTAAAGCTAACGTTTAGCTCATATCAAAAGTCTTTAAATACAATAGTAAGCAAAAAGTCAAAAGCCTATAAATAGGCTATCCATAACAAGCACTTTACCTGGGGAAAAAAGCGTATACACGTAACACGTATGCAGCTTCGAAATTAATGAAGATCCATGCAAGCTTCTATACAGGTAAACCCTGTCAGACACATGGAATCCAGCACCCGCATGCAGCGATACAGCAAATGAAATGTAAATGTAGTTGAAATACAATTGTAATGAAATGTAAATTCAGTAAAACTATGAGATAATTGATTAATGAGTTCATCAGAAAATTTTAAAGGTTTTTTTTCTAACTTTATATCCCTTAGGATTTCACCCTGAAAACCTAAAGTTTGTGTCTTAATTACTTTTTGAGAAGAGGATGCTTCATGGATTTTAAAAATAGTTTCTACTTTATCTTCAATTCTATTGGTTTGTTGGCCAATCGTATGAAGGTTGATATTTGTATAATTATTTTGTTCTAAAACATGACATAAGTCTGCTTTGTAAACAAAGTCAGATTTACCTTTATCTTCTTGGATTTTTGCAACATCTTTTATGGGTACGGCTGAAGTGTCTTTATAAATGATTTGATGTAGAGGAGGATGTATAGATTCTTCAGTTCTTTAAGGAGAAGAACTGGTTAAAGCTATAATCCATGATGAACTTGATTTTGTTATCATATTTGTGGATAAATCTTCAATATTATACTTTTTCTTCATGGTTAATTTAAGCCAATCAAAGAAATAAATGTTTCTTTCATTGTCATACATATATTTGTACAATTTTTCTTTTAGAAAGTCTTTATGTTCTGGAGAAATATATTTAAAGAAAGATTTTGTCAAAGGATGAGCGGCTAGATTCTTCTTTAACATTTCTTTATCAACTTCAAAACTTTCAAGAACATTTATATTGAAATCAGATTCTGAAGGATTGTATGTATGAGAGGGAGAAGCTTGATAAGAAGGATAAACGAGTCCTGTAGGCCTCAAATCTATATAAGGTGTAGGGCTAGCATGAGGTGGTTCCTTTATGGAAGATCCTACCACAGAGGGAGGATGAGAATAGGACTTTTTAGAGGGTTGATAAACTGTAGGGGTTGTATGTGTAGAATCTGTTTGGAAATTTATTTCAACACTTCCATCTTCATGTTCAATTATTATTTCTATGTCTTGATTTTCTTTAGATTTTTCTGGTTGAGCATTTTCTAAAAGCCATTTACCTGATAAATTAATATCATTCCACTGTATGAGTTTGGGAATATTAACTTTATTTTTGAAATTGGTTTGAAATAAGGTAGTCATACCTTTAGCTTGATTTGAATAGGCTATGCCTGGAACAACTGAATCCATGAGCTTATAATAAACTCTATACACGATGGCGAGATTTTGATTATGAGGGTTCATATCAAAACCTTTTGTCTGGATAGCAAGGGTAAGAGTTTCATGAGCACCTGGATCTGTAAGAGAAACAGAGAAATTTGGAAAACAGTTGAAGAAAGTAGGGCCATTAGCCAAACTTGATTCAACCATTCCTATTAATGAATCCCTGAATTTTTTATGTCTTGTATCTTGGACATAGATGAGAGTTTCTGTTCTAAGTCCAAGTCTTGTTAGAGGCTTTAGAGCAACTTGCACCAAGCCAAAATGGATATAATTATATGTTTTTTCATATTCTTTTATTTCATGGGGCTTAATTAGAGAAGGAAGCTGAATATTACTAGTAATGGATTCAGTTCTTTCAATAGTTTTTATTTTATAACTTGATTTTAATTGAAAACTTCCCATTTTATAAACTTCATGTTTTTGAACAGTTGGAATTGTTCAGTCACAAATAACTTGATCTAAATTATCATAGCTAATTTCTTCATTATTTTTAATAGACATGGAAGATAATGAATTTGATGATGAGGAAGAAGAAAGTACAAGCTTCTTAATAAGCTTAACCATAATTTGTATTACTGTGTTATTTTAACCAAATCCACCACGAGTATCTAACGCTTTGAGGATTTACACACCAACAACACGCCTTAAAACGCCTTCACACGGCTGACAACGGCAATAACAATGGCTACCTCTGCGCTTCGGGTGGAATAAGATTAAAACTCTTCAATAATAACAAACACACAACTAAGTATTAAGACTTTTGACTCTCTTACTTATGAATCAGCAATTCCTTAAACAACAACAGGAAAGCATAACATAACAAAAAGAAGTGAAGAAACACTCACAGAGCAACTTTATTGATAATAATAAAGATTGATTACAAGTGGACTTGATGACACACTCCCGGGGGCCAACTTGGCTCTGATACCAAAATGGGACGGAAGGGTGGAGGGTGTATGGGAAGAGAGGATGGACTGAATTTGGATAGGACTGATTTCCAACTGTTGCCTGTACAAGAGGCTGGATATGCCTATTTATAGGACTTACAAACTGAATTTACATTTCATTACAATTGTATTTCAACTGGATTTACATTTCATTTGCTGTATCCGTAAATGCTGCTTGCGGGTGCTGGATTCCATGTATCTGACAGAGAAGCATGCATGGATATTCATTAATTTCGAAGCTGCATACGTGTTACGTGTTCGTACTTTAATGGATATACATATACGCATCAGAGATAGACTAATTTTGTCTTCTTCATGCTGGACATAGTTCCAAGCCGTTATCTTTGACTTTTGCGTTCCAAAGAAATGTGATAAGCTTCCATCGTCTTTACCCTTCCATCGTCTTTACCCTTAGTAATAGGCATGTCCTTATTGTTGACTTTCCTTGTACTTACTTTCTTATTTTAAGTGCAAGGTAGCTTTATGTTGTAGGCAATGGTGATGGCAATATAGACTTTGATAAGTGCATCACGTGGTCTCCGTCTCGGGCACGGGAAATTTCTTGATAAGGATGCATTTAATTATTCCTCTGGATGACTGTTGGAGGCCTTCATAAGTGCATCAAAATTAAGACTATGATCGTTCCACTCGCTGTTTTCAGTTTCAACTTCTCCATAAAATAGCTGGATTAATGCTTCACGGGATTTCTCTGTAATATCAAAAGACATATCTTCATAGGCATTAAGAATATGATTTAATTCATTATGTCCAGATTTAAAAGAATGCTGTATAACTGTAGTTTGTTTTGCAAGGTCGTCAACAATACAAACTACTCTCTGACCATCACACCAAACATATCTATATGTGCTTGCAAATTCGAGATGTCCTCTTAAATTGAGAAATCTTTGATATTGATCAGAGGCTGGATTATAATGCTGGAGACGTTCTAAGCTATATTCCCTTGTAGCAACTTCATGAGATTCATACCACTGGGGTGGATAATTAAAAAGGAGATGTTCGTAATCAATTAAAGAAGGAATGAATTTCTTGCAAATTAAATCTCCTTCTTCAAAATTCATGATGCCCAATAGTTAATAAGGCTGATAGAACCGGATTTCAGATCTTTCTCCCAAACTTGATGAAATTGTGATAAGAAGTTGTCTGTTTGTTTCTCCAAGGCTGCGAAGGGCATGGCGCACGATTGCAGGGAGCTGCTGTATTAATTCAAAGTCATTTCTAGATAAGGAAAATCTTTGGACTAAGCCGATATCAGAGATGTCAACTTCATGTGATGGCAAGAACAACTTGGGAAAGCCAGTTGCCTAGCTGATATATTGAGCTTTGAACATTAAGCGCTCCTTGATCTGACAAGAAAGAGTTTTTTCTCTAATTCTTGCAGCAACATCATCTGGAAGGGTTGTGTTAACCTTTTCCAGGAGCTTGATTCTGGATGCTTTTTCATCTGCATAGGCAGATAACAGTGCTCTTTGATGGAGGTTATGACATATGAGAATTTGGCTTTCTAAATCCTTAATATGGTTTGCAATTTTGGATAGGGTTTTTCTAGTATTTTTTCTTTTATCGGAAAGGATGGCACTCCAATGAGCATTGATAAAGTCTTGAGAAGTGATAGATAACCCTGAGTTGAAAAAAGGAATGGTCATTTGTTGGGATGTCGATACGGAGGAAGAGCTGGATTTATAAAGAGGGGCTTTGCTTTTGCTAGAACTTGATGCCATAGTGACAAAGGGACCCTGGATAAGGAGTTGAACTAAAAATCTGGATATGAGATTAAATGGCAAAATTTGAAATGAAGTCATCAGAGAGATGATTTCTTTTATTTGAGACTGGATATTTAATTCTTCGAATTCAAAAATTATTTCTTTATTATTTATAATAGTTTTAAGGCCTGTTGAATCAATTTGAAAAGGTTGTAAAATTTGTAGAAAAGGATTTCCAAGGATAACATCATTATTTAAATCCTTTCCTAGAAAGAAATTAGTCTTTATGCATATTTCATTTTTACAGATATAAACATTATTTAATTTGTATTTGATATGGAGTTTTTTATTAGCCGTAGCTAGATTGAGTTTATTTTTTGTTTTTAGATAGTATTTTCTCGGAATTAATCCTTCTCTTATTACATTGACGTCTGCACCACTATCAAGTAAGCACAGCGCTTTAATAGAGAATTTTTTGATTTGAATTGTGACTTGGGTTTTTCATTTTTGAAATGGATTTCTGGATAACGAATTTATAAAATTTTTTAAGTTGTCATCAAAGTTTTTTTTATTTTCGATGTCATTATAGTCCTTTTCATTTTCAATTTTACCATTATTTTCTTGATAAGTTTTTAGTATGTGAAATTCAAGATTCTCAACTCGTTGTTTGAGGTCTTGAAGTTCAATTAAATTTTGTTTTAAGAAATTTATTTCTTGCCTTTGATTATTAATTTCTTTATGAAGGTCTGGAATTGACAGGTGAGGAGGAACATTTTGTTCTCTTAATCTGTCTAAGACAGTTTTAATGCTAAATTGTTCAGGTAAAGTACTTATAGTAGCTTTTCCTTTTTTGTTGCTTTTATTTATAGTCTGCATTTTTTCGAAATATTTATTTTTTAATTCTTCATCTTTGAGATCTTTAAACATTTCTAGAACCAATTCTTCAGGAGCAGAAAGCATGTTTAAGGATAAAGAAGAAGAAGCAAATTTATACTGGATTTCACTATCAAATATTTTGCAATGACATGTATCAGAAGAATGAGAAAAAGAATTATCTGTATCAGATGTTTCTGAGGGTCCTTTTAAAATAGTTTTTAGTTCTTTTTCTGTTTTAACTTTTAGGTTTGGGCAATCAGGGGCTATATGGCCTTTTTCTTTGCAATTATAGCACTGTATTTCTTTTTGTTTTTGTTTAGGGTATGAAGAAGATGGCTTTTCTTTCTTATAAGATTTGTTTGATTCTTTATAAGGATTTCGATGAAAGGATTTTTTATGATATCTTCTTGAGGGCATATAATATCGTGGTGTTGAAAATTGTTTAGATTTTTTTTTTGATAGTTTCTTTTTAAATTTTGCTTTTTCTTTTGACTCGAAGGACTAATTAATGGTTCCATGCCAAATTGATAACAGAAATCACCAAGTTCATATTTACTGATTCTTTTTTTATTTTCAATTTGATGTTTGAGTTTGATTTCATTGCATAATGAAAATCCCACTTTATTAATTTTCTGGAATAGATCGCCATATGTATACATAGCATAATTCAAATTTCCATAATTTTCGGATATCAATTCTTCTCTAACTTTTTCTGCAAAGAGTTTAGGAAGACCTGATATAAATTTTTCCTTGCAGAATTCTGAATTGCTTGAATTAATTGTATAAAGTTTTGATAAGAAAACATCTTTATACCAACGAAATTAGATAATGTTGAGCATGATAAATTGATTAATTGAGTTTTTAATTTTTCTTCTACATTCATATAATTTCCAACAAAATGTTTAATTATATTGCTGATAAGCATATAAACGGAATCAGGGATCATTTGTCCTTGAGGGGTAATGACAGGATTTCCGGATGGATCTCTTTTTACTGCATTTAGAATAGCTTGTCTTTCTATATCTGATAAATATTTTTCCACCAACAATTTAATTGTCCAGTAAAGCCAAGGACAACTGCATTTGCTGCATGTTTGTGATCATTACCGGCAGTTATGATAGTAGAAGCATATATCATCATCTGCTGGCATAATTGAAGGATTTGATATTCTGATAATCCGTCCACACTCCATTCATATATTGATGAGCTTTCAAATTTAAGGCCATTTAGAGTAGATTGTTCTTCAAATTGAAGATCAACTGGAGTTGGTCGTGGATAATAATTTCTTTTTTTTGCTGTAGTAACAATTGGTTTTTGTCTTTTAAAGATTTTATTGAGTTGTAGAGATTCTTGATTGTTTTGGTCATCTTGATGTTCCTCTTGAGATGTTTTAGAATTTTCTTCAGAATCTACGGCTTCTGAATCGGAGGAGCCTGACTTAGAGTCTTTAGAATTTGAGACTAAAACGTTTATAGATTTTTCAGCTCTGTGATCTTTAGTTGTGTGTTTGTTATTATTGAGGAATTTTAATTTTATTCCGCCCGGAGCGCAGAGGTAGCCATTATTATCGCCTTTGTCAGCCGTGTGAAGGCATTTTAAGGCGTGTTGTTGGTGTGTAAATCCTCAAAACGTTAGATACTCGTGGTGGACTTGGTTAAAATAACTCAGTAATATAAATTATGGCTAAGCTTATTAAAAAGCTTGTACTTTCTTCTTTCTCATCATCAAATTCCTTATCTTCCAGGTCTATTAAAAATAGTGAAGAAATTAGCTATGATGATTTAGATCAAGTTATTTGTGACTGGACAATTCCAACTGTTCAAAAACATGAAGTTTATAAAATGGGAAGTTTCCAATTAAAATCAAGTTATAAAATAAAAACTATTGAAAGAACTGAATCCATTATTAGTAATATTCAGCATCTTTCTCTAATTATGCCCCATGAAATAAAAGAATATGAAAAAACATATAATTATATCCATTTTGGCTTGGTGCAAGTTGCTCTAAAGCCTCTAACAAGACTTGGACTTAGAACAGAAGCTCTCATCCATGTCCAAGATACAAGACATAAAAAATTCAGGGATTCATTACTAGGAATGGTTGAATCAAGTTTGGCTAATGGCCATACTTTCTTCAACTGTTTTCCAAATTTCTCTGTTTCTCTTACAGATCCAGGTGCTCATGAAGCTCTTACCCTTGCTATCCAGACAAAAGGTTTTGATATGAACCCTCATAATCAAAATCTCGCCCTCGTGTATAGAGTTTATTATAAGCTCATGAATTCAGTTGTTCCAGGCATAGCCTATTCAAAAATCAAGCTAACGGTATGACTACCTAATTTCAAACTAATTTCAAAAATAAAGTTAATATTCCCAAACTCATACAGTGGAATGATATTAATTTATCAGGTAAATGGCTTTTAGAAAATGCTCAACCAGAAAAATCTAAAGAAAATCAAGACATAGAAACAATAATTGAACATGAAGATGGAAGTGTTGAAATAAATTTCCAAACAGATTCTAGACATACAACCCCTACAGTTTATCAACCCTCTGGAAAGTCCTATTCTCATTCTCCCTCTGTGGTAGGATCTTCCATAAAGGAACCACCTCATGCTAGCCCTACACCTCATATAGATTTGAGGCCTACAGGGCTCGTTTATCTTTCTTATCAAGCTTCTCCCTCTCATACATACAATCCTTCAGAATCCAATTTCAATATAAATGTTCTTGAAAGTTTTGAAGTTGATAAAGAAATGTTAAAGAAGAATCTAGCCGCTCATCCTTTGACAAATTCTTTCTCTAAATATATTTCTCCAGAACATAAAGACTTTCTAAAAGAAAAATGGTACAAATATATGTACGATAATGAAAGAAACATTTATTTCTTTGATTGGCTTAAATTAACCATGAAGAAAAAGTATAATATTGAAGATTTATCCATAAATATGATAACAAAATTAAGTTCATCATGGATTATAGCTTCAACCAGTTCTTCTCCTCAAAGAACTGAAGAATCTATACATCCTCCTCTACATCAAATCATTTATAAAGACACTTCAGCCGTACCTATAAAAGATGTTGCAAAAATCCAAGGAGATAAAGGTAAATCTGACTTTGTTTACAAAGCAGACTTATGTCAAGTTTTAGAACAAAATAATTATACAAATATCAACCTTCATACGATTGGCCAACAAACCAATAGAATTGAAGATAAAGTAGAAACTATTTTTAAAATCCATGAAGCATCCTCTTCTCAAAAAGTAATTAAGACACAAACTTTAGGTTTTCAGGGTGAAATCCTAAGGGATATAAAGTTAGAAAAAAAACCTTTAAAATTTTCTGATGAACTCATTAATCAATTATCTCATAGTTTTACTATCATTAAACTTCAAGAAAATAAAGATCAAAAAGCTAAAAAATCTATAAATGTTTTAGTCTCATATTCTAAAAACTCAATTAATTCAGGTTCCGATTCAGAATTCGAGGATTCTGAAGAAAATTCTAAAACTTCTCAAGAGGAAGATCAAGATGACCAAAACAATCAAGAATCTCTACAACTCAATAAAATATTTAAAAGACAAAAACCAATTGTTACTACAGCAAAAACAAGAAATTATTATCGAAGACCAACTCCAGTTGATCTTCAATTCGAAGAACAATCTACTCTAAATGGGCTTAAATTTGAAAGCTCTTCAATATATGAATGGAGTGTGGACGGATTATCTAAATATCAAATCCTTCAATTATGCCAGCGGATGATGATATATGCTTCTGCTATCATAGCTGTTGGTCATGATCACAAACATGCAGCAAATGCAGTCGTCCTTGGCTTTACTGGACAATTAAATGGTTGGTGGGAAAAATATTTTTCAGATATAGAAAAACAAGCTATTCTAAATGTAGTAAAAAGAGATCCATCCAAAAATCCTGTCATTACCCCTCATGGACAAATGATCCCTAATTCCGTTTATATGCTTATCAGCAATATAATTAAACATTTTGTTGGAAATTATATGAATGTAGAAGAAAAATTAAAAACTTAATTATTCAATTTATCATGCCCAACATTGTCTAATTTTCGTTGGTATAAAGATGTTTTCTTATCAAAACTTTATACAATTGATTCAAACAATTCAGAATTCTAGAAGGAAAAATTTATATCAGGTCTTCCTAACCTTTTTGCAGAAAAGGTTAGAGAAGAATTGATATCTGAAAATTATGGTAATTTGAATTATGCTATGTATACATATGGAGATCTAATCCAAGAAATTAATAAAGTTGGATTTTCATTATGCAATGAAATCAAACTTAAACGGCAAATTGAAAATAAAAAAAGAATCACTAAATATGAACTTGGTGATTTTTGTTATCAATTTGGCATGGAGCCATTAATTAGTCCTTTGAGCCAAAAGAAAAAGCAAAATTTAAAAAGAAACTATCAAAAAAGAAAATCTAAACAATTTTCAACACCACGATATTATATACCCTCAAGAAGATATCATAAAAAATCCTTTCATCGAAATCCTTATAAAGAATCAAACAAATCTTATAAGAAAGAAAATCCATCTTCTTCCTACCCTAAACAAAAACAAAAAGAAATCCAGTGCTATAATTGCAAAGAAAAAGGCTATATATCCGCTGATTGCCCAAAACTAAAAGTCAAAACAGAAAAAGAACTAAAAACTATTTTAAAAGGATCCTCAGAAACATCTGATACAGACAATTCTTCTGATACATGTCATTGTAAAATATTTGATAGTGAAATTTAGTATGAATCTGCTTCTTCTTCTTTATCCTTAAACATGCTCTCTGCTCCAGAAGAATTGATATTAAAAATGTTTAAAGATCTTAAGGATGAAAAATTAAAAAACAAATACTTTGAAAAAATACAGACTATAAATAAAGGCCACAATAAAAAAGGAAAAGCTACTATAAATACTTTCCCTAAACAATTTAGCATTAAAACTGTATCAGACAGATTAAGAGAGCAAAACATTCCTCCTCACCTGTCAATTCCAGACCTTCATAAAGAAATTAATAATCAAAGGCAAGAAATAAATTTCTTAAAACAAAACTTAGTTGAACTTCAAGACCTCAAACAATGAGTTGAGAATCTTGAATTTCACATACTAAAAACCTATCAAGAAAATAATGATAAAATTGAAAAAGACGAAGACGTTAATGACAACGAAAATCAAGAAAACTTTGATGACAACTTAACAAATTTCGTAAATTTGTTATCCAGAAATCCATTTAAAAAATGGAAAGCCCAAGTCACAATTCAGATCAAAAAATTCTCTATTAAAGCATTGTGCTTGCTTGATAGTGGTGCAGATGCCAATGTAATAAGAGAAGGATTAATTCCGAGAAAATATTATCTAAAAACAAAAAATAAACTCAATCTAGCGACGGCTAATAAAAAACTCCATATCAAATACAAATTAAATAATGTTTATTTCTGTAAAAATGAAATATGCATAAAGACTAATTTCTTTCTGGGAAAGGATTTAAACAATGATGTTATCCTTGGAAATCCTTTTCTACAAATTTTACAGCCTTTTCAAATTAATTCAACAGGCCTTAAAACTATTATAAATCATCATCATCATCATCATCATCAAAGCCTTATCCCAACCATGTTGGGGTCGGCTACATGAATTCTATTTCTCCATTCCGTTCTATTTTGAGCTAAATCTTTCGATAAGTGCAACTTCTTCAAATCTGAATTAATGATTTCCATCCATATTTTCTTCGGCCTAACCCTACCTCTTGATGGACCCTCCACCTGTATATCCAAACTTTTTCTCACCAGTGCCATTACTGGCCTACGCTCAACATGCCCAAACCATCTTAAACGAGTTTCTCTAATCTTATCTCCTATTGGTGCTACCCCTAAATGTTCTCGAAAGCACTCATTTCTAATTTTATCTTTCTTAGTTTTACCACACATCCACCTAAACATTCTCATTTTCGCTACATCCATCTTATGAATATGTGTCTTCTTAATTGGCCAACATTCTGCTCCATTTGTCATAGCTGGTCTAACCACTGATGAGTCTTTAAAAATGCATATTTTCATACACAATTTGACCCATTTTAAGGACTTATTAACTTGAAATAGCCTCATTTAGTGTGATATCATGGTTTAATTCATTTTAAATTCATCTTTATATTTTTCTGCATAAATTGCTTAAAAACTACACTTTTTGCATAAATTCATGAAATCTGTTATTTTTGGAAAGTCTATTTTTGGAAAGTTTTGTGAAAATAATTTTTCTCATGAAATAAATTGAATTCTCTTCATCATTAGTTCATTCATACAAAATTATGAAGAATGATGTACATTTTTATTATCATTTCATGAGAAATGGGCCCACAGTCATGCATTTGTGATGTTAGGGGTAAAATTGTCTTTTCACATAAATTCACATTTGTTTTGTGGGAAATTGATTACATGGGTCCCATTTGTAAAGAATTGAGGCAAGGAATTGATTTTTAAGAGAAAGGAGAGCAGAATTGAAGAGAAAAGGAAATTGGAAGAAAATTGTAAAAAGTAGGCTTCATGGTCCCACACACACATGCACATGTGTGGGGCACACTTGTAAAACATCCAAGATGGGGTCCATTTATTTGTTGCACATTTTCAAGAGATTTTGAAGAGAATTTGAAGAATATCTCATCAAAGATGGACAAGGAAAGCCACATAGGTGTTCTTTTTTGAGAAGGAGAAGATTTAATTGAAAAAAATATAAAAAAAATCCAGGCAAGCTATTCCACGTCCAAAAGAGATTTTGGATCAGATTTTGATTGAAAAAGTAAAGGAAAAAAATCAAGGGAGAATTATCTAGAAGATCTCTTCAAGTTAGGAGCCAACAAGGAGAACTTTCCAAAAGAGGAAAGTTGACGATGCAAAGAGATAAAAGGGGAAGTTCTACACCTCATGTGGGCCAAGTTTGATTCTAAGAGAGGATTCTTATCCCTATTTTATCTCTCAAAAGATCTCAATGCAAGGTGGAAAAGATAAAGAAGGAAAGGAGCATCCAAGAGGGATTTCTGGACAAAACAAGCAATGAAAGAAGAGAAAAATAAAAAGAAAAAAAATCCCTAAGGATATTGCACGTCCAAAGCATTGGTTAGAGCCCTTTTTTCTTTTATTTTTTATTATTTTTAAGATTTTAAAGTTTGAGAAGGAGTAGGACTTGAAAAAGTATAAATAGGGCACCCTTCTCCCATATTCTTCATGGAAGAATTACCCACCTCCCACCTCTAGATTTCTTCATCCATCTCTCCCTCTCTTGTCTCTGCATCTCAAGTCATCAAGGAGGCTTAGCCCTAAAGCCACACCACCAACCTTGAAGTGTCAACTAGAAGGAGGAATTCTCATCCATCCTAGTATGTAATTGTTTGCTTTTATTTCCAATCTTTTGTAAAACAATTTCATGCTAGTAAAGTTTGTTTCTTTTCAATTGCTCTTGTCTTTGATTTTGTGGTGTTCATAATTTTAGTCTTGTTTGTGATTGGGTTAATTTTTGTTCTTGTTTAAATATTGGGATAGAATTGGAATCACAACTAGTAACCCATCTTAGTAACCTTTTTAATATACTTTGTCTCTTTGGATACATTGTATGTTTAGAGGCAATGCAAGATGGAGTTAAAGAGGTTTGAGTGAAAAAAGACTAGAGGCCAATTCTGAAATTTATTTCTATATGGAATGGAAATTTGTTATTCTCACTTAGATTGACGACCTAAGATGAAGAATAAGACCCTAAGATAACACTGCTAATCTATTTTAGCCCAAATTCAGATAAGAAATTGAAAGAGCAATCTACTGCCTTTGACTTCGTGTTATTACCGCCTTTGACTTAAGTTGTTTACCGCCTTTGACTTCCTGCAATTTTATGTTATTTTCTGCACTTGGAACTCATGACCAACCACTGTCCTGTAAAGTTTTCCCTTCAATTTTGTTGGCATTTGTCTATCACAAAGTACTCCCGAAGCTAGTCTCCACTTCAGCCATCCAGCTCTTATCCTATGCTCCACATCTTCGTCAATCTTCCCATTCTTACTAATCATCGAGCCTAGGTACCGAAAAAAATCTTTACGTGGTATCTCATGGGTTTCAATTTTGACAGTGGTTTCAACACTTTGTATATGTCCACTGAAATTGCAATCCAAATATACTGTCTTTGTACGACTTATTTTAAAGCCTCTAGATTCTAATGCCCTCCGCTATCTCTCAAGATTTGCATTTACACCCTCTCTTGATTCATCCACTAATACTATATCATCTGCGAACAACATACACCATGGTACTTCTTCTTGAATATACACAGTTAACTCATCCATAATTAATGCAAAGAGATAAGGGCTTAAGGATGATCCCTGATGTAAGCCTATAGTCACGGGAAATCCGCTTGTTTCTCCACATGTGGTTTTCACATTTGTTATTGCACCTTCGTACATATCCTTTAAAATTTCAATGTAACCTCTTAGGACATTCCTTTTCTTTAAGACCCACCAAATTAAATTCCTCGGTACCCTATCATAGGCTTTTTCCAAATCGATAAAGACCATATGCAGATTTTTCCTCTTTGCTCGGTATTTTTCCATTAATTGCCTAAGTGAAAAGATAGCTTTCATAGTTGATCTCCCTAGCATAAAACCAAATTGATTTTCAGAAATCTTGGTCTTTTTTCTCAGTCTTTGCTCCATTATTCTCTCCCATAACTTCATAGGGTGACTCATAAGTTTAATCCCTCGATAGTTAGTACAATTTTGTATATCTCCTTTATTCTTATATATAGGTACTATACTACAATGCTTCTTCTCCATTCATCCGGCATTTTCTTTATCACAAGTATCCTATTGAATAGTCTACATAACCAACTTACTCCAACCTCTCCTAAGCATTTCCATACCTCTATCGGAATACCATCTGGGCCTGTTGCCTTTCCTGTCTTCATTCGCTTCAATGCTTCCTTCACTTCCACCCCTCTAATTCTATGGAGAAAAGTATACTCTTGTAATGAAGTATCCTCCTCTACTCTTGTATCGCCCAAATATTCTTCATTTAAAAGTTTACTAAAATATTCTTTCCACCTTTCTATAATATCGTTGTCCTTCACCAAAATATTTTCCTCATTGTCCTTGATACATTTGACATGATCTAAGTCCCTACTTTTCTTTTCTCTTATTTTTGCAAGCTTAAAAATATCTTTTTCTCCTTCTCTTGTTCCCAACCTATTATAGAGGTCATCGTATGCTTTGAACTTTGCACTACTTACTACTTTCTTAGCTTCTTTCTTTGCCTTCGTATACAACTCAAAATTTTTTATACTCTTAGTCCCCCGCCAAACTTTGTAGCAATGTTTTTTTTGTCGAATAACTTCCTGAACCTCCATACTCCACCACCATGTTTCTTTATTAATATGTCTCTTCCCTTTTGATTCTCCAAGTACCTCCTTTGCAACATTCCTAATGCAATTAGCCATTTGATTCCACATTACTGTAGTTTCTCTTTCAATATTCTATTCCCCTTTCTCAATCATTATGTCCTTAAATATATTTGCTCTTTCCCCCTTCAAATCTCTCCACCTTGTTTTAGGGTCCATTTTGTTTACTACTGCTCTCTTTTTACTTCTAATGCAAATATCTAAAACTCCAAGCCTATGTTGCGTAATCAAACTCTCTTCTGGGATAATCTTACAATCTTTACAAGCCAATCGGTCCTGTTTTCTAACTAGAAAAAAGTCTATCTGATTCCTATTACTCCCACTTTTATATGTAATTAAATGCTCATCTCTCTTTTTAAAGTAAGTATTTGCTACTATAAGATCAAATGCCACTGCAAAGTCCAATATAGTGTTTCCGAATTCATTCTTTTCTCCAAATTCATGCCCTCCATGCACTCTCTCATATCCTCTATTATCTCTTCCTATATGCCCGTTTAAATCCCCTCCAAGGAAAATTTTATCACTATTTGGGATTCTCGCATTAAATCATCCATCTCCTCCCAAAATTGTCTTTTCACACTTTCTTTTAGTCCTACTTGGGGAGCATATGCACTAATGATATGAATTATGTCTTCCTCTAGTACTAGTTTAATTGCTATAATTCTATCACCAAACCTCTTTACCCCCACAATTTTCTCTTTTAAATCCTTATCTATAATTATACCTACTCCATTTCTTATATTACTCTTTCTTGCATAGAAAAGCTTATACCCATCCATGAGCTCCTTAGCTTTATTCCCTTTCCACCTTGTCTCCTGTATACAAGCCACACTAATTCTTCTTCTTTTCATTACCTCGACCAACTCTATGCTCTTGCCTGTCAAGGTTCCTATATTCCAAGTAGCAAGTCTAATTTTCCTATTCCTCCTCTTCTTCTCATGGACTAACTTCTTTAACCGCATTAGCCCAAAGTCATGCGGTAGCCCTTGCACACTTTTCACTGCAGCCGGGCGATGCTGCAATGCGTCGCTTAAAGCGGGGGAACGCCCTAGCCTTATCGTAAAATATCATTTGTTCAGAATTTATGTTTGGGTTGTGACAAACTTTTACGCTGGCTGTCACCTACCTAACGCAACCCTCCTCATTTACCCGGGCTTGGGACCGGTAGCAAAACTGGCGGAGTTCTTAAAACTATTATAAGTAATAAAGAAATAATTTTTGAATTCGAATAATTAAATATCCAATCTCAAATAAAAGCAATTATCTCTCTGATGACTTCTTTTCAAATTTTACCATTTAATCCCATATCCGGATTTTTAGTTCAACTCCTTATCCAGGGTCCCTTTGTCACTATGGCATCAAATTCTAGCAAAAGCAAAGCCCCTCTTCATGAATCCAGCTCTTCCTCCATACCAACATCCCAACAAATATCCATTCCTTTTTTCAATCCAGGATTATCCATCACTTCTCAAGAACTTATCAATGCTCATTGGAGTGCTATCCTTTCCGATAAAAGAAAAAATACTAGAAAAACCTTATCCAAAATTGTAACCCATATCAAGGATTTAGAAACCCAAATTCTGATGTGTCATAACCTCCATCAAAGAGCACTGTTATCTACTTATGCTGATGAAAAAACATCCAGAATCAACCTCCTGGAAAAGGTTAACACAACCCTTCCAGATGATATTACTGCAAGAATAAGAGAAAAAACTCTTTCTTGTTAGATCAAGGAGCGTTTAATGCTCAAGGCTCAATATATCAGCTGGGCAACTGGCTTTCCCAAATTGTTCCTGCCATCACATGAAGTTGACATCTCTTATATCGAACAAGGCTTAGTCCAAAGATTCCTTTTAAATCGAGATAATTTTGAGCGAATACAGCAGCTCCCTGCAATCGTGCGCCATGCCCTTCGCAGCCTTGGAGTCACAAACAGGCAACTCCTTATCACTATTTCATCAAGTTTGGGTGAAAGATCAAAAATCCGGTTTTATCAACCATATCAAATTTGGACCATCATGGAATATGAAGAAGGAGATTCATTCTGTAAAAAATTCATGTCTACTATTATTCATGACTATGAACATCTCCCTATAAGTCATCCAGCTCAATGGTATGAAGCTTATGAGGCCGCAACATTGGACTACAGCTTAGACCGTTTTCTCAATTATAATCCAGCTGCTGATCAATATCAAAGATTTCTCAATTTGAAAGAACATCTGGAATTTGCAAGCACATATAGATATACTTGGTGCGACGGTTGACGAGTTATTTGCATTGCTGATGATTTAGCTGAGCAAACAACAGTTATACAGGATCCGTCTAAAGCAGGACATTCCAAGCTTAATCAGATTCTTAATGCCTTTGAAGATATGTCTTTTGATATTCCAGAAAAATCCCATGACGAATTAATCCAGCTATTTTATGGAGAATTTGAAAATGAAAATGAAGATAATGAGTGGAACGATCATGATCTTAATTCTGTTGTACCTATGAAGGTCTCCAATAGTCATCCGGATGAATAATTGTTAAATGCACCCTTATCAAGAAGGTTCCCGTACCCGAGAAGGAGACCATGTGATGTACTTATCAATGCCATCAATATAAAGCTACCTTGCACTTAAATAAGGAAGAAAGTACGAACAAAGTCAAAGAAAGCAGCTTGGAACTATATGCTACAAAAGGCCTATCACGTATATCAAAAGTCTTTGAATAAAATAAGGAGCCAAAGACAAAAAAGTACAAAGCCTACAAATAGGCTATCCAACATGAATGTATCAGCTCCTTACTTGGATACAAAAGTGCGAACGCGCCCTCCAGCGTCACGTATGCCATCTTATTTAATAAAGATTCACGCATGCTTCACCACAGTGAACAATTTGTCAGATGTAGATAAATCCAGCACCAGAGCCGCACACATCATCTACGGATATACATCAAATGAAATGTAAATACAGGAGAAATACAGTTGTAATGAAATGCAAATTCAGCAAATTCAGCAAATTCAGTTTCTGTTTGAAAAAGCTTCATTTTCTTTTGAGATAAAACAAGTCCATTCTTGATAATAACTTTTTTGAAAATATTTAAATGTTTCCAATGGTCACAAATAGATTTTGAAAACACAAGGATGTCATCTATATAGACAAGTATAAAATCTTGATATAGATTAAAAATATCATTCATAATTCTTTGAAATTCGGAAGGAGCATTTTTCAAACCAAATGACATAACGTTCCATTCGTAATGGCCAAATGGGACTGTAAAAGCTGTTTTATACCTATCTGCGGGGGTAATTTGAATTTGCCAAAATCCTGATTTAAGATCAAATTTAGAAAAAAGGAAGGCACCAGCTAGACGATTTATGAGATCAGTTTTATTTGGAATTGGATATCTTATGGATTTTAAGACTTTATTTAAAGGCTTATAATTGATAACAAGACGGGGAACACCACGTTCTTGTTCAGGCGCTTTATTTACATAAAACGCAGCACAACTCTAAGGGGATTGTGATTTTTGAATAAGCTTTTTATCAAAAAGATCATTGATTTCTTTTGTACATAATTGGACAAGATCTTTATTCATCTGAATAGGACGGGCTTTGGTAGGAATTTGGGATTCATCAAAATTGTCAATATATGAAAGAGAAACAGTGTGGTGTTTCCTGTGCCAAAAGGCAAAAGGAAGGTCAGAACAACATTATTTTTCAAGAGATTTTTGAAATTGGATTAAATTATTTTGAAATTCTGGTTTTTGTAATCCTTCTTCAATTCTTAGAGAATTCATATCTTCTTGAAGATAGGCAATTTGTTTCTCTTTATATGAGATTTGATTTTGAATAATATTGATGTGTTGACTAGGAGTTGACATAACAAAATCAAAAAGTAATTCTTTATTGTCTTTCATAGTTTTAAGGCCTGATGAATCAATTTGAAAGGGCTGTAGAAGTTGTAGGAAGGGATTCCCAAGGATAACATCATTATTTAAATTCTTTCATAAAAGAAAATTAGTTTTTATGCACGTCCCATTTTTACAGATATGAACATTATTTAATTTATAGTGAATATGAAGTTTATTATTAGCAGTTGCTAGGCTGAGTTTATTCCTGGTTTTTTCATAATATTTTGTTGAGACTAATCCTTCTCTGATTAAATTAACATCTGCGCCACTATCTAGTAAGCAGAGTGCTTTAATAGAGAAGTTCTTGATCTTAATTGTAACTTGAGTTTTCCAAGTTTGGAGTGGATTCTTTGTTAAAGAATTTACAAACTTTTCCTTATAGTTTTCTTGCTGTTCTTTATCTTTTTGAAATTCAAGATTCTCAAAACATTGTTTGAGTTCTTGAAGTTCATTTAAGTTTTGTTTTAATTCTTTTATTTCTTGCTTTTGATTATTAATTTCTTTTTAAAGATCTTGCAAAGATATATAAGGAAGAGCCTTTTGTTTTCTTAAAACATTTTTCATGTAAAATTGTTCAGCTAAATCAGAGATATTATTTGGCATATAGGATTTTTTTTATTTTCTTTATTTATTTATTTTATTTTTTTCAAAATATTTATTTTTTAATTTTTCTTCTTTGAGGTCTTTAATCATTTCTAGAAACATGTCTTCTTGTGCTAAAAGAGCGTTTAAGGAGAACAAAGGAGAAGCATAATTGTTATCAAACTGTAATGAGGAATTTTTATAAGTATTTTGATTTAAGTCAGATTTACCTTTATCTCCTTTGATTTTAGCCACATCTTTTATGGGTATAGCTGAAGTGTCTTTATAAATGATTTGATGTAGAGGAGGATGTATAGATTCTTCAATTCTTTGAAGAGAAGAACTGGTTGAAGCTATAATCCATGATGAGCTTAATTTTGTTATCATATTTATGGATAAATCTTCAATATTATATCTTTTCTTCATGGCTAATTTAAGTCAATCAAGGAAGTAAATGTTTCTTTCATTATCATACATATATTTGTACCATTTTTCTTTTAGAAAGTCTTTATATTCCGGGGAAATATATTTAAAGAAAGATTTTGTCAAAGGATGAGCGGCTAAATTCTTTTTTAATATTTCTTTATCAACTTCAAAACTTTCAAGACCATTTATATTGAAATCGGATTCTGAAGGATTGTATGTATGAGATGGAGAAGCTTGATAAGAAGGATAAATGAGTTCTGTAGGCCTCAAATTTATATGAGGTGTAGAGCTAGCATGAGGTGGTTCCTTTATGGAAGATCCTACCACAGAGGGAGGATGAGAATAGGACTTTCTAGAGGGTTGATAAACTGCAAGGGTTATACGTCTGGAATCTGTTTGGAAATTTATTTCAACACTTCCATCTTCATGTTCAATTATTGTTTTAATGTCTTGATTTTCTTTAGATCTTTCTGGTTGAGCATTTTCTAAAAGCCATTTACCGGATAAATTAATATCATTCCACTGTATGAGTTTGGGAATATTAACTTTATTTTTGAAATTGGTTTGGAATAAGATAGTCATACCTTTAGCTTGATTAGAATAAGCTATGCCTGGAACAACTAAATTCATGAGCTTATAATAAACTCTATAAACAAGGGCGAGATTTTGATTATGAGGGTTCATATCAAAACCTTTTGTCTAGATAGCAAGGGTAAGGGCTTCATGAGCACCTGGATCTGAAAGAGAGACAGAGAAATTTGGAAAACAGTTGAAGAAAGTATGGTCATTAGCAAAACTTGATTCAACCATTCCTAGTAATGAATCACTGAATCTTTTATGTCTTGTATCTTGGACTTAGAGGTTTTAGAGCAACTTGCACTAAGCCAAAATGGATATAATTATATGTTTTCTCATATTCTTTTATTTCATGGGGCTTAATTAAATAAAGATGCTGAATATTACTAGTAATGGATTCCGTGCGTTCAATAGTTTTTATTTTAGAACCTGATTTTAATTGAAAACTTCCCATTTTATAAACTTCATGTTTTTGAACAGTTGGAATTGTCCAGTCACAAATAACTTGATCTAAATCATCATAGCTAATTTCTTCACTATTTTTAATAGACATGGAAGATAAGGAATTTGATGATGAGAAAGAAGAAAGTACAAGCTTCTTAATAAGCTTAGCCATAATTTGTATTACTGAGTTATTTTAACCAAATTCACCACGAGTATCTAACGCTTTGAGGATTTACACACCAACAACACGCCTTAAAACGCCTTCACACGGCTAACAACGGCGATAACAATGGCTACCTCTGCGCTCCGGGCGGAATAAGATTAAAATTCCTCAATAATAACAAACACACAACTAAGTATTAAGACTTTTGACTCTCTTATTTCTGAATCAGCAATTCCTTAAACAACAACAGTAAAACACAACATAACAAAGATAAGTGAAGAAATACTCACAAAGCAACTTTATTGATAATAATAAAGACTGATTACAAGTGGACTTGATGACACACTCCCGGGGGCCAACTTGGCTCTGATACCAAAATGGGACGTGTATAAAAACTAATTTTCTTTTAGGAAAGAATTTAAATAATGAAATTCTTGCAGCAATTACTTGGTTATGGAATAGCATCCAAATTGCTTAGTTTTACATGGGTGAAAGTAGTAAATTGCAACCCAAAGAATCAAATCCAGACATACACCACAATTTGGCAACCCAAATCGGTGTTTCGCAAGGTGTCTAGGTAACCTCGCCATGTACAACATTGTGGTCCTAGTAAGTTTTTATGCAGAACCATATTTCTAGTTGGTGCTTAGTTGATTAGGACCATCGTGCAATAGTGTAAATTTGAAATTTACTGCATAGTGGGAAGAGATTTAAACTCACATCCGAACCCAGTCCAAAGAAATCCACACATACAACACTTGAATTGGACTTTTTCATTCTTTGCCCGAGTGCGGGTTATCTCAGATTGGATTAGGTTATGGTTGTCAACAGGGAAAATTTGGTTATAATTAAGTTTGATACTTATCCTAAATCCAAGGTCTAAGTCCACCCAAAACGGAGATGGAACGTCTAACCTCTCCCATTGAAGGCCTAAAACCAAATTACAATGAATTTCGGTGAAGACCTCCTTACCGACCTTTAATCAAATGACTATATCTATACCTTTTGTAAATGTAATACATGAGTGTACATGTACAATGCACATGCACATATATTTCCGCAGTAAACTCTTAGACCACGTGCAGTGGACTTAATTGATGACTGAGTCTGGCAGAGAAGGGCCCGAAAAATTCGGTATGGGCCTGTCAGCCATACTTGGTTCCTCGAACAAGTTCTTGTTTTGGTTGTGTTTTAGTTTTATTGTTATTTCAGCTTAATATATATATATACATACATAGAAAAACATTATTATGAATCCTTTCCTCATCTAGATGCTTACATGGCTTCCCTTATTTGTACTGGAGCATTTTTCCTTTTTATATAGTTTTTTTTATCTTTAACACATTAATATAACCAAATATGTAAGCCTCCTTCACCCTATGGTGTATGAAGGATGCATACTAATATTCATACAAATATATATAAGTATAGAAGCTCCTCTCTCAAACTCAAGCTTAAGATGGGGTAAGCTCAAGTGTATAGCCCACCTAGGTACTTACATGGAGGTGGGGATTGGAGGGGATTTAAAGGACTCCCTAGGACACTCCTTTCTATAAAAAATCAACTTTAACTGTGGTTACTATTATCTTCATCTGGGCCATAAAACTTTAATGATCAACAGTCCATTTGGATAGGTGCAAAGTCGATCCAACAATTTAGTAAATTTGAATTTGATAAAAGATTAGTGGACATGTGTAATTCAAGGGGGGTTGTATGTTTGGTCCATTTGGATGGACCAAAGGTGTGCCCCAAGGGCTTGGACTGATAGAATTTTTTATATAAACTTGAGCTTAGGAGAGGCTTGTCATGTATATATATAGAGAAATATTACTATACATCATTCTCTCACCATAGTGTGAGGGACACTTCTTTTTTTGGGCCTAACAAGGTCGAAAAAGTGTAAAGAGGTGGATGGTTTTGTCTTTTTACACATAAATACTTTTCAAAAAAGGAAGGATGCATCATCCTATGGTGAGGGATGGATGCAAACTAATATTTTCTTTATATATATAAGAATATTAGTATGCATCATTCTTACACTATAGGTGAGGAATGCTTATATGGCTTTTCTTATTTGTATTCGACCATTCTTTTTTTTTTCATATATTTTTGTCTTTTGCATATCACTATATCCACTATGGAAGTGTCTCACACCCTATGGTGAGGAATGGATGCATACTAATACTCTCTACACACACACACACATATATATACGAGAATACTACTATAAATCTGTTAGATTTTGTGGACTTAATCCATCAGTTGATGTAATAAATTGATTAATTTCTTTATTTATCAATAAAATCATGCTTTACTTTCATGAGATGAGTGTTATTTTACTAATTCATGCACATGACCAATACATATGACATAATGGTTCATGAGTTGAACCGGGTCCCATTAGTATATTAGATGTGATATATGTGCATGGATGAGATCCACACGCAGGAGATATATGTCACAAATCTTATACTTAAATAGCTTCACAACCAGTAATGAGACTGGGCATCTCATTTGATAAGGTTGCAGCACTTTGATCACTATGAAATAGTGTGATTTGTCTCGATCATCAGAATGTAAGATTCTGGATCACGGTGCTGGTACATTGGATGTATTGAAGGACCATGAGATGCACCTTATGGAATTCCGTCTCAATAATAAGGTATGCTCTCATAATTCCCTAGCAATAGGCTCTCAATCCTGAGACATTGATGAACTCAAGTTTCTATCTATTCATTTGCTTTGAGTCACCAATGAGTGAGGCCGACTGTAGGTTAACACCTCGGTGTCTTGGGTATGTGGTAGTAGAACTGTGGGAACGTTGAATGATCAAAATGGAATCTATCTCTATTATCCCCTTGTGCCAATTAATGGATTTGTCATTAGTAAGTGCGCACCCATCTCAATTAGGAGTTAATTGGATGGTACTGATGATTACTGTGATTAATTGGGTCTCAAGGATAATAAGATGTGGAACTTAGATTGGAAGAGACGGATTTATTCCAATTGATCCACGGATATTGATAGAAGGGCCTACTTGTGGTAATTGGGAAGTTTAGGGTCTTCATTGTAATTTATTCCTAAGACTGGAGTGCAATTGCATTTATATAGTGGTGTTATTTGCAATTAACTGAGGGCCTGGATTGCACATGAGATGTGGGGTCGCGGTGTTCCAGTTGGAGCCAGCTTTCTAAGGAATCCCTAGTGGTCCCCACGCTAGCCCAAGTTATTGGAAAATACTAATCCGACTCGGACTCTAGAAAGAAGGGATAAAAAAGGAGAAAGTTGCTAATTGCTTTGGAAGTAAGACTTCTATTTCAATTAGGCAAGGATGAGATTTGAAAGTTTATAAAATCTCCTTGGACGTCCAAAAGAGTCTCTCTCAAGCCCAAAACCCTTTCGTGCAAGAGTTACACGAGTTACTCTCTCCTTCTTTCTTCTAGTTCCTTGGAGTTTTGAGTTGGGATTTCTCCTGAAGATTCCACCATTCTTCTTGAGAAAAGAAATCCAATTCGGGTCATAGCGTGGAAGGCTAAGAGGTGATGAAGAAATCCATTAGAGCACTGCAGATCTCCAAAGGTATGATCTACTTCTTGCATGTCGTAAATTATTATGGATGTTTAGTGCTAGTAGAATATTTACTGTACATGGTCACGAGATTGAGGATAATGCATCCTGGATTGGGTTTTGGTCTTATGGATAGTTGATCCCTGTGTCAAATGGGTCAAAAGTTTTGAAAATCTATCCACGAGACCCGCCTACTTCCTACAATTGGTATCAGAGCTGTACCTCATCTCTAATCATGTTAGATCAGTAATCTTGTTCTAATCTTTGCATGAGATGTGAAGAGGATAGAGCAAGGGCTATGATAGGATAAGTGTTTATTGGGTTTGCTTGCTTTTGTAGTAGATACATGTTTGGAAAGTCACAAAAGGTTTTAATCATGATAGGAGGATGATAAGATGCCATTAAAAGCATACTGAGATCATTAGAGGTGACTGGGTATAACAGGAGCCGAATCTGAAAAGAACCCAAATTTCTAGGTTCGTCAGGTCGGTTAGTCAAACGGACCACTATGTCTGTAGAGGTCTGTTGGCTAACCGTAGAGACCAGATCGGCTAGCCGAACCTAGGCAGAATCATCTTGTTCTCGGTCTGAGTTGTTGTTTTTTTTTTTTTTTTTTGGGTGCTGCCCCTTGGAACCCCGCGAGCTGACCGGGCAGTTCGACCCCCGCCGGGGGCGCTGCCCCTGGACCCCCACTGCGTAGAGGATCTTGTATCGTGGTGGCAAAAATTTGGCATCTTGTTTTTCCATTATGGTTTGGCAACCTGGTTTTATGAGATGCTTTGTTGTATGCGATACTAACTTGCAAGTGATAATGTCCTCTCCATATGGCCCACATGTTTTTCTTTCCTTTTAATTATTGGTTTATTTGTGGCTAAGTGTAAAGGGCATCATGGTCTCCTTGGTTTCCCGTGAAAGGGCAAGGCATGGTGAATTTCCCTATAGCCCTTTTATTTCCATGTTTAGACTACCATGTAAGTCTCATTATAGAGACATAGGAATTTATGTATTTTTAAAATTTGTAAATTCTGGAGATGTCCAAAACAAAGAAGGAAAGAGAAGCTGAACTCCTAATTAAAGAGTTTGAAGATTATCAAAAGGTGTTTTGGAGATGCCCAAAGAGTTTGAGGAATCCCAAAGTTTTGGAAAGTCTAGAAGTCCAAGAAGTCTTTTCCGCCTGGGTCATGTGGAGGAGAGGACTAGTCTTTTGTTATAGCACTTTCTATTTATGGATGAATGCTTATTTTAGAGTATTTCCATATCTGAACCAAACATAGCAAATTCCAAAATTGGTCAAATAAAATTAATTTTTGGAAAGAGTTCTAATTAGAGTTGGTGGGCCCATGAGATGGATCTATTGGTAACACTAATTTTAAAAACTGGACTTTCCTTAAAATAACTTGACTTGGAACCAATCATTGGTCTTATCATGAGATGAATATATACCTATATTTAATAGACCCATACACCTATAAGGAAATCCTCAACTCTAAACTATTAAGTGGGAGCGGGGCATTTCTATATATATATAAATCCCCATGGTTTTCCACCATAGGTCCATTGTAAGGAAAGTATTAGCCTCGCACCATTTTGAGAATGGCCATTCCCCACGGAGGGCTTGTATTTATCTGGATACTGGATATGGATCTCCCATGGATAGTGTTGATGAGACGAGGTAGGAGCCCACTCCCCAAGGAGGAGATGCCCACAACGGTTGTCATGCAATGCTAGTTGGTGGGTCACACTTAACTAAAATAATGATGTAGTATCCCCAAGGATTTGCCTCATGTATTTTAGAAACCGAAGCTAATCAGGAGTCATACATTATTTGGTATGAGATGCCTAGATTGTAATGAATGAAGGGGATCATGGATAGTTAGTCTTAATCCCAATTTTGACCAACTTTGATCCGCACCAGTCTAGGAGGTATTTGCACTCCCCAAGGAGGCATACCCCGCAGGATTGGGATTCCGATGTATTCTGAATTTTTGTGGTTATGAGGATTCCCACATAAATTTGGTAGAATACTAAATCCTAATGTCATTTAAATTCATTAATTGAATGTATGGTTATGTGCTACAGTATTACAAGCATGAATTCGAATACTTTCAATCCACTTGCGACCATCCTCAACCAGAATAAGTTGGTGGGATCTAACTATGTAGACTGGAAACGGAATCTGGATATTGTCCTGATAGCTTCAGGATATAAATATGTCCTTACCAAAAACCCCCTTGAAGAGCCTGGCCCAGATGCATCAGAAGCAGAAAAGGACCTTTACACCAAATGGGCCAAAGACGATGAGATGGCCGGATGTTACATTCTGGCATCCATGTCTAGTGTGCTGCAACATCAACATCAATCTTATAAGACTGCATATGATATGATATCGAATTTAAAGGAGATGTTTGCAGAACAAGGCAGACCTGCTAGGCAAGCAGCCATGAGGGTGCTCATTAGCACCAAGATGGCTAAAGGTACATCAGTACAGGAACACATGTTGAAGATGATGGACTCATTAAATGAGTTAGATGTACTGGGAGCTGCGATTGATGCAGAATCGCAGATTGACATAATCCTTGAGTCACTACCAGAGTCATTCAATAATTTCAAGGTCAATTATAATATGAATAAAATGAATCTGACTCTGGTTGAGCTATCTAGTCAGCTGGTAGCAACTGAAGGGATTATGAAGAAAAAACCAACTGCCTTAATGACAGAAAAGTCAGATGCCAAGTCCAAGCCGAAAGGCAAAGGGCGGAAAGGCAAAAAGAAATCAGTTCCAAAAGGTCCTAAGGTGGAGAATGGTCCAACTGGTGGCGTGGCTAAAGCTAAGGGTTCAGGGATAAAAGGAAAGTGTTTCCATTGTGGTAAGACAGGACATTGGAAGAGGAATTGTCCAGAATATCTGTCTAAGAAAAAGACCCCAGGTATGATTGAGTCACTTATATCTGAAGTTAGTTTTGCAACTGGTACTTCAGAATCCTGGTGTGTGGATTCTGGGGCAACTAATCACATATGTAATACGTTGCAGGGGTTCAGGGAAACCAAGAGGCTAAGTGATGGAGAAATCATTGTCAACCTAGGATCTGACGCTAAGGCGGAGGCTGTTTCAGTGGGAGTCATTACTTTATGTTTTTCAAATAATAAATTGGTTTTGTCAGAAACATTATATGTACCGTCTTTAAGGCGGAATTTAATTTCAGTTTCTAGTTTGGTGAATAAAGGTTATTCTATTACTTTTGGTACTGAAGTTGTCATAAAGAGGAATGGTACTTTCATATGTTCTGGCAAGGTAACCAATGGACTTTATTTGTTAACTCCCACGATGTATGAGATACATGATACTGAAACAATTAATAGATCATCATTAAAGAGAAAGTCACCTTCATCTAATCCAACAAAACTTTGGCACCTAAGGCTAGGTCATATAAACCTTAACAGGATTGAGAGGCTAGTGAAAGATGGTATCTTACCTTCATTGGTGGTAAAACCAATGCCTATCTGTGAGTCCTGTTTGGAAGGTAAAATGACCAAAAGACCCTTTTCAGCTAAGGGTAATATGGCCAAAGATTTATTGGAATTAGTGCATACTGATGTCTGCGGACCCATTAATGTCAGGGTCAGAGGAGAATATGAGTACTTCATCACTTTCACAGATGATTGCTCAAGATATGGTTACATATACCTTATGCACCGCAAGTCCGAAGCTTTTGAAAAGTTCAAAGATTTCGAGCGGAAGCGGAAATGCAATTAGGTAAGAATATCAAGACTCTTCGATCAGATCGAGGAGGGGAATATCTCTTTACTGATTTTATGGGTTACTTATCAGAAAATGGGATTCTATCCCAGTTGTCTGCTCCTAGTATGCCTCAACAGAATGGAGTAGCAGAAAGAAGGAACCGAACTCTTTTAGATATGATTAGGTCTATACTGAGTTTCTCAAGATTACTTATATCGTTTTGGGGATACGCTTTGGATACTGCAATGTACATACTAAACCTTGTACCATCTAAGTCTATACCTAAGACTCCCCGGAAATTGTGGTCTGGGCGAAAGCCTAGTCTACAACATTTACACATTTGGGGTTGTCCAGCACACGTGCTCAAGGTTAAGACGGATAAGTTGGAAGCGAAGTCGGAAGTATGCACATTTGTAGGATATCCTAAAGGAACTAAAGGTTGGTTATTCTATAATCCCAGAGAGCAGAAAGTGCTGGTCAGCACCAATGCGGTTTTTCTGGAGGAAGATTATATGATGGACCGGAAATTTTTAGAAAAGGTGATCTTGGAAGAGATTCTGGAGCAATCAATTCCAAATCCAAGTATGACTGGACTTGAGGAAGAACCGCCCTTATCAGACCCAGTAGTTACACCAGTACTTCGTCGTAGTGGGAGGATTATCAGACCCCCTGACAGGTTCTCATTCTTGGGAGAGTCTTATGAAGCAATCCCAAAAGAGCCGGAACAAGATCCCTCTAACTATGATGAAGCAATCAATGACTTAGACTCGGGACGCTGGCAAGATGCTATGAAAAAGAGGACCAGATGGAACAGTGGAGACCTATAAGGCTAGGCTTGTTGTGAAAGGATATACGCAGAAAGAGGGGATCGATTATGAAGAAACCTTCTCGCCAGTAACCATGCTCAAATCCATCCGGATACTCTTATCCATTGCGGCTCATCTCGATTACGAGATTTGGCAAATAGATGTCAAGATGGCTTTTCTCAACGGCCATCTTGAGGAAGACATCTATATGGTGTAGCCAGACGGTTTTGTAGCTAAAAACCAGGAGCAAAAAGTTTGCAAGCTGCAGAAGTCTATTTATGGACTGAAGCAGGCATCCCGAAGCTGGAATATCCGTTTTGACCAGGCAATCAAGTCATTTGGTTTTTGTCAAAATCCGGATGAGTCATGTGTGTACATGAAAAGTGAAGGTGACAGGGTAGTTTTTCTGGTTTTATATGTCGATGACATCCTTCTCCTCGGGAAAGACATAGGAATGTTGTCAACGGTAAAAGTTTGGTTAGCCAAGACTTTTGATATGAAGGACTTGGGAGAAGCTAGTTACATCCTAGGGATCAAACTCTATCGAGACCGGAAAAATAGGATGATTGGCTTATCCCAAGCTGCATACATAGATAAGGTGCTAGTACGGTTTACAATGCAAGACTCCAAGAAGGGTATCACACCTTTCAGGCATGGAGTGCACCTTTCCAAGGATCAGTGTCCTAAGACACCCGAGGAAAAGGAGCAAATGAGGTCGATACCATACGCTTCGGCTGTTGGTAGCCTCATGTATGCTATGTTATGTACTAGACCAGATATCAATTATGTAGTGGGCCTAGTCAGCAGATATCAATCTAATCCAGGACCTGAACATTGGACTGCTGTAAAATGTATTCTCAAATACTTGAGAAGGACTAGAGATTACATGTTGATTTATAGCAGTGATGAGTTGATTCCAGTCGGATACACAGATTCTGACTTTATGTCAGATAAGGATTCTAGGAAATCCACCTCTGGTTATGTATTTATGCTTGGAGGCGGAGCTATCAGCTGGAGGAGTATAAAACAAGAATGTGCTGCTGATTCAACCTCGGAAGCTGAATATGTAGCAGCTTGTGAAGCAGCTAAGGCAGCAGTATGGCTTAAAAGATTCCTTTTGGAACTTGGGGTGGTACCTTTGGTACGACAGCCACTCACAGTTTACTGTGACAGCAGCGGGGCAATCGCTCAGTCAAAGGAACCCAAAAGCCATAAAAGCCAAAAGCATGTACAGAGAAAGTATCACTTAGTCAGAGAGATTGTGCAGAGACGTGATATTGCTATTACCAAGATAGCCTCTGTGGACAATTTGGCAGATCCCTTTACTAAGCCTTTGACTACCAAAGTCTTTGAGCAGCATGTAGAAGGGATGGGCATGAGATGCAACCCTGACTGGCATTGAGCCCAAGTGGGAGATTGTTAGATTTTGTGGACTCAATCCATCAGTTGATGTAATAAATTGATTAATTTATTTATTTATCAATAAAATCATGCTTTACTTTCATGAGATGAGTGTTATTTTACTAATTCATGCACATGACCAATACATATGACATAATGGCTCATGAGTTGAACCGGATCCCATTAGTATATTAGATGTGATATATGTGCATGGATGAGATCCACACGCAGGAGATATATGTCACAAATCTTATACTTAAATAGCTTCACAACCAGTAATGAGACTGGGCATCTCATTTGATAAGGTTGCAGCACTTTGATCACTATGAAATAGTGTGATTTGTCTCGATCATCAGAATGTAAGATTCTGGATCACGGTGCTGGTACATTGGATGTATTGAAGGACCATGAGATGCACCTTATGGAATTCCGTCTCAATAATAAGGTATGCTCTCATAATTCCCTAGCAATAGGCTCTCAATCCTAAGACATTGATGAACTCAAGTTTCTATCTATTCATTTGCTTTGAGTCACCAATGAGTGAGGCCGACTGTAGGTTAACACCTCGGTGTCTTGGGTATGTGGTAGTAGAACTGTGGGAACGTTGAATGATCAAAATGGAATCTATCTCTATTATCCCCTTGTGCCAATTAATGGATTTGTCATTAGTAAGTGCGCACCCATCTCAATTAAGAGTTAATTGGATCGTACTGATGATTACTGTGATTAATTGGGGCTCAAGGATAATAAGATGTGGAACTTAGATTGGAAGAGACGGATTTATTCCAATTGATCCACGGATATTGATAGAGGGGCCTACTTGTGGTAATTGGGAAGTTTAGGGTCTTCATTGTAATTTATTCCTAAGACTGGAGTGCAATTGCATTTATATAGTGGTGTTATTTGTAATTAACTGAGGGCCCGGATTGCACATGAGATGTGAGGTCGCGGTGTTCCAGTTGGAGCCAGCTTTCTAAGGAATCCCTAGTGGTCCCCACGCTAGCCCAAGTTATTGGAAAATACTAATCCAACTCGAACTCTAGAAAGAAGGGATAAGAAAGGAGAAAGTTGCTAATTGCTTTGGAAGTAAGACTTCTATTTCAATTAGGAAAGGACGAGATTTGAAAGTTTATAAAATCTCCTTGGACGTCCAGAAGAGTCTCTCTCAAGCCCAAAACCCTTTCGTGCAAGAGTTGCACGAGTTACTCTCTCCTTCCTTCTTCTAGTTCCTTGGAGTTTTGAGTTGGGATTTCTCCTGAAGATTCCACCATTCTTCTTGAGAAAAGAAATCCAATTCGGGTCATAGCGTGGAAGGCTAAGAGGTGATGAAGAAATCCATTAGAGCACTGCAGATCTCCAAAGGTATGATCTACTTCTTGCATGTCGTAAATTATTATGGATGTTTAGTGCTAGTAGAATATTTACTGTACATGGTCACGAGATTGAGGATAATGCATCCTGGATTGGGTTTTGGTCTTATGGATAGTTGATCCCTGTGTCAAGTGGGTCAAAAGTTTTGAAAACCTATCCACGAGACCCACCTACTTCCTACAGAATCCTTTCCTCACATGTGGTGAGAGACGTATATTTCGAAAGATTCATGCACAAAAGAGGAAAAGTCATTTATGATATTATGAAAAGGAAGAATCTTCATGTATAAAGAGGAAAAGCTACGTCATTATTCCTTACCACACGCTAAGGGAATGATATATATCTATAGGCTCTGATTCTGTGTAAACTATTCTCACGCATTTACCATGAGAACTTTTTATAGGTCCCAATTGGAGATGAAACCAGGGGTGGAGATGGGACCAAGGGGATGAAAGTATCTATGTGAACCACTCCAAATATCAAGTTTGGCTCCATCACATGTCTCTTACCCTTTCATCCGTGGCCCATAAAATCTAATCTATTCAGATTGGGGAACAATCAATTCAACTGTCTAGTAAATTCAAATTTGACAGAAACTTAGGGCATGTGACTATCGCGGGAGGGTGGGTTTCTATGTATTGCAAGGTTTGGATTTGGTGATAGATAAGCTCCACCTAGAGTTTTCACAAAAAAATGGTAAGAACTAGTTCTTATAGAATCATTTTTCATATATATATATATAGAAAATATTTATGTACATATGTCCCTCACCATTTTGGTGAGAAGCACTCCTTTTTTAAAAAGTATTAATGTACAAAAGGACAAAAGCATCACATCGCACACACTTTTTCACTTTGATAAGTCTAAAAAAGGAAGTGTCCTTCACCATTTCATATATATATATATATTTATATATGAGGATTTTACCTAAAAAATCATCTAAGCCAAACTATAAAACTCACCATAGAACTAGTTCATTTTTTTCATCTAATTGATAAGTAGCGATATTGCCGCAAGTTTTTTAAACCAGCAGTGAAATCGTTGCTCCCATATTTTCATTTAAATAGAAGAAATTTCTATTTCTTTTTTTTTTTTTTTGAAAGAGTGTTATTTAAAAAAAATCTAAAAAAAAAAACGTTACGTTCTGTATCCTTTTTTTTTTTCAATGGCTATAAATGTATGCAATATATTATACATTACATTTACAGATAAATGAGCGTGTGGAGAGCCCAAACCTTTGAATTGACCAAAATTTCACTTGAGTTCCAAAATTCAGGCTCGTGCCGTACATCAATGCATATAAAGCCAAACTAACAGCATCTGAAATCTAAAAACAACACATGCGTCCATACGTTCCCATGACAGTGCACCTGATTCCAATGTTCGAATTCAATAATTTGGTCAAAATTAGGGACCTTAACTGAACATCTAAGTTAAAAGGACTGACTTTGACCTAAAGTTAAAAGGCCAAGGTTGATGAAGTTGGCACTTGGTGATACTGCCACTTGTATGACATGCCCTGTAAGGTTTTGAGTATTTGCATATCCATTGGACAAAATTTGAAAAAAATGATTTGTAATTTATTTTCTTTTAAATTGTACCGTTGCATGCTTCACCGGATCACATATATGAAGGTATTTGGATTAAAATTATCATATCTCCAAAAATATATGTTGGATCATAACAGGCTATTTACTATTGGAAAGCTCGTTTCAAGTAGATATTCATGGAGCCTAAGATTGCATAAATCGAAGCTAAAACGAAAAAGTTATAGCCTATCAGAAGTTTGCAGAATTTTATTGTCTATATTTATGAAAATGTCATCCATTCGAACGTAACAAATATAGGTTAGAATGCACAAGACAGAATTCATTTTTTAGGCTGTTTTTTCTGCTCAGAGTAATTGGCTGAGAGGGCGAATGTTCGAACGTCCCTTTGTGCGTTCAAACACCCATGAAGCTCGCAAATTTAAGTATTTAAAGCGAAATTCCTCAAAGGAAACCTAAGGCACAAAAGCTAGAGGAGACCTGGGATTCAAAGTGTTGAAAAAGAGGTTTTCACACTATGCAAATCACCTCTCACCCTATTCTATTCATAGAAAATTAATAGGAGAGATTCTTCAACATCCCTAGAGCATCTTGAAAGAAATATGTGTTAAAGTTACTACTCTAGCTAGTTCTTAAATCTTCTATCTCCTAGTAGATTCATCTTGAAGAGACGTTCAAGGCGGTGTAGATCAAGCACGGTTAAGGTGTACGGCCAGTTGCTAGCAAGATCATTACAGTCCATAGGTTGAGTCACCAACTGAGGATGGTTTTATGAGATCTTTGTAACATTTATTCTATATAGTGCTTGATTTGATCTCAGTCTAAGAGAAAGGGCCCTTGGTTTTTCCCAAGTAGAGTTTTCCACGTAAAAAATTGTACCTCTTCTTTTTGTGGTTTGATTTATTGATTGATTGTTACAATTGCTGAATTAATTAGATCTATCGAAATATAAAAAGGAATCTAATTAAGGGACCTTAACCCAATCAAGGGTTTAAATCTCAGTTTTTCACCGGCTCAAAGCGGCAATGTATAATGCTTAGCAACGACATAGATACAGTGAATTTTACATATAAAAAGTAAAATATCAAATACAATACAACATTATACTATACTCATTTTAATGTATCCATGCATGATGGGGACATGAGTTCTCTAATAAAAGTTTGACATCGGATCTTTTGAGTGTCTCACAGACTAGTGCTCTGCCATGAGACTCACCTTTTGAGAATAAAAACTCTTACCCCTCTTTTACCCTACCATCTCCTAAACAAATAGGCCCTCTTAGTAATATAAGGCAAATGTTTTAGAAAATAAAATAGTTTCTAAATAGTAGAATGTTCAAACATTGAAATAATACTAAGTTTCAATTAGGAATAAACTCGCATTTGCTTTATAATTTAAAAATTCTATAGTAATTTTAATTAAATTCTTTTGACAATTTCACTTCTTATAATGTTTTAATAATATCACAATATTTTAAGAAATTGTCATTTCTCAATGATACTACTATATTTTCAAAAGGAGCTGCCGGTATTTGCAAATTGACATGTGCAAGAGAGCAATATTGTCACAAATATTTTCAAAATTTTGAAAATATTGTGGTGTTACAATAAAAAGAAAAAATTTAGTAACATCACAATATGCTAACTATTGCAAACCAAATGAAGATGTATAGTGTTTTTATCTTGGTAATCCGGCTGAGGGGCTGGGATCTTGATAGAAACACCAACACGACATCAACACCAACTACACATGCAAGGTAATAGGGATTTACACATGTGAGAGACACAGACAACTTATACATGCGAGATATGGGATCATACACATGTGAGGGACATACACACAACTCACACATGTGGGATAATTAGACCGGACACATGTGAGAGATACTCACAACTCTTACATGCAAGGTAATGAGTACTTGATACTCACAACTCTTACATGCAAGGTAATGAGTACTTGCATGTGTGAGAAAACAGAATAAAACTCACACATGTGAGGTGATAAAACTCACATATGCAAAAATAGGATGTCGACATTTGCAAATTGACATGTGCAAGAGAGCAATATTGTCACAAATATTTTCAATTTTAAAAATGTTGTGATGTTATAGTAAAAGCTAAAATGTAAAAGCATCACAATATGCTAACTATTGCAAAACAAATGAAGATATGTAGTTTTTTTTTTTTTTGGCAATCCTACTAAGGGGTTGGGATCTAAATAGAAATACCAACATGACACCAACACCAACTCACACACGTGGGTAATAGGGATTTGCACATGTGAGAGACGCAGACAACTTACACATGCGGGATATGGGACCACATACATGTGAGGGACATACACACAACTCATACATGCAAAATAACGAGACCACACATATTAGAGAGACACGTACAACTTATATATGTAAGGTAATGGGGACTCGCATATGTGAAAAGATACAACAAAACTCACACATGTAAGATGATAAAACTTACATATGCAAAAAAAGGGCTACCAACATTTTCAAATTGACATGTGCGAGATAGCAATATTGTCACAAATATTTTCAATTTTGAAAATATTGTGATGTTATAGTAAAAGCTAAAATGTAAGAACATCACAATATGCAAACTATTGCAATACAAATGATGTATATATATATATATATATATATTTTTGTAATCTAGTTGAGGGTTTGGGATTTGAATAGAAACATCAACATGACACCAACAACAATTCACATATGCGAGGTAATGTGGATTCGCACATGTGAGAGATACAGACAACTCACACATGCGGGATATAGGTCCACACACATGTGAGAAAAAAAAACATTACTTACACATGTGGGATAATGAGACCACATACAACTCATACATACGAGGTAACGAGGACTCATATATGTAAGAAAAAAAAACACAACTAAACTCACACATATAAGGTGATAAAACTCACATATACAAAAAGAGAGAAGTGTGGTAAGAACTAACACTCTCTACCACTATGAAAAGAGTTATTCTTAATGAAGATGTTTGGTTAGAATTAGAATTTAACCCACATTGGAGTTTATGGAGTAGCACAACGTATGAGTTTACTCCAACATATTATTTGAAACTACCCCAAATTTGTTCGATTCACATATGTGTGGATCTAATGGGGGATTAGTTATGTTAGGTCAAAGATCTCATAGATACCTACATTATTAAAAAAGTTTATTTTTTTCAAAATCTTATTTCTATCTAAGAACTTTATCATCCAAAATCAATTTATTTTTAAACCTCATGGATACCTACATTATTAAAAAGTCTGATTGTTCAATATCTTATTTCTATCTTAGAGCTTTTATCATCTAAAATCAAATTATTTTCTGCAACATTCTCCGAATCTTACTCCTAGTCAAACCTCTATTATCCCAAAATTTTTTCCAAACAATAATATCTAAAACTGATAAGCATGACACAGGCTAAGGATAAGAACGAAAACATTATCCAGCTGTGCAAATCAGAGCCAATTGAGTGCCGGGCACTTCACAGAAATGGTCATGGCAGTCTCTCTGTCTTGTATAGTGCCCACTTCAATTATTTCAGTGTCTTTTTTGTTTGTATCCTTACTTTTCTCCACTCCAACGCAGGTGGGTGGGAAACTTTTGCTTCTTTCGTCCTTTCTTCTTTTGTATTCCAAATGTTTTTGACTTGCTTACTGACATTTGTAGATCAGTTATAATGTGTAAGAAAGGATAAAATCTGGCTGATGCCAAGTAAGGATAAAATCTTGCTGATGCCATCAGTAGGTCAAATTTGGCAATCTAGACTTTTTTGCAAAGTTGTTGACAATTTACATATTTTGACAATTGTAAATCACTAGAAATTTGATTAGTGGAAGTTTTTCTTATTTAGGATTTTTTAATTCTGATTCCATAGGGTTTAAAATTCTTCATTTTTTGGGAATTTACATATAATATCAATGTTCTCTGCTATGGAGTCTGCCACTATGTATTAATATCAATGTGAAATTCTCAGAGAAAATTCCTTTATCCGTAGGGAGTGAGGAAGTCTCAAATTTGAGGATCCCCATTGGATACCAAACGTTGCCCTATTGTTTACGATTCATGAGGAAAATAATGTGCAAGTGTAGAAATTGTCACAAAAGTTGTTATTGGATACATTATCATTACAACAAATTGCATAGATATATCGATGGGTGTTTTCGTAAAATGGGAAGATGTGTGTTAAATACTAGATAGATTGATTTATATTAACTAATTTATGTTAATGAAATGGAAAGTTTTAGAAAAATTATAATAAACTATTTTAGATTTCCTTCTTTTCATTCATTCCATTGATATTATGATTTTCTCGAGATGTTTTATTTATTTATTTTGACAATAGTTTGAAATTTTAGTAAGGACCGGTATGGTGCATCGCCTTCATAAATGCACAGTAGGCCCCACCTTTTCAAAACCTGAACCAATTTACTTTCTTGGTAAAGAAACCCAAACCAGTTACTAGCCCTATGACTCACTGGATTCATTGTTAATGTAGTGGGTCAATTGTTTTATTGATCGACTTTGTCAATTGATTTTAGCCACCTCCAAAAGGTCTATTAGGATGATAGATCGATTCTTCTCTGATAAGAGAGGAGTAATCAACAACTGACGACCTTATATGATGGGCGTTGGGAACCCAATCCATGTCCTGATTGGTTTATGATGTTTGTTATATTCAAATCAATGACAATGAATGACAATGAAGCCTTTCCAACACAGATTATTCCATGTGGAATAAAAATCCAGGGCTGAATCCTAGATTTTTTCGGAACAGGTCGACTGGGACTTGTTTTGCCGTCAGGAGTTGTGAGCCCACGTGGGCCATCTGATGGATGATCCATTCCATGGATCCAAACCTAGATCCATGGGTGACCACAACTACGTTGGACTCTAGAGGATGGGGCCATGGATGTCCCTCCATCTGATATGTTGTGCAAGCAGGGGCGTGAGGCAGACGATGATAGAAAAAGGGTTCTATTGTTGACGATGAGTATACCTTAGGGATTTCAATCCTGTGAGATATATATTAAGTTGGGAAATTATAAAAAGGCCCTTCTGTTATTATTGGAATTACATGAGAACCCTTCCACAATATTATTAATTAATGTGTAAGGGGTAAAGTTTACTTTTAAGGGTACTTGACGATACAGAAGACCGCTTTCTTGGATAAATTAGGCTATGTCCCATGAAATTTATAGAATGTAATAAAAACGGATGGCAATAATATATATATATATCTATATTTATCTATATTGATAAATAAAGGGTAACAATTGTATGGTCTTAATATATGAGGCACAGGTATGTAGTAAATATTAAATAGGAAAATATTCTAATTTATAAATTATGTTGTGCCTGATTTTAGTGGAATGACCATGCTCTGAACTACTAGCACAGTATGAATTGGTTATGGTTGTGAGATTGATGAACCACTGAATTTGATTTAAAATTGTTTATACTGTCTAGTAATGTAACTGATAGGACATTGAGGTCCTGAAGTAGTGGGTCCATGGGACGCCGGATAAGGAGATGTATGAGTAGCATCTCAAAAGGGGGATATATCAAGATGTACAATGATGTGTATAGCGTGCAAGGATGTAATTCAGTAATGTGTCATGGAGTGAGATTCATTCGTTGATTGAATTATTTATTATTTACTAAGATTCTATTTTCTCATGGTATCGTTATGTTAATAATGCTTGTATGTAGGGTAAGAATTCATTCACCAGTTCATATTGATGTTGGGTTGTCCCTTTCAGGTAACATAGTTGTGGGTGGACCGAAGTCTAGCGAAGAGCAGCCCGTAGTGTTTGGCATGCGTGGCTGAGGAGAGCGAAACATCCATATTCCGTAGTTTAGGGAGATTTTAGTCTTGGACATTTAATTATTATTTGATGGAATTTTATTTTGGAATTTTAGACATTGAAAATTCTATTAGTTTATAAATGATGCTTATGCCTTATGTGCTTATTTGATTTATGTGTATGAATTGTATGCCAATGTGTTATAAATTCCGACAGGGCCCCGGAATTTGGGTCGTGACAGAGGCGTTCCAAGATTAGTAATTAGTTATAAACTATTTAACCACGCTTTACAGTGGTTTAGATATCATTTACCTAATAAAAAGGATTTGTTTAGCTAGGTTTAATGAAGCAGTTATATTCTCAAGATTTGACCTCAAATTAGGTAATTGGAAAATTCAGATTAAAGAATCTAATAAGTATAGGACCATATTTGCTGTTCCCTTTGGAAAGCATGAGTGGAATGCTATACCTCTCTCGATTAAAAAAAATGCCCCATTTGAATTTCAGAAAATCATGAATGATGTTTTTACTCCTTATACTGATTTCACTTCTATTTACATTGATGATATCTTAGTATTTTCTCAATCTTTAGATCAACATTTTAGACATCTTAAAGTATTTATTAATATTATTGCAAGAAATGGTCTTGTGGTGTTAGCTGAAAAGATGAAGCTGTGTCAACTTAAAATAAGATTTTTAGGACATGACATTGAAAATGGGACCATTATTCATATTGATAGATCAATTGAATTTGCATCTAAATTTCTAGATGAAATCAAAGATAAAAAACAATTGGAAAGAGTTTCTAGGAAATCTTAACTATGTGGCAGACTTCCACAAAGGTTTCGCTCAAGATGGTGCATGTCTTTATCAACGCTTAAAAAAGCAACCTTCTACGCGGAATGATGACCATGCTAGTGCAGTAAGGAAAATGAAACTTAAAGTAAAGCAGATTCCATGTTTATCACTTGCATATCTTACATGGTTTAAGATTGTTGAAATAGATGCCTCGTAGGTGATGGTGGAATTCTTAAGCAACAACGTCCTCGCAGTAAGAACGAGGAGTTAGTCGGTTATACTTCTCGTGTATGAAAAAATACTCAAAAAGAATTATTCCACAATCAAAGAAGAAGTTTTAGCTATTGTTAAATGTATTCCTAAATTTTAAGATGATTTGCGTAATCAGCAATTTCTTTTAAGAAAAGATTGCCAAGCGGCAAAAGAAGTCCTTGAAAATGATGTTAAAATTTTGGTTTCAAAACCAATTTTTACAAGATGGCAAGCTATTCTGTCTCGTTTTTTTATTTTACTATTGAATTATTTTTTTATTTTTTTTATTAAAATGGCTTTTGGACTTATTGACTTTAATCTACTCTACTTTAATCTACATCACAAACAAATACCCCTAAGAAATAATGATTTCTTCTACCAAACAAAATGCCTAATAATTGCCCAAGACAAAAATAAATCACGTGGACTTAAAACATTTTAAAGTCGGCAATAAAAAAGGGACCACCAAGGCATAATAATTTCTGCTGCCAAACAAAAGGAGTAATAATTGCTGTAGACAGGCAAGAATCAGGTAGACTTAAAACATTTTGAAGTCAATGGACTCGATGCCGTGTGAAGTCCGCTCTCCCCTCTATATCAAAGCGCGTGAATGTTTGGGAGACGGGCAGAGTGTATTCTAGTTTCTAGGTTATCTTGTTTCTGTCTCTTGAAAACTCTCTGTTGTAAGTTTTATTTTAAAATATTAGTGTGTGCTTAAAGCAGCAGCATTGAAGATTCCGGAGTGGATCTCTATTGTAAGTATTTTAGTTTTTATGTAACTATGATATGAATAGTTTTGCTTATTATTAGTTATTATTGTGTATAATATTGTTTGTCTAAGTGATTGTGGTTTCTGTCGTTCTGGTCTCCTCGGTCTGATTTTGGGATCAGAGATGGTTTAATTACCACGTCTCTCGATCTGTAGTGTGAAAAACATTCTAATTTTATATATAATTTTTATTGCAAGTGAAGCAGAATAGCCGTCCGCTTACCACTTCTTTTTCGTGAACAATTAAGGAAGAGAGAAAATGGCGCCATTGCCAAGGTTTGTGGTGCTCAAATCAAAGTACAACGACAAATACTTGTGCTGCGACAAAGATGGAGGTATGCAAGTGCGCGGGCTTCTCCGATTCTTCGGAGAGGAGGTTGTGAGCCCGTACGCAAAGTACGCAGTAGAGATGGCGAAATGTGGGAAGGGACTAGTGCACATAAGATGCTGTTACAACAATAGATACTGGGTAAGGCGGTCGCAAAAGGACAGGTGGATTGTTGCAGGGGCTAAAGAACCAGAGGAAGACCAATCCAAATGGTCATGTACATTGTTCAAGCCCATCTACGTAGATCGTGCCGGTACAGTTGTCCGATTTCGCCACGTCGGGCGTGGCCGCTATGCATGTTTATGGAGTGCTAATCCTCCGTTTAAGTCCTGCTTATCTGCAGAATCAGCAGATGTTGACAAGAAGAGTTCGCGTGATGTTTTCACAGTCATCGATTGGGAATCACTGTTGATACTGCCCAAACATGTTGCGTTCAAGGGCGATAATGGCAAGTACCTCCGCTGCCGCTCGATCGAGGGACACCCATATCAACAGTTCGCTTCCAGTGACATTGGAGATTCAACAGTGGGAAATGAGGTCTTCACCACTCGCAATGGAAGCGTCCGCATAAAGTCCGATTCCTCCGGCAAATTCTGGAGACGTAGCCATAACTGGATCTGGGCTGACTCAGATGACTCCACCAGCAACAACTCCGACACGTTGTTTTGGCCTGTCAAAGTTGGCAACAATGTCATCGCTCTCCGCAACTTGGGTAACGATAAATTTTGCAAGAGACAAACCACTGAGAGCAAGAGAGACTGTCTTAATGCTGGCGTCCCCGCCATTGTAAAAGAGGCACGCCTCCGGGTGGAAGAGCATGTGTTATCAAGGAACATCTATAATGTAAAATTTCGCCTCATGGATGCCAGGATCTACGACCGGGAGGTCCTCACGATGGACACTGGAGAGGCCGTTAACAGGACCAATGAACGCAACAGTATGGAGGTGAAGCTCTCATGTACAAAGACTAAGAGCAGAATTTGGAATAGCAGTGTTTCATTGAAGTTAGGCGTCAAAACCATCATCCAAGCCGGCATTCCACTCATCGCAGCGGGAAAGATTGACATTTCGGCTGAGTTTAATGGAGAATACCAGTGGGGAAAAACTGAGACAGAGACAACTGTAGTGGAGACTGTGCACAAGGTTAATGTGCCGCCAATGACTAGGGTGAAGGTGAGTTTGCTAGCGACAAAGGGTTCTTGCGACGTTCCCTTCTCCTACTGTCAGCGCGACACTCTTTTTAATGGGAAGCAGAGTACCGTCGACGTGGACGATGGCATTTACAGTGGCATCAATTGCTTTAACTTCAGGTTCGAGACAAAAAGTACCGCTATTAAAAATGAAATCCCAAGAAAATAAAATTGATGTTTGGGGGTAGCATCTTTGGAGACCCCACGAGGCTCCACTGTGTTTGAAATAAAATAAAAATGTAATGTGTGTGCCTATAAAGGGATTGAGGACCCTTGGTGTTCCTCAGAGTGTTTTAGAGTGTGAGAGTTGAGTCTGACTGCAAAATTGGTATCAGAGCCATAAGCGTTCCGATCCCCTTCTCCTGTAAGCAGTCTAGCTTTCTATCTTTTGTAATTAGTTTTTAGCAATAAATATTTGTGTTATTTGTGTGTTCTGTTCTCTCTGTTTCTTTCTTCTGCAATTTTGTTTATTTAGTTACTTCATAATTTTCATTCTAATATAGAGGACCGAGGCCCCCTTAGTCGCGTTGCCTCATTCCGATTTAGCCTCAGATTCGGCGTTTAAAGGGTTGGTATAAACCGTTGACTAGCCACTCAGTCATTAGATTGTGAAATTATTAGGTAAAAAATAAATGAAAAAGCTTAAGAAATTATCTAACTCTTCTTCTTCTTCTACTTCCCATAATAATTTGTATCAAATAGCTCGGCCATCTTCTTCTCATAAAATTTCCAATACATCATCTGTTTTTCAAGAAACTTTCATAGGGCGTAATGAACTTGAATCAAGTTTACAACATTGGAGTTTTTCTCATTTAAATATTAAAGAAATATATAATACTCCTAAAGCATCTGTTTATAAGGAAAATTATTATATACATAGTATGGAAGAAACTCTTTCTGTGTCTACATCAGAAGAATGTATCCCTTTGATCCCCGTTGCTTTCATACATAAAATTCAAAAGGAATTTCCTTATCTACACACAGGATTTGTCCGGGTTGCCATAATTCCTCTATCTAGAACAGGAATCAATGCTTCTGTTCGTGCCTCTTTGGCAGACAGAAGATTCAGTAAATATAGAGAGATGCCACTCTTGGTATCGTTCAAGGTAGTTTTCATTCTAACCAGTATGGTTCATTTGCTTTCCTAATTTTACCATAGATACGCATGATCCTTATGCCCCTCATGCTGTTCCTCTATTCATTCAAATTACAGGATATGATACAGTTCCGGGAATAAAAAATATTAGTGATATATATCGATTATGTCTAAAAGCCATGACTTCTATACTTCCTGTTATTGCTCATTTTGATAAAATTAAAGATCTAAAAACAAATTCAGTGTTGTTTATCACCAATCCTCATTATCAAGTTTCTATTCCTAAAACTATCACGTAAGCCCAAGTTCAGCTTGACCTCAAACTCTATCTAATTTTCGATGGTATAAAGATACATTTTTATCAAAATTATTTCAAATTAAAGACTGTAATAATGCATTTTGGAAAGAAAAGTTTATTTCAGAATTACCTCCCCTTTTTGCAGAAAAGGTACGCAACCTCATTAAACAAAATAATAATGGACAATTAACTTCCAATTATACTTATGGTGAACTAATACAAATTATCCATAGAACTAGTTTATCTCTCTGTAACGACATAAAAATTAATTATCAATTAAAACAACAAAAATTTGAACAAAAAGAATTAGGTAATTTCTGTTATCAATTCAGTATGGAACCCCTTATTAGCCCTTCTTCCAAACAGACAAAACTTCACTATCGATATTCCTCTCATAAATATCCTTCTCATAAGTGAAAATCTTTCATTAAGAAAATACGTCCTCGAACAAAACAATAAAAAAGAAATGAACCAAAACGACATGATCGTTGACATGACTCTTGTGAAGCAGTCCAAACCCTTGATCAAACATTTTCTAATTAATCTTCTGAATCTAATTTTGAATCTCTTTCTGAACGAAATCAAACATTTTCAAACCCTTAATCAAACATTTTCACATGACTCTGGTGAAGCAGTTTGTTATTATTGTAAAACTCCTGGCCATTATTCAAATAAATGTCCTAAAAAATTCCATAAGAAACGTATCCAAACTCTTGATCAAACATTTTCTAATTAATCTTCTGAATCTAATTTTGAATCTCCTTCTGATAATGATCATGAACAAATTAATTGCCTTGATTACTCTGACAATAATACTGATAGTGATTCATCTTCTTTACCCTCTTTGTTAGTCTTAACAAGTAAAGATAAGTTATTTCTTGAAATTTTTGATAAACTTCCCATGGAGGAGCAAACAGATTATTTAAGAAAATATATGGAGACACAAAAAGAACAAAAAATTCTTCCTCAACCTTCGAATATACATACATTAATTCTAAAAATTGACACATTACAAAGTCAACAACAACATCAAGATCGTCCTATAAACATCTCTGACTTGCATAAAGAAATTAAAATGTTAAAACTAGAAATAAAAGAATTAAAACAAGAAATTGAACTTTCAAAACAAAAAGTTAATGATGGTGCTTCTCCTTCCAATCAACCTCCTAAAAAATCTTTTGTTAAATCTCTAACATTTTTTTCTTATCAAAAATGGTATTGCCATATTACAATCAAAGCCCAAAATTATACTAAACAATTAATAGCTCTGTTAGACAGCGGAGCTTATATGAATTGTATCCGAGAAGGAATCATTCCGACTTATTACCTTGAAAAAACCATAAGCAAAATTCATTTAGCTAATGACAGTCCCCTTCATATTAATTATAAACTTCCACATTGTTGTGTTGTGCGCGTGTGTGCAAACGCAAGCAAGATCAACCAATCACCACACAAGAAGACAAGAAGATTTACGTGGTTCGGCAAGGATGCCTACGTCCACGGGAAACCAATTTCCACTGGGTTCTCCTCCAATCTGTGAAACCACAGCCTTGGAATCTCAGCCTCTCTGACTATCTGCTCTAGGGTTACAGATTACATCTCATATATATAACCAGTACATCCTTATCCCCCAAGAACTCTATCTTAAGAAAAAGGAAAGTCCTAACCCATTAGAAAACTACTATTTAGCAAAATAGGAAATTCCTAATACATTAGGAAACCACCCCAGATATGGAACCCAATCATGGTCTGGACCCATAAGGCCAACATGTTGTATATGTAAACAGCAGATATGTATTCCTCAAAATTTCACCATTGTAAAAAATTTACATTATGATGCTATTTTAGGGATTCCATTCTTATTAACTCTTGTACCCTTTCAAATAACAATTAAAGGTTTAATTGCAACTTACCAAGATACTCTTGTTGAATTCCCTTTTGTAAATTCTCCCAAATTAGGACATCTTGATTCTCTCATTTGTTCTCTATCCATTAAAGAACAACACTTGAGTTGTCTAAAAACTAAACTTCATTCTCTTCATCAAGAACAATTGTTAAAACGCCCTGTACTTCAAACACAAATCAATAATCTTAAACAAACCCTTATTAAACACTGTACATCCGATATTCCTAATGCATGGCATCGTCATACTCATCAGGCATCTTTACCTTATAAACCTTCTTGCCATGAGTCTAAAATTCCCACAATAGCGTGTCCCGCTCAAATGAATAAAGAAATCATTCTGCATTGTCAAAAGGAAATAAATGATCTTTTACAAAAAGGATTAATAAGAAAATCTACTTCTCTTTGGTCTTGTATTGCTTTCTATGTAAATAAAGCTCCTAAACTAGAGCGAGGTATTCCTCGCTTAGTCATCAATCATAAACCCTTAAATGACGTTCTTTTAGATATTCGCTATCCTCTTCCCAATGAAGATGATTTAATTAAGCGCTTATATGATGCAATAATATTTAGTAAATTTGATTTAAAATTAGGATCGTGGCAAATTCAAATTAAGAAAGAAGACCACTATAAAATAGCTTTTATAGTCCCTTTTGGGCAATATGAATGAAATGTTATACCTTTTGGCTTAAAAAAGGCTCCTTCTGAATTTCAAAAGGTTATGAACGACACTTTTAATCCTTATCTCAATTTTATCATTACATATATTGATGATATTCTCATCTATACTAAAATAATTTATGACCATTTAAAAAATTTATCTATTTTTAAACATCTTGTTTATAACTATGGACTTGTTCTAGCTGCCTCAAAAATGCAAATCTTTCAAACTAAAATCAAAGCTTTTGGTTATAATATAAAAAACCATACAATTTTCCCTGTTCAAAGAGTTCTTCAATTCAGTTCTAAATTTCCAAATGAACTTATTGATAAAAAAAACCAACTCCAAAGATTCCTTGGTTGCCTCAATTACATTGGCCCTTTCTATAAAGACCTTGCCACTGATAAAGCATTGCTTCAATCTCTCCTTTTAAAAAAACATCCATTCAATTGGACTTCTGCTCATACTAATGCTATCTTGCAAATTAAACAAAAATGCCAAACTCTCCCATGTCTTTATATTGCTCATCCAAACTTTTCCAAAATTATTAAACTGATGCCTCTGATACTGGTTATAGAGGAGTGCTTCTTCAATATAACGATCAACTACAAAAGGAAGAAATAATTAAATTTACATCTGGATTTTGGTATCCAACTTAAACAAATTATTATACAATTAAAAAAGAAATTCTTGTAATTGTTACATGCATCATGAAATTTCAAAAAATCTAGTGAAGAGCCAGCTAAAATTCTTCTTGATTATTTCATTTTGCATAAAATCCCATGGATTCTCCAATGGCGTTATCTTAAACATCAAGATTTTACCATCCAGTCTTCTCCTAAAGCTAGCCTATGCCACCAAATTAATGTCAAATGGTGGGATAAATTTGATATCAGCCCCATTTTGACCAAAATTTCTCCATCCAAATCCAAAACATTCTCTGAAGCAGTATCCAGTAAACAGCTTTTTGACGATCTTCTTCAAGAATTAAAAGCTCTTAAAGACAAAGTCAGAACTTATGAACAATCATTATCCAATCCTTCTGCATTATCTGGATCCAGTTCCAGTTCAGCCCATGACTTCCAAATTTTGACTCCAAACACCTTAATGTAGTTGCATTAGATTGAATAATGAGTTAATATAAAATTGCGTGTCGAGAAGGCTGAATTAGATAGAGACCATGATTTGTTGCTGGTTATGCTACTGCTCTACAATGTTGCCACTTGTAATGCTAGCTTGCACAGCCTATACATAGGGATTTGATGCCTGTTTGCTCATTCACAATTACTACCATAAGGAAATTGCCCTTACCTCTAATAGGGCCACAACTGCTTAGCTGAAAGAATATTCTAAAACCACTCACTATCTGCAACTAAGGTTGCAGGGGCTAAAATAATCCAGCTTAATAAATAGCTGACCCACAGCCAATCATTGGCTCTCAGTCCGCCAGAAAGAGATCTACAAACAAACTAGCCAAGGGAAGGAGCCCAAACCGCTGTGGCCAACTCACCAGACAGTCCAACAAGGCAGATTTGGGCCCATTAAAGAGATCCACTCAAGCACAACCTCTACAAAGATTGCTAAGAATCTACTTCAATCTAAATATAAAGTTATTCAATCGAGGGATTCAGATCCCAACTAGCTTCCAGGGATCCTATTCTCGAACAAGCAACTACTAAAAACTCCAACCACGATGGCCTATATATGCAACCCTCCTCCAAGAGCAGATGTAACATGCTACAACCGTAGCAATTATATGGAGCTACCTTTACTATAATTGGTTACCGACTTGATCATCGAAGGGCACCAGGCCTGCCCTATACTGGTGCTCCCTCATGACCTAGTTTTCAACTATCTTGCAAGTTATTATGTGCAAAGGCCTACTGACTTGAACTATGAATTTCTATTTATTTTGGGTTCTAAAATTTTCTTGTGTTTTAATTAACCTAAACTATTTCACTTATCGAATATATATGTTTTTCTTATTACCTCTTATTTTTATTTGTCTATTTATCCCAATTAGAAAATAAAAACCACATGTAGGCATCCTAGACATCATACCTTTGAGAGAGAGTTAGACTATGTATTGCTATGTGTCCCACTTAGGCCGATGTATCCCACCTCCGGCCGTCAAGCATCAAATCACATTGTCCTCTCATCCACACACGAACCGCTTCAAACTAGAGACTCATTCCTCTCCGACTTCTCTCTAACATCCGACGATCCTCAGGAATGAGTCTATGGTATAGAGCGGAAGATCATATTTCATGCTTCAATTTTGTATGTGGAGATGTAGCCACTGTCATTTGCTTAAACTCTATTCCGTATGTCCCTTCTCCTGAGATTTGAAATAATGTACTATGCATGATGTACTTAAAAGTCTTTGGCTTTAAAGCTAAATTGTTAAAATAATGAAATGTTGAAGGCTTTCGGAGATATGTTGGTAAAAAAATTTAGTTTTATCGCCATTCAAATATTATTCTAATGTTATCTTCAACAATTAACATGGTTTTCAAAGTTGCATACATGTTGCAACATACATCACAAAAGATACTGGGTTATATTATGGTCAAAAAATTTGATCACATGAACTGACGACAACGTTTTTCTTTCTTTCTCTTCTATTTTTTTTTCCAGAAGTTGGCATAGGGTAATTATGCTACTTCCTTCTTAAGGTTACAATAGCCTTGGGGCAGTGGGACTTCTCTGTTTTGCTCTTGTTGCAAAGAGAGAGAGAGAGAGAGAGAGAGAGAGAGAGAGAAGCAACTATGAACTAAGGTAAGGGGGACTTATGTGGTTGTTGTGGTCATTATGAACGGTGGACAGTTATGGGGTGGTGGGGGGGGGGGGGGGGGGTATGATAGCCTGCCTGTCTGAGAGCGCTGAGCATTTTATTATGAGGATTGTGTATCTATTATTATTTGAAATTTTATTGTGCGATGATGAGTTCCCGGGGTATGCCTGTGGTATAAGTATGTAGTAATTTAAATTAATTTTAATTGTATAAGTGTAAACTGTATAATCTTCTGGTACTTTGGCTAACTCTGTTAAGAATGCTTTATGTGATTAATTACCATCTGAATAGGTTGTTGAGATTAGGATAACTTTGTATGCATCTGGAACACTTGATCACCATTCTGAACATATAGGAAAACCTAAAACTACCCTACGTCAGGGCCATAGCCACACTATTATTGGAAAAATTTTTAATCAGCCCTGAATTTCACGCTCCTTGGGCACTACCTAGTACCAGTTGGGCTTCCAGGGCGTGACATAGAGAGCCACAGAGATCCACACAGGATAGGCTTGCGTCACTTGAGGAGATGGAGCAGAACTCTGAGCTGATCATCTTGAGTTTTCATTGGAGATGAAGGAGAAGATGATTTTCTTAGGGACCCAGACTGCCAGGACTGTGGAGCTACTTGAGAGACTTTTTTCTGGTGGAAGGTGTGATCCTGGGGCTAGCACATCAACCGCACCTCCACCACCTTAGTCCACTCCTCCATTACCTACACCTCCAGCTTCTCCTATCCTTGAGAGCCTGACAGAGGACCCAGAGCACACATCATAGCATTATCATTCTCTTCTGTTTTATTGATAAGTTGTGTTGATGAGACTTGGTTTTTTTTTTTTATGTTGACATGTTTTTCTTGTGACCTGGGTATTTTATGATTTTATGATGCTCGCTATATTTGGACATCCACATTTGTATGCATTTGGTTATGGCTGTATGATGATATTTGTGACTAAAATGTGTGGAATGGTATGGGAATCTGTTGAATACAATAGAAGCTGAATGGAATTGGTATACAAGAATTTTGTTTGTAGGGCTTGAAGAGCATAAAGATTCTATTGTCCTTTCATGATATTTGTAGATAGGAAATTTGTCAAACCATGACAAAATAGGGGAGATGCTGCTGAAATGTTTTAAAAACTTGTGAACCTAATAGTTAAACTACATTACATACTAGAAAATTAATACTCACAAGAAAAATCTGAGAATTGTGTGTATAACACTGTGAGCATAATTAATATACAATCTCAAATCTTATGTAGCCGGTATACCCTTCTTGGTTCGAAGCAGCCTTAATCTGAGTTGTCCCCTCTTGAATTTCATAGTCAAATCAGTACAAAGGGACTCTGTGGTGAATTTGACACCAAGTTACATCACTATTTAGCTCTACCCCTACTAGTCGAATTTGGTCTATTCAAGCTCTCTTTAAACTCCCCTCAGTGATTTTGTTGGTATATTCTTTGTCAAATTTGTGACAGAAAGGGGGAGAAAATTGGAAAAATGATGAAGTTAGGGGGAGAAAATTAGAAGAGAATGAACTCAAACTTACTCTCACCACTGGATGCCTTTTTTTGGAGTAATAACCTAGGGGGAGTTTTCAATTTCCCACCGGAATATGTGGTTCTTGTGTTGATAATAGGTATATCCTTGATGAAGAGCATGTTCCCAGGGGAAGTTCTTGTAGGTGCTTAGTTGTTTATTTTGTTCTTACAAAGTGGTATCCAATGTAATTTGATGTAAGTGGTAGCCAATGTATTTTGATGTATTGCTTAGTCCATGGTATGTACTTTTAGAATAAGGTTTTGAAAAGAAATCACCAAAGGGGGAGATTCTTAGGAAAATGAGTGTCTTAGTCAAATCAAGACCTCTTTGGTGTTATCAATTTTATGATTGTGCTTAAGACTTCTCCCTAGAAATGCTTCAGTAAGTTAGATCTTTGGTTCCAATAGAGAAGACGGATCTTCAAAGGCACTAAAGAACACTGTGGAAGAACAATTGAGTGCTTGCACTACTCAGGTATTTTTAACCCTCTATTGGACCAACTAATGCCCTTAGAACCTTTAGAATATAATGGAACAACTTTGGAATCAAATTGAGTTAGAGAGACTCAAAATGGGGCAAACGGTCACGGTCAACCATTTGTCAAACAGATTGACCTTTCTGTCAAACAGTTTGAAAAATGGAGACGAGCCTCTATCTGTTTGCTTGTCTTTGAAGCAAAATGATTGACCGTCAGGCAATCCAATTGACCGTTATTTCAAACGGTTCGATTGTTCAAGAACAACTATTAAAACAGGGAGCAATGACTCTTATTTGTTAGACTATGTACGGATGAAACGGTTGACCGCTAGGTCAAAATGATTGACCATTATAGCACAGGTGCTTAAGTCCAAATGGTCAAACTATCCTTTGAGAAGATAATTGGAAATCCAGTCGACCGCTTTGGATAACGATCGACTGTTTTATATGACCATTGAAAACAGTTTATATATATACATGCTGGCGTTCAAATAAAAAAGAAGAGAGATACATAAGCTTTGAAAAGCCTTCTTGAAATGTCTTTAAGCCTACATCTTTAAGAATTTCTACCTCATTCAAACAACGCAAGTCCTTGAGGACATCTCAAGATCATCCTTGGTCATGCTCATAGCATTAGATAGGAAAATCAAAGATCCTTGTGAGCCCATAGAGTGTGATAAGGAAATCAAATGATCTACAACTTGAGGAATTTATACTTTCTATAAAGTGAGAAGATCCTCATCTAGGATTGGCCCAGACCAATAGTCACACCCTTAGCCACCTAGATCCAAAATTTCTGTCCTTGGCCTACACTCAAGTGGAGCATCAAACATCTTCACCAAGGAAGTCTTTAAGGAGTCAAGCTTGGAAGCTTCAATAATTAAGCTTGTGGAGAACACTCCTGCAACAAATCTTATACTGAAGGCAAGTGTTCAAATTTCAAAAATCAAATTCATTGTATTCGGTTCGTGTTTAGCCTGTGAAAAGCACCATTTGTTTGTAATGGTTGCATTTGTGTTGTAGAGACCAGGTGGGTCTCACATATTTTGTGATAGTGGAAACCTAAGAAGCATGGACACGGACATGGGACACAGATATGACACGACACAGACACGCTAACATGGCATTTCTAAAAAAAGTAGGACACGGACACGTTGAAGACACGTTAATAATATATATTAATTTATATACATAATCATCTACTAAAAAACTAATATCATTTTAACTTTTTTAATCAATTTAGCAATCAACAAATAAAAATTCAACTACCAACTAACAAACATATCAAATTATTAAATATCAATACAACACTAAAACATAATTCATAATCATTAAACATGAAATACCCATAGTTCCATAAAATAATATAAAGAAAAAGGCGGCGGATCATCTCTTCCCCCTCTCTTAAAAAAAAAACAAAAAACAAAAGAGAAGCCAATCTTGAGGCCTATTTTTTAGTAAAATATTTATTTGTCTTTTGCTTGTGATATGATTGATATTTACAATTATATATTTTTCCATGGTATAAAATTGTTATATATCAAGTTTACAAGTTTTAATAACCACATATTAATAAGGTATCCAAGAGATATTAGCCACATGTTTATTTTTTAGTCATAGACACGAGTTAGGAATTGTGGGACACGTTGCAAAAAGAGAATCAAACAAATATCCGAAATTAAAATTTTTAGTTCTTAATTATGGACACGGCTAAATAGTATCGGATACATGTCCGAGAGTGTTTGATGTGAATTTAATCAATCTACTTAAAACTGCAAGTGCACAGTTGTCTTGTTGAGACAGTGGCAAATACAGGTCGATCCCACAGAGAGCACTTTTGAACTTTTTAATTAACAATCTGAATTTTTTTTCAAAAGAAAAGCAATAATAAAAAAAATGTGATATGCAAATTAGAAACTAAATAAATTAATAATAATGATAAGAAATAGATCAGAGCAGCCAGAATCCACTAAATTATTTAAAATTCCAATTTATGTTATTAATTTACCCTTTTGTCTCAATTATTACTCAGATCAGAAACAAGTCAATGTTTCTGATCCGGATGATTTGACTATTGCAAAAACCAACTTTAATTAAGAAAAACAAAATCAATACCCAAAACCTCCTTCACCTCATAAAAGAATGAACATCCTAAGTATCACCTATCAAACTAAGCATAGACTATCAAAGATAACTATAGATCTAAGCATAATCTATCAAAGTAAGTATAAATGATCAAAATTTATTCATTAAGAACACAAATCAGAGGTTTGCCTTTGGCATGAAGACAGATCTATTATTATATTTTAAAAGCACATTAACAAAAGACAATCAGAAAAGAGTAAAATAATAAATATAAATTAGAACATTAAAATACTTAGCTTCATCTTTCGCTCTAATCAGAAACTCAGCCCACCATTGCAAAGAACATCAAAAATAACTTCATTGATTCCTTCTTCTTATACAATGGTCTCTCAGAATTCTCTCTTTTAAATCCTAGTTTCTGGAACAAGGCTCCAGAATACCTTTAAAATAAAAATAGAAATTAATGGAAGGGAGAGGTGGAGAAGAGAGAGAGAGAGAGATCTGGGACTTCCAGATCTGGCTGGGAATGAGGAAGAGCCTCCCATGACCTCCTTTTATAGTTTTCTAGCTCCTTGGGTTCATTGAATCTGGACCTCTTTTTGGTGGATTGAGAGATAAGATCAGCTGCATGTTGATTGGGTTTATCTCCTTATATGAGAGAGATTTAGAGATAAGATGAAGTGGAAGCTTTCAGCATTCTTATCTGATCTTCTTATGGGCTCCACAAAGAAATGTGCAACAGTTGTACTTCAATGGTGTAGATGCAATTGCAATCCCGTCTAAAAATGTACATGCAACTTCTCAGGCCCATAACTTTCTCATTTTAGCTCTGATTTGTGCAATCTTGGGCTCCACGGATATCTACTCTGAAAGAGCTTTCCAACGGTGGGTCATTTGCACTGATCCGACGTCTGGATTGAGAGTTATGATCATTTTAAGATAGGCTATTTTGAGAAAAACGGGATTGTATTTTAATTTGCAATGGACTCTATCTCTAAGAATATTTCTTGGTTCAATAGGATGAGATAAGATCTTCTGGAAGCCTTAGCTGATCTTCAGATGGGATCCACGGGCAGATGAACTCTAAGAGTGTGGATCTTCAAGCAGTGGGACCCAAATCATCCTAGGGTTCTGTGGGTCCTACTAATTTCATTTCCTGCACATTCTGATTGAACACATCAAATACTGAAGAGCCCACATTGAAGTGGAATCCGTCCGGACAGAGTTCTACTCCAACTGGGGTTCTTCGGAGAAAAATTGCAAACATTCTTAATTAATGCATAAAATGTGCAAAAATTGTACAAATTCCAATAATTAGGTGAAAATGCATGAAATGATGAAATTAAATGAATAATGATGCATTTAACCTAATTAAGTCCCTAATCCAATCTAAAATGATGCCTAAATTGTGCAAATTCATGGACGTAACACACCCCCCAACCAGCATTTTGCTAGTCCCTTAGCAAAAGTTGCGAATAAAAAGTTTGAAGTTCTTTGACTTAATCTAAGAAAACAAGTAAGAATGAAAAAAAAACCACTTTCGCTGGTACTCTCGGTTGCATTTAGCATATGCAACAAGCCCTTAAACCCCTAGGTTCCCCCTAGTGGACGAGTTGTGCCTCGTGAGGGTTTGCAGTGAATATACCCACAAAATTCTTTTTTTTCAAAAGTAGCCAAAAAAAAAAAATTTTTTTTTTTTTCAAAAGAAAATCCACTCCTATCGAATACTTTCGAAATCCGGAATGATCAAGAATTTAGACTTTTCAAAATCCGGGCCACTATTCTATTTTCAAAAACTTTCTCAAATTCATACCAAAACTTGTGTGCACGGTGAAAAATGTATACATAACTATCAGTTTCGAATATTCCACACCAATGCCACTTAAACAGAATTCTTCTTTAAATCGTCTGATCCCCCAGAAATCTAGCCAAAATAAATTCCTCCTCTCAAGGCTACTATGACGGCTTCACACTGTTGTTAAGGGTCAGAAAACTTCTCCATTCTTCTCCCCTTTTTTTTCTTTTTTATTATTTTTTTGTTTCTTTTTCTTTCTTCTTCTTTTTTTTTTTTTTTTTTTAAACACACACCATTTTAATCTTATGTGACTGTGCAATGCCCAGGTCCCTTAAGCTTTCTAATTAACCCATGTAACAAGCGTTAGGCCAATGACTCCCAAACCAGATGGCTTTAGGGCACTCGGTATGGATATACCCCTACGGGCTTACTAGCTCGAGTTAAAAAGGCTACGAACCCAAACTAGTCACAAAACATTATTCATCACTTTTTTTTTTTTTTTTTTTTTTTTGCAATGAAACGTGGAGAAGCACTTTGATCCCCGAACAAAAGGCAGCCTTTTTCAATTTGCCCGAATTAATTCCTTTTGATGAACCAGGAGAGAAAATATTTGTAAACTAAATATCAGGTTCTCATCGAATCCTCAGAGAAATTCTGAAAGCAACCACTTTAGCTTCCTATTCAAACTTCAAGAAATGTAAAGTGTATATAGTAGGGACAAATTTAGGTAATCCTCTAATAAGCTTCTTCATTCAGAAAAAGTAGACTTTCTTTTTACTTCCGTCCAAAAGTACGAAAATTCCAGATTCCTTATATATTTTCAATTTGCTTCAATTCCTTTGAAAAATTCTTTTCCTGAAAAAAAAACTAAAAAAAATAAAATAAAATTTGAAAAAAATAAAAAAATTTTACCTAAAAAAATAGAGAAGTAGGGAAAAACTGAGGAAAAAAAAAGTTTTAAAAAAAATAAATGGACAAGTGTGCTTGTTCCCACCCCCCAACCTAAACTAAACATCGTCCTCGATGTTATACATGGAATGCGACATCGAAATGAATGAAATAACATCGGGAATAATTAAATGATGGCGGGAAATGTGAAAGTAAGCACCTAATGAAAAGGAAAGAAGCTATTCTACTAACATGAAAAAAAAACAATACTAAAAATAAAAAGGTACACTACTGGATCTAAAGCTTGGGGTCCACCCGGATCCCAAATGAAATTTTCCTTCACACAAAGCACAAGAAGCACTAAAAAGGATGTAAGCATAAGAATATTGAGCTCAATGAACATGAGAACCACATGTTGCCTATGATTTGATGAAGAAAATACCACCATAAAGAATGTCTCCTCCTCCCCTAAGAATGGATCTTTGAATTTTATGAAAAGAGGTGGCAATGAGAAATGGGGTGGTGGTTGGTCCTCCCATGCCAATATTTCTATAAAATTAATTTTTTCAGTTTCCTCTGGCATAGGTACACAAATGTTAGTGGCAACCTCTTGATTTGAAACTGTAAACAAAGCCACATGTGTAGTGAAAATTGTAGACTTGGGGGTCTGAATTGGGTCAATATCCTCAAGTTCTAAATGTTTTTCTAAACAATGGGTTTCCTCGTCTTCGGGCAATTTATGGAATTCAAGAGTTGGATGGGTAATTTCCTTTAGACTGATATCATCTAGTTGCACAGTCATTGTCACATCATTTTCCTCAAAGACAAGTGTTTCTTTTTCAAGAATGCATCTAATTGGATCATCCAATGCGATCTCATGAGGAATCTCATAGTATGGGCAATCCAAAATAATTGAATCCTCAAAATCCTGATTAATTTGGGTAACCTGTGCGGGTATTATTGCCATAGGCCCATATAGCTCAGATTCCGGCTCACCCATCATACCCGCATCCACAAGCTCATTGTTATCCTCAGATATCCGATTTGTATTTGTGTGATCCACATATGTAGGATTTACAATAATTGGTGGATCATGTCTCTGAAATTCTACTTCATCTCTAAGGATGTCATTGATTTTTTCTCCAAGTAGACTAATTGAGTTTAGTCTTTCTAGGGCTTGCATTTTTAGGCTTTCTATAGCTTTGATGTTGGTTGCCATGGATTGTGTATTTTGTCTGATTACAGAAAGAAAATCCTTTGAAGATTCCTCCAGTGGTAGTGGTGGTGGTTCATATGACCATTTGGGTGGAGGAGGATTAAGTGGTGCATATGACCATGAAGATGGGGGTGCATATGGCATATCCTGGGAAGGACACTCATACAACCCACCTGGAGTAAACTTGTAAGGACAATATTCTTGATCCATAATGGGCCCATTGTTCCAATTGTAAGGAAAGTAATTTTGCCAACTTGAATCAAACATGTTACTCATTTCACAAAGCCCATTTCCCCACATGTCGATATTATGAGGGAATGATTGTATCGGGTATGAGTAATCATGTGGGGCCCTCATCGGTTGATCACTATCAATTTCTTGCCCACTAGATTGCCCATTATATGCACAAAATCCAGCCAGATTATTCCATGGATGATCATAATTATTGCGTTCCCCCTTGTTCATGTATTCATATTGATCCATGATGTAAGAGGAAAAGGTTGGCCAATTTTGTTTTTGTATTTTTTTTTTTTTTTACACAAAAGGAGGCAACTAAAGCTAACCTACATGCAAGGTCCTAATAATCCTAGTATGATGCACAAGCAGTCATGCACAATCATTGAGCACAAGAAGGTTCATAGGGTTATCCTAGATCACTAGACAGCTCCTAACTGGTTGAAGAGAACACGTGGGCCTCCAATTCGATCTTATGAAACCTCAGTTGACCAGGTGAGCCACCAGGGAGTGGTGGGGATGAACCCGCTTAAGAACCAGTACCCTGAACAGACAAGCTGTTGCACTCTCAGGAGCAAAGGCTTTTCTAGACATCAACTTTGGTCAAAGAACACAACTGGTGCAACCGTCAGTGGTCTTCGTCCTACTGAGCTGAGTCCTATGGTCTCGTTGCTACTTGATTTTAATTTAAATTAGGTGCTAGTGTGAAATGATTAGACTTAGGTGGGCAAGGATCTGGTGATGACATCCAGTCCTTATCTTGTTTGGATAGCCTGCCCTTAACTAAGTGTGTGGGTCCAATTTAGTTTGTGTGCCAAGCAAGCAATCACAATTTGAGGAAATTTAAATCACACAAGCCCACTTGCAGATAAAGATTCGTGGGTTAAAGATAGAGAATCTTACAACCAATCCAAGCAATATTATCTTCTTGCAAGCTTATCTTTAACTTCAATTTGATTTTCCAATTTTGAATTTTGAGAGCAATCTTGTTTGCCTAAAAGCAAATCCAGCAGTTTCCTGTTCCCACAAGCAACCTATCCAAATCTCCTGAAACAAGCAACCTATCCAAAGAAAATTCAAAAATTAGTAAATCTTATCACCTAAGATAATCAGAAAAATAAAACTCTATCTAACCTAATCTAAAAGTTGCAATCTTATCCTAATCTATAAAAAGAGATTAAAAAAAAAAAATCAAAAGATGACAAAGTTAATCCAAACTCTATTACAAGCAAATTCAAATTAGTAACCAAAATCAAAATCCTATCTAATCTAATCTAGAAAAATAGAAATTCAAACCTATCTACTCAAGTTGCAGGATATGATGAGAATTCAAAATGAAAAGTTATCCAAATTGATCAAATATTATCTAACCATAATTTTTAGATTTTGAAATTCAAACTTATCTCAACAACTTTGGAAATTCAAATGCAAAATTCAAAAGTTAGTAGAATAAAGAAACTCTAATCTAATCCTAAAAAAAAAAAAAATCTGAAATTCTATCTAATCTAATCTAGAAATGCAGTTTTTTTTTTTTTTTACTGAAATTCGAAATTAAAAAATTTTTTTATTTTTTATTTTTTTTAAAAAAAATTCCGAAAATTCAATAAAATGAAAAGAAAATCAGAAAAATCATTAAAAAAAATCAGGAAAAAAAAATTTTTTTTTAGAAAAACTAACTAAATAAAAACTAATGATGTAAAATACAATTGCATGGATGATGCAAACTAATGCAACCTATGTATGCTCATGAACCTAAATATGACTAAAAAAAAAAAATTTCAGATTTTAATAAAAAAAAATTCAGAATTGGCTCCCCGGCAACGGCGCCAAAAACTTGATGTGAATTTAATCAATCTACTTAAAACTGCAAGTGCACAGTTGTCTTGTTGAGACAGTGGCAAATACAGGTCGATCCCACAGAGAGCACTTTTGAACTTTTTAATTAACAATCTGAATTTTTTTTCAAAAGAAAAGCAATAATAAAAAAATGTGATATGCAAATTAGAAACTAAATAAATTAATAATAATGATAAGAAATAGATCAGAGCAGCCAGAATCCACTAAATTATTTAAAATTCCAATTTATGTTATTAATTTACCCTTTTGTCTCAATTATTACTCAGATCAGAAACAAGTCAATGTTTCTGATCCGGATGATTTGACTATTGCAAAAACCAACTTTAATTAAGAAAAACAAAATCAATACCCAAGACCTCCTTCACCTCATAAAAGAATGAACATCCTAAGTATCACCTATCAAACTAAGCATAGACTATCAAAGATAACTATAGATCTAAGCATAATCTATCAAAGTAAGTATAAATGATCAAAATTTATTCATTAAGAACACAAATCAGAGGTTTGCCTTTGGCATGAAGACAGATCTATTATTATATTTTAAAAGCACATTAACAAGAGACAATCAGAAAAGAGTAAAATAATAAATATAAATTAGAACATTAAAATACTTAGCTTCATCTTTCGCTCTAATCAGAAACTCAGCCCACCATTGCAAAGAACATCAAAAATAACTTCATTGATTCCTTCTTCTTATACAATGGTCTCTCAGAATTCTCTCTTTTAAATCCTAGTTTCTGGAACAAGGCTCCAGAATACCTTTAAAATAAAAATAGAAATTAATGGAAGGGAGAGGTGGAGAAGAGAGAGAGAGAGAGATCTGGGACTTCCAGATCTGGCTGGGAATGAGGAAGAGCCTCCCATGACCTCCTTTTATAGTTTTCTAGCTCCTTGGGTTCATTGAATCTGGACCTTTTTTTGGTGGATTGAGAGATAAGATCAGCTGCATGTTGATTGGGTTTATCTCCTTATATGAGAGAGATTTAGAGATAAGATGAAGTGGAAGCTTTCAGCATTCTTATCTGATCTTCTTATGGGCTCCACAAAGAAATGTGCAACAGTTGTACTTCAATGGTGTAGATGCAATTGCAATCCCGTCTAAAAATGTACATGCAACTTCTCAGGCCCATAACTTTCTCATTTTAGCTCTGATTTGTGCAATCTTGGGCTCCACGGATATCTACTCTGAAAGAGCTTTCCAACGGTGGGTCATTTGCACTGATCCGACGTCTGGATTGAGAGTTATGATCATTTTAAGATAGGCTATTTTGAGAAAAACGGGATTGTATTTTAATTTGCAATGGACTCTATCTCTAAGAATATTTCTTGGTTCAATAGGATGAGATAAGATCTTCTGGAAGCCTTAGCTGATCTTCAGATGGGATCCACGGGCAGATGAACTCTAAGAGTGTGGATCTTCAAGCAGTGGGACCCAAATCATCCTAGGGTTCTGTGGGTCCTACTAATTTCATTTCCTGCACATTCTGATTGAACACATCAAATACTGAAGAGCCCACATTGAAGTGGAATCCGTCCGGACAGAGTTCTACTCCAACTGGGGTTCTTCGGAGAAAAATTGCAAACATTCTTAATTAATGCATAAAATGTGCAAAAATTGTACAAATTCCAATAATTAGGTGAAAATGCATGAAATGATGAAATTAAATGAATAATGATGCATTTAACCTAATTAAGTCCCTAATCCAATCTAAAATGATGCCTAAATTGTGCAAATTCATGGACGTAACAGTGTTCAAAGAGTGTCGGTGTCCGACACGTGTCCGACATGGACACGTCACTTTCTTAAAAGTGTCCATGCTTCTTAGGTAGAAACCTAAGGACCAAGAGGGGTTACTTGGTAGTGGACGTAGGCCCAGGGATGAACCACTATAAAATCCTAGTGTTGTGGTGAATGCTTATTATTGATGACTGTTTGCGTTTTTTGGTTTGGAACTTGCTTGTTCTACATTGCAATCATCTTCAATTAAAATTGAAAGATTTGAAAAGAAAACTTTTAAGCTTGAAAATTTGGTTCCCCCCCTTAGGGTTCAGATCTTGGACTTTCACATTGCAACAGGTAGTTATTGCACTCAAATGTTTTGGATGAAACAAATGCTGATGGATTATGGCGTTAATCAAGACATGATGAGCATATATTGTGACAATACAAGTGCAATTAATTTTTTGAAAAAATCCCATTCAGCATTCACACACCTAACACATTGCAATTAGGCACCACTTCATCGAAGAATTAGTGGAAGAGAAAACCTTAATGTTAGAATATATTTCCACCAAAAATTAGCTTGTGGATATCATGACTAAACCATTGGATGCAACAAAATTTGAAAAATGAAGAACATTTATTGGTGTGTGTTTAATTGAATAAATATATGTTTTTAGTCTAGATATCAAATTATTATGGTTTGCACTGTGACTTTCTTTGTTTTTTCTTTTTTCTGTCTAAATTTTTCCAGTGTTGTCTTACCACCATTGGTGCACCATTGATTCCCATTAGCCCACTGAAAGTCGAAACGATGGTTTCTAAAATCCACGATCAGGTTTTCCCAAGCGCTGTCTATTTTTCTTCTTCCTCTTCCCTACGACTGCCAGAGATCTCATATGGTCTATTGGTCTCCTTGGCTTCCTGAGGTAATTTTTCACATTCCTATGTGTACTTTGATCATTCAAAGGATCAATTTTCAATTTTTCTCTTATCTATTCTGTGTGTACATTGTTCTGCCGACCCTATTCACTTTGGATTCATCTCAGTTTGGAGAGTTTTCAGCTTTGGGTTGATCATCAATGTTTGTGGGATTTCTAACTGTTTACTAGGTAGTTTTGTAATCCATCATCTCTGTTCTTCCATCACTGCACTTGGCCAAGACTGTTTGTGCACTATTTCATTCTATTTGTCTTGATTTTGGGGATTCCTCACTGTTTTGAGTGATTTTGGGATTTGTCCTCTAATCTTGATCAAATATCTAGATTTTCTGTTCAATTTTTGTCATCCCTGGAGCATTTCTCCTCTTGGCCGATTCTAGTGTGCACTTATTTTGTGTATTGCTATGTTTGTGTTATCCTGTCATTCTTAATACATAGCTAGGACCAAGAGGCAGCTGCCCCACTGTCACATCCTGAGAGTCCAACCTGGATCCTGATTGCACCCCTGGGGAGTGAATTTCGAGGCCAATTAAAATTTTCCATTTATCATGTGGTTTATGGCCCGAACTAAGGTAGGCATAGAAAATCCCTATTAGAGTTAGAATGTTGATCAGGCATTCAAGGCCATCCTTTTCATAGCACCTAATCTGCATGCCCCCCCCCCCCCCCCCCCCCCCCCCCCCCCCCTCACATTCCTCTTCCCCTCTCGGGTTTGGATCTTGGACTTTCAAGTGGTATCAGAACCTTGGTGCTCAATTTGATAGGTGTAAAAACCTTGAGTTTGAACTCTAGAGAATTTTCTAGGTGGTTAGTTTGTTGTCTTACCCATTTGCTAGGAAATTCCCTTCTTTAAAATAGAAAATCAAAAGGATTTTGAAATTGAAGATGTAGAGTTAGAAGACGAAGAAGTAGTTAATGAAGATGCTTTGATTGAATTACTTGTAAAACAACAAGCTATTTGTGAAAACTTATATAAGGAAAAGAAATATTTAGTAGAAGAATTAAAGTGTGTCAAAGGTCAATTAAAAAACACAAAGAGCTCAGAAAAGGATCAAAATGGATCTAACATAATTAAGAAATAAGAAACAGAAATTCAAAACTTGGAAAGGTTAAAACAAAAAAAGACTCCCAGCCAATGAACTAAAATTAGTTAAACTCAATACTGGCAAAAATATTCAGGGAGTTGAAACTAAAGACATTTTGAATGTAAGAGAAGAAAAATAAAATGAATTTTTTAATTTGGAAAAAGCCAACTTAGCCCTGTCCTCAGAGGTATCTCAACTAAAGAAATAGAAAGAAAATTTTAAACATAAAATTTACACAATGAGAAGAAAGACTGGAAAAACTTTTAAAAATAGAAAAGCCTAATGGAGATTGAATCGGTTTAGGCTATGATAAAAATGTAAGAGAGATTCCAACAGTACCACTATATTTGTGAGAAGTGAGACCAATCCCACCTCAGCCCCACAACAGGGTATTACATTAGTCACATGCTATTATTGTGGTGGCAAAGGGCATTTTGGATTTGAATGCAAACTAAGAAGAAAAATAAATAAAAGGCCCTTGAACTTGCATAATAGAGGAAAATTAAACCCCAAAGCTAAAAACTCCAAGAGGCCTAAACAAAATAATACTCATCAAACAGGGTTCATTCACAACAAAGGTCAAAAAATTCATAATCCACCAAATTTGGAAAACCAAGTAAAATACTTAATAAAACAGGTGGAACAATTAAAGCTTCTAAAGAACAAAAGAGAAGAAGCTAAAAGTTTTGTTCAAAGAAGAAAAGCTTATGTTCCATCATTTCCTAAAAGGCACTTCCACCAATCAAAACATAAAATGGGAAATCTGCAATATCATGGTGGGATCTCCAGGCAAGCTTTGCCCAAACCCGTTGCATTCCATAGACCATGGGTGTCCAAACCTGTAGGACACACTCTTTTCCACTCTAGGTCCAAAATGGAATTCTAGAGGAAAAACCCAACCCTGGCACTTGAGAGAGAAAACAAATCAATTTTGGTATATTTAGTTAAATTATTTGATGATGCACTTGAATGACTGAGCTTGTTGTGGTATATTCTTTCCTAGATCTATTCAAGTGATGGCTTACTTGAATTTGTAAAGTTTTCCACTCAAGTTCGTTTAATCTTTTGATGACTGAAAAAATATATTTTGAAAAACTTGCCAAATATGCAAAATGTATTTTTCAAAGTCATATCATACATGCATTTGCATAAATCATGCATGAGTGGGCCAAAGAGAGTAAAGGGCTCCTGATGAAAATGATGTTGCTAAGAATTCCCCAAACCTGGTCGACAGTTTTTTCTCCGGATGAACCGTTTTTAGATTTTGAAAAACGGTTGACAGTCTCATGGAAAATGGTCGACCTTTTCGAAGTTTATATAAACCGCCTCGACTGCAACATGCACATTCTAGACTATTCTGCTCCTTCTTCCTTGCCAACGCCGTGCCTCAGCCACGGCCCACCTCTCTCCTTCAACACGTTTTGAGCCTCCTCTTATAGTAAAAGCTTTGTATCTCATCTCCTTTGGAAGATCACTTGTGTTTCTTCACCTTGGTTCATCTTCTTCTTCAGTAAATCTCTAAACCAAGACTTTTTGTTTCTTCAATCACTCTCTAAATCACTTATTTTGTGTTTTATTAGTTCAAAACCTATTAGAGGTAGTTTAGTTTTGCCCTTACGACCTCGTTTGAGGTTTTTTTTAGATGTTTAAGTGCTTCCTTCAAAAATCCCTCTTTTGGTCGAAGTTCCTGCAACCGAGTTTAGAACGGTCATAGAATCTTAGAACAGTTGACTGTTCCAATCGACTCCTTTCGACTATTTGACAAAAGTCAAACCTTGTTTTATTTGTAAACCTTCTTGAATTCATGGGTCCAAGACTTAGGGGAGGACCTTGTAGGAAACAAACAACAAAAAGACCTAAGCTCAACCCCCCTCCCTCTCCAAAACACGAGGATGCACCTCTTACATCTCCTCCTCCACCCAAACCCGATGATCCTTTTCTCTACAATGCACTGAAACTCTCCCCATGGATTTATGGCAGGAGAGAGCCCTTGAGAGTGGTCAGAAATGATAAATTTGATAAAAACGTCCATAATATATGAAAGAAGGGCCCTAGAAAAAGAAGTCGGAGATTACTTAAGCCCATTATGAGCTATTGGATGGGAGAACCTCATCTACTAGGGTAGAGACTCCTACCCATCAGTGGTGAGAAAATGTACGAGGCCATTGTTGAGGCCAATTTTGGTGAAGAAAACTTTTTTACTATTAGATTTTCTGTTCAGGATGTCATAGTCATTCCCAACATGATATCTAGGATTATCAGGGTACCCATGACGGAGGATGGGTTAAAGTATGTAAGTGCCCCTAATAACCTAGAAAACAGGATGAGGGCCACCTAAGATGTATGTGGGAGAGATGTAATGTGGAGAGATGGAAACATCATTAGGAACTCCAACCTACTACTCGTTTTTTGAGTCCTTCACTTGTTGTTCATACAGATTGCCTATCCTCAAAAGGGGAACAGGGCTAATAAGCTGATCCCTAGAATGGAAACCGTTTTGGCTTGTGTAGCTAGGGAGACTAGGATCTGTTTACCTATCTACATCACCTATTTTACTGCTGATTTCTTTCGAAAACCCGGGGCACATGGTCTTCCTTCCGGTCACCTCATGACTGCACTTGCTTACTTTCATGGTGTCCGTCCTCCTACCTCTGAGTCTCCTATTCATCCTATTCGCATTTGTTCCACCTTCGTATCCAAAATGCACCTCATAGAGCAGGAGGGGGCACAGGCTCATGATGAGGAGGAGGCTGGACTAGAAGGTGAGTTACCATTAGTAAGACCTAGCGCGAGGAGTTTCAGACATGCAACAGGGCCATGTCTAGAGGGACCCTCTTCTTTAGAGCATCACCCTCCACAGGCATCGTCAAGAAAGCCCCGGAGCACATTACAGGATAGGCTCTTTACATTTGCAGTGATGACGCAGTAGATATGGGCAGATCTTGAAGAGTTTGCTTCAGAGTTTAGGGGAGGCTATCCTTCTTGGATAGACAGTCAGCTAGGACTCTGGAGCTATTAGAGTAGCCACTATCCGGTGGTAGGAGAGACCCTAGAGTGGGCACTTCATCTACTCCTCCACCACGACAGGCCACACCCTCTTTGAGCACACCTCTAACTTCACCGGATCCCGAGAGCCCCTTTGATGATCCAGAGCGAACTCCGTAGCATCATCATGTTTTCGACTCTTTTGACATTACTATTGGTTCATTTTGATGGGATGGCATTCTCTTGACTTTCATATCTTTTATGATTTGGATTTTTTTTTTTGGATACTACATCATGTGGATGTTTTCCTTGGTATGGATATTTATATATAAATGATTATGTTTTGTATTTCATTTCTCTTTGTACTGCTGTGTGGCTTGAATGGTGAATGGTGAAATGATTGATCATAGATCCTTGTAGTTGGATGGGAATCACCTTGTCAAATGGTGTTATTTTCATTGCAGGTCACTGGAATAATAAGGGGACTTAAAATGTCTTGATTACATAGGGTATTTATTATGAAGTGTTGATATCTGTTTGAAGCCTAAGTTGTGTGAACGTTAAAGGATGATGTATGAATGAGATGGAACATGTTTACAGGACTTGGAGTATAATAAATGTTGTGGAAAAATGAATTTTGTGTAGACAGGAATTTGTCAAATCTTGACAAAATAGGGGAGGTGCTGCCGAAATATCTCTAGAATTAATGGATTTTCTAGTTAAACCCCACTACTTAAAAGTTCTGGAAAACAATGGCTGAGACTGGAGTGAACAAATCTGGTAAATTTGATTGATATCCAAATTTAGACCTTATGCAGCATGTCAATTCAGTACATAGGGAGGATAGACTCCATTTAAGCAACCCTCGATTCAAAGTCAAATTAGTACATAGGAACTCCTTGGTGAATTTAAATCCGAGCCACATTGCTATCCTGGTTGAAATCGAATTTAATAATCAAACAATTTTGAATTTCTCCTCATTACTCTTTAGTGGCATATCCTTTGTCGAATTCGTGACACAAAGGGGGAGAAAATTGGAGAGTGAATTGAAGCAAAAGAATATTTCACAAAAAGCGAAGAAACAGAAAGGGAGAGAAAATTACAAATGTAACGAATTTAGGGGAGCTATGGTGAAATATGCACTCAGACTTACTTTCACCATTGGATGTTTTTAGTTGGATTAACAAGTCAGGGGAAGTTTTCAAATTCCCACCAGAATGTGTACTCTTGTGTTAATAATAGGTAAATCTATGAAAAGAGCATGTTCCCTAGGGGAGTTGTTTAGATAGTTGTTTTTATCAATTGTGTTCATTGTATTTTGTTATGAAGCTCGAATGTATTGTTTTTGGAATGTAATTTGTAGAATAAGGTTTTCTCACGAAATTACCAAGGGGGAGATTGTGCCACGCCCCGTAAATCCAACCTGGATCCTGATTGGACCCTCGAGGAGCGATTTTCAATGCCAATTAAAAATTTTCCATTGTTGCGTGATCATGGCCCGAATTAAGTAGAATAGAAAATCCCTATTAGATTAAGAATGTTGATCAGGCATTCTGCATCACAACAAGGCTTTCCTTTTTGTAGGACCTAATTAAATGGTAATATAACATGCACACTTTACAGAGCTAGGTTCAGTACTAGAGGAGTTAAGTACCCTTTTCACATTAATATTTTCAACCAAAATAGTTAATACATAATTACCACGGGGCATCCCCCGGAAACTATCAAAAATCAAAATAACAAAAGATTACATTGTCAAGGCACTCCTACACGTAGTCTCAACCAAATGGACCTCTCAGGCTAGGTCCCCTGTCCTCCGTTTAACCTCCTCAATGAAGAACCCCTCCTACGAGTCCTCCGGTCCCACTTGGGCTCTACCTGCAACTCCACCTAAGCACCAAGAATACAAGGTCAGACCATAGTCTGGCAAGTGGATGTAAGCTACATGATGCATGAATGCAGTAGAGCAATGATAAATCAAACATATAATAGTAGACATGGAAAGATTTATACCCAATTATGGATCACTTGTTCATATAGAACCGTAGCCCAACCACAGGCATAATATTGTCCGCTTTGGTCAGCCTCCTTAGGCCCCGACCTCATGGTTTTGTTCCTCCCCACTAGCTGAAGGCGCAGGAGAGCATATTCCCAATTAATAGTTGGTCAGCCTCCTCAGGCCCCGACCTCACTGTTTTGTTCCTCCCCACTAGCTCTAGGCACAGGAGAACATTTAAATTCCCCACTAAAGGTTAGGCTGCAGCTTTACACTTTGGTCATGCCATTATATTAAATATCACAATATATATATATATATATACAATATTCATATGGGGATTAGACATCATTCTCATTATCATAGGGTGGAATTACCTCAGTATCCAGTAACCGCACTATCCAACACAGCTTTGTGGGGTATCAGGATTTCAATGTCATTAACCTTGTGCTTCTAAAGGTAAAACACCCTAATCAACCCACATTTCTCACTTGGTTAGTGTAACTATTGGGGTGTTCTTATTCATAGCTAATTTAGCATCTTCACCTATTTTTAATCTCATCATCCTCTCCTTGCCATAAAGCGTGAGTTACTCCAAAGTTCCAATGCCGTTTGATGAGGATGTATAGTCCTCTAACCCTCTACTGGCCAAGCATTAGGAAGAGGAACACACATTCCCATAATGCCTCTCGAACTTCACATTATAAGCCTTGCGTAAATTTCAAGGTTTAGTGTTCTAGGGTAAAGGTTTAACCCCTTGGTCCATACCCTATTTGTCCTTTTTCCAGCCACATATGAATTATAATTCCCAGTCAGAAACGGTCGATCGATTCTCAAAAATGGTTGATTGTTCCCAAAAACGATCCTGCAGCCGTTTTTCCCCAACGGTTCGACCGTTTGATAACGGTAGACAGTTTTTTTATAGCGGTTGACCGTTGTTTTGCCAGTTAGGTTTTCCTTTGTCTCTTATATTGCGACCGTGTAAGAACAGTTCCAACCGTCCTGCGATTGTTTGCAAGGCAGTCGACAGTTCGTTAGAACTGTCAACCATTTTGCTTCATAAACTCATCCCGAAACTGGGTTTCATTGTTCCCCCTTTCCAAACTTTACTCCTATCCTTCCATTCCTTCTCCTAACCACCTATGGTTCTCCATTTATGTCCAACATCATCAAGAACACCTACAACTAGTGATTCCGCCCCCCAAATCCCACATTTAATCATCAACATACCCACCATTAAAATGTCATCATCTTCCCCAAATCACCATTAGGTTTAATCACCTGCAACCACAGTATTTACTGCACATATATACAGAATAACACCAATAAACATCCATAGCATCATTATATCATACATGCACTTGCCTTGAATGAAAAAGGATGAAACCCTATTCAAGAAAATCTCCAAATTTGGAGATTCCACCTATCCAAGCTTCCCACTTCAAAATCGACCAAGGAAATCCTTTCCACAATGCACAAAAAGAGAGGAAATCACCGTTACACATGCATGCAAGAACTCCAATCCTCAAAATCTGAGTTTCCATGGAATTTTGGGGAAAAAATCTCACCTTGATGGAAAGAAAAATGGTATCCAAAGGTTGACGAAGATGAGGAAAAAGAGTTTGGAACCTCCAATGAGATGAAACCCGACCTTATTGCCGTCGATTTGTGAGAGGAGAAGAGAGGAGGAAGAGGGTTTTTACCAAAGAAAGAGGAATGGGAATGGATGGCTGGAACGATGGGGGAACGGAATAAGAGGAAATGTGCTTTTTCCGTTGGGTAGGGTTATATTATTTACCAAAATGCCATCTCCCTTAGAAGTATGCATTTAGCCCTAAAAGCTTCCGTGTAAACTCATCTTGCATGCTTGTAACTTATGAATTCTATCCTCTTAGTGTGGAACCCAAAACGTTGGGCTAACCATAGACCCATTTCCCTTGGTAACTGCACCCCAAAACATAGCTTAATTAAGCTAATCATGGTAATTAGGGCGATGATCTCACATCCTTGACTCCTAAAAACCAAATGTCACTTTGCATTCGATAACCAAACCATACCTCAGCAAAAAGCTATGGGTATTGTTGTTGAACCTGCTCTTGTAGTTCCCAGGTGGCTCCATCAGGGCTATGGTGTTGCCATTGTAGTTTCACCTACTGAATTACCCGGTTCCTCAAAACCTGTTCCCGAGTGTCTATAATCGCAACTGGCTGTTCAACATACGTGGCAACTTCTCTAACCTTGAGAACATCATGCGGAATCACATGTGAAGGATCTACCACATACTTCTTGAGCATGGAGATATGGAAAATTGGATGAATTCCAGCAACTTTTTTGCCAACTTCCCTTTTTGTCCAAATCGAAGAGTACCACGCATCGGGGATACCTTCAAAAACACATAATCTTCCAATTGGAATTGTAATTCTCCATGCCCTTGATTTGCATAGCTTTTCTGATGACTTCTAGCTATCTGTAGCCTTCCCCGAATCAACTTCACCATCTCACTTGTATCACTGACCACCGATGCTCTGTAGAAACTTTGTACACCTACTTCTTCCCAACATAATAGGGTCCTACACTTCCGACCGTAGAGTGCCTTATACGGCGCCATGCCAATACTCGAATGATAACTGTTGTTGTATGCAAACTCACATAAAGTCAAATGATCATCCCAATTCTTCTTAAAATCAAGCACACAAGCTCTAAGCATGTCCTCAAGTGTCTGTATAGTGTGCTCTGAGTAACCATCAGTCTGTGGATGATAGGCCATGCTAAAGTTCAATGTAGTGCCCAATGCAATCTGTAATGCTTTCCAAAATTGTGACTAAAACCTACTGTCTTGATTAGACGTAATGGAGAGTGGGGCACCATGCAATCTTACAATCTCTAAAATGTAAGGTTCTACCAATTTAGCCATCTTAATCTCTATATGAAAGGGGAGGAAATGGGCTGATTTGGTGAGTCTGTCCATAATCACCCATATACCATTGTGATGTCTATTAGTGAGGGGTAGATCAACAACAAAGTCCATAGTGATGAGATCCTATTTCCACTCCAGGTATCAAAAGGCATTAGAAGACCTGGGGGTTTCCGGTGTTCAACCTTGATTTGCTGGCAAGTGAAACATTTGGAAACGAACTCTGCAATTTCCTTTTTCATATTATTCCGCCAATAGTTCCCTTTCAAACTGTGGTACATCTTAGTGCTGTCAAGATGAATGGTGAACCGAGAGTGATGTGCCTTTGTTAAAATCTCCCTCTTCAACTCAGGTATATTGGGTACACACAACATGTCTCTGCAGTATAGAACGCTCATGATTAATCTGAAATTTGGTCTCCTGTCTAGTTTATCTCTAATCTCAACCAATTCAGGGTCTTCCATCTGCCTTTGCTTAATCTGAGAAATTAACTCTAGTTCCCATGACATCATGTTAGCTAACAACACTCCATCTCTAATTGACTGAAAGTAATTATCCAAATCTCTAAAACACTTCGTCAAATGCCATTCTACCATCAAATACCCACTATAAGCGGATTTCTTGCTCAAGGCATCAGCAACTGTGTTGGCTTTGCCCGGATGGTACGTAAGGTCAAAATCATAATCCTTGATATAATCCATTCATCTCCGGTTTCTCATGTTCATTTCCTTCTGAGAGAACAAATACTGAAGACTCTTATGGTCTGAGTGAACTTCGAATTGGGCACCATGAGGTAGTGCCTCCACATCTTCATTGCAAACACAATGCAGCCAACTCAAGGTCATGGTAGCATATCTCTTCTTGTGGTCCTTTAGCTGACGAGAACCATAAGCTATTACTGTCCCATTTTGCATCAAAACACATCCTAACCCAACTCCCAAAGCATCTGTAAAAACTACGAATCCCTCACATCCAACAGGCAAGGTCAAAACAGGTGCAGAAGTTACCTTGTGCTTCAACTCTTGGGAACTGGCTTCACACTTTTCATCCCATAAGAAAGGAGTGTTCTTCTGAGTTAATTTAGTCAACGGAGTTGCAATTGTGGAGAAGCCTTCTACAAACCGTCAGTAATAACCAACAAGTCCAAGAAAACTATGAACTTCCGTCACTGTCTTTGGTTTATCCCAATTCAACACTGCTTCCACCTTTACTTGGTCCATTGACAACCCTTCCTTAGAAATGATGTGACCTAAGAATGTCACTTGTTTTAACCAAAATTCACACTTGCTTAATTTAGCATACAACTTGTTTTCCCTTAGAAGCTGAAGTAAAGTCCTGAGCATTAGTTATAATTTGTAATGTTTTTCATGTATGTGCATGCATACGTTGGAAAAAGTTTGATTGTTACTAATTAACTTGCCTTTCTTGGCAGGCAAGGTGTATTTTTGGCTTTTCGGACTTAACATGACGATTTTTTGGCAGATATCGGTCCCGGGAAATATATTTTTATAAGAACAATCAAATGAGTTAAAGTTGCCAAAACTGACCAGGGGTGACCTGTGGACTCCCCCCGGGGGGGGGGGGGGGGGGCACCTGCTATTTTTGGAGCAGCAAAGCAACTTCTCCAATTGAAGTCCAAATCGCATTAAACCACATGTCAAAGTGATTAGTACGATGAGAGGAATCCAATGGCACCTCTTGTGTGAAATTTTGCGATAGTTTGTAACAGGGCCCACCTAAGGGCCATCGCAAGTAGCAAAACGAAGGTGGGGCCAAAACTTCCAATTCGAATGTCAGATCTCCGTGGAATCTTCACCGTTGATCTCAGCAAAGTAAGGAGGACCCAACCATACCAATTTTACGAAAGTCCGAGCAAGTTGGTTCTAGGCAATGATTTTGACTCAAATTTGGTAGATGACCAAATAGGGCTCACATGATGGACCAAATTCGGGAAATTTAGGATGAACTTGACAACTCAAGAGTCTTACATTTTAGAATTAGGCATTCCATGTAGAATTAAGTCATGGTTGCATTTAATTAGAAAGAAAATTAGAATTAGCAAGTGAACTTTTGAAATTCAAGATGCATGGGACCCGCATTGTTTGAAAATTCAATGGAAGAGCATTCAATGATGGGACCCACTTTAAGATTGATTGAGAACACATGTGGAACATCCAAAGTGGGGCCCAACAAAGTTGCAAAAGTAGAAAAATCAAGTATGGAAAGTCTTATGCAACAAGGAGTCCTAATGCAAGGAAACTTTCTAATTTCTTATTTTCTTTCTCATTAAGTAATCTTTTCTCTATAAAAATTTCCTCCATTCTCCTCTTCGTCATCCTCTTCCAAGTTGCAAGCCCATGGAGCCAAGTAAGCAAAGGGTGCTCAACAAGAGATTCTTCTTCTTCATTTCAAGTTCTTTTTTTCTTCTCCTTAAATTTCCTTCTTCTCCTCTTTAGTAAGTAGCCAAAGGTAAGTTCTTTCTCTCTTTCTTTCTTCTATTCTTATCACACCCCTAAAACTGGGCCGGATCCAAACTTGGTTCCAGGGGTGTGAGAATTGGGGCTAATTAAAAATTTTTTAACATATTCAATACGAGCCCCAATTCCAGGTGGATCGAAATCCTTCGTGAGGCTATGCTTGGTGATCAAGCAACCATAATCACACGTGGATCTAAAATCCATACTCATCGCAGACGGATATCACATAACAACCATCTAACAAATCTCATTAATAATAAAATCAAGGTCAAGTGCTTCGAAGCATAACAATTAAAGTTATAATTTCAAAACAAATAAATTTAATTAAGTAAACTAATGGCCCAAAAATAACCTTATTACATAACCTAAAGTTTTCGAATTCTGCACCGTACTAGGACACCTCAGATGATGTCATCGGTGCGCCACTCAACAACTCCGCCACCTGGCGGAATTTCCTGCGTAGCCTGACCCTCTGGTTCGGCCCCTGTAACGGAACCTAGACACCAAAAGTAGTGGGTCAGATTGACGTAATCTGGCAAGAGGGTAAGCTGCAAACAATTGATTAATCAACTGAATTAAACATAAGTATTTATTATGATCCGAATTATATCAGATGCAAACCCCAATGGCATGAATGCACAGAAACGGGTATTCACGCGGATAAATATACAGAAACGGGTAAATCCCGCATACAGATAACAGAAATGGGTAGTTCCGCAAATAATAACAGAAACGGGTAATCCCGCAGATAATAACAGAAACAGGTAATCCCGCAGATAATAGCAGAAACGGGTAATTCCGCAGATAATAGCAGAAACGGGTAATCCCGCAGATAATAACAGAAGGCACAGCTGTATATTGTTATCCACAGTACACGCTGACCCGATGGCGTACGTCCACCTCCGAACTGCAGTCGGTCAGATATATATATAAATATACATATTTACAAATACATACGTATACCGATGCGAAATGAACCATAATATAAAATCCTTAATCCCAATATTCAATCTAATAACATTGTGAGTATTTAGAGCACTTAAATTTGAAAGTGTATTATGAACGTGTGTCAATTCAAATTCTTTGAGGGTAAGCACTAATCCACCAACGGTCAAAGTTCACATGAGAACTAACTCTTTATCACAATGGAAATATGAGTCCACGATGCCGATATACTACTTTTGGTGCCTATCATGTGGTGCAACCCGAACCTCACATTCCCATTCTGCATTTAGTCTAATTCTCATGTGAACATTCAACTAACATTCCTAAAAGACATAATTCATCTAATCCAATTATATATAATTAGTGTGCTTTACAAATTAGGTAAAAGATGTTCAACTTCTGAATCCAAAGTTAAATCGAGTCATGATCAAAAAGGGGGAGAAAAATAATTAATTCCTTAATATCATTGTTGTGTACAAATACACCTTATCGTTTTATATAAAACAAAAGGTACAAATTTCGGATCCCAATTTGAAATATAACTCAATTAAGAATCCAAATTAAAATTATAAATACATTCTATTTACGATTTAATCGCTACCAAATACATCTTAGTTTATTTCAAATCAATCTAAATGAACATTAATCAAAATTTCATAATTCTCAATTAAATTTATAAATAATCCAGATACATTCCTAATAATGTCGAATAAAAATTTAATTTAATAAAAATCTAATCTCCATTAAAATACTAAACCATTAATCAAAATATAACATTTTAATTCTTTATAAGAATATCCTAATCTAATTATTTAGTTAGTAATATTGTGTATAAATATATATATTTAATAATATATATATTTTGAAAGGAAAATGGGCTGACGGGCCTAAACCAGCACCGGGCCCGGACCCGCCAGGCCCGCTGCCCAGGTAGCAACTGCCGCCAGGCAGCGCTGCTGCGGCTATCCACTTGTTTTTTTTTTTTGGAAACAAAATAGAATCATAAATCATACTTATAAGTTTGGAAGAAAATCAAACCACACTTATTACCCCCAAGAGCCATTAATCCAAACAAGAAAAAGTCATGCCGAAAAAAGGGTGTTAATCAACAAGCAACTACGATATATTGCAAGAACCAAAAACCATTGTTTTAGCTATCCACTTGCCTGGATCTTGAAGCCAAAGTAGATATGAAGATCAAACCTTGGAAGAGCCCACCTTGGTTTCCCCCTTAGAAAGCCTCTAGGGTTTTGGTTGAAGAAGAAAAGAAGAAGGTTAGAGAAAGGGGGAGAAACCCTAAGAGTAGAGTTTATATAAGAGAGGGGGTTTTTCTAAATTACAAGGAAGGGCCCCTTGCTATTTAGTGGGTTTTAAGAAATTACAAAAAGAGTCCTCTGGCCCAAAAAGGGTCCATTAACTAAGGCCCAATTGTGTTAAACCGATCTATTTGACCCTTTTAACCCAATTCAATCCCGACAAACCGGTATGACCCAATATAAAAATTCAGGACTTGACATCTCATCCCCCTTAAAGGACAGTTGGTCCTCCAAATGACTAACATACCTCAGGAAAAAGGTGCGGATACTGACATTGCACTTGCAACGGCTCATAGTGCAACACGTGTGAAGGGTCTGCTACATACTTTCTCGACATAAAACCATGGAAGACATCATGAACACCTGACAGCTCCGATGGCAATGCTATCCGATAAGCCACATCGTTGACCTTGTTGATAATCTGGAATGGTCCCAAATATCTTCGGGAAAGTTTCCCTTGCTGCCCAAACCGCAAAGTACCACACGTAGGTGATACCTTCAGAAATACATGGTCACCAACCTCAAACTTCAACTCTCTCCTCCATTTATCTGCATAACCCTTTTGGCGACTACGAGTAACCTTCAACCTTTCCCGAATCTGTCTTATCTTGTCACTGGACTCTCCAATGGTCTATGAAAACCACGAGCTCCAAAATTCGACCAACATACAGGGGTTCAACATTTTCTCCCGTACAAAGCTTCAAAAGGTGACATGGCAATGCTAGAATGGTAATTGTTGTTGTACACAAATTCACATAGAGCCAAGCTTTCGTCCCAACTAGTCTCGAAATCCAAGACACATGTCCTTAACATATCCTCCAATGTCTAGTTCGTACGCCCTGTCTGTCCATCTGTCTGTGGATGAAAGATTATACAAAAACTCAGCTTAGTTCCTAAGGCTTTCTACAGTGATACCCAAAACCGATATACGAACCTGCTATCTCGGTCGAAAACTACAGAAACTGGCACTCCATGTAATCTCACCACATCCTTAATGTAGAGGTCTACCATTATCTCCATTCCTTGACCAGTCTTAAATGGTACAAAGTGGGCTAACTTAGTCAAACGGTCCACTATCACCCAAATAGCATCAAATCCCTTTCTAGTATGAGGCAATCCAGACACAAAGTCCATAGTAACGTTCTCCCACTTCCATTGAGGAATCTCCAACTGATGCAAAAGACCCGGGGGTCTCCTATAATCTGCTTTAATCTACTGGCAGACCAAACATTTTCCAACAAATTCTGCAATATCCTTTTTCATATTCTTCCACCAATAGTGATCCTTCAGATCGTGATACATCTTGGTACTGCTTGGATGAATAGTATACCGAGTATAGTGTGCCTCGACCATGATTTCATCCTTCAATTCTGGAAAATCAGGCACACAAATTCTTTCTTTATAATGTAAAATATTATCTTCCAACTTAAAATCGGGCCTCTCCTCCATGTGATCTTTGATTCTTGTAATCTCTGGGTCTAGTAGCTGGTATTCTCTGATCCTTGGAAGTAATTCGGGTTCCCATGAGAATAAACTAGCCAACATTACTTGCTCACTGATAGGTTGGAAATAAACATCCATATCTTCCAAACAACGAATCCAAAAGCATTCTACAATTAATCCTCCAGTAAACGTTGCTTTTCTACTTAGAGCATCTGCCACTACATTAGCTTTTCCTAGATGGTACTTCAACCCAAAATTGGAATTCCTAATATACTCCATCCATCTCCTTTGTCTCATATTCAAATCACCCTATGTGAAGAGATATTGGAGGCTTTTATGGTCCGAATGCACTTCAAAAGTGGCTCCGTAAGGATAATGTCTCCATATCTTCAAAGCAAAGGCCATTGCTGGTAGCTCCAAGTTATGAGTTGCATACTTTCGTTTATGTTTCTTCAACTATTGAGACCCATACGCTGCTACCTTCCTATGTTGCATGAGAACACAACCAAGTCCAACTCCAGATGCATCGGTAAAAATCACAAAACATCATTGCCACGAGTATGTCAGTATAAGAGCTGTGGTCAACCTCCTTTTCAACTCCTGAAAACTTTGTTCACAATCCTCATTCCACACAAAAGGAACTCCCTTACGAGTCAATCTCGACAGTGGGGCTACTATTGTGGAAAATCCTTCTATGAATTTGCGGTAAGATCCTACGAGACCTAGGAAACTTCGGATTTCTGACACTATTTCGACCTATCCCTTTTTACCACTGGTTCAATCTTTGTTAGGTCCACCGCTTAACCTTCCCTGGAAATGATGTGACTAATGAATCCCATCTGTTCCCAACCAAAATTCACTTTTACTTGCCTTAGCACACAATTGATATCCCCTCAACAGTTGCAATGACGTACGAAGATGTTAAGCATGCTCTTCCCGACTCTTCGAATATACAAGTACATCATCAATAAATACCACCATAAACTTATCCAAGTACTGTGCAAAAACCCTATTCATCATAGCCATAAAAGCTGCTGGAGCGTTTGTCAACCCAAACACCATCACCAAAAATTCGTAGTGACCATATCTAGTTCTGAATGCAGTTTTTAGAATATCTTGATCTCGTACCCTCCACTGGTGATATCCTGTCCTTAGATCAATTTTAGAAAAATATTGAGCACCTTGCAATTGATCAAACAATTTATCGATTCGCAGTAGAGGATACTTATTCTTGATGGTCACTTGATTTAGTTGTCTATAATCAATGCACATTCTTATAGAACCATCCTTTTTTCTTCACAAATAACACTGGAGCCCCCCAAAGGAGAGACACTCGGTCTAATAAGACCCTTGTTCAAAAGCTCTTACAATTGCTCCTTGAGTTCTCTCCACTCCGCTGGGGCCATTCTATAAGGGGCTTTTGAGATCGGGGCTGTGCCTGGAACAAGCTCAATTGAAAAATCAATTTCACGGACTAGCTGTAATTTAGGAATATCATCGGGAAAAACATCCAGAAACTGAGATACTACTGGTATCTCCTCCACCACTTTAGTCCGTTTATCCTCCGTGATAAACGTTATATACCCCTCATAACCTTTCCTCAACAACTTTATAGCCTTAATAATTGAAATCATACGAATAACAACCTTCTTCTTTGATCTCACAATTGCACCTTGTGTCATCATCAACTATAACTTAATTGTTTTCTGTCTCCAACACTTAGTTGTAAGGTGATTATTGCCACAAATGCCACAAGACTCCCTCTTTTGCTTATTAAATTGATACTGTGAAACTGAAGACGGAGTAACTTTCTGCTTGACTTGGCTTGTAGGGGCCATGCGTCCAATCACCTCCTTAGCCCAATATGCCTTATCCGAAAAATGCCTGGTAAGTATTTAGAGCTTGTGACTTGGTATGAAGTAGTATATCTGGTCGAAGGCCATCGAGAAATCGTCGAATCCTCTTGCTTTCTAGAGTGATGAAGGTTGGTGCGAAACGAGAGAGACGAATAAACTGCAGCTCATACTCCCGAACAGACGGATTCCCTTGCTTCAATCTATCAAACTATATTCGTTTCTAAATGCGAACATGCTCCGGTACGTACTTCTTGGGAAACAGATTACGAAAAGTAGTCTAGGCCACCTTTTTGGTAATCCCCTATATATTAGCGACTAAACGACCAAAAATGCGGAAAGTAACAAACTCCTATAACTTATAAACATTTGCCAAAGTTCGAATACAATTATGAATGCCAAAAACCCCCAACGTTCCACTTAACGTTTTTAATCCTCACATCGGACCTACGTTCTAGCATCTTTTAGAACTTCTAGAACTTGACCGTCTCTGATACCATCTGTCACACCCCCAAAACTGGGCCGGATCCAAACCCGGTTCCAGGGGTGTGAGAATTGGGGTTAATTAAAATTTTTTTAACATAATCAATACGAGCCCCAATTCCGGGTGGATCGAAGTCCTTTGTGAGGCTATGCTTGGTGATCAAACAAACATAATCACACGCAGATCTAAAATCCATACTCATCGCAGACAGATATCACATAACAACCATGTAACAAATCTCATTAATAATAAAATCAAGGTCAAGTGCTTCGAAGCATAACAATTAAAGTTGTAATTTCAAAACAAATAAATTTAATTAAGTAAACTAATGGCCCAAAAATAGCCTTATTACATAACCTAAAGTTTTCGAATTCTGCACCGTACTAGGACACCTCAGATGATGTCATCGGTGCGCCACTCAACAACTCCGCCACCTGGCGGAATTTCCTGCGTAGCCTGACCCTCTGGTTCGGCCCCTGTAACGGAACCTAGACACCAAAAGTAGTGGTCAGATTGACGTAATCTGGCAAGAGGGTAAGCTGCAAACAATTGATTAATCAACTGAATTAAACATAAGTATTTATTATGATCCGAATTATATCAGATGCAAACCCCAATGGCATGAATGCACAGAAACGGGTATTCCCGTGGATAAATATACAGAAACGGGTAAATCCCGCATACAGATAACAGAAACGGGTAGTCCCGCAAATAATAACAGAAACGGGTAATCCCGCAGATAATAACAGAAACGGGTAATCCCGCAGATAACAGCAAAAACGGGTAATCCCGCAGATAATAACAGAAACGGGTAATCCCGCAGATAATAGCAGAAACGGGTAATCCCGCAGATAATAACAGAAGGCACAGCTGTATATTGTTATCCACAGTACACGCTGACCCGATGGCGTACGTCCACCTCCGAACTGCAGTCGGTCAGATATATATATACGAATATACATATTTACAAATACATACGTATACCGATGCGAAATGAACCATAATATGAAACCCTTAATCCCAATATTCAATCTAATAACATTGTGAGTATTTAGAGCACTTAAATTTGTATTATGAACGTGTGTCAATTCAAATTCTTTGAGGGTAAGCACTAATCCACCAACGGTCAAAGTTAGATAAATATGCACATGAGAACTAACTCTTTATCACAATGGAAATATGAGTCCACGATGCCGATATACTACTTTTGGTGCCTATCATGTGGTGCATCCCGAACCTCACATTCCCATTCTGCATTTAGTCTAATTCTCATGTGAACATTCAACTAACATTCCTAAAAGACATAATTCATCTAATCCAATTATATATAATTAGTGTGCTTTACAAATTAGGTAAAAGATGTTCAACTTCTGAATCCAAAGTTAAATCGAGTCATGATAAAAAAGGGGGAGAAAAATAATTAATTCCTTAATATCATTGTTGTGTACAAATACACTTTATCGTTTTATACAAAACAAAAGGTACAAATTTCGGATCCCAATTTGAAATATAACTCAATTAAGAATCCAAATTAAAATTATAAATACATTCTATTTACGATTTAATCGCTACCAAATACATCTTAGTTTATTTCAAATCAATCTAAATGAACATTAATCAAAATTTCATAATTCTCAATTAAATTTATAAATAATCCAGATACATTCCTAATAATGTCAAATAAAAATTTAATTTAATAAAAATCTAATCTCCATTAAAATACTAAACCATTAATCAAAATATAACATTTTAATTCTTCATAAGAATATCCTAATCTAATTATTTAGTTAGTAATATTGTGTATAAATATATATATTTAATAATATATATTTTTTTTGAAAGGAAAATGGGCTGACGGGCCTAAACCAGCACCAGGCCCGGACCCGCCAGGCCTGCTGCCCGGCAGCAGCTGCTGCCTGGGTCGCTGCCTGGGCGGCGGCTCCAATTCTTTTTTTTTTTTTTGAAACAAAATAGAATCATAAATCATACTTATAAGTTTGGAAAAAAATCAAACCACACCAATTACCCCCAAAAGCCATTAATCCAAACAAGAAAAAGTCATGCCAAAAAAAGGGTGTTAATCAACAAGCAACTAAGATATATTGCAAGAACCAAAAACCATTGTTTTAGCTATCCACTTGCCTGGATCTTGAAGCCAAAGTAGATCTGAAGATCAAACCTTGGAAGAGCCCACCTTGGCTTCCCCCTTAGAAAGCCTCTAGGGTTTTGGTTGAAGAAGAAAAGAAGAGGGTTAGAGAAAAGGGGAGAAACCCTAAGAGTAGAGTTTATATAAGAGAGGGGGTTTTTCTAAATTACAAGGAAGGGTCCCCTGCTCTTTAGTGGGTTTTAAGAAATTACAAAAAGAGTCCTCTGGCCCAAAAAGGGTCCATTAACTAAGGCCCAATTGTGTTAAACCGATCTATTTGACCCTCTTAACCCAATTCAAACCCGACAAACCGGTATGACCCAATATAAAAATTTAGGACTTGACAATTCTCTCATTACTTTCATTCTCTTTCTCCCTCCACACTCTGAAAGCCCAACCAAGTAGGCTGGGCTGTTGTTGCTTTCTTCTTCTTCTCTTTCTTTTCTTCTTTTCTCTTCATTCTCTTCTTCCTTCTACTCCACACGTTCCAGCTAAGTAGGCTGGACGTCCATTCACATACCACATGCCCAAGCCAAGTAGGCTGGGTTGGGTTCCCTTTCCTTCCATCTATTCATTCTTCCTTCCTCTTTTCATACTCATCACACGTCCACAACCTCTCATTCTTTCCCATCTTTCAATTTTGATTTTGTAGTTTTGATCTTTTAGTTTTTCTGCACTTTTACTATCAATTTTTCATCTTGCATTCATTCATAAGAAGCACAACAGAGATGTTGGGAGGATATCTTTGATGCAATTGCTAATGCTAGGCACCTGATTTACATCTCTGGATGGTCTATTCATCACCTTGGTAAGGGACCCAATAAGGACAAAACGTGGAGTAGTAGATGAGACTCCTGGAAAACTTCTTTAGAGGAAGGCGAATGAAGGTGTTAAAGAGTTCTCATCCTTGTTTGGGAAGACCTATCCTCTCGGACTCCATTCATGGAAGAAGGATTTATGGCCACCCATAATATAGTAATTGTAAACTACTTTAGAAACACAGATGTGCAATGTATTTTGTGTCCCCGCGATGACTCTGAGATGGGCTTAATTCTGGCCACGATGAGTGCTGCCATCTTCAGACACCATCAAAAGACTCTGCAAGTGGACAGTGAAATGAGGATTGTGAGCTTTGTTGGGGGGCTTGATCTTGCTCAAGGGAGGTATGACACACAGTCTCACTCTCTTTTTAGGACCTTGGACATTGGTGCCCCCCACCATCATGATTTCTATCAGCCTAGTTTCTCTAATTCTTCAGTAGAAAAGGGTGGCCTTAGACAACTATGGCATGACATTCATTGCCAACTAAAAGGGCCTATTGCTTGGGACGTGTTGTCCACTTTTAAGCAAAGATGGAAGAAACAAGGTGGTCGGGAGCAGCCGCTTCTCGATCATGTTAACATCAGCATGTCCCCTTCTTTTGTTACATTTCCGGATGACACAGAAGCATGAAACGTCCAACTTTTTCAATCTATAGACGAAGGAGCTGCTTATTGCTTCCCTGACACAGCTCTGCCTGCAGCTAAAGCTGGGCTAGTAAGGGGGAAAGATTACATCATTGAAAGGAGCATTTAAGATGCTTATATAAATGTAATACGCCGTGCAAAGAATTTTATCTACATTGAAAACCAGTTCATTGGTAGCTCCTTTGAATGGAGGGCAAAAGGAATTAAGGACATCGGTGGTGCAGTAAATCTTATTCCAAAGGAGCTTTCCTTGAAGATAGTCAGAAAATTGAAGCTAATGAGTGGTTTGCTGCCTATGTTGTGCTTCCAATGCGGCCGGAGGGGAAACCATATTCTATACAAATGGAGGCAGTGATATGTTGGCAGAGGAAAACGATGAAGATGATGTATAAAGATGTTGCTCAGGCCCTTCGTAAGAAAGGGGTTGATGCGATCCCTAAAGATTGCTTGACATTTTTCTGCCTTGCGAGTCGAGAGGTGAAGAAGAACGGAGAGTCTACACCTAAAGAGAAACTGGACCCTAAAAGTGATCAGGATTATATTAAAGCCCAACAGGCTAGACGGTTCATGATCTATGTACACTCCAAGATGATGATAGGTAAGTAATTAATTTGCAAGTGTGCTACCAAATTAATTGGCGGGGTGTCACGCCCGGGGCCCGAGATTAGGGTAGTCTGATTGGACCTGCGGTGTGAGCACTACGTAATCTCATAGTAACTCGTATCACACTAAGGCAATACAAATTCTACAAGGGAAATTTTTACATTTCAACGTACAAGGAAGATTCATAAACACAGAATACTTAATATAATCTAGGGAAAGCCTAGGTGCTAAACATGCCATAAAGCACATGTGATAGTATAGAGCATAATAAATACCTGTTTAAATATTCCATAATAAACTGCATAGATAGATAATAGATTCAACATGATCCCAATGAAATTCTACATGTTCAAATGCATAGTAAAAGTAAACAGTGCATAAGTGATAAGGTACATTAGTACAGGATGGTCAAAGACCGATAATAATATATGTCCACTAATAAGAAAATAAATATAAGTTTATCAAATAAAGCATAATGGCATGATAAACGGAGTAGCCACATCTCCAAGATACTAAATGTTATAGCCATAAGATGCTCTATTGAGTATGTCTAATAAAAGATATTATCAAGTGTCTACTCAACTAGTCCTGAAGGTACCTATGCGGGGTCCACCGAATGCGTGACAACAACTGAGTCTTGGCTGGTTTTTACTCCTGCAACATCAAAGGTAGCACCTTGTGTACGACAATAAGAATTAAGCAAGCAGTAAATCACAAGGTGTACTCACTACAACAAAAATCATTTTTTGCGACGTAATCATTTGGCATAAAAAATCACAAACTAGTCGCCAAATATACTCTACAACGAAACCAATTTCATTGCCATTACATCACCCATTATGCGCCAGTGAATATTTTTGCCAACAATCCCAGCTAATCGTTGCAAAATGTCAATTTTCTGCGACATTATATTATCGTCTCCAAATAAATTAAATTGCGACAAATAATATCATCAGCAAAAAAGACCTTTTTTGTCACCAAATATTTCTAATTCATCACAAAAGAAAGGATAAAAAATGGTGAAAAAAGATTTGGCGACAAAATAAAGTCGTTGCTGAATTAGTTTATACCGACAAAACTATATTGTCGCTAAATAGTATATAAATTGTTGTGAATTATACTAGGCGATGAATTAGTTTCGTCGTGCATAGTTTGTAGACATTAGGCGACAACCTTACTGCATCGCCCAATATTAAGCTTTGCCACAAATTCTCTTAGGCGATAAATTATATATATCAAGGATAATATATAGAAATATATTTATTCTTATTAGGAGACAAATAAAATTTGTCACAAAAAATAATATGTTTATTTTTTATATAATAAAACCTGCCCATTCAAGTAATATAAAATGTACGAACAAACCTGTCCATTCAACTAATATAAAATGTACAAAAAGCCCTGCCATTCAACAAAAATAAAATATACAGTAAACCCCATTCAACTCAAATAAAATGTACAATAAAACCTTCTCATTCAACTATAAGAAAATGTACAATAAAGTCTACACATTCAGCTAAAATAAAATGTAAAAAACATACTCATTTAACATATTAGAAAAACAAAAAGTGTAATTGGCCTCTATTACAATGATCTCCAGTCCCAAAAATGTGGCATCCAAAATAGTGTAAGTACAATATTCTTATGAAAAACAAAAAGATCTTCAAGCAATTGCCCTGTATTACATTGATCTCCAGTCCCAATCTGTGGCTAAAAAAAAATGTTAGGCATTAGACACGGGAATCAAAAGCAAAGTAAGTGAGATAAAATAAAAGCCTGTAAAAATATTAACATGCAAATAAGGCAACTAGCATACACATACACACACCCCTCGTAAACAAGCACAAACAAAAACATCCATCTTAGTTTATATGGTTAAATACATTACATAATACTGTAAAACACAACTTATCTTAATTCTTAAGTATATAATCAACCTTAAGATACACATTCCAATCTTTTTTCGTTTTTTTTTTTTCTGGTAAAGAGATTTGGCATTGTTAGTCCATGTACTTAGAAAACCAATATAATAAAGCAAAGACAGAGAAATGGACCAATCAAACACGTCTAATTATGTATAGTTGTTATGGATGAGTCAACAATAACCACTTGACACCATTTTTTTTCTATTCCTTCTTATTCTTTTCTTCTTTTGTGGTTTAGGTTTTTTATGGTTATTCTCAGTTATGGCCCAAAACAAGCAGATGTAAATGCCTAATTCCTACTGTTGTCCCAATCACCAAAAGATGCTTAGTTTGGCTTTTGTAGTCTTCCTCCTTTTTTTCCCTAGTAAAGTACATTACTCTTAGGTAGCGTTTGGTTCGCTGGAATGATTTTTGGCAGGAATGGAATGGAGAGTGAAATGAGTCTGGAATGGAATGAGGCAGGAATAGTAATTCCCATTCCAACGTTTGGTTGGACAGATAAATCAATCTAGTAATAGAATTCTCATTCCAGTTCCTATGTTTGGCATGCGTGAATGATGGAACAAAAATTACATAAAACTGACCAAAATACCCTTGTGAATTTTTTTTTGTCAAAATTTCCCTCTCTCGCCAAGCCCTCTCTCTATTCCCAGCCCTCTCTCCCTCTCTCTCTCCGTCCCAACCCTGTCCTTCTCTCGCCTAGCCCCCTCTCCCACTATCTGTGTTTTCAGCACTATTTCCCTCTCTCTGTTCTCAGCCCCTCCTCTGTCCCAACCCCCTCTCCCTTCTTGCCCAGCCCCTCTCCCTCTCCCTCTCCTCTATTCCTAGCCCCTCTCCCTCTCTCTTTGCTCCCAGCAGTCTCTCCCCCTCTCGCCCAGCTCCCTCTCTCTATCTCTCGCTTCCCAGCCCTATCTCCCTCTCTCTGTCCCAACCCTCTCCCTCTCTTGCCCAGCCCCCTCTCCCTATCTCTCACTTCCCAGCCCTCTTTCCCTCTCTCTTTGTCCCAACCCTCTCCCTCTGTCGCCCAGCCCCCTCCTTCTCTCTTTGTCACAGCCCTCTCTCCCTTTTTGACCCAACCCCTCTCCTTCTCTCTATCCCAACCATCTCTCTCTACGGCGGGTTCCAATCAACCAATAGCGAGAAGGGGGTGTCACAGAACATGCCTTATGGTCGACGGAAGAGGGTCGGCGATGAATCACAGAAGGAGAGAGAGGTCAAAGACGAAGATGAAGGAGACTAGGTCTTATGATCGGGCATCTCAGGCTTTGTTTGATGAAAGGATCTTTTTGGACTCAAGGGAAAATTACAAAGGAATGGAATGGCCATTCCTCTACCGTCGCCCCCCCCCCCCCCCCCCCCAAAGGAATGGTGATTCCCCTGTATAAAGGAATGGTGATTCATGAAATAATGGTCATTCCGCCACTTTTTAATGAATCAAACATGGGAATGGTCACTCCAACGGAATGACCATTCCATTCCGACCTTCATTCCAGCCAACCAAATATTACCTTAGTTCATTTAGTAACAAAAGAAAACAAGAACAAAGACCCCAAATTTTTTTCCTTGGTTAGTTCAAAGCAACACAAAGAACAAAGATCCCAATTATGTCCCAACATGGGATTCCAGGCAATCACATACTTCATCCAGTAACCAAAGAAAACAAGAACGAACACATCAAATTCCTACAGAAAAAGCTCAATAGACCAGTTGAACAATTTCATAGGTTAAAACTCTTTCAAAGAGTGTTGAACCCCTAAACATACCCAAACAATCTATCCATTCTAAGGAAATTAGATATATCTGTCATTCTGGTCTTAAACAGTGAAGTTGCAAGTAATATTGTCATGCCCCGAGATCTGAGATCCTTGGGACCTTCAAATCCCTATGCATGACGGGTCCACAACAGATAAATTGAATAATTTTTAAATTTTATTAACATAATCCAAATGATCTCACATAATCAGCATCCTAAATCAATCCACTGAAAAAGTTCGAAATGAGAGTAATTCCCTAAAGCATAAGAATAAACATCCCATATATATATATATATAAATTCTTAATCAAATCTTCTGAAATCTAATATAATTTCGTAACTCTTCTCACAATCCCAATTCCCGCAAAGCAAGCTAGATTTCCTCTGGTTCTGGCTCAACTTCGAGACCTGTGAGGGAAAAACATGTGTGAGTAAAACTCAACAAGTAATACAAATCATAAGACCTAGCAAACAGATAACAATCCAAGGAATCAAATCTAGAGCCACGGTTCGAGTATATGAGTTTATCAAGAGGGCAAATGACCAAATTTCAAGGTGTTTCAAATAATGAGCATATAACCAAATCAACAAGTAAAAGAAAGGCATCTCCGTAGTAAACCAAATATCAAAGTATGCTCGTCATAATTAAGCCTACGCCAAGCACAAAGTATCCGCCGGTACAAGCCGTATTTATATCCAAAGTGGCACGAGGCCTGAGACACCAGTAATCTCCAAAACAAAGTGGACACTAGCTACAAACTAACAATATCGCACAAAAAGGTCTCCATCCCAATGTCATACCCAAAAAGGGGCTAAAGTTCGTGGTGGGTTTACCACAGTGCGTTGCCTATACTTTAGAGAATGCCTTAAGAATACACATATCAAATTCAAAAATTCAAAGCCTTTTCAATCACAAAATAGCAAATGATTGAAATCATACTTGAATATCATATTACCAAGGTTTCTCACATTTTTCAGCATTTCAAACTCAATGATAACTAATAATCAATAATAAAATTTTCGAAAATCCAATGAGCATAATGGTGGCAAGGAAACAAGATCAAGTATGATGTAACCAGCATATCAAAGGAACAAATATCCTAATAATCTAAGATTATTTCAATAGTTTTTAAATTTTCGTATTTTTAAATCAAAATAAAACAAGGCCTGAAAACTCTATGGCTAAGGAATTATGGTTCGACTACTTGCCTAGGTTGTCAGCGATGGGAGACTTTGGCCTGACTGGACCTGGAAATCTGAAGCGAGTTCCTGTTTATGATTATATGTAATCGGATTAGAAATTTGGGCCTAGGAAATGGGCTCATGCATGGGCTATTAATTCGGGTCATGAACTTGGGTCCGGCTTGATCATGTTTTTCTCTTTTTTTTTTTTTTATTCTTTTTGACATCATGGGTTGTTAATGGGTGGTGCAAGTGGGTCTGACTCGTGAAGATTATATATATACTCGTAAGGTGGCTAGGACAGTGGTCAATCCGTTAAAAAAAAGGTTGGTCATTCGTTTCCCTGCAGCGAGGAAGAGGAAAGAAAGAAAAGAAAAGAGCAACAGAACAGAGAAAAGAAAAACAAAAGGGAAAAGAGGAATCGCAGACAGTGGGGGAAAACAGGAAGGAAGAGAGAAGGAAGGAGATGAAGAAAAGAAGATGAGGAGAGAAGAAAGAAGAAAACACGACAAGGATAACGAGACAAGGAAGAAGAAAGAACCATAGGGGGAAGACAGCAAGAGGAAAGTGGAGGAACAGTAGCAGCAGAGAAATTAAGGGAGGGTGAACTGGGGAAGATCAGTGACTGGGTTCGGTTAGAGGAGAAAGTGAAGGTAAGTTGTGAGATGAAGATGAAGAAACGGGAAGAGGAGGAAGTCAGGGTTTGTAGTGATGTAAATCGGTGATAGCAAGGATGAAGACGATGAAGAAGGGTGCAGGGAAGAACATGGGTGGCTAAGGTGGTGATATGTAGAAAAAAAAGCTGTGGCAGGGAAGAGGAGGACCGAAAATAGAAAGAGACGGAAAGGAAAGAAAAGAAAGAAGAGAGGATCCTCGGGGAGCAGAACAGAGGAGGAAGAGAGAGAGGGAGATGGGCTTGACTCAATTGCGGAAGTGAAGAAGAAGACGAGGAGAAGAAGAACTCGGGGAAGAAAATAGAGAAGGAAGAGAAAGAGAGACAGAAAAGAGAAGCATATCCAGAAAAGAAAGAAAAGAAAACAAGAGGAAGAAGAAAAAGAAGATTGCAGTGGGTCCTGCTGGGTTCGGCGATGAACAGAGGTGATGTGAGGTCGGTCATGGCAGTGAGATGGAGAAGAAACAGAAAGGATGAAACAGTAGAAGAAGACAGCAACAAGAAGAGAAGAAAGAAGATGCAGTAGAAGAAGAACGAGGATGCAGAACAGAAAAGAAGGAGAAGATGAGGAAGACGGTGACAGTGGGAACAAAGGAGAAGAAGAGGGGGAGAAGAAGACGAAGAAGATGATGAAGGTGCAGAAGGAGACAAAAACAAAACGGAGGGAGAATAATCAGGCAATGATGAAATAGAGAGAGGTGTTGCAGGGAGATGGCTCAGTGGAAGAAGAAGAGTACAAGGTGAAACTGCATGCTGACAGTGGAGGGAGAAGACGAGGATGGAGAAGGAGAAACAAAGAAGAAGAAATGGAGGAGAAGGAGATGCGTGCCTGTGTCTGGTCGGAGGGAGAGATGAGCTCGACGTGGTGATGGGAACATGAGGAGAACAAAACTAAAACGAGGAGAGAAAAGAACAACAGGGGGAAAAAGAAAGAGAGAAACAGAGAACAGTACCGGGAGAAGGAACGAGGAAGAAGAAGAAGAAAGAGTAAGAGAAGGAACGAGACAGAGAGAAGAGAATAGTAGAAATAAGAAGAGCACAACCAGGTTCAGTTGCAGAGAAGAAAAGAAAAGAGGAAAGAGAAACAAGGAGGAGAGAGAAACAAACAAAGGGAGGGCATTGCAGTCATCGCAAGGTTGCAGGAACAGCTGAAGAAGAAAGATGAAGAAGATTACAGAAGAAAGGTAAGGGAGAAGAAACAAGGAAAGAAAAGAGGAAGACAGCAGAGAACGAGAAAAAAAAGAAGTAGAAGAACAAGAAGAAGAAGGAGGAGGAGGGATTGGGTGGCCACGTGTAGGTTGCAGTGAAGTGAGAAGTGGGTGCAGAGAGAGAAGAAGGAGATGCAGATGTTGGAAAGGAGAAAAGAAAACAAGGAAACGAAGGGGAGAAGACGAATTGCAGAGAAAAGAGAAAAACCGGACGAGGAGAGGAAGGAAAACAGGATGAGAAGGAGAAGAAGAACGAGGAAAGAGGGAGACGTTGAGCAGTGAATGAAGGAGACAATGATGACTGGGTTTAACCAGATTCGGGCTCGACGGTGGTGGGTCTGGGTTTGGTTCGGTCCTAGAGAGAGTGCACCAGCCGAAGAGAAAGAAGAGAAGAGAGAATGAAGCAGGAAGAAGATGGATTAGCTTGATTTAGTTAGGACCCGAGAAAGAGAGGAGAGAAAAACAGAAAACAGAAGGAAGAGAAAACAATAAAACAAAAGAGATGCAGAAGAAGAACGAGAGGAGAGCAGGAGACTGGCCTGATGACAGAACTTGTCGTGGCCTGGGAGAAGAGGAAATAGGTTGCAGCGGTTTTATAGGCTTGGTTCGGTGGTGATTATGGAGTTCTGACGACGGACATGGGTGAAGAAGAAATAGGAGGAGAGAAAGAAGAAGAGACGGAGAAGAAAGAAAAGAGAGCGGGAGGGAGACCGGATGAAGAAGAGACAGAAGAAAGGGAGGAAGGAGACGCTGCAGGCGGCTGGGTTCGGGTCAGGGGGTTCGGGTATGACTTGGCCCATCTGGCTGGGAAGGAAAAACCGGTACAATTAGTGGCCCTGTTAGAATGATGTAGATAATGATTTTCATGGCATTAACAAAATTGAAATCTAGATTATCATGCAAGAAAGCTAAAATAATCACTATAATAGTAACTTCAAAATGGAAAAGATAAAGGAGAGAAACCATACCTCAAAAGAAGAAGAGTACTCTATACCAAGGGGAGAGGGCTTAGGGTATGTGGATATGAGGCAAGGGGGAGAGACTAGTTTCTATTTATAGGAAAACATGAGTAAGGTTTTCAAAAGAGTTTCAATGCTATCCAACTCAGTCAAAGGAGTTCAAATTCAAATGGAATTTCATCCAAAGGAGTTCAAACTCGAATGTGATTTCATCCTCAAATAGAGTTTGGATAAGTCATTCAAATAAAATTTCAAAATTTTAAGCACATCTCTAAAATTTTCAAACTCTAATAACTTATGAGACCCATAGAGTAACTAAGTAATTATCCAAATTTAAATAGCATAATAACATGTGGGGTCCATCAAAGTTAAATCAAGGGTCAAGATTAATTCAAATTTAAAAATAAAAATATGGGTCTTTACAAATAGCATAACTCCTAACCATGTTACAGAACTGAAATGAAACTAGAAGATAAAGGTAAATTAAGTGACAATGATATAAGTTCTGTCCCGCTAGCCTTTCAGTTAAACTAGTAAATTTTGATTACTATCATAGCAGCAGTATTTTCTAGCACTCTATAGAGTTATCAAAGTATTAAAATTGTTGTAATATTATCAGGCTCACAAACTTTCAGTTCAAAGTTTTGCTTATCACTACTGGATGCACTTTAATTCAATCACAGAAGAAGATAAGAAGTTAGAGAAATTATTGGATGCACTTTAATTCAATCGGAGAAGAAATTAAGGATACTATAACCAAGAAGTGCAGAAATTAAGGATACTAACCAAGAAGTAAGCAACCGGGGCAAAGGTTTCTTCAAAATTTATGCCTTCAACTTGGGCATATCTCTTTGCAACTAGTCTTGCGTTATTTCTTACAACATTCTCGGCTTCATCTAATTAAACACTCATCTAAGTATCAATAGGAATTTTACCTTTAGGAATTGGCACCAAGTCCCACATGTCTTGCTTCTTGAATTGATTTAGCTCCTCTTGCATGGCCTTGATCCATTCGTCCTCACCATTTGCTTCTACAAAACTTTTGGGTTCTATTTACGAGACAAAAGAGAAATATGCATAAAGATTTTGAAGTTGGTTCCTAGTCAATACTCCCTTCTTTACATCTCCAATGATGTCTTCCAATTTGTGATCCTTAAGAAGTCTGGAAGGGGTGCTTGTAACTTCAGGACTGGGCTTATGTTGATTGATCTCTTCATCACCATCATTATCCATTTTAGGAAGCATTCCAGCTTCATCAACCATCACATGTGCTAATTCAGTCACAGTTAGTATTCTAAGACTGAAAATTCTATATGCTTTATTAGTGATGGAATATCCAAGAAAAATGCCTTCATCAGATTTGCATCAGTTTCTTCAACATTTTCTTTATCGTTCAGCACATAACATTTACTTCCAAAAGTTTTTAGGTGCCCCACATTTGGTTTATATCCATAGTATAGTTCAAAAGGGGTCTTATCAGTGTTCTTGGTGATGAACACCTTGTTAATCAGATAACAGCTGTATTAACTGCTTCAGCCCACAAGTTCCTTGGTAGTCCTTTTTCATTCAACATAGTTCTAGCCATTTTTTGGATTACCTTATTCCTTCTCTTAGCTACTCCATTTTGTTGGAGTGTCTTTGGAGCTGAGAATTGATGAGTGATGTCATGATTGTCACAAAATTCAGAACACTTTTCATTTTCAAGTTTACCTCCATATTCACTTCGTATTTTCTGAATTTTGAAATCTTTTTTTCTACTTGTATTCAATGACAAATCTTAACAAGGCAAGAGAAAGCATCAGATTTTGCATGCAAGAATGATACCCAACCAAATTTGGAAAAATCATCCACCATTACTAGTATATACTTTTTACCTCCTATACTTTGGACTGGTGTTGGTCCTACCAAATCCATATGAATTAGCTGGAGTGGTCTTGTTGAGGTGATCTCCTTCAATCCTTTGAAGTTCTTCCACACCTGTTTTCCTAGTTGACAAGCCTTACATAATTCGAGGTTAGTAGAATTCAGTTTTGGCAACCCTCCAGCTAATTCTCCTTTTGAGAGCTTCTTTAATAAGTTCTAGTTTATGTGCACCAATCTTTGATGCCATAAGATGGATTCATCTATTTTTGAAAGAAGGCATTGTTTTTCAGCTCATGTTCGTCTTCCACAACATAGAGGTTACCACCTGTTCTTATGCTAGTAAACACAAGCTTATTTGTTTTGGTGTCAATAATTTTGCATGAATTAGCATAAAAAATGACCTTGTTTCCTTTATCACACAATTGATTGATGCTCAATAGATTGTGCATTTGTCCTTCAACATAAATGACATTGTTTTATCAAGAGGTGGTCTTTTCCACCAACATCTCCTTTTCCAACAATCTGCGCTTTATTGTTGTCTCTAAAGGAGACAATTTCTCCATCAAACTCACTAAATGTTGAGAACTTTGATTTGTCACCAATCATGTGCCTGGAGCATCCACTGTCTAAAACCCATCTGGTGTTTTCTTGAACTTTGAAGGCAGTTTGAGCAATCATACACAAGTTATTGCTCTTTCTCACCCATACGGTTTTGGGTGTTCTCATGTGAACTCTTCTGTGGGTCAACCTAGTTGAACCTTTGGATAGCGAGTTTTTTATTAGGCAAGATGGAATAAGATGTCCCCTCTGATTGCATACCCATTTATATGAACGAAAATGAAATCAACATTATTAAAAGTAAAAGAAGAGGGTCTAACAAATGAAGGTGGTCTAAAAATTCCTTGAGGTAAAGGCACCATCAAACCCAAGTCCCCGTTTATCTCCAAAAATTTTATTCATCCCCAATAAGTGATTTAACTTTACATTTCCTTGGGTGAATTTTTTAATAACTGTTTTTCTTTAGACTTTCTTCAAGTTTTCTACATTTTCATTTGAGATCAATTGCAAGAAATCTCAGCCCATTATTGTTATTTAAAAAATTTCTTTCTGCAACATGAAAGTTTTTTTCAACCAAAATTAACTTGTTTTTTAAGTACCTAATATCTTTGTTTTTTTACAGTGAGTTGTAATCTAAGAGTATTACTTTCATTTTGTAATTCTTCATTTTTAGTTTTAAGGCTTTTAGTCTTTTGAATTGCCTTTTCATATAAGCCATATACCTCTTCATAGGCACTCAATAATTCTTCATTTGTAAATGATTCTTCTTCTTCTTCTTCTTTATGTTCTTTATTATTTTAAACTGAGCTGCTAGTTGAGGCTATGTTCTCTTCCACTGTTGCCATTAGAACCCAAGAAATTGATTCATTATCACTATCATCCTCAGCACCCTCTACTTCTTCCTCATCCTTATCCCAGGTGCTGGTGAGGGCCTTCTTGCCCTTCTTTTCAGGTTTCTCAAAAAACTTGGGGGTGGCACATTTAGAAGCAAAGTGCCCAAAGCCTTTACAATTATAGCATTGTATGTCTTTGGCAATAGCCTTCTTCTGAGGTTTATTGGATTTATAATTTCTTTGAACGGTGGAGGAGCCTACAACGTTCTTCTTAGTTTTAAGCATCTTATTTATTCTTCTAGCAGTGAGGGAGATGTCATTTCCTTCATTATTACTTTCAATTTCTTCTTTACTTGTTAGGCTAGACTTTTCTTCTTTTTTGAGAGGCTCTAATTCTATTTCATAGGTTAGTAGGGATCCTCTCAATTCATCTAGTCTCAATTTCTCTACTTCCTTGCTTTTGGGTATGGCTACGGTTTTATGTTTGAATCTTTTGGGAAGGGACCTTAGTATTTTTCTTACGACTTTTGATTCATTGAGCCTTTCAACTAGTCCTATTAGTTCATTAATGATGGTTGAGATTTTAGAGTAGAATTCACTAAAGGTTTCTTCTTCTATCATTCTAATATTTTCAAATTGTGTAGTTAGCATTTGTATTTTTGAAATTTTGGCTTGGTTGGTCCCTTCATGAGTTACTTCTAAGGAATCCCATACTTCTTTAGCAGATAAGAAGTTTGACACTTTGTTTAATTCCTCAGAGCTTATGCCTCCAAACAAGGCATTCATGGCTTTGGCATTTAGGCAAACCTTTTCTTTTTCTGTAGGTCCATTCAGCCCTAGGTTTAGGTCTCCTTAAGCCATTCTTTGCAATAGTGGGTGGTTCTTATCCTTCTAATACAATATTCCAGATATCTACACTTAATGACTCCAAGTAGCACATCATTCTCATCTTCCAATATCTGTAATGGAGGCCATTAAATAGGGGTGGTCTGTTATTGGCTTGTCCTTCTCCAACACTGATCTGCAAATTGTAATTTTAGGAGGGAACTTCTAGGGTCCACTAACTCTAGGTTTTATGCTCTCACAAGAGCACCAATTGAAAGTCCAGGATCTGAGCCCTAGAGGGGTGGGGTTGAATAGGGTGATGACCAAATTCTTAATTTCTTAGACCTCTTAATTATGATGTTGTACAAGTAAGACAATAAAGTAATCAACTTCAAATATAAATCAAAGAGTGGTGCAGAGTGTGGAATCTAAATAAGTTCCAAATCACAAACAAGATAACCATTCCACAACACAAAGCAATCTATAGTGGTTCAGCCCTTGGCCTATATCCACTGCCGGTCTTCTCATCTGTTATCCACTAATCACAAATAGGGGTTTTATAGCTCACCCAGAGCCTTACATCCAAGGACCTCTTCCTGGTCTATACCTTAATACAATGACCACACTTAGTCCTTCAACCCAATGATCACATTTGGTCTTTCAATCAAGATTACAATTTTTCCTCTTTGTAAATGTGTCAAGAATATACAAATAGAAAGACTTTTAAGCTCAACTAATTAAAGTGCCTCTTCAATAGGCAAAGATATTACAATGAAGCTCAATAATACACACTAGATAGAGATAAAGTGTGAAGTGTAGTGTGTGTATTAAGTTCTTAGACCATTTGAAGATATGAATATAACTTTGAAAATTTAAGCTCAAGTGTAATATGTGGTTGAGAATACAAATCTCTTGCAATAAATAAGATCTTAAATGATGTTGAAAGTGAAAGCACAAGTTGAAAATAGAATGCTCAAAGAAAGAGATATGAAGAACAAATCTCAAGATGTGAAAATAAATGCTCTTTGGCGACTCTTAAATGTTACCACAAGATCTTGAAGTTGTTGAAGAGAGTTACTCCTCTTGAATGCTCTTTAAGCTTAGTGAAAATGTGGTTTTTACAATGGGGTAAAAGTTATATTGTTTGGTAGGGAGAAAGGCAACATTTATAGAGTTTATTTTGCAGTGGTCAGTCAGAACGGTTGATCGAAATTATAGAAACGGTCAACTGTTTGCTACAAAGTGGTTGAACGGCTACTGCAATTGCATTTAATGCATGTTTGATTTTGAAAATTTGAACATTGCAACTCAAACTAGTCAATCATCATAAACGAAATAGAGACCAGGGAAATTACCCTTTGGCTTACAACAAAGCAACAGTAATGAAGGCCTTAAAATTTTCAGATTTGGGACTCAACTCAAACAAATGTAGGATCCTACAGTTGACTCACTATGAGTACAACTATTGGCACGATATTGAGGCTAAGACCAAGGCCTTTTATTATCAAAATCCTCAAATGAAAGCACTAGTGGTTTCCAAGGATATCTTCACAACTCTCAATTTCAGAGCTCCTTAATTCGTTCTTCCAATGGTGGCATAAATTTAGTCCCCATTTTGATTATTTGCCTCAAAACATATGGACTTGTTATGTTGCTTATTAGCAATTACGTCCTCAAATGCAAAGGATCGAGAAGCCTCAAGCAAATCAGGCAATGTTGTAGCTTATGACTCAATGCAGTCTCTCATGGAACTAGACATGGAATTTTCAGTCTGCTCATGATGATTTGGGACTTCCCTGTTTAATTCGAAAGTTCCACTCTAAATGGTGGGACAGGTTTGAAATAGAGGAAATTGCTCTACAGCTGGATGAAGCTATCAGAAAATTTCAGTCTGAATTTAGACAGATGGAGGCACCTCAAAATTGAAAAGGGTAAAGAGGTGGAGATTCTGCTTAAACAAGTGTAGGCTACCGTTTCATAGGGTAATACCTCCATGATATCAGCCCACTGTAAAATTATTGTCCCAAGATTGTGCTCAATGTAATGAAGATATGGAGATCAACAGGTCTCCGACAAAGCTATTAAGAATGGTGTCTTTGCTAATAATGGGGAGGTGAAGTGAGTTTAAAACATATATTATTTTAAAAAATAATGTAAAAAAAGTTTCATTAATATTTTTTATTTTTTTAAAAAAGCAAAAAAATCATTTTTAATTATTAAATAATAAAAAATTATTTATTTTTTCATAAAAACTTTAAAAAATAATATTTTTAATTCACTAAATGATAAATTTTATTAATTTTTGAATTTATTTTTTATTTTTAAATTTAATATTTTAAATCACATCATTTTAAATATTCAAGTTACACTTTAAAAGAAAAAGAAAGTAGATTAAGGTGGCTTTGTGGCTTTATCATATCATCTACTAAGGCATAATAATTTCTCCTTCCAAACAAAAGGCGTAATAATTTCTTAAGACAAAAAAGGATCATGTGGACTTAAAATATTTTGAAGTCCACATACTCAAAAAGGAAACGTAGATTAAAGCGGCTTCTACTGGACCATCCAAGTAGATTAAAGGCCTTCATTACTATTACTTTGTTGTAAGCCAAACGGTAATTTCCCTGGTCTCTATTTCATTTATGATGAATAAACTAAACATAGGCTTACTCTGTTTGGATTGTGACTTCAAAATGTTTTAGTCCACGTGATTCTTGCCTGTCTTCAGCAATTATTACTCCTTTTGTTTGGTAGTAGAAAGTATTATGCCTTGGTGGTCCCGTTTTATTCTGCAGACTTTAAAATGTTTTAAGTCCACGTGATTCTTTCTTGACTTGGGCAATTGTTAGGCATTTTGTTTGGTAGAAGAAATTATTATTTCTTAGGGTATATTTGTTTGTGATGTAAAGTTAAGTACAGTATATTAAAGTCAATAAGTTAAAAAGCCATTTTAATAAAAAATAAAAAAATACCTCTATTTCTTACCAAAAAAGTCAAAAAGTTACTTTTTATTTTCACTTAAAAACAAAAAAACATTCACTTTTTCAAAAAAAAAAGTAAAAAATTACTTTTTCACTCTACTGAAAAACAAAAAACTATCACTCTTGAAATGACACATACCTTAACTTAACTCTTTTTCACTCTACTTCACTTCACATCCAAACAGGCATAATAATTTCTCCTACCAAATAAAATGTATAATAATTTCTTAAGACAAAAAAGGATCATATGGACTTAAAATAGTTTGAAGTCCGCGGACTCAAAAAGGAAAAGGAGGTTAAAGCGGCTTCAACCGAATCATTCACTAAGGGCCTCTTTGGATGTGAAGTGAAGTAGAGTGAAAAAGAGTTAAGTTAGGGGTCGTTTGTTTGTGACTATTTACATATGTAAATGAATCACGTCGGTAACGATTACGCAGAAATCATGTTTGTTTGGTGTGAATCCAATGCACATGTGTAAAACTCATGTGTAAATGATGTGAAAAACAACTCACAAAAAGGCTCTTCATTTTTCCATCTCATCAGATGGTCAATCGTTACACACTGCACTGTAGCCGCGCGCTGCTACAGTACCGCGGACGTCCAAACAGGGGTTACCAGGTTTTTGATTTTTTTCACTATTACGGGACCCAAAACAATAATCTGAACCGTTAATAATGTTCATAAGGCTAAAAACGGCTGCCATACCAAATTTGAACCGTTGGATCGTCCTAGATTGTGAGATATTTGGCAAAAAATACAGACCATTAGATCTATAATCTAGATTTCTGTGGGCCCCCTTTGCAAGATCCGAACCGTTTATTAGCTCTAAAATGGCGAGAACGGCTAGGAAGTCAAATTTCAGATCACAAATCCTCATGATCTGTGAGAAAATAGTGATAAACATTTATGACCGTTGATATCCCTCTTTTAGCCTGACATGATTTATGTGTACACTGCCCAGTCCCCTCTTTTTGTTTTTTTAATTTATATGGCCTTTTATTTTAAGATCTGAACCTTTTATCTTTTTTAAAATATCCAACATGGCTCTTAAATCAAATTTCAGCCGTTGGATCGTCCTACATTGTGAGATATTTGGCAATCAATTCAAACCATAGATCTAAAATATGGGTTTCTGTGGGGCCGCTTTTCAGGATCTGAACCGTTCATCATCCTTGAAATACTGAGAACAGCTAGGTAGTGAAATTTCAGATCATAATTCTTCAAAACCTTGGAGGAAATTGTGAAAACCTTTATAACCGTTGATATACTTTAAATTCACATGTGTAAACTGGTGAAATTGACAAACAATGAAATTTGAATCACATGTGAATCTTTTGCATGTGCAATTAATTCACATGTGATTCATTTACTCATGTGAATCATTTTCACACAAAACAAACGACCCCTTAAGGTATGTGTCATTTCAAGAGTGATAGTTTTTTATTTTAGTGGAGTGAAAAAGTAATTTTTTTTACTTTTTTTTGAAAAGTGAATGTTTTTTTTTGTTTTTTAGTGAAAGTAAAAAGTAATTTTTTGACTTTTTTTGATAAGAAATAGGGGTATTTTTTTGTTTTTTTAATTAAAATAGATTTTTGACTTATTAACTTTAATCTACTCTACTTAACTTTACATCACAAACAAATACACCCTACGAGATAATAATTTCTTCTAGCAAACAAAATGCGAAATAATTGCCCGGTAAGAAAGAATCACGTGGACTTAAAACATTTTAAAGTCCGCAATAAAAAAGGGACCACCAAGGCATTGTTAGAATAGGGAGGGAGAGAGAGAGAGCTCTTATTCATTAGATCTGTGTGTACATAATGGGGGGGAGGAGGATCTTATTTATAGAATAAGATTGCTTCCTCCCCAAGCAACCTAATAGGGAAAGACTTAAACCCTAAGCAATCCTCTTATCTTATGTGGGTCCCAATGTGGGCATCCACCTATGATAATATATCTTATAACACTCCCCCTTGGATGACCACCATTCAATGACAGTTGCCTCATTAAAACCTTGCAAAGGAAAAACCCAGTGGGATAAAAACCAAAGCGAAGGAAAAAGAGTACAACGTTCTACAGGATCATTGACTTGGTGTTGGACGTGCATAATGCTGCCTCGTTAAAACCTTAACTAGGAAAACCCAGTGGGACAAAACCTAGAGAAGGAAAAAGAGTACAGCGCACATATGTCCTGGGTAGCATACTTCAGGATGCCTCCCCCTAATGACTACTCCCCCTGATGATAACAACCTTGTACACGGTTAGCCATGTCCATCTCATATACATATCTTTAGAATATTGATTTTGACAAGAACTTCGTAAATTGATCAACTAGGTTGTTGCTTGAACGAACTCGCTTGACTTCAATCTTGTTATCCTTCTGAAGCTCATGAGTGAAGAAGAACTTTGGTGTAATGTGCTTCGTCTTGTCATCTTTAATGTATCATTCTTGAATTTGTTGAATACATGCCCCATTGTCTTTGCAAATAATGCTCGGAGTACCTGTACTAAGAGGTAATTGACAAGAACTACATCTATGCTGAGTTAAATATTTTTGCCACACATTCCCCACTGGCTTAAAAATCTCAGCATGGTTAGAGTAAGTAGCTATCAATAGTCAATTTAGTAGAATATCAAAAAATAATGATATTGACATGAAGAAACATATAACATGTCTATGATCGATCCTTATGAGAATCGGGGATATATCCTGAATCTGTATATCCTATAAAATTTGGTTTCAACAATAAAACAGACATAGATATCATAGCATTTGTTTAATACCAATCCAAAGCCTTTGTGCAAAACTATATATGGGAAGCATATCTATAAAGAATAAAAATCTCATTAGAACTTCTCTCGATCTGCAGGTCGAGATAAAATAGTCAATAGTTTTCTCGAGCTCTTATGGAGTCTCGATTAGATTTATAAACTTCTACTATTATAAATCCATTTAAGGATTGTATAAACAGGAACAGGCAAATGGGATTGTTTTCATACTCTTCCTTATATAAACATTTACTAAGACGATTGTACCATATTCTTCTGGAATGCTTGAGGCTGTACAATGAACGTCTTACTTATATTGAGTACGTACTCTCTTACTTTGCTTCAGGCAAAGCAAATCCTTCTGGGATTTTCATGTATATATGTCTGTGTATGTTTTCAATCCCAAGTTTCTACAGGAAACCTTGTATCACAAGTTTGCCTTTCGTTCATTTTCCTTACACACACCCATTTGTAACCTACAGGGTTAACATCGTTTGGGGTTTGTACTATAGGTTCATATATACCACGTCTATTTAGAGATTGTAATTCCTTAATGGTATCTCTTTATTTTGGCCAATATGTTCTTTGTCGACATTCATTTATAGACCGTGGTTTTGTATCCCAAACAACATTCTTAATTTCCATTGATATTTGAGTAGCTACCGCATATACAAATGCGTCATCGATGATAATTTCATTTCTATCCCATCTCTCTCTTGAATAATTATAAAGTATAGAGATCTCTTTATTTATTGGGTACCCATTGCCTCTTCAGGGGCTTCCAGAGTCTCTTCTGGGACTCATGTCTCTTCCGGGACATTAATTTCTTCAGGAAATTTGGAGAGAGTGGATTTTATCATAAACTCTTCGGGAGTATACCTCTTCTGGAGTATGATTGGGATATGATTGCTCATTTCTCCTCTTCTGGGGAGCTGAGTCCTTGAAACCTATAGTTCTACCACGCTTCTGGCGTGTATAGATTCATTTGTTGTCATATTTGGACTTTGTTCTTCAGGAACACTAATTCGTACTTGTCGTACAGGGACATTAATTCGTGCTTGTGTGTTCATAGCCGATACATGTGACCTAGTCACTTTTGCTGCATCATTAAAAGCATCAAGGAATTCATTTATAATTAAGTGCACAATTCTCCGTACTTCATTCTCACATTGTGAAGTACATGAATCTAGATGAGATTGAGTGGAAGTATTCCACATTAATTCTCGCCGTTCTTCAGGAACGGATTGTTCTTCAGGAACAAGGTGTTTTTCAGGAACTATCTTATCTCCCCCTAACGGCGAGAAGACAGGCTCATCAAGATGACAATTAGCAAAAACGAACAATGAATATATCTCCTGTCATTAGGTCTAAATATCCATTAATTAGGGTGAAGTATAACCAACATAAAGTCTACGTTCTGAGTTCATGCAGGTCGCAAACCTACGCTATCAAGTTTTATAAAAATATAAAAAATATGCCCAAGGAAGTGTACCCTAAATGTAATAATTTGTGCTAATAGGCAGGATTTGATGAGTTCACTAATGTCACACTATGCCCTTTTCGAAAAGGATGGTCAATAGATGGTACTCTAAGGAGTACGTAACAGAAGTATCAATAATTTACCAGAGCATAAGACCCCTAGAATAACAAGCTTCTGGCTTAACTTTGTCGTTTTGCTCATAATCGAATATGATTCGATTTTAGAGATTGTCTTGTAATATAACTCAGAGATTGAAGGAGAATGCACTTAGCTTTTCTAGTATCAGCTTCTGGCTGTCAATACTAGTAATGATGTACAAATATTATGTGCGGACTCTTCTGGAGCATTCAAGTATTTGTACGGATACAGCTATGATCGATGCCGTGCACGAATGAAACACTAACTTAGAGAAAAACTTCTGGTTTTTTTTTTTTCAATGTAGTGTGTTTTGTTGCACTGTCTACTGGACAGATATTATCCTCAGCTTCATGCATTCCATGAGCCATAGAGCAAGTAATAATAAATTCACATAACTAGGTAATCGCATTGCAAAAATTAAAGTAAGAACAACTAAACAATTCAGCATTCAAAGCAAATATAACATAATATACGGGGGATTAAAAATAAGTCATAGCATTCAACAAAATATCTAAGAACTGAACTCAATGTTCAAACTCATAAAAGTAGTTGTAGGTCTTCCAGACCATGCTTGGTGGTTCGCCCAATTTCCAAACAAAATGCCTTGTCAAGCACCTCTCCTGGGGTGGTTGTTTGCATCTCTACTGGAGAACATATTATATCTACCTTTTCTGGAGGGATTTTAATTGACTAATCTGGCATTTATTTTAAGCATTGGGTGTATGACCATCTGCTGGTGATCATCCTTGTCTAATGGGGATATAATGGTGCGGAAAATAAGAGCGTATGCCATATCCTTCAGGGATATTATATTTCCGACTTCGATAGTATCACCAAGCCTTTTAGAGTGTGTAAAGATCGATAATAATCAAACAAAAATAGAACTTCGGGTTCTCAATATCTGATGACAAAATATAATGAAGAATTAGCCAATCAGAAAGTTAGAACTTCGGGTTCTTAACTGATGAATCAGAACTTCTAGTTCTGTCAATACTTCAGGCTAGTGATAGAACTTCAGGTTCTTAGAACTACTGGTTCTATCAAAACTTCAGGTTTGAATCACAACTTCAGGTTCAATCAAAACTTCAGGTTTGATTTCATGGCCTTCGTATCGATCTACACTACTTTGAATCTTTAGAAATCAATGCTCCAAATATGAATCTTCAGGTTCATATTCCAAATCTTAGAACTTCCGGTTCTAGATAATGTATGGATCTTCGGGTCCACATTATTCATTGGATATAGAACTTCAGGTTCTATTATTTGTAACTACTGCTTCTGGCAATAATAAATGCATCAAAACTAAAGTTTCAGATAATCATTAGTGATAATTATACCGAAGGAATTATATCAAGCATGCAGTACAATGTTATAGAATATAAAAATAAATGTATGTGAGAAACAGAAATAAAATGTAGAACTTCAGGTTCTTAACATCCAATCAAAGATAATAATAAAAATGTGATGAAGAATTTAGAAATTGAAGTTTAGAACATCAGGTTCTCAGCTTAAGAATCAGAACTTCTGGTTCTAAATTAAAATAGTTCATGGATCTTTCAGTACGAGTTAGAACTTCAGGTTCTAGATTAGGATAATTCACGGATCTTCAGGTCCGAGTTAGAACTTCTGGTTCTAGATTAGGATAATTCACGGATCTTCAGGTCCGAGTTAGAACTTCTGGTTCTAGATTAGGATAATTCATGGATCTTCAGGTCCAAGTTAGAACTTCTGGTTCTAGATTAGGATAATTCACGGATCTTCAGGTCCAAGTTAGAACTTCTGGTTCTAGATTAAAATAACATACAGAACTGCATGTTCAGATTATTTATTCGATATAGAACTTCTAGTTCTAAGTATCATATGAAACTTCGAGTACGTATTGTAGATCTGAAAACTTCTGGTTTCAGAGTAAAATAAACAACGGATCTTCTGGTCCGGAATCGACGGATCTTCTGGTCCGGATTCAAATGAACTTCTGGTTCATAGGCTAAAGTAATTTACGGAACTTCAAGTCCGAATTATTGATTCCATATAGAACTTCTGGTTCTAAATATCATATGGAACTTCGGGTTCCAATTTCTTGCATAGAACTTCTGGTTCTATTTATGATCCATGATTTTCAATTTTATCATGATCTCTTTTCGATAAAAGAAAACGAATAATCATCACAAGGATCAAATGATAAATATTTGTAGATCTAAAAGAATAAAGATAAATGCAAACTAATAAGAGATCATAAAATAAGGAGAAATTACTTAACTTTTGAATCGTCCTCCTTTTGGTGCCAATATGTAGATCTACTCGCGAGCTTTCCGTAGGTACAAACGGATCTCAAATCGGACTCCGGATCGTCAAGATATCGCAGAAACAAGTTTCTGCCATCGATCCTGTCAAATCTGCCTTTGACCGTACGCTTTGCTGACATCATCAATGATGTCACACTAATTATGGGCCTCACTCGGGTTGGGCTGACCTAAATGTGGATTAACTTGCCCAAAATCAAGGCCCGAGGGATCACAATTGATTGTGGTGCCTCGGTGCACCATGCCCAAAGGGTGGGAAAATCACATGTCCAGACCTTCGTTTTCCCTCTTCGTTTCGGTTCTGCAGAGAGAACCTGTAGCCAGTCTCAACCCTTCTTCCTCGCGTCTGTTCTCCAACAGACCAAACAGAAAAACTGCAGCCACTGTTTGGCAAGGAGAACGAAGGGGCGGCAACGGCGTGGCAGCCAGCAATGGGAGGCGGCGATTCCGGCAGCGGAGGCGGCGTTATCCGTCAATTGGTCCGGCAACGTTGAGGCAGTGGCGGCGCCTGGCGGTAGGTGGGCGCAGCGGGCGGCGGCGGTTGCTGGATCCTGGAGCGGGTCTGGAAGCTCATGTCCGAGATTGAGGATCTGCATCTGCTGATGGATCCGGATGACTTCCTCCGTCTCAAGAGCCAGTTCTGCATCAAATCGACGGCCGGATCTGGACGGTTCTGTTTCAAATCGATGGCCCTGATTGAAATGACCCAATCTTCGAAGGATCTGAGGCTGAGTGTGCCCCATCTGCTGGGCGTTGAGGTGGATCCGAAGGGGGGTCCGAGTATCCAGGAAGCGGCGATGAGGGTTTTGCATCTGAAGAGAGACGCGGCGAAGATCCATCTGATGCAGGCGTTTCAGGCGATCAAGGCGGCGATGAAGAGATTCTTCTACGCGTATTGGCAGCTGATCGTGGTGGTGATCGGGAGCGTGGAGTGATAACGGATTTTTACGGAAAGAAGAGATGGAGAAAAAAATAGAGGGAAGGAAAGTAGAGCTTCGTGCTGATAACGTGTTAGAATAGGGAGGGAGAGAGAGAGAGCTCTTATTCATTAGATCTGTGTGTACATAATGGGGGGAGGAGGATCTTATTTATAGAATAAGATTGCTTCCTCCCCAAGCAACCTAATAGGGAAAGACTTAAACCCTAAGCAATCCTCTTATCTTATGTGGGTCCCAATGTGGGCATCCACCTATGATAATATATCTTATAACAGGCATAATAATTTTTGCTACGAGTAATAATTGCTGTCGACAGGCAAGAATCACGTGGACTTAAAACATTTTGAAGTCGGTGGACTCAATGCAGTGTGAAGTCCGCTCTCCCATCTATAAAAGCACGTGAATGCGTGGGAGACCGGCAGAGTATATTCTAGTTTCTAGGTTATCCTGTTTCTGTCTCTTGAAAACTCTTTGTTGTAAGTTTTATTTTAAAATATTAGTGTGTGCTTAAAGCAGCAGCATTGAAGATTCCGGAGTCGATCTCTATTGTAAGTATTTCAGTTTTTATGTAACTATGATATGCAGAGTTTTGCTTATTATTAGCTATTTTTGTGTATAATATTGTTTGTCTAAGTTATTGTGGTTTCTGTCGTTCTGGTCTCCTCGGTCTGATTTTGGGATCAGAGATAGTTTACCATGTCTCTAAATCTATTGTGTGAAAACATTCTAATTTTATATATAATTTTTATTGCAAGTAAAGCAGAATAGCCGTCCACTAACCACTTCTTTTTCGTGAACATTTAAGGAAGAGAGAAAATGACATTGCCAAGGTTTGTGGTGCTCAAATCAGAGTAGAACGACAAATACTTGCGCTACATAGATGAAGATGTGCAAGTGCACGGGTTTCTCCGATTCTTCGGAGAGGAGGTTGTGAGCCCGTACGCAAAGTACGAAGTAGAGATGGCGAAGAGTGGGAGGGGACTAGTGCACATAAGATGCTGTTACAACAATAGATATTGGGTAAGGTGGTCGCAACACCACTGGTGGATTGTTGCAGGGGCAGAAGAACCAGAGGAAGACCAATCCAAATGGTCATGTACATTGTTCGAGCCCATCTACGTAGATGGTGATGCTACAACTGTCCGATTTCGCCACGTCCAGCTTGGACACTATGCATGTTTATGGAGGGCTGCCCCTCCCTTTGAGTCCTGCTTATTTGCAGGATCAGCAGATGTTGACAAGGATCGGTGTGATGTTTGCACAATCATCGATTGGGAATCACTGTTGATACTGCCCAAATATGTTGCGTTCAAGGGCGATAATGGCAAGTACCTCAGCTCCCGCTGGATCGAGGGATACCCATATCAACAGTTCGCTTCCAGTGACATTGGAGATCCAACGGTCGGAAATGAGGTCTTCACCACTCGCAATGGAAGCGTCCGCATAAAGTCCGATTACTTCGGCAAATTCTGGAGGCGTAGCCCTAACTGGATCTGGGCTGACTCAGATGACTCCACCAGCAACAACTCCGACACGTTGTTTTGGCCTGTCAAAGTTGGCAACAATATCGTCGCTCTCCGCAACTTGGGTAACGACAATTTTTGCAAGCGACTCACCACTGAGGGCAAGACAGAATGTCTCAATGCTGGCGTCCCCACCATTTCAAAAGAGGCACGCCTCGAGGTGGAAGAGCGTGTTATATCAAGGAACATCTATAATGTAAAATTTCGCCTCATGGATGCCAGGATCTACGACCAGGAGGTCCTCACGATGGCCAATGGAGAGGCCGCTAACAGGACCAATGAACCCAACAGTGTAGAGGTGAAGCTCTCATATACAGAGACTAAGAGCAGAACTTGGAATAGCAGCGTTTCATTGAAGTTAGGCGTCCAAACCAGCATCCAAACCCGCATTCCACTCATCGCAGAAGGAAAGATTGAAATTTCGGCTGAGTTTAATGGAAATTACCAGTGGGGAGAAACTGAGACAGAGACAACTGTAGTAGAGACTGTGTACAAGGTTACTGTGCCGCCAATGACTAGGGTGAAGGTGAGTTTGCTAGCGACAAAGGGTTCTTGCGACGTTCCCTTCTCCTACTCTCAGCGCGACACTCTTTTTAATGGGCAGCAGTTTACCGTCAACATGGACGATGGCATTTACACTGGCATCAATTGCTTTAACTTCAGGTACGAGACAAAACAAGGACCGCTATAAAAATGTAATCCCAAGAAAATAAAATTGATGTTTGTGGGTAGCATCTTTGGACACCCCACGAGACTCCTCTGTGTTTGAAATAAAATAAAAATGTAATGTGTGTGCCTATAAAAGGCTATAAAAGGGATTGAGGACCCCTGGTGTTCCTCAGAGTGTTGTAGTTGTAGAGTGTGAGAGTTGAGTCTGACTGCAAAATTGGTATCAGAGCCATAAGCGTTCCGATCCCCTTCTCCTGTAAGCAGTCTAGCTTTCTATCTTTTGTAATAAGTTTTTAGCAATAAATATTTGTGTTATTTGTGTGTTCTGTTCTCTCTGTTTCTTTCTTCTGCAATTTTGTTTATTTAGTTACTTCATAATTTTCATTCTAATATAGAGGACCGAGGCCCCCTTAGTCGCGTTGCCTCATTCCGATTTAGCCTCAGATTCGGCGTTTAAAGGGTTGGTATAAACCGTTGACTAGCCACTCAGTCATTAGATTGCGAAATTATTAGGTAAAAAATAAATGAAAAAGCTTAAGAAATTATCTAACTCTTCTTCTTCTTCTACTTCCCATAATAATTTGTATCAAATAGCTCGGCCATCTTCTTCTCATAAAATTTCCAATACATCATCTGTTCTTCAAGAAACTTTCATAGGGCGTAATGAACTTGAATCAAGTTTACAACATTGGAGTTTTTCTCATTTAAATATTAAAGAAAAATATAATACTCCTAAAGCATCTGTTTATAAGGAAAATTATTATATACATAGTATGGAAGAAACTCTTTCTGTGTCTACATCAGAAGAATGTATCCCTTTGATCCCCGTTGCTTTCATACATAAAATTCAAAAGGAATTTCCTTATCTACACACAGGATTTGTCCGGGTTGCCATAATTCCTCTATCTAGAACAGGAATCAATGCTTCTGTTTGTGCCTCTTTGGCAGACAGAAGATTCAGTAAATACAGAGAGATGCCACTCTTGGTGTCGTTCAAGGTAGTTTTCATTCTAATCCAGTATGGTTCATTTGCTTTCCTAATTTTACCATAGATACGCATGATCCTTATGCCCCTCATGCTGTTCCTCTATTCATTCAAATTACAGGATATGATACAGTTCCGGGAATAAAAAATATTAGTGATATATATCGATTATGTCTAAAAGCCATGACTTCTATACTTCCTGTTATTGCTTATTTTGATAAAATTAAAGATCTAAAAACAAATTCAGTGTTGTTTATCACCAATCCTCATTATCAAGTTTCTATTCCTAAAACTATCACGTAAGCCCAAGTTCAGCTTGACCTCAAACTCCGTATACAATATAAACCTTCTTCCTCTTTACATTCTAATATACAATCTGAAGTTGATAATATTGTTGAACATTCAGATGGCAGTGTTGAAATTAATTTCGTTACAGCTGCCTCTTCCCATATCCAGAATTTTGAGTCTTCTCGAAATTCTACATCTAATATTCCATCCACTTCTTATAACATTCCTGAAGAAGGACATCCAGAAAATATTTCTTATACCTTTTATAGGTCTAAATCTAATAATTCAGAACAAAGCTATAAACCTACTAAAACTGATTTCCATGTCTTTGTTCTTACTATAAAGCCTGAAAAACAACCTTTTAAAATTAATAAAATCCTATTAAAAGAAAATTTTGAAAATCACCCTCTCAGCGAATGGTTTTATGCAACTTTTAATGAGACAGAAATGAATAAAATAAGAACAGCTTAGTATGAAGAAATGGAGATTAAAAACGAAAATGTATTCTTTTTTGAATGGTTTCAAGCCTATCAAACATTTTCTCTCAATGTTTTAACACAAAAATCTCAAAAATGGAAAACTACAACAAATCAAATTATTGAATCAGTTCATCCTCCTTTAGAAAATTTGGCCGTACAAATAACTCTTATGATTATTAAGTTACCCTTTCTCTGTACATATAACTGCTGCATCCCAACAGTTAAATTACACTAATCTTTGTCTAAAGACAGCATATCAAATCAAGTTAACCAGATTTTAGATAATATTGATAAATTATTATCAAAGCCAACGACCTCTATGACAAGTTCTCCTTTCCCTTTATTTCAGAAAGGGTCTATAGATCTAAATACATTACAAACTGATCAAGTGGGAGATTTCCATCCTGAAATGCACCAAGAATTATTACAAAGATTTAATCAATTATCTTTAAAATCCCCTGAATTTTCTATAAATGCCATACAAACTCAAAACTCTTCTGAATCTCATGATTATTCTCATGAAGTAAATAATATCCATAAAAAATCACATATAAATCTTAAACCAAAAAAGACTTATTATTCTAGACCCTCTCCAGTTGATCTCCAATATGAAAAAAATACAGATTTAATAACATCCTTGTTTTCATCAAGTCTAGTTTATGAATGGTCCCTTGATGGCTTATATGAATATTAAATAATGCAATTATGTAATAATATGATATTATATGCTAATGTTTGTATTGCTAGAGGAAATTCTCTTTACCAAGCACTAAATGCTATTATTTGCGGTTTTACTGGCCAACTTGCTGGCTGGTGGACTCAATATTTATCTGAAGCTCAAAGACAAGATATAATTCAAGCCATTAAAAGAGACCCTAAACGTCATCCTATTCTCAATTCTGATGGACAACCTCAAGCAGATTCTGTTACTCATCTTATTTTAAATATAATCCAACATTTTGCTGGGCAAATTAATCATATTGCAAAAAATAAATAAATAAAATTCAATTAATGAATCTATCGTGCAAAACTCTATCTGATTTTCGACGGTATAAAGATACATTTTTATCAAAATTATTTCAAATTAAAGACTGTAATAATGCACTTTGGAAAGAAAAGTTTATTTCAGAATTACCTCCCCTTTTTGCAGAAAAGGTACGCAACCTCATTAAACAAAATAATAATGGACAATTAACTTATAATTATACTTATGGTGAACTAATACAAATTATCAATAGAACTAGGTTATCTCTCTGTAACGACATAAAAATTAATAATCAATTAAAACAACAAAAATTTGAACGAAAAGAATTAGGTAATTTCTGTTATCAATTCACTATGGAACCCCTTATTAGCCCTTCTTCCAAACGGACAAAACTTCACTATCGATATTCCTCTCATAAATATCCTTCTCATAAGTGAAAATCTTTCATTAAGAAAATACATCCTCGAACAAAACAATAAAAAAGAAATGAAGCAAAACGACATGATCCTCGACATGACTCTTGTGACGCAGTTTGTTATTATTGTAAAACTCCTAGTCATTATTCAAATAAATGTCCCAAAAAATTCCATAAGAAACATATCCAAACTCTTGATTAAACATTTTCTAATTAATCTTCTGAATCTAATTTTGAATCTCTTTCTGATAATGATCATAAACAAATTAATTGCCTTGATTACTCCAACAATAATACTGACAGTGATTCATCTTTCATCTTCTTTACCCTCTTTGTTAGTCTTAACAAGTAAAGATAAATTATTTCTTGAAATTTTTTATTAACTTCCCATGGAGGAGCAAAAAGATTATTTAAGAAAATATATGGAGACACAAAAAGAAAAAAAAAAATTCTTCCTCAACCTTCGAGTATACATACATTAATTCAAGAAATTGACACATTACAAAGACAACAACAACATCAAGATCGTCTTATAAACATCTCTGACTTGCATAAAGAAATTAAAATGTTAAAACTAGAAATAAAAGAATTAAAATAAGAAATTGAACTTTCAAAACAAAACGTTAATCATGGTGCTTCTGCTTCCAATCAACCTCCTAAAAAATCTTTTGTTAAATCTTTAACATTTTTTTCTTATCAAAAATTGTATTTCCATATTACAATCAAACCTCAAAATTATACTAAACAATTAATAGCTCTGTTAGACAGCGGAGCTTATATGAATTGTCTCCGAGAAGGAATTATTCCGACTTATTACCTTGAAAAAACCATAAGCAAAACTCATATAGCTAATGACAGTCCCCTTCATATTAATTATAAACTTCCACATTGTTGTATATGTAAACAGCAGATATGTATTCCTCAAAATTTCACCATTGTAAAAAATTTACATTATGATGCTATTTTAGGGATTCCATTCTTATTAACTCTTGTACCCTTTCAAATAACAATTAAAGGTTTAATTGCAACTTACCAAGATACTCTTGTTGAATTCCCTTTTGTAAATTCTCCCAAATTAGGAAATCTTGATTCTCTCATTTGTTCTCTATCCATTAAAGAACAACACTTGAGTTGTCTAAAAACTGAACTTCATTCTCTTCATCAAGAACAATTGTTAAAACGCCCTGTACTTCAAACACAAATCAATAATCTTAAACAAACCCTTTTAAACACTGTACATCCGATATTCCTAATGCATGGCATCGTCATACTCATTAGGCATCTTTACCTTATAAACCTTCTTTCCATGAGTCTAAAATTCCCACAATAGCGTGTCCCGCTCAAATGAATAAAGAAATCACTCTGCATTGTCAAAAGGAAATAAATGATCTTTTACAAAAAGGATTAATAAGAAAATCTACTTCTCTTTGGTCTTGTATTGCTTTCTATGTAAATAAAGCTCCTAAACTAGAGCGAGGTATTCCTCGCTTAGTCATCAATCATAAACCCTTAAATGACGTTCTTTTAGATATTTGCTATCCTCTTCCCAATGAAGATGATTTAATTAAGCGCTTATATGATGCAATAATATTTAGTAAATTTGATTTAAAATTAGGATCGTGGCAAATTCAAATTAAGAAAGAAGACCACTATAAAATAGCTTTTATAGTCCCTTTTGGGCAATATGAATGAAATGTTATACCTTTTGGCTTAAAAAAGGCTCCTTCTGAATTTCAAAAGGTTATGAACGACACTTTTAATCCTTATCTCAATTTTATCATTACATATATTGATGATATTCTCATCTATTCTAAAATAATTTATGACCATTTAAAACATTTATCTATTTTTAAACATCTTGTTTATAACTATGGACTTGTTCTAGCTGCCTCAAAAATGCAAATCTTTCAAACTAAAATCAAAGCTTTTGGTTATAATATAAAAAACCATACAATTGCCCCTGTTCAAAGAGTTCTTCAATTCAGTTCTAAATTTCCAAATGAACTTATTGATAAAAAAAACCAACTCCAAAGATTCCTTGGTTGCCTCAATTACATTGGCCCTTTCTATAAAGACCTTGCCACTGATAAAGCATTGCTTCAATCTCTCCTTTTAAAAAAACATCCATTCAATTGGACTTCTGCTCATACTAATGCTATCTTGCAAATTAAACAAAAATACCAAACTCTCCCATGTCTTTATATTGCTCATCCAAACTTTTCCAAAATTAGTCAAACTGATGCCTCTGATACTGGTTATAGAGGAGTGCTTCTTCAATATAACGATCAACTACAAAAGGAAGAAATAATTAAATTTACATCTAGATTTTGGTATCCAACTTAAACAAATTATTCTACAATTAAAAAAGAAATTCTTGTAATTGTTACATGCATCATGAAATTTCAAAAAATCTAGTGAAGAGCCAGCTAAAATTCTTCTTGATTATTTCATTTTGCATAAAATCCCATGGATTCTCCAATGGCGTTATATTAAACATCAAGATATTACCATCCAGTCTTCTCCTAAAGCTACCCTATGCCACCAAATTAATGTCAAATGGTGGGATAAATTTGATATCAGCCCCATTTTGACCAAAATTTCTCCATCCAAATCCAAAACATTCTCTAAAGCAGTATCCAGTAAACAGCTTTTTGACGATCTTCTTTAAGAATTAAAAGCTCTTAAAGACAAAGTCAGAACTTATGAACAATCATTATCCAATCCTTCTGCATTATCTGGATCCAGTTCCAGTTCAGCCCATGACTTCCAAATTTTGACTCCAAACACCTTAATGTAGTTGCATTAGATTGAAGAATGAGTTAATATAAAATTGCGTGTCGAGAAGGCTGAATTAGATAGAGACCATGATTTGTTGCTGGTTATGCTACTGCTCTACAATGTTGCCACTTGTAATGCTAGCTTGCACAGCCTATACATAGGGATTTGATGCCTGTTTGCTCATTCACAATTACTACCATAAGGAAATTGCCCTTACCTCTAATAGGGCCACAACTGCTTAGTTGAAAGAATATTCTAAAACCACTCACTATCTGCAACTAAGGTTGCAGGGGCTAAAATAATCCAGCTTAATAAATAGCTGACCCACAGCCAATAAATGGCTCTCAGTCTGCCAGAAAGAGATCTACAAACAAACTAGCCAAGGGAAGAAGCCCAAACCGCTGAGGCCAACTCACCAGACAGTCCAACAAGGCAGATTTGGGCCCATTAAAGAGATCCACTCAAGCACAACCTCTACAAAGATTGCTAAGAATCTACTTCAATCTAAATGTAAAGTTATTCAATCGAGGGATTCAGATCCCAACTAGCTTCCAGGGATCCTATTCTTGAACAGGCAACTACTAAAAACTCCAACCACGATGGCCTATATATGCAACCCTCCTCCAAGAGCAGATGTAACATGCTACAACCGTAGCAATTATATGGAACTACCTTTACTATAATTGGTTACCGACTTGATCATCGAAGGGCACCAGGCCTGCCCTATACTGGTGCTCCCTCATGACCTAGTTTTCAACTATCTTGCAGGTTATTATGTGCAAAGGCCTACTGACTTGAACTATGAATTTCTGTTTATTTTGGGTTCTAAAATTTTCTTGTGTTTTAATTAACCTAAACTATTTCACTTATCGAATATATATGTTTTTCTTATTATTACCTCTTATTTTTATTTGTCTATTTATCCCAATTAGAAAATAAAAACCACATGTAGGCATCCTAGACATCATACCTTTGAGAGAGAGTTAGACTATGTATTGCTATGTGTCCCACTTAGGCCGATGTATCCCACCTCCGGCCGTCAAGCATCAAATCACATTGTCCTCTCATCCACACACGAACCGCTTCAAACCAGAGACTCATTCCTCTCCGACTTCTCTCTAACATCCGACGATCCTCAGGAATGAGTCTATGGTATAGAGCTGAAGATCATATTTCATGCTTCAATTTTGTATGTGGAGATGTAGCCACTGTCATTTGCTTAAACTCTATTCCGTATGTCCCTTCTCCTGAGATTTGAAATAATGTACTATGCATGATGTACTTAAAAGTCTTTGGCTTTAAAGCTAAATTGTTAAAATATTGAAATGTTGAAGGCTTTCGGAGATATGTTGGTAAAAAAATTTAGTTTTATCGCCATTCAAATATTATTTCTAATGTTATCTTCAACAATTAACATGGTTTTCAAAGTTGCATACATGTTGCAACATACATCACAAAAAATACTGGGTTATATTAAGGTAAAAAAATTTGATCACATGAACTGATGACAACGTTTTTCTTTCTTTCTCTTCTATTTTTTTTTCCAGAAGTTGGCATAGGGTAATTATGCTACTTCCTTCTTAAGGTTACAATAGCCTTGGGGCAGTGTGACTTCTCTGTTTTGCTCTTGTTGCAGAGAGAGAGAGAGAGAGAGAGAGAGAGAGAAAAGCAACTATGAACTAAGGTAAGGGGGACTTATGTGGTTGTTGTGGTCATAATGAACAGTGGACAGTTATGGGGGGGGGGGGGGGGGGGGGGGGTATGATAGCCTGCCTGTCTGAGAGCGCTGAGCATTTTATTATGAGGATTGTGTATCTATTATTATTTGAAATTTTATTGTGCGATGATGAGTTCCCGGGGTATGCCTGTGGTATAAGTATGTAGTAATTTAAATTAATTTTAATTGTATAAGTGTAAGACTGTATAATCTTCTGGTACTTTGGCTAACTCTGTTAAGAATGCTTTATGTGATTAATTACCATCTGAATAGGTTGTTGAGATTAGGATAACTTTGTATGCATCTGGAACACTTGATCACCATTCTGAACATATAGGAAAACCTAAAACTACCCTACGTCAGGGCCATAGCCACACTATTATTGGAAAAATTTTTAATCGGCCCTGAATTTCACGCTCCTTGGGCACTACCTAGTACCAGTTGGGCTTCCAGGGCGTGACATAGAGAGCCACAGAGATCCACACAGGATAGGCTTGCGTCACTTGAGGAGATGGAGCAGAACTCTGAGCTGATCATCTTGAGTTTTCATTGGAGATGAAGGAGAAGATGATTTTCTTAGGGACCCAGACTGCCAGGACTGTGGAGCTACTTGAGAGACTTTTTTCTGGTGGAAGGTGTGATCCTGGGGCTAGCACATCAACCGCACCTCCACCACCTTAGTCCACTCCTCCATTACCTACACCTCCAGCTTCTCCTATCCTTGAGAGCCTGACAGAGGACCCAGAGCACACATCATAGCATTATCATTCTCTTCTGTTTTATTGATAAGTTGTGTTGATGAGACTTGGTTTTTTTTTTTATGTTGACATGTTTTTCTTGTGACCTGGGTATTTTATGATTTTATGATGCTCGCTATATTTGGACATCCACATTTGTATGCATTTGGTTATGGCTGTATGATGATATTTGTGACTAAAATGTGTGGAATGGTATGGGAATCTGTTGAATACAATAGAAGCTGAATGGAATTGGTATGCAAGAATTTTGTTTGTAGGGCTTGAAGAGCATAAAGACTCTATTGTCCTTTCATGATATTTGTAGATAGGAAATTTGTCAAACCATGACAAAATAGGGGAGATGCTGTTGAAATGTTTTAGAAACTTGTGAACCTAATAGTTAAACTACATTACATACTAGAAAATTAATACTCATAAGAAAAATCTGAGAATTGTGTGTATAACACTGTGAGCATAATTAATATACAATCTCAAATCTTATGCAGCCGGTATACCCTTCTTGGTTCGAAGCAGCCTTAATCTGAGTTGTCCCCTCTTGAATTTCATAGTCAAATCAGTACAAAGGGACTCTATGGTGAATTTGACACCAAGTTACATCACTATTTAGCTCTACCCCTACTAGTTGAATTTGGTCTATTCAAGCTCTCTTTAAACTCCCCTCAATGATTTTGTTGGTATATTCTTTGTCAAATTTGTGACAGAAAGGGGGAGAAAATTGGAAAAATGATGAAGTTAAGGGGAGCAAATTAGAAGAGAATGAACTTAAACTTACTCTCACCACTGGATGCCTTTTTTTGGAGTAACAACCTAGGGGGAGTTTTCAATTTCCCACTGGAATATGTGGTTCTTGTGTTGATAATAGGTATATCCTTGATGAAGAGCATGTTCCCAGGGGGAGTTCTTGTAGGTGCTTAGTTGTTTGTTTTGTTCTTACAAAGTGGTATCCGATGTAATTTGATGTAAGTGGTAGCCAATGTATTTTGATGTATTGCTTAGTCCATGGTATGTACTTTTAGAATAAGGTTTTGAAAAGAAATCACCAAAGGGGGAGATTCTTAGGAAAATGAGTGTCTTAGTCAAATCAAGACCTCTTTGGTGTTATCAATTTTATGATTGTGCTTAAGACTTCTCCCTAGAAATGCTTCAGCAAGTTAGATCTTTGGTTCCAATAGAGAAGACGGATCTTCAAAGGCACTAAAGAACACTGTGGAAGAACAATTGAGTGCTTGCACTACTCAAGTATTTTTAACCCTCTATTGGACCAACTAATGCCCTTAGAACCTTTAGAATATAATGGAACAACTTTGGAATCAAATTGAGTTAGAGAGACTCAAAATGGGGCAAACGGTCACGGTCAACCATTTGTCAAACAGATTGACCTTTCTGTCAAACAGTTTGAAAAATGGAGACGAGCCTCTATCTGTTTGCTTGTCTTTGAAGCAAAATGATTGACCGTCAGGCAATCCAATTGACCATTATGTCAAACGGTTCGATTGTTCAAGAACAACTACTAAAACAGGGAGCAATGACTCTTATCTGTTAGACTATGTACGGATGAAACGGTTGACCGCTAGGTCAAAATGATTGACCATTATAGCACAGGTGCTTAAGTCCAAATGGTCAAACTATCCTTTGAGAAGATCATTGGAAATCCAGTCGACCGCTTTGGATAATGATCGACTGTTTTATATGACCATTGAAAACAGTTTATATATATACATGCTGGCGTTCAAATAAAAAAGGAGAGAGATACATAAGCTTTGAAAAGCCTTCTTAAAATGTCTATAAGCCTACATCTTTAAGAATGTCTACCTCATTCAAACAACGCAAGTCCTTGAGGACATCTCAAGATCATCCTTGGTCATGCTCATAGCATTAGATAGGAAAATCAAAGCTCCTCGTGAGCCTATAGAGTGTGATAAGGAAATCAAATGATCTACAACTTGAGGAATTTATACTTTCTATAAAGTGAGAAGATCCTCATCTAGGATTGGCCCAGACCAATAGTCACACCCTTAGCCACCTAGATCCAAAATCTCCGTCCTTGGCCTACACTCAAGTGGAGCATCAAACATCTTCACCAAGGAAGTCTTTAAGGAGTCAAGCTTAGAAGCTTCAACAATTAAGCTTGTGGAGAACACTCCTGCAACAAATCTTATACTGAAGGCAAGTGTTCAAATTTCAAAAATCAAATTCATTGTATTCGGTTCGTGTTTAGCATGTGAAAAGCACCATTTGTTTGTAGTGGTTGCATTTGTGTTGTAGAGACCAGGTGGGTCTCACTTATTTTGTGATAGTGGAAACCTAAGAAGCATGGACACGGACATGGAACACGGATACGACACGACACAGACACGCTAACACGGCATTTCTAAAAAAAGTAGGACACGGACACGTTGGAGACACGTTAATAATATATATATATATTTATATATATAATCATCCACTAAAAAACTAATATCATTTTAACTTTTTTAATCAATTTAGCAATCAACAAATAAAAATTCAACTACCAACTAACAAACATATCAAATTATTAAATATCAATACAACACTAAAACATAATTCATAATCATTAAACATGAAATACCCATAGTTCCATAAAATCCATATAAAGAAAAAGGCGGCGGATCATCTCTTTCCCCTCTCTTAAAAAAAAAAAACAAAAAACAAAAGAGAATCCAATCTTGAGGCCTATTCTTTAGTGAAATATTTATTTGTCTTTTGCTTGTGATATGATTGATATTTACAATTATATATTTTTCCATGGTATAAAATTGTTATATATCAAGTTTACAAGTTTTAATAACCACATATTAACAAAGTATCCAAGAGATATTAGCCACATGTTTATTTTTTAGTCATAGACACGAGTTAGGAATTGTGGGACACGTTGCAAAAAGAGAATCAAACAAATATCCGAAATTAAAATTTTTAGTTCTTAATTATGGACACGGCTAAATAGTATCGGATATATGTCCGAGAGTGTTCAAGGAGTGTCGGTGTCCGACACGTATCCGACATGGACACGTCACTTTCTTAAAAGTGTCCATGCTTCTTAGGTAGAAACCTAAGGACCAAGAGTGGTTACTTGGTAGTGGACGTAGGCCCAGGGATGAACCACTATAAAATCCTAGTGTTGTGGTGAATGCTTATTATTGATGACTGTTTGCGTTTTTTGGTTTGGAACTTGCTTGTTCTACATTGCAATCATCTTCAATTAAAATTGAAAGATTTGAAGAGAAAACTTTTAAGCTTGAAAATTTGGTTCCCCGCCTTAGGGTTCAGATCTTGGACTTTCACATTGCAACAGGTAGTTGTTGCACTCAAATGTTTTGGATGAAACAAATGTTGATGGATTATGGCGTTAATCAAGACATGATGAGCATATATTGTGACAATACAAGTGCAATTGATTTTTTGAAAAAATCCCGTTCAGCATTCACACACCAAACACATTGCAATTAGGCACCACTTCATCAAAGAATTAGTGGAAGAGAAAACCTTAATGTTAGAATATATTTCCACCAAAAATCAGCTTGTGGATATCATGACTAAACCATTGGATGCAACAAAATTTGAAAAATGAAGAACATTTATTGGTGTGTGTTTAATTGAATAAATATATGTTTTTAGTCTAGATATCATATTATTATGGTTTGCACTGTGACTTTCTTTGTTTTTTTTTTTTTTCTGTCTAAATTTTACCAGTGTTGTCTTACCACCATTGGTGCACCATTGATTCCCATCGGCCCACCGAAAGTCGAAATGATGGTTTCTAAAATCCACGATCAGGTTTTCCCAAGCGCTGTTTGTTTTTCTTCTTCCTCTTCCCTACGACTGCCAGAGATCCCATATGGTCTATTGGTCTCCTTCGCTTCCTGAGGTAATTTTTCACATTCCTGTGTGTACTTTGATCATCCAAAGGATCGATTTTCAATTTTTCTCTTATCTATTCTGTGTGTACATTGTTCTGCCGACCCTATTCACTTTGGATTCATCTCAGTTTGGAGAGTTTTCAGCTTTGGGTTGATCATCAATGTTTGTGGGATTTCTAACTGTTTACTAGGTAGTTTTGTAATCCATCATCTCTGTTCTTCCATCACTGCACTCGGCCAAGACTGTTTGTGCACTATTTCATTCTATTTTGTCTTGATTTTGGGGATTCCTCACTGTTTTGAGTGATTTTGGGATTTATCCTCTAATCTTGATCAAATATCTAGATCTTCTGTTCAATTTTTGTCATCCCTGGAGCATTTCTCCTCTTGGCCGATTCTAGTGTGCACTTATTTTGTGTATTGCTATGTTTGTGTTATCCTATCATTCTTAATACATAGCTAGGACCAAGAGTTAGCTGCCCCACTGTCACACCCTGAGAGTCCAACTTGGATCCTGATTGCACCCCTGGGGAGTGAATTTCGAAGCCAATTAAAATTTTCCATTTATCATGTGGTTTATGGCCCGAACTAAGGTAGACATAGAAAATCCCTATTAGAGTTAGAATGTTGATCAGGCATTCAAGGCCATCCTTTTCATAGCACCTAATCCGCACGCCCACACCCCCCCCCCCCCCCCCCCCCCCCAACATTCCTCTTCCCCTCTCGGGTTTGGATCTTGGACTTTCAAGTGGTATCAGAACCTTGGTGCTCAATTTGATAGGTGTAAAAACCTTGAGTTTGAACTCTAGAGAATTTTCTAGGTGGTTAGTTTGTTGTCTTACCCATTTGCTAGGAAATTCCCTTCTTTAAAATAGAAAATCAAAAGGATTTTGAAATTGAAGGTGTAGAGTTAGAAGATGAAGAAGTAGTTAATGAAGATGCTTTGATTGAATTACTTGTAAAACAACAAGCTATTTGTGAAAACGTATATAAGAAAAAGAAATATTTAGTAGAAGAATTAAAGTGTGTCAAAGGTCAATTAAAAAACACAAAGAGCTCAAAAAAGGATCAAAATGAATCTAACATAATTAAGAAACAAGAAACAGAAATTCAAACCTTGAAAAGGTTAAAACAAAAAAAGACTCCCAGCCAATGAACTAAAATTAGTTAAACTCAATACTGGCAAAAATGTTGAGGGAGTTGAAACTAAAGACATTTTGAATGTAAGAGAAGAAAAATAAAATGAATTTTTTAATTTGGAAAAAGCCATCTTAGCCCTGTCCTCAGAGGTATCTCAGCTAAAGAAATAGAAAGAAAATTTTAAACATAAAATTTACACAATGAGAAGAAAGACTGGAAAAACTTTTAAAAATAGAAAAGCCTAATGGAGATTGAATAGGTTTAGGCTATGATAAAAATGTAAGAGAGATTCCAACACTACCACTATATTTGTGAGAAGTGAGACCAGTCCCACCTCAGCCCCACAACAGGGTATTACATCAGTCACATGCTATTATTGTGGTGGCAAAGGGCATTTTGGATTTGAATGCAAACTAAGAAGAAAAATAAATAAAAGGCCCTTGAACTTGCATAATAGAGGAAAATTAAACCCCAAAGCTAAAAACTCCAAGAGGCCTAAACAAAATAATACTCATCAAACGGGGTTCATTCACAACAAAGGTAAAAAAATTCATAATCCACCAAATTTGGAAAACCAAGTAAAATACTTAATAAAACAGGTGGAACAATTAAAGCTTCTAAAGAACAAAAGAGAAGAAGCTAAAAGTTTTGTTCAAAGAAGAAAAGCTTATGGTCCATCATTTCCTAAAAGGCACTTCCACCAATCAAAACATAAAATGGGAAATCTGCAATATCATGGTGGGATCTCCAGGCAAGCTTTGCCCAAACCCGTTGCATTCCATAGACCATGGGTGTCCAAACCTGTAGGACACATTCTTTTCCACTCTAGGTCCGAAATGGAATTCTAGAGGAAAAACCCAACGCTGGCACTTGAGAGAGAAAACAAATCAATTTTGGTATATTTAGTTAAATTCTTTGATGATGCACTTGAATGACTGAGCTTGTTGTGGTATATTCTTTCCTAGATCTATTCAAGTGATGGCTTATTTGAATTTGTAAAGTTTTCCACTCAAGTTTGTTTAATCTTTTGATGACTGAAAAAAGTATGGGATAAAGGTATGGGAAAAAATTTGTAAAGGTTTGCCTAAATGCCAAAGCCATGAATGCCTTGTTTGGAGGCATAAGCTCTGAGGAATTAAACAAAGTGTCAAACTTCTTATCTGCTAAAGAAGTATGGGATTCCTTAGAAGTAACTCATGAAGGGACCAACCAAGCCAAAATTTCAAAAATACAAATGCTAACTACACAATTTGAAAATATTAGAATGATAGAAGAAGAAACCTTTAGTGAATTCTACTCTAAAATCTCAACCATCATTAATGAACTAATAGGACTAGTTGAAAGGCTCAATGAATCAAAAGTCGTAAGAAAAACACTAAGGTCCCTTCCCAAAAGATTCAAACATAAAACCGTAGCCATAGCCAAAAGCAAGGATGTGGAGAAATTGAGACTAGATGAATTGAGAGGATCCCTACTAACCTATGAAATAGAATTAGAGCCTCTCAAAAAAGAAGAAAAGTCTAGCCTAACAAGTAAAGAAGAAATTGAAAGTAATAATGAAGGAAATGACATCTCCCTCACTGCTAGAAGAATAAATAAGATGCTTAAAACTAAGAAGAACGTTGTAGGCTCCTCCACCGTTCAAAGAAATTATAAATCCAATAAACCTCAGAAGAAGGCTATTGCCAAAGACATACAATGCTATAATTGTAAAGGCTTTGGGCACTTTGCTTCTAAATGTGCCACCCCGAAGTTTTTTGAGAAACCTAAAAAGAAGGGCAAGAAGGCCCTCACCAGCACCTGGGATGAGGATGAGGAAGAAATAGAGGGTGTTGAGGATGATAGTGATAATGAATCAATTTCTTGGGTTCTAATGGCAACAGTGGAAGAGAACATAGCCTCAACTAGCAGCTCAGTTTAAAATAATAAAGAACATAAAGAAGAAGAAGAAGAAGAATCATTCACAAATGAAGAATTATTGAGTGCCTATGAAGAGGTATATGGCTTATATGAAAAGGCAATTCAAAAGACTAAAAGCCTTAAAACTAAAAATGAAGAATTACAAAATGAAAGTAATACTCTTAGATTTCAACTCACTGTAAAAAAACAAAGATATTAGGTAATTAAAAAACAAGTTAATTTTGGTTGAAAAAAACTTTCATGTTGCAGAAAGAAAATTTTTAAATAACAATAATGGGCTGAGATTTCTTGCAATTGATCTCAAATGAAAATGTAGAAAACTTGAAGAAAGTCTAAAGAAAAACAGTTATTAAAAAATTCACCCAAGGAAATGTAAAGTTAAATCACTTATTGGGGATGAATAAAATTTTTGGAGATATGGGGACTTGGGTTTGATGGTGCCTTTACCTCAAGGAATTTTTAGACCACCTTCATTTGTTAGACCCTCTTCTTTTACTTTTAATAATGTTGATTTCATTTTCGTTCATATAAATGGGTATGCAATCAGAGGGGACATCTTATTCCATCTTGCCTAATAAAAAACTCGCTATCCAAAGGTTCAACTAGGTTGACCCACAGAAGAGTTCACATGAGAACACCCAAAACCGTATGGGTGAGAAAGAGCAATAACTTGTGTATGATTGCTCAAACTGCCTTCAAAGTTCAAGAAAACACCAGATGGGTTTTAGACAGTGGATGCTCCGGGCACATGATTGGTGACAAATCAAAGTTCTCAACATTTAGTGAGTTTGATGGAGAAATTGTCTCCTTTAGAGACAACAATAAAGCGCAGATTGTTGGAAAAGGAGATGTTGGTGGAAAAGACCACCTCTTGATAAAACAATGTCATTTATGTCGAAGGACAAATGCACAATCTATTGAGCATCAATCAATTGTGTGATAAAGGAAACAAGGTCATTTTTTATGCTAATTCATGCAAAATTATTGACACCAAAACAAATAAGCTTGTGTTTACTAGCATAAGAACAGGTGGTAACCTCTATGTTGTGGAAGACGAACATGAGCTGAAAAACAATGCCTTCTTTCAAAAATAGATGAATCCATCTTATGGCATCAAAGATTGGTGCACATAAACTAGAACTTATTAAAGAAGCTCTCAAAAGGAGAATTAGCTGGAGGGTTGCCAAAACTGAATTCTACTAACCTCGAATTATGTAAGGCTTGTCAACTAGGAAAACAGGTGTGGAAGAACTTCAAAGGATTGAAGGAGATCACCTCAACAAGACCACTCCAGCTAATTCATATGGATTTGGTAGGACCAACACCAGTCCAAAGTATAGGAGGTAAAAAGTATTTACTAGTAATGGTGGATGATTTTTCCAAATTTGGTTGGGTATCATTCTTGCATGCAAAATCTGATGCTTTCTCTTGCCTTGTTAAGATTTGTCATTGAATACAAGTAGAAAAAAAGATTTCAAAATTCAGAAAATACGAAGTGAATATGGAGGTAAACTTGAAAATGAAAAGTGTTCTGAATTTTGTGACAATCATGACATCACTCATCAATTCTCAGCTCCAAAGACACTCCAACAAAATGGAGTAGCTAAGAGAAGGAATAAGGTAATCCAAGAAATGGCTAGAACTATGTTGAATGAAAAAGGACTACCAAGGAACTTGTGGGCTGAAGCAGTTAATACAGCTGTTATCTGATTAACAAGGTGTTCATCACCAAGAACACTGATAAGACCCCTTTTGAACTATACTATGGATATAAACCAAATGTGGGGCACCTAAAAACTTTTGGAAGTAAATGTCATGTGCTGAACGATAAAGAAAATGTTGAAGAAACTGATGCAAATCTGATGAAGGCATTTTTCTTGGATATTCCATCACTAATAAAGCATATAGAATTTTCAGTCTTAGAATACTAACTGTGACTGAATTAGCACATGTGATGGTTGATGAAGCTGGAATGCTTCCTAAAATGGATAATGATGGTGATGAAGAGATCAATCAACATAAGCCCAGTCCTGAAGTTACAAGCACCCCTTCCAGACTTCTTAAGGATCACAAATTGGAAGACATCTTTGGAGATGTAAAGAAGGGAGTATTGACTAGGAACCAACTTCAAAATCTTTATGCATATTTCTCTTTTGTCTCGTAAATAGAACCCAAAAGTTTTGTAGAAGCAAATGGTGAGGACGAATGGATCAAGGCCATGCAAGAGGAGCTAAATCAATTCAAGAAGCAAGACATGTGGGACTTGGTGCCAATTCCTAAAGGTAAAATTCCTATTGATACTTAGATGAGTGTTTAATTAGATGAAGCCGAGAATGTTGTAAGAAATAACGCAAGACTAGTTGCAAAGAGATATGCCCAAGTTGAAGGCATAAATTTTGAAGAAACCTTTGCCCCGGTTGCTTACTTCTTGGTTAGTATCCTTAATTTCTGCACTTCTTGGTTATAGTATCCTTAATTTCTTCTCCGATTGAATTAAAGTGCATCCAATAATTTCTCTAACTTCTTATCTTCTTCTGTGATTGAATTAAAGTGCATCCAGTAGTGATAAGCAAAACTTTGAACTGAAAGTTTGTGAGCCTGATAATATTACAACAATTTTAATACTTTGATAACTCTATAGAGTGCTAGAAAATACTGCTGCTATGATAGTAATCAAAATTTACTAGTTTAACTGAAAGGCTAGCGGAACAGAACTTATATCATTGTCACTTAATTTACCTTTATCTTCTAGTTTCATTTCAGTTCTGTAACATGGTTAGAAGTTATGCTATTTGTAAAGACCCATATTTTTATTTTTAAATTTGAATTAATCTTGACCCTTGATTTAACTTTGATGGACCCCACATGTTATTATGCTATTTAAATTTGGATAATTACTTAGTTACTCTATGGGTCTCATAAGTTATTAGAGTTTGAAAATTTTAGAGATGTGCTTAAAAATTTGAAATTTTATTTGAATGACTTATCCAAACTCTATTTGAGGATGAAATCACATTCGAGTTTGAACTCCTTTGGATGAAATTCCATTCGAATTTGAACTCCTTTGACTGAGTTGGATAGGATTGAAACTCTTTTGAAAACCTTACTCATGTTTTCCTATAAATAGAAACTAGTCTCTCCCCCTTGCCTCATATCCACATACCCTAAGCCCTCTCCCCTTGGTATAGAGTACTCTTCTTCTTTTGAGGTATGGTTTCTCTCCTTTATCTTTTCCATTTTGAAGTTACTATTATAGTGATTATTTTAGCTTTCTTGCATGATAATCTAGATTTCAATTTTGTTAATGCCATGAAAATCATTATCTACATCATTCTAACAGGGCCACTAATTGTACCGGTTTTTCCTTCCCAGCCAGATGGGCCAAGTCATACCCGAACCCCCTGACCCGAACCCAGCCGCCTGCAGCGTCTCCTTCCTCCCTTTCTTCTGTCTCTTCTTCATCCGGTCTCCCTCCCGCTCTCTTTTCTTTCTTCTCCGTCTCTTCTTCTTTCTCTCCTCCTATTTCTTCTTCACCCATGTCCGTCGTCAGAACTCCATAATCACCACCGAACCAAGCCTATAAAACCGCTGCAACCTATTTCCTCTTCTCCCAGGCCACGACAAGTTCTGTCATCAGGCCAGTCTCCTGCTCTCCTCTCGTTCTTCTTCTGCATCTCTTTTGTTTTATTGTTTTCTCTTCCTTCTGTTTTCTGTTTTTCTCTCCTCTCTTTCTCGGGTCCTAACTAAATCAAGCTAATCCATCTTCTTCCTGCTTCATTCTCTCTTCTCTTCTTTCTCTTCGGCTGGTGCACTCTCTCTAGGACCGAACCAAACCCAGACCCACCACCGTCGAGCCCGAATCTGGTTAAACCCAGTCATCATTGTCTCCTTCATTCACTGCTCAACGTCTCCCTCTTTCCTCGTTCTTCTTCTCCTTCTCATCCTGTTTTCCTTCCTCTCCTCGTCCGGTTTTTCTCTTTTCTCTGCAATTCGTCTTCTCCCCTTCGTTTCCTTGTTTTCTTTTCTCCTTTCCAACATCTGCATCTCCTTCTTCTCTCTCTGCACCCACTTCTCACTTCACTGCAACCTACACGTGGCCACCCAATCCCTCCTCCTCCTTCTTCTTCTTGTTCTTCTACTTCTTTTTTTTCTCGTTCTCTGCTGTCTTCCTCTTTTCTTTCCTTGTTTCTTCTCCCTTACCTTTCTTCTGTAATCTTCTTCATCTTTCTTCTTCAGCTGTTCCTGCAACCTTGCGATGACTGCAATGCCCTCCCTTTGTTTGTTTCTCTCTCCTCCTTGTTTCTCTTTCCTCTTTTCTTTTCTTCTCTGCAACTGAACCTGGTTGTGCTTTTCTTATTTCTACTATTCTCTTCTCTCTGTCTCGTTCCTTCTCTTACTCTTTCTTCTTCTTCTTCCTCGTTCCTTCTCCCGGTACTGTTCTCTGTTTCTCTCTTTCTTTTTCCCCCTGTTGTTCTTTTCTCTCCTCGTTTTAGTTTTGTTCTCCTCATGTTCCCATCACCACGTCGAGCTCATCTCTCCCTCCGACCAGACACAGGCACGCATCTCCTTCTCCTCCATTTCTTCTTCTTTGTTTCTCCTTCTCCATCCTCGTCTTCTCCCTCCACTGTCAGCATGCAGTTTCACCTTGTACTCTTCTTCTTCCACTGAGCCATCTCCCTGCAACACCTCTCTCTATTTCATCATTGCCTGATTTTTCTCCCTCCGTTTTGTTTTTGTCTCCTTCTGCACCTTCATCATCTTCTTCGTCTTCTTCTCCCCCTCTTCTTCTCCTTTGTTCCCACTGTCACCGTCTTCCTCATCTTCTCCTTCTTTTCTGTTCTGCATCCTCGTTCTTCTTCTACTGCATCTTCTTTCTTCTCTTCTTGTTTCTGTCTTCTTCTACTGTTTCATCCTTTCTATTTCTTCTCCATCTCACTGCCATGACCGACCTCACATCACCTCTGTTCATCGCCGAACCCAGCAGGACCCACTGCAATCTTCTTTTTCTTCTTCCTCTTGTTTTCTTTTCTTTCTTTTCTGGATATGCTTCTCTTTTCTGTCTCTCTTTCTCTTCCTTCTCTATTTTCTTCCCCGAGTTCTTCTTCTCCTCGTCTTCTTCTTCACTTCCGCAATTGAGTCAAGCCCATCTCCCTCTCTCTCTTCCTCCTCTGTTCTGCTCCCCGAGGATCCTCTCTTCTTTCTTTTCTTTCCTTTCCGTCTCTTTCTATTTTCGGTCCTCCTCTTCCCTGCCACAGCTTTTTTTTCTACATATCACCACCTTAGCCACCCATGTTCTTCCCTGCACCCTTCTTCATCGTCTTCATCCTTGCTATCACCGATTTACATCACTACAAACCCTGACTTCCTCCTCTTCCCGTTTCTTCATCTTCATCTCACAACTTACCTTCACTTTCTCCTCTAACCGAACCCAGTCACTGATCTTCACCAGTTCACCCTCCCTTAATTTCTCTGCTGCTACTGTTCCTCCACTTTCCTCTTGCTGTCTTCCCCCTATGGTTCTTTCTTCTTCCTTGTCTCGTTATCCTTGTCGTGTTTTCTTCTTTCTTCTCTCCTCATCTTCTTTTCTTCATCTCCTTCCTTCTCTCTTCCTTCCTGTTTTCCCCCACTGTCTGCGATTCCTCTTTTCCCTTTTGTTTTTCTTTTCTCTGTTCTGTTGCTCTTTTCTTTTCTTTCTTTCCTCTTCCTCGCTGCAGGGAAACGAATGACCAACCTTTTTTTTAACGGATTGACCACTGTCCTAGCCACCTTACGAGTATATATATAATCTTCACGAGTCAGACCCACTTGCACCACCCATTGACAACCCATGATGTCAAAAAGAATAAAAAAAAAAAAAGAGAAAAACATGATCAAGCCGGACCCAAGTTCATGACCCGAATTAATAGCCCATGCATGAGCCCATTTCCTAGGCGCAAATTTCTAATCCGATTACATATAATCATAAACAGGAACTCGCTTCAGATTTCCAGGTCCAGTCAGGCCAAAGTCTCCCATCGCTGACAACCTAGGCAAGTAGTCGAACCATAATTCCTTCGCCATAGAGTTTTCAGGCCTTGTTTTATTTTGATTTAAAAATGCGAAAATTTAAAAACTATTGAAATAATCTTAGATTATTAGGATATTTGTTCCTTTGATATGCTGGTTACATCATACTTGATCTTGTTTCCTTGCCACCATTATGCTCATTGGATTTTCGAAAATTTTATTATTGATTATTAGTTATCATTGAATCTGAAATGCTGAAAAATGTGAGAAACCTTGGTAATGTGATATTCAAGTATGATTTCAATCATTTGCTATTTTGTGATTGAAAAGGCTTTGAATTTTTTAATTTGATATGTGTATTCTTAAGGCATTCTCTAAAGTATAGGCAACGCACTGTGGTAAACCCACCACGAACTTTAGCCCCTTTTTGGGTATGACATTGGGCTGGGGACCTTTTTGTGCGATATTGCTAGTTTGTAGCTAGTGTCCACTTTGTTTTGGAGATTACTGGTGTCTCAGGCCTCGTGCCACTTTGGATATAAATACGGCTTGTACCGGCGGGTACTTTGTGCTTGGCGTAGGCTTAATTATGACGAGCATACTTTGATATTTGGTTTACTACGGAGATGCCTTTCTTTTACTTGTTGATTTGGTTATATGCTCATTATTTGAAATACCTTGAAATTTGGTCATTTGCCCTCTTGATAAACTCATATACTCGAACCGTGGCTCTAGATTTGATTCCTTGGATTGTTATCTGTTTGCTAGGTCTTATGATTTGTATTACTTGTTGAGTTTTACTCACACATGTTTTTCCCTCACAGGTCTCGAAGTTGAGCCAGAACCAGAGGAAATCTAGCTTGCTTTGCGGGAATTGGGATTGTGAGAAGAGTTACGAAATTATATTAGATTTCAGAAGATTTGATTAAGAATTTATATATATATATATATGGGATGTTTATTCTTATGCTTTAGGGAATTACTCTCATTTCGAACTTTTTCAGTGGATTGATTTAGGATGCTGATTATGTGAGATCATTTGGATTATGTTAATAAAATTTAAAAATTATTCAATTTATCTGTTGTGGACCCGTCATGCATAGGGATTTGAAGGTCCCAAGGATCTCAGATCTCGGGGCATGACAATATTACTTGCAACTTCACTGTTTAAGACCAGAATGACAGATATATCTAATTTCCTTAGAATGGATAGATTGTTTGGGTATGTTTAGGGGTTCAACACTCTTTGAAAGAGTTTTAACCTATGAAATTGTTCAACTGGTCTATTGAGCTTTTTCTGTAGGAATTTGATGTGTTTGTTCTTGTTTTCTTTGGTTACTGGATGAAGTATGTGATTGCCTGGAATCCCATGTTGGGACAGAATTGGGATCTTTGTTCTTTGTGTTGCTTTGAACTAACCAAGGAAAAAAATTTGGGGTCTTTGTTCTTGTTTTCTTTTGTTACTAAATGAACTAAGGTAGTATTTGGTTGGCTGGAATGAAGGTCGGAATGGAATGGTCATTCCGTTGGAGTGACCATTCCTATGTTTGATTCATGAAAAAGTGGTGGAATGACCATTACTTCATGAATCACCATTCCTTTATACAGGGGAATCACCATTCCTTTGGGGGGGGGGGGGGGGGGGGGCGGTAGAGGAATGGCCATTCCATTCCTTTGTAATTTTCCCTTGAGTCCAAAAAGACCCTTTCATCAAACAAAACCTGAGATGCCCGATCATAAGACCTAGTCTCCTTCATCTTCGTCTTTGACCTCTCTCTCCTTCTGTGATTCATCGCCGACCCTCTTCCGTCGACCATAAGGCATGTTCTGTGACACCCCCTTCTCGCTATTGGTTGATTGGAACCCGCCGTAGAGAGAGATGGTTGGGATAGAGAGAAGGAGAGGGGTTGGGTCAAAAAGGGAGAGAGGGCTGTGACAAAGAGAGAAGGAGGGCGCTGGGGGACAGAGGGAGAGGGTTGGGACAAAGAGAGAGGGAAAGAGGGCTGGGAAGTGAGAGATAGGGAGAGGGGGCTGGGCAAGAGAGGGAGAGGGTTGGGACAGAGAGAGGGAGATAGGGCTGGGAAGCGAGAGATAGAGAGAGGGAGCTGGGCGAGAGGGGGAGAGACTGCTGGGAGCAAAGAGAGAGGGAGATGGGCTAGGAATAGAGGAGAGGGAGAGGGAGAGGGGCTGGGCAAGAAGGGAGAGGGGGCTGGGACAGAGGAGGGGCTGAGAACAGAGAGAGGGAAATAGTGCTGAAAACACAGATAGTGGGAGAGGGGGCTAGGCGAGAGAAGGACAGGGTTGGGACGGAGAGAGAGAGGGAGAGAGGGCTGGGAATAGAGAGAGGGCTTGGCGAGAGAGGGAAATTTTGACAAAAAAAAATTCACAAGGGTATTTTGGTCAGTTTTATGTAATTTTTGTTCCATCATTCACGCATGCCAAACATAGGAACTGGAATGAGAATCCTATTACTAGATTGATTTATCTGTCCAACCAAACGTTGGAATGGGAATTACTATTCCTGCCTCATTCCATTCCAGACTCATTTCACTCTCCATTCCATTCCTGCCAAAAATCATTCCAGCGAACCAAACGCTACCTAAGAGTAATGTACTTTACTAGGGAAAAAAAGGAGGAAGACTACAAAAGCCAAACTAAGCATCTTTTGGTGATTGGGACAACAATAGGAATTAGGCATTTACATCTGCTTGTTTTGGGCCATAACTGAGAATAACCATAAAAAACCTAAACCACAAAAGAAGAAAAGAATAAGAAGGAATAGAAAAAAAATGGTGTCAAGTGGTTATTGTTGACTCATCCATAACAACTATACATAATTAGACGTGTTTGATTGGTCCATTTCTCTGTCTTTGCTTTATTATATTGGTTTTCTAAGTACATGGACTAACAATGCCAAATCTCTTTACCAGAAAAAAAAAAAAAAAACGAAAAAAGATTGGAATGTGTATCTTAAGGTTGATTATATACTTAAGAATTAAGATAAGTTGTGTTTTACAGTATTATGTAATGTATTTAACCATATAAACTAAAATAGATGTTTTTGTTTGTGCTTGTTTACGAGGGGTGTGTGTATGTGTATGCTAGTTGCCTTATTTGCATGTTAATATTTTTACAGGCTTTTATTTTATCTCACTTACTTTGCTTTTGATTCCCGTGTCTAATGCCTAACATTTTTTTTAGCCACAGATTGGGACTGGAGATCAATGTAATACAGGGCAATTGCTTGAAGATCTTTTTGTTTTTCATAAGAATATTGTACTTACACTATTTTGGATGCCACATTTTTGGGACTGGAGATCATTGTAATAGAGGCCAATTACACTTTTTGTTTTTCTAATATGTTAAATGAGTATGTTTTTTACATTTTATTTTAGCTGAATGTGTAGACTTTATTGTACATTTTCTTATAGTTGAATGAGAAGGTTTTATTGTACATTTTATTTGAGTTGAATGGGGTTTACTGTATATTTTATTTTTGTTGAATGGCAGGGCTTTTTGTACATTTTATATTAGTTGAATGGACAGGTTTGTTCGTACATTTTATGTTACTTGAATGGGCAGGTTTTATTATATAAAAAATAAACATATTATTTTTTGTGACAAATTTTATTTGTCTCCTAATAAGAATAAATATATTTCTATATATTATCCTTGATATATATAATTTATCGCCTAAGAGAATTTGTGGCAAAGCTTAATATTGGGCGATGCAGTAAGGTTGTCGCCTAATGTCTACAAACTATGCACGACGAAACTAATTCATCGCCTAGTATAATTCACAACAATTTATATACTATTTAGCAACAATATAGTTTTGTCGGTATAAACTAATTCAGCAACGACTTTATTTTGTCGCCAAATCTTTTTTTGCCATTTTTTATCCTTTCTTTTGCGATGAATTAGAAATATTTGGTGACAAAAAAGGTCTTTTTTGCTGATGATATTATTTGTCGCAATTTAATTTATTTGGAGACGATAATATAATGTCGCAGAAAATTGACATTTTGTAACAATTAGCTGGGATTGTTGGCAAAAATATTCACTGGCGCATAATGGGTGATGTAATGGCGATGAAATTGGTTTCGTTGCAGAGTATATTTGGCGACTAGTTTGTGATTTTTTATGCCAAATGATTACGTCGCAAAAAATGATTTTTGTTGTAGTGAGTACACCTTATGATTTACTGCTTGCTTAATTCTTATTGTCATACACAAGGTGCTACCTTTGATGTTGCAGGAGTAAAAACCAGCCAAGACTCGGTTGTCGTCACGCATTCGGTGGACCCCGCATAGGTACCTTCAGGACTAGTTGAGTAGACACCTGATAATATCTTTTATTAGACATACTCAATAGAGCATCTTATTGTACTAATGTACCTTATCACTTATGCACTGTTTACTTTTACTATGCATTTGAACATGTAGAATTTCATTAGGATCATGTTGAATCTATTATCTATCTATGCAGTTTATTATGGAATATTTAAACAGGTATTTATTATGCTCTATACTATCACATGTGCTTTATGGCATGTTTAGCACCTAGGCTTTCCCTAGATTATATTAAGTATTCTGTGTTTATGAATCTTCTTCGTACGTTGAAATGTAAAAATTTCCCTTGTAGAATTCGTATTGCCTTAGTGTGATACGAGTTACTATGAGATTACGTAGTGCTCACACAGCAGGTCCAATCAACCTAACCTCATCTTGGGCCCCGGGCATGACACCCTGCCAATTAATTTGGTAGCACACTCGCAAATTAATTACTTACCTATCATCATCTTGGAGTGTACATAGATCATGAACCGTCTAGCCTGTTGGGCTTTAATATAATCATGATCACTTTTAGGGTCCAGTTTCTCTTTAGGTGTAGACTCTCCGTTCTTCTTCACCTCCCGATTCGCAAGGCAGAAAAATGTCAAGCAATCTTTAGGGATCGCATCAACCCCTTTCTTACGAAGGGCGTGAGCAACATCTTTATACATCATCTTCATCGTTTTCCTCTGCCAACATATCACTGCCTCCATTTGTATAGAATCTGGTTTCCCCTCCGGCCGCATTGGAAGCACAAAATAGGCAGCAAACCACTCATTAGCTTCAATTTTCCTGACTATCTTCAAGGAAAGCTCCTTTGGAATAAGATTTACTGCACCACCGATGTCCTTAATTCCTTTTGCCCTCCATTCAAAGGAGCTACCAATGAACTGGTTTTCAATGTAGATAAAATTCTTTGCATGGCGTATCGCATTTATATAAGCATCTTAAATGCTCCTTTCAATGATGTAATCTTTCCCCCTTACTAGCCCAGCTTTAGCTGCAGGCAGAGCTGTGTCAGGGAAGCAATAAGCAGCTCCTTCGTCTATAGATCGAAAAAGTTGGACGTTTCATGCTTCTGTGTCATCCGGAAATGAAACAAAAGAAGGGGACATGCTGATGTTAACATGATTGAGAAGCGGCTGCTCCCGACCACCTTGTTTCTTCCATCTTTGCTTAAAAGTGGACAACACGTCCCAAGCAATAGGCCCTTTTAGCTGGCAATGAATGTCATGCCATAGTTGTCTAAGGCCACCCTTTTCTACTGAAGAATTAGAGAAACTGGGCTGATAGAAATCATGATGGTGGGGGGCACCAATGTCCAAGGTCCTAAAAACAGAGTGAGACTGTGTTTCATACCTCCCTTGAGTAAGATCAAGCCCCCCAACAAAGCTCACAATCCTCATTTCACTGTCCACTTGCAGATTCTTTTGATGGTGACTGAAGATGGCAGCACTCATCGTGGCCGGAATTAAGCCCATCTCAGAGTCATCGCGGGGACACAAAATACATTGCACATCTGCGTTTCTAAAGTAGTTTACAATTACTATATTATGGGTGGCCATAAATCCTTCTTCCATGAATGGAGTCCGAGAGGATAGGTCTTCCCAAACAAGGATGAGAACTCTTTAACACCTTCATTCGCCTTCCTCTAAAGAAGTTTTCCAGGAGTCTCATCTACTACTCCACGTATTGTCCTTATTGGGTCCCTTATCAAGGTGATGAATAGACCATCCAGAGATGTAAATCAGGTGCCTAGCATTAGCAATTGCATCAAAGATATCCTCCCAACATCTCTGTTGTGCTTCTTATGAATGAATGCAAGATGAAAAATTGATAGTAAAAGTGCAGAAAAACTAAAAGATCAGAACTACAAAATCGGAATTGAAAGATGGGAAAGAATGAGAGGTTGTGGACGTGTGATGAGTATGAAAAGAGGAAGGAAGAATGAATAGATGGAAGGAAAGGGAACCCAACCCAGCCTACTTGGCTTGGGCATGTGGTATGTGAATGGACGTCCAGCCTACTTGGCTGGAACGTGTGGAGTAGAAGGAAGAAGAGAATGAAGAGAAAAGAAGAAAAGAAAGAGAAGAAGAAGAAAGCAGCAACAGCCCAGCCTACTTGGTTGGGCTTGCAGAGTGTGGAGGGAGAAAGAGAATGAAAGTAATGAGAGAATAGAAGAAAGAAAGAGAGAAAGAACTTACCTTTGGCTACTTACTAAAGAGGAGAAGAAGGAAGTTTAAGGAGAAGAAAAAAAGAACTTGAAATGAAGAAGAAGAATCTCTTGTTGAGCACCCTTTGCTTACTTGGCTCCATGGGCTTGCAACTTGGAAGAGGATGACGAAGAGGAGAATGGAGGAAATTTTTATAGAGAAAAGATTACTTAATGAGAAAGAAAATAAGAAATTAGAAAGTTTCCTTGCATTAGGACTCCTTGTTGCATAAGACTTTCCGTACTTGATTTTCTACTTTTGCAACTTTGTTGGGCCCCACTTTGGATGTTCCACATGTGTTCTCAATCAATCTTAAAGTGGGTCCCATCATTGAATGCTCTTCCATTGAATTTTCAAACAATGTGGGTCCCATGCATTTTGAATTTCAAAAGTTCACTTGCTAATTCTAATTTTCTTTCTAATTAAATGCAACCATGACTTAATTCTATATGGAATGCCTAATTCTAAAATGCAAAACTCTTGAGTTGTCAAGTTCATCCTAAATTTCTCGAATTTGGTCCATCATGTGAGCCCTATTTGGTCACCTGTCAAATTTGAGTCAAAATCATTGCCTGGAACCAACTTGCTCGGATTTTCGTAAAATTGGTATGGTTGGGTCCTCCTTACTTTGCTGAGATCAACGGTGAAGATTCCATGGAGATCTGACATTCGAATTGGAAGTTTTGGCCCCACCTTCATTTTGCTACTCGCGATGGCCCTTAGGTGGGCCCTGTTACAAACTATCGCAAAATTTCGCACAAGAGGTGCCATTGGATTCCTCTCATTGTACTAATCACTTTGACATGTGGTTTAATGCGATTTGGACTTCAATTGGAGAAGTTGCTTTGCTGCTCCAAAAATAGCAGGTGCCCCCCCCGTGGGGAGTCCACAGGTCACCCCTGGTCAGTTTTGGCAACTTTAACTCATTTGATTGTTCTTATAAAAATATATTTCCCGGGACCGATATCTGCCAAAAAATCATCATGTTAAGTCCGAAAAGCCGAAAATAGACCTTGCCTGCCAAGAAAGGCAAGTTAATTAGTAACAATCAAACTTTTTCCAACGTATGCATGCACATACATGAAAAACATTACAAATTATAACTAATGCTCAGGACTTTACTTCAGCTTCTAAGGGAAAACAAGTTGTATGCTAAATTAAGCAAGTGTGAATTTTGGTTAAAACAAGTGACATTCTTAGGTCACATCATTTCTAAGGAAGGGTTGTCAATGGACCAAGTAAAGGTGGAAGCAGTGTTGAATTGGGATAAACCAAAGACAGTGACGGAAGTTCATAGTTTTCTTGGACTTGTTGGTTATTACCGATGGTTTGTAGAAGGCTTCTCCACAATTGCAACTCCGTTGACTAAATTAACTCAGAAGAACACTCCTTTCTTATGGGATGAAAAGTGTGAAGCCAGTTCCCAAGAGTTGAAGCACAAGTTAACTTCTGCACCTGTTTTGACCTTGCCTGTTGGATGTGAGGGATTCATAGTTTTTACAGATGCTTTGGGAGTTGGGTTAGGATGTGTTTTGATGCAAAATGGGACAGTAATAGCTTATGGTTCTCGTCAGCTGAAGGACCATGAGAAGAGATATGCTACCATGACCTTGAGTTAGCTGCATTGTGTTTGCAATGAAGATGTGGAGGCACTACCTCTACGGTGCCCAATTCGAAGTTCACTCAGACCATAAGAGTCTTCGGTATTTGTTCTCTCAGAAGGAAATGAACATGAGAAAGCGGAGATGGATGGATTATATCAAGGATTATGATTTTGACGTTACGTACCATCCGGGCAATGCTAACACAGTTGCTGATGCCTTGAGTAGGAAATCCGCTTATAGTGGGTATTTGATGGTAGAATGGCATTTGACGAAGTGTTTTAGAGATTTGGATACTTACTTTCAGTCAATTAGAGATGGAGTGTTGTTAGCTAACATGATGTCATGGGAACTAGAGTTAATTTCTCAGTTTAAGCAAAGGCAGATGGAAGACCCTGAATTGGTTGAGATTAGTGATAAACTAGACAGGAGACCAAATTTCAGATTAATCATGAGCGTTCTATACTGCAGAGACATGTTGTGTGTACCCAATATACCTGAGTTGAAGAGGGAGATTTTAACAAAGGCACATCACTCTCGGTACACCATTCATCTTGACAGCACTAAGATGTACCACAGTTTGAAAGGGAACTATTGGCGGAATAATATGAAAAAGGAAATTGCAGAGTTCGTTTCCAAATGTTTCACTTGCCAGCAAATCAAGGTTGAACACTGGAAACCCCAATGTCTTCTAATGCCTTTTGAAACCCGGAGTGGAAATGGGATCTCATCACTATGGACTTTGTTGTTGATCTACCCCTCACTAATAGACATCACAATGGTATATGGGTGATTATGGACAGACTCACCAAATCAGCCCATTTCCTCCCCTTTCATATAGAGATTAAGATGGCTAAATTGGCAGAACCGTACATCTCAGAGATTGTAAGATTGCATGGTGCCCCACTCTCCATTACGTCTAATCAAGACAGTAGGTTTCAGTCATAATTTTGGAAAGCATTACAGATTACATTGGGCACTACGTTGAACTTTAGCACGGCCTATCATCCACAGACTGATGGTTACTCAGAGCACACTATACAGACACTTGAAGACATGCTTAGAGCTTGTGTGCTTGATTTTAAGAAGAATTGGGATGATCATTTGGCTTTATGTGAGTTTGCATACAACAACAATTATTATTCGAGTATTGGCATGGCGCCGTATAAGGCACTCTACGGTCGGAAGTGTAGGACCCTGTTATGTTGGGAAGAAGTAGGTGTACAAAGTTTCTATAGAGCATCGGTGGTCAGTGATACAAGTGAGATGATGAAGTTGATTCGGGGAAGGCTACAGATAGCTAGAAGTCATCAGAAAAGCTATGCAAATCAAGGGCATGGAGAATTACAATTCCAATTGGAAGATTATGTGTTTTTGAAGGCATCCCCGATGCGTGGTACTCTTCGATTTGGACAAAAAGGGAAGTTGGAAAAAAAGTTGCTGGAATTCATCCAATTTTCTATATCTCCATGCTCAAGAAGTATGTGGTAGATCCTTCACATGTGATTCCGCATGATGTTCTCAAGGTTAGAGAAGATGCAACGTATGTTGAACAGCCAGTTGCGATTATAGGCACTCGGGAACAGGTTTTGAGGAACCGGGTAATTCAGTAGGTGAAACTACAGTGGCAACACTATAGCCCTGATAGAGCCACCTGGGAACTACAAGAGCAGGCTCAACAACAATACCCATAGCTTTTTGCTGAGGTATGGTTTGGTTATCGAATGCAAAGTGACATTTGGAGGACCAAATGTCCTTTTAGGAGTCAAAGATGTGAGATCATCGCCCTAATTGCCATGATTAGCTTAATTAAGCTATGCTTTGGGGTGCAGTTAACAAGGGAAATGGGTCTATGGTTAGCCCAACGTTTTGGGTTCCACACTAAGAGGATAGAATTCATAAGTTACAAGCATGCAAGATGAGTTTACATGGAAGCTTTTAGGGCTAAATGCATACTTCTAAGGGAGATGGCATTTTGGTAAATAATATAACCCTACCCAACGGAAAAAGCACATTTCCTCTTATTCCTTTCCCCCATCGTTCCAGCCATCCATTCCCATTCCTCTTTCTTTGGTAAAAACCCTCTTCTTCCTCTCTTCTCCTCTCACAAATTGAGGGCAATAAGGTCGGGTTTCATCTCATTGGAGGTTCCAAACTCTTTTTCCTCATCTTCCTCAACCTTTGGATACCATTTTTCCTTCCATCAAGGTGAGATTTTTTCCCCAAAATTCCATGGAAACTCAGATTTTGAGGATTGGAGTTCTTGCATGCATGTGTAACGGTGATTTCCTCTCTTTTTGTGCGTTGTGGAAAGGATTTCCTTGGTCGATTTTGAAGTGGGAAGCTTAGATAGGTGGAATCTCCAAATTTGGAGATTTTCTTGAAAAGGGTTTCATCCTTTTTCATTCAAGGCAAGTGCATGTATGATATAATGATGCTATGGATGTTTATTGGTGTTATTCTGTATATATGTGCAGTAAATACTGTGGTTGCAGGTGATTAAACCTAATGGTGATTTGGGGAAGATGATGACATTTTAATGGTGGGTATGTTGATGATTAAATGTGGGATTTGGGGGGTGGAATCACTAGTTGTAGGTGTTCTTGATGATGTTGGACATAAATGGAGAACCATAGGTGGTTAGGAGAAGGAATGGAAGGATAGGAGTTAAGTTTGGAAAGGGGGAACAATGAAACCCAGTTTCGGGATGAGTTTATGAAGCAAAACGGTTGACAGTTCCAACGAACTGTCGACTGCCTTGTAAACAGTCGCAGGACGGCTGGAACTGTTCTTACACGTCGCAATATCAGAGACAAAGGAAAACCTAACTGGCAAAACAACGGTCAACCGCTATAAAAAAACTGTCGACCGTTATCGAACGGTCAAACCGTTGGGGAAAAACGGCTACAGGATCGTTTTTGGGAACAATCGACCATTTTTGAGAATCGATCGACCGTTTCTGACTGGGAATTATAATTCATATGTGGCTAGAAAAAGGACAAATAGGGTATGGACCAAGGGGTTAAACCTTTACCCTACAACACTAAACCTTGAAATTTACGCGAGGGTTATAATGTGAAGTTCGAGAGGCATTATGGGAATGTGTGTTCCTCTTCCTAATGCTTGGCCAGTAGAGGGTTAGAGGACTATACATCCTCATCAAATGGCATTGGAACTTTGGAATAACTCACACTTTGATGGCAAGGAGAGGATGATGAGATTAAAAATAGGTGAAGATGCTAAATTAGTTATGAATAAGAACACCCCAATAGCTACACTAACCAAGTGAGAAATGTGGGTTGATTAGGGTGTTTTACCTTTAGAAGCACAAGGTTAATGACATTGAAATCCTGATACCCCACAAAGCTGTGTTGGATAGTGCGGTTACTAGATACTGAGGTAATTCCACCCTATGATAATGAGAATGATGTCTAATCCCCATATGAATATTGTATATATATATTGTGATATTTAATATGATGGCATGACCTAAGTGTAAAGCTGCAGCCTAACCTTTAATGGGGAATTTAAATGTTCTCCTGTGCCTAGAGCTAGTGGGGAGGAACAAAACCGTGAGGTCGGGGCCTGAGGAGGCTGACCAACTATTAATTGGGAATATGCTCTCCTGCGCCTTCAGCTAGTGGGGAGGAACAAAACCATGAGGTCGGGGCCTAAGGAGGCTGACCAAAGCGGACAATATTATGCCTGTGGTTGGGCTACGGTTCTATATGAACAAGTGATCCATAATTGGGTATAAATCTTTCCATGTCTACTATTATATGTTTGATTTATCATTGCTCTACTGCATTCATGCATCATGTAGCTTACATCCACTTGCCAAACTATGGTCTGACCTTGTATTCTTGGTGCTTAGGTGGAGTTGCAGGTAGAGCCCAAGTGGGACCGGAAGACCCGTAGGAGGGGTTCTTCATTGAGGAGGTTAAGCGGAGGACAGGGGACCTAGCCTGAGAGGTCCATTTGGTTGAGACTACGTGTAGGAGTGCCTTGACAATGTAATCTTTTGTTATTTTGATTTTTGATAGTTTCCGGGGGATGCCCCCTGGTAATTATGTATTAACTATTTTGGTTGAAAATATTAATGTGAAAAGGGTACTTAACTCCTCTAGTACTGAACCTAGCTCTATAAAGTGTGCATGTTATATTACCATTTGATTAGGTCCTACAAAAAGGAAAGCCTTGTTGTGATGCAGAATGCCTGATCAACATTCTTAATCTAATAGGGATTTTCTATTATACTTAATTCGGGCCATGAATCACGCAACAATGGTAATTTTTTAATTGGCATTGAAAATCGCTCCCCGAGGATCCAATCAGGATCCAGGTTGGATTTACGGAGCGTGGCACAATCTCCCCCTTGGTAATTTCGTGAGAAAACCTTATTCTACAAATTACATTCCAAAAACAATACATTCGAACTTCATAACAAAATACAATGAACACAATTGATAAAAACAACTATCTAAACAACTCCCCTAGGGAACATGCTCTTTTTCATAGATTTACCTATTATTAACACAAGAGTACACATTCTGGTGGGAATTTGAAAACTTCCCCTGACTTGCTAATCCAACTAAAAACATCCAATGGTGAAAGTAAGTCTGAGTGCATATTTCACCATAGCTCCCCTAAATTCGTTACATTTGTAATTTTCTCTCCCTTTCTGTTTCTTCGCTTTTTGTGAAATATTCTTTTGCTTCAATTCACTCTCCAATTTTCTCCCCCTTTGTGTCACGAATTCGACAAAGGATATGCCACTAAAGAGTAATGAGGAGAAATTCAAAATTGTTTGATTATTAAATTCGATTTCAACCAGGATAGCAACGTGGCTCGGATTTAAATTCACCAAGGAGTTCCTATGTACTAATTTGACAAATTCCTGTCTACACAAAATTCATTTTTCCACAACATTTATTATACTCCAAGTCCTGTAAACATGTTCCATCTCATTCATACATCATCCTTTAACGTTCACACAACTTAGGCTTCAAACAGATATCAACACTTCATAATAAATACCCTATGTAATCAAGACATTTTAAGTCCCCTTATTATTCCAGTGACCTGCAATGAAAATAACACCATTTGACAAGGTGATTCCCATCCAACTACAAGGATCTATGATCAATCATTTCACCATTCACCATTCAAGCCACACAGCAGTACGAAGAGAAATGAAATACAAAACATAATCATTTATATATAAATATCCATACCAAGGAAAACATCCACATGATGTAGTATCCAAAAAAAAAAAAAAAAATCCAAATCATAAAAGATATGAAAGTCAAGAGAATGCCATCCCATCAAAATGAACCAATAGTAATGTCAAAAGAGTCGAAAACATGATGATGCTACGGAGTTCGCTCTGGATCATCAAAGGGGCTCTCGGGATCTGGTGAAGTTAGAGGTGTGCTCAAAGAGGGTGTGGCCTGTCGTGGTGGAGGAGTAGATGAAGTGCCCACTCTAGGGTCTCTCCTACCACCGGATAGTAGCTACTCTAATAGCTCCAGAGTCCTAGCTGATTGTCTATCCAAGAAGGATAGCCTCCCCTAACCTCTGAAGCAAACTCTTCAAGATCTGCCCATATCTACTGCGTCATCACTGCAAATGTAAAGAGCCTATCCTGTAATGTGCTCCGGGGCTTTCTTGACGATGCCTGTGGAGGGTGATGCTCTAGAGAAAAGGGTCCCTCTAGACATGGCCCTGTTGCATGTCTGAAACTCCTTGCGCTAGGTCTTACTAATGGTAACTCACCTTCTAGTCCAGCCTCCTCCTCATCATGAGCCTGTGCCCCCTCTTGCTCTCTGAGGTGCATTTTGGATACGAAGGTGGAACAAATGCGAATAGGATGAATAGGAGACTCAGAGGTAGGAAGACGGACACCATGAAAGTAAGCAAGTGCAATCATGAGGTGACCGGAAGGAAGACCATGTGCCCCGGGTTTTCGAAAGAAATCAACAGTAAAATAGGTGATGTAGATAGGCAAACAGATCCTAGTCTCCCTAGCTACATAAGCCAAAACAGTTTCCATTCTAGGGATCAGCTTATTAGCACTGTTCCCCTTTTGAGGATAGGCAATCTGTATGAACAACAAGTGAAGGACTCAAAAAACGAGTAGTAGGTTGGAGTTCCTAATGATGTTTCCATCTCTCCACATTACATCTCGCCCACATACATTTTAGGTGGCCCTCATCCTGTCTTCTAGGTTATTAGGGGCACCTACATACTTTAACCCATCCTCTGTCATGGGTACCCTGATAATCCTGGATATCATGCTGGGAATGACTATGACATCCTGATCAGAAAATCTAATAGTAAAAAAGTTTTCTTCACCAAAATTGGCCTCAACAATGGCCTGGTACATTTTCTCACCACTGATGGGTAGGAGTCTCTACCCTAGTGGATGAGGTTCTCCCATCCAATAGCTCATAATGGGCTTAAGTAATCTCCGACTTCTTTTTCTAGGGCCCTTCTTTCATATATTATGGACGTTTTTATCAAATTTATCATTTCTGACCACTCTCAAGGGCTCTCTCCTGCCATAAATCCATGGGGAGAGTTTCAGTGCATTGTAGAGAAAAGGATCATCGGGTCTGGGTGGAGGAGGAGATGCAAGAGGTGCATCCTCGTGTTCTGGAGAGGGAGGGGGGTTGAGCTTAGGTCTTTTTGTTGTTTGTTTCCTAGAAGGTCCTCCCCTAAGTCTTGGACCCATGAATTCAAGAAGGTTTACAAATAAAACAAGGTTTGACTTTTGTCAAATAGTCAAAAGGAGTCGATTGGAACAGTTGACTGTTCTAAGATTCTATGACCGTTCTAAACTGGGTTGCAGGAACTTCGACCGAAAGAGGGATTTTTGAAGGAAGCACTTAAACATCTAAAAAAAACCTCAAACGAGGTCGCAAGGGCAAAACTAAACTACCTCTAATAGGTTTTGAACTAATAAAACACAAAATAAGTGATTTAGAGAGTGATTGAAGAAACAAAAAGTCTTGGTTTAGAGATTTACTGAAGAAGAAGATGAACCAGGGTGAAGAAACACAAGTGATCTTCCAAAGGAGATGAGATACAAAGCTTTTACTATAAGAGGAGGCTCAAAACGTGTTGAAGGAGAGAGGTGGGCCGCGGCTGAGGCATGGCGTTGGCAAGGATGAAGGAGCAGAATAGTCTAGAATGTGCATGTTGCAGTCGAGGCGGTTTATATAAACTTCGAAAAGGTCGACCATTTTCCATGAGACTGTCAACCGTTTTTCAAAATCTAAAAACGGTTCATCCGGAGAAAAAACTGTCGACCAGGTTTGGGGAATTCTTAGCAGCATCATTTTCATCAGGAGCCCTTTACTCTCTTTGGTCCACTCATGCATGATTTATGCAAATGCATGTATGATATGACTTTGAAAAACACATTTTGCATATTTGGCAAATTTTTCAAAATATATTTTTTCAGTCATCAAAAGATTAAACAAACTTGAGTGGAAAACTTTACAAATTCAAATAAGCCATCACTTGAATAGATCTAGGAAAGAATATACCACAACAAGCTCAGTCATTCAAGTGCATCATCAAAGAATTTAACTAAATATACCAAAATTGATTTGTTTTCTCTCTCAAGTGCCAGCGTTGGGTTTTTCCTCTAGAATTCCATTTCGGACCTAGAGTGGAAAAGAATGTGTCCTACAGGTTTGGACACCCATGGTCTATGGAATGCAACGAGTTTGGGCAAAGCTTGCCTGGAGATCCCACCATGATATTGCAGATTTCCCATTTTATGTTTTGATTGGTGGAAGTGCCTTTTAGGAAATGATGGACCATAAGCTTTTCTTCTTTGAACAAAACTTTAGCTTCTTCTCTTTTGTTCTTTAGAAGCTTTAATTGTTCCACCTGTTTTATTAAGTATTTTACTTGGTTTTCCAAATTTGGTGGATTATAAATTTTTTGACCTTTGTTGTGAATGAACCCCGTTTGATGAGTATTATTTTGTTTAGGCCTCTTGGAGTTTTTAGCTTTGGGGTTTAATTTTCCTCTATTATGCAAGTTCAAGGGCCTTTTATTTATTTTTCTTCTTAGTTTGCATTCAAATCCAAAATGCCCTTTGCCACCACAATAATAGCATGTGACTGATGTAATACCCTGTTGTGGGTCTAAGGTGGGACTGGTCTCACTTCTCACAAATATAGTGGTAGTGTTGGAATCTCTCTTACATTTTTATCATAGCCTAAACCTATTCAATCTCCATTAGGCTTTTCTGTTTTTAAAAGTTTTTCCAGTCTTTCTTCTCATTGTGTAAATTTTACGTTTAAAATTTTCTTTCTATTTCTTTAGCTAAGATACCTCTGAGGACAGGGCTAAGTTGGCTTTTTCCAAATTAAAAAATTCATTTTATTTTTCTTCTCTTACATTCAAAATGTCTTTAGTTTCAACTCCCCCAACATTTTTGCCAGTATTGAGTTTAACTAATTTTAGTTCATTGGTTGGGAGTCTTTTTTTGTTTTAACCTTTTCAAGTTTTGAATTTCTGTTTCTTGTTTCTTAATTACGTTAGATTCATTTTGATCCTTTTCTGAGCTCTTTGTGTTTTTTAATTGACCTTTGACACACTTTAATTCTTCTACTAAATATTTCTTTTCCTTATATAAGTTTTCACAAATAGCTTGTTGTTTTACAAGTAATTCAATCAAAGCATCTTCATTAACTACTTCTTCGTCTTCTAACTCTACATCTTCAATTTCAAAATCCTTTTGATTTTCTATTTTAAAGAAGGGAATTTCCTAGCAAATGGGTAAGACAACAAACTAACCACCTAGAAAATTCTCTAGAGTTCAAACTCAAGGTTTTTACACATATCAAATTGAGTACCAAGGTTCTGATACCACTTGAAAGTCCAAGATCCAAACCCGAGAGGGGAAGAGGAATGTTGGGGGGGGGGTGTGGGCGTGCGGATTAGGTGCTATGAAAAGGATGGCCTTGAATGCCTGATCAACATTCTAACTCTAATAGGGATTTTCTATGTCTACCTTAGTTCGGGCCATAAACCACATGATAAATGGAAAATTTTAATTGGCCTCGAAATTCACTCCCCAGGGCTGCAATCAGGATCCAGGTTGGACTCTCAGGGTGTGACAGTGGGGCAGCTGCCTCTTGGTCCTAGCTATGTATTAAGAATGACAGGATAACACAAACATAGCAATACACAAAGTAAGTGCACACTAGAATCGGCCAAGAGGAGAAATGCTCCAGGGATGACAAAAATTGAACAGAAAATCTAGATATTTGATCAAGATTAGAGGATAAATCCCAAAATCACTCAAAATAGTGAGGAATCCCCAAAATCAAGACAAAATAGAATGAAATAGTGCACAAACAGTCTTGGCCGAGTGCAGTGATGGAAGAACAGAGATGATGGATTACAAAACTACCTAGTAAACAGTTAGAAATCCCACAAACATTGATGATCAACCCAAAGCTGAAAACTCTCCAAACTAAGATGAATCCAAAGTGAATAGGGTCGGCAAAACAATGTACACACAGAATAGATAAGAGAAAAATTGAAAATCGATCCTTTGAATGATCAAAGTACACACAGGAATGTGAAAAATTACCTCAGGAAGCCAAGGAGAGCAATAGACCATATGGGATCTCTGGCAGTCGTAGGGAAGAGGAAGAAGAAAAACAAACAGCGCCTGGGAAAACCTGATCGTGGATTTTAGAAACCATCGTTTCAACTTTCGGTGGGCCGATGGGAATCAATGGTGCACCAATGGTGGTAAGACAACATTGGAAAAATTTAGATAGAAAAAAAAAAAAAAAACAAAGAAAGTCACAGTGCAAACCATAATAATATGATATCTAGACTAAAAACATATATTTATTCAATTAAACACACACCAATAAATGTTCTTCATTTTTCAAATTTTGTTGCATCCAATGGTTTAGTCATGATATCCACAAGCTGATTTTTGGTGGAAATATATTCTAACATTAAGGTTTTCTCTTCCACTAATTCTTTGATGAAGTGGTGCCTAATTGCAATGTGTTTGGTGTGTGAATGCTGAACGGGATTTTTTCAAAAAATTAATTGCACTTGTATTGTCACAATATATGCTCATCATGTCTTGATTAACGCCATAATCCATCAGCATTTGTTTCATCCAAAACATTTGGGTACAACAACTACCTGTTGCAATGTGAAAGTCCAAGATCTGAACCCTAAGGGGGGGAACCAAATTTTCAAGCTTAAAAGTTTTCTTTTCAAATCTTTCAATTTTAATTGAAGATGATTGCAATGTAGAACAAGCAAGTTCCAAACCAAAAAACGCAAACAGTCATCAATAATAAGCATTCACCACAACACTAGGATTTTATAGTGGTTCATCCCTGGGCCTACGTCCACTACCAAGTAACCACTCTTGGTCCTTAAGTTTCTACCTAAGAAGCATGGACACTTTTAAAAAAGTGACGTGTCCATGTTGGACACGTGTTGGACGCCGACACTCCTTAAACACTCTTGGACATGTATCCGATACTATTTAGCCGTGTCCATAATTAAGAACTAAAAATTTTAATTTCGGATATTTGTTTGATTCTCTTTTTGCAACGTTTCCCACAATTCCTAACTCGTGTCTATGACTAAAAAATAAATATGTGGCTAATATCTCTTGGATACTTTGTTAATATGTGGTTATTAAAACTCGTAAACTTGATATATAACAATTTTATACCATGGAAAAATATATAATTGTAAATATCAATCATATCACAAGCAAAAGACAAATAAATATTTCACTAAAGAATAGGCCTCAAGATTGGCTTCTCTTTTGTTTTTTGTTTTTTTTTTAAGAGAGGGGAAAGAGATGATCCGCCGCCTTTTTCTTTATATGGATTTTATGAAACTATGGGTATTTCATGTTTAATGATTATGAATTATGTTTTAGTGTTGTATTGATATTTAATAATTTGATATGTTTGTTAGTTGGTAGTTGAATTTTTATTTGTTGATTGCTAAATTGATTAAAAAAGTTAAAATGATATTAGTTTTTTAGTAGATGATTATATATATAAATTAATATATATTATTAACGTGTCTCCAACGTGTCCGTGTCCTACTTTTTTTAGAAATGCCGTGTCAGCGTGTCTGTGTCGTGTCGTATCCGTGTCCCATGTCCGTATCCATGCTTCTTAGGTTTCCACTATCACAAAATAAGTGAGACCCACTTGGTCTCTACAACACAAATGCAACCACTACAAACAAATGGTGCTTTTCACAGGCTAAACACGAACCGAATACAATGAATTTGATTTTTGAAATTTGAACACTTGCCTTCAGTATAAGATTTGTTGCAGGAGTGTTCTCCACAAGCTTAATTGTTGAAGCTTCCAAGCTTGACTCCTTAAAGACTTCCTTGGTGAAGATGTTTGATGCTCCACTTGAGTGTAGGCCAAGGACGGAGATTTTGGATCTAGGTGGCTAAGGGTGTGACTATTGGTCTGGGCCAATCCTAGATGAGGATCTTCTCACTTTATAGAAAGTATAAATTCCTCAAGTTGTAGATCATTTGATTTCCTTATCACACTCTATGGGCTCACGAGGATATTTGATTTTCCTATCTAATGCTATGAGCATGACCAAGGATGATCTTGAGATGTCCTCAAGGACTTGCGTTGTTTGAATGAGGTAGAAATTCTTAAAGATGTAGGCTTAAAGACATTTTAAGAAGGCTTTTCAAAGCTTATGTATCTCTTTTCTTTTTTATTTGAACGCCAGCATGTATATATATAAACTGTTTTCAATGGTCATATAAAACAGTCGATCGTTATCCAAAGCGGTCGACCGGATTTCCAATGATCTTCTCAAAGGATAGTTTGACCATTTGGACTTAAGCACCTGTGCTATAATGGTCAATCATTTTGACCTAGCGGTCAACCGTTTCATCCGTACATAGTCTAACAGATAAGAGTCGTTGCTCCCTGTTTTAGTAGTTGTTCTTGAACAATCGAACCGTTTGACATAACGGTCAATTGGATTGCCTGACGGTCAATCATTTTGCTTCAAAGACAAGCAAACAGATAGAGGCTCATCTCCATTTTTCAAACTGTTTGACAGAAAGGTCAATCTGTTTGACAAATGGTTGACCGTGACCGTTTGCCCCATTTTGAGTCTCTCTAACTCAATTTGATTCCAAAGTTGTTCCATTATATTCTAAAGGTTCTAAGGGCATTAGTTGGTCCAATAGAGGGTTAAAAATACCTGAGTAGTGCAAGCACTCAATTGTTCTTCCACAGTGTTCTTTAGTGCCTTTCAAGATCCGTCTTCTCTATTGGAACCAAAGATCTAACTTGCTGAAGCATTTCTAGGGAGAAGTCTTAAGCACAATCATAAAATTGATAACACCAAAGAGGTCTTGATTTGACTAAGACACTCATTTTCCTAAGAATCTCCCCCTTTGGTGATTTCTTTTCAAAACCTTATTCTAAAAGTACATACCATGGACTAAGCAATACATCAAAATACATTGGCTACCACTTACATCAAATTACATCGGATACCACTTTGTAAGAACAAAACAAACAACTAAGCACCTACAAGAACTTCCCCTGGGAACATGCTCTTCATCAAGGATATACCTATTATCAACACAAGAACCACATATTCCGGTAGGAAATTGAAAACTCCCCCTAGGTTGTCACTCCAAAAAAAGGCATCCAGTGGTGAGAGTAAGTTTGAGTTCATTCTCTTCTAATTTGCTCCCCTTAACTTCATCATTTTTCCAATTTTCTCCCCCTTTCTGTCACAAATTTGACAAAGAATATACCAACAAAATCACTGAGGGGAATTTAAAGAGGGCTTGAATAGACCAAATTCAACTAGTAGGGGTAGAGCTAAATAGTGATGTAACTTGGTGTCAAATTCACCACAGAGTCCCTTTGTACTGATTTGACTATGAAATTCAAGAGGGGACAACTCAGATTAAGGCTGCTTCGAACCAAGAAGGGTATACCGGCTGCATAAGATTTGAGATTGTATATTAATTATGCTCACAGTGTTATACACACAATTCTCAGATTTTTCTTGTGAGTATTAAGTTTTTAGTATGTAATGTAGTTTAACTATTAGGTTCACAAGTTTCTAAAACATTTCAGCAGCATCTCCCCTATTTTGTCATGGTTTGACAAATTTCCTATCTACAAATATCATGAAAGGACAATAGAATCTTTATGCTCTTTAAGCTCTACAAACAAAATTCTTGCATACCAATTCCATTCAGCTTCTATTGTATTCAACAGATTCCCATACCATTCCACACATTTTAGTCACAAAAATCATCATACAGCCATAACCAAATGCATACAAATGTGGATGTCCAAATATAGCGAGCATCATAAAATCATAAAATACCCAGGTCACAAGAAAAACATGTCAACATAAAAAAAAAAAAACCAAGTCTCATCAACACAACTCATCAATAAAATAGAAGAGAATGATAATGCTATGATGTGTGCTCTGGGTCCTCTGTCAGGCTCTCAAGGATAGGAGAAGCTAGAGGTGTAGGTAATGGAGGAGTGGACTAAGGTGGTGGAGGTGCGGTTGATGTGCTAGTCCCAGGATCACACCTTCCACCAGAAAAAAGTCTCTCAAGTAGCTCCACAGTCCTGGCAGTCTGGGTCCCTAAGAAAATCATCTTCTCCTTCATCTCCAATGAAAACTCAAGATGATCAGCTTAGAGTTCTGCTCCATCCCCTCAAGTGACGCAAGCCTATCCTGGGTGGATCTCTGTGGCTCTCTATGTCACGCCCTGGAAGCCCAACTGGTACTAGGTAGTGCCCAAGGAGCATGAAATTCAGGGCCGATTAAAAAATTTTCCAATAATAGTGTGGCTATGGCCCTGACGTAGGGTAGTTTTAGGTTTTCCTGTTTGTTCAGAATGGTGATCAAGTGTTCCAGATGCATACAAAGTTATCCTAATCTCAACAACCTGTTCAGATGGTAATTAATCACATAAAGCATTCTTAACAGAGTTAGCCAAAGTACCAGAAGATTATACAGTCTTACACTTATGCAATTAAAATTAATTTAAATTACTACATACTTATACCACAGGCATACCCCGGGAACTCATCATTGCACAATAAAATTTCAAATAATAATAGATACACAATCCTCACAATAAAATGCTCAGTGCTCTCAGACAGGCAGGCTATCAAACCCCCCCCCCCCCCCCCCAAACCATCCCATAACTGTCCACCGTTCATAATGACCATAACAACCACATAAGTCCCCCTTACCTTAGTTCATAGTTGCTTTTCTCTCTCTCTCTCTCTCTCTCTCTCTCTCTCTCTCTCTCTCTCTCTGTGCAACAAGAGCAAAACAGAGAAGTCCCACTGCCCCAAGGCTATTGTAACCTTAAGAAGGAAGTAGCATAATTACCCTATGCCAACTTCTGGAAAAAAAAAATAGAAGAGAAAGAAAGAAAAACGTTGTCGTCAGTTCATGTGATCAAATTTTTTGACCTTAATATAACCCAGTATTTTTTGTGATGTATGTTGCAACATGTATGCAACTTTGAAAACCATGTTAATTGTTGAAGATAACATTAGAAATAATATTTGAATGGCGATAAAACTAAATTTTTTTACCAACATATCTCTGAAAGCCTTCAACATTTCATTATTTTAACAATTTAGCTTTAAAGCCAAAGACTTTTAAGTACATCATGCATAGTACATTATTTCAAATCTCAAGAGAAGGGACATACGGAATAGAGTTTAAGCAAATGACAGTGGCTACATCTCCACATACAAAATTGAAGCATGAAATATGATCTTCAGCTCTATACCATAGACTCATTCCTGAGGATCGTCGGATGTTAGAGAGAAGTCGGAGAGGAATGAGTCTCTGGTTTGAAGCGGTTCGTGTGTGGATGAGAGGACAATGTGATTTGATGCTTGACGGCCGGAGGTGGGATACATCGGCCTAAGTGGGACACATAGCAATACATAGTCCAACTCTCTCTCAAAGGTATGATGTCTAGGATGCCTACATGTGGTTTTTATTTTCTAATTGGGATAAATAGACAAATAAAAATAAGAGGTAATAATAAGAAAAACATATATATTCGATGCGTGAAATAGTTTAGGTTAATTAAAACACAAGAAAATTTTAGAACCCAAAATAAACAGAAATTCATAGTTCAAGTTAGTAGGCCTTTGCACATAATAACCTGCAAGATAGTTGAAAACTAGGTCATGAGGGAGCACCAGTATAGGGCAGGCCTGGTGCCCTTCGATGATCAAGTCGGTAACCAATTATAGTAAAGGTAGTTCCATATAATTGCTACGGTTGTAGCATGTTACATCTGCTCTTGGAGGAGGGTTGCATATATAGGCCATCGTGGTTGGAGTTTTTAGTAGTTGCCTGTTCGAGAATAGGATCCCTGGAAGCTAGTTGGGATCTGAATCCCTCGATTGAATAACTTTACATTTAGATTGAAGTAGATTCTTAGCAATCTTTATAGAGGTTGTGCTTGAGTGGATCTCTTTAATGGGCCCAAATCTGCCTTGTTGGACTATCTGGTGAGTTGGCCTCAGCGGTTTGGGCTTCTTCCCTTGGCTAGTTTGTTTGTAGATCTCTTTCTGGCGGACTGAGAGCCATTTATTGGCTGTGGGTCAGCTATTTATTAAGTTGGATTATTTTAGCCCCTGCAACCTTAGTTGCAGATAGTGAGTGGTTTTAGAATATTCTTTCAGCTAAGCAGTTGTGGCCCTATTAGAGGTAAGGGCAATTTCCTTATGGTAGTACTTGCGAATGAGCAAACAGGCATCAAATCCCTATGTATAGGATGTGCAAGCTAGCATTACAAGTGGCAACATTGTAGAGCAGTAGCATAACCAGCAACAAATCATGGTCTCTATCTAATTCAGCCTTCTCGACACGTAATTCTATATTAACTCATTCTTCAATCTAATGCAACTACATTAAGGTGTTTGGAGTCAAAATTTGGAAGTCATGGGCTGAACTGGAACTGGATCCAGATAATGCAGAAGGATTGGATAATGATTGTTCATAAGTTCTGACTTTGTCTTTAAGAGCTTTTAATTCTTGAAGAAGATCGTCAAAAAGCTGTTTACTGGATACTGCTTCAAAGAATGTTTTGGATTTGGATGGAGAAATTTTGGTCAAAATGGGGCTGATATCAAATTTATCCCACCATTTGACATTAATTTGGTGGCATAGGGTAGCTTTAGGAGAAGACTGGATGGTAATATCTTGATGTTTAATATAACGCCATTGGAGAATCCATGGGATTTTATGCAAAATGAAATAATCAAGAAGAATTTTAGCTGGCTCTTCACTAGATTTTTTGAAATTTCATGATGCATGTAACAATTACAAGAATTTCTTTTTTAATTGTAGAATAATTTGTTTAAGTTGGATTCCAAAATCCAAATGTAAATTGAATTATTTCTTCCTTTTGGTAGTTGATCGTTATATTGAAGAAGCACTCCTCTATAACCAGTATCAGAGGCATCAGTTTGAATAATTTTGGAAAAGTTTGGATGAGCAATATAAAGACATGGGAGAGTTTGGCATTTTTGTTTAATTTGCAAGATAGCATTAGTATGAGCAGAAGTCCAATTGAATGGATGTTTTTTTAAAAGGAGAGATTGAAGCAATGCTTTATCAGTGGCAAGGTCTTTATAGAAAGGGCCAATGTAATTGAGGCAACCAAGGAATCTTTGGAGTTGGTTTTTTTATCAATAAGTTCATTTGGAAATTTAGAACTGAATTGAAGAACTCTTTGAACAGGGGCAATTGTATGGTTTTTTATATTATAACCAAAAGCTTTGATTTTAGTTTGAAAGATTTGCATTTTTGAGGCAGCTAGATCAAGTCCATAGTTATAAACAAGATGTTTAAAAATAGATAAATGTTTTAAATGGTCATAAATTATTTTAGAATAGATGAGACTATCATCAATATATGTAATGATAAAATTGAGATAAGGATTAAAAGTGTCGTTCATAACCTTTTGAAATTCAGAAGGAGCCTTTTTTAAGCCAAAAGGTATAACGTTTCATTCATATTGCCCAAAAGGGACTATAAAAGCTATTTTATAGTGGTCTTCTTTCTTAATTTGAATTTGCCACGATCCTAATTTTAAATCAAATTTACTAAATATTATTGCATCATATAAGCGCTTAATTAAATCATCTTCATTGGGAAGAGGATAGCGAATATCTAAAAGAATGTCATTTAAGGGTTTATGATTGATGACTAAGCGAGGAATACCTCGCTCTAGTTTAGGAGCTTTATTTACATAGAAAGCAATACAAGACCAAAGAGAAGTAGATTTTCTTATTAATCCTTTTTGTAAAAGATCATTTATTTCCTTTTGACAATGCAGAGTGATTTCTTTATTCATTTGAGCGGGACACGCTATTGTGGGAATTTTAGACTCATGGAAAGAAGGTTTATAAGGTAAAGATGCCTGATGAGTATGACGATGCCATGCATTAGGAATATCGGATGTACAGTGTTTAATAAGGGTCTGTTTAAGATTATTGATTTGTGTTTGAAGTACAGGGCGTTTTAACAATTGTTCTTGATGAAGAGAATGAAGTTCAGTTTGTAGACAACTCAAGTGTTGTTCTTTAATGGATAGAGAACAAATGAGAGAATCAAGATGTCCTAATTTGGGAGAATTTACAAAAGGGAATTCAACAAGAGTATCTTGGTAAGTTGCAATTAAACCTTTAACAAGAGTTAATAAGAATGGAATCCCTAAAATAGCATCATAATGTAAGTTTTTTACAATGGTGAAATTTTGAGGACTACATATCTGCTGTTTACATATACAACAATGTGGAAGTTTATAATTAATATGAAGGGGACTATCATTAGCTATATGAGTTTTGCTTATGGTTTTTTCAAGGTAATAAGTCGGAATAATTCCTTCTCGGATACAATTCATATAAGCTCTGCTGTCTAACAGAGCTATTAATTGTTTAGTATAATTTTGAGGTTTGATTGTAATATGGAAATACAATTTTTGATAAAAAAAATGTTAAAGATTTAACAAAAGATTTTTTAGGAGGTTGATTGGAAGCAGAAGCACCATGATTAACATTTTGTTTTGAAAGTTCAATTTCTTGTTTTAATTCTTTTATTTCTAGTTTTAACATTTTAATTTCTTTATGCAAGTCAGAGATGTTTATAGGACGATCCTGATGTTGTTGTTGACTTTGTAATGTGTCAATTTCTAGAATTAATGTATGTATATTCGAAGGTTGAGGAAGAATTTTTTGTTCTTTTTGTGTCTCCATATATTTTCTTAAATAATCTTTTTGCTCCTCCATGGGAAGTTTATCAAAAATTTCAATAAATAACTTATCTTTACTTGTTAAGACTAACAAAGAGGGTAAAGAAGATGAATCACTGTCAGTATTATTGTCAGAGTAATCAAGGCAATTAATTTGTTCATGATCATTATCAGAAGGAGATTCAAAATTAGATTCAGAAGATTAATTAGAAAATTTTTGATCAAGAGTTTGGATACGTTTCTTATGGAATTTTTTGGGACATTTATTTGAATAATGACCAGGAGTTTTACAATAATAACAAACTGCTTCACAAGAGTCATGTGAAAATATTTGATTAAGGGTTTGAAAATGTTTGATTTCGTTCAGAAAGAGATTCAAAATTAGATTCAGAAGATTAATTAGAAAATGTTTGATCAAGGGTTTGGACTGCTTCACAAGAGTCATGTCGACGATTATGTCGTTTTGGTTCATTTCTTTTTTATTGTTTTGTCCGGGGATGTATTTTCTTAATGAAAGATTTTCACTTATGAGATATTTATGAGAGGAATATTGATAGTGAAGCTTTGTCCATTTGGAAGAAGGGCTAATAAGGGGTTCCATACTGAATTGATAACAGAAATTACCTAATTCTTTTTGTTCAAATTTTTTTTTGTTTTAATTGATAATTAATTTTTATGTCGTCACAGAGAGATAAACTAATTCTATGGATAATTTGTATTAGTTCACCATAAGTATAATTGGAAGTTAATTGTCCATTATTATTTTGTTTAATGAGGTTGCGTACCTTTTCTGCAAAAAGGGGAGGTAATTCTGAAATAAACTTTTTTTTTCCAAAATGCATTATTACAGTCTTTAATTTGAAATAATTTTGATAAAAATGTATCTTTATACCATCGAAAATTAGATAGAGTTTTGCATGATAGATTCATTAATTGAATTTTATTTATTTATTTTTTGCAATATGATTAATTTGCCCAGCAAAATGTTGGATTATATTTAAAATAAGATGAGTAACAGGATCTGCTTGAGATTGTCCATCAGAATTGAGAATAGGATGACGTTTAGGGTCTCTTTTAATGGCTTGAATTATATCTTGTCTTTGAGCTTCAGATAAATATTGAGTCCACCAGCTAGCAAGTCGGCCAGTAAAACCGCAAATAATAGCATTTAGTGCTTGGGAAAGAGAATTTCCTCTAGCAATACAAACAGTAGCATGTAATATCATATTATTACATAATTGAATTATTTAATGTTCATATAAGCCGTCAAGGGACCATTCATAAACTAGACTTGATGAAAACGAGGATGTTATTAAATCTGTATTTTCTTCATATTGGAGGTCAACTGGAGAGGGTCTAGAATAATAAGTCTTTTTTGGTTTAAGATTTATATGTGATTTTTTATGGATATTATTTACTTCATGAGAATAATCATGAGATTCAGAAGAGTTTTGAGTTTGTATGGCATTTATAGAAAATTCAGGGGATTTTAAAGATAATTGATTAAATCTTTGTAATAATTCTTGGTGCATTTCAGGATGGAAATCTCCCACTTGATCAGTTTGTAATGTATTTAGATCTACAGACCCTTTCTGAAATAAAGGGAAAGGAGAACTTGTCATAGAGGTCGTTGGCTTTGATAATAATTTATCAATATTATCTAAAATCTGGTTAACTTGATTTGCTATGCTGTCTTTAGACAAAGATTAGTGTAATTTAACTGTTGGGATGCAGCAGTTATATTTACAGAGAAAGGGTAACTTAATAATCATAAGAGTTATTTGTACAGACCAAATTTTCTAAAGGAGGATGAACTGATTCAATAATTTGATTTGTTGTAGTTTTCCATTTTTGAGTTTTTTGTGTTAAAACATTGAGAGAAAATGTTTGATAGGCTTGAAACCATTCAAAAAAGAATACATTTTCGTTTTTAATTTCCATTTCTTCATACTAAGCTATTCTTATTTTATTCATTTCTGTCTCATTAAAAGTTGCATAAAACCATTCGCTGAGAGGGTGATTTTCAAAATTTTCTTTTAATAGGATTTTATTAATTTTAAAAGGTTGTTTTACAGGCTTTATAGTAAGAACAAAGACATGGAAATCAGTTTTAGTAGGTTTATAGCTTTGTTCTGAATTATTAGATTTAGACCTATAAAAGGTATAAGAAACATTTTCTAGATGTCCTTCTTCAGGAATGTTATTAGAAGTGGAAGGAATATTAGATGTAGAATTTCGAGAAGACTCTAAATTCTGGATATGGGAAGAGGCAGCTGTAACGAAATTAATTTCAACACTGCCATCTGAATGTTCAACAATATTATCAACTTCAGATTGTATATTAGAATGTAAAGAGGAAGAAGGTTTATATTGTATACGGAGTTTGAGGTCAAGCTGAACTTGGGCTTACGTGATAGTTTTAGGAATAGAAACTTGATAATGAGGATTGGTGATAAACAACACTGAATTTGTTTTTAGATCTTTAATTTTATCAAAATAAGCAATAACAGGAAGTATAGAAGTCATGGCTTTTAGACATAATCGATATATATCACTAATATTTTTTATTCCTGGAACTGTATCATATCCTGTAATTTGAATGAATAGAGGAACAGCATGAGGGGCATAAGGATCATGCGTATCTATGGTAAAATTAGGAAAGCAAATGAACCATACTGGATTAGAATGAAAACTACCTTGAACGACACCAAGAGTGGCATCTCTCTGTATTTACTGAATCTTCTGTCTGCCAAAGAGGCACAAACAGAAGCATTGGATGTGAAGTGAAGTAGAGTGAAAAAGAGTTAAGTTAAGGTATGTGTCATTTCAAGAGTGATAGTTTTTTGTTTTTTAGTAGAGTGAAAAAGTAATTTTTTACTTTTTTTTTGAAAAAGTGAATGTTTTTTTGTTTTTAAGTGAAAATAAAAAGTAACTTTTTGACTTTTTTGGTAAGAAATAGGGATATTTTTTTATTTTTTTATTAAAATGGCTTTTTAACTTATTGACTTTAATATACTCTACTTAACTTTACATCACAAACAAATACACTCTAAGAAATAATAATTTCTTCTACCAAACAAAATGCCTAACAATTGCCCAGGACAAGAAAGAATCACGTGGACTTAAAACATTTTAAAGTCTGCAGAATAAAACGGGACCACCAAGGCATAATACTTTCTACTACCAAACAAAAGGAGTAATAATTGCTGAAGACAGGCAAGAATCACGTGGACTAAAACATTTTGAAGTCACAATCCGAACAGAGTAAGCCTATGTTTAGTTTATTCATCATAAACGAAATAGAGACCAGGGAAATTACCGTTTGGCTTACAACAAAGTAATAGTAATGAAGGCCTTTAATCTACTTGGATGGTCCGGTAGAAGCCGCTTTAATCTACGTTTCCTTTTTGAGTATGTGGACTTCAAAATATTTTAAGTCCACATGATCCTTTTTTGTCTTAAGAAATTATTACGCCTTTTGTTTGGAAGGAGAAATTATTATGCCTTAGTAGATGATATGATAAAGCCACAAAGCCACCTTAATCTACTTTCTTTTTCTTTTAAAGTGTAACTTGAATATTTAAAATGATGTGATTTAAAATATTAAATTTAAAAATAAAAAATAAATTCAAAAATTAATAAAATTTATCATTTAGTGAATTAAAAATATTATTTTTTAAAGTTTTTATGAAAAAATAAATAATTTTTTATTATTTAATAATTTAAAATGATTTTTTTTGCTTTTTTAAAAAAATAAAAAATATTAATGAAACTTTTTTTACATTATTTTTTAAAATAATATATGTTTTAAACTCACTTCACCTCCCCATTATTAGCAAAGACACCATTCTTAATAGCTTTGTCGGAGACCTGTTGATCTCCATATCTTTATTACATTGAGCACAATCTTGGGACAATAATTTTACAGTGGGCTGATATCATGGAGGTATTACCCTATGAAACGGTAGCCTACACTTGTTTAAGCAGAATCTCCACCTCTTTACCCTTTTAAATTTTGAGGTGCCTCCATCTGTCTAAATTCAGACTGAAATTTTCTGATAGCTTCATCCAGCTGTAGAGCAATTTCCTCTATTTCAAACCTGTCCCACCATTTAGAGTGGAACTTTCGAATTAAACAGGGAAGTCCCAAATCATCATGAGCAGACTGAAAATTCCATGTCTAGTTCCACGAGAGACTGCATTGAGTCATAGGCTACAACATTGCCTGATTTGCTTGAGGCTTCTCGATCCTTTGCATTTGAGGACATAATTGCTAATAAGCAACATAACAAGTCCATATGTTTTGAGGCAAATAATCAAAATGGGGACTAAATTTATGCCACCATTGGAAGAACAAATTAAGGAGCTCTGAAATTGAGAGTTGTGAAGATATCCTTGGAAACCACGAGTGCTTTCATTTGAGGATTTTGATAATAAAAGGCCTTGGTCCAAGCCTCAATATCGTGCCAATAGTTGTACTTATAGTGAGTCAACTGTAGGATCCTACATTTGTTTGAGTTGAGTCCCAAATCTGAAAATTTTAAGGCCTTCATTACTGTTGCTTAGTTGTAAGCCAAAGGGTAATTTCCGTGGTCTCTATTTCGTTTATGATGATTGACTAGTTTGAGTTGCAATGTTCAAATTTTCAAAATCAAACATGCATTAAATGCAATTGCAGTAGCCGTTCAACCACTTTGTACCAAACAGTTGACCGTTTCTATAATTTCGATCAACCATTCTGACTGACCACTGCAAAATAAACTCTATAAATGTTGCCTTTCTCCCTACCAAACAATATAACTTTTACCCCATTGTAAAAACCACATTTTCACTAAGCTTAAAGAGCATTCAAGAGGAGTAACTCTCTTCAACAACTTCAAGATCTTGTGGTAACATTTAAGAGTCGCCAAAGAGCATTTATTTTCACATCTTGAGATTTGTTCTTCATATCTCTTTCTTTGAGCATTCTATTTTCAACTTGTGCTTTCACTTTCAACATCATTTAAGATCTTATTTATTGCAAGAGATTTGTATTCTCAACCACATATTACACTTGAGCTTAAATTTTCAAAGTTATATTCATATCTTCAAATGGTCTGAGAACTTAATACACACACTACACTTCACACTTTATCTCTATCTAGTGTGTATTATTGAGCTTCATTGTAATATCTTTGCCTATTGAAGACGCACTTTAATTAGTTGAGCTTAAAAGTCTTTCTATTTGTATATTCTTGACACATTTACAAAGAGGAAAAATTGTAATCTTGATTGAAAGACCAAGTGTGATCATTGGGTTGAAGGACCAAGTGTGGTCATTGTATTAAGGTATAGACCAGGAAGAGGTCCTTGGATGTAAGGCTCTGGGTGAGCTATAAAACCCCTATTTGTGATTAGTGGATAACAAATGAGAAGACCGGCAGTGGATATAGGCCAAGGGCTGAACCACTATAGATTGCTTTGTGTTGTGGAATGGTTATCTTGTTTGTGATTTGGAACTTATTTAGATTCCACACTCTGCACCACTCTTTGATTTATATTTGAAGTTGATTACTTTATTGTCTTACTTGTACAACATCATAATTAAGAGGTCTAAGAAATTAAGAATTTGGTCATCACCCTATTCAACCCCACCCCTCTAGGGCTCAGATCCTGGACTTTCAATTGGTGCTCTTGTGAGAGCGTAAAACCTAGAGTTAGTGGACCCTAGAAGTTCTCTCCTAAAATTACAATTTGCAGATCAGTGTTGGAGAAGGACAAGCCAATAACAGACCACCCTATTTAATGGCCTCCATTACAGATATTGGAAGATGAGAATGATGTGCTACTTGGAGTCATTAAGTGTAGATATCTGGAATATTGTATTAGAAGGATAAGAACCACCCACTATTGCAGAGAATGGCTTAAGGAGACCTAAACCTAGAGCTGAATGGACCTACAGAAAAAGAAAAGGTTTGCCTAAATGCCAAAGCCATGAATGCCTTGTTTGGTGGCATAAGCTCTGAGGAATTAAACAAAATGTCAAACTTCTTATCTGCTAAAGAAGTATGGGATTCCTTAGAAGTAACTCATGAAGGGACCAACCAAGCCAAAATTTCAAAAATACAAATGCTAACTACACAATTTGAAAATATTAGAATGATAGAAGAAGAAACCTTTAGTGAATTCTACTCTAAAATCTCAACCATCATTAATAGGACTAGTTGAAAGGCTCAATGAATCAAAAGTCGTAAGAAAAATACTAAGGTCCCTTCCCAAAAGAATCAAACATAAAACCGTAGCCATAGCCAAAAGCAAGGATGTAGAGAAATTGAGACTAGATGAATTGAGAGGATCCCTACTAACCTATGAAATAGAATTAGAGCCTCTCAAAAAAGAAGAAAAGTCTAGCCTAACAAGTAAAGAAGAAATTGAAAGTAATAATGAAGGAAATGACATCTCCCTCACTGCTAGAAGAATAAATAAGATGCTTAAAACTAAGAAGAACATTGTAGGCTCCTCCACCGTTCAAAGAAATTATAAATCCAATAAACCTCAGAAGAAGGCTATTGCCAAAGACATACAATGCTATAATTGTAAAGGCTTTGGGCACTTTGCTTCTAAATGTGCCACCCCCAAGTTTTTTGAGAAACCTGAAAAGAAGGGCAAGAAGGCCCTCACCAGCACCTGGGATGAGGATGAGGAAGAAGTAGAGGGTGCTGAGGATGATAGTGATAATGAATCAATTTCTTGGGTTCTAATGGCAACAGTGGAAGAGAACATAGCCTCAACTAGCAGCTCAGTTTAAAATAATAAAGAACATAAAAGAAGAAGAAGAAGAATCATTTACAAATGAAGAATTATTGAGTGCCTATGAAGAGGTATATGGCTTATATGAAAAGGCAATTCAAAAGACTAAAAGCCTTAAAACTAAAAATGAAGAATTACAAAATGAAAGTAATACTCTTAGATTACAACTCACTGTAAAAAAACAAGTTAATTTTGGTTGAAAAAAACTTTCATGTTGCAGAAAGAAATTTTTTAAATAACATTAATGGGCTAAGATTTCTTGCAATTGATGTCAAATGAAAATGTAGAAAACTTGAAGAAAGTCTAAAGAAAAACAGTTATTAAAAAATTCACCCAAGGAAATGTAAAGTTAAATCACTTATTGGGGATGAATAAAATTTTTGGAGATAAACGGGGACTTGGGTTTGATGGTGCCTTTACCTCAAGGAATTTTTAGACCACCTTCATTTGTTAGACCCTCTTCTTTTACTTTTAATAATGTTGATTTCATTTTCGTTCATATAAATGGGTATGCAATCAGAGGGGACATCTTATTCCATCTTGCCTAATAAAAAACTCGCTATCCAAAGGTTCAACTAGGTTGACCCACAGAAGAGTTCACATGAGAACACCCAAAACCGTATGGGTGAGAAAGAGCAATAACTTGTGTATGATTGCTCAAACTGCCTTCAAAGTTCAAGAAAACACCAAATGGGTTTTAGACAGTGGATGCTCCAGGCACATGATTGGTGACAAATCAAAGTTCTCAACATTTAGTGAGTTTGATGGAGAAATTGTCTCCTTTAGAGACAACAATAAAGCGCAGATTGTTGGAAAAGGAGATGTTGGTGGAAAAGTGTCACAACCCGAGCCCAGGGTTCGGGGGTTAGCAAAAGCCAAACCTAATGACACACGTACTCCCGTGCCTGTACACGTAGACCGAGTCTAAATGCACACGCACAAGGGAACAAGCACACGTGCCAAGCAAGTATGCGGAAGCTGTAAATATCAGAAACATCAAACTAACAATGCAAGAAGAGGATACCCAGAACGAACTGACATAATTACATATGAAAGTTTTACACAAAAAGAACAAAAGAATATATACAATAATGACATGCCCTGCCAAATACAAGTCTGAAAATCCTCAAAACAAAATAACAAGAACAAGACTCCAATGCAATGCATGCCAGGAACGCTCTCCCATGGAGTGATCACATCCACTCCTCTAGGCCTGATGGGGCCCCGAGGGTCTCATCTGGAGTCTGGCCGACCTGCGAGGGTTCGGCAGGGGGATCTGGGCCTGCAACACCAAAAACAACTGTGAATACGAAGATTCAGCAAAGTATAAACCATAGCAAGTTAACACACGCTGTGTCTAACAGGATAAGAACATCATATGATTAAAGAAGACATTTCCGTATACTAGGCTGTCATGCAAGAAAGAAATATGCTATGTGAATTAATGAATACATGCTGTGTACCTGACTAGTGGCTACTACATTACCATATGCTCCCAAAAGAGGGATCTTATAACATGCAAAGAACACCATTGTCCGGGCCAGGGTACAATGGGTCTTGGTTTCCTGGGGTCCGGTTCCCCAAGACATATCCATACTGCAGCAGGTCCATATAACTATACCAAATTCACCCCGTCGGGATCCTAAGGCTGAGGCTAAGTAGAGCCTGACCATACAGAGTCAATCATGGAAACCCTGAGTAGATCGTGACAACATATATACATACATATCTGAGAGTGAACATATCATACATGCATATTCAAGGTAAATAATAAACCGCAATGTGAAAGTAACAAAACATACGTACTCCTGTTAGAGCGTTGAGATCAATGATCGAATGCAATATGTTATGCAACAAATCATGCGAAATCGAATCATCTTAAGTTACAAACCAATTCTAATCTAGTTATCCGGTGTTTCTAACCGTGCATGATGATGTAGTTTTAAGTTATTCGGTGCACCGTTGTCTAGTGTTGCCTTGAATCGGGCAGTGCACGAAGTCCCTTAAACCAACACCCATGGGGAGGTGCTTAACATTCGGATAACGAACATGAATGAATCGCAGCCCTCGAGATCATTCACGCGTTGTATCATATTCCGTTGGGCAAGTCTAGGTGCTCTACATTCTATCATGAAGGCCATATCGGTCTTTTCTTTACACCTATCCTTATTCTTCATTTTGATTCTAATGTGGTTACGGCTTAGCCGAGTGTGTGCTACGGCTTAGCCGTGTGTGGTCTACGGCTTAGCCGTGGATGAGCCGTAGAAGGTCTGTCAGTTGCTGACTCTCAGTTATTCCAGAAATTGCACCCTGTATTGATCTACGGCTGGGCCACGGCTGAGCTTCGGCTTAGCCGTAGGGCAATCCACGGCTTAGCCGTGCCCTAGCCGTAGAGGAAAACTGGGTTTTTCTCCTCTCTGGACTGTGAGCCGTAGGTGCTATACGGCTTAGCCATACCTGCACGAATTCAAATTTCCTGAAACACATACAGAATGTTTGGGAACTCATCAAAATTTGCAAATTTACAACAGACAAGAGGAGAATACTACTAAATGGGCTGTACATACATTTTCCACATTAATTCATGTAAAACTCACCAAATCAAATGCATACCAACATGGGTTCTCACAAGCTAGGGTTATACTTGCCTCAATTTGGAAATCAATTGCACAACTGAAGTTCTTGGATCCAAACACAACCTAACACACACAAAACCACATGCATGCATGAGGATTGGAATCACAGACACACCGAGCAACAATGGAAACAAGAGGGAGAAGAAATAGAGAAAGGAGATGAGAGGGATGAATGGGTTGCCAACTCACCTCACATGCAAGAAACCAACCTCCTCTTGGTCGATGGAGGAGAGAATTCAAGTGAAGGAGGGAGAAGTCTCCACGTGCACAGTGAGGAGAAAGAGAGAAAATGAGAGAGAGAACATGTGTTTTGGTCGATGGTTGTGAGCTTATAAAGTAATGGGTTGATCAAATTACAATAAGGGCCAAGTCATAAGTCTATTTTCCATTTGAGTCAAACCCGGGTCCAATCGAATCACACGACCTCGGTTGCAAATGACGTAGTTACGAAAGTCAACGAGCTCAACGAAAGACACGTGTTGATATCAAGATGATGCAAAAATGACCATGTCTAAGAAAAGCTAAAATTACGAAAAAGGGCTTGGTCTACTTAATCCAGGTCAAACTCAACCCAACTACCTATCCATGACCCGTAACGAAAATAAAACACAAACAAAACAAGATTAGCAACGAAAACAAGATTAACTAACCGCTAAACGAGGTCAAGTTGGGTCGGAGTGTTACAAAAAGACCACCTCTTGATAAAACAATGTCATTTATGTCGAAGGACAAATGCACAATCTATTGAGCATCAGTCAATTGTGTGATAAAGGAAACAAGGTCATTTTTTATGCTAATTCATGCAAAATTATTGACACCAAAACAAATAAGCTTGTGTTTACTAGCATAAGAACAGGTGGTAACCTCTATGTTGTGGAAGATGAACATGAGCTGAAAAACAATGCCTTCTTTCAAAAATTGATGAATCCATCTTATGGCATCAAAGATTGGTGCACATAAACTAGAAGTTATTAAAGAAGCTCTCAAAAGGAGAATTAGTTGGAGGGTTGCCAAAACTGAATTCTACTAACCTCGAATTATGTAAGGCTTGTCAACTAGGAAAACAGGTGTGGAAGAACTTCAAAGGATTGAAGGAGATCACCTCAACAAGTGTTGTGATTTTCTGAACAATCACCCATTGTGTGCATCCACGGAATCACAAGATCAAACACGAACAAGCCACACACAAGAAGAGACACAAGATTTACGTGGTTCACCCAAACAGGGCTACATCCACAGGTACAGGAGGACGAACATCTTCACTATGACAAGTAAAGCATACAAGAGATTCCCACACTCTCACATCATCTCTCCTACGTGGTGTGGGAGCACCACGGGCAACTGCCGCCGCCGCCGCAAGGTCTAGGGTTACAGACTATACATATATATAATCTCCGCTTTCTTGGCCACCAAGAAAGCCCCGGTACAATTACCAAAATACCCTTGACCTTAAACCAATCCCTGGCTAACCCAGTGACTCATCCGGCTAAACCGGAATACAAGACATAAACCTAACAACAAGACCACTCCAGCTAATTCATATGGATTTGGTAGGACCAACACCAGTCCAAAGTATAGGAGGTAAAAAGTATATACTAGTAATGGTGGATGATTTTTCCAAATTTGGTTGGGTATCATTCTTGCATGCAAAATCTGATGCTTTCTCTTGCCTTGTTAAGATTTGTCATTGAATACAAGTAGAAAAAAAGATTTCAAAATTCAGAAAATACGAAGTGAATATGGAGGTAAACTTGAAAATGAAAAGTGTTCTGAATTTTGTGACAATCATGACATCACTCATCAATTCTCAGCTCCAAAGACACTCCAACAAAATGGAGTAGCTAAGAGAAGGAATAAGGTAATCCAAGAAATGGCTAGAACTATGGTGAATGAAAAAGGACTACCAAGGAACTTGTGGGCTGAAGCAGTTAATACAGCTGTTATCTGATTAACAAGGTGTTCATCACCAAGAATACTGATAAGACCCCTTTTGAACTATACTATGGATATAAACCAAATGTGGGGCACCTAAAAACTTTTGGAAGTAAATGTTATGTGCTGAACGAAAAAGAAAATGTTGAAGAAACTGATGCAAATCTGATGAAGGCATTTTTCTTGGATATTCCATCACTAATAAAGCATACAGAATTTTCAGTCTTAGAATACTAACTGTGACTGAATTAGCACATGTGATGGTTGATGAAGCTGGAATGCTTCCTAAAATGGATAATGATGGTGATGAAGAGATCAATCAACATAAGCCCAGTCCTGAAGTTACAAGCACCCCTTCCAGACTTCTTAAGGATCACAAATTGGAAGACATCATTGGAGATGTAAAGAAGGGAGTATTGACTAGGAACCAACTTCAAAATCTTTATGCATATTTCTCTTTTGTCTCGTAAATAGAACCCAAAAGTTTTGTAGAAGCAGATGGTGAGGACGAATGGATCAAGGCCATGCAAGAGGAGCTAAATCAATTCAAGAAGCAAGACATGTGGGACTTGGTGCCAATTCCTAAAGGTAAAATTCCTATTGATACTTAGATGAGTGTTTAATTAGATGAAGCCGAGAATGTTGTAAGAAATAAGGCAACACTAGTTGCAAAGAGATATGCCCAAGTTGAAGGCATAAATTTTGAAGAAACCTTTGCCCCGGTTGCTTACTTCTTGGTTAGTATCCTTAATTTCTGCACTTCTTAGTTATAGTATCCTTAATTTCCTCTCCGATTGAATTAAAGTGCATCCAATAATTTCTCTAACTTCTTATCTTCTTCTGTGATTGAATTAAAGTGCATCCAGTAGTGATAAGCAAAACTTTGAACGAAAGTTTGTGAGCCTGATAATATTACAACAATTTTAATACTATGATAACTCTATAGAGCGCTAGAAAATACTGCTGCTATGATAGTAATCAAAATTTACTAGTTTAACTGAAAGGCTAGCGGGACAGAACTTTTATGATTGTCACTTAATTTACCTTTATCTTCTAGTTTCATTTCAGTTCTGTAACATGGTTAGAAGTTATGCTATTTGTAAAGACCCATATTTTTATTTTTAAATTTGAATTAATCTTGACCTTTGATTTAACTTTGATGGACCTCACATGTTATTATGCTATTTAAATTTGGATAATTACTTAGTTACTCTGTGGGTCTCATAAGTTATTAGAGTTTGAAAATTTTAGAGATGTGCTTAAAAATTTGAAATTTTATTTGAATGACTTATCCAAACTCTATTTGAGGATGAAATCACATTCGAATTTGAACTCCTTTGGATGAAATTCCATTCGAATTTGAACTCCTTTGACTAAGTTGGATAGGATTGAAACTCTTTTGAAAACCTTACTCATGTTTTCCTATAAATAGAAACTAGTCTCTCCCCATTGCCTCACATCCACATACCCTAAGCCCTCTCCCCTTGGTATAGAGTACTCTTCTTCTTTTGAGGTATGGTTTCTCTCCTTTATCTTTTCCATTTTGAAGTTACTATTATAGTGATTATTTTAGCTTTCTTGCATGATAATCTAGATTTCAATTTTGTTAATGCCATGAAAATCATTATCTACATCATTCTAACAGGGCCACTAATTGTACAGGTTTTTCCTTTCCAGCCAGATGGGCCAAGTCATACCCGAACCCAGCCGCCTGCAGCGTCTCCTTCCTCCCTTTCTTCTGTCTCTTCTTCATCCGGTCTCCCTCCCGCTCTCTTTTCTTTCTTCTCCGTCTCTTCTTCTTTCTCTCCTCCTATTTCTTCTTCACCCATGTCCGTCGTCAGAACTCCATAATCACCACCGAACCAAGCCTATAAAACCGCTGCAACCTATTTCCTCTTCTCCCAGGCCACGACAAGTTCCATCATCAGGCCAGTCTCCTGCTCTCCTCTCGTTCTTCTTCTGCAGCTCTTTTGTTTTATTGTTTTCTCTTCCTTCTGTTTTCTGTTTTTCTCTCCTCTCTCTCTCGGGTCCTAACTAAATCAAGCTAATCCATCTTCTTCCTGCTTCATTCTCTCCTCTTCTTTCTCTTCGGCTAGTGCACTCTCTCTCTAGGACCGAACCAAACCCAGACCCACCACCGTCGAGCCCGAATCTGGTTAAACCCAGTCATCATTGTCTCCTTCATTCACTGCTCAACGTCTCCCTCTTTCCTCGTTCTTCTTCTCCTTCTCATCCTATTTTCCTTCCTCTCCTCGTCCGGCTTTTCTCTTTTCTCTGCAATTCGTCTTCTCCCCTTCGTTTCCTTGTTTTCTTTTCTCCTTTCCAACATCTGCATCTCCTTCTTCTCTCTCTGCACCCACTTCTCACTTCACTGCAACCTACACGTGGCCACCCAATCCCTCCTCCTCCTTCTTCTTCTTGTTTTTCTACTTCTTCTTTTTTTTCTCGTTCTCTGCTGTCTTCCTCTTTTCTTTCCTTGTTTCTTCTCCCTTACCTTTCTTCTGTAATCTTCTTCATCTTTCTTCCTCAGCTGTTCCTGCAACCTCGCGATGACTGCAATGCCCTCCCTTTGTTTGTTTCTCTCTCCTCCTTGTTTCTCTTTCCTCTTTTCTTTTCTTCTCTGCAACTGAACCTGGTTGTGCTCTTCTTATTTCTACTATTCTCTTCTCTCTGTCTTGTTCCTTCTCTTACTCTTTCTTCTTCTTCTTCCTCGTTCCTTCTCCCGGTACTGTTCTCTGTTTCTCTCTTTCTTTTCCCCCCTGTTGTTCTTTCCTCTCCTCGTTTTAGTTTCGTTCTCCTCATGTTCCCATCACCACGTCGAGCTCATCTCTCCCTCCGACCAGACACAGGCACGCATCTCCTTCTCCTCCATTTCTTCTTCTTTGTTTCTCCTTCTCCATCCTCGTCTTCTCCCTCCACTGTCAGCATGCAGTTTCACCTTGTACTCTTCTTCTTCCACTGAGCCATCTCCCTGCAACACCTCTCTCTGTTTCATCATTGCCTGATTTTTCTCCCTCCGTTTTGTTTTTGTCTCCTTCTGCACCTTCATCATCTTCTTCGTCTTCTTCTCCCCCTCTTCTTCTCCTTTGTTCCCACTGTCACCGTCTTCCTCATCTTCTCCTTCTTTTCTGTTCTGCATCCTCGTTCTTCTTCTACTGCATCTTCTTTCTTCTCTTCTTGTTTCTGTCTTCTTCTACTGTTTCATCCTTTCTGTTTCTTCTCCATCTCACTGCCATGACCGACCTCACATCACCTCTGCTCATCGCCGAACCCAACAGGACCCACTGCAATCGTCTTTTTCTTCTTCCTCTTGTTTTCTTTTCTTTCTTTTCTGGATATGCTTCTCTTTTCTGTCTCTCTTTCTCTTCCTTCTCTATTTTCTTCCCCGAGTTCTTCTTCTCCTCGTCTTCTTCTTCACTTCCGCAATTGAGTCAAGCCCATCTCCCTCTCTCTCTTCCTCCTCTGTTCTGCTCCCCGAGGATCCTCTCTTCTTTCTTTTCTTTCCTTTCCGTCTCTTTCTATTTGCGGTCCTCCTCTTCCCTGCCACAGCTTTTTTTTCTACATATCACCACCTTAGCCACCCATGTTCTTCCCTGCACCCTTCTTCAGCGTCTTCATCCTTGCTGTCACCGATTTACGTCACTACAAACCCTGACTTCCTCCTCTTCCCGTTTCTTCATCTTCATCTCACAACTTACCTTCACTTTCTCCTCTAACCGAACCCAGTCACTGATCTTCACGAGTTCACCCTCCCTTAATTTCTCTGCTGCTACTTTTCCTCCACTTTCCTCTTGCTGTCTTCCCCCTATGGTTCTTTCTTCTTCCTTGTCTCGTTTTCCTTGTCGTGTTTTCTTCTCTCTTCTCTCCTCATCTTCTTTTCTTCATCTCCTTCCTTCTCTCTTCCTTCCTGTTTTCCCCCACTGTCTGTGATTCCTCTTTTCCCTTTTGTTTTTCTTTTCTCTGTTCTGTTGCTCTTTTCTTTTCTTTCTTTCCTCTTCCTCTCTGCAGGGAAACGAATGACCCACCTTTTTTTTTAAACGGATTGACCACTGTCCTAGCCACCTTATGAGTATATATATAATCTTCACGAGTCAGACCCACTTGCACCACCCATTAACAACCCATGATGTCAAAAAGAATAAAAAAAAAAAAAAGAGAAAAACATGATCAAGCCGGACCCAAGTTCATGACCTGAATTAATAGCCCATGCATGAGCCCATTTCCTAGGCCCAAATTTCTAATCCGATTACATATAATCATAAACAGGAACTCGCTTCAAATTTCCAGGTCCAGTCAGGCCAAAGTCTCCGATCGCTGACAACCTAGGCAAGTAGTCGAACCATAATTCCTTAGCAATAGAGTTTTTAGGCCTTGTTTCATTTTGATTTAAAAATGCGAAAATTTAAAAACTATTGAAATAATCTTAGATTATTAGGATATTTGTTCCTTTGATATGCTGGTTACATCATACTTGATCTTGTTTCCTTGCCACCATTATGCTCATTGGATTTTTGAAAATCTTATTATTGATTATTAGTTATCATTGAATCTGAAATGCTGAAAAATGTGAGAAACCTTGGTAATATGATATTCAAGTATGATTTCAATCATTTGCTATTTTGTGATTGAAAAGGCTTTGAATTTTTGAATTTGATATGTGTATTCTTAAGGCATTCTCTAAAGTATAGGCAACGCACTGTGGTAAACCCACCACGAACTTTAGCCCCTTTTTGTGTATGACATTGGGATGGGGATCTTTTTGTGCAATATTGCTAGTATGTAGCTAGTTTCCACTTTGTTTTGGAGATTATTGGTGTCTCAGGCCTTATGCCACTTTGGATATAAATACGGCTTGTACCGGCGGGTACTTTGTGCTTGGCGTAGGATTAATTATGACGAGCATACTTTGATATTTGGTTTACTACGGAGATGCCTTTCTTTTACTTGTTGATTTGGTTATATGCTCATTATTTGAAATACCTTGAAATTTGGTCATTTGCCCTCTTGATAAACTCGTATACTCGAACCGTGGCTCTAGATTTGATTCCTTGGATTGTTATCTGTTTGCTAGGTCTTATGATTTGTATTACTTGTTGAGTTTTACTCACTCATGTTTTTCCCCCACAGGTCTCGAAGTTGAGCGAGAACCAGAGGAAATCTAGCTTGCTTTGCGGGAATTGGGATTGTGAGAAGAGTTACGAAATTATATTAGATTTCAGAAGATTTGATTAAGAATTTATATATATATATATATATGGGATGTTTATTCTTATGCTTTAGGGAATTACTCTCATTTCGAACTTTTTCAGTGGATTGATTTAGGATGTTGATTATGTGAGATCATTTGGATTATGTTAGTAAAATTTAGAAATTATTCAATTTATCTGTTGTAGACCCGTCATGCATAGGGATTTGAGGGTCCCAAGGATCTCAGATCTCGGGGCATGACAATATTACTTGCAACTTGACTGTTTAAGACCAGAATGACAGATATATCTAATTTCCTTAGAATGGATAGATTGTTTGGGTATGTTTAGGGGTTCAACACTCTTTGAAAGAGTTTTAACCTATGAAATTGTTCAACTGGTCCATTGAGCATTTTCTGTAGGAATTTGATGTGTTCGTTCTTGTTTTCTTTGGTTACTGGATGAAGTATGTGATTGCCTGGAATCCCATGTTGGGACAGAATTGGGATCTTTGTTCTTTGTATTGCTTTGAACTAACCAAGGAAAAAAATTTGGGGTCTTTGTTCTTGTTTTCTTTTGTTATTAAATGAACTAAGGTAGTATTTGGTTGGCTGGAATGAAGGTCGGAATGGAATGGTCATTCCGTTGGAGTGACCATTCCCATGTTTGATTCATGAAAAAGTGGTAGAATGACCATTACTTCATAAATCACCATTCCTTTATACATGGGAATCACCATTCCATTGGGGGGGGGGGGGGGGGGGGGCGGGTTGAGGAATGGCCATTCCATTCCTTTGTAATTTTCCCTTGAGTCCAAAAAGACCCTTTCATCAAACAAAACCTGAGATGCCCGATCATAAGACCTAGCCTCCTTCCTCTTCGTCTTTGACCTCTCTTTCCTTCTGTGATTCGTTGCCGACCCTCTTCCGTCGACCATAAGGCATGTTCTGTGACACCCCCTTCTCCCCATTGGTTGATTGGAACCCGCCGTAGAGAGAGATGGTTGGGATAGAGAGAAGGAGAGGGGTTGGGTCAAAAAGGGAGAGAGGGCTGTGACAAAGAGAGAAGGAGGGGGCTGGGCGACAGAGGGAGAGGGTTGGGACAAAGAGAGACGGAGAGAGGGCTGGGAAGTGAGAGATAGGGAGAGGGGGCTGGGCGAGAGATGGAGAGGGTTGGGACAGAGAAAGGAAGAGAAGGCTGGGAAGCGAGAGATAGAGAGAGGGAGCTGGGTGAGAGGGGGAGAGACTGCTGGGAGCAAAGAGAGAGGGGGAGGGGCTAGGAATAGAGGAGAGGGAGAGGGAGAGGGGCTGGGCAAGAAGGGAGGGGGGCTGGGACAGAGGAGGGGCTAAGAACAGAGAGAGGGAAATAGTGCTGAGAACACAGATAGTGGGAGAGGGGGCTAGGCGAGATAAGGACAGGGTTGGGACGGAGAGAGAGAGGGATAGAGGGCTGGGAATAGAGAGAGGGCTTGGCAAGAGAGGGAAATTTTGACAAAAAAAATTCACAAGGGTATTTTGGTCAGTTTTATGTAATTTTTGTTCCATCATTCACGCATGCCAAACATAGGAACTAGAATGAGAATCCTATTACTAGATTGATTTATCTGTCCAACCAAACGTTGGAATGGGAATTACTATTCCTTCCTTATTCCATTCCAGACTCATTCCACTCTCCATTCCATTCCTGCCAAAAATCATTCCAGCGAACCATATGCTACCTAAGAGTAATGTACTTTACTAGGGGAAAAAATGGAGGAAGACTACAAAAGCCAAACTAAGCATCTTTTGGTGATTGGGACAACAGTAGGAATTAGGCATTTACATCTGCTTGTTTTGGGCCATAACTGAGAATAACCATAAAAAACCTAAACCACAAAAGAAGAAATGAATAAGAAGGAATAGAAAAAAAATGGTGTCAAGTGGTTATTGTTGACTCATCCATAACAACTATACATAATTAGACGTGTTTGATTGGTCCATTTCTCTGTCTCTGCTTTATTATATTGGTTTTCTAAGTAAATGGACTAACAATGCCAAATCTCTTTACCAGAAAAAAAAAAAGGAAAAAAGATTGGAATGTGTATCTTAAGGTTGATTATATACTTAAGAATTAAGATAAGTTGTGTTTTACAGTATTATGTAATGTATTTAACCATATAAACTAAAATGGATGTTTTTGTTTGTGCTTGTTTACGAGGGGTGTGTGTATGTGTATGCTAGTTGCCTTATTTGCATGTTAATATTTTTACAGGCTTTTATTTTGTCTCACTTACTTTGCTCTTGATTCCCGTGTCTAATGCCTAACATTTTTTTTAGCCACAGATTGGGACTGGAGATCAATGTAATACAGGGCAATTGCTTGAAGATCTTTTTGTTTTTCATAAGAATATTGTACTTACACTATTTTGGATGCCACATTTTTGGGACTGGAGATCATTGTAATTGAGGCCAATTACACTTTTTGTTTTTCTAATATGTTAAATGAGTAGGTGTTGTACATTTTATTTTAGCTAAATGTGTAGACTTTATTGTACATTTTCTTATAGTTGAATGAGAAGGTTTTATTGTACATTTTATTTGAGTTGAATGGGGTTTACTGTATATTTTATTTTTGTTGAATGGCAGTGCTTTTTGTACATTTTATATTAGTTGAATGGACAGGTTTGTTCATACATTTTATATTACTTGAATGGGCAGGTTTTATTATATAAAAAATAAACATATTATTTTTTGTGACAAATTTTATTTGTCTCCTAATAAGAATAAATATATTTCTATATATTATCCTTGATATATATAATTTATCGCCTAAGAGAATTTGTGGCAAAGCTTAATATTGGGCGATGCAGTAAGGTTGTCGCCTAATGTCTACAAACTGTGCACGACGAAACTAATTCATCGCCTAGTATAATTCACAACAATTTATATACTATTTAGCGACAATATAGTTTTGTCGGTATAAACTAATTCAGCAACGACTTTATTTTGTCGCCAAATCTTTTTTCGCCATTTTTTATCCTTTCTTTTGCGATGAATTAGAAATATTTGGTGACAAAAAAGGTCTTTTTTGCTGATGATATTATTTGTTGCAATTTAATTTATTTGGAGACGATAATATAATGTCGCAGAAAATTGACATTTTGCAACGATTAGCTGGGATTGTTGGCAAAAATATTCACTGGCGCATAATGGGTGATGTAATGGCGATGAAATAGGTTTTGTTGCAGAGTATATTTGGCGACTAGTTTGTGATTTTTTATGCCAAATGATTACGTCGCAAAAAATGATTTTTGTTGTAGTGAGTACACCTTTTGATTTACTGCTTGCTTAATTCTTATTGTCGTACACAAGGTGCTACCTTTGATGTTGCAGGAGTAAAAACCAGCCAAGACTCGGTTGTCGTCACGCATTCGGTGGACCCCGCATAGGTACCTTCAGGACTAGTTGAGTAGACACCTGATAATATCTTTTATTAGACATACTCAATAGAGCATCTTATGGCTGTAACATTTAGTATCTTGGAGATGTGGCTACTCCGTTTATCATGCCATTATGCTTTATTTGATAAACTTATATTTATTTTCTTATTAGTGGACATATATTATTATCGGTATTTGACCATCCTGTACTAATGTACCTTATCACTTATGCGCTGTTTACTTTTACTATGCATTTGAACATGTAGAATTTCATTGGGATCATGTTGAATCTATTATCTATCTATGCAGTTTATTATGGAATATTTAAACAGGTATTTATTATGCTTTATATTATCACATGTGCTTTATGGCATGTTTAGCACCTAGGCTTTCCCTAGATTATATTAAGTATTCTGTGCTTATGAATCTTCCTCGTACGTTGAAATGTAAAAATTTCCCTTGTAGAACTCGTATTGCCTTAGTGTGAAACGAGTTACTACGAGATTACGTAGTGCTCATACCGCAGGTCCAATCAGACTACCCTAATCTCAGGCCCCAGGCGTGACACCCCGCCAATTAATTTGGTAGCACACTTGCAAATTAATTACTTACCTATCATCATCTTGGAGTGTACATCGATCATGAACCGTCTAGCCTGTTGGGCTTTAATATAATCCTGATCACTTTTAGGGTCCAGTTTCTCTTTAGGTGTAGACTCTCCGTTCTTCTTCACCTCTCAATTCGCAAGGCAGAAAAATGTCAAGCAATCTTTAGGGATCGCATCAACCCCTTTCTTACGAAGGGCCTGAGCAACATCTTTATACATCATCTTCATCGTTTTCCTCTGCCAACATATCACTGCCTCCATTTGTATAGAATCTGGTTTCCCCTCCGGCCGCATTGGAAGCACAACATAGGCAGCAAACCACTCATTAGCTTCAATTTTCCTGACTATCTTCAAGGAAAGCTCCTTTGGAATAAGATTTACTGCACCGCCGATGTCCTTAATTCCTTTTGCCCTCCATTCAAAGGAGCTACCAATGAACTGGTTTTCAATGTAGATAAAATTCTGTGCACGGCGTATTGCATTTATATAAGCATCTTAAATGCTCCTTTCAATGATGTAATCTTTCCCCCTTACTAGCCCAGCTTTAGCTGCAGGCAGAGCTGTGTCAGGGAAGCAATAAGCAGCTCCTTCGTCTATAGATCGAAAAAGTTGGATTCATGCTTCTGTCTCGTCCGGAAATGTAACAAAAGAAGGGGACATGCTGATGTTAACATGATCAAGAAGCGGCTGCTCCCGACCACCTTGTTTCTTCCATCTTTGCTTAAAAGTGGACAACACGTCCCAAGCAATAGGCCCTTTTAGCTGGCAATGAATGTCATGCCATAGTTGTCTAAGGCCACCCTTTTCTACTGAAGAATTAGAGAAACTAGGCTGATAGAAATCATGATGGTGGGGGGCGCCAATGTCCAAGGTCCTAAAAAGAGAGTGAGATTGTGTGTCATACCTCCCTTGAGTAAGATCAAGCCCCCCAACAAAGCTCACAATCCTCATTTCACTGTCCACTTGCAGAGTCTTTTGATGGTGACTGAAGATGGCAGCACTCATCGTGGCCGGAATTAAGCCCATCTCAGAGTCATCGTGGGGACACAAAATACATTGCACATCTGTGTTTCTAAAGTAGTTTACCATTACTATATTATGGGTGGCCATAAATCCTTCTTCCATGAATGGAGTCCGAGAGGATAGGTCTTCCCAAACAAGGATGAGAACTCTTTAACACCTTCATTCGCCTTCCTCTAAAGAAGTTTTCCAGGAGTCTCATCTACTACTCCACGTATTGTCCTTATTGGGTCCCTTATCAAGGTGATGAATAAACCATCCAGAGATGTAAATCAGGTGCCTAGCATTAGCAATTGCATCAAAGATATCCTCCCAACATCTCTGTTGTGCTTCTTATGAATGAATGCAAGATGAAAAACTGATAGTAAAAGTGCAGAAAAACTAAAAGATCAGAACTACAAAATCGGAATTGAAAGATGGGAAAGAATGAGAGGTTGTGGACGTGTGATGAGTATGAAAAGAGGAAGGAAGAATGAATAGATGGAAGGAAAGGGAACCCAACCCAGCCTACTTGGCTTGGGCATGTGGTATGTGAATGGACGTCCAGCCTACTTGGCTGGAACGTGTGGAGTAGAAGGAAGAAGAGAATGAAGAGAAAAGAAGAAAAGAAAGAGAAGAAGAAGAAAGCAGCAACAGCCCAGCCTACTTGGTTGGGCTTGCAGAGTGTGGAGGGAGAAAGAGAATGAAAGTAATGAGAGAATAGAAGAAAGAAAGAGAGAAAGAACTTACCTTTGGCTGCTTACTAAAGAGGAGAAGAAGGAAGTTTAAGGAGAAGAAAAAAAGAACTTGAAATGAAGAAGAAGAATCTCTTGTTGAGCACCCTTTGCTTACTTGGCTCCATGGGCTTGCAACTTGGAAGAGGATGACGAAGAGGAGAATGGAGGAAATTTTTATAGAGAAAAGATTACTTAATGAGAAAGAAAATAAGAAATTAGAAAGTTTCCTTGCATTAGGACTCCTTGTTGCATAAGACTTTCCGTACTTGATTTTTCTACTTTTGCAACTTTGTTGGGCCCCACTTTGGATGTTCCACATGTGTTCTCAATCAATCTTAAAGTGGGTCCCATCATTGAATGCTCTTCCATTGAATTTTCAAACAATGCGGGTCCCATGCATCTTGAATTTCAAAAGTTCACTTTCTAATTCTAATTTTCTTTCTAATTAAATGCAGCCATGACTTAATTCTACATGGAATGCCTAATTCTAAAATGCAAGACTCTTGAGTTGTCAAGTTCATCCTAAATTTCCCGAATTTGGTCCATCATGTGAGCCCTATTTGGTCACCTGTCAAATTTGAGTCAAAATCATTGCCTGGAACCAACTTGCTCGGATTTTCGTAAAATTGGTATGGTTGGGTCCTCCTTAGTTTGCTGAGATCAACGGTGAAGATTCCACGGAGATCTGACATTCGAATTGGAAGTTTTGGCCCCACCTTTGTTTTGCTACTCGCGATGGCCCTTAGATGGGCCCTGTTACAAACTATCGCAAAATTTCGCACAAGAGGTGCCATTGGATTCCTCTCATCGTACTAATCACTTTGACATGTGGTTTAATGCGATTTGGACTTCAACTGGAGAAGTTGCTTTGTTGCTCCAAAAATAGCAAGCGCACCCCCCCCCCCCCCCCCCCCCCCCCCCCCCGGGGGGAGTCCACAGGTCACCCCTGGTCAGTTTTGGCAACTTTAACTCATTTGATTGTTCTTATAAAAATATATTTCCCGGGACCGATATCTGCCCAAAAATTGTCATGTTAAGTCCGAAAAGCCGAAAATAGACCTTGCCTGCCAAAAAAGGCAAGTTAATTAGTAACAATCAAACTTTTTCCAACGTATGCATGCACATACATGAAAAACATTACAAATTATAACTAATGCTCAGGACTTTACTTCAGCTTCTAAGGGAAAACAAGTTGTATGCTAAATTAAGCAAGTGTGAATTTTGGTTAAAACAAGTGACATTCTTAGGTCACATCATTTCTAAGGAAGGGTTGTCAATGGACCAAGTAAAGGTGGAAGCAGTGTTGAATTGGGATAAACCAAAGACAGTGACGGAAGTTCATAGTTTTCTTGGACTTGTTGGTTATTACCGACGGTTTGTAGAAGGCTTCTCCACAATTGCAACTCCGTTGACTAAATTAACTCAGAAGAACACTCCTTTCTTATGGGATGAAAAGTGTGAAGCCAGTTCCCAAGAGTTGAAGCACAAGTTAACTTCTGCACCTATTTTGACCTTGCCTGTTAGATGTGAGGGATTCGTAGTTTTTACAGATGCTTTGGGAGTTGGGTTAGGATGTGTTTTGATGCAAAATGGGATAGTCATAGCTTATGGTTCTCATCAGCTGAAGGACCACGAGAAGAGATATGCTACCATGACCTTGAGTTGGCTGCATTGTGTTTGCAATGAAGATGTGGAGGCACTACCTCTACGGTGCCCAATTCGAAGTTCACTCAGACCATAAGAGTCTTCAGTATTTGTTCTCTCAGAAGGAAATGAACATGAGAAAGCAGAGATGGATGGATTATATCAAGGATTATGATTTTGACCTTACGTACCATCCAGGCAAAGCCAACACAGTTGCTGATGCCTTGAGCAGGAAAACCGCTTATAGTGGGTATTTGATGGTAGAATGGCATTTGACGAAGTGTTTTAGAGATTTGGATACAAAGGCAGATGGAAGACCCTGAATTGGTTGAGATTAGAGATAAACTAGACAGGAGACCAAATTTCAGATTAATCATGAGCGTTCTATACTGCAGAGACATGTTGTGTGTACCCAATATACCTGAGTTGAAGAGGGAGATTTTAACAAAGGCACATCACTCTCGGTACACCATTCATCTTGACAGCACTAAGATGTACCACAGTTTGAAAGGGAACTATTGGCGGAATAATATGAAAAAGGAAATTGCAAAGTTCGTTTCCAAATGTTTCACTTGCCAGCAAATCAAGGTTGAACACCGGAAACCCCCAGGTCTTCTAATGCCTTTTGATACCCGGAGTGGAAATGGGATCTCATCACTATGGACTTTGTTGTTGATCTACCCCTCATTAATAAACATCACAATGGTATATGGGTGATTATGGACAGACTCACCAAATCAGCCCATTTCCTCCCCTTTCATATAGAGATTAAGATGGTTAAATTGGCAGAACCTGACATCTCAGAGATTGTAAGATTGCATGGTGCCCCACTCTCCATTACGTCTAATCAAGACAGTAGGTTTCAGTCACAATTTTGGAAAGCATTACAGATTGCATTGGGCACTACGTTGAACTTTAGCACGGCTTATCATCCACAGACTGATGGTTACTCAGAGCACACTATACAGACACTCGAGGACATGCTTAGAGCTTGTGTGCTTGATTTTAAGAAGAATTGGGATGATCATTTGGCTTTATGTGAGTTTGCATACAACAACAGTTATTATTCGAGTATTGGCATGGCGCCGTATAAGGCACTCTACGGTCGGAAGTGTAGGACCCTGTTATGTTGGGAAGAAGTAGGTGTACAAAGTTTCTACAGAGCATTGGTGGTCAGTGATACAAGTGAGATGGTGAAGTTGATTCGGGGAAGGCTACAGATAGCTAGAAGTCATCAGAAAAGCTACGCAAATCAAGGGCATGGAGAATTACAATTCCAATTGGAAGATTATGTGTTTTTGAAGGTATCCCCGATGCGTGGTACTCTTCGATTTGGACAAAAAGGGAAGTTGGCAAAAAAGTTGCTGGAATTCATCCAATTTTCCATATCTCCATGCTCAAGAAGTATGTGGTAGATCCTTCACATGTGATTCCGCATGATGTTCTTAAGGTTAGAGAAGATGCAACGTATGTTGAACAGCCAGTTGCGATTATAGACACTCGGGAACAGGTTTTGAGGAACCGGGTAATTCAATAGGTGAAACTACAGTGGCAACACCATAGCCTTGATGGAGCCACCTGGGAACTACAAGAGCAGGTTCAACAACAGTACCCATAGCTTTTTGCTGAGGTATGGTTTGGTTATCGAATGCAAAGTGACATTTGGAGGACCAAATGTCCTTTTAGGAGTCAAGGATGTGAGATCATCGCCCTAATTACCATGATTAGCTTAATTAAGCTATGTTTTGGGGTGCAGTTACCAAGGGAAATGGGTCTATGGTTAGCCCAACGTTTTGGGTTCCACACTAAGAGGATAGAATTCATAAGTTGCAACCATGCAAGATGAGTTTACACAGAAGCTTTTAGGGCTAAATGCATACTTCTAAGGGAGATGGCATTTTGGTAAATAATATAACCCTACCCAACGGAAAAAGCACATTTCCTCTTATTCCTTTCCCCCATTGTTCCAGCCATCCATTCCCATTCCTCTTTCTTTGGTAAAAACCCTCTTCTTCCTCTCTTCTCCTCTCACAAATCGACGACAATAAGGTCGGGTTTCATCTCATTGGAGGTTCCAAACTCTTTTTCCTCATCTTCCTCAACCTTTGGATACCATTTTTCCTTCCATCAAGGTGAGATTTTTTCCCCAAAATTCCATGGAAACTCAGATTTTGAGGATTGGAGTTCTTGCATGCATGTGTAACGGTGATTTCCTCTCTTTTTGTGCGTTGTGGAAAGGATTTCCTTGGTCAATTTTGAAGTGGGAAGCTTGGATAGGTGGAATCTCCAAATTTGGAGATTTTCTTGAATAGGGTTTCATCCTTTTTCATTCAAGGCAAGTGCATGTATGATATAATGATGCTATGGATGTTTATTGGTGTTATTCTGTATATATGTGCAGTAAATACTGTGGTTGCAGGTGATTAAACCTAATGGTGATTTGGGGAAGATGATGACATTTTAATGGTGGGTATGTTGATGATTAAATGTGGGATTTGGGGGGCAGAATCACTAGTTGTAGGTGTTCTTGATGATGTTGGACATAAATGGAGAACCATAGGTGGTTAGGAGAAGGAATGGAAGGATAGGAGTTAAGTTTGGAAAGGGGGAACAATGAAACCCAGTTTCGGGATGAGTTTATGAAGCAAAATGGTTGACAGTTCTAACGAACTGTCGACTGCCTTGCAAACAGTCGCAGGACGGCTGGAACTGTTCTTACACGGTCGCAATATCAGAGATAAAGGAAAACCTAACTGGCAAAACAACGGTCAACCGCTATAAAAAAACTATCGACCGTTATCGAACGGTCAAACCGTTGGGGAAAAACGGCTGCAGGATCGTTTTTGGGAACAATCGACCATTTTTGAGAATCGATCGACCGTTTCTGACTGGGAATTATAATTCATATGTGGCTGGAAAAAGGACAAATATGGTATGGACCAAGGGGTTAAACCTTTACCCTAGACCACTAAACTTTGAAATTTACGCGAGGGTTATAATGTGAAGTTCGAGAGGCATTATGGGAATGTGTGTTCCTCTTCCTAATGCTTGGCCAGTAAAGGGTTAGAGGACTATACATCCTCATCAAACGGCATTGGAACTTTGGAATAACTCACGCTTTGATGGCAAGGAGAGGATGATGAGATTAAAAATAGGTGAAGATGCTAAATTAGTTATGAATAAGAACACCCCAATAGCTACACTAACCAAGTGAGAAATGTGGGTTGATTAGGGTGTTTTACCTTTAGAAGCACAAGGTTAATGACATTGAAATCCTGATACCCCACAAAGCTGTGTTGGATAGTGCGGTTACTGGATACTGAGGTAATTCCACCCTATGATAATGAGAATTATGTCTAATCCCCATATGAATATTGTATATATATATATATTGTGATATTTAATATGATGGCATGACCCAAGTGTAAAGCTGCAGCCTAACCTTTAATGGGGAATTTAAATGTTCTCCTGTGCCTAGAGCTAGTGGGGAGGAACAAAACCGTGAGGTCGGGGCCTGAGGAGGCTAACCAACTATTAATTGGGAATATGCTCTCCTGCGCCTTCAGCTAGTGGGGAGGAACAAAACCATGAGGTCGGGGCCTAAGGAGGCTGACCAAAGCGGACAATATTATGCCTGTGGTTGGGCTACGGTTCTATATGAACAAGTGATCCATAATTGGGTATAAATCTTTCCATGTCTACTATTATATGTTTGATTTATCATTGCTCTACTGCATTCATGCATCATGTAGCTTACATCCACTTGCCAGACTATGGTCTGACCTTGTATTCTTGGTGCTTAGGTGGAGTTGCAGGTAGAGCCCAAGTGGGACCGGAGGACCCGTAGGAGGGGTTCTTCATTGAGGAGGTTAAGCGGAGGATAGGGGACCTAGCCTGAGAGGTCCATTTGGTTGAGACTACGTGTAGGAGTGCCTTGACAAGGTAATCTTTTGTTATTTTGATTTTTGATAGTTTCCGGGGGATGCCCCGTGGTAATTATGTATTAACTATTTTGGTTGAAAATATTAATGTGAAAAGGGTACTTAACTCCTCTAGTACTGAACCTAGCTCTGTAAAGTGTGCATGTTATATTACCATTTGATTAGGTCCTACAAAAAGGAAAGCCTTGTTGTGATGCAGAATGCCTGATCAACATTCTTAATCTAATAGGGATTTTCTATTCTACTTAATTCGGGCCATGAATCACGCAACAATGGTAATTTTTTAATTGGCATTGAAAATCGCTCCTCGAGGGTCCAATCAGGATCCAGGTTGGATTTACGGAGCATGGCACAATCTCCCCCTTGGTAATTTCGTGAGAAAACCTTATTCTACAAATTACATTCCAAAAACAATACATTCGAGCTTCATAACAAAATACAATGAACACAATTGATAAAAACAACTATCTAAACAACTCCCCTAGGGAACATGCTCTTTTTCATAGATTTACCTATTATTAACACAAGAGTACACATTCTGGTGGGAATTTGAAAACTTCCCCTGACTTGTTAATCCAACTAAAAACATCCAATGGTGAAAGTAAGTCTGAGTGCATATTTCACCATGGCTCCCCTAAATTCGTTACATTTGTAATTTTCTCTCCCTTTCTGTTTCTTCGCTTTTTGTGAAATATTCTTTTGCTTCAATTCACTCTCCAATTTTCTCCCCCTTTGTGTCACAAATTCGACAAAGGATATGCCACTAAAGAGTAATGAGGAGAAATTCAAAATTGTTTGATTATTAAATTCGATTTCAACCAGGATAGCAACGTGGCTCGGATTTAAATTCACCAAGGAGTTCCTATGTACTAATTTGACTTTGAATCGAGGGTTGCTTAAATGGAGTCTATCCTCCCTATGTACTGAATTGACATGCTGCATAAGGTCTAAAATTGGATATCAATCAAATTTACCAAGTTTGTTCACTCCAGTCTCAGCCTTTGTTTTCCAGAACTTTTAAGTAGTGGGGTTTAACTAGAAAATCCATAAATTCTAGAGATATTTCGGCAGCACCTCCCCTATTTTGTCAAGATTTGACAAATTCCTGTCTACACAAAATTCATTTTTCCACAACATTTATTATACTCCAAGTCTTGTAAACATGTTCCATCTCATTCATACATCATCCTTTAATGTTCACACAACTTAGGCTTCAAACAGATATCAACACTTCATAATAAATACCCTATGTAATCAGGACATTTTAAGTCCCCTTATTATTCCAGTGACCTGCAATGAAAATAACACCATTTGACAAGGTGATTCCCATCCAACTACAAGGATCTATGATCAATCATTTCACCATTCACCATTCAAGCCACACAGCAGTACGAAGAGAAATGAAATACAAAACATAATCATTTATATATAAATATCCATACCAAGGAAAACATCCACATGATGTAGTATCCAAAAAAAAAAAAATCCAAATCATAAAAGATATGAAAGTCAAGAGAATGCCATCCCATCAAAATGAACCAATAGTAATGTCAAAAGAGTCGAAAACATGATGATGCTACGGAGTTCGCTCTGGATCATCAAAGGGGCTCTCGGGATCTGGTGAAGTTAGAGGTGTGCTCAAAGAGGGTGTGGCCTGTCGTGGTGGAGGAGTAGATGAAGTGCCCACTCTAGGGTCTCTCCTACCACCGGATAGTAGCTACTCTAATAGCTCCAGAGTCCTAGCTGACTGTCTATCCAAGAAGGATAGCCTCCCCTAACCTCTGAAGCAAACTCTTCAAGATCTGCCCATATCTACTGCGTCATCACTGCAAATGTAAAGAGCCTATCCTGTAATGTGCTCCGGGGCTTTCTTGACGATGCCTGTTGAGGGTGATGCTCTAGAGAAGAGGGTCCCTCTAGACATGGCCCTGTTGCATGTCTGAAACTCCTCGCGCTAGGTCTTACTAATGGTAACTCACCTTCTAGTCCAGCCTCCTCCTCATCATGAGCCTGTGCCCCCTCCTACTCTCTGAGGTGCATTTTGGATACGAAGGTGGAACAAATGCGAATAGGATGAATAGGAGACTCAGAGGTAGGAAGACGGACACCATGAAAGTAAGCAAGTGCAGTCATGAAGTGACCGGAAGGAAGACCATGTGCCCCGGGTTTTCGAAAGAAATCAGCAGTAAAATAGGTGATGTAGATAGGCAAACAGATCCTAGTCTCCCTAGCTACATAAGCCAAAACGGTTTCCATTCTAGGGATCAGCTTATTAGCCCTGTTCCCCTTTTGAGGATAGGCAATCTGTATGAACAACAAGTGAAGGACTCAAAAAACGAGTAGTAGGTTGGAGTTCCTAATGATGTTTCCATCTCTCCACATTACATCTCTCCCACATACATCTTAGGTGGCCCTCATCCTGTCTTCTAGGTTATTAGGGGCACCTACATACTTTAACCCATTCTCCGTCATGGGTACCCTGATAATCCTGGATATCATGCTGGGAATGACTATGACATCCTGATCAGAAAATCTAATAGTAAAAAAGTTTTCTTCACCATAATTGGCCTCAACAATGGCCTGGTACATTTTCTCACCACTGATGGGTAGGAGTCTCTACCCTAGTGGATGAGGTTCTCCCATCTAATAGCTCATAATGGGCTTAAGTAATCTCCGACTTCTTTTTCTAGGGCCCTTCTTTCATATATTATGGACGTTTTTATCAAATTTATCATTTCTGACCACTCTCAAGGGCTCTCTCCTGCCATAAATCCATGGGGAGAGTTTCAGTGCATTGTAGAGAAAAGGATCATCGGGTTTGGGTGGAGAAGGAGATACAAGAGGTGCATCCTCATGTTCTGGAGAGGGAGGGGGGTTGAGCTTAGGTCTTTTTGTTGTTTGTTTCCTAGAAGGTCCTCCCCTAAGTCTTGGACCCATGAATTCAAGAAGGTTTACAAATAAAACAAGGTTTGACTTTTGTCAAATAGTCGAAAGGAGTCGATTGGAACAGTCGACTGTCCTAAGATTCTATGACCGTTCAAAACTCGGTTGCAGGAACTTCGACCAAAAGAGGGATTTTTGAAGGAAGCACTTAAACATCTAAAAAAAACCTCAAACGAGGTCGCAAGGGCAAAACTAAACTACCTCTAATAGGTTTTGAACTAATAAAACACAAAATAAGTGATTTAGAGAGTGATTGAAGAAACAAAAAGTCTTGGTTTAGAGATTTACTGAAGAAGAAGATGAACCAAGGTGAAGAAACACAAGTGATCTTCCAAAGGAGATGAGATACAAAGCTTTTACTATAAGAGGAGGCTCAAAACGTGTTGAAGGAGAGAGGTGGGCCGCGGCTGAGGCACGGCGTTGGCAAGGAGGAAGGAGTAGAATAGTCTAGAATGTGCATGTTGCAGTCGAGGCGGTTTATATAAACTTCGAAAAGGTCGACCATTTTCCATGAGACTGTCAACAGTTTTTCAAAATCTAAAAACGGTTCATCCGGAGAAAAACCTGTCGACCAGGTTTGGGGAATTCTTAGCAGCATCATTTTCATCAGGAGCCCTTTACTCTCTTTGGTCCACTCATGCATGATTTATGCAAATGCACGTATGATATGACTTTGAAAAACACATTTTGCATATTTGGCAAATTTTTCAAAATATCTTTTTCTGTAGGTCCATTCAGCTCTAGGTTTAGGTCTCCTTAAGCCATTCTCTACAATAGTGGGTGGTTCTTATCCTTCTAATACAATATTCTAGATATCTACACTTAATGACTCCAAGTAGCACATCATTCTCATCTTCCAATATCTGTAATGGAGGCCATTAAATAGGGGTGGTCCGTTATTGGCTTGTCCTTCTCCAACACTGATCTGCAAATTGTAATTTTCAGAGAGAACTTCTAGGGTCCACTAACTCTAGGTTTTACGCTCTCACAAGAGCACCAATTGAAAGTCCAGGATCTGAGCCCTAGAGGGGTGGGGTTGAATAGGGTGATGACCAAATTCTTAATTTCTTAGACCTCTTAATTATGACGTTGTACAAGTAAGACAATAAAGTAATCAACTTCAAATATAAATCAAAGAGTGGTGCAGAGTGTGGAATCTAAATAAGTTCCAAATTACAAACAAGATAACCATTCCACAACACAAAGCAATCTATAGTGGTTCAGCCCTTGGCCTATATCCACTGCCGGTCTTCTCATCTGTTATCCACTAATCACAAATAGGGGTTTTATAGCTCACCCAGAGCCTTACATCCAAGGACCTCTTCTTGGTCTATACCTTAATACAATGACCACACTTGGTCCTTCAACCCAATGATCACACTTGGTCTTTCAATCAAGATTACAATTTTTCCTCTTTGTAAATGTGTCAAGAATATACAAATAGAAAGACTTTTAAGCTCAACTAATTAAAGTGCCTCTTCAATAGGCAAAGATATTACAATGAAGCTCAATAATACACACTAGATAGAAATAAAGTGTGAAGTGTAGTGTGTGTATTAAGTTCTCAGACCATTTGAAGATATGAATATAACTTTGAAAATTTAAGCTCAAGCGTAATATGTGGTTGAGAATACAAATCTCTTGCAATAAATAAGATCTTAAATGATGTTGAAAGTGAAAGCACAAGTTGAAAATAGAATGCTCAAAGAAAGAGATATGAAGAACAAATCTCAAGATGTGAAAATAAATGCTCTTTGGCGACTCTTAAATGTTAACACAAGATCTTGAAGTTGTTGAAGAGAGTTACTCCTCTTGAATGCTCTTTAAGCTTAGTGAAAATGTGGTTTTTACAATGGGGTAAAAGTTATATTGTTTGGTAGGGAGAAAGGCAACATTTATAGAGTTTATTTTGCAGTGGTCAATCAGAACGGTTGATCGAAATTATAGAAACGGTCAACTGTTTGGTACAAAGTGGTTGAACGGCTACTGCAACTGCATTTAATGCATGTTTGATTTTGAAAATTTGAACATTGCAACTCAAACTAGTCAATCATCATAAACGAAATAGAGACCAGGGAAATTACCCTTTGGCTTACAACAAAGCAACAGTAATGAAGGCCTTAAAATTTTCAGATTTGGGACTCAACTCAAACAAATGTAGGATCCTACAATTGACTCACTATGAGTACAACTATTGGCACGATATTGAGGCTTGGACCAAGGCCTTTTATTATCAAAATCCTCAAATGAAAGCACTCATGGTTTCCAAGGATATCTTCAAAACTCGCAATTTCAGAGCTCCTTAATTTGTTCTTCCAATGGTGGCATAAATTTAGTCCCCATTTTGATTATTTGCCTCAAAACATATGGACTTGTTATGTTGCTTATTAGCAATTACGTCCTCAAATGCAAAGGATCGAGAAGCCTCAAGCAAATTAGGCAATGTTGTAGCTTATGACTCAATGCAGTCTCTCGTGGAACTAGACATGGAATTTTCAGTCTGCTCATGATGATTTGGGACTTCCCTGTTTAATTCGAAAGTTCCACTCTAAATGGTGGGACAGGTTTGAAATAGAGGAAATTGCTCTACAGCTAGATGAAGCTATCAGAAAATTTCAGTCTGAATTTAGACAGATGGATGCACCTCAAAATTTAAAAGGGTAAAGAGGTGGAGATTCTGCTTAAACAAGTGTAGGCTACCGTTTCATAGGGTAATGCCTCCAAGATATCAGCCCACTGTAAAATTATTGTCCCAAGATTGTGCTCAATGTAATGAAGATATGGAGATCAACAGGTCTCCGACAAAGCTATTAAGAATGGTGTCTTTGCTAATAATGGGGAGGTGAAGTGAGTTTAAAACATATATTATTTTAAAAAATAATGTAAAAAAAGTTTCATTAATATTTTTATTTTTTTAAAAAAAGCAAAAAAATCATTTTTATATTATTAAATAATAAAAAATTATTTATTTTTTCATAAAAACTTTAAAAAATAATATTTTTCATTCACTAAATGATAAATTTTATTAATTTTTGAATTTATTTTTTATTTTTAAATTTAATATTTTAAATCACATCATTTTAAATATTCAAGTTACACTTTAAAAGAAAAAGAAAGTAGATTAAGGTGGCTTTGTGGCTTTATCATATCATCTACTAAGGCATAATAATTTCTCCTTCCAAACAAAAGGCGTAATAATTTCTTAAGACAAAAAAGGATCATGTGGACTTAAAATATTTTGAAGTCCACATACTCAAAAAGGAAACGTAGATTAAAGCGGCTTCTACTGGACCATCCAAGTAGATTAAAGGCCTTCATTACTATTACTTTGTTGTAAGCCAAACGGTAATTTCCCTGGTCTCTATTTCGTTTATGATGAATAAACTAAACATAGGCTTACTCTGTTCGGATTGTGACTTCAAAATGTTTTAGTCCACGTGATTCTTGCCTGTCTTCAGCAATTATTACTCCTTTTGTTTGGTAGTAGAAAGTATTATGCCTTGGTGGTCCCGTTTTATTCTACAGACTTTAAAATGTTTTAAGTCCACGTGATTCTTTCTTGTCTTGGGCAATTGTTAGGCATTTTGTTTGGTAGAAGAAATTATTATTTCTTAGGGTGTATTTGTTTGTGATGTAAAGTTAAGTAGAGTATATAAAAGTCAATAAGTTAAAAAGCCATTTTAATAAAAAAAAAATAAAAAATACCCCTATTTCTTACCAAAAAAGTCAAAAAGTTACTTTTTATTTTCACTTTAAAACAAAAAAAAACATTCACTTTTTAAAAAAAAAAGTAAAAAAATTACTTTTTCACTCTACTGAAAAACAAAAAAACTATCACCCTTGAAATGACACATACCTTAACTTAACTCTTTTTCACTCTACTTCACTTCACATCCAAACAGGCATAATAATTTCTCCTACCAAATAAAAGGTATAATAATTTCTTAAGACAAACAAGGATTATATGGACTTAAAATAGTTTGAAGTCCGCGGACTCAAAAAGGAAAAGGAGGTTAAAGCGGCTTCTACCGAATCATTCACTAAGGGCCTCTTTGGATGTGAAGTGAAGTAGAGTGAAAAAGAGTTAAGTTAAGGTACGTGTCATTTCAAGAGTGATAGTTTTTTATTTTTAGTGGAGTGAAAAAGTAATTTTTTTTTACTTTTTTTTGAAAAGTGAATGTTTTTTTTGTTTTTTACTGAAAGTAAAAAGTAATTTTTTTGACTTTTTTTGATAAGAAATAGGGGTATTTTTTTATTTTTTTAATTAAAATAGATTTTTGACTTATTAACTTTAATCTACTCTACTTAACTTTACATCACAAACAAATACACCCTACGAGATAATAATTTCTTCTAGCAAACAAAATGCGTAATAATTGCCTAGTAAGAAAGAATCACATGGACTTAAAACATTTTAAAGTCCGCAATAAAAAAGGGACTACCAAGGCATAATAATTTCTGCTACCAAACAAAAAGAGTAATAATTGCTGTCGACAGGCAAGAATCACGTGGACTTAAAACATTTTGAAGTCGGTGGACTCAATGCAGTGTGAAGTCCGCTCTCCCATCTATAAAAGCACGTGAATGCTTGGGAGACCGGCAGAGTATATTCTAGTTTCTAGGTTATCCTGTTTCTGTCTCTTGAAAACTCTTTGTTGTAAGTTTTATTTTAAAATATTAGTGTGTGCTTAAAGCAGCAGCATTGAAGATTCCGGAGTCGATCTCTATTGTAAGTATTTCAGTTTTTATGTAACTATGATATGCAGAGTTTTGCTTATTATTAGCTATTTTTGTGTATAATATTGTTTGTCTAAGTTATTGTGGTTTCTGTCGTTCTGGTCTCCTCGGTCTGATTTTGGGATCAGAGATAGTTTACCATGTCTCTAAATCTATTGTGTGAAAACATTCTAATTTTATATATAATTTTTATTGCAAGTAAAGCAGAATAGCCGTCCACTAACCACTTCTTTTTCGTGAACATTTAAGGAAGAGAGAAAATGACATTGCCAAGGTTTGTGGTGCTCAAATCAGAGTACAACGACAAATACTTGCGCTACATAGATGAAGATGTGCAAGTGCACGGGTTTCTCCGATTCTTCGGAGAGGAGGTTGTGAGCCCGTACGCAAAGTACGAAGTAGAGATGGCGAAGAGTGGGAGGGGACTAGTGCACATAAGATGCTGTTACAACAATAGATATTGGGTAAGGTGGTCGCAACACCACTGGTGGATTGTTGCAGGGGCAGAAGAACCAGAGGAAGACCAATCCAAATGGTCATGTACATTGTTCGAGCCCATCTACGTAGATGGTGACGCTACAACTGTCCGATTTCGCCACGTCCAGCTTGGACACTATGCATGTTTATGGAGGGCTGCCCCTCCCTTTGAGTCCTGCTTATTTGCAGGATCAGCAGATGTTGACAAGGATCGGTGTGATGTTTGCACAATCATCGATTGGGAATCACTGTTGATACTGCCCAAATATGTTGCGTTCAAGGGCGATAATGGCAAGTACCTCAGCTCCCGCTGGATCGAGGGATACCCATATCAACAGTTCGCTTCCAGTGACATTGGAGATCCAACGGTGGGAAATGAGGTCTTCACCACTCGCAATGGAAGCGTCCGCATAAAGTCCGATTACTTTGGCAAATTCTGGAGGCGTAGCCCTAACTGGATCTGGGCTGACTCAGATGACTCCACCAGCAACAACTCCGACACGTTGTTTTGGCCTGTCAAAGTTGGCAACAATGTCGTCGCTCTCCGCAACTTGGGTAACGACCATTTTTGCAAGCGACTCACCACTGAGGGCAAGACAGACTGTCTCAATGCTGGCGTCCCCACCATTTCAAAAGAGGCACGCCTCGAGGTGGAAGAGCGTGTTATATCAAGGAACATCTATAATGTAAAATTTCGCCTCATGGATGCCAGGATCTACGACCAGGAGGTCCTCACGATGGCCAATGGAGAGGCCGCTAACAGGACCAATGAACCCAACAGTGTAGAGGTGAAGCTCTCATATACAGAGACTAAGAGCAGAACTTGGAATAGCAGCGTTTCATTGAAGTTAGGCGTCCAAACCAGCATCCAAACCCGCATTCCACTCATCGCAGAAGGAAAGATTGAAATTTCGGCTGAGTTTAATGGAAATTACCAGTGGGGAGAAACTGAGACAGAGACAACTGTAGTAGAGACTGTGTACAAGGTTACTGTGCCGCCAATGACTAGGGTGAAGGTGAGTTTGCTAGCGACAAAGGGTTCTTGCGACGTTCCCTTCTCCTACTCTCAGCGCGACACTCTTTTTAATGGGCAGCAGTTTACCGTCAACATGGACGATGGCATTTACACTGGCATCAATTGCTTTAACTTCAGGTACGAGACAAAACAAGGACCGCTATAAAAATGTAATCCCAAGAAAATAAAATTGATGTTTGTGGGTAGCATCTTTGGACACCCCACGAGACTCCTCTGTGTTTGAAATAAAATAAAAATGTAATGTGTGTGCCTATAAAAGGCTATAAAAGGGATTGAGGACCCCTGGTGTTCCTCAGAGTGTTCTAGTTGTAGAGTGTGAGAGTTGAGTCTGACTGCAAAATTGGTATCAGAGCCATAAGCGTTCCGATCCCCTTCTCCTGTAAGCAGTCTAGCTTTCTATCTTTTGTAATAAGTTTTTAGCAATAAATATTTGTGTTATTTGTGTGTTCTGTTCTCTCTGTTTCTTTCTTCTGCAATTTTGTTTATTTAGTTACTTCATAATTTTCATTCTAATATAGAGGACCGAGGCCCCCTTAGTCGCGTTGCCTCATTCCGATTTAGCCTCAGATTCGGCGTTTAAAGGGTTGGTATAAACCGTTGACTAGCCACTCAGTCATTAGATTGCGAAATTATTAGGTAAAAAATAAATGAAAAAGCTTAAGAAATTATCTAACTCTTCTTCTTCTTCTACTTCCCATAATAATTTGTATCAAATAGCTCGGCCATCTTCTTCTCATAAAATTTCCAATACATCATCTGTTCTTCAAGAAACTTTCATAGGGCGTAATGAACTTGAATCAAGTTTACAACATTGGAGTTTTTCTCATTTAAATATTAAAGAAATATATAATACTCCTAAAGCATCTGTTTATAAGGAAAATTATTATATACATAGTATGGAAGAAACTCTTTCTGTGTCTACATCAGAAGAATGTATCCCTTTGATCCCCGTTGCTTTCATACATACAATTCAAAAGGAATTTCCTTATCTACACACAGGATTTGTCCGGGTTGCCATAATTCCTCTATCTAGAACAGGAATCAATGCTTCTGTTTGTGCCTCTTTGGCAGACAGAAGATTCAGTAAATACAGAGAGATGCCACTCTTGGTGTCGTTCAAGGTAGTTTTCATTCTAATCCAGTATGGTTCATTTGCTTTCCTAATTTTACCATAGATACGCATGATCCTTATGCCCCTCATGCTGTTCCTCTATTCATTCAAATTACAGGATATGATACAGTTCCGGGAATAAAAAATATTAGTGATATATATCGATTATGTCTAAAAGCCATGACTTCTATACTTCCTGTTATTGCTTATTTTGATAAAATTAAAGATCTAAAAACAAATTCAGTGTTGTTTATCACCAATCCTCATTATCAAGTTTCTATTCCTAAAACTATCACGTAAGCCCAAGTTCAGCTTGACCTCAAACTCCGTATACAATATAAACCGTCTTCCTCTTTACATTCTAATATACAATCTGAAGTTGATAATATTGTTGAACATTCAGATGGCAGTGTTGAAATTAATTTCGTTACAGCTGCCTCTTCCCATATCCAGAATTTTGAGTCTTCTCGAAATTCTACATCTAATATGCCTTCCACTTCTAATAACATTCCTGAAGAAGGACATCTAGAAAATGTTTCTTATACCTTTTATAGGTCTAAATCTAATAATTCAGAACAAAGCTATAAACCTACTAAAACTGATTTCCATGTCTTTGTTCTTACTATAAAGCCTGTAAAACAACCTTTTAAAATTAATAAAATCCTATTAAAAGAAAATTTTGAAAATCACCCTCTCAGCGAATGGTTTTATGCAACTTTTAATGAGACAGAAATGAATAAAATAAGAATAGCTTAGTATGAAGAAATGGAAATTAAAAACGAAAATGTATTCTTTTTTGAATGGTTTCAAGCCTATCAAACATTTTCTCTCAATGTTTTAACACAAAAATCTCAAAAATGGAAAACTACAACAAATCAAATTATTGAATCAGTTCATCCTCCTTTAGAAAATTTGGTCTGTACAAATAACTCTTATGATTATTAAGTTACCCTTTCTCTGTAAATATAACTGCTGCATCCCAACAGTTAAATTACACTAATCTTTGTCTAAAGACAGCATAGCAAATCAAGTTAACCAGATTTTAGATAATATTGATAAATTATTATCAAAGCCAACGACCTCTATGACAAGCTCTCCTTTCCCTTTATTTCAGAAAGGGTCTGTAGATCTAAATACATTACAAACTGATCAAGTGGGAGATTTCCATCCTGAAATGCACCAAGAATTATTACAAAGATTTAATCAATTATCTTTAAAATCCCCTGAATTTTCTATAAATGCCATACAAAATCAAAACTCTTCTGAATCTCATGATTATTCTCATGAAGTAAATAATATCCATAAAAAATCACATATAAATCTTAAACCAAAAAAGACTTATTATTCTAGACCCTCTCCAGTTGACCTCCAATATGAAGAAAATACAGATTTAATAACATCCTCGTTTTCATCAAGTCTAGTTTATGAATGGTCCCTTGACGGCTTATATGAATATTAAATAATTCAATTATGTAATAATATGATATTATATGCTAATGTTTGTATTGCTAGAGGAAATTCTCTTTCCCAAGCACTAAATGCTATTATTTGCGGTTTTACTGGCCGACTTGCTAGCTGGTGGACTCAATATTTATCTGAAGCTCGAAGACAAGATATAATTCAAGCCATTAAAGGAGACCCTAAACGTCATCCTATTCTCAATTCTGATGGACAATCTCAAGCAGATCCTGTTACTCATCTTATTTTAAATATAATCCAACATTTTGCTGGGCAAATTAATCATATTGCAAAAAATAAATAAATAAAATTCAATTAATGAATCTATCATGCAAAACTCTATCTAATTTTCGATGGTATAAAGATACATTTTTATCAAAATTATTTCAAATTAAAGACTGTAATAATGCATTTTGGAAAAAAAAAGTTTATTTCAGAATTACCTCCCCTTTTTGCAGAAAAGGTACGCAACCTCATTAAACAAAATAATAATGGACAATTAACTTCCAATTATACTTATGGTGAACTAATACAAATTATCCATAGAATTAGTTTATCTCTCTGTAACGACATAAAAATTAATTATCAATTAAAACAAAAAAAAATTTGAACAAAAGAATTAGGTAATTTCTGTTATCAATTCAGTATGGAACCCCTTATTAGCCCTTCTTCCAAATGGACAAAGCTTCACTATCAATATTCCTCTCATAAATATCTCATAAGTGAAAATCTTTCATTAAGAAAATACATCCTCGGACAAAACAATAAAAAAGAAATGAACCAAAACGACATGATCGTCGACATGACTCTTGTGAAGCAGTCCAAACCCTTGATCAAACATTTTCTAATTAATCTTCTGAATCTAATTTTGAATCTCTTTCTGAACGAAATCAAACATTTTCAAACCCTTAATCAAACATTTTCACATGACTCTTGTGAAGCAGTTTGTTATTATTGTAAAACTCTTGGTCATTATTCAAATAAATGTCCCAAAAAATTCCATAAGAAACGTATCCAAACTCTTGATCAAAAATTTTCTAATTAATCTTCTGAATCTAATTTTGAATCTCCTTCTGATAATGATCGTGAACAAATTAATTGCCTTGATTACTCCGACAATAATACTGACAGTGATTCATCTTCTTTACCCTCTTTGTTAGTCTTAACAAGTAAAGATAAGTTATTTATTGAAATTTTTGATAAACTTCCCATGGAGGAGCAAAAAGATTATTTAAGAAAATATATGGAGACACAAAAAGAACAAAAAATTCTTCCTCAACCTTCGAATATACATACATTAATTCTAGAAATTGACACATTACAAAGTCAACAACAACATCAGGATCGTCCTATAAACATCTCTGACTTGCATAAAGAAATTAAAATGTTAAAACTAGAAATAAAAGAATTAAAACAAGAAATTGAACTTTCAAAACAAAAAGTTAATGATGGTGCTTCTCCTTCCAATCAACCTCCTAGAAAATCTTTTGTTAAATCTGTAACATTTTTTTCTTATCAAAAATGGTATTGCCATATTACAATCAAAGCTCAAAATTATACTAAACAATTAATAGCTCTATTAGACAGTGGAGCTTATATGAATTGTATCTGAGAAGGAATCATTCCGACTTATTACCTTGAAAAAACCATAAGCAAATTTCATATAGCTAATGATAGTCCCCTTCATATTAATTATAAACTTCCACATTGTTGTATATGTAAACAGCAGATATGTATTCCTCAAAATTTCACCATTGTAAAAAATTTACATTATGATGCTATTTTAGGGATTCCAATCTTATTAACTCTTGTACCCTTTCAAATAACAATTAAAGGTTTAATTGCAACTTACCAAGATACTCTTGTTGAATTCCCTTTTGTAAATTCTCCCAAATTAGGACATCTTGATTCTCTCATTTGTTCTCTATCCATGAAAGAACAACACTTGAGTTGTCTAAAAATTGAACTTCATTCTCTTCATCAAGAACAATTGTTAAAACGCCCTGTACTTCAAACACAAATCAATAATCTTAAACAAACCCTTATTAAACACTGTACATCCGATATTCCTAATGCATGGCATCGTCATACTCATCAGGCATCTTTACCTTATAAACCTTCTTTCCATGAGTCTAAAATTCCCATAATAGCGTGTCCCGCTCAAATGAATAAAGAAATCACTCTGCATTGTCAAAAGGAAATAAATGATCTTTTACAATAAGGATTAATAAGAAAATCTACTTCTCTTTGGTCTTGTATTGCTTTCTATGTAAATAAAGCTCCTAAACTAGAGCGAGTTATTCCTCGCTTAGTCATCAATCATAAACCCTTAAATGACGTTCTTTTAGATATTCGCTATCCTCTTCCCAATAAAGATGATTTAATTAAGCGCTTATATGATGCAATAATATTTAGAAAATTTGATTTAAAATTAGGATCGTGGCAAATTCAAATTAAGAAAGAAGACCACTATAAAATAGCTTTTATAGTCCCTTTTGGGCAATATTAATGAAACGTTATACCTTTTGGCTTAAAAAAGGCTCCTTCTGAATTTCAAAAAGTTATGAACGACACTTTTAATCCTTATCTCAATTTTATCATTACATATATCGATGATATTCTCATCTATTCAAAAATAATTTATGACCATTTAAAACATTTATCTATTTTTAAACATCTTGTTTATAACTATGGACTTGTTCTAGCTGCCTCAAAAATGCAAATCTGTCAAACTAAAATCAAATCTTTTGGTTATAATATAAAAAACCATACAATTTCCCCTGTTCAAAGAGTTCTTCAATTCAGTTCTAAATTTCCAAATGAACTTATTGATAAAAAAAACCAACTCCAAAGATTCCTTGGTTGCCTCAATTACATTGGCCCTTTCTATAAAGACCTTGCCATTGATAAAGCATTGCTTCAATCTCTTCCTTTAAAAAAACATCCATTCAATTGGACTTTTGCTCATACTAATGCTATCTTGCAAATTAAACAAAAATGCCTAACTCTCCCATGTCTTTATATTGCTCATCCAAACTTTTCTAAAATTATTCAAACTGATGCCTCTAATACTGGTTATAGAGGAGTGCTTCTTCAATATAACGATCAACTACAAAAAGAAGAAATAATTAAATTTACATCTGGATTTTGGAATCCTACTTAAACAAATTATTCTACAATTAAAAAAGAAATTCTTGTAATTGTTACATGCATCATGAAATTTCAAAAAATCTAGTGAAGAGCCAGCTAAAATTCTTCTTGGTTATTTCATTTTGCATAAAATCCCATGGATTCTCCAATGGCGTTATATTAAGCATCAAGATATTACCATCCAGTCTTCTCCTAAAGCTAGCCTATGCCACCAAATTAATGTCAAATGGTGGGATAAATTTGATATCAGCCCCATTTTGACCAAAATTTCTCCATCCAAATCCAAAACATTCTCTGAAGCAGTATCTAGTAAACAGCTTTTTGACGATCTTCTTCAAGAATTAAAAGCTCTTAAAGACAAAGTCAAAACTTATGAACAATCATTATCCAATCCTTCTGCATTATCTGGATCCAGTTCCGGTTCAGCCCATGAATTCCAAATTTTGACTCCAAACACCTTAATGTGGTTGCATTAGATTGAAGAATGAGTTAATATAGAATTACGTGTCGAGAAGGCTGAATTAGATAGAGACCATGATTTGTTGCAGGTTATGCTACTGCTCTACAATGTTGCCACTTGTAATGCTAGCTTGCACAGCCTATACATAGGGATTTGATGCCTGTTTGCTCATTCGCAAGTACTACCATAAGGAAATTGCCCTTACCTCTAATAGGGCCACAACTGCTTAGCTGAAAGAATATTCTAAAACCACTCACTATCTACAACTAAGGTTGCAGGGGCTAAAATAATCCAACTTAATAAATAGCTGACCCACAGCCAATAAATGGCTCTCAGTCCGCCAGAAAGAGATCTACAAACAAACTAGCCAAGGGAAGAAGCCCAAACCGCTGAGGCCAACTCACCAGACAGTCCAACAAGGCAGATTTGGGCCTATTAAAGAGATCCACTCAAGCACAACCTCTACAAAGATTGCTAAGAATCTACTTCAATCTAAATGTAAAGTTATTCAATCGAGGGATTCAGATCCCAACTAGCTTCCAGGGATCCTATTCTCGAACAGGCAACTACTAAAAACTCCAACCACGATGGCCTATATATGCAACCTTCCTCCAAGAGCAGATGTAACATGCTACAACCGTAGCAATTATATGGAACTACCTTTACTATAATTGGTTACCGACTTGATCATCGAAGGGCACCAGGCCTGCCCTATACTGGTGCTCCGTCATGACCTAGTTTTCAACTATCTTGCAGTGTCAGTTGTGTGGCTCAATGGAGCCATGGCAGGTAGCCGCCCTCTCCAGCCGCCCTAGTTAGCCACCCTGCAAGACTCCTTGAGCAGCCAAAGTTGCAGACATCCATCAGCTGATGGAGTCTATAAATGGAGACTTCCATTGCTCCAGCAGAGGCAGAGAAAGACGACCAAATCTGAAAGGCGTGGGTGTAAGTGGGTTTGGGGTTGAGAGAGAGCGAGTGATCTCCTCCTTGTAATCCATTCCTCATAGTGATATTTTTCCCGTCTTCTCCCGTGGATGTAGGCTCAAGCCGAACCACGTAAATCCCTTGTGTGCATCTTCTGTGTATGTGATTTTTCTCTCCTATGTGCTCAAATCCATGCTCAATCACAACAAACTGGTATCAGAGCTAAGTTGGACTGTGTACCTGTGACGATTGGCGGAGATCCATGAGTTGATCGGAGGTCGGCCATCGCTGTGCACAGATTTTCTGGAACAGAAAACAGAGGATTTGAACTCTATTATTCTGTCCTTGCTTCTGATCAGAGGCCTGGATTTGTTGAGGTCTCTACAGATCTCAAGTGGGCCACGATTGATCTAAAGGGGAGAAAAAAAAAAGAAGGAGATCTTGGTTACAAAACCTAGATCATCGCTGCCACTGCCACCACCTGAGAAGAACATCACCGTTTTGTCGGTCTCTTCGTTGTCGCCGTTGCTCCATCGCTGCCGGATCACGCAGAGCAGAGTCGTCACTCTGCGCTTCCTCACTCTCGTCCATTTTCATTGCAGATAAAGAAGCCTCTGGAAACAAGTTTCGAGAGGAAAGGTGTTTAAAACACCTATTGCAGTGACGTCCACTTCACTTAAGGTGGAGAAAAAAGAAAAAGTAAGATAATGTATGGTGCTCTAAAGCACCACCATATCTTATGCTGTAGTTTGGGTTAGGCCGGGTCAGGTTTGGGTCCATTTGACCTGAGTGGAGCAGCAGCCAAGCCAAGATAAGCACCTGCATCAGCGTGATGTCAGCAGTATGGTCAAACTAGTTTGACCAGATCAACGGCTAGAAATTATTTCTGCAATATCTTGATCATCCGACATCCGATCGGAGATCCATCTGCACCTGCGGACACGTTTCGAGCAGATCTACGCAGTAAAGAAGATGATTGGCTGTTTGCTAGTCAATATGAAGGTTTGACCGATCGGACCGTAGAAATTTATTTCTGCGATATCGGAGCTATCTGGGATCGGATTTTAGATCCGTTTTTTCTAGCGTGCTTGTGGTGATGAGATCTACAGTGTAGTGCAGAAATTTTTGCAGGAATGGATGCAAAATTTGAAATTGAGAAATTTAATGACAAAAATTACTTCAATTTATGGCGTATCAAGATGCATGCGTTGTTGGTTCAGAAGGGACTGCAAAAGGCACTAAAGGGAAAGAATGGCCTTGCCGGGACTATGTCAAATCCAGAAAAAGAAGATATGATGGAGAAAGCATATGGAGCAATTTTACTATGCTTGAGCGATGAAGTATTGCGAAAAGTTGTTCAGGAGAAAACCGTTGCTGGGTTGTGGCAGAAATTAGAAAATCTATACATGACCAAGTCATTGACAAACCGTTTGTATTTGAAGAAACGGTTGTTCACTCTGCAAATGCATGAAGGTACGTCTATCTCAAAACACCTTGATGAATTTAGTAAAATTATAATAGACCTTCAAAACATAGATGTTAAAATCAATGATGAAGATCAAGCAATCATGCTACTCTATTCTTTACCTCCCTCGTATGATCACTTTGTAGATACCATGATGTATGGTAGGGAGACTCTATCTAGAGATGATATAGAGGCAGCCTTAAACTCTAGGGAGTTGAAAAAAAAGGTTGTGTCTGAAAACCATGGTGATAGTTTGGGCGAGGGTCTAGTAGTGCGTGGAAGAACAGAGAAGAAAGGTCCGAACAGAAGAGGCCATTCTAGATCAAAATCAAGATCTAGAAAGATAAAGTGCTTCTATTGTCACAAGGAAGGGCACTTTAGAAAGAACTGTTCAGAACGCAAAGGAAAGGAGAAACTTTCTAATTCTGAAAATGTAGCTGGTGTTGCAGAAGATAATTCAGATAATGGAGATGTTCTCTCTATCACTGTCAGTAGCTCAGATGATGAGTGGATCCTTGATTCGGGTTGTTCCTACCATATGTGTCCTAATAGGGATTGGTTTACCACTTATCAGTCCATAGATGGTGGTAAAGTTCTTATGGGCAATAATATGGCCTGTAAGGTTGTTGGGATAGGCTCAATCCGAATTAAAATGTATGATGGTATTGTGAGAACCTTGTCCGATGTCAGGCACATACCAGAATTGAAGAAAAACCTAATTTCCTTGGGTACTCTTGACTCTAATGGCTGTAATTACAAAGCTGGAGGTGGAGTCATGAGAATTTCCAAGGGAGTTCTTGTGGTGATGAAGGGACAGAAGCAGAATGGTCTCTATTTTCTTCAAGATAGTACGGTCACGGGTGCAGCTGCTGTGTCATCATCAGATTCAGATTTGGACACTGCCAAGCTGTGGCATATGCTGCTTAGGCATATGAGTGAGAGGGGTATGGAAGAGCTAAGTAAACAAGGTTTACTGTGTGGCCAGAAATTGGGAAAGCTGGACTTCTGTGAGCAATGTGTATTCGAAAAACAATGCAGAGTCAAGTTCAGCACAGCGGTTCATCGTACCAAAGGTACTTTGGATTATATCCATTCTAACCTTTGGGGACCCTCTCGTGTTCCATCTCTCGGTGGTGGTAGATATATATTGACCTTTATTGATGATTATTCTCGAAAGGTCTGGGTGTATATCTTAAAGCACAAAGATGAAGTCTTTGCACAGTTCAAGCAATGGAAGGCTATGATAGAGAAGCAAACAGGTAAACAGATCAAGCACTTGAGAACTGACAATGGCTTAGAATTCTGTGGAGGTGCTTTTAATGAGTTCTGCAAGAATAAAGGAACTGTGAGACACCGCACAGTTAAGAACACACCACAGCAAAATGGGATTGCAGAACGAATGAACATAACTCTGTTGGAAAGGACCCGGTGTATGCTCTCCAATGCCGGGTTATCTAAGAATTTCTGGGCAGAAGCTGTTAATACAGCTTGTTACCCGATCAATAGGTCTCCATCAACGGCTATCGAGTATAAAACTCCTGAAGAGGTATGGTCTGGTTCTCCTGCTGATTTTTCAAATTTACGAATATTTGGTTGTCCTGCTTATACTCATGTGAATGATGGTAAGCTTGAACCAAGGGCAAAAAAGTGCATATTTCTAGGATATGCACATGGGGTGAAGGGATATAGGCTGTGGTGCCTAGATGAAAAATCACCCAAATGCATTATTAGCAGAGATGTGACCTTTGATGAGTCTGAAATGTTAAAACCAAAGAAGGAGTGTCTTGATACCGAAACAGACCATGATGTCAGTAAACAGGTGGAGCTTGAGGTGAAAGCTTCAGAAAACTTGCAAGAAAAATTGCAAGATGTCCCGACTCAGCAAGATGAGGTGCAAGGCTCAAATGAGGAGAGTGCAATTCCACAAGATTACATGCTTACTAGGGACAGAGAGAGGAGGCAGATTAAGCCACTTCAAAGATATGATGACCTTGTTGTTTACGCTCTTAACACAGCTGAAAGTATGGAGGCGGAGCTGGTTACGTATCATGAAGCCATCACCAGTAAAGAATCAGCAAAATGGACTATCGCCATGAGTGAAGAGATTGAATCTCTTCATAAGAATCATACTTGGGAGCTAGTAAAACCGCAGAAGGGCCAGAAGATTGTTGGTTGCAAATGGGTCTTCAAGAAAAAAGAAGGAACTCCAGGGGTGGAAGATGCTAAGTTCAAAGCACGACTGGTTGCAAAAGGCTATACTCAGAAGGAGGGTACTGACTTTAATGAAGTGTTCTCTCCTGTGGTGAAACATAGCTCCATCCGGGTACTACTTGCTATGGTTGCTCTATTGGATTTAGAGCTTAAGCAGCTTGATGTCAAGACTGCTTTTTGCATGGTGAGTTGGAGGAACAGATTTATATGCATCAACCAGAGGGGTTTGAAATCCAAGATAAGGAGGACCATGTTTGCTTACTGAAGAAATCTTTGTATGGACTAAAGCAGTCTCCTAGACATTGGTACAAGCGTTTTAATACCTTTATGGTAGGAAATGGCTATTCTAGGAGTGAGTATGATAATTGTGTTTATCACAAGAAGCTCTCAAATAGTTCTTTTGTTTATTTGCTGTTATATGTTGATGACATGTTAATTGCTTCTAAGGACGTGTCTGAGGTCAACAAGTTGAAGGCTCAACTTAGTGGTGAATTTGAGATGAAAGATTTGGGCGTTGCAAAGAAAATACTTGGAATGGAGATTCATAGGGACCGAAAAGCGGGCAAATTGTCTTTGTCACAAAAGGGGTACATTGAAAAAGTACTAGAATGCTTTGGCATGCAAAGGTCAAAACCAGTGAATACTCCACTTGCAGCTCATTTTAAACTTTCTGCTGCCTTATCACTGCAAACTGAGGAGGAGGTGGAGCACATGTCACGTGTTCCTTATGCCAATGCAATTGGGAGTTTCATGTATGCTATGGTCTGTACAAGGCCAGACATTTCACACGCAGTTAGTGTAGTAAGCAGATACATGGATTAACCTGGGAAGGTTCATTGGCAGGCTGTGAAATGGATACTCCGCTATCTTAAAGGTACTGCAGATGTTGGGATAGTATATGACAGTAATGGTAACACTTCTGGCAGTGTTATTGGGTATGTTGATTCAGATTTTACTGGAGATTTAGACAAAAGAAGATCCTTGACAGGTTATGCCTTCACTCTTTCTAACGGTGTTATCAGCTGGAAGGCAACATTGCAATCTACCGTTGCCTTGTCTACGACTGAAGCAGAATATATGGCAGCTACAGAAGCAGTGAAGGAAGCTATTTGGCTGAGGGGTTTGGTTGGTGATATGGGATTGCAACAACAGTTAACTACTGTGTTTTGTGATAGCCAAAGTGCTATTGATCTAACAAACAATCCGATGTATCATGAAAGAACCAAACATATTGATGTCAGGGCACACTTCATTCGGGATGTAATTTCTCAAGGTACTATTGTAGTAGAGAAGATCCCTACAGCAGAGAACCCAGCAGACATCATGACTAAGCCTATTCCAACAACCAAGTTCAAGCATTGCTTGGACTTGATTGGCGTAAAAAGTACCTGAGTGCCCAAATGGGCATGTGAAGACGGTGAGAAGAATTTTGTGAGGTTTGGCTCCAATTTCACCAAGGTGGAGATTTGTCAGTTGTGTGGCTCAATGGAGCCATGGTAGAACTGCAGCCGTAATTGCAGGTCTGCAACGCTACCCTGTAGCCGCCCTCTCCAGCCGCCCTAGTAAGCCACCCTACAAGACTCTTTGAGCAGCCAAAGTTGCAGACATCCATCAGCTGATGGAGTCTATAAATGGAGACTTCCATTGCTCCAGCAGAGGCAGAGAAAGACGACCAAATCTGAGAGGCTTGGGTGTAAGTGGGTTTGGGGTTGAGAGAGAGCGAGTGATCTCCTCCTTGTAATCCATTCCTCATAGTGATATTTTTCCCGTCTTCTCCCGTGGATGTAGGCTCAAGCCGAACCACGTAAATCCCTTGTGTGCATCTTCTGTGTGTGTGATTTTTCTCTCCTATGTGCTCAAATCCATGCTCAATCACAACATGCAGGTTACTATGTGCAAAGGCCTACTGACTTGAACTATGAATTTCTGTTTATTTTGGGTTCTAAAATTTTCTTGTGTTTTAATTAACCTAAACTATTTCACGCATCGAATATATATGTTTTTCTTATTGTTACCTCTTATTTTTATTTGTCTATTTATCCCAATTAGAAAATAAAAACCACACGTAGGCATCCTAGACATCATACCGTTGAGAGAGAGTTAGACTATGTATTGCTATGTGTCCCATTTAGGCCGATGTATCCCACCTCCGGCCGTCAAGCATCAAATCACGTTGTCCTCTCATCCACACACGAACCGCTTCAAACCAGAGACTCATTCCTCTCCGACTTCTCTCTAACATCCGACGATCCTCAGGAATGAGTCTATGGTATAGAGCTTAAGATCATATTTCATGCTTCAATTTTGTATGTGGAGATGTAGCCACTGTCATTTGCTTAAACTCTATTCCTTATGTCCCTTCTCCCGAGATTTGAAATATGTCCCTTCTCCCGAGATTTGAAATAATGTACTATGCATGATGTACTTAAAAGTCTTTGGTTTTAAAGCTAAATTGTTAAAATAATGAAATGTTGAAGGCTTTCGGAGATATGTTGGTAAAAAAATTTAGTTTTATCACCATTCAAATATTATTTCTAATGTTATCTTCAACAATTAACATGGTTTTCAAAGTTGCATACATGTTGCAACATACATCACAAAAAATACTGGGTTTTATTAAGGTCAAAAAATTTGATCACATGAACTGACGACAACGTTTTTCTTTCTTTCTCTTCTATTTTTTTTTCCAGAAGTTGGCATAGGGTAATTATGCTACTTCCTTCTTAAGGTTACAATAGCCTTGGGGCAGTGGGACTTCTCTGTTTTGCTCTTGTTGCACAGAGAGAGAGAGAGAGAGAGAGAGAGAGAGAGAGAGAGAGAGAAGCAACTATGAATTAAGGTAAGGGGGACTTATGTGGTTGTTGTGGTCATAATGAACGGTGGACAGTTATTGTGGGGGGGGGGGGTGGTGGATATGATAGCCTGCCTGTCCGAGAGCGCTGAGCATTTTTACTATGAGGATTGTGTATCTATTATTATTTGAAATTTTATTGTGCGATGATGAGTTCCCGGGGTATGCCTGTGGTATAAGTATGTAGTAATTTAAATTAATTTTAATTGCATAAGTGTAAGACTGTATAATCTTCTGGTACTTTGGCTAACTCTATTAAGAATGCTTTATGTGATTAATTACCATCTGAACAGGTTGTTGAGATTAGGATAACTTTGTATGCATCTGGAACACTTGATCACCATTCTGAACATACAGGAAAACCTAAAACTACCCTACGTCAGGGCCATAGCCACACTATTATTGGAAAAATTTTTAATCGGCCCTGAATTTCACGCTCCTTGGGCACGACCTAGTACCAGTTGGGCTTCCAGGGCATGACATAGAGAGCCACAGAGATCCACCCAGGATAGGCTTGCGTCACTTGAGGAGATGGAGCAGAACTCTGACTGATCATCTTGAGTTTTCATTGGAGATGAAGGAGAAGATGATTTTCTTAGGGACCCAGACTGCCAGGACTGTGGAGCTACTTGAGAGACTTTTTTCTGGTGGAAGGTGTGATCCTGGGGCTAGCACATCGACTGCACCTCACCACCTTAGTCCACTCCTCCATTACCTACACCTCCAGCTTCTCCTATCCTTGAGAGCCTGACAGAGGACCCAGAGCACACATCATAGCATTATCATTCTCTTCTGTTTTATTGATGAGTTGTGTTGATGAGACTTTTTTTTTATGTTGACATGTTTTTCTTGTGACCTGGGTATTTTATGATTTTATGATGCTTGCTATATTTGGACATCCACATTTGTATGCATTTGGTTATGGCTGTATGATGATATTTGTGACTAAAATGTGTGGAATGGTATGGGAATCTGTTGAATAGAATAGAAGCTGAATGGAATTGGTATGCAAGAATTTTGTTTGTAGGGCTTGAAGAGCATAAAGATTATATTATCCTTTCATGATATTTGTAGATAGGAAATTTCTCAAACCATGACAAAATAGGGGAGATGCTGCTGAAATGTTTTAGAAACTTGTGAACCTAATAGTTAAACTACATTACATAAGGGTTCTAGAAAATTAATACTCACAAGAAAAATCTGAGAATTGTGTGTATAACACTGTGAGCATAATTAACATACAATCTCAAATCTTATGCAGCCGGTATACCCTTCTTGGTTCGAAGCAGCCTTAATCTGAGTTGTCCCCTCTTGAATTTCATAGTCAAATCAGTACAAAGGGACTCTGTGGTGAATTTGACACCAAGTTACATCATTATTTAGCTCTACCCCTACTAGTTGAATTTGGTCTATTTAAGCTCTCTTTAAACTCCCCTCAGTGATTTTGTTGGTATATTCTTTGTCAAATTTATGACAGAAAGGGGGAGAAAATTGGAAAAATGATGAAATTAGGGGGAGCAAATTAGAAGAGAATGAACTCAAACTTACTCTCACCACTGGATGCCTTTTTTTGGAGTAACAACCTAGGGGAGTTTTCAATTTCCCACCAGAATATGTGGTTCTTGTGTTGATAATAGGTATATCCTTGATGAAGAGCATGTTCCCAGGGGGAGTTCTTGTAGGTGCTTAATTGTTTGTTTTGTTCTTACAAAGTGGTATCCGATGTAATTTGATATAAGTGGTAGCCAATGTATTTTGATGTATTGCTTAGTCCATGGTATGTACTTTTAGAATAAGGTTTTGTCAAGAAATCACCAAAGGGGGAGATTCTTAGGAAAATGAGTGTCTTAGTCAAATCAAGACCTCTTTGGTGTTATCAATTTTATGATTGTGCTTAAGACTTCTCCCTAGAAATGCTTCAGTAAGTTAGATCTTTGGTTCCAATAGAGAAGACGGATCTTCAAAGGCACTAAAGAACACTGTGGAAGAACAATTGAGTGCTTGCACTACTCAGGTATTTTTAACCCTCTAATGGACCAACTAATGCCCTTAGAACCTTTAGAATATAATCGAACAACTTTGGAATCAAATTAAGTTAGAGAGACTCAAAATAGGGCAAACGATCGACAGTCAACCATTTATCAAACAGATTGACCTTTCTATCAAACGGTTTGAAAAATGGAGACGAACCTCTATCTGTTTGCTTGTCTTTGAAGCAAAATGATCGACCGTCAAGCAATCCAATTGACCGTTATGTCAAACGGTTCGATTGTTCAAGAACAACTACAAAAACAGAGAGCAATGACTCTCATCTGTTAGACTATGTACGGATGATAGGGTTGACTGCTAGGTCAAAATGATTGATTGTTATAGCACAGGGGCTTAAGTCAAAATGGTCAAACTATCCTTTGAGAAGATCATTGGAAATCCAGTCGACCGCTTTGGATAACGATCTACCGTTTTATATGACCATTGAAAATAGTTTATATATATACATGCTGGTGTTCAAATAAAAAAGAAGAGAGATACACACAGAAGCTTTGAAAAGCCTTCTTAAAATGCGTTTAAGCCTACATCTTTAAGACTTTCTACCTCATTCAAACAAGGCAAATCCTTGAGGACATCTCAAGATCATCCTTGGTCATGCTCATAGCATTAGATAGGAAAATCAAAGATCCTCGTGAGCCCATAGAGTGTGATAAGGAAATCAAATGACCTACAACTTGAGGAATTTATACTTTCTATAAAGTGAGAAGATCCTCATCCAGGATTGGCCCAGACCAATAGTCACACCCTTAGCCACCTAGATCCAAAATCTTTGTCCTTGGCCTACCCTCAAGTGGAGCATCAAACATCTTCACCAAGGAAGTCTTTAAGGAGTCAAGCTTGGAAGCTTCAACAATTAAGCTTGTGGAGAACACTCCTACAACAAATCTTATACTGAAGGCAAGTGTTCAAATTTCAAAAATCAAATTCATTGTATTTGGTTCGTGTTTAGCCTGTGAAAAGCACCATTTGTTTGTAGTGGTTGTGTTTGTGTTGTGGAGACCAGGTGGGTCTCACTTGTTTTGTGATAGTGGAAACCTAAGGACCAAGAGTGGTTACTTGGTAGTGGACGTAGGCCCAGGGATGAACCACTATAAAATCCTAGTGTTGTGGTGAATGCTTATTATTGATGACTGTTTGCGTTTGGTTTGGAACTTGCTTGTTCTACATTGCAATCATCTTCAATTAAAATTGAAAGATTTGAAGAGAAAACTTTGAAGCTTGGAAATTTGGTCCTCACCGCATTCCACACCCCCCCCCCCCCCCCCCCCCCCCCAGGGTTCAGATCTTGGACTTTCACATTGCAACAGGTAGTTGTTGCACTCAAATGTTTTGGATGAAACAAATGCTGATGGATTATGGGGTTAATCAAGACATGATGAGATATATTGTGACAATACAAGTGCAATTAATTTTTCAAAAAAATCCCGTTCAGCATTCACACACCAAACACATTGCAATTAGGCACCACTTCATCAAAGAATTAGTGGAAGAGAAAACCTTAATGTTAGAATATATTTCCACCAAAAATCAGCTTGTGGATATCATGACTAAACCATTGGATGCAACAAAATTTGAAAAATGAAGAACATTTATTGGTGTGTGTGTTTAATTGAATAAATATATGTTTTTAGTCTGGATATCATATTATTATGGTTTGCACTGTGACTTTCTTTGTTTTTTTTTTCTGTCTAAATTTTTCCAGTGTTGTCTTACCACCATTGGTGCACCAATGATTCCCATCGGCCCACCGAAAGTCGAAACAACGGTTTCTAAAATCCACAATCAGGTTTTCCCAGGCGCTTTCTATTTTTCTTCTTCCTCTTCACTACGACTGCCAGATATCCCATTTGGTCTATTGGTCTCCTTGGCTTCCTGAGGTAATTTTTCACATTCTTGTGCGTACTTTGATCATTCAAAGGATCGATTTTCAATTTTTCTCTATCTATTCTTTGTGTACATTGTTCTACCGACCCTATTCACTTTGGATTCATCTCAATTTGGAGAGTTTTTAGCTTCTTTGGGTTGATCATCAATGTTTGTGGGATTTCTAACTGTTTACTAGGTAGTTTTGTAATCCATCATCTCTGTTCTTCCATCACTGCACTCAGCCAAGACTGTTTGTGCACTATTTCATTCTATTTTGTCTTGATTTTGGGGATTCCTTACTGTTTTGAGTGATTTTGGGATTTATCCTCTAATCTTGATCAAATATCTAGATTTTCTAATCAATTTTTGTCATCCCTAGAGCATTTCTCCTCTTGGCTGATTCTAGTGTGCACTTATTTTGTGTATTGCTATGTTTGTGTTATCCTGTCATTCTTAATACATAGCTAGGACCAAGAGGCAGCTGCCCCACTGTCACACCCTAAGAGTCCAACCTGGATCTTGATTGCACCCCTGGGGAGCAGATTTCGAGGCCAATTAAAATTTTCCATTTATCATGTGGTTTATAGCCCGAACTAAGGTAGAAATAGAAAATCCCTATTAGAGTTAGAATGTTGATCAGGCATTCAGTATCATAACAAGGCTATCCTTTTCATAGCACCTAATCTCCCCCCCGCCAAGGATGCAAATAGCGGTTGCGGCGGGCGTAGCGGCCCGTCGCCAAAACGATACGTAGCGGGCGATACGTAGCGTATCGGCGATACGTAGCGGCGTAGCGGTGTGAATTAAAAAAGTCTTCAAAAAAATCCGAAAAAATTCCAGAAAATCCAGAATATTGGAAAATGATGGAATATGTGTTTGTTTTGCAAAAGCAACTAGTATATGAGTATGTAGCGGTCCCCTCATTGCATTAGATCCTGTATCGCTGTATTAATAGAAAAGAATATGAATAATCAATGTTTTTCATATGGAATCATGTTGTTTAGTTATATCAACTTAAACAGTAACTTAAGGCTTAAATAAAAAATGTTATAAACAAATTTCATCAAGATTCATTCAAGAATGAAAGATAAACTACGTTCAAACTTTATAAAAAAACAAGATTCATTGATGTTTTTGTTGATGATTTTGATGTTTTTTTGAGATGATTTGAAAAATGGAGGCAAAAAAAGGGGCTTGGAGGAGTTGGAGCTGCGAAGAGGGGAGAAAAGAGGAGAACTTGAAAGGGAAAGTAAGCCAAAAAATCGGCTGGGGGGTTTTAAACCCCCCAGGCCGATACGTATCGGCCGTATCGGCCGATACGCATGCGTATCGGCCGATACGGGCCGATACGTTTGTGAGCGCCGCTTTTTTTAAAAAAGCGTAGCGCTTATGAGCGCTACGCCCGATTTATCGGCCGATACGCTTCGTATCGGCCGATATTTGCATCCTTGCCCCCCGCCACACCCCCCCCCCCCCCTCGGGTTTGGATCTTGGACTTTCAAGTGGTATCAGAACCTTGGTGCTTAATTTGATAGGTGTAAAAACCTTGAGTTCGAACTCTAGAGAATTTTCTAGGTGGTTAGTTTGTTGTCTTACCCATTTGCTAGGAAATTCCCTTCTTTAAAATAGAAAATCAAAAGGATTTTGAAATTGAAGATGTAGAGTTAGCAGAAGAAGAAGTAGTTAATGAAGAGGCTTTGATTGAATTACTTGTAAAACAACAAGCTATTTGTGAAACTTAGATAAGGAAAAGAAATATTTAGTAGAAGAATTAAAGTGTGTCAAAGGTCAATTAAAAAATACAAAGAGCTCAGAAAAGGATCAAAATGAATCTAACATAATTAAGAAACAAGAAACAAAAATCCAAAACTTGAAAAGGTTAAAACAAAAAAAGACTCCCTAGCCAATGAACTAAAATTAGTTAAACTCAATACTGGCAAAAATGTTGAGGGAGTTGAAACTAAAAACGTTTTGAATGTAAGAGAAGAAAAATAAAATGAATTTTTTAATTTGAAAAAAGCCAACTTAGCCCTGTCCTCAGAGGTATCTCAGCTAAAGAAATAGAAAGAAAATTTTAAACATAAATTTACACAATGAGAAGAAAGACTGGAAAAACTTTTAAAAATAGAAAAGCCTAATGGAGATCGAATAGGTTTAGGCTATGATAAAAATGTAAGAGAGATTCCAACACTACCATTATATTTGTGAGAAGTGAGACTAGTCCCACCTCAGCCACACAACAAGGTATTACATCAGTCACATGCTATTATTGTGGTGGCGAAGGGCATTTTGGATTTGAATGCAAACTGAGAAGAAAAATAAATAAAATTAAACCCCAAAGCTAAAAACTCCAAGAGGCCTAAACAAAATAATACTCATCAAACGGTGTTCATTCACAACAAAGGTCAAAAAATTCATAATCCACCAAATTTGGAAAACCAAGTAAAATACTTACTAAAACAGGTGGAACAATTAAAGCTTCTAAAGAACAAAAGAGAAGAAGCTAAAAGTTTTGTTCAAAGAAGAAAAGCTTATGGTCCATCATTTCCTAAAAGGCAAAGGCACTTCCACCAATTAAAACATAAAATGGGAAATCCACAATATCATGGTGGGATCTCTAGGCAAGCTTTGCCCAAACCCTTTGCACCCCATAGACCACGGGTGTCCAAACTTGTAGGACACAAATTCTTTTCCACTCTGGGTCCAAAATGGAATTCTAGAGGAAAAACCCAACCTTGGCCCTTGAGAGAGATAACAAATCAATTTTGGTATATTTAGTTAAATTCTTTGATGATGCACTTGAATGACTGAGCTTGTTGTGGTATATTCTTTCCTAGATCTATTCAAGTGATGGCTTATATTTGAATTTGTAAAGTTTTCCATTCAAGTTTGTTTAATCTTTTGATGATTGAATAAATATATTTTGAAAAATTTGCCAAATATGCAAATGCAAAATGTGTTTTCCAAAGTCATATCATACATGCATTTGCATAAATCATGCAGAGTGGACCAAAGAGAGTAAAGGGCTCCTGATGAAAATGATGCTGCTAAGAATTCCCCAAACCTGGTCGACAGTTTTTACTCCGGATGAACCGTTTTTGGATTTTGAAAAATGGTTGACAGTCTCATGGAAAACGGTTGACCGTTTCGAAGTTTATATAAACCACCTTGACTGCAACATTCACATTCTAGACTGTTCTTCTCCTTCCTCCTTGCCGACGGCATGCCTCAGCCGTGCCCCACCTCTCCTTCAACACGTTTTGAGCCTCCTCTTAGAGTAAAAGCTTTGCATCTCATCTCCTTTGGAAGATCACTTATGTTTCTTCACCTTGGTTCATCTTCTTCTTCGGTAAATCTCTAAACCAAGACTTTTTGTTTCTTCAATCACTCTCTAAATCACTTATTTTGTGTTTTATTAGTTCAAAACCTATTAGAGGTAGTTTAGTTTTGCCCTTGCGACCTCCTTTGGGGTTTTTTTTAGATGTTTTAGTGCTTCCTTCAAAAATCCCTCTTTTGGGCGAAGTTCCTGCAACCGAGTTTAGAACGATCACAGAATCTTAGAACAGTCGACTGTTCCAATCGACTCCTTTCAACCATTTGACCAAAGTCAAACCTTGTTTTATTTGTAAACCTTCTTTGAATTCATGGGTCCAAGACTTAGGGGAGGGCCTTCTAGGAAACAAACAACAAAAAGACCTAGGCTCAACCCCACTCCCTCTCCAAAACACGAGGATGCACCTCCTGCGTCTCCTCCTCCACGCAGCCTTGATGATCCTTCTCTATACAATGCACTGATACTCTCCCCATGGATTTATGGTAGGAGAGAGCCCTTGAGAGTGGTCAGAAATGATAAATTTGATAAAAACGTCCATAATATATGAAAGAAGGGCCCTAGAAAAAAAAAGTAGGAGATTACTTAAGCCCATTATGAGCTATTGGATGGGAGAACCTCATCCACCAGGGTAGAGACTCCTACCCATCAGTGGTGAGAAAATGTACCAGGCCATTGCTGAGGCCAATTATGGAGAAGAAAACTTTTTTACTATTAGATTTTCTGATCAGGATGTCATAGTCATTCCCAGCATGATATCCAGGATTATCAGGGTACCCATGACCATGACGGAGGATGGGTTTAAGTATGTAGGTGCCCCTAATAACCTAGAAGACAGGATGAGGGCCACCTAAGATGTATGTGGGAGAGATGTAATGTGGAAAGATGGAAACACCATTAGGAACTCCAACCTACTCCTCGTTTTTTGAGTCCTTCACCTGTTGTTTATTCATAGTGCCTATCCTCGGAAGGGGATTAGGACTAAGTTGACCCCTAGAATGGAAACCGTTTTGGCTTATGTAACTAGGGCGACTAGGATCTGTTTGCCTATCTACATTGAAAGGCATGTAATATTGGCAAGTTCATGGGATGGACAAAACTTGGGTTCTTCAGTTGTAATTTTATGTTTTTAGATGGACTGAAGTGTCTATAAAAGGAACACGTGTTGGTCTTCTGCATAGAATGTACAATGCAGGTGGTCTACTGACAGACCGATCGGATGCGAACCCGACCGATCGGACCACTCACCCGATCGGTCGGCTGGGTCGGCAGACGCGATTCAGAATCTGCGAAAGCTTTGGAGTTGCTTGATGTCCATCCTTATTCGGCGAGATTTAGAGGCAGTAAGGACTCTAGGGTTCCTCCCTATTTAAAGAACTTCTTTCCCACGAAGTTAAATACCTCTCTCCAATTCAAAACCCTAATATCTATTGAGAGATCCATCTTCTCAGAGGTTCTTCTGCTAGTTTATGCGCTACAACTTCAACTTCTGAGTTCCATCCTTCTTCTCCACTGTGCTGATTCGTCTTAAGTGGCTTCAAGGCATGAAGAGCAATCCCGAAGAGAGTGTACAACGTGTGCGTTGGTAAGAAGAGGCTTCAGTCCCTTAGGTTGTGTCCAACTGGTGTAAAAGGGTAGTAAGTAGTCTTGTAACTTTTCATTCACAGTGATTGTTCTTGATGGATCGGTGTTAGGTCCCGTGTGTGTTATCTACTGCACTGACTTATTGATAGACATTGTTCTACTATTGTTTTGTTGATCTTACACTTGATCACAGTTGCTTATGATTGCTTGTTTATGCTGCTGCTTAACTGATTTTTTGTGCAGATAGGTTTGTGCTTTTCAGGTTTTTCAGTGTTGACATGGTTTCAAGGTTATTTTTTTTGTTTGTCTTTGGGTCTTCATGGGTAGAATGTTTTGTCTAGGAAATTCTAGGAAGTTTTGTCCATGAATTGCTAAAGGGGGAGATTGAAAGGCATGTAATATTGGCAAGTTCATGGGATGGACAAAACTTGGGTTCTTGAGTTGTAATTTTATGTTTTTAGATAGACTGAAGTGTCTATGGAAGGAACACGTGTTGGTCTTCTGCGTAGAATGTACAATGCAGGTGGTCTACTGACAGACCGATCGAATGCGAACCAGACCAATCGGACCACTCACCCGATCGGTCGGGCAAGTTCAACCGATTGGTCGGTTGGGTCGGCAGACGCGATTCAGAATCTGCGAAAGCTTCGGAGTTGCTTGCTGTCTATCCTTATCCGGCGAGATTTAGAGGCGGTAAGGACTCTAGGGTTCCTACCTATTTAAAGAACTTCTCTCCCACGAAGTTAAATACCTCTCTCCAGTTCAAAACCTTAATATCTATTGAGAGATCCATCTTCTCAGAAGTTCTTCTGCTGGTTTATGCGCTGCAACTTCAACTTCTGAGTTCCATCCTTCTTCTCCACTGTGCTGATTCGTCTTGAGTAGCTTCAAGGCGTGAAGAGCAATCCCGAAGAGAGTGTACGACGTGTGCGTCGGCAAGAAGAGGCTTCAGTCCCTTAGGTTGTGTCCAACTGGTGTAAAAGGGTAGTAAGTAGTCTTGTAACTTCTCATTTATAGTGATTGTTCTTGATGGACCGGTGTTAGGTCTCGTGGTTTTTTCCCGTTTGGGTTTTCCACGTAAAAATTTTGTGTCTATATCTTGTGTAATTGATTGGTGTGTTTTAAGTAGTTGTTGATTGAATCTACATAGCATACTCTGCATTGGGACCTTAACCTGTGTCAAGGTTTGAAGTCTTTCATACATCACCTATTTTCCTACTCATTTCTTTCAAAAACCCAGGGCACATGATCTTCCTTCTGGTCATCTCATGACTGCACTTGCTAACTTTCATGGTGTCCGTCTTCCTACCTCTGAGTCTCCTATTCATCCTATTCCCATTTGTTCCACCTCCGTATCCAAAATGCACCTCAGAGAGCAGGAGGGGGTGCAGGCTCATGATGAGGAGGCTGGACCAAGGTGAGTTACCATTAGTGAGACCTAGTGCTAGGAGTTTCAAACATGCAACAGGGCCATCTTTAGAGGGACCCTCTTCTCTAGAGCATCACCCTCCGCAGGCACCATCAAGAAAGCCCCGGAGCACCTTACAGGATAGGCTCTTTAGATCAGAGGTGATGACGCAGTAGATATGGGCAGATCTTGAAGAGTTTGCTTCAGGGGTTAGGGGAGGCCATCCTTCTTGGATAGACAGTCAGCTAGGACCGTGGTGCGGAGATATTAGAGCAGCTACTATCCGGTGGTAGGAGAGAACCTAGAGTAGGCACTTCATCTACTCCACCACGACAGGCCACACCCTCTTTGAGCACACCTCTGACTTCACCAGATCCCGAGAGGCCCTTTGATGACCCAGAGCGAACTCCGTAGCATCATCAGGTTTTCGACTCTTTTGACATTACTATTGGTTCATTTTGATGGGATGGCATTCTTTTGACTTTCATATCTTTTATGATTTGGATATATATTTTTTTTGGATACTACATCAGGTGGATGTTTTCCTTGGTATGGTTATTTATATATAAATCATTATGTTTTTTATTTCATTTCTCTTTGTACTGTTGTGTGGCTTGAATGGTGAATGGTGAAATGATTGATTATAGATCCTTGTAGTTGGATGGGAATCACTTTGTCAAATGGTGATTATTTTCATTGCAGGTTACTGGAATAATAAGGGGACTTAAAATGTGTTGATTACATAGTTGTATTTATTATGAAATGTTGATATCTGTTTGAAGCCTAAGTTGTGTGAACGTTGAAGGATGATATATGAATGAGATGGAACATGTTTACAGGACTTGGAGTATAATAAATGTTGTGGAAAAATGAATTTTGTGTAGACAGGAATTTGTCAAATCTTGACAAAATAGGGGAGATGCTGCCGAAATATCTCTAGAATTTATGGATTTTTTAGTTAAACCCCACTACTTAAAAGTTTTGAAAAACAAAGGCTGAGACTGGTGTGAAAAAACCTGGTAAATTTGATTGATATCCAATTTTAGACCTTATGCAGCATGTCAATTCAGTACATATGGAGTATAGACTCCATTTAAGCAACCCTCGATTTATAGTCAAATTAGTACATAGGAACTCCTTGGTGAAATTAAATCTGAGCCACGTTGCTCTATCCTTATGGCTTGAAATTGAATTTAATAATCAAACAATTTTGAATTTCTCCTCATTACTCTTTAGTGGCATATCCTTTGTCGAATTCGTGACAAAAATGGGGAGAAAATTGGAGAGTTAATTGAAGCAAAAGAATATTTGACAAAAAGCGAAGAAACAGAAAGGGAGAGAAAATTACAAATATAATGAATTTAGGGGGAGCTATGGTGAAATATGCACTCAGACTTACTTTCACCATTGGATGTTTTTAGCTGGATTAACAAGTCAGGGGAAGTTTTCAATTTCCCACCAGAATGTGTACTCTTGTGTTAATAATAGGTAAATTTATGAAAAAGAGCATGTTCCCTAGGGGAGTAGTTTAGATTGTTGTTTTTTTCAGTTGTATTCATTGTATTTTGTTATGAAGCTCGAATGTATTGTTTTGGGAATGCAATTTGTAGAATAAGGTTTTCTCACAAAATTACCAAGGGGGCGATTGTGTCATTACCCGCAAGTCCAACCTAGATCCCGATTGGACCCCGGGGAGCAATCTTCGAGGCCAATTAAAAATTTTCTATTCTTGCGTGATTCATGGCCCCAATTAAGTAGAATAGAAAATCCCTATTAGATTAAGAATGTTGATCAGGCATTCTGCATCACAACAAGGCTTTCCTTTTTGTAGCACCTAATCAAATGGTAATATAACATGCACACTTTACAGAGCTAGGTTAAGTACTAGAGGAGTTAAGTACCATTTTCACATTAATATTTTCAACCAAAATAGTTAATACATAATTACCACGAGGCATCCCCCGGAAACTATCAAAAATCAAAATAACAAAAGATTACATTGTCAAGGCACTCCTACACGTAGTCTCAGCCGAATGGACCTCCAAGCTAGGTCCCCTGTCCTCCGCTTAACCTCCTCAATGAAGAACCCCTCCTACGGGTCCTCCGGTCCCACTTGGGCTCTACCTGCAACTCCACCTAAGCAACAAGAACGCAAGGTCAGACCATAGTCTAGCAAGTGGATGTAAGCTACATGATGCATGTATGCAGTAGAGCAATGATAAATCAAACATATAATAGTATACGTGGAAAGATTTATACCCAATTATGGATCACTTGTTCATACAGAACTGTAGCCCAACCACAGGCATAAAATTGTCCGCTTTGGTCAGCCTCCTCAGGCCCCGACCTCACGGTTTTATTCCTCCCCCCTAGCTGAAGGCGCAGGAGAGCTTTTAAATTCCCAATTAATAGTTGGTCAGCCTCCTCAGGCCCCAGCCTCACGGTTTTGTTTCTCCCCCCTAGCTCTAGGCACAGGAGAACATTTAAATTCCCAATTAAAGGTTAGGCTGCAGCTTAACACTTGGGTCATGCCATCATATTAAACCTCACAATATATATATATATATACAGTATTCATATGGGGATTAGACATCATTCTCATTATCATAGGGTGGAAGTACCTCAGTATCCAGTAACCGCACTATCCAACACAGCTTTGCGGGGTATCAGGATTTCAATGTCATTAACCTTGTGCTTCTAAAGGTAAAACACCCTAATCAACCCACATTTCTCACTTGGTTAGTGTAGCTATTGGGGTTTTCTTATTCATGACTAATTTAGCGTCTTCACCTATTTTTAATCTAATCATCCTCTCCTTGCCATCAAAGCGTGAGTTATTCCAAAGTTCCAATGCCGTTTGATGAGGATGTATAGTCCTCTAACCCTCTACTGGCCAAGCATTAGGAAGAGGAACACACGTTCCCATAACACCTCTCCTCTCGAACTTTACATTATAACCCTTGCATAAATTTCAAGGTTTAGGGCCTATTTGGATGTGAGGTAGAGTAAAATAAAGAAGAGTAAACCCACAATCAAAAAAGAATAATATATAATGGAATTATGATGACTTTTTGTTTTTAATTGGTTAATAAGGAATTTTTTTAAATTTTTGTATAAAAAGTAGATGTGTTTTGTAATTTAGTGATTGCTTTTTTGACTTAAAAAAAAGAAAATTTTGAAATTTGAATATTAAACTTTCCTTAACTTACTTTAAGTCATATCCAAAGGCAGTGTTCTATGGTAAAGGTTTAACCCCTTGGTCCATACCCTATTTGCCCTTTTTCCAGCCAGATATGAATTATAATTCTCAGTCAAAAACGGTCGATCAATTCTCAAAAATGGCCGGTCCAATTCCCAAAAACGGTCGATCGTTCCCAAAAACGATCGGCCGTTTTGGCCCAGCACTGTCAGTCAGGAAAATGTTTCAATTCTGTAACTACAGCCGTTTTTTCCCAACGGTCGTCAGTTTTTTTATAGCGGTCGACCGTTGTTTTGTCAGTTAGGTTTCCTTCGTCTCTGATAATGTGACCGATTAAGAACGGTTCCAGCCGTCCTGCGACCGTTTGCAAGGCAGTCGACAGTTCATTAGAACTGTCAACCGTTTAGCTTCAGAAACTCATCGCGAAACTGGGTTTCATTGTTCCCCCTTTCCACACTTTACTCCTATCCTTCCATTCCTTCTCCTAACCACCTATGGTTCTCCATTTAGGTCCAACATTATCAAGAACACCTACAACTAGTGATTCCACCCCCCAAATCCCACATTTAATCATCAACATACCCACCATTAAAATGTCATCATCTTCCCCAAATCACCATTGGGTTTAATCACCTGCAACCACAATATTTACTGCACATATATACAGAATGACACCAATAAACATCCATAGCATCATTATATCACACATGCACTTGCCTTGAATGAAAATGGATGAAACCCTATTCAAGAAACTCTCCAAATTTGGGGATTCCACATATCCAAGCTTCCCACTTCAAAATCGACCAAGGAAATCCTTTCCACAACGCACAAAAAGAGAGGAAATCACCATTACACATGCATGCAAGAACTCCAACCCTCAAAATCGGGTTTCCATGGAATTTTGGGGAGAAAATCTCACCTTGATGGAAGGAAAAATGGTATCCAAAGGTTGAGGAAGATGAGGAAAAAGAGTTTGGAACCTCCAATGAGATGAAAACCGACCTTATTGCCGTCGGTTTGTTAGAGGAGAAGAGAGGAAGAAGAGGGGTTTTTGCCAAAGAAAGAGGAATGGGGATGGCTGGAACGATGGGGGGGAAAGAATAAGAGGAAATGGGCATTTTGAGTTGGGTAGGGTTATATTATTTACCAAAATGCCATCTCCCTTAGAAATTTGCATTTAGCCCTAAAAACCTCCATGTAAACTCATTTTGCATGCTTGTAACTTATGAATTCTATCCTCTTAGTGTGGAACCCAAAACGTTGGGCTACCTATAGACCCACTTCCCTTGGTAACCGCGCCCCAAAACAGAGCTTAATTACACTAATCACGGTAATTAGGGCCATGTTCTCATATCCTTGACTCCTAAAAGGACATTTGGTCCCTCAAATGTCACTCCGGCATTCGACAACCAAACCATACCTCAGCAAAAAGTTGTGGGTACTGTTGTTGAACTTGCTCTTGCAATTCCCAGGTGGCTTCATTAGGGCTATAGTGTTGCCATTGTAGTTTCACCTACTGAATTACCCTGTTCCTCAAAACCTGTTCCCGAGTGTCTATAATCGCAACGGGCTGTTCAACATACATTGCATCTTCTCTAACCCTGAGAACATCATGCAGAATCACATGTGAAGGATCTACCACATACTTCTTGAGCATAGAGATATGGAAAATTGGATGAATTCCAGCAATGTTTTAGCCAACTTCCCTTTTTGTCCAAATCGAAGAGTACCACACATCCGAGATACCTTCAAAAACACATAATCTTCCAATTGGAATTGTAATTCTCTGTGCCCTTGATCTGCATAGCTTTTCTGAGGACTTCTAGCTATCTGTAACGTTCCCTGAATCAACTTCACCATCTCACTTGTATCACTGACCATCGATGGTCTGTAGAAACTTTGTACACCTACTTCTTCCCAACATAACAGGGTCCTACACTTTCGATCGTAGAGTGCTTCATACGACGCTATGCCAATACTCGAATAATAACTGTTGTTGTATGCAAACTCACATAAAGCCAAATGATCATCCCAGTTCTTCTTAAAATCAAGCACACAAGCTCTAAGCATGTCCTCAAGTGTCTGCATAGTGTGCTCTGAGTAACCATCAGTCTGTGGATAATGGGACGTGCTAAAGTTCAATGTAGTGCCCAATGCGGTTTGCAATGCTTTACGAAATTGTGACTGAAACCTACTGTCTCGATCAGACATAATGGAGAGTGGGGCACCATGCAATCTTACAATCTCTGAGATGTATAGTTCTGCAATTTAGTCATCTTCATCTCTGTATGAAAGGGGAGGAAATGGGCTGATTTGGTGAGTCTATCCATAATCACCCATATACCATTGTGATATCTATTAGCAAAGGGTAGACCAATAACAAAGTCCACAGTGATGTGATCCCCTTTCCATTCCGGGATATCCAAAGGCATTAGAAGACCTGGGGGTTTCCGGTGTTCAACCTTGATTTGCTAGCAAGTGGGACATTTGGAAGCGAACTCTGCAATTTCCTTTTTCATATTATTCCACCAATAGTGCCCTTTCAGACTGTGGTATATCTTAGTGCTGCAGGATGAATGGTGTACCGAGAGTGATGTGCCTCTGTTAAAATCTCCCTCTTCAAATCAGGTATGTTGGGTACACACAACCGGTCTCTGCAGCATAGAACGTCTGTGATTAATCTGAAATTTGGTCTCCTGTCTAGTGTGTCTCTAATCTCAACTAATTCAGGGTCTTCCATCTGCCTTTGCTTAATCTGAGAAATTAACTCTGGTTCCCATGACATCATGTTAGCTAACAACACTCCATCTCTAATTGGCTGAAAGTAAGTATCCAAATTTCTAAAAACACTTCATCAAATGCCATTCTACCATCAAATACCCATTATAAGCGGATTTCCTGCTCAAGGCATCGGCAATTGCGTTGGCTTTGCCTGGATGGTACTTAAGGTCAAAATCATAATCCTTGATATACTCCATCCATCTCGCTGTCTCATGTTCATTTCCTTCTAAGAGAACAAATACTGAAGACTCTTATAGTCTGAGTGAACTTCGAATCGGGCACCGTAGAGCTAATGCCTCCATACCTTCATTGCAAACACAATGCAGCCAACTCAAGGTCATGGTAGCATATCTCTTCTCGTGGTCCTTCAACTACGAGAACCATAAGCTATTATTTTCCCATTTTGCATCAAAACACATCCTCACCCAACTCCCGAAGCATCTGCAAAAACTACGAATCCCTCACATCCAACAGGTAAGGTCAAAAACAGGTGCAGAAGTTAACTTGTGCTTCAACTCTTGGAAACTTGCTTCACACTTTTCATCCCATAAGAAAGGAGTGTTCTTCCGGCTTAATTTAGTCAACGGAGTTGCAATTGTGGAGAAGCCTTCTACAAACCGTCGGTAATAACCAGTAAGTCCAAGAAAACTACGAACTTTCGTCACTGTCTTTAGTTTATCCCAATTCAACACTGCTTCCACCTTTACTGGGTCCACTGACAACCCTTCTTTAGAAATGATGTGACCCAAGAATGTTACTTGCTTTAACCAGAATTCACACTTGCTTAACTTAGCATACTATCACAACCCGAGCCCAGAAATCGGGGGTTAGAGAAAAGCCAAACTAGTGACACACGTACTCCCGTGCACGTGCATCCAAACCCAGTCCAGATACACATACACAAGGGATCTAACACATGCGAAACAAACGTACGCGGAAGCTGTAGATATCGTAGCAAGCAAAATAACAAAGAACGAGCGGAAACCAAATGCGTAATCGAAAAAGATGTATAAAATATACACAGATAAAACCAAATACAAGTATGAGTATACGACAAAATACTGATATACAGATAATACAGAGTAACAAAGTCCCCAAGTACACAATACAAAATCTCCCAAAAACCAAAGCAATAAACCACTGATGATATGCAGGTACGCACTCGGCAGAAGTGATCACGGCCACTCTGCCAGGCCGGAGGGTGTCTCTACGCTCTGCCCTACAGCCTCCTCGACCGCCGGGGAGCTGGGCAAGGGATCTGTAACACTCCGATCCCCTTTGAGTCGAATTAGTGGCTCATTAGTATGCTTTTCTGTTGATTAATCCTTTTGGATTTGGTTTCGGGTCTTGGATAGGTAGTTGAGTAACCTTTGACCTGGGATAGGTAGTTCTAAGCCCTTTTCCGTAATTTTGTTTTTGCTTTGAGTGTATCATATTTGTATCATCTTGGTGTCAGCACGTGTATTTTGTTGAACTCGTTGTTTTCCATAACTGCCTCAGACCCATTTGGAGTCAATTGGAGAAGTTAGACCTTGTGTGACTTAAACTGTAAATAGCTAAAACTCATTGGCTGTTGATTTAAACTCCTAAAACTATATATATATGAGTCATCCTCCAGATGTCTCTCCCCTGCTCATTTCATTTGCTTAGACGTTGCATGCAAACTCCAGAAGCTACACGTCCATAGTCTCTTCTCTTCACTTCTCTCCTCTCTCTCTTAGTTGTCGCTGGATTATACTAAGTTCGATTTGGGTTCCTTATTTCTCATCTCTGTCTATGGTTTGAGGTAAGTGGGTTCTCCAACTCTTCTTCTCCAATTGGATCTCCCATCTCTCTCTCTCTGCATGCTCATGGATTGTGTTTTGCTTTGCTTTGCTTGGGTTTTAGTTGATTTGGAGCTTGATCTCAGTGGATTTGGCTAAGCTTTGAGGCAAGTATAAGTACAGGATTGTATAACACATATGGGTATTTTGTTTGACTATTTGATTTCATCTATTACATCCTATGCATGTCTGTTGTGTTTTACAGCCAAATTCTGTGATTTTGAAACCTCTGGAACTTGTTTTGCTAAGTTTCTGTATCAAATTTCAGTTTCTGTACTCACTTCAGTTTCATGTTTTGTATTGTATGGCTAAGCCGTAACTTGGTACGGCTCATATTCCAGAGACTTGAATTTTTGTATTTTGTTCTACGGCTAGGCTACGGCTGAACCGTACATTGTTCTACAGCTGAGTCGTAAGCTAACCGTGACCCAACCGTGAATTATCCCCCTGATCAGTCGAAACTTTTTGATTTCAGTACTCTTACGGTGAAGCTACGGCTAAGCCGTGGATTGGTCTACGGCTAAGCCGTGGACTCCACCGTAGCTCAGCCGTGAAATGTATCAGATCAGAGGTGGAAGATGACCAGTTTAGCTGTGTATTGAAGGGAACCACGGTTAAGCCGTAGTGCAAGTTACGGCTAGGCCGTAAAATGTATACGGCTAAGCCGTAGGTCACCCACGGCTAAACCGTAAGACCTGGAAAATCTGAAATAAAACTTAGGATAATGGTGTGACTTTGTAGGGCTAAAATACAGGTTAACCACCCATATAAACCTGCCCAATGGACTCTTTGGACCGCATGAATAGTCTGTTAGGCTGTAACTTATTCATGTGAGCGTTGATTTACTGTTAAGCACCTCCCCATGGGTGTTGGTTTAAGGGACTTCGGTGCACATTAGGATTTCATTGCAACACTTTGATGACAACGGTGCATCGAATAACTTAAAATTACACCAACATGCACGGTTAGTGACAGTGAACAACTAGATTAGGGTTGGCTTATAATTAACCTTGATTCCATATTAATCTGAGATGCATTGCATATTACTTACAGTTTTGCCCTCTATTCTGCTAATCTATGTGTATGCATTACGAGGTCATTTTGCTTTCGTCCTGTATATCTGTCCTATTCTTCGTTCCACACTGCGCTTTGATCCATGCTGTGCTTTGACTTAATCTATGCTATGATCTGTATTTCTGCTATGCTCTGTATATCTCTGGCTTTGTATATCTCTGATTCACTGGGTATTCCCGGGTGGCTCTGCCCAGAGATTAATACGTGAGGATAAGATCCGGTCTTTGCCATAGGTGAGTCCAAAGCGGATAATCTCCCTTCTTTTGGATTTGATTTGATTGGTATTAGTCTGGCTCTACTCAGCCTCAGCCCTAGGATGCCCGACGGGGTTACCTCTGGTTTAGATCTCTATATCACTGCAGTGTCGCTTTGTCTTGGGACCCCGGAACCTAGGAAACCGAGACCCACTTGCACCCTTGGCCCGGTCAGTGGTGTTCTCATCTGCTCTGCTCTACTCTCTATTGGAGAGAATATGGTTAACGCAGTAGCCACCTAGTTCAGTATTTCTATGCTTTGATTCACTTATCATGCTTTACTTCTATGCACGACTTGCTTAACATACTAATATGAAACTCTGTAATTAATATTCTGTCCTTATTCAATTTGATACTATGAGTGTTTCGTCCCTGTTACATATATTTGCTGGATCGGTGTATTCACTGGGTTGTCTGTGGTGTTGCAGGCACAGATCACTTGCCCAGCTCCCCGGCGGTCGAGGAGGCTGCAGGGCAGAACCTAGAGGCACCCTCCGGGTTGGCAGAGTGGGCCTGATCACCTCTGCCGAGTGCGTACATGCATATCATCAGTGGCCTAGTTGTTTTGGTTTTGAGATTTTGTATTTTGCACTTCGGACTTTGTACTCTGTATCATTTCGTATATCGCTATTTTGGTGTGTACTCCGATTTGTATCTGGTTTTAGAGTTTATATATATATCGTTGTCTTTTCCGTTCCGCATTTGTTTTGGCTTCCGCTATTTCTTTGTTGCTTGCTATGATATCTACAGCTTCCGCGTTCGTTTGTTTCGCACGTGTTAGATCCCTTGTGTGTGTGCATCTGGATTGGGTTTGGATGCACGTGCACGGGAGTACGTGTGTCACAGGTTTGGCTTTTCGCTAACCCCCGATCTCTGGGCTCGGGTTGTGACAGGATCTGTGCCTGCAACACCACAGACAACACAATGAATACAACGATCCAGCAAATATAAGTAACAGGGACGTAACACTCATAGTATCAAATTGAATGCAATGACAAAAGATTAAATACAGAGTTTCGTATTAGTATGCTAAGCAAATCGTGCATAGAAATAAAACATGATAATTGAATCAAAGTATAGAAATACTGAACTAGGTGGCTATTACGTTAACCATATTCTCTTACATAGAGAGCGGAGCAGAGCAGAGAGATGAGAACACCACTGACCTGGCCAAGGTACAAGTGGGTCTCGATTTCCTGGGTTCCGGGGTCCCAAGACAAAGCGACACTGCAGTAATACAGAGATACAGAGAACCAAGCCAAAGGTAACCCCGTCGGGTATCCTAGGGCGGAGGCTGAGTAGAACCAAACTGATACCAATCGAATCAAATCTAAAGAGAAGGGAGATTATCCGCTTTGGACTCACCAACGGCAAGGGCTGAATCTTATCCTCACGTATTAATTTCTAGGCAGAGCCACCAGGGAATACCCATAGAATCAGAGATTTACAGAGCAGAGCATAGATAGAATAGGTCAAAGCATAGCGTAGATCAAAGCATAGTACAGACCGAAGAATAAAACAAATATACAGAGCGAAAGCAAATATGATCTCGTAATGCATAAATATAGATTAGCAGAACAGAGGGCAAAATTGTAAGCAATATGTAATGCGTCTCAGATTAACACGGAATCTATGTTACTTACAACCCAATTCTAATCTAGTTGTTCACTGTCACTAACCGTGCATGATGGTGTAGTTTTAAGTTATTCAATGCACCATTGCCATCAAAGCGTTGCACTGTAATTATCACGTGCACTGAAATCCCTTAAACCAACACCCATGGGGAGGTGCTTAGCAGTAAATCAACGCTCACATGAATAAGTTACGGCCTAACAGACTATTCATGCGGTCCAAAGAATCCACTGGGCTAGTTTACATGGTTAGTTAACCTGTATATAAGCCCTACAAAGTCACACCATTAGCCTAAGTTTAATTTCAGGAATTTCAGGTCTTACGGCTTACCCGTGGGTGACCTACGGTTTAGCCGCAGACAGCTTACGGACTAGCCGTAACATGCATTACGGCTTAACCGTGGTTCCCTTCAGATCACGGCTAAACTGGTCATCTTCCACCTCTGATCTGATACCTTTTACGGCTGAGCTACGGTTGAGGATACGGCTTAGTCGTAGACCAATCTATGGCTTAGCCGTAGCTTCACCGTAGGAGTACTGAAGTCAGAAAGTTTCGACTGATCAGAGTGTTAATTCACGGCTAGGTCACGGCTAGCTTACGGCTCAGCCGTAGAGCAATGTACGGCTTAGCCGTATCCTAGCCGTAGAACAAAATTCAAAAATCACGTTTCTGGGGTTTGAGCCATACAAAGTTACGGCTTTGCCATAGAATACAGAGACAAAATCGAGATGGTTACAGAAATGGGAATCTCATGTGCAAATTGAGCAAAACAGGCTCCAAAGAATCCAAAGTAATAGAAATAGGCTGTAAATCATACGAAACATAAAAGAACAAGAGAATCCCTGAAATCAAACAAATACCCATATGTGTTATACACTCCTGTACTTATACTTGCCTCAAAGCTTTGGCAATCCACTGAAGTCAAGCTCAAATCCAAGCTACAATCCGCAGAAACCAAAGGAACAACACATGCATGAGATGCATGAGATATAGAGCTTGGAGGAGAAATCCAAATTGGAGGGAAGAATTCAAAACCCACTTACCTCAAAGCATAGACAGAGAGAAGAGAGAGAAAATCCAATCGAAAATTCAACACCAACTAAGTGAAGAGAAGAGAAGTGAAGAGGAGGGAGAGTGTACGTGGAGCTCTCTGGAGTTATCGCATGCAACATCTACGGCAACGAGCAGGAATGAAGACATCTGGAAGATGACTCATATATATAGGTTTTGGAGTTTAAAACAAAGTCCAATGAGTTTAAGCTATTTACAATTCAAATCACACTAGGGTCCAACTCCTCCAATTGACTTCGAATGAGTTTGAGATAGTTACGGAAAATAACGAGCTCAACAAAATACACGTGATGACACCAAGATGATGCGAATATGATGCACTCAAAGCAAATGCAAAAATTACGAAAAATGGTTTAGAACTACCTATCACAGGTCAAAGGCTACTCAACTACCTATCCATAATCCGAAACCAAGCCCACAAGAAATAAACAACGCAAAAACACACTAATGAGCCACTAAACCGGCTCAGAGGGGAGCGGAGTATTACACATACAACTTGTGTTCCCTTAGAAGCTGAAGTGAAGTCCTGAGCATTAGTTATAATTTGTAATGTTTTTCATGTATGTGCATGCATATATTGGAAAAAGTTTGATTGTTATTAATTAACTTGCCTTTCTTGGCAGGCATGGTCTATTTTTGGCTTTTTGGACTTAACATGACGAATTTTTGGCATATATCGGTCCCGGGAAATATATTTTTATAAGAATAATCAAATGAGTTAAAGTTGCCAAAATTGACCAGGGGTGACCTATGGACTCCCTCGGGGGCTTTTGTGTGTGTGTGTGTGTGTGTGTTGGGGGGGGGGGGGGGGGGGGGGGGTCGGTCCCACCTGCTATTTTTGGAGCAGCAAAGCAACTTCTCCGATTGAAGTCCAAATCGCATTAAACCATATGTCAAAATGATTAGTACGATGAGAGGAATCCAACGGTACCCCTTGTGCGAAATTTTGGGATAGTTTGTAACAGGGCCCGCCTAAGGGCCATCACGAGTAGCAAAACGGAGGTGGAGCCATAACTTCCAATCTGGATGTCAGATCTCCGTGGAATCTTCACCGTTGATCTCAGCAAAGTAAGGAGGACCCAACCATACCAATTTTACGAAATCCAAGCAAGTTGGTTCCAGGCGATCATTTTGACTCAAATTTGACAAGTGACCAAATAGGGCTCACATGATGGACCACATTCGGGAAATTTGGGATGAACTTGACAACTCAAGAGTCTTGCATTTTAGAATTAGGCATTCCATGTAGAATTAGGTCATGGTTTCGTTTAATTAGAAAGAAAAATAGAATTAGAAAATGAACTTTTGAAATTCAAGATGCATGGGACCTGCATTGTTTGAAATTCAATGAAAGAGCATCCAATGATGGGACCCACTTTAAGATTGATTGAGAACACATGTGGAACATCCAAAGTAGGGCCCAACAAAGTTGCAAAAGTAGAAAAATCAAGTACGGAAAGTCTTATAGAACAAGGAGTCCTAATGCAAGGAAACTTTCTAATTTCTTATTCTCTTTCTCATTAAGTAATCTTTTCTCTATAAAAATTTCCTCCACTCTCCTCTTCTTCATCCTCTTCCAAGTTGCAAGCCCATGAAGCCAAGTAAGCAAAGGGTTCTCAACAAGAGATTCTTCTTCTTCATTTCAAGTCCTTTTTTTCTTCTACTTAAACTTCTTCTTCTCCTCTTTGGTAAGTAGCCCAAGGTAAGTTCTCTCTCTTTCTTTCTTCTATTCTCTCATTACTTTCATTCTCTTTCTCCCTCCACACTCTGCAAGCCCAACCAAGTAGGCTGGGCTGTTGTTGCTTTCTTCTTCTTCTCTTTCTTTTCTTCTTTTCTCTTCATTCTCTTCTTCCTTCTACTCCATACGTTCCAGCCAAGTAGGCTGGACGTCCATTCACATACCACATGCCCAAGCCAAGTAGGCTGGGTTGGGTTCCCTTTCCTTTCCTCTATTCATTCTTCCTTCCTCTTTTCATACACATCACACGTCCACAACCTCTCATTCTTTCTCATCTTTCAATTCTGATTTTGTAGTTCTGATCTCTTAGTTTTTCTGCACTTTTACTATCAGTTTTTCATCTTGCATTCATTCATAAGAATCACAACAGAGATATTGGGAGGATATCTTTGATGCAATTGCTAATGCTAGGCACCTGATTTACATCTCTGGATGGTCTATTCATACTGAGATCACCTTGATAAGGGACCCAATAAGGCAAAAACGTGGAGTAGTAGATGAGACTCCTGGAAAACTTCTTAAGAGGAAGACGAATGAAGGTATTAGAGTTCTCATCCTTGTTTGGGAAGACTTATCCTCTCGGACTCCATTCATGGAAGGATTTATGGCCACCCATGATATAGAAACTGTAAACTACTTTAAAAACACAGATGTGCACTGTATTTTGTGTCCCCGCGATGACTCTGAGATGGACTTAATTCCGCCCACGATGAGTGCTGCCATCTTCAATGAAATCAAAAGACTCTGGCAGTGGACAGTGAGATGAGGATTGTGAGCTTTGTTGGGGGGCTTAATCCTACTCAAGGGAGGTATGACACACAGTCTCACTCTCTTTTTAGGACCTTGGACATTGGTGCCCCCCACCATAATGATTTCTAACAGCCTAGTTTCTCTATTTCTTCAGTAGAAAAGGGAGGCCCTAGACAACCATGGCATGATATTCAGTGCCAGCTAAAAGGACCTATTGCCTGGGACGTGTTGTCCAATTTTAAGCAAAGATGGAAGAAACAAGGTGGTCAGGAGCAGCCGCTTCTCGATCATGTTAACATCAGCATGCTCCCTTCTTTGTTACATTTCCAGATGACAGAGAAGCATGGAAAAAATTATTTTTTATTAAATAATAAAAAAATTATCTATTTTTTAACATTATTAAATAATAAAAAACTTAGATAATTATTTATTAAATAAATATCTAAGTTTTTTACATTATTAAATAATAAAAAATATTTATTTTTTCATAAAAACTTAGAAAAATAATATTTTTAATTCACTAAATGATAAAATTTATTAATTTCTGAATTTATTTTTTATTTTTAAATTTAATATTTTAAATCACATCATTTTAAATATTCAAGTTACACTTTAAAAGAAAAGAAAAAGTAGATAAAGGTGGCTTTGTGGCTTTATCATATCATCCACTAAGGCATAATAGTTTCTCCTACCAAACAAAAGTGCGTAATAATTTCTTAAGAAAGGAAGGATCATGTCGACTTAAAATATTTTGAAGTCCGTGGACTAAAAAAGAAAGTATTAGGTATGTGCCATTTCTAGGGTTATAGTTTTTTTATTAACAAAACTAGGTTAAATTAACAAACGGGCCCTAAGGGCCATTTCAAGAGTGAAGTAGAGTTAAATTAGGTATGTGCCATTTCTAGGGTTATAGTTTTTTATTTTTTAGTGGAATGAAAAAGTATTTTTTTACTTTTTTTTGAAAAAGTGAATTTTTTTTGTTTTTTAGTGAAAATAAAAAGTAACTTTGTGTGACTTTTTTGGTAAAAAAATAGGGGTATTTTTTATTTTTTTTATTAAAATGACTTTTTGACTTATTGACTTTAATCTACTCTAATTAACTTTACATCACAAACAAATACACCTTAAGAAATAATAATTTCTTTTACCAGACAAATTAAATGTGTAATAATTGCACAAGATAAGAAAGGATCACGTGGACTTAAAACATTTTAAAGTCCGCGGAAGAAAAGAGAAACCACCAAGGCATAATAATTTCTACAACCGAATAAAAGGAGTAATGGCTACTTAAGACAGTTACGAATCAGGTGGACTTCAAAATGTTTGAAGTCCGCGGACTCCAAACATTTTGAAGTCCGCGGACTCAATCCAGTGTTAAGTCCGCTCTCTCGTCTCTAAGGAGCGCTTGAATGCTTGGGACTTGGGAGACGGGCAGAGTGTATTCTAGTTTCTAGGTTATCTTGTTTCCCTCACTTGAAAACTCTCTGCTGTTAGTTTTATTTTAAAATATGAGTGTGTCCTTAAAGCAGCAGCATTGAAGATTAAGGAGTGGATCTCTATTGTAAGTAGTTCAGTTTTTATGTAACTATGATATGAAGAGTTTTGCTTATTATTAGCTATTTTTGTATATAATATTGTTTGTCTAAGTTATTGTGGTTTCTGTCGCTTTGGTCTCCTCGGTCTGATTTTGGGATCAGAGATAGTTTACCACGTCTCTAGATCTATATTGTTAAGAACATTCTAATTTTATATATAATTTTTATTGCAAGCAAAGCAGATAGCGGTCCACTAACCACTTTTTTTTCGTGAACATTTAAGGAAGAGAGAAAATGGCATTGCCAAGGTTTCTGGTGCTCAAGGCAGAGTACAACGACAAATACTTGCGCTACATAGATGAAGATGTGCAAATGCACGGGTTTCTCCGATTCTTCGGAGAGGAGGTTGTGAGCCCGTACGCAAAGTACGAAGTAGAGATGGCGAAGAGTGAGAAGGGACTAATGCACATAAGATGCTGTTACAACAATACATACTTGGTAAGGCAGTCGCAAAACCACTGGTGGATTGTTGCAGGGGCTGAAGAACCAGAGGAAGACCAATCCAGATGGTCATGTACATTGTTCGACCCCATCTACGTAGATGGTGATGCTACAACTGTCCGATTTCGCCACGTCCAGCTTGGACACTATGCATGTTTATGGAGGGCTGCCCCTCCCTTTGAGTCCTGCTTATTTGCAGGATCAGCAGACGTTGACAAGGATCGGTGTGATGTTTGCACAATCATCGATTGGGAATCACTGTTGATACTGCCCAAACATGTTGCGTTCAAGGGCGATAATGGCAAGTACCTCAGGTCCTGCTCGATCGAGGGACACCCATATCAACAGTTCGCTTCCAGTGACATTGGAGATCCAACGGTGGGAAATGTCACGCCCCCAAAACTGGGCCGGATCCAAACCCGGTTTCAGGAGTGCAAGAATTGGGGCCAATTAAAATTTTTCTAAACATAAGCAGCACGGGCCCCAATTCCGGGTGGATCGAAGTCCTTCGTGAGGCTATGCTTGGTGATTAAGCAATCATAATCACACGCGGAACTAAAATCCATGCTCATCGCAGACGGATATTACATCACAATAAGATAATCAATCTCATTAATAATAAGACCAGAGTCAAGTGCTTCGAAGCATCACAATTAGAGTTAAAATTTCAAAATAACCAAATTTAAATTAATAAACTAATAGCCCAGACATGGCCTTATTACATAATCTAAAGTTTCCGAACTCAACACTGCATTAGGACACCTCAGATGATGTCATCTGTGCTCCACTCAATAATTCCGCCATCTAGCGGAATTTCCTGCGTCGCCTGATCCTCCGGTTCGGCACCGGCAACGGAACCTAGACACCCAAAAGTAGTGGGTCAGATTGACATAATCTGGCAAGAGGGTAAGCTACAACAATGGATTAATCCACTGAATTAAATGATATATTCATTATGAACTAAAATAAATCAAAGACAAAATCCAATGGTATGAATGCACAGAAACCGGTATCCCCCCAGATAAATATGCAAAAATGGGTAATCCCGCAGACAAATAACAGAAATGGGTAATTCCGCAGATAATAACAGAAACGGGTAATCCCGCAGATAATAACAGAAGGCACAGCTGTATACTATTATCCACAGTATACGCTGACCCGATGGCGTACGTCCACCTCCGAACTGCAGTCGGTCAGATACATATATACAAATATACTTATTTACCAATACATACGTGTATCGATGCAGAATGAACCATGATATGCAACCCTCAATCCCAACATTCAATTCAATACCATTTTTAGTATTTAGAGTACTTAAATTTAAAAGTGTATTATGAACGTGTGTCAATTCAAATTATTGAGGGTAAGCGCTAATCCACCAACGGTCAAGTTAGATAAATATGCACATGAGAACTAACTCTCTATCACAATGGAAATATGAGTCCATGATGCTGATATACTACTTTTGGTGCCTATCATGTGGTGCATCCCGAACCTCACATTCCCATTCTGCATTTAGTCTAATTCTCATGTGAACATTCAACTAACATTCCTAAAAGACATAATTCATCTAATCCAATTATATATAATTAGTGTGTTTTACAAATTAGGTAAAAGATGTTCAATTTCTGAATCCAAAGTTAAATCAAGTTACGATCAAAAGGGGAAAGAAAATAATTAATTCCTTAATATCATTGTTGTGTACAAATACACATTATCATTTTATACAAAACAGAAGGTACAAATTTCGGATCCTAATTTGAAATCTAACTCAATTAAGATTCCAATTTAAAATTATAAATACATTCTATTTACGGTTTAATCGCTATTAAATACATTTTCAGTTTATTTCAATCAACCTAAGTGAACACTAATCAAAATTTCATAATTCTCAATTAAGTTTATAAATAATCCAAGATACGTTTCTAATAACATCAAATTAAAATTAATTTAATAAAACCTAATCTCCATTAAAATAGTAAACCATTAATCAAAATATAACCTTTTAATTCTTTATAAGAAGCAATATTGTGTATAAAAATATATATATATTAATAATATATATATATATTTTTAAAGAAAATGGGCTAATGAGCCCAGACCCGCACCCGGGCCCAGGCCAGCCAGGCCGGGCCCAGCCAGCCAGGCAGGCCCAACCCGCCTGGCCTGCTGCCAGGCGGCAGATGCTGCCCAGCAGCAACTGCTGCCAGGCTGTGATGCTGCCAGGCGGCAGCGGCTGCGCCGCATGTTTTTTTTTTAATTTTTTTATTTTTAAACAACATCAATCTCTCTTATAATTTTTGGAAGAAAATCAAATCACACTATTACCCTCTAAAGGGCATTAACCCAACAAGAAGAAGTCATGCACAAAGTGTGTAAATCAACAAGCAACAAAAACATATTGCAAGAACCAAAAATCATTGTTTTAGTTATCCACTTGCCTGGATCTTGAAGCCAAAGTAGATCTAAAGATCAAAGCTTGGAAGAGCCCACCTTGGTTTCCCCCTTAGAGAGCCTCTAGGGTTTTGGTTGAAGAAGAAAAGAAGAGGGTTGGAGAATGGGGGAAAACCCTAAGAGTATAGTTTATATAAAAGAGGGGGTTTTTCTAAATTACAAAGAAGGGCCTCCTGCTTTCTAGTGGGTTTTAAGAAATTTCAAAAAGAGTCTCTGGCCCAAAAAGGGTCCATTAACTCAGGCCCCACTTGTGTTAAATCAATCTATCTGACCCTCTTAACCCAACTCAAACCTGACAAACGGTGTGGCCCAATATAAAAAAATTCGGGATATGACATCTCACCCCCCTTAAAGGACATTTGGTCCTCCAAATGACTAACATGCCTCTGGAAGAAGGTGTGGATACTGACGCTGCACTTCGTCTCTAAGCTCCCATGTTGCTTCCTGTCACGACCCGAGCCCAGATTTCGGGGGTTAGCGAAAAGCTAAACCAGTGACACACGTATTCCCGTGCACGTGAATCCAAACCCAGTCCAGATGCACGCACACAAGGGATCTAACACGTGCGAACTAAGCGTACGCGGAAGCTGTACATATCATAGCAAGCAACGAAGGAAAATAGCGGAAGCCAAAACAAATGCGAAACCGAAAAGACAAGATAATTACAACTGGAAAACCAAATACAAGTCTGAGTACACGACAAAATAAAGATGTACAAATACACAGAGTACAAAGTCCAAAGTACCAAAGTGCCAAAATACCAAATCTCAAAAAACAAAACTCAAAACAAAAGGCCACTGATATGCATGCACGCACTCGGCAGAGGTGATCAGGCCCACTCTGCCAGACCGGAGGGTGCCTCTACACTCGGCCCTGCAGCCTCCTCGACCGCCGGGGAGCTGGGCAAGGGATTTGTGCCTGCAACACCACAGACAACACAAATGAATACAACGATCCAGCAAATACAAGTAACAAGGATGAAACACTCATAGTATCAAAGTGAATAAAATAATGACAGAAGATTAAATGCAGAGTTTCATCTTAGTATGCTAAGCAAATCGTGCATAGAATTAAAGCATGATAAGGGAATCAAAGTATAGAAATACTGAACTAAGTGGCTACTACGTTAACCATGTTCTCTCCAATAGAGAGCAGAGCAAAGCAGAGCAGAGGAGAACACCACTGACCGGGCCAGGGTACAAGTGGGTCTCAGTTTCCTGGGTTCCGGGGTCCCAAGACAAAGCAACACTGCAGTTATACAGAGATACAGAGATCTAAGCCAAAGGTAACCCCGTCGGGCATCCTAGGGCTGAGGCTGAGTAGAGCCAGACTAATACCAATCAAATCAAATCCATAGAAAGGGAGATTATCCGCTTTGGACTCACCGATGACAAAGACCGGATCTTATCCTCACGTATTAACCTCTGGGCAGAGCCATCAGGGAATACCCAAAATCAGAGATAGACAAAGCCAACAAAGCGTATATATTAAGTCAAAGCACAGCATAGATCAAAGCTTAGTGCAAAACGAATAATAAAAACAAATATACAGAATGAAAGCAAAATGACTGCGGAATGCATATACATAGATTGGCAGAACAGAGGGCAAATCTGTAAACAATATGCAATGCATCTCAGATTAATACGGAGTCAAGGGTCATTACAAGCCAATACTAATCTAGTTGTTCACTGTCACTAACCGTGCATGTTGATGTAGTTTTAAGTTATTTAATGCACTGTTGCCATCAAAGTGTTGCAATGAAATCTTTGCGTGCACCGACGTTCCTTAAACCAACACCCATGGGGAGGTGCTTAACAGTGATCAACGCTCACATGAATAAGTCACAGCCTAACAGACTCTTCATGCGATCCAAGGAATCCATTGGGCCGGTTTACATGGGTGGTTAGCATGTATTTGAGCCCTACAAGTCTCACAATTATCCTAAGTTATATTTCAGAAGTTGCCAGGCCTAACGGTTTAGCCATGAGGGACCTATGGGTGAGCCGGAGACATCTTAAGCGCTCGACGTATTATGCACTACAGCTTAACCATGGTTCCGTTCAAAACACAGCTAAACTGGTCATCTTCCACCTCTGATCTGATACCCTTTTCGGCTGGGCTACAGTCAGTATACGGCTTAGCCGTAGACCAATCCACGGCTTAGCCGTAGCAATTCACGGCTTAGCCGTAGCCACACCGTAGGAACACTGTCTCTGGAAAGTTTCGACTGATCAGAGATTTAATCCACGGTTGGGTTACGGTTGGGTCACGGCTAGCTTACGGCTCAACCGTAGGACAAGTTACGGCTTAGCCGTAGCCTAGCCGTAGAACAAAATCGAAATTTCAAGTCTCTGGAATGTGAGCCGTAGAAATTTACGGCTTAGCCGTACAATACAGAACACGAATTCGGGATAGTTACAGAAACTGAAATTTGGCACAGAAACTTAACAAAACAAGCTACAGAGGTTCCAAATTCACAAAAATTGGCTGTAAGACATTCTATACAAAGAATAAGAATGAATCAAAGAAATCAAACAAAACACCCATATGTGTTATCAAAGCTTGTACTTATACTTGCCTCAAATTCCGAAAATCCACTGAATCAAGCTCCAAAGCAACTAAAATTCAAACAAAGCAAAGCAATTGACAAATCCATGAGCATGCACAGAGAGAGGAAGAGATGGGAGATCAAATTTGGAGAAGAAACACAAAGAACCCACTTACCAAAACAAGGACAGAGATGGAGAAGAGAAACAAAACCCAATCAAGATGGGTGCAAGCTCCCAACACCAAACAAGAACGAGAAGAGAATGAAGAGAAGAGAGAGAACGTGGAGCTCCTGAAGATCTTCTTGCATGCAGTCGACTAAGGGAATGAGCAAGAGAGAGAGACACCTGGAGCATGACTCATATTTATAGATTTGGAAGTTTAAAACAAGATCCAATGAGTTTAAGCAATTTACAGTTTAAGTCACACGAAGGTCCAACTTCTCCAATTGACTCCAAATGGGTCTGACACAGTTATGGAATGTAACGAGCTCAACAAAATACACGTGTTGACACCAAGATGATGCAAATATGATGCAAGCAAAGCAAAAGCAAAATTACGAAAAAGGGCTTAGAACTACCTATTCCAGGTCAAAGGTTACTCAACTACCTATCCAAGACCCAAAACCAAGTCCAAAAGAATAAAACAACAGAAAAACACACTAATGAGCCATTAATCCGGCTCAAAGGGGATTGGAGTGTTACATCCTCCCCCACTAGGAATCATTCCGTCCTCGGAATGACTACTTACCTGCGCAAAGAGCTGTGGGTACTGGCGCGCTAGTTGCTCCTCTAGCTCCCATGTAGCCTCATCTGGACCATGATGTTCCCACAACACTTTAACCCATCTGATGGTCCTGGTACGAAGAATCTGCTCTCGTGTGCCAACGATGCGAAGCGGACGCTCAACGTAAGTTGCATTAGGCTGAATCTGAATATCATCGTAGCGAATCACATGGCTCGGATCTGGCACATACTTACGGAGCATCGACACATGGAATACATCGTGAACACTGGAGAACTCAACTGGAAGCGTCAACCGATAGGCTAAATCTCCAACTCGGCTCTTTACTTCAAACGGTCCTACATATCTCGGAGCTAATTTGCCCTTCTGACCAAACCGCACCGTGCCCTTCATCGGAGAAAGTTTAAGGAACACCCAATCTCCGACTTGGAATGCCAAGGGTCTCCTCCGAGTATCCGCATAGCTCTTCTGTCTGGATCGAGCAATCTTCAGATTCTCTATTACCTTCTGCACTTTCTCTGTCGTCTCAGCAATGATTGTCGGACCATGGAAACTTCTTGTTCCAACTTCCTCCCAGCACACTGGAGTCCTGCACTTGCGTCCGTATAGAGCTTCATATGGTGCCATACCAATGCTTTCGTGGAAGCTGTTGTTGTAGGCAAACTCACACAATGCCAGATGCATATCCCATTCCTTCTCAAAGTTCAGCACACTAGCTCTGAGCATATCCTCCAACGTCTGAATGGTACGCTCCGACTGTCCATCAGTCTGGGGGTGGTATGCCGTACTAAAACTCAGCTTCGTGCCCATAGCTTCCTGAAATGCTCTCCAGAATGAAGACACAAAACGACTATCACGATCCGACACAATCGATACTGGGGTGCCATGCAATCTGACTATCTCGTCAACAAACTTCCTGGCCATCTCTGTGAATGTCATCCCTTTCCTGAACGGAAGGAAATGCGCTGACTTGGTCAATCTGTCCACTATTACCCAGATCGCATTGTTCTTTCTACTGGTCGGCGGAAAACCGGAGACGAAATCCATGGTAATGTGCTCCCACTTCCACTGCGGAGTGTGTAATGGATGCAATGATCCTGGAGGTCGCTGATGATCAGCTTTCACCCTCTGACAGGTCAAACATCGAGCTACGAACCCTGCGATCTCCCGCTTCATATTGTTCCACCAAAATCTATCTTTCAAGTTCCGGTACATCTTCGTACTCCCTGGGTGCATCGCATATCGGGCATCGTGCGCATCTGTCATCAACTTATCTTTCAGCTCATCCACAGCGGGAACACACAATCGATTCCTGAAGTACAAAATTCCATCTACCAGGCTGAAATCCGGTCGATCTGCAATCCGATCTCTGAACTTCACCAGAAGGGGGTCCTCAAACTGGCGATCCTTGATCTGCTGAATCACCTCAGGCTGAAATACGACGGTAGTAGCTAATGTCACCAATTCGCCTACCATCCGAACCTCTACGGGCTGATCATGCACAAGCATATAGAATCCTGCCAACACCTGAAGACTGTCTGTCCTCCTGCTGAGTGCATCTGCAACTACATTCCCTTTGCCTGGGTGGTACTTGATCGGAAAGTCGTAGTCCTTGATGAACTCCAACCACCTTCGCTGCCTCATATTCAAGTCATGCTGATCGAACAAATACTGGAGACTGTGATGATCGGAATGAACCTCGAACTTTACACCGTACAAGTAGTGTCGCCACAACTTCAGTGCAAATACAATGGCTGCTAGCTCCAAGTCATGTGTGGCATAGTTCTTCTCATGCTCTTTCAGCTGTCTGGATCCATAGGCAATCACTTTCTGATTCTGCATCAGTACACAGCCTAGTCCAACTCGAGAAGCATCGGAATAAATCACGAATCCCTCACTACCATCCGGGAGAGTCAACACTGGCGCCGTAGTGAGCTTTTCTTTCAACATCTGGAAACTACGCTCACACTTCTCCGTCCACTCATATGGAACCTTCTTCCGAGTCAACTGAGTCAGAGGGGCTGAGATCTTCGAGAAGTCCTGCACGAACCTGCGGTAATATCCCGCCAAACCCAGAAAACTCCGAATCTCTGTCACTGATCTAGGACGGGGCCAATGGACTACTGCCTCAATCTTAGCCGGATCCACCATCAATCCATCTCTAGAAATCTTATGACCCAGAAATGTAACTTGCTCGAGCCAAAACTCACACTGGGACAACTTTGCATACAACTTGTGATCCTTAAGCAGCTGCAATGCTTTCCGCAGATGATCTGTATGTTCTTCAGCAGTCTTCGAATAGACCAATATGTCATCTATGAAAACCACAACGAACTGGTCCAAGAAGGAAGCAAACACCCTATTCATCAATGCCATAAAAGCTGCGGGTGCGTTCGTCAAACCAAATGGCATGACAAGGAACTCGTAGTGTCCATACCGAGTCCTGAAAGCTGTCTTAGGAACATCCTCATCCTTCACCCGAAGCTGGTGATATCCTGACCTCAAGTCAATCTTCGAGAAGTAAGCTGCACCCTGAAGCTGATCGAACAACTCATCGATCCTAGGCAATGGATATTTGTTCTTGATTGTCACTTTGTTCAACTGCCTGTAGTCAATGCACATCCAGAAACTGCCATCCTTCTTCTTAACAAACAATACAGGAGCTCCCCAAGGTGAAACACTTGGGCGTATGAACCCTTTATCCAACAGATCCTGCAACTGTTTCTTCAATTCCAACAACTCCGCAGGTGCCATACGATACGGAGCTCTACTTATAGGTGCTGTACCTGGTATCACGTCAATCGAGAACTCTACCTCTCGAACTGGAGGCAACTCTGGCACATCCTCTGGAAAAACATCCGGAAACTCGCTGACTACTGGGATCTCACTGAGCTGTCGCTGATCTTTCTTTTCTGAAATGAATACAAGAAATCCCTCACATCACCTACGAAGCATCCTGTCCGCTTTACAAGCAGAGATCACACGCCTTAGGCATTTCGTCTGGCTGCCCTCAAATCGGAATCCGCTGCCCAAATCAAAGTAGATAGCCTTGCTGTAGCAATTGATACACGCATGATATCTCGCAAGCCAGTCCATACCAAGAATCACATCAAAATCCAGTGTCGTGAGCAACACGAGGTCTACCGGGAGCTGATGACCAGCTATCCGCACCTCACACTGAGGGTAGAAAACACTGCACTCCACCCGTTTACCAACCGGGATACTAGTAACAAGTATGGAAGTGGTGTGGGTCGCTGTCGAAGCTGCACAGCAAAATGGGGTGCTACGTACGAACGCGTAGACCCGGAGTCAAATAAGGCTAAAGCTTCAGCATCAGAAATTAAAATTTTACCTTCCACGACAGTAGCTTCCTCCGCGCCCTCATGCGTAGCAGCATAGGCTCGTGCTGTCTGGCGGTTCTGCTTCTGGGCTTGGCGAGTTGGCTGAGATCTGCCCTGCGCTGTAGGTCCTGCCGATCTCGTCTGTGGAGAGGACTGAAACTTTGGGCATTGGGCCCGCTTGTGATCCGTAGAGCCACAACCGAAACAGGCTCCACTCTTCCTCCAACATCTGTCTGTTGGGTGATCCTTCCCACAGTGACCACAAATCACCTGAGTACTACTCGAACTACCCTGTTTACCCTTGAACTTCTTCTGGAACTGACTTCTGCCACTAGAACCTGCTGCCCTCTTAGCCTCTGTTCGCTCCTCCTCAAATATGGCCTCTGCATCATAGGCCCTGTCAATAGCGTCATCCAATGTAGCCGGCCACATATATGCAACTACGTGGCGTTTATGCCTCGGGTTCAGGCCGTTGACGAAGCGAATCACCTTCTTCTGCTCAGTGTTTACCGTGTCCTCTGCAAAGTGGGACAGCTCTGTAAACTTGTGTACATAATCTGCAACTGACATCTGTCTCTGCTGAAGGTTGAAGAATTCCACTTCCTTGGCTCGCTGAATATGGAGAGGCATGAACTTCCGGCGGAATTGCTGCTTGAAGGTCTCCCAAACTGTGGCACTGGGCATAGTCTGGAATGAGCTCTTAACACTCCTTCACCATGTCTTGGCTACACTCCGAAGCATAGAGGCTGTGAGAACTACCTTCTGTTTGTTGCTGCACACAATCGTATCAAATAGCTCTTCAGTCTGCTCCAACCATTGCTCAGCCTGCAAAGCATCCTCTATCCCATGGAACTCAGTCGCCCCTCGCTTACGGAACTTGTCGAAAAGAGCATTTGGATCTGATTCCTTGGACTGGAAAATCACTTGCTGATCTATACGAGGTGATGCTGACGCAGCAGCTTGACTTTGCCTATCCACCATGGATGCCATCTGCGCCTGTAATGACTGCATAGACTGCATCATCATCATCAAACGTTCCTCACTACTAATATGTGGGGGTACTGATCCACTATCACCGTTATGGCCCTGTTGATTCTCATCCCGAGATCCTGATCCTGATGCCATCCTGCAAAAGAAAAAGAAACACAACACACAAATATAAAATGCCCTGAGTTAGTCAAATCCCACTTCAACATATGAGACTTCGAGTCAAATAGTTGATAGCGTTATCTCACCACGATCTTAGATGCCTACATGCTTATAACTAGCATGCTTTGATACCATACAATACGTATGTCACGACCCGAGCCCAGATTTCGGGGGTTAGCGAAAAGCTAAACCAGTGACACACGTACTCCCGTGCACGTGAATCCAAACCCAGTCCAGATGCACGCACACAAGGGATCTAACACGTGCGAACTAAGCGTACGCGGAAGCTGTACATATCATAGCAAGCAACGAAGGAAAATAGCGGAAGCCAAAACAAATGCGAAACCGAAAAGACAAGATAATTACAACTGGAAAACCAAATACAAGTCTGAGTACACGACAAAATAAAGATGTACAAATACACAGAGTACAAAGTCCAAAGTACCAAAGTGCCAAAATACCAAATCTCAAAAAACAAAACTCAAAACAAAAGGCCACTGATATGCATGCACGCACTCGGCAGAGGTGATCAGGCCCACTCTGCCAGACCGGAGGGTGCCTCTACACTCGGCCCTGCAGCCTCCTCGACCGCCGGGGAGCTGGGCAAGGGATTTGTGCCTGCAACACCACAGACAACACAAATGAATACAACGATCCAGCAAATACAAGTAACAAGGATGAAACACTCATAGTATCAAAGTGAATAAAATAATGACAGAAGATTAAATGCAGAGTTTCATCTTAGTATGCTAAGCAAATCGTGCATAGAATTAAAGCATGATAAGGGAATCAAAGTATAGAAATACTGAACTAAGTGGCTACTACGTTAACCATGTTCTCTCCAATAGAGAGCAGAGCAAAGCAGAGCAGAGGAGAACACCACTGACCGGGCCAGGGTACAAGTGGGTCTCAGTTTCCTGGGTTCCGGGGTCCCAAGACAAAGCAACACTGCAGTTATACAGAGATACAGAGATCTAAGCCAAAGGTAACCCCGTCGGGCATCCTAGGGCTGAGGCTGAGTAGAGCCAGACTAATACCAATCAAATCAAATCCATAGAAAGGGAGATTATCCGCTTTGGACTCACCGATGACAAAGACCGGATCTTATCCTCACGTATTAACCTCTGGGCAGAGCCATCAGGGAATACCCAAAATCAGAGATAGACAAAGCCAACAAAGCGTATATATTAAGTCAAAGCACAGCATAGATCAAAGCTTAGTGCAAAACGAATAATAAAAACAAATATACAGAATGAAAGCAAAATGACTGCGGAATGCATATACATAGATTGGCAGAACAGAGGGCAAATCTGTAAACAATATGCAATGCATCTCAGATTAATACGGAGTCAAGGGTCATTACAAGCCAATACTAATCTAGTTGTTCACTGTCACTAACCGTGCATGTTGATGTAGTTTTAAGTTATTTAATGCACTGTTGCCATCAAAGTGTTGCAATGAAATCTTTGCGTGCACCGACGTTCCTTAAACCAACACCCATGGGGAGGTGCTTAACAGTGATCAACGCTCACATGAATAAGTCACAGCCTAACAGACTCTTCATGCGATCCAAGGAATCCATTGGGCCTGTTTACATGGGTGGTTAGCATGTATTTGAGCCCTACAAGTCTCACAGTTATCCTAAGTTATATTTCAGAAGTTGCCAGGCCTAACGGTTTAGCCATGAGGGACCTATGGGTGAGCCGGAGACATCTTAAGCGCTCGACGTATTATGCACTACAGCTTAACCATGGTTCCGTTCAAAACACAGCTAAACTGGTCATCTTCCACCTCTGATCTGATACCCTTTTCGGCTGGGCTACAGTCAGTATACAGCTTAGCCGTAGACCAATCCACGGCTTAGCCGTAGCAATTCACGGCTTAGCCGTAGCCACACCGCAGGAACACTGTCTCTGGAAAGTTTCGACTGATCAGAGATTTAATCCACGGTTGGGTTACGGTTGGGTCACGGCTAGCTTACGGCTCAACCGTAGGACAAGTTACGGCTTAGCCGTAGCCTAGCCGTAGAACAAAATCGAAATTTCAAGTCTCTGGAATGTGAGCCGTAGAAATTTACGGCTTAGCCGTACAATACAGAACACGAATTCGGGATAGTTACAGAAACTGAAATTTGGCACAGAAACTTAACAAAACAAGCTACAGAGGTTCCAAATTCACAAAAATTGGCTGTAAGACATTCTATACAAAGAATAAGAATGAATCAAAGAAATCAAACAAAACACCCATATGTGTTATCAAAGCTTGTACTTATACTTGCCTCAAATTCCGAAAATCCACTGAATCAAGCTCCAAAGCAACTAAAATTCAAACAAAGCAAAGCAATTGACAAATCCATGAGCATGCACAGAGAGAGGAAGAGATGGGAGATCAAATTTGGAGAAGAAACACAAAGAACCCACTTACCAAAACAAGGACAGAGATGGAGAAGAGAAACAAAACCCAATCAAAATGGGTGCAAGCTCCCAACACCAAACAAGAACGAGAAGAGAATGAAGAGAAGAGAGAGAACGTGGAGCTCCTGAAGATCTTCTTGCATGCAGTCGACTAAGGGAATGAGCAAGAGAGAGAGACACCTGGAGCATGACTCATATTTATAGATTTGGAAGTTTAAAACAAGATCCAATGAGTTTAAGCAATTTACAGTTTAAGTCACACGAAGGTCCAACTTCTCCAATTGACTCCAAATGGGTCTGACACAGTTATGGAATGTAACGAGCTCAACAAAATACACGTGTTGACACCAAGATGATGCAAATATGATGCAAGCAAAGCAAAAGCAAAATTACGAAAAAGGGCTTAGAACTACCTATTCCAGGTCAAAGGTTACTCAACTACCTATCCAAGACCCAAAACCAAGTCCAAAAGAATAAAACAACAGAAAAACACACTAATGAGCCATTAATCCGGCTCAAAGGGGATTGGAGTGTTACATCCTCCCCCACTAGGAATCATTCCGTCCTCGGAATGACTACTTACCTGCGCAAAGAGCTGTGGGTACTGGCGCGCTAGTTGCTCCTCTAGCTCCCATGTAGCCTCATATGGACCATGATGTTCCCACAACACTTTAACCCATCTGATGGTCCTGGTACGAAGAATCTGCTCTCGTGTGCCAACGATGCGAAGCGGACGCTCAACGTAAGTTGCATTAGGCTGAATCTGAATATCATCGTAGCGAATCACATGGCTCGGATCTGGCACATACTTACGGAGCATCGACACATGGAATACATCGTGAACACTGGAGAACTCAACTGGAAGCGTCAACCGATAGGCTAAATCTCCAACTCGGCTCTTTACTTCAAACGGTCCTACATATCTCGGAGCTAATTTGCCCTTCTGACCAAACCGCACCGTGCCCTTCATCGGAGAAAGTTTAAGGAACACCCAATCTCCGACTTGGAATGCCAAGGGTCTCCTCCGAGTATCCGCATAGCTCTTCTGTCTGGATCGAGCAATCTTCAGATTCTCTATTACCTTCTGCACTTTCTCTGTCGTCTCAGCAATGATTGTCGGACCATGGAAACTTCTTGTTCCAACTTCCTCCCAGCACACTGGAGTCCTGCACTTGCGTCCGTATAGAGCTTCATATGGTGCCATACCAATGCTTTCGTGGAAGCTGTTGTTGTAGGCAAACTCACACAATGCCAGATGCATATCCCATTCCTTCTCAAAGTTCAGCACACTAGCTCTGAGCATATCCTGTAACACTCCGATCCCCTTTGAGCCGGATTAGTGGCTCATTAGTGTGTTTTGTTTTGTTTATTTCTTTTGGACTTGGTTTCGGGCCTTGGATAGGTAGTTGAGTGACCTTTGACCTGGAATAGGCAGTTCTAAGCCCTTTTTCGTAATTTTGCTTTTGCTTTGCTTGCATCATATTTGCATCATCTTGGTGTCAGCACGTGTATTTCGTTGAGCTCGACAATTTTCGTAACTGTGTCAGATCCGTTTGGAGTCAATTGGGAAAGATGGACCTTCATGTGACTTGATTTGTAAATAACCCAGACTCTTTGGACTTTGACTTAAACTTCCAAAACATATATAAACAACTCAGCTCCAGATGTCTCTCATCTCTGCCCATTTGTTTCCACGTTGCATGCAAGAGAAAACTCCAGGGAAGCCTCTCGTTCTCTCTCTCCCTCTCCCTTTCTCTTCACTTCTCTTGATCGATTGTAGATTGGGATCCTTTGTTTGATTGGGTTCTTCCTCTCTCTTCTCCATTCTCTCATCTCTGTATATTGCTTAGGTAAGTGGGTTTTGCATTCTTCATCTTCGATTGGATTCCTTCTCCAAGCTATGTGTGTTTCCCTCATCTCATGCATGTGCTATTGCTTTGATTTGCTTTGATTTTAGTGGATTTGGAGCTTGAGTCAGTGGATTTCAGATTTGAGGCAAGTATAAGTACAGGCTTTGATAACACATATGGGTGTTTTGTTTGATGGCTTTGATTCACTTCTTATTCTTTGTCTAGCATGTTTTACAGCCACATTTTGTGAATTTGGAACCTCTGTAGCTTGTTTGGAGATGTTTCTGTACCAAATTTCAGTTTCTGTAACTATCCCGAATTCGTGTTCTGTATTGTACGGCTAAGCCGTAAGTTTCTACGGCTCACTATCCAGAGACTTGAAATTTCACTTTTGTTCTACGGCTAGGCTACGGCTAAGCCGTAATTTGTCCTACGGCTGAGCCGTAAGCTAGCTGTGACCCAACCGTACCCCAGCCGTGAATTAAATCTCTGATCAGTCGAAACTTTTCTGATATCAGTACTCCTACGGTGAGGCTACGGCTAAGCCGTGGAATGCTACGGCTAAGCCGTGGATTGGTCTACGGCTAAGCCGTATACTGACTGTAGCTCAGCCGAAAAAGGCATCAGATAAGAAGTGAAAGATGATCCGTTTAGCTGTGTTTTGAATGGAACCAAGGTGAAGCCGTAGTGCATAGTACGACAAGCGCGTAAGATGTCTTCGGCTCAACCATAGGTCCCTCATAGCTAAACCGTTAGGCATGGCAATTCTGAAACATAACTTAGGAGGATGGTGAGACCTATAGGGCTCAAATACAGGTTAACCACCCGTGTAAACCGGCCCAATGGATTCTTGGAACGCATGAATAGTCTGTTAGGCTGTGACTTATTCATGTGAGTGTTGTTTCACTGTTAAGCACCTCCCCATGGGTGTTGGTTTAAGGGACGTCGGTGCACGCAAAGATTTCGCAACACTTTGATGGCAACGGTGTATTGACTAACTTAAAACTACATCAACATGCACGGTTAGTGACAGTGAACAACTAGCTTAGGACTGGCTTGTAATGAACCTTGACTCCGTATTAATCTGAGATGCATTGCATATTGTTTATGATTTTGCCCTCTGTTCTGTTAATCTAAGTTTATGCATTCCGTAGTCATTTTTGTTTTCGTCCTGTATCTCTGTTCTATGCTTCGTTCCGCACTATGCTTTGATCTATGCTGTGCTTTGGATTTATATCTATGCTCTGCTGGCTTTGTTTATCTCTGAGTTTGGGTATTCCCTGGTGGCTCTGCCCAGAGGTTAATACGTGAGGATAAGATCCGGTCTTTGTCATCGGTGAGTCCAAAGCGGATAATCTCCCTTTCTATGGATTTGATTTGATTGGTATTAGTCTGGCTCTACTCAGCCTCAGCCCTAGGATGCCCGACGGGGTTACCTCTGGCTTAGATCTCTGTATCTCTGTATCCACTGCAGTGTCGCTTTGTCTTGGGACCCCGGAACCCAGGAACCTGAGACCCACTTGTACCCTGGCCCGGTCAGTGGTGTTCTCCTCTGCTCTGCTTTGCTCTGCTCTCTATTGGAGAGAACTTGGTTAACGTAGTAGCCACTTAGTCAGTATTTCTATGTTTGATTCACATATCATGCTTTACTTCTATGCACGATTTGCTTAGCATACTAAGATGAAATTCTGCAATTACTATTCTGTCCTTATTCTATTTGATACTATGAGTGTTTCACCCCTGTTACTTGTATTTGCTGGATCGTTGTATTCATTTGTGTTGTCTGTGGTGTTGCAGGCACAGATACCTTGCCCAGCTCCCCGGCGGTCGAGGAGGCTGCAGGGGCAAGTGTAGAGGCACCCTCAGGTTTGGCAGAGTGGGCCTGATCATCTCTGCCGAGAGCGTTCATGCATACTTCCAGTGGCTTTTCGAGTTTTTGGTTTTTGAGAGATTGTATTTGGACTTTGGATCTTTGGACTTTGGACTTATCTTCTGTGTATTTTGTATATATTGATTTTGGTGTGTATTTGGTTTTATATCAGTGTAATTGTCTTTGTCATTTCCGTTTTGTAGTTACTTTGGCTTCCGCTATTTATTTTCTTTGTTGCTTGCTATGATATCTACAGCTTCCGCGTTCGTCTGTTTCGCACGTGTTAGATCCCTTGTGTGCGTGCAGCTGGACTGGGTTTGGGTGCACGTGCACGGGAGTACGTGTGTCACTGGTTTGGCTTTTCGCTAACCCCCGATTTCTGGGCTCGGGTCGTGACATACGTATTGTATGGTATCAGAGCATGCTAGTTATAAGCATGTAGGCATCTAAGATCGTGGTGAGATAACGATATCAACTATTTGACTCGAAGTCTCATATGTTGATTTGGGGTTTGACTAACTCAGGGCATTTTATATTTGTGTGTTGTGTTTCTTTTCCTTTTGCAGGATGGCATCAGGATCGGGATCTCGGGATGAGAATCAACAAGGCCACAACGGTGATAGTGGATCAGTACCTCCACACATCAGTAGTGAGGAACGAATGATGATGATGATGCAGTCTATGCAGTCATTACAGGCACAGATGGCATCCATGGTAGATAGGCAGAGTCAGGCTGCCGCAGTTGCATCACCTCGTATAGATCAGCAGGTGATTGTCCAGCCTAAGGAATCAGATCCTAATGCTCTTTTTGACAAGTTCCGTAAGCGAGGGGCGACTGAGTTCCATGGGATAGAGGACGCATTGCAGGCTGAGCAATGGTTGGAGCAGACTGAAGAGCTTTTTGATACGATTGTGTGCAGTAACAAGCAGAAGGTAGTTCTCACAGCCTCTATGCTTCGGAGTGTAGCCAAGACATGGTGGAGGAGCGAACCGAGGCCAAGAGGATGGCAGGTTCCAGTGGCAGAAGTCAGTTTCAGAAAAGGTTCAAGGGTAAGCAGGGCAGTTCGAGCAGTACTCCGTTGGTATGTGGTCACTGTGGGAAGGATCACCCAACAGACCGATGTTGGAGGAAGATTGGGGCTTGTTTCGGGTGTGGCTCTACGGATCACAGAAGGGCCCAATGCCCGAAGTTTCAGTCCTCTCCACAGACGAGACAGGCAGGACCTACAGCGCAGGGCAGATCTCAGCCAGCTCGCCCAGCTCAGAAGCCGAACCGCCAGACAGCCCGAGCCTATGCTGCTACGCATGAGGGCGCGGAGGAGGCCACGGTAGTGGAAGGTAAAATTTTAATTTCTGATGCTGAAGCTTTAGCCTTATTTGACTCAGGGTCTACGCGTTCGTACGTAGCACCCCATTTTGCTGTGCAGCTTCGACAGCGACCCACACCACTTCCATACTTGTTGCTAGTATCCACTCCGGTTGGTAAGCGGGTGGAGTGCAGTGTGTTTTACCCTCAGTGTGATGTGCGGATAGCTGGTCATCAGCTCCCAGTAGACCTCGTGTTGCTCACGACACTGGATTTTGATGTGATCCTTGGTATGGACTGGCTTGCGAGATATCATGCGTGTATCAATTGCTACAGCAAGGCTATCTACTTTGATTTGGGCAGCGGATTCCGATTTGAGGGCAGCCAGATGAAGTGCCCAAGACGTGTGATCTCTGCTTGTAAAGCAGACAGGATGCTTCGTAGGGGATGTGAGGGATTTCTTGCATTCATTTCAGAGAAGAAAGATCAGCGACAGCTCAGTGAGATTCCAATAGTCAGCGAGTTTCCGGATGTTTTCCCGGAGGATGTGCCAGAGTTGCCACCAGTTCGGGAGGTAGAATTTGCTATTGACGTGGTACCAGGTACAGCACCTATCAGTAGAGCTCCATATCGTATGGCACCTGCAGAGTTGTTGGAATTGAAGAAACAGTTGCAGGATCTGTTGGACAAAGGGTTCATACGCCCCAGTGTTTCACCTTGGGGAGCTCCTGTATTGTTTGTCAAGAAGAAGGATGGCAGTTTTCGGATGTGCATTGACTACAGGCAGTTGAACAAAGTAACTATCAAGAACAAATATCCATTGCCTAGGATCGATGAGTTGTTCGATCAGCTTCAGGGTGCAGCTTACTTCTCGAAGATTGACTTGAGGTCAGGATATCACCAGCTCAGGGTGAAGGATGAGGATGTTCCGAAGACGGCTTTCAGGACTCGGTATGGACACTACGAGTTCCTTGTCATGCCATTTGGTTTGACGAACGCACCCGCAGCTTTTATGGCATTGATGAACAGGGTGTTTACTTCCTTCTTGGACCAGTTCGTTGTGGTTTTTATAGATGACATATTGGTCTATTCGAAGACAGCTGAGGAACATACAGACCATCTGAGGAAAGCATTGCAGCTGCTTAGAGATCACAAGTTGTATGCAAAGTTGTCCAAGTGTGAGTTTTGGCTCGAGCAAGTTACATTTCTGGGTCATAAGATTTCTAGAGATGGACTGATGGTGGATCCAGCTAAGATTGAGGCAGTAGTCCATTGGCCCCGTCCTAAATCAGTGACAGAGATTCGGAGTTTTCTTGGATTGGCGGGATATTACCGCAGGTTTGTGCAGGACTTCTCGAAGATTTCAGCCCCGCTGACTCAGTTGACTCGGAAGAAGGTCCCGTATGAGTGGACAGAGAAGTGTGAGCGCAGTTTCTAGTTGTTGAAGGAAAAGCTCACTACGGCGCCAGTGTTGACTCTCCCGGATGGTAGTGAGGGATTCGTGATTTATTCCGATGCTTCTCGAGTTGGACTAGGTTGTGTGTTGATGCAGAATCAGAAGGTGATTGCATATGGATCCAGACAGCTGAAAGAGCATGAGAAGAACTATGCCACACATGACTTGGAGTTAGCAGCCATTGTATTTGCACTGAAGTTGTGGCGGCATTACTTGTACGGTGTGAAGTTCGAGGTCCATTCCGATCATCACAGTCTGCAGTACCTGTTTGATCAGCATGACTTGAATATGAGGCAGCGAAGGTGGTTGGAGTTCATCAAGGATTACGACTTTCCGATCAAGTACCACCCAGGCAAGGGCAATGTAGTTGCAGATGCGCTCAGCAGGAGGACAGACAGTCTTCCGGTGTTGGCAGGATTCTATATGCTTGTGCATGATCAGCCTGTTGAGGTTCGGATGGTAGGTGAGTTGGTAACATTAGCTACTACCTTCGTGTTTCAGCCTGAGGTGATTCAGCAGATCAAGGATCGCCAGTTTGAGGACCCCCTCCTGGTGAAGTTCAGGGATCGGATTGCAGATCGACCTGATTTTAGCTTGGTGGATGGAGTTTTGTACTTCAGGAATAGATTGTGTGTTCCCGCTGTGGACGAGCTGAAAGATAAGTTGATGACAGAGGCACACGATGCCCGATATGCGATGCACCCAAGGAGTACGAAGATGTACCGGAACTTGAAGGACAGATTTTGGTGGAACAATATGAAGCGGGAGATCGCAGGGTTCGTAGCTCGATGTTTGACCTGTCAGAGGGTAAAAGCTGACCATCAGCGACCTCCAGGATCATTGCATCCATTGCACACTCCGCAGTGGAAGTGGGAGCACATTACGATGGATTTCGTCTCCGGTTTTCCGCCGACCAGTAGAAAGAACAATGCGATCTGGGTCATAGTGGACAGATTGACCAAGTCAGCACATTTCCTTCCGTTCAAGAAAGGGATGACATTCACGGAGATGGCCAGGAAGTTTGTTGACGAGATAGTCAGATTGCATGGCACCCCAGTATCGATTGTGTCGGATCGAGACAGTCGTTTTGTATCTTCATTCTGGAGAGCATTTCAGGAAGCTATCGGCACGAAGCTGAGTTTTAGCACGGCATACCACCCCCAGACTGATGGACAGTCGGAGCGTACCATTCAGACGTTGGAGGATATGCTCAGAGCTAGTGTGCTGAACTTTGAGAAGGAATGGGATACACATCTGGCATTGTGTGAGTTTGCCTACAACAACAGCTTCCACGAGAGTATTGGTATGGCACCATATGAGGCACTTTACGGACGTAAGTGCAGGACTCCAGTGTGTTGGGAAGAAGTAGGAACTAGAAGTTTCCATGGTCCGACAATCATTGCTGAGACGACAGAGAAAGTGCAGAAAGTGATAGAGAATTTGAAGATTGCGCGATCCAGGCAGAAGAGCTATGCTGATACGCGGAGGAGACCTTTGGCATTCCAAGTCGGAGATTGGGTATTTCTTAAAGTTTCTCCGATGAAGGGCACAGTTCGATTTGGTCAGAAGGGTAAGTTAGCTCCGAGATATGTAGGACCGTTCGAAGTCAAGAGCCGAGTTGGAGATTTAGCCTATCGGTTGACGCTTCCAGTCGAGTTCTCCGGTGTTCACGATGTGTTCCATGTGTCGATGCTCCGTAAGTACGTGCCAGATTCGAGCCATGTGATTCGCTACGATGATATTCAGATTCAGCCTAATGCAACTTACGTTGAGCGTCCGCTTCGCATTGTTGGCACACGAGAGCAGATTCTCCGTACCAGGACTATCAGATGGGTTAAAGTGTTGTGGGAGCATCACGGTCCAGATGAGGCTACTTGGGAGCTAGAGGAGCAGCTAGCACGCCAGTACCCCCAGCTCTTTGCGCAGGTAGGTAGTCATTCCGAGGACGGAATGATTCCTAGTGGGGGAGGATGTAACACTCCGATCCCCTTTGAGCCGGATTAGTGGCTCATTAGTGTGTTTTGTTTTGTTTATTTCTTTTGGACTTGGTTTCGGGCCTTGGATAGGTAGTTGAGTGACCTTTGACCTGGAATAGGCAGTTCTAAGCCCTTTTTCGTAATTTTGCTTTTGCTTTGCTTGCATCATATTTGCATCATCTTGGTGTCAGCACGTGTATTTCGTTGAGCTCGACAATTTTCGTAACTGTGTCAGATCCGTTTGGAGTCAATTGGGAAAGATGGACCTTCATGTGACTTGATTTGTAAATAACCCAGACTCTTTGGACTTTGACTTAAACTTCCAAAACATATATAAACAACTCAGCTCCAGATGTCTCTCATCTCTGCCCATTTGTTTCCACGTTGCATGCAAGAGAAAACTCCAGGGAAGCCTCTCGTTCTCTCTCTCCCTCTCCCTTTCTCTTCACTTCTCTTGATCGATTGTAGATTGGGATCCTTTGTTTGATTGGGTTCTTCCTCTCTCTTCTCCATTCTCTCATCTCTGTATATTGCTTAGGTAAGTGGGTTTTGCATTCTTCATCTTCGATTGGATTCCTTCTCCAAGCTATGTGTGTTTCCCTCATCTCATGCATGTGCTATTGCTTTGATTTGCTTTGATTTTAGTGGATTTGGAGCTTGAGTCAGTGGATTTCAGATTTGAGGCAAGTATAAGTACAGGCTTTGATAACACATATGGGTGTTTTGTTTGATGGCTTTGATTCACTTCTTATTCTTTGTCTAGCATGTTTTACAGCCACATTTTGTGAATTTGGAACCTCTGTAGCTTGTTTGGAGATGTTTCTGTACCAAATTTCAGTTTCTGTAACTATCCCGAATTCGTGTTCTGTATTGTACGGCTAAGCCGTAAGTTTCTACGGCTCACTATCCAGAGACTTGAAATTTCACTTTTGTTCTACGGCTAGGCTACGGCTAAGCCGTAATTTGTCCTACGGCTGAGCCGTAAGCTAGCTGTGACCCAACCGTACCCCAGCCGTGAATTAAATCTCTGATCAGTCGAAACTTTTCTGATATCAGTACTCCTACGGTGAGGCTACGGCTAAGCCGTGGAATGCTACGGCTAAGCCGTGGATTGGTCTACGGCTAAGCCGTATACTGACTGTAGCTCAGCCGAAAAAGGCATCAGATAAGAAGTGAAAGATGATCCGTTTAGCTGTGTTTTGAATGGAACCAAGGTGAAGCCGTAGTGCATAGTACGACAAGCGCGTAAGATGTCTTCGGCTCAACCATAGGTCCCTCATAGCTAAACCGTTAGGCATGGCAATTCTGAAACATAACTTAGGAGGATGGTGAGACCTATAGGGCTCAAATACAGGTTAACCACCCGTGTAAACCGGCCCAATGGATTCTTGGAACGCATGAATAGTCTGTTAGGCTGTGACTTATTCATGTGAGTGTTGTTTCACTGTTAAGCACCTCCCCATGGGTGTTGGTTTAAGGGACGTCGGTGCACGCAAAGATTTCGCAACACTTTGATGGCAACGGTGTATTGACTAACTTAAAACTACATCAACATGCACGGTTAGTGACAGTGAACAACTAGCTTAGGACTGGCTTGTAATGAACCTTGACTCCGTATTAATCTGAGATGCATTGCATATTGTTTATGATTTTGCCCTCTGTTCTGTTAATCTAAGTTTATGCATTCCGTAGTCATTTTTGTTTTCGTCCTGTATCTCTGTTCTATGCTTCGTTCCGCACTATGCTTTGATCTATGCTGTGCTTTGGATTTATATCTATGCTCTGCTGGCTTTGTTTATCTCTGAGTTTGGGTATTCCCTGGTGGCTCTGCCCAGAGGTTAATACGTGAGGATAAGATCCGGTCTTTGTCATCGGTGAGTCCAAAGCGGATAATCTCCCTTTCTATGGATTTGATTTGATTGGTATTAGTCTGGCTCTACTCAGCCTCAGCCCTAGGATGCCCGACGGGGTTACCTCTGGCTTAGATCTCTGTATCTCTGTATCCACTGCAGTGTCGCTTTGTCTTGGGACCCCGGAACCCAGGAACCTGAGACCCACTTGTACCCTGGCCCGGTCAGTGGTGTTCTCCTCTGCTCTGCTTTGCTCTGCTCTCTATTGGAGAGAACTTGGTTAACGTAGTAGCCACTTAGTCAGTATTTCTATGTTTGATTCACATATCATGCATTACTTCTATGCACGATTTGCTTAGCATACTAAGATGAAATTCTGCAATTACTATTCTGTCCTTATTCTATTTGATACTATGAGTGTTTCACCCCTGTTACTTGTATTTGCTGGATCGTTGTATTCATTTGTGTTGTCTGTGGTGTTGCAGGCACAGATACCTTGCCCAGCTCCCCGGCGGTCGAGGAGGCTGCAGGGGCAAGTGTAGAGGCACCCTCAGGTTTGGCAGAGTGGGCCTGATCATCTCTGCCGAGAGCGTTCATGCATACTTCCAGTGGCTTTTCGAGTTTTTGGTTTTTGAGAGATTGTATTTGGACTTTGGATCTTTGGACTTTGGACTTATCTTCTGTGTATTTTGTATATATTGATTTTGGTGTGTATTTGGTTTTATATCAGTGTAATTGTCTTTGTCATTTCCGTTTTGTAGTTACTTTGGCTTCCGCTATTTATTTTCTTTGTTGCTTGCTATGATATCTACAGCTTCCGCGTTCGTCTGTTTCGCACGTGTTAGATCCCTTGTGTGCGTGCAGCTGGACTGGGTTTGGGTGCACGTGCACGGGAGTACGTGTGTCACTGGTTTGGCTTTTCGCTAACCCCCGATTTCTGGGCTCGGGTCGTGACATATCCTCCAACGTCTGAATGGTACGCTCCGACTGTCCATCAGTCTGGGGGTGGTATGCCGTACTAAAACTCAGCTTCGTGCCCATAGCTTCCTGAAATGCTCTCCAGAATGAAGACACAAAACGACTATCACGATCCGACACAATCGATACTGGGGTGCCATGCAATCTGACTATCTCGTCAACAAACTTCCTGGCCATCTCTGTGAATGTCATCCGTTTCCTGAACGGAAGGAAATGCGCTGACTTGGTCAATCTGTCCACTATTACCCAGATCGCATTGTTCTTTCTACTGGTCGGCGGAAAACCGGAGACGAAATCCATGGTAATGTGCTCCCACTTCCACTGCGGAGTGTGTAATGGATGCAATGATCCTGGAGGTCGCTGATGATCAGCTTTCACCCTCTGACAGGTCAAACATCGAGCTACGAACCCTGTGATCTCCCGCTTCATATTGTTCCACCAAAATCTATCTTTCAAGTTCCGGTACATCTTTGTACTCCCTGGGTGCATCGCATATCGGGCATCGTGCGCATCTGTCATCAACTTATCTTTCAGCTCATCCACAGCGGGAACACACAATCGATTCCTGAAGTACAAAATTCCATCTACCAGGCTGAAATCCGGTCGATCTGCAATCCGATCTCTGAACTTCACCAGAAGGGGGTCCTCAAACTGGCGATCCTTGATCTGCTGAATCACCTCAGGCTGAAATACGACGGTAGTAGCTAATGTCACCAATTCGCCTACCATCCGAACCTCTACGGGCTGATCATGCACAAGCATATAGAATCCTGCCAACACCTGAAGACTGTCTGTCCTCCTGCTGAGTGCATCTGCAACTACATTCCCTTTGCCTGGGTGGTACTTGATCGGAAAGTCGTAGTCCTTGATGAACTCCAACCACCTTCGCTGCCTCATATTCAAGTCATGCTGATCGAACAAATACTGGAGACTGTGATGATCGGAATGAACCTCGAACTTTACACCGTACAAGTAGTGTCGCCACAACTTCAGTGCAAATACAATGGCTGCTAGCTCCAAGTCATGTGTGGCATAGTTCTTCTCATGCTCTTTCAGCTGTCTGGATCCATAGGCAATCACTTTCTGATTCTGCATCAGTACACAGCCTAGTCCAACTCGAGAAGCATCGGAATAAATCACGAATCCCTCACTACCATCCGGGAGAGTCAACACTGGCGCCGTAGTGAGCTTTTCTTTCAACATCTGGAAACTACGCTCACACTTCTCCGTCCACTCATATGGAACCTTCTTCCGAGTCAACTGAGTCAGAGGGGCTGAGATCTTCGAGAAGTCCTGCACGAACCTGCGGTAATATCCCGCCAAACCCAGAAAACTCCGAATCTCTGTCACTGATCTAGGACGGGGCCAATGGACTACTGCCTCAATCTTAGCCGGATCCACCATCAATCCATCTCTAGAAATCTTATGACCCAGAAATGTAACTTGCTCGAGCCAAAACTCACACTTGGACAACTTTGCATACAACTTGTGATCCTTAAGCAGCTGCAATGCTTTCCGCAGATGATCTGTATGTTCTTCAGCAGTCTTCGAATAGACCAATATGTCATCTATGAAAACCACAACGAACTGGTCCAAGAAGGAAGCAAACACCCTATTCATCAATGCCATAAAAGCTGCGGGTGCGTTCGTCAAACCAAATGGCATGACAAGGAACTCGTAGTGTCCATACCGAGTCCTGAAAGCTGTCTTAGGAACATCCTCATCCTTCACCCGAAGCTGGTGATATCCTGACCTCAAGTCAATCTTCGAGAAGTAAGCTGCACCCTGAAGCTGATCGAACAACTCATCGATCCTAGGCAATGGATATTTGTTCTTGATTGTCACTTTGTTCAACTGCCTGTAGTCAATGCACATCCGGAAACTGCCATCCTTCTTCTTAACAAACAATAAAGGAGCTCCCCAAGGTGAAACACTTGGGCGTATGAACCCTTTATCCAACAGATCCTGCAACTGTTTCTTCAATTCCAACAACTCCGCAGGTGCCATACGATACGGAGCTCTACTTATAGGTGCTGTACCTGGTATCACGTCAATCGAGAACTCTACCTCTCGAACTGGAGGCAACTCTGGCACATCCTCTGGAAAAACATCCGGAAACTCGCTGACTACTGGGATCTCACTGAGCTGTCGCTGATCTTTCTTTTCTGAAATGAATACAAGAAATCCCTCACATCCCCTACGAAGCATCCTGTCCGCTTTACAAGCAGAGATCACACGCCTTAGGCATTTCGTCTGGCTGCCCTCAAATCGGAATCCGCTGCCCAAATCAAAGTAGATAGCCTTGCTGTAGCAATTGATACACGCATGATATCTCGCAAGCCAGTCCATACCAAGAATCACATCAAAATCCAGTGTCGTGAGCAACACGAGGTCTACCGGGAGCTGATGACCAGCTATCCGCACCTCACACTGAGGGTAGAAAACACTGCACTCCACCCGTTTACCAACCGGGATACTAGTAACAAGTATGGAAGTGGTGTGGGTCGCTGTCGAAGCTGCACAGCAAAATGGGGTGCTACGTACGAACGCGTAGACCCGGAGTCAAATAAGGCTAAAGCTTCAGCATCAGAAATTAAAATTTTACCTTCCACGACAGTAGCTTCCTCCGCGCCCTCATGCGTAGCAGCATAGGCTCGTGCTGTCGGGCGGTTCTGCTTCTGGGCTTGGCGAGTTGGCTGAGATCTGCCCTGCGCTGTAGGTCCTGCCGATCTCGTCTGTGGAGAGGACTGAAACTTTGGGCATTGGGCCCGCTTGTGATCCGTAGAGCCACAACCGAAACAGGCTCCACTCTTCCTCCAACATCTGTCTATTGGGTGATCCTTCCCACAGTGACCACAAATCACCTGAGTACTACTCGAACTACCCTGTTTACCCTTGAACTTCTTCTGGAACTGACTTCTGCCACTAGAACCTGCTGCCCTCTTAGCCTCTGTTCGCTCCTCCTCAAATATGGCCTCTGCATCATAGGCCCTGTCAATAGCGTCATCCAATGTAGCCGGCCACATATATGCAACTACGTGGCGTTTATGCCTCGGGTTCAGGCCGTTGACGAAGCGAATCACCTTCTTCTGCTCAGTGTTTACCGTGTCCTCTGCAAAGTGGGACAGCTCTGTAAACTTGTGTACATAATCTGCAACTGACATCTGTCTCTGCTGAAGGTTGAAGAATTCCACTTCCTTGGCTCGCTGAATATGGAGAGGCATGAACTTCCGGCGGAATTGCTGCTTGAAGGTCTCCCAAACTGTGGCACTGGGCATAGTCTGGAATGAGCTCTTAACACTCCTTCACCATGTCTTGGCTACACTCCGAAGCATAGAGGCTGTGAGAACTACCTTCTGTTTGTTGCTGCACACAATCGTATCAAATAGCTCTTCAGTCTGCTCCAACCATTGCTCAGCCTGCAAAGCATCCTCTATCCCATGGAACTCAGTCGCCCCTCGCTTACGGAACTTGTCGAAAAGAGCATTTGGATCTGATTCCTTGGACTGGAAAATCACTTGCTGATCTATACGAGGTGATGCTGACGCAGCAGCTTGACTTTGCCTATCCACCATGGATGCCATCTGCGCCTGTAATGACTGCATAGACTGCATCATCATCATCAAACGTTCCTCACTACTAATATGTGGGGGTACTGATCCACTATCACCGTTATGGCCCTGTTGATTCTCATCCCGAGATCCTGATCCTGATGCCATCCTGCAAAAGAAAAAGAAACACAACACACAAATATAAAATGCCCTGAGTTAGTCAAATCCCACTTCAACATATGAGACTTCGAGTCAAATAGTTGATAGCGTTATCTCACCACGATCTTAGATGCCTACATGCTTATAACTAGCATGCTTTGATACCATACAATACGTATGTCACGACCCGAGCCCAGATTTCGGGGGTTAGCGAAAAGCTAAACCAGTGACACACGTACTCCCGTGCACGTGAATCCAAACCCAGTCCAGATGCACGCACACAAGGGATCTAACACGTGCGAACTAAGCGTACGCGGAAGCTGTACATATCATAGCAAGCAACGAAGGAAAATAGCGGAAGCCAAAACAAATGCGAAACCGAAAAGACAAGATAATTACAACTGGAAAACCAAATACAAGTCTGAGTACACGACAAAATAAAGATGTACAAATACACAGAGTACAAAGTCCAAAGTACCAAAGTGCCAAAATACCAAATCTCAAAAAACAAAACTCAAAACAAAAGGCCACTGATATGCATGCACGCACTCGGCAGAGGTGATCAGGCCCACTCTGCCAGACCGGAGGGTGCCTCTACACTCGGCCCTGCAGCCTCCTCGACCGCCGGGGAGCTGGGCAAGGGATTTGTGCCTGCAACACCACAGACAACACAAATGAATACAACGATCCAGCAAATACAAGTAACAAGGATGAAACACTCATAGTATCAAAGTGAATAAAATAATGACAGAAGATTAAATGCAGAGTTTCATCTTAGTATGCTAAGCAAATCGTGCATAGAATTAAAGCATGATAAGGGAATCAAAGTATAGAAATACTGAACTAAGTGGCTACTACGTTAACCATGTTCTCTCCAATAGAGAGCAGAGCAAAGCAGAGCAGAGGAGAACACCACTGACCGGGCCAGGGTACAAGTGGGTCTCAGTTTCCTGGGTTCCGGGGTCCCAAGACAAAGCAACACTGCAGTTATACAGAGATACAGAGATCTAAGCCAAAGGTAACCCCGTCGGGCATCCTAGGGCTGAGGCTGAGTAGAGCCAGACTAATACCAATCAAATCAAATCCATAGAAAGGGAGATTATCCGCTTTGGACTCACCGATGACAAAGACCGGATCTTATCCTCACGTATTAACCTCTGGGCAGAGCCATCAGGAATACCCAAAATCAGAGATAGACAAAGCCAACAAAGCGTATATATTAAGTCAAAGCACAGCATAGATCAAAGCTTAGTGCAAAACGAATAATAAAAACAAATATACAGAATGAAAGCAAAATGACTGCGGAATGCATATACATAGATTGGCAGAACAGAGGGCAAATCTGTAAACAATATGCAATGCATCTCAGATTAATACGGAGTCAAGGGTCATTACAAGCCAATACTAATCTAGTTGTTCACTGTCACTAACCGTGCATGTTGATGTAGTTTTAAGTTATTTAATGCACTGTTGCCATCAAAGTGTTGCAATGAAATCTTTGCGTGCACCGACGTTCCTTAAACCAACACCCATGGGGAGGTGCTTAGCAGTGATCAACGCTCACATGAATAAGTCACAGCCTAACAGACTCTTCATGCGATCCAAGGAATCCATTGGGCCGGTTTACATGGGTGGTTAGCATGTATTTGAGCCCTACAAGTCTCACAGTTATCCTAAGTTATATTTCAGAAGTTGCCAGGCCTAACGGTTTAGCCATGAGGGACCTATGGGTGAGCCGGAGACATCTTAAGCGCTCGACGTATTATGCACTACAGCTTAACCATGGTTCCGTTCAAAACACAGCTAAACTGGTCATCTTCCACCTCTGATCTGATACCCTTTTTGGCTGGGCTACAGTCAGTATACGGCTTAGCCGTAGACCAATCCACGGCTTAGCCGTAGCAATTCACGGCTTAGCCGTAGCCACACTGTAGGAACACTGTCTCTGGAAAGTTTCGACTGATCAGAGATTTAATCCACGGTTGGGTTACGGTTGGGTCACGGCTAGCTTACGGCTCAACCGTAGGACAAGTTACGGCTTAGCCGTAGCCTAGCCATAGAACAAAATCGAAATTTCAAGTCTCTGGAATGTGAGCCGTAGAAATTTACGGCTTAGCCGTACAATACAGAACACGAATTCGGGATAGTTACAGAAACTGAAATTTGGCACAGAAACTTAACAAAACAAGCTACAGAGGTTCCAAATTCACAAAAATTGGCTGTAAGACATTCTATACAAAGAATAAGAATGAATCAAAGAAATCAAACAAAACACCCATATGTGTTATCAAAGCTTGTACTTATACTTGCCTCAAATTCCGAAAATCCACTGAATCAAGCTCCAAAGCAACTAAAATTCAAACAAAGCAAAGCAATTGACAAATCCATGAGCATGCACAGAGAGAGGAAGAGATGGGAGATCAAATTTGGAGAAGAAACACAAAGAACCCACTTACCAAAACAAGGACAGAGATGGAGAAGAGAAACAAAACCCAATCAAGATGGGTGCAAGCTCCCAACACCAAACAAGAACGAGAAGAGAATGAAGAGAAGAGAGAGAACGTGGAGCTCCTGAAGATCTTCTTGCATGCAGTCGACTAAGGGAATGAGCAAGAGAGAGAGACACCTGGAGCATGACTCATATTTATAGATTTGGAAGTTTAAAACAAGATCCAATGAGTTTAAGCAATTTACAGTTTAAGTCACACGAAGGTCCAACTTCTCCAATTGACTCCAAATGGGTCTGACACAGTTATGGAATGTAACGAGCTCAACAAAATACACGTGTTGACACCAAGATGATGCAAATATGATGCAAGCAAAGCAAAAGCAAAATTACGAAAAAGGGCTTAGAACTACCTATTCCAGGTCAAAGGTTACTCAACTACCTATCCAAGACCCAAAACCAAGTCCAAAAGAATAAAACAACAGAAAAACACACTAATGAGCCACTAATCCGGCTCAAAGGGGATTGGAGTGTTACATCCTCCCCCACTAGGAATCATTCCGTCCTCGGAATGACTACTTACCTGCGCAAAGAGCTGTGGGTACTGGCGCGCTAGTTGCTCCTCTAGCTCCCATGTAGCCTCATCTGGACCATGATGTTCCCACAACACTTTAACCCATCTGATGGTCCTGGTACGAAGAATCTGCTCTCGTGTGCCAACGATGCGAAGCGGACGCTCAACGTACGTTGCATTAGGCTGAATCTGAATATCATCGTAGCGAATCACATGGCTCGGATCTGGCACATACTTACGGAGCATCGACACATGGAATACATCGTGAACAATGGAGAACTCAACTGGAAGCGTCAACCGATAGACTATCAAAGATAACTATAGATCTAAGCATAATCTATCAAAGTAAGTATAAATGATCAAAATTTATTCATTAAGAACACAAATCAGAGGTTTGCCTTTGGCATGAAGACAGATCTATTATTATATTTTAAAAGCACATTAACAAGAGACAATCAGAAAAGAGTAAAATGATAAATATAAATTAGAACATTAAAATACTTAGCTTCATCTTTCGCTCTAATCAGAAACTCAGCCCACCATTGCAAAGAACATCAAAAATAACTTCATTGATTCCTTCTTCTTATACAATGGTCTCTCAGAATTCTCTCTTTTAGATCCTAGTTTCTGGAACAAGGCTCCAGAATACCTTTAAAATAAAAATAGAAATTAATGGAAGGGAGAGGTGGAGAAGAGAGAGAGAGAGAGATCTGGGACTTCCAAATCTGGCTGGGAATGAGGAAGAGCCTCCCATGACCTCCTTTTATAGTTTTCTAGCTCCTTGGGTTCATTGAATCTGGACCTCTTTTTGGTGGATTGAGAGATAAGATCAGCTGCATGTTGATTGGGTTTATCTCCTTAGATGAGAGAGATTTAGAGATAAGATGAAGTGGAAGCTTTCAGCATTCTTATCTGATCTTCTTATGGGCTCCACAAAGAAATGTGCAACAGTTGTACTTCAATGGTGTAGATGCAATTGCAATCCCGTCTAAAAATGTACATGCAACTTCTCAGGCCCATAACTTTCTCATTTTAGCTCCGATTTGTGCAATCTTGGGCTCCACGGATATCTACTCTGAAAGAGCTTTCCAACGGTGGGTCATTTGCACTGATCCGACGTCTGGATTGAGAGTTATGATCATTTTAAGATAGGCTATTTTGAGAAAAACGGGATTGTATTTTAATTTGCAATGGACTCTATCTCTAAGAATATTTCTTGGTTCAATAGGATGAGATAAGATCTTCTGGAAGCCTTAGCTGATCTTCAGATGGGATCCACGGGCAGATGAACTCTAAGAGTGTGGATCTTCAAGCAGTGGGACCCAAATCATCCTAGGGTTCTGTGGGTCCTACTAATTTCATTTCCTGCACATTCTGATTGAACACATCAAATACTGAAGAGCCCACATTGAAGTGGAACCCGTCCGGACAGAGTTCTACTCCAACTGGGGTTCTTCGGAGAAAAATTGCAAACATTCTTAATTAATGCATAAAATGTGCAAAAATTGTACAAATTCCAATAATTAGGTGAAAATGCATGAAATGATGAAATTAAATGAATAATGATGCATTTAACCTAATTAAGTCCCTAATCCAATCTAAAATGATGCCTAAATTGTGCAAATTCATGGACGTAACACACCCCCCAACCAGCATTTTGCTAGTCCCTTAGCAAAAGTTGCGAATAAAAAGTTTGAAGTTCTTTGACTTAATCTAAGAAAACAAGTAAGAATGAAAACAAAACCACTTTCGCTGGTACTCTCGGTTGCATTTAGCATATGCAACAAGCCCTTAAACCCCTAGGTTCCCCCTAGTGGACGAGTTGTGCCTCGTGAGGGTTTGCAGTGAATATACCCACAAAATTCTTTTTTTTCAAAAGTAGCCAAAAAAAAAAAAATTTTTTTTTGTTTCAAAAGAAAATCCACTCCTATCGAATACTTTCGAAATCCGGAATGATCAAGAATTTAGACTTTTCAAAATCCGGTCCACTATTCTATTTTCAAAAACTTTCTCAAATTCATACCAAAACTTGTGTGCACGGTGAAAAATGTATACATAACTATCAGTTTCGAATATTCCACACCAATGCCACTTAAACAGAATTCTTCTTTAAATCGTCTGATCCCCCAGAAATCTAGCCAAAATAAATTCCTCCTCTCAAGGCTACTATGACGGCTTCACACTGTTGTTAAGGGTCAGAAAACTTCTCCATTCTTCTCCCCTTTTTTTTCTTTTTTATTATTTTTTTGTTTCTTTTTCTTTCTTCTTCTTCTTCTTCTTTTTTTTTTTTTTTGAACACACACCATTTTAATCTTATGTGACTGTGCAATGCCCAGGTCCCTTAAGCTTTCTAATTAACCCATGTAACAAGCGTTAGGCCAATGACTCCCAAACCAGATGGCTTTAGGGCACTCGGTATGGATATACCCCTACGGGCTTACTAGCTCGAGTTAAAAAGGCTACGAACCCAAACTAGTCACAAAACATTATTCATCACTTTTTTTTTTTTTTTTTTTTGCAAAGAAACGTGGAGAAGCACTTTGATCCCCGAACAAAAGGCAGCCTTTTTCAATTTGCCCGAATTAATTCCTTTTGATGAACCAGGAGAGAAAATATTTGTAAACTAAATATCAGGTTCTCATCGAATCCTCAGAGAAATTCTGAAAGCAACCACTTTAGCTTCCTATTCAAACTTCAAGAAATGTAAAGTGTATATAGTAGGGACAAATTTAGGTAATCCTCTAATAAGCTTCTTCATTCAGAAAAGTAGACTTTCTTTTTACTTCCGTCCAAAAGTACGAAAATTCCAGATTCCTTATATATTTTCAATTTGCTTCAATTCCTTTGAAAAATTCTTTTCCTGAAAAAAAAAACTAAATAAAATAAAATAAAATTTGAAAAAAATAAAAAATTTAAAAAAAATAAATGGACAAGTGTGCTTGTTCCCACCCCCCAACCTAAACTAAACATCGTCCTCGATGTTATACATGGAATGCGACATCGAAATGAATGAAATAACATCGGGAATAATTAAATGATGGCGGGAAATGCGAAAGTAAGCACCTAATGAAAAGGAAAGAAGCTATTCTACTAAAAAAAAAACAATACTAAAAATAAAAAGGTACACTACTGGATCTAAAGCTTGGGGTCCACCCGGATCCCAAATGAAATTTTCCTTCACACAAAGCACAAGAAGCACTAAAAAGGATGTAAGCATAAGAATATTGAGCTCAATGAACATGAGAACCACATGTTGCCTATGATTTGATGAAGAAAATACCACCATAAAGAATGTCTCCTCCTCCCCTAAGAATGGATCTTTGAATTTTATGAAAAGAGGTGGCAATGAGAAATGGGGTGGTGGTTGGTCCTCCCATGCCAATATTTCTATAAAATTAATTTTTCCAGTTTCCCCTGGTATGGGTACACAAATGTTAGTGGCAACCTCTTGATTTGAAACTGTAAACAAAGCCACATGTGTAGTGAAAATTTTAGACTTAGGGGTCTGAATCGGGTCAATTTCCTCAAGTTCTAAATATTTTTCTAAACAATGGGTTTCCTCGTCTTCAGGCAATTTATGGAATTCAAGAGTTGGATGGGTAATTTCCTTAAGACTGATATCATCTAGTTGCACAGTCAGTGCCACATCATTTTCCACAAAGACAAGTGTTTCTTTGTCAATAATGCATCTAATTGGATCATCCAATGGGATCTCATGAGGAATCTCATAGTATGAGCAATCCAAAACAATTGAATCCTCAAAATCCTGATTAATTTGGGTAACCTGTAGAGGTATTATTGTCATAGACCCATATAGCTCAGATGCCGGCTCACCCATCATACCCGCATCCACAAGCTCATTGTTATCCTCAGATATCCAATTTGTATTTGTGTGATCCACATACGTAGGGGTTGCAATAATTGTTGGATCATGTCTCTGAAATTCTACTTCACCTCTAAGGATGGCATTGATTTTTTCTCCAAGTAGACTAATTGAGTTTAGTCTTTCTAGGGCTTGCATTTTTAGGCTTTCTATAGCTTTGATGTTGGTTGCCATGGATTGTGTATTTTGTCTGATTATAGAAAGAAAATCCTCCGAAGATTCCTCCAGTGGTAGTGGTGGTGGTTCATATGACCATTTGGGTGGAGGAGGATTAAGTGGTGCATATGACCATGAAGATGGGGGTGCATATGGCATATCCTGGGAAGGATACTCATACAACCCACCCGGATTAAACTTGTGAGGACAATATTCTTGATCCATAATGGGCCCATTGTTCCAATTATAAGGAAAGTAATTTTGCCAACTTGAATCAAACATGTTACCCATTTCACAAAGCCCATTTCCCCACATGTCCATATTAGGAGGGAATGATTGTGTCGGATATGAGTAATCATGTGGGGCCCTCATCGGTTGATCACTATCAATTTCTTGCCCACTAGATTGCCCATTATATGCAAAAAATCCAGCCATACTATTCCATGGATGATCATAATTATTGCGTTCCCCCTTGTTCATGTATTCATATTGGTCCATGATGTAAGAGGAAAGGGTTGGCCAAATTTGTTTTAGTATATATATATATATATATTTTTTTTTTACACAAAAGGAGGCAACTAAAGCTAACCTACATGCAAGGTCCTAATAATCCTAGTATGATGCACAAGCAGTCATGCACAATCATTGAGCACAAGAAGGTTCATAGGGTTATCCTAGATCACTAGACAGCTCCTAACTGGTTGAAGAGAACACGTGGGCCTCCAATTCGATCTTATGAAACCTCAGTTGACTAGGTGAGCCACCAGGGAGTGGTGGGGATGAACCCGCTTAAGAACCAGTACCCTGAACAGACAAGCTGTCGCACTCTCAGGAGCAAAGGCTTTTCTAGACATCAACTTTGGTCAAAGAACACAACTGGTGCAACCGTCAGTGGTCTTCGTCCTACTGAGCTCGAGTCCTATGGTCTCGTTGCTACTTGATTTTAATTTAAATTAGGTGCTAGTGTGAAATGATTAGACTTAGGTGGGCAAGGATCTGGTGATGAAATCCAGTCCTTATCTTGTTTGGATAGCCTGCCCTTAACTAAGTGTGTGGGTCCAATTTAGTTTGTGTGCCAAGCAAGCAATCACAATTTGAGGAAATTTAAATCACACAAGCCCACTTGCAGATAAAGATTCGTGGGTTAAAGATAGAGAATCTTACAACCAATCCAAGCAATCTTATCTTCTTGCAAGCTTATCTTTAACTTCAATTTGATTTTCCAATTTTGAATTTTGAGAGCAATCTTGTTTGCCTAAAAGCAAATCCAACAGTTTCCTGTTCCCACAAGCAACCTATCCAAATCTCTTGAAACAAGCAACCTATCCAAAGAAAATTCAAAAATTAGTAAATCTTATCACCTAAGATAATCAGAAAAATAAAACTCTATCTAACCTAATCTAAAAGTTGCAATCTTATCCTAATCTATAAAAAGAGATTAAAAAAAATCAAAAGATGACAAAGTTAATCCAAACTCTATTACAAGCAAATTCAAATTAGTAACCAAAATCAAAATCCTATCTAATCTAATCTAGAAAATTAGAAATTCAAACCTATCTACTCAAGTTGCAAGATATGATTAGAATTCAAAATGAAAAGCTATCCAAATTAATCAAATCTTATCTAATCATAATTTTCAGATTTGAAATTCAAACTTATCTCAACAACTTTGGAAATTCAAATGCAAAATTCAAAAGTTAGTAGAAAAATACAAGAAACTCTAATCTAATCCTAAAAAATCTGAAATTCTATCTAATCTAATTTAGAAATTTGGTTTTTTTTTTTTTTGAAATTCGAAATTAAAAGATTTTTTTATTTTTTTTTCTCTTAAAAAAAATTCCGAAAATTCAATAAAATGAAAAGAAAATCAGAAAAATCATTAAAAAAAATCAGGAAAAAAAAATTTTTTTTTAGAAAAGCTAACTAAATAAAAACTAATGATGTAAAATACAATTGTATGGATGATGCAAACTAATGCAACCTATGTATGCTCATGAACCTAAATATGACTAAAAAAAAATTCAGATTTTAATAAAAAAAAATTCAGAATTGGCTCCCCGGCAACGGCGCCAAAAACTTGATGTGAATTTAATCAATCTACTTAAAACTGCAAGTGCACAGTTGTCTTGTTGAGACAGTGGCAAATACAGGTCGATCCCACAGAGAGCACTTTTGAACTTTTTAATTAACAATCTGAATTTTTTTTCAAAAGAAAAGCAATAATAAAAAAAATGTGATATGCAAATTAGAAACTAAATAAATTAATAATAATAATAAGAAATAGATCAGAGCAGCCAGAATCCACTAAATTATTTAAAATTCCAATTTATGTTATTAATTTACCCTTTTGTCTCAATTATTACTCAGATCAGAAACAAGTCAATGTTTCTAATCCGGATGATTTGACTATTGCAAAAACCAACTTTAATTAAGAAAAACAAAATCAATACCCAAGACCTCCTTCACCTCATAAAAGAATGAACATCCTAAGTATCACCTATCAAACTAAGCATAGACTATCAAAGATAACTATAGATCTAAGCATAATCTATCAAAGTAAGTATAAATGATCAAAATTTATTCATTAAGAACACAAATCAGAGGTTTGCCTTTGGCATGAAGACAGATCTATTATTATATTTTAAAAGCACATTAACAAGAGACAATCAGAAAAGAGTAAAATGATAAATATAAATTAGAACATTAAAATACTTAGCTTCATCTTTCGCTCTAATCAGAAACTCAGCCCACCATTGCAAAGAACATCAAAAATAACTTCATTGATTCCTTCTTCTTATACAATGGTCTCTCAGAATTCTCTCTTTTAGATCCTAGTTTCTGGAACAAGGCTCCAGAATACCTTTAAAATAAAAATAGAAATTAATGGAAGGGAGAGGTGGAGAAGAGAGAGAGAGAGAGATCTGGGACTTCCAAATCTGGCTGGGAATGAGGAAGAGCCTCCCATGACCTCCTTTTATAGTTTTCTAGCTCCTTGGGTTCATTGAATCTGGACCTCTTTTTGGTGGATTGAGAGATAAGATCAGCTGCATGTTGATTGGGTTTATCTCCTTAGATGAGAGAGATTTAGAGATAAGATGAAGTGGAAGCTTTCAGCATTCTTATCTGATCTTCTTATGGGCTCCACAAAGAAATGTGCAACAGTTGTACTTCAATGGTGTAGATGCAATTGCAATCCCGTCTAAAAATGTACATGCAACTTCTCAGGCCCATAACTTTCTCATTTTAGCTCCGATTTGTGCAATCTTGGGCTCCACGGATATCTACTCTGAAAGAGCTTTCCAACGGTGGGTCATTTGCACTGATCCGACGTCTGGATTGAGAGTTATGATCATTTTAAGATAGGCTATTTTGAGAAAAACGGGATTGTATTTTAATTTGCAATGGACTCTATCTCTAAGAATATTTCTTGGTTCAATAGGATGAGATAAGATCTTCTGGAAGCCTTAGCTGATCTTCAGATGGGATCCACGGGCAGATGAACTCTAAGAGTGTGGATCTTCAAGCAGTGGGACCCAAATCATCCTAGGGTTCTGTGGGTCCTACTAATTTCATTTCCTGCACATTCTGATTGAACACATCAAATACTGAAGAGCCCACATTGAAGTGGAACCCGTCCGGACAGAGTTCTACTCCAACTGGGGTTCTTCGGAGAAAAATTGCAAACATTCTTAATTAATGCATAAAATGTGCAAAAATTGTACAAATTCCAATAATTAGGTGAAAATGCATGAAATGATGAAATTAAATGAATAATGATGCATTTAACCTAATTAAGTCCCTAATCCAATCTAAAATGATGCCTAAATTGTGCAAATTCATGGACGTAACAGTCACCAACCTCAAACTTCAACTCTCTCCTCCTTTTATCAGCATAACTCTTTTGACGACTGCGGGCAACCTTCAACCTTTCCCGAATCTGTCTTATCTTGTCACTGGACTCTCCAACCACGGACGGTCCATGAAAACCATGAGCTCCAAAATTCGACCAACATATAGGGGTTCGACATCTCCTTCCGTACAAAGCTTCAAAAGGCGCCATGCCAATGCTAGAGTGGTAACTGTTGTTGTACGCGAATTCACATAAAGCCAAACTTTCATCCCAACTAGTCTTGAAATCCAAGACACATGCCCTTAGCATATCCTCCAATGTTTGATTTGTCCGCTCTGTTTGTCCGTCTGTTTGAGGATGATAGGCTGTACTAAAACTCAGTTTGGTTCCTAAGGCTTCCTGCAGTGATACTCAAAACCGAGATACAAACTTACTATCCCGATCGGAGACAATAGAAACCGGTGCTCCATGCAATCTTACCACTTCGTTGATATACAAATCTGTCATTTTCTCCATTCCTTGACCAGTCTTGAATGGTACAAAGTGGGCTGACTTAGTCAAACGGTCCACTATCACCCAAATAGCATCAAATCCCTTTCTAGTATGAGGCAATTCAGACACGAAGTCCATAGTAACGTGCTCCCACTTCCACTGAGGAATCTCCAACTGATGCAAAAGACCCGGGGGTCTCTTATAATCTGCTTTAATCTGCTGGCAGACCAAACATTTTCCAACAAATTCTGCAATATCCTTTTTCATATTCTTCCACTAATAGTGATCCTTCAGATCGTGATACATTTTGGTACTGCCTGGATGAATAGTATACCGAGTATAGTGTGCCCCGACTATGATTTCATCCTTCAATTCTGGAAAATCGGGCACACAAATTCTGCCTTTATAATGTAAAATATTATCTTCCAACTTAAAATCGGGCCTCTCCTCCATATGGTCTTTGATTCTTGTAATCTCGGGCTCTAGTAGCTAGTATTCTCTAATCCTCGGGAGTAATTCGGGTTCCCACGAGAATATACTAGCTAATACTGCTTGCTCACTGATAGGCTGAAAGTAAACATCCATATCTTCCAAACATCGAATCCAGAAGTATTCTGCAATTAATCCTCCAGTGAACGCTGCTTTTCTACTTAGAGCATCTGCCACCACATTAGCCTTCCCAGGATGGTACTTTAACCCAAAATTATAATCCTTAATGCACTCCATCCATCTCCTCTGTCTCATATTCAAATCACCCTGTGTAAAGAGATACTTAAGGCTTTTATGGTCTGAATGTACTTCAAAAGTGGCTTCGTAAAGGTAATGTCTCCACGTTTTCAAAGCAAAGACCACTGCAGTAAGTTCCAAGTCATGGGTTGCATACTTTCGTTCATGATCTTTTAACTGTCTAGACCCATAAGCCACCACCTTCCCATGTTGCATGAGAACACAATCAAGTCCAACTCCAGATGTATCAGTGTAAATCACAAAACCATCATCACCAGCAGGTAAGGTCAAAATAGGGGCTATGGTCAACCTTTTTTTCAACTCCTGAAAACTTTGTTCACAATCCTCATTCCACACATAAGGAACTCCCTTACGAGTCAATCTCGATAATGGGGCTGCTATTGAGGAAAATCCTTCCACGAATCTACGATAATAACCTACGAGGCCTAGGAAACTTCGGATCTCCGACACTGTTTTTGGTCTATCCCACTTTACAACTGCTTCAATCTTCGCTGGGTCCACTGCTAAACCTTCTTTAGAGATGATGTGACCAAGAAATCCTACCTGTTCTAACCAAAATTCACATTTACTTGACTCAGCATACAATTGGTGTTCCCTCAATAACTGCAATGAAGTACGAAGATGCTGAGCATGCTCTTCCCGACTCTTCGAATATACAAGTACATCATCAATAAACACCACCACAAACTTATCCAAGTACTGTACAAAAACCCTATTCATCATAGCCATAAAAGCTGCTGGCGCATTTGTCAACCCAAACGACATCACCAAAAATTCGTAATGACCATATCTAGTTCTGAATGCAGTTTTTGGAATATCTTGATCTCGTACCCTCAACTGGTGATATCCTGACTTTAGATCAATTTTAGAAAATTATTGAGCACCTTGCAATTGATCAAACAATTCATCGATTCGCGGTAAAGGATACTTGTTCTTGATGGTCACTTGATTTAGTTGTCTATAATCAATGCACATTCTCATAGAACCATCCTTTTTCTTCACAAACAATACTGGAGCCCCCCAAGGAGAGACACTCGGTCTAATAAGACTTTTGTTCAAGAGCTCTTGCAATTGCTCCTTGAGTTCTCTCAACTCCGCTGGGGCCATTCTATAAGGGGCTTTTGAGATAGGAGTTGTGCCTGGAATAAGCTCAATTGAAAAATCAATTTCACGGACCGGTGGCAATCCGGGAATATCATCGGGAAAAACATCCGGAAACTCAGACACCACCGGTATCTCCTCCACCGCTTTAGTTTGTTTATCCTCCGTGATAAACGCAATATGCCCCTCAGAACCTTTTGTAATACTCCGACCCCGCTTGACCTCGTTTAGCGGTTAATGAATCTTGTTTTCGTTGCTAATTGTGTTTTGTTTATGTTTTTATTTTTGTTGCGGGTTATGGATAGGTAGTTGGGTTGAGTTTGACCTGGATTAAGCAGACCAAGCCCTTTTCGTAAGTTTAGCTTTTCTAAGACATGGTCATTTTTTCATCATCTTGATGTCAACACGTGTCTTTCGTTGAACCCGTCAACTTTCGTAACTACGTCGTTTGCAACCGATGTCGTGTGATTCCATTGGACCTGGATTTGACTCAAACTGAAAATAGCATTCGAACTTGGCCTTCCTTGTAATTTGGACTTAACCCTTAGCTTATATAACTTCATCCATCGACAAAAACGCATGTTCTCTCTCTCTTTTTCATTTTCCTCACTGTGCACGTGGAGTTTCTCTCCCTCTCTTGAATTCCCACCTCCATCGATCAAGCTTAATTGAGGAATTGAGGAAGTTTGGTTCTTTGCATGTGAGGTGAGTTGGAAATCCTTCCATCTCTCTCATCTCCTTCCTCTATTTCTTCTCCTTCTTGTTTCTCTATTGCATGGTGTGTTTGTGCTTTGAGATTCTTTCCATTTCTCATGCATGCATGTTGTTTGGTTGATGTTAGGTTGTGTTTGGACCCAAGGGCATCAGTTGTGTAATCGAATTCAATTGAGGCAAGTATAACCATAACTTGTGAGAACCCAAGTTGGTATGCATTTGATTTTGGTTAATTCACATGAATTTGTATGGGAAAATGTGTTTACAGCCCATTTGGTTAGTACTCTATCTATTTCCATTGGATAATTGCAAATTCTGGTGAGTTCACAGGGTTTCTGTACGTGATTCAGAACATTGCCTTCGTGCATGTACGGCTAAGCCGTATGTCACTTACGGCTCAAAGTCCAGAGAGGGTGAAAATCTAGTTTTCCTCTACGGTTAGGGCACGGCTAAGCCGTGTATTGCCCTACGGCTAAGCCGAAGCTCAGCCGTGGCCCAGCCGTAGATCAGTACAGGGTGCCATTTCTGGATTTAACTGAGAGCACTCAAATTGACAGACCTTCTACGGCCCAGCCACGGCTAAGCCGTAGAACACACACGGCTAAGCCGTAGCACACACACGGCTGAGCCGTATCCACACTAGAATAATGAAGAACAAGGATAGGTGTAAGGGAAAGACCGATCTGACCTTCATGATAGAATGTAGAGCACCTAGACCTGCCCAACGGAATGTGATACAATGCGTGAATGATCTCGAAGGCTGCGAATCATTCATGTTCATTATCCGGATGTTAAGCACCTCCCCATGGGTGTTGGTTTAAGGGACTTCGGGCACCGCCCGATTCAATGCAACACTAGACAACGGTGCATCGAATAACTTAAAACTACATCATCATGCACGGTTAGAAACACCTGATAATTAGATTAGAATTGGTTTGTAAATAAAGATGATCCGAGTTGGCATGATTTGTAGCATAACATATTACATTCGATCATTGATCTCAACTCTCTAATATGCTTACTTGTGTTCCGTTACTCTTACATTGTGGTTCTTTACCTTGAGTATGCATGTATAATATGTTCACAGATATGCACGTATGATATGTTGTCACGATCTACTCAGGGTTTTCATGATTGACTCTGTATGGTCAGGCACTACTTAGCCTCAGCCTTAGGATCCCGACAGGGTGAATTTGGTATAGTTATATGGCCTTGCTGCAGTAAGGAAACGTCTTGGGAAACCGGACCCCAGGAAACCGAGACCCATTGTACCTTGGCCCGGACAATGGTGTTATTTGCACGATACAAGATCCCTCTTTTGGGAGCATATGGCAATGTAGTAGCCACTAGTGATGTACACTGCATGTATCCATTGATTCGCTTAGCATATTTCTTTCCTGCATGACAGCCTAGTTTACGAAATTGCCTTATTTAATTACATGATGTTCTTACTCTATTTAGATACAGCATGTGTTAACTTGCTATGGGTTATACTTTGCTGAATCGTCGTATTCACAGTTGTTTTGGTGTTGCAGGCCCAGATACCCCTGCCGAACTCTTGCCGGTCGGCCAGACTCCAGACGAGACCCCCAAGGCCCCATCAGGCCTAGAGGAGTGGATGTGATCACTCCACGGGAGAGCGTTCTTGGCATGCATGGCATCGGAGTCTTGTTCTTGTTGTTTTGAGGATTTTTCAGACTTGTGTATATGTCATGATTGTATATGTTCTTTTGTTCTTTTTGCTCATTTTGTAAGACTTTCACATGTAATTATGTCAGTTCTCTCTTCGTATTCTCTTCTTGCACTGTTAGTTTGATGTTTCTGATATTTACAGCTTCCGCGTACATGTTTGGCACGTGTGAATGTTCCCTTGTGCGTGTGCATTTAGACTTGGTCTACGTGTACAGGCACGGGAGTACGTGTGTCATTAGGTTTGGCTTTTGCTAATCCCCGAACCCTGGGCTCGGGTTGTGACACCTTTCATCAATAATTTCATAGCCTTAATGACCGAGACCACATGAGTAACAACCTTCTTCTTAGATCCCGCAAATAGCACCTCAGTGCCATTATCAGCTGTTAACTTCACTCTCTTGGCACGACAATTCATAACTGCACTATGAGTAGCAAGCCAATCCATACCCAAAATGGCATCAAGTCATTCATCGTCAATAGTATCAAATTGGCCTTAAACACAACTCCACTTATCACCAATTTACAATTAGGGTAGTATTTCAAACAACTAACCTTTTTACCCATTGGGGTGGCCACAATTAAATCATACGGCAAATCAATTGCTCTAACACCAATCTTCAAGGCAAAACTAGGGGAAACATAGGAGTGCATAGAACCGGGATCAAATAAAGTTTTAGCATGGGTATTACAAATAAAAATAGTACCTTCCACAATGTTCTCTGCAATATCAACTTGCTCCTGGGTCATGGCATACACTCTGCATGCCTGTTGTGGCCTTGATTGCTGCCTGTTAGGCCCCTGTGGTCGCTGAGGTCCTTTCTGAGGTCGGGGCTGCTGGGGAGGTCGGTACAACTGCATCTGCTGTTGCGGCGCTTGGAACCGCTGCTGCGGGGGAGCTGGTGCTATCTGTCTCAGCGGCTGTGCTTGAATAGGAGCCCCTTGTGTAGTTGCCTGCCCATACTGCTGACCTTTCTTCTTAAGGCAATCCTTGACCTGATGATTAGTGTCGCCACAGTAAAAGCACCCCCCTGTCTGTCTCCAACACTTAGAAGTAGAGTGGTTATTGCCACAAATGCCACAAGACTCCCTCCTTTGCTTTTTGAATTGGTGTTGTGGGGTTGGAGACGGAGCAACTTTCTGCTTGGGTTGGCTCATAGGGGCCATGCGCCCAATCACCTCCTCTGCCCAATATGCCTTATCCAAATATGCCTGGTAAGTATTCAGAACTTATGACTTGGCATGAAGGAGTATATCTGGTCGAAGGCCATCGAGGAACTGTCGAATTCTCTCACTTTCTGGAGTGATGAGGGTTGGTGCGAAGCGGGAAATACGAGTAAACTGTAGCTCATACTCCCGAACAGACAAATTCCCTTGCCTCAATTTATCAAACTCTATTCGCTTTTGAATGCGAACATGTTCCGGTACATACTTTGCACGAAACTGATTACGAAAGGTAGTCCAAGCTACCTCTTCAGCAATCTCCTCATATGCCTCTTTAACTGTAGTCCACCACCTGTCTGCTACATCTCGAAACATGGAAGCTGTCAACTTGACCTTCTGTATCTCCGTGCAGACTAGATTTTCAAATATCTTCTCCACTTGAATGAGGAATTCCTTTGCCACCATTGGATCTTCACCCCCGTTGAACTCCGGCGGACCCCTCTTCTTAAACTTTTCAAAAATATCATTTGGATCATGGGGTCTGGGGGCAACAACAACCTGAGGCTGCCCAATCCTCTGCAAGGCCTCAAGTACACCAGTCTGAAATGCAGCTTGATCCACTACTTGAGGTCGCACCACAGGTGTTGGTTGTGGCATTACCGGTGGTGGAGTTTCATTTACTGCATGAGGGTGGTTCATTCTTTGCACAACCTCCAATAATTGTGCTATTTGTTGATCCTGACGTTGCTGATGGGCTAACATAGTCTGGAGCAGAGCCTGTATCGGATCATTGGCGGTACCGCTAGGCTCACCCGACTCCAAACTGGATGGGTTAGTTTTCGTTTTCCTTGTTCTAGGTGCCATGTCTGCAAAACAACCGTTCATTAAAGACTAAACGACCAAAAATAAGAAAGGTAACAAATTTTGAAACCTCTAACCATGCTAAAGTTCATGTACGATTATACGCATGAAAACCCCATCGTCCCCATCTAAAGTTTCTAATCCTCACATCGGACCTACGTTCTAGCATCTTTTAGAACTTCTAGAACTTGACCGGCTCTGATACAATCTGTCACGCCCCCAAAACTGGGCCGGATCCAAACCCGGTTCCAGGGGTGTGAGAATTGGGGCCAATTAAAATTTTTCTAAACATAAGCAGCACGGGCCCCAATTCCGGGTGGATCGAAGTCCTTCGTGAGGCTATGCTTGGTGATCAAGCAACCATAATCACACGCGGAACTAAAATCCATGCTCATCGCAGACGGATATTACATCACAATAAGATAATCAATCTCATTAATAATAAGACCAGAGTCAAGTGCTTCGAAGCATCATAATTAGAGTTAAAATTTCAAAATAACCAAACTTAAATTAATAAACTAATGGCCCAGACATGGCCTTATTACATAATCTAAAGTTTCCGAACTCAGCATCGCACTAGGACACCTCAGATGATGTCATCGGTGCTCCACTCAACAACTCCGCCATCTAGCGGAATTTCCTGCATCGCCTGACTCTCCGGTTCGGCACCGGCAACGGAACCTAGACACCCAAAAGTAGTGGGTCAGATTGACATAATCTGGCAAGAGGGTAAGTTGCAACAATGGATTAATCCACTGAATTAAATGATATATTCATTATGAACCAAAATAAATCAGATGCAAACCCCAATGGCATGAATGCACAGAAACTGGTATCCCCGCAGATAAATATGCAGAAACGGGTAATCCCGCATACAAATAACAGAAACGGGTAATCCCACAGATAATAACAGAAACGGGTAATCTCGCAAATAATAACAGAAACGGGTAATCCCACAGATAATAACAGAAACGGGTAATCCCGCAGATAATAACAGAAGGCACAGCTGTATACTATTATCCACAGTATACGCTGACCCGATGGCGTACGTCCACCTCCAAACTGCAGTCGGTTAGATACATATATACAAATATACTTATTTACCAATACATACGTGTATCGATGCAGAATGAACCATGATATGAAACCCTCAATCCCAACATTCAATTCAATACCATTTTGAGTATTTAGAGTACTTAAATTTAAAAGTGTATTATGAACGTGTGTCAATTCAAATTATTGAAGGTAAGCGCTAATCCACCAACGGTCAAGTTAGATAAATATGCACATGAGAACTAACTCTCTATCACAATGGAAATATGAGTCCACGATGCCGATATACTACTTTTGGTGTCTATCATGTGGTGCATCCCGAACCTCACATTCCCATTCTGCATTTAGTCTAATTCTCATGTGAACATTCAACTAACATTCCTAAAAGACATAATTCATCTAATCCAATTATATATAATTAGTGTGTTTTACAAATTAGGTAAAAGATGTTCAATTTCTAAATCCAAAGTTAAATCAAGTTACGATCAAAAGGGGAAAGAAAATAATTAATTCCTTAATATCATTGTTATGTACAAATACACATTATCATTTTATACAAAACAGAAGGTACAAATTTCGGATCCTAATTTGAAATCTAACTCAATTAAGATTCCAATTTAAAATTATAAATACATTCTATTTACGGTTTAATCGCTACCAAATACATTTTCAGTTTATTTCAATCAACCTAAGTGAACACTAATCAAAATTTCATAATTCTCAATTAAGTTTATAAATAATCCAAGATACGTTTCTAATAACATCAAATTAAAATTAATTTAATAAAACCTAATCTCCATTAAAATACTAAACCGTTAATCAAAATATAACCTTTTAATTCTTTATAAGAAGCAATATTGTGTATAAATATATATATATTAATAATATATATATTTTAAAGAAAATGGGTTAATGGGCCCAGACCCGCACCCGAGCCCAGGCCAGCCAGGCCGAACCCAGCCAGCCAGGCTGGGCCTGGCCTGCTGCCAGGCGGCAGATGCTGCCCAGCAGCATCTGCTGCCAGGCGGCAGATGCTGCCCAACAGCAACTGCTGCCAGGCGGCAGCGGCTGCGCCGCATGTTTTTTTTTAAATTTTTTTATTTTTAAACAACATTAATCTCCCTTATAATTTTTGGAAGAAAATCAAATTACACTATTACCCTCTAAAAGGCATTAACCCAACAAGAAGAAGTCATGCACAAAGTGTGTAAATCAACAAGCAACAAAAACATATTGCAAGGACCAAAAATCATTGTTTTAGCTATCCACTTGCCTAGATCTTGAAGCCAAAGTAGATATGAAGATTAAAGCTTGGAAGAGCCCACCTTGGTTTTCCCCTTAGAGAGCCTTTAGGGTTTTGGTTGAAGAAAAAAAGAAGAGGGTGGGAGAATGGGGGAAAACCCTAAGAGTATAGTTTATATAAAAGAGGGGGTTTTTCTAAATTACAAAGAAGGGTCTCCTGCTTTCTAGTGGGTTTTAAGAAATTTCAAAAAGAGTCTCTAGCCCAAAAAGGGTCCATTAACTCAGGCCCACTTGTGTTAAATCAATCTATCTGACCCTCTTAACCCAACTCAAACCCGACAAACGGTGTGGCCCAATATAAAAAAATTCGGGATATGACACGAAATGAGGTCTTCACCACTCGCAATGGAAGCGTCCGCATAAAGTCCGATTACTTCGGCAAATTCTGGAGGCGTAGCCCCAACTGGATCTGGGCTGACTCAGATGACTCACCAGCAACAACTCCGACACGTTGTTTTGGCCTATCAAAGTTGGCAACAATGTCGTCGCTCTCCGCAACTTGGGTAACAACAATTTTTTGCAAGAGACTCACCACTGAGGGCAAGACAGACTGTCTCAATGCTGGCGTCCCCACCATTTCAAAAGAGGCACGCCTCGAGGTGGAAGAGCGTGTTATATCAAGGAACATCTATAATGTAAAATTTCGCCTCATGGATGCCAGGATCTACGACCGGGAGGTCCTCACGATGGACACTGGAGAGGCCGTTAACAGGACCAATGAAACCAACACTATCGAGGTGAAGCTCTCATATACAGAGACTAAGACCAGAACTTGGAATAGCAGCGTTTCATTGAAGTTAGGTGTCCAAACCAGCATCCAAGCCGGCATTCCACTCATCGCAGATGGAAGGCTTGAAATTTCGGCTGAGTTTAATGGAGCATACCAGTGGGGAGAAACTGAGACAGAGACAACTGTAGTGGAGACTGTGTACAAGGTTACTGTGCCGCCAATGACTACGGTGAAGGTGAGTTTCCTAGCGACAAAGGTTTCTTGCGACGTTCCCTTCTCCTACTTTCAGCGCGACACTCTTTTTAATGGGCAGCAGATTACCGTCAACATGGACGATGGCATTTACACTGGGATCAATTGCTTTAACTTCAGGTACGAGACAAAACAAGGACTGCTATAAAAATGTAATCCCAAGAAAATAAAATTGATGTTTGTGGGTAGCATCTTTGGACACCCCACGAGACTCCTCTGTGTTTGAAATAAAATAAAAATGTAATGTGTGTGCCTATAAAAGGCTATAAAAGGGATTGAGGACCCCTGATGTTCCTCAGAGTGTTTTAGAGTGTGAGAGTTAAGTCTGACTGCAAAATTGGTATCAGAGCCATAAGCGTTCCGATCCCCTTCTCTTGTAAGCAGTCTCGCTTTCTATCCTTTGTAATAAGTTTTTATCAATAAATCTTTGTGTTGTTTGTGTGTTCTCTTCTCTCTGTTTCTTTCTTCAGCAATTTTGTTTATTTAGTTACTTCATAATTTCCATTCTAATATAGAGGACGGAGGCCCCGTTAGTCGCGTTGCCTTATTCCGATTTAGCCTCAGATTCGGCGTTTAAAGGGTTGGTATAAACCGTTGACTAGCCACTCAGTTATTAGATTACGAAATTATTAGGGAAAAAAATAAATGAAAAGGCTTAAGAAATTATCTAAGTCTTCTTCTTCTTCTTCTACTTCTCATAATAATTTGTATCAAATAGCTCGGCCATCTTCTTCTCATAAAATTTCCAATACATCATCTGTTTTTCAAAAAACTTTCAAGAAACTTTCTTACGGCATAATGAACTTGAATCAAGTTTACAACATTGGAGTTTTTCTCATTTAAATATTAAAGAAATGTACAATACTCCTAAAGCATCTGTTTATAAGGAAAATTATTACATACATAGTATGGAAGAAACTCTTTCTGTGTCTACATCAGAAGAATGTATCCCTTTGATCCCCGTTGCTTTCATACATAAAGTTCAAAAAGAATTTCGTTATCTACAAATAGGATTTATCCGGGTTGCCATAATTCCTCTATCTAGAACAGGAATCAATGCTTCTGTTTGTGCCTCTTTGGCAGACAGAAGATTCAATAAATACAGAGAGATGCCACTCTTGGTGTCATTCAAGGTAGTTTTCATTCTAATCCAGTATGGTTCAATTGCTTTCCTAATTTTACCATAGATACGCATGATCCTTATGCTCCTCATGCTGTTCCTCTATTCATCAGAAGGATGTCCGACTGACGTAGTAACCCAGGTGGTCTTTGATGTTCTACTTTGATCTACTGGCATGTCAAGAATTTGGAGACAAACTCTGCAATCTCTTTTTTCATGTGATTCTACCAGTAGTGTGCCTTTAAGTTATGATGCATCTTTGTGCTGCCCGAGTGGGTGGTGTATCGGGTGTGATGAGACTCAATCAAAATCTCATTCTTCAATTCTGGCACATTAGGCATAGCCTGTCTTTACAGTACAAAGTACCTCCTACCAATCTGAAGTCTGGCCTGTGTTCCAACTAACTCCCGATCTCCTCCAGCTCTGGAGCATCAGCTTGTCTCTCGTTAATCTTCGTAATCAACTTAGGTTCTCAAGACACAATATTAGCTAGTAGTACCCCATCACTCACTGGCTGAAGAGATGCCTCAAAATCTTTAAAGCTATTTGCCAACTGCCAAACTGCAAACAACCCAACATTAAAAGCTGATTTTCTACTCAATCCATGATCTGCCACCTCATTAGCTTTTCTTGGATGGTACTTGAGATTGAAATCGTAACCCTTGATGTGCTCCACCCATCTCCTCTGCCTTATGTTCATCTCCTTTTGTGAGAACAAATATTGTAGGCTCTTGTGATCCAAATGCACCTCAAACTTAACACCATAGAGATGGTTCCTCCATATCTTAAGAGCAAACACAACAATGGCTAGCTTCAAGACATGGGTGGCATATTCCATCTCATGATCCTTTAATTGTCGAATCCATAGGCAACTACCCTCCCATGCTGCATGAGGACACAACCGAGTCCAACTCCAGATGCATCGATGAACACTACATATCCGTCACATTCAAAAGGCAAGGTTAAAACAGGGGCTAAAGTCGATCTACCCTTGAATTCCTAGAAGCTAGCCTTGCATCGGTCATCCCATATGAAAGGAACATCCTTCCAAGTCAAGCGGGTCAATGGGGCTGCAGTTCCCTGCTAACCCCAAAGAGCTACACACCTCAGTGACTGTCTTTGGCCTCTCCCAACTCACCACAACCTCCACCTTACCTGGATCGATAGACAAATGTTCCTTGGGAATTATGTGTCCCAAAAATACAACTTGCTCCAGCCAAAACTCACGCTTGCTCCACTTGGCATAGAGCTGATGCTCCCTTAGGAGCTGTAGTAAAGTCCTTAAATGCTCATGATACTCCACCCAAGACCTAGAATAATATCAACACATCATCAATAAACACAACTGTGAACTAATCCAATTAAGGAGCAAATACCCTATTCATCAGTACCATGAATGCTGCAGGTGCATTAGTTAACCTTCAGGGCATGACTACGAATTCATAGTATCCATATCGGGTCCTAAAGGCTGTCTTTGAGACATCCCGCTCCTTGATCCTCAACTGATGATACCTTGATCAAAGATCAATCTTGGAGAAGCATTGTGCACCCTATAGCTGATTGAACAACTCATTAATGCGCGGCAATGGGTACTTGCTCTTGACGGTCACTGTATTGAATTGCCGATAATCAGTGCACATCCTAAGTGATCTATCCTTCTTCTTCACAAAAAGCATTGGAGCACCCCAAAGAGACACACTTGGGCTAATAAATCCCTTATCCAACAGCTCCTGCGACTGAATCTTGAGCTCTACCAACTCTGTGGGAGCCATCCTGTATTGGGCCTTAAAAATAAGTGTGGTGCTTGGTACGATCTCAATGGAGAAGTCCACCTCTTGGATCGATGGTAACCAGGGTATCTCCTATGAAAATCATCATCATCAAAGTCTTATCCAAACCATATTGGGGTCGGCTACATGAATTCTATTTCTCCATTCCGTTCTAATTTGAGTTAAATCTTTCGATAAGTGAAACTTCTTCAAATCAAAATTAATGACTTCCATCCATGTTTTCTTCGGCCTACCCCTACCTCTTGATGGACCCTCCACTTGAATATCCAAACTTTTTCTTATCGGTGCCACTACTGGCCTGCGCTCAATATGCCCAAACCATCTTAAACGAGTTTCTCTAATCTTATCCTCTATTGGTGCTACCTCTAAATGTTCTCGAAAGCACTCATTTCTAATTTTATCTTTCCTAGTTTAACCACACATCCACCTAAGTATTCTCATTTTCGCTACATCCATCTTATGAATATGCATCTTCTTAATTGGCCAGCATTATGCTCCATATGTCATAACTGGTCTAACCACTGTTCTGTAAAATTTTTCCTTCAATTTCATTGGCATTTATCTGTCATAAAGTACTCCCGAAGTTAGTCTCTACTTCAGCCATCCAGCTCTTATCCTATGCTCCACATCTTTGTCAATCTCCGCATCCTTACTAATCATCGAGCCTAGGTACCGAAAAGAATCTTTACGTGGTATCTCATGGGTTTCAATTTTGACAGTGGTTTCAACACTTTGTATATGTCCACTAAAGTTGCAATCCATATATTCTGTTTTTGTACGACTTATTTTAAAGCCTCTAGATTCTAATGCTCCCCGCCATTTCTCAAGCTTTGCATTTACACCCTCTCTTGATTCATCCACTAGTACTATATCATCTGCAAACAACATACGCCATGGTACTTCTTCTTGAATACGCACAGTTAAACTCATCCATAATTACTACAAAGAGATAAGGGCTTAAGGTTGATCCCTGATGTAAACCTATAGTCACGGAAAATCCACCTGTTTCTCCACATGTGGTTCTCACATTTGTTATTGCTCCTTCATATGTATCCTTAAAATTTTCAATATAACCTCTGGGGACATTTATTTTCTTTAAGACCCACCAAATTAAATTTTTCGGTACCCTATCATAGGCTTTTTCCAAATCGATAAAAACCATATGTAGATTTTTCCTCTTTGCTCAGTATTTCTCCAATAATTGCCTAAGTGAAAAGATAGCTTCCATAGTTGATCTTCCTAGCATAAAACCAAATTGATTTTCAGAAATCTTGGTCTTTTTTCTCAGTCTTTGCTCCATTATGCTCTCCCATAACTTCATAGTGTGACTCATAAGTTTAATCCCTCGATAGTTGGTACAATTTTGTATATCTCCTTTATTCTTATATATAGGTACTACAATGCTTCTTCTCCATTCATCCAGCATTTTCTTTGTTACAAATATCTTATTAAATAGTTTACATAACTAACATACTCCAACCTCTCCTAAGCATTTCCATACTTCTATCGGGATGCCATCTGGGCCTATTGCCTTTCCTATCTTCATTCGCTTCAATGCTTCATTCATTTCCACCCCTCTAATTCTACGGAGAAAAGTATGCTCTTATAATGAAGTATCCTCCTCAACTCTTGTATCGCCCAAATATTCTTCATTTAAAAGTTTGCTAAATTATTCCTTCCACCTTTCTTTAATATTGTTGTCTTTTATCAAAATATTTTCTTCATTGTCCTTGATACATTTGACATGATCTAAGTCCCTATTTTTCTTTTCTCTTATTTTTGCCATTTTAAAAATATTCTTTTTTCCTTCTCTTGTTCCCAACCTATTATAGAGGTCATCATGTGCTTTGAACTTTACACTACTTATTACTTTCTTAGCTTCTTTCTTTACCTTCTTATACAACTCAAAATTTTCTATACTTTTAGTCCCCTGCCAAACCTTGTAGCAATGTTTTTTTTGTCGAATAACTTCCTAAACCTCCATACTCCACCATCATATTTCTTTATTAATATGTCTCTTCCTTTTTTATTCTCCAAGGACCTCCTTTGCAACATTCCTAATGCAATTAGCCATTTGATTCCACATTACTGTAGTTTCTCCTTCAATATTCCATTCTCCTTTCTAAATCATTTTGTCCTTAAATATATTTGCTCTTTCCCCTTTCAAATCTCTCCACCTTATGTTAGGGTCCATTTTGTTTACTACTGCTCTCTTTTTACTTCTAATGTAAATATCTAAAACTCCGAGCCTATGTTGTCTAGTCAAACTCTCTCTTGGGATGACCTTGCAATCTTTACAAGCCAATCGGTCCTATTTTCTAACTAGAAAAAAGTCTATCTGACTCCTATTACTCCCACTTTTATATGTAATTAAATGTTCATCTCTATTTTTAAAGTAAGTATTTGCTACTACAAGATCAAATGCCACTGCAATATCCAATATAGTGTTTCTAAATTCATTCTTTTCTCCAAATCCATGCCCTCTATGTACTCTCTCATATCCTCTATTATCTCTTCCTATATGCCCATTTAAATCCCCTCCAAGGAAAATCCTATCACTATTTGGGATTTCTCGCATTAAATCATCCATCTCCTCCTAAAATTGTCTTTTCACACTTTCTTCTAGTCCTACTTAGGGAGCATATGCACTAATGATATGAATTATGTCTTCCTCTAGTACTAGTTTAATTGCTATAATTCTTTCACCAAACCTCTTTATCCCCACAATTTTCTCTTTTAAATCCTTATCTATAATTATACCCACTGCATTTCTTGTATTACGCTTTCCTGCATAGAAAAGCTTATACACATCCATGAGCTCCTTAGCTTTATTCCCTTTTCACCTTGTTTCCTGTATACAAGCCACACTAATTTTTCTTCTTTTCATTACCTCAACCAACTCCATGCTCTTGCCTGTCAAGGTTCCTATATTCCAAGTAGCAAGTCTAATTTTCCTATTCCTCCTCTTCTTCTCATGGACTAACTTCTTTAACCGCACTAGCCCAAAGTCATGCAGTAGCCCTTGCACACTTTTCACTGCAACCGGGCGACACTGCAATGCGTCGCTTAAAGCGGGCAACGCCCTAACCTTATCGTGAAATATCATTTGTTCAGAATTCATGTTTAGGTTGTGACAAAGTTTTACGCTGGCTGTCACCTACCTAATGCAACCCTCCTCCTTTACCCGGGTATCTCCTATGAAAATAAATCCTAAAAATCTTGCACTACCGGTATCTCCTCCAATGCCTTTCCCTGTCTCTCCTGTGAGATGAAGGCAAGGTACCCACTGCATCAATGCTGTACAAAGCTACCAACTCTGACAGCTGATGTCACATGCATAGGCAACTTCATCCTTTCCCCTACAAACTCCACTCTGGCACCTGCATTGACCACTCTAAACCTAACTATCTTGCCAAAACAATCCATCACTACCCCATATCTAGCAAGCCAATCCATCCCTAATATGAGATCAAAGTCCCTCATCATCAGTAGTATCAAATCTGCCTCCAAAGAGCAGCCCCCTATCTGGATTAGGCAACCTAGGAAGTACTCATAGCAATCTACTCTCTTCCCCATTGGCGTGACCACTAATAACACATAGGGAAGCTGGGCTACGAGCACATCAATGCTCAAAGCAAATGTAGGGGATGTTAGGTATAGGGAGTGTTGCAATTTGAATGGATGGTAGTTCAATATGTTACACTTGATTTTCCTCATTAAAATTGTTTTAACTAAATTTGTTTTGAGCTTCTATAAAATACTTGATTTGATTTTAAAGATTTTGATGGTTACAAAATTGTTTTGATCTAGAAAGATGTTCTTTTGATGAAGTTGTGTTCCGTGCATGAAAAGTTTTTATTTGGTAAATCATCTTCTACTTCATGCATTAGACATCTTAGGTTCATGATTAGTAAAAGGCATACCATTCTACGAGAACCTAAGTATGTGAATCTAAGCTTAGACCCTAGAACCCTTGGACAATCCAGTAAAATTATTTGGGTTTAATTGGCTCAAATGAGCAAGTTCAAGTGCTCATGTTGAGGATTTCTGGTGAGCCAAACAACCAGACTTTGGAAAAATCGCACCAAAAGAGTGCTTCTGCTAGCCATTTCTCAGGGTCAAACGGTCGACCTTTTTCAAGAAATGATCGACCATTCAGCAAACTGTTCGACCGTTTATAAAAATGGCTACAGTATCAGTAATGCAAATTTTCTAACTGACACGGTCTAGGAAAAACAGTCAACCGTCTGCAAAACTGACCGACCATTTCAAAGAATGGTTTGACAGTTTATAAAAACGGCTGGAATAACAGAGACGTGATATTTCAAACTGTTTATCTATGAGGAAAAATGGTCAACCGGTTCTCAAAAATGATCGACCGTTTTGGATATGACTATTGCCCAACGGAGCAATTGACCGGGGTCAAACTTGCCATTACTGGATATTTGAAAAACGGTCGACCGGTGTCGGAAAACTATCAACCATTTCAACTAGCCGTTGGAAAAATTGTCTATAAATACAGAGCTCGTTCCAATGCATTAGTATGATGGATACCAATGGGGAATGAGTCCATACAAAGGGAATGAAGCTAGAAATGCTAGTTGGAGAATCGAGTTCTTGGATTCACAACTTAGGAGCTCACTAAGATGGTAATCTTGTTTTGTGCATTAAAACCTTATGCATATAACTTATGCTTGGTGAGACTTGTAAATCTTGTTTTCTCAATCACCATGCATTCATAGATAAACTTATGTTTGGTGACGTGTTTGAATAGCTTCCTCAATCAATATATATGTGTGCTTGAACTTTTGAAAAGCCAATCTCTTGGCACATATTTGTGAGCTTTAACTTTCAAATGATTCAGGATAGCTTGTATACACGCATTGAACTTCTATTGGTAAATTTATATATGATGTGTATGACATTTAGACCATCACATAAGTTTTATTTTGGTAGATCAAATAGTGATGAGTCTACATTCAACACATTTATTGTTCTCTAACTTCTGTACAACTTGGCATGCATTGATAACAAGTTGTGTATACATCACATGTGTTTGAATAGCTGTCTCAATCTACGATTATTTGAGCTTAAACATTTGAAAATCAATTTATATGACATACATATTTATGTGCTTTAATATTTCAAAGATTGAGGAAAGCACACACACACGCAAATGAACTATCATCTTTGTATATCCTATGTTGTGTGTGTTGTAAGAGCTTTAATTTTAATATCAGCCTATATTAGAGGCATTTTTTGTTGAGCTTCAATGTTCTCTCTAATTAGTGTATTTAGATTCATTTATTTAACAGAGAAAGATTTGTATTAAGGTTGGTGTTTAGCCTGGGAAAAGCACCATTTGTATTGAGATTGTAAGGTTGGTGTGTACCTTGCAAAAAGCACCAGTTGTATTGAGATTGTAAGGTTGGTGTTCAGCCAAGGAAAAGCACCACTTGTGTAGAGATCAAGTTGATCTCAATTGATTTGTGATTAGTGGAAGCACCACTTCTGTAGAGATCAGGTTGATCTCAATTGATTTGTGATTAGTGGATTACTAGTGAGGAGCACCAGAGTGGATGTAGGCTATAGGAGGGCTGAACCACTATAAAGCTCTTGTCTTCTAGTGAATGTTCTTTTTATATGTAGTGATTGTGTTATCATTTATATTTCCACTGCATATATTCATCATATGTGTTTAATGTTGAAAAGAGATTTAAAAATTGGTGATAAATTGGGATACTTGCCCTCACCCTTTTCACCTCCCCTTCTAGGGTTCGGGTTTTTGGACTTTCAGGGGATATGTATGAATGTGTAGAACCAAGATCAAATAAAGCTCTAGCATCTATACCACAAATAGAAATGATACCTTGCACGTCATCACTAATTGCATTTGCCTCCTCCTGTGTCAGTGCGAAAACATGGCCAGTCTGCTGGGGCACCTGCTGCTGCTGCCTAGGAACCGATGGTCTCTAGATTCTATGGGGCTGCTGTAGAAGAGAAGTAAAATGAAAGGGATCGAAACTTTTTGTGAAGTATCTATGTGAAGCCACCTTATCAAAAAAGAAAGCATATGAGTTGTTGGTGGAGTATCTAAATAAAGCCACCTTATCAAAAAATAAAACATAGGTGTATTGGTTGAGACATAGGGCTCTTTGATTGTGGAACCTGTGGACCAAGAGAGGGTCTATACGGAGAGTGGAGTAGGTCAATTGAGGACCGAACCAGTATAAATCTTCATGTGCCATTTTCTACTGCTATTCACAGTTATAGTTTTAATTGATTAGCATACAGTCATCTGTGCTTGAATGGAAGATTTAATTAGCATTTCATTGATTATCTAGCAAACATTCCACTATCATTTGTGGTGAATTATTATGTCAATTACTATATCATTCGAATATTCAACACTCTCCTTTCATTGTCTCATTTTTTTTATTTTCTTTTTATGGTTGAGCTAGTTTGGGCATATCTTTATAAATCACATTCGAATGGTAATCAATTCATTAAGCTAAGTCTAAGTGAAAGAATTTGAGCTAATTGATACATCTTTATTCTTCCCATAACACACATTATTAATCTAAATTAATAAAAGTTGAATCCCTTGAGAAGATTAAAGTGTGATTTATTACAAGGGTTGATCACTCTAGACTTACCATAGCTCAGCACTAAGTTATAATGTAATTCACACACTAAACTCATAGATGATCAAATACTAAGAAATCTTAATTTAAGGTCAAATAATAGTCATTATGAAAAATTCAATAATCTAATACAAAGGATTATATTAGAAGTTTTATAAGAATAATCAAACCATTTACTGGTTCCCGCACTTGAAGATCAAAGTACACTAATTAAATATTTCTAGTGTGTTGGAATTAATGGAATATCTTGAAGTTATAATAGTTGATTGACACCCTTTGTACTAGAATTTTATCACCGTGTCAATTCATATCCTATTACACTCACACCACCTACTAATTTGCTATATCTCATATAGTTCTAAACTAGTATATCACCATTTGTTTTGGCGTGAGTTATAAGAGTATCAATTGGACCTAATTGTTTTAAAAGATAGAAAAAATTTGAATTGGTCGTATTCACCTCCCTCCTCTAGGACCCGCATTGTACCTAGACCGCACTTTCAGTTGGTATTAGAGCCCAGTTACTCTGTTACGGCTTAACTACCGGGAGTAGATCTTGAGTTTAGAACAATGTAGAATCATAGAAAATGCATTTTTATATACTCTAGATGCAAGCCCAATCACTAGGAGAAATTGAAGAGAAAGAATTTAAAACTAAAATGAATCTCAATTAGATGAAGATAATAGCAACAAAAGTTGTAACGACCCCAAAATTCGGATTTCCGAAGAACTCCCAATTTTAAGGTGTTAATGATGAAATTAAATGGATCCGCAATGTGAGATTAAACAACTGAACATATTCACAGCGGAAACATAATTGTAAAACCATCATAGGTACCATCACAAGACAAAGTAATTAATCCTACTCAATTTAATAATATAAATGCATCAAAGTCATGAATAAATCCATAGGTAATAACATAATTCATTAACTAGATCCTAACACAAATAGCCAACCAAGGGCTTACAACTAATTTAAAATTTTAAGCTCAGCATAAATAAACTAATTGTCTAATTATCGCCTCTCTTGCGCATGCACGATATTTTTAAGTTATATCGTCTGCGCTCCACGCGTAGTTCCCCTGCGGTTCCTCCTCAACCGCCGTTCCCTCTGGTTCATTGGAAGGGGTGTTGTTACCTACAAGCGCCAATCACAAAGGGGGTCAGGTTATAAAATAACCTCAGCAAGTATACCTACCCAATTTTCATATTCCATACCATATTTTAATAAAATCAACGGCAAATAAATCACGAGGTTTTCAAAATAAATTGACAAGATATAATACTACAAGATGTAGATTCATGCATAAAACCAAATAAAGATTTTACAAATATCATAGCATTCAAAATAAATTGGCGTCCCACATTGGCTAAGTTGTCACAGGTATTATAGCGGCCCCCTTTAACGTGACGGGAACAGAGAACAGAGTTTGGTACCCAGAGATTCAGAGTTATGGCCATTGGCCATCAGAACAGAGTAACAGAGTTTGGTACCGAAGTGACTGATTGTCACAAACAGAGAGTTAACTAATCTGCAGATAGTTTCAGAAGAATAGCCCCTACACAGTGGTGCCCCACTATGCTAGACTTAAAACAGCCTAGTGGTATCGCCTTAATTCAAAATACGGATAAACAGCCAAATAATCATAAAATAGAATTTATTTACATATAACAGATTCCAACGTTGACAGGTGCAATGTCTAGATACCATAAAGCATATAACAGAGAAAAATATATTTTATCATGTCAGAGTACATTTTAGATATGGTTGAAAACATAAAACCAAATAATAAATTTCCAATATACAAAAATCCAGATTTTACGGGTCATACTGCACGTCGGGTCTAAGCGAACTTAACCCTATGATATCATGGGATTCTCAAACACCGTATACTTGCCCTAAATCTAATTTGGATGATCGCGAGGATCTCTTCCTTAGATTTGGGTCAATCCTTAATTGGCGCTTCAGAAGTTGGTTTGTGTTTGAAGAACCCATGACGTCATACCATTTAAGTTTATTAACTCTAGGGAAGTTTTAAGCTAATTTGAAGGTGGATGTCAAGCCATGAAGACGTGACTTATTATTGGTTCAGATTTAGTTTAGATATATATCTAATTTTCATTTTAAACAAATCCCTAAATTCTTAAAAGAAATCCCTAGCATAATCATAGTATAGATTCAAGTATTGTTTCATGATTATGGGTTCGCCCTAACAGAGTGTATTTCAGAATTCCTTAAGCATAAGTTGAGGGGTCAAATTAGTGCTTAGTGGAAAACTTTAAACATAATATTATATTATTAGGTTAATGGAAATCTCTTTCATAAATACAGCATCGAGTGTTCATTGGTAATAAATCTATAGTTAGAGGGCTTATTTGTAATTCATTGGAAATCATTTAAACCCAAAAGGAGCTACAGAATGCTTCTCTCCACTATTCTATTATTATATGTATCAGAAGACCATCATACACCCCACATATCTAAGCCATTAAAATAATGGGCCGTAGTGGGTCTAATCCACCAAGGGCTGAATTTCTAAGGTCAACAGGATGGGAGGCTATGTACTTTACCTATCTAAAATGGTAGGCTTGTTCAAGATTCCCAGGAACTTGTAAAGACTAAGAAACAAGCCAGGACAGTGCTTGCACTGTTTCTGCAACCTGGTATGAGAATGGGTCTCACGCCTCAACCATTTAATCCTCTTGGATGGTGGGTCCTAGTGGCCATTCCACAAAAGGGAAGGGGTCTCCAAGGTCGCCTAGGAGTGGGCTTTTAGATTGCTGGACCTGATCATTGCTCAGGTGGGTCGTGTGGGCCCCATAGGTAGGTTCGGAAGGTTGCACTTTGACGACTAAAACTCTAAGATTCAGGTAGTCAAGTTGGATATTTTTTCCTAGTTCTGGCTGGGATGGCTGGAGAATGACATCTATGGAATCCTCTCTACATTACTGATATGGATCTGCAAAGTTTACAGGGACATAGATAAAGATTTCTGGCCATAGGTTGCCTACAAGGGTCATCGGTTTTCTACCATGCTGTGGGCAGATTTCTAGTCCTAGATCTGTAAGCCCATCAGTGTTGATTCCTAACTAGTATAGCTCTGCTAACGTCGCACAAGGACAGTCCATCCGATGATCGGGTCAGATCTTTCAACAAGTGGGCCACCTGACCCTACAACCCATACAAAAGAATGCCGCAAAAACTGCCTGGGTTCTAGAACAGATCGTGTGTGGGTTCTGAACTTCACGGTCCCAAATTGGATTTATCACAGATCGTTAAGGAACTTAGGTATATTAACAGTTTTCTAATGACCCACTCAACAATCATACTAATTTAAAATCACGAGCTCAAGAACAGATTTTCGTCTTCCCCACCACCATCTGCATGCCGGCAGGGATGGGTTGTTACAGTAACTTCACTACCATGGGTTTACTTAATCTTAGCTTCAGATCCACTTACAACAATCATAACACCATTACAAAATTAGATTTAAGATAGGTAGAAGTACTAACTCAAAGCACCGAAGTAGATTAAATACATAGGCTTGAAAATTTATTTTGTGTTTTGAAAGATAATTTGTATAGTACTTAAATCAGGTAGAAAACATGAAATCAGGTTAGTGCACTTGCCTTAATTGCCGAAATTCCAAACCCGTAGAGAACTTCAAGGTAATTCTTCTATGGCTTCCTTCAAATCCTTAGGCCTAAAGTTGAGACCTTCTAGTTAAAAGAGAGAGAACTAGGGAGAGAGAGTTGGAGAGAATCGTATGTAGGAGAGAGGCTCTAGTCATATACATATATATAGAATATAATATAGGTACTCAGAGTAAAACTAGGAAGTAGAGGTAGGGTGAAATTCTCCTTTTTCCCATATAGAGTCCTAGGATGTCTCTCTAGTCTTAACCTTATTGTATCCCAACCAAACTCCTACGAAGGTAAATTCTACTCTTCTTTGAAGGAGAGACAAACACGTGATCCCCCACACCACTAGTAGTGGGTTTATTTAAATCTCTATCAACAAGGCACTAGATTAATCCGAATGAGTTCGGGCCTTAAGAGAAAGTTTCATAATTAATTATTCTCTATCCAATGAGCTCCATATTGGCTATGTTTTTAAAATTACGAAAATACCCTTCATATTTTCTAAAAATTACCAACACGCATCTAAAATTCCCAGATCAAGTCCTAATCGCGTTTGTGCCCCAATTCTGCCCTAGTTGTTCATCGTGAGTTAATTTCCCCCAATTCGATTAATGTCATTATTTATTTCGTAAATTATTTTTATTTGAATTAAATTTATTAATTTGGGCCGGGATCTTACAAAAGTCATGAGTTTTAAAATTTTAAAATAAAGATTCTGAAAACAAATTCATTAATGAACTAGCCTCTCCTTAAGATCAACTTGGGAAGAAAGGAGTTATAAAAATCATAAAAACAAGTTGATAAAAAAAATCTCTTTAAACTAATAATTAAATTTGAACAAAGCAAATGAAGATTTAACCACATTTACGGAAATAAATGAACTTACCTAGGTTAAAATCTACCAACTCATCCTTAAACCTGGAAATCATTCAGCTAGGAGATGTAATGAGAAACTCAAGTGCATACTTACCTATATAACACCAAACTTGAGAAATTATTGGATAAAGCTCAAGGTAATCGGACTGGTCTAAGCTATCATAGGCATATTAAAATGACCCTAGCACTTCTCTATGTTTGAAAAAAGCGAGTCCCATTCCTCTGGTCCAGAATCTTCACTTTGCAGAGTCATATACAGTACCAAAGGACATCTCCAGGTAGAGTGTAAATTAAAAATAAATTATATACTAACTTTCCTCTATGAGTTTAACAAAGTTAAATAGTTGTTTAAAGAAAAGACAAAAATAAAAATGAAAGACTTTAAAAAAATTACAATAGTAAAGTCTATTAAGATAAGGTCTTCACAAATGCATCCTCTCTTCCTCCCTTAAATTAATAAGCTGAAAGATCTAAAATCTCAACTCACAATTCAAATGAGATAAGAGAATGAAACCTTCAATGACGTTTTTGAAACGTTAAATGAAAGTATCAATGATATGTGGGCTCTAGGAGAACCCATATCGGAAGGTAGAATATGCAATAAAATCTTGAAAGCACTTACGGATGGAATTGCCCTCAAGGTCACCTCCATTGAGAAAGTGAAGGACCCGAAAACGATAAAACTGGAAGATCTAGTTGGATCCCATTTGACCTTTTGAGTTAAAACATAAAATTTATAAGAATTTTAAATTGAAAACATTTGCGTTAAAGTTATCTCACTGTAAATCAATCTAATACTGATAGTGATGATGATAATGAAGGTGTAGCAAAACTTGCTAAATTTTATACGAAATCAAAGATTAGCAACATAGATACTTGAAAAACATCAAGGTAAATCTAACTCTTCTAAGAGTAAGTTCAAGGGTATTCAATACTACAAATGCAAAGAGGATGGCCATATAGCACCGATTGTCCACATATCGGTAAATCTAAAAAGAAGAGTCTGGTTACTATTCGGGATGACTCTAAGATGAGAATTGAACTTAAAAGAGTTAAAAATGAAAAAGAGTCATTAGCTAATGAACTTAAAAAGATAAAATTAGAATTGAAAATGGCTAATAAAGTTTAAGGGAATTGAGAAAGAACTCATTCAGTTAAAATCAATTAACTCAACCCTTAATAATGAAATTATTCAACTTAGAAGTTGTCAAAAGGAACTTGAGCTTAAATTTACCCTTGGGGCTGAAAAATTGGAAAATTTGCTTAAGATGGGTAAAGCTCAATGGGTCAGAATGTTGTGAAAAAAAAAAAAGCAAACAGAAGACCAAACACTCCACACAAAAGACACAGATATTCCAGCAAGATCAAGAAACCAATAGCACCAACAGAACCCACTCTGCAAAACTGATTTCTCTCCTTCTCAGATCTGAAAGCCCGGAAATCCAACCAGCCGCGATTTTCTCCGAGATCTGAAAAACATGTGGATCTTTTTTTCCTTCGATCTAACGAGATACCAATTGTTGTGATTTTTAGAACAATCACCCGTTGTGCGCATTCACGGAACACAAGATCAACAAGAACAAGCCACACAAGAAGAGACACCGAGATTTACGTGGTTCACCCAAACCGGGCTACATCCACGGGCACAGGAGGACGAACATCTTCACTATGACAAGTAAAGCATACAAGAGATTCCCACACTCTCACCTCATCTCTCCTACGTGGTGTGGGAGCACCACGGGCAACTAATGCCGCCGCCGCTGCTGCAAGGTCTAGGGTTACAGACTATACAATATATAATCTCCGCTTTCTTGGCCACCAAGAAAGCCCCGGTACAATTACCAAAATACCCTTGACCTTAAACCAGTCCCTGGCTAACCCAGTGGACTCATCCGGTTAAACCGGAATACAAGACATAAACCTAACAATCTCCACCTTGGCTTGAATTCCGTACAACTCCGTACAACTCGAGTTACTAGGAGATAAAGCCGGCAATGTCTTCACGTACCCTGCTGAATGGCACGTCACTGCACCAGGGATGCAGTCTTCTTCAACACTTTGACATGTTGAACCAGCACATGAACTTTGAGCAAAGTTCATACCCTCGTCAAACTCCACCTCGAACTAGAAGCTCGAAACCATTGACGAATCTGAGTGATATCTGAATCACTCACCATCCTGCCCCCATCTTCAACATCACTGTGAAGATCCAATCACCACAAGCATGCAAGCAAACAGATCGGGAATACAAGTCCAGATGACTCCATTGCAGAACAACCTCTGCCTCCGAGCAGTCAAAAAACTCCATTTGACTGGGCCTCCGATCAACTGCTGATACATCAGCTCCTCCTTGCTGCTTTTCCGGCTTGGCTCTGGCAAGATGAATATCATCACATGCGATCATGTGAACCCCAAACGAACAACTTCGTTTGAATCAGCAAACCCTTTGCAACTAGGCCGGCGACTCCTATTATTGGGTTTGCAACAACAATCATGTCGACTAGACCCGATTCAAGCCTCAATCCACATCTGTTCAGATCTCCTCCAAATTTCTGCATTAAACTATAGATCTCGTCACCACGAGCACGCTGGAAGAAATGGATCTAAAATCCGACTCAGGATGGCTTCGATATCGTAGAAACAAGTTTCTACTCTCCAATCGGTCAAACCTCCTCCTTGACTGTCAAACAGCCAATCAACCTCTTCCACTGCGTAGATCTGCTCGAAACGAGTCCGTAGGCGCAAACGGATCTCCGATCGGACATCGGACGATCAAGATATCGCAGAAACAATTTCAGCCGTTGAAACTGGTCAAATCTGGCCTTTGACCGTTGCTGACGTCACTGCTGACGTCACTCTGCGCTGTCTGCTGGGCTTCTGGAGCGGACCCGGGTCAGGTTCACCTGACCCGGAACTGAACTGCCTTTTTGCGCTGGGCTGGACCGTCTGCTAACGGGTCGGGTCGGACCTGACCTGACCCGGCCTGAACCTGTTCTGCTGGGCTTGTCTCCCCGGGTTGGGTCAGACCCAACCCGAAACCCGAACCAACTTGAAACCTCGCTGACCTGGCCTGATTGTCCACTGGTCAGGTCAAACTGACCCGACCAGAACCCGGAACACCTGGGTCGTCTTCATCTTCTTCCCTGTTTTCTGATTCTTCAACAATGGAGAAACCGGACGACTGCGCGTCGTCCTTGGCTGCGGTCCGGCGACCAACGGGATGGGACGGGCGGCGGTGTACAGCAGCGGCGACGACCACCGATCGGCATCTGGCGCCTGCGACGGGTGGCAGCGACTGCGCTCGGCCTGATGATTCCGGACAGGGGCGCGCGCGCGGCAAAACGGCAGCAGCGGCTGGAGGCTCTGATCGCCGTGCGGTAGCGACTGATTTCAGCGGGACTCTCGTCTTTGATCACCGGCAGAGATGCAGCGGCAACTCCGGTGAGGCAGAGATCCGGCGAGCAGCAATGATCCAGATCTGGCGAACTTTCCTGTGAGTCGTCTTTTTTTTTTTTTTTTGAAACACAGAGGTCCAAATCTCTTCTCTCTGTAACAGGAACCGGTGTGTGGCCCAAACATAGATCACCCATGATCTTTGATTTTTCTGCACCAAGAATCGCAGAACTCCGGATCCTCCACGAAGATCCGATCCGTTGATCTTCATGCGCACAACCTCCAAACCACTGAGCGATCTCCACCTCGCTCAGAAAACTCGAGGAACACCAACCTCGGCTTTGATACCAATTGTTGTGAAAAAAAAAAAGCAAACAGAAGACCAAACACTCCACACAAAAGACACAGATATTCCAGCAAGATCAAGAAACCAATAGCACCAACAGAACCCACTCTGCAAAACTGATTTCTCTCCTTCTCAGATCTGAAAGCCCGGAAATCCAACCAGCCGCGATTTTCTCCGAGATCTGAAAAACATGTGGATCTTTTTTTCCTCCGATCTAGCGAGATACCAATTGTTGTGATTTTTGGAACAATCACCCGTTGTGCGCATTCACGGAACACAAGATCAACACGAACAAGCCACACAAGAAGAGACAGCGAGATTTACGTGGTTCACCCAAACCGGGCTACATCCACGGACACAGGAGGACGAACATCTTCACTATGACAAGTAAAGCATACAAGAGATTCCCACACTCTCACCTCATCTCTTCTACGTGGTGTGGGAGCACCACGGGCAACTAATGCCGCCGCCGCTGCTGCAAGGTCTAGGGTTACAGACTATACAATATATAATCTCCGCTTTCTTGGCCACCAAGAAAGCCCCGGTACAATTACCAAAATACCCTTGACCTTAAACCAGTCCCTAGCTAACCCAGTGGACTCATCCGGTTAAACCGGAATACAAGACATAAACCTAACACAGAACAGGTTTTAGTCTTGATAGGCAAATCGTAAATGACCTTAGTACCTCTACAGTATTTGTAAGAGGTGAATCTTCTGGCACCAAAGAGTTAAAATATCATATGCTATTATATGTGGTGCCAAAGGACACTTCAAGCTTGAGTGTCAAGAAATGAAATATCAAAAATCCACTCCCCTCAGCATAACTAACAAAGGAAAAATCAATTATAAGGAACAAAGACTCCAAAAAGTACTAAACAAGATAAATACAATAACAAAGAGTCTTGTGTGATGAAGAAACATGTATCTAAGCTTTCTCCCTTCGATCAACAAGAAAAAGAATTGATGAAACACATTCGAAAATTAAATGTTCAATTTAAACATAAGGAGGTAGAAAATTAAAAGAAATAAGAAAGGTAAAAGGAAACCTTGATCTTCGACATCTAAAAGATACCCTCACCAACATTAGCCAAATATTGGTAAATCTCTTTGTGGTGGTGAGCTCTCTATTCATCTCTCCAAATATTTTTTTAAAAAAAATTATATGGTTTTCAAGAGAGATGTGAATAGGAAAGGGGGATAGTGAATAAATTCCTTTAAGTACATTTCTTTGGATCACTAAGGCTTCCACATGGTTCTCTATCTTTTCATGCTTAAGATGAGCCTTGATAAACCATTGGACCTCTCTTGTCCTCTTTCAAGTTAAATATGTTTTGAGAGAGAAAATTGTTCATAAGATTGAATTGGATCATGCAATTAAATAAGTCATATCTTTTATTGTTCAATTCAAATTCATGTTCGTTCAATTGATTTCCTTTACTTTATGGTGTATATTGTTTTTTTGATAAGATTTGCTTCGAACTTTTGAAACTGTTAAATATTTCAAAAATTAATTTCAATCAAGTTCTTGAGCTTCATATGACCCTCATCATAATCCCTATTTATGAACTATACAGTTATATCTTTGAGATCTTGATGAGTATTCTTGAGATTGTATTGTGCCATAAAAGGTTATTTCATTAAATACAATTCATTTGTCCATCATTGTTCTAAATTGGTAAATTCATTTAATATGATTGATGATTTGATGAATGGTTTGAAATTCCATTTCTTCTGTGTGGTGACAGTCTACATATTTTGCAAACTCTAATAGTTCAACATTGGTAAATTTTTATATAAATGAGAGATTTGATGAACTAACTATCGGTGATGTGGATCACATAGTGAAGTGTATTTCTCTCCATTTGGCCCTCAACATTTTCGCAAATGATGTATTATATAATTATATTTTTATTGTAGTATGGGATTTTGATGAGATGTCTGAAATGGGAATCATCATCACAGTCAAATTTTACTGTATTCCTTTTCAGAAGGCATGGTTGTATCTTTTATGTAAATCATTTATTAACCATACCTATTACCTTCTACATGAGGCCTTAGGTGGAGACATATAGTTATATCCTTATCTTGAAGTCCTAATGCCTTAAGATCTATATCCTATTATTGAATTGGTATATCTCTTGAATGGCTGTTAATTAAATTGGGACTGATGCCTCATTTTCAGTTCATATTTAATGTGGAGTCATTGTGCTGTTATAGTTAAAATCCGCCTATCTTACTTCTTGATATTGTCTCCCGTATCTCTCTTAAATACTTAAAAAGGCTTATCTCTTCATATACACTCATTGGTATCATAGTTAAACCAATTTGATATGAGGCAAGGGTCAAGAGTTAGAAGCTCCCCACGTGCACGCATGCGGGTGGAAAAGCCATGCGGGTGGAAGAGCGAGTGAGGGTTGAGCCCTGCGGACTGAGTGATGGGTTGCAAACAGCAGCTCCGAAGGACACATGTGAGTAGCCACGGGTCTGCCCGATGGCCGCTAGGGGAAATCTAATTGATATTTAGATCAAATTAGTATGAGCCTTAGAGGAAAATCAAAAGTGATACCATGATGTCTCTCTATTCCCATATGGGCTAAAATTGGTTAATTTGTGTCAATTTCATGACAGAAAGGGGCGGAAAATTATAAAGGGGGAGAGAATAATAAGGGAGAATCATAAAAGGGGAATAACATGTAAGGATTATGTCTATTAGTTTAATTAGGCCTCCTTGGTGTCGTCAATTTGGCGATTAGGTCTTAGGCTTCTCCCTGAAATCACTTCATCAAGTTAAATCTTTCAATCCAGTTGAGAAGGCTCCTTGCGAAAAGCTCCACGGTTCATCATGAAAATCACTTGAACACGAGACCATTCAAGGTTTGTTCAGACCCCAATTGGCCCTAACATTGTCCTTAGAACCCTTGGAATGAATTGGAAAAACATTAGGAATAAAATGGGTTTGAAAAACTTAAAACAGGGAAAAAACAGTCGAATGTCCTCATGAAACGGATTAGGATCTAAGGAAAATGGTCGACCGTCCAGAAAAATCGATCGACCGTTCTGGCAAACGGTTCGACCGGTTAAAGAACTGCTACAATATCAGAGAGCAGAGTTTTCTACTGTTTGTATGGGCTAGGAAAAATGGTCAACCGGTAGGTCAAAACGATCGACCGTTCCGTATACCAAAAGATAGTCAAACTGGTCAAAATAGCTGCTAAGGTGAACGTTGGGAAAACTGGTCGACCGTTTGGGAAATTGATCGACCGTTTCATATGACTGTTGGAGACTATCTATAAATATAAGTGGCTTTCAAATGGGAATATAAAGACGATTCTCACACACTTGCAAAAGCATTCAAAAGCTCTCTTTCCCAGCTCATTTAGCCCATCTTCTTGAGACTCTTTAGTCATTGTTCTTTGGTCAATCTTTAGAGAAATCTCAAGATCATTCTCCTTCACACTCCTTGTTTGATTTGGAAAATCTATGAGCCTTGTGAGCTCATAGAGTATGAAGAGAAAATCTAAGGATCTTCTACAAGAAACACCTCATAAGCTTTTGAAGGAAGATCCTCTTCTAAGTTGGTCCATTACACTTCTATATCTTTGAGCCTCCTGGAACCAAAATCTCCTTACCCTTGGTTTGTACTTAACTGGAGCATCTTCTTCTTCATCACCAAGGAAAATTTCAAGGAGTCAAGCGTGGCAGTTCCAGTCTTCAAGCTTATGGAAGAACACACCTTCAGCATTGTTGGCCAAGTGGGTCCAGACCAAGTGGGTTAAGTATTTGGGGTGGTTACCCTAATTATATTAGGAATTTCCTGTTTGTTAAAACAGTAGTTTCTTGGTAGATTAGGACTTTCTTATTTTCTAAGATAGAGTTTTTAAGGGATAAAGAAATAATGATTATATATATAATGTAATTTGTAACTCTGGATATAGGAGGCTGAGATTCCAAAGCTATGGTTTCGCAGATTGGAGGAGAACCTAGTGGAAATTGATTTCCCGTAGACGTATGCATCTTTGCCGAACCATGTAAATCTCTTATCTTTTTGTGTGGTTGATTGTTAATCTTGGTTGTTTATGCACACATGCGCACAACAAGCAGATCATCTTTTGAAGGTGAGTGTTCAACTCAAACTATAACTCTTTGTTTTAAGGTTAGTATTTAGCCTAGGAAAAGCACCAGTTGTTTTTTATTGTGAGGTTGGTGTTAAGCCTGGGAAAAGCACCACTTGTTGATTGTGTAGAGATCAGGTTGATCTCGGTTGATTTGTGATTAGTGGATTACTGGTGAGGGATATCGGGAGTGGATGTAGGCTAGGAGGGCTGAACCACTATAAATTCCTTTATGTTGTGGATGTTTTGTTGATTACTGTACTGTGTTGCCCACTATTGTTTGCATTGCTTGATAATCACACTTAGCACACTCTATTTGACTTGTTCAAAATAAGTTAAAACAAATTTCAGCTAACTAAAATTTTGAACCACCCCCCCCCCCCCCGCCCCACCCACAATATATTTAAACCCTTCCAGCCGCGCTTCTTTCCGCACCACGCTTTGTCCTCTTTGGTTTCTCCTTTTCACTATGTTTTTTCTCCTATGGACACTGCTGCACTCTCATCGTCTCTCTCTCTCCCTTTCTCTCCCTCTCTCTCTCTCTCCCTCTCAGCGATCATCTTCTCCTCTGGTGCTCCAGTTGCTCCTTCTCCATTGTCATTGTCCCTCTTCCGATCAATCGTCGGTAAACCTCTTTTTCCCTTCTCTTCTTTCCACTTCCAAAATCCATAGAGTGCGGTTCTTTCCAATATGAAATTAGCTTACACACCTATTAGGCTTGTGTTAGATACTAAATTAAAAGTTTGAACATTCCTGTGGTCCTTTTTGCCGATTTCTGATCGACTGATTTGTCACTATTTGAACGGTCGACCATTAACAGGAAACTGTCGACCATTTGACATAGAGTCAAAAATTTTGTTCTTTTCAAAAAAAAAAAAAAAAAAAAGGATGGCAAAGAAACTTGTTAAAAGGGCAAGACTCGAGTCATCTACTATAGTACCACAGCCACCAACTTTAGAGGACACTCCAAGGAAATTACAAGCAAATCTTTTGCTTCGTACACCTTGGATTCCTGGCTCTAGGGAATTAGTAAGTATGACAAAAAATGATAAATTTGAGAAGAAAGCAATCACAAACGAGCGGAGAACAATAGAGAAGGATGTTGAGAAGTATATGCCCCACAAAAATCTTCATCAAATTGGTTGGGAAAAGATTATGGATTGGGTTAAAAGAATATATCCATCCATGGTTTGAAAGATGTATCAAGCAGCCTTCGAACCACGATATGGAGAGAATAGCTCGTTCAAGATCAAACTTTCTGATCATACTATTCATGTGACCCCACAAATGGTTTTGGAAATTATAAGAGTTCCATTAAATGAAAAAGGACTAAAGTTCATTGGAGATCCCGAATCCTTGGACAAAGGATGGAAGCCACAGAATTCATCTATGCAATTAATAAACTTTAGACGCTTATTAACCCTAACTGCACTGTTCACCCTCTTCTCCATCGTGCATAGCAGCCACCAGCCCCCTTCTCTCTCGAAATTCCCCACCTCTTTTCCCTCAATCTCACCATCTAAACTCCGATCTAACCCGTCAAAACTCATCACAAAAGACCTCTCTTTTTCCCCATCGCCGTCTTCATCGTCGTCTCCATCTTGCTTGGGCCATGAGAGAGGAAAACCAGGCGCTAGACGTGTGGGCAACTCAAGACCCTTTGGAACTCCATAGATCGCAAGTAGAACATCATCTTGGAGGCAAGTAACATCTGTAAATCAAGTGTACATGATTTGTTTCAATTGATTCATGCTTATTCTCTTGTAGATTTTCTGTTTCAGATTTGGGGAATTTTGATTTAGTTAATTAATCTGTAGATTTGGATGTTTAATGGGGAAAAACGAAGGTTCATTACTGTTCTAAACTCCTTTTGCTACCCAATCAATGGCTTAGATGGCGGAAGGATTGAAAGGAAGAAGGAAGAATCGGACTGCAATGCCCTGCAACTCACCTCGGTTTGCAGGGCACTTCACAGGCCCTGCGCAGGTATGCGGCCACATGTGCATGGGAGAGCACGCGGGCGCGTCCTCGGCCCGTGCGCGAGCGGCACACCCCCCCGGGCGATTTTGCAATTTTGAAACTTTAGGCTTCGCGGGACCACTGGAACCCCTTTAAACCCTCAGGACCTGATTCTAATGGATTGATAAATTCTTCGGAAAACATCCATGACCAACGAGTTGCCCCGAATCCCAAGATTAATTTATTGATACTATAGCCTATGTGTGAAGAATTGGGACCGGTGATGTTGTAACTTCAAAACGTCAAAGAGATTAATAAATCATCATCATCATCCTGAATCTCCACCCATGGGAAATAGCAAACTGAAAGTGGATAACCCAAACCTAGGTTGAACAAAACTCGATGTTGACTCCGTGTACATTAATTTACTCTTGCACATTACTCTCCAATGGATAATCTCATGTTTCTTGTATCGTTTTTCTTATGTTCTTGTTTGGATAATACCAATGCCCATGTTGGAGTAAAACTAGTATGCTGGACTTAGATTAACTTGCTTGGATTATATTACTACAACTGGAACAATGAAGCTACACCATCATGAAACTTGTACTTGTGATATTATTTGTCCTGCTTGCCTGACTTGATGTGTAGCCTCACCTATATATCTTGCCTTACTTGGCTGGATTTGTGACTACTTGCATACGTGTATCGTGACGTTATCATTTAATTGATTCTTGTATGTCTTGGCTTACCACTTGGCTTCGATTCACGTATGGGTTGTATACGGTTGTCTATGGGTTTAGTTTATTTTGCCTGCTACAGTAGTGCCCTGACACCTATGAGCCCTTTGTTCCTGTTATGTAGCTTCGTATGGACGATGCCGACGCGAGCTCCTGTTTGTGCCACATCTTGTTTTATGTGGCCCTGTTACTCAGCACCCCTGTTTACACTTATCCTACTCTCATCACGATACTTGGAACACACATCATATGGGAGAATGAGCATACCTGGTTTAGCCGCTTTTGTTAGAATTATGTTAAGATTTTGTTCGTGATTGCTACTAATGATATTGCACGACTTGCCTAGCTGTAATTCATTGACATCTTGAGAATCTTGTCTTGTCATTATTCTATTTGATGCATGTAGTTGCTTTATACTTGTGACTTGCTCTCACTTATTACCTTTGACGTTGTAGGAATCCCAGCCATTGCCTTTGCCCCGGAGATTGAGACGCCGGAAGGTCCGAACCAATGCCTAGATGAGGGAGGTCCGGGAGCACATGCGTAAGTGGCTAGTCATGGAAGAGAGGCGTTAAAGACATATTTTAGATTTATTATTAATTGTTTAGAAATTTAATTTTGCTTCTACATTGCGCTTCATTTATGATTTGGGACTATTCATGTTATGCTGACATTCGTTTTATGGTTTGATACATTATGATTGATAATTAATCATAGGATTTATTGATTAAATTTTTTGTAATTGGGCACACCACATGTATAAGGTGCTATGTAACCTCACATGTGACATTTTGTGGGTATGGTGTGGGGCCATGGCCGGTTGGTTTATGGTCCCATACCAGTCGCACCACCTGGGTCTGGGGTGTACTTTGGAGGCCTGGGCCCCAAGGCGTGACAAGATCACAACAGAACAAGAGCTAATAGAGGAATTTGATATGGAACTTTGGTGTGAAAAAGGACAAATGGTGAAGGACAAAGTGACAATAGGTGTGGAGTACCAATGGAAGCTGTCCGTTTGTACTCATTTTGAGGAATTTGGGCATGAAACTGGGTCGTGTAGTTATAACAAGGACGAAGGAAAAACAAGGGAGGGCGAAAAGGAAGCCACCAAAATGGAGGAGTAGAAGAAAGAGGAAAATGGGAAAAAAATGGGAAAAGTGTTCCAGTGACTAAACAGGATGTGGAAGAAGAGAAGGATAAGGGGAAGACAAAATCTAAAATTGGTCCAGAAGATGGGGAAAGTGTTCTAGAGGTTGGCATTACATTCAAAAAATTTGAAGCAAGACCAAGTAAAAGCCATAATGAATATAAAGAGAGCGGTACAGATGTACAACGCAGGTTGATGAGGGAGTGAATGTTAAGCCTCCCTCGCAGGTAAACACTGAACTCATGTAGGTCTTAGACACTCCTATGAACTCAAATCTGAAAAAAAATGCTAATATTGGGACCCCAGAGATAGCTATCCCTGACATAAACCCCCTTATAGACAGAGCAAGGGACAATTTGCAACTGACAAATCAAAAAGGCAAGAAAAAGTAGAGGAAAGTGTAGACAGGGCAAATAGCCCTGTAGTGTAAATATCGTAGCTAAGTGGTATGTTTTGTCCACACAGGTGAAATGTTTCTTGTGATGTTGGCAGTAGGGCATTAGGACTAAATAAAACTGGAAATCAAATGGTGAAGGTAGTAGCCTGGAATATAAGGGGGCAAAATAAACCCCTAAACCCTTTGAAATTAGGAAGCTAATTTTGGAGAATAATATTGATATAATAGGGTTACTAGAAACAAAAGTAGGGGATGTAAATTAGAGATATTTTGGAAACTATAATAGCTTTATAAGGGGCAGGATTTGGGTTGGATAGAATCCTATAAAGGTAGATATTAAAATTGTTGTTGAGACTGATCATGCAGTACATTGTGAAGTGTAGTTATTAGATGAAGCTTAGTGCTTTTTTTGTAACTTTTGCATATGGCTCAAATGAAGGAATAGAAAGAAGAACTTTATGTAGTAAGTTGAACTTTCATGCTAAAGTATGGAAAGACTATCCATGGTTACTCCTAGGGGATTTCAATGCAATAAATACCAAATCTGAAAATTTTGAGGGGCTAGGAGGTTGGGATAGCTCTATTGAGGAATTCAATGAATTTCTTCAAGAAGCTGAATTAGAGGATTTAAGATTTGAAGGTGTATTCCTTACATGGACAAACAACAGGAATGGGTAACGATATATTGGCCAATGTTACCCAGGTGGTGGGGCACGCGGTGGGGCTTAGGTTTTTAGAGATTAATGGTCAATAATTGCAGCCTAGTTGGTCGTTTATGCAAGATGGACTTTGTTACAGAACTTAATCAAATGAGAAAGACAAAGTATATGATCATGTAATACACAAGTAAATGCAATTGTCAAAGATATCAATGACAACTTAGAAAGTGTATTGAAGAGATTTCACCATAGTGATTGAGAATAAGTGTAGGAGAAGATTGAGAAGCAGGAGAAGCTTGCACACATAATTTATAGCGGTTCAGCTCAACACCAGCCTGCTTCCACTATTCAACCTTCTTCAACCACGGGTGAAGGCAAAAACCCTAGTACAATCCAGCTTTGTTTCACTAGGGAGAAGCTATGATCCTTCACACAAGTGTTCCACAAAACTGTTCTAGCTCCAATTCTAAGGGAGACGTTATTATCCCTTTGCACAAATCGGAATTCTCAAACAAATGAGAGAGAGACAGAAGAGTAATTTGGCCTCAAGGCAAGTATTACAACTGAATAACACTTTGATATATCACAAGAGAGCGGCTTTCTTTTTGCCTCACGTCTTTCTTTTCTTTCTTCTTTTTCTCATGTATATCGCATATAACTTGCTTCCAAAAGTCTCTTATTTGAATCTAAACCATCAAGTATTTTATAGGCTGTGAGAGGCTCTTCAAAACAGTAAGAAGATAGAGCATTAAATGCATTGGAATGCACTGTTTTTGTCAGTGTAACTGACAGTTAGCTGTTAAGCTGGCTGGCGCAACTTCTCAGATTTTGGTACCCAAAAATGCTCTTTTCGAAGTCCAGAAAAGATTGTTTTTAAAACAGAGCAGTATTGGAAGTCCAAAACTATATTTTCGGAGTTCTAAATCCTGAGGCAATAGTGTTTTCAGTTTAGCACTATAAGATTTGGAAGTCCAATGCTGCTAATTGGAGTTCCACTGAAGATCTCGGTCCATTGTATCTCGAAAGCCAAATTTGATCACACTAATTGCTTTGAAATCAATCCTTTCCTAAAAAAACTTATTTTGGAAAATAGTTTTAGCCTGAAAATAATTTTTGATAAAAATAATTTTGATAAAAACAGAGCTGCATTCCTCTCAAGAATATCTAAATTACAACAAACAAAATACCTATGAATCAAATGTCCATAGAGATTGTTTTGAGGCTTCTTTCCAGCATCTTCCTATCTCTATAGTCTCTCCAAAGAAAATACTTGGTCTTGAAATATCTTCTTGCTTGCATCCATAAGGTTTCTTGCTAGAAATGCATTAGAGTCTTCTTCTTGAACTTTGAACCTTCTTCTTGAGTTGTAAGTCTAGTCATTTTCTTTTCACAAAAATCATTAGAAATAATCAAGAAGAATTTTATGCAGAAGAAAATAATCAAGAAGAATTTTTTATGAGTCTTCATTGGGTTTTTTGGAGAGTATATTCTGGCTAAGAGGTAATGGTAGAATATCTGGACAAAGGCCAAATGATTTCCACCAATCTTGATAAAACCAAATTGGGGTTTTTGAATGAAATTTAGAGCAAAAGTTGATAAACCAAGAATGAGAATAATTTGAACTTTGAATGAAGAGGATATAACACCAAGCATCACAATAATCTTGATAGATGAATGGTTAAGAAGTTCCTGATGGGCTTGACACAAAACAAGGGGCTAAGAGTGAAGTACCCCAACCAGAGGGAGAGATAATAGACTGGATTTTTAATATAGAAAATTTATAAGAAGAATTGGATTCATCAATGGTATGGTCAATGGAAACACTTTTGGTGGTTATTAGAATGGCTTCATAATATTTATGCAAAATTTGAGGCTGTTGGGAGAAAAAATAAAATTGAGGAGGAAACAATCTAGATAATAAATAAGGCATCATCAATGGATAAGGATTTCCATTCTTCTTCAAGGAAGAAGATAGGATATAAAGATTTGGGGTAATAAGAAACTTTTTGACTTGATGTAGCTGGAGAAGGAGGAGAGGATGGAAGAGATAAAGCTGAATACCTGTTTGATTGTAGAGTAGAATGGATATTTTGGTTTTACCTTTATCTTTAGGCATTAGGCTTTGCTTCAATAGGAATGGGTTTCGATTTAGAATGGCCTTGGAGAAATTCTCTAGAGAGAAAATCGGGAAGAGAATTAGAAGTGCTCTTAATATACTCGATATCAAAATAAAAAATACTACATAATGCTTGCCATCGTTCAAAAATCTTTTTTAATGCAATGTTTTGAACATCTTTTTGCAAAATTTCTTTGGCAGATTTTCAATCTATTCGTAATAAAATTTTTTATTTAAAATATCACTTTGAAATTTCATGATGCATGTTACGATTGCAAGAATTTATTTTTTGATAGTAGAATAATTTTATTTCAGTAGGATTCCAAAATCCTGATGTGAACTTAATTATTTCTTCTTTGTATGCAAGATCATTTTATTGAAGAAGCACACCTCCATAACCTACATCAGAAGCATCAGTCTGAATGATTTTCTTAAAAGTTGGATGAGCAATATAAAAGCAAGGAAGATATTGACTTTTTTGTTTGATACGAATGATAGCATTAGTATGGGCAGAAGTCCAAGTGAATGAATTTTTTTGGAGAAGAAGAGATTGAAGCAATGCTTTATCGGCAGCAAGATCTTTATAAAAAGGGGCAATGTAATTAAGACAACCAAGGAATTTTTGAAGTTGTTTTTTATCAAGAATTTCATCGGGAAATTTAGAACTGAATTGGAGGACTCTTATATACCTTATGACAGCTATACTTATGAAGAGCTAATTAGCGAATGTATAGCTGAAGGATTAGGTAATTTTTGTGATTAGTTTGCTTATCAAGTTTATATTCTTCAATTTAGGGAGACAGCCAAAAAGGTTGTTAAATCTAAGAAACCTTATAAACGAAGAAAAAATATGAACCTCAATAGATAAAGACAAAACAACCCTCAAAAAAGGGTAAAAAAGCTTTAAAAACAATTGTTTGTCGCAAATGTGGTAAAGTAGGCCACTATGCAAGCAATTGTTGGACTACAAAGAAGATTAATGAATTAGAACTTGATGAAAGCTTAAAACAACAGCATTGAAGATTCGAGAGTGGATCTCTATTGTAAGTATTTCAGTTTGTAAGTTTCTGTTATGTGAAGAGTATTGTTTATTATTAATTGTTATGGTGTATAATATTGTTTGTCTAAGTTATTGTGGTTTCTGTCTTTGTGTTCTCCTGGGTCTGGTTTTGGTATCATACTATTAAATGCTTTTTAAGATGACTTAGTTCCTTGGTTTTAGGTGTTGTTATAAATCTAAATATTATTCTTTTAGAATTTATTGGAGTTTAGATTCCTTAGGAATGAATTCTTTCAATAGGCTAGATAAGCCTAAGAATGGAGTTCCTAAATTAAGGTATTGGATTAATTCCGTAACCATAATGAAAGTATTTCAAATGCAAATACCATCATTACAGATATAAGCATTAGACGATTTAAACTTGATTGTCATCCTAAGATCCAGGATCAGATAAAAAAAAATTTTGAAGCTCAAATTCAGCAGAAAATTTGTAGGAACTTCCTAATGCTTTTTGGCAAAGGAAAAGACATGTAGTTAGTCTACCTTATGAAAAAGGTTCTGATAAGAAAAATATTCATTCAAAAGCTAGACAGTCACAAATGAATAAAGAATATTTAGAATTATGTAAGACTGAGATTAAGTCTCTTAGAAAAAGCCTTAATTAGGCCAAGTCAGTCTCCATGGAGTTGTACGGCCTTTTGTGTAAAAAAAATGCTGAAAATGAGAGAGGTGTTCCAAGATTAGTAATTAAATAAACTATTTAACCACGCTTTACAGTGGATTAGATATCATTTAATAAAGGATTTTTAGCTAGGTTTAATGAAGCAGTTATGTTCTTAAATACTTAATTGTTGATTTTATGGTGAGTCTTATTGCTAATTAGTTATTGTGGGGCAAGATATAGGATAAATATTTGAGTGAGGGGACCCATTGTATAGTAGTATGGATTAGTCTTCAAAAGAAGGAAAGAGAACTGTTATGGCACAACACCTACTTTCCTTAGGAGGTGAACTTTGGTTGGAAAGGGAGTCTTACTTATGACCCTTATCAGGAGGTGGGGATCTATTATATATATAAATATATATATAATTATATATGAGTCTCTTATCTGTTTCACGTTACTTCTTTCTAAACCATAGGGAAGAATCAGAGAGAGAGGAGCATAAGAGAAGAAGGAGAAGGAGAAGAATGTCCTCTCGGCCACATATTGTGAACATCTACAAAGGGTGAGTGGATTTCCTACGACTTTACAATCTAATTAAGGGGTTATGATGATTGATTGAAAGCCAAGTTAATAATAGATCTGATTAGAGCACTAGAAGTTGTATTACTTACCCACTAGATGTCGATGTTTGTAGATTGAATAATGAAGTTTATGTGTCTGAAATGGATGACTAACTGTGATCGACTTCGTCAATTGATTTTAGCCACCTCCAAGAGGTCTATTAGGATGATAGATCGATTCTTCTCTGATAAGAGAGGAGTAATCAACAACTGAAGACCCTATATGATGGGAGTTGGGAACCCAATCCATATCCTGACTGGTTTATGCTGTTTGTAATCTTCAAATCAATGACAGTGAATGATAATGAAGCCTTTCCAATACGGATTGTTCCATGTAGAATAGAAATCCATGGCTGAATCTCAGATTTTTCTGGAATAGGTCGACTGGGACTTGTTTTGCCGTCAGGAGTTGTGGGCCTAAGTGGGCCATTTGGTGGATGATCCAGTCCATGGATCCGAACCTAGATCTATGGGCGACCACAGCTACGTTGGATTCTAGAGGATGGGGCCATGGATGTCCCTCCATTTGATGTCTTCTGCAAGCAGGGGTGTGAGGCAGACGATGACAGAAAAAGGGTTTTGTTGTTGACGATGAGTATACCTTAGGGATTTCAATCGTGTGAGATATATATTAAGTTGGGAAATTATAAAAAGGCCCTTGTGTTATTATTGGAATTACATGAGAACCCTTCCACAATTTATTAATTAATGTGTAAGGGGTAAAGTTTACTTTTAAGGGTACTTAACGATACATAAGACCGCATTCTTGGATAAATGAGGCTATGTCCCATGAAATTGATAGAATGTAATAAAAATGTATGGCAGTTATATATATATATATATATCTATATTGATAAATAAAGGGTAACAATTGTATGGTCTCAATATATGAGGCACGGGTATGTAGTAAATATTAAACAGGAAAATATTCTAATTTATAAATTATGTTTTTCCGGATTTTAGTGGGAATGACCATGCTCTAAACTACTAGCACGGTATGAATTGGTTATTGTTGTGAGATTGATGAACCACTGGATTCGATTTGAAATTGTTTATACTATCTAGTAATATGAATGATAGGACATTGAGGTCCTGAAGTAGTGGGTCCATGGGATGCTGGATAAGGAGATGTATGAGTAGCATCTCAAAAGGGAGATATATCAAGATGTACAACGATGTGTATACTGTGCAAGGATGTAGTTCAGAAATGTGTTATGGAGTGAGATTCACTCGTTGATTGAATTATTCATTGTTTACTAATATTCTATTTTCTCATGGTATCGTTATGTTAATAATGCTTGTATGTAGGGTAAGAATTCATTCACCAGTTCATACTGATGTTTGGTTGCCCCTTTCAGGTAACAGAGTTGTGGGTGGATCGAAGTCTTGCGAAGAGCAGCTCGTAGTGTTTGCCATGCGAGGCTGAGGAGAGCGACACATCCATATTCCGTAGTTTAGGGAGATTTTTGTCTTGGACATTTAATTATTATTTGATAGAATTTTATTTTGGAATTTTAGACATTGAAAACTCTATTGGTTGATTTATATGAAAGGATTTATTTTAATAAATGATGCTTATGCCTTATGTGCTTATTTGATTTATGTGTATGAATTGTATACCAATATATTAGAACTCAAATTCCGATAGGGCTCCGGAATTTGGGTTGTGACAAAGTGGTATCAGAGCATAAGGTTTTAACCAAGTATAAGAATTAGCAACTAAATGGCACGTGGTGAGGCCGTGGGTATGGAACATAGAAAAGAATTTGATCTATCAGTTTTAAAAGATAGCTTATTCACTTTTTATTTTGCAGAGGAACTAAGACGATGAATAACTCTATGGAAAACCCCAATCATGGTGAAAGAATTGCTGAAATGTCGGAATATACTCGGCAGATGTTTGAAAACTTTATGAAGACTTATAGTCAGGTTTTGGAATAGATCATTGCTATTAACAATCGTCATAGAGAAAATGGTGAGGAACTCAGTATTGCCAGAAGTGGTTCAGGGGGTGGTAATAATAACAGGGTCAAGGATCGCGAGAAAGACAACCTCTATAAAAGATTTAATGAATTCCGACCTTGTAGTTTTGATGAGACTACAAACCCTTGGGATGCAAATAATTGGGTGGAGCACATGGAGGGAATTTTCAAAGTTATGGCATGCACGGAGCGACAGAAGGCAGTACTCCCATTCAAACTTGAAGGTAATGCTAAAGAACGGTGGAAGGCTGCTAAGAAGTCCTTCGACGAGCAAGAGACAGAAATTACTTGGGACTTTTTCAAGAAAGAATTCATAAAGAAATTTATACTAAACCATATTAAAGCCCAAAAGAAAAAAGAGTTTAAGACCTTATTACAAGGGAGCTTAACCATAGCCAAATATGCCCTCAAGTTCACGGAGCTGTCCCACTTTGCAGAAACCCTAGTTGCTACAGAAGAATCCAAACTGGAGCGCTTCGTGACGGGTCTAAGGGCAGATATTAAGAAAGACGTCAAATTGCATGAGCCGACTACCTATGTAGAAGTGCTAAGAAAGGCCTTTGTGTTTGAGGAAATAATAGAAGATATTAATCGGAGTACTCAGTAGGTGCCGACGATAGGGAAGCGAGATAATCTCAAGAATCAGCCACCATATAAAAAGCAAAGGACCGACACTAGACCTGTTTGCAACCACTATGGGGGATCTCATAATACAGATCAATGTCGTAAGAGGCTCGGCGTATGTTCGGGTGTGGTAAAGAAGGCCATAGGGTTAAAAATTGCCCCGTAGGCCAAGACAGGAATCAAGCTAGATGGAAGGATGTTTGTTATGGTTGTGGGTAGGAGGGACACTGATCTCGAGATTGCCCCACTAATCTTGGTGGAAATCAGTTTCGACTACAAACACAACTGCAAGGGCAGAATCAGCAGGACCGCCAGCAAGGGCATTAACAAAATCAGCGATCATATTAGCAGAACCAACAAGGAAGAAATAATCAATACCAGCAATTCCAACTGAGGGGCAACCAGCAAGACCCGCCTTAAGGTCAAAATTCCACTCGTGACAGGAATAATCAAGGTGGGAATTAAGGAGGATAACAGTCAAATGCTAGGGCTTTTGCCATTACTCATCAGGGTGCGGAGGCGGCAAATAATGTTGTTGAGGGTATGATTTTAATTTCTAATTATGAAGCAAATGCACTGTTTGATTCTGATTCAACCCACTCTTTTGTGTCTCATCATTTTGCTGCTAAGTTAGGAAACTCTCCTTCTACACTTACTCATGCACTAGTAGTGTCAACACCCACATGAGAACACGTTTATACTAGAACTATTTATTATGATTGTGAGTTAGAGATTGAACGAACTAGGATGCTAACCAACCTAGTATTATTACACATGAATGATTTTGATGTCATATTGGGACTGGATTGGCTCTCCAAATACCGGGCTGTGTTGGATTTTTTTAAGAAAGTAGTACGTTTTAACTTAACGGATTATACCCATGTTATTATGGTGGGGAAAAGAAAATCTATTCAGGCTGAGATAATTTCGGCCATAAAAGCTTGTGAGCTATTAAGGAATGGGTGTATGGGATACATGGCCTATATTGTTGAAGCTAAACAAAAGCCTAACATATAAGATATTCTGGTTGTTAGAGATTTTCCCGATGTGTTCTTAGATGATCTGCCAGGAGTACCCCCAATTCGAGAAGTTGACTTTACTATTGAGTTAGTACCGGGATCTGCTCCGATATCTAATCTACTCCGATATGTACGGCACCCTATAGGATGGCACCCACCGAATTGAGAGAACTTAAAGATTAGTTACAAGAATTGTTAGACAAGGGATTCATCCGGCTAAGTGTATCTCCGTGGGGAGTCCCTATTCTGTTTGTTAAGAAAAAGGACGGATCCATGCGAATGTGTATTGACTACCGGCAGTTAAACCAGGTTACTATTAAAAATAAATACCCGTTACCTCGTATTGATGAACTGTTTGATCAGCTACAAGGTGCCAAATTTTTCTCCAAAATTGATCTACACTCTGGCTATCACCAACTCAGGGTAAAGGAGGAGTATATTCCCAAGACAGCCTTTAAAACCCGACATGGCCATTATGAGTTTCTGGTTTTGCCATTTGGGTTGACCAATGCTCCAGCAGCTTTTATAGCTTATATGAGCCAAATTTTCCAACCCTATTTGGATCAGTTTGTAGTGGTGTTTATTGATGACATACTCATCTATTCTAAAGGGAAAGAAGAGCATGGAAGACATTTACGCACGTCCTTGTAGGTGTTGAGGGATAATCAACTTTATGCTAAACTAAGTAAGTGTGACTTCTGGCTAGAACATGTGACCTTTTTGGGCTATATTATATCAGGACAAAGGTTATCTGTAGACCCGACAAAGATCGAAGCCAGTACAGGTTGGAAACGACCCACATCTGTTTCTGAAGTACGGAGCTTACTGGGCTTAGTAGGATATTATAGGAGATTTGTGAAAGATTTTTCCTCAATTGTTAGACCACTAACTCAACTCACTAGAAGAGATGTTCCATTTTCTTAGGACGATAAGTATGAGAATAGCTTTCGCATATTAAGGGAAAGATTGACGACAACGCCGATACTTGCACTTCTCTCTAGGAGTGGAGGATTTGTGGTATACTGTGATGTTTCCTTACATGGTTTGGGTTGTGTTCTTATGCAACATGAAAAGGTGATAGCATATACCTTTAGACAACTGAAATCTCATGAACAAAATTATGCCACACATGACCTTGAACTAGCAGCGGTAGTTTTTGCTCTTAAGATCTGGAGACATTATTTATATGGAGAAGAGTTCGAGGTGTATACCAATCATAAAAATCTTAAATATATTTTTTTGCAGGCTGATTTAAATTTGCGGCAGCGACGATGGTTAGAATTTTTGAAAGATTATGACTTCTCTATTCTCTACCACCCGGGAAAAGCAAATGTCGTTGCTGATGTGTTAAGTCGGAAATCTGCTCAAATGGCTTGTCTGACTACCGAATGGAGATTACTTGAAGAAATCAAGGATTTAAACGTGGGGTTATGGCCTATATAGGTGACATGGTGCTATTGAGAAATTTCAAGGTTCAATCAGAACTAATCCAGAGGATAAAGGACCACCAGAGAGACAATGGGGCACTACTAGAAATACTTAGCAAGCTGGATAATAAACCAGATTTCTCTATTGATAATGGTACATTGTATTTCAGAAGTCGGCTATGTGTTCCAAATAACCGCGACATAAAAGATGAGATTTTAAATGAAGCACATCACACGGTATACAATTCGCCCCGGGAGCACAAGGATGTATCAAATTTTGAAAATAAGGTTTTGGTGGATTAGGATGAAAAACGATGTTGCAGAATTTGTAGGGCAATGTTTTAACTGTCAGCAAGTGAAGGCTGGTCATCGCTGACCAGGTGGATTGTTACAACCATTGCCCATACCGGAATGGAAATGGGATCATATTACGATGGACTTCATCTCCGGATTTCCTAAAACATCTAGGCACAATGAGGTGATCTGTATCATTGTAGATCAATTGACAAAGTCACAAAGTCTGCACTCTTTATTCTATTAAGGGGTCGGACCACAATGAAGCAACTAGCACGGAAGTATATTCATGAGATTGTGCGGTTACATGGAGTTCCCGTTTCTATAGTCTACGATTGGGATAACAAATTTGTTTCACAGTTTTGGAAAAGTTTGCAAAAGGCCATAGGGACCAAGTTAAGTTTTAGTACGGCTTACCATCCCCAAATAAATGGGCAAACTGAAAGAACCAATCAAACATTGGAAGTTATGCTTCGGGCTTGTGTTTTGAATTTTAAGGATAGATGGGATGAACAGCTACCGCTGGCAGAATTTGCTTACGATAACAGTTATCATTCTAGCATCCAAATGGCTCCTTGTGAAGCTCTATATGGTAGGAACTGTCGTTCTCCGATTTGCTGGGAGGAAGTAGGCTTAGGACGGCTTCTAGGCCCTGAATGGGTAAAAACTTCCACGGAGAATATGCAGAAAATTCGAAATAGGCTTAAGACTATTCAAAGCAGTCAGAAAAATTATGCAGATAAGTGGAGAAGAGAACTAGAGTTTTGAGTGGGTGATTCGGTTGTTCTTAAATTCTCACTGACCAAAGGAGTTATGCGATTTGGAAAGAAAAGAAAGCTGAGTCCGAGATACATTGGACCATTTTCGATCATAAGACGTGTAAGTGATGGCAATGCCTATGAGTTGGCGCTTCCATCACAGCTCGCCGAAGTTCATAATGTGTTTCTTATGTCCATGCTACGGAAGTACGAACCAAACCTATCTCATGTGATTCGTTACGAACCAATGGATATTCAATCTAATCTGGCGTTTAAGGAAAAACCGATTGTGATTTTGGACACCCAAGAGAAGCTACTCAGGAATTGCACCATTCGATTAGTCACAGTGCAGTGGCAGCACCATAGTCCATTGGAAGCTACATGGGAGATTGAAAGGGACGTAAGGAAGAGCTACCCACACCTTTTTGCTTCAGGTATGTCTTAAATTTGGAGGACCAAATTTCTTAAGCGGAGGAGTGTGTAATACCCAAGGGTGGAGATTCTGGCTGTGTTCTTAAATACTTAATTGTTGATTTTATGGTGAGTCTTATTGCCAATTAGTTATTGTGGGGCAAGATATAGGATAAATATTTAAGTGAAGGGACCCATTCCATAGTAGTATAGATTAGTCTTCAAAAGAAGGAAAGAGAACTTTTATGGCACGCACCTACTTTCCTTAGGAGGTGAACTTTAGATGGAAAGGGAGTCTTACCTATGACCCTTATCAGGAAGTGGGGATCTATTATATATATAGGAGTCTCTTATCTATTTCACGTTACTTCTTTCTAAATCATAGGGAAGAATTAGAGAGAGAGAAGCATAAGAGAAGAAGAAGAAGGAGAAGGGGAAGGTGACTAGCCGTATAGCAGTTGACGAATGTTCTCTCGGCCACATATTGTGAACGTTTACAAAAGGTGAATGGATTTCCTACGACTTTACAATCTGTTTAAGGGGTTACAATGATTGAAAGCCAAGTTAATAATCGATCTTATTAGAGCACCAGAAAGTGCATTACTTACCCACTAGATGTCGATGTTTGTAGACTAAATAATGAAGTTTATGTGTCTGGAATGGATGACTAACTATGATAGACTTTGTCAATTGATTTTAGCCACCTCCAAGAGGTCTATTAGGATGATAGATCGATTCTTCTCTGATAAGAGAGGAGTAATCAGCAACTGACGACCCTATATAATGAGAGTTGGGAACCAAATCCATGTTTTGACTGGTTTATGCTGTTTGTAATCTTCAAATCAATGACAGTGAATGATAATGAAGCCTTTCCAATACGGATTGTTCCATGTAGAATAAAAATCCAGGGCTGAATCGCAGATTTTTCTGGAATAGGTTGACTGGGACTTGTTTTGCCGTCAGGAGTTGTGGGCCTAAGTGGGCCATTTGGTGGATGATCCATTCCATGGATCCGAACCTAGATTATGGGCAACCACAGCTACGTTGGATTCTAGAGGATGGGGCCATGGATGTCCCTCCATCTGATGTCTTGTGCAAGCAGGGGCGTGAGGCAGACGATGACAAAAAAAGGGTTTTGTTGTTGACGATGAGTATACCTTAGGGATTTCAATCGTGTGAGATATATATTAAGTTGGGAAATTATAAAAAGGCCCTTGTGTTATTATTGGAATTACATGAGAACCCTTTCACAATTTATTAATTAATGTGTAAGGGGTAAAGTTTACTTTTAAGGGTACTTAATGATACATAAGACCGCATTCTTGGATAAATTAGGCTATGTCCCATGAGATTTATAGAATGTAATAAAAATGGATGGCAGTTATATATATATATCTATATTGATAAATAAAGGGTAACAATTATATGGTCTCAATATATGAGGCACGGGTATGTAGTAAATATTAAACAGGAAAATATTCTAATTTATAAATTATGTTTTGCTTGATTTTAGTGGGAATGACCATGCTCTGAACTACTAGCACAGTATGAATTGGTTATGGTTGTGAGATTGATGAACCACTTGATTCGATTTGAAATTGTTTATACTGTTTGGTAATGTGAATGATAGGACATTGAGGTCCTGAAGTAGTGGGTCCATGGGATGCCAGATAAGGAGATGTATGAGTAGCATCTCAAAAGGGAGATATATCAAAATGTACAACGATGTGTATAGTGTGCAAGAATGTAGTTCACAAATGTGTTATGGAGTGAGATTTACTCGTTGATTGAATTATTCATTTTTTTTACTAATATTCTATTTTCTTATGGTATCATTATGTTAATAATGCTTGTATGTAGGGTAAGAATTCATTCACCAGTTCATACTGATGTTGATTGCCCCTTTCAGGTAATAGAGTTGCGGGTGGTCGAAGTCTTGCGAAAAGCAGCCCGTAGTGTTTGGCATGCGAGGCTGAGGAGAGCGACACATCCATATTCCATAGTTTAGGGAGATTTTAGTCTTGGACATTTAATTATTATTGATGGAATTTTATTTTGGAATTTTAGAAATTGAAAACTCTATTAGTTTATTAATGATGCTTATGCTTTATGTGCTTATTTGATTTATGTGTATGAATTGTATGCCAATGTGTTATAAATTCCGACAGGGCCCCGGAATTTGGGTCATGACATAGGCGTTCCAAGATTAGTAATTAATTATAAACTATTTAACCATGTTTTACAGTGGTTTAGATATCATTTACCTGGATTTTTTAGCTAGGTTTAATGAAGCAGCTATATTCTCAAAATTTAACCTCAAATTAGGTAATTAGCAAACTCAGATTAAAGAATCTAATAAGCATTAGACCGCATTTACTGTCCCCTTTGGAAAGCATAAGTGGAATGTTATACCTCTCTCGATTGAAAAAAAATGTCCCATTTGAATTTCAGAAAATCATGAATGATGTTTTTACCCCTTGTACTGATTTCACTTCTATTTACATTGATGATATCTTAGTATTTTCTCAATCTTTAGATCAACATTTTAGACATCTTAAAGTATTTATTAATATTATTGCAAGAAATGGTCTTGTGGTGTTAGCTGAAAAGATGAAGCTGTGTCAACTTAAAATAAGATTTTTAGGACATGACATTGAAAATGGGACCATTATTCATATTGATAGATCAATTGAATTTGCATCTAAATTTCTAGATGAAATCAAAGATAAAAACCAATTGGAAAGAGTTTCTAGGAAATCTTAACTATGTTGCAGACTTCCACAAAGGTTTCGCTCAAGATGGTGCATGTCTTTATCAACGCTTAAAAAAGCAACCTTCTACGCGGAATGATGACCATGCTAGTGCAGTAAGGAAAATGAAACTTAAAGTAAAGCAGATTCCATGTTTATCACTTGCATATCTTACGTGGTTTAAGATTATTGAAATAGATGCCTCATATGTAGGTGATGGTGGAATTCTTAAGGAACAACGTCCTCATACTGAGAACGAGGAGTTAGTCGGTTATACTTCTCGTGTATGGAAAAATACTCAAAAAGAATTATTCCACAATCAAAGAAGAAGTTTTAGCTATTGTTAAATGTATTCCTAAATTTTAAGATGATTTGCTTAATCAGCAATTTCTTTTAAGAAAAGACTGCCAAGCGGCAAAAGAAGTTCTTGAAAATGATGTTAAAATTTTGGTTTCAAAACCAATTTTTACAAGATGGCAAGCTATTCTGTCTGGTTTTTTATTTTACTATTGAATACATGAAAGGGGAAAAAAATTCCCTTGCCGACTTCTTTGACTTCTTTGTAGAGAAAACAATGAACTTAGCCTTTCAATCCTCCAAAGGCTGCGGTAGGCGGGGTGGTGGCCCTACAAGAGGGACCCATGGACAATTGGCTCAAGTAGACTTTCCACATCTTCAATCTCCTCAAAACTAAAGGAGAATCCGGCTCATCTAAATCACAGAAGTCAATGAAAGGATGCCTTAATGGAGGAGCTAGAAGAAACTCCAATGCTTGAGCACAAGGTCCATGAACCTGTCATTTGCATTGAGAATGAGGATCTTAATTTTATAGCTTCAAGGTAACTATCCCCCACGTGTCTCTTGCTACCAGAAGAAAGTATTACAGGCATATCTACGAAGCAATCTTAATAGAGTAAGCCTAGGTTTAGTTTATTCATGATAGACGAAATAGAGACAAGGGAAATCACCCTTTGGCTTACAACAAAGCAACAATAATAAAAGTATGTGTCATTTCAAAAGTGATAGTTTTTTTGTTTTCTAGTCGAGTGAAAAAGTAATTTTTTTACATTTTTTGAAAAAGTGATTTTTTTTTTGTTTTTTAGTGAAAATAAAAAATGATTTTTTTACTTTTTGGGTAGAAAATAGGAGTATTTTTTTATTTTTTTTATTAAAATGGCTTTTTGAGTCAAAGCACGTGAATGCTTGGGAGACCGGCGGCGCGTCTTCCAGTTTCAAGGTTATCTTGTTTCTCTCTCTTGAAAACTCTCTGTCATAAGTTTTCTTTTAAAGTTATCAGTGTGTGCTTAAAGCAGCAGCTTTGAAGATTCCGGGGTGGATCTCTATTGTAAGTATTTCAGTTTTTATGTAACTATGATATGAAGAGTTTTGCTTATTATTAGTTATTATTGTGTATAATATTGTTTGTCTAAGTGATCGTGGTTTCTGTCGTTCTGGTCTCCTCGGTCTGATTTTGGGATCAGAGATGGTTTAATTACCACGTCTCTCGATCTGTAGTGTGAAAAACATTCTAATTTTATATCTAATTTTTATTGCAAGTAAAGCAGAATAGCCGTCCACTTACGACTTCTTTTTCGTGAACATTTGAGGAAGAGAGAAAATGGTATTTCCAAGGTTTGTGGTGCTCAAATCAAAGTACAACGACAAATACTTGTGCTGCGACAAAGATGGAGGTATGCAAGTGCGCGGGCTTCTCCGATTCTTCGGAGACGAGGTTGTGAGCCCGTACGCAAAGTACGCAGTAGAGATGGCGAAATGTGGGAAGGGACTAGTGCACATAAGATGCTGTTACAACAATAGATACTGGGTAAGGCGGTCGCAAAGAGGCGGGTGGATTGTTGCAGGGGCTAAAGAACCAGAGGAAGACCAATCCAAATGGTCATGTACATTGTTCAAGCCCATCTACGTAGATCGTGCTGGTACAGTTGTCCGATTTCGCCACGTCGGGCGTGGCCGCTATGCATGTTTATGGAGTGCTAATCTTCCGTTTAAGTCCTGCTTATCTGCAGAATCAGCAGATGTTGACAAGAAGAGTTCGCGTGATGTTTTCACAGTCATCGATTGGGAATCACTGTTGATACTGCCCAAACATGTTGCGTTCAAGGGCGATAATGGCAAGTACCTCAGCTCCCGCTCGATCGAGAGACACCCATATCAACAGTTCGCTTCCAGTGACATTGGAGATCCAACGGTGGGAAATGAGGTCTTCACCACTCGCAATGGAAGCGTCCGCATAAAATCCGATTCCTCCGGCAAATTCTGGAGGCGTAGCCATAACTGGATCGGGGCTGACTCAGATGACTCCACCAGCAACAACTCCGACACGTTGTTTTGGCCTGTCAAAGTTGGCAACAATGTCGTCGCTCTCCGCAACTTGGGTAACAATAGATTTTGCAAGAGATTCACCACTGAGGGCAAGAGAGACTGTCTTAATGCTGGCGTCTCCACCATTTCAAAACAGGCACGCCTCCAGGTGAAAGAGCGTGTGTTATCAAGGAGCATCTATAATGTAAAATTTCGCCTCATGGATGCCAGGATCTACGACCAGGAGGTCCTCACGATGACCACTGGAGAGGCCGTTAACAGGACCAATGAACCCGACAGTATAGAGGTGAAGCTCTCATATACAAAGACTAAGAGCAGAATTTGGAATAGCAGTGTTTCATTGAAGTTAGGCGTCAAAACCATCATCCAAGCCGGCATTCCACTCATAGCAGCGGGAAAGATTGACATTTCGGCTGAGTTTAATGGAGAATACCAGTGGGGAAAAACTGAGACAGAGACAACTGTAGTGGAGACTGTGTACAAGGTTAATGTGCCGCCAATGACTAGGGTGAATGTGAGTTTGCTAGCGACAAAGGGTTCTTGCGACGTTCCCTTCTCCTACTGTCAGCGCGACACTCTTTTTAATGGGAAGCAGAGTACCGTCGACGTGGACGATGGCGTTTACAGTGGCATCAATTGCTTTAACTTCAGGTACGAGACAAAAAGGACCGCTATTAAAAATGTAATCCCAAGAAAATAAAATTGATGTTTGTGGGTAGCATCTTTGGAGACCCCACGAGGCTCCACTGTGTTTGAAATAAAATAAAAATGTAATGTGTGTGCCTATAAAAGGGATTGAGGACCCTTGGTGTTCCTCAGAGTGTTTTAGAGTGTGAGAGTTGAGTCTGACTGCAAAATTGGTATCAGAGCCATAAGCATTCCGATCCCTTTCTCCTGTAAGCAGTCTAGCTTTCTATCTTTTGTAATTAGTTTTTAGCAATAAATATTTGTGTTATTTGTGTGTTCTGTTCTCTCTGTTTCTTTCTTCAGCAATTTTGTTTATTTAGTTACTTCATAATTTCCATTCTAATATAGAGGACAGAGGCCCCCTTAGTCGCGTTGCCTTATTCCGATTTAGCCTCAGATTCGGCGTTTAAAGGGTTGGTATAAACCGTTGACTAGCCACTCAGTCATTAGATTGCGAAATTATTAGGTAAAAAATAAATGAAAAAGCTTAAGAAATTATCTAACTCTTCTTCTTCTTCTACTTCTCATAATAATTTGTATCAAATAGCTAGGCCATCTTCTTCTCATAAAATTTCCAATACATCATCTGTTCTTCAAGAAACTTTCATAGGGCGTAATGAACTTGAATCAAGTTTACAACATTGGAGTTTTTCTCATTTAAATATTAAAGAAATATATAATACTCCTAAAGCATCTGTTTATAAGGAAAATTATTATATACATAGAATGGAAGAAACTCTTTCTGTGTCTACATCAGAAGAATGTATCCCTTTGATCCCCGTTGCTTTCATACATAAAATTCAAAAGGAATTTCCTTATGTACACACAGGATTTGTCCGGGTTGCCATAATTCCTCTATCTAGAACAGGAATCAATGCTTCTGTTTGTGCCTCTTTGGCAGACAGAAGATTCAGTAAATACAGAGAGATGCCACTCTTGGTATCGTTCAAGGTAGTTTCATTCTAATCCAGTATGGTTCATTTGCTTTTCTAATTTTACCATAGATACGCATGATCCTAATGCCCCTCATGCTGTTCCTCTATTCATTCAAATTACAGGATATGATACAGTTCCGGGAATAAAAAATATTAGTGATATATATCGATTATGTCTAAAAGCCATGACTTCTATACTTCCTGTTATTGCTCATTTTGATAAAATTAAAGATCTAAAAACAAATTCAGTGTTGTTTATCACCAATCCTCATTATCAAGTTTCTATTCCTAAAACTATCACGTAAGCCCAAGTTCAGCTTGACCTCAAACTCCGTATACAATATAAACCTTCTTCCTCTTTACATTCTAATATACAATCTGAAGTTGATAATATTGTTGAACATTCAGATGGCAGTGTTGAAATTAATTTCGTTACAGCTGCCTCTTCCCATATCCAAAATTTTGAGTCTTCTCGAAATTCTACATCTAATATTCCTTCCACTTCTAATAACATTCCTGAAGAAGGACATCCAGAAAATATTTCTTATACCTTTTATAGGTCTAAATCTAATAATTCAGAACAAAGCTATAAACCTACTAAAACTGATTTCCATGTCTTTGTTCTTACTATAAAGCCTGAAAAACAACCTTTTAAAATTAATAAAATCCTATTAAAAGAAAATTTTGAAAATCACCCTCTCAGCGAATGGTTTTATGCAACTTTTAATGAGACAGAAATGAATAAAATAAAAACAGCTTAGTATGAAGAAATGGAAATTAAAAATGAAAATGTATTCTTTTTTGAATGGTTTCAAGCCTATCAAACATTTTCTCTCAATGTTTTAACACAAAAATCTCAAAAATGGAAAACTACAACAAATCAAATTATTGAATCAGTTCATCCTCCTTTAGAAAATTTGGTCTGTACAAATAACTCTTATGATTATTAAGTTACCCTTTCTCTGTACATATAACTGCTGCATCCCAACAGTTAAATTACACTAATCTTTGTCTAAAGATAGCATAGCAAATCAAGTTAACCAGATTTTAGATAATATTGATAAATTATTATCAAAGCCAACGACCTCTATGACAAGTTCTTCTTTCCCTTTATTTCAGAAAGGGTCTATAGATCTAAATACATTACAAACTGATCAAGTTACAAACTGATCAAGTGGGAGATTTCCATCCTGAAATGCACCAAGAATTATTACAAAGATTTAATCAATTATCTTTAAAATCCCCTGAATTTTCTATAAATGCCATACAACCTCAAAACTCTTCTGAATCTTATGATTATTCTCATGAAGTAAGTAATATCCATAAAAAATCACATATAAATCTTAAACCAAAAAAGACTTATTATTCTAGACCCTCTCCAGTTGACCTCCAATATGAAGAAAATACAGATTTAATAACATCCTCGTTTTCATCAAGTCTAGTTTATGAATGGTCCCTTGACGGCTTATATGAATATTAAATAATTCAATTATGTAATAATATGATATTATATGCTAATGTTTGTATTGCTAGAGGAAATTCTCTTTCCCAAGCACTAAATGCTATTATTTGCGGTTTTACTAGCCAACTTGCTGGTTGGTGGACTCAATATTTATTTGAAGCTCAAAGACAAGATATAATTCAAGCCATTAAAAGAGACCCTGAACGTCATCCTATTCTCAATTCTGATGGACATCCTCAAGCAGATCTTGTTACTCATCTTATTTTAAATATAATCCAACATTTTGCTGGGCAAATTAATCATACTGCAAAAAATAAATAAATAAAATTCAATTAATGAATCTATCATGCAAAACTCTATCTAATTTTCGATGGTATAAAGATACATTTTTATCAAAATTATTTCAAATTAAAGACTGTAATAATGCATTTTGGAAAGAAAAGTTTATTTCAGAATTACCTCCCCTTTTTGCAGAAAAGGTACGCAACCTCATTAAACAAAATAATAATGGACAATTAACTTCCAATTATACTTATGGTGAACTAATACATAGAACTAGTTTATCTCTCTGTAACGACATAAAAATTAATTATCAATTAAAACAACAAAAATTTGAACAAAAAGAATTAGGTAATTTCTGTTATCAATTCAGTATGGAACCCCTTATTAGCCCTTCTTCCAAACAGACAAAACTTCACTATCGATATTCCTCTCATAAATATCCTTCTCATAAGTGAAAATCTTTCATTAAGAAAATACGTCCTCGAACAAAACAATAAAAAAGAAATGAACCAAAACGACATGATCGTCGACATGACTCTTGTGAAGCAGTCCAAACCCTTGATCAAACATTTTCTAATTAATCTTCTGAATCTAATTTTGAATCTCTTTCTGAACGAAATCAAACATTTTCAAACCCTTAATCAAACATTTTCACATAACTCTTGTGAAGAAGTTTGTTATTATTGTAAAACTCCTAGCCATTATTCAAATAAATGTCCCAAAAAATTCCATAAGAAACGTATCCAAACTCTTGATCAAACATTTTCTAATTAATCTTCTGAATCTAATTTTGAATCTCCTTCTGATAATGATCATGAACAAATTAATTGCCTTGATTACTCTGACAATAATACTGATAGTGATTCATCTTCTTTACCCTCTTTGTTAGTCTTAACAAGTAAAGATAAATTATTTCTTGAAATTTTTGATAAACTTCCCATGGAGGAGCAAACAGATTATTTAAGAAAATATATGGAGACACAAAAAGAACAAAAAATTCTTCCTCAACCTTCGAATATACATACATTAATTCTAGAAATTGACACATTACAAAGTCAACAACAACATCAAGATCATCCTATAAACATCTCTGACTTGCATAAAGAAATTAAAATGTTAAAACTAGAAATAAAAGAATTAAAACAAGAAATTGAACTTTCAAAACAAAAAGTTAATGATGGTGCTTCTCCTTCCAATCAACCTCCTAAAAAATCTTTTGTTAAATCTCTAACATTTTTTTCTTATCAAAAATGGTATTGCCATATTACAATCAAAGCCCAAAATTATACTAAACAATTAATAGCTCTGTTAGACAGCGGAGCTTATATGAATTGTATCCGAGAAGGAATCATTCCGACTTATTACCTTGAAAAAACCATAAGCAAAATTCATATAGCTAATGACAGTCCCCTTCATATTAATTATAAACTTCCACATTGTTGTATATGTAAACAGCAGATATGTATTCCTCAAAATTTCACCATTGTAAAAAATTTACATTATGATGCTATTTTAGGGATTCCATTCTTATTAACTCTTGTACCCTTTCAAATAACAATTAAAGGTTTAATTGCAACTTACCAAGATACTCTTGTTGAATTCCCTTTTGTAAATTCTCCCAAATTAGGACATCTTGATTCTCTCATTTGTTCTCTATCCATTAAAGAACAACACTTGAGTTGTCTAAAAACTAAACTTCATTCTCTTCATCAAGAACAATTGTTAAAACGCCCTGTACTTCAAACACAAATCAATAATCTTAAACAGACCCTTATTAAACACTGTACATCCGATATTCCTAATGCATGGCATCGTCATACTCATCAGGCATCTTTACCTTATAAACCTTCTTGCCATGAGTCTAAAATTCCCACAATAGCGTGTCCCGCTCAAATGAATAAAGAAATCATTCTGCATTGTCAAAAGGAAATAAATGATCTTTTACAAAAAGGATTAATAAGAAAATCTACTTCTCTTTGGTCTTGTATTGCTTTCTATGTAAATAAAGCTCCTAAACTAGAGCGAGGTATTCCTCGCTTAGTCATCAATCATAAACCCTTAAATGACGTTCTTTTAGATATTCGCTATCCTCTTCCCAATGAAGATGATTTAATTAAGCGCTTATATGATGCAATAATATTTAGTAAATTTGATTTAAAATTAGGATCGTGGCAAATTCAAATTAAGAAAGAAGACCACTATAAAATAGCTTTTATAGTCCCTTTTGGGCAATATGAATGAAATGTTATACCTTTTGGCTTAAAAAAGGCTCCTTCTGAATTTCAAAAGGTTATGAACGACACTTTTAATCCTTATCTCAATTTTATCATTACATATATTGATGATATTCTCATCTATACTAAAATAATTTATGACCATTTAAAACATTTATCTATTTTTAAACATCTTGTTTATAACTATGGACTTGTTCTAGCTGCCTCAAAAATGCAAATCTTTCAAACTAAAATCAAAGCTTTTGGTTATAATATAAAAAACCATACAATTTTCCCTGTTCAAAGAGTTCTTCAATTCAGTTCTAAATTTCCAAATGAACTTATTGATAAAAAAAACCAACTCCAAAGATTCCTTGGTTGCCTCAATTACATTGGCCCTTTCTATAAAGACCTTGCCACTGATAAAGCATTGCTTCAATCTCTCCTTTTGAAAAAACATCCATTCAATTGGACTTCTGCTCATACTAATGCTATCTTGCAAATTAAACAAAAATGCCAAACTCTCCCATGTCTTTATATTGCTCATCCAAACTTTTCCAAAATTATTAAACTGATGCGTCTGATACTGGTTATAGAGGAGTGCTTCTTCAATATAATGATCAACTACAAAAGGAAGAAATAATTAAATTTACATCTGGATTTTGGTATCCAACTTAAACAAATTATTATACAATTAAAAAAGAAATTCTTGTAATTGTTACATGCATCATGAAATTTCAAAAATTCTAGTGAAGAGCCAGCTAAAATTCTTCTTGATTATTTCATTTTGCATAAAATCCCATGGATTCTCCAATGGCGTTATATTAAACATCAAGATATTACCATCCAGTCTTCTCCTAAAGCTAGCCTATGCCACCAAATTAATGTCAAATGGTGGGATAAATTTGATATCAGCCCCATTTTGACCAAAATTTCTCCATCCAAATCCAAAACATTCTCTGAAGCAGTATCCAGTAAACAGCTTTTTGACGATCTTCTTCAAGAATTAAAAGCTCTTAAAGACAAAGTCAGAACTTATGAACAATCATTATCCAATCCTTCTGCATTATCTGGATCCAGTTCCAGTTCAGCCCATGACTTCCAAATTTTGACTCCAAACACCTTAATGTAGTTGCATTAGATTGAATAATGAGTTAATATAAAATTGCGTGTCGAGAAGGCTGAATTAGATAGAGACCATGATTTGTTGCTGGTTATGCTACTGCTCTACAATGTTGCCACTTGTAATGCTAGATTGCACAGCCTATACATAGGGATTTGATGCCAGTTTGCTCATTCACAATTACTACCATAAGGAAATTGCCCTTACCTCTAATAGGGCCACAACGGCTTAGCTGAAAGAATATTCTAAAACCACTCGCTATCTGCAACTAAGGTTGCAGGGCCTAAAATAATCCAGCTTAATAAATAGCTGACCCACAGCCAATCAATGGCTCTCAGTCCGCCAGAAAGAGATCTACAAACAAACTAGCCAAGGGAAGGAGCCCAAACCGTTGAGGCCAACTCACCAGACAGTCCAACAAGGCAGATTTGGGCCCATTAAAGAGATCCACTCAAGCACAACCTCTACAAAGATTGCTAAGAATCTACTTCAATCTAAATATAAAGTTATTCAATCGAGGGATTCAGATCCCAACTAGCTTCCAGGGATCCTATTCTCGAACAAGCAACTACTAAAAACTCCAACCACGATGGCCTATTTATGCAACCCTCCTCCAAGAGCAGATGTAACATGCTACAACCGTAGCAATTATATGGAACTACCTTTACTATAATTGGTTACCGACTTGATCATCGAAGGGCACCAGGCCTGCCCTATACTGGTGCTCCCTCATGACCTAGTTTTCAACTATCTTGCAAGTTATTATGTGCAAAGGCCTACTGACTTGAACTATGAATTTCTGTTTATTTTGGGTTCTAAAATTTTCTTGTGTTTTAATTAACCTAAACTATTTCACGCATCGAATATATATGTTTTTCTTATTATTACCTCTTATTTTTATTTGTCTATTTATCCCAATTAGAAAATAAAAACCACATGTAGGCATCCTAGACATCATACCTTTGAGAGAGAGTTAGACTATGTATTGCTATGTGTCCCACTTAGGCCGATGTATCCCACCTCCGGCCGTCAAGCATCAAATCACATTGTCCTCTCATCCACACACGAACTGCTTCAAACCAGAGACTCATTCCTCTCCGACTTCTCTCTAACATCCGACGATCCTCAGGAATGAGTCTATGGTATAAAGCGGAAGATCATATTTCATGCTTCAATTTTGTATGTGGAGATGTAGCCACTGTCATTTGCTTAAACTCTATTCCGTATGTCCCTTCTCCTGAGATTTGAAATAATGTACTATGTATGATGTACTTAAAAGTCTTTGGCTTTAAAGCTAAATTGTTAAAATAATGAAATGTTGAAGGCTTTCGGAGATATGTTGGTAAAAAAATTTAGTTTTATCGCCATTCAAATATTATTCTAATGTTATCTTCAACAATTAACATGGTTTTCAAAGTTGCATACATGTTGCAACATACATCACAAAAAATACTGGGTTATATTAAGGTCAAAAAATTTGATCACATGAACTGACGACAACGTTTTTCTTTCTTTCTCTTCTATTTTTTTTTCCAGAAGTTGGCATAGGGTAATTATGCTACTTCCTTCTTAAGGTTACAATAGCCTTGGGGCAGTGGGACTTCTCTGTTTTGCTCTTGTTGCAGAGAGAGAGAGAGAGAGAGAGAGAGAGAGAGAGAGAGAGAGAGAAGCAACTATGAACTAAGGTAAGGGGGACTTATGTGGTTGTTGTGGTCATTATGAACGGTGGACAGTTATGGGGTGGTGGGGGGGGGGGGGGGGGGGGGTATGATAGCCTGCCTGTCTGAGAGCGCTGAGCATTTTATTATGAGGATTGTGTATCTATTATTATTTGCAATTTTATTGTGCGATGATGAGTTCCCGTGGTATGCCTGTGGTATAAGTATGTAGTAATTTAAATTAATTTTAATTGCATAAGTGTAAGACTGTATAATCTTCTGGTACTTTGGCTAACTCTATTAAGAATGCTTTATGTGATTAATTACCATCTGAACAGGTTGTTGAGATTAGGATAACTTTGTATGCATCTGGAACACTTGATCACCATTCTGAAAATACAGGAAAACCTAAAACTACCCTACATCAGGGCCATAGCCACACTATTATTGGAAAAATTTTTAATCGGCCCTGAATTTCACGCTCCTTGGGCACTACCTGGTACCAGTTGGGCTTCCAGGGCGTGACATAGAGAGCCACAGAGATCCACCCAGGATAGGCTTGCGTCACTTGAGGAGATGGAGCAGAACTCTGAGCTGATCATCTTGAGTTTTCATTGGAGATGAAGGAGAAGATGATTTTCTTAGGGACCCAGACTGCTAGGACTGTGGAGTTACTTGAGAGACTTTTTTCTAGTGGAAGGTGTGATCCTGGGGCTAGCACATCGACTGCACCTCCACCACCTTAGTCCACTCCTCCATTACCTACACCTCTAGCTTCTCCTATCCTTGAGAGCCTGACAGAGGACCCAGAGCACACATCATAGCATTATCATTCTCTTTTGTTTTATTGATGAGTTGTGTTGATGAGACTTGGTTTTTTTTTTTTTTTTATGTTGACATGTTTTTCTTGTGACCTGGGTATTTTATGATTTTATGATGCTCGCTATATTTGGACATCCACATTTGTATGCATTTGGTTATGGCTGTATGATGATATTTGTGACTAAAATGTGTGGAATGGTATGGGAATCTGTTGAATACAATAGAAGCTGAATGGAATTGGTATACAAGAATTTTGTTTGTAGGGCTTGAAGAGCATAAAGATTCTATTGTCCTTTCATGCTAGTTGTAGATAGGAAATTTGTCAAACCGTGACAAAATAGGGGAGATGCTGCTGAAATGTTTTAAAAACTTGTGAACCTAATAGTTAAACTACATTACATACTAGAAAATTAATACTCACAAGAAAAATCTGAGAATTGTGTGTATAACACTGTGAGCATAATTAATGTACAATCTCAAATCTTATGTAGCCGGTATACCCTTCTTGGTTCGAAGCAGCCTTAATCTGAGTTGTCCCCTCTTGAATTTCATAGTCAAATCAGTACAAAGGGACTCCGTGGTGAATTTGACACCAAGTTACATCACTATTTAGCTCTACCCCTACTAGTTGAATTTGGTCTATTCAAGCTCTCTTTAAACTCCCCTCAGTGATTTTGTTGGTATATTCTTTGTCAAATTTGTGACAGAAAGCGGGAGAAAATTGGAAAAATGATGAAGTTAGGGGGAGAAAATTAGAAGAGAATGAACTCAAACTTACTCTCACCACTGGATGCCTTTTTTTGGAGTAACAACCTAGGGGGAGTTTTCAATTTCCCACCGGAATATGTGGTTCTTGTGTTGATAATAGGTATATCCTTGATGAAGAGCATGTTCCCAGGGGAAGTTCTTGTAGGTGCTTAGTTGTTTGTTTTGTTCTTACAAAGTGGTATCCGATGTAATTTGATGTACCTCGTAGCCAATGTATTTTGATGTATTGCTTAGTCCATGGTATGTACTTTTAGAATAAGGTTTTGAAAAGAAATCACCAAAGGGGGAGATTCTTAGGAAAATGAGTGTCTTAGTCAAATCAAGACCTCTTTGGTGTTATCAATTTTATGATTGTGCTTAAGACTTCTCCCTAGAAATGCTTCAGTAAGTTAGATCTTTGGTTCCAATAGAGAAGACGGATCTTCAAAGGCACTAAAGAACACTGTGGAAGAACAATTGAGTGCTTGCACTACTCAGGTATTTTTAACCCTCTATTGGACCAACTAATGCCCTTAGAACCTTTAGAATATAATGGAACAACTTTGGAATCAAATTGAGTTAGAGAGACTCAAAATGGGGCAAACGGTCACGGTCAACCATTTGTTAAACAGATTGACCTTTCTGTCAAACAGTTTGAAAAATGGAGACGAGCCTCTATCTGTTTGCTTGTCTTTGAAGCAAAATGATTGACCGTCAGGCAATCCAATTGACCGTTATTTCAAACGGTTCGATTGTTCAAGAACAACTACTAAAACAGGGAGCAATGACTCTTATTTGTTAGACTATGTACGGATGAAACGGTTGACCGCTAGGTCAAAATGATTGACCATTATAGCACAGGTGCTTAAGTCCAAATGGTCAAACTATCCTTTGAGAAGATCATTGGAAATCCAGTCGACCGCTTTGGATAACGATCGACTGTTTTATATGACCATTGAAAACAGTTTATATATATACATGCTGGCGTTCAAATAAAAAAGAAGAGAGATACATAAGCTTTGAAAAGCCTTCTTAAAATGTCTTTAAGCCGACATCTTTAAGAATTTCTACCTCATTCAAACAACGCAAGTCCTTGAGGACATCTCAAGATCATCCTTGGTCATGCTCATAGCATTAGATAGGAAAATCAAAGATCCTTGTGAGCCCATAGAGTGTGATAAGGAAATCAAATGATCTACAACTTGAGGAATTTATACTTTCTATAAAGTGAGAAGATCCTCATCTAGGATTGGCCCAGACCAATAGTCACACCCTTAGCCACCTAGATCCAAAATTTCTGTCCTTGGCCTACACTCAAGTGGAGCATCAAACATCTTCACCAAGGAAGTCTTTAAGGAGTCAAGCTTGGAAGCTTCAATAATTAAGCTTGTGGAGAACACTCCTGCAACAAATCTTATACTGAAGGCAAGTGTTCAAATTTCAAAAATCAAATTCATTGTATTCGGTTCGTGTTTAGCCTGTGAAAAGCACCATTTGTTTGTAGTGGTTGCATTTGTGTTGTAGAGACCAGGTGGGTCTCACATATTTTGTGATAATGGAAACCTAAGAAGCATGGACACGGACATGGGACACGGATACGACATGACACAGACACGCTAACACGGCATTTCTAAAAAAAGTAGGACACGGACACGTTGAAGACACGTTAATAATATATATTAATTTATATATATAATCATCTACTAAAAAACTAATATCATTTTAACTTTTTTAATCAATTTAGCAATCAACAAATAAAAATTCAACTACCAACTAACAAACATATCAAATTATTAAATATCAATACAACACTAAAACATAATTCATAATCATTAAACATGAAATACCCATAGTTCCATAAAATCCATATAAAGAAAAAGGCGGCGGATCATCTCTTTCCCCTCTCTTAAAAAAAAAAAAACAAAAAACAAAAGAGAAGCCAATCTTGAGGCCTATTTTTTAGTGAAATATTTATTTGTCTTTTGCTTGTGATATGATTGATATTTACAATTATATATTTTTCCATGGTATAAAATTGTTATATATCAAGTTTACAAGTTTTAATAACCACATATTAACAAGGTATCCAAGAGATATTAGCCACATGTTTATTTTTTAGTCATAGACACGAGTTAGGAATTGTGGGACACGTTGCAAAAAGAGAATCAAACAAATATCCGAAATTAAAATTTTTAGTTCTTAATTATGGACACGACTAAATAGTATCGGATACTTGTCCGAGAGTATTCAAGGAGTGTCGGTGTCCGACACGTGTCCGACATGGACACGTCACTTTCTTAAAAGTGTCCATGCTTCTTAGGTAGAAACCTAAGGACCAAGAGGGGTTACTTGGTAGTGGACGTAGGCCCAGGGATGAACCACTATAAAATCCTAGTGTTGTGGTGAATGCTTATTATTGATGACTGTTTGCGTTTTTTGGTTTGGAACTTACTTGTTCTACATTGTAATCATCTTCAATTAAAATTGAAAGATTTGAAAAGAAAACTTTTAAGCTTGAAAATTTGGTTCCCCCCCTTAGGGTTCAGATCTTGGACTTTCACATTGCAACAGGTAGTTATTGCACTCAAATGTTTTGGATGAAACAAATGCTGATGGATTATAGCGTTAATCAAGACATGATGAGCATATATTGTGACAATACAAGTGCAATTAATTTTTTGAAAAAATCGCATTCAGCATTCACACACCAAACACATTGCAATTAGGCACCACTTCATCAAAGAATTAGTGGAAGAGAAAACCTTAATGTTAGAATATATTTCCACCAAAAATCAGCTTGTGGATATCATGACTAAACCATTGGATGCAACAAAATTTGAAAAATGAAGAACATTTATTGGTGTGTGTTTAATTGAATAAATATATGTTTTTAGTCTAGATATCATATTATTATGGTTTGCACTGTGACTTTCTTTGTTTTTTCTTTTTTCTGTCTAAATTTTTCCAGTGTTGTCTTACCACCATTGGTGCACCATTGATTCCCATCGGCCCACCGAAAGTCGAAACGATGGTTTCTAAAATCCACGATCAGGTTTTCCCAGGCGCTGTCTATTTTTCTTCTTCCTCTTCCCTACGACTGCCAGAGATCTCATATGGTCTATTGGTCTCCTTGGCTTCTTGAGGTAATTTTTCACATTCCTATGTGTACTTTGATCATTCAAAGGATCGATTTTCAATTTTTCTCTTATCTATTCTGTGTGTACATTGTTCTGCCAACCCTATTCACTTTGGATTCATCTCAGTTTGGAGAGTTTTCAGCTTTGGGTTGATCATCAATGTTTGTGGGATTTCTAACTGTTTACTAGGTAGTTTTGTAATCCATCATCTCTGTTCTTCCATCACTGCACTTGGCCAAGACTGTTTGTGCACTATTTCATTCTATTTGTCTTGATTTTGGGGATTCCTCACTGTTTTGAGTGATTTTGGGATTTATCCTCTAATCTTGATCAAATATCTAGATTTTCTGTTCAATTTTTGTCATCCCTGGAGCATTTCTCCTCTTGGCCGATTCTAGTGTGCACTTATTTTGTGTATTGCTATGTTTGTGTTATCCTGTCATTCTTAATACATAGCTAGGACCAAGAGGCAACTGCCCCACTGTCACACCCTGAGAGGCCAACCTGGATCCTGATTGCACCCCTGGGGAGTGAATTTCGAGGCCAATTAAAATTTTCCATTTATCATGTGGTTTATGGCCCGAACTAAGGTAGACATAGAAAATCCCTATTAGAGTTAGAATGTTGATCAGGAATTCAAGGCCATCCTTTTCATAGCACCTAATCTGCATACCCACACCCCCCCCCCCCCCCCCCCCCCCCCCCCCCCCCCCCGCATTCCTCTTCCCCTCTCGGGTTTGGATCTTGGACTTTCAAGTGGTATCAGAACCTTGGTGCTCAATTTGATAGGTGTAAAAACCTTGAGTTTGAACTCTAGAGAATTTTCTAGGTGGTTAGTTTGTTGTCTTACCCATTTGCTAGGAAATTCCCTTCTTTAAAATAGAAAATCAAAAGGATTTTGAAATTGAAGATGTAGAGTTAGAAGACGAAGAAGTAGTTAATGAAGATGCTTTGATTGAATTACTTGTAAAACAACAAGCTATTTGTGAAAACTTATATAAGGAAAAGAAATATTTAGTAGAAGAATTAAAGTGTGTCAAAGGTCAATTAAAAAACACAAAGAGCTCAGAAAAGGATCAAAATGGATCTAACATAATTAAGAAATAAGAAACAGAAATTCAAAACTTGAAAAGGTTAAAACAAAAAAAGACTCCCAGCTAATGAACTAAAATTAGTTAAACTCAATACTGGCAAAAATATTCAGGGAGTTGAAACTAAAGACATTTTGAATGTAAGAGAAGAAAAATAAAATGAATTTTTTAATTTGGAAAAAGCCAACTTAGCCCTGTCCTCAGAGGTATCTCAACTAAAGAAATAGAAAGAAAATTTTAAACATAAAATTTACACAATGAGAAGAAAGACTGGAAAAACTTTTAAAAATAGAAAAGCCTAATGGAGATTGAATCGGTTTAGGCTATGATAAAAATGTAAGAGAGATTCCAACAGTACCACTGTATTTGTGAGAAGTGAGACCAGTCCCACCTCAGCCCCACAACAGGGTATTACATCAGTCACATGCTATTATTGTGGTGGCAAAGGGCATTTTGGATTTGAATGCAAACTAAGAAGAAAAATAAATAAAAGGCCCTTGAACTTGCATAATAGAGGAAAATTAAACCCCAAAGCTAAAAACTCCAAGAGGCCTAAACAAAATAATACTCATCAAACAGGGTTCATTCACAACAAAGGTCAAAAAATTCATAATCCACCAAATTTGGAAAACCAAGTAAAATACTTAATAAAACAGGTGGAACAATTAAAGCTTCTAAAGAACAAATGAGAAGAAGCTAAAAGTTTTGTTCAAAGAAGAAAAGCTTATGGTCCATCATTTCCTAAAAGGCACTTCCACCAATCAAAACATAAAATGGGAAATCTGCAATATCATGGTGGGATCTCCAGGCAAGCTTTGCCCAAACCCGTTGCATTCCATAGACCATGGGTGTCCAAACCTGTAGGACACACTCTTTTCCACTCTAGGTCCAAAATGGAATTCTAGAGGAAAAACCCAACCCTGGCACTTGAGAGAGAAAACAAATCAATTTTGGTATATTTAGTTAAATTCTTTGATGATGCACTTGAATGACTGAGCTTGTTGTGGTATATTCTTTCCTAGATCTATTCAAGTGATGGCTTACTTGAATTTGTAAAGTTTTCCACTCAAGTTTGTTTAATCTTTTGATGACTGAAAAAATATATTTTGAAAAATTTGCCAAATATGCAAAATGTGTTTTTCAAAGTCATATCATACATGCATTTGCATAAATCATGCATGAGTGGACCAAAGAGAGTAAAGGGCTCCTGATGAAAATGATGTTGCTAAGAATTCCCCAAACCTGGTCGACAGTTTTTTCTCCGGATGAACCGTTTTTAGATTTTGAAAAACGGTTGACAGTCTCATGGAAAATGGTCGACCTTTTTGAAGTTTATATAAACCGCCTCGACTGCAACATGCACATTCTAGACTATTCTGCTCCTTCCTCCTTGCCAACGCCGTGCCTCAGCCACGGCCCACCTCTCTCCTTCAACACGTTTTGAGCCTCCTCTTATAGTAAAAGCTTTGTATCTCATCTCCTTTGGAAGATCACTTGTGTTTCTTCACCTTGGTTCATCTTCTTCTTCAGTAAATCTCTAAACCAAGACTTTTTGTTTCTTCAATCACTCTCTAAATCACTTATTTTGTGTTTTATTAGTTCAAAACCTATTAGAGGTAGTTTAGTTTTGCCCTTACGACCTCGTTTGAGGTTTTTTTTAGATGTTTAAGTGCTTCCTTCAAAGATCCCTCTTTTGGTCGAAGTTCCTGCAACCGAGTTTAGAACGGTCATAGAATCTTAGAACAGTTGACTGTTCCAATCGACTCCTTTCGACTATTTGACAAAAGTCAAACCTTGTTTTATTTGTAAACCTTCTTGAATTCATGGGTCCAAGACTTAGGGGAGGACCTTGTAGGAAACAAACAACAAAAAGACCTAAGCTCAACCCCCCTCCCTCTCCAAAACACGAGGATGCACCTCTTGCATCTCCTCCTCCACCCAAACCCGGTGATCCTTTTCTCTACAATGCACTGAAACTCTCCCCATGGATTTATGGCAGGAGAGAGCCCTTGAGAGTGGTTAGAAATGATAAATTTGATAAAAACGTCCATAATATATGAAAGAAGGGCCCTAGAAAAAGAAGTCGGAGATTACTTAAGCCCATTATGAGCTATTAGATGGGAGAACCTCATCTACTAGGGTAGAGACTCCTACCCATCGGTGGTGAGAAAATGTACCAGGCCATTGTTGAGGCCAATTTTGGTGAAGAAAACTTTTTTACTATTAGATTTTCTGATCAGGATGTCATAGTCATTCCCAGCATGATATCCAGGATTATCAGGGTACCCATGACGGAGGATGGGTTAAAGTATGTAAGTGCCCCTAATAACCTAGAAAACAGGATGAGGGCCACCTAAGATGTATGTGGGAGAGATGTAATGTGGAGAGATGGAAACATCATTAGGAACTCCAACCTACTACTCGTTTTTTGAGTCCTTCACTTGTTGTTCATACAGATTGCCTATCCTCAAAAGGGGAACAGGGCTAATAAGCTGATCCCTAGAATGGAAACCGTTTTGGCTTGTGTAGCTAGGGAGACTAGGATCTGTTTACCTATCTACATCACCTATTTTACTGCTGATTTCTTTCGAAAACCCGGGGCACATGGTCTTCCTTCCGGTCACCTCATGACTGCACTTGCTTACTTTCATGGTGTCCGTCTTCCTACCTCTGAGTCTCCTATTCATCCTATTCGCATTTGTTCCACCTTCGTATCCAAAATGCACCTCAGAGAGCAGGAGGGGGCACAGGCTCATGATGAGGGGGAGGCTGGACTAGAAGGTGAGTTACCATTAGTAAGACCTAGCGCGAGGAGTTTCAGACATGCAACAGGGCCATGTCTAGAGGGACCCTCTTCTCTAGAGCATCACCCTCCACAGGCACCGTCAAGAAAGCCCCGGAGCACATTATAGGATAGGCTCTTTACATTTGCAGTGATGACGCAGTAGATATGGGCAGATCTTGAAGAGTTTGCTTCAGAGGTTAGGGGAGGCTATCCTTCTTGGATAGACAGTCAGCTAGGACTCTGGAGCTATTAGAGTAGCTACTATCTGGCGGTAGGAGAGACCCTAGAGTGGGCACTTCATCTACTCCTCCACCACGACAGGCCACACCCTCTTTGAGCACACCTCTAACTTCACCGGATCCCGAGAGCCCCTTTGATGATCCAGAGCGAAGTCCGTAGCATCATCATGTTTTTGACTCTTTTGACATTACTATTGGTTCATTTTGATGGGATGGCATTCTCTTGACTTTCATATCTTTTATGATTTGGATTTTTTTTTTTTTTTTTTGGATACTACATCATGTGGATGTTTTCCTTGGTATGGATATTTATATATAAATGATTATGTTTTGTATTTCATTTCTCTTTGTACTGCTGTGTGGCTTGAATGGTGAATGGTGAAATGATTGATCATAGATCCTTGTAGTTGGATAGGAATCACCTTGTCAAATGGTGTTATTTTCATTGCAGGTCACTGGAATAATAAGGGGACTTAAAATGACTTGATTACATAGGGTATTTATTATGAAGTGTTGATATCTGTTTGAAGCCTAAGTTGTGTGAACGTTAAAGGATGATGTATGAATGAGATGGAACATGTTTACAGGACTTGGAGTATAATAAATGTTGTGGAAAAATGAATTTTGTGTAGACAGGAATTTGTCAAATCTTGACAAAATAGGGGAGGTGCTGCCGAAACATCTCTAGAATTAATGGATTTTCTAGTTAAACCCCACTACTTAAAAGTTCTGGAAAACAATGGCTGAGACTGGACTGAACAAATCTGGTAAATTTGATTGATATCCAAATTTAGACCTTATGCAGCATGTCAATTCAGTGCATAGGGAGGATAGACTCCATTTAAGCAACCCTCGATTCAAAGTCAAATTAGTACATAGGAACTCCTTGGTGAATTTAAATCCGAGCCACGTTGCTATCCTGGTTGAAATCGAATTTAATAATCAAACAATTTTGAATTTCTCCTCATTACTCTTTAGTGGCATATCCTTTGTCGAATTCGTGACACAAAGGGGGAGAAAATTGGAGAGTGAATTGAAGCAAAAGAATATTTCACAAAAAGCGAAGAAACAGAAAGGGAGAGAAAATTACAAATGTAACGAATTTAGGGGAGCCATGGTGAAATATGCACTCAGACTTACTTTCACCATTGGATGTTTTTAGTTGGATTAACAAGTCAGGGGAAGTTTTCAAATTCCCACCAGAATGTGTACTCTTGTGTTAATAATAGGTAAATCTATGAAAAAGAGCATGTTCCGTAGGGGAGTTGTTTAGATAGTTGTTTTTATCAATTGTGTTCATTGTATTTTGTTATGAAGCTCGAATGTATTGTTTTTGGAATGTAATTTGTAGAATAAGGTTTTCTCACGAAATTACCAAGGGGGAGATTGTGCCACGCTCCGTAAATCCAACCCGGATCCTAATTGGACCCTCGAGGAGCGATTTTCAATGCCAATTAAAAATTTTCCATTGTTGCGTGATTCATGGCCCGAATTAAGTAGAATAGAAAATCCCTATTAGATTAAGAATGTTGATCAGGCATTCTGCATCACAACAAGGCTTTCCTTTTTGTAGGACCTAATTAAATGGTAATATAACATGCACACTTTACAAAGCTAGGTTCAGTACTACAGGAGTTAAGTACCCTTTTCACATTAATATTTTCAACCAAAATAGTTAATACATAATTACCACGGGGCATCCCCCGGAAACTATCAAAAATCAAAATAACAAAAGATTACATTGTCAAGGCACTCCTACACGTAGTCTCAACCAAATGGACCTCTCAGGCTAGGTCCCCTGTCCTCCGCTTAACCTCCTCAATGAAGAACCCCTCCTACGGGTCCTCCGGTCCCACTTGGGCTCTACCTGCAACTCCACCTAAGCACCAAGAATACAAGGTCAGACCATAGTCTGGCAAGTGGATGTAAGCTACATGATGCATGAATGCAGTAGAGCAATGATAAATCAAACATATAATAGTAGACATGGAAAGATTTATACCCAATTATGGATCACTTGTTCATATAGAACCGTAGCCCAACCACAGGCATAATATTGTCCGCTTTGGTCAGCCTCCTTAGGCCCCGACCTCATGGTTTTGTTCCTCCCCACTAGCTGAAGGCGCAGGAGAGCATATTCCCAATTAATAGTTGGTCAGCCTCCTCAGGCCCCGACCTCACGGTTTTGTTCCTCCCCACTAGCTCTAGGCACAAGAGAACATTTAAATTCCCCATTAAAGGTTAGGCTGCAGCTTTACACTTGGGTCATGCCATCATATTAAATATCACAATATATATATCTATACAATATTCATATGGGGATTAGACATCATTCTCATTATCATAGGGTGGAATTACCTCAGTATCCAGTAACCGCACTATCCAACACAGCTTTGTGGGGTATCAGGATTTCAATGTCATTAACCTTGTGCTTCTAAAGGTAAAACACCTTAATCAACCCACATTTCTCACTTGGCTAGTGTAGTTATTGGGGTGTTCTTATTCATAGCTAATTTAGCATCTTCACCTATTTTTAATCTCATCATCCTCTCCTTGCCATAAAGCGTGAGTTATTCCAAAGTTCCAATGCCGTTTGATGAGGATGTATAGTCCTCTAACCCTCTACTGGCCAAGCATTAGGAAGAGGAACACACATTCCCATAATGCCTCTCGAACTTCACGTTATAAGCCTCGCGTAAATTTCAAGGTTTAGTGTTCTAGGGTAAAGGTTTAACCCCTTGGTCCATACCCTATTTGTCCTTTTTCCAGCCACATATGAATTATAATTCCCAGTCAGAAACGGTCGATCGATTCTCAAAAATGGTCGATTGTTCCCAAAAACGATCCTGCAGCCGCTTTTCCCCAACGGTTCGACCGTTCGATAACGGTAGACAGTTTTTTTATAGCGGTTGACCGTTGTTTTGCCAGTTAGGTTTTCCTTTGTCTCTGATATTGCGACCGTGTAAGAACAGTTCCAGCCGTCCTGCGATTGTTTGCAAGGCAGTCGACAGTTCGTTAGAACTGTCAACCATTTTGCTTCATAAACTCATCCCGAAACTGGGTTTCATTGTTCCCCCTTTCCAAACTTTACTCCTATCCTTCCATTCCTTCTCCTAACCACCTATGGTTCTCCATTTATGTCCAACATCATCAAGAACACCTACAACTAGTGATTCCGCCCCCAAATCCCACGTTTAATCATCAACATACCCACCATTAAAATGTCATCATCCTCCCCAAATCACCATTAGGTTTAATCACCTGCAACCACAGTATTTACTGCACATATATATAGAATAACACCAATAAACATCCATAGCATCATTATATCATACATGCACTTGCCTTGAATGAAAAAGGATGAAACCCTATTCAAGAAAATCTCCAAATTTGGAGATTCCACCTATCCAAGCTTCCCACTTCAAAATCGACCAAGGAAATCCTTTCCACAACGCACAAAAAGAGAGGAAATCACCGTTACACATGGATGCAAGAACTCCAATCCTCAAAATCTGAGTTTCCATGGAATTTTGGGGAAAAAATCTCACCTTGATGGAAGGAAAAATGGTATCCAAAGGTTGACGAAGATGAGGAAAAAGAGTTTGGAACCTCCAATGAGATGAAACCCGACCTTATTGCCGTCAATTTGTGAGAGGAGAAGAGAGGAGGAAGAGGGTTTTTACCAAAGAAAGAGGAATGGGAATGGATGGCTGGAACGATGGGGGAACGGAATAAGAGGAAATGTGCTTTTTCCGTTGGGTAGGGTTATATTATTTACCAAAATGCCATCTCCCTTAGAAGTATGCATTTAGCCCTAAAAGCTTCCGTGTAAATTCATCTTGCATGCTTGTAACTTATGAATTCTATCCTCTTAGTGTGGAACCCAAAACGTTGGGCTAACCATAGACCCATTTCCCTTGGTAACTGCACCCCAAAACATAGCTTAATTAAGCTAATCATGGTAATTAGGGCGATGATCTCACATCCTTGACTCCTAAAAACCAAATGTCACTTTGCATTCGATAACCAAACCATACCTCAGCAAAAAGCTATGGGTATTGTTGTTGAACCTGCTCTTATAGTTCCCAGGTGGCTCCATCAGGGCTATGGTGTTGCCATTGTAGTTTCACCTACTGAATTACCCGGTTCCTCAAAACCTGTTCCTGAGTGTCTATAATCGCAACTGGCTGTTCAACATACGTTGCAACTTCTCTAACCTTGAGAACATCATGCGGAATCACATGTGAAGGATCTACCACATACTTCTTGAGCATGGAGATATGGAAAATTGGATGAATTCCAGTAACTTTTTTGCCAACTTCCCTTTTTGTCCAAATCGAAGAGTACCACGCATCGGGGATACCTTCAAAAACACATAATCTTCCAATTGGAATTGTAATTCTCCATGCCCTTGATTTGCATAGCTTTTCTGATGACTTCTAGCTATCTGTAGCCTTCCCCGAATCAACTTCACCATCTCACTTGTATCACTGACCACCGATGCTCTGTAGAAACTTTGTACACGTACTTCTTCCCAACATAATAGGGTCCTACACTTCCGACCGTAGAGTGCCTTATACGGCGCCATGCCAATACTCGAATGATAACTGTTGTTGTATGCAAACTCACATAAAGTCAAATGATCATCCCAATTCTTCTTAAAATCAAGCACACAAGCTCTAAGCATGTCTTCAAGTGTCTGTATAGTGTGCTCTGAGTAACCATCAGTCTGTGGATGATAGGCCGTGCTAAAGTTCAATGTAGTGCCCAATGCAATCTGTAATGCTTTCCAAAATTGTGACTAAAACCTACTGTCTTGATTAGACGTAATGGAGAGTGGGGCACCATGCAATCTTACAATCTCTAAGATGTAAGGTTCTGCTAATTTAGCCATCTTAATCTCTATATGAAAGGGGAGGAAATGGGCTGATTTGGTGAGTCTGTCCATAATCACCCATATACCATTGTGATGTCTATTAGTGAGGGGTAGATCAACAACAAAGTCCATAGTGATGAGATCCCATTTCCACTCCAGGTATCAAAAGGCATTAGAAGACCTGGGGGTTTCCGGTGTTCAACCTTGATTTGCTGGCAAGTGAAACATTTGGAAACGAACTCTGCAATTTCCTTTTTCATATTATTCCGCCAATATTTCCCTTTCAAACTGTGGTACATCTTAGTGCTGTCAAGATGAATGGTGAACCGAGAGTGATGTGCCTTTGTTAAAATCTCCCTCTTCAACTCAGGTATATTGGGTACACACAACATGTCTCTGCAGTATAGAACGCTCATGATTAATCTGAAATTTGGTCTCCTGTCTAGTTTATCTCTAATCTCAACCAATTCAGGGTCTTCCATCTACCTTTGCTTAATCTGAGAAATTAACTCTAGTTCCCATGACATCATGTTAGCTAACAACACTCCATCTCTAATTGACTGAAAGTAAGTATCCAAATCTCTAAAACACTTCGTCAAATGCCATTCTACCATCAAATACCCATTATAAGCGGATTTCCTGCTCAAGGCATCAGCAACTGTGTTGGCTTTGCCCGGATGGTACGTAAGGTCAAAATCATAATCCTTGATATAATCCATTCATCTCCGCTTTCTCATGTTCATTTCCTTCTGAGAGAACAAATACTGAAGACTCTTATGGTCTGAGTGAACTTCGAATTGGGCACCGTAGAGGTAGTGCCTCCACATCTTCATTGCAAACACAATGCAGCCAACTCAAGGTCATGGTAGCATATCTCTTCTTGTGGTCCTTCAGCTGACGAGAACCATAAGCTATTACTGTCCCATTTTGCATCAAAACACATCCTAACCCAACTCCCAAAGCATCTGTAAAAACTACGAATCCCTCACATCCAACAGGCAAGGTCAAAACAGGTGCAGAAGTTACCTTGTGCTTCAACTCTTGGGAACTGGCTTCACACTTTTCATCCCATAAGAAAGGAGTGTTCTTCTGAGTTAATTTAGTCAACGGAGTTGCAATTGTGGAGAAGCCTTCTACAAACCGTCGGTAATAACCAACAAGTCCAAGAAAACTATGAACTTCCGTCACTGTCTTTGGTTTATCCCAATTCAACACTGTTTCCACCTTTACTTGGTCCATTGACAACCCTTCCTTAGAAATGATGTGACCTAAGAATGTCACTTGTTTTAACCAAAATTCACACTTGCTTAATTTAGCATACAACTTGTTTTCCCTTAGAAGCTGAAGTAAAGTCCTGAGCATTAGTTATAATTTGTAATGTTTTTCATGTATGTGCATGCATACGTTGGAAAAAGTTTGATTGTTACTAATTAACTTGCCTTTCTTGGCAGGCAAGGTCCATTTTCAGCTTTTCGGATTTAACATGACGATTTTTTGGCAGATATCGGTCCCGGGAAATATATTTTTATAAGAACAATCAAATGAGTTAAAGTTGCCAAAACTGACCAGGGGTGACCTGTGGACTCCCCCCCGGGGGGGGGGGGGGGGGGGGGGGGGGCACCTGCTAATTTTGGAGCAGCAAAGCAACTTCTCCAATTGAAGTCCAAATCACATTAAACCACATGTCAAAGTGATTAGTACGATGAGAGGAATCCAATGGCACCTCTTGTGCGAAATTTTGCGATAGTTTGTAACAGGGCCCACCTAAGGGCCATCGCGAGTAGCAAAACGAAGGTGGGGCCAAAACTTCCAATTCGAATGTCAGATCTCCGTGGAATCTTCACCGTTAATCTCAGCAAAGTAAGGAGGACCCAACCATACCAATTTTACGAAAATCAGAGCAAGTTGGTTCCAGGCAATGATTTTGACTCAAATTTGACAGGTGACCAAATAGGGCTCACATGATGGACCAAATTTGGGAAATTTAGGATGAACTTGACAACTTAAGAGTCTTGCATTTTAGAATTAGGCATTACATGTAGAATTAAGTCATGGTTGCATTTAATTCGAAAGAAAATTAGAATTAGCAAGTGAACTTTTGAAATTCAAGATGCATGGGACCCGCATTGTTTGAAAATTCAATGCAAGAGCATTCAATGATGAGACCCACTTTAAGATTGATTGAGAACACATGTGGAATATCCAAAGTGGGGCCCAACAAAGTTGCAAAAGTAGAAAAATCAAGTACGGAAAGTCTTATGCAACAAGGAGTCCTAATGCAAGGAAACTTTCTAATTTCTTATTTTCTTTCTCATTAAGTAATCTTTTCTCTATAAAAATTTCCTCCATTCTCCTTTTCGTCATCCTCTTCCAAGTTGCAAGCCCATGGAGCCAAGTAAGCAAAGGGTGCTCAACAAGAGATTCTTCTTCTTCATTTCAAGTTCTTTTTTTCTTCTCCTTAAATTTCCTTCTTCTCCTCTTTAGTAAGTAGCCAAAGGTAAGTTCTTTCTCTCTTTCTTTCTTCTATTCTTGTCACACCCCTAAAACTGGGCCGGATCCAAACCCGGTTCCAGGGGTGTGAGAATTGGGGCTAATTAAAATTTTTTAACATAATCAATACGAGCCCTAATTCCGGGTGGATCGAAGTCCTTCGTGAGGCTATGCTTGGTGATCAAGCAACCATAATCACACGCGGATCTAAAATCCATACTCATCGCAGACGGATATCACGTAACAACCATCTAACAAATCTCATTAATAATAAAATCAAGGTCAAATGCTTCGAAGCATAACAATTAAAGTTATAATTTCAAAACAAATAAATTTAATTAAGTAAACTAATGGCCCAAAAATAGCCTTATTACATAACCTAAATTTTTCGAATTCTGCACCGTACTAGGACACCTCAGATGATGTCATCGGTGCGCCATTCAACAACTCCGCCACCTGGCGGAATTTTCTGCGTAGCCTGACCCTCTGGTTCGGCCCCTGTAACGGAACTTAGACACCAAAAGTAGTGGGTCAGATTGACGTAATCTGGCAAGAGGGTAAGTTGCAAACAATTGATTAATCAACTGAATTAAACATAAGTATTTATTATGATCCGAATTATATCAGATGCAAACCCCAATGGCATGAATGAAAAGAAACGGGTATTCACGCGGATAAATATACAGAAACGGGTAAATCCCGTATACACATAACAGAAACGGGTAGTCCCGCAAATAATAACAGAAATGGGTAATCCCGCAGATAATAATAGAAACAGGTAATCCCGCAGATAATAGCAGAAACGGGTAATCCCGCAGATAATAACAGAAACGGGTAATCCCGCAGATAATAGCAGAAACGGGTAATCCTGCAGATAATAACAGAAGGCACAGCTGTATATTGTTATCCACAGTACACGCTGACCCGATGGCGTACGTCCACCTCCGAACTGCAGTCGGTCAGATATATATATATATAAATATACATATTTACAAATACATACATACACTAATGCGAAATGAACCATAATATGAAATCCTTAATCCCAATATTCAATCTAATAACATTGTGAGTATTTAGAGCACTTAAATTTGAAAGTGTATTATGAACGTGTGTTAATTCAAATTCTTTGAGGGTAAGCACTAATCCACCAACGGTCAAAGTTAGATAAATATGCACATGAGAACTAACTCTTTATCACAATGGAAAAATGAGTCCACGAAGCCGATATACTACTTTTGGTGCCTATCATGTGGTGCATCCCGAACCTCACATTCCCATTCTGCATTTAGTCTAATTCTCATGTGAACATTCAACTAACATTCCTAAAAGACATAATTCATCTAATCCAATTATATATAATTAGTGTGCTTTACAAATTAGGTAAAAGATGTTCAACTTCTGAATCCAAAGTTAAATCGAGTCATGATCAAAAAGGGGGAGAAAAATAATTAATTCCTTAATATCATTGTTGTGTACAAATACACCTTATCGTTTTATACAAAACAAAAGGTACAAATTTCGGATCCCAATTTGAAATATAACTCAATCAAGAATCCAAATTAAAATTATAAATACATTCTATTTACGGTTTAATCGCTACCAAATACATCTTAGTTTATTTCAAATCAATCTAAATGAACATTAATCAAAATTTCATAATTCTCAATTAAATTTATAAATAATCCAGATACATTCCTAATAATGTCGAATAAAAAGTTAATTTAATAAAAATCTAATCTCCATTAAAATACTAAACCATTAATCAAAATATAACATTTTAATTCTTTATAAGAATATCCTAATCTAATTATTTAGTTAGTAATATTGTGTATAAATATATGTATTTAATAATATATATATTTTTTGACAGGAAAATGGGCTGACGGGCCTAAACCAGCACTGGGCCCAGACCCGCCAGGCCGGGCCCGGACCAGCCAGGCCGGGCCAGACCAGCCAGGCCCGCTGCCCAGGCGGCAGCTGCCGCCAAGCAGCATTGCTGCCAGGTGGCATCTGCTGCCTGGGCAGTGGCTCCAATTTTTTTTTTTTTTTTGGAAACAAAATAGAATCATAAATCATACTTATAAGTTTGGAAGAAAATCAAACCACACTTATTACCCCCAAGAGCCATTAATCCAAACAAGAAAAAGTCATGCCGAAAAAAGGGTGTTAATCAACAAGCAACTAAGATATATTGCAAGAACCAAAAACCATTGTTTTAGCTATCCACTTGCCTGGATCTTGAAGCCAAAGTAGATATGAAGATCAAAGTTTGGAAGAGCCCACCTTGGTTTCTCCCTTAGAAAGCCTCTAGGGTTTTGGTTGAAGAAGAAAAGAAGAGGGTTAGAGAAAGGGGGAGAAACCCTAAGAGTAGAGTTTATATAAGAGAGGGGGTTTTTCTAAATTACAAGGAAGCGCCCCCTGCTCTTTAGTAGGTTTTAAGAAATTACAAAAAGAGTCCTCTGGCCCAAAAAGGGTCCATTAACTAAGGCCCAATTGTGTTAAACCGATCTATTTGACCCTCTTAACCCAATTCAAACCCGACAAACCGGTATGACCCAATATAAAAATTCAGGACTTGACATCTCATCCCCCTTAAAGGACATTTGGTCCTCCAAATGACTAACATACCTCAGGAAAAAGGTGCGGATACTGACATTGCACTTGCAACGACTCATATTGCAACACGTGCGAAGGGTCTGCAACATACTTTCTCGACATAAAACCATGGAAGACATCATGAACACCTGACAGCTCCGGTGGCAATGCTATCCGATAAGCCACATCGTTGACCTTGCTGATAATCTGGAATGGTCCCAAATATCTTCGGGAAAGTTTCCCTTGCTGCCCAAACCGCAAAGTACCACACGTAGGTGATACCTTCATAAATACATGGTCACCATCCTCAAACTTCAACTCTCTCCTCCATTTATCCGCATAACCCTTTTGGCGACTACGAGCAACCTTCAACCTTTCCCGAATCTGTCTTATCTTGTCACTGGACTCTCCAATGGTCCATGAAAACCATGAGCTCCAAAATTCGACTAACATACAGGGGTTCAACATTTTCTCCCGTACAAAGCTTCAAAAGGTGACATGGCAATGCTAGAATGGTAATTGTTGTTGTACACAAATTCACATAGAGCCAAGCTTTCGTCCCAACTAGTCTTGAAATCCAAGACACATGTCCTTAACATATCCTCCAATGTCTAGTTCGTACGCCCTGTCTATCCATCTGTCTGTGGATGAAAGATTATACTAAAACTCAGCTTAGTTCCTAAGGCTTTCTACAGTGATACCCAAAACCGATATACGAACCTACTATCTCGGTCGAAAACTACAGAAACTGGCACTCCATGTAATCTCATCACATCCTTAATGTAGAGGTCTGCCATTATCTCCATTCCTTGACCAGTCTTAAATGGTACAAAGTGGGCTAACTTAGTCAAACGGTCCACTATCACCCAAATAGCATCAAATCCCTTTCTAGTATGAGGCAATCCAGACATAAAGTCCATAGTAACGTGCTCCCACTTCCATTGAGGAATCTCCAACTAATGCAAAAGACCTGGGGGTCTCCTATAATCTGCTTTAATCTACTGGCAGACCAAACATTTTCCAACAAATTCTGCAATATCCTTTTTCATATTCTTCCACCAATAGTGATCCTTCAGATCGTGATACATCTTGGTACTGCCTGGATGAATAGTATACCGAGTATAGTGTGCCTCGACCATGATTTCATCCTTCAATTCTGGAAAATCAGGCACACAAATTCTTCCTTTATAATGTAAAATATTATCTTCCAACTTAAAATCGGGCCTCTCCTCCATGTGATCTTTGATTCTTGTAATCTCTGGGTCTAGTAGCTGGTATTCTCTGATCCTTGGAAGTAATTCGGGTTCCCATGAGAATAAACTAGCCAACACTACTTGCTCACTGATAGGTTGGAAATAAACATCCATATCTTCCAAACAACGAATCCAAAAGCATTCTACAATTAATCCTCCAGTAAACGTTGCTTTTCTACTTAGAGCATCTGCCACTACATTAGCTTTTCCTAGATGGTACTTCAACCCAAAATTGGAATTCCTAATATACTCCATCCATCTCCTTTGTCTCATATTCAAATCACCCTGTGTGAAGAGATATTGGAGGCTTTTATGGTCCAAATGCACTTCAAAAGTGGCTCCGTAAGGATAATGTCTCCATATCTTCAAAGCAAAGGCCATTGCTGGTAGCTCCAAGTTATGAGTTGCATACTTTCGTTTATGTTTCTTCAACTATCGAGACCCATACGCTGCTACCTTCCTATGTTGCATGAGAACACAACCAAGTCCAACTCCAGATGCATCGGTAAAAATCACAAAACATCATTGCCACGAGTATGTCAGTATAAGAGCTGTGGTCAACCTCCTTTTCAACTCCTGAAAACTTTGTTCACAATCCTCATTCCACACAAAAGGAACTCCCTTACGAGTCAATCTCGACAGTGGGGCTACTATTGTGGAAAATCCTTCTATGAATTTGCGGTAAGATCCTACGAGACCTAGGAAACTTCGGATCTCTGACACTATTTCGACCTATCCCTTTTTACCACTGGTTCAATCTTTGTTAGGTCCACCGCTTAACCTTCCCTCGAAATGATGTGACTAATGAATCTCATCTGTTCCCAACCAAAATTCACTTTTACTTGCCTTAGCACACAATTGATATCCCCTCAACAGTTGCAATGACGTACGAAGATGTTAAGCATGCTCTTCCCGACTCTTCGAATATACAAGTACATCATCAATAAATACCACCATAAACTTATCCAAGTACTGTGCAAAAACCTTATTCATCATAGCCATAAAAGCTGCTGGAGCGTTCGTCAACCCAAACGCCATCACCAAAAATTCGTAGTGACCATATCTAGTTCTGAATGCAGTTTTTAGAATATCTTGATCTCGTACCCTCCACTGGTGATATCCTGTCCTTAGATCAATTTTAGAAAAATATTGAGCACCTTGCAATTGATCAAACAATTTATCGATTCGCGGTAAAGGATACTTATTCTTGATGGTCACTTGATTTAGTTGTCTATAATCAATGCACATTCTTATAGAACCATCCTTTTTTCTTCACAAATAACACTGGAGCCCCCCTAAGGAGAGACACTCGGTCTAATAAGACCCTTGTTCAAAAGCTCTTATAATTGCTCCTTGAGTTCTCTCCACTCCGCTGGGGCCATTCTATAAGGGGCTTTTGAGATCGGGGCTGTGCCTGGAACAAGCTCAATTGAAAAATCAATTTCACGGACCAGCTGTAATTCAGGAATATCATCGGGAAAAACATCCAGAAACTGAGATACTACTGGTATCTCCTCCACCACTTTAGTCCGTTTATCCTCCGTGATAAATGCTATATACCCCTCATAACCTTTCCTCAACAACTTTATAGCCTTAATAATTGAAATCATACGAATAACAACCTTCTTCTTTGATCTCACAATTGCACCTTGTGTCATCATCAACTATAACTTAATTGTTTTCTGTCTCCAACACTTAGTTGTAGGGTGATTACTGCCACAAATGCCACAAGACTCCCTCTTTTGCTTATTAAATTGATACTGTGAAACCGAAGACGGAGTAACTTTCTGCTTGACTTGGCTTGTAGGGGCCATGCGTCCAATCACCTCCTTAGCCCAATATGCCTTATCCGAAAAATGCCTGGTAAGTATTTAGAGCTTGTGACTTGGTATGAAGTAGTATATCTGGTCGAAGGCCATCGAGAAATCGTCGAATCCTCTTGCTTTCTAAAGTGATAAAGGTTGGTGCGAAACGAGAGAGACGAATAAACTGTAGCTCATACTCCCGAACAGACGGATTCCTTTGCTTCAATCTATCAAACTCTATTCGTTTCTAAATGCGAACATGCTCCGGTACGTACTTCCTGGGAAACAGATTATGAAAAGTAGTCTAGGCCACCTTTTTGGTAATCCCCTATATATTAGCGACTAAACGACCAAAAATGCGGAAAGTAACAAACTCCTATAACTTATAAACATTTGCCAAAGTTCGAATACAATTATGAATGCCAAAAACCCCCAACGTTCCACTTAACGTTTTTAATCCTCACATCGGACCTACGTTCTAGCATCTTTCAGAACTTCTAGAACTTGACCGTCTCTGATACCATCTGTCACACCCCCAAAACTGGGCCGGATCCAAACCCGGTTACAGGGGTGTGAGAATTGGGGCTAATTAAAATTTTTTTAACATAATCAATATGAGCCCCAATTCTGGGTGGATCGAAGTCCTTTGTGAGGCTATGCTTGGTGATCAAACAACCATAATCACACGCAGATCTAAAATCCATACTCATCGCAGACGGATATCACATAACAACCATGTAACAAATCTCATTAATAATAAATCAAGGTCAAGTGCTTCGAAGCATAACAATTAAAGTTATAATTTCAAAACAAATAAATTTAATTAAGTAAACTAATGGCCCAAAAATAGCCTTATTACATAACCTAAAGTTTTCGAATTCTGCACCGTACTAGGACACCTCAGATGATGTCATCGGTGCGCCACTCAATAACTCCGCCACCTGGCGGAATTTCCTGCGTAGCCTGACCCTCTGGTTCGACCCCTGTAACGAAACCTAGACACCAAAAGTAGTGGGTCAGATTGACGTAATCTGGCAAGAGGGTAAGCTGCAAACAATTGATTAATCAACTGAATTAAACCTAAGTATTTATTATGATCCGAATTATATCAGATGCAAACCCCAATGGCATGAATGCACAGAAACGGGTATTCCCGTGGATAAATATACAGAAACGGGTAAATCCCGCATACAGATAATAGAAACGAGTAGTCCCGCAAATAATAACAGAAACGGGTAATCCCGCAGATAATAACAGAAACGGGTAATCCCGTAGATAATAGCAAAAACGGGTAATCCCGCAGATAATAACAGAAACGGGTAATCCCGCAGATAATAGCAGAAACGGGTAATCCCGCAGATAATAACAGAAGGCACAGCTGTATATTGTTATCCACAGTACACGCTGACCCGATGGCGTACGTCCACCTCCGAACTGCAGTCGGTCAGATATATATATACGAATATACATATTTACAAATACATACGTATACCGATGCGAAATGAACCATAATATGAAACCCTTAATCCCAATATTCAATCTAATAACATTGTGAGTATTTAGAGCACTTAAATTTGAATGTGTATTATGAACGTATGTCAATTCAAATTCTTTAAGGGTAAGCACTAATCCACCAACGGTCAAAGTTAGATAAATATGCACATGAGAACTAACTCTTTATCACAATGGAAATATAAGTTCACAATGCCGATATACTACTTTTGGTGCCTATCATGTGGTGCATCCCGAACCTCACATTCCCATTCTGCATTTAGTCTAATTCTCATGTGAACATTCAACTAACATTCCTAAAAGACATAATTCATCTAATCCAATTATATATAATTAGTGTGCTTTACAAATTAGGTAAAAGATGTTCAACTTCTGAATCCAAAGTTAAATCGAGTCATGATAAAAAAGGGGGAGAAAAATAATTAATTCCTTAATATCATTGTTGTGTACAAATACACTTTATCGTTTTATACAAAACAAAAGGTACAAATTTCGGATCCCAATTTGAAATATAACTCAATTAAGAATCCAAATTAAAATTATAAATACATTCTATTTACGGTTTAATCACTACCAAATACATCTTAGTTTATTTCAAATCAATCTAAATGAACATTAATCAAAATTTCATAATTCTCAATTAAATTTATAAATAATCCAGATACATTCCTAATAATGTCAAATAAAAATTTAATTTAATAAAAATCTAATCTCCATTAAAATACTAAACCATTAATCAAAATATAACATTTTAATTCTTCATAAGAATATCCTAATCGAATTATTTAGTTAGTAATATTGTGTATATATATATATTTAATAATAATATATATTTTTTGAAAGGAAAATGGGCTGACGGGCCTAAACCAGCACCAGGCCCAGACCTGCCAGGCCGGGCCAGACCCGCTAGGCCGACCCGGACCCGCCAGGCCTGCTGCCCGGCAGCAGCTGCTGCCTGGGCCGTTGCCTGGGCAGCGGCTCCAATTCTTTTTTTTTTTTAAACAAAATAGAATCATAAATCATACTTATAAGTTTGGAAAAAAATCAAACCACACCAATTACCCCCAAAAGCCATTAATCCAGACAAGAAAAAGTCATGCCAAAAAAAGTGTGTTAATCAACAAGCAACTAAGATATATTGCAAGAACCAAAAACCATTGTTTTAGCTATCCACTTGGCTGGATCTTGAAGCCAAAGTAGATCTGAAGATCAAAACTTCAAAGAGCCCACCCTGGCTTCCCCCTTAGAAAGCCTCTAGGGTTTTGGTTGAAGAAGAAAAGAAGAGGGTTAGAGAAAGGGGGAGAAACCCTATGAGTAGAGTTTATATAAGAGAGGGGGTTTTTCTAAATTACAAGGAAGGGTCCCCTGCTTTTTAGTGGGTTTTAAGAAATTACAAAAAGAGTCCTCTGGCCCAAAAAGGGTCCATTAACTAAGGCCCAATTGTGTTAAACCGATCTATTTGACCCTCTTAACCCAATTCAAACCCGACAAACCGGTATGACCCAATATAAAAATTCAGGACTTGACAATTCTCTCTTTACTTTCATTCTCTTTCTCCCTCCACACTCTGAAAGCCCAACCAAGTAGGCTGGGCTGTTGTTGCTTTCTTCTTCTTCTCTTTCTTTTCATCTTTTCTCTTCATTCTCTTCTTCCTTCTACTCCACACGTTCCAGCTAAGTAGGCTGGACGTCCATTCACATACCACATGCCCAAGCCAAGTAGGCTGGGTTGGGTTCCCTTTCCTTCCATCTATTCATTCTTCCTTCCTCTTTTCATACTCATCACACGTCCACAACCTCTCATTCTTTCCCATCTTTCAATTTTGATTTTGTAGTTTTGATCTTTTAGTTTTTCTGCACTTTTACTATCAGTTTTTCATCTTGCATTCATTCATAAAAAGCACAACAGAGATGTTGGGAGGATATCTTTTATGCAATTGCTAATGCTAGGCACCTGATTTACATCTCTGGATGGTCTATTCATCACCTTGATAAGGGACCCAATAAGGACAATACGTGGAGTAGTAGATGAGACTCCTGGAAAACTTCTTTAGAGGAAGGCGAATGAAGGTGTTAAAGAGTTCTCATCCTTGTTTGGGAAGACCTATCCTCTCGGACTCCATTCATGGAAGAAGGATTTATGGCCACCCATAATATAGTAATTGTAAACTACTTTAGAAACGCAGATGTGCAATGTATTTTGTGTCCCCGCGATGACTCTGAGATGGGCTTAATTCCGGCCACGATGAGTGCTGCCATCTTCAGTCACCATCAAAAGACTGTGCAAGTGGACAGTGAAATGAGGATTGTGAGCTTTGTTGGGGGGCTTGATCTTACTCGAGGGAGGTATGACACACAGTCTCACTCTCTTTTTAGGACCTTGGACATTGGTGCCCCCCACCATCATGATTTCTATCAGCCTAGTTTCTCTAATTCTTCAGTAGAAAAAGGGTGGCCTTAGACAACTATGGCATGACATTCATTGCCAGCTAAAAGGGCCTATTGCTTGGGACGTGTTGTCCACTTTTGAGCAAAGATGGAAGAAACAAGGTGGTCGGGAGCAGCCGCTTCTCGATCATGTTAACATCAGCATGTCCCCTTCTTTTGTTACATTTCCGGATGACACAGAAGCATGAAACGTCCAACTTTTTCGATCTATAGACGAAGGAGCTGCTTATTGCTTCCCTGACACAGCTCTGCCTGCAGCTAAAGCTGGGCTAGTAAGGGGGAAAGATTACATCATTGAAAGGAGCATTGAAGATGCTTATATAAATGCAATACGCCGTGCAAAGAATTTTATCTACATTGAAAACCAGTTCATTGGTAGCTCCTTTGAATGGAGGGCAAAAGGAATTAAGGACATCGGTGGTGTAGTAAATCTTATTCCAAAGGAGCTTTCCTTGAAGATAGTCAGGAAAATTGAAGCTAATGAGTGGTTTGCTGCCTATGTTGTGCTTCCAATGCGGCCGGAGGGGAAACCAGATTCTATACAAATGGAGGCAGTGATATGTTGGCAGAGGAAAACGATGAAGATGATGTATAAAGATGTTGCTCAGGCCCTTCGTAAGAAAGGGGTTGATGCGATCCCTAAAGATTGCTTGACATTTTTCTGCCTTGCGAATCGAGAGGTGAAGAAGAATGGAGAGTCTACACCTAAAGAGAAACTGGACCCTAAAAGTGATCAGGATTATATTAAAGCCCAACAGGCTAGACGGTTCATGATCTATGTACACTCCAAGATGATGATAGGTAAGTAATTAATTTGCAAGTGTGCTACCAAATTAATTGGCGGGGTGTCACGCCCGGGGCCCAAGATTAGGGTAGTCTGATTGGACCTGCGGTGTGAGCACTACGTAATCTCATAGTAACTCGTATCACACTAAGGCAATACAAATTCTACAAGGGAAATTTTTACATTTCAACGTACGAGGAAGATTCATAAACACAGAATACTTAATATAATCTAGGGAAAGCCTAGGTGCTAAACATGCCATAAAGCACATGTGATAGTATAGAGCATAATAAATACCTGTTTAAATATTCCATAATAAACTGCATAGATAGATAATAGATTCAACATGATCCCAATGAAATTCTACATGTTCAAATGCATAGTAAAAGTAAACAGTGCATACGTGATAAGGTACATTAGTACAGGATGGTCAAAGACCGATAATAATATATGTCCACTAATAAGAAAATAAATATAAGTTTATCAAATAAAGCATAATGGCATGATAAACGGAGTAGCCACATCTCCAAGATACTAAATGTTACAGCCATAAGATGCTCTATTGAGTATGTCTAATAAAAGATATTATCAAGTGTCTACTCAACTAGTCCTAAAGGTACCTATGTGGGGTCCACCGAATGCGTGACAACAACCGAGTCTTGGCTGGTTTTTACTCCTGCAACATCAAAGGTAGCACCTTGTGTACGACAATAAGAATTAAGCAAGCAGTAAATCACAAGGTGTACTCACTACAACAAAAATCATTTTTTGCGACATATTCATTTGGCATAAAAAATCACAAACTAGTCGCCAAATATACTCTGCAATGAAACCAATTTCATCACCATTACATCACCCATTATGCGCCAGTGAATATTTTTGCTAACAATCCCAGCTAATCGTTGCAAAATGTCAATTTTCTGCGACATTATATTATCGTCTCCAAATAAATTAAATTGCGACAAATAATATCATCAGCAAAAAAGACCTTTTTTGTCACCAAATATTTCTAATTCATCGCAAAAGAAAGGATGAAAAATGGCGAAAAAAGATTTGGCGACAAAATAAAGTCGTTGCTGAATTAGTTTATACCGACAAAACTATATTGTCGCTAAATAGTATATAAATTGTTGTGAATTATACTAGGCGATGAATTAGTTTCGTCGTGCATAGTTTGTAGACATTAGGCGACAACCTTACTACATTGCCCAATATTAAGCTTTGCCACAAATTCTCTTAGGCGATAAATTATATATATCAAGGATAATATATAGAAATATATTTATTCTTATTAGGAGACAAATAAAATTTGTCACAAAAAATAATATGTTTATTTTTTATATAATAAAACCTGCCCATTCAAGTAATATAAAATGTACGAACAAACCTGTCCATTCAACTAATATAAAATGTACAAAAAGCCCTGCCATTCAACAAAAATAAAATATACAGTAAACCCCATTCAACTCATATAAAATGTACAATAAAACCTTCTCATTCAACTATAAGAAAATGTACAATAAAGTCTACACATTTAGCTAAAATAAAATGTACAAAACCTACTCATTTAACATATTAGAAAAACAAAAATTGTAATTGGCCTCTATTACAATGATCTTCAGTCCCAAAAATGTGGCATCCAAAATAGTGTAAGTACAATATTCTTATGAAAAACAAAAAGATCTTCAAGCAATTGCCCTGTATTACATTGATCTCTAGTCCCAATCTGTGGCTAAAAAAAATGTTGGGCATTAGACACGGGAATCAAAAGCAAAGTAAGTGAGACAAAATAAAAGCCTGTAAAAATATTAACATGCAAATAAGGCAACTAGCATACACATACACACACCCCTCGTAAACAAGCACAAACAAAAACATCCATTTTAGTTTATATGGTTAAATACATTACATAATACTGTAAAACATAACTTATCTTAATTCTTAAGTATATAATCAACCTTAAGATACACATTCCAATCTTTTTTCCTTTTTTTTTTTTTCTGGTAAAGAGATTTGGCATTGTCAGTCCATGTACTTAGAAAACCAATATAATAAAGCAGAGACAGAGAAATGGACCAATTAAACACGTCTAATTATGTATAGTTGTTATGGATGAGTCAACAATAACCACTTGACACCATTTTTTTTCTATTCCTTCTTATTCTTTTCTTCTTTTGTGGTTTAGGTTTTTTATGGTTATTCTCAGTTATGGCCCAAAACAAGCAGATGTAAATGCCTAATTCCTACTGTTGTCCCAATCACCAAAAGATGCTTAGTTTGGCTTTTGTAGTCTTCCTCCTTTTTTTCCCTAGTAAAGTACATTACTCTTAGGTAGCGTTTGGTTCGCTGGAATAATTTTTGGCAGGAATGGAATGGAGAGTGGAATGAGTCTAGAATGGAATGAGGCAGGAATAGTAATTCCCATTCCAACGTTTGGTTGGACAGATAAATCAATCTAGTAATAGGATTCTCATTCCAGTTCCTATGTTTGGCATGCGTGAATGATGGAACAAAAATTACATAAAACTGACTAAAATACCCTTGTGAATTTTTTTTTGTCAAAATTTCCCTCTCTCGCCAAGCCCTCTCTCTATTCCCAGCCTTCTCTCCCTCTCTCTCTCCGTCCCAACCCTGTCCTTCTCTCGCTTAGCCCTCTCTCCCACTATCTGTGTTCTCAGCACTATTTCCCTCTCTCTGTTCTCAGCCCCTCCTCTGTCCCAGCCCCCTCTCCCTTCTTGCCCAGCCCCTCTCCCTCTCCCTCTCCTCTATTCCTAGCCCCTCTCCCTCTCTCTTTGCTCCCAGCAGTCTCTCCCCCTCTCGCCTAGCTCCCTCTCTCTATCTCTCGCTTCCCAGCCCTCTCTCCCTCTCTCTGTCCCAACCCTCTCCCTCTCTCGCCCAGCCCCTTCTCCTTATCTCTCACTTCCCACCCCTCTCTCCCTCTCTCTTTGTCCCAACCCTCTCCCGCTATCACCCAGCCCCCTCCTTCTCTCTTTGTCACAGCCCTCTCTCCCTTTTTGACCCAACCCCTCTCCTTCTCTCTATCCCAACCATCTCTCTCTACGGCGGGTTCCAATCAACCAATGGCAAGAAGGGGGTGTCACAGAACATGCTGGTCGACGGAAGAGGGTCGGCGACGAATCACAGAAGGAGTGAGAGGTCAAAGACGAAGAGGAAGGAGGCTAGGTCTTATGATCGGGCATCTCAGGTTTTGTTTGATGAAAGGGTCTTTTTGGACTCAAGGGAAAATCACAAAGGAATTGAATGGCCATTCCTCTACCCCCCCCCCCCCGTCAAAGGAATGGTGATTCCCCTGTATAAAGGAATGGTGATTCATGAAGTAATGGTCATTCCGCCACTTTTTCATGAATCAAACATGGGAATGGTCACTCCAACGGAATGACCATTCCATTCCGACCTTCATTCCAGCCAACCAAACACTACCTTAGTTCATTTAGTAACAAAAGAAAACAAGAACAAAGACCCCAAATTTTTTTCCTTGGTTAGTTCAAAGCAATACAAAAAACAAAGATGCCAATTCTGTCCCAACATTGGATTCCAGGCAATCACATACTTCATCCAGTAACCAAAGAAAACAAGAACGAACACATCAAATTCCTACAGAAAAAGCTCAATAGACCAGTTGCACAATTTCATAGGTTAAAACTCTTTCAAAGAGTGTTGAACCCCTAAACATACCCAAACAATCTATCCATTCTAAGGAAATTAGATATATCTATCATTCTGGTCTTAAACAGTCAAGTTGCAAGTAATATTGTCACGCCCCGAGATCTGAGATCCTTGGGACCCTCAAATCCCTATGCATGACGGGTCCACAACAGATAAATTGAATAATTTCTAAATTTTATTAACATAATCCAAATGATCTCACATAATCAACATCCTAAATCAATCCACTGAAAAGTTCGAAATGAGAGTAATTCCCTAAAGCATAAGAATAAACATCCCATATATATATATAAATTCTTAATCGAAGCTTCTGAAATCTAATATAATTTCGTAACTCTTCTCACAATCCCAATTCCCGCAAAGCAAGCTAGATTTCCTCTGGTTCTGGCTCAACTTCGAGACCTGTGGGGGAAAAACATGAGTGAGTAAAACTCAACAAGTAATACAAATCATAAGACCTAGCAAACAGATAACAATCTAAGGAATCAAATCTAGAGCCACGGTTCGAGTATACGAGTTTATCAAGAGGGCAAATGACCAAATTTCAAGGTATTTCAAATAATGAGCATATAACCAAATCAACAAGTAAAAGAAAGGCATCTCCGTAGTAAACCAAATATCAAAGTATGCTCGTCATAATTAAGCCTACGTCAAGCACAAAGTACCCGCCGGTACAAGCCGTATTTATATCCAAAGTGGCACGAGGCCTGAGACACCAGTAATCTCCAAAACAAAGTGGAAACTAGCTGCATATTAGCAATATCGCACAAAAAGGTCCCCATCCCAATGTCATACCCAAAAAGGGGCTAAAATTCGTGGTGGGTTTACTACAGTGCGTTGCCTATACTTTAGAGAATGCCTTAAGAATACACATATCAAATTCAAAAGTTCAAAGCCTTTTCAATCACAAAATAGCAAATGATTGAAATCATACTTGAATATCATATTACCAAGGTTTCTCACATTTTTCAGCATTTCAGATTCAATGATAACTAATAATCAATAATAAAATTTTTGAAAATCCAATGAGCAAAATGGTGGCAAGGAAACAAGATCAAGTATGATGTAACTAGCATATCAAAGGAACAAATATCCTAATAATCTAAGATTATTTCAATAGTTTTTAAGTTTTCGCATTTTTAAATCAAAATGAAACAAGGCCTGAAAACTCTATGGCTAAGGAATTATGGTTCGACTACTTGCCTAGGTTGTCAGCGATCGGAGACTTTGGCCTGACTGGACCTGGAAATCTGAAGCGAGTTCCTGTTTATGATTATATGTAATCGGATTAGAAATTTGGGCCTAGGAAATGGGCTCATGCATGGGCTATTAATTCGGGTCATGAACTTGGGTCCGGCTTGATCATGTTTTGCTCTTTTTTTTTTATTCTTTTTGACATCATGGGTTGTTAATGGGTGGTGCAAGTGGGTCTGACTCATGAAGATTATATATATACTCATAAGGTGGCTAGGACAGTGGTCAATCCGTTTAAAAAAAAAGGTGGGTCATTCGTTTCCCTGCAGAGAGGAAGAGGAAAGAAAGAAAAGAAAAGAGCAACAGAACAGAGAAAAGAAAAACAAAAGGGAAAAGAGGAATCGCAGACAGTGGGGGAAAACAGGAAGGAAGAGAGAAGGAAGGAGATGAAGAAAAGAAGATGAGGAGAGAAGCGAGAAGAAAACACGACAAGGATAACGAGACAAGGAAGAAGAAAGAACCATAGGGGGAAGACAGCAAGAGGAAAGTGGAGGAACAGTAGCAGCAGAGAAATTAAGGGAGGGTGAACTGGTGAAGATCAGTGACTGGGTTCGGTTAGAGGAGAAAGTGAAGGTAAGTTGTGAGATGAAGATGAAGAAACGGGAAGAGGAGGAAGTCAGGGTTTGTAGTGACGTAAATCGGTGACAGCAAGGATGAAGACGATGAAGAAGGGTGCAGGGAAGAACATGGGTGGCTAAGGTGGTGATATGTAGAAAAAAAAGCTGTGGCAGGGAAGAGGAGGACCGAAAATAGAAAGAGACGAAAAGGAAAGAAAAGAAAGAAGAGAGGATCCCGGGGGAGCAGAACAGAGGAGGAAGAGAGAGAGGGAGATGGGCTTGACTCAATTGCGGAAGTGAAGAAGAAGACGAGGAGAAGAAGAACTCGGGGAAGAAAATAGAGAAGGAAGAGAAAGAGAGACAGAAAAGAGAAGCATATCCAGAAAAGAAAGAAAAGAAAACAAGAGGAAGAAGAAAAAGACGATTGCAGTGGGTCCTGCTGGGTTCGGCGGTGAGCAGAGGTGATGTGAGGTCGGTCATGGCAGTGAGATGGAGAAGAAACAGAAAGGATGAAACAGTAGAAGAAGACAGAAACAAGAAGAGAAGAAAGAAGATGCAGTAGAAGAAGAACGAGGATGCAGAACAGAAAAGAAGGAGAAGATGAGGAAGACGGTGACAGTGGGAACAAAGGAGAAGAAGAGGGGGAGAAGAAGACGAAGAAGATGATGAAGGTGCAGAAGGAGACAAAAACAAAACGGAGGGAGAAAATCAGGCAATGATGAAACAGAGAGAGGTGTTGCAGGGAGATGGCTCGGTGGAAGAAGAAGAGTACAAGGTGAAACTGCATGCTGACAGTGGAGGGAGAAGACGAGGATGGAGAAGGAGAAACAAAGAAGAAGAAATGGAGGAGAAGGAGATGCGTGCCTGTGTCTGGTCGGAGGGAGAGATGAGCTCGACGTGGTGATGGGAAAATGAGGAGAACGAAACTAAAACGAGGAGAGGAAAGAACAACAGGGGGAAAAAGAAAGAGAGAAACAGAGAACAGTACCGGGAGAAGGAACGAGGAAGACGAAGAAGAAAGAGTAAGAGAAGGAACAAGACAGAGAGAAGAGAATAGTAGAAATAAGAAGAGCACAACCAGGTTCAGTTGCAGAGAAGAAAAGAAAAGAGGAAAGAGAAACAAGCAGGAGAGAGAAACAAACAAAGGGAGGGCATTGCAGTCATCGCGAGGTTGCAGGAACAGCTGAGGAAGAAAGATGATGAAGATTACAGAAGAAAGGTAAGGGAGAAGAAACAAGGAAAGAAAAGAGGAAGACAGCAAAGAACGAGAAAAAAAAGAAGAAGTAGAAGAACAAGAAGAAGAAGGAGGAGGAGGGATTGGGTGGCCACGTGTAGGTTGCAGTGAAGTGAGAAGTGGGTGCAGAGAGAGAAGAAGGAGATGCAGATGTTGGAAAGGAGAAAAGAAAACAAGGAAACGAAGGGGAGAAGACGAATTGCAGAGAAAAGAGAAAAGCCGGACGAGGAGAGGAAGGAAAACAGGATGAGAAGGAGAAGAAGAACGAGGAAAGAGGGAGACGTTGAGCAGTGAATGAATGAGACAATGATAACTGGGTTTACCCAGATTCGGGCTCGACGGTGGTGGGTCTGGGTTTGGTTCGGTCCTAGAGAGAGAGTGCACCAGCCGAAGAGAAAGAAGGGAAGAGAGAATGAAGCAGGAAGAAGATGGATTAGCTTGATTTAGTTAGGACCCGACAGAGAGAGGAGAGAAAAACAGAAAACAGAAGGAAGAGAAAACAATAAAACAAAAGAGATGCAGAAGAAGAACAAGAGGAGAGCAGGAGACTGGCCTGATGCAGAACTTGTCGTGGCCTGGGAGAAGAGGAAATAGGTTGCAGCGGTTTTATAGGCTTGGTTCGGTGGTGATTATGGAGTTCTGACGACGGACATGGGTGAAGAAGAAATAGGAGGAGAGAAAGAAGAAGAGACGGAGAAGAAAGAAAAGAGAGCGGGAGGGAGACCGGATGAAGAAGAGACAGAAGAAAGGGAGGATGGAGACGCTGCAGGCGGCTGGGTTCGGGTATGACTTGGCCCATCTGGCTGGGAAGGAAAAACCGGTACAATTAGTGGCCCTGTTAGAATGATGTAGATAATGATTTTCATGGCATTAACAAAATTGAAATCTAGATTATCATGCAAGAAAGCTAAAATAATCACTATAATAGTAACTTTAAAATGGAAAAGATAAAGGAGAGAAACCATACCTCAAAAGAAGAAGAGTACTCTATACCAAGGGGAGAGGGCTTAGGGTATGTGGATGTGAGGCAAGGGGGAGAAACTAGTTTCTATTTATAGGAAAACATGAGTAAGGTTTTCAAAAGAGTTTCAATCCTATCCAACTTAGTCAAAGGAGTTCAAATTCGAATGGAATTTCATCCAAAGGAGTTCAAACTCGAATGTGATTTCATTCTCAAATAGAGTTTGGATAAGTCATTCAAATAAAATTTCAAAATTTTAAGCACATCTCTAAAATTTTCAAACTCTAATAACTTATGAGACCCACAGAGTAACTAAGTAATTATCCAAATTTAAATAGCATAATAACATGTGGGGTCCATCAAAGTTAAATCAAGCGTCAAGATTAATTCAAATTTAAAAATAAAAATATGGGTCTTTACAAATAGCATAACTTCTAACCATGTTACAGAACTGAAACGAAACTAGAAGATAAAGGTAAATTAAGTGACAATCATATAAGTTCTGTCCCGCTAGCCTTTCAGTTAAACTAGTAAATTTTGATTACTATCATAGCAGCAGTATTTTCTAGCGCTCTATAGAGTTATCATAGTATTAAAATTGTTGTAATATTATCAGGCTCACAAACTTTCAGTTCAAAGTTTTGCTTATCACTACTGGATGCACTTTAATTCAATCACAGAAGAAGATAAGAAGTTAGAGAAATTATTGGATGCACTTTAATTCAATCGGAGAAGAAATTAAGGATATTATAACCAAGAAGTGCAGAAATTAAGGATACTAACCAAGAAGGAAGCAACCGGGGCAAAGGTTTCTTCAAAATTTATGCCTTCAACTTGGGCATATCTCTTTGCAACTAGTCTTGCCTTATTTCTTACAACATTCTCGGCTTCATCTAATTAAACACTCATCTAAGTATCAGTAGGAATTTTACCGTTAGGAATTGGCACCAAGTCCCACATGTCTTGCTTCTTGAATTGATTTAGCTCCTCTTGCATGGCCTTGATCCATTCGTCCTCACCATCTGCTTCTACAAAACTTTTGGGTTCTATTTAGGAGACAAAAGAGAAATATGCATAAAGATTTTGAAGTTGGTTCCTAGTCAATACTCCCTTCTTTACATCTCCAATGATGTCTTCCAATTTGTGATCCTTAAGAAGTCTGGAAGGGGTGCTTGTAACTTCAGGACTGGGCTTATGTTGATTGATCTCTTCATCACCATCATTATCCATTTTAGGAAGCATTCCAGCTTCATCAACCATCACATGTGCTAATTCAGTCACAGTTTAGTATTCTAAGACTGAAAATTCTATATGCTATATTAGTGATGGAATATCCAAGAAAAATGCCTTCATCAGATTTGCATCAGTTTCTTCAACATTTTCTTTATCGTTCAGCACATAACATTTACTTCCAAAAGTTTTTAGGTGCCCCACATTTGGTTTATATCCATAGTATAGTTCAAAAGGGGTCTTATCAGTATTCTTGGTGATGAACACCTTGTTAATCAGATAACAGCTGTATTAACTGCTTCAGCCCACAAGTTCCTTGGTAGTCCTTTTTCATTCAACATAGTTCTAGCCATTTCTTGGATTACCTTATTCCTTCTCTTAGCTACTCCATTTTGTTGGAGTGTCTTTGGAGCTGAGAATTGATGAGTGATGTCATGATTGTCACAAAATTCAGAACACTTTTCATTTTCAACATTACCTCCATATTCACTTCGTATTTTCTGAATTTTGAAATCTTTTTTTCTACTTGTATTCAATGACAAATCTTAACAAGGCAAGAGAAAGTATCAGATTTTGCATGCAAGAATGATACCCAACCAAATTTGGAAAAATCATCCACCATTACTAGTATATACTTTTTACCTTCTATACTTTGGACTGGTGTTGGTCCTACCAAATCCATATGAATTAGCTGGAGTGGTCTTGTTGAGGTGATCTCCTTCAATCCTTTGAAGTTCTTCCACACCTGTTTTCCTAGTTGACAAGCCTTACATAATTCGAGGTTAGTAGAATTCAGTTTTGGCAACCCTCCAGCTAATTCTCCTTTTGAGAGCTTCTTTAATAAGTTCTAGTTTATGTGCACCAATCTTTGATGCCATAAGATGGATTCATCTATTTTTGAAAGAAGGCATTGTTTTTCAGCTCATGTTCATCTTCCACAACATAGAGGTTACCACCTGTTCTTATGCTAGTAAACACAAGCTTATTTGTTTTGGTGTCAATAATTTTGCATGAATTAGCATAAAAAATGACCTTGTTTCCTTTATCACACAATTGACTGATGCTCAATAGATTGTGCATTTGTCCTTCGACATAAATGACATTGTTTTATCAAGAGGTGGTCTTTTCCACCAACATCTCCTTTTCCAACAATCTGCGCTTTATTGTTGTCTCTAAAGGAGACAATTTCTCCATCAAACTCACTAAATGTTGAGAACTTTGATTTGTCACCAATCATGTGCCTGGAGCATCCACTGTCTAAAACCCATCTGGTGTTTTCTTGAACTTTGAAGGCAGTTTGAGCAATCATACACAAGTTATTGCTCTTTCTCACCCATACGGTTTTGGGTGTTCTCATGTGAACTCTTCTGTGGGTCAACCTAGTTGAACCTTTGGATAGCGAGTTTTTTATTAGGCAAGATGGAATAAGATGTCCCCTCTGATTGCATACCCATTTATATGAACGAAAATGAAATCAACATTATTAAAAGTAAAAGAAGAGGGTCTAACAAATGAAGGTGGTCTAAAAATTCCTTGAGGTAAAGGCACCATCAAACCCAAGTCCCCGTTTATCTCCAAAAATTTTATTCATCCCCAATAAGTGATTTAACTTTACATTTCCTTGGGTGAATTTTGTAATAACTGTTTTTCTTTAGACTTTCTTCAAGTTTTCTACATTTTCATTTGAGATCAATTGCAAGAAATCTCAGCCCATTATTGTTATTTAAAAAATTTCTTTCTGCAACATGAAAGTTTTTTTCAACCAAAATTAACTTGTTTTTTAAGTACCTAATATCTTTTTTTTTTACAGTGAGTTGTAATCTAAGAGTATTACTTTCATTTTGTAATTCTTCATTTTTAGTTTTAAGGCTTTTAGTCTTTTGAATTGCCTTTTCATATAAGCCATATACCTCTTCATAGGCACTCAATAATTCTTCATTTGTAAATGATTCTTCTTCTTCTTCTTCTTTATGTTCTTTATTATTTTAAACTGAGCTGCTAGTTGAGGCTATGTTCTCTTCCACTGTTGCCATTAGAACCCAAGAAATTGATTCATTATCACTATCATCCTCAGCACCCTCTACTTCTTCCTCATCCTCATCCCAGGTGCTGGTGAGGGCCTTCTTGCCCTTCTTTTCAGGTTTCTCAAAAAACTTGGGGGTGGCACATTTAGAAGCAAAGTGCCCAAAGCCTTTACAATTATAGCATTGTATGTCTTTGGCAATAGCCTTCTTCTGAGGTTTATTGGATTTATAATTTCTTTGAACGGTGGAGGAGCCTACAACGTTCTTCTTAGTTTTAAGCATCTTATTTATTCTTCTAGCAGTGAGGGAGATGTCATTTCCTTCATTATTACTTTCAATTTCTTCTTTACTTGTTAGGCTAGACTTTTCTTCTTTTTTGAGAGGCTCTAATTCTATTTCATAGGTTAGTAGGGATCCTCTCAATTCATCTAGTCTCAATTTCTCTACATCCTTGCTTTTGGGTATGGCTACGGTTTTATGTTTGAATCTTTTGGGAAGGGACCTTAGTATTTTTCTTACGACTTTTGATTCATTGAGCCTTTCAACTAGTCCTATTAGTTCATTAATGATGGTTGAGATTTTAGAGTAGAATTCACTAAAGGTTTCTTCTTCTATCATTCTAATATTTTCAAATTGTGTAGTTAGCATTTGTATTTTTGAAATTTTGGCTTGGTTGGTCCCTTCATGAGTTACTTCTAAGGAATCCCATACTTCTTTAGCAGATAAGAAGTTTGACACTTTGTTTAATTCCTCAGAGCTTATGCCTCCAAACAAGGCATTCATGGCTTTGGCATTTAGGCAAACCTTTTCTTTTTCTGTAGGTCCATTCAGCTCTAGGTTTAGGTCTCCTTAAGCCATTCTCTGCAATAGTGGGTGGTTCTTATCCTTCTAATACAATATTCCAGATATCTACACTTAATGACTCCAAGTAGCACATCATTCTCATCTTCCAATATCTGTAATGGAGGCCATTAAATAGGGGTGGTCTGTTATTGGCTTGTCCTTCTCCAACACTGATCTGCAAATTGTAATTTTAGGAGAGAACTTCTAGGGTCCACTAACTCTAGGTTTTACGCTCTCACAAGAGCACCAATTGAAAGTCCAGGATTTGAGCCCTAGAGGGGTGGGGTTGAATAGGGTGATGACCAAATTCTTAATTTCTTAGACCTCTTAATTATGATGTTGTACAAGTAAGACAATAAAGTAATCAACTTCAAATATAAATCAAAGAGTGGTGCAGAGTGTGGAATCTAAATAAGTTCCAAATCACAAACTAGATAACCATTCCACAACACAAAGCAATCTATAGTGGTTCAGCCCTTGGCCTATATCCACTGCCGGTCTTCTCATATGTTATCCACTAATCACAAATAGGGGTTTTATAGCTCTCCCAGAGCCTTACATCCAAGGACCTCTTCCTGGTCTATACCTTAATACAATGACCACACTTGGTCCTTCAACCCAATGATCACACTTGGTCTTTCAATCAAGATTACAATTTTTCCTCTTTGTAAATGTGTCAAGAATATACAAATAGAAAGACTTTTAAGCTCAACTAATTAAAGTGTCTCTTCAATAGGCAAAGATATTACAATGAAGCTCAATAATACACACTAGATAGAGATAAAGTGTGAAGTGTAGTGTGTGTATTAAGTTCTCAGACCATTTGAAGATATGAATATAACTTTGAAAATTTAAGCTTAAGTGTAATATGTGGTTGAGAATACAAATCTCTTGCAATAAATAAGATCTTAAATGATGTTGAAAGTGAAAGCACAAGTTGAAAATAGAATGCTCAAAGAAAGAGATATGAAGAACAAATCTCAAGATGTGAAAATAAATGCCCTTTGGCGACTCTTAAATGTTACCACAAGATCTTGAAGTTGTTGAAGAGAGTTACTCCTCTTGAATGCTCTTTAAGCTTAGTGAAAATGTGGTTTTTACAATGGGGTAAAAGTTATATTGTTTGGTAGGGAGAAAGGCAACATTTATAGAGTTTATTTTGCAGTGGTCAGTCAGAACGGTTGATCGAAATTATAGAAACGGTCAACTATTTGGTACAAAGTGGTTGAATGGCTACTGCAACTGCATTTAATGCATGTTTGATTTTGAAAATTTGAACATTGCAACTCAAACTAGTCAATCATCATAAACGAAATAGAGACCAGGGAAATTACCCTTTGGCTTACAACAAAGCAACAGTAATGAAGGCCTTAAAATTTTCAGATTTGGGACTCAACTCAAACAAATGTAGGATCCTACAGTTGACTCACTATGAGTACAACTATTGGCACGATATTGAGGCTAAGACCAAGGCCTTTTATTATCAAAATCCTCAAATGAAAGCACTCGTGGTTTCCAAGGATATCTTCACAACTCTCAATTTCAGAGCTCCTTAATTCGTTCTTCCAATGGTGGCATAAATTTAGTCCCCATTTTGATTATTTGCCTCAAAACATATGGACTTGTTATGTTGCTTATTAGCAATTACGTCCTCAAATGCAAAGGATCGAGAAGCCTCAAGCAAATCAGGCAATGTTGTAGCTTATGACTCAATGCAGTCTCTCGTGGAACTAGACATGGAATTTTCAGTCTGCTCATGATGATTTGGGACTTCCCTGTTTAATTCAAAAGTTCCACTCTAAATGGTGGGACAGGTTTGAAATAGAGGAAATTGCTCTACAGCTGGATGAAGCTATCAGAAAATTTCAGTCTGAATTTAAACAGATGGAGGCACCTCAAAATTTAAAAGGGTAAAGAGGTGGAGATTCTGCTTAAACAAGTGTAGGCTACCGTTTCATAGGGTAATACCTCCATGATATCAGCCCACTGTAAAATTATTGTCCCAAGATTGTGCTCAATGTAATGAAGATATGGAGATCAACAGGTCTTCGACAAAGCTATTAAGAATGGTGTCTTTGCTAATAATGGGGAGGTGAAGTGAGTTTAAAACATATATTATTTTAAAAAATAATGTAAAAAAAAGTTTCATTAATATTTTTTATTTTTTTAAAAAAGCAAAAAAATAATTTTTAATTATTAAATAATAAAAAATTATTTATTTTTTCATAAAAACTTTAAAAAATAATATTTTAATTCACTAAATGATAATTTTTATTAATTTTTGAATTTATTTTTTATTTTTAAATTTAATATTTTAAATCACATCATTTTAAATATTCAAGTTACACTTTAAAAGAAAAAGAAAGTAGATTAAGGTGGCTTTGTGGCTTTATCATATCATCTACTAAGGCATAATAAAGCAACAGTAATGAAGGCCTTAAAATTTTCAGATTTGGGACTCAACTCAAACAAATGTAGGATCCTACAGTTGACTCACTATGAGTACAACTATTGGCACGATATTGAGGCTTGGACCGAGGCCTTTTATTATCAAAATCCTCAAATGAAAGCACTCGTGGTTTCCAAGGATATCTTCACAACTCTCAATTTCAGAGCTCCTTAATTTGTTCTTCCAATGGTGGCATAAATTTAGTCCCCATTTTGATTATTTGCCTCAAAACATGTGGACTTGTTATGTTGCTTATTAGCAATTATGTCCTCAAATGCAAAGGATCGAGAAGCCTCAAGCAAATCAGGCAATGTTGTAGCTTATGACTCAATGCAGTCTCTCGTGGAACTAGACATGGAATTTTCAGTCTGCTCATGATGATTTGGGACTTCCCTGTTTAATTCGAAAGTTCCACTCTAAGTGGTGGGACAAGTTTGAAATAGAGGAAATTGCTCTACAGCTGGATGAAGCTATCAGAAAATTTCAGTCTGAATTTAGACAGATGGAGGCACCTCAAAATTTAAAAGGGTAAAGAGGTGGAGATTCTGCTTAAACAAGTGTAGGCTACCGTTTCATAGGGTAATACCTCCATGATATCAGCCCACTGTAAAATTATTGTCCCAAGATTGTGCTCAATGTAATGAAGATATGGAGATCAACAGGTCTCCGACAAAGCTATTAAAAATGGTGTCTTTGCTAATAATGGGGAGGTGAAGTGAGTTTAAAACATATATTATTTTAAAAAATAATGTAAAAAAAAGTTTCATTAATATTTTTTATTTTTTTAAAGAAGCAAAAAAAAATCATTTTTAATTATTAAATAATAAAAAATTATTTATTTTTTCATAAAAACTTTAAAAAATAATATCTTTAATTCACTAAATGATAAATTTTATTAATTTTTGAATTTATTTTTTATTTTTAAATTTAATATTTTAAATCACATCATTTTAAATATTCAAGTTACACTTTAAAAGAAAAAGAAAGTAGATTAAGGTGGCTTTGTGGCTTTATCATATCATCTACTAAGGCATAATAATTTCTCCTTCCAAACAAAAGGCGTAATAATTTCTTAAGACAAAAAAGGATCATGTGGACTTAAAATATTTTGAAGTCCACATACTCAAAAAGGAAACGTAGATTAAAGCGGCTTCTACCGAACCATCCAAGTAGATTAAAGGCCTTCATTACTATTACTTTGTTGTAAGCCAAACGGTAATTTCCCTGGTCTCTATTTCGTTTATGATGAATAAACTAAACATAGGCTTACTCTGTTCGGATTGTGACTTCAAAATGTTTTAGTCCACGTGATTCTTGCCTGTCTTCAGCAATTATTACTCCTTTTGTTTGGTAGTAGAAAGTATTATGCCTTGGTGGTCCCATTTTATTCTGCAGACTTTAAAATGTTTTAAGTCCACGTGATTCTTTCTTGTCTTGGGCAATTGTTAGGCATTTTGTTTGGTAGAAGAAATTATTATTTCTTAGGGTATATTTGTTTGTGATGTAAAGTTAAGTACAGTATATTAAAGTCAATAAGTTAAAAAGCCATTTTAATAAAAAATAAAAATATACCCCTATTTCTTACCAAAAAAGTCAAAAAGTTACTTTTTATTTTCACTTAAAAACAAAAAAACATTCACTCTTTCAAAAAAAAAGTAAAAAATTACTTTTTCACTCTACTGAAAAACAAAAAACTATCACTCTTGAAATGACACATACCTTAACTTAACTCTTTTTCACTCTACTTCACTTCACATCCAAACAGGCATAATAATTTCTCCTACCAAATAAAATGTATAATAATTTCTTAAGACAAAAAAGGATCATATGGACTTAAAATAGTTTGAAGTCCGCGGACTCAAAAAGGAAAAGGAGGTTAAAGCGGCTTCTACCGAATCATTCACTAAGGGCTACCAAATAAAAGGTATAATAATTTCTTAAGACAAAAAAGGATCATATGGACTTAAAATAGTTTGAAGTCCGCGGACTCAAAAAGGAAAAGGAGGTTAAAGCGGCTTCTACCGAATCATTCACTAAGGGCCTCTTTGGATGTGAAGTGAAGTAGAGTGAAAAAGAGTTAAGTTAAGGTATGTGTCATTTCAAGAGTGATAGTTTTTTATTTTTAGTGGAGTGAAAAAGTAATCTTTTTTTACTTTTTTTTGAAAAGTGAATGTTTTTTTCTGTTTTTTAGTGAAAGTAAAAAGTAATTTTTTGACTTTTTTTTATAAGAAATAGGGGTATTTTTTTATTTTTTTAATTAAAATAGATTTTTGACTTATTAACTTTAATCTACTCTACTTAACTTTACATCACAAACAAATATACCCTACAAGATAATAATTTCTTCTAGCAAACAAAATGCGTAACAATTGCCTGGTAAGAAAGAATCACATGGACTTAAAACATTTTAAAGTCCGCAATAAAAAAGGGACCACCAAGGCATAATAATTTCTGCTAGCAAACAAAAAGAGTAATAATTGCTGTGGACAGGCAAGAATCACGTGGACTTAAAACATTTTGAAGTCGGTGGACTCAATGCAGTGTGAAGTCCGCTCTCCCATCTATAAAAGCACGTGAATGCATGGGAGACCGGCAGAGTATATTCTAGTTTCTAGGTTATCCTGTTTCTGTCTCTTGAAAACTCTCTGTTGTAAGTTTTATTTTAAAATATTAGTGTGTGCTTAAAGCAGCAGCATTGAAGATTCCGGAGTGGATCTCTATTGTAAGTATTTCAGTTTTTATGTAACTATGATATGCAGAGTTTTGCTTATTATTAGCTATTTTTGTGTATAATATTGTTTGTCTAAGTTATTGTGGTTTCTGTCGTTCTGGTCGCCTCGGTCTGATTTTGGGATCAGAGATAGTTTACCATGTCTCTAAATATATTGTGTGAAAACATTCTAATTTTATACATAATTTTTATTGCAAGTAAAGCAGAATAGCCGTCCACTAACCACTTCTTTTTCGTGAACATTTAAGGAAGAGAGAAAATGACATTGCCAAGGTTTGTGGTGCTCAAATCAGAGTACAACGACAAATACTTGCGCTACATAGATGAAGATGTGCAAGTGCACGGGTTTCTCCGATTCTTCGGAGAGGAGGTTGTGAGCCCGTACGCAAAGTACGAAGTAGAGATGGCGAAGAGTGGGAGGGGACTAGTGCACATAAGATGCTGTTACAACAATAGATATTGGGTAAGGTGGTCGCAACACCACTGGTGGATTGTTGCAGGGGCAGAAGAACCAGAGGAAGACCAATCCAAATGGTCATGTACATTGTTCGAGCCCATCTACGTAGATGGTGATGCTACAACTGTCCGATTTCGCCACGTCCAGCTTGGACACTATGCATGTTTATGGAGGGCTGCCCCTCCTTTTGAGTCCTGCTTATTTGCAGGATCAGCAGATGTTGACAAGGATCGGTGTGATGTTTGCACAATCATCGATTGGGAATCACTGTTGATACTGCCCAAATATGTTGCGTTCAAGGGCGATAATGGCAAGTACCTCAGCTCCCGCTGGATCGAGGGATACCCATATCAACAGTTCGCTTCCAGTGACATTGGAGATCCAACGGTGGGAAATGAGGTCTTCACCACTCGCAATGGAAACGTCCGCATAAAGTCCGATTACTTCGGCAAATTCTGGAGGCGTAGCCCTAACTGGATCTGGGCTGACTCAGATGACTCCACCAGCAACAACTCCGACACGTTGTTTTGGCCTGTCAAAGTTGGCAACAATGTCGTCGCTCTCCGCAACTTGGGTAACGACAATTTTTGCAAGCGACTCACCACTGAGGGCAAGACAGACTGTCTCAATGCTGCCGTCCCCACCATTTCAAAAGAGGCACGCCTCGAGGTGGAAGAGCGTGTTATATCAAGGAACATCTATAATGTAAAATTTCGCCTCATGGATGCCAGGATCTACGACCAGGAGGTCCTCACGATGGCCAATGGAGAGGCCGCTAACAGGACCAATGAACCCAACAGTGTAGAGGTGAAGCTCTCATATACAGAGACTAAGAGCAGAACTTGGAATAGCAGCGTTTCATTGAAGTTAGGCGTCAAAACCAGCATCCAAACCGGCATTCCACTCATCGCAGAAGGAAAGATTGAAATTTCGGCTGAGTTTAATGGAGAATACCAGTGGGGAGAAACTGAGACAGAGACAACTGCAGTAGAGACTGTGTACAAGGTTACTGTGCCGCCAATGACTAGGGTGAAGGTGAGTTTGCTAGCGACAAAGGGTTCTTGCGACGTTCCCTTCTCCTACTCTCAGCGCGACACTCTTTTTAATGGGCAGCAGTTTACCGTCAACATGGACGATGGCATTTACACTGGCATCAATTGCTTTAACTTCAGGTACGAGACAAAACAAGGACCGCTATAAAAATGTAATCCCAAGAAAATAAAATTGATGTTTGTGGGTAGCATCTTTGGACACCCCACGAGACTCCTCTGTGTTTGAAATAAAATAAAAATGTAATGTGTGTGCCTATAAAAGGCTATAAAAGGGATTGAGGACCCCTGGTGTTCCTCAGAGTGTTGTAGTTGTAGAGTGTGAGAGTTGAGTCTGACTGCAAAATTGGTATCAGAGCCATAAGCGTTCCGATCCCCTTCTCCTGTAAGCAGTCTAGCTTTCTATCTTTTGTAATAAGTTTTTAGCAATAAATATTTGTGTTATTTGTGTGTTCTGTTCTCTCTGTTTCTTTCTTCTGCAATTTTGTTTATTTAGTTACTTCATAATTTTCATTCTAATATAGAGGACCGAGGCCCCCTTAGTCGCGTTGCCTCATTCCGATTTAGCCTCAGATTCGGCGTTTAAAGGGTTGGTATAAACCGTTGACTAGCCACTCAGTCATTAGATTGCGAAATTATTAGGTAAAAAATAAATGAAAAAGCTTAAGAAATTATCTAACTCTTCTTCTTCTTCTACTTCCCATAATAATTTGTATCAAATAGCTCGGCCATCTTCTTCTCATAAAATTTCCAATACATCATCTGTTCTTCAAGAAACTTTCATAGGGCGTAATGAACTTGAATCAAGTTTACAACATTGGAGTTTTTCTCATTTAAATATTAAAGAAATATATAATACTCCTAAAGCATCTGTTTATAAGGAAAATTATTATATACATAGTATGGAAGAAACTCTTTCTGTGTCTACATCAGAAGAATGTATCCCTTTGATCCCCGTTGCTTTCATACATAAAATTCAAAAGGAATTTCCTTATGTACACACAGGATTTGTCCGGGTTGCCATAATTCCTCTATCTAGAACAGGAATCAATGCTTCTGTTTGTGCCACTTTGGCAGACAGAAGATTCAGTAAATACAGAGAGATGCCACTCTTGGTGTCGTTCAAGGTAGTTTTCATTCTAATCCAGTATGGTTCATTTGCTTTCCTAATTTTACCATAGATACGCATGATCCTTATGCCCCTCATGCTGTTCCTCTATTCATTCAAATTACAGGATATGATACAGTTCCGGGAATAAAAAATATTAGTGATATATATCGATTATGTCTAAAAGCCATGACTTCTATACTTCCTGTTATTGCTTATTTTGATAAAATTAAAGATCTAAAAACAAATTCAGTGTTGTTTATCACCAATCCTCATTATCAAGTTTCTATTCCTAAAACTATCACGTAAGCCCAAGTTCAGCTTGACCTCAAACTCCGTATACAATATAAACCTTCTTCCTCTTTACATTCTAATATACAATCTGAAGTTGATAATATTGTTGAACATTCAGATGGCAGTGTTGAAATTAATTTCGTTACAGCTGCCTCTTCCCATATCCAGAATTTTGAGTCTTCTCGAGATTCTACATCTAATATTCCTTCCACTTCTAATAACATTCCTGAAGAAGGACATCCAGAAAATATTTCTTATACCTTTTATAGGTCTAAATCTAATAATTCAGAATAAAGCTATAAACCTACTAAAACTGATTTCCATGTCTTTGTTCTTACTATAAAGCCTGAAAAACAACCTTTTAAAATTAATAAAATCCTATTAAAAGAAAATTTTGAAAATCACCCTCTCAGCGAATGGTTTTATGCAACTTTTAATGAGACAGAAATGAATAAAATAAGAACAGCTTAGTATGAAGAAATGGAAATTAAAAACGAAAATGTATTCTTTTTTGAATGGTTTCAAGCCTATCAAACATTTTCTCTCAATGTTTTAAAACAAAAATCTCAAAAATGGAAAACTACAACAAATCAAATTATTGAATCAGTTCATCCTCCTTTAGAAAATTTGGTCTGTACAAATAACTCTTATGATTATTAAGTTACCCTTTCTCTGTACATATAACTGCTGCATCCCAACAGTTAAATTACACTAATATTTGTCTAAAGACAGCATAGCAAATCAAGTTAACCAGATTTTAGATAATATTGATAAATTATTATCAAAGCCAATGACCTCTATGACAAGTTCTCCTTTCCCTTTATTTCAGAAAGGGTCTATAGATCTAAATACATTACAAACTAATCAAGTGGGAGATTTCCATCCTGAAATGCACCAAGAATTATTACAAAGATTTAATCAATTATCTTTAAAATCCCCTGAATTTTCTATAAATGCCATACAAACTCAAAACTCTTCTGAATCTCATGATTATTCTCATGAAGTAAATAATATCCATAAAAAATCACATATAAATCTTAAACCAAAAAAGACTTATTATTCTAGACCCTCTCCAGTTGATCTCCAATATGAAGAAAATACAGATTTAGTAACATCCTTGTTTTCATCAAGTCTAGTTTATGAATGGTCCCTTGACGGCTTATATGAATATTAAATAATTCAATTATGTAATAGTATGATATTATATGCTAATGTTTGTATTGCTAGAGGAAATTCTCTTTCCCAAGCACTAAATGCTATTATTTGCGGTTTTACTGGCCAACTTGCTAGCTGGTGGACTCAATATTTATCTGAAGCTCAAAGACAAGATATAATTCAAGCCATTAAAAGAGACCCTGAACGTCATCCTATTCTCAATTCTGATGGACAACCTCAAGCAGATCCTGTTACTCATCTTATTTTAAAATATAATCCAACATTTTGCTGGGCAAATTAATCATATTGCAAAAAATAAATAAATAAAATTCAATTAATGAACCTATCGTGCAAAACTCTATCTGATTTTCGATGGTATAAAGATACATTTTTATCAAAATTATTTCAGATTAAAGACTGTAATAATGCATTTTGGAAAGAAAAGTTTATTTCAGAATTACCTCTCCTTTTTGCAGAAAAGGTACGCAACCTCATTAAACAAAATAATAATGGACAATTAACTTATAATTATACTTATGGTGAACTAATACAAATTATCAATAGAACTAGTTTATCTCTCTGTAACGACATAAAAATTAATAATCAATTAAAACAACAAAAATTTGAACGAAAAGAATTAGGTAATTTCTGTTATCAATTCACTATGGAACCCCTTATTAGCCCTTCTTCCAAACGGACAAAACTTCACTATCGATTTTCCTCTCATAAATATCCTTCTCATAAGTGAAAATCTTTCATTAAGAAAATACGTCCTCGAACAAAACAATAAAAAAGAAATGAAGCAAAACGACATGATCCTCGACATGACTCTTGTGAAGCAGTTTGTTATTATTGTAAAACTCCTGGTCATTATTCAAATAAATGTCCCAAAAAATTCCATAAGAAACGTATCCAAACTCTTGATTAAACATTTTCTAATTAATCTTCTGAATCTAATTTTGAATCTCTTTCTGATAATGATCATGAACAAATTAATTGCCTTGATTACTCCGACAATAATACTGACAGTGATTCATCTTTCATCTTCTTTAACCTCTTTGTTAGTCTTAACAAGTAAAGATAAATTATTTCTTGAAATCTTTTATTAACTTCCCATGGAGGAGCAAAAAGATTATTTAAGAAAATATATGGAGACACAAAAAGAAAAAAAAAATTCTTCCTCAACCTTCGAATATACATACATTAATTCAAGAAATTGACACATTACAAAGACAACAACAACATCAAGATCGTCTTATAAACATCTCTGACTTGCATAAAGAAATTAAAATGTTAAAACTAGAAATAAAAGAATTAAAATAAGAAATTGAACTTTCAAAACAAAATGTTAATCATGGTGCTTCTGCTTCCAATCAACCTCCTAAAAAATCTTTTGTTAAATCTTTAACATTTTTTTCTTATCAAAAATTGTATTTCCATATTACAATCAAACCTCAAAATTATACTAAACAATTAATAGCTCTGTTAGACAGCGGAGCTTATATGAATTGTATCCGAGAAGGAATTATTCCGACTTATTACCTTGAAAAAACCATAAGCAAAACTCATATAGCTAATGACAGTCCCCTTCATATTAATTATAAACTTCCACATTGTTGTATATGTAAACAGTATATATGTATTCCTCAAAATTTCACCATTGTAAAAAATTTACATTATGATGCTATTTTAGGGATTCCATTCTTATTAACTCTTGTACCCTTCCAAATAACAATTAAAGGCTTTATTGCAACTTACCAAGATAATCCTGTTGAATTCCCTTTTGTAAATTCTCCCAAATTAGGACATCTTGATTCTCTCATTTGTTCTCTATCCATTAATGAACAACACTTGAGTTTTCTAAAAACTGAACTTCATTCTCTTCATCAAGAACAATTGTTAAAATGCCCTGTACTTCAAACACAAATCAATAACCTTAAACAGACCTTATTAAACACTGTACATCCGATATTCCTAATGCATGGCATCGTCATGCTCATCAGGCATCTTTACCTTATAAACCTTCTTTCCATGAGTCTAAAATTCCCACAATAGCGTGTCCCGCTCAAATGAATAAAGAAATCACTCTGCATTGTCAAAAGGAAATAAATGATCTTTTACAAAAAGGATTAATAAGAAAATCTACTTCTCTTTGGTCTTGTATTGCTTTCTATGTAAATAAAGCTCCTAAACTAGAGCGAGGTATTCCTCGCTTAGTCATCAATCATAAACCCTTAAATGACGTTCTTTTAGATATTCGCTATCCTCTTCCCAATGAAGATGATTTAATTAAGCGCTTATATGATGCAATAATATTTAGTAAATTTGATTTAAAATTAGGATCGTGGCAAATTCAAATTAAGAAAGAAGACCACTATAAAATAGCTTTTATAGTCCCTTTTGGGCAATATGAATGAAACGTTATACCTTTTGGCTTAAAAAAGGCTCCTCCTGAATTTCAAAAGGTTATGAACGACACTTTTAATCCTTATCTCAATTTTATCATTACATATATTGATGATATTCTCATCTATTCTAAAATAATTTATGACCATTTAAAACATTTATCTTTTTTTAAACATCTTGTTTATAACTATGGACTTGTTCTAGCTGCCTCAAAAATGCAAATCTTTCAATCTAAAATCAAAGCTTTTGGTTATAATATAAAAAACCATACAATTGCCCCTGTTCAAAGAGTTCTTCAATTCAGTTCTAAATTTCCAAATGAACTTATTGATAAAAAAAACCAACTCCAAAGATTCCTTGGTTGCCTCAATTACATTGGCCCTTTCTATAAAGACCTTGCCACAGATAAAACATTGCTTCAATCTCTCCTTTTAAAAAAACATCCATTCAATTGGACTTCTGCTCATACTAATGCTATCTTGCAAATTAAACAAAAATGCCAAACTCTCCCATGTCTTTATATTGCTCATCCAAACATTTCCAAAATTATTCAAACTGATGCCTCTGATACTGTTTATAGAGGAGTGCTTCTTCAATATAACGATCAACTACAAAAGGAAGAAATAATTAAATTTACATCTGGATTTTGGTATCCAACTTAAACAAATTATTCTACAATTAAAAAAGAAATTCTTGCAATTGTTACATGCATCATGAAATTTCAAAAAATCTAGTGAAGAGCCAGCTAAAATTCTTCTTGATTATTTCATTTTGCATAAAATCCCATGGATTCTCCAATGGCGTTATATTAAACATCAAGATATTACCATCCAGTCTTCTCCTAAAGCTAGCCTATGCCACCAAATTAATGTCAAATGGTGGGATAAATTTGATATCAGCCCCATTTTGACCAAAATTTCTCCATCCAAATCCAAAACATTCTCTGAAGCAGTATCCAGTAAACAGCTTTTTGACGATCTTCTTCAAGAATTAAAAGCTCTTAAAGACAAAGTCATAACTTATGAACAATCATTATCCAATCCTTCTGCATTATCTGGATCCAGTTCCAGTTCAGCCCATGACTTCCAAATTTTGACTCCAAACACCTTAATGTAGTTGCATTAGATTGAATAATGAGTTAATATAAAATTGCGTGTCAAGAAGGCTGAATTAGATAAAGACCATGATTTGTTGCTGGTTATGCTACTGCTCTACAATGTTGCCACTTGTAATGCTAGCTTGCACAGCCTATACATAGGGATTTGATGCCTGTTTTCTCATTCACAATTACTACCATAAGGAAATTGCCCGTACCTCTAATAGGGCCACAACTGCTTAGCTGAAAGAATATTCTAAAACCACTCGCTATCTGCAACTAAGGTTGCAGGGGCTAAAATAATCCAGCTTAATAAATAGCTGACCCACAGCCAATCAATGGTTCTCAGTCCGCCAGAAAGAGATCTACAAACAAACTAGCCAAGGGAAGAAGCCCAAACCGCTGAGGCCAACTCACCAGACAGTCCAACAAGGCAGATTTGGGCCCATTAAAGAGATCCACTCAAGCACAACCTCTACAAAGATTGCTAAGAATCTACTTCAATCTAAATGTAAAGTTATTCAATTGAGGGATTCAGATCCCAACTAGCTTCCAGGGATCCTATTCTCGAACAGGCAACTACTAAAAACTCCAACCACGATGGCCTATATATGCAACCCTCCTCCAAGAGCAGATGTAACATGCTACAACCGTAGCAATTATATGGAACTACCTTTACTATAATTGGTTACCAACTTGATCATCGAAGGGCACCAGGCCTACCCTATACTGGTGCTCCCTCATGACCTAGTTTTCAACTATCTTGCAGGTTATTATGTGCAAAGGCCTACTGACTTGAACTATGAATTTCTGTTTATTTTGGGTTCTAAAATTTTTTTGTGTTTTAATTAACCTAAACTATTTCATGCATCGAATATATATGTTTTTCTTATTATTACCTCTTATTTTTATTTGTCTATTTATCCCAATTAGAAAATAAAAGCCACATGTAGGCATCCTAGACATCATACCTTTGAGAGAGAGTTAGACTATGTATTGCTATGTGTCCCACTTAGGCCGATGTATCCCACCTCCGGCCGTCAAGCATCAAATCACATTGTCTTCTCATCCACACATGAACCGCTTCAAACTAGAGACTCATTCCTCTCCGACTTCTCTCTAACATCCGACGATCCTCAGGAATGAGTCTATGGTATAAAGCTGAAGATCATATTTCATGCTTCAATTTTGTATGTGGAGATGTAGCCACTGTCATTTGCTTAAACTCTATTCCGTATGTCCCTTCTCCTGAGATTTGAAATAATGTACTATGCATGATGTACTTAAAAGTTTTTGGCTTTAAAGCTAAATTGTTAAAATAATGAAATGTTGAAGGCTTTCGGAGATATGTTGGTAAAAAAATTTAGTTTTATCACCATTCAAATATTATTTCTAATGTTATCTTCAACAATTAACATGGTTTTCAAAGTTGCATACATGTTGCAACATACATCACAAAAAATACTGGGTTATATTAAGGTCAAAAAATTTGATCACATGAACTGACGACAACGTTTTTCTTTCTTTCTCTTCTATTTTTTTTCCAGAAGTTGGCATAGGGTAATTATGCTACTTCCTTCTTAAGGTTACAATAGCCTTGGGGCAGTGGGACTTCTCTGTTTTGCTCTTGTTGCAGAGAGAGAGAGAGAGAGAGAGAGAGAGAGAAGCAACTATGAACTAAGGTAAGGGGGACTTATGTGGTTGTTGTGGTCATTATGAACGGTGGACAGTTAATGGGGGGGGGGGGGTGGTATGATACCTGCCTGTCTGAGAGCGCTGAGCATTTTATTATGAGGATTGTGTATCTATTATTATTTGCAATTTTATTGTGCGATGATGAGTTCCCGGGGTATGCCTGTGGTATAACTATGTAGTAATTTAAATTAATTTTAATTGCATAAGTGTAAGACTGTATAATCTTCTAGTACTTTGGCTAACTCTATTAAGAATGCTTTATGTGATTAATTACCATCTGAACAGGTTGTTGAGATTAGGATAACTTTGTATGCATCTGGAACACTTGATCACCATTCTGAACATACAGGAAAACCTAAAACTACACTACGTCAGGGCCATAGCCACACTATTATTGGAAAAATTTTTAATCGGCCCTGAATTTCACGCTCCTTGGGCACTACCTAGTACCAGTTGGGCTTCCAGGGCGTGACATAGAGAGCCACAGAGATCCACCCAGGATAGGCTTGCGTCACTTGAGGAGATGGAGCAGAACTCTGAGCTGATCATCTTGAGTTTTCATTGGAGATGAAGGAGAAGATGATTTTCTTAGGGACCCAGACTGCCAGGACTGTGGAGCTACTTGAGAGACTTTTTTCTGGTGGAAGGTGTGATCCTGGGGCTAGCACATCAACCGCACCTCCACCACCTTAGTCCACTCCTCCATTACCTACACCTCCAGCTTCTCCTATCCTTGAGAGCCTGATAGAGGACCCAGAGCACACATCATAGCATTATCATTCTCTTCTGTTTTATTGATGAGTTGTGTTGATGAGACTTGGTTTTTTTTTTTTATGTTGACATGTTTTTCTTGTGACCTGGGTATTTTATGATTTTATGATGCTCGCTATATTTGGACATCCACATTTGTATGCATTTGGTTATGGCTGTATGATGATATTTGTGACTAAAATGTGTGGAATGGTATGAGAATCTGTTGAATACAATAGAAGCTGAATGGAATTGGTATACAAGAATTTTGTTTGTAGGGCTTGAAGAGCATAAAGATTCTATTGTCCTTTCATGATATTTGTAGATAGGAAATTTGTCAAACCATGACAAAATAGGGGAGATGCTGCTGAAATGTTTTAGAAACTTGTGAACCTAATAGTTAAACTACATTACATACTAGAAAATTAATACTCACAAGAAAAATCTGAGAATTGTGTGTCTAACACTGTGAGCATAATTAATATACAATCTCAAATCTTATGCAGCCGGTATACCCTTCTTGGTTCGAAGCAGCCTTAATCTGAGTTGTCCCCTCTTGAATTTCATAGTCAAATCAGTACAAAGGGACTCTGTGGTGAATTTGACACCAAGTTACATCACTATTTAGCTATACCCCTACTAGTTGAATTTGGTCTATTCAAGCTCTCTTTAAACTCCCCTCAGTGATTTTGTTGGTATATTCTTTGTCAAATTTGTGACAGAAAGGGGGAGAAAATTGGAAAAATGATGAAGTTAGGGGGAGAAAATTAGAAGAGAATGAACTCAAACTTACTCTCACCACTGGATGCCTTTTTTTGGAGTAACAACCTAGGGGGAGTTTTCAATTTCCCACCGGAATATGTGGTTCTTGTGTTGATAATAGGTATATCCTTGATGAAGAGCATGTTCCCAGGGGAAGTTCTTGTAGGTGCTTAGTTGTTTGTTTTGTTCTTACAAAGTGGTATCCGATGTAATTTGATGTACCTCGTAGCCAATGTATTTTGATGTATTGCTTAGTCCATGGTATGTACTTTTAGAATAAGGTTTTGAAAAGAAATCACCAAAGGGGGAGATTCTTAGGAAAATGAGTGTCTTAGTCAAATCAAGACCTCTTTGGTGTTATCAATTTTATGATTGTGCTTAAGACTTCTCCCTAGAAATGCTTCAGTAAGTTAGATCTTTGGTTCCAATAGAGAAGACGGATCTTCAAAGGCACTAAAGAACACTGTGGAAGAACAATTGAGTGCTTGCACTACTCAGGTATTTTTAACCCTCTATTGGACCAACTAATGCCCTTAGAACCTTTAGAATATAATGGAACAACTTTGGAATCAAATTGAGTTAGAGAGACTCAAAATGGGGCAAACGTTCACGGTCAACCATTTGTCAAACAGATTGACCTTTCTGTCAAACAGTTTGAAAAATGGAGACGAGCCTCTATCTGTTTGCTTGTCTTTGAAGCAAAATGATTGACCGTCAGGCAATCCAATTGACCGTTATTTCAAACGGTTCGATTGTTCAAGAACAACTACTAAAACAGGGAGCAATGACTCTTATCTGTTAGACTATGTACGGATGAAACGGTTGACCGCTAGGTCAAAATGATTGACCATTACAGCACAGGTGCTTAAGTCCAAATGGTCAAACTATCCTTTGAGAAGATCATTGGAAATCCAGTCGACCGCTTTGGATAACGATCGACTGTTTTATATGACCATTGAAAATAGTTTATATATATACATGCTGGCGTTCAAATAAAAAAGAAGAGAGATACATAAGCTTTGAAAAGCCTTCTTAAAATGTCTTTAAGCCTACATCTTTAAGAATTTCTACCTCATTCAAACAACGCAAGTCCTTGAGGACATCTCAAGATCATCCTTGGTCATGCTCATAGCATTAGATAGGAAAATCAAAGATCCTCGTGAGCCCATAGAGTGTGATAAGGAAATCAAATGATCTACAACTTGAGGAATTTATACTTTCTATAAAGTGAGAAGATCCTCATCTAGGATTGGCCCAGACCAATAGTCACACCCTTAGCCACCTAGATCCAAAATTTCTGTCCTTGGCCTACACTCAAGTGGAGCATCAAACATCTTCACCAAGGAAGTCTTTAAGGAGTCAAGCTTGGAAGCTTCAATAATTAAGCTTGTGGAGAACACTCCTGCAACAAATCTTATACTGAAGGCAAGTGTTCAAATTTCAAAAATCATATTCATTGTATTCGGTTCGTGTTCAGCCTGTGAAAAGCACCATTTGTTTGTAATGGTTGCATTTGTGTTGTAGAGACCAGGTGGGTCTCACATATTTTGTGATAGTGGAAACCTAAGAAGTATGGACACGGACATGGGACACGGATACGACACGACACAGACACGCTAACACGGCATTTCTAAAAAAAGTAGGACACGGACACGTTGAAGACACGTTAATAATATATATTAATTTATATATATAATCATCTACTAAAAAACTAATATCATTTTAACTTTTTTAATCAATTTAGCAATCAACAAATAAAAATTCAACTACCAACTAACAAACATATCAAATTATTAAATATCAATACAACACTAAAACATAATTTATAATCATTAAACATGAAATACCCATAGTTCCATAAAATCCATATAAAGAAAAAGGCGGCGGATCATCTCTTTCCCCTCTCTTAAAAAAAAAACAAAAAACAAAAGAGAAGCCAATCTTGAGGCCTATTTTTTAGTGAAATATTTATTTGTCTTTTGCTTGTGATATGATTGATTTTTACAATTATATATTTTTCCATGGTATAAAATTGTTATATATTAAGTTTATAAGTTTTAATAACCACATATTAACAAGGTATCCAAGAGATATTAGCCACATGTTTATTTTTCAGTCATAGATACGAGTTAGGAATTGTGGGACACGTTGCAAAAAGAGAATCAAACAAATATCCGAAATTAAAATTTTTAGTTCTTAATTATGGACACGGCTAAATAGTATCGGATACATGTCCGAGAGTGTTCAAGGAGTGTCGGTGTCCGACACGTGTCCGACATGGACACGTCACTTTCTTAAAAGTGTCCATGCTTCTTAGGTAGAAACCTAAGGACCAAGAGTGGTTACTTGGTAGTGGACCTAGGCCCAGGGATGAACCACTATAAAATCCTAGTGTTGTGGTGAATGCTTGTTATTAATGACTGTTTGCGTTTTTTGGTTTGGAACTTGCTTGTTCTACATTGCAATCATCTTCAATTAAAATTGAAAGATTTGAAAAGAAAACTTTTAAGCTTGAAAATTTGGTTCCCCCCCTTAGGGTTCAGATCTTGGACTTTCACATTGCAACAGGTAGTTGTTGCACTCAAATGTTTTGGATGAAACAAATGCTGATGGATTATGGCGTTAATCAAGACATGATGAGCATATATTGTGACAATACAAGTGCAATTAATTTTTTGAAAAAATCCCATTCACCATTCACACACCAAACACATTGCAATTAGGCACCACTTCATCAAAGAATTAGTGGAAGAGAAAACCTTAATGTTAGAATATATTTCCACCAAAAATCAGCTTGTGGATATCATGACTAAACCATTGGATGCAACAAAATTTGAAAAATGAAGAACATTTATTGGTGTGTGTTTAATTGAATAAATATATGTTTTTAGTCTAGATATCATATTATTATGGTTTGCACTGTGACTTTCTTTGTTTTTTTTTTTTTTTTTTCTGTCTAAATTTTTCCAATGTTGTCTTACCACCATTGGTGCACCATTGATTCCCATCGGCCCACCGAAAGTCGAAACGATGGTTTCTAAAATCCACGATCAGGTTTTCCCAGGCGCTGTCTGTTTTTCTTTTTCCTCTTCCCTACGACTGCCAGAGATCCCATATGGTCTATTGGTCTCCTTGGCTTCCTGAGGTAATTTTTCACATTCCTGTGTGTACTTTGATCATTCAAAGGATCGATTTTCAATTTTTCTCTTATCTATTCCGTGTGTACATTGTTCTGCCGACCCTATTCACTTTGGATTCATCTCAGTTTGGAGAGTTTTCAGCTTTGGGTTGATCATCAATGTTTGTGGGATTTCTAACTGTTTACTAGGTAGTTTTGTAATCCATCATCTCTGTTCTTCCATCACTGCACTCGGCCAAGACTGTTTGTGCACTATTTCATTCTATTTTGTCTTGATTTTGGGGATTCCTCACTGTTTTGAGTGATTTTGGGATTTATCCTCTAATCTTGATCAAATATCTAGATTTTCTGTTCAATTTTTGTCATCCCTGAAGCATTTCTCCTCTTGGCCGATTCTAGTGTGCACTTATTTTGTGTAGTGCTATGTTTGTGTTATCCTATCATTCTTAATACATAGCTAGGACCAAGAGGCAGCTGCCCCACTATCACACCCTGAGAGTCCAACTTGGATTCTGATTGCACCCCTGGGGAGTGAATTTCGAGGCCAATTAAAATTTTCCATTTATCATGTGGTTTACGGCCCGAACTAAGGTAGACATAGAAAATCCCTATTAGAGTTAGAATGTTGATCATGCATTCAAGGCCATCCTTTTCATAGCACCTAATCCGCACGCCCACACCCACCCCACCCCCCCCCCCCCCCCCCCCCACCCAACATTCCTCTTCCCCTCTCGGGTTTGGATCTTGGACTTTCAAGTGGTATCAGAACCTTGGTGCTCAATTTGATAGGTGTAAAAACCTTGAGTTTGAACTCTAGAGAATTTTCTAGGTGGTTAGTTTGTTGTCTTACCCATTTGCTAGGAAATTCCCTTCTTTAAAATAGAAAATCAAAAGGATTTTGAAATTGAAGATGTAGAGTTAGAAGACGAAGAGGTAGTTAATGAAGATGCTTTGATTGAATTACTTGTAAAACAACAAGCTATTTGTGAAAACTTATATAAGGAAAAGAAATATTTAGTAGAAGAATTAAAGTGTGTCAAAGGTCAATTAAAAAACACAAAGAGCTCAGAAAAGGATCAAAATGAATCTAACATAATTAAGAAACAAGAAACAGAAATTCAAAACTTGAAAAGGTTAAAACAAAAAAAGACTCCTAGCCAATGAACTAAAATTAGTTAAACTCAATACTGGCAAAAATGTTGAGGGAGTTGAAACTAAAGACATTTTGAATGTAAGAGAAGAAAAATAAAATGAATTTTTTAATTTGGAAAAAGCCAACTTAGCCCTGTCCTCAAAGGTATCTCAGCTAAAGAAATAGAAAGAAAATTTTAAACATAAAATTTACACAATGAGAAGAAAGACTGGAAAAACTTTTAAAAATAGAAAAGCCTAATGGAGATTGAATAGGTTTAGGCTATGATAAAAATGTAAGAGAGATTCCAACACTACCACTATATTTGTGAGAAGTGAGACCAGTCCCACCTCAGCCCCACAACAGGGTATTACATCAGTCACATGCTATTATTGTGGTGGCAAAGGGCATTTTGGATTTGAATGCAAACTAAGAAGAAAAATAAATAAATGGCCCTTGAAATTGCATAATAGAGGAAAATTAAACCCCAAAGCTAAAAACTCCAAGAGGCCTAAACAAAATAATACTCATCAAACGGGGTTCATTCACAGCAAAGGTCAAAAAATTCATAATCCACCAAATTTGGAAAACCAAGTAAAATACTTAATAAAACAGGTGGAACAATTAAAGCTTCTAAAGAACAAAAGAGAAGAAGCTAAAAGTTTTGTTCAAAGAAGAAAAGCTTATGGTCCATCATTTCCTAAAAGGCACTTCCACCAATCAAAACATAAAATGGGAAATCTGCAATATCATGGTGGGATCTCCGAGCAAGCTTTGCCCAAACCCGTTGCATTCCATAGACCATGGGTGTCCAAACCTGTAGGGCACATTCTTTTCCACTCTAGGTCCGAAATGGAACTCTAGAGGAAAAACCCAACCCTGGCACTTGAGAGAGAAAACAAATCAATTTTGGTATATTTAGATAAATTCTTTGATGATGCACTTGAATGACTGAGCTTGTTGTGGTATATTCTTTCCTAGATCTATTCAAGTGATGGCTTATTTGAATTTGTAAAGTTTTCCACTCAAGTTTGTTTAATCTTTTGATGACTGAAAAAATATATTTTGAAAAATTTGCCAAATATGCAAAATGTGTTTTTCAAAGTCATATCATACATGCATTTGCATAAATCATGCATGAGTGGACCAAAGAGAGTAAAGGGCTCCTGATGAAAATGATGTTGCTAAGAATTCCCCAAACCTGGTCGACAGTTTTTTCTCCGGATGAACCGTTTTTAGATTTTGAAAAACGGTTGACAGTCTCATGGAAAATGGTCGACCTTTTCGAAGTTTATATAAACCGCCTCAATTGCAACATGCACATTCTAGACTATTCTGCTCCTTCCTCCTTGCCAATGCCGTGCCTCAGCCGCGGCCCACCTCTCTCCTTCAACACATTTTGAGCCTCCTCTTATAGTAAAAGCTTTGTATCTCATCTCCTTTGGAAGATCACTTGTGTTTCTTCACCTTGGTTCATCTTCTTCTTCAGTAAATCTCTAAACCAAGACTTTTTGTTTCTTCAATCACTCTCTAAATCACTTATTTTGTGTTTTATTAGTTCAAAACCTATTAGAGTTAGTTTAGTTTTGCCCTTGCGACCTCGTTTGAGGTTTTTTTTAGATGTTTAAGTGCTTCCTTCAAAAATCCCTCTTTTGGTCGAAGTTCCTGCAACCGAGTTTAGAACGGTCATAGAATCTTAGAACAGTTGACTGTTCCAATCGACTCCTTTCGACTATTTGACAAAAGTCAAACCTTGTTTTATTTGTAAACCTTCTTGAATTCACGGGTCCAAGACTTAGGGGAGGACCTTGTAGGAAACAAACAACAAAAAGACCTAAGCTCAACCCCCCTCCCTCTCTAGAACACGAGGATGCACCTCTTGCATCTCCTCCTCCACCCAGACCCGATGATCCTTTTCTCTACAATGCACTAAAACTCTCCCCATGGATTTATGGCAGGAGAGAGCCCTTGAGAGTGGTCAGAAATGATAAATTTGATAAAAATGTCCATAATATATGAAAGAAGGGCCCTAGAAAAAGAAGTCGGAGATTACTTAAGCCCATTATGAGCTATTGGATGGGAGAACCTCATCCACTAGGGTAGAGACTCCTACCCATCAGTGGTGAGAAAATGTACCAAGCCATTGTTGAGGCCAATTTTGGTGAAGAAAACTTTTTTACTGTTAGATTTTCTGATCAGGATGTCATAGTCATTCCCAGCATGATATCCAGGATTATCAGGGTACCCATGACGGAGGATGGGTTAAAGTATGTAGGTGCCCCTAATAACCTAGAAGACAGGATGAGGGCCACCTAAGATGTATGTGGGAGAGATGTAATGTGGAGAGATGGAAACATCATTAGGAACTCCAACCTACTACTCGTTTTTTGAGTCCTTCACTTGTTGTTCATACAGATTGCCTATCCTCAAAAGGGAACAGGGCTAATAAGCTGATCCCTAGAATGGAAACCGTTTTGGCTTATGTAGCTAGGGAGACTAGGATCTGTTTGCCTATCTACATCACCTATTTTACTGCTGATTTCTTTCGAAAACCCGGGGCACATGGTCTTCCTTCCGGTCACCTCATGACTGCACTTGCTTACTTTCATGGTGTCCGTCTTCCTACCTCTGAGTCTCCTATTCATCCTATTCGCATTTTTTCCACCTTCGTATCCAAAATGCACCTCAGAGAGCAGGAGGGGGCACAGGCTCATGATGAGGAGGAGGCTGGACTAGAAGGTGAGTTACCATTAGTAAGACCTAGCGCGAGGAGTTTCAGACATGCAACAGGGCCATGTCTAGAGGGACCCTCTTCTCTAGAGCATCACCCTCCACAGGCACCGTCAAGAAAGCACCGGAGCACATCACAGGATAGGCTCTTTACATTTGCAGTGATGACGCAGTAGATATGGGCAGATCTTGAAGAGTTTGCTTCAGAGGTTAGGGGAGGCTATCCTTCTTGGATAGACAGTCAGCTAGGACTCTGGAGCTATTAGAGTAGCTACTATCCGGTGGTAGGAGAGACCCTAGAGCGGGCACTTCATCTACTCCTCCACCACGACAGGCCACACCCTCTTTGAGCACACCTCTAACTTCACCAGATCCCGAGAGCCCCTTTGATGATCCAGAGCGAACTCCGTAGCATCATCATGTTTTTGACTCTTTTGACATTACTATTGGTTCATTTTGATGGGATGGCATTCTCTTGACTTTCATATCTTTTATGATTTGGATTTTTTTTTTTGGATACTACATCATGTGGATGTTTTCCTTGGTATGGATATTTATATATAAATGATTATGTTTTGTATTTCATTTCTCTTCGTACTGCTGTGTGGCTTGAATGGTGAATGGTGAAATGATTGATCATAGATCCTTGTAGTTGGATGGGAATCACCTTGTCAAATGGTGTTATTTTCATTGCAGGTCACTGGAATAATAAGGGGACTTAAAATGTCTTGATTACATAGGGTATTTATTATGAAGTGTTGATATCTGTTTGAAGCCTAAGTTGTGTGAACGTTAAAGGATGATGTATGAATGAGATGGAACATGTTTACAGGACTTGGAGTATAATAAATGTTGTGGAAAAATGAATTTTGTGTAGACAGGAATTTGTCAAATCTTGACAAAATAGGGGAGGTTCTGCCGAAACATCTCTAGAATTAATGGATTTTCTAGTTAAACCCCACTACTTAAAAGTTCTGGAAAACAATGGCTGAGACTGGAGTGAACAAATCTGGTAAATTTGATTGATATCCAAATTTAGACCTTATGCAGCATGTCAATTCAGTGCATAGGGAGGATAGACTCCATTTAAGCAACCCTCGATTCAAAGTCAAATTAGTACATAGGAACTCCTTGGTGAATTTAAATCCGAGCCACGTTGCTATCCTGGTTGAAATCGAATTTAATAATCAAACAATTTTGAATTTCTCCTCATTACTCTTTAGTGGCATATCCTTTGTCGAATTCGTGACAAAAAGGGGGAGAAAATTGGAGAGTTAATTGAAGCAAAAGAACATTTGACAACAAGCGAAGAAACAGAAAAGGAGAGAAAATTACAAATATAATGAATTTAAGGGGAGCTATGGTGAAATATGCACTCAAGACTTACTTTCACCATTGGATGTTTTTAGTTGGATTAACTAGTCGGGGGAAGTTTTCAAATTCCCACCAGCATGTGTACTCTTGTGTTAATAATAGGTAAATTTATGAAAAAGAGCATGTTCCCTAGGGGAGTAGTTTAGATAGTTGTTTTTATCAATTGTATTCATTGTATTTTGTTATGAAGCTCGAATGTAATGTCTTTGGAATATAATTTGTAGAATAAGGTTTTCTCATGAAATTATCAAAGGGGGAGATTTTGTCGCGCCCAATGAGTCCAAGCTATTGGATCCCCGAGGAGTGATTTTTGAGGCCAATCAAAAATTTTCCATTGTTGCGTAATTCATGGCCCGAATTTAGTAGAATAGAAAATCAGTATTAGATTAAGAATGTTGATCAGGCATTCCGCATCACAACAAGGCTCTCCTTTTTGTAGCACCTAATCAAATGGTAATATAACACGCACACTTTACAGAGCTAGGTTGAGTACTAGAGGAGTTAAGTACCCTTTTCGCATTAATATTTTCAACCAAAATAGTTAATACATAATTACCACGGGGCATCCCCCGGAAACTGTCAAAAATCAAAATAACAAAAGATTACATTGTCAAGGCACTCCTACACGTAGTCTCAACCAAATGGACCTCTCAAGCTAGGTCCCCTGTCCTCCGCTTAACCTCCTCAATGAAGAACCCTCCAACAGGTCCTCCGGTCCCACTTGGGCTCTACCTGCAACTCCAGCTAAGCACCAAGAATACAAGGTCAGACCATAGTCTGGCAAGTGGATGTAAGCTCCATGATGCATGTATGCAGTAGAGCAATGATAAATCAAACATATAATAGTACACGTGGAAAGATTTATACCCAATTATGGATCACTTGTTCATACAGAACTGCAGCCCAACCACAGGCATAATATTGTCCGCTTTGGTCAGCCTCCTCAGGCCCTGACCTCACGGTTTTATTCCTCCCCCCTAGCTGAAGGCCCAGGAGAGCATTTAAATTCCCAATTAATAGTTGGTCAGCCTCCTCAGGCCCCGACCTCACGGTTTTGTTTCGCCCCCCTAGCTCTAGGCACAGGAGAACATTTAAATTCCCAATTAAAGGTTAGGCTGCAGCTTAATACTTGGGTCATGTCATCATATTAAACATCACAATATATATATATATATACAGTATTCATATGGGGATTAGACATCGTTCTCATTATCATAGGGTGGAATTACCTCAGTATCCAGTAACCGCACTATCCAACACAGCTTTGTGGGGTATCAGGATTTCAATGTCATTAACCTTGTGCTTCTAAAGGTAAAACACCCTAATCAACCCACATTTCTCACTTGGTTAGTGTAGCTATTGGGATGTTCTTATTCATGACTAATTTAGCATCTTCACCTATTTTTAATCTCATCATCCTCTCCTTGCCATCAAAGCGTGAGTTATTCCAAAGTTCCAATGCCGTTTGATGAGGATGTATAGTCCTCTAACCCTCTACTGGCCAAGCATTAGGAAGAGGCACACACATTCCCATAATGCTTCTCGAACTTCACATTATAACCCTGGCGTAAATTTCAAGGTTTAGTGTTCTAGGTTAAAGGTTTAACCTCTTGGTCCATACCCTATTTGTCCTTTTTCCAGCCATATATGAATTATAATTCTCAGTCAGAGACGGTCGGATTCCCGGCCCAGCACTGTCAGTCAGGAAAATGTTTCAATTCCGTAGCTGCAGCCGTTTTTTCCCAACGGTCGACAGTTTTTTTTTTTATAGCGGTTGACCGTTGTTTTGCCAGTTAGGTTTTCCTTTGTCTCAGATATTGTGACCGTGTAAGAACGGTTCCAGCCGTCCTGCGACCGTTTGCAATGCAGTCGACAGTACGTTAGAACTGTCAACCGTTTTGCTTCAGAAACTCATCCCGAAACTGGGTTTCCTTGTTCCCCCTTTCCAAACTTAACTCCTATCCTTCCATTCCTTCTCCTAACCACCTATGGTTCTCCGTTTAGGTCCAACATCATCAATAACACCTACAACTAGTCATCAACATACCCACATTTAATCATCAACATACCCACCATTAAAATGTCATCATCTTCCCCAAATCACCATTGGGTTTAATCACCTGCAACCACAATATTTACTGCACATATACACAGAATAACACCAACAAACATCCATAGCATCATTATATCACACATGCACTTGCCTTGAGTGAAAATGGATGAAACCCTATTTAAGAAAATCTCCAAATTTGGGGATTCCACATATCCAAGCTTCCCACTTCAAAATCGACCAAGGAAATCCTTTCCACAACGCACAAAAAGAGAGGAAATCACCATTACACATGCATGCAAGAACTCCAACCCTCAAAATCGGGTTTCCATGGAATTTTGGGGAAAAAAATCTCACCTTGATGGAAGGAAAAATGGTACCCAAAGGTTGAGGAAGATGAGGAAAAAGAGTTTGGAACCTCCAATGAGATGAAACCCAACCTTATTGCCGTCGATTTGTGAGAAAGTGAGGAAGCAGAGGGTTTTTACCAAAGAAAGAGGAATGGGGATGGCTGGCACGTGGAGGAAAAGAATGGGAGGAAATGGGCTTTTTGAGTTGGGTAGGGTTCTATTATTTACCAAAATGCCATCTCCCTTAGAAATTTGCATTTGGCCCTAAAACCTTCCATGTAAACTCATCTTGCATGCTTGTGACTTATGAATTCTATCCTCTTAGTGTGGAACCCATAAACGTTGGGCTACCCGTAGACCCACTTCCCTTGGCAACCACACACCAAAACACAGCTTAATTAAGCTAGTCACGGTAATTAGGGCCATGATCTCACATCCTTTGACTCCTAAAAGGACATTTGGTCCTCCAAATGTCACTCCAGCTCTCAATAACCAAATCATACCTCAGCAAAAAGCTGTGGGTACTGTTGTTGAACCTGCTCTTTCAATTTCCCAGTGGCTTCATCAGGGCTATAGTTTTGCCACTGTAGTTTCACTTACTGAATTACCCTGTTCTTCAAAACCTGTTCCCAAGTGTCTATAATCGCAACGGGCTATTCAACATACGTTGCATCTTCTCTAACCCTGAGAACATCATGCGGAATCACATGTGAAGGATCTACCACATACTTCTTGAGCATGGAGATATGGAAAATTGGATGAATTCCAGCAACTTTTTAGCCAACTTCCCTTTTTGTCCAAATCGAAGAGTACCACGCATCCGAGATACCTTCAAAAACACATAATCTTCCAATTGGAATTGTAATTCTCTGCGCCCTTGATCTGCATAGCTTTTCTGAGGACTTCTAGCTATCTGTAACCTTCCCCGAATCAACTTCACCATCTCACTTGTATCACTGACCATCGATGGTCTGTAGAAACTTTGTACACCTACTTCTTCCCAACATAACAGGGTCTTACACTTTCGATCGTAGAGTGCTTCATACGGCGCCATGCCAATACTCGAATGATAACTGTTGTTGTATGCAAACTCACATAAAGCCAAATGATCATCCCAGTTCTTCTTAAAATCAAGCACGCAAGCTCTAAGCATGTCCTCAAGTGTCTGCATAGTGTGCTCTGAGTAACCATCAGTCTGTGGATGATAGGCCGTCCTAAAGTTCAATGTAGTGCCTAATGCGGTCTGCAATGTTTTCCAAAATTGTGATTGAAACCTACTGTCTCGATTGGATGTAATGGAGAGTGGGGCACCATGCAATCTTACAATCTCTGAGATGTACGGTTCTGCAATTTAGCCATCTTCATCTCTATATGAAAGGGGAGGAAATGGGCTGATTTGGTGAGTCTGTCCATAAGCACCCATATACCATTGTGAGTTCTATTAGTAAAGGGTAGACCAATAACAAAGTCCACAGTGATGTGATCCCCTTTCCATTCCGGGATATCCAAAGGCATTAGAAGACCTGGGGTTTCCGGTGTTTAACCTTGATTTGCTAGCAAGTGAGACATTTGGAAACGAACTCTGCAATTTCCTTTTTCATATTATTCCACCAGTAGTGCCCTTTTCGACTGTGGTATATCTTAGTGCTGCCAGGATGAATGGTGTACCGAGAGTGATGTGCCTCTGTTAAAATCTCCCTCTTCAACTCAGGTATGTTGGGTACACACAACCGATCTCTGCAATATAGAACGCCCGTGATTAATCTGAAATCTGGTCTCCTGTCTAGTTTATCTCTAATCTCAACTAATTTAGGGTCTTCCATCTGCCTTTGCTTAATCTGAGAAATTAACTCTGGTTCCCATGACATCATGTTAGCTAACAACACTCTATCTCTAATTGGCTGAAAGTAAGTATCCAAATCTCTAAAACACTTCGTCAAATGCCATTCTACCATCAAATACCCACTATAAGCGGATTTCCTGCTCAAGGCATCAGCAACTGCATTGGCTTTGCCCGGTGTCACAACCCGAGCCCAGGGTTCGGGGGTTAGCAAAAGCCAAACCTAATGACACACGTACTCCCGTGTATGTACACGTAGACCGAGTCTAAATGCACACGCACAAGGGAACATTCACACGTGCCAAACATGTACGCGGAAGCTGTAAATATCAGAAACATCAAACTAACAGTGCAAGAAGAAAAATACCAAGAAGGAACTGACATAATTACATATGAAGTTTTTACAAAAAAAACAAAATAACATATACAGTCATGACATATACACAAGTAAGCAAATCCTCAAAACAAGACTCCAATGATGCATGCCAAGAACGCTCTCCCGTGGAGTGATCACATCCACTCCTCTAGGCCTGATGGGGCCTCGGGGGTCTCATCTGGAGTCTGGCCGACCTGCACGGGTTCGGCAGGGGTATCTGGGCCTGCAACACCAAAAACAACTGTGAATACGAAAATTCAGCAAAGTATAACCCATAGCAAGTTAACACACGTTGTGTCTAATAGAATAAAGAACATCATGTAATTAAATAAGGCATTTTCGTATTCTAGGCTGTCGTGCAAGAAATAAATATGCTATGCAAATCAATGAATACATGCTGTGTACATAACTAGTGGCTACTACATTACCATATGCTCCCAAAAGAGGGATCTTATAACATGCAAAGAACACCATTGTCCGGGCCAGGGTACAATGGGTCTCGGTTTCCTGGGGTCCGGTTCCCCAAGACGTATCCTTACTGCAGCAAGGCCATATAAACTATACCAAATTCACCCCGTCGGGATCCTAAGGTTGAGGCTAAGTAGTGCCTGACCATATAGAGTCAATCATGAAAACCCTGAGTAGATCGTGACAACATATCATACGTGCATATCTGTGAACATATTATACATGCATACTCAAGGTACAGAACCAACATGTGAAAGTAACGGAACACAAGTAATCATGTCAGAGTAGAGGTCAATACTCGAATGCAAGATGTTATGCAACAAATCATGCGAAATCGGATCATTTTTATTTACAAACCAAATCTAATCTAATTATCCGGTGTTTCTAACCGTGCATAATGATGTAGTTTTAAGTTATCCGATGCACCGTCGTCTAGTGTTGCATTGAATCGGGCGGTGCACGAAGTCCCTTAAACCAACACCCATGGGGAGGTGCTTAACATTCGGATAATGAACATGAATGATTCGCAGCCCTCGAGATCATTCACGCGTTGTATCACATTCCGTTGGACAGGTCTAGGTGCTCTACATTCTATCATGAAGGCCATATCGGTCTTTCCCTTACACCTATCCTTGTTTTTCATTAGTCTAGTGTGGATACGGCTGAGCCGTGTGTGTGCTACGGCTCAGCCGTGTGTGGTCTACGGCTTAGCCGTGGCTGGGCCGTAGAAGGTCTGTCAAGTTGAGTACTCTCAGTTAAATCCAGAAAATGCACCCTGTATTGATCTACGGTTGGGCTACGGCTGAGCTTCGGCTTAGCCGTAGGGCAATTCACGGCTTAGCCGTGCCCTAGCCGTAGAGGAAAACTGGGTTTTTATCCTCTCTGGACTTGAAGCCGTAAATGGCATACGGCTTAGCCGTACCTGCACGAAGTCAAATTTCTGAAGCACATACAGAAAGTCTGGGAATTCATCAGAATTGCAAATTTCCAATAGAAAGAGATAGAATACTAACCAAATGGGTTGGACATACATTTTTCCATACAAACTAATGTGAACTAACCAAAATCAAATGCATACCAACATGGGTTCTTACAAGTTATGGTTATACTTGCCTTAATTGGAATTCAATCGCACAACTGATGCCCTTGGGTCCAAACACAACCTATCACCATCCAAACACCATGCATGCATGAGAAATGTAAGGAATTTCAAAGTACAGACACCATGCAAGAGGGAAACAAGAAGGAGAAGAAGTAAAGAAAGGAGATGAGAGCGATGGGAGGGTTTCCACTCACCTCACATGCAAAGAACCAAACTTCCTCAAGTCCTCAATTGAGCTTGATCGATGGAGGAGAGAATTCAAGAGAGGGAGAGAATTTCCACGTGCACAGTGAGGAAACTGAGAGAGAGAACGTGGTGTTGGTCGATGGATGAGTTATATAAGGTAATGGGTAAGTCCAAATTACAAGAGGGTCCAAGTCAGAAATGTATTTTCAGTTTGAGTCAACTCCTGGTCCAATGGAATCACACGACATCGGTTGCAAACGACATAGTTATGAAAGTTAACGAGCTCAACGAAAGACACGTGTTGACATCAAGATGATGCAAAATTGACCATGTCTTAGAAAAGCTAAAATTACGAAAAAGGGCTTGGTCTACTCAATCCAAGTCAAACTCAACCCAACTACCTATCCATGACCCGCAATGAAAATAAAAACACAAACAAAACACGATTAGCAACGAAAACAAGATTAATTAGCCGCTAAACGAGGTCAAGCTGGGTCGGAGTGTTACACCCGGATGGTACTTAAGGTCAAAATCATAATCCTTGATATACTCCATTCATCTCCGCTGTCTCATGTTCATTTCCTTTTAAGAGAACAAATACTGAAGACTCTTATGGTCTGAGTGAACTTCGAATTGGGCACTGTAGAGCTAATGCCTCCATACCTTCACTGCAAACACAATGCAGCCAACTCAAGGTCATGGTAGCATATCTCTTCTCGTGGTCCTTCAGCTACGAGAACCATAAGCTATTATTTTCCCATTTTGCATCAAAACACATCCTCACCCAACTCCCGAAGCATCTGTAAAAACTACGAATCCCTCATATCCAACAGATAAGGTCAAAATAGGTGTAGAAGTTAACATGTGCTTCAACTCTTGGAAACTAGCTTCGCACTTTTCATCCCATAAGAAAGGAGTGTTATTCCGGGTTAATTTAATCAACGGAGTTGCAATTGTGGAGAAGCCTTCTACAAACCGTCGGTAATAACCAGCAAGTCCAAGAAAACTACAAACTTTCCTCACTGTCTTTAGTTTATCCCAATTCAACACTGCTTCCACTTTTACTGGGTCCACTGACAACCCTTCCTTAGAAATGATGTGACCCAAGAATGTCACTTGCTTTAACCAAAATTCACACTTGCTTAACTTAGCATACAACTTGTGTTCCCTTAGAAGCTAAAGTGAAGTCCTGAGCATTAGTTATAATTTGTAATGTTTTTCATGTATGTGCATGCATACATTGGAAAAAGTTTGATTGTTATTAATTAACTTGCCTTTCTTGGTAGGCAGGGTCTATTTTCGGCTTTTCGGACTTAACATGATGAATTTTTGGCATATATTGGTCCCAGGAAATATATTTTTATAAGAACAATCAAATGAGTTAAAGTTGCCAAAACTGACTAGGGGTGACCTATGGACTCCCTCGGGGGCTTTTGTGAGTGTGTGTGTATTGGGGGGTGGGGGGTGGGGGGTATCCCACCTGCTATTTTTGGAGCAGCAAAGCAACTTCTCCAATTGAAGTCCAAATCGCATTAAACCACATGTCAAAATGATTAGTACGATGAGAGGAATCCAACGGTACCCCTTGTGCAAAATTTTGGGATAGTTTGTAACAAGGCCCACCTAAGGGCCATCACGAGTAGGAAAATGGAGGTGGAGCCATAACTTCCAATCCGGATGTTAGATCTCCGTGGAATCTTCACCGTTGATCTCAGCAAAGTAAGGAGGACCCAACCATACCAATTTTACGAAATCCAAGCAAGTTGGTTCCAGGCGATCATTTTAACTCAAATTTGACAAGTGACCAAATAGGGCTCACATGATGGACTAAATTCGGGAAATTTGGGATGAACTTGACAACTCAAGAGTCTTGCATTTTAGAATTAGGCATTCCATGTAGAATTAGGTCATGGTTGCATTTAATTAGAAAGAAAAATAGAATTAGAAAGTGAACTTTTGAAATTCAAGACGCATGGGACCCGCATTGTTTGAAAATTCAATGGAAGAGCATCCAATGATGGGACCCACTTTAAGATTGATTGAGAACACATGTGGAACATCCAAAGTGGGGCCCAACAAAGTTGCAAAAGTAGAAAAATCAAGTACGGAAAGTCTTATGCAACAAGGAGTCCTAATGCAAGGAAACTTTCTAATTTCTTATTTTCTTTTCCATTAAGTAATCTTTTCTCTATAAAAATTTCCTCCACTCTCCTCTTCTTCATCCTCTTCCAAGTTGCAAGCCCATGGAGCCAAGTAAGCAAAGGGTTCTCAACAAGAGATTCTTCTTCTTCATTTCAAGTCCTTTTTTTTCTTCTCCTTAAACTTCCTTTTTCTCCTCTTTGGTAAGTAGCCAAAGGTAAGTTCTTTCTCTCTTTCTTTCTGCTATTCTCTCATTACTTTCATTCTCTTTCTCCCTCCACACTCTGCAAGCCCAACCAAGTAGGCTGGGCTGTTGTTGCTTTCTTCTTCTTCTCTTTATTTTCTTCTTTTCTTTCATTCTCTTCTTCCTTCTACTCCATACGTTCCAGCCAAGCAGGCTGGATGTCCATTCACATACCACATGCCCAAGCCAAGTAGGCTGGGTTGGGTTCCCTTTCCTTCCATCTATTCATTCTTCCTTCCTCTTTTCATACACATCACACATCCACAACCTCTCATTCTTTCTCATCTTTCAATTCTGATTTTGTAGTTCTGATCTTTTAGTTTTTCTGCACTTTTACTATCAGTTTTTCATCTTGCATTCATTCATAAGAATCACAATAGTGATGTTGGGAGGATATCTTTGATGCAATTGCTAATGCTAGGCACCTGATTTACATCTCTGGATGGTCTATTTGTACTGAGATCACCTTGATAAGGGACCCAATAAGGCAAAAACGTGGAGTAGTAGATGAGACTCCTGGAAAACTTCTTAAGAGGAAAACGAATGAAGGTGTTAAGAGTTCTCATCCTTGTTTGGGAAGAGCTATCCTCTCGGACTCCATTCATGGAAGAAGGATTTATGGCCACCCATGATATAGAAACTGTAAACTACTTTAAAAACACAGATGTGCACTGTATTTTGTGTCCCCGCGATGACTCTGAGATGGACTTAATTCCAGCCACGATGAGTGCTGCCATCTTCAATCACCATCAAAAGACTCTGGTAGTGGACAGTGAGATAAGGATTGTGAGCTTTGTTGGGGGGCTTGATCTTACTCAAGGGAAGTATGACACACAGTCTCACTCTCTTTTTAGGACCTTTGACATTGGTGCCCCCCACCATAATGATTTCTAACAGTCTAGTTTCTCTATTTCTTCAGTAGAAAAGGGTGACCCTAGACAACCATGGCATGATATTCATGTTGTGCGCGTGTGTGCGTGAACAACCAAGATCAACAATCAACCACACAAGAAGACAAGCAATTTACGTGGTGTGACATAAATGCCTATGTCCACGGGAAACCAATTTCCACTAGATTTTCCTCCAATCTGTGAAACCACAGCCTTGGAATCTCAGCCTCTTACAGCCTCTCTCCTAGGGTTACATATTACATCATATATATAATCATTACATCCTTATCCCCCAAGAACTCTATCTTAGAAAAAAGGAAAGTCTTAACCTATTAAAAAATTGCTGTTTAATCAAACAGGAAATTCCTAATATAATTAGGGAAATCACCCCAGATACTGAACCCACTTATGGTTTGGACCCACTTGGCCAACAATCTCCCCCTCCAGACCATGGGGAAGACGCCCTGAACCCCTTACTGAGAGTTCAGCCCTGCTAACTCTGAACACAGCTCCAGCTTTTCCTTAGACACAACCTTGGTCATCATGTCCGAGGGATTCTTGTCCGAATGAATCTTTTCCAGTTTCATGAAGTTCTTCTCAATCACCTCACGAATCCAATGGTACTTGATATCAACGTACTTCATGCGACCATGATATGTAGCATTCTTACTGTAATCCATAGCACTCTGACTATCACAGTAAACTACATATTCTTCTTGCTTCAAACCTAGTTCTTGAAGGAATCGCTTTAACCAAAGTATCTTTCTCCCTGCTTCATTAGCAACTATGTATTCCGCTTTAGTTGTAGACTGTATTGTACACTTCTGCAACTTCGATTGCCAAGAGATAGCTCCCCCTATGAAAGTAAACAAATAACCAGAAGTCGACAACCGACGATCAAGATCCCCTGCAAAATCAGCATCAGTATAACCTTCAACCACTGGTTTTGAGCCTCCGAAACACAAGCACACCTTGGAAGTACCTCTCAAATACCTAAAGATCCACTTCACTGCTTCTCAATACTCTTTTCCAGGGTTAGAGAGAAATCTACTCACTAAACTCACAGCATGAGCAATGTCTGGCCGTGTACAAACCATGGCATACATGAGACTCCCCACAATAGAGGAGTAAGGAACACATGCCATCCATTCCTTTTCATCATCTGTAGTAGGACACAAGTGCTTGTTTAGTTTGAAGTAACTAGCTAGAGGTATGCTAACTGGCTTAGCATTTTCATGTTGAACCGCTCGAGTACTCGTTCAACATATTTCTCCTATGAAAACCACAGCTGCTTGGAACTCCTATCACAAAGTATTTGCATGCCCAATATCGTTCGTGCGGGACCCAAGTCTTTCATGTCAAACGACTTTGACATCTCATCTTTTAAGTTGCCAATCAACTTGCTATCCTGTCCAACTATCAGCATATCATCTACATATAAAAGAAGGATGATGAACCTACCATCGATAAATCAACAAACATAGGCACAATGATCTGCAACTATCCTCCGATACCTATGACTCAACATGAATGAATCAAACTTCTTGTACCACTGTCTCGGTGATTGCTTTAGCCCGTAGAGACTCTTCTTCAACTTGCAAACCATCTGTTCTTTTCTTTCTACCTCAAACCCCTCTGACTGAGTCATGTAGATCTCTTCTTTCAAGTCACCGTGAAAAAATGCGGTCTTCATGTCCATCTATTCAAGCTCAAGGTTCATGCTAGCGGCTAGACCCAAGACGATTCTAATAGAAGTCATTTTCACAACAGGAGAGAAAACATCACTGAAGTCGATACCCTTCGTCTGTGCAAAGCCTTTTACCACAAACTGTGCTTTGTGCTTCACCAGTTTTCCATTCTCATCCTTTTTCAGCTTGAACACCCATTTATTTTTTAGAACATTCCTATCTTTAGAAAGCTGCACCAATTCATAGTCTTGTTCTTCTTCAAAGAACTCATCTCATCCTGCATAGCCTTCATCCACTCATCTTTATTAGCTTGAGTCATTGCTTCTCGAAAGCTCTCTGGTTCCCCCTCATCAGTAAGCAACACATATTCCGATACAGGATACCTAGTTGATGGTTGACGCTCTCGGGTAGACCTCCTAACTTAAGGTTCAATGGTTTCCAACCGAGGAGACTGCTGCTCCCCCTGCTCAACACCCTCATCATTTGGCAACCCCTGTGCCTCATCATGATCCGGATCATTTTGTCCACCTTCTCCACCTATAGTCTGCACCGGAGAAGGAGTCGGTGTGAGATTAACCACTCCATCAACTTTCTCAGAAGCCTTTTCAATCTTCTCAACATCTCCAAAGAACTGGTCTTCATGGAAAATCACATCCCTACTTCTGATAAGTTTCCTCTTCTCCGGATCCTATAATCTGTAGCCAAACTCATCTCCACCATAGCCAAGAAAGATGCAACTCACTGCCTTATCGTCCAACTTGGAACGCTGCTCCTTTGATACATGTACAAATGCTTTACACCCAAACACCTTCAAGTGTGAATAGGAAACATTTTGACCTGTCCATCTTCTCTTTGGAAGATCATAATTCAAAAGAACTGAGAAAGATCTATTAATCAAATAAACGACAGTCAGAACGACTTCACCTCAGAATGACTTAGGCAACCGTGCTAATCTTATCATGCATCTCATCTTCTCAAGAATAGTGCGGTTCATTCTCTCTGCCACACCATTGTGCTGTGGAGTACTAGGAACTGTCTTTTCATGTCGAATGCCATGCTTCAAGCAATAGCTTCTGAATTGGTTGGATGTGTACTCACCCCCATTATCTGTGCGGAGACACTTCAAGAGTTTACCAGTTTCTCTTTCAATCTTGACATGAAACTGTTGAAAACTCTGTAACACTTGATCCTTTGATTTCAACGGATAAACCCAGACTTTCCTGGATGCATCATTGATGAACGTGACGAAGAAATTATTGCCACCCAATGATTCTACCTCCATGGGACCACAAACATCAGAATATACCAAATCCAACACATTTGATTTCAATTTTGATGTCGAAGAGAAAGCAACCTTATATTGTTTGCCATACAAACAATAATCACAAGGGTCAAGGGATATACCTTTGGAGCAAGGAATTAAATCCTTCTTTGCCAACATCTGCAAGCCTTTCTTACTCATATGACTGAGTCTCTTATGCCACAAATTCAGAGAGGAACTGTCTTGAACTGCATTCAACACAACTTTGCACAGCTTTACTTGTGTTTTATAAAGAGTATTACCTGTTATTCCTCTTGCAATAACAAGAGACCCTTTAGTGAGCTTCCATCTGCCATTTCCAAAGTAATTTTCATAACCTGCAGATCCAATGTAGTTCCGGAAATCAGATTCAACCGCAGATCAAGAACATGTCGTACATCTTTCAGCGTCATTGTGCAACCAATATTGGTTTTAATGCAGACATCACCGATACCAACAATATCTGAATGACTCGTGTTGCCCATCTTCACAGTATCAAAGTCACCTGCTTTGTACGTCGTGAACATCTCCCTACAAGGAGTAGCATGGTGGGATGCTGCTGTGTCAACAACCCACTCAACCTGATCATCTGCAACACTCAAACACTTATCATCACCACCGACGAGTACCACTACTTCTTGTTCCAAAGTAGCTGAGTGTTATCGCTGTCATTCTTTTTCTCATTGTTGGATCATTTATGTTCCTTCATGGCAAAACAATTTTTTCTGATGTGGCCCATCTTGCCACAGAAAAAGCATTTTACAGACTTTTTCTTGCTCCGTAATTCACTGTTAGACTTGGATTGTGATTCACCTCTAGACTTGCCACGACCCCCCTTTGGTCCTCTACTCTTACTCCTCCCCCGGTTCTCAATAACAAAGGCATGTGCATTATCTGTCCTTACAGATTTCCTTCTAGTTTCTTCATTCTGCAGACTACTGGTAACCTGACTCATGGACAACATACTATCTGGAGTAGAGTTGCTCAAGGAAATAACCAATGTCTCTCAAGTATCTGGCAAAGAACTCAGAAGCAACAAAGCTTGCATCTCATCATCATCAGCTAAAAGGACCTATTGCGTCGGACATCTTGTCCAATTTTAAACAAAGATGGAAAAAACAAGGTGGTCAGGAGCAGCCGCTTCTCGATCATGTTAACAACAGCATGCCCCCTTCTTGTGTCACATTTCCAGATGACACAGAAGCATGGAAAAAATTATTTTTTATTAAATAATAAAAAAATTATCTATTTTTTACATTATTAAATAATTAAAAACTTAGATAATTATTTATTAAATAAACATCTAAGTTTTTTACATTATTAAATAATAAAAAAATTATTTATTTTTTTCATAAAAACTTAGAAAAATAATATTTTTAATTCACTAAATGATAAAATTTATTAATTTTTGAATTTACTTTTTATTTTTAAATTTAATATTTTAAATTACATCATTTTAAAAATTCAAGTTACACTTTAAAAGGAAAAAAAAAGTAGATTAAGGTGGATTTTTGGCTTTATCATATCATCCACTAAGGCATAATAGTTTCTCCTACCAAACAAAAGGGCGTAATAATTTCTCAAGAAAAGAAAGGATCATGTGGACTTAAAATATTTTGAAGTCTGTGGACTAAAAAAGGGAAAGTAGATTAAAGTGGCTACTACCGGATCATCCACTAAGGGCCTGTTTGGATGTGAAGTGGAGTAGAGTGAAGAAGAGTTCAGTTAGGTATGTGCCATTTCGAGAGTGATAAGTTTTTGTTTTTCAGTGGAACGAAAAAGTAATTTTTTTACTTTTTTTTTTCGAAAAGGTGAATTTTTTTTTGTTTTTTTTTTTTTTTGTGTTTGTTTTTTAGGGAAAATGAAAAGTAACTTTTTGACTTTTTTGGTAAAAAAATAGGGGTATGTTTTTATTTTTCAATTAAAATGGCTTTTTGACTTATTGACTTTAATCTACTCTAATTAACTTTACATCACAAACAAATAGTATTGTGGAGCATCCACTATCTAATTAAACCTATTTGGTGTTTTCTTGAACTTTGAAGGCAGTTTGAGCAATCATACACAAGTTATTGCTCTTTCTCACCCATACGGTTTTGGGTGTTCTCATGTGAACTCTTCTGTGGGTCAGCATAGTTGAACCTTTGGATAGAGAGTTTTTGATTAGGCAAGATGGAATAAGATGTCCTCTCTGATTACATACCCGTTTATATGAATGAAAAATGAAATCAACATTATTAAAAGTAAAAGAAGAGGGTCTAACAAATGAAGGTGGTCTAAAAATTCCTTGACCACTATGCCTTGAGGTAAAGGCACCATCAAACCCAAGTCCACTTTTATCTCCCAAATTTTTATTCATCCCCAATAAGTGATTTAACTTTTCATTTCCTTGGGTGAATTTATTAATAACTGTTTTTCCTTAGACTTTCTTCAAGTTTCTACAGTTTCATTCGAGATCAACTGCGAGAAATCTCTGCCCATTATTGTTATTTAAAAAATTTCTTTTTTGCAACATGAAATTTTTTTCAACCAAAATTAACATGTTTTTTTAGTACCTAATATCTTTGTTTTTTTTTCAGTGAGTTGTAATCTAAGAGTATTACTTTCATTTTGTAATTCTTCATTTTTTTGTTTTAAGGTTTTTATTCTTTTGAATTGCCTTTTCATATCAGCCATATACCTCTTCATAGGCAGGCACTCAGTGATTCTTCATTTGTAAATGATTCTTCTTGTTCTTCTTCTTCTTTTATGTTCTTTATTATTTTAAACTGAGCTACTAGTTGAGGCTATGTTCCCATCCACTGTTGCCATTAGAACCCCAAGAAATCGATTCATTATCACCATCATCCTCAGCACCCTCTATTTCTTCCTCATCCTCATCCCAGGTGCTAGTGAGGGCCTTCTTGTCCTTGTTCTCAGGTTTCTCAAAAACCTTGTGGGTGGCACATTAAGAAGCAAAGTGCCCAAAGCCTTTTACAATTATAGCATTGTGTGTCTTTGGCAATAGCCCTCTTCTGAGGTTTATTGGATTTATAATTTCTTTGAACAGTGGAGGAGCCTACAACGTTCTTCTTAGTTTCAAGCATCTTATTTATTCCTCTAGCAGTGAGGGAGAAGTCACTTCCTTCATTATCACTTTCAATTTCTGCTTTACTTGTTAGGGCTAGACTTTTCTTCTTTTTTGAGAGGCTCTAATTCTAATTCATAGGTTACTACGGATCCTCTCAATTCATCTAGTCTCAATTTCTCTACATCCTTGCTTTCGGCTATGGCTACGGTTTTATGTTTGAATCTTTTGGGAAGGGATCTTAGTATTTTTCTTACGACTTTTGATTCATCGAGCCTTTCACCTAGTCCTATTAGTTCATTAATTAATGATGGTTGAGATTTTAGAAGTAGAATTCACTAAAGGTTTCTTCTTCTATCATTATAATATTTTCAAATTGTGTAGTTAGCATTTGTATTTTTGAAATTTTGGCTTGGTTGGTCTCTTCATGAGTTACTTCTAAGGAATCCCATACTTCTTTAGCAGATAAGAAGTTTGACACTTTGTTTAATTCCTCAGAGCTTATGCCTCCAAACAAGGCATTCATGGCTTTGGCATTTAAATGCAAGCCTTTTCTTTTTCGGTAGGGTCCATTCAGCTCTAGGTATAGGTCTCCTTAAGCCATATCCTTCTAACACAATATTCCAGATATCTACACTTGATGACTCCAACTAACACATCATTCTCATCTTCCAATCTCTGTAATGGAGGCCATTAAATAGGGGTGGTCTGCTATTGGCTTGTCCTTCTCCAACACTGATATGCAAATTGTAATTTTAGGAGAGAACTTCTAGGGTCCACTAACTCTCGGTTTTTACACTCTCACAAGAGCCCTAATTGAAAGTCCAGGATCTGAACCCTAGAGGGGTGGGGTTGAATAGGGTGATGACCAAATTCTTAATTTCTTAGACCTCTTAATTATGATGTTGTACAAGTAAGACAATAAAGTAATCGACTTCAAATATAAATCAAAGAGTGGTGCAGAGTGTGGAATCTAAATAAGTTCCAAATCACAAACAAGAGATAACCATTCCACAACACAAAGCAATCTATAGTGGTTCAGCCCTTGGCCTACATCCACTGCCGGTCCTCTCATCTTTTATCCGCTAATCACAAATAGGGGTTTTATGGCTCACCCAAAGCCTTACCTCCGAGGACCTCTTCCTGGTCTATACCTTAATACAATCACCACACTTGGTCCTTCAACCCAATGATCACACTTGGTCTTTCAATCAAGATTACAATTTTTCCTCTTTATAAATGTGTCAAGAATGTACAAATAGAAAGACTTTTTAAGCTCAAATAAAGTGCCTCTTCAATAAGCAAAGATATTACAATGAAGCTCAATAATACACACTGGATAGAGATAAAGTGGAAGTGTAGTGTGTGTGTTAAGTTCTCAGGCCATTTGAAGATATGAATATAACTTTGAAAATTAAAAGCTCAAGTGCAATATGTGGTTGAGAATACAAATCTCTTGCAATAAATAAGATCTTAAATGATGTTGAAAGTGAAAGCACAAGTTGAAAAAAGAATGCTCAAAGAAAGAGATATGAAGAACAAATCTCAAGATGTGAAAATAAATGCTCCCCCAAGATCTTGAAGTTGTTGAAGAGAGTTACTCCCCTTGAATGCCCTTTAAGCTCGGTGAAAATGTGGTTTTTACAATGGGGTAAAAGTTATATTGTTTTTGGGGGTTGTTGGTGGGGGGGGGGGGGGGGGGGGGGGGGGGGGGGGGGTGAGAGAAGGGCAACATTTATAGAGTTTATTTTGCAATGGTCAATCAGAACGGTTGATCGAAATTATAGAAACGATCAACTGTTTGGTACAAAGTGTTTGAACGGCTACTGCAACTACATTTAATGCGTGTTTGATTTTGAAAATTTGAACATTGCAACTCAAACCGGTCAATCATCATAAACGAAATAGAGACCAAGGAAATTACCCTTTGGCATACAACAAAGCAACAGTGATGAAGGCCTTAAAATTTTCAGATTTGGGACTCAATTCAAACAAATGTAGGATCCTACAGTTGACTCACTATGAGCACAACTATTGGCACTATATTGAGGCTTGGACCAAGGCCTTTTATTATCAGAATCCTCAAATGAAGCACTCATGGTTTCCAAGGATATCTTCACAGCTCTCAATTTCAGAGCTCCTTAATTTGTTCCTCCAATGGTGGCATAAATTTAGTCCCCATTTTGATTATTTGCCTCAAAACATACGGACTTGTTATATTGCTTATCAGCAATTACGTCCTCAAATGCAAAGCATCGATAAGCCTCAAGCAAATCAGGCAATGTTGTAGCTCATGAATTAATTTAGCCTTTCGTGGATCTGGACATGGAATTTTGAGTCTGCTTATGATGATTTGGGACTTCCTTGTTTAATCTGGAAGTTCCACTCTAAGTGGTGGGACAGGCTTGAAACAGAGGAAATTGCTCTACAGCTGGATGAAGCTATCATAAAATTTCAGTCTGAGTCTGGACAGACGGAGGCACCTCAAAATTTAAAAGGCTAAAGCGGTGGAGATTCTGCTTAAACAAGTGTAGGCTGCATTTCACAGAGTAATACCTCCATGAGATCAGCCCACCGTAAAATTATTGTCCCAAGATTATGCTCAATGTAATGAAGATATGGAGATCAACAGGTCTCCAACAAAGCTATTAAGAATGGTGTCTTTGTTAATAATGGGGAGGTGAAGGGAGTGTAAAATATGTATTATCTTTAAAACAATGTAAAAAAAGTTTCATTTAATCTTTTTATTTTTTAAAAAAGCAAAAAAATCATTTTTTATATTATTAAATAATAAAAAATTATTTATTTTTTCATAAAAAACTTAGAAAAATAATATTTTTAATTCAAAAAATGATAAAATTTATTAATTCTTGAATTTATTTATTTATTTTTAAATTTAATATTTTAAATCACATCACTTTAAATATTCAAGTTACACTTTAAAAGAAAAAAAGAAAGTAGATTAAGGTGGATTTGTGGCTTTATCATATCATCCACTAAGGCATAATAATTTCTCCTACCAAACAAAAGGTGTAATAATTTCTTAAGACAAGAAAAGATCATGTGGACTTAAAATATTTTAAAGTCTGCAGATTCAAAAAGGGAAAGTAGATTAAAGCAGAGTAGAGTAAAGAAGAGTTAAGTTAGGTATGTGTCATTTCAAGAGTTATAGTTTTTTATTTTTTAGTGAAATGAAAAAATAATTTTTTTAGTTATTTTTGAAAAAGTGAATGTTTTTTTATTTTTTAGTGAATATGAAAAGTAACTTTTTGACTCTTTTAGTAAAAAAGTAAGGGTACTCTTTTATTTTTTTTTTTTATTAAAATGGCTTTTTGATCTTATTGACTTTAATCTACTATAATTAACTTTACATTACAAACAAATACACCCTAAGAATTAATAATTTTTTCTACCAAACAAAATTCGTAATAATTGCCGAAGACAAAAAAGAATCAGGTGGACTTAAAACATTTTAAAGTCCGTGGAATAAAAAAGGAACCGCCAAGGCATAATAATTTCTACTACCAAACAAAAGGAGTAATGGTTGATGAAGACAGTTGAGAATCAGGTGGACTTAAAACATGTTGAAGTCCGCAGACTCAATCCAGTGTGAAGTCCGCTCTCCCGTCTATAGAAGCGCGTGGATGCTTGGGAGACCGGCGGCGCGTCTTCTAGTTTCAAGGTTATCTTGTTTCTCTCTCTTGAAAACTCTCTGTTATAAGTTTTCTTTTAAAGTTATCAGTGTGTGCTTAAAGCAGCAGCTTTGAAGATTCCGGAGTGGATCTCTATTGTAAGTATTTCAGTTTTTATGTAACTATGATATGAAGAGTTTTGCTTATTATTAGTTATTATTGTGTATAATATTGTTTGTCTAAGTGATTGTGGTTTCTGTCGTTCTGGTCTCCTCGGTCTGATTTTGGGATCAGAGATTGTTTAATTACCACGTCTCTCGATCTGTAGTGTGAAAAACATTCTAATTTTATAAATAATTTTTATTGCAAGTAAAGCAGAATAGCCGTCCACTTACCACTTCTTTTTCGTGAACATTTGAGGAAGAGAGAAAATGGTATTTCCAAGGTTTGTGGTGCTCAAATCAAAGTACAACGACAAATACTTGTGCTGCGACAAAGATGGAGGTATGCAAGTTCGCGGGCTTCTCCGATTCTTCGGAGATGAGGTTGTGAGCCCGTACGCAAAGTACGCAGTAGAGATGGCGAAATGTGGGAAGGGACTAGTGCACATAAGATGCTGTACAACAATAGATACTGGGTAAGGCGGTCGCAAAGAGGCGGGTGGATTGTTGCAGTGGCTAAAGAACCAGAGGAAGACCAATCCAAATGGTCATGTACATTGTTCAAGCCCATCTACGTAGATCGTGCTGGTACAGTTGTCCGATTTCGCCACGTCGGGCGTGGCCGCTATGCATGTTTATGGAGTGCTAATCTTCCGTATAAGTCCTGCTTATCTGCAGAATCAGCAGATGTTGACAAGAAGAGTTCGCGTGATGTTTTCACAGTCATCGATTGGGAATCACTGTTGATACTGCCCAAACATGTTGCGTTCAAGGGCGATAATGGCAAGTACCTCAGCTCCCGCTCGATCGAGAGACACCCATATCAACAGTTCGCTTCCAGTGACATTGGAGATCCAACGGTGGGAAATGAGGTCTTCACCACTCGCAATGGAAGCGTCCGCATAAAGTCCGATTCCTCCGGCAAATTCTGGAGGCGTAGCCATAACCGGATCGGGGCTGACTCAGATGACTCCACCAGCAACAACTCCGACACGTTGTTTTGGCCTGTCAAAGTTGGCAACAATGTCGTCGCTCTCCGCAACTTGGGTAACAATAGATTTTGCAAGAGACTCACCACTGAGGGCAAGAGAGACTGTCTTAATGCTGGCGTCTCCACCATTTCAAAAGAGGCACGCCTCCAGGTGAAAGAGCGTGTGTTATCAAGGAGCATCTATAATGTAAAATTTCGCCTCATGGATGCCAGGATCTACGACCAGGAGGTCCTCACGATGACTACTGGAGAGGCCGTTAACAGGACCAATGAACCCGAGAGTATAGAGGTGAAGCTCTCATATACAAAGACTAAGAGCAGAATTTGGAATAGCAGTGTTTCATTGAAGTTAGGCGTCAAAACCATCATCCAAGCCGGCATTCCACTCATAGCAGCGGGAAAGATTGACATTTCGGCTGAGTTTAATGGAGAATACCAGTGGGGAAAAACTGAGACAGAGACAACTGTAGTGGAGACTGTGTACAAGGTTAATGTGCCGCCAATGACTAGGGTGAATGTGAGTTTGCTAGCGACAAAGGGTTCTTGCGACGTTCCCTTCTCCTACTGTCAGCGCGACACTCTTTTTAATGGGAAGCAGAGTACCGTCGACGTGGACGATGGCATTTACAGTGGCATCAATTGCTTTAACTTCAGGTACGAGACAAAAAGGACCGCTTTTAAAAATGTAATCCGAAGAAAATAAAATTGATGTTTGTGGGTAGCATCTTTGGAGACCCCACGAGGCTCCACTGTGTTTGAAATAAAATAAAAATGTAATGTGTGTGCCTATAAAAGGGATTGAGGACCCTTGGTATTCCTCAGAGTGTTTTAGAGTGTGAGAGTTGAGTCTGACTGCAAAATTGGTATCAGAGCCATAAGCATTCCGATCCCCTTCTCCTGTAAGCAGTCTAGCTTTCTATCTTTTGTAATTAGTTTTTAGCAATAAATATTTGTGTTATTTGTGTGTTCTGTTCTCTCTGTTTCTTTCTTCTGCAATTTTGTTTATTTAGTTACTTCATAATTTTCATTCTAATAAAGAGGACCAAGGCCCCCTTAGTCGCGTTGCCTCATTCCGATTTAGCCTCAGATTCGGCGTTTAAAGGGTTGGTATAAACCGTTGACTAGCCACTCAGTCATTAGATTGCGAAATTATTAGGTAAAAAATAAATGAAAAAGCTTAAGAAATTATCTAACTCTTCTTCTTCTTCTACTTCCCATAATAATTTGTATCAAATAGCTCGGCCATCTTCTTCTCATAAAATTTCCAATACATCATCTGTTTTTCAAGAAACTTTCAAGAAACTTTCTTCCGGCATAATGAACTTGAATCAAGTTTACAACATTGGGGTTTTTCTCATTTAAATATTAAAGAAATATACAATACTCCTAAAGCATCTGTTTGTAAGGAAAATTATTACATACATAGTATGGAAGAAACTCTTTTTGTGTCTACATCAGAAGAATGTATCCCTTTGATCCCCGTTGCTTTCATACATAAAGTTCAAAAAGAATTTCGTTATCTACACATAGGATTTATCCGAGTTGCCATAATTCCTCTATCTAGAACAGGAATCAATGCTTCTGTTTGTGCCTGTTTGGCAGACAGAAGATTCAATAAATACAGAGAGATGCCACTCTTGGTGTCATTCAAGGTAGTTTTCATTCTAATCCGGTATGGTTCAATTGCTTTCCTCATTTGACCATAGATACGCATGATCCTTATGCTCCTCATGCTGTTCCTCTATTCATCAGAAGGATGTCCGACTGACGTAGTAACCCAGGTGGTCTTTGATGTTCTACTTTGATCTACTGCAATGTCAAGAATTTGGAGAGAAACTCTGCAATCTCTTTTTTCATGTGATTCTACCAGTAGTGTGCCTTTAAGTTATGATGCATCTTTGTGCTGCCCGAGTGGGTGGTGTATCGGGTGTGATGAGACTCAATCAAAATCTCATTCTTCAATTCTGGCACATTAGGCACAGATAGCCTGTCTTTACAGTACAAAGTACCTCCTACCAATCTGGAGTCTGGCCTGTGTTCCAACTAACTCCTGATCTCCTCCAGCTCTGGAGCATCAGCTTGTCTCTCGTTAATCTTCGTAATCAACTTAGGTTCTCAAGACGCTATTAGCTAGTAGTACCCCATCACTCACTGGCTGAAGAGATGCCTCAAAATCTTTAAAGCTATTTGCCAACTGCCATACTGCAAACAACCCAACATTAAAAGCTGATTTTCTACTCAATGCATGATCTGTCACCACATTGGCTTTTCCTGGATGGTACTTGAGATTGAAATCATAACCCTTGATGTGCTCCACCCATCTCCTCTGCCTTATGTTCATCTCCTTTTGTGAGAACAAATATTGTAGGCTCTTGTGATCCAAATGCACCTCAAACTTAACACCATAGAGATGGTTCCTCCATATCTTAAGAGCAAACACAACAATGGCTAGCTCCAAGACATGGGTGGCATATCCCATCTCATGATCCTTTAATTGTCGAATCCATAGGCAACTACCCTCCCATGCTGCATGAGGACACAACCGAGTCCAACTCCAAATGCATCGATGAACACTACATATCCGTCACATTCAAAAGGCAAGGTTAAAACAGGGGCTGAAGTCGATCTACCCTTGAATTCCTAGAAGCTAGCCTTGCATCGGTCATCCCATATGAAAGGAACATCCTTCCAAGTCAAGCGGGTTAATGGGGCTGCAGTTCCCTGTTAACCCCAAAGAGCTACACACCTCAGTGACTGTCTTTGGCCTCTCCCAACTCACCACAACCTCCACCTTACCTGAATCAATAGACAACTGTTCCTTGGGAATTATGTGTCCCAAAAATACAACTTGCTCCAGCCAAAACTCACACTTGCTCCACTTGGCATAGAGCTGGTGCTCCCTTAGGAGCTGTAGTAAAGTCCTTAAATGCTCATGATACTCCACCCAAGACCTAGAATAATATCAACACATCATCAATAAACACAACTGTGAACTAATCCAATTAAGGAGCAAATACCCTATTCATCAGTACCATGAATGCTGTAGGTGCATTGGTTAACCTTCAGGGCATGACTACGAATTCATAGTATCCATATCGGGTCCTAAAGCCTGTCTTTGAGACATCCTGCTCCTTGATCTTCAACTGATGATACCTTGATCAAAGATCAATCTTGGAGAAGCATTGTGCACCCTATAGCTGATTGAACAACTCATTAATGCGCGGCAATGGGTACTTGTTCTTGACGGTCACTTTATTGAGTTGCCGATAATCAGTGCACATCCTAAGTGATCTATCCTTCTTCTTCACAAAAAGCATTGGAGCACCCCAAAGAGACACACTTGGGCTAATAAATCCCTTATCCAACAGCTCCTGCGACTGAATCTTGAGCTCTACCAACTCTGTGGGAGCCATCTTGTATTGGGCCTTAGAAATAAGTGTGGTGCTTGGTACGATCTCAATGGAGAAGTCCACCTCTTGGATCGATGGTAACCAGGGTATCTCCTATGAAAATCATCATCATCAAAGTCTTATCCAAACCATATTGGGGTCGGCTACATGAATTCTATTTCTCCATTCCGTTTTATTTTGAGTTAAATCTTTCGATAAGTGAAACTTCTTCAAATCAGAATTAATGACTTCCATCTATGTTTTCTTCGGCCTACCCCTACCTCTTGATGGACCCTCCACTTGAATATCCAAACTTTTTCTTATCGGTGCCACTACTGGCTTACGCTCAATATGTCCAAACCATCTTAAACGAGTTTCTCTAATCTTATCCCCTATTGGTGCTACCTCTAAATGTTCTCGAAAGCACTCATTTCTAATTTTATCTTTCTTCGTTTAACCACACATCCACCTAAGCATTCTCATTTTCGCTACATCCATCTTATGAATATGCATCTTCTTAATTGGCCAGCATTATGCTCCATATGTCATAGCTGGTCTAACCACTGTCCTGTAAAATTTTTCTTTCAATTTCATTGGCATTTGTCTGTCACAAAGTACTCCCGAAGATAGTCTCTACTTCAGCCATCCAGCTCTTATCCTATGCTCCACATCTTTGTCAATCTCCGCATCCTTACTAATCATCGAGCCTAGGTACCGAAAAGAATCTTTACGTGGTATCTTATGGGTTTCAATTTTGACAGTGGTTTCAACACTTTGTATATGTCCACTAAAGTTGCAATCCATATATTTTGTCTTTGTACGACTTATTTTAAAGCCTCTAGATTCTAATGCTCCCTGCCATTTCTCAAGCTTTGCATTTACACCCTCTCTTGATTCATCCACTAGTACTATATCATCTGCAAACAACATACACCATGGTACTTCTTCTTGAATATGCGCAGTTAACTCATCCATAATTACTACAGAGAGATAAGGGCTTAAGGTTGATCCCTGATGTAATCCTATAGTCACGGAAAATCCACCTGTTTCTCCACATGTGGTTCTCACATTTGTTATTGCTCCTTCATACATATCCTTAAAATTTTCAATGTAACTTCTGGGGACATTTCTTTTCTTTAAGACCCACCAAATTAAATTTTTCTGTACCCTATCATAGGCTTTTTCCAAATCGATAAAAACCATATGTAGATTTTTCCTCTTTACTCGGTATTTCTCCATTAATTGCCTAAGTTAAAAGATAGCTTCCATAGCTGATCTTCCTGGCATAAAACCAAATTGTTTTTCAGAAATCTTGGTCTTTTTTCTCAGTCTTTGCTCCATTATTCTCTCCCATAACTTCATAGTGTGACTCATAAATTTAATCCCTCGATAGTTGGTACAATTTTGTATATCTCCTTTATTCTTATATATAGGTACTACAATGCTTCTTCTCCATTCATCCGGCATTTTCTTTGTTACAAGTATCTTATTGAATAGTCTACATAACTAACATACTCCAACATCTCCTAAGCATTTCCATACCTCTATCGGGATGCCATCTGGGCCTATTGCCTTTCCTGTCTTCATTCGCTTCAATGCTTCCTTCACTTCCACCTCTCTAATTCTACGGAGAAAAGTATGCTCTTGTAATGAAGTATCCTCCTCAACTCTTGTATCGCCCAAATATTCTTCATTTAAAAGTTTGCTAAATTATTCTTTCCACCTTTCTTTAATATCGTTGTTTTTTATCAAAATATTTTTCTCATTGTCCTTGATACATTTGACATGATTTAAGTCCCTACTTTTCTTTTCTCTTATTTTTGCCATTTTAAAAATATCCTTTTCTCCTTCTCTTGTTCCCAACTTATTATAGATGTCATCATATGCTTTGAACTTTACACTACTTACTACTTTCTTAGCTTCTTTCTTTACCTTCTTATACAACTCAAAATTTTCTATACTTTTAGTCCCCTGCCAAACTTTGTAGCAATGTTTTTTCTGTCGAATAACTTCCTAAACCTCCATACTCCACCACCATATTTTTTTATTAATATGTCTCTTCCTTTTTTATTCTCCAAGGACTTCTTTTGCAACATTCCTAATGCAATTAGCCATTTGATTCCACATTACTGTAGTTTCTCCTTCAATATTCCATTCTCCTTTCTTAATCATTTTGTCCTTAAATATATTTGCTCTTTCCCCTTTCAAATCTCTCGACCTTATGTTAGGGTTCATTTTGTTTACTACTGCTCTCTTTTTACTTCTAATGTAAATATCTAAAACTCCGAGCCTATGTTGCCTAGTCAAACTCTCTCTTGGGATGACCTTGCAATCTTTACAAGCCAATCGGTCCTATTTTCTAACTAGAAAAAAGTCTAGCTGACTCCTATTACTCCCACTTTTATATGTAATTAAATGTTCATCTCTCTTTTTAAAGTAAGTATTTGCTACTATAAGATCAAATGCCACTGCAAAATTCAATATAGTGTTTCTGAATTCATTCTTTTCTCCAAATCCATGCCCTCTGTGTACTTTCTCATATCCTCTATTATCTCTTCCTATATGCCCGTTTAAATCCCCTCTAAGGAAAATCCTATCACTATTTGGGATTTCTCGCATTAAATCATCAATCTCCTCCCAAAATTGTCTTTTCACACTTTTTTCTAGTCTTACTTGGGGAGCATATGCACTAATGATATGAATTATGTCTTCCTCTAGTACTAGTTTAATTGCTATAATTCTATCACCAAACCTCTTTACCCTCACAATATTCTCTTTTAAATCCTTATCTACAATTATACCCACTCCATTTCTTGTATTATTCTTTCCTGCATAGAAAAGCTTATATCCATCCATGAGCTCTTTAGCTTTATTCCCTTTCCACTTTGTCTCCTGTATACAAGCCACACTAATGCTTGTTCTTTTCATTACCTCAACCAATTCCTTGCTCTTGCCTGTCAAGGTTCCTATATTCCAAGTAGCAAATCTAATTTTCTTAGTCATCCTCTTCTTCTCATGGACTAACTTCTTTAACCGCACTAGCTTAAAGTCATGCGGTAGCCCTTGCACACTTTTCACTGCAACCGAGCAACGCTGCAATGCGTCGCTTAAAGCGGGCAACGCCCTAACCTTATCGTGAAATATCATTTGTTCAGAATTCATGTTTAGATTGTGACAAAGTTTTACGCTGGCTGTCACCTACCTAATGCAACCCTCCTCCTTTACCCGGGTATCTCCTATGAAAATAAATCCTAAAAATCTTGCACTACCGGTATCTCCTCCAATGCCTTTCCCTGTCTCTCCTGTGAGATGAAGGCAAGGTACCCACTGCATCAATGCTGTACAAAGCTACCAACTCTGACAGCTGATATCACATGCATAGGCAACTTCATCCTTTCCCCTACAAACTCCACTCTGGCACCTGTATTGACCACTCTAAACCTAACTATCTTGCCAAAACAATCCATCACTACCCCATATCTGGCAAGCCAATCCATCCCTAATATGAGATCAAAGTCCCTCATCATCAGTAGTATCAAATCTGCCTCCAAAGAGCAGCCCCCTATCTGGATTAGGCAACCTAGGAAGTACTCATAGCAATCTACTCTCTTCCCCATTGGCGTGACCACTAATAACACATAGGGAAGCTGGGCTACGAGCACATCAATGCTCAAAGCAAATGTAGGGGATGTTAGGTATATGGAGTGTTGCAATTTGAATGGATGGTAGTTCAATATGTTACACTTGATTTTCCTCGTTAAAATTGTTTTAACTAAATTTGTTTTGAGCTTCTATAAAATACTTGATTTGATTTTAAAGATTTTGATGGTTACAAAATTGTTTTGATCTAGAAAGATGTTCTTTTGATGAAGTTGTGTTCCGTGCATTAAAAGTTTTTATTTGGTAAATCATCTTTTACTTCATGCATTAGACATCTTAGGTTCATGATTAGAGAAAGGCATACCATTCTACAAGAACCTAAGTATGTGAATCTAAGCTTAGACCCTAGAACCCTTGGACAATCCAGTAAAATTATTTGGGTTTAATTGGCTCAAATGAGCAAGTTCAAGTGCTCATGTTGAGGATTTCTGGTGAGCCAAACAACCAGACTTTGGAAAAATCGCACCAAAAGAGTGCTTCTGCTAGCCATTTCTCAGGGTCAAACGGTCGACCTTTTTCAAGAAACGATCGACCATTCAGCAAACTGTTCGACCGTTTATAAAAATGGCTACAGTATCAGTAATGCAAATTTTCTAACTGACACGGTCTAGGAAAAACAGTCAACCGTCTGCAAAACTGACCGACCATTTCAAAGAATGGTTTGACAGTTTATAAAAACGGCTGGAATAACAGAGACGTGATTTTTCAAACTGTTTATCTATGAGGAAAAATGGTCAACCGGTTCTCAAAAATGATCGACCGTTTTGGATATGACTATTGCCCAACGGAGCAATTGACCGGGGTCAAACTTGCCATTACTGGATATTTGAAAAACGGTCGACCGGTGTCGGAAAACTATCAACCATTTCAACTAGCCGTTGGAAAAATTGTCTATAAATACAGAGCTCGTTCCAATGCATTAGTATGATGGATACCAATGGGGAATGAGTCCATACAAAGGGAATGAAGCTAGAAATGCTAGTTGGAGAATCGAGTTCTTGGATTCACAACTTAGGAGCTCACTAAGATGGTAATCTTGTTTTGTGCATTAAAACCTTATGCATATAACTTATGCTTGGTGAGACTTGTAAATCTTGTTTTCTCAATCACCATGCATTCATAGATAAACTTATTTTTGGTGACGTGTTTGAATAGCTTCCTCAATCAATATATATGTGTGCTTGAACTTTTGAAAAGCCAATCTCTTGGCACATATTTGTGAGCTTTAACTTTCAAATGATTTAGGATAGCTTGTATACACACATTGAACTTCTATTGGTAAATTTATATATGATGTGTATGACATTTAGACCATCACATAAGTTTTATTTTGGTAGATCAAATAGTGATGAGTCTACATTCAACACACGTATTGTTCTCTAACTTCTGTACAACTTGGCATGCATTGATAACAAGTTGTGTATACATCACATGTGTTTGAATAGCTGTCTCAATCTACGATTATTTGAGCTTAAACATTTGAAAATCAATTTATATGACATACATATTTATGTGCTTTAATATTTCAAAGATTGAGGAAAGCACACACACACGCAAATGAACTATCATCTTTGTATATCCTATGTTGTGTGTGTTGTAAGAGCTTTAATTTTAATATCAGCCTATATTAGAGGCATTTTTTGTTGAGCTTCAATGTTCTCTCTAATTAGTGTATTTAGATACATTTGTTTAACAGAGAAAGATTTATATTAAGGTTGGTATTTAGCCTGGGAAAAGCACCATTTGTATTGAGATTGTAAGGTTGGTGTGTACCCTGGAAAAAGCACCAGTTGTATTGAGATTGTAAGGTTGGTGTTCAGCCAAGGAAAAGCACCACTTGTGTAGAGATCAGGTTGATCTCAATTGATTTGTGATTAGTGGAAGCACCACTTCTGTAGAGATCAGGTTGATCTCAATTGATTTGTGATTAGTGGATTACAGGTGAGGAGCACAGGAGTGGATGTAGGCCAGGAGGGCTGAACCACTATAAATCTCTTGTCTTCTGGTGAATGTTCTTTTTATATTTAGTGATTGTGTTATCATTTATATTTCCACTGCATATATTCATCATATGTGTTTAATGTTGAAAAGAGATTTAAAAATTGGTGATAAATTGGGATACTTACCCTCACCCTTTTCACCTCCACCTCTAGGGTTCGGGTTTTTGGACTTTCAGGGGATATGTATGAATGTGTAGAACCAAGATCAAATAAAGGTCCTAGCATCTATACCACAAATAGAAATGATACCTTGCACGACATCACTAATTGCATTTGCCTCCTCCTGTGTCAGTGCGAAAACATGGCCAGTCTACTGGGGCACCTGCTGCTGCTGCCTAGGAACCAATGGTCTCTAGATTCTATGGGGCTGCTGTAGAAGAGGAGTAAAACGAAAGGGATCGAAACTTTTTGTGAAGTATCTATTTGAAGCCATCTTATCAAAAAAGAAAGCATATGAGTTGTTGGTGGAGTATCTAAATAAAGCCACCTTATCAAAAAATAAAACATAGGTGTATTGGTTGAGGCATAGGGCTCTTTGATTGTGGAACCTGTGGACCAAGAGAGGGTCTATACGGAGAGTGGAGTAGGTCAATTGAGGACCAAACCAGTATAAATCTTCATGTGCCATTTTCTACTGCTATTCACAGTTATAGTTTTAATTGATTAGCATACACTCATTTGTGCTTGAATAGAAGATTTAATTAGCATTTCATTGATTATCTAGCAAACATTCCACTATCATTTGTGGTGAATTATTATGTCAATTACTATATCATTCGAATATTCAACACTCTCCTTTCATTGTCTCATTTTTTTTATTTTCTTTTTATGTTTGAGCTAGTTTGGGCATATCTTTATAAATCACATTCAAATGGTAATCAATTCATTAAGCTAAGTCTAAGTGAAAGAATTTGAGCTAATTGATACATCTTTATTCTTCCCATAACACACATTATTAATCTAAATTAATAAAAGTTGAATCCATTGAGAAGATTAAAGTGTGATTTATAACAAGGGTTGATCACTCTAGACTTACCATAGCTCAGCACTAAGTTATAATGTAATTCACACACTAACCTCATAGATGATCAGATACTAAGAAATCTTAATTTAAGGTCAAATAATAGTCATTATGAAAAATTCAATAATCTAATACAAAGGATTATATTAGAAGTTTTATAAGAATAATCAAACCATTCACTGGTTCCCGCACTTGAAGATCAAAGTACACTAATTAAATATTTCTAGTGTGTTGGAATTAATGGAATATCTTGAAGTTATAATAGTTGATTGACACCCTTTGTACTAGAATTTTATCACCGTGTCAATTCATATCCTAGTACACTCACACCAACTACTAATTTGCTATATCTCATATAGTTCTAAACTAGTATATCACCATTTGTTTTGGCGTGAGTTATAAGAGTATCAATTGGACCTAATTGTTTTAAAAGATAGAAAAAATTTGAATTGGTCGTATTCACCTCCCTCCTCTAGGACCCGCATTGTACCTAGACCGCACTTTCAGTTGGTATTAGAGCCCGGTTACTCTGTTACGGCTTAACTACCGGGAGTAGATCTTGAGTTTAGAACAATGTAGAATCATAGAAAATGCATTTTTATATACTCTAGATGCAAGCCCAATCACTAGGAGAAATTGAAGAGAAAGAATTTAAAACTAAAATGAATCTCAATTAGATGAAGATAATAGCGACAAAAGTCATGAGTTTTAAAATTTTAATGCTCTTTGTAAAATTGTTTAAGAAAAGTAAAGATTCTGAAAACAAATTCATTAATGAACTAGCGTCTCCTTAAGATCAACTTGTGAAGAAAGAAGGAGTTATAAAAATCATAAAAACAAGTTGACAAAAAAATCTCTTTAAACTAATAATTAAATTTGAACAAAGCAAATGAAGAGTTAACCACATTTACGGAAATAAATGAACTTACCTAGGTTAAAATCTACCAACTCATCCTTAAACCTGGAAATCATTCAGCTTGGAGATGTAATGAGAAACTCAAGTGCATACTTACCCATATGACACCAAACTTGAGAAATTATTGGATAAAGCTCAAGGTAATCGGACTGGTCTAAGCTATCATAGGCATATTAAAATGACCCCAGCACTTCTCTATGTTTGAAAAAAGTGAGTCCCATTCCTCTGGTCCAGAATCTTCACTTTGCAGAGTCATATACAGTACAAAAGGACATCTCCAGGTAGAGTGTAAATTAAAAATAAATTATATACTAACTTTCCTCTATGAGTTTAACCAAGTTAAATAGTTGTTTAAAGAAAAGACAAAAATAAAAATGAAAGACTTTAAAAAAATTACAGTAGTAAAGTCTATTAAGATAACGTCTTCTCAAATGCATCCTCTCTTCCTCCCTTAAATTAATAAGCTAAAAGATCTAAAATCTCAACTAACAATTCAAATGAGATAAGAGAATGAAACCTTCAATGACGTTTTTGAAACGTTAAATGAAAGTATCAATGATATGTGGGCTCTAGGAGAACCCATATCGGAAGGTAAAATATGCAATAAAATCTTGAAAGCACTAACGGATGGAATTGCCCTTAAGGTCACCTCCATTGAGAAAGTGAAGGATCCGAAAATGATAAAAATGGAAGATCTAGTTGGATCCCATTTGACCTTTTGAGTTAAAACATAAAATTTATAAGAATTTTAAATTGAAAACATTTGCGTTAAAGTTATCTCAGTGTAAATCAATCTAATACTGATAGTGATGATGATAATGAAGGTGTAACAAAACTTGCTAAATTTTATATGAAATCAAAGATTAGCAACATAGATACTTGAAAAACATCAAGGTAAATCTAACTCTTCTAAGAGTAAGTTCAAGGGTATTCAATACTACAAATGCAAAGAGGATGGCCATATAGCACCGATTGTCCACATATAGGTAAATCTAAAAAGAAGAGTTTGGTTACTATTCGAGATGACTCATCTGAGTCTGAGTCAGAGGGGTCACATGAAAATAAAATGAAAAACTATTGTGATCTAATGGCCAGAACCTCCTCTAACCTCAAAGAGCCAGTACAAGAAATTGGTAAATCTAATAATGAAGGCTCAGAGGGAGAATCTGAATCAAGTAGTTCAGATAAGGAGGAAAGAGCTACAACTTGCCTTTAACTCACTCTTTAAAGAGAACAAAAGATTAGGCAAATCTTTAAGTGAGCAAAAGGGTGAAAACTCTAAGATGAGAATTGAACTTAAAAGAGTTAAAAATGAAAAAGAGTCATTAGCTAATGAACTTAAAAAGATAAAATTAGAATTGAAAATGGCTAATAAAGTTTAAGGGAATTGAGAAAGAACTCATTCAGTTAAAATCAATTAACTCAACCCTTAATAATGAAACTATTCAACTTAGAAGTTGTCAAAAGGAACTTGAGCTTAAATTTACCCTTGGGGATGAAAAATTGGAAAAATTGCTTAAGATGGGTAAAGCTCAATGGGTTAGAACAGGTTTTAGTCTTGATAGGCAAATCGTAAATGACCTTAGTACCTCTACAGTATTTGTAAGAGGTGAATCTTCTGGCACCAAAGAGTTAAAATATCATATGCTATTATATGTGGTGCCAAAGGACACTTCAAGCTTGAGTGTCAAGAAATGAATATCAAAAATCCACTCCCCTCAGCATAACTAACAAAGGAAATATCAATTATAAGGAACAAAGACTCCAAAAAGTACTAAACAAGATAAATACAATAACAAAGAGTCTTGCGTGATGAAGAAACATGTATCTAAGCTTTCTCCCTTCGATCAACAAGAAAAAGAATTGATGAAACACATTCGAAAACTAAATGTTCAATTTAAACATAAGAAGGTAGAAAATAAAAAGAAATAAGAAAGGTAAAAGGAAACCTTGATCTTCGACATCTAAAAGATACCCTCACCAACAAAAGCCAATTATTGGTAAATCTCTTTGTGGTGGTGAGCTCTCTATTCATCTCTCCAAATACTTTTTTAAAAAAAATTATATGGTTTTCAAGAGAGATGTGAATAGGAAAGGGGGATAGTGAATAAATTCCTTTAAGTACATTTCTTTGGATCACTAAGGCTTCCACATGGTTCTCTATCTTTTCATGCTTAAGATGAGCCTTGATAAACCATTGGACCTCTCTTGTCCTCTTTCAAGTTAAATATGTTTTGAGAGAGAAAATTGTTCATAAGATTGAATTGGATCATGCAATTAAATAAGTCATATCTTTTATTGTTCAATTCAAATTCATGTTCGTTCAATTGATTTCCTTTACTTTACAGTGTATATTGTATTTTTGATAAGATTTGCTTCGAACTTTTGAAACTGTTAAATATTTCAAAAATTAATTTCAATCAAGTTCTTGAGCTTCATATGACCCTCATCATAATACCTATTTATGAGCTATACAGTTATATCTTTGAGATCTTGATGAGTATTCTTGAGATTGTATTGTGCCATAAAAGGTTATTTCATTAAATACAATTTCATTTGTCCATCATTGTTTTAAATTGGTAAATTTATTTAATATGATTGATGATTTGATGAATGGTTTGAAATTCCATTTCTCCTGTGTGGTGACAGTCTACATATTTTGCAAACTCTCATAGTGCAACATTGGTAAATTTTTATATAAACGAGAGATTTGATGAACTAGCTATAGTTGATGTGGATCACATAGTGAAGTGTATTTTTCTCCATTTGCCCCTCAACATTATCGCAAATGATGTATTATATAATTATATTTTTGTTGTAGTATGGGATTTTGATGAGATATCTGAAATGGGAATGATCATCACAGTCAAATTTTACTGTATTCCTTTTCAGAAGGCATGGTTGTATCTTATATGTAAATCATTTATTAACCATACTTATTACCTTCTACAAAAGGCCTTAGGTGGAGACATATAGTTATATCCTTATCTTGAAGTCCTAATGCCTTAAGATCTATATCGTATTATTGAATTGGTATATCTCTTGAATGGTTGTTAATTAAATTGGGACCGATGCCTCATTTTCAATTCATATTTAATGTGGAGTCATTGTGCTGTTATAGTTAAAATCCGCCTATCTTACTTCTTGATATTGTCTCCCGTATCTCTCTTAAATACTTAAAAAGGCTTCTCTCTTCATATACACTCATTGGTATCATAGTTAAACCAATTTGATATGAGGCAAGGGTCAAGAGTTAGAAACTCCCCACGCGCACGCATGCGGGCGGAAAAGCCATGCGGGTGGAAGAGCGAGTGAAAACTCTTGTGTGAAGGAGGATGAGGGTTGAGCACTATGGACTGCAGTGATGGGTTGCAAACAGCAGCTTCGAAGGACACATGTGAGTAGCCACAGGTTTGCCCGATGGCCGCTAGGGGAAATCTAATTGATATTTAGATCAAATTAGTATGAGCCTTAGAGGAAAATCAAAAGTGATACCATGATGTCTCTCTATTCCCCTATGGGCTAAAATTGGTTAATTTGTGTCAATTTCATGACAGAAAGGGGCAGAAAATTATAAAGAGGCAGAGAATAATAAGGGAGAAGCATAAAAGGGGAATAACAAGTTAGGAATATGTCTATCAGTTAAATTAGGCCTCCTTGGTTTTGTCAATTTCGTGACTAGATCTTAGGTTTCTCCCTGAAATCACTTCATTAAGTTAAATCTTTCAATCCAGTTGAGAAGGCTCCTTGCGAAAAGCTCCGCGGTTCATCATGAAAATCACTTGATCCCGAGACCATTCAAGGTTTGTTCAGACCCCAATTGGCCCTAACATTGTCCTTAGAACCCTTGGAATGAATTGGAAAAACATTAGGAATAAAATGGGTTTGAAAAACTTAAAGTAGGAAAAAAAACAGTCGAATGTTCTCATGAAATGGATTAGGATCTAAAGAAAATGGTCGACCATCCAGAAAAATCGATCGACCGTTCTGGCAAATGGTTTGACCGGTTAAAGAACGGCTACAATATCAGAGAGCTGAGTTTTCTACAGTTTGTATGGGCTAGGAAAAATGGTCAACCGGTAGGTCAAAACGATCGACCGTTCCGTATACCAAAAGACAGTCAAACTGGTCAAAATAGCTGTTGAGGTGAACGTTGGGAAAACCGGTCGACCATTTGGGAAATTGATTGACCGTTTCATGTGACCGTTGGAGACTATATATAAATATAAGTGGCTTTCAAATGGGAATATAGAGACGATTCTTACACACTCGCAAAAGCATTCAAAAGCTCTCTTTCCCAGCTCATTTAGCCCATCTTCTTGAGACTCTTTAGTCATTGTTCTTTGGTAAATCTTTAGAGAAATCTCAAGATCATTCTTCAGGAGGCTCATAGATTTTCCATAGATTTGGAAAATCTATGAGCCTTGTGAGCTCATAGAGTATGAAGAGAAAATCTAAGGACCTTCTACAAGAAACACTTTATAAGCTTTTGAAGGAAGATCCTCTTCTAAGTTGGTCAATTACACTTTTGTATCTTTGAGCCTCCTAGAACCAAAATCTCCTTACCCTTGGTCTGTACTCAAGTGGAGCATCTTATTCTTCATCACCAAGGAAAGTTTCAAGGAGTCAAGCTTGGGAGTTCCAGTCTTCAAGCTTGTGGAAGAACATACCTCTAGCAGATCATCTTTGAAAGGCAAGTGTTCAACTCAAGCTATAACTCTTTGTTTTAAGGTTAGTGTTTAGCCTAGGAAAAGCACCAATTGTTTTTTATTGTGAGGTTGGTGTTTTGCCCGGGAAAAGCACCACTTGTTGATTGTGTAGAGATCAGGTTGATCTCAGTTGATTTGTGATTAGTGGATTACCGGTGAGGGATATCGGGAGTGGATGTAGGCCAGGAGGGCTGAACCACTATAAATTCCTTCATGTTGTGGATGTTTTGTTGATTACTGTAGTGTGTGCTCACTATTGTTTGCATTGCTTGATAATCACACTTAGCACACTTTGTTTGACTTGTTCAAAATAAGTTAAAAGAAATTTCAGCTAATTAAAATTTTGACCTCACCCTATTCAAAACACCGGCCCCCCCCCCCCGCGCCGCACCTTCTCTAGGGTTTGGATCCTAAACTTTCTAGTTGTATCAGAGCCTTGGTGCTCAATTTGATAGGTGTGAAAACCTTGAGTTCGAGCTCTAGAAAAGACGTAGTAGACCATTCAACCTATAGTCTGCTAAGATTTTCTCTTCATTAAATGGAAAACAGAGAGGATTTTGAAGTCGAAGAGGTTGACTAAGAAAAAGAAGACGAAGAAAAAAGATTTTGAAGTCATAGAAGTTGAGTAAGAAAAAAAAGAAGAAGTAATGAAGAAATGCTTGAGATAATTATAAAACAACAAAACATTTGTGAAAACTTGAATAAAGAAAATAAAGAGCTGATGGCAAAATTAAAATGCGTCAGGGCAAAATTAAAAATCATAGAATCTACTCCAAATGAATCAAGTGTCATTAAGGATTAAGAAACTATGATTCATAGCCTGAAAAAAGAACTTGAAGAAGTGAGATCTGAAAACAGAGCACTGACTCATAATTCGAGTGAAACTAAATCACTCTGATAACTCTAGTCATGAAATTCTGATAAAAGAACTAGAAAAAGCTAATGAAGAACAGAAAGCATTAGTGAATGAACTTCTCTTGGTAAAAGATCTCAATTAAAAAGGATTCGTGAAGAAAATTCATCCCTCAAAGTTGCTGAGAAAGAATTCACTCAGCCTTAAATAATGAGATTGCTCAACTCAAAGGGTATAAAGAGAAATTTGAACATAAGTTTACCCGTGGAGAAGAGAGATTGGAAAAACTTTTGAAAATTGGAAAATCCAATAGAGACCGAACTGGGTTAGGATATGACATAAATATAAGAAGAAATTCGAGTAGTGCCGCTATATTTGTACAGAGTGAATCCTGCTCCACCTCTATCCCACATCAAGAAACTACACCAGTCATATGCTACTGTAGTGGTGATAAAGGACACATTAGGTTTAAATGCAAAATGAGAAGAAAAAAAAAATTTTTTTTAATGAAAGACTACAAAAATTAAAGAGAAGCCAACTCTAAATCAGCAAGAATATGTGGTTTAATCAAAGCTGGTAAAGAATACCACCAGACTATCATATCATCCACAAACTTGGCATGATGAGAAGAAAATTGAACTCAAAGCCCACAATGTTAAATATGAATCTAGCCAAGCACACACCACAGCGAGGAAAAACAACAAGCAATCATACACAAAGAAAACACGAGGATTTACGTGGTTCGGCAAGATTGTCTACATCCACAGGCACAAAGATTTCACTGCCTAGAAATCTCTCTCTCACCCCCTTACAGTGCTCTCAGTGTTCCTTTTCCTTTGGAGTTTCCCCTTAGCTCTCCCTTTGATTTCCCTCTGGTTTTCCTAGAACAAGAAACATAATGAGAATATATATATATAGTGCTAACCCTAAGCCCTCCACTCAGGCCCAATGAGGACCTTTTGAGCCAAACCCAACAATCTCCACCTTGGCGAAAAATGTTCGACCCTTTGAAGACTTGTTGAAGTATTTGGAACACAATCCCACCATGACTACACACCAAGGGAGATGAGGTGCACCTTCTATCCTCTTTAACAAGAGGATAGATTGAGCAAGTCCAAGCAATGCTTGAATTTCTCTGTGGTCATTGGCTTGGTAAGCATGTCAGCTGGATTATCATCTGTGTGAATCTTCTGAATGGAGATCTCACCTGTAGCAATCCAATCTCGAATTTTGTGATAGATAATAGCTATGTGTTTTGTCCTTATATGATATACCTGATTCTTTGATAGGCATATTGCACTCTGACTATCACAGTGTAACAAGATTGATTTCTGTTTGATACCCATGTCATTTACCAAACCTCTCATCCATATTGCTTCTTTAGAAGCCTCTGAAGCTGCCATGTACTCTGCCTCTGTAGTGGATAATGCAGTTGTAGACTAAAGCACCGATCTCCAACTTATCAGTCCACTAGCAAGTGTATAGACATATCCTATAGTGGATCTTCTCTCGTCCAGGTCTCCTGTAAAATCAGAATCTACATATCCAACTACAACCTCTGACCCCTGTTTTCTTTCAAACAGAATACCCAAGTCTTTGGTGCCCTTCAAGTATCTCAGAATCCACTTTACGGCATTCCAATGCTCTTTTCCTGGATTCGCCATATACTTTCTCACTACACCCACTGCTTAAGCTATATCTGGTCTTGTGCAAACCATGGCATACATTAAACATCCTATCGCATTTGCATACGGTACCCTGGACATTTCTTCAATTTCCTCATCATCACTTGGACATTGTTTGGCACTTAAACTAAAGTGACTTACAAGTGGAGTAGACACAGGCTTAACATTTAGCATGTTAAATTTTTTAAGTACTTTTGAGATGTACTTTTTCTGTGATAACCACATCTTTCCAGCCTTCTGTCTTTCCTAATTTCCATGCCTAACATTTTTGTGGCTGCCCCAAGGTCCTTCATGTCAAATTATTTTCTCAAATGAGATTTGAGTTCATCAACTTTTGACATGTCGTTACATGCAATGAGCATATCATCCACATAAAGTAGCAAAATAATAATAGAATTATCATCTAAAATTCTGTAATAAACACAATAGTTATGCTCACATCAATGGTAGCCCATCTGCAACATGTAGGAGTCGAAACGCTTGTACCATTGCCTTGGAGATTGTTTCAGCCCGTACAATGATCTCTTCAACTTACACACATGGTATTCTTTTCCGACTTCCTTGAATCCTTCAGGTTGCTCCATGTAAATTGTTTCCTCCAAGTCATCATGAAGGAATGCTGTTTTTACATCCAATTGTTCGAGCTCTAAGTCGAACTGTGCTACCAATGCCAACAACACCCTGATAGAAGTGTGTTTCACAACTGGGGAAAAGATTTCATCATAATCAACCCCTTCCTTTTGTGAGTACCCATTTGCTACTAAACGTGCCTTGAACCTTGGTTCTGTATTTTCTTGTGAAGCTTCTTTCCTCCTAAATACCCATTTGCAGCCAACTGTTGTTCTGTCTCTGGGTTTAGGAATTAACTCCCAGACCGAGTTCTTCTGGAGAGATTCCATCTCATCCATCATAGCACCCATCCAACCTTATCTTTCACTGCTTTCCATAGCTTCTTGAAATGAGGTTGGATCACCATTGCTAGTAATAAGAGCAAAGTGTACTTCATCCTCATCCCATCCATACTGTTGAGGTGGCTTGATGATTCTCTTTGCCCTTATTTGTGCTAGACTTGAGGGTTCCTCCTGAACCTCACGTTGTTCCTCACCTCCAGATGTACCAACCTCTGATGAACTTTGACCTTGTTCCTTGGTTGTGTTATCTGCAAAAGGAATTACTTCGGTGACCACTTTTTCAGCACTGTGCCCTTTGACTTCACTATCATGTTCTCTATTCAGCATAGAAGCTTCATCAAACACAACATCTCTGCTGCAGATCTTTTTCCTGTTTTCTGGATCCCATAGTTTATACCCCTTTACACCTTTCTCAAAGCCGAGGAATATGCATTTGAGTGACTTGGAGTCTCAAAGCCGAGGAATATGCATTTGAGTGACTTGGAGTCTAACTTGAACCTCTCATCACTAGGAATGTGTACATAAGCTGGACAACCAAATACCTTCAGTGAAGAATAGTCCACCTCTTTACCTGTCCACACTTCTTCTGCAACTTTACAGTCAAGGGGTTTTGATGGTGACCGCTTAACCACATAGCATGCGTGGTTAACTGCTTCTGCCCAAAGACTTTCAGGCAGCCCTACATGAAGTCTCATACTCCTTGCTCTTGCTAGAAGTGTTCTATTTATCCTTTCTGCAACTTCGTTTTACTGAGGATTCTTTGGAACAGTGAAGTGCCTTATGATGCCTTCATCTTTGCAAAACTGTAGAAACTTGCCATTTCTGTATTCACCCCCATTATCTGATCTCAGATATTTGATTTTTCTACCTGTTTGATTTTCTACTTCTGCCTTCCACTCTTTGAACTTACTGAAGACTTCAGATTTTTCTTTAATAAAGTAGATCCAAACCTTTCTTGAAAAATTATCAATGAATGTCACAAAGTAGTATGCTCCACCTTTTGACATAACCGGGGCTGGTCCCCACACATCGAAGTGAATATAATCCAGAATACCACTGCTTCTACAACTGTTGCCTGCAGTTTGGAATGACACCTTTTTCTACTTGCCGAAAACACAGTAATTACAAAAGTTCAGCTTGCATTTTTTCACACCTTTCAACAACTATCTTTTATGTAGTTCTAACATGCCTCTCTCACTCATATGCCCTAGACGCATATGCCATAGCTGAGACTCATCATCATTGGTTTTATCATCTGTGGAGACTGCCACTCCACCTACAACTGTGTTTCCCATAAGTCTGTACAGATTGTTTTCAACTCTGGTACCTTTCATTAATACCAGAACACCTTTTGTAACTTTCAGCAAACCATCTTTTGCTGTGAATGTGCACCCTTTTGATTCAAGCAAGCCTAACAAGATTAGGTTTTTCTTGAGTGCTGGCACATGTCTGACATCACCCAGGGTTCTCACAACTCCATCTGCTATTTTAATGTTAATGGTGCCAATTACAATGGTCTTACAGGGTGCATCATTGCCCATTAGAACACTACCACCATTACACTCCTCATAGGTCTCAAACCAGTCACGATTAGGGCACATGTGATAAGAGCAACCGGAATCTAAAATCCAAGCATCAGATAAATGGTTAACTTGCAAGACCGATAGGAATTCCACTTCAGTTTCTTAAGCAACGCCGGCGAAGTCACTGTTTGCAGCTTTATTTCCAGCTTTGTTCTTCCCATCTTTAGACGCCTTGTATTCCTTGCAATCTTTCTTCCAGTGTCCTTTCTTTTTACAAAAGAAGCACTCTGAATTTCTCTTACTTCGTGATTTTGATCTGGAGTTGTTCTTTTTTGCTTTGCCCCTATCATTGGATCTGCCACGTTCACTAGAACTTCCTTTTACTAGAAGTCCCTTTGCACGTGAACTAATTTTTGTGGCCTTTTTTCCTTGCATCACTAGAGATGATGTCTTGCCTAACATCCTCGAATTTGAGTGTGTCATTTCCATACAGCAACGTAGTCACAAAATGATCATATGAATCAGGAAGAGAATTCAGCAACAACAAGGACTTGTCTTCGTCATTGAATTTCACATCGAGCCTCAACAAGTCATTAATCATTCTGTTGAAAATATTCATATGCTCCAGCACATCACAACCTTCTTCCATTTTCAACCCATACGACTGTTTCTTGAGATGCAGCTTGTTCGTGAGATTCTTACCCATGTAAAGGCTCTCCAACGTGTCCCATAGACCCTTTGCAGTTCCTCTTCCATGACATTGTGCATGACTTCGTCAGAGAGGTAAAATTGAATAGAGCTGACGGTCTTTTCATCTATGTCTGCCTAATCTTCATCTTTTATCTTTTCAGGCTTCTTTTGTTTGCCTAATAATACCACCTTAATACCTTGTTGAGTCAAGATATTTTTCATCTTCCGTTGCCATAAACCGAAGTTTATTCTTCCATCAAAATTTTCAATTTCAAATTTGATGCCTCCTGCAATAGAAGTCCCCATTATGGCCATGATAAATTTGAAGATAACTCAAAAAATAACTCACCCAAAAATTTGCTTGTCAAACTGTCAATCTACTCTGTTCACATCGTAGACCTCGTTGCCAGGAGTCCACTGGAAAAAACGAAGCTCAATTCCGAGTACGGATGGCTTCGAAAATTGAGTTTGAATTTTGACCGTTGAATCTTGTCAAACTGGTCAACTGCTGACATAGGATGATGTCAGCGTTGCTGACGGGCTGGGCTTCTGCAGATGGGTTCGGGTTAGACTGACCTGAACTGAACTGTTTGTGCTGGCGGACTGGGCTGCCGAACCGGGTCAAGTTCACCTGACCCGAGCCTGACATGGATCCGATGGTGACTGGGCTGGGTCTGTTTGGGTAAGGTCCACTTGACCTGACCTGTGACCTGCTATTCTGTACTAGGCAACTGCAACTGGGTCAGTTCGACCCGACCTGGACCCTGGACAGACCCGAGATCTCACTGGGCTTGTACTCCACGACGGGTCAGGTCAAACAGACCCGACCCGAACCCTTAAGCCGACTTGAAACTGACCTGGTTTCGATCGTCTTCCTCACACTGTCTCTGTTCTACAACAGAGAAAACGGATTCGACGTTGGCAACGACAAATGGTTCAGGGCCCGGAGGCAGCGGCGGTTAGCGGCGACGGCGTCTAGCGGCCGGCTTGGGGGGACCGGTGGGGACGATGACGGCGACCACTATGGTGCTCAGGCGATGGCTGTGCACGGGAGCCGGTTCTTGCTCGCGACGGTTCTGACTGGAGATATACTTAGCGGCGAACGTCATCCTCGGGAGACGGGTGCGGCCGACTGGCAGAGGACACAGGGGCTGCAGCAGTTCTTCTCCGGCGATGGTACCTTGCACGTGGTCGGCAATCGTGGAAAACTGACAACTGGCGAAGGAACTCCAGCTGGCGACTGCGCACGGCGAAAACAACTCAGATCGGCAGTGCCCTCTTCCGATTTCTACAGATCTAGCTCTGATACCACTGGTTAGATCTGGATCTAGCCAAGCACACACCACAGCGAGGAAAAACAATAAGCAATCATACACACAGAAGATACGAGGATTTACGTGGTTCGGCAAGATTGCATACATCTACGGGCACAAAAATTTCACTACTTAGAAATCTCTCTCTCACCCCCTTACAGTGTTCTCAGTGTTCCCTTTCCCCTGAAGTTGCCCCTTGGCTCTCCCTTTAATTTCCCTCTGTTTTTCCTAGAACAAGAAACAGAATGAGAATATATATATATATAGTGCTAACCCTAATCAACTGGGCCCTCCACTCAGACCTAATAAGGACCTTTTGAGCTAAACCCAACACACAAGCCTCACAAATAAAAGAACATCTAACCCTAAGTTCGAGAACATGCGAAACAATGTTTACCAAAAAGGATTCCCTCGCAATAAGATACATAAAACTCAGACACCATCACACTTAGAGAGCCAAGTAAGAAATCCCCTAAGACAAGTAAAAGAATTGAAAACTCTAAGAAACAATGGAGGAGAACTCAAAAGATCAAGAAGAAAAGTCTATGGTTCATCACTTCCTAAAAGACATTTCCAACAATCAAAAATGGAAGATTCATATTATTATGGATTCTGTAAACAAGCTATGCCCAAAGCCTTTGCACCTCAAAGACCGTTGGAACCCCAATGCAATGGACCCAGGCAAATTCCCTTTCAAGGACCAAAATAGAACTCTAAAGGTAAAACACAATCTTGGCCCTTGAAGGAAGTAACAAATCAGTTTTGGGGTGTTTAGAATTCTATTGTTGATATCTTTAAATGAGTAAACTTATTATGGTATAGTCTATTTGACTTTAGCAAAATTTTCCCTTTAGAATTGTTTATGATGATTGGATAAATGTATTTTTAAAAATTTTGTCAAATAAGCAAAATTTTTTTTTAAAGGCATGCATTTGCATAATTCATACTTCAATGGGCCAAGGCAAATGGAGAGATTCTATTTAAAAAATTAATAAAAAAAGGAGGAGGGGGGGTTAGTTGAAAACTTGTCCAATGGTCGACCACATGAATAAGTAAATCGACTGTTTTTGTCTAAGGTCAATAGCATGAATATGTGAATCGACCATTGAAACGGTCGATGTTCAGTTACACACGGTCGACCGTTATGAAATATATTTAAACCCTTCCAGCCGCGCTTCTTTCCGCATGGAGCTTCGTCTTCACTATGTTTTTTCTCCTATAGACACACACACACACACACACACACTCTCTCTCTCTCTCTCTCTCTCTCTCTCTCTCTCTCTCCCTCTTGGGGATTATCTTCTCCTCTAGTGTTCTAGCTGCTCCTTCTCCATTGTTACTCTCCCTCTTCCGATCAATCATTTGTAAACCTCCTTTTCCCTTCTCTTCTTTCCACTTCCAAAATCCATAGAGTGCGGTTCTTTCCAATAGGAAATTAGCTTACACACCTATTAGGCTTGTGTTAGATACTAATTCAAACGTTAGAACATTCTTATAGACCTCTTTGCCTATTTCCGATCGACTGATCCGTCACAGTCTGAACGATCCACCGTTAGCAGGAAACTAATCGCCCGTTAGACCTAGAGTCAAAAATTTTGTTCATTTAAAAAAAACATATATAGATATATGGCAAAGAAACTTGTTAAAAGGGCAAGACTCGAGTCATCTACTATAATACCACAGCCACAAACTTCAGAGGACATTCCGAGGGAATTACAAGCAGATCCTTTACTTCGTACACCTTGGATTCTTGGCTCTAGGGAATTAGTAAGCATGACAAAAAAAATGATAAATTTGAGAAAAAAGCAATCACAAACGAGCAGAGAACAATAAAGAAGGATGTTGAGAAGTATGTGCCCCACAAATATCTTCATCAAATTGGTTGGGAAAAGATTATGTATTGGGGTAGAAGAATATATCCATCCATGGTTCAAAAGATGTATCAAGCAGCCTTCGAACCACGATATATGGAGAGAGTAGCTCGTTCAAAATCAAACTTTCTTATCAAACTATTCATGTGACCCCACAAATGGTTTCGGAAATTATAAGAGTTCCATTAAATGAAATTGGACTAAAATCCATTGGAGATCCCGAATCCTTAGACGAAAGGATGGAAGCCACAGAATTCATCTATGCAATTAATAAACTTAAAATGCTTATTAACCCTAACTGCACTGTTCACCCTCTTCTCCACGTGCACAGCAGCCACTAGCCCCGTTCTCTCTCGAAATTCCCCACCTCTTTTCCCTCAATCACACCATCAAATCTCTGATCTAACCCGTTAGAACTCATCACAAGAGACCTCTCTTCTTCCCCATCACCGTCTTCATCGTCTTCTCCATCTTGCGTGGGCCATGAGAGAGGAAAACCAGGCGCCTAGGACGTGTGGGCAACTCAAGACCCTTTGGAACTCCGTAGATCGCAAGTAGAACATCATCTTTGAGGCAAGTAACATCTGTAAATCAAGTGTACATGATTTGTTTCAATTGATTCATGCTTATTCTCTCGTAGATTTTTTGTTTCAGATTTGGGGAATTTTGATTTAGTTAATTAATCTGTAGATTTGGATGTTTAATGGGGAAAAACGAAGGTTCATTACTGTTCTAAACTCCTTTTGCTACCCAATCAATGGCTTAGATGGCGGAAGGATTGAAAGGAAGAAGGAAGAATCGGACTGCAATGCCCTGCAACTCACCTTGGGTTGCAGGGCACTTCATAGGCCCTGTGAAGGTACGCAGCCACATGTGCATGGGAGAGCACGCGGGAGCGTCCTCGGCCCGTGAGCGAGCGGCACACCCCCCCCCCCCCCCCCCCCCCCGGGGCTATTTTGCAATTTTGAAACTTTAGGCTTCGCGGGACCACTGGAGCCCCTTTAAACCCTCAGGACCTGATTCTAATGGACTGATAAATTCTTCGGAAAACACCCATGACCAACGAGTTGCCCCGAATCCCAAGATTAATTTATTGATACTATAGCCTATGTGTGAAGAATTGGGACCGGTGATGTTGTAACTTCAAAACGTCAAAGAGATTAATAAATCATCATCATCATCCTGAATCTCCACCCATGGGAAATAGAAAACTGAAAGTGGATAACCCAAACCTAGGTTGAACAAAACTCGATGTTGACTCCGTGTACATTAATTTACTCTTGCACATTACTCTCGCATGGATAATCTCATGTTTCTTGTATCGTTTGTCTTATGTTCTTGTTTGGATAATACCAATGCCCGTGTTGGAGTAAAACTAGTATGCTGGACTTAGATTAACTTGCTTGGATTATATTACTACAACTGGAACAATGAAGCTACACCACCATGAAACTTGTACTTGTGATATTATTTGTCCTGCTTGCCTGACTTGATGTGTAGCCTGACCTATATATGCTGCCTTACTTGGCTGGATTTGTCACTACTTGCATACGTGTATCGTGACGTTATCATTTAATTGATTCTTGTATGTCTTGGCTTACCAGTTGGCTTCGATTCATCTATGGCTTGTATACAGTTGTCTATGGGTTTAGTTTATTTTGCCTGCTACAGTAGTGCCCTGACACCTATGAGCCCTCTGTTCCTGTTATTTAGCTTCGTATGGACGATGCCAACACGAGCTCCTGTTTGTGCCACATCTTGTTTTATGTGGCCCTGTTACTCAGCACCCCTGTTTACACTTATCCTACTCTCATCACGATACTTGGAACACACATCATATGGGAGAATGAGCATACCTGGTTTAGCCGCTTTTGTTAGAATTATGTTAAGATTTTGTTCGTGATTGCTACTAATGATATTGCACGACTTGCCTAGCTGTAATTTATTGACATCTTGAGAATCTTGTCTTGTCATTATCCTATTTGATGCCTGTGGTTGCTTTATACTTGTGACTTGCTCTTACTTGTTACCTTTGACATTGAAGGAAACCCAGCCATTGCCTTTTCCCCGGAGATTGAGACGCCGGAAGGTCCGAACCAATGCCTAGATGAGGGAGCTCCGGGAGCACATGCGTAAGTGGCTAGTTATGGAAGAGAGGCATTAAAGACATATTTTAGATTTATTATTAATTTTTTAGAAATTTAATTTTGCTTCCACATTGCGCTTCATTTATGATTTGGGACTATTCATGTTATGCTGACATTCATTTTATGGTTTGATACATTATGATTGAGAATTAATCATAGGATTTATTGATTATTAAATTTATTGTAGTTGGGCACACCACATGTATAAGGTGCTATGTAACCTCACATGTGACATTTTGTGGGTACGGTGTGGGGCCATGGCCGGTTGGTTTATGGTCCCACACCAGTCGCACCACCTGGGTCTGGGGTGTACTTTGGAGGACTGGGCCCCAAGGCGTGACAAGATCACAACAGAACAAGAGCTAATTGAGGAATTTGATATGAAACTTTGGTGTGAAAAAGGACAAATGGTGAAGGACAAAGTGACAATAGGTGTGGAGTACCAATGGAAGCTGTCCGTTTGTACTCATTTTGAGGAATTTGGGCATGAAACTGGGTCGTGTAGTTATAACAAGGACGAAGGAAAAACAAGGGAGGGCGAAAAGGAAGCCACCAAAATGGAGCAGAAGCAAGAGGAAAATGGGAAAAAAAATGGGAAAAGTGTTCCAGTGACTGAACAGGATGTGGAAGAAGAGAAGGATAAGGGGAAGACAAAATCTAAAATTGGTCCAGAAGATAGGGAGAGTGTTCTAGAGGTTGACATTACATTCAAAAAATTTGATGCAAGACCAAGTAAAAGCCATAATGAATAAAAAGAGAGCGGTACAGTGCAGGTTGATGAGGGAGTGAATGTTAAGCCTCCCTCGCAGGTAAACACTGAACCCATGTAGGTCTTAGACACTCCTATGAACTCAAATCTGAAAAAAATGCTAATATTGGGACCCCAGAGATAACTATCCCTGACATAAACCCCCTTAAAGACAGAGCAAGGGACAGTTTGCAACTGATAAATCAAAAAGGCAAGAAAAAGTAGAGGAAAGTGTAGACAGGGCAAATAGCCCTGTAGTGTAAATATCATAGCTAAGTGGTATGTTTTGTCCACACAGGTGAAATGTTTCTTGTGATGTTGGCAGTAGGGCATTAGGACTAAATAAAACTGGAAATCAAATGGTGAAGGTAGTAGCCTGGAATATAAGGGGGCAAAATAAAACCCTAAACCCTTCGAAATTAGGAAGCTAATTTTGGAGAATAATATTGATATAATAGGGTTACTAGAAACAAAAGTAGGGGATGTACATTAGAGATATTTTGGGAACTATAATAGCTTTTTAAGGGGCAGGATTTGGGTTGGATAGAATCCTATAAAGGTAGATATTAAAATTGTTGTTGAGACTGATCATGCAGTACATTGTGAAGTGTAGTTATTAGATGAAGCTTAGTGTTTTTTTGTAACTTTTGCATATGGCTCAAATGATGAAATAGAAAGAAGAACTTTATGTATTTAAGTTGAACTTTCATGCTAAAGTATGGAAAGACTATCCATGGTTACTCCTAGGGGATTTCAATGCAATAAATACCAAATCTGAAAATTTTGGGGGGCTAAGAGGTTGGGATAGCTCTATTGAGGAATTCAATGAATTTCTTCAAGAAGCTGAATTAGAGGATTTAAGATTTGAAGGTATATTCCTTACATGGACAAACAATAGGAATGGGTAATGATATATTGGCCAATGTTACCCAGGTGGTGGGGCACGCGGTGGGGCTTAGGTTTTTTGAGATACTAATGGTCAATAATTGCAGCCTAGTTGGTCGTTTATGCAAGATGGACTTTGTTACAGAACTTAATCAAATGAGAAAGACAAAGTATATGATCATGTAATACACAAGTACATGCAATTGTCAAAGATATCAATAACAACTTAGAAAGTGTATTGAAGAGATTTCACCATAGTGATTGAGAATAAGTGTAGGAGAAGATTGAGAAGCAGGAGAAGCTTGCACACATAATTTATAGCAGTTCAGCTCAACACCAGCCTGCTTCCACTATTCAACCTTCTTCAACCACGGGTGAAGGCAAAAACCTCAGTACAATCCGGCTTTGTTTCACTAGGGAGAAGCTATGATCCTTCACACAAGTGTTCCACAAAACTGTTCCAGCTCCAATTCTAAGGGAGACGTTATTATCCCTTTGCACAAATCGGAATTCTCAAACAAATGAGAGAGAGACAGAAGAGTAATTTGGCCTCAAGGCAAGTATTACAGCTGAATAACACTTTGATATATCACAAGAGAGCGGCTTTCTTTTTGCCTCACGTCTTTCTTTTCTTTCTTCTTTTTCTCATGTATATCGCTTATAAATTTCTTCCAAAAGTCTCTTATTTGAATCAAAACCATCAAGTATTTTATAGGCTGTGAGAGGCACTTCAAAACAGTAAGAAGATAGAGCATTAAATGCATTGGAATACACTGTTTTTGTCAGTGTAACTGACAGTTAGCTGTTAAGCTGGCTGGCGCAACTTCTCAGATTTTGGTACCCCAAAATGCTCTTTTCGAAGTCTAGAAAAGATTGTATTTAAAACAGAGCAGTATTGGAAGTCCAAAACTATATTTTCGGAGTTCTAAATCCTAAGGCAATAGTGTTTTCAGTTTAGCACTGTAAGATTTGGAAGTCCAATACTGCTAATTGGCATTCCACTAAAGATCTCGATCCATTGTATCTCGAAAGCCAAATTTGATCACACTAATTGCTTTGAAATCAATCCTTTCCTCAAAAAACTTATTTTAGAAAATAGTTTTAGCCTGAAAATAATTTTTGAAAAAAATAATTTTGATAAAAACAGAGCTGCATTCCTCTCAGGAATATCTAAATTACAACAAACAAAATACCTATGAATCAAATGTCCATGGAGATTGTTTTAAGGCTTCTTTCCAGCATCTTCCTATCTCTAAAATCTCTCCAAAGAAAATACTTGCTCTTGAAATATCTTCTTGCTTGCATCCATAAGGTTTCTTGCTGGAAATGCATTAGAGTCTTCTTCTTGAACTTTGAACCTTCTTCTTGAGTTGTAAATCTAGTCATTTTCTTTCCACAAAAATCACTAGAAATAATCAAGAAGAATTTTATGCAGAAGAAAATAATCAAGAAGAATTTTTTCTGATTCTTCATTCGGTTTTTTGGAGAGTATATTCTGGATAAGAGGTAATGGTAGAATATCTGGACAAGGGCCAAATGATTTCCACCAATCTTGATAAAACCAAATTGGGATTTTTGAATGAATTTAGAGCAACAGCTGGTAAACCAAGAATGAGAATAATCTGAACTTTGAATGAAGAGGATATAACACCAAGCATCACAATAATATTGATAGATGAATGGATAAGAAGTTCCTGATGGGCTTGTCACAAAACAAGGGGCTAAGAGTGAAGTACCCCAACCAGAGGGAGAGATAATAGACTGGCTTTTTAATATAGAAAATTTATAAGAAGAATTGGATTCATCAATGGAATGGTCAATGGAAACACTTTTGGTGGTTATTAGAATGGCTTCATAATATTTATGCAAAATTTGAGGCTGTTGGGAGAAAAAATGAAATTGAGGAGGAAACAATCTAGATAATAAATAAGCCATCATCAATGGATAAGGATTTCCATTCTTCTTCAAGGAAGAAGATAGGATATAAAGATTTGGGGTAATAAGAAGCTTTTTGACTTGATGTAGCTGGAGAAGGAGGAGAGGATGGAAGAGATAAAGCTGAATACCTGTTTGATTGTAGAGTAGAATGGATATTTTGGTTTTATCTTTAGGCATTAGGCTTTGCTTCCATAGGAATGGGTTTCAATTTAGAATGGCCTTGAAGAAATTCTCTAGAGAGAAAATCGGGAAGAGAATTAGAAGTGCTCTTAATATACTCGATATCAAAATAAAAAATACTACATAATGCTTGCCATCGTTCAAAAATCTTTTTTAATGCAATGTTTTCAACATCTTTTTGCAAAATTTCTTTGGCAGATTTACAATCTATTCGTAATAAAATTTTTTATTTAAAATGTCACTTTGAAATTTCATGATGCATGTTACGATTGCAGGAATTTCTTTTTTGATAGTAGAATAATTTTATTTCAGTAGGATTCCAAAATCCAGATGTGAATTTAATTATTTCTTCTTTGTATGCAAGATCATTATATTGAAGAAGCACACCTCCATAACCTACATCAGAAGCATCAGTCTGAATTATTTTCTTAGAAGTTGGATGAACAATATAAAAGCAAGGAAGACATTGGCTTTTTTGTTTGATACGAATGATAGCATTAGTATGGGCAGAAGTCCAAGTGAATGAATTTTTTTGGAGAAGAAGAGATTGAAGCAATGCTTTATCGGCTGCAAGATCTTTATAAAAAGGGGCAATGTAATTAAGACAACCAAGGAATTTTTGAAGTTGTTTTTATAAAGAATTTCATCGGGAAATTTAGAACTGAATTGGAGGACTCTTATATACCTTATGACAGCTATACTTATGGAGAGCTAATTAGCGAATGTATAGCTAAAGGATTAGGTAATTTTTGTGATTAGTTTGCTTATCAAGTTTATATTCTTCAATTTAGGGAGACAGCCAAGAAGGTTGTTAAATCTAAGAAACCTTATAAACGAAGAAAAAAATATGAACCTCAATAGAAAAAGGCAAACAACCCTCAAAAAAAGGGTAAAAAAGCATTAAAAACAATTGTTTGTTGCAAATGTGGTAAAGTAGGCCACTATGCAAGCAATTGTTGGACTACAAAGAAGATTAATGAATTAGAAATTGATGAAAGCTTAAAACAGCAGCATTGAAGATTCGAGAGTGGATCTCTATTGTAAGTATTTCAGTTTGTAAGTTTCTGTTATGTGAAGAGTATTGTTTATTATTAATTGTTATGGTGTATAATATTGTTTGTCTAAGTTATTGTGGTTTCTGTCTTTGTGTTCTCCTGGGTCTGGTTTTGGTATCATACTATGAAATGCTTTTTAAGATGACTTAGTTCCTTGGTTTTAGGTCTTGTTATAAATCTAAATATTATTCTTTTAGAATTTATTGGAGTTTAGATTCCTTAGGAATGAATTCTTTCAATTGGCTGGATAAGCCTAAGAATGGAGTTCCCAAAATAAGGTATTGGATTAATTCCGTAACCATAATGAAAGTATTTCGAATGCAAATACCATCATTACAGATATAAGCATTAGACGATTTAAATTTGATTGTCATCCTAAGATCCAGGATCAGATAAAAAAAATATTGAAGCTCAAATTCAGCAGAAAATTTGTAGGAACTTCCTAATGCTTTTTGGCAAAGTAAAAAACATGTAGTCAGTCTAACTTATGAAAAAGGTTCTAATGAGAAAAATATTCATTCAAAAGCTAGACAGTCACAAATGAATAAAGAATATTTAGAATTATGTAAGACTGAGATTAAGTCTCTTAGAAAAAGCCCTTAATTAGGCCAAGTCAGTCTCCATGGAGTTGTACGGCCTTTTGTGTAAAAAAAAATGCTGAAAATGAGAGAGGCGTTCCAAGATTAGTAATTAAATAAACTATTTAACCACGCTTTACAGTGGATTAGATATCGTTTAATAAAGGATTTTTTAGCTAGGTTTAATGAAGCAGTTATGTTCTTAAATGCTTAATTATTGATTTTATGGTGAGTCTTATTGCTAATTAGTTATTATGGGGCAAGATATAGGATAAATATTTGAGTGAGGGGACCCATTGTATAGTAGTATGGATTAGTCTTCAAAAGAAGGAAAGAGAACTTTTATGGCACGACACCTACTTTCCTTAGGAGGTGAACTTTGGATGGAAAGGGAGTCTTACTTATAACCCTTATCAAGAAATGGGGATCTACTATTTATATAAATATATATATCTATAATTATATATGAGTCTCTTATCTATTTCACGTTACTTCTTTCTAAACCATAGGGAAGAATCAGAGAGAGAGGAGCATAAGAGAAGAAGGAGAAGGAGAAGAATGTCCTCTCGGCCACATATTGTGAACGTCTACAAAGGGTGAGTGGATTTCCTACGACTTTACAATCTGTTTAAGGGGTTATGATGATTGATTGAAAGCCAAGTTAATAATAGATCTGATTAGAGCACCAGAAGTTGTATTACTTACCCACTAGATGTCAATGTTTGTAGACTGAATAATGAAGTTTATGTGTCTGGAATGGATGACTAACTGTGATCGACTTTGCCAATTGATTTTAACCACCTCCAAGAGGTCTATTAGGATGATAGATCGATTCTTCTCTGATAAGAGAGGAGTAATCAACAACTAACGACCCTATATGATGGGAGTTGGGAACCCAATCCATATCCTGACTGGTTTATGTTGTTTGTAATCTTCAAATCAATGACAATGATTGATAATGAAGCCTTTCCAACACAGATTATTCCATGTAAAATAGAAATCCGGGGTTGAATCCCAGATTTTTCCGGAATAGGTCGACTGGGACTTGTTTTGCCATCAAGAGTTGTGGGCCTAGGTGGGCCATCTGATGGATGATCCATTCCATGGATCCGAACCTAGATCCATTGGCAACCACAGCTACGTTGGACTTTAGAGGATGGGGCCATGGATGTCCCTCCATCTGATGTCTTGTGCAAGCAGGGGCTTGAGGCAAACGATGATAGAAAAAGGGTTCTGTTGTTGACGATGAGTATACCTTAGGGATTTCAATCGTGTGAGATATATATTAAGCTGGGAAATTATAAAAAGGCCCTTGTGTTATTATTGGAATTACATGAGAACCCTTCCACAATTTATTAATTAATGTGTAAGGGGTAAAGTTTACTTTTAAGGGTACTTAACGATACATAAGACCGCATTCTTGGATAAATTAGGCTATGTCCCATGAAATTTATAGAATGTAATAAAAACGGATGGCAGTTATATATATATATCTATATTGATAAAGGGTAACAATTGTATGGTCTCAATATATGAGGCACGGCTATGTAGTAAATATTAAACAGGAAAATATTCTAATTTAGAAATTATGTTTTGCCTGATTTTAGTGGGAATGACCATGCTCTGAACTACTAGCACAGTATGAATTGGTTGTGGTTGTGAGATTGATGAACCACTGGATTCGATTTGAAATTGTTTATACTATCTGGTAATTTGAATGATAGGACATTGAGGTCCTGAAGTAGTGGGTCCATGGGATGCCGGATAAGGAGATGTATGAGTAGCATCTCAAAAGGAAGATATATCAAGATGTACAACGATGTGTATAGTGTGCAAGGATGTAGTTCAGAAATGTGTTATGGAGTGAGATTCACTCGTTGATTGAATTATTCATTGTTTACTAATATTCTATTTTCTCATGGTATTGTTATGTTAATAATGCTTGTATGTAGGGTAAGAATTCATTCACTAGTTCATACTGATGTTGGGTTGCCCCTTTCAGGTAACAGAGTTGCGGGTGGATCAAAGTCTTGCGAAGAGTAGCCCGTAGTGTTTGGCATGCGAGGCTGAGGAGAGCGACACATTCATATTCCGTAGTTTAGGGAGATTTTAGTCTTGGACATTTAATTATTGTTTGATGGAATTTTATTTTGGGATTTTAAATATTGAAAACTCTATTGGTTGATTTATATAAAAGGATTTATCTTAATAAATGATGCTTATGCCTTATGTGCTTATTTGATTTATGTGTATGAATTGTATACTAATATATTAGAACTCAGATTCCAACAGGGCTCCGGAATTTGGGTCGTGACAAAGTGATATCAGAGCATAAGGTTTTGAGCAAGTAAAAGAATTAGCAACTGTATGGCACGTGATGAGGCCGTGGGTGTGGATACATAGAAAAGAATTTGATCTATCATTTTTAAAAGATAGCTTATTCACTTTTTATTTTGCAGAGGAACTAGGACGATGAATAACACTATGGAAAACCCCAATCAGGGTGAAAGAATTGCTGAAATGTCGGAATATGCTCGGCAAATGTTCAAAAACTTTATGAAGGCTTATAGTCAGGTTCTGGAACAGATCATTGCTATTAACAATCGTCATGGAAAAAATGGTGAGGAACTCAATATTGCCAGAAGTGGTTCAGGGGGTGGTAATAATAACAGGGTCAAAGATCGCGAGAAAGACAACCTCTATAAAAGATTTAATGAATTCCGACCTCGTAGTTTTGATGAGACTACAAACCCTTGGGATGCAAATAATTGGGTGGAGCATATGGAGGGAATTTTCAAAGTTATGGGATGCACGGAGTGACAGAAGGCAGTACTGGGGGCATTCAAACTTGAAGGTAATGCTAAAGAATGGTGGAAGGCTGCTAAGAAGTCCTTCGACGAGCAAGAGACAGAAATTACTTGGGACTTTTTCAAGAAAGAATTCATAAAGAAATTTATACCAAACCATATTAAAGCCCAAAAGAAAAGAGAGTTTGAGACCTTATTACAAGGGAGCTTAACCATAACCAAATATGCCCTCAAGTTTATGGAGCTGTCCCACTTTGTAGAAACCCTAGTTGCTACAGAAAAATCCAAACTGGAGCGCTTCATGACGGGTCTAAGGGCAGATGTTAAGAAAGATGTCAAATTGCATGAGCTGACTACCTATGTAGAAGCGCTAAGAAAGGCCTTTGTGTTTGAGGAAGCAATAGAAGATATTAATCGGAGTACTCAGTAGGTGCCAACGATAGGGAAGCGAGATAATCTCAAGAATCAGCCACCCTATAAAAAGCAAAGGACCGACACTAGACCTATTTGCAACCATTATGGGGGATCTCATAATACAGATCAATGTCGTAAGAGGCTCGGAGTATGTTTTGGGTGCTGTAAAGAAGGCCACAGGGTTAAAAATTGCCCCATGGGCCAAGACAGGAATTAAGCTAGATGGAAAGGTGTTTGTTATGGTTGTGGGCAGGAGGGACATTGATCTCGAGATTGTCCCACCAATCCTGGTGGAAACCAGTTTCGACTACAAACACAACTGCAAGGGCAGAATCAGCAGGACCGCCAGCAAGGGCATCAACAAAATCAGCAATCATATTAGCAGAACCAACAAGGAAGAAATAATCAATACCAGCAATTCCAACCGAGAGGCAACCAGCAAAACCTGCCTCAAGGTCAAAATTTCACTCGTGACAGGAATAATCAAGGTGGGAATTAAGGAGGATAACAGTTGAAAGTGCAATAACTAGATCTCACCAAGTCCTAGAGGGGGGGTGAATAGGACTATTAAAAATTTCTTTTCAAAACTTAGATGTTATTAAAGAACGATCTGAAAGATTATTAAAATTGAGAGAGATAATCAGAGTTGTGAGTGTCTATAAATGTAACTAGAGCAATAGAGATGTAGCATATAAAAGATCATCAACTCAAGTGATAAGAAAGCAAGGCAACATCCACACACAACAAACAATAAACACAATGATTTATAGTGGTTCGGTCCTAGACCTACATCCACTCTCAAGAGCAATCTTTCTTGGTTCCACTAAATAAGAGGTACTCACATAACATACACCTCTTGCAACAATTTTTGATGCGGTGGCTTGTCTTCCACCAATTTTTTGATCAGGTGGTTGATCCTTGATCTAGTCCACCAATTACAACAATTTTTGATGCGGTGGTTTGTCTTCCACCAAATACAGCAATATGAATTGAAATATTAAGAACACCTAAACAAGGAATTGAATACCTTGGTTTTGAGTGGTGCTCTTGAAGCTTGAAGACTACCTCCAAGCTTTGGCCTCTTGTTCTTGCTCCTTGGAGATGAAGATCTTCAGATGTGAGCTCAACCAAGGGAAGAGGTTCCAAGAGGGTTTGGAAGGCTAAGGTATTCTCTCAGATTTGAAGAAGCCTTTCCTAAGTCACCAACTACTCTACTTGTAACAATAATGGCACTCTTTGATGTTGGAGAGTAGGTGGTTGTGGGAGCTTTGAAGATGATTTTAATGGAGGTGCAAAGGCTCAGCTATACTAGTGATTTTCTCAGCAATTAATTCAGTGGTTGGAGCAAGGGAGAGGTCCTCTTTAAATACAGATGAGCTACAACGGATAGTTCTACGGCTTAGAACAGAATGGTCTACGGCTTAGCCGTAAGTTCTGACAACATCCAACGGCTAGTTTGACCAGATTCAGCACAAATTCCTTCTTACGGTTAGGCCTACGGCTTAGCCATAAATTCTTATACGGCTTAGCCGTGAGCACCTTTCGGCCTAATCGTGGGTCAGCCGTAAGCTCAAATTTCCCAGAAACAGCTCTCTGGAGAGTGGCCCGTAATCTTTACGGCTTAGCCGTGAATAACCTTACGGCTTAGCCGTGAAGGCCTTTCGGCTTGGCCGTAAGGTCAACCGTAAGCATAATATGGCCAAGTACACTCTCTGGATTGTGACCCGTAGATTTTACGGCTTAGCCGTGAAACCCACTACGGCTTAGCCGTAACATTTTTCGGTGTAGCCGTAGGGTCAGCCGTAGAACAAAAGGCTTCAAAATACACTCTCTGGAAAGTGAGCCGTAGGATCTACGGCTTAGCCGTGGTCCAAGCCGTAGAACAAAACAGGGTGTTTGAAAAACCTAACTTCCTAGTTTGTTTTCAAGGACACTTAGGGATCACAGATACCTTATCCCTTGGCACTCACAGATGATCTTCTTTGATGTTGAACTTCTTTGCTTAGTCTTCATTGATAGGTTTTCCTTGAATGGTCTTGAACTAGCTTGAACTTCTTTGAACTTGACTTGATCTTCAATGAACTTCCGAGGTGAACTACATCGTTCTTGAATCGAACTACACTTTGGTCACGTAATTGACAACACACTCTTACAATGACACTAACAATCTCCCCCTTTGTCAATTTCGTGACAAAATTACATAATGTGAAGAAGATACACCATTTAAACTTAGCAATTGAGATACACAAAGTATTACATCAGTGAATACACCTTAAGCACCCATATCTACATACACAACACTTTGAAACTCCCCCTTTGACGATGCTTAACCTGCAAACAAGGCTGCAAATACAATCTACTAGAAAGGTGGGAGGTTAGAAAGCTCCCCCTAAACACATGCATACAATTCTCCCCCTTTTTGGCACAAGATTGACAAAGAGATAAAACATAATGGAGAACAGAAATGCACACAAAGAGAAACAATGGCTATATTAGATGTAGAAATGAAGTACAACCATAGCAAAACAATACATCACCCACAAGCATACATGAGATAACAATTAAGACTAACAGGTGAGGTACAACCATTTCGCAAAATACAACCAAAACAACAAGAATAGTCATCAATCCGAAGGAGGAGAAAGAGAAGGAATCGCCACATCGTCGCGCCGGCAGCTCTTGGAGATCTTAGACAAGTACTGAAATGATTTCTTCAAGAGCTTCTCCATCTTAGTTTGCCTCTGTTCGAGGGCGGCCAAACGAGCTTCAAATGAAGACGAGGAAGAAGCCGGGGGAGGAACCGGAACCGGGGAAGTGGCAGAGGGTGCTGCAGAAGGAGACGCAACGGGTGAATCGTCTTCGTCGCCGGAGTCAGGAAGGCGGGGAGCAGCTGCCTGCTGTTTGGAGAAGCGCATGTTCTGGATGTTAACGGTCCCAAAGGTGGGGTGAGACTCAGGAGCCTCATCTGTAGGTAAAGTGACCCCACACTGCGAGGCGAGGCGAGTCATGAGATACCCAAAAACACATGCATTGGTGCCTCGGCCTGGGCACTGCCAAAAGCGAATAATGGTGGCACAGATGAGCGATGGAAGACACACCCTGATCCCCATGTGGACGGAGTAGAGGACATTCACCATGAATGGAGTGAGGTCAGAGAAGTTCCCCCTCCGAGGATAAATGTTATAAGTGAAGATGGCATGCAGGATCCGGTAGTGAGGAAGCAATGAGACGGCAGGAAGGAACCCCTTGGCCTTCCATGGTATGGAGGCGCCACATAGGGCGAAAGTGGCAGTGTGTCTCTTTTCTTCGGATAGAGAATCCGAGATGACCGAAGGAGAATCAGAGAGAGGCACACATAACAGAGAGGAGATGATGGCAGGGGTGATGGTGTTCGTGCCATCACTGAACCCAATGTCAAAGGACATGGTGTCGATCGATGCATGGGAGATAGATGCATACATGGTACGCACAATGGAGGGGAAGCCAGGACCACCCCACTTCAGAATGTTTTCCCACCCAACATGAGTGAGAAGTGTGTGTACGCCGTAGGCCTCAACAGCTAGGATGTTAACATCCCGCTCCACAGTGATGGGTCTCGAAAAGAAAGACCGATCACTAGTGGGTTCCCGTGGAACCAAGACTCGGGGAGAGGGTGGAGAGGGCTGTCGAGCCCGGGAGGAGCTACCGGAGGCACGAGGCCTCTTACCCGGAGGGTATGCATTCTTGGAGCGCGGAGGCATAGTGAGTCAGAGAGAAGGTCACACACCACAAACAGGGGGAAAAAGGACACAGAGTACAGAAAACGAATGAAACAGTGAGGAATCAAATGAGAGAGAGAAAGGAGAACAATACCGAACCAAAATAGAGGAGGACGCCGGAGAAGGATGACGGAGAAGGAGGGCGCCGGAGAAGGAGGCCGGAGAAGGAGGTTGCCGAATAGAGATGAGGAAGAGAGGGATGGTGCCGGAAAAAGAAGACAGAGAAAGGAAGAAATAGAAGGACACCGGAGGAGGGAGACCAGAGGGGAAAGACGCCGGAGAAAGGGAGGAGGAGGAAGGCCGGAGGAGGAAGCCACACGCCGGAGAATGAGGGCCGGAGAAGGAAGACCGGAGGAGAAAGGAAGAAAAGAAAAAAAAACAGAGAGAGAGATCGCGCAGTGAAAAGAAAGAAGACCAAACGTCGGGTTAAGAAGGCTCGGCGCGCAGAACGAGGATAGAAAAAGGCACTTACGGCTTAGCCGTAGAGTGTTTTACGGCTCAGCCGTAAGCTCTTACGGCTTAGCCGTAAAGTGGTGTACGGCTTAGCCGTAGACCCTGGGCAAAAACACAAGTTAATCCAAACAGCAAACACCAATTGATTTCCTCAAATTTTCAAATTTTAACACATCAAGAGGTTTAGTCAAGATGTCTGCAAGTTGTTTTTCAGTCTGAATATATTCGAGCTCAATGATTCCTTCTTCAACCAATTCTCTAATGAAATGATGTCGAATATCAATGTGTTTGGTACGAGAGTGCTGGACCGGATTTTTAGAAATGTGTATGACACTGTGTTATCACAATACAAGCTCATTATGCCTTGTGTAATGCCATAGTCCATAAGCATCTGCTTCATCCACAAGAGTTGAGAACAGCAGCTTCCGGCAGCTATGTATTCAGCCTCGGCAGTGGAAAGAGATATCGAATTTTGCTTTTTACTATGCCAAGCTACTAGACAATTTCCAACATAAAAACAGCCGCCACTTGTGGATTTTCTATCATCTAAGTTTCCTGCCCAATCAGCATCTGAGTATCCAGCAATGGAGGATGAGGAGTCATGAGGATACCACAGACCATATTCAGTTGTATCGGCAATGTACTTAATGATTCTTTTTACAGCAGTGAGATGAGATTCTTTTGGATCCGCTTGATATCGAGCACATGCTCCCACGCTAAATGCTATGTCTGGCCTACTTGCAGTAAGGTACAACAGGCTACCAATCATACTTCTATACAGGCTAGAGTCAACCCCTTTCCCATTTGCATCTTTAGTAAGTTTGATGGTTGTACTCATGGGGGTTTTGACATGTTTCCCAGTCATTAGACCAAATCGTTTCACCAGTTCTTTAGCATACTTGGTCTGGGAAATGAAGATGCCATCACGTAATTGTTTGACTTGTAGGCCTAAGAAGAAATTCAATTCGCCAACCATACTCATTTCAAATTCAGATTGCATTAGATTAGCGAACTGAGTAGTCAAGTCATTAGATGTGGAACCAAAGATGATATCATCTACATATATTTGCGCTATTAATACTGACTTTCTTGTCTTTTGAATAAAAAGGGTTTTATCAACACTACCTCTTTGAAAATCATTGTCTAACAAGAATTTTGTCAACCTTTCATACCAAGCACGTGGAGCTTGCTTAAGACCATACAAAGCTTTCTTCAGTCTAAACACATGATCGGGGAATTTTGAGTCTATAAAACCTTTAGGTTGTTCAACATATACTTCCTCATTCAAAATTCCATTTAGAAAAGCACTCTTAACATCCATTTGAAACAATTTGAACTTCAAAAAACAAGCAATAGATAGTAAGATTCTAATTGATTCTAAACGAGCAACTGGAGCAAAGGTCTCGTCAAAGTCAATACCTTCAATTTGAGAATATCCCTGAGCTACCAACCTAGCTTTGTTCCTAACAATAACTCCATTTTCATCAAGTTTATTTTTGAAGATCCATTTAGTGCCTATCACATTTTTATCCTTTGGTCTGGGCACTAGATACCAAACATCACTTCTTGTAAACTGATTCAATTCTTCTTGCATAGCTTTTATCCAATCATTGTCTGAAAAAGCTTCATCAACGCTGGTAGGTTCTAAAACAGAAGTAAAGCACAAGTGGCTCATAATGTTCTCCAATTGTTTCCTAGTTTTTACACCTGTTAGAGGATCACCAATAATCTGATCTATAGGATGATCTTTTACATTCACCAAATTTTCAGTAGTGATAGGTGCATCAGTTTTTATTGTGGATCGTGTGGGCTCAATCATCGAGGGCACTTCCACTTCATCAACATTGTCGGACATTGTGGATTCATCATCTATAATGACATTTATTGACTCTTGAATGACTCCGGTTCTCATATTTAGAACACGATAGGCTCGACTCCTTGTTGAATAGCCTAAAAATATACCTTCATCACTTTTTGAGTCAAATTTACTCAGTTGTTCTCTATCCTTCAAGATGTAACATTTGCTTCCAAAGACCTTAAAACATTTCACATTTGGTTTCTTCCCATGCCACAATTCATAAGCTGTCTGATTTGTACCAGTCATAAGATAAACTCGATTGATGATGTAGCAGCTAGTATTAACAGCTTCGGCCCACAAGTCTCTAGGAAGATTCTTACTATGAAGCATGACTGTGGCCATGTCTTGGAGAACTCTATTTTTCCTTTCAGCCACCCCATTTTGTTGTGGAGTTTTGGGTGCTGAGTATTCATGATGAATCCCATATTTCTCACAAAATTTGTCAAATTGATCATTCTCAAATTCTCCACCATGATCACTTCTGATTCGGGCTACTGAAGTACCTTTTTCAATCTGAATTTGTTTTACAATCCTTTTGAATTCTCCAAAGGCTTCATATTTTTCTCTCAAGAAGGCAACCCAAGTGAATCTAGAGAAATCATCTACCATAACAAGAAAGTACCTTTTCTTACCTCGACTCTCTCTTTTAGTTGGTCCAACCAAGTCCATGTGAATAAGTTCTAGAGGTCGAGTAGTTTTCATAGCATTCACCATTTTATGGGCACTTCTAATTTGTTTTCCTTGAAGGCACTCTCCACAGATCATCTTTTCTTGACTACTGATCTTGGGCAGTCCTTCAACATATTTGTTTAGATGGGATAAGTCTCTGTAGTTTACATGCCCAAGTCTTTGATGCCACAACTTAGCTTCATCAATACTAGTTAGTAGGCAAGAAGCAGATGATGAAGCATTTGTTTTTCCCACCACATAACAGTTATCAGAAGTTCTAAGACCTCTCAATATTATCTTTCCATTCCTTGAGATCTCACAACTATGACTACTAAAGTTTACAGCATAATCTTTATCACAGATTTGAGATATGCTAAGTAAATTATGTTTTAACCCATCAACGCACAAGACATTCTCAAAAGGTGGTAAGTTTGGAACATTTAAGGTTCCTTTCCCAACAATTTTCGCAGTACTGCCATCACCAAAAGTAACTGTGCCTCCATCGAATTCAATCATTTTAGTCAAACAAGATTTATCACCAGTCATATGTTTTGAGCATCCACTATCCAGATACCATCTTGATTGTTCTGCAGCTTTAAAAGTTGTGTGAACCACTAGATTCTTGTTTTTGGGTATCCATTTAGGTGTACTGGTAGTAGGGATCACAGTTGATTTTTGGTGTTTCACTTGAAAAGTTTTATGTTGGGGAATAGGAATGTTTGCTCCATTCTTTTTGTATATTTCAAATTGTTTTCTTAACTTATGGACTTCTTTTAATAAATTATTCATCTTTTGGTTTAAGGGAAAAGTGTTTATCTGAGATTTTTGTTTTTTGTTTTCAGGTTCCACTTTCTTCGTGGTGTTTTTCTCAATTTTCTGACTGATGTTACAGTGAATTTTTCTTAATTTGCACTCCATTTTGAAATGACCTCTCTTTCCACAGTAATGGCATAGAACATTTGACGAAACTGTATGAGTACTAGTAGATGCCTTATCCACAGTGTTTTGAGCACTAATATCTTCATCCTTTAAAGCACTTTTGACAAAAACAGTTCCGGAACTTGGAGGCTGATTAGCATTTTTGTCATATCCAAGACCAGTCATGTCTTTATAAGCTTTCCCAATTTTGAATAGTCTAATGTATTTCTCATCATTTTGAGTAAATCTGTACTCATACTTTTCTTTATACCGTTTCAGAATAGTCACTTCATTGTGGAGAGCAATATTTTCATCTTTTATTTTTAAAAGGGATTTTTCATTTTCTCTTAATTTGAGTACATTTTCTTTTTCTGTTGATAATTGGATTTTTACACTTTCGAGTTCTTTGATCAATTGTTCCTTTTCAGTACTAATACTATCAACCTTATCCTTTTAATTTTTAATCTTCTTTTGTTGATTGCTTACAGTTTCAACGAGCCTACAGGTTCCCTCATAGAGTAGTTCATAGGAATCCGTGGTGTTGTCATTATCCTCATCCTCTGAATTCTCATACTCACTCTCTGACTCACTGCCTGAGACTTCTTCATTCGAAATTTTAATCATTTCCTCGGAAAGATTGAAGGTGGCAGTGGTAGCCATCAGAACTGTATATTTGTCTGATTCATTTTGATGTGATTCATCTGAGTCAGAATCTGATTCAGATGAATCGTCCCAAGTGGCTACAAGATTCTTCTTTTTGTATTTTCCTTTTTGAGGACAATCGGTGGATATGTGTCCAATTTTCTTGCATCTGTAACACATAGGTTCCTTATGTTTACTTCTAGAGAGGGAACTTGACCGACCTTTGTATTTATCATTTGTGGTTTCATTTTTATACTCTTTCACCCTCTTTTTCTTAAATTGTTTCAAAAATCTTTTAGCCAAAAGGGTCACATCTTCATCCTCGTCATTACTAGTTATTCCTATGTCATCTTTAGAGGAAGATGTGTTATGAGAGGTGATTAGAGCGATTGATTTCTTTTTGTCATTGTTAAATTTGAGTTCAAAGGTTTGAAGGGATCCCACTAAATCTTCAATTTTCATTTGTTCCGAATCCTTGTGTTCTTCTATAGAGGTTACCTTAGGATGGAATCTTTCCGGAAGTGATCTCAAGATTTTACTACAAATTTTACCTTCCGGAAGAGTTTCCCCAAGAGCCCACATTTCATTTACAATTTTCATGAACTTAGTATGGAAGTCAGTAAACATTTCATTTTCTTCCATGCGAATGTTTTCGAACTGACTTGTGAGCATCTGGAGTTTAGATCTTTTGACAACTGAGGTACCCTCATAAGTTACTTCAAGGATTCTCCATGCCTGTTTTGCATTAGTGGTTGTCATGATCTTTTTAAACTCTTCTTGATTCATGGCACACACTATTGCATTGTACGCTCTAGCATTATTTTGTCTAAGATTTAGCTGAGCTTGAGACCATTTGGCTGGATCTAATGGTTTAGTGGTTGTGACACCATTTGTAGACACATCTTCAGTGGGTTCTGTCCAACCATTCTCTATAGCCTCCCAAACAGCCCAGTCCATGGATTTTAAGAATGCTGTCATCCGGGCTTTCCAAAATGCATAATTTGTTCCATCGAAGAAAGGTGGTCGGGTGATAGAACTTCCTTCAGGATTTATGGTGAATCTAGCAAAAGATGGATCTACTTCAGGTTATTACACCCTTACGAAGTAACCCTCTCTGATACCAATTGAAAGTGCAATAACTAGATCTCACCAAGTCCTAGAGGGGGGGTGAATAGGACTATTAAAAATTTCTTTTCAAAACTTAGATGTTATTAAAGAACGATCTGAAAGATTATTAAAATTGAGAGAGATAATCAGAGTTGTGAGTGTCTATAAATGTAACTAGAGCAATAGAGATGTAGCATATAAAAGATCATCAACTCAAGTGATAAGAAAGCAAGGCAACATCCACACACAACAAACAATAAACACAATGATTTATAGTGGTTCGGTCCTAGACCTACATCCACTCTCAAGAGCAATCTTTCTTGGTTCCACTAAATAAGAGGTACTCACATAACATACACCTCTTGCAACAATTTTTGATGCGGTGGCTTGTCTTCCACCAATTTTTTGATCAGGTGGTTGATCCTTGATCTAGTCCACCAATTACAACAATTTTTGATGCGGTGGTTTGTCTTCCACCAAATACAGCAATATGAATTGAAATATTAAGAACACCTAAACAAGGAATTGAATACCTTGGTTTTGAGTGGTGCTCTTGAAGCTTGAAGACTACCTCCAAGCTTTGGCCTCTTGTTCTTGCTCCTTGGAGATGAAGATCTTCAGATGTGAGCTCAACCAAGGGAAGAGGTTCCAAGAGGGTTTGGAAGGCTAAGGTATTCTCTCAGATTTGAAGAAGCCTTTCCTAAGTCACCAACTACTCTACTTGTAACAATAATGGCACTCTTTGATGTTGGAGAGTAGGTGGTTGTGGGAGCTTTGAAGATGATTTTAATGGAGGTGCAAAGGCTCAGCTATACTAGTGATTTTCTCAGCAATTAATTCAGTGGTTGGAGCAAGGGAGAGGTCCTCTTTAAATACAGATGAGCTACAACGGATAGTTCTACGGCTTAGAACAGAATGGTGTACGGCTTAGCCGTAAGTTCTGACAACATCCAACGGCTAGTTTGACCAGATTCAGCACAAATTCCTTCTTACGGTTAGGCCTACGGCTTAGCCATAAATTCTTATACGGCTTAGCCGTGAGCACCTTTCGGCCTAACCGTGGGTCAGCCGTAAGCTCAAATTTCCCAGAAACAGCTTTCTGGAGAGTGGCCCGTAATCTTTACGGCTTAGCCGTGAATAACCTTACGGCTTAGCCGTGAAGGCCTTTCGGCTTGGCCGTAAGGTCAACCGTAAGCATAATATGGCCAAGTACACTCTCTGGATTGTGACCCGTAGATTTTACGGCTTAGCCGTGAAACCCACTACGGCTTAGCCGTAACATTTTTCGGTGTAGCCGTAGGGTCAGCCGTAAAACAAAAGGCTTCAAAATACACTCTCTGGAAAGTGAGCCGTAGGATCTACGGCTTAACCGTGGTCCAAGCCGTAGAACAAAACAGGGTGTTTGAAAAACCTAATTTCCTAGTTTGTTTTCAAGGACACTTAGGGATCACAGATACCTTATCCCTTGGCACTCACAGATGATCTTCTTTGATGTTGAACTTCTTTGCTTAGTCTTCATTGATAGGTTTTCCTTGAATGGTCTTGAACTAGCTTGAACTTCTTTGAACTTGACTTGATCTTCAATGAACTTCCGAGGTGAACTACATCGTTCTTGAATCGAACTACACTTTGGTCACGTAATTGACAACACACTCTTACAATGACACTAACAACAGTCAAATGCTAGGGCTTTCGCCATTACTCATCAGGGTGCGGAGGCGGCAAATAATGTTGTTCAGGGTATGATTTTAATTTCTAATTATGAAGCAAATGCACTGTTTGATTCTGATTCAACCCACTCTTTTGTGTCTCATCATTTTGCTGCTAAGTTAGGAAACTCTCCTTCTACACTTACTCATGCACTAGTAGCGTCAACACCCACATGAGAACACGTTTATACTAGAACTATTTATTATGATTGTGAGTTAGAGATTGAACGAACTAGGATGCCAACCAACCTAGTATTATTACACATGAATGATTTTGATGTCATTTTGGGAATGGATTGGCTCTCCAAATACCGGGTTGCGTTGGATTGTTTTAACAAAGTAGTACATTTTAACTTAACGGATTATACCCATGTTATCATGGTGGGGAAAAGAAAATCTATTCAGGCTAAGATAATTTCGGCCATAAAAGCTTGTGAGCTATTAAGGAATGGGTGTATGGGATACATGGCCTATATTGTTGAAGCTAAACAAAAGTCTAACATATAAGATATTCCGGTTGTTAGAGATTTTCCCGATGTGTTCTTAGATGATCTGCTAGGAGTACCCCCAATTCGAAGTTGACTTTACTATTGAGTTGGTACTGGGATCTGCTCCGATATCTAATCTGCTCCGATATCTACGGCACCCTATAGGATGGCACCCACCGAATTGAGAAAACTTAAATATTAGTTACAAGAATTGTTAGACAAGGGATTCATCCGGCCAAGTGTATCTCCGTGGGGAGTCCCTATTCTGTTCGTTAAGAAAAAGGACGGACCCATGCAAATGTGTATTGACTACCGGCAGTTAAACCAGGTTACTATTAAAAGTAAATACCCGTTGCCTCGTATTGATGAACTGTTTGATCAGCTACGAGGTGCCAAATTTTTCTCCAAAATTGATCTGCATTCTGGCTATCACCAACTCAGGGTAAAGGAGGAGGATATTCCTAAGACAGCCTTTAAAACCCGATATGGCCATTATGAGTTTCTGGGTATGCCATTTGGGTTGACCAATGCTCCAGCAGCTTTTATGGCTCATATGAGCCAAATTTTCCAACCCTATTTGGATCAGTTTGTAATGGTGTCTATTGATGACATACTCATCTATTCTAAAGGGAAAGAAGAGCATGGAAGACAGTTACGCAAGTCCTTGTAGCTGTTGAGGGATAATCAACTTTATGCTAAACTAAGTAAGTGTGACTTCTGGGTAAAACAGGTGACCTTTTTGGGCTATATTATATCAGGACAAGGGTTATCTGTAGACCCGGCAAAGATCGAAGCTAGTACAAGTTGGAAACGACCCACATCTGTTTCTAAAGTACGGAGCTTACTGGGCTTAGTAGGATATTATAGGAGATTTGTGAAAGATTTTTCCTTAATTGTTAGGCCACTAACTCAACTCACTAGAAAAGATGTTCCATTTTCTTGGGACGATAAGTATGAGAATAGCTTCCGCATATTAAGGGAAAGATTGACGACAACGCCGATACTTGCACTTCTCTCTAGGAGTGGAGGATTTGTGGTATACTGTGATGCTTCCTTACATGGTTTGGGTTGTGTTCTTATGCAACATGAAAAGGTGATAGCATATGCCTTCAGACAACTGAAATCTCATGAATAAAATTATGCCACACATGACCTTGAACTAGCAACGGTAGTTTTTGCTCTTAAGATCTGGAGACATTATTTGTATGGAGAAGAGTTCGAGGTGTATACCGATCATAAAAGTCTTAAATATATTTTTTCGCAGGCTGATTTAAATTTGCGGCAGCGACGATGGTTAGAATTTTTGAAAGATTATGACTTCTCTATTCTCTACCACCCGGGAAAGGCAAATGTCGTTGCTAATGCATTAAGTCGGAAATCTGCTCAAATGGCTTGTCTGACTACCGAATGGAGATTACTTGAAGAAATCAAGGATTTAAACATGGGGTTATGGCCTATATAGGTGACATGGTGCTATTGGGAAATTTCAAGGTTCAACCAGAACTGATCCAGAGGATAAAGGACCACCAGAGAGACAATGGGGCACTACTAGAAATACTTAGCAAGCTGGATAATAAACTGGATTTCTCTATTAATAATGGTACATTGTATTTCAGAAGTCGGCTATGTGTTCCAAATAGCCACGACGTAAAAGATGAGATTTTAAAAGAAGCACATCACATGGTATACAATTCACCCCGGGAGCACAAGGATGTATCAAATTTTGAAAACAAGGTTTTGGTGGATTAGGATGAAAAACGATGTTGCAGAATTTGTAGGGCAATGTTTTAAATGTCAGCAAGTGAAGGCTGATCATCGCTGACCAGGTGGATTGTTACAACCATTGCCCATACCGGAATGGAAATGGGATCATATTACGATGGACTTCATCTCCGGATTTCTTAAAACATCTAGGCACAATGAGGTGATCTGTATCATTGTAGATCAATTGACAAAGTCACAAAGTCTGCACACTTTATTCTGTTAAGGGGTCGGACCACAATGAAGCAACTAGCACGAAAGTATATTCATGAGATTGTGCAGTTACATGGAGTTCCCATTTCTATAGTCTACGATTGGGATAGCAAATTTGTTTCACAGTTTTAGAAAAGTTTGCAAAAGGCCATAGGGACCAAGTTAAGTTTTAGCACGGCTTACCATCCCCAAATAGATGGGCAGACTGAAAGAACCAATCAAACATCGGAAGATATGCTTCGGGCTTGTGCTTTGGATTTTAAAGATGATGGGATGAACAGCTGCCGCTGGCAGAATTTACTTACAATAACAGTTATCATTCTAGCATCCAAATGGCTCTTTTTGAAGTTCTATATGGTAGGAACTATCGTTCTCCGATTTGCTGGGAGGAAGTAGGCTTAGGACAGCTTCTAGGCCCTGAATGGGTAAAAACTGCCATGGAGAATATGCAGAAAATTTGAAATAGGCTTAAGACTATTCAAAGCCGTCAGAAAAGTTATGCAGATAAGCGGAGAAGAGAACTGGACTTTGGAGTGGGTGATTCGGTTTTTCTTAAATTCTCACCGACCAAAGGAGTTATGCAATTTGGAAAGAAAGGAAAGCTAAGTCCGAGATACATTGGACCATTTCCGATCATAGGACGTGTAAGTGATGGCAATGCCTATGAGTTGGCGCTTCCATCACAGCTCGCCGAAGTTCATAATGTGTTTCATGTGTCCATACTACAGAAGTACGAACTAGACCTATCTCATGTGATTCGTTACGAGCCAATGGATATTCAATCTAATCTGGCGTTTGAGGAAAAACCGATTGTGATTTTGGACACCCAAGAGAAGCTACTCAGGAATCGCACCATTCGATTAGTCACAGTGCAGTGGCAGCACCATAGTCCATTGGAAGCTACATGGGAGATTGAAAGGGATGTAAGGAAGAGCTACCCACACCTTTTTGCTTCAGGTATGTCTTAAATTTGGAGGACCAAATTTCTTAAGGGGAGGAGTGTGTAATACCCAAGGGTGGAGATTCTGGCTATGTTCTTAAATACTTAATTGTTGATTTTATGGTGAGTCTTATTGCCAATTAGTTATTGTGGGGCAAGATATAGGATAAATATTTGAGTGAAGGGACCCATTCCATAGTAGTATAGATTAGTCTTCAAAAGAAGGAAAGAGAACTTTTATGGCACGCACCTACTTTCCTTAGGAGGTGAACTTTGGATGGAAAGGGAGTCTTACCTATGACCCTTATCAGGAAGTGGGGATCTATTATATATATAGGAGTCTTTTATCTATTTCGTGTTGCTTCTTTCTAAATCATAGGGAAGAATTAGAGAGAGAGGAGCATAAGAGAAGAAGAAGAAGGAGAAGGGGAAGGTGACTAGCCGTATAGCAGTTGACGAATGTTCTCTCAGCCACATATTGTGGACGTCTACAAAAGGTGAGTGGATTTCCTACGACTTTACAATCTGTTTAAGGGGTTACAATGATTGAAAGCCAAGTTAATAATAGATCTTATTAGAGCACCAGAAAGTGCATTACTTACCCACTAGATGTCGATGTTTGTAGACTGAATAATGAAGTTTATGTGTATGGAATGGATGACTAACTGTGATCGACTTTGTCAATTGATTTTAGCCACCTCCAAGAGGTCTATTAGGATGATAGATCGATTCTTCTCTGATAAGAGAGGAGTAATCAGCAACTGACGACCCTATATGATGAGAGTTGGGAACCCAATCCATGTTTTGACTAGTTTATGCTGTTTGTAATCTTCAAATCAATGACAGTGAATGATAATGAAGCCTTTCCAATATGGATTGTTCCATGTAGAATAGAAATCCAGGGCTGAATCTCAGATTTTTCTGGAATAGGTCGACTGGGACTTGTTTTGCCGTCAGGAGTTGTAGGCCATTTGGTGGATGATCCATTCCATGGATCCGAACCTAGATCTATGGGCAACCACAGCTACGTTGGACTCTAGAGGATGGGGCCATGGATGTCCCTCCATCTGATGTCTTGTGCAAGCAGGGGCTTGAGGCAAACGATGACAGAAAAAGGGTTCTGTTGTTGACAATGAGTATACCTCAGGGATTTCAATCGTGTGAGATATATATTAAGTTGGGAAATTATAAAAAGGCCCCTGTGTTATTATTGGAATTACATGAGAACCCTTCCACAATTTATTAATTAATGTGTAAGGGGTAAAGTTTACTTTTAAGGGTACTTAACGATACATAAGACCGCATTCTTGGATAAATTAGGCTATGTCCCATGAAATTTATAGAATGTAATAAAAACGCATGGCAGTTATATATATATATATATCTATATTGATAAAGGGCAACAATTGTATGGTCTCAATATATGAGGCACGGCTATGTAGTAAATATTAAACAGGAAAATATTCTAATTTATAAATTATGTTTTGCCTGATTTTAGTGGGAATGACCATGCTCTGAACTACTAGCACAGTATGAATTGGTTGTGGTTGTGAGATTGATGAACCACTGGATTCGATTTGAAATTGTTTATACTATCTGGTAATTTGAATGATAGGACATTGAGGTCCTGAAGTAGTGGGTCCATGAGATGCCGGATAAGGAGATGTATGAGTAGCATCTCAAAAGGGAGATATATCAAGATGTACAACGATGTGTATAGTATGCAAGGATGTAGTTCAGAAATGTGTTATGGAGTGAGATTCACTCGTTGATTGAATTATTCATTGTTTACTAATATTCTATTTTCTCATGGTATTGTTATGTTAATAATGCTTGTATGTAGGGTAAGAATTCATTCACTAGTTCTTACTGATGTTGGGTTGCCCCTTTCAGGTAACAGAGTTGCGGGTGGATCAAAGTCTTGCGAAGAGTAGCCCGTAGTGTTTGGCATGCGAGGCTGAGGAGAGCGACACATTCATATTCCGTAGTTTAGGGAGATTTTAGTCTTGGACATTTAATTATTATTTGATGGAATTTTATTTTGGAATTTTAAATATTGAAAACTCTATTAGTTTATAAACGATGCTTATGCTTTATGTGCTTATTTGATTTATGTGTATGAATTGTATGCCAATGTATTATAAATTCCGATAGGGCCCCGCAATTTGGGTCATGACAGAGGCGTTCCAAGATTAGTAATTAATTATAAGCTATTCAACCATGCTTTACAGTGGTTTAGATATCATTTACCTAATAAAAAGGATTTTTTTAGCTAGGTTTAATGAAGCAGTTATATTCTCAAAATTTAACCTCAAATTAGGTAATTGGCAAACTCAGATTAAAGAATCTAATAAGCATAAGACCGCATTTACTGTTCCTTTTGGAAAGCATAAGTGGAATGTTATACCTCTCTCGATTTAAAAAAAAATGCCCCATTTGAATTTCAGAAAATCATGAATGATGTTTTTACCCCTTATACTGATTTCACTTCTATTTACATTGATGATATCTTAGTATTTTCTCAATCTTTAGATCAACATTTTAGACATCTTAAAGTATTTATTAATATTATTGCAAGAAATGGTCTTGTGGTGTTAGCTGAAAAGATGAAGCTGTGTCAACTTAAAATAAGATTTTTAGGACATGACATTGAAAATGGGACCATTATTCATATTGATAGATCAATTGAATTTGCATCTAAATTTCTAAATGAAATCAAAGATAAAAAACAATTGGAAAGAGTTTTTAGGAAATCTTAACTATGTGGCAGAGTTCTACAAAGGTTTGGGTCAAGATGGTGCATGTCTTTATCAACGCTTAAAAAAGCAACCTTCTACGTGGAATGATGACCATGCTAGTGCAGTAAGGAAAATGAAACTTAAAAGTAAAGCAGATTCCATGTTTATCACTTGCAAATCTTAAGTGGTTTAAGATTGTTGAAATAGATGCCTCATATGTCGGTGATGGTGAAATTCTTAAGCAACAATGTCCTCGCAGTAAGAAGGAGGAGTTAGTCGGTTATACTTCTCGTGTATGGAATAATACTCAAAAAGATTTATTCCACAATCAAAGAAGAAGTTTTAACTATTGTTAAATGTATTCCTAAATTTTAAGATGATTTGCTTAATCAGCAATTTCTTTTAAGAATAGATTGCCAAGCGGTAAAAGAAGTACTTGAAAATGATGTTAAAATTTTGGTTTCAAAACCAATTTTTACAAGATGGTAAGCTATTCTCTTTGGTTTTTTATTTTACTATTGAATATATGAAAGGGGAAAAAAATTCCCTTCCGATTTCTTTGACTTCTTTGTAGAGAAAACAATGAACTCAGCCTTTCAATCCTCCAGAGGCTGAGGTAGGCGGGGTGGTGGCCCTACAAGAGGGACCCACGGACAACTGGCTCAAGTAGACTTTCCACATCTTCAATCTCCTCAAAACTAAAGTAGAATCCGGCACAGAACTCAATGAAAGGATGCCTAAATGGAGGAGCCAGAAGAAACTCCAATGCTTGAGAAAAAGGTCCGTGACCCTGTCATTTGCATTGAGAATGAGGATCTTAATTTTATAGCTTCAAGATAACTTTCCCTCACGCGTCTTTTGCTATCAGAAGAAAGTATTACAGGTATATCTACGAAGCAATCTTAACAGAGTAATTTTTAGTGAAGTGAAAAAGTAATTTTTTTACATTTTTTGAAAAAGTGATTTTTATTTGTTTTTTAGTGAAAATAAAAAATAATTTTTTGACTTTTTTGGTAGAAAATAGGAGTATTTTTTATTTTTTTTTATTAAAATGGCTTTTTGACTTATTGACTTTAATCTACCAAAGCGCGTGCTTGCTTGGGAGACCGGCAGAGTGTATTATAGTTTCTAGGTTATCCTGTTTCTCTCTCTTGAAAACTCTCGGTTGTAAGTTTTCTTTTAAAATATCAGTGTGTGCTTAAAGCAGCAGCGTTGAAGATTCCGGAGTAGATCTCTATTGTAAGTATTTCAGTTTTTATGTAACTATGATATGAAGAGTTTTGCTTATTAGTAGTTATTATTGTGTATAATATTGTTTGTCTAAGTGATTGTGGTTTCTGTCGTTCTGGTCTCCTCGGTCTGATTTTGGGATCAGAGATTGTTTAATTACCACGTATCTAGATCTATTGTGTGAAAAACATTCTAATTTTATATATAATTTTTATTGCAAGTAAAGCAGAATAGCCGTCCACTAACCACTTTTTTTTCGTGAACATTTAAGGAGGAGAGAAAATGGTATTGCCAAGGTTTGTGGTGCTCAAATCAGAGTACAACAACAAATACTTGCGCTACATAGATGAAGATGTGCAAATGCACGGGCTTCTCCGATTCTTCGGAGAGAAGGTTGTGAGCCCGTACGCAAAGTACGCAGTAGAGATGGCGAATAGTGGGAGGGGACTAGTGCACATAAGATGCTGTTACAACAATAGATATTGGGTAAGGTGGTCGCAACACCACTGGTGGATTGTTGCAGGGGCAGAAGAACCAGAGGAAGACCAATCCAAATGGTCATGTACATTGTTCGAGCCCATCTACGTAGATCGTGCTGCTACAGCTGTTCGATTTCGCCACGTCGAGCTTGGACGATATGCATGTTTATGGGGTGCTAATCCTCCGTTTCAGTCCTGCTTATTTCCAGCATCAGAAGATGTTGACAAGTGGTCGCGTGATGTTTTCACAGTCATCGATTGGGAATCACTGTTGATACTGCCCAAACATGTTGCGTTCAAGGGCGATAATGGCCAGTACCTCAGCGCCCGCTCGATCGAGGGACACCCATATCAACAGTTCGCTTCCAGTGACATTGGAGATCATAGGGTGGGAAATGAGGTCTATACCACTCGCAATGGAAGCGTCCGCATAAAGTCCGATTACTTCGGCAAATTCTGGAGGCGTAGCCCTAACTGGATCTGGGCTGACTCAGATGACTCCACCAGCAACAACTCCGACACGTTGTTTTGGCCTGTCAAAGTTGGCAACAATGTCGTCGCTCTCCGCAACTTGGGTAACAATAAATTTTGCAAGAGACTAACCAGTGAGGGCAGGAGAGACTGTCTCAATGCTGGCGTCCCCACCATTTCAAGAGAGGCACGCCTCCAGGTGGAAGAGCGTGTTATATCAAGGAGCATCTATAATGTAAAATTTCGCCTCATGGATGCCAGGATCTACGACCAGGACGTCCTCACGATGGCCAATGGAGAGGCCGTTAACAGGACCAATGAACCCAACACTATAGAGGTGAAGCTCTCATATACAGAGACTAAGAGCAGAACTTGGAATAGCAGCGTTTCATTGAAGTTAGGCGTCAAAACCAGCATCCAAACTGGCATTGCACTCATCGTAGCGGGAAAGATTGAAATTTCGGCTGAGTTTAATGGAGAATACCAGTGGGGAGAAACTGAGACAGCGACAACTGTAGTGGAGACTGTGTACAAGGTTACTGTGCCTCCAATGACAATGATGCAGGTGAGTTTGCTAGCGACAAAGGGTTCTTGCGATGTTCCCTTCTCCTACTTTCAGCGCGACACTCTTTTTAATGGGCAGCAGTTTAGCGTCAACATGGACGATGGCGTTTACACTGGCATCAATTGCTTTAACTTCAGGTACGAGACAAAACAAGGACAGCTATAAAAATGTAATCCCAAGAAAATAAAATTGATGTTTGTGGGTAGCATCTTTGGACACCCCACGGGACTCCACTGTGTTTGAAATAAAATAAAAATGTAATGTTTGAGGACCCTTGGTGTTCCTTGGAGTGTTTTAGAGCGTGAGAGTTAAGTCTAACTGCAAAATTGGTAACAGAGCCATAAGCGTTCCAGTCCCCTTCTCTTGTAATCAATAAATATTTGTGTTCTTTGTGTGTTCTCTTCTCTCTGTTTCTTTCTTCAGCAATTTTGTTTATTTAATTACTTCATAATTTTCATTCTAATATAGAGAACCGAGGCCCCCTTAGTTGCATTGCCTCATTCCGATTTAGCCTCAGATTCCACGTTTAAAGGGTTGGTATAAACAGTTGACTAGCCACTCAGTTATTAGATTGCGAAATTATTAGGTAAAAAATAAATGACAAAGCTTAAGAAATTATCTAAGTCTTCTTCTTCTTCTACTTCTCATAATAATTTGTATCAAATAGCTCGGCCATCTTCTTCTCATAAAATTTCCAATACATCATCTGTTTTTCAAGAAACTTTCTTCTGGCATAATGAACTTGAATCAAGTTTACAACATTGGAGTTTTTCTCATTTAAATATTAAAGAAATATATAATACTCCTAAAGCATCTGTTGATAAGGAAAATTATTATATACATAGTATGGAAGAAACTCTTTCTGTGTCTACATCAGAAGAAGGTATCCCTTTGATCCCCGTTGCTTTCATACATAAAACTCAAAAAGAATTTCCTTATCTACACATAGGATTTGTCCGGGTTGCCATAATTCCTCTATCTAGAACAGGAATCAATGCTTCTGTTTGTGCCTCTTTGGCAGACAGAAGATTCAGTAAATACAGAGAGATGCCACTCTTGGTGTCGTTCAAGGTAGTTTTCATTCAAATCCAGTATGGTTCATTTGCTTTCCTAATTTTACCATAGATACGCATGATCCTTATGCCCCTCATGCTGTTCTCCTAAAGCTAGCCTATGACACCAAATTAATGTCAAATGGTGGGATAAATTTGATATCAGCCCCCATTTTGACCAAAATTTCTCCATCCAAATCCAAAACATTCTCTGAAGCAGTATCCAGTAACAGCTTTTTGACGATCTTCTTCAAGAATTAAAAGCTCTTAAAGACAAAGTCAGAACTTATGAACAATCATTATCCAATCCTTCTGCATTATCTGGATCCAGTTCCAGTTCAGCCCATGACTTCCAAATTTTGACTCCAAACACCTTAATGTGGTTGCATTAGATTGAAGAATGAGTTAATATAGAATTGCGTGTCGAGAAGGCTGAATTAGATAGAGACCATGATTTGTTGCAGGTTATGCTACTGCTCTACAATGTTGCCACTTGTAATGCTAGCTTGCACAGCCTATACATAGGGATTTGATGCCTGTTTGCTCATTCACAATTACTACCATAAGGAAATTGCCCTTACCTCTAATAGGGCCACAACTGCTTAGCTGAAAGAATTTCCTAAAACCACTCACTATCTGCAACTAAGGTTGCAGGGGCTAAAATAATCTAGCTAAATAAATAGCTGACCCACAGCCAATAACTGGCTCTCAGTCCGCCAGAAAGAGATCTACAAACAAACTAGCCAAGGGAAGAAGCCCAAACCGCTGAGGCCAACTCACCAGACAGTCCAACAAGGCAGATTTGGGCCCATTAAAGAGATCCACTCAAGCACAACCTCTACAAAGATTGCTAAGAATCTACTTCAATCTAAATGTAAAGTTATTCAATCGAGGGATTCAGATCCCAACTAGCTTCCAGGGATCCTATTCTCGAACAGGCAACTACTAAAAACTCCAACCACGATGACCTATATATGCAACCCTCCTCCAAGAGCAGATGTAACATGCTAGAACCGTAGCAATTATATGGAACTACCTTTACTATAATTGGTTACCGACTTGATCATCGAAGGGCACCAGGCCTGCCCTATACTGGTGCTCCCTCATGACCTAGTTTTCAACTATCTTGCAGGTTATTATGTGCAAAGGCCTACTGACTTGAACTATGAATTTCTGTTTATTTTGGGTTCTTAAATTTTCTTGTGTTTTAATTAACCTAAACTATTTCATGCATCGAATATATATATTTTTCTTATTGTTACCTCTTATTTTTATTTGTCTATTTATCCCAATTAGAAAATAAAAACCACACGTAGGAATCCTAGACATCATACCGTTGAGAGAGAGTTAGACTATGTATTGCTATGTGTCCCACTTAGGCCGATGTATCCCACCTCCGGCCGTCAAGCATCAAATCACATTGTCCTCTCATCCACACACGAACCGCTTCAAACCAGAGACTCATTCCTCTCCGACTTCTCTCTAACATCCGACGATCCTCAGGAATGAGTCTATGGTATAGAGCTGAAGATCATATTTCATGCTTCAATTTTATATGTGGAGATGTAGCCACTTTCATTTGCTTAAACTGTATTTCTTATGTCCCTTCTCCTGAGATTTGAAATAATGTACCGTGGATGATGTACTCAAAAGTCTTTGGCTTTAAAGCTAAATTGTTAAAATAATGGAATGTTGAAGGCTTTCGGAGATATTTTGGTAAAAAAATTTAGTTTTATTGCCATTCAAATATTATTTCTAATGTTATCTTCAACAATTAACATGGTTTTCAAAGTTGCATACCTGTCGCAACATACATCACAAAAAATACTGGGTTATATTAAGGTCAAAAAATTTGATCACATGAACTGACAACAACGTTTTTCTTTCTTTCTCTTCTATTTTTTTTTTCCAGAAGTTGGCATAGGGTAATTATGCTACTTCCTTCTTAAGGTTACAATAGCCTTGGGGCAGTGGGACTTCTCTGTTTTGCTCTTGTTGCAGAGAGAGAGAGAGAGAGAGAGAGAGAGAGAGATAGAGAAAAGCAACTATGAACTAAGGTAAGGGGGACTTATGTGGTTGTTGTGATCATAATGAACGGTGGACAGTTCCCGGGGTGGGGGGGGGGGGGGGTTGGATATGATAGCCTGCCTGTCCGAGAGCGCTGAGCATTTTTATTATGAGGATTGTGTGTCTATTATTATTTGAAATTTTATTGTGTGATGATGAGTTCCCGGGGTATGCCCGTGGTATAAGTATGTAGTAATTTAAATTAATTTTAATTGCATAAGTGTAAGACTGTATAATCTTCTAGTAATTTAAATTAATTTTAATTGCATAAGTGTAAGACTGTATAATCTTCTGGTACTTTGGCTAGCTCTGTTAAGAATGTTTTATGTGATTAATTACCATCTGAAAAGGTTGTTGAGATTAATATAACTTTGTATGCATCTGGAACACTAGATCACCATTCTGAACATACAGGAAAACCTAAAACTACCCTACGTCAGGGCCATAGCCACACTATTATTGGAGAAATTTTTAATCGGCCCTGAATTTCACGCTCATTCGGCACAACCTAGTACCAGTTGGGCTTCCAGGGTGTGACATAGAGAGCCACAGAGATCCACCCAGGATAGGCTTACGTCACTTGAGGAGCTGGAGCAGAACTCTGAGCTGATCATCTTGAGTTTTCATTGGAGATGAAGGAGAAGATGATTTTCTTAGAGACCCAGACTGCCAAGACTGTGGAGCTACTTGAGAGACTTTTTTCTGGTGGAAGGTGTGATCCTGGGGCTAGCACATCGACTGCACCTCCACCACCTTAGTCCACTCCTCCATTACCTACACCCTCCAGCTTCTCCTATCCTTGAGAGCCTGACAGAGGACCCAGAGCACACATCATAGCATTATCATTCTCTTCTGTTTTATTGATGAGTTGTGTTGATGAGACTTGGTTTTTTTTTTTTTTTATGTTGACATGTTTTTCTTGTGACCTGGGTATTTTATGATTTTATGATGCTCGCTATATTTGGACATCCACATTTGTATGCATTTGGTTATGGCTGTATGATGATATTTGTGACTAAAATGTGTGGAATGGTATGGGAACCTGTTGAATAGAATAGAAGCTAAATGGAATTGGTATGCAAGAATTTTGTTTGTAGGGCTTGAAGAGCATAAAGATTCTATTGTCCTTTCATGATATTTGTAGATAGGAAATTTGTCAAACCATGACAAAATAGGGGAGATGCTGCTGAAATGTTTTAGAAACTTGTGAACCTAATAGTTAAACTACATTACATAAGGGTTCTAGAAAATTAATACTCACAAGAAAAATCTGAGAATTGTGTGTATAACACTGTGAGCATAATTAATATACAATCTCAAATCTTATGCAGCCGGTATACCCTTCTTGGTTCGAAGCAGCCTTAATCTGAGTTGTCCCCTCTTGAATTTCATAGTCAAATCAGTACAAAGGGACTCTGTGGTGAATTTGACACCAAGTTACATCACTATTTAGCTCTACCCCTACTAGTTGAATTTGGTCTATTCAAGCTCTCTTTAAACTCCCCTCAGTGATTTTGTTGGTATATTCTTTGTCAAATTGGTGACGGAAAGGGGGAGAAAATTGGAAAAATGATGAAGTTAGGGGGAGCAAATTAGAAGAGAATGAACTCAAACTTACTCTCACCACTGGATGCCTTTTTTTGGAGTAACAACCTAGGGGGAGTTTTCAATTTCCCACCGGAATATGTGGTTCTTGTGTTGATAATAGGTATATCCTTGATGAAGAGCATGTTCCCAGGGGGAGTTCTTGTAGGTGCTTAGTTGTTTGTTTTGTTCTTACAAAGTGGTATCCGATGTAATTTGATATAAGTGGTAGCCAATGTATTTTGATGTATTGCTTAGTCCATGGTATGTACTTTTAGACTAAGGTTTTGAAAAGAAATCACCAAAGGGGGAGATTCTTAGGAAAATGAGTGTCTTAGTCAAATCAAGACCTCTTTGGTGTTATCAATTTTATGATTGTGCTCAAGACTTCTCCCTAGAAATGCTTCAGCAAGTTAGATCTTTGGTTCCAATAGAGAAGACGGATCTTCAAAGGCACTAAAGAACACTGTGGAAGAACAATTGAGTGCTTGCACTAGTCAGGTATTTTTAACCCTCTAATGGACCAACTAATGCCCTTAGAACCTTTAGAATATAATGGAACAACTTTGGAATCAAATTGAGTTAGAGAGACTCAAAATGGGGCAAACGGTCACGGTCAACCATTTGTAGTACAGATTGACCTTTCTGTCAAACAGTTTGAAAATTGGAGACGAGCCTCTATCTGTTTGCTTGTCTTTGAAGCAAAATGATTGACCGTCAGGCAATCCAATTGACCGTTATGTCAAACGGTTCGATTGTTCAAGAACAACTACTAAAACAGAGAGCAATGACTCTTATCTGTTAGACTATGTACGGATGAAACGGTTGACCGCTAGGTCAAAATGATTGACCATTATAGCACAGGTGCTTAAGTCAAAATGGTCAAACTATCCTTTGAGAAGATCATTGGAAATCCAGTCGACCGCTTTGGATAACGATCGACTGTTTTATATGACCATTGAAAACAGTTTATATATATACATGCTGGTGTTCAAATAAAAGAGAAGAGAGATACATAAGCTTTGAAAAGCCTTCTTAAAATGTCTTTAAGCCTACATCTTTAAGAATTTCTACCTCATTCAAACAACGCAAATCCTTGAGGACATCTCAAGATCATCCTTGGTCATGCTCATAGCATTAGATAGGAAAATCAAAGATCCTCGTGAGCCCATAGAGTGTGATAAGGAAATCAAATGATCTACAACTCGAGGAATTTATACTTTCTATAAAGTGAGAAGATCCTCATCTAGGATTGGCCCAGACCAATAGTCACACCCTTAGCCACCTAGATCCAAAATCTCCGTCCTTGGCCTACACTCAAGTGGAGCATCAAACATCTTCACCAAGGAAGTCTATAAGGAGTCAAGCTTGGAAGCTTCAACAATTAAGCTTGTGGAGAACACTCCTACAACAAATCTTATACTGAAGGCAAGTGTTCAAATTTCAAAAATCAAATTCATTGTATTCGGTTCGTGTTTAGCCTGTGAAAAGCACCATTTGTTTGTAGTGGTTGCATTTGTGTTGTAGAGACCAGGTGGGTCTCACTTGTTTTGTAATAGTGGAAACCTAAGAAGCATGGACACGGACATGGGACACAGATACGACACGACACAGACACGCTAACACGGCATTTCTCAAAAAAGTAGGACACGGACACGTTGGAGACACGTTAATAATATATATCAATTTATATATATAATCATCTACTAAAAAACTAATATCATTTTAACTTTTTTAATCAATTTAGCAATCAACAAATAAAAATTCAACTACCAACTAACAAACATATCAAATTATTAAATATCAATACAACGCTAAAACATAATTCATAATCATTAAACATGAAATACCCATAGTTCTATAAAATCCATATAAAGAAAAAGGCGGTGGATCATCTCTTTCCCTTCTCTTAAAAAAAAAAAACAAAAAACAAAAGAGAAGCCAATCTTGAGGCCTATTCTTTAGTAAAATATTTATTTGTCTTTTGCTTATGATATGATTGATATTTACAATTATATATTTTTCCATGGTATAAAATTATTATATATCAAGTTTACAAGTTTTAATAACCACATATTAACAAAGTATCCAAGAGATATTAGCCACATGTTTATTTTTTAGTCATAGACACGAGTTAGGAATTGTAAGACACGTTGCAAAAAGAGTATCAAACAAATATCCGAAATTAAAATTTTTAGTTCTTAATTATGGACACGGCTAAATAGTATCGGATACATGTCCGAGAGTGTCCAAGGAGTGTCGGTGTCTGACACGTGTCTGACATGGACACGTCACTTTCTTAAAAGTGTCCATGCTTCTTAGGTGGAAACCTAAGGACCAAGAGTGGTTACTTGGTAGTGGACGTAGGCCCAGGGATGAACCACTATAAAATCCTAATGTTGTGGTGAATGCTTATTATTGATGACTGTTTGCGTTTTTTGGTTTGGAACTTGCTTGTTCTACATTGCAATCATCTTCAATTAAAATTGAAAGATTTGAAGAGAAAACTTTTAAGCTTGAAAATTTGGTTCCCCCTGGAATACCCAAGGGTGGAAGTTTTGAGCTTGGTTTAAATTAATGAATTATATAATTTCACTTTTTATATATAAAAGTGATGGGACCCACGTTTTATTTAGGACCCATGTTTTACTTGTAATATGCTAACAAAGGAAGGGGAGGAGGATTCTGTGCACGACACTTCCACTTTTAAGGAAGTAAATCCTTGAATGGGATCAGGATCCCTGTACACAGCCTTTATTAGAAAATGAGGATCACACACCTTCACCCTTGAGGAAACAAATCCTTGAATGAGATAAGGATCTGTATATACAGCTGTTATTAGAAGATAGGGATTAAGATAGGGATTTGAGTCGTATATATATATATATGCTGAGAGAGTTGCTTGTTTACTCACCTTCGTTTCTGCTAAAGAGCCAGAGAAGGGGAGAGATCCAAGAGAAGGAGGAGGAGCACTCGGTGAGACATCAAGAAGAAGAAAGAAGTAATCAACCAAGGCGTGGTTGATGTCCCATTCCCGACCACAAACCACAAGAGTTTACAGAAGGTGAGTGATTTCCTATATTTGTTTTTGTTTCGGTAAAGATAATTGAGTTGGTTTTGATTAGTAACAGAGAAGAAATCATTCTCTAGATTACTGTGAGTAAAGTCATATAAATATCGGAGGAGTTCTGTATGGAGCGATTGCTCTGGTTTCAGTTTTTGGACATGGATTCGTTAGATAATGTCGTGACAATCTGCTAGGGTGATCCAAAGGCAGTACAAATTTGTTTAGATACGTACCTAGTTCTGTGTGGGATGTTTCAAATCTCTGGTCGTTGGTTTTCCCCTTCATACGTGACTGCTACAGTGTCTGACGACCGGTAAAAAGGAAAAATCTGGGAAGTAATCTATGTTCCTGGGGCATAATCTTGTGAAATACAATGGAGCACCATTGATGAGATGAGGAAGAAGCTTTCTAACCCAGATTTCCTTCATCCTGATCAGAAATTTACTCACTACCTTCAAATTTCTGAAACAGCATGCCGACTGGGAACATTTTTGGCGTGAAGTTGTGGGTCCACATGACCCACTTGATGCTAGATCTGATCCATAGATCTGGTAAGGGACCCTTGGGCGAACCTGGGAGTTGTGATTTCCATGGATTTGAACCGTTGGACTCCAAGCTCTGATGACCTGAAAAGGGGTAGGGCGAGAAGAAGACCTTCACCGAAGTGGGTCTTGAACCTTCTGATGAAATCGAGTGTGGTGGTGGTTTCCACTGATATGAATTTATACCCACTTTGAATATATTTCAATGGAAGTATAAAATTAACCATAATGTTAATACAAATTTCATAGAAGTCCTCCTATATGCTACATTCTGAGCAGTTAAATTGAAATAAAGCTTATTATAATGATGTTAAACTGATGATGTATGGTAATAAGGGGGCTGGGTATGTATTAAATAATAAATAAAATAGTATTCTGAATCCATAAGTCCTGTTATGTATGATTTGATCCGAACCACTAGCACAAAATTGTTTATTGTGATTGTCTGGTTTTGGAATCAGTGGATTCGATTGATAGATTGTCTATGTTGTCTGTGGATGTGGAGATTAGGACAATGAGGTCCTAAAGCAAAGGGTCCTAGGGGGCCGTTAGATGTGGAGATGCAGGTGTGGCATCTCGATAAATTTTAGTATAATAAAATGTTATACGGATGTGGAGTTGGTGCAAGGATGTGGTTCAGAAATGCATCGTAAAATGAGTACTATTCTTTGAATTATTTGATTGATTTAAATTATTCGTTGCCTATATTTATTTGTGCTGATGATGTCACTATGTTAATTGCAAATGTATGATAGAGAAGGAGAATCATTCACCAGTTTATACTGATGTTGTTTACCCCCTTCAGGTAATCGGGTTGCGGTTGGACCAGAGAATGGCGAAGATCAGCCCGTAGTGTTTGGCATGCGTGGCTGAGGAGAGCGATACCTTCATATTCAGTAGCTTAGGAAATTTTAGTTTTGGCATTTAATTAGTATTTGATTGATTTACTTTAAAATCTTAGATATTGAAAACCTTATTGGTTAAATTCTATATGGAGGGATTTATTTTAATCAATGATGCTTTGACCTTATGTAATTATTTGATTTATATGTATGAATGGTATGCCATCGGGTCATAACTCAGATTCCGTCAGGGCCCCGGAATTTAGGTCGTGACAAAGTGGTATCAGAGCCTAAGGTTTTGGGCAAGTAAAAGAATTAGCAACTATAGGGCACGTGGTGAGGCCGTGGGGTATGGATGCCAAGAAAGGGATTTGATCCAATATTAATAGAGGATGGCTTATTCACTGTTTATTTAGCAGGGGAACTAGAACAATGAATAACGCTATTGGAAACTCTAATCAAGGTGAAAGAATTGTGGAAATGCCAGAGTATGCTCGGCAAATGTTCGAAAATTTTTTGAAAGCTTATAGTCAAGTTCAGGAACAGATCACTGCTATTAATAACCGGCATGGAGAAAATGGTGATGAACTCGGTGTTTTCAGGAATGGTTCTGGGAGTGGTATCAATAACGGGGTCAGGGATCGTGAGAAGGATAATCTCTACAAAAGATTTAATGAATTCCGACCTCGTAGCTTTGATGAGACTACAAACCCTTGGGATGCAAATAAATGGGTGGAGCATTTGGAGGGAATTTTTGAAGTTATGGGATGCACGAAACGGCAGAAGGCAATTTTGGGCGCATTCAAACTTGAGGGTAATGCTAAGGAATGGTGGAAAGCTGCTAAGAAGTCTTTTGATGGGCAAGAGACAGAAATTACTTGGGACTTTTTCAAGAAAGAGTTTATAAAGAAATTTATACCTGATCACATTAAAGCACAGAAGAAAAGGGAGTTTGAGACCCTAGTACAAGGGAGCTTACCCGTAGCCAAATATGCCCTCAAGTTCACTGAGCTGTCTCACTTTGCTGAAACCCTAGTTGCTACAGAAGAATCCAAACTGGAGCGCTTTGTGACGGGTCTAAGGGCAGATATCAAGAAAGACGTCAAATTACATGAGCCGACTACCTATGCAGAAGCGCTAAGAAAGGCCTCTGTGTCTGAAAAAGCAATAGAAGATATAAATCGGAGTACTCAGCAGGTGCTGCCAGTAGGAAAGCGGGATAATTTCAACAATCAGCCACCATATAAAAAGCAAAGGACCGACGCTAGACCAGTTTGCAATCATTGTGGGGGATCACATGACACAGATCAATGTCGCAAGAGACCGGGAGTATGCTACGGATGTGGTAAAGAAGGTCACAGGGTTAGAGATTGCCTAATAGCCCAAGAGAGAAATCAAGCTAGACGAAAGGGTGTTTGTTATGGTTACGGGCAGGAGGGACACCGGTCTCGAGAATGTCCCACAAATCCTGGTGGAAATCAGTTTCGACCACAAACACAACTGCAAGGACAGAATCAGCAGGACCGCCAGCAAGGGCATCAGCAAAATCAGCGATCACATCAGCAGAACCAACAAGGAAGAAATTATCAATATCAGCAGTATCTTCAGAGAGGCAACCAACAAGACCCGCCTCAAGGTCAAAATTTTAATCGTGGCAGGAATAATCAAGGTGGGAATCAGGGGGCGCAACCGCCTAATGCGAGGGCTTTTGCTATTACACACCAGGAAGCGGAGGCAGCAAATAACGTTGTTGAGGGTATGGTTTTACTTTCAAAGCACGAAGCTCATGCACTATTTGATTCTAGCTCAACTCACTCTTTTGTTTCCCATCTTTTTGCTACTAAGTTAGGAAATTCCCCCACTATACTCACTCCTGCATTAGTTGTGTCAACACCCGCGGGAAAACACGTTTGCACTAAAACTATATATTATGATTGTGAGATAGAAATTGCACAAACAAGAATGTCAGCCGACTTAGTATTATTGCACATGAATGATTTTGATATTATATTGGGAATGGACTGGCTCTCTAAATATCGGGCTGTGCTGGACTGCTTTAACAAGGTAGTGCGCTTTAACCTAAAGGGTTATACTCATGTCACCATGGTGGGGAAAAGAAAATCTTTTCGAACTGGGATAATTTCGGCCATCAAAGCCTGTGAACTATTAAAGAATGGGTGTACAGGGTACATGGCCTAATTACCGAAGCTAAACAAAAGCCCAACTTAGAAGATATTCCGGTTGTTAGAGATTTTCCCGATGTATTCTTAGATGATCTGCCAGGATTACCCCCAATCCGAGAAGTTGACTTTACTATTGAGTTGGTACCAGGATCTGCTCCAATATCTAAGGCACCCTATCGGATGGCACCCTCCGAGTTGAGGGAACTTAAGGATCAATTGCAAGAACTGTTAGATAAGGGATTCATCCGGCCAAGTGTATCCCCATGGGGAGCCCCTGTACTGTTTGTTAAGAAAAAGGACGGATCCATGCGAATGTGTATTGACTACCGGCAGTTGAACCAGATCACTATTAAAAACAAATACCCGTTGCCCCGTATCAATGAACTGTTTGACCAGCTGCAGGGTGCTAAATTCTTTTCCAAAATTGATTTGCGATCTGGATATCACCAACTCAGAGTAAGGGAGGAGGATATTCCTAAGACAGCCTTTAGAACTCGATATGGCCATTATGAGTTTCTAGTTATGCCATTTGGGTTGACCAATGCCCCAGCAGCTTTTATGGCTCTTATGAACCAAGTCTTTCAGCCTTACTTGGATCAGTTCGTCGTGGTGTTCATTGATGATATACTTATTTATTCTAAAGGAGAAGAAGAGCATGGAATACACTTACGCACGTCCTTGCAGCTATTGAGGGATAATCGACTCTATGCTAAATTAAGTAAGTGTGACTTTTGGCTGAAGCAAGTGACCTTCTTGGGCCATATTATCTCAGGACAAGGGTTATCTGTGGACCCGGCAAAGGTTGAAGCTATTACCAGTTGGAAAAGACCCACATCTGTTTCTGAAGTACGGAGCTTCCTGGGCTTAGCAGGATATTATAGGAGATTTGTGAAAGATTTTTCCTCAATTGCTGGGCCACTAACTAGACTCACAAGAAAAGACGTTCCTTTTTCATGGGACGTTAGATGCGAGGATAGCTTCCGCATATTAAGGGAGAGATTGACCACCGCGCCGATACTTGCTCTTCCCTCTGGAAATGGAGGATTTGTGGTATACTGTGATGCTTCTTTGCATGGTTTGGGTTGCGTTCTTATGCAACATGGAAAGGTGATAGCATATGCCTCCAGACAACTGAAATCCCATGAACAAAATTATGCTACTCATGATCTTGAATTAGCAGCTGTAGTTTTCGCGCTAAAAATCTGGAGACATTATCTATATGGAGAAGAGTTTGAGGTGTATACTGACCATAAAAGTCTTAAATACATTTTCTCACAGGCTGATTTGAATTTGCGATAGCGAAGATGGTTAGAATTTTTGAAGGATTATGACTTCACAATTTTCTATCACCCGGGAAAGGCCAATGTCGTTGCTGATGCGTTAAGTCGCAAATCAGCTCAAATGGCCTGTTTGACTGCCGAAAGGAGACTACTTGAAGAAATCAAAGATCTAGATGTGGTGTTACGGCCTATAGGTGATAAGGTGCTGTTGGGAAATTTTAAGGTTCAACCAGAACTAATTCAGAAAATAAAGGACCACCAACGAGATGATGGGGCACTGCTGGATATAATGCATAGAATGGACAATAAACCAGATTTCTCTATTGATAATGGCACATTGTATTTCAGAAGTCGGTTATGTGTTCCAAATAACTACAACATCAAAGATGAGATATTAACGGAAGCACATCATACGCGGTATACCATTCATCCCAGGAGCACAAAGATGTATCAGAATTTGAAACGGAGGTTTTGGTGGATCGGAATGAAAAATGATGTGGCAGAGTTTGTAGGACGATGTTTCACCTGTCAGCAGGTGAAGGCTGATCATAAGAAACCAGGTGGATTATTACAACCCTTGCCTGTGCCAGAATGGAAGTGGGAACACATTACTATGGATTTCATCCCAGGATTTCCTAAAACATCTAGGCACAATGAGGTGATTTGGGTCATTGTAGATCGTTTGACAAGTCTACACACTTTATACCATTAAAGGGTAAGACTACGATGGAGCAGTTGGCACGAAAATATGTTCATGAGGTCATACGGTTACATGGAGTTCCTGTATCTATAATCTCTGATAGAGATAGTAGATTTATCTCTCAGTTTTGGAAAAGTTTGCAAAAGGCCATGGGAACCAAGTTAAGTTTCAGTACGGCTTATCATCCCCAAACAGATGGGCAGGCTGAAAGAACCAACCAAACATTGGAGGATATGCTTCGGGCTTGTGCTTTGGATTTTAAAGACGGATGGGATGAACAGTTGCCGCTAGCAGAATTTGCTTACAATAACAGTTATCATTCCAGCATCCAAATGGCTCCATTTGAAGCTCTGTATGGTAGAAACTATCGTTCTCCGATCTGCTGGGAGGAAGTAGGAGAAGGACGGCTTTTAGGCCCTAAATGGGTAAAAACCTCCACGGAGAATATAAAGAAAATTCGAAATCGACTTAAAACTGTTCAGAGTCGTCAGAAAAGCTATGCGGATAAGCGAAGAAGAGAACTGGAATTTGAAGTCGGTAATTCAGTTTTTCTCAAAGTATCCCCGACCAAAGGAGTTATGCGATTTGGGAAGAAAGGAAAGCTGAGTCCGAGATACATTGGACCCTTTCCAATCATAGGACGTGTAAGTGATGGCAATGCTTATGAGTTGGCACTTCCACCACAACTCACCGGAGTTCATAATGTGTTTCATGTGTCTATGCTACGAAAATATGAACCAGACCCCTCACATATGATTCGTTACAAGCCAATGGATATTCAATCAGATTTGTCGTACGAGGAGAAGCCGGTTGCCATTTTGGACACCCAGGAGAGACTACTCAGGAATCGCACCATTCGATTAGTCAAAGTGCAGTGGCAGCACCAAAATCAAGCAGAAGCTACTTGGGAAATTAAAAGAGACGTTCGAGAAAAGTACCCCCACCTATTTGCTTCAGGTACGTATAAAATTTGGAGGACCAAATTTCCTAAGGGGAGGAGTATGTAATACCTAAGGGTGGAAGTTTTGAGCTTGGTTTAAATTAATGAATTATATAATTTCACTTTTTATATATAAAAGTGATGGGACCCACGTTTTATTTAGGACCCATGTTTTACTTGTAATATGCTAACAAAGGAAGGGGAGGAGGATTCTGTGCACGACACTTCCACTTTTAAGGAAGTAAATCCTTGAATGGGATCAGGATCCCTGTACACAGCCTTTATTAGAAAGTGAGGATCACACACCTTCACCCTTGAGGAAACAAATCCTTGAATGTGATAAGGATCTGTATATACAGCTGTTATTAGAAGATAGGGATTAAGATAGGGATTTGAGTCGTATATATATATGCTGAGAGAGTTGCTTGTGTACTCACCTTCGTTTCTGCTAAAGAGCCAGAGAAGGGGAGAGATCCAAGAGAAGGAGGAGGAGCACTCGGTGAGACATCAAGAAGAAGAAAGAAGTAATCAACCAAGGCGTGGTTGATGTCCCATTCCCGACCACAAACCACAAGAGTTTACAGAAGGTGAGTGATTTCCTATATTTGTTTTTGTTTCGGTAAAGATAATTGAGTTGGTTTTGATTAGTAACAGAGAAGAAATCATTCTCTAGATTACTGTGAGTAAAGTCATATAAATATCGGAGGAGTTCTGTATGGAGCGATTGCTCTGGTTTCAATTTTTGGACATGGATTCGTTAGATAATGTCGTGACAACCTGTTAGGGTGATCCAAAGGCAGTACAAATTTGTTTAGATACGTACCTAGTTCTGTGTGGGATGTTTCAAATCTCTGGTCGTTGGTTTTCCCCTTCATACGTAACTGCTACAGTGTCTGACGACCGGTAAAAAGGAAAAATCTGGGAAGTAATCTATGTTCCTGGGGCATAATCTTGTGAAATACAATGGAGCACCATTGATGAGATGAGGAAGAAGCTTTCTAACCCAGATTTCCTTCATCCTGATCAGAAATTTACTCACTACCTTCAAATTTCTGAAACAGTATGCCGACTGGGAACATTTTTGGCGTGAAGTTGTGGGTCCACATGACCCACTTGATGCTAGATCTGATCCATAGATCTGGTAAGGGACCCTTGGGCGAACCTGGGAGTTGTGATTTCCATGGATTTGAATCGTTGGACTCCAAGCTCTGATGACCTGAAAAGGGGTAGGGCGAGAAGAAGACCTTCACCGAAGTGGGTCTTGAACCTTCTGATGAAATCGAGTGTGGTGGTGGCTTCCACTGATATGATTTTATACCCACTTTGAAGATATTTCAATGGAAGTATAAAATTAACCATAATGTTAATACAAATTTCATAGAAGTCCTCCTATATGCTACATTCTGAGCAGTTAAATTGAAATAAAGCTTATTATAATGATGTTAAACTGATGATGTATGGTAATAAGGGGGCTGGGTATGTATTAAATAATAAATAAAATAGTATTCTGAATCCATAAGTCCTGTTATGTATGATTTGATCCGAACCACTAGCACAAAATTGTTTATTGTGATTGTCTGGTTTTGGAATCAGTGGATTCGATTGATAGATTGTCTATGTTGTCTATGGATGTGGAGATTAGGACAATGAGGTCCTGAAGCAAAGGGTCCTAGGGGGCCGTTAGATGTGGAGATGCAGGTGTGGCATCTCGATAAATTTTAGTATAATAAAATGTTATACGGATGTGGAGTTGGTGCAAGGATGTGGTTCAGAAATGCATCGTAAAACGAGTACTATTCTTTGAATTATTTGATTGATTTAAATTATTCGTTGCCTATATTTATTTGTGCTGATGATGTCACTATGTTAATTGCAAATGTATGATAGAGAAGGAGAATCATTCACCAGTTTATACTGATGTTGTTTACCCCCTTCAGGTAATCGGGTTGCGGTTGGACCAGAGAATGGCGAAGATCAGCCCGTAGTGTTTGGCATGCGTGGCTGAGGAGAGCGATACCTTCATATTCAGTAGCTTAGGAAATTTTAGTTTTGGCATTTAATTAGTATTTGATTGATTTACTTTAAAATCTTAGATATTGAAAACCTTATTGGTTAAATTCTATATAGAGGGATTTATTTTAATAAATGATGCTTTGACCTTATATAATTATTTGATTTATATGTATGAATGGTATGCCATCGGATCATAACTCAGATTCCGTCAGGGCCCCGGAATTTGGGTCGTGACCACCCCCCCCCCCCCCCCCCCCCCCCCCCCACCCCAACAAACACCCAGGGTTCAGATCTTGGACTTTCACATTGCAACAGGTAGTTGTTGCACTCAAATGTTTTGGATGAAACAAATGCTGATGGATTATTGGGTTAATCAAGACATGATGAGCATATATTGTGACAATACAAGTGCAATTAATTTTTTGAAAAAATCCCGTTCAGCATTTGTCACGACCCAAATTCCGGGGCCCTGACGGAATCTGAATTATAACACGGTGGCATACAATTCATACACATTAATCAAATAAACGCATAAGGCATAAGCATCATTTATTAAAATAAATCTCTCCACATAACTTAACCAATAAGGTTTTCAATGTCTAAAATTTCAAATAAAACATCAGATAATAAATTTAAATACCAAACAAAAAAAAACTTTTCCTAAGCTACTGAATATGAAAGTATCGCTCTCTTTCAGCCACGCATGCCAAACACTATGGGCTGATCTTCGCCATTTTCTGGTCCAACCGCAACCCGATTACCTGAAGGGGGTGAACAACATCAGTATAAACTGGTGAATGATCCTCCTACTCTATTATACATTTGCAATTAACATAGTGACTTCATCAGCACAAATAAATATAAGCAATGAATAATTTAAATTAAACAAATAATTCAAAGAATAATATTCATTTTACGATAAATTTCTGGACCACATTCTTGCATCAAGTCCACATCCACATAACATTTCATTACACTAAAATTCATCGAGATGCCTTTCCTGCATCTCCACATTTTACGGCCCTTAGGACCCTTCGCTTCAGGACTTCATTGTCCTAATCTCCACATCCACAACAATATAACAATCTATCAATCGAATCCAATGATTCCAAGACTAGACAATCATAATAAACAATTCTGTGCTAGTGGTCCAAATCAAATCATACATAGCAGGACTTATGGATCAGGATACCATTTTATTTATTATTTAATACATACCCAGTCCTTTTTATCACACCATCAATTTATAAGTAAACATCTTTGATAATAGGCATTATTCCAATTTAATCGTTAAGATTATAGAATACAGGAGGACTTCTATGTATTATTTATTAACATTATGGCTCTTTTTATAAGTTCCGTTGAAATATTCTTTAAGTCAAGTCTATAATAAGATCGATGAAAGCCATTACAGCCGACTTCATCAGAAAGCTCCAGACTCAGTTTCGTGAAGACCTCCCTCTCGCTCTGCTCTTTTATAGACCATCAGCTGTTGAAGTCCAATGGTTCAAATCCATTGAGATCACAACTTCCAGGGTCGCACGAGGGTCCTCTACCAGATCTGTGGATCTGATCTAGCATCTGATGGTTCGCGTGGACCCACAACCCATGTCGACAGAGGAGGGTAATCGTCGACTGAAACAGGTGAGTCCCTTTTTCCTGTTTGAATCTCTTCACCATCATCCTTCTTTACTTCATAGATCAAGTCCCAAGGGTGTACAATCACAAGGAAATCACCCTCTTCCTGTTTCAGATCGACATATCACTGGTTCAGTCATTATTTTGCTCAAACAGTGGTCGTCAGACACAACCCCTCGTGTCTGGCTTCCTGAAATTCTCAAATCTGATGACTCAATTTCTTTGTTCCCCACCACCGGACTGTTTTACTGAGATCGACCCAGGGTGTTGTTTCAGATCTTCGGATCTGATGGACTACCACATGATCTATATGGGGCCCACAGTCTAATTATATACGTTTCACAAAAACGACATAGTTCTGAGTTCATTCCTGGCATCAAGCTTTCTAAATCACATACAAATCACACCCCAATTCTCAAGAATAGACATGGGAGAGATCACTCACCTTTTGTAGACTCTAGTAGTATTTGGCCGAGCGGGGGACATCAACTGCCTGGGTGTTGCCTCCTTTCCTCTTCCTCTTGGTCTCTCTTTTCAGTCTCTCTCTCTCTTTCTCTGTGCTCCTCTCCTAATGTTTAGAAAGAGGTAACGTGAAGCAATTTAGAGGCTACAAGAGTATATATATAAATATGTACACCTCTGATCCCCTTTCTTCCTAGGAGTCTATCAAATCTGTGCTTTCCTAATGGGGCTATGTACAGAATTCCTTATCTAAATCAAGGATTTGTTTCCTATCTACAATTTGTTTCCTTAAAAGTGAAGTTGTCGTGAGATCTTAGAAATAGAATGGGTCCCATTATATATATATATATATATATAATAGAGCCTGGCATTCCCACCTTAGATATTACAACATTCACACACCAAACACATTGCAATTAGGCACCACTTCATCAAAGAATTAGTGGAAGAGAAAACCTTAATGTTAGAATATATTTCCACCAAAAATCAGCTTGTGGATATCATGACTAAACCATTGGATGCAACAAAATTTGAAAAATGAAGAACATTTATTGGTGTGTGTGTTTAATTGAATAAATATATGTTTTTAGTCTAGATATCATATTATTATGGTTTGCACTGTGACTTTCTTTGTTTTTTTTTTTTTTTCTGTCTAAATTTTTCCAGTGTTGTCTTACCACCATTGGTGCACCATTGATTCCCATCGGCCCACCGAAATTCAAAACGATGGTTTCTAAAATCCACAATCAGGTTTTCCCAGGCGCTTTCTCTTTTTCTTCTTCCTCTTCCCTGTAACTGCCAAAGATCCCATTTGGTCTATTGGTCTCCTTGGCTTCCTGAGGTGATTTTTCACATTCCTGTGTGTACTTTGATCATCCAAAGGATCGATTTTCAATTTTTCTCTATCTATTCTTTGTGTACATTGTTCGGCCGACCCTATTCACTTTGGATTCATCTCAGTTTGGAGAGTTTTCAGCTTCCTTGGGTTGATAATCAATGTTTGTGGGATTTCTAACTGTTTACTAGGTAGTTTTGTAATCCATCATCTCTGTTCTTCCATCACTGCACTCGGCCAAGACTATTTGTGCACTATTTCATTCTATTTTGTCTTGATTTTGGGGATTCCTCACTGGTTTGAGTGATTTTGGGATTTATCCTCTAATCTTGATCAAATATCTAGATTTTCTGATCAATTTTTGTCATCCCTGGAGCATTTCTCCTCTTGGCCGATTCTAGTGTGCACTTATTTTGTGTATTGCTATGTTTGTGTTATCCTGTCATTCTTAATACATAGCTAGGACCAAGAGGCAGCTACCCCACTGTCACAGCCTGAGAGTCCAACTTGGATCCTGATTGCACCCCTGGGGAGCGAATTTCGAGGCCAATTAAAACTTTCCATTTATCATGTGGTTTATGGCCCGAACTAAGGTAGAAATAGAAAATCCCTATTAGAGTTAGAATGTTGATTTGGCATTCAGTAGCATAACAAGGCTATCCTTTTCATAGCACCTAATCCGCCGTGCGCACAACCGCACCCCCCCCCCCCCCCGCCAGGTTTGGATCTTGTACTTTCAAGTGGTATCAGAACCTTGGTGCTCAATTTGATAGGTGTAAAAACCTTGAGTTCGAACTCTAAAGAATTTTCTAGGTGGTTAGTTTGTTGTCTTACCCATTTGCTAGGAAATTTCCTTCTTTAAAATAGAAAATCAAAAGGATTTTGAAATTGAAGATGTAGAGTTAGAAGAAGAAGAAGTAGTTAATGAAGATGCTTTGATTTAATTACTTGTAAAACAACAAGCTATTTGTGAAAACTTAGATAAGGAAAAGAAATATTTAGTAGAAGAATTAAAGTGTGTCAAAGGTTAATTAAAAACACAAAGAGCTCAAAAAAGGATCAAAATGAATCTAACATAATTAAGAAACAAGAAACAGAAATTCAAAACTTGAAAAGGTTAAAACAAAAAAAGACTCCCAGCCAATGAACTAAAATTAGTTAAACTCAATACTGGCAAAAATGTTGAGGGAGTTGAAAATAAAGACATTTTGAATGTAAGAGAAGAAAAATAAAATGAATTTTTTAATTTGAAAAAGCCAACTTAGCCCTGTCCTCAGAGGTATCTCAGCTAAAGAAATAGAAAGAAAATTTTAAACATAAATTTACACAATGAGAAGAAAGACCGGCAAAACTTTTAAAAATAGAAAAGCCTAATGGAGATCAAATAGGTTTAGTCTATAATAAAAATGTAAGAGAGATTCCAACACTACCACTATATTTGTGAGAAGTGAGACCAGTCCCACCTCAGCCCCACAACAAGGTATTACATCAGTCACATGCTATTATTGTGGTGGCAAAGGGCATTTTGGATTTGAATTCAAACTAAGAAGAAAAATAAATAAAAGGCCCTTGAACTTGCATAATAAAGGAAAATTAAACCCCAAAGCTAAAAACTCCAAGAGGCCTAAACAAAATAATACTCATCAAACGGGGTTCATTCACAACAAAGGTCAAAAAAATTCATAATCCACCAAATTTGGAAAACCAAGTAAAATACTTACTAAAACAGGTGGAGCAATTAAAGCTTCTAAAGAACAAAAGAGAAGAAGCTAAAAGTTTTGTTCAAAGAAGAAAAGCTTATGGTCCATCATTTCCTAAAAGGCACTTCCACCAATCAAAACATAAAATGGGAAATCCGCAATATCATGGTGGGATCTCTAGGCAAGCTTTGCCCAAACCCTTTGCACCCCATAGACCATGGGTGTCCAAACCTGTAGGACACAAATTCTTTTCCACTCTAGGTCCAAAATGGAATTCTAGAGGAAAAACCCAACCTTGGCCCTTGAGAGAGATAACAAATCAATTTTGGTATATTTAGTTAAATTCTTTGATGATGCACTTGAATGACTGAGCTTGTTGTGGTATATTCTTTCCTAGATCTATTCAAGTGATGGCTTATTTGAATTTGTAAAGTTTTCCATTCAAGTTTGTTTAATCTTTTGACGATTGAATAAATATATTTTGAAAAATTTGCCAAATATGCAAAATGTGTTTTCCAAAGTCATAACATACATGCATTTGCATAAATCATGCATTAGTGGACCACAGAGAGTAAAGGGCTCCTGATGAAAATGATGCTGCTAAGAATTCCCCAAACCTGGTCGACAGTTTTTACTCCGGATGAACCGTTTTTGGATTTTGAAAAACGGTTGACAGTCTCATGGAAAACGGTCGACCGTTTCGAAGTTTATATAAACCGCCTCGACTGCAACATTCACATTCCAGACTGTGCTTCTCCTTCCTCCTTGCTGACGGCGTGCCTCAGCCGTGCCCCCCCTCTCCTTCAACACGTTTTGAGCCTCCCCTTAGAGTAAAAGCTTTGCATCTCATCTCCTTTGGAAGATCACTTGTGTTTCTTCACCTTGGTTCATCTTCTTCTTCGGTAAATCTCTAAACCTATTAGAGGTAGTTTAGTTTTGCCCTTGCGACCTCCTTTGGGGTTTTTTTAGATGTTTTAGTGCTTCCTTCAAAAATCCCTCTTTGGGTCGAAGTTCCCGCAACTGAGTTTAGAACGGTCACAGAATCTTAGAACAGTCGACTATTCCAATCAACTCCTTTCGACCATTTGACCAAAGTCAAACCTTGTTTTATTTGTAAACCTTCTTTGAATTCATGGGTCCAAGACTTAGGGGAGGACCTTCTAGGAAACAAACAACAAAAAGACCTAGGCTCAACCGCCCTCCCTCTCCAGAACACGAGGATGCACCTCCTGTGTGTCCTCCACGCAGCCTTGATGATCCTTCTCTGTACAATGCACTGAAACTCTCCCCATGGATTTATGGTAGGAGAGAGCCCTTGAGAGTGGTCAGAAATGATAAATTTGATAAAAACGTCCATAATATATGAAAGAAGGGCCCTAGAAAAAAAAAAGTAGGAGATTACTTAAGCCCATTATGAGCTATTGGATGGGAGAACCTCTTCCACTAGGGTAGAGACTCCTACCCATCAGTAGTGAGAAAATGTACCAGGCCATTGCTGAGGCCAATTGTGGAGAAGAAAACTTTTTTACTATTAGATTTTCTGATCAGGATGTCATAGTCATTCCCAGCATGATTTCCAGGATTATGAGGGTACCCATGACAGAGGATGGGTTTAAGTATGTAGGTGCCCCTAATAACCTAGAAGACAGGATAAGGGCCACCTAAGATGTATGTGGGAGAGATGTAATGTGGAAAGATGGAAACATAATTAGGAACTCCAACCTACTCCTCGTTTTTTGAGTCCTTCACCTGTCGTTTATTCATAGTGCCTATCCTCGAAAGGGGAACAGGACTAAGCTGACCCCTAGAATGGAAACCGTTTTGGCTTATGTAGCTAGGGCGACTAGGATCTGTTTGCCTATCTACATCACCTATTTTCCTGCTCATTTCTTTCGAAAACCCGGGGCACATGGTCTTCCTTCTGGTCACCTCATGACTGCACTTGCTTACTTTCATGGTGTCCGTCTTCCTACCTCTGAGTCTCCTATTCATCCTATTCCCATTTGTTCCACCTCCGTATCCAAAATGCACCTCAGAGAGCAGGAAGGGGCACAAGCTCATGATGAGGAGGAGGCTGGACTACAAGGTGAGTTACCATTAGTAAGACGTAGGGCTAGGAGTTTCAGACATGCAACAGGGCCATCTTTAGAGGGACCCTCTTCTCTAGAGCATCACCCTCCACAGGCACCATCAAGAAAGCCCCGGGGCACCTTACAGGATAGGCGCTTTACCTTAGAGGTGATGACGCAGTCGATATGGGCAGATCTTGAAGAGTTTGCTTCAGAGGTTTTCGACTCTTCTGACATTACTATTGGTTCATTTTGATGGGATGGCATTCTCTTGACTTTCATATCTTTTATGATTTGGATATATATATATATATATATTTGGATACTACATCATGTGGATGTTTTCCTTGGTATGGTTATTTATATATAAATGATTTTGTTTTTTATATCATTTCTCTTTGTACTGATGTGTGGCTTGAATGGTGAATGGTGAAATGATTGATTATAGATCCTTGTAGTTGGATGGGAATCACCTTGTCAAATGGTGATTATTTTCATTGCAGGTCACTGGAATAATAAGGGGACTTAAAATGTGTTGATTACATAGTTGTATTTATTATGAAATGTTGATATCTGTTTGAAGCCTAAGTTGTGTGAACGTTAAAGGATGATGTATGAACGAGATGGAACATGTTTACAGGACTTGGAGTATAATAAATGTTGTGGAAAAATGAATTTTGTGTTGACAGGAATTTGTCAAATCTTGACAAAAGAGGGGAGAAGCTGCCGAAATATCTCTAGAATTTATGGATTTTCTAGTTAAACCCCACTACTTAAAAAGTTCTGGAAAACAAAAGGCTGAGACTGGTGTGAACAAACCTGGTAAATTTGATTGATATCCAATTTTAGACCTTATGCAGCATGTCAATTCAGTACATAGGGAGTATAGACTCCATTTAAGCAACCCTCGATTCAAAGTCAAATTAGTACATAGGAACTCCTTGGTGAAATAAAATCTGAGCCACGTTGCTCTATCCATACGGATTGAAATCAAATTTAATAATCAAACAATTTTGAATTTCTCCTCATTACTCTTTAGTGGCATATCCTTTGTCGAATTCGTGACAAAAAGGGGGAGAAAATTGGGGAGTTAATTGAAGCAAAAGAATATTTGACAAAAAGCGAAGAAACAGAAAGCGAGAGAAAATTACAAATATGATGAATTTAGGGGGAGCTGTGGTGAAATATGCACTGAGACTTACTTTCACCATTGGATGTTTTTAGTTGGATTAACAAGTGAGGGGAAGTTTTCAAATTCCCACCAGAATGTGTACTCTTGTGTTAATACTAGGTAAATTTATGAAAAAGAGCATGTTCCCTAGTGGAGTAGTTTTGATAGTTGTTTTTATCAATTGTATTCGTTGTATTTTGTTATGAAGCTCGAATGTATTGTTTTTGGAATGTAATTTGTAGAATAAGGTTTTAACACGAAATTGCCAAAGGGAGAGATTGTGTCACACCCCATGAGTCCAACCTGGATCCCCATTAGACCCTGGGGAGCGATTTTCGAGGCCAATTAAAAATTTTCCATCGTTGCGTGATTCATGGCCCGAATTAAGTAGAATAGAAAATCCCTATTAGATTAAGAATGTTGATCAGGCATTCTGCATCACAACAAGGCTCTCCTTTTTGTAGCACCCAATCAAATGGTAATATAACACGCACACTTTACAGAGCTAGGTTGAGTACTAGAGGAGTTAAGTTCCCTTTTCACATTAATATTTTCAACCAAAATAGATACTACATAATTACCACGGGGCATCCCCCGGAAACTGTCAAAAATCAGAATAACAAAAGATTACATTGTCAAGGCACTCCTACACGTAGTCTCAACCAAATGGACCTCTCAAGCTAGGTCCTCTGTCCTCCGCTTAACCTCCTCAATGAAGAACCCCTCCTACGGGTCCTCCAGTCCCACCGGTCCCACTTGGGCTCTACCTGCAACTCCACCTAAGCACCAAGAATACAAGGTCAGACCATAGTCTGGCAAGTGGATGTAAGCTACATGATGCATGTATGCAGTAGAGCAATGATAAATCAAACATATAATAGTATACGTGGAAAGATTTATACCCAATTATGGATCACTTGTTCATACAGAACTGTAGCCCAACCACAGGCATAATATTGTCCGCTTTGGGCAGCCTCCTCAGGCCCCGACCTCACGGTTTTATTCCTCCCCCCTAGCTAAAGGCGCAGGAGAGCATTTAAATTCCCAATTAATAGTTGGTCAGCCTACTCAGGCCCCGACCTCACGGTTTTGTTTCTCCCCCCCTAGCTCTAGGCACAGGAGAACATTTAAATTCCCAATTAAAGGTTAGGCTGCAGCTTAACACTTGGGTCATGCCATCAAATTAAACATCACAATATATATATATATGCGCAGCTTAACACTGGCGTCATACCATCAAATTAAACATCACAATATATATATATATATATATATGCAGTATATGGGGATTAGACATCATTCTCATTATCATAGGGTGGAATTACCTCAGTATCCAGTAACCGCACTATCCAACACAGCTTTGTGGGGTATCAGGATTTCAATGTCATTAACCTTGTGCTTCTAAAGGTAAAACACCCTAATCAACCCACATTTCTCACTTGGTTAGTGTAGCTATTGGGGTGTTCTTATTCATGACTAATTTAGCATCTTCACCTATTTTTAATCTCATCATCCTCTCCTTGCCATCAAAGCGTGAGTTATTCCAAAGTTCCAATGCCGTTTGATGAGGATGTATAGTCCTCTAACCCTCTACTGGCCAAGCATTAGGAAGAGAAACACACATTCCCGCAATGCCTCTCAAACTTCACATTATAACCCTCGCGTAAATTTCAAGGCTTAGTGTTCTAGGGTAAAGGTTTAACCCCTTGGTCCATACCCTATTTGCCCTTTTTCCAGCCATATATGAATTATAATTCCCAGTCAGAAACGATCGATTGATTCCCAAAAACGGTCGGTCAGATTCCCAAAAACGGTCGATCGTTTCGGCCCAGCACTGTCAGTCAGGAAAATGTTTCAATTCTGTAGCTGCAGCCGTTTTTTTTTATAGCGGTTGACCGTTGTTTTGTCAGTTAGGTTTTCCTTCATCTCAGATATTGTGACCGTGTAAGAACGGTTCCAGCCGTCCTGCGACAGTTTGCAATGCAGTCGACAGTACGTTAGAAATGTCAACCGTTTTGCTTCAGAAACTCATCCCAAAACTGGGTTTCATTGTTCCCCCTTTCCAAACTTAACTCCTATCCTTCCATTCCTTCTCCTAACCACCTATGGTTCTCCATTTACGTCCAACATCATCAAGAACACCTACAACTAGTGATTCCACCCCCCAAATCCCACATTTAATCATCAACATACCCACCATTAAAATGTCATCATCTTCCCCAAATCACCATTGGGTTTAATCACCTGCAACCACAATATTTACTGCACATATATACAGAACAACACCAATAAACATCCATAGCATCATCATATCACACATGCACTTGCCTTGAATGAAAATGGATGAAACCCTATTCAAGAAAATCTCCAAATTTGGGTATTCCACATATCCAAGCTTCCCACTTCAAAATTAACCATGGAAATCCTTTCCACAATGCACAAAAAGAGAGGAAATCACCGTTACACATGCATGCAAGAACTCCAAACCTCAAAATCGAGTTTCCATGGAATTTTGGGGAAAAAATCTCACCTTGATGGAAGGAAAAATGGTATCCAAAGGTTGAGGAAGATAAGGAAAAAGAGTTTGGAACCTCCAATGAGATGAAACCCGACCTTATTGCCGTCGATTTGTGAGAGGAGAAGAGAGAAAGAAGAGGGTTTTTACCAAAGAAAGAGGAATGGGGATGGATGGCTGGAACGATGGGGGAAAGGAATAAGAGGAAATGTGCATTTTGCGTTGGGTAGGGTTATATTATTTACCAAAATGCCATTTCCCTTAGAAATATGCATTTAGCCCAAAAAACTTCCATGTAAACTCATCTCGCATGTTTGTAACTTATGAATTCTATCCTCTTAGTCTGGAACCCAAAATGTTGGGCTACCCATAGACCCACTTCCCTTGGTAACCGCACCCCAAAACACAGCTTAATTAAGCTAATCACGGTAATTAGGGCCATGATCTCACATCCCTTAACTCCTAAAAGGACACTTGGTCCTCCAAATGTCACTTCGGCATTCGATAACCAAACCATACCTCAGCAAAAAGCTGTGCGTACTGTTATTGAACCTACTCTTGCAATTTCCAGGTGGCTTCATCAGGGCTATGGTGTTGCCACTGTAGTTTCACCTATTGAATTACCCTGTTCCTCAAAACCTGTTCCCGAGTGTCTATAATCGCAACTAGTTGTTCAACATACGTTGCATGTTCTCTAACCTTGAGAACATCATGGGGAATCACTTGTGAAGGATTTACCATATACTTCTTGGGCATGGAGATATGGAAAACTGGATGAATTCCAGCAACTTTTTAGCCAACTTCCCTCTTTGTCCAAATCGAAGAGTACCATGCATTGGGGATACCTTCAAAAACACAATCTTCCAATTGGAATTGTAATTCTTTGCGCCCTTGATCTGCATAGCTTTTCTGAGGACTTCTAGCTATCTGTTAACCTTCCCCGAATCAACTTCACCATCTCACTTGTATCACTGACCACCGATGGTCTGTAGAAATTTTGTTACTTCTTCCCAACATAACAGGGTCCTAGACTTCCGACTATAAGGTGCCTCATACAGCGCCATGCCAATACTCGAATGACAACTGTTGTTGTATGCAAACTCACATAAAGCCAAATGATGATCCCAATTCTTCTTAAAATCAAGCACACAAGCTCTAAGCATGTCCTCAAGTGTCTGTATAGTGTGATTTGAGTAACCATCAGTCTGTGGATGATAGGCCGTGCTAAAGTTCAATGTAGTGCTCAATGCGGTCTACAATGCTTTCCAAACTTATGACTGAAACCTATTGTCTTGATCGGACGTAATGGAGAGTGGGGCACCATGCAATCTTACAATCTCTGAGACGTACGGTTCTACCAATTTAGCCATCTTCATCTCTGTATGAAAAGGGACGAAATGGGCTGATTTGGTGAGTCTGTCCATAATCACCCATATACCATTGTGATGTCTATTAGTGAGGGGTAGACCAACAACAAAGTCCATAGTGATGTGATTCCATTTCCACTCCAGGATATCCAAAGGCATTAGAAGACGTAGGGGTTTACGGTGTTCAACCTTGATTTGCTGGCAAGTGAGACATTTGGAAATGAACTCTGCAATTTTCTCTTTCATATTATTCCACCAATAGTGCTTTTTCAAACTGTGGTACATCTTAGTGCTGCTTGGATGAATGGTGTACCAAGAGTGATGTGCCTCTGTTAAAATCTCCCTCTTCAACTCAGGTATGTTGGGTACACACAACCGATCTCCGCAGTATAGAACACCCGTGATTAATTTGAAATTTGGTCTCCTATCTAGTTTATCTCTAATCTCAACTAATTCAGGGTCTTCCATCTACCTCCGCTTAATCTGAGAAATTAACTCTGGTTCCCATGACATCATGTTACTAACAACACTCCATCTCTAATTGGCTGAAAGCAAGTATCCAAATCTCTAAAACACTTCGTCAAATGCCATTCTAGCATCAAATACCCACTATAAGCGGATTTCCTGCTCAAGGCATCAGCAACTGCGTTGGCATTGCCCGAATGGTACTTAAAGTCAAAATCATAATCCTTGATATACTCCATCCATCTCCGTTGTCTCATATTCATTTCCTTCCGAGAGAACAAATACTGAAGACTCTTATGGTCAGAGTGAACTTCGAATTGGGCACCGTAGAGGTAGTGCCTCCACATCTTCACTGCAAACACAATGCAGCCAACTCAAGGTCATGGTGGCATATCTCTTCTTGTGGTCCTTCAGCTAACGAGAACCATAAGCTATTGTGGAGTTGCAATTGTGGAGAAGCCTTCTACAAACCATCGGTATTAACCAGCAAGTCCAAGAAAACTACGAACTTCCATTACTATCTTTGGTTTATCCCAATTCAACACTGCTTCCACCTTTACCAGGTCCACTGACAACCTTTCCTTAGAAATGATGTGACCCAAGAATGTCACTTGCTTTAACCAAAATTCACACTTGCTTAACTTAGCATACAACTTGGGTTCCCTTAGAAGCTGAAGTGAAGTCCTGAGCATTAGTTATAATTTATAATGTTTTTCATGTATGTGCATGCATAGATTGGAAAAAGTTTGATTGTTATTAATTAACTTGCCTTCCTTGGAAGGCAAGGTCTATTTTCAGCTTTTCGGACTTATAACATGACGAATTTTTGGCAGATATCGGTCATGGGAAATATATTTTTATAAGAACAATCAAATGAGTTAAAGTTGCCAAACTGATGAGGGGTGACCTATGGACTCCCTCGCGGGGGGGGGGGGGGGGGGGGGGGGGGGGGGGGTTGTTGTGGTGTTGTCCCACCTGCTAGTTTTGGAGCAACAAAGCAAGTTCTCCAATTGAAGTCCAAATCGCATTAAACCACATGTCAAAATGATTAGTATGATGAGAGGAATCCAACGGTACCCCTTGTGCGAAATTTTGGGATAGTTTGTAATAAGGCCCACCTAAGGGCCATCGCGAGTAGCAAAACAGAGGTGGGGCCATAACTTCCAATCCGGATGCCAGATCTCCATTGATCTCAGCAAAGTAAGGAGGACCCAACCATACCAATTTTACGAAAATCTGAGCAAGTTGGTTCCAGGAGATGATTTTGACCCAAATTTGACAGGCGACCAAATAGGGCTCACATGATGGACCAAATTCAAGAAATTTGGGATTAACTTGACAACTCAAGAGTCTTGCATTTTGGAATTAGGCATTCCATGTAGAATTAAGTCATGGTTGCATTTAATTAGAAAGAAAATTAGAATTAGAAAGTGAACTTTTGAAATTCAAGATGCATGGGACCCACATTGTTTGAAAATTCAATTGAAGAGCATCCAATGATGGGACCCACTTTAAGATTGATTGAGAACACATGTGGAACATCCAAAGTGGGGCCAACAAAGTTACAAAAGTAGAAAAATCAAGTACGGAAAGTCTTATGCAACAAGGAGTCCTAATGCAACGAAACTTTCTAATTTCTTATTTTCTTTCTCATTAAGTAATCTTTTCCCTATAAAAATTTCCTCCACTCTCCTCTTCTTCATCCTCTTCCAAGTTGCAAGCCCATGGAGCCAAGTAAGCACAGGGTACTCAACAAAAGATTCTTCTTCTTCATTTCAAGTTCTTTTTTTCTTCTCCTTAAACTTCCTGCTTCTCCTCTTTGGTAAGTAGCCAAAGGTAAGTTCTTTCTCTCTCTCTTTCTTCTATTCTCTCATTACTTTCATTCTCTTTCTCCCTCCACGCTCTGCAAGCCCAACCAAGTAGGTTGGGCTGTTGTTGCTTTCTTCTTCTCTTTCTTTTCTTCTTTTCTGTTCATTCTCTTCTTCCTTCTACTCCACATGTTCCAGCCAAGTAGGCTGGACGTCCATTCACATACCACACGCCCAAGCCAAGTAGGCTGGGTTGGGTTCCCTTTCCTTCCATCTATTCATTCTTCCTTCCTCTTTTCATACTCATCACACGTCCACAACCTCTCATTCTTTCTCATCTTTCAATTCTGATTTTGTAGTTCTGATCTTTTAGTTTTTCTACATTTTTACTATCAGTTTTTCATCTTGCATTCATTCATAAGAATCACAACAAAGATGTTGGGAGGATATCTTTGATGCAATTGCTATTGCTGGGCACCTGATTTACATCTCTAGATGGTCTATTCATACTGAGATCACCTTGATAAGGGACCCAATAAGGCAAAAATGTGGAGTAGTAGATGAAACTCCTAGAAAGCTTCTTAAGAGGAAAGCAAATGAAGGTGTTAAGAGTTCTCATCATTGTTTGGGAAGACCTATCCTCTAGGACTCCATTCATGGAAGAAGGATTTATGGCCACCCATGATATAGAAACTGTGAACTACTTTAAAAACACAGATGTGCACTGTATTTTGTGTCCCCGCCTATGATGCCAAGATACGGCATGGATACGGTAAGGACACGCCATGGATGTGGTAGGGACATAGATTTTACATGTAAAAAGTGAAGTATCAGATACCATACGACACGATACGTTGCCCATTTTGAAGTATCCATGCATTACAGGTCCTCGCGATGACTCTGAGATGGGCTTAATTCTGGCCATGATGAGTGCTGCCATCTTCAGTCGCCATCAAAAGACTCTGGTAGTGGACAGTGAGATGAGGATTGTGAGCTTTGTTGGGGGGCTTGATCTTACTCAAGGAAGGTATGACACATAGTCTCACTCTCTTTTTAGGACCTTGGACATTGGTGCCCCCCACCATAATGATTTCTATCAGCCTAGTTCTGCTAATTCTTCAGTAGAAAAGGGTGGCCTTAGACAACCATGGCATGATATTCATTGCCAGCTAAAAGGACCTATTGCTTGGGACGTGTTGTCCAATTTTGAGCAAAGATGAAAGAAACAAGGTGGTCGGGAGCAGCCGCTTCTCGATCATATTAACATCAGCATGCCCCCTTCTTTTGTTACATTTCCAGATGACACAGAAGCATAGAACGTCCAACTTTTTCGATCTATAGATGGAGGAGCTGCTTATGGCTTCCCTGACACAGCTCTGCGTGCAGCTAAAGCTGGACTAGTAAGGGGGAAAGATTACATCATTGAAAGGAGCATTCAAGATGCTTACATAAATGCAATATGCCGTGCAAAGAATTTTATCTACATTGAAAACTAGTTCTTCATTGGTAGCTCCTTTGAATGGAGGGCAAAAGGAATTAAGGACATCGGTGGTGCAGTAAATCTTACTCCAAAGGAGCTTTCCTTGAAGATAATAAGGAAAATTGAAGCTAATGAGCGGTTTGCTGCCTATGTTGTGCTTCCAATGCGGCCGGAGGGGAAACCAAATTCTTTACAAATGGAGGTAGTGATATGTTGGCAGAGGAAAACGATGAAGATGATGTATAAAGATGTTGCTAAGGCCCTTCATAAGAAAGGGGTTGATGCGAGCCCTAAAGATTACTTGACATTTTTCTGCCTTGCAAACCAAGAGGTGAAGAGGAAGGGGGAGTCTACACCTAAAGAGAAACTGGACCCTAAAAGTGATCAGGATTATATTAAAGCACAACAGGCTAGACGGTTCATGATCTATGTACACTCCAAGATGATGATAGGTAAGTAATTAATTTGCAAGTGTGCTGCCAAATTAATTGGCTGGGTATCACGTCCCGGGCCTGAGATTAGGGTAGTCTGATGGGACCTGCGGTGTTAGCACTACATAATCTCGTAGTAACTCATATCGCACTAAGGCAATACAAATTCTATGAGGGAAATTTTTACATTTCAACGTACGAGGAAGATTCATAAACACAAAATACTTAATATAACCTGGGGAAAACCTAGGTGCTGAAAACACCATAAAGCACACGTGATAGTACAAAGCACAATAAATACCTGTTTCAATATTCCATAATAAACTGCATAGATAGATAATAGATTCAACATGATCCCAATGAAATTCTATATGTCCAAATGCATACTAAAAGTAAATAGTACAGGATCAAAGACCGATAATAATATATGTCCACTAATAAGAAAATAAATATAAGTTTATCAAATAAAGCATAATGGCATGATAAACGGAGTAGCCACATCTCCAAGACCCTAAATGTTACAGCCATAAGACGCTCTATCAAGTATGTCTACTAAAAGCTATTGTCAGGTATCTACTCAACTATAGTCCTGAAGGTACCTATGTGGGGTCCCCCGAATGCGTACAACAACCGGGGCTTGGCTGGTTTTTACTCCTGCAACATCAAATGTAGCAACCTGTGTACGACAACAAGAACTAAATAAGCAGTAAATCACACGGTGTACTCACTACAACAAAAATCATTTTTCGCGACGCAATCATTTGTCATAAAAAATCACAAACTCATCGCCAAATATACTCTGCGACGAAACCAATTTCATCGCCATTACATCGCCCATTATGCGCCACTGAATATTTTTGCCCACAATCATAGCTAATTGTCGCAAAATGTCAATTTTCTGTGACATTATATTATCGTCTCCAAATGAATTAAATTGCGACAAATAATATTGTCAGCAAAAAAGACCTTTTTTGTCACCAAATATCTCTAATTCATCGCAAAAGAAAGGATAAAAAATGGTAAAAAGAGATTTGGCAACAAAATAAAATCATCGCTGAATTAGTTTTTACCAACAAAACTATATTGTTGCTAAATAGTGCATAAATTGTTATGAATTATACTAGGCAATGAATTAGTTTCATCACGCATAGTTTGTAGACATAAGGCGACAACCTCACTCCGTCGCCCAATATTAAACTTTGCCACAAATTCTCTTAGGCGACAAATTATATATATCAAGCATAATATACAGAAATATATTTATTCTTATTAAGCGACAAATAAAACTTGTCACAAAAAATATTATATTTATTTTCTACATAAGAAAACTTGCCCATTCAACTAATATAAAATGTACAAACGAACCTGTCCATTCAACTAATATAAAATGTACAAAAAGCCCTACCATTCAAAAAAAATAAAATGTACAGTAAACATGCCCATTCAACTCAAATAAAATGTACAATAAAACCTTCTCATTCAACTATAAGAAAATGTACAGTAAAGTTTACACATTTAGCTAAAATAAAATGTACAAAACTTGCTCATTCAACATATTAGAAAAACAAAAAGTATAATTAGCCTCTATTACATTGCTCTCCAATCCCAAAAATGTGGCATCCAAAATAGTGTAAGTACAATATTCTTATGAAAAACAAAAAGATTTTCAAGCAATTGGCCTGTATTACATTGATCTCTAGTCCCAATATGTGGCCCAAAAAAATATGTTAGGCATTAAACAATGGAATCAAAAGCAAAGTAAGTGAGACAAAATAAAAGCCTGTGAAAATATTAGCATGCAAATAAGGCAACTAGCATACACATACACACACTCCTCGTAAACAAGCACAAACAAAAACATCTATTTTAGTTTATATGATTAAATACATAAAAAATATTGTAAAACACAACTTATCTTAATTTTTAAGTATATAATCAACCTTAAGATACACGTTCCAATCTTTTTTCCTTTCTTTTTTTTTTTTCTGGTAAAGAGATTTGGCATTGTTAGTCCATGTACTTAGAGAACCAATATAATAAGCAGAGACAAAGGAATGGACCAATCAAACATGTCTAATTATGTACAGTTGTTATGGATGAGCCAACAATAACCACTTGAATCATTTTTTTCCTATTCCTTCTTATTCTTTTCTTCTTTTGTGGTTTACGTTTTTTATGGTTATTCTTAGTTATGGCCCAATACAAGCAGACGTAAATGCCTAATTCCTACTGTTGTCCCAATCACCATAAGATGCATAGTTTGGCTTTTGCATTCTTCCTCCTTTTTTCCCTAGTAAGTACATTACTCTTAGTTCATCAAGTAACCAAAGAAAACAAGAACAAAGACCCCAATTTTTTTTCCTTGGTTAGTTCAAAGCAATACAAAGAACAAAGACCCCAATTCTTTCCCAACATGGGATTCAAGGCATTCACATACTTCATCCTGTAACCAAAGAAAACAAGAACGAACACATCAAATTCCTACAGAAAAAGCTCAATAGACCAGTTGAACAATTTCATAGGTTACAACTCTTTCAAAGAGTGTTGAACCCCTAAACATACCCAAACAATCTATCCATTCTAAGGAAATTAGATATATCTGTCATTCTGGTCTTAAACAATCAAGTTGCAAGTAATATCATAACTTCTAACCATGTTACAGAACTGAAATGAAACTAGAAGATAAAGGTAAATTAAGTGACAATCATATAAGTTCTGTTCCTCCAGCCTTTCAGTTAAACTAGTAAATTTTGATTACTATCATAGTAGCAGTATTTTCCAGCGCTCTATAGAGTTATCATAGTATTAAAATTGTTGTAATATTATCAGGCTCACAAACGTTCAGTTCAAAGTTTTGCTTATCACTACTGGATGCACTTTAATTCAATCACAGAGGAAGATAAGAAGTTAGAGAAATTATTGGATGCACTTTAATTCAGTCAGAGAAGAAATCAAGGATACTAACCAAGAGGTGCAGAAATCAGGGATACTAACCAAGAAGTAAGCACTCCTCCTTGGCTCACCATGTATGATCCTGTTATAAAAAGAAGAAAAATATGTATAAAGTAATAAGCTAGGCGAGTTCACTGAAGTCAAAGTGTTTTTAATAAAAACAAACACATTATAATTGACAATAAATAAATAAGGGTGATTTAGAAGTAGGTTTTAATGATTTTCAAGGATACGGAGTAGTTGGGCATCCCACAAGTATTTCACTAATTAATTCTGTTTTTTAGATATTATTTGCAAGAAGGTGATCTAAAAAAGGAATGCAAAAATAAGGTAACTTATTAGGTTCCAATATGGCAATAGAAACATAAGAACACTATGTCATACAAACTCACTGACAAACAGAACTGATATAACTCCTGAATACATGCCCCTGAGAAAAAAAAACTCCTAAATACATACATGACAGTATGGATTCAACCAATCTCCATGCCACATTCCATTATAGGTAAAATCAACCAATAAAAGCTTCATACTATAAGCCAACCTTTGGTATTCTTTAAGAAATAACCTATTTAAGCCTACATCAAACATGAACATCTTCTATTATTATTTGCTCTTCTCTTTGTGTTATATTTTAAACATGATCCTCTCATGTTCTGCCATGGCCATCTAGATGATCTTTTCGAGCTGGAATTATTTTTGCCAGAAGAATATCCAATGGAACTTCTGGAACTAGAGCACAACCTGAAATTATCAACTGGCATACTTCACAATACTAGACAAGGTAAGATGTACAGGAACCTCATTTTCTCATTAGACATAGCACAAGACACTACATACTTGATACAGAGTATGGATTGATGAATATATGTTCTTTGATTTGCATCTCAAAGGTGAACCACAATGCTTCTCTGAACATTTGTGTGATTGATCTCTTCTAAGGTTTCACGGTAGGGGTCATAACTTTGATAGGTACATAACTCTGTACAATTCTGTATAAATTTTGTATGTTCTTATAGACAAAGTCACAAAAGTGTTCTTCCTCTTCTCATTAAGCATTTTTCTTCTACTCAAGATTTTGTTGAAATTTTGTGTACCCAATCAATCTCATTTTCTTTTTTTGTTGTTCTTCCCAGCTCTGTTACTTGCCTTACTCTTTACTTTCATTCTTTCATATTTCATTTTCTTTAAATGGTAACTTTATTAATGTCGTGTCTCTGCCAGATGGAAACCAAAACCCATCATATAGAGGGAGGGAGGGGGGAGGGAGAGATGGCTTACCTATTTCGCTAGGTGTAGGAGAGAGGGAAGGAGGTTTGGAGGAGGATTTCTGCGCTGGAGGGTGTTGATGGCGAGGGGGTCCTTGTTTCAGCAGAGGCTTCTCAATTTCTGTAGAGGGCTTTCGAATAGGTTAGAAGACTATTTGTTTATATTTGGTTCTCAGGTCCAGACACCTTCTCGCCATTCTGAAAAATTGGGGACGATATCATTTTGTCGCCCGATACTAATCAAAATCGAGCGCCAAACCTTAAGCGCGCCATTCCGAATTTTCTGTATTCCGTGACCAAATAATTGTAGAGGAATACTTCCAGGAATTCTAGGACGATTTAGTTTTTTGTGGCGAAATGGCAATAATTTACCAACAAAAATAACACGTTGCTTAATAACAAATACTAGCAATAAAGGCCCGTGCTTTAACATTTTAAATGCTGTCTTATTATTTAATATATTATGTTAACGCATTAAAAAAGAATATCTTGATAAGAATTACTATTGAACTTATTAGTTTCAAATAAAAGTAAACTCATGTGGCAAACGAATAAGTTAAATTAAATTACTTTAATAGTCAAAACTTGAAAAAAATCTATTATCATAGTAGAGAATTTTAGAAGAAAATGAAGTAAAAACCAATGTTATAATTTCATGGTAAAAAAAACATATTATTAAGGAAATTAAAAATGAACAATAATATTTTTAATAACAAATTAAATGAAAAAATAGTAAAAAGTATTGCATCATAAAAAAATAAGAGTAAAATGATGAAAGTGAACTCTAATTAAAAAAATTCAAATTCTATATCTCCAAGATATTAATTAAGAATGGGCTGACAAACTATTGGAAGAAAATATTATTTTAGAAATGACAATATAAAGATTCTTTAGCGAATGGAAATGGTAACGAAAGTAAATAAAATATTAGTAAAAAGAAGATATTCAAACAAATGAAAAATATAAAATAAGCATAAAAATAAACAACTTTAAAAATAATATATTTGATGTTATTTTTCAAGATTTAATAAAAAAATAAAAAATGGGGTGTATGGCCCATTTTATGAATGAAAAGAATTTTGAGAGAAAGTTTTAAGATCTCATTTTAATAAATAAAATGAGCTTACATAATAAAAATATTAAAAAATTATAGAAAAAAGTAAATTAAAATCAATAGTAAGTGAAAAAAAAGTCAAAACATTAATTATCTATTTAGGTCCTTGTTTTAATGGCAAAAACGATTGACAATTGGTCAGGCCCCACCAAGATGACACTGCATTATAAGTTTACCAAATCATCATCCATGTAGGGACTCATCAAATTTAGTGGGCACTGAACATACTAAAATTATTGATCATAAAATATACAATATTCCTAAAGCAGCCAATTTGGCCTATACATATATTAATGTATATTGTTCAATAACCTAGTTATATATTTGAAATAGCTATTTATTGAGATAAGATGAGAGAGAGGAGGATAGAGGAAGAGATTTTAGGGATTTCTTGCTTTTTTTTAAAAGATGATGTGGCGCTTTAGAAAAAAAGAAAAATAAGGAGCGCTAATATGGCACCCTCTAGAAGTCTCCATTCTTATAGCTTTAATATATATAACTAGCGCTTCAGGGCCCGCGCTCAACACGGGCCATAAAAAAATAATTAAAGCTTCTTAAAAGATATTAATATTTAAATAAATATATAAATGAATATTATCATAACTTCTATTGCCCATTCAACATTTGAATTTGTATTACATGTATCCATAAACAATTGGATACCTACACCCAAATCAACAAAGGTTGAATGCAAAAAAAACAAATTTAAATCAAGATCAAACTCATCTCACCTTGTGGACTCCACTTGATTCAACAGTGACTCACTTTGCTATATAACTTTAAGAAATATTTCTAAAAAATAAAACAACCATATGGTTAAAAATTATATTATTTGTAAATAGAATCATTTATAAATATTTTAAATGAATTGCATCAATGGCCATTTGCTTATTAGTTATGAAGAGGATTAAGGGGATCGTGGGATAGACCTTTTCCAAAATGGGACATTTTAATTATTAGTCATATTGTTCAAAGCCATTACAAAAACAAATTTTCTTCATATATATATATATATAATACCGGGCCTTGAAATAGATATATCTCAACCCCAAAATGTATATGTGTCAAGTGGATGGACCTAGTCCACATACCTTATAATTTAGCCCAAATCTAAGGCATTACATGGGCCATTCAAGTTTAGATCCTGGACTAATTAGGCTTTGCCCAACATTGCACTGCCAATGGTTAGGCCGTGCTAGGCCATGGTGCATCAAAGTCCACATCAATACCTATTAAAAAGAAATTATATTTTAAAACAATATTCTTTAAAATGCAAAAAATTAAATTTGTAATGTTCATGAAAATACCCATAAAAAACTAAAAAAAATACTAAAATAAAATAACATAAAAAGTAAATACAAGAATAGAGCAATAGGAAAAGCAAACCCATAATAACCCATTGTAATTAGAAGACAATTGTAATTTAAGTATGCTAGGTTATAACAAAAAAAAATCCAAAAACTCACAATAGCTATTAAAAAACTACAATTGCATTCAAATGAAGACAAAAAAACATATTATTTGTACTAAAGACAATATGTCAAAGTAATGCAAAACAACTTAAATCTCAAAATTCCAAAACTAATTGAACTAAACCAATCAAAATTCAATAAAAACACAAACAAATAGAGACAAAGAAAATATACTTATTACAGACCTACTGAGGGGTGCAATTCTCTTCCATGGCTTTCGTCTTCGTGCCTGTGCCATACTCATCCATTCCGCATATGTAAATGGTGTTGCAGACACAAAGACAATAATAGCGAATGAAACCTTTAGCACTTAAAAAACCTGAATACAAAAGAGAAACTACAATCAATCGAAAGAGGAAAAAAAAGAGAATTCATAGAAAAGTAAATCAGAATGTGTGTGTGTGTGTGTGAGAGAGGGGGGGGGGGGGGTGGGGGAGTGTTTTACATCCAACAATGACATGCCAAACTTCTTACTGAAACCAAATTAACCTTTTACGACTAATCACTTCTTAGCCTTCTTACTCCCATTGCAAGGCAACACATAATATTAGCTTAAAAATTCTTCCCACCAGCTTTTTTCAAAAAAAAATGCACAATAGGTTAATATATAAAATATAAAATATTAAAAAATTCTTACCTAGCTCTAAATCAAAGTCCCAAAAAGTACAGTATATTTGCTTCGGTTATTGTTTGAGTCTCTTTTTAACCCTTTGATCTAGGGAGTTATGGTGTTTGAGCGTCAGTGTACGTATCAGTCAACATCTACATCAAGTATAAGAAATCAACTTGAACATGGGTCATCAAGTTCAACTACACTCAAAATCAACTGAATGGCTTGGGTGTGGAACAGTTTATGAAACAACTATCTTCTAAAATTTGTTTGCACAACTTCACTACAATAATTTTCAGAAACAAGACAAAACCATACAAAGCAAACCAAAAAACAAAACCCATCGACTTCTCGTGCATGCGTCTGATTGTACACAAAACACCCATGAACCAGCAAAAATTTAAAATTAAAAAAAAAAAAGCTATTCACAACTAAACATCAAATACATTACCAAAAAGTGTGCGAGAGATCGGAAGAACCAAAGCCAGAGAAGATGAACTTCGTTTTGAGAACAGTTTGGGAGCTCTTGGGGGGGGGGGGGGGGGGGGGGGGGGGGGGGGGGGTGTGATATGATGGCTGGTAGATGTCCCTATTGAAGAGAAACCCCCATCGTGCTAGATAAGAGCAACGAAGGTGGACAAGAGGCCATTGAGCACTAGAAAAAAAAAATCTCAAGATCTAACCAAATCTTAAGATAAGGATAAACGATAACTTACGGTCATTTAACATTCCAATTTATTAGGGATGTGATAGGGAAGGAGATAAGATTTTAAATGCAGATTTGGAGTTTACTTGGGGATCAGAGGTTTAATGAGAGAAATTAAAGAGATATTACCTAGGGAAAGGATTTGGATAGGGAGATTTTCGGCAAATGTAAAATTAGAGAACGCCACATGTCACCTTCTCATGAAGAGGACTGTACCACATATCGTTCTCTTCCGAAAGGAGGTTTTGATCAGCTCCTTTTAAGATTAAATATAATATGGATATTAATAGTAGATTATGATGAGATTGCATGCAAGGGATTGTATTGAAAATTTTAAGATATCACATCCTTTAAATAAGGAAGGTTTAGATTGATTTTAGAAAGAGAAAGATAATGATAAGGATAATGATTATGTTAATTTTTAGGAGATTAAATAGTAAATATAGAGATTTTAGGAGAGGAAAATGGGAGAGAATCTTAGGACTTTAATTAGAGTGTGCCACGTGTCGCTCTCCTGTAAAGAAGAAGCACCACATGTCGCCTTCTCACAAAATGGGGTATTGTTATAATATATATACTAGCAATACAGGGCCCGTGTCCAACACGGGCCAAAAAAGCAAAATACCTGATGATATAACAAATAAAGCAAATATAAAATGTATAGATATATTATTTAACATTTTAAAATTCACTATGTCAAATTCTATAGAAAAGAAAAAGGAAAAAAAAAGGTGCAATGAATTAACATAAATTATAAATCAATCATGTAAGTTTTTTAGTTGAAGTTGTTGATGTATAAGAGTATAAATCTTAAACCAATAACAAATCTTTATACCCTATATTGATTTGGGATACTAATGAAATAATATAAAATGAAGCAATATATGAACTCAAGATAAATCTTAAATCTTACATAAAAGATATAAGTATTTGAAACAAATAGTCACTAGGAAAGCAAAATACCTAAGCCATGATTGTGTTTAATTACCTCAACTATGCTACAGTAGCTAATGAAATGGAAGTTATCTCCAACTTATATGACATACACTAATAAAAAAAAATGCCTATCAAACTCACCCATATACTTGAACATTGCATTGATGATATATTTCTAATATATGAAAAATAAGTAAAGAGAGGATTTTGATGAGAAAAATTACTTGCTACACACCACCCCACTTAGGAGTGATCCTAAGCTAGGCCAACCCGAGCTCGGCGGGCTTGGATATGTAATTAGAGCCCTTTTAATAATTGGACTGATCTTAAATTAAGTGATAGAAAGCCCAAAACGCCGCTCGACCTATGTAATGAATGTATATAATTTAATTTAATTAATACAAACAATTACTCAAATAGACACATAATTGATTAGAAAACCCAATTAAGCTTGGCGGGCTTGGGCCTGACTATTACAGCCAATGTAAGGCTTGACCTAGACCTGGGCTAATAATTCTAAAGTTGGGCTGGGACTGGATATGCATTAGCCTGACCTAGCCCATCCTATGAATACCCTTACTACCCCACTTGTTCAAGGATCCAATGCATACTACATCAGTGGGTTCCATCCTTCTTTGCATATGATGTAGAGGGATGAAAGAGAGAGAAATTAGGAAGGAGAGATTTTTAGAAAACAAAGGAGAAATTTTAAGAAAATTGAGATATTTTAGAGATTTGGTATAGATAAAGTTTAGCTAATATAGATGGAATCTTTAGATTGCGCCACGTGTCTCCCTCTCATAAAGAAGGTTGTGCCACATGTCACTCTCCCATAAAATGGGGTATTGTCATAATATATATAAATTGTCAGAAAAACTTACTCTCTTACTAGCACCGACTTCATATTTTAATGCCAAACTATTCACGACAATATTTAGCGACATTAAAAATTATCATCGCTAAATATTCACCATTTTCACTTTAGGCAACGATATGAATATTTTGCAGCAGAAAATAATATTTAGTGACAAATTTTCAAAACTTCACCTATTTTTTGTCGCCAAAAATGATTTTTATTGTAGTGACTAAATAGAGTTAGGTCATGATGAGTTAAACAGATGTCAGAAAGCGTATATAAGCATGTTAACATATAATGAGCATGTGTAAGAGAATCATAAATAATAGGAAAAGTACTTATAAATTTGGCTGTCACTAGTATCCTCCCAGTATAGGGAGTGGTAAAACAGGATGCAAATCAAGTAGCGAGCCTGATTACCCAGTGAAGCATCAACTCACTCTTGTTGGGATCTAACTATAGTGGTTTATAATATCAAACACATACTCAACCCTACCAAGCTTCATAGAGTTAAGCTCAGTGATGCCAACTCTAGGAATCAATAATATGTTAAAACATACCATACAATCGTGCATATCATACTTACTAGATATAACTTACTTGCATATCATGTGAAGGTAATTAAAACATGTTGTTACCAAATATGGATTACAATTAATATGAACAATATAATAAAGATGAAAGACATACTGAAAATGATTGAACAAAAGTAAACATACTGCGCATAACTGAATATAACTGAATTAAACATAATGGACATAATGAACATAACTAAACTTAAATGAATAGTTAAACTACGGGACGGTAATATATAATAGTATGCATAATTTTCCAATTTAATTAAGAGACAAGGATGCTTACAAGCTAAACTATTCTAAGATGTTTCTGCCGTTAGCCTCCCCTTTCGATGTGACCATAAACCACCCAATGTTGATATTACCGAAGTTCTTGGTGTTGCATTGTATATGAATAAGAACTTTAGACCCTTATACCTACACTTGAGGGTAAGACATTAGAATTAACCGAAACATCTAACAAAGATTCCGTGACAGCCAGCATACTCTTTTTTCATTTGATTTCGTTGGTCATGTGTAAGGTGTAACGATTTCAAAAGTTAAGTCCTACATAGTTATAAGGTTTATCTAGCATTCTAATATAATACTTGACCCTATGATTAAGCTTAAAGTTCCCTAATATGTGTTTAACATCATCAAGTTAAGCTACATTAGTCTTGAAAATAAATTTAGTGAAAAGGAGTTTTTAAGTAAAATAAAATAATTAAATAAATAATCAATTTCTGAAAAACAAGACTCGCTCGATTGATCGGGCATGGATTTGATCGATCAGACTTACCCAAAAAGTTAATTTGATAGATCGAACTAGGTGTATATTTTGCCTTTTTAGGCTGTTTGGGTCTAAACTTTCCTTGTTTATTTTAAAACTTCTCACACATGAAACCCATCATACAATACATCAAATGTAACCTTTTTAGGTTCATTTTCAATTCCATTTCCTTCCCATTCATTCAAACCCATTTTTAAAACATAACACTCCTTTTCAAACCAAAAGACATTTTTATTAAAGAAACATGGAGGAAATGAGCTGTAATTATGCATTAGAATAGAGATTAGCCATAAGAATAATTAACATAGCCCATTATGCCATTATTTATTTGCTTAAACTTGCCTTGAGTGCCCCAAATCTAAAGCTAAAGCTCAAAATGGAGAAATGCCCAAGTCTTTTAGCTCACACAGTACCCTATTAATGAAATGTTATGAAAAAGAGAAGAAAACATGAGATGAATGCCCTAAGAGGATGAATAAATGAAGATAAGCTTAGTAAAACCCATTACTACACTATTTAATGGCTTAAATTTCAAAAAAGACTGGATTGCTTACCTTGGGAGATGTGCTAATGGTGGCTTAGGCTTTTTTTCCTTTAAATCCAAACACCAAGTGAATAAGTGAAGGTGAAGAATAAGATGGAAGCACTCTCAAATGGGGGTTAAAGGTCTATCAATTACTCACTCTTAGCTTAAAAGGGATGTAGGAGATGGAGTAAGGTGTCATAACCCGGGTCCAGAAATCGGGAGTTAGTTAAAATCTAACCAATGACATACGTACTACTGTGCACGTACACTTAAACCTCGTCTAAATGCATACACACAAGAGATATTTACACATGCAAACATGGTGTACGTGGAAACGATAGGTATCATTGCAAGAAAAGATAATGCGCATAAAATACAACAAGTACCAAAGGTTACATTAATGACAGAATGTACAAAACAAAATGGGGAAATAGTATTTTCGGGATAAAATACAAGGTAACTCAAAAGTCCAAACCAAGCTCCACACACATAAGACAAGTAACTAATGTCAATGCAAAGCCGCTCTCCACCGGAGGGATTACATCCACTCCTCTAGCCCTGACTGGGCCTCTCGCGTCTCTCTTGGAGTCTGGCTGACCGACGAGGGGTTGGTAGAGGGATCTGGGCCTACAACACCAAGAACAACTCATGAATACAACGATTCAGCAAAACAAAAGCAACAATAAGTTAAAACACGTTGTGTCTAGCAGAATAAGTAACAGATACTAATGCATAGAGTTCATGATCGTATACTAGGCAAGTCGTGCATAAAAATAAGCATGCTTCTAGAATCATAAAACAAATAAACTGACTAAGTGGCTACTACATTTGTCATATTCTCCCTATCGAAAGCAAGCAGGACGAGAACAGCATCGACTGGGCCAGGGTACCAATGGGTCTCTGGTTCTCGGGGTCCGGAATCCCAAGACAGGAGCACTTTGCACAGGCAACAAGCAGGCTACGCCAAAGTCAACCCCGTCGAGTATCTTGAGGTTGAGGCTAAGTAGAGCCAGGCCGTATCAATTATGTCAGATGATGCACATCAATTCAATATCACATTCAAGCAGTATAGTACATATATCATGCTATATCACAAGCAGGCAATACGGTACGTGCATCATACTAGGGCTACACATCGGAGCCAAGTCTTTTAATATGGACACTGATACAAACCAAATAAGTACAAGTCGAAACAAGAATAAGAGCATGGAAGGCAATACTCGAACTCAATATGCAATGCAAGTCAAGCTTATATTGTGAATCATGATTGTTTACTAACCAACCCTAAGCTAGTTGTCCAATGTTTCTAACAGTGCATGATGATGTAGTTTTGAGTTATTCGATACATAGTTATTCCTTGTGTGAGTGTTGCAATGTATCGAGAAACGTGCATTGAAGTCCCTTAAATGAACACCTATGGGGAGGTGCTTAACAATTAGACAACACACATAAATGAGTCACAGCCCTTAAGACCATTCATGCTTTCTAAGGTACTTCGTTGGGCGAGTTATGTGGTTGAGAAGTCCATGTGAAAGCCTTATAAGGTTACATTATTACCCCTATCTTTTCTCCCATTCATTAAAGAGCAGAGAGATCAGAAGGTAGCAAAAAAAGGTCCTCTAGGTGTTAAAGAAGCAAGAAAAGAAGAATAAGCAAGAAAAGGAGTCAGTTGGACACTGAATCTCCCAAAACAAAAGTGCTTCAAGGCCAACCGGTCGGCTCTAAAGCCCGATCGGTCGGATTTCAATTTTGGAAGTGTTCGATCGGTTGGACCCCAGGCCCGATCGGTCGGGTCATAGAACTCTATTACAGAACGACTGAATTGAATCTTACACCCCGGATACAATAAAGATAAAAAAACATACAATTCCAAGAGGGCTGTACGTCAAACACACTTGAGAGTATAGAGAAAACTAATAACAATCACCGTGTACCAACATGTGTTCATCCAAATCGTACTTATACTCGCCTTAAACAAGCTTTTTCCATAATTTAGTTGTTCTTTGATCCAATCAATCTCGGAGATGCAGTCTTAACACCATGCATGCCAAGAGTGACCAAATGAAACGGGTGCATGCAGTGCAAAAACACTTTAACTCACATAGGATAGCATGACTTTTGCTTACCGTAGAACACACAATAAACGAAGAAAAAAAGAAGTAGAAGAAGAAAAAAAGGAAGAAACGTGAAAACGCATAAAGATGAGCAAGGACCCTCTTTTATCTTAGAGTGCTCCAAGAAGAAACGAAGGAAGAAGAGAAGACGTATCAACTGTATGCACAAGACTTTCCCCCCTCTCTTTCCTTTTATCGTGAGGAAGAAGAAGGAAAGGAAAAAGAAGAAACAAAGAGTAGAGAAGAGGAAGAGAAAAACATTGAAGATGGAGGGGAATAAAGATAAGTCGGAGCATGTCTTCTCTTATAAGATAAAGATGAGGAGGGGAATTTGCAAAACAGTCTAAGAGTATCGATTAATTATAGTTTAAGTCAGTTAACGGTCCAACGGAAACAAATAACGTTATTCACATACGAGTCAATAACTGAGAGTATGCAACTAAGCTGTAAACCTAGCCGTGACCCAACTATAGATCAATACATGGTGTATTTTAAAATAACTGAGAGTATGCAACCTGCAGCTCTTCTACGGCCCAGCCACAGTTAAGCCGTGAAGCCTTCTATAGCTAAGTGGTAAGTTGCCTTCGGCTAAGTCGTAAGGTCACCCACGGCTGAGCCAGAAGACCTGAACTAGTAAGAAAGCTAGGAAAAAAAATAAGACCTTGAAGGGCCTTTGAAGTAGAAGGTAGGCAACCTCGACTTGCCCAGCGGATTATGATAAACATGCGTGAATGATTTTGAGGGTTGCGAATCATTCATGTTCGTTATCCAGTTGTTAAGTACCTCCCCATGGGTATTGGTTCAAGGGACTTCGGTGCACCCGATGAAGCATTGCAACACTAGACAACAGTGCATAGGATAACTTAAAAACGACATCATCATGCACGGTTATAAACACTGGATACCTAGATTAGGGTTGGATAGTAAATAAACTTGATTCGATAATGATTACTTGCATGGCATCTCGCATTACGATCATTGATCTCCACCCTTCAGCATGATTGATTTGTTTTATTGAACATCCAATTGTTGGCTTCCTTATTATGTTTTCAGCACTTTGAGTATGCACGTATGTCATTGAGCTTACACGTATAAGATATGTTCTTGAGCATACACGTCTATACGTGTCACGATATGCACGATCTACTCAAGGTTTAGTACATGATTGACTCTGTATAATCAGGCATTACTCAGCCTCAGCCTTAGGATCCCGACGGGGTGAAGTTAGTGTAGTTATATGGCCTTGCTACAGTAAGGACACGTCTTGGGGAATTCGAGCCCTAGGAACCCGAGACACATTCGTACCCTGGCTCGGCCGATGGTGTTCTCAGCATGGATATAAGATCCCTATTTTGGGAGCATATGACAAATGTAGTAGCCACCTAGTTATATACACAGTACGTATACTTTGATTCAAATGGCATGCTTTAATTATAGCACAACTGCTTAGCGTATGAACTTCACTTACTATGATTTACATCATGTACTTTATTCTATTAGATATAACGTGTGTTAACTTATTATTGTTTATACTTTGCTGAATCGTTGTATTCACGAGTTGTCCTTAGTGTTGCAGGCTTAGATACCCAAACCAACCCCTCGTCGATTAACCACAATCCAGGGGAGGGCCCTAATGTATCATCCAGACTAGAGGAGTGCATGTAGTCACTCCATCGGAGAGTGGCACAGACACGTTGTATATAGGCCTTCCTTATTTTTGAGACTTGACAAGTTGGATCTAGTCTTGACTTGTATATATGTATTTTGATTCATTTTGTAAAAACTTTAATATATATGTCATCTTTTGTCTCTACATACTCTGTTTTCATACTTCTTGTGTTATGTTTTGATATCGACAGCTTCCGCGTACATATTTGGCACGTGTGAGTCTTCTCTTGTGCGTGTGCACTCAGACCAGGTCTAAGTGTACAGGCATGGGAGTACGTGTGTCACTGATTGGGATTTGTACTAACCCCCAATCTCCTAGGCTCGGGTTGTGACAGTAAGTCACAGGTTACCTACATTCTAACTCGAAAGCCCTATACGATATCTTCAATACCTGCTCTTTCTTACTGTTTAATGGTCTCACGGCTTTGCCATGGGTGTTCTATGGCTTAGTCATAGATATCTTACAACTTAGTCGTATTAAACACTACGGCTCAACCGTGTTTCCCCAGACTGTTCATCCACATTTACGGCATGGCCATGTTTTGTTCTACGGCTCAGCCACGGTTAAGGTACGGCGTAGCCGTAACACACCAAATGGCTTAGCTGTGGTTAGACCATAGAAGGTCTTCTCTCATTTTGCTCTCTGGAGTTTAAGCCGTAGCTTGACCTACGGTTGGGTCATGGCTAGCCTACGACTTAGCCGTAGTACATTCTATAACTTAGCCGTAACCTGACCGTAAAGTAAAATTGGCTTTTGCAGCTATCTGGAAATAGAGCCATGAAACTCTACGGCTTAGCCGTAAGCTTCAGGTGGTCATGTTCTGAACCTGTTATAGATGACACAGAATTTGAACATAATGGAAACAGAACTAACAAAATAGATAACAAACATATAAATCTGATACAAAGGGCTGTAAATCACCAAAACACTTGAAAGATTAAGACGAATAATAACAAACACAGTGGACCAGCAAGCGTTCATCCATAGCATGTTTATACTTGCCTCAAATGAGCTTTGTCACGTGAATAGTTGTCCTTTGGCTCAAATTTGACGTCTATTCGTAGTTTCAACAATCATGCATGCAAGAAGAGAAAGGAGTTGAGTGTGTGCAGTAAAGAATGAGAAGGATATGGGACTCGTCGAGATTATCAAGAACCCAAAGCTTACCTTAAACTACACACGCAATAGATCGTTGAAAGGGATGCAAAAAGGGGTCTCCCTGCTCTAGCTTTGATCGTTGAAGAGGAGGAAGAAGAAGAAACGAAGACAGGAAGAAAAGACGTCGAGTTGTGGGAGGAAATGGAGAGGAAGTCAGTGCATGCATCTCATTTATAAGATAAGGATGACATAAATTATAACTAAGTCCAAAGGCTTAGGATAATTACAGTTTAAGTCAAATAATGATCCAACAGAAGCAAACGAAGTCGTTTACATGCAAGTCAGTTACGGAAGTCAACAAGCGTGACAAGTTACACGTGCTGACACCAAGATAATGCATGAATAATAAAATATTATAAAATCTAAAATTATGAAAAAGGGCTCATGTCTACCTAATCCAGATTAAACTCAACCCAATTACACCCAACTACCTATTTATAACCCGTAACAGAACTCAAACAGACAAAACAACATGCATAAAACAAATTCGCTGGAAAATAACCACAAAAAGGGTTAATTAAGTGTTAAATCGGATTAAGTTGAGTCGGAGTTACAGGTTTACCAACAATGGCCGAATAACCTAGTTGCCAGGAATGGAGTACTTACCTGACACAAAGGACTGGATTATTGTCCCCAAGTTTGGATCGCTCATTTGCACCATTGCAAGATGGCTCTCTTCTACAAGAGACTTGGTGCTGGCATTGGCCACCACCTAAGTGCTAAGGGAACAATTAGGAATATGACCATCCTGTTATACTCTGCAAATAATGTGATTTAATTATGATTCTATATTTATCTGCTTCCTTATTGGTAGTGTGGCTGGGATTCTTAACTTTAATAACTTTAACTTAAGCTATCCAAACACATGAACAGTCTCTCATTCAGTTGTAAACTGGAGTTAATTACTTGCAATCAAGTTATGAATATCCAAATGGGGCCTAGAAGTAAAACTTTCCACCAGATCACTTCACTTTTATTCTTTCATCAAATCGGTGCATTTCAACAACAAAGACCCGGTTCCTAATGACTCCACTTTCCTTCATCAATTATTAGCAAACATTTCCAACCTACGGCAGTGAACAGGCGTGCTAGACCGAAAAACAAGTCATATATGACGTCAGTTCCGATCGCCTGGTTTGTCATGCAATTTAATTCATCTTTTTGACCAAAAAGTCAGATGGTTTAGGAAAACCTTCCATATTCATTTGTGTCGAGCGGTCACCACTCGAGATACTAGTCATGTTAGGTGAAAGATCTTACAATACCCACGTCATAGAAAAAGGTTCTATGCTGGAAAACTGTAGAAACAAAAATAGAAATAAATATAATTTATTGTCAAATTTGTCTTCTATAAAAACTATTCTTCTATTCCCATTTTTTCATGATTTTCATTGCAATTATCATAATGTTTTCAGCATTAGCATATTTTATTGGTATTATGAAATTAATATTTTTATAAGGGAGAATTTGAAAAAAAAAAGTATAAACTTTTAACCCTTTTCATAAAAGCACATGATAAATTGGATATTTCAAAATAGTGCAAAAGTTTTTCGTTATTTTCTCAATTCAGTCCTTTTTGGTGGGTTCTCTCTGTCACGGGGTACTTTTCTTTAAAAATGACAAAAATACCTTATAAAAAGAGAGTTTTTGTCTCTTTAAGAAATTTTAAGTAAGTATAAAAGTTTTGGTTCATTTTTAAAAAAAGCACATGAAAAATTGAATATTTCAAAATAGTATAAAAGTTTTTTATAGCTCTTTCAATTAAGTCCTCTCCTGTAGTTTCTCTCCAATCACCAAGTAACTAAAATGCCATGCTACCTAATTTCATCATTAAACAAAGCTCCTTTTAATTCAATGGGATTTATGCCCACAGTCAAGATTATAACATCCAAAAGCATATGATTTGAAATACATTTTTTCATATTTAAATGACATTAAAATGTTCTAATGGGCATAATTCAAGAAAAAAAAATATTTTCTCAATGACAGAACAATTTAGGACAAGGCATTTAATGTGGTTTGGATTTCAAAAATAATCTCAGCCGACAGATTTATAGTGATGCCCCAAGTATTTGTATGAGTCATCATTTATTTTTACTAGCCCATCCAAAAACATGAATATAAACGACAATGTCAAAGTTGGTGGGGCCATATCAACCATATCCATATACAGTATTTATGATTCCTCCACCAACATCCGATCATATTTATTTCTTTGCGGACCATTGCTTTTATAAACAAAATATTCTTAGTGTCTGACTGGAGATATTTGTATTAGAGGATGATCAACTTGCTACAACTTGTTTGGTTGCCCGAAACAATCATTGTTATTGCCATCAATTCTTTTAGGTCACAATAATAAATTGTGAAGACGATGAATAACATTTATACTACTTTGAAATATTCGATTTTAATTATACGTTTTTTAAATGAGCAAAGATTTATTCATTTTCGAAATTCTTGCAAGAGACAATAACCCTCTTTTTATTCTTTCAAAAGAGTATTTTTTTTTCTTTTTAAAGAAATGTAGGTGATGACAAAGAAAAATCATTGGATAGGATTCAATTGAAAAGAAAACTATGAAAAACTGTCACACAGTTTTGAAATATTCAATTTATCATGTATTTTTCTGAAAAAAGAGCTAAAATTTCTTTACTGTTTTTAAAATATTCCCTTTTTATAATAATATTAAAATATTTATTATAACAAATACCAATATCTGTGCCATTGGCATGCTTTAAACTTAGCATTTTGATCATTGGCCAATTTTGTGGACAATACATAGGCTCAAATTTAAGCCCAATTCGAGTTGAGCCCAAGTATCAAATAGACTATATTGAAAACACATGATTAAATGCAAATATAAAAAAAGAAAGGAATCACATGCAAAACACAGAGAAAATCAAAATGTGGGTGGAAATCCACTTGGAGGAAAAAAATTTTCTTGTACCAAAAAAAAAAAAAGGTCCATGATTTTGAGCAATTTAGATTTTTTAAGTGAGGCCCAAAAACTGTGTCTTAATTCCGTTAGAGGAAAATAAATTTTGGTGTTAAAATTTGAAAGTTATTGATTTTGAGCAGTTTAAATTTCCCTTGAACCCAAAACTGAATTACAAAATGACCTCAATGAATTCTAACAGAGCCAGCCCGCACCTTCTACCAATTTCCCTCATCCAAACAATCCCATAGAATCCGGACCTCTCCCAAACAACCAGTACCATCTAAAAATATAAAAGATGTGTTTGGAAACTAGATAAATTTTTGATGGGATTGGATATCTAATACCATCCAAACTCGTCTAATAGTATTATTGTATGGAATATAATTCCATCTATCTTAAAGGTGAATTCAATTCTATGTTTTGTTGTGTTTGGATAAATGGGGGATAAGGGACAAAAAGATCTAAAAAATATAATATTATCCCCCACTCAAAGCCAACTCAGGTGAAATACGGACAACAAGACCTAAAACATATAATCCCGCCCCCCATTCAAAGCGACTCAAGTTATCCGACCTCCTAGGTGAGATTATCTAAGCCCCCATACTAGATATTAATTCACTATAACGTCAGACTAAGATAACATTATCCTACCTTCCACTCAAAGTAACTCAAGTTATCCCACAACCCAGGTGAGATTATCTAAGCCCACATACTGGATATTAATTTACTATAGTGTCGGACTAGGATAATATTATCCCAGGCACTAAACATGCAAACAAACAAAAGATAAGTAAAATAAAAGATAAAAAATTACTTATCCCCTGCTTATCCCCTTATCCTGCATCCCTACACATCGATAGAGTATTGCCCTGCATAAAGCGGTCCCGACTCCTGAGTCCTATATTCCTGTTTCCTTTGAGTTTCCGTGCGGTTCACGAGCCAAGAAAGAAAAAACCAATTTAAAAAGTAGCAGCATTCACGAGCAAAGAAAGAAAAAACCAATTTAAAAAGCAGCAGTGGCCAGAAATCAAGATTCTTACGACATTATAATAATGCCCTTCCCCTTTTCTTCAAACACTTTTGACCTTCTTCAAACACCAACAACCCCCGCCCCCCCCCAAACGCCACCCAAAAAAAAAAAAAAAAACTTTTCCTACCTATTCCCAACTTGTTTGAGAAACAGACCCATCAACTGTATATTCTTTCTTCTTTGAGTCATGTCTTCACAACTTAGCTCTCAAGCAATGCTATTAGCCACAGCCATGGCTGTCTCAGGGACTGTAATTCTCTTCTTGTGCAAACAAAAGTCTTTCTCTGCCACCCAACTGGTTTTGGGTCAAAATCCCACGCCCTCATCTTGCAACTTGCACTCCTGCATCTCTTCTGGTACATTAGTATTCTCCCATTTAGCGCTCTATCAAGTACATTCATATTTCTCTAATTTTTGCAGTTGAGGTCGTGGCTCGGTTGGTTTGAGTTTTGAATTTGCTCTCAACAACTCAATTTTGACTCCTCGGCTAACCCACACTAATGTCATTGGTACAAAATGAATTTCCAAAAACAAAACCGATGAACTGAGTCAAATTGTTAGGAACAAAGCTAGGCTTGTAGCACAAGGTTATACTCAAGTTGAGGGTATTGATTTTGATGAAACCTTTGCTGCTATAGTGAGACTTGAGTCAATTCGAATCTTACTAGCCCTTGCTTGTACACTGAACTTTAAACTTTTCAAATGGATGTCAAAAGTGCATTTTTGAATGGTTTTTTTAATGAAGAAGTTTATGTTGAGCAGCCTAAAAGATTTCAAGATTAGTAGTTTCCTGGTCATGTATATAAACTGAACAAGGCATTCTATGGTTTGAAGAAAGCCCCTCACATATGGTGTGAATGGTTAACCACCTTCTTACTTGAAAATGGTTTTTAACGAAGAGGAGCTGATAAAACCTTGTTTATCAAGAATGTGGATGATATTGTGTTTGAGTCAATTTCACAGTACTTGGCAAATATGTTCTTTGAAATCAAGGCCAGTGAATTTGAGATGAGTATGATTGGTGAATTAGCATTCTTCTTGGGCTTACAAATAAAGCAAAGTGTAGATGGTATATTTATTTCTCAATCTAAATATGCCACTAATCTACTCAAGAAGTTTGGTATGCTCTCATCAAAACAGGAAAGGGGTTCCAATGAGCACTTCAGTTAAACTCAGTTTAGCTACGGAAGGAACAGATGTAAATGATATACTACATCGTAGCATGATTGGGAGTCTTCTATATCTTACTGCTAGTAGACCTGATATAGCATTCAGTGTGAGTATCTGTGCCCGATATCAGTCAAATCCAAAGGAATCTCATGTTAAAGTTATCAAGCGAATTATGAAATATGTGCGAAGGACGATAAACTATGGTATTTGGCTAATAAGGAACACCAACATAATTGTTGTTGGAAACTCTGATGCTGATTGGGCTGGCTGTGTTGATTATAGGAAGAGCACATCTGGAGGATGTTTCTTTATTAAATTGAAGCGACAAGTCTTCAGGTCTAGTTTTTGGGTTGATTTGGGTAGATTGTTTAGTCTAAAAAGTTTTATCTATGAATTGCCAAAGGGGGAGTTTGTAAGGAATGTAATATTGGTATAATTTCATTGGATTGACAAAACTTAGGATTAAAAGTATTGTAATTTTATTTTCTAGATGGACTGAAGCCTCTACCACAGTTACAAATGAAGGTTTTCTATTTTAAAGAACGAACACATGTGTCTTATTTGTCGGACCGGTGGGATTTCTGGTGGATCGGTCGAATTACATGGATACAATATCTACAGACAGAATGGAAGACCAACTGGTTGGCTTTGGTGCCCGATCGATCGGACCCCATGCCTGATCGGTCGAATAGCTTATCTGATCGGTCAGCTGAGTCGGCTGGCATGAATAAAAAAGATTCTGATTTTTCGAATCTCTCTCTTATGCGTTCAAGTCTTTCCTTATCTTTTTGGAATCAAAAGCAGAAAGGACTCCACGGTTATTGTGTATATAAGGATCATCTCTTCTATGAAGAAATTAAGTCTCTCCAGATTAAAACCTTAGAAATTCTATTGAGAGATATCTTCTTTTCTGGAGCTTCTCTGTCTTTCGTGTGTTGCAAGTTAGCTTCCGAGATTCGTCTTCTTTCTCTACTTTGGTGATTCATCTTAAGAGGCATCAAGGCATGAAGATCAAGCTTGAAGAAGGTGAACGGCGTGTGCGTCGACAATAAGAAGACCTTCTAGTCCTTTAGGTTGTGTTCAACTGGGAAAAGGGTAGTAAGTAGTTCTTGTAACCTTTCTTGCATAGTATTTGATCTTGGTGGACCGGTGGTTGGTCCCGTGATTTTTCCCATTTGGGTTTTCTATGTAAAAACCCTGTGTCTATCTTCATTGTGGTGATTGATATTTTTGTCAGACTCATTATTGTTGGTTATCTTCATAGTTAAATCTGATTGGGATCTAAACCTGTGTTAAGTTTTAAAGAGTTTCACACTAAACTCAACCACCTACAAAATCTGCAACTAGAACCACAACCTCTCACATTCCCAGTCATCAAATCCAACCTTTGCATCCTAATAACTTAGCTACGTTGTCCACCAACCCACCTTCCTCTTTGATCCAAACACCTAACTTGAAGTTGCCACACTCCCAAGTACACTAGAGCTTCAATAGTAACTTTGTTAGCAGAAACACTCCACTCTAAGGACTACGGCTGCTCATAGGCTGGGCCAGCCTGGGCCAGATCCGGTGGGCCTAGGGCAGGCTTGGATAGGTAATTAGGGCCCATTTAATAATTGGGTCGGAATTGGATTAAATGATGAAAGTCCAAAGCTTGGCCCATGTAAGCAATGCATGTAATTTAATTTAAACAGTACAAATAAATGCTCAAATGGCCATAAAATTGATAAAAAGCCAGCCTAGCCCTATTGATTAAATGGGTGGGCTCGGGCCTGACTTTTACAACTCGTGTCTAGCTTGGGCCAAGCCTAGGCTTGTGTTTTTAAAATCAGGCTGGGCTAAGATATTCCTTAGCCCAGCCCATCTCAGCCCATGAACACTCCTACTTATGACCATCACAATCTCTAAAACTAGTGGTGTGCCCACATTTCTGTCCAACTCTTCATCTTCATGCAAAAACGAATAAAGCCAACTCCAAAAACCCAACTTCTTTACAGTTCAAGGTCGAAATATTTGCAATTTTGTATAAGGGAAGCAGGGATACCTTGCCTAAGTAAAATTTGAAAAGCAAAATACTAAAAAGGGCTCTTGAAACAACTACGGTGAATACATATGTTTTAAGTCCTTTTTGGTATTTAGTGACTCTAAGGCAATTTTTGTGATAAAATTCTCTTTATTTTTTAAAAATTGTTAGAGACTGAAATCTTATAGGTTGATGATGTAATGCTATATTAGGGTGACAACTCAATAAATTTTTGGAACTATTCAAAAATATATACTTCCAACATTTAAAAAAATTAGTACCTTTTATTTTAAAATTATTTTATTTTCTGCAATGTGTTTGCTAATAAGCTGAGAGAAGCTTAAAAGTTTGAGTTCTTATTTTCAACTTCTTGTTAATAACCCATCAATAGTGTTTATGATAATGGTTTGGATAATATCAGCTAACTATAATTCATTCTTGAGAATGACCTCTTACCTCAATGGTAAGATATGGTAATTCTCACCAACTGCCCATAGTTTATTATTGTATTTTTGCATTGCTTCAAGACAATTAAGTTCTAAAGATGAAACTTAATCAGACCAAAGGCCCACATTTTCCCTGATAAGATGGTTTAGTTGGGTTGAGTTCAGTGACTTTGGGGAGGACCTAATTTTAATTGTCTCACAGATCAAGTCTTGATAAGTCCTTAAAAATGCATTATTTTATACGTATTTTTAGGACTTTTAAGGACTAATTCATTAGAAAATCTCTTTATTTTGTTGGAATTTATGTTTTTATGATTTCAAATTTTATTTTAGAATTTTCTTGCAAAAAATCATTGAAAATCCTCGATTTTTCATTAAATCATGAAACTTTCCATTTTTAGAAGTGTTCTTCAATTTCATGATTTTACATGGAATGATCAAAATTTCTCATCATCATTAGTTAATTAAAGTTAAATCATGATTAATGATATGGATTTATGTTGTCATTTTATGTAAATTGGGCCCGCATTAGTGCATTTACAAGTTTTATTCAAAATTATTAAATTAATTGACAATCACTTCTATTTGTAGAAAAATTGGAGACAAGGTCCCACAATCAAAATTTGAAGCCAAGTCATACCAAGGAGGGGGTCATACGCATTACATTGTTGCATGCTATTGCAAGAAGTTGAGATTGGAATTGGAAAAGTAAAAAGTGTAAGGTGGAAAATCCCTTGCAAGAGAGAAAAGAGGAGAAGATTTCTCAAATTTGAAAAGTTAAAAAAAAAAAAAAAGAAAGCAAAAGGAGAAAAAAACGTGCAACACAATCCCACCAATCACTGGAGATTCTCTTTCTATTTTATCCAAGTCAAATACTATTCAATGGCCCACCCATCATGCCAACTCATCACTATTCCTATACAATCACAAGTGCACTTTCCATATATTTTTTTTCTCACGCCACTTTTTCCGCTCTCTCCATACCCATTCCTTAAATACATGAGCCCAGCCACATCCCCAAAACACAACAACCCATCATCTCTCTTATATATTCATATTTATATCACAAAGAGAGAAATCCACGTCATTTCCCAATAGTGTTCCACTCCTACCCAATCTCCACTTTCTATTCTACCTACAATTCATGCCAATCTCTATCTATTCCCTGTAGACTTCCCATCATCTATATATTTTCCTTATATATAAAAAGGAGACAAGTACAAGACCCCCCCTCTCATCTCACTCCCCTCACCTCGCTCTCTTTCTCTCCCTCCACATTACACGTACAAGCCACCTTCCCATTACTTTTCCTCTCTTTTTGTTCTATACTCCACCATATCACATCAATTCCTACACCATCTATTTCTCTGCCCTTCATCTCATCACAATTCAAGTGGGGTTTGGCCAACCCACTTGGATCCATCCTCTCCATTCCATCTCCTCCTTTCATCTAATCCTCCTTGGTGTGAAAATTGAAGATAAGAGCTTGGATTGTGCGTGGAGTCCCCTCTTGTTGATGTCTTGATCTAGGGTAAGGGTAGATTTTCTATTTCTAGTTGTAATTACTTTTGGAGTTATTGGGTGTATTGGTTCGTTTAAAATTTAAATATACAATTAGTGAGGTCAAGGTGTTCCACCTTGGATTGGCGCCGTGTGGTTGTGTGTGGTGACAGCACGCACTTGGTGTGGTGTTTTTGTGGATTTTTGTTATTCTGCCAATACAGTGTTTTAATCTTCTAAAAATAAGAGAAACTGGCATTCTTTTTATTTTAATTTTCTTATATCTGAATGTTTTTTTCTAATTTTTTTATTTAATGCATGGTTATTTATTCCTTTGTATTGGTGGTTTGATCTATTTCATTGTCTTGCAGTTTCTAGTCTTAGGATTGTTTTAGTTTAGGATTTCTAGGTTAGATTTAAATTGTAATTTCTTTTCAGGTTTGGATTTATAATTTAATTTTAACGTTTAGAAGTAGTCATGTGTAATTTTTATAGATTTTATTAAGGTAGCTTTAGTTTTTCAATTAGGACAGGTTTTCTGCGAATACTAGCTCCCTGTGGATACGATCTTGGACTCACCGGGTAAAACTACATCGAGACCTTGAGCTTGGGGTCTAGTTGATCAAGTTTTTTGCGCCGTTGTAGAAAAATGCCCCCCACATTTTATAGAATGACCAAAAGAGATGACATTGCTAATTTTATGGTCAGGCACACAGCGCCTAATGATCAGATCTTGGCAATATTTAAATAAGCATGGATCATCCTAAAAAAACTGCTTGATTTCTGCGAAAAATTTATTTTTATCTTGCTGTGTCCTATTTGTCGTTATTTGACCCGCAGCAAGATAATTAGCAATGTCTGCATACCATGGGGACTGAGAACTGGTGAGAAATAAATGTTCACCAGGGAAATTATCCTGAATTGGTAAAGATTCTAAATTGTCAAAAAGGGCAAGCCTTGATAGATGATTAGCCACAACATTTTCTACTCCTTTCTTATCTTTGATTTCTATGTCAAATTCTTGGAGTAGAAGGATTCATCTAATCAACTTGGGCTTAGTATCCTTATTAGAGAGAAGGTACTTAAGAGCAGAATGATCTGTAAAAATTATAATTTTGGATCCAAGTAGGTAGGGATGGAATTTATCTAGTGCAAAGATGACTACTAATATTCTTTTTCAGTTGTAGAATAGTTCATCTGTGCACTATTTAAAGTCCTGCTAGCATAATATATGATAAACGGTTTCTCGTCCCTTCATTGCCCAAGAACAGCTCCAGCTGTATAATCACTAGCGTCACACATGATCTCAAAGGGCAAGCTCCAATCCAAAGGTTGCATTATTGGAGTAGATATCAGCATGTCTTTCAACTTAGTAAAAGCTTCTTGGCAAGCTGTGGTCTACTCACATTCTGCTTTCTTTAACAAAAGGTTACATAACGGTCTAGATATGGAACTGAAGTCCTTTATGAACCTTCTATAAAATCTAGCATGCCCTAAGAAAGATCTCACATCCCTTACGGTTTTTGGGATGGGCAAATTGGCAATCAAATCTATTTTGCCTTTTGTCCACTTTTAATCCTTTAGATGATACTATGTGTCCAAGGACAATGTCCTGTCGAACCATAAAGTGACATTTTTCTCAATTCAAAATCAGGTTCATTTCTTCACACCGAGAGAGGACTTTCTCTAAATTACTCAAACACATCTCAAATGAATCTCCAAAATTTGAGAAACTGTCCATGGATACCTCGAGAAAACGCTCCACCATATCACTAAAGATACTCGGCATACATCTCTGAAAAGTAGCGGGAGCATTGCAGAGCCCAAAAGGCATTCTTCGATAAGTAAAGGTACCAAAGGGGCATGTGAAAGTTGTTTTCTCTTGGTCTTCTAAAGCTATTTATATTTAATTGTATCCAGAGTATCCATCTAAGAAACAATAAAATTCGTGACACCGGCGACCCTTTTTAAAATTTGGTCCAAGAGAGGCAAAGGAAAGTGATCTTTTCATGTGACAGCATTTAATTTCCTGTAGTCAATACAGACTCGCCAACTTGTGAGTACTTGAGTTGGAATGAGTTCGTTATTTAAGTTTCGGACTATAGTGACACCGGCTTTCTTTGGTACTACCTAGGTAGGGCTGACTCATGAGCTATCTGAAATTGGATAAATGATACATACATCTAGAAGTTTCAGCACTTCAGCCCTAACCACTTCCTGCATAGTGGGGTTAAGTCGGCGTTGCATCTGTCTAGAGGGTTTTGCATTTTCCTCCAGATAAATATGATGAGTGCACATGAGGGGATTAATTCCTTTTATGTCAGCCACGTTCCAAGCAATTGCACCTTTATGTTGTTTGAGCACATGAAGTAGTTAGACCTGTAACACTCCGACCCAGCTTGACCTCGTTTAGCGGTTAGTTAATCTTGTTTTCGTTGCTAATCATGTTTTGTTTGTGTTTTTATTTTAGTTGCGGGTCATGGATAGGTAGTTGGGCTGAGTTTGACCTGGATTAAGTAGACCAAGCCCTTTTTCGTAATTCTAGCTTTTCTAAGACATGGTCATTTTTGCATCATCTCGATGTCAACACGTGTCTTTCGTTGAGCTCGTTAACTTTCGTAATTACGTCATTTGCAACCGATGTCGTGTAATTCCGTTGGACCCGGATTTGACTCAAACTGAAAATAGCATTCTAACTTGAACTCTCTTGTAATTTGAACAACCCATTAGCTTATATACACTCCATCCATCGACAATTCACGTTCTCTCTCTCTCATTTTTCTTCCTCAACTGTGCACGTGGAGTTCTCTCTTCTCTCTTGAATTCTCTCATTCATCGCCCTCCATCGATCAAGCTTAATTGAGAGAAGTTTGGGTCTTGCATGTAAGGTGAGTTGGAAATCCTTCCATCCCTCTCATCTCTTTTCTCTATTTCTTCTCCTTCTTGTTTCCATATTGCATGGTGTGTCTGTGTTGTGGATTTCTTTCCATTCCTCATGCATGCATGTTGTTTTGATTTGTGTTAGGTTGTGTTTGGGCCTAAGGACAACAAGTTGTGTCATTGAATTCAAATTAAGGCAAGTATAACCATAACTTGTGAGAACCCATATTGGTATGCATTTGATCTTGATTAGTTCACATGAATTTGTATGGCAAAGTGTGTTTACAGCCCATTTGATTACTCATTCGATTAGTACTTGTCTATCTCCATTGGAAAAATTGCAATTCTGATGCTTTCCCAGATTTTCTGTATGTGCTTCAAAATTTTGATTTCGTGCAGATACGGCTAAGCCGTATGCCTCTTACGGCTTAAAGTCCAGAGAGGGAAAAATCCAGTTTTCCACTACGGCTAGGGCACGGCTAAGCCGTGTATTACCCTACGGCTAAGCCGAAGCTCAGCTGTGGCCCAGCTGTAGATCAATACAGGGTGCCTTTTTGGATTTAACTGAGAGCACTCAAATTGACAGACCTTCTACGGCCCAGCCACGGCTAAGCCGTAGACCACACATGGCTAAGCCGTAGCACACACACGGCTGAGCCGTATCCACACTCGAAAAATAAAGGACAAGGATAGATGTAAAGGAAAGACCGATATGGCCTTCATAATAGAATGTAGAGCACCTAGACCTGCCCAACGGAAGGAAAGACCGATATGGCCTTCATAATAGAATGTCGAGCACCTAGACCTGCCCAACGGAATGTGATACACTGCGTGAATGATCTCGAGGGCTGCGAAGCATTCATGTTCATTATCCGGATGTTAAGCACCTCCCCATGGGTGTTGGTTTAAGGGACTTCGTGCACCGCCCGATTCAATGCAACACTAGACAACGGTGTATCGAATAACTTAAAACTACATCATCATGCACGGTTAGAAACACCGGATAATTAGATTAGAATTGGTTTGTAAAGAAAGATGATCCGATTTCGCATGATTTGTTGCATAACATATTGCATTCGAGTATTGACCTCTATTCTCTGACATGATTACTTGTGTTCCGTTACTTTCACATTGTGCTTCTTTACCTTGAGTATGCATGTATGATATGTTCACTCACAGATATGCACGTATGATATGTTGTCACGATCTACTCAGGGTTTTCATGATTGATTCTGTATGGTCAGGCACAACTTAGCCTCAGCCTTAGGATCCCGACGGGGTGAATTTGGTATAGTTATATGGCCTTGCTGCAGTAAGGATATGTCTTGGGGAACCGGACCACAGGAAACCGAGACCCATTGTACCCTGGCCCGAACAATGGTGTTCTTTGCAAGATATAAGATCCCTCTTTTGGGAGCATATGGTAATGTAGTAGCCACTAGTTATGTACACAGCATGTATTCATTGATTCACTTAGCATATTTCTTTCTTGCATGACAGCCTAGTATACGAAAATGCCTTCTTTAATTTACATGACGTTCTTTATTCTATTAGACACAGCGTGTGTTAACTTGCTAGGGTTTATACTTTGCTGAATCTTCGTATTTACAGTTGTTTTTGGTGTTGCAGGCCCAGATACCCCTGCCGAACCCTCGCCGGTCGGCCAGACTCCAGATGAGACCCCCGGGGCCCCATCAGGCCTAGAGGAGTGGATGTGATCACTCCACGGGAGAGCGTTCTTGGCATACATCATTGGAGTCTTGTTTGAGGATTTGTTCACTTGTGTATATGTCATGACTGTATATATTATTTTGTTCTTTTTGTAAGACTTTCATATGTAATTATGTCAGTTCCTTCTTGGTCTTCTCTTCTTGCACTGTTAGTTTAATGTTCTGATATTTACAGCTTCCGCGTACATGTTTGGCACGTGTGAATGTTCCCTTGTGCGTGTGCATTTAGATTCGGTCTACGTGTACAGGCACGGGAGTACGTGTGTTATTAGGTTTGGCTTTTGCTAACCCCCGAACCCTGGGCTCGGGTTGTGACAAGACCTCTTGGTCCTTCTCAAGGTGTACTGAAATAACAACTGGAAATGTGTCATCATCCCCAAGGTAAGCATACTTAAGATCTGGGGGTAAGGGTTTCAACTCAAGTTTGGGCGGCTTCACCTAAGAGGGAAGAGTTAGGATACCAGTTGGTACAAGCTCTTCAAAAGAAGGTTTCCATGCTACACTAACCATTTTAATAGTGTCATCTTCCATATCCTCAGGGTCAGCCATATCCTTACTTAATTCAATCAAACTGTATGAGTCGGAATGGACCGACTCTACGAAAGTCTCCACTACCAAGGTGTTTATGGAATCAACATCTTCATAGTCATCATTTTCATCTAGTGGTTGTTTGCATAGGTCAAAGACATTAAGTTCTAATGTCATGTTTCCAAAAGATAGAGTCATTTTTCCATTCTAGCAATTAATTAGTGCATTTGATGTGGCTAAGAATGGTCTCCCAAGAATTACCGGAACCTGAGCTTTGTGGTTTGCCACAGGCTGATGTCTAAGACAATTGTAACACCCCGACCCCCAATTAGCAGGATTAGAGGTTGTTTAATTGTGTACTCAGTGGATTCTTCGAGAATTTTATTCGGTCATGGTGTTTGGTTCTTCTTGGGTTATGTTAGTGGTCTTGGATAGGTCGGTGGGTTGAGCTTAAACTGGATTAGATAGCTGTGAGCCCTTTTTTGTAATTTTTTATTTTATTCGCATTTATTGTTTGGGCATTATCTTGAAGTCATCGCGTGTCTTTTGTCATCCTCGATAATTTCCGTAACTGACTCGAAAGTGTTTGGAAACCAATTGAGGTTATTATGTTCATTTGACTCGAATTTTAATTTGTATAACTTTTAGACCTGGTTGTAAATGGCTAATATATATACTTACCTAACCTCCCATTTCATCCTTATCTTCCATTTCATTTCTTCTCTCTTCAATGTCTCCTTCTTTCGTTCTTTCGTTCTTATTCTTCTTCGTTTCTCTTCTCCGCCGGTGTCAAATCTCGATCCTCCGTGCGAGTTTCTCTGGAATTCAAGTCTAGAATGAGTGAAAGCTTAGTAACTCATCATTAAAGGCAAGTATAAGCAACTACCGGATGAATACATATTGGTATACCGTGATGGTTATGTTTTTCCTTTACTTATGCTTAGTGTATGAATGGTAGAACAACCCTTTTTGTGTTTATGCCTTCATTTGTTAACAGAGAAATAGTTTCAAATTGTTTCTATTCGCATCCTCCTGCTTCAGGTCCGACCAGTCGGTCCTGAAGCCCCGACCCGTTGAATTTTGGTTCTGGAAGGGGCTTGACTGGTCGGATACCTCAGCGATCGGTCGGCTGGCAGATTTACAGATTTGTGGAATTGTATGTAAATGACTTTTTTAACTGACCATAGGCTACTTAGAAACCTAAAATGGACCACCCTAATGATTGCTTAGGAGCATGTCATGAATAGTCTTAGGGCTGAGATATATTTATGAGTGTTATCCATTTGTTAAGCACCTCCCCATAGGTATTGGTTTAAGGGACTTCGGTACCCTTTCTCTTACAATGAGATACCCCAGAAAGAACAACTGAATATTAGACACCTTAAAACTACATCATCATGCATGGTTAGTAACGGTGGATAACTAGACTAGGGTTGGCTAGTAATTAACCTTGATTTTATCAACCTGACATGCATAACATCTTGTAATATGCTCCTTGCCCTCAACTCTTGATTAAGAAATGGATAAGCATTAGTTTGTTTGTGTTGTATTCTTCTCAAGATCTTGCTATAGTTATGGACATTGATTTGCATGTATGTTTGCACTTGGGCATGACTGGTATATGTTATTCATTTTCGTTATTGTCATGCAATGTCCTAATACATGCTTGATTTGTTGTGTCTGTCTTTACTTAGCCTCGGTCTTAGGATACTCGACGAGGTTGAATTTGGCCTAGCATGCTTGTTGCTGCTGCAGTGTGCTCACGTCTTGGGGATTCCGGACCCCAGGAAACCAAGACCTATTCGTACCCTACCCCGGTCGATGGTGTTCTCTCACGTCACGCTCTCAAATTGGGAGAATATGGCATATGTAGTAGCCACCTAGTATAGCATTTCTCTACTTTGAATCTACTACATTCATTCTTCATTACACGACTTACCTAGCATACGAACTTGCCCTTCTATTTAATCTGCCAGTCATGAATCCTTTTAGAAACAACGCATATTACCTTTATGTTGCTTATGCTTGTTAGATCGTCGAATTCACATGTTGTTTCTTGGTGTTTCAAGCTTAAATTCCATTCTCGACTCCTCGAAGGTTGGCCAGACTTCAGAGGGAGTGATAGAGACCCCATTTGGGCTAGATGAGTGGACATAATGGAGCCTCTCCCGAAATCGTCCTGGCATCAACCTATTTGCATTTTGTTGCATGACATTGTAAAATGACTTATAAATCTCTCTTTTGTATCTAATGTAGTTTGTATAATCAATAGTGATCACATGCTTTGTTGTATTCTCTTGTTCTTTGCCCATGTTGATACTTGCAGCTTCTGTGTTTTCTGTTTACGCATGTGAATGCTTCCCTTGTGTAGTGCATTTGGATTGGGTGCAAGTATATGTGCACGGGAATACTTGTGTCACTGATTAGGTAAACCCTAATCCCTAAATTCTTGGGCTCAGGTTGTGACAACAATGAAATCCACTGGAAAGTAAAATTTGTCAACTTGCACAAGCACATCCCCTACTACCCCTCTTGGTATTGTTATTGATCAATCGGCAAGTTGAAGGGTAACCTGAGTAGGTTTCAGCTCACCTAGCCCGAGCTTTTCATAGACCGAGTAGGGTAGTAAATTTACACTCGCTCCATGATCAAGCAATGCTTGTTTAATTTGACAATTTCCAATAATGCATAAAATTTTGGGGCATCCTGGATCATTATATTTGGGAAGAGTGTCGTGCTTTAAAATAGCACTTGCCTACTTAGTGAGAAACGCTTTCTTTTAGAAATGCATCTTACGCTTCATAGTGCATAACTCCTTGAGAAATTTTGCGTAAGATGGGACTTGCTTAATTGTGTCCAGCAACGGAATGTTAATTTTGACTTCTTTAAGCACATCTAAGATCTCTTGATTCTGTATGGATGACTTAGGCGGACTTAAACGGTTTGGAAAAGGTGGCAATGGTTTGAACCCTAGAGGAACTGGGGTTTTCTCTTTGATAGGAATTGCAATATTCCCTTTTTCTTTTTTCGGCTCTACTTTCTGATCTGAGGAAGCAGGTCGTTTATCTTTTTCCTGATCTGGCTTTCGAATCTCCTTACCACTTCGTAAAGTGGTAACTACTTGAACATGCTCCTAGGGATTTAAAGGTCTAGCATGATTGACTTCATACTGTCTTTTTGGGTTTGTGTAACACTCCGACCCATTTTAATCCAAATTAGCAACTAATTACTAATGAATTGGTTGCTGATTGTGTTTTGCCTTTTTTTTTTTGTTTGCTCTGGGTTATGGATAAGTAGTTGGGTTGAATTTGACCTGGTTTAGGTAGGCATGAGCCCTTTTTCGTAATTTTTTATTTTATTAGATGTCGTCATTCATGCATCATCTTGGCGTCAACATGTGTATTTTGTTGAGTTCATCAACTTTGGTAACTGACTCTGATGCTATAGATGTCATTTGTTTCCGTTGGACCTGTAATTGACTTTAATTGTAATTAGTAATATAGCTTGGACCTTTTAGTAATTTCCTTTTTATCCTTATCCTTATATACTCCACCGACTCTCTCAGTTTTCATTCTCTTCTCCTCTCAATGTCTAGCTTCTTCCTTCTCTTCAACGATCAAGCCAGGAAAGGAAAATTTGTGCACGTATATGCTCGATTCATCACTCGTGTGGTTTAAGGTAAGCTTTGGTTTCTTGATTCTCTTCTTCTTTTCCTTTTTCTTCAGATTAGTTATGGTTATATGCACTCATGTCCATCTCTTGTTTTCTTCTTTTGCATGCATGGGTATTAGAAGCGTGTTTAGACGTGTGAATTGAGCCCAAGGACAACAAAGAGCTTGTTAGAACTCATTTGAGGCAAGTATAAGCATGGCTTAGATCAACCATGTTGGTATATGTTTGATTTTGAATAATTTTCATAATCTTGCATGTGTGGTGTGTCTACAGCCCAATTTGTGTTCGTTTCCATTGGTTTGATATGAATTTGCCACCCTTGTATGTCTTTCATTCTCCCTGTAACAAGTTCAGAAAATGACCTCATGCAGTCTACGGCTAAGCCGTAATTGTACTACGGCTCAGAGTCCAGAATCTAGTGAAACCCAAATTTCTTCTACGGCCAGGACACGGCTAAGCCGGGTAATGTACTACGGCTAAGCCGCAGTGTAGTCGTGGCCTAACCGTAGACCAATATAGGGTTATAGAATTTGGAATAATTGAGAGATGACACTTTACAGACCTTCTATGGTCCAGCCAAGGCTACACCGTGAAGTGTGCTACGGCTAAGCCTTGCCCTCACCGTGGCTAAGCCGTAGAACAAAAACAGGGCTAAGCTGGAAATGCAGATGAATAGTAAGGGGAACCACGGCTAAGCCGCAGTGCAAGTTACGGCTAAGCCATAAGGTTACCCACGGCTGAGCCGTAAAACCATTGAAAAGTAAGAAAAATAGAGTTAAAGAGACCTTGTAGGACCTTTAAAGTAGAATGTAGGTAACCCTAACTTACCCAATGATTATGATTAGTTGCATGAATGATCTTGAGGGCTGCGATTCATTCATGTATGTTATCTAGTTGTTAAGCACCTGTAACACCCCGACCCAATTTGATCTAGATTAGTAACTAATTAATGATGAATTGGTTGCTAATCGTGTTTTGACCTTGTTTTTGTGAAGTTCTGAGTTATGGATAGGTAGCTGGGTTGAGTTTGACCTGGTTTAGGTAGACATAAGCCCTTTTTCGTAAATTTAGATTTTGTAAGATGTCGTCATTCATACATCATCTTGACTTCAACGCATGTCTTTTGTTATGTTTGTTGATTCTCGTAACTACGTTGTTTGCTAAATATGACGTTTGCTTCCGTTAGACCCGCAATTGACTCAAACTAGAATTAACATGAACGATTGGACTTTCTGGTAATTTTCTTTTTATCCTTATCCATATATAATGCCACCGACCTTCTCCTTCTCTCACCGTTTTGTCTTTCTCTCCCTCCCGAGTCTTCTTCTTTTTGTTTCTCCTTTCTTTTGTTGATCCAGTAGAGGAAGGAGTGTTATGCATGTCCATGTTTAAGCATCACTCGTGTGATCGGAGGTGAGCTTAAGTTTCTTGAAGCATTTCTTCTCCTCCTCCTTCTTTTCGTTCTCGTTATCGACTATTACATGTACTTATAGTTCTATTTTCTTCTTTCTTTGCATGCATGGTGATTAGAACCACGTTGGAAGTGTGAATTGAGCCCAAGGACAACAAAGAGTGTGTTAAACCCCATTTAAGGCAAGTATAAGCATAATTTGGCTAAACCATGTGGGTACATGTTTGATGGTGATTAAGACGAGTATTCTTGCATATTAATGAAGCGTACAGCCCATCTTGTGTTCGTTTTCCTCCATGACATGTGAATTAGTCATCTTGTATACGTTTAATTATTTCTGTAACCAGTTCAGAAAATGCTCCTGTGTGTTCCACGGCTAAGCCGTAATCTACCTATGGCTTAAAGTCTAGAGAGTGAAAAACCCAGCTTTCTTCTACGACCAGGACACAGCTAAGCCATACATTGTCTTACGGCTGAGCCGTAGCTCAGTCGTGGCCCAACCGTAGAACAGTACAGGGTAAACTTTTCTGGATTAACTGAGAGTTAGCTTTTCCCCATACCTTCTACGGCCCAGCCATGTCTAAGCCGTTCCTTGTGCTACGTCAAAGACGTAGAACAAAACACGGCTGAGCTGTAGAACAAATTACGGTTGAACCGTAAATGCGGATGAACAGTAAGGGGAACCGCGGCTGAGCCACAGTGCATGTTACGGCTAAGCCGTAAAATGCCTACGGCTAAGCTGTACGTTCACTTACGGCTAAGCCGTACTACCCCTGAGAAATGTCTGAAACTGGATAGGACTAAGGAAGAGACTGATATGGCCTTCATGATAGAATGTAGATCACTTGGACTTGCCCAATGGTATGAACGTATGACATGAATGATCTCGATGGCTGCGATTCATTTATGCACGTTATCCAGTTGTTAAGCACCTCCCCATGGGTGTTGGTTTAAGAGACTTCGGTTCACATCCAGATATAATGCAACACTAGACAACAGTGCATCGGACAACTTAAAACTACATCATCATGCACGGTTAGAAACATTGGATAACTAGAATAGGATTGGCTAGTAAATGATCGTGATTCCTGCAAGAAAATCTGATTGCTTTGCATATTGACTTCGGTCTTGCCCTCTTATACGCGTTCTGCGCTGGGGCAACGATTGGATATTTCTTGCCTCTGTCCATGGTTAATCCCGGGCAGAACAGTAGTCTTGCCTGTTCGTTATAACCCATTGATTCACGTGAGATGATGAGCCTTCATCCTTTTATTATCTTATCATATTTCCATATGTTCGGATTGGCATTCATTATTTCTCTTGATCTAGTAGATGTACTTTGCTTGCTCTGTTTGATTTGCATACTCTTTGCTTGTCTACTATATGCTTAATAAAACATGCACATCACATTCTGATAAGATAGACATGTTATGATATGTACATGTTCTGATATGCACGTTATGATAAATTATGCATGTTCTTGTGTTTGTTTGGCTCCATATTGTCTGGCGCTACTGAGCCTCAGCCTTAGGATCCCGACGGGGTGAATTTGGTGTAGTTATATGGCCTTGCTGCAGTAAGGATATGTCTTGGGGAATCCGGACCCCAAGAAATCGAGACTCATCTGGCCCATGGTGTTCTCTGCACATTTATAAGATCCTTACTTTGGGAGCATATGGCGTACATGGCAGCCACCTAGTATGTACATGTTACATATACAGTGATTCTGAGAGCATGCTTTACTTCCATGCACGATTGCCTAGACTACGAAATTGAAATGCTATGAATATTTAATGTCTTTATTCTATTAGATACCACATGTGTTAACTTGTTATTGTTTATATTTTGTTGAATCGTCGTATTCACAAATTGTCCTTGGTGTTGCAGGTTCAGAGACCCTAACCGAGTTCTCATTGGTCATTCAGTTGCTTGGGAGACTTCAGCGGTCTCTTCAGGGTTGTGGAGTGTATGTACTCACTCCATTGGAGTGTGCTAGACTGATACATGCATATTGTCTGCCTTCCAGTGTTATTCTTGATATGTATACTCATGAGTTGACTCTATTGTATAACTCTGATCCTTATTTAACCTTTTATCTTTATTTCATCTTGCTTGTTTGTCCTTCCTAGTGTTATGTTTTGGTACTTACAGCTTCCGCGTACATGTTTGCACGTGTGAAATTCCCTTGTGCGTATGCATCTAGACTGGGTCTAAGTGCATGTGCACAGGAGTACGTGTGTCACGGGTTGGTTTTTTTTATTTGCTAACCCCCGATCTCCTGGGCTCGAGTTGTGATAGCACCTTCCCATGGGTGTTGGTTTAAGGGACTTCGGTGCACATGTAAGACACAATGCAACACTAGACAATGGTGCATCGGATAACTTAAAATTACATCATCATACACGATTAGATATACTGGATAATTAGAATAGGATTGGCTAGTAACAGATCGTGATTCCCGCAAAGTAATCTGACTTGCATTGCATCTAGACTTAGGTTTTTACCCTCTTCTATGTATTCTGCGTTGGGGCAACGATTGGATATTCCCTAGGGGCCCTGAGGGCTCTGTACATGGTTAATCCCGGGTGGAACAGCGGTCTTACATGTTCTATGCTACTCGTTTGATTAATGTGAGTCGATCAGCCTCAACAGCTTTTGTTACTTTATTCCCGTATGATTTGTTTGGTATTTATTAATGCTTCCGTCTCGTTATACTGTGGGATCGAGTAAGTTTGATTTGTTTGTTCTGTTTGACTCATCAGTCTGACTCGTATGTCCTAGATTTGTATGGTTCGTCTGATTCGTATGATATGTGTATGATATACATTTGATAAGACATGCACGTCATGTTCTGATAAGATATGTACGTTTCACGCACTTCTTATATTCATTTGACTCTATATGACCCGGCACTACTCAGCCTCAGCCTTAGGATACCCGATGGGGTTGAATTTGGCATAGTTATATAGCTTCGCTGCAGTGAGTTTATGTTTTGAGGATTTCGTACCCCAGGAACTGAGACCCATCTGGCCCATGTTGTTATCAGCACGAATATAAGATCCCTCTTTGGGAGTATATGGCAAATATAGTAGCCAACTAGAATGTACATGTTATGTAAACATTGATTCTGAAAGCATGTTTTTATTTGAATGCACGACTGCCTAGAATACAAAGTTGAAATGCTATGATTTATTTAATGTCATTTATTCTATTAGATACAAATGTGTTAACTTGTTATTGCTTATACTTTGCTGAATTGTTGTTTTCATTAGTTGTCCTTAGTGTTGCAGACTCAAACCCCTAACCGATTTTCCTCATTGGTAATTTAGATTCGTAGGGAGACTCCAGCTGTCTCTTCAGGGTTCGTGGAGTGAATGTAAGCACTCCATCGGAGCGCGACAGTACTATACATGCATGCACATGATTTCCTTTTAGTGATTATTTAGTTTTCTCATGATTTGTATACTCGTGATTGATCCAGTTTGTATAATTCTAACCTTTATATAATCCCTTAGATATAATTCATTTTATTTTCCTATATTTCTAGTATTTCAGTTTGATACCTACAGCTTCCGCGTACACGTATGGCACGTGTGAGTTTCTCTTGTGCGTGTGTACTTAGACTGAGTCTAAGTGCATATGCACAGGAGTACGTGTGTCACCGGTTATGTTTTTGTTAACCTCCGATCTCCTGGGCTCAGGTTGTGACAGTTTGGTTGAGGTTGGGCCGAAAAAACCCCCTTATTTTGAGATTGAACAAAATTTCGAATTTCATTCTTGAAGTCTTGCATTTCTAGTTTTTGAGCTAAAATAAATTTAGCCAGCATTTCTTCCAAAGGTTGAGTCTGATTTTGAACAATGGGTGGTGACATTTGTTGTGTATTTGGAGCAAATTGTCCCGAGGTACCACCATATTGGTTCATCCTTTGGGAGAAATTTGGCTCATTAACAGTGGGTCCATTCCTCCAACTGAAATTAAGGTGATTACACCAGTTAGGGTTGTATGTGTTACCCATAGAGTTGTTGAATAGGCGGTTGTATGTGTTTGTGACATTTGCTTGATCTAGAAATGCCTCTTGAAATGCAGGGAGTGTGGGGCACTCTGCAGATGTATGGGTATCACAAGAGCAAATGCCACAAACAATTGCAGGTTCCTTGTTCTTCACAAATTTTAAGGGCTCAACTTCTCTCGTCAGGTAGGTGATCGCGCTTAAAAAATGTAGGCGTGGAAATGAATTACGGAATCAAGGTCCGACATTCACGCACTTTTAAGCGTTAAGAAGAATGGGAAAATAATTACAGTTCATCATTAATTTCCCTTTTGTTTACATGGGTTCAAGTGCCCTGACCGCGGGGATGCAGGTTGTTTACATACATTTTGAAAGTTTACAACCCCTCCCTCAAGTCTCAGATGTGATTTCAATTTGGAAAACACAAGAAAATGTACATAAGGTGGAAGAAAATGTGGAAAAAGGGGAAAAGATGGGGGGTGACCGTGACCCGCGGTCACTGCCCCATTCCAGTGACCGTGACTCACCCGCAGTCACTCGGGCCTTCCAGTGACCGTGACTCACCCGCGGTCACTGGGGCCTTCCAGTGACCGTGACTCACCCGCGGTCACTGGGGCCTTCCAGTGACCGTGACTCACCCGCGGTCACTGGGGCCTTCCAGTGACCGTGACTCACCCGCGGTCACTGGAACCTGCCAGTGACCGGGGATCACGGTCACTGACAGACAATGGCCCTGTGCCTCCGTTTTTTTTGTGTTGTTCGCGCTGGTTCTTTCTTGGAACTTCTTTCAAGTGTTGGAACTCCATTCTCATGACTTTGGAGCGGTGGACAACCATCAAGAAGATCACATTTTATCATGGAATCAATTGAAACCGCTGTAACTCATCATTCGTGCTTACGGACTGCATTTTTGTTTCAAGTCCGAAATGGGCAAATTTGAAGCCGGAGTTGTGTCATTTGAACCTATCATTTTCAAGGAACAAAATGAGGCCTAGAGAGGCTTCTTTCACAACTCTTGTAATGGCTAAGAAGCCCTACGAATGAGAGAAACAGAGGTGACAATGTCATCCTCTCAAAAATTGGCGTCGTATGAACATGGTATGGATTTTGGCCATTTCCCTTCCTTCTCTCCTTCTAAATTTTCTTGCTCACCTTTAGAACTAAGAAAAGAAGGTGGGAATGGTCGTGGAAGTGCTGCTGGAGCTTGCTTCTTGTTGCCTTAGGTGGTGACTTTCTTCAATTTCTTCACTTTTCTTCCTTATGTGTGTGTGTCCCTTGTTTCTTCCAAATTCCCCCTTTTTATAGACTCCCAATCAGTTTTGTGCAGTTTTGGGGAGTTAATAGCAGTTGTGGGGAGTTGGATTTCGAAGAGGAGTGGAGGGAAACCACCCAAAATCGTGGGAAACCTCCCTTGAAGGTCCGTGACCGCAGACTGGGCCACGAACGAGGCCCAATTTCAGGTTTTTTGCGTATGTGGCCCATTTTCATTTGTTTTGGGCTCAAACGAAGTCCGATTGCCACCAAACTTGGAGGGATGCTTCTTAACACTATTTTCTACATGTCATAAAAATTCCAGCCCATTTTGACTTCAGGAAGTTGGTCAACTATTTCATTAATTGGGCCCCGGTCACGGACAAGGCCCACTTTTGGAACATTGCATATGCGGTCTATTTTCCATTGTTTGAGGCCCGAATGATGTCCAATCATCACGAAACTTGGAGAGATGTTGCTTGACACCATCTTAAGTGTTTCATAGAAATTTCAGCTCTGTTTGACCACCTGAACATGGTCAACTCCTTTTGTTTGTGGGCCCCGTCACTCCCAAGGCCCATTTTTGGAATTTTGCATATGTGGCTTGTTTCCGCTTGTTCGGGGCCCAAACGGTGTCCAATCGCCACGAAACTTGGAGGGATGCTTCTTGACACTATTTTGAGTGTGTCACAGAAGTTTCAACTCTGTTTGACCACCTGACCATGGTCAACTCCTTCTGTTTGTGGGCCCCCGGTTACTCCCAAGGCCCATTCTGGGAATTTTGCATATGTGGCTTGTTTCCGCCTGTTCGGGGCCCAAACGGTGTCCAATCGCCACGAAACTGGGATGGATACTTCTTGACACTATTTTGAGTGTGTCAGAGAAGTTTCAACTCTGTTTGACCACCTGAACATGGTCAACTCCTTTTGTTTGTGGGCCCCCGGTCACTCCCAAGGCCCATTCTTGGAATTTTGCATATGTGGCTTGTTTCAGCCTGTTCGGGGCCCAAACGGTCTCCAATCACCACGAAACTTGGCTGGATACTTCTTGACACTATTTTGAGTGTGTCACAAAAGTTTAAGCTCTGTTTGACCACCTGAACATGGTCAACTCCTTTTGTTTGTGGGCCCCCGGTCACTCCCAAGGCCCATTCTTGGAATTTTGCATATGTGGCTTGTTTCCGCCTGTTCGGGCCCAAACGGTGTCCAATCGTCACGAAACTTAGAGGGATGCTTCTTGACACTATTTTGAGTGTGTCACAGAAGTTTCAGCTCTGTTTGACCACCTGAACATGGTCAACTCCTTTTGTTTGTGGGCCCCCGGTCACTCCCAAGGCCCATTCTTGGAATTTTGCATATGTGGCTTGTTTCCGCCTGTTCGGGGCCCAAACGGTGTCCAATCGCCACGAAACTTGGAGGGATACTTCTTGACACTATTTTGAGTGTGTCACAGAAGTTTTAGCTCTGTTTGACCACCTGAACATGGTCAACTCCTTTTGTTTGTGGGCCCCCGGTCACTCCCAAGGCCCATTCTTGGAATTTTGCATATGTGGCTGGTTTCCGCCTGTTCGGGGCCCAAACGGTGTCCAATCGCCACGAAACTTAGAGGATGCTTCTTGACACTATTTTGAGTGTGTCACAAAAGTTTCAGCTCTGTTTGACCACCTGAACATGGTCAACTCCTTTTGTTTGTGGGCCCCCGGTCACTCCCAAGGCCCATTCTTGGAATTTTGCATATGTGGCTTGTTTCCGCCTGTTCGGGGCCCAAACGGTGTCCAATCGCCACGAAACTTGGAGGGATGTTTCTTGACACTATTTTGAGTGTGTCACAGAAGTTTTAGCTCTGTTTGACCATCTGAACTTAGTCAACTCCCCAGTTGACTTTTTATGACAGTGGGCCCTTGTTTCAGCTGTTTGAAGCCCAAATGACCCCGGTTTGATTTGAAACTCGAAGGGACTGACGTCAAGAACATCTTGGAGTATTCATCCAAATTTCATGCAGTTTGGATTTGAGGAAGTAGGATTTCGAACAGCAACCTATTCATTGCATGCGTTAGGTCACTATTCACTCCACATTGAGATAGTTAGCCTGTTTTCTATCCGAACAGCCTCCCCTTGACTTGAAACTTTAGAAGAATAACTTGGGGCATTCTTTGAGCATTTGTTCCAAATTTTATTTGCTTTGGCCTTCTGGAAGTAAGATCTTAGCCGATGATCTCCAAATTCAGGATTACTGTCCTCTAAGCTGACATGTAATGAAATTTAGGCCAAACAGAGTCTTTTCATCTTGAAAATTTGCAAAGTATCTTCTGAGCATGACTGAAGCTTCGCGTCTAAATTTTCATTAATTTTGGACATCGGGAAGCAGGACTTTGGTCAGTGACCCCCTGGCTTGGGGGAAATTGACTTCAGGCTGACATGCTTGTGGCTTTTGAGTTTGATGATGTCTGTTCAACCCGAAATTTGAACTTCCTCTGAGAGTTCCAGCTACCTTGATCTTCATGGAATGCCGGTTCTCACAGTAATTCCCCAGGATCTGCAAATAACCTCTGTAGCCTAAATTAAGCTGAGATGAGGTGTCTTCACTGCAGTATTTGCAATATTTTTATAGGTCAACAAGTGCCCCCTCGAGGTGCAATGATTATGGTATAATAATCATTGTGCCTCGAAATAGCCAATCTGTGGGAATGATGGATGGCTTGATGAAAAGACAGTTTGTCAAGGTAGGTTGTAGGCCTAAACTTTGGGATTTGAAAATTTTGATAAAACCATGAAGGGTTTGATGACGGAATTTTGAAAAGACATAAGAAATCTGAACTTGTTTGCCCTATTTTCACGGATATCAAAAGTAGCATCTCCGTGGGGATTGTGGGGAACACCCACAAAGGAATCCCTTAGGTATTTAGAAAATTCAAAAGTTTATGAATTTTGTTTGGATTTTGGAAATGAATTTGATTTTCTTTTGACCTATTTTTCACAGATATCCAGAGTGGCGTCTCTGTGGGGATGTGGGGAACACCCACAAAAAGAATCCCTGAGGTTTTAAGAAAATCAAAAGTTTTAGTAAAAATGGATTTGGGTTTGGATCTTCATGGATTTTTTCTTTTTTGATTCATTTTCAAAGATCAAAGTTTGGGTTTTGACTTGGCTTGACATGATGCAACTTTGAAAGAGATTAGCTTTTATGAGTTTTGATGAAAAACAATTTGGGACATTGGTTTGAAATCAAAGTTTGACCCAAAGTTGATTTGGAAAGAGACTCCGCGTATTTTTTTTTATATAATTTCCCTCGAAATATCCTAAAAATAGGATTATTTATTTGGTAAATTAGGATTCAGCAATGAGCTCCACTAGTTCAAGTTTGCAATGACCGTGGGTAAGGAGGCCAAACAGGGTTTTTTTTTTTTTTTTTTTTTTGGGGCTCAAGCCAACAAAGAGAAAGGGAGACTGAGCTTTTTTTAGTTTTTTTTTTTTTTGAAAAAACTGAGAAAAAGGGGGAGAGACCGAGAGAAAGAGGGAGGGAGAGAGAAAAGAGTGGAGAGAGAGAAACTGAGCGGAGAGGAGAGACCGAGAGGAGAGAGAAAAAGAGGAACCGAGAGGAGAGAGAAAAAAAGAGAAACCGAGAGGAGAGAGAAAAGAGAGAGAGAAGAGCGGGAGAGAGAAAAGAGCGGGAGAGAGAGAAACCGAGCGGGAGAGAGAGAGAGAAACCGAGAGGAGATAGAAAAGAGCGGGAGAGAGAGAAACCGAGAGGAGAGAGAAAAAGAGAAACTGAGAGGAGAGAGAAAAGAGCGGGAGAGAGAGAAACCGAGAGGGAGAGAGAGAAACCGTGAGAGAGAGAGACCGAGAGAGAGAGAAAAGAGAGAGAGACCGAGAGAGAGAAATTGGGAGAGAGAGAAAAGAGCGGGAGAGAGAGAAACCGAAAGAGAAAACAGAGAGACTGGGAGAGAGAGAAACCGTGAGGGAGAGAAAAGAGAGAGAGACCGAGAGAGAGAAATTGGGAGAGAGAGAAATTAGGAGAGAGAGAAGAAAGAGAAGAAGAGGGAGAGAGAGACCGAGAGAAAAAAATAGAGAGACCGAGAGAGAGAGAGAAAAGAGAGAGAGACCGAGAGAGAGAAATTGGGAGAGAGAAAAGAGCGGGAGAGAGAGAAACCGAAAGAGAAAACAGAGAGACTGGGAGAGAGAGAAACCGTGAGGGAGAGAAAAGAGAGAGAGACCGAGAGAGAGAAATTGGGAGAGAGAGAAGAAAGAGAAAAAGAGGGAGAGAGAGACCGAGAGAAAAAAATAGAGAGACCGGGAGAGAGAGAGAAAAGAGAGAGAGACCGAGAGAGAGAGAAATTAAGAGAGAGAGAGAAAGAAAAAGAGGGAGAGAGACCGAGAGAGAGAGAAAAGAGAGAGAAATTGGGAGAGAGAGAAGAAAGATAAAAAAGAGGGATAGAGACCGAGAGAAAAAAAAATAGAGAGACTGGGAGAGAGAGAAAAGAGAGAGACCGAGAGAGAGAGAAATTAGGAGAGAGAGAAAAAAAGAGAAAAAGAGGGAGAGAGAGACCGAGAGAAAAAAATAGAGAGACCGGGAGAGAGAGAGAAAAGAGAAAGAGACCGAGAGAGAGAGAAATTAAGAGAGAGACCGAGAGAGAGAAAAAAGAGAAATTGAGAGAGGGAAAACTGAGAAAGAGGGAGAGAGAAAACTGGAAGAGACCGAGAGAAAGGGTGGAAGCAGAGAGGTGCTGGGTGCATCTTCCTCTCAGTTACCAAGCAGGACTCAGGTTTCTTTCATCATCTCAAGCACAGACTATGGCTGGTAAGAATTTCCTTTTCATCTTCTCTTGTGTTTGTTCATGACTGAATCCAAGCCTGGCTTTCTGGATGCATCCTTTTTTTCTTTTTTTTTTCTTTTTTTTTTTTAAGAACTGATGTAAGATGACTTTTGTGAAATCATCTCAAGCTCATCAATCTACTGACCATATGAACTTTTCTTGGCGCATGGTGATGCCTGAATTTCATTCTCTGGTGAAGTCAGCATCGAGCAAGCTCACTGCCAAAACCACTGTATTTGAGTAGTAACATGCACACCACTGAACACGCATCTAACTTTCTGTGATCAGAGCCTCTGTGGGAATTATAGAATGCCATTTTCGTGCTTGAACACGAACCTGCTGCCCCTTGTAAAGGTCTTAAGATGCTTGAACATCTGTTTGGACCGGGAGCCTCGGTTTTGAGACTTAAGTGTGCCTTTGATGCCAATTCTTGGTCTCAGAACTGAGTATTGCCTTCTCTTTTTGGCCTTATACTAAGGAGAGATGCTGCCAAATTTTTTTTTTTTTTTTTTAAGAAGAAGTTCCCTATCATTGTCACTGATACCCATCTTTCCTTTCTTTTGATTTGTTTTGCAGATAGGAAGGGTAAAGCACTTGCAACTGCCACAGCTGGGGCACCAAAAAGTCGTGCCAAGGGTAAGACCACAAGAGAGCCTGATCCGAAAGATTCAAATGAAGCATCTGATGTCAACTTGTGGCTCCAGAGAGCTAAGGCTTTGTCATCGAGAAACTGGCATTTGTATTGGTGTAAGCTGGACGAGATTGACATTAGTACTGCTATCCCAGCTTATGCAAGCTACAAAGGGCACATCCTCATAGCAGAAGTACTGAATGCCAAGGGGAAACTGGAGAAGTTCCTGGACTGAGAAGTTTCTCTGCTGCACCTTCCATTTGATGGTTTTGCTTTTTCTGATTAGCCCTGAGGGCCATGTGTACATTGACTTCACTGCTTGTATTCAAACTTTAAGATGGATATCAATGGAAAAGGTTTTTCTTTCTATTTTTGTCATTGGTATGGGTGTTTGGGTTGATTTTTTGTGGAGGTTTGATATGGTTTATGTGGATGGTTTGTTTGGTTTGGTTTTCTCAGACTTGTATAAAGGTGTGATTTGCGATCTGTTGGATCCACAAATCAAAAATGAGGGAGTCATATAGGTGGACGTTATCCGGTGCCCATGTGTGAGGCTTTCTCCAGGGTCCATGACTTGATCCTTTTAGTGTCGAAAGGAGTCAAACAAAGTGGATGTTATCCGGTGCCCATGTGTGAGGCTTTTCCCGGGATCCTTGACTTATTCCTTAGGACAAAGATTTGGTTTTGGTTTTTGTTTAGATTTTGGTTATACAGGGTCTGCAAAAAGACTTGTTCTATATAACCGAAGGTAGTCATATAGGGTCTGCAAAAACACTTGTTCTATATAACTAAGGATTAGCTATATGGGGTCTGCAAAAAGACTTATTCCACATAGCTGAGTTTTGCTATACAGGGTCTGCAAAAAGACTTAATCTATATAGCAGGATGTTACAAGGGGTCTTGTAAGGACATGATCCGAGTAACAAAGGTTTGACTAGAGGGGTCGAAGGACTTGATCCTCGCAGTCATTTTATACAAATCTGAGGGATTTTGGTTACAAGTCATGGGTTGTAAGGCTCGAAACCAAAGGATTTTGATTTTGGTTAGGAGTGAGAATGTACACTGTACATGGTTTGGGTACATTGTACATGGTTTGGGTGTACCGATGACATTCAGGTATAGTATTTCTTGAGAAGTTTTCCATTGATAGGCATCATGCACCTGTCCCCTTCAAGTGTGAGGAGCGCATATGCGCCATTGGAGTAAACCTTGTCGACAACAAAAGGTCCTTCCCATTTAGGTTCGAACTTGCCTCCTGACAAGTGCGTGGAAAACATAGGTCTTCTAACTGCAAGGACTAGATCTCCTTTCTTGTAAGCTCTATACTTGACCTTTTTGTTGAAAGATGCAGCCATACGAGCTTGATACAACTCAATACTTTGTCGAGCGGCAAGTCTTTTCTCATCAAGGTTTTCTAGCTCTTGCAATCTGAGTTTGGCATTCTTTTCTTCAGTATATTTGTTTATCACAGCCACCCGAAAAGAGGGAAGTTGAATTTCCAAAGGTATTACAGCTTCACAACCATAGACCAAGGAGTACGGTGTTGATTTGGTAGGACCACGAACTGTAGTTCTGTAAGCCCATAATGCTTCAGGAAGCCTGGTACTCCAACTCTTTTTGTTGTCAGAAACCATTTTCTTCAAAATCTTGCAAATGGTTTTGTTAAAAGCCTCAGCAAGTCCATTGGCCGCGGGGTTATACGCTGTAGATGGACAACACTGGATTCCATATTTGTCACAGAATCTGTAAAATTTATTATTATTGAATTGCGGGCCATTGTCATGATACAGACGTTTGGGCACCCCAAAACGGCAAATGACATGAGTTTTCAGGAAGCTAAGGACTGTATCAGTTTTAACTTCTGTGAGAGGTACTGCTTCTGCCCATTTGGAGAAGTAATCGGTTGCAGCCAAAATGAATTGATGTCCACGTTCTGAGGGTGGACTGATCTTCCCCACTATATCCATTCCCCAAGATTCAAACGGCCAAGAAGTGGTCGTAGGGTGCAAATGTTCAGGAGGCTGGTGAATGTAATCACCATGAATTTGGCACTCATTGCATCTTTTAGCAAAATTAATAGCATCAGACACCATGGTAGGCCAATAGTAGCCTAATCTTCGAATTTGATCATGAAGTTTTGGTCCAGCTTGGTGAGCACCACATAGGCCCGCATGAACTTCTCTGAGAACTTGTTCAGCTTCTTTCGGGGACAAACATCGAAGTAGAACTCCATCGTATGATTTGCGATAAAGAGTTTTTGAGGGCAAATCAAAATGGAATTTGAGAGCTCGCCTTTGAATACTGGTTCTATCTTTAGGATTCTCTGGTAATACTCCATGCAGAATGTAATCAATAAAAGGATCTCTCCAATCCCTGAATGAGTTTTGGAAATATGAAATTCGATTTTTTATTACAGTGAAGCTATCTTCTACTGCCTTGTAAGTATCGAGTGGGGGTAGAAGTCTTCTCTCAACAACTTCCAATATCATCTTGTCATTCTCAGGGATTGCCATTGAAGCTGCCAAGCTTGCTAAGGCGTCTGCTTTGACATTCTGGCATCTCGGAACATGATGAAACGCAATCAATTTAAACCTTTGTTTGAGTTCATATGCCCTATTGAAAAGGGGAATTAAGTCTGGCTTCTTTACTTCATACTCATGATTCATTTGCTTAATCACAAGTTGTGAATCTCCATAGACCCCTAGCATGTTAATGCTAGCATCTAAAGCTAACTCAAGCCCCATAATTAATGCCGTGTATTCTGCCACATTGTTCGAGCATGGTTTGATCAATGAAAAGGAGTGAGGAACATAAAATCTTTCTGGACTGCAGAAAATAATTCCAACCCCTGATACTGGCATTCCTCGTTCATTAGTCCTGGAAGCTCCATCGAAATGCATGGTCCAATGTAGATCTGAATCAATGGTGGATTTCTGTGTTTGTTCAGTGAAGAAGACTGACTCATCAGGGAGATTGTCTGTGAACTCAGAATCTTCTGACAGTGGATGTTCTGCTAGAAAATCTGCAAGAGCTTGTCCTTTTACTGCTTTCGCAGGAGTATATCTGATGTCATATTGAGAAAGAAGTATGGACCATTTGGCCAGACGTTCACTCAACGCCCCGGCTTTTGTCACTAATACCTTTAATGGATTAATATTGGAAGCTAGATACACCACATTAGAGAGGATGTAATGCCGCAGCTTTTGTATTGCAAACATAAGTGCTAGACATTCTTTTTCTATTGGGTGATAATTGTGCTCAGCACCAACTAGCATCCTTGACAGGTAATAGAGTGCCACCTCCTTTCCTTCATCATTCTTTTGAGCTAACAATGCTCCCAAGGAATGATCAAGAGCCCTTGTATAAAGAATGAAAGGCTTGCCCGGAATTGGAGCTGAAAGAACTGGCGGATTTGTAAGATATTGTTTAATATCCTGAAAAGCATTTTCACAAGCTTTGTCCCATACAAAGTCTACTCCTTTCTTCATCAATTTGGAGAATGGTCTGCACTTTCCGGACAAGTTAGAAATGAACCGTCGGATGTAGGCGAGTCTTCCCTGCAATCCTTTCAATTCTCTCAAATTTCTCGGCGAAGGCATTTCCAATATGGCTTTGATTTTGACGGGATCTATTTCAATGCCCCCTTTTCGCACCACAAATCCTAGAAACTTTCCGGAGGAAACTCCGAAAAAACATTTCAGGGGATTCATTCGAAGATTGAATTTCCGTAATCTCTCAAAGACAGTGCGAAGGTCGGCGAGATGGTCTGATTTATGCTTGCTCTTGATTGCCAAATCATCAACATAACATTCAACAGATTTATGTTGTAAGTCCTTGAATATTTTCATCATTGCTCTTTGGTACGTGGCTCCAGCATTTTTGAGACCAAATGGCATGACAGTATAGCAGTATATGCCGAATGGAGTTCTAAAGGAAGTGTGTTTCTCATCCTCTTTGAACATTTTGATCTGATTATACCCCGAGAAGCCATCCATGAATGACATTCTTTTGAACCCAAAAGTATTGTCAATCATTATTTCTGGTATAGGTAATGGAAAATCATCTTTGGGGCAGGCTTTATTCAAATCTCTGAAGTCAATACAGATTCTGATTTGTCCATTCTTTTTAGTAACTGGGACTATATTAGCCAACCAGTCTGGATGCTGTTCTTCACGGATGAAATTAACGCCTTTGAGTTTCTGAACTTCTGCTTCTATCTTCTCCATGATTTCAGGCTTAGTCCTCCTTTGGTCCTGTTTTACAGGTTTAGCATCATCTGCTATATTTAATTTGTGTATGGAGATTTCTGGATCTAAACCCGGCATTTCTGCATAAGTCCATGCAAAGCAATCTATGAACTCTCGCAAGAATCCCACATACAAATCAAGTTCACTTCCTTTAATTTGAGAGCTTACAAAGGTAGGTCGGGGATTTTCTGGGGTTCCCAAGTTTATTTCTTGTACTTGGTCCTCAGTTGGAGGATTAGGAGGAAGTGTTTCTACATTGTTATTGGAAGTTTCTAACTCTGTGAAACCCTTTGGGGTTTCAGTTGGGGGTTTTAGCCAAGGCCTGATCCCTTTCCAAGGATTTGGTTTTTTAGGCTCTTTGGCTTTTACATCAAGGGCTAAGCATTCCCAGCGGACATGTTGGGACGGGCTTATTTCCTCGTTGAGTTCAGGTGGCCAATAGTCAGTGATTTGTGATGCAGCATCATCTTCATCACTTGCCCCCTCAGGATGCTGAAAAGTGGCCCAATCAACGGGATCTTGAAGCACAGGAATTTCATGAGAGTCATCCGAGTCATATTCTTCAGTGAAGACTACCGATCTGGCTTTAACACCTTGTTTAAATTTAGGAATGTTACTGTAAGGAACATATCCTATGCAATGACGCAGCTGCTCAATTCTGCCCCCTGTCTGGAGATCTTCTTTCATCTCTGGAGTAAAGACATCCAAAGGAGCCCGTATGCCATTTGTAGTTAATCCAAGACCCATAGGTTTCTTGAGATTGTACCCCATATTTTTCATCATGTTACAGACCACGGGATTATAAATATCGAGCCGGATTTTTCCCTCATTACTGATTTTGTCAATGATATCTGGTGGAGAAGTATCTTCAGCCCGATGAAAAATAATCGGATGATTATACTGCTTAGATGAAGGTACCAGAAAGCAAGAATGCACGAATGTGAGAGGGAGTAGGCCATGGCATAAGTGGAAGATTACAGTCTACCATAGAATGCACGAAGGTGCTCATTTCTTCAGCGTCTTCAGAATCCAACTCAGAATCTGTATCTCTGATCATTGAAATGACATGTATTGGACGCATTCTTCTAGACCTCCTGCGCAGCCGGTGGAGTGCCACTTCGAGAGATGATACAATTCGAGACATCTCATCAAAGGTTTGAAATTCCATTGCCATGGTTAAGCTGCGGAGAGCTGGCCGAAAACCTACCCAGCACAAGTGAATCCATGCGGAGCAGTGTGGAGGATTTTCACATCTTTCAGCCAAACGGAGCCATCTATCAATGTACCTGTCGGCTAATTCTCCCCTCTGCTGTGATGTCAATATCAATTGACTAAAAGTGATAGGAGAATCAGGCTTTATAGGTGATATTCCCCTATTAGGGGGAGGTATATCATTGCTTTCTTGATTAGAGTTCGAGGATACCATGTTGGCCGAAAATGAAAACTTCTGATGTTCAGCATCTTTTACTTTTGATAGCTTTGTAGATATGATTAAAGGTGGATCTGGCTTTTTGATTTCAGATTTCACCTTAATTATCAAAGGAGTTTTGATATCTACGCATTTTGCCGCAGATTTTCCTGCACATTCCAACTTTATGGGGAGATTAGATTTTTGACCAACTTTCTTTGCTGAAATAGTGAAAGGTTCTGCAGGATTATCATTCACAGCAGCATTCTTTGTATCTGAGTTGGATTTTGTAGGCATTTCTTGATACATTGCTGCGTCTGTGAAATAAACCTCTTTTCCTTTGAATGGCTTTTCCTCTGCAAAGACTCGATGTACCTTCCCCTCATTGTCGATGTATTTAAGGCATTGATGAAGAGTAGAAGGTACTATGGCATAATCATGAAGCCATCGTCTCCCCAAGAGGATGTTATAGCAAGCACGAGTTTTTACCACATGCAGAGTGGCCTCTGAGACTAAATCTCCCAACTGGAATCGAATTCGGATTTTACCAATCGGATCCTGGACTTCCCCATCATAACCTTGAATAGAAGTCTTTGTAGCAGACAGCTTGCTCACTAGAATACCGAGCTCTTGAAGGGCCGTGATTGTGATGAGATTTAGAGCTGACCCTGGGTCAACTTGAACTCTTGGGACAGGCATATCTTTGATGTAGGCCGTGAAATAAAGTGGCCTCGTATGCTTCATATTTCCCAAGAGGAGATCCTCTTTGGTGAAAGAGATAGTAGCTTTAGAAGCATTGTGAGTTAAGAGGCACTCCTTGCATTGCTTTTGAGGCTTCTTGGATTTCGCCTTCAAATAATTCTTTTCTATTTGATGCACTTGTGCTATATGAGTATGATTCTCAATATTCAAGGCCTGTAGTGCTCGTATGAAGTTGTCACGAGTCTCCTTGGACATCTGCAAGAGATCAAAAATGTGGAGTCATGCAGGTATGTGCTTAAGGTGTTCAACAACATCATACGTGAATGGCTCTGGTGGCCTTGCATTATCATTTACTTCTGGAGAAGTTACATTTACATTGGTATTGCCTCCCGAAGGGTTTACATAAGAAGAGGAAGGAACAGAGGATCTATCATAGTTGACCCTGTAGTTACGACCAGAGCGAGTGCCATCATTAAGCGTGTTGCTTCGGTCAATTTCTGGTCGTGCGTCTCTTCTTATGGCATTGACTTCTTCTGGTTCGATGAAAAGCTGATTGACCTCTTCCAGGCCTACTTCTTGGTTTACATCATTAGGAATAGCCTGCGATGTTTGGGGTTCTATGGCAGCATTTAAAACCACCAAGGAAGGAGCCGTTGACAGTTCCTCTTCAAAGTCAGAGATATTCTCGACAATATTACTCATACTAGGGTTATTATGTCTCTTCGGTAACCCAAGTTCCCTGACAAACTGATTACTTAATTCAGAATTTTCATTTGAAAAGATCAACTCTGAATTAGATGTGGAAGAAGCATCTGGCGTAGAAGGAGGAAAAACTGTCTACTGATCCTGAACTTCATCGTGCCCGACTAATGGTAGTGGATCCGGATGAACTTCTGGAGGTAGTGGAAAAAGAGGAGGATCATTCGACCAGCCACTTGAACTTGGCCTGTGTATGTCATACAAGGTCACCGATAGTGTATTTAGACCATGCTTGATATTAAGCGTCCCTGTCTCGGGGTCAAAGGCTTGTTCGAAATCTTCATCTTCATCAGAAGGGTATTCATCAGCCAAATAATCATCGATCCATTGATCGTCTTCAAGATCAGAGTAATCCGACCATTGATTTTCATCATCGGAGTTAGGGGGTGTACCATCCCATGATATCCGATTGCAGCTGGATATTGCTGGTTCTTCCTCATCTTTTGGAATTAGAATGATGTAGTCGGCTAGAGTAAAATGACCTCTGGCTGATCTGGGAGGATTTTCTAAGACTGGGGCCTCGACAGCCTTGTCTTTCTTCTGCTTAAACTGTTGTTCTTGTTTCTTTTGAGCAGTTTTCTGGAGACCTTTAATTTGCCTTTTGATCTTTCTTCTTTCCACAGGTGTGGGTTTAGTTTTCACTGTTTCCCATCCTTCATCATTTATTAAGTCTGGGTGAACCCACATTTCCTGCCCTGAAGAATCTTTGATAAGTATCAACCCCTGTTCATTATGTAGTGCATTGATGACCCGGAATTCGACCATTGGTGGCCTTGATGGAGCGGGTATTGCCACAGGTGCAAATTGTCCGAAGGAAATCATATTGACTGGGGCCGTATCATATTTTCGGTCAAATGTTATTACTCCATTTTTCCACATCTCATTGACCTTTTCTTTTAAGATAAAGCAGTCTTTCAAAGGATGAGATACCATCCGATGGTATGCACAATAGTTTGGATCATTAACACGACCCGCTTGCTCTGGCTTTTTCATGGGTGGAAGCTCGAGCCTGTTGTTCTCCATCAATGCTTGGAAGATGACTTCAATGTCCCCGTCAAAAGGGTACTTAGTTTGCTTCCTCTTTTCATATTCTTCCTTTTTATTTTGCTCCGTCTTGCCATTCTGTGGTTTTTGAGGAACTGGTTTGGAGGTTTGTACATTGAATACCTCCTGCTTCTTCTGGGGTTTCGGCACAGTTGGTTTTGGAGCAGAAGATGATGATGATTCCATTTTTCGGGAACTTGCTTTCTTCTGGCTAATTTCTTTCAGGGTTAACTCCGCATCAGCGGCTACTTCAACCAATCTGGCCAAAGACTTAGTTTTATGACTAAGTATGATAGCCTTAATCTCTGGCCGTAAATTGGTTTTGCACATTTCAATTGTCGCCTTTGGGGATGGTTGTTCTAGGCATCTGTAAGACAATGCTCTCCATCTATTAATAAAGGCTTGTGCAGTTTCATTATCCCCTTGCTTTGTACTACTGAGCATAGCGAAGGTGACCGCTTGATCTTCTTCCTGAAAGTGAAGTAGAAACTTTTCTTCTGTAACTGGCCATGTAGTGAAGGAGAGTTCTGGCAATTGTTTGTACCAATCGAAAGCAACTCCCTTCAATGTACCAACAAACAACCTTATTTTCAGTGCATCCAATTCGGGTAAACTGCCAAGGTGCAACTTAAAATGCACTATATGCTGATAGGCTGACCCTTTTCCAAGGTAAGGCTGGAAAGTCGGAAGTTTGTAATCTGGCGGAAATGGAACTAAATCAAACTCCGGAGGGTATTTAGATGTAATACCCTTTTTCTTCATCCTTGTTTCCACTTTTGATTTGTTTAAAATTTCTTCCACTTCTTTAAAAGTTACAGGTTTTTCAGGATCTGCGTGAAAACCAAGGATTGAGGAGTGATCACCTCGAGTTGAATCTGAGGCGATTACTTTATCTGTTAGTGCCTTGATTTGTGCTGTAAGTAGGTCAATTTTGGTGGCATTCCTCCTGATCATTGCCTGTTCTCTTCTATCAGCAAATAAGGAGTTAACAGGAGCTTCAGCTGGACTACCCAGTTTGTCTGCTAAGATTTTCAATTGAGCCATCAGGTGGTCAATTTTAGCTCCTTGTTGCTTGACAACATCACTGACGTCATTCTCTTGATTTTCGTCAGCATTTTCTTCGCTAACATCTTTGCCTCTACCGGCATCCTCTTCATTACCGGTCCCACTCCCTTCAGCCATAAATACGGTGTACTGACGGGGGTAAGAGGATGTAGGCAGAGTGGATTGACTATCTTCGGTATCCAGGAGAGTTATTAAGTCCTTATCAGAACCATGATCGTCAGAGGTCCTATCCGAATGAGAGTTCGAATCAGAATCTTGGGACTGAGTTCGAGCCATACTCCGAGTAACTCTCCTGGTTGAGCCAGGTCCGACCATACATGAGGAGGTTAAATTTGGCTCATCTTCTTTAATCACCCATTTCTGAGTGATTCTATGCTGTGACTGCTTCCGAGCATGCCTCTTGGAGCGAGACAAAACCCTCTTCTTTATTTGCTGGGCCAATCTGGATGCTAGAGTTTGATCTCTGAATCTAGCAACTAATGGCCTAGAAGTGCTAGCAACTTGCTCCCAATCTATAGGGTCGGAAGTGGGAAGTGAGAGGATGTTAACAGCATTTCTTTCAATCTTTTTCTTCTGCTCCTTCTTTTGTTGAAGCATATTTTTAAATTGAACGAGATTGGTCGAATTTTTGATGACCAATCGTTCAGCATATTTCTTGTTTTTACTGCCATATGACCGGCGCTGGGTTGAAAGTGATGGTGATGGTGCCACAATCACAGAAGGTAAGCGCCTCCTTCTGGGTCAAAGGGTAAAAGACATTCTTTTCAAGTGGGGCCAAGGGTTTCTCTTCAGCTTTTCTGGACTTCTGCATACGTGGCTATGGTGACCACATACGGCAATTTTGAATAACAATATCCTTCCGACCCTTTTCATGGGCTAGGGCTTGCTTGCGAGTGGTTTGCTTTTTGAGAGGTACCCTTTGTTTAGGATGCATAAATGAGGACTTTGTAGTCTGCAAAGCCTCCCGCTGTGAACCAATGGGTATCTCTGTTTTGTTGTTCGTAAACCGAACTTGCCTTGCCCCCAGTCGAGGCTTGGTGATCTGAAAATTACTGCCTTCCAACCTCACTTTGTGTTTTAAGTCATTGTGACCTTTGTGAAAGACTCCAAAGGGGTTTTGGGCATATTTGGAGACCCAAGTTTGAGGAATCTTTGCCTTCTTGACGGGCTTCAAGGTTTCTGATGACCCATCGTGGGTTGAGGTCATGTAGCTTGAAGGAGTAGAAAGCCTTTGAAAGACCGAGACCCTTGATGCAGGAGCATTGGTGTTCATTCGGCCTCTTTTGGGTGCCCTTGTGGTCTGAGCCATGGAGATTTTGAACAATCTCTCTTTAGCTTCGTCAAAAGTGATAATCAAAGAACCCATGCTGTTTCCTGTAAAAAGTTAGCCGATGAGACTATATTAGTAGTATAATCAACATGGCTGCCTCTTGGGCTAGCCGGAATGGTTTTTAGATGCCATCTAGACCAACATGGTTTTTGAACCGAAATGGTTAGATATAGGCATAAATCCTATCTCATTATGCTATGCTGACTATCCCTACTGTCAGAATTTCTGCAGCATTTCGGGTTTATCGAGTCAGGCTTAAAAGCACGCTATGCTGACTAGTCCTGGCTACCAAAATTTTAGCAGCATATCTGGACTATCTGTGTCAGACTTATAAGCAAGAGAGGGTTGGATCAATCAAAGGGATAGGGCTCACAGGATCAAGCCTGCACCACTATCACAATGACCACACAAGATCCATCAGTGGTTGACGCCGGACAATGCATAATTACAATGTCGTTGGTCTTATCACTGATTTAATAAACTTTTTATATGGGTCAAAAGCCCTTTGAACTGAATCATCACTCTTCTAAAGTGAAAAGGGTGATGATTTGGTTCATACACATCAAGGTGCAAATTCTTCAATCAAGTTATGCACATCAACGTGCAAATTCTTCCAATTAAATGGCAAGTGTATGCACATCAAGGTGCCCAATGACTTCATTTGTATGAACAATATGCACTTCAAGGTGCAAAAGTCCTTTAATGATATTTTCAAACCCAATGCAAACATCAAAGGTCTTGTATGGGTGTAATTGGAGGTTAACTAAGCCTTTGTCATCATAAAAATGGATAAGTGACCGTGTGCCCCGGTCACAGGCTTTTAGCAGCAGTTTTCAGTGAAACAGTGGCACTCTTTAACAGAACAGCAGCACTTTCAGTGAAATAGCAACAGTTACAGTGCAACAGCGGCACTTTCAGTGCAACAGCAACACTTCAGTGCAATAGCAGCAGTTTTCAGGGCAACAGCAGCACTTTCAGTGCAACAGCAGCAGTCACAGTGCAACAGCGGCAGTTACAGTGCAACAGCGGCAGTTTTCAGGCAACAGCAGCACTTTCAGTGCAACAGCAGCAGTCACAGTGCAACAGCGGCACTTTCAGTGCAACAGCAGCAGTTACAGTGCAACAGCGGCAGTTTTCAGGGCAACAGCAGCACTTTCAGTGCAACAGCAGCAGTTACAGTGCAACAGTGGCAGTTTTCAGGGCAACAGCAGCACTTTCAGTGCAACAGCAGCACTTTTCAGCAATTTTCAGCGCTTTCATGCATTTTTCACCAAATTCGATCACAAATTAGGGCATATACTTCCCACAGACGGCGCCAATCTTCTGATCGCGCTTAAAAAATGTAGGCGTGGAAATGAATTACGGAATCAAGGTCCGACATTCACGCACTTTTAAGCGTTAAGAAGAATGGGAAAATAATTACAGTTCATCATTAATTTCCCTTTTGTTTACATGGGTTCAAGTGCCCTGACCGCGGGGATGCAGGTTGTTTACATACACTTTGAAAGTTTACAACCCCTCCCTCAAGTCTCAGATGTGATCTCAATTTGGAAAACACAAGAAAATGTACATAAGGTGGAAGAAAATGTGGAAAAAGGGGAAAAGATGGGGGGTGACCGTGACCCGCGGTCACTGCCCCATTCCAGTGACCGTGACTCACCCGCGGTCACTCGGGCCTTCCAGTGACCGTGACTCACCCGCGGTCACTGGAACCTGCCAGTGACCGGGGATCACGGTCACTGACAGACAATGGCCCTGTGCCTCCGTTTTTTTTGTGCTGTTCGTGCTGGTTCTTTCTTGGAACTTCTTTCAAGTGTTGGAACTCCATTCTCATGACTTTGGAGCGGTGGACAACCATCAAGAAGATCACATTTTATCATGGAATCAATTGAAACCGCTGTAACTCATCATTCGTGCTTACGGACTGCATTTTTGTTTCAAGTCCGAAATGGGCAAATTTGAAGCCGGAGTTGTGTCATTTGAACCTATCATTTTCAAGGAACAAAATGAGGCCTAGAGAGGCTTCTTTCACAACTCTTGTAATGGTTAAGAAGCCCTACGAATGAGAGAAACAGAGGTGACAATGTCATCCTCTCAAAAATTGGCGTCGTATGAACATGGTATGGATTTTGGCCATTTCCCTTCCTTCTCTCCTTCTAAATTTTCTTGCTCACCTTTAGAACTAAGAAAAGAAGGTGGGAATGGTCGTGGAAGTGCTGCTGGAGCTTGCGTCTTGTTGCCTTAGGTGGTGACTTTCTTCAATTTCTTCACTTTTCTTCCTTATGTGTGTGTGTCCCTTGTTTCTTCCAAATTCCCCCTTTTTATAGACTCCCAATCAGTTTTGTGCAATTTTGGGGAGTTAATAGCAGTTGTGGGGAGTTGGATTTCGAAGAGGAGTGGAGGGAAACCACCCAAAATCGTGGGAAACCTCCCTTGAAGGTCCGTGACCGCAGACTGGGCCACGAACGAGGCCCAATTTCAGGTTTTTCGCGTATGTGGCCCATTTTCATTTGTTTTGGGCTCAAACGAAGTCCGATTGCCACCAAACTTGGAGGGATGCTTCTTAACACTATTTTCTACATGTCATAAAAATTCCAGCCCATTTTAACTTCAGGAAGTTGGTCAACTTTTTCATTAATTGGGCCCCGGTCACGGACAAGGCCCATTCTTGGAATTTTGGATATGTGGCTTGTTTCCGCCTGTTCGGGGCCCAAACGGTGTCCAATCGCCACGAAACTTGGATGGATACTTCTTGACACTATTTTCAGTGTGTCACAGAAGTTTCAGCTCTGTTTGATCACCTGAACATGGTCAACTCCTTTTGTTTGTGGGCCCCCGGTCACTCCCAAGGCCCATTCTTGGAATTTTGCATATGTGGCTTGTTTCCGCCTGTTCGGGGCCCAAACGGTGTCCAATCGCCACGAAACTTGGATGGATACTTCTTGACACTATTTTGAGTGTGTCACAGAAGTTTCAGCTCTGTTTGACCACCTGAACATGGTCAACTCCTTTTGTTCGTGGGCCCCCGGTCACTCCTAAGGCCCATTCTTGGAATTTCGCATATGTGGCTTGTTTCCGCCTGTTCGGGGCCCAAACGGTGTCCAATCGCCACGAAACTTGGAGGGATGCTTCTTGACACTATTTTGAGTGTGTCACAGAAGTTTCAGCTCTGTTTGACCACCTGAACATGGTCAACTCCTTTTGTTTGTGGGCCCCCGGTCACTCCCAAGGCCCATTCTTGGAATTTTGCATATGTGGCTTGTTTCCGCCTGTTCGGGGCCCAAACGGTGTCCAATCGCCACGAAACTTGGATGGATACTTCTTGACACTATTTTGAGTGTGTCACAGAAGTTTCAGCTCTGTTTGACCACCTGAACATGGTCAACTCCTTTTGTTCGTGGGCCCCCGGTCACTCCTAAGGCCCATTCTTGGAATTTCGCATATGTGGCTTGTTTCCGCCTGTTCGGGGCCCAAACGGTGTCCAATCGCCACGAAACTTGGATGGATACTTCTTGACACTATTTTGAGTATGTCACAGAAGTTTCAGCTCTGTTTGACCACCTGAACATGGTCAACTCCTTTTGTTCGTGGGCCCCCGGTCACTCCCAAGGCCCATTCTTGGAATTTTGCATATGTGGCTTGTTTCCGCCTGTTCGGGGCCCAAACGGTGTCCAATCGCCACGAAACTTGGAGGGATGCTTCTTGACACTATTTTGAGTGTGTCACAGAAGTTTCAGCTCTGTTTGACCACCTGAACATGGTCAACTCCTTTTGTTTGTGGGCCCCCGGTCACTCCCAAGGCCCATTCTTGGAATTTTGCATATGTGGCTGGTTTCCGCCTGTTCGGGGCCCAAACGGTGTCCAATCGCCACGAAACTTGGAGGGATGCTTTTTGACACTATTTTGAGTGTGTCATAGAAGTTTTAGCTCTGTTTGACCACCTGAACATGGTCAACTCCTTTTGTTTGTGGGCCCCCGGTCACTCCCAAGGCCCATTCTTGGAATTTTGCATGTGGCTGGTTTCCGCCTGTTCGGGGTCCAAACGGTGTCCAATCACCACGAAACTTGGAGGGATGCTTCTTGACACTATTTTGAGTGTGTCACAGAAGTTTCAGCTCTGTTTGACCACCTGAACATGGTCAACTCCTTTTGTTTGTGGGCCCCCGGTCACTCCCAAGGCCCATTCTTGGAATTTTGCATATGTGGCTTGTTTCCGCCTGTTCGGGGCCCAAACGGTGTCCAATCGCCACGAAACTTGGATGGATACTTCTTGACACTATTTTGAGTATGTCACAGAAGTTTCAGCTCTGTTTGACCACCTGAACATGGTCAAATCCTTTTGTTCGTGGGCCCCCGGTCACTCCCAAGGCCCATCCTTGGAATTTTGCATATGTGGCTTGTTTCCGCCTGTTCGGGGCCCAAACGGTGTCCAATCGCCACGAAACTTGGAGGGATGCTTCTTGACACTATTTTGAGTGTGTCACAGAAGTTTCAGCTCTGTTTGACCACCTGAACATGGTCAACTCCTTTTGTTTGTGGGCCCCCGGTCACTCCCAAGGCCCATTCTTGGAATTTTGCATATGTGGCTTGTTTCCGCCTGTTCGGGGCCCAAACGGTGTCCAATCGCCACGAAACTTGGAGGGATACTTCTTGACACTATTTTGAGTGTGTCACAGAGTTTTTAGCTCTGTTTGACCACCTGAACATGGTCAACTCTTTTTGTTTGTGGGCCCCCGGTCACTCCCAAGGCCCATTCTTGGAATTTTGCATATGTGGTTGGTTTCCGCCTGTTCGGGGCCCAAACGGTGTCCAATCGCCACGAAACTTGGAGGGATGCTTCTTGACACTATTTTGAGTGTGTCACAGAAGTTTTAGCTCTGTTTGACCACTTGAACATGGTCAACTCCTTTTGTTTGTGGGCCCCCGGTCACTCCCAAGGCCCATTCTTGGAATTTTGCATATATGGCTGGTTTCCGCCTGTTCGGGGCCCAAACGGTGTCCAAGTGCCACGAAACTTGGAGGGATGCTTCTTGACACTATTTTGAGTGTGTCACAGAAGTTTCAGCTCTGTTTGACCACCTGAACATGGTCAACTCCTTTTGTTTGTGGGCCCCCGGTCACTCCCAAGGCCCATTCTTGGAATTTTGCATATGTGGCTGGTTTCCGCCTGTTCGGGGCCCAAACGGTGTCCAATCGCCACGAAACTTGGAGGGATGCTTTTTGACACTATTTTGAGTGTGTCATAGAAGTTTTAGCTCTGTTTGACCACCTGAACATGGTCAACTCCTTTTGTTTGTGGGCCCCCGGTCACTCCCAAGGCCCATTCTTGGAATTTTGCATGTGGCTGGTTTCCGCCTGTTCGGGGTCCAAACGGTGTCCAATCACCACGAAACTTGGAGGGATGCTTCTTGACACTATTTTGAGTGTGTCACAGAAGTTTCAGCTCTGTTTGACCACCTGAACATGGTCAACTCCTTTTGTTTGTGGGCCCCCGGTCACTCCCAAGGCCCATTCTTGGAATTTTGCATATGTGGCTTGTTTCCGCCTGTTCGGGGCCCAAACGGTGTCCAATCGCCACGAAACTTGGATGGATACTTCTTGACACTATTTTGAGTATGTCACAGAAGTTTCAGCTCTGTTTGACCACCTGAACATGGTCAAATCCTTTTGTTCGTGGGCCCCCGGTCACTCCCAAGGCCCATTCTTGGAATTTTGCATATGTGGCTTGTTTCCGCCTGTTCGGGGCCCAAACGGTGTCCAATCGCCACGAAACTTGGAGGGATGCTTCTTGACACTATTTTGAGTGTGTCACAGAAGTTTCAGCTCTGTTTGACCACCTGAACATGGTCAACTCCTTTTGTTTGTGGGCCCCCGGTCACTCCTAAGGCCCATTCTTGGAATTTTGCATATGTGGCTTGTTTCCGCCTGTTCGGGGCCCAAACGGTGTCCAATCGCCACGAAACTTGGAGGGATACTTCTTGACACTATTTTGAGTGTGTCACAGAGTTTTTAGCTCTGTTTGACCACCTGAACATGGTCAACTCTTTTTGTTTGTGGGCCCCCGGTCACTCCCAAGGCCCATTCTTGGAATTTTGCATATGTGGTTGGTTTCCGCCTGTTCGGGGCCCAAACGGTGTCCAATCGCGACGAAACTTGGAGGGATGCTTCTTGACACTATTTTGAGTGTGTCACAGAAGTTTTAGCTCTGTTTGACCACTTGAACATGGTCAACTCCTTTTGTTTGTGGGCCCCCGGTCACTCCCAAGGCCCATTCTTGGAATTTTGCATATATGGCTGGTTTCCGCCTGTTCGGGGCCCAAACGGTGTCCAAGTGCCACGAAACTTGGAGGGATGCTTCTTGACACTATTTTGAGTGTGTCACAGAAGTTTCAGCTCTGTTTGACCACCTGAACATGGTCAACTCCTTTTGTTTGTGGGCCCCCGGTCACTCCCAAGGCCCATTCTTGGAATTTTGCATATGTGGCTTGTTTCCGCCTGTTCGGGGCCCAAACGGTGTCCAATTGCCACGAAACTTGGATGGATACTTCTTGACACTATTTTGAGTATGTCACAAAAGTTTCAGCTCTGTTTGACCACCTGAACATGGTCAACTCCTTTTGTTCGTGGGCCCCCGGTCACTCCCAAGGCCCATTCTTGGAATTTTGCATATGTGGCTTGTTTCCGCTTGTTCGGGGCTCAAACGGCGTCCAATCGCCACGAAACTTGGAGGGATGCTTCTTGACACTATTTTGCATGTGTCACAGAAGTTTCAGCTCTGTTTGACCACCTGAACATGGTCAACTCCTTTTGTTTGTGGGCCCCCGGTCACTCCCAAGGCCCATTCTTGGAATTTTGCATATGTGGCTTGTTTCCGCCTGTTCGGGGCCCAAACGGTGTCCAATCGCCACGAAACTTGGAGGGATACTTCTTGACACTATTTTGAATGTGTCACAGAAGTTTTAGCTCTGTTTGACCACCTGAACATGGTCAACTCCTTTTGTTTGTGGGCCCCCGGTCACTCCCAAGGCCCATTCTTGGAATTTTGCATATGTGGCTGGTTTCCGCCTGTTCGGGGCCCAAACGGTGTCCAATCGCCACGAAACTTGGAGGGATGCTTCTTGACACTATTTTAAGTGTGTCACAGAAGTTTTAGCTCTGTTTGACCATCTGAACTTGGTCAACTCCCCAGTTGACTTTTTATGACAGTGGGCCCTTGTTTCAGCTGTTTGAAGCCCAAATGACCCCGGTTTGATTTGAAACTCGAAGGGACTGACGTCAAAAACATCTTGGAGTATTCATCCAAATTTCATGCAGTTTGGATTTGAGGAAGTAGGATTTCGAACAGCAACCTATTTATTGCATGCGTTAGGTCACTATTCACTCCACATTGAGATAGTTAGCGTGTTTTCTATCCGAACAGCCTCCCCTTGACTTGAAACTTTAGAAGAATAACTTGGGGCATTCTTTGAGCATTTGTTCCAAATTTTATTTGCTTTGGCCTTCTGGAAGTAAGATCTTAGCCGATGATCTCCAAATTCAGGATTACTGTCCTCTAAGCTGACATGTAATGAAGTTTAGGCCAAACAGAGTCTTTTCATCTTGAAAATTTGCAAAGTATCTTCTGAGCATGACTGAAGCTTCGCGTCTAAATTTTCATTAATTTTGGACATCGGTAAGCAGGACTTTGGTCAGTGACCCCCTGGCTTGGGGGAAATTGACTTCAGGCTGACATGCTTGTGGCTTTTGAGTTTGATGATGTCTGTTCAACCCGAAATTTGAACTTCCTCTGAGAGTTCCAGCTACCTTGATCTTCATGGAATGCCGGTTCTCACAGTAATTCCCTAGGATCTGCAAATAACCTCTATAGCCTAAATTAAGCTGAGATGAGGTGTCTTCACTGCAGTATTTGCAATTTTTTTATAGGTCAACAGTAGGCTATGTTTGCTTGAAGATTATCATTTTCTTTGAGTACATATAACCCCCCTCCTTTGGCTTGATTCGATTGCTTTACGGGTTCAACACCTTCAGAAGTGTCCCAATTTTGAGCACTATCCGCCAAAAACTGAAGGTATGTCTATGCCTCATTTGGATTTTTAGCAATGAACTCTCCATTGCACATCATCTCAACAAATTGGCATGTCTCTGGACTTAGTTCGTCATAGAAGTGGCCAATTGTGTGATGTAGTTCAAATCCATGGTGTGGACATGTAAGGAGAAGTTCATTAAAACGTTCCCAACACTTATAGTAAGACTCTCTATCTTTTTGTTTGAAATTCATTATAAGCCTTCTCAAGGTGTTGGTTTTATGAGGTGGGAAGAATTTTTTCAAGATTTCGCGAACCATGTCGGCCCATAAAGCAATTGAATTGGGCTGTAAGGAGTGAAGCCATGCCTTTGCCTTATCTTTGAGGGAGAATGGGAATAATGGAAACTTTATAATGTCCTCCCTCACATTTTTGAAGTGAAGTGTTGCACACACTTCTTCAAAATCCTTTATGTGCAAGTATACACTTTCCGATTCAAGTCTATGGAATTTAGGAAAAAGTTAGATAACACCCGGCCTAATGTCAAATTGACCCACACCCACAGGTATGGCCATACACGAAAGTGTAGTTTGGTGTGTTGGTTGGAGGTAATCACGTAAACTACTAAGTGGTTGGTTCACCTCATTATTATTGGGATTGGGCCCGTTTCCATTTTCATTCCTAGGTCCACCTCCACTGCCATTAGGATTTATCAATTGGTTATTATTGTCATGACCATTGTATGCATCTGCCATTGTTTTTGAACCACTAGGTGGACTGATCTAGATTGAGCGTAGATTCCACTTAACCTCCTGAATTTGGGTTTCTTATGCATACAATGATTGAATCAAGAGGGTGGATAAGGGTTTTATTTTTTTTTTTTTTGAAATTTTTTTTTAAAAACTTAAGTCCTAGGAAAACAAATTTCTAAATCTAAACAAAAAAAAAAAAAGAGTTCCAATGAAAGTTCTGAAACTTTTAGACTTAGGCACTTTTCTTGGCCACAAAGCCGAATCAGAATGTGTTTTTTACTTGCCTTTGTAGGGATAGTTTCAGAATTTTTTTTGAAAACTTTTCTAACCTAAAAAGTGATTAAAAACAGAATTTAAACTAATTAAAAAAGTCCTAATAAGCAGCAAAAAGAATTAAAAAGAAACACTTAAACTAGCTAACAATTAGGCAAGTTAACGAGGCAATTTCCACAAATAGATGAGATTTTGGCAAAAATTAGAAAATTTTTTTTTTCAGATCTAAATTAATCCAAAATTTAGCAAAAATCAGAGATGAAATTTTCCTTTTTAATGGTTTAGCGCTGGTGTAAGCATTCCATTCATGCACCACCTAAATCTAGAATGATGCCAACAATATTATTCCACACCCACAAGCAATAAAAAAAAGAAAGTTGGAAAAATACCTCTTGCGAAGGTGCTCCCTGACAATAGCGCCAAAAACTTGATCAATATAGATCCCAAGTGCAACGTCTCGATGTAGTTTTACCTGGTGAGTCCGAGATCGTATCCACAAGGAGCGGGTATTCGCAAAAAACCTATCCTAATTGAAAAACTAAAACTACCCTAATAAAATTTATAAAAATTACACATGACTACTTCTGAAAATTAAAATTAAATTACAAATCCAAACTTGAAAAAAAATTACAATTTAAATCTAACCTAGAAATCCTAAACTAAAACAATCTTAAGACTAGAAACTGCAAGACAACGAAATAGATTAAACCACCAATACAAAGGAATAAATAACCATGCATTAAATAAAAAATTAGAAATAAAACATTCAGATATAAGAAAATTAAAATAAAAAGAATGCTAGTTTCTCTTATTTTTGGAAGATTAAAACACTGCATTGGTAGAATAACAAAATCCACAAAAACACTGCAATAAGCGTGTGCTGTCACCACACACAACCACACGGCGCCGATCCAAGGCGGAACACCTTAACCTCACTAATTGTGTATTTAAATTTTAAACGAATTAATACACCCAATAAACTCCAAAAATAATTACAACTATAAATAAAAAAATCTACCCTTACCCTCGATCAAGACATCAACAAGAGGGGACTCCGCGCACAATTCAAGCTCTTATCTTCAATCTTCACACTAAGGAGGATTAGATGAAAGGAGGAGATGGAATGGACAGGATTGATCCAAGTGGGTTGGCCAAACCCCACTTGAATTGTGATGAGATGAAGGGGAGAGAAATAGATGGTGTAGGAATTGATGTGGTATGGTGGAGTATGGAACAAAAAGAGAGGAAAAGTAATGGGAAGGTGGCTTGTACGTGTAATGTGGAGGGAGAGAAAGAGAGAGAGGTGAGGGGAGTGAGATGAGAGGGGGGTCTTGTACTTGTCTCCTTTTTATATATAAGGAAAATATATAGATGATGGGAAGTCTACAGGGAATAGATAGAGATTGGCATGAATTGTAGGTAGAATAGAAAGTGGAGATTGGGTAGGAGTGGAACACTATTGGGGAATGACGTGGATTTCTTTGTTTGTGATATAAATATGAATATATAAGAGAGATGATGGGATGTGGTGTTTTGGGGATGTAGCTGGCTCATGTATTTAAGGAATGGGTTTGGAGAGAGAGAGGAAAAAGTGGCATGAGAAAAAAAATATGGAAAGTGTACTTGTGATTGTATAGGAATAGTGATGAGTTGGCATGATGGGTGGGTCAGTGAATAGTATTTGACTTGGATAAAATAGAAAGAGAATCTCCAGTGATTGGTGGGATGGTGTTGTACATTACTCTTTTGCTTTCTTCTTTTCTTCTTTTTTAACTTTTCAAATTTGAAAAACCTTCTCATCTTCCCTCTCTTGCAATGGATCTTCCACCTTACACTTTTTACTTTTCCAATTCCAATCTCAACTTCTTGCAATAGCATGCAACAATGTAGCGCTTGGGACCCCCTTCTTGGCATGACTTGGCCTCAAGTTTTGATTGTGGAACCTTCTCTCCAATTTTCCTACAAATAAAAGTGATTGTCAATTACTTTAATAATTTTGAATAAAACTTGCAAATGCACTAATGCAGGCCCAATTTGTCACAACCCGAGCCCAGAAATCAGGGGTTAGCGAAAAGCCAAACCAGTGACACACGTACTCCCGTGCACGTGCATCCAAACCCAGTCCAGATGCACACACAAAAGGGATCTAACACGTGCGGACTAAGCGTACGCGGAAGCTGTACATATCATAGCAAGCAATAAAGGAAAAGCGGAAGCTAAAACAAATACGGAACAAAGGACAAAGATAAATACGCTGACATAAAATCCGAATACACACCCAAAATCATGATATACAAAATATACAGAGTACAAAGTCCAAAGTACAAAATACATAGCCCCAAAAACCAAAACCAAAAGCCACTGAAGATATGCATGCACGCACTCGGTAGAGATGACCAGGCCCACTCTGCCAGACCGAAGGGAGCCTCTAAGCTCGGCCCTGCAGCCTCCTCGACCGCCGGGGAGCTGGACAAGGGATCTGTGCCTGCAACACCACAGACAACACAGTGAATGCAACGATCTAGCAAATACAAGTAACAGGGATGAAACACTCATAGTATCAAATAGAATAATGACAGAAGATTAAATACAGAGTTCCATCTTAGTATGCTAAGCAAATCGTGCATAGAAATAAAGCATGATAATTGAATCAAAGCATGGAAATACTGAACTAAGTGGCTACTACGTTAACCATGTTCACTCCAATAGAGAGCAGAGCAAAGCAGAGCAGAGGAGAACACCACTGACCGGGCCAGGGTACAAGTGGGTCTCAGTTCCTGGGTTCTGGGGTCCCAAGACAAAGTGACACTGCAGTGATACAGAGATACAGAGGTCTAAGCCAAAGGTAACCCCGTCGGGCATCCTAGGGCTGAGGCTGAGTAGAGCCAGACTAATACCAATCAAATCAAATCCAAAAGAAGGGAGATTATCCGCTTTGGACTCACCGATGGCAAAGACCGGATCTTATCCTCACGTATTAACCTCTGGGCAGAGCCACCAGGGAATACCCAATAATCAAAGACACACAAAGCCAACAAAGCATATATTAAACCAAAACACAGCATAGATCAAAGCTTAGTGCCGAACGAAGAATAGAGCAGATATACAGGACGAAAGCAAAATGACCTCGTAATGCATAGATATAGATTTGCAGAACAGAGGGCAAAACTGTAAACAATATGCAATGCATCTCGGATTAATACGGAATCAAGGTTAATTACAAGCCAACCCTAATCGAGTTGTTCACTGTCACTAACCGTGCATGTTGATGTAGTTTTAAGTTATTCGATGCACCGTTGCCATCCTAGTGTTGCAATGTAATCTTTACATGCACCGAAGTCCCTTAAACCAACACCCATGGGGAGGTGCTTAACAGTAAATCAATGCTCACATGAATAAGTCACAGCCTAACAAACTATTCATGCGATCCAACGAATCCATTGGGCCGGTTTACGTGTATGGTTCCTTGTATATAAGCCCTGCAAAGTCACACCATTATCCTAAGTTTTATTTCGGATTTGCCATGCCTTATGGTTTAGCCATGGGTGACCTACAGTTTAGCCGAATACATCTTACGCACTAGCCGTAACATGTCTACGGCTGAACCGTGGTTCCCTTCAGAACACAGCTAAACTGGTCATCTTTCACCTCTAATCTGATACCTCTTACAGCTGAGCTACGGTTCAGTATACGGCTTAGCCGTAGACCAATCCACGGCTTAGCCGTAGCCACACCGTAGGAGTACTTCATCAGTAAAGTTTCGACTGATCAGAGACTTAATTCACGGCTGGGTTACGGTTGGGTCACGGCTAGCTTACGGCTCAGCCGTAGCCTAGCCGTAGAACAAAAGTCAAAATTCAAGTCTCTGGAATCCAAGCCGTAGAAAGTTACAGCTTAGCCGTACAATACGGAAAACCAATTCGGGATAGTTACAGAGACGGAAATTTGGTACAGAAATGTCCTTCAAACAAGCTCATCTGATCCTAACATCTTAGAAATTGGCTGTAAAACATTCTATACAAAGAATATGAATGAATCAAAGAAATCAAACAAAACACCCATATGTGTTATCAAAGCCTGTACTTATACTTGCCTCAAAGCCTCAAAACTCTGTCAATCCACTGAAACAAGCTCCAAATCAACTAAAATCAAAGTAAATCAAAGAAATAAACCATGCATGAGATGAAGACACAGCAACAGAGAAAGAGAGGTGCAATTGGAGATGAAGAAGAAAGAGACTTGGAGAGAACCCACTTACCAAAGCCACAGACAAAGAGGGAGAAGAGAAACAAAACCCAATTCAAGATGGGTGCAAGCTCCCAACACCAATCCAGAACGAGAAGAGGAGAGAAAAGGAAACGAAGGGACGTGGCTCTCCTGGAGTTCTTGCATGCAGTCGACTAAGGGAATGAGCAAGAGAGAGAGACACCTGGAGTATGACTCATATCTATAGATTTTTGGAGTTTAAAACAAGGTCCGAAGAGTTTAAGCTATTTACAGTTTAAGTCATACGAGGGTCTAACTTCTCCAATTGACTCCGAATGAGTCTGAGACAGTTACGGAAAATAACGAGCTCAACAAAATACCCGTGCTGACACTAAGATGATGCAAAAATGATACAAGCAAAGCAAAAGCAAAATTACGAAAAAGGGCTTAGAACTACCTATCTCGGGTCAAAGGTTACTCAACTACCTATCCAAGACCCGAAACCAAGTCCAAAAGAATAAAACAACCGAAACACACACTAATGAGCCACTAATCCGACTCAAAGGGGATCGGAGTGTTACACAATTTACATAAAATGGCAACACAAATCCATATCATTAATCATGATTTAACTTTAATTAACTAATGATGATGAGAAATTTTATCATTCCATGTAAATTCATGAAATTGAAAAACACTTCTAAAAATGGAAAGTTTCATGATTTAATGAAAAATCAAGGATTTTCAATGATTTTTTGCAAGAAAATTCTAAAATAAATTTTGAAACCATAAAAACATAAATTCCAACAAAATGAAGAGATTTTCTAATGAATTAGTCCTTAAAATTCCTGAAAATACACATAAAATAATGCATTTTTAAGGACTTATCAAAATGTTGCATTTCATACATAACATCGAGGACGATGTTCATCTTAGGTTGGGGGGTGGGAACAAGCATACTTGTCTACTTTTAGACGAAATTACAATTTTTTTTTTGCAGTTTTTTGTTTTCTTTCTAGGTTTTTAGGGAATTTTTTAATTTTTAGGATCTTTTATTTTGATTTTAGGAATTTTTGCAATCGCAAATTGCTTTGTTTTGTTTTTTGGTAAGAAAAGAAAGTTTTCAAAAAAATTTGAAGCAATTTGAAGATATATAGGAATCTGGAATTTTTCAAACTTTTGAAAGAAAGTAAAAAAAACGTTCACTGTTTCTAACGGAGGAAACCTATTAGAGAATTACCAAAACTTGTTTCTCACATACACACACGTATACATTTTTTGATGTTTTGGATAGGAACCTTTACTGTTGTTTTGGAATTTTTCTGGAGAATAGAATGTGAACTTGAAATTTAGTTTGTATAATATTTTTGTTTCCTGGTTCATGTTGGTGAATTGTATATATTAGAACCAAAATAAATTAATTCAAGTGAAATGAGAACTGCCACTTAGTGGTTACTTTCGATTTGAAAAAAAAAGAGTGAAAAAAAACATATATTGAGCAGTTTGTGACTAGTAAGCTCGTAGGGGTATTTTCATATCTAGTGCCTTAAAACCATCTGGTTTGGGAGTCATTGGCCTAAAGCTCGCTACACAGGTTAATTAGAAAAGCTTAAAAGACCTAGACATTGCACAGTCACAACATAATTTGTTAAAAAAAAGAAAATGATATATTAATTTTGGCCCAACGAGTGTCTGTAGAAATTTTTAAGGGATATGTGCAGAAATGTACAAGGACTAGGTTTGCTCCCTAGATCCTAACTCTTCCTATATCATATGAACTTGAAAATTTGTACGTTGGAAAGAGTAAGTAAGTGACTAGTGTTTGCAAGAGTTTGCGAGGGAGTATGTGCGGGAATGAATAAGGACTAGGTTTGCTCCCTGGCTCTTAACTTTTCTTATATCATATGAGCTCGGGAACTCTTGAGTCAGGAAAAGACAGTGAGAGAAAAGAGGCCTATCGAAGTAAACAATAGTGTAGCAACTATTTTAGTAGCTTTGAGAGAAAATTTATTTTTGCTGAATTTCTAGGGATTAGACTATTTGAAGGAAAAGTTCTGTTTTTTTGCAGCATTATTATAGAATATTTGGAACTAGTTTTTGATGTATACATTTTTTACCGTGTACGCAAGTTTGGTTTGAATGTGAGAAAGTTTTCGAAAATAGAACTGTGAACTGGACTTTGAACAGTCTAAAATTTTGACTATTCCAGATTTCAAAAATATTTGATAGGAGTTGATTTTCTTTTAAAGAATTTCTTTCCCCTTTGTTTTTAGATTGATAAAAAAAGGAAAAAAGAATTTTGTGGGTATATTCACTGCAAACCTTCATGAGGCACAACTCATACATTAGGGAAAACCTAGGGGTTTAAGGGCTTGTTGCATACGCTAAATGCAGTCGAGAGTGCCCGCGAAAGTGATATTTTTCTTTTTGTTCTCTGCATTTTACTTTTATGATTTAGGTTAGTTTTGTTTAGTTTTCTTACCCTAAATCGCATATTTTGCTCGGGACTAGCAAAATGCTGGTCAGGGGGGGTGTGATAAGTCCTTAAAAAGACATTATTTTATGTGTATTTTCAGGAATTTTAAGGACTAATTCATTAGAAAATCTCTTCATTTTGTTGGAATTTATGCTTTTTTATTTTAAAATTTATTTTAGAATATTCTTGCAAAAAATCATTAAAAATCCTCGATTTTTCATTAAATCATGAAACTTTCCATTTTTAGAAGTGTTTTTCAATTTCATGATTTTACATGGAATGATAAAATTTCTCATCATCATTAGTTAATTAAAGTTAAATCATGATTAATGATATGGATTTATGTTGTCATTTTATGTAAATTGGGCCCGCATTAGTGCATTTGCAAGTTTTATTCAAAATTATTAAATTAATTGACAATCACTTCTATTTGTAGGAGAATTGGAGACAAGGTCCCACAATCAAAACTTGAAGCCAAGTCATACCAAGGAGGGGTTCCCACGCACTACATTGTTGCATGCTATTGCAAGAAGTTGAGATTGGAATTGGAAAAGTAAAAAGTTAAGGTGGAAGAGCTCTTGCAAGAGAGAAAAGAGGAGAAAATTTCCCAAATATGAAAATTTAAAAAAGAAAAAAAAGGAAAGCAAAAGGAGAAAAAAACGTGCAACACCATCCCACCAATCACTGGAGATTCTCTTTCTATTTTATCCAAGTCAAATACTATTCACTGACCCACCCATCATGCCAACTCATCACTATTCCTATACAATCACAAGTACACTTTCCATATTTTTTTTCTCATGCCACTTTTCCCTCTCTCTCTCCAAACCCATTCCTTAAATACATGAGCCAGCTAAATCCCCAAAACACCACATCCCATCATCTCTCTTATATATTCATATTTATATCACAAACAAAGAAATCCACGTCATTCCCCAATAGTGTTCCACTCCTACCCAATCTCCACTTTCTATTCTACCTACAATTCATGCCAATCTCTATCTATTCCCTGTAGACTTCCCATCATCTATATATTTTCCTTAGATATAAAAAGGAGACAAGTACAAGACCCCCCTCTCATCTCACTCCCCTCACCTCTCTCTCTTTCTCTCCCTCCACATTACACGTACAAGCCACCTTCCCATTACTTTTCCTCTCTTTTTGTTCCATACTCCACCATACCACATCAATTCTTACACCATCTATTTCTCTCCCCTTCAGCTCATCACAATTCAAGTGGGGTTTGGCCAACCCACTTGGATCTATCCTGTCCATTCCATCTACTCCTTTCATCTAATCCTGCTTCGTGTGAAGATTGAAGATAAGAGCTTGGATTGTGCGCGGAGTCCCCTCTTGTTGATGTCTTGATTGAGGGTAAGGGTAGACTTTTTATTTATAGTTGTAATTAGTGAGGTTAAGGTATTCCGCCTTGGATCGGCGCCGTGTGGTTGTGTGTGGTGACAGCACGCACTTGTTGCGGTGTTTTTGTGGATTTTTTATTCTACCAATGCAGTGTTTTAATCTTCTAAAAATAAGAAAAACTAGCATTCTTTTTATTTTAATTTTCTTATATCTGAATGTTTTTTTTCTAATTTTTTTATTTAATGCATGGTTATTTATTCCTTTGTATTGGTGGTTTGATCTATTTCATTGTCTTGTAGTTTCTAGTCTTAAGATTGTTTTAGTTTAGGATTTCTACGTTAGATTTAAATTGTATGTTTTTATCAGGTTTGGATTTATAATCTAATTTTAATTTTCAGAAGTAGTTGTGTGTAATTTTTATAGATTTTATTAGGGTACCGTTAGTTTTTCAATTAGGATAGGTTTTTTGCGAATACCCACTCTCTGTGGATACGATCTCGGACTCATTGGGTAAAACTACATCAAGACCTTACACTTGGGGTCTACGTTAACTAAGCCTGAACTGGATGAGTTTTTTTTTTTTTTTTAATTTTCATTTGTTCCATCAAAAGAGCTCATCAGTCCACTAAATCTGCAAACCACCACCCACTCATTTATATCTTCGAGCAAAGAGCAATGAACTTCATCCAACAAGTCACATCTCCATTCAATTCATTGGGCTTCTTAGCAAAATAAAAAATAGTGAAACCGACATTTTTGTAAATTTTGTTTTACCTTGGCACCTTTTGATTAAAAGAAGATGGGCCTCCAGAGTACAGTCTAGAATCTAGATCGATCAACCCTTGCCAACCACCTGATCTGAAATGGACTGTCAAATTAGATTTTTCTTCTTTATCTATTACTCACAAATTGATTTCATAGAGCGACCCCAACACAATTTGGATAAAGCATTGAAGAAGTTGTTCTATTATTTCTTACAAACCAGAGCTTGAAAACTATGAGATTAAGACACGTGTCTTCTTTTATTACAATCAAATTCTATAATAATTTCATCATCACTAATTTTTTCCCCTTCTAAATAAAATTCTAACATCTGCTTTGATCTACACATGATTCACCTACGATGCATAGATACTTCAGAATGGGCTTATCGCTTACATATGTATCATGCATCATATCTGATATTCTAGTTTGTATATGTAAGATTCTTCTCCTGCGTATCTATGGCATGTTCTCCGTGGAGTATGTGGGCATCATAGCATTCATTCAGGTGTTACAATTTAATGTCGAGTGATTCTAGTTTGAATGCCCTAAAGTTTCTATGGTGTGGCTCAGCAAAAGGTTGGTCAGATAATCAAACCATGTGGAGCCCAAAAATCGGGGACATGCCCACAACGTCCACGTGTCCCACCGGCCCATATTCAACTTCATTAAATGATGATGATGATACATGGAGTGGACAGTTGAGGGTCTCATTAAATGATGATGATGATACATGGAGTGGACAGTTGAGGGTCTCCATTAATTTGAGTAGTATGTTGTAGGTGTTAGATTTAGTATGATAACAGGATCAACTTTAACGGATCAGATCTGAATAATACAGTATAAAAATATATGCGGATCAGATCTGAATAATACAGTATAAAAATATATGCGTACCCGACTCCATCGTATGTTGATCATGTAGAAAAGAACGGGCTATTTGCATGCAGGATTTACAACTCACTTCTACTTCTCCTTGATGCATGCAAGTGATGAGAGAGCCAAGCGATAATCTCTTGAAGTGAAGCAAGTTACCCTAGACCCATATATTTATAGATCTCTGTGATAATTCTCTTCTCATCATGGAACTCTTAAGTTGATAAGGATTATCCCTCTTATTAGTAATTTAAGTATGAAGCAACTATTAGTTTCCAAGTCTAATAGTATTTCCAAATACCAAAACAAGAGGAGTCTTTAATTGCTTTGGACTCCAAGGGTGGGACCCATGCATGAACATTTGGTCAAGTAGACCACACATCCAATGCCAACATTCTCCCACTTGGACCAGTTGACCGCAAATCACATCCTCAATTTATTATTATTATTTTATAGAAAATAATTTATTTTGAAAAATGGCTCAATTTGGACTTAGAAGTTAAAAAACTGACTTTGACCCGTGCACCAATAAAAAAACTCCTCCTACTCAAACTTTGATCTAAATATTTAGTCTGTGATTAAACAAATTTGTCGATGCGAAACATAGCAATTACACATCTTTAATGATGCGCTCCCTTCCATGATCACAACAAGGACATCTTTGCTTAACCAAGTCTTTAATAAGGGTAAAATCAGGATTCTTCACATGACATTCCTAATTTTAGTGGGTACTTTAATTTCATAACTTTACATTTTTACCCTTTTCCACAATAACCACATGTGCAAGTAAAATGAAGATAAGAATTATGAAATGGAAAAATTTGCAACTTTAATGATCTCTTTAATAGTGTCAATATAACATAAAATAATCCTATTTAGGCAAAACCTGCAGGCCCATATTTACAACATATTCTTTATAGACCTTAGGTGCTAATGCCTTTGTTAATGGATTAGCTATCGTGAGACTCGTCGGAGCTCCAACAATAGACACTAAACCATTTCGTACTTATTCTTTAAGTACAAGGTATTTAATTTCCAAATACTTTAAATTGCTGGAACACTTGTCATTATTGGCAAAACGCATTGCTGCATAATTATCACAGTAAATCATCGTGGCTTTAAGAAACAATCCATAATCTGAAGTCCTGAGATGAAATTACGCATCCACAACGAATGACCCATGCCTTCAAAGCATGCCACGTACTCTGCATGAAACATAGATGGAGTGGTTAAAGTTTGCTTTGCACTCCTCCACGAAATTGCTCTGCCTGCTAGTAGGAAAACATATGCTGAAGTAGATTTCCTAGTATCGGAACATTCTGCATAGTTTGAATCTGAATATCCAATCACCTCCAGATGATCGGATCTTTTATATGTGAGCATCTATCTCCGAGTACTGCCTAAATAACAAAATACTTTTTTTGCCGCTTGCCAGTGAAACATGCCCGAATTACTTTGGTATCTGTTAAGCATTCCCTTTGCAAAACTTATGTCTGGTCTTGTATATGTCTGAGCATACATCAAACTACCGACAGCTGCTGCATAAGAACATTTTTCCATTTACTTCTTTTCAATTTCATTCTTTGGACATTGGTCTTTACTAAATTTGTCTCCCTTGATTATAGGAGCATCTTGTGGTTTACATCCCACCATATTAAACCTCTTTAGGATTGTGTTGATATAGGCCACATGAGACAACCCAAGTAATCCTTGAGATCGATCCCAATATATCTCAATTCCTATTACAAAGGATGCTTCGCCCAAATCTTTCATATCAAAGTTTGCCTCAAGATAATCTTTGGTTTCTGATCGCGCTTAAAAATGTAGGCGTGGAAATGAATTACAGAATCAAGGTCCGACATTCACGCACTTTAAGCGTTAAGAAGAATGGGAAATAATTACAGTTCATCATTAATTTCCCTTTTGTTTACATGGGTTCAAGTGCCCTAACCGTGGGGATGCAGGTTGTTTACATACATTTTGAAAGTTTACAACCCCTCCCTCAAGTCTTAGATGTGATCTCAATTTTGAAAATACAAGAAAATGTAGATAAGGTGGAAGAAAATGTGAAAAAGAGGAAAAAATGGGGGGTGACCGTGACCCGCGGTCACTGCCTCATTCCAGTGACCGTGACTCACCCGCGGTCACTGGGGCCTTCCAGTGACCGTGACTCACCCACGGTCACTGGAACCTGCCAGTGACCGTGGGTCACGGTCACTGACAGACAATGGCCTTGTGCCTCTGTTTTTTTGTGCTGTTCGCGCTGGTTCTTTCTTGGAACTTCTTTCAAGTGTTGGAACTCCATTCTCATGACTTTGGAGCGGTGGACAACCATCAAGAAGATCACATTTAACCATGGAATCAATTGAAACCGCTATAACTCATCATTCGTGGTTACGGACTGCATTTTTGTTTCAAGTCCGAAATGGGCAAATTTGAAGCCAGAGTTGTGTCATTTGAACCTATCATTTTCAAGGAACAAAATGAGGCCTAGAGAGACTTCTTTCACAACTCTTGTAATGGCTAAGAAGCCCTACGAATAAGAGAAACAGAGGTGACAATGTCATCCTCTCAAAAATTGGCGTCGGACGAACATAGTATGGACTTTGGCCATTCCACTTCCTTCTCTCCTTCTGAATTTTCTTGCTCACCTTCAAAACTAAGAAAAGAAGGTGGGAATGGTCATGGAAGTGCTGCTGGAGTTTGCTTCTTTGTTGCCTTAGGTGGTGACTTTCTTCAATTTCTTCACTTTCCTTCCTTATGTGTGTGTGTGTTCCTTGTTTCTTCAAAATTTTCTCTTTTTATAGACTCCCAATCAGTTTTGTGCAGTTTTGGGGAGTTAATAGCAGTTGTGGGGAGTTGGATTTCGAAGAGGAGTGGAGGGAAACCACCCAAAATCGTGGGAAACATCCTTTGAAGGTCCGTGACCGCAGGCTGGGCCACGGACGAGGCCCAATTTCAGGTTTTCGCGTATGTGGCCCATTTTCATCTGTTTTTCACTCAAACAAAGTCCGATTGCCACCAAACTTGGAGGGATGCTTCTTAACACTATTTTCTACATGTCATAAAAATTTCAGCCCTTTTTGACTTCAGGAAGTTGGTCAACTTTTTCATTAATTGGGCCCCGGTCACAGACAAGGCCCATTTTTGGAACATTGCATATGCGGCCTATTTTCCATTGTTTGAGGCCTGAATGATGTCCAATCATCACGAAACTTGGAGGGATGTTGCTTGACACCATCTTAAGTGTTTCATAGAAGTTTCAGCTCTGTTTGACCACCTGAACTTGGTCAACTCCTTTTGTTTGTGGGCCCCGGTCACTCCCAAGGCCCATTATTGGATTTTTGCATATGTGGCTTGTTTCCGCCTGTCCGGGGTCCAAACGGTGTCCAATCGTCATGAAACTTGGAGGGATACTTCTTGACACTATTTTGAGTATGTCACAGAAGTTTCAGCTCTGTTTGACCACCTGAACTTGGTCAACTCCTTTTGTTTGTGGGCCCCGTTCTTCTCAAGGCCCATTCTTGGATTTTTGCATATGTGGCTTGTTTCCGCCTGTTCGGAGCCCAAACGGTGTCCAATCGCCACAAAACTTGGAGGGATGCTTCTCGACACTATTTTGAGTGTGTCACAAAAGTTTCAGCTCTATTTGACCACCTGAACTTGGTCAACTCCTTTTGTTTGTGGGCCCCGGTCACTCTCATGTCCCATTCTTGGATTTTTGCATATGTGGCTTGTTTCCGCCTGTTCGGGGCCCAAACGGTGTCCAATCGCCACAAAACTTGGAGGGATGCTTCTTGACACTATTTTGAATGTGTCAAAGAAGTTTCAACTCTGTTTGACCACCTGAACTTGGTCAACTCCTTTTGTTTGTGGGCCCCGGTCACTCTCAAGGCCCATTCTTGAACTTTTGCATGTGTGGCTTGTTTCCGCCTGTTCGGGGTCCAAATGATGTCCAATCGCCACAAAACTTGGAGGAACACTTCTTGACACTATTTTAAGTATGTCACAGAAGTTTCAACTCTGTTTGACCACCTGAACTTGGTCAACTCCTTTTTTTTTGTGGGCCCCGGTCACTCTCAAGGCCCATTCTTGAACTTTTGCATGTGTGGCTTGTTTCTGCCTATTCGGGGTCCAAACGGTGTCCAATCTCCACGAAACTTGGAGGAACACTTCTTGACACTATTTTGAGTATGTCACAGAAGTTTCAGCTCAGTTTGACCACCTGAACTTGGTCAACTCCTTTTGTTTGTGGGCCCCGGTCACTCCCAAGGCCCATTATTGGAATTTTGCATATGTGGCTTGTTTCCGCTTGTTCGGGGTCCAAACGACGACCAATCTCCACGAAACTTGGAGGGATGCTTCTTGACACTATTTTGAGTGTGTCACAGAAGTTTCAGCTCTGTTTGACCATCTGAACTTGGTCAACTCTCCAGTTGACTTTTTTTATGACAGTGGGCCCTTGTTTCAGCTGTTTGAAGCCCAAATGACCCGGTTTGATTTGAAACTTGGAGGGACTGACGTCAAGAACATCTTGGAGTATTCATCCAAATTTCATACAGTTTAGATTTGAAGAAGTAGGATTTCGAACAGTAACCTATTCATTGCATGCGTTAGGTCACTATTCACTCCACATTGAGATAGTTAGCCTGTTTTCTATCCGAACAGCCTCCCCTTGACTTGAAACTTTGGGAAAATAACTTGGGGCATTCTTTGAGCATTTGTTCCAAATTTTATCTGCTTTGGCCTTCTGGAAGTAAGATCTTAGCCGATGACCCCCAAATTTGGGATTATTGTCCTCTAAGCTGACATGTAATGAATTTTAGGCCAAACAGAGTCTTTTCATCTTGAAAATTTGCAAAGTATCTTCTGAGCATGATTGAAGCTTTGCGTCTAAATTTCATTAATTTTGGACATCGGGAAGCAGGACTTTGGTCAGTGACCCCCTGGCCTGGGGGGAACTGACCTCAGGCTGACATGCTTGTGGCTTTTGAGTTCGATGATGTCTGTTCAACCCGAAATTTGAACTTCCTCTGAGAGTTCCAGCTATCTTGATCTTCATGGAATGCCGGTTCTCACAGTGATTCCCCAGGATCTGCAAATAACCTCTGTAGCCTAAATTAAGCTGAGATGAGGTGTCTTCGCTGCAGTATTTGCAATTTTATAGGTCAACAGTTTCACGGATCATTCTAAGGTTGTTACTGGCTAATAAGATGTCGTCAACATGTAGGACTAATATCATAAACTGATATACCTCAATTCCTATTACAAAGGATGCTTCGCCATCAAGATAATCTTTGGTTTCACGGATTATTCTAAGGTTGTTACTGGGTAATAAGATGTCGTCAACATATAGGACAAATATCATAAACTGGCTCCCACTGATTTTAAGATATATACAATGGTCTACAATATTTTCGATAAAACCGAAAGATGTGATAATTTGATTGAACTTTAAGTACCACTATTTGGAAGTTTGTTTAAGTCCATATACTGACCTCTTTAATCTGCACGCTAAACTTTCTTTCCCTTGTTGAATGATCCCTTCAGGTTGAACCATGTAAACTTCCTATTCTAGATTCCCATTTAGAAATGCCATCTTGACATCCATTTGATATAACTCTAAATTATAATGTGTTACAAGTGCCATAATTATTCTGAATGCATCCTTCTTTGATACTGGTGAGTAGGTTTCATTGTAATCGATGCCTTCTCTTTGAGTGAAATCCTTAGCCACAAGTCAAGCTTTAAATCGTTTGATTTTCCCCTTAGAGTCCCTTTTGGTCTTAAAGACCCATTTATAGCCAACAACTTTGGACCCTGCAGGTAATTCGACAAGATCCCAAACTTCATTATTAGCCATGGATTTAATCTCATCTTTCATTGCATCTAACCATTTATTAGAATTTTCACCATTCATGGCTTCCTTGAATGTCTTTGGATTTTTCGTCATTCTAATATCTGTTTCCTCAAGATCACAACATAATCGTCCGGGATTGTAGGCCTTCTCTCTCGAGTGGACCTTCGCAATTCTCCCATAACTATTTCAACAATATTCTGTTGTGCATCATTTATGATTGGATTATTTAAGACAGTCTGTTTTGGGAGTATCTTTACGTTAATGGGTTGTTCCTCCTCTGAGTTATTTTTATAAGCAATATCAAGAGGAAGTTCAACACCATCATTTGCATTAGGTAACAAAATTTATTCCTTAATTTCATTGAAAGTACAGTTTCTAACATGATGACTCCCAGTATTTTCGTGATCCTCCAAAAATTTAGCATTATTGGATTCTATGATCTTGATACTATGGTTTGGACAGTAAAACCTACACCCCTTAGACCTTTGCGGATAACCAATAAAAAATCCACTAACAGTTCTCGGGTCCAATATCTTTTCATGTGGATTAAAGACTCTCACTTCAGATGGACAACTCCAGACTCTGAAATGGTTTAAACTAGGTTTCCTACCGGTCCATAACTCAAATGGGGTTTAAGGGACCGCCTTTGTAGGAACACGATTCAAAATATAAATAGCCATCTTCAATGCTTCTCCCCACATTGAATTAGGTAAATTGGTATTACTTACTATGGTCCTAACCATATCTATAAGTGTTCTATTTCTCCTCTCAGTAACACTATTCTGCTCAGGAGTTCCTGGCATTGTGTATTGAGCAATAATGCCTTCTACTTTTAGGAATCTAGCAAATGGTCCTAGGTTACGGCTTGATTCATCATATCAGCCATAGTATTCACCACCTCGATTTGATCTCATGACTTTAATTTTTCTGTCTAATTGTCTCTCTACCTCCGCCTTGAATGTTTTAAAGACATTCAAAGCTTCAGATTTATCTTTAATGAGATAAATGTATCCATAATGTGAGTAGTCATCTATGAAAGTGATAAAATACTCTTCTCCAGTAAAACAAGATATATGCAATTTTCCATAGATATCCATATGTATTAATTCAAAAAGTCCTGAACTCCTTGTGGCAGTTTTCTTAATTGTCCTTATTTGTTTGCCCTTGATACAATCAACACAAACACCAAAATCAGCGAAATCTAAGTTTGGTAATAACCTATCTTTCACCAATCTCACCATTCTCTCTTTTGAGATGTGTCCTAGTCGTTTATGCCACATCTTAGATGGGTTATCTTTTATCAGTCTTCTCTTTAAGCCCACATTCATGCCATAAGTAATGTGCTAGTAGATAAAGTATGTGCAAAAATTGAATCTAACTTTAATTTATATAAACCATCATATAAAAAACCACTACCAATTAAAATACAATTTTGTAAACATTCATAAATCCATTACCAAAATTAAATATATAACCATGCTGATCTAATTTTGAAATAAAAATTAAATTCTTAAAAATGGATGGAACGTAAAAGGTGTCACAACCCGAGCCCAAGAGATCGGGGGTTAGTTAAAACCAAACCAAGGACACGCGTACTCCAATGCATATATACTTAGACCCAATCCAGGTGCACATGCACAATGGAATATCACACGTGCCAATACATGTATGCGGAAGCTGTAGGTATTAAACATAACAAGGAAATATACACTAACAAAATGATATATTGACAAAAGATTACATAAGTTCAGAGTTATATAAAATGAATTAAAATATAGATTTGACAAGATCATGAATACACCAAAATCCCAAAATCCAAAGAGATCCCAAAATGAGGAAGACCTATATGCATGCATGTTATCATCACGCTCTGATGGAAGGATCACATCCACTCCTCTAACCCTGATGGGGCAACTGGGGTCTCCCCTGGAGTCTGATTGACCGACAAGGGGTCGGTCGAGGGATCTGAGCCTGCAACACCAAGGACAACTTATGAATACAATGATTTAGCAAAGTATAAGCAATAACAAGTTAACACATGCTGTATCGAATAGAATAAGTAACAATGGATAAATTATAGAATTTCAATTTCATATACTAGGCGGTCGTGCATTTAAACAGAGCATGTTTTCAGAATCAATGCTTACGTGACATGTACATACTAGATCTCTACTACATTTTGCCCTATGCTCCCTTTTGGGGACATATATATTGAGAACATCATTGGTCATGCCAGGGTACGAATAGATCTCAGGTTCTTGGGGTCCGGAAGCCCTAAGACATAACTCACTGCAGTGGTGCCATATATGCTACGCCGAATTCAACCCCATTGGGTATTCTAAGGTTGAGGCTGAGTAGTGCTTGACCATATGGGATCAAATAAATGCAAAAACTTAAGTTAAGAGTGCATATCTTATCAAACATATCTTATACATGCATACATTCAACTCATACATTAAAGACTCAAGTTAGGGATACATGTCGAACAGATCAACAAGTCAAACTTACCATACCAAAAGGACATATCGACGATGATACGAGCAGACATTACAGAAGAGTGGGGGTCAATGACCGTCATACAAAATGCCATGAAATTCTATATTCAATCGAATCGAGATCATTTACTAGCCAACCCTAATCTAATTATCCAATGTTACTAACCATGCATGATGATGTAGTTTTAAGGTATTTGGTATACCGTTGTCTAGTGTTGCATTGTATCGTAAGGGTGTATCGGAATTCCTTAAACCAACACCCATAGGGAGGTGCTTAACAACTGGATAAACGTACACGAATGAGTCGCAGCCCTCGAGATCATTCATGCAATTCTTATCACATTCCATTGGGAAAGTGCAACACTTCGACCCAACTTTGAATGGTCCAAAGGCTGGCGGCAGGGAATCTAAGATGAATTGAGTCAGATACCCATCCAAAACGCTCATATTAACTTCTTTGAGCTTAGTCACAAGATTAGGCATATTTAAAATGTGTTCTCTTACGCCTTTGATCTCATCGTACTTAATATTAGTCAACTGAGACATCAGTGAAGATCCAAGTGCCTTATCAGTTACCTCAAATTGTATCCTAACAGCTTCGAGGTAGTCCTTACATAATCTTTAACATAGATTGACCCTCGAATACTCTTTGATATTGAATTGGTGATGATTTTCAGGCTTTTTTTTTTTTTTTATCTCATCCACTTTTCATATTCCACTTTTTCAGCAGCAGAACTGAATTCAGTGGGTACAGAAGATTTTGGTTCTTCTATGGCCATATCCAATTCAAAATAACTTAAAGTAAGAAATCGCATATCTTTCCAGTCGGCATAGTTTGATCCATCTAGAAGTGGGATGGATCCCAGACAGGATGACAATGTACTTGAATTCAAAAATGGAAATAAGTGCATCACAAAATATAAGCTTTGAATTTAACATACAAAACAGTAACCCAATTTAAATTTAAACATAAAATAAATTTAAATTAGTGAGTAATAAGTACATCATCATAAATCACCTTCGTGTGAATATAACATGTTAATTTATTACTGTCTTTATTAATGAGACTATAGTTAATAGCACATGTCATGAATAAGTTGACTACACCTTTAGGTATAGATCAAACATGCTCATGTCATACATACTAAGCATATCTCATCCTGTTTTCAAGTGGTCAAGAGATGATTAAGCTTTTGGGTCAATTTTCAATTTACATTTGAAACACAATTTATGTACAATTACGCATCATAAAATTAAATATAGTGATCCTTTAACACAAAAGACACAATATATCATAATTTGGGTTACTTTGGCAACATCCAAATTGAACAAATTGTGAATCTTACTGATAAGAAATTATAATCGCACCTTAAATGATCTAATGAGTCTATTTAAAACATCTCCTTAATTGGATTGGATATATTTATTTCAATGAAAAAAAAATCCAAAAAATATTAATTGATCATCTAAACTATTCAAATCATTAATCCATTAATATAAGTGTTCTTACATGTGATTAATTATCCAAATAACTTTTATTTAAATTAATCACAAACCTAATTTACCTTAATTAATACTTTACAATTAAGGTATTCTTTAATTCAACCATAGATTTTCGTCAAATTAAGCATAATTGTGAATTTAAATTCACCCATGAACTTTTCTTAACTCATGATCAAAACAAATTTAACAAATTAAATGCAGAATTAAACTTTAATGAGTTAAACATGCACTAATTAATATGTCATAAAATCTGAAAATCTTTGGATGGTCAATATATACCGTTAATCTGGTAGATATGATCTTTAGGAGTTTACTAAAGAAAACGAATTGAAAATCCAAGTTCATATGTGTCCACGATCAGCAAATTACTATTTCAACGATTAAACCAAGTGCTCTGTCCTGATCGCTGATATTAGCATGATGACAATACTTTTCATCTACCAAATTAATTCTGTGATAGCTTAGAGAGACACCATAATGATATATGTGTTATATTCTATACTACTGTTATATATGTGCCTAGAGTATTATATATATATATATATATATAAGTGGCAGAGGCTTAAACAAGAGAAGGCCTGACCTCAATGGGCGTAGCTGAATCTTATTACAGGGGCAGTCCTTTCTAGAAAGCGCATGACGTATCCTTCAACGGCATTTCTCCCGACTAAAACCTAAGAGGATCTGGACCGGTAGGAAGGTCACGAGGTCGCTGATGCCTTGACGGTGTGGCCCACCAATTTGTTTCCCATTACTTGATGCGACTCACCACCACCCTGAAGACAGACAACATGTCTTTTCACTGGACTGGTAACCTCTTGTGACTGAAGGACTAGAAATAGGTCCAGTAGTTATTTCTTTTTAGAAACAAAAACTTAATTACAATATAGTAACAAGGGATTGGAAATCGTACATCAATAAAAGCCAAAACAATGGCTTGTCGGCTACTGCTACAGGATGGAATCCTTTATATATAATGATTACTCTGCCGTGAGCGGACCGCACATGCCGTGAGCTTCCTCCCGGTAATGGCCGAATTATGATAAAGTACATATATAGTAAACTAATTCATGTAATCAATAAATCATTATTTGATTATTCAAAATAAGATCCATGAACCTGACGATAGCTTTGATACCAACAGTTAGATTTAGTATGATCACAAGATTAACTTTAACGGATCAAATTTAAATAATATAATATAAAACTACACACGTATCTGGATCCATCGTATATTAATTAATCAAGTAAAAAAGAACAAGCTATTTGTTTAATATTAAAATGTGTGCTCTTACGCCTTTGATTTCATCGTACTTAATATTAGTCAACTGAGACATCTGTGAAGATCCAAGTGCCTTATCAGTTACCTCAAATTGTATTCTAACAGCTTCGAGGTAGTCCTTACATAATCTTTAACATAGATTGACCCTCGAATACTCTTTGATATTGAATTGGTGATGATTTTTAGGCTTACTTTTTTTTATCTCATCCACTTTTCATATTCCACTTTTTCAGCAGCAGAACTGAATTCAGTGGGTACAGAAGATTTTGGTTCTTCTATGGCCATATCTAATTCAAAATAACTTAAAGTAAGAAATCGCATATCTTTCCAGTCGGCATAGTTTGATCCATCTAGAAGTGGGATGGATCCCAGACAGGATGACAATGTACTTGAATTCAAAAATGGAAATAAGTGCATCACAAAATATAAGCTTTGAATTTAACATACAAAATAGTAATCCAATTTAAATTTAAACATAAAATAAATTTAAATTAGTGAGTAATAAGTACATCATCATAAATCACTTTCGTGTGAATATAACATGTTAATTTATTACTGTCTTTATTAATGAGACTATAGTTAATAGCACATGTCATGAATAAGTTGACTACACCTTTAGGTATAGATCAAACATGCTCATGTCATACATACTAAGCATATCTCATCCTATTTTCAAGTGGTCAATTTACATTTGAAACACAATTTATGTACAATTAAGCATCATAAAATTAAATATAGTGATCCTTTAACACAAAAGACACAATATATCATAATTTGGGTTACTTTGGCAACATCCAAATTGAACAAATTGTGAATCTTACTGATAAGAAATTATAATCGCACCTTAAATGATCTAATGAGTCTATTTAAAACATCTCCTTAATTGGATTGGATATATTCATCTCAATGAAAAAAAAATCCAAAAAATATTAATTGACTCATCTAAACTATTCAAATCATTAATCCATTAATATAGGTGTTCTTACGTGTGATTAATTATCCAAATAACTTTTATTTAAATTAATCACAAACCTAATTTACCTTAATTAATACTTTACAATTAAGGTATTCTTTAATTCATCTATAGATTTTCGTCAAATTAAGCATAATTGTGAATTTAAATTCACCCATGAACTTTTCTTAACTCATGATCAAAACAAATTTAACAAATTAAATGCAGAATTAAACTTTAATGAGTTAAACATGCACTAATTAATATGCCATAAAATCTGAAAATCTTTGGATGGTCAATATATACCGTTAATCTAGTAGATATGATCTTTAGGAATTTACTAAAGAAAACGAATTGAAAATCCAAGTTCATATGTGTCCACGATCAGCAAATTACTATTTCAACGATTAAACCGAGTGCTCTGTCCTGATCGCTGATATTAGCATGATGACAGTACTTTTCATATACCAAATTAATTCTGTGATAGCTTAGAGAGACACCATAATGATATATGTGTTATATTCTATACTACTGCTATATATGTGCCTAGAGTATAATATATATATATATATATATATAAGTGGCAGAGGCTTAAACAAGAGAAAGCCTGACCTCAATGGGCGTAGCTGAATCTTATTACAGGGGCAGTCCTTTCTAGAAAGCACATGACGTATCCTTCAACGGCATTTCTCCCGAATAAAACCTAAGAGGATCTGGACCGGTAGGAAGGTCACGAGGTCGCTGATGCCTTGACGGTGTGGCCCACCAATTTGTTTCCCATTACTTGATGCGACTCACCACCACCCTGAAGACAGACAATGTCTTTTCACTGAACTGGTAACCTCTTGTGACTGAAGGACTAGAACTAGGTCCAGTAGTTATTTCTTTTTAGAAACAAAAACTTAATTACAATATAGTAACAAGGGATTGGAAATCGTACATCAATAAAAGCCAAAACAATGGCTTGTCGGCTACTGCTACAGGATGGAATCCTTTATATATAATGATTACTCTGCCGTGAGCGGACCGCACATGCCGTGATCTTCCTCCCGGTAATGGCCGAATTATGATAAAGTACATATATAGTAAACTAATTCATGTAATCAATAAATCATTATTTGATTATTCAAAATAAGATCCATGAACCTGACGATAGCTTTGATACCAACGGTTAGATTTAGTATGATCACAAGATTAACTTTAACGGATCAAATTTAGATAATATAATATAAAACTACACACGTATTTGGATCCATTGTATATTAATTAATCAAGTAAAAAAGAACATGCTATTTGCGTGCGGCATTTATAACTCACTTCTACTTCTCCTTGATGCATGCAAATGATGTGAGAGCCAAGCAGTAATCTCTTGAAGTGAAACAAGTTATCCTAGACCCATATATTTATAGATATCTGTGATAGTTCCCTTCTCATCATGAAACTCTTAAGTTGATAAGGATTATTTCTCTTATTAGTAATTTGGATAGGAAGCAACTATTAGTTATCAAGCCCAATAAAATTTTCAAATATCAAAACAAGAAAAATTTTTAATTGCTTTGGACTCTTCGGTTGGGACCCATGCATGGACACGTGGCCAAACGGACCACACATCCAATGCCAACAGTAAGCGGAAGTAAACAGTGAACTGTCATGGCCTTATAAATTAGACTAGATGCACTGCCCTTTCATTTAGTGCAGTGGCGTTCTACTTGATATTGTTCTTCTTCTCTCTCCATGGCTCGCAATCTAACTTTCTTCTCCATAGCTGTGGTGAGAGGCAACACTTTGGTTTTAACTACATATTTTCTATTCCTTTCAGTTATCAATTCCTTCAGTTTTGGTAACATCTTCCTTCTTGATTTGATCATTGCAGCTTACAGCTGTTGTGTCAATATGCCATGCTGCAGTGGCTCCAGAAGACTACTGGAAAACGGTGTTGCCAAATACTCCCATTCCAAAGTCCATTAGAGAGCGCTTACAACCTGGTAAGTTCCCCAGGTGTTCTTCTGTTGAGTGTGTAGAGATGGGTCAACTCTAATCCTTGAAAAGCTCCGAGTGAAAGCTCCATATGTGAGATAATCCCTCAGCTCTGCATCTTATTTCTGCTGGAGACAAAGTCCTATTTGCCAGTGCTTTCCCTTTGTCGTACTGGTTAGGCCTTGCTTTCCTGTAGGCAGGGTGCAACTTGGGTCGAGCTGAACTCAAACCCTCACAACCCAACAAGACAGTAAACCTTGGGTGGGCCTTGCGTTCGAATCTTGAGACCTGATGGAATTTGGGTCAGGTTTGGGTCTTGGCTGTGGCCTGTGAGTGGTCCAATACTACTTTGGTAACCTAACCTGTCTATGAAAGTACTTTATATTTAAATCCTATAATGTGTGTTTATATGTAATTGCCAATTTTGAAACTGGAGTATGCTCCACTTTTTCAAATCCCAGAATCTAAGCTGCTCATATCATACAATAGGAGGATTAGGTTTCTAAAGTTGGTTTAGGAGTTCATATGACTATTGGTGAAACCATTACGTTTGGACCACTATATCATTCTTGAGTCTTGACTGATATTTATTTATAAACCTATATACAGGTTTCTTGCCAAAATTTCAAGGGGGCAATTACAAGAAAATTAATTCTTAAATATTTTGAAATCTCAACTTTATAGTCCTAGAATATGTGTAATATCTAAGGAAGTCCTTGTACCCTGTCCCTTTTATTTTAATACGCAACTGGCCTCCACATATGTGCGCATGATTAACACGCCTCACACACATATGCCCAAGTCACCTACTACAATGATAGCCCTAAGCACAGTAATTTAAAAACCTTCTATTGACTTTTCCCACCCCTTTTAAGCACATTAGCAACTCGTCATTTTGCAACTACTCTCAGCTTTTTTTCAGGTTTTCCATTTTTGAAAGCTCTGGTTTCTACATAACTTTACCTGATTTTGATAGGAAGAAATGGCAAAAAAAAAAATGCATTGACAAAAAAAAAAAAAAATGGAGATGCTCTAAGGTATGAATGTGGTCGTCTTTCCACTGAAACGAAGACAAAATACACGAGTCACTTAGAGCCTTTTGCATGGCGCATATCAACTCAATTTCCATTTGTGCAAAAGTTCTGGCCACTGTTACACTAGAGCTAGTCGCCACAACTTCACCTCAGAGTACATATGATTTTGTCTGCCCAACGGTCTCTCACTTGATAAGTAATTCAGATTTCTGTAGGACTTCAAAGCGATTTTGGTTATGGTGTGGAAAACTTCATCAATCAAAGTGGGAGAGGATTTCAGTAGTTTTCATACCTCTTTCCTTCCCTTTGCTCCAATTGAATCTAATTAAAGCATGTCAGTTCTTCAATAGATCACATTTCAAGAATTATAGAAGCCACGTGGCTGATTATTTGCTACTATTAGCACCCAAATTAGCCGAAACTGAAAACCCTAAAAATAATTGAGAATTTCTACAAAATGACAAGCTGCTGATGAAGGAAGTGAGAGAAAGTTTGAGGGCAGCTCAATCCCGAATATTAAAGGACAACTGCCAGAGGCCCTACTCAGCTACATTATATGTTTTCGTGGAGAATATTCATTTGCATATGTCCCTCACTATTTTGGTGAGGACACTCTTTTTTTGAAAAGTATTAATGTGTAAAAGGATAAAATTATTATACCCCACACACCTTTTTAACCTTGATAGATCTAAAACAAAGTGTTTCTCACTAAAATTGCGAGGGACATATGTACATGCACACTCTCGATTTTAGTACTATTCTCAAGATTTATCCTCAACTACATCATATGTTTTAGGACTAATCTCGAGATTTAAGGATGCTTGAGATTTTTCTCCTATTTGTCCCTTTTCTAAAATGAGAAAAATTTGTAAATCCGCTTGTTTTTTAACTTTTTACAGTGTTTTAGGTGTAAATAATATTGCAAAATAAAAAATAAAGGTGGTACAAGTACAATTCTATTACAAGCTCCACGTATCTTTCGTTTCAGAAAAAAATTTGTTAAAACTCAGCATAGGCGACGTGAAATCTTTACATACACTACAAGGAAAATGACAATTAGCGACACTTTTATAGCGGCAATTTTCAGATTCCGCCGCTAAATGTCTTCATCAGTAGCACACTCTGCTATTTGCCACTGCAAGTTAAAAATTTATATCTCTACAGCAACATAAAAAAATGTTTGCCGCTAAAATTTCGTTTTACTCATTGCTTGGTGTTAATATTTAGTGTATATAGCAGCAGACAGTATTGTATGCTGCTATAGTAGTGAAAAATTAATATATACAGCACAGGCAATAATGTTTGCTGCTATAAAGGTATATGGTTAGAATTTTAACTAGTGGTTGCCTATTGAATAGTATAGTATTGAATTATTTTTTCTGCACTAGGAGGTATTTGAAATTTGTATCATTTCATTTTAAAAAACAAAAAAAGCCAAGGCTCGTGTACAAGATTTTCTGATAGGGTCCAGATTGGTTTTGGATCTCATGTTTTGGCTTGGATCGCTAGTCAAATTGCTTGCACAAATGTCCATCATCAGATTAACGGCTCTAATTTCTTTAAACCATTAAATAATGGCCCCGTATTAACAAAACTCTCGCTTTCTCTCATGTATTCAGGTTCCTCTCGCTTCCTCTTGGCTCCAATTTAGTATCGACCTCCTAGTGGGGGCCACATGAGGGTCTCTCCATATATAGGGATCCATTTGTTAGTGGTCACGTACCTTCATTTGTACCCATCCAAATCCATTTTTTTTATAAAAACCATTTTAGCGGCAAAAAAAATGCCACTAAAACTGCTTAAAAAAACACTATCCAATAAAAAACAAAACTTTTTAGTGGCACATGTTAATATTAACAGGGGCAGTTGTTTAACTGCTGCTATTTCCTTATTTTTAGCAGCAGACACTTGTCCACCGCAAAAAAGTGGTGAGAAATAGCGATAGAGGGTATTAGTGACAGACAATAAAGTTTTAGTGGCAGATTTTATCTTTTAGCGGCAGAAAAAAACTGCCGCTATATGTGTCTTTTTTTGTAGTGATATTTGGTAATAAATACGACTAAGTTTTGGCCAAATTCCTCTTGTAGGTTCTTACAAGTAGAGAGGATATATATATGTCACCAACCGCCTCGTTAACATTTACTAAATACTACTTTTGGTTTCTACATATAACCACTCATACTCTTTAATATTTTTCTAAAAAGATTGAAATGTCATTTTTAACTATTTTTAAGGATGAACTTAACAAAGGGCAAGTTATATATGGAAGTTAACTATAAATTAAAAGTAGTTTTATCCTTTTCGTTGATTTTTAATGAAAAGCCATCACAAGTGATGGTTGGCCTTCACTATTGGTGAATAGTGCAGCTAACCACCTGATTTAATTCATTATTGGTAGATACAACAACTGACCACCTGATTTTGGTGCAATTATTTATTGTGTGGACCTTGGGATTTAATGAGATCCCACACTCTTAAGGCATTAAGTTTCATTAGGTAACCATTCTTATCAAAACATCAAGGTATTAATAGAATTGATATCCAAATACAGCATGGATAAGATAAGGACACTCTGTGGATATAGCGACAATACGGGTTTAACACACAAAAAGTGAAGTATCGATGCGATACGACGCGATACGTTGGCCATTTTAAAGTATACGTGCATCATAGAACAAAATAAATACTTCTCAATACTCACCCTTAGGTGGAGGACCCTCTTCAACACTTCCCCTCGTATGGAATTTGGTAGATGAAATTTTGGCAATAAACCTTTTTTGTTAAACATCAAGTTGTTCCTTCTATAATTCAAATTCACCTCAATGCGTTAGTATAGGCAGCATAAATACTTTTTGATATTCACCTTTGAGTAGAGTCCACTTTTAAGTGAAACACAATCGGTGCACTTTTGGCAATACATGCTTTTTTAATGCTAGCTCTAATACTATATTAAATTTTTTTAGCTAACCATTTTCGTAAAATACTCCCCTGGTAGTAGATGTAACATAAGAATTTTATAATACTGCCCCTTGGTTTCTGCCCACTTTTCAACACAAGGCAGAATCTTTCAAGACCATCTGCTGGATGATTCATCCTACACATACTAGGACGCTATTGGGTTGGACTGCGACTGCTAATAAGTATTAACGGTTTAGCTGTTTTAATCGCCGATATAGTTGATGAAAAAATAGGTATCACTGTTGATGTTGGTAAAGGATGAGTCAATGTCAACACTGGGAAGGGTAAGCCCAAGGGCGGAACCACTATTAACGTGGGTAAAGGAGGCGTCAATGTCAACACTGGAAAGGGTAAGCCAAAGGGTGGCACCACCGTGGGTGTGGGGGACAAAGATTTTGGTGTGAATTGATTAATGTGGACCTCAAATGTAAGGTTTCGATGTAGTTTTACTCAGTGAATCCGGAATCGTATCTGCAGTGAGCTAATTCTTGCAGAAAACGTGTCTTAATAGAAACTAAAGCTATTCTAATAAAATCTACAAAAATGCATACTACTAATTCTTAAAATAAAATCTAACCATAAAATCCTAAACTAAAACAATCCTTGAACTAGAAACTGCAAAATAATAAACTAAATCAAACCACCAATACAAATAAATAAATAACATACACTAAATTAAAAATCAGAAATAAAACATTCAAATATAATGAAAAAAATAAAATAAAAAGAATTCTAGTTCCTTTTATTATGGGGAACTAAAATACTGTATTGACAGAATTAATTAAAGCCCACAAAAACACCAGACCAAGTGCGTGCTGTCACCACACATAAATACACGATGTCGATCCAAGGTGGAACACCTTGACCTCACTAATTGTGTATTTAAAATTAAAACAAACCAATACAACCAATAATACCCCAAAATTATTAAAACTAGAAAAAAAAATCTATCCTTATCCTAGATCAAGATATCAAGAAAAAGAGGGGACTTTACGTGCAATCCATGCTCTAATCTTCAATATTCACACCAAGGAGGGGTAGATGATAGGAGAAGATGATGGGCGGATCCAAAAGTGGGCTTGGCCAAACCGCACTTTGGCTGGAAAATTTGATGGAGAGAAGAGAGATAGATGGAATGGGAGTTGGGCGTGGATTAGTGGTATGAGATGGAATGGTGAAGGTGGTAGGCGTGAATTTCCTACTCTGTTTGTCATATGTATATAGATATATGGGAGCATGATGATGGGGAGTGGTGTTGGCGTGAATGGAACTTTCCTCATAAGCTACATATCTGTCTTGATTTTATTTTGATAAGGAGATGGGCCATGGGTTTGATACAAGATATATGCCGGCTATGTGATGCTTACCCAACATGTCATTCTTATCTATGCTTCTGGCCCCACATGTGCACTTCTAATTCTTTCATCTCTTGCCTTCTAATCCTGGCCGTGAGATGCAACGTAGAGTTGGGCGGAACATGAACTTCATGAGTTTGGCCTGGGCTGGGAACAGCGCTTCCTTTAATTAGAGATTGAGTTTAGATATAAGAAAGAGAGAGAGAAATTTGGATTATGAGTGAACAATAGAAAGCATATAATGGGTAGGATTGATGGGCCACCTTTACATGAAATTAATAAGGACCCATGTATGCTGGATTGGTTGGATTGTGAGTGGATGAGATGTTTTAAAATTGGAAAGAGGGTTGGTGGCTGTTGTGATTTAAGAATGGGTATGGCAAGATAAATCAATGTATTGATGGTTGGGATGTGAATGTAGAATTTGGTATGGACTCTGGGCGTATATTGCGTAATATGTATTCCCTGTTTACACATTCCAACTGTGGAATTTGATATTGATGGCAGCCCCTTGACTTTCTGTCTTTAACAGTCCTCCTTTCTAAGTGTTCAAGTGGGCCACAAACATACATTTTCTCCTCTTGATTTTTTTATGTAAAGTCACATGGTTCCAGGTGACTTCTTTGAACTCTTTCCTCTTCTAAAGCCTTCTTTCCTTCTTTCACTTTATCTTCCACTTGGATTTGGAATAATTACATTGTCTTCAAATCTTGATGTGGGTCTCTTTTCTTCAATTTTCCTACACACAAAAGTGATTTTTAATTAAAATAATAATTTTGACCGAAAATCACAAATGCACTAATGCGAGCCCAATTCACAAAAAATGACAAACTAAGTTCTCATCATTGATCATGATTTATCTTTAAATAACTAATGATGATAAAAACATTTGTCATTTTTATGTAAAATGATCAATTTGAAAAACCTTCTAAAAATAGAAATAAAAAATAAAAAATTCTATGATTTTATGAAAAATTAATGATTTTCAATGATTTTTTGCAAAAAATTTTAAATGGATTTTATAATCATAAAAACATGAATTCCAACTAAATAATGAGATCTCTAATGAGTAAGTTCTTAAAATTTCCTAAATTCAACAGCGCAATTTTCAGGTCTTACCATGAATACCGGACATGGGAACACTCACGTCAACGTTGGCAGAGGCAGTGTCGATGCTGTCTTCATAGGTTACCACCACGCCGCATCACTGGATGAGCTCCATGGCGACCCAAACATCGCCCTTTTCTTCCTTGAGAAGGATTTGGACCCGGGTACCAAGTTGAACTTGTTCTTCCAGAAGGCCACATTGGGTCCCAAATTCCTCCCTCGCGGTGAGGCCAACAAAATACCATTCTCCTCAAGCAAATTTCCTGAAATCCTAAAGCAATTTTCAGTAGAACGTGACTCCCAGGAGGCCCAATCAATGATAGAAACAATCAAACAATGTGAAGAACCTGCAGTTAAAGGAGAGGCCAAGCAATGTGTGACTTCTTTGGAGTCCATGATCGACTTTGCAAGAACAAGGCTTGGCACTAAGCTTACGGCGCTTGCAACAGAGGTCAAGAAAGAGACAGTGAAGCAACAATATACAATTGCACCAGGGGTACACAAGTTGGCTAGTGCCAAGTCAGTGGCTTGCCATAGTGAAGCCTATGTATATGCGGTGTACTATTGCCATGAAACACCTGAGACCAGCACCTATGCTGTCCCATTGGTAGGGGAGGACAAAACAAGAGTTGACGCAGTCGCCGTGTGTCACAAGGACACGTCAAAGTGGAACCCAAAACATGTGGCATTCCAGGTGCTCAAGGTGAAGCCAGGGTCTGTTCCCATCTGCCATTTCATTCCTGAGGATCACATAGTGTGGGTTCAGAACTGATCAAGTTATCAATCAATGAAACTAGCAACGCCTCCTGTTGCTTTAGCTTGTATTTTTATATAGTATGGAGCTATTTTAGTGTGGGTTCAGAACTGATCGAGTTCTCAATCAATATAACTAGTAACACCTCGTTTAGCTTTAGCGTGCATTTATACATAGTATGGAGCTATTTTAGTTTTCATGTTTCTTCCTGTGTTTGTATTGCATATGATATGGGAGATGTATTTGTAATGTTGACATGGCTGTGTTAAATGAATAATCAGAGTCATCTCCCTTATAGATGTTTTTATAGACTTGTTTCTTAGCAGTATCTTCCACATTCATCAATGCTATCTCTAAGAATGGTAATGGATTGGATGAACCCATATCCTATTGCTATGTGGACCAATATGGGCCCACCACGTGTGACCCATAAAGAGCCATCAAGGCTTATTGACCTCGACCATTTGATAAAATAAGGAAGCCCTTGTAAACTCCAGTCAGAAACTATCCACTTCACTGGCTTCAATTGAAAACCTGTTTGTTTGTTCACCATATGAACTCAACCTCATTCACGAGGAGAAATATAGTACTCTGAAAAACCTGGCAGTGATCACATATACCTGGGGCCCTTGTGCAAATCAATTGAAGCTGGAAACATGGCATTTGATCCAAAGCTTCTGTACTGCTTCCCACCAGCAATCATAAACATTTTTACTGGATTAGACAGACCATCATGATTCTCTAGTTCATTTATGGGACACAAACCATTCGTGAATAGAAAGGTATATCCATAATTACCAAAGACACAATTAGCTTCAACTGCGGTTCACAAGATTCGTATTGACATCAAAAGAAGATTATACTAGACTGGCGTCCAGTGAAACTCTTCTAAGGTGTGGGCCCTTAAACAAGCGGTAATGTAAATTGAATCATTTGATGATGTACTCCTTCAAATATCTTATCCACAATGCACCTACTTTGTGAGCACTTGATCTTGATATCTGCAGGAAACAAAGAGGATGAGATCAGAACCTTAAGCAACCTGATAAGCACATGCAACATAAATTTAACAGTTTTAAGAGGCCATGTAGCGGCAGGAGCTGTACATTTAACATGAGTTCCTTGTAGATTAATTCAGCACAAGAATAAAGCTCAAACCGTTGTCATTATAAGTAGAGAGAAGAAAAATACGTAAAATACACATTAAAAAAGTCTTGTAATTTATGGCATAAAAGGTCTCCAAAACTCATTATCACTTTTTGGTTTACGGACTGCTTTTGTGCAAATCCGAAGAGGGCACCGTATCAAAGTTGTATCATTTTGACCCTATGATTTTGAAGGGTTAGAATGAAGTCTAAAGGCGTTTGTTCACAACTTCCGGCATGACCCAAGACCCTTCCCAAGTGAGAAATTCAAAGGAAAAAGATGTCATCCGAGTGGCCTTTGCATATACCTTCCTTAAGTGAAATGTATGTGTCTTCCTCTCCTCTGCAATGTTTCTCACCTTGAATTGGTGAGAATGAGAAAAAGAAGTATACTGAAGTAGTGAAGAATGGCTTGTGGCTTGCTTAGAGTTGCTTCAAACTTCTGGAATTCAATTCAGAAACTTGTACTTGCTCTTTCCCTTCACTGTCTCTCCTTGTATGCTCCTCTCTTGTTGTTCTCCCTTTCTAAAAGTCCAAATGTGCCTTTTATAGGCTGTAGAGGGAGTTGGGATGGTTCCCAACAGTTGTAAGGGAGTTACACTTCAAAATAAAGCAAATTAACTCCCAAAAATTGTCCGGGACCAAGTCACAGGTGGGAGTGACTGTGACCCGCGGTCATTCCCAAGGCCCATTTTTTGATTTTTGCATGTATGACCCGTTTTCGCCTGTTTGGGGCCCGAACGATGTCCGATCTTCATGAAACTTAGAGGGATGTTTCTTGACACTATTTTGAGTCTGTCATAGAAGTTTCAACTTGATTTGACCTTCTGAAGTTCGTCAACTCCCCATTGATTGTGGGCCACGGTCACTCCTAAGGCCCATTTTTTTACTTTTGTATATGGGACTCGTTTTCGCCCGTTTGGGGCGCGAACGATGTCCAATCTTCATGAAACTTGAAGGGATGCTTCTTGACACTATTTTGAGTCTGTCATAGAAGTTTTAGATCGTTTTGACCTTTTGAAGTTCGTCAACTCCCCATTGATTGTGGGCTGCGGTCACTCACAAGGCCCATTTTTTGACTTTTGCATGTGGGACCCGTTTTCACCCGTTTGGGGCTCGAACGATGTCCAATCTTCATGAAACTTGGAGGGATGCTTCTTGAAACTATTTTGAGTGTGTCATAGAAGTTTTAGATCGATTTGACCTTTTGAAGTTCATCAACTCCCCATTGATTGTGGGCTACGGTCACTCCTAAGACCCATTTTTTTACTTTTGCATATGGGACCCGTTTTCGCCCGTTTGGGGCTTGAACGATGTCCAATCTTCATGAAACTTGGAGAGATGCTTCTTGACACTATTTTGAGTGTGTCATAGAAGTCTCAGCTCTATTTGACCTTCTGAAGTTGGTCAACTCCTCATTGATTGTGGGTCGCGATCACTCCCAAGGCCCATTTTTGGACTTTTTTTATATGGGACACATTTTCACCTATTTGGGGCCCGAACAATGTCCCATCTTTATGAAACTCGGAGGGATGCTTCTTAACACTATTTTGAGTGTGTCATAAAAGCTTCAGCCCTTTTTGACCTTCTTAGGTTGGTCAACTCTCCCGTTGACTTTTCATGAAAATGGGCCCTTGTTTCGGCTGTTTGAGGTCCAAATGACCTTGGTTTGATTTGAAACTTGGAGGGACTGATGTCAGGACTATCTTGGAGTGTCCATCCAAATTTCATGCATTTTGGATTTGGATAAATAGGACTTCGAACAGTGACCTATTTGTTACATGTTCCAAGTTACTATTTACCCCACACTGTAGGTAGTTAGCTTGTTTTCTGCCCGAGCGTTGTTCAATTGAGTTGAAACTTTGGAGAATTAACTTTAAACATATTTTGAATCTCTATTCTGAACTTCATCAGCTTTACCCTCTTGGAAGTAGGATTTTGATCAGTGACCTCCATAGCTCAAGGGTTATTAACTTTTGAGCAGACATACAGTGGAAGTGGGATCAGATGAAATCCGTTTGACTTGAAAACTTGCAAAACCTCTTTGGAGCATGACTAAAGCTCTTTGCCCAATTTTCATCGATTTTGGGCATTAAGAAGCAGGACTTTGTTCAGTGACCCCATGGCTTGGGGGTCACTGACCCAAAGTTGACATGTTTGTAGATTTTGGGTCAATTGATGTCCATTTAACCTAAAAATTTGCAGAATCTCCCTTGAACATAATTTGAGCTTCCTTCAAGAGTTTCAGCTGATTTGATCTTCACGAGGTGTCACTTTGCACAATGACCCCATAAAGCATTGTAGACAACCATATGGATTGAGTTTGAATCCAAATGATGGCCAAATACTCTGAAATTTTGCAAGATAGTCTTTGGGTGCATTTGAAGGCAATCCCCTAAGTTTGAGCTTGTTTTGACATGTAGCAGTATCAATTTCCACAGTGACCCCAAGGAGCTGGCAAACAGTCTCGGAAACTTGGTTTAAGCTAAGATGAAGTCCAAATGCTTTGAAACTTTGAAATATCATTCCCAAGCATGCCTTAGAATTGCCATGTGACTTTCATCCACTTTGGTGATCCAGAACCTTGAGTGTGTTCAATGACCCCTAGTTTTTGAGTCAATAAACCTTGAATTTGGTATTTGGTGAGTTGAGTGACGAAATGCAGTCCACTAACTCCGAAGTTTGAAATACTGCATTCTGAGCTCATCTGAAGTCTTCTAAATAGATTACACCAACTCTGAACATCTGGATGTAGTACTTGACTTGCCATTCCACAATCCCAAGGTTTATGTGTCTTTGGTTTGGAACTTGTTTGTAATGTCTTTGCTGCAATATTTGTAATTTTTTATAGGTCAACAAGTGCCCTTTCGTGATACAATAATTATAGTGTAATAATCATTGTCCCTCAAAATGGCCAGTCTATGGGAATGATGAATGGCTTGATGAAAATATAGTTTGTCAAGATAGGTTGTAGGCCTAAACTTGGGATTTTGAAAATTTTGATAAAAAACATGAAGGGTTTGATGATGGAATTTGGCCAAAACATCAGAATTCTGAATTTCTTTGCCCTATTTTCATAGATATCAAAAGTAATATCTCCGTGGGGCCTGTGGGGAACACCCACAAACGAATCCCTTTGGTATTTAGAAAATTCAGAAGTTTATGAAATTTTGGTTGGATTTGATTTCTTTTGACCTATTTATCACAGATATCCAAAGTGACATCTTTGTGGGGACCATGGGGAACACCCACAAAAGAAATCCCTAAGGTTTTAAGAAAAATCAGAGTTTGAATTTAAAATGGATTTGGGTTTGGAACTTTCATGGATTTTTTTTTTGTTTTTCTTCAAAAATCAAAGTTTAGGTTTTGACTTTGCTTGACATGAATCGAAATAAGATTCAATTTTAGAGGAGATTGGCTTTTGTGGATTTTGATCCAAAGCAATTTGATATGACAAATTTGGCTCAAAATTGGGTTTGTCTCAAGATGAACTTAACATTTGGATTAGGTTGGCTTTTAAGAAAACACACAGTTTTGTTTGGAGCAAAATGCCTAAAGTGGGTTCACCATGTTGTGTCTTGAGATAGAACCAGAACTTTGGCTGTAAGGAACATTGCAACCATAGATCAACACATTGCAGTCACAGCTTTCATCCTTGAAAGATGATGTTCTGAAACTTCGATGCACCATAGATGGCTTAGAAAAGTCTAGTTCAAAGAACTAGGCCTACGAAGAGTGCATTCTTGCCAAAGTAAAGGCGAAGCAGACAACCTTAAATGACTTTGTTCAATCCCTTGAAAGTGAAATGAGTATCAAACTGAATGAAACTGACATTGATGCTGTTGTCCCAGCTTATCCAAGCTATAAAGGGCACGTCCTGAGGGAAGAAATTCTGGATGCCAGGAGGCGACTTGAGAAGTTCTTAGACTAGGTTTCATTGTCGTAGCTTCTTGTTTGACTCTTTAATCTTAATTAGCTTGGGTGGCCATGTATACATTAACTTCATTCCTTGTACTTAAATTTCAAATGAATATCAATGGAAAAACTTTTCTTTTCCTCCATTTTGTCATTGGTATGGGTGTGTGGTTTGATTTTTTGTAGATGTTTGATGTGGTTTATGTGGATGGTTTATTTGGTTTGGTTTTTTCAGACTTGTTTAAGGGTGTGATTTGTGATCTTTTGGATCCACAAATAAAAATAAGGGAGTCATATAGGTGGACATTATTCGGTGCTCATGTGTGAGGCTTTCTCCAGGGTCCATAACTTGATCCTTTTGGTGTCGAAAGGGGTCAAACAAAGTGAATGTTATTTGGTGCCCATGTGTAAGGCTTTCTCCAGGATCCTTGACTTATTCCTTAGGACAAAGACTTGGTTTTAGTTTTTGTTTAGATTTTAGTTTATACAGGGTTTGCAAAAAGACTTGTTCTATATAATTGAAGGTAGTCATATAGAGTCTGCAAAAAGAGTTGTTCTATACAACTAAGGATTAGCTATATGGGGTCTGCAAAAAGACTTATTCCACACAGCTGAATTTTGCTATACAGGGTCTACAAAAAGACTTAGTCTATATAGCAGGATGTTACAAGGGGTCTTGTGAGGATGTTATCCAAGTAACGAAAGTTTGACTAGAGGGGTCAAAGGACTTGATCCTCGCAGCTACTTTATATAAGTCTGAGGGATTTTAGTTAAGAGTCATAGGTTATAAGGCTCAAAACCAGAAGATTTTGATTTTGGTTAGGAGTCATAGGTTGTGAGGCTCAACACCAGAGGATTTTAATTTTGGTTAGGAGTCATAGGTTGTGAGGCCCGAAACTAGAGGATTTTGATTTTGGTTAAGAGTTAGAATGTACACTGTACATGGTTTGGGTATACCAATGGCATTTAAGTATAGTACTTCTTGAAAAGTTTTCTATTGATAAGCATCATGCATCTGTCTCCTTCGAGTGTGAGGAGTGCGTGTGCACCATTGGAGTAAACCTTATCGACAACAACAGGTCTTTCCCATTTGAATTTGAATTTGCCCTTTTACATGTGTGTGGAGAACATTGGCCTTTTGACTGTAAGGATTAAGTCTCCTTTCTTGTAAGTTTTGTATTTTAACATTCTTGTCGAAAGATCTAGTCACACGAGCTTGATAAAACTCGATGCTTTGTCAAGCAATAAGCTTCTTTTCATCAAGATTTTTCAACTCTTGAAATCTGAGCTTGGCATTCTTTTCTCGAGTATATTTGTTGATCACAGCTACCCGAAGAGAAGAAAGTTAAGTTTCTAAGGGTATCACAGCTTCACAGTCATAAACTAAGGAATATGGTGTTGATTTGGTCGGACCATGAACAGTAGTTCTGTACGCCCACAATGCTTCAAGAAGTTTGGTACTCCAACTCTTTTTGTTGTTAAAGACCATTTTCTTTAGAATTTTCAAATGATCTTGTTGAAAGCTTCAGCAAGCCCATTAGCTACAGTGTTATATGCTGTGTGTCACAACCCGAGCCCAGAAATCAGGGGTTAGTAAAATCCTAACTTGTGACACACGTACTCCTGTGCACGTATATCTCGACCTGGTCTAAGTATACACACACAAGGGATGTTCACACGTGCCAATCAAGTGTACGCGGAAGCTATACGTATCATAGCAAGCAAGGAAAATAAACAAGAGACATACTAACATAGGATCAACAAAAGAATAGTAATTACAAAATGTACAATACAAAATGAAGAGACAGCTCTTTAGAGACCAATACAACAAGATGAGATGTACAAGAAACAAAACAAAACAAAAGGAAAAGCAATAGATGGATGCAATGCCAAGCCGTTCTCCGTGGAAGTGATCAAGACCACTTCTCTAGCCCTGACTAGGTCTCCCAGATCTCTCTTGGACTCTGGCCGACCGACGAGGGGTCGGTAGAGGAATCTGAGCTTGCAACACCAAGAACAACCAATGAGTATGATGACTCAGCAAAGCATAAGCTCTAATAAGTTAACACGCGTTGTGTCTAACTTAATATTGAACAGGTAATAATTAGCAAATGCATAGAGATGACATTCGTATACTAGGCAAATCGTGCATATCAGTAAGCATGCTGTAAGAATAAAAAAACAGATAAACTGGCTAGGTGGCTACTACATTTACCATATTCTCTCAATCGAAAGCAGTCAGTACAAGAACACCATCGACCGAGCTAAGGTACGAATGGGTCTCTGGTTCCCGAGGTCCGGAATCCCAGGACAAGAGCACTCTGCAGAGGCAATGACAGTCTACACCAAAGTCAACCCTATCGGGTATCCTAAAGCTGAGGCTGAGTAGAGCCAGACAGACAAAATCAGTTATCTCATGTGGATGCACGTTAATCAATATCAATTAGTTAGTCAAACAGTGCAGTTTAGTATGATACATGTCATGTCCCAGTCAGACAATACAGCACGTGCATCACGCTGGATCAATACTGTTACACATAAACAATTACATGTCGAACAAGGAACAAGACAAAGAGCATAAAAGGCAGCTGTATCCGCCCAGGATTTACCATGGACAGAGCCCTCAGGGATTATCCAATCATTGCCCTAGCGCAGAATGTGTACCATGTGAATAAGAGGGCAAAACCAAAGTTAATATGCAATGCAATTTAGATTATTTTGCAAGAATCACGATCTTTTATGAGCCAACCCTAGGTTAATTATCCATTGTTACTAACCATGTATGATGATGTAGTTTTAAGTTATTCAATATATAGTTGTTCATTTTGGGAGTGTTGCACTTTATTAATTAACGTGTATCAAAGTCCCTTAAACTAACACCCATGAGGAGGTACTTAACAATTGGACAACACACATGAATGTATCACATCCCATAAGACCATTCATGTGTTTAAGGTAATCCGTTGGACAGGCTATATGGTTGAGCAGTCCATGGGGAAGGCCCTATATGGTCTCATCTTGAACCTAGAGGTAGGATAAAAGGTCCTATGGTGTTACGGGAACAAGGAAAAGAAAATGAGTAAACATAGGATTGAATTGAACCCTAAATCTCTTGGAGCGGAAATGCATCAGAGCCGACCGGTCGGCTCTGAAGCCCGATCGGTCGAATTTCGATTCTGGGAGTGTCCGATCGGTCGGACCCCAGTCTCGATCGGTCGAACAACAGAGTTCTGTACAAAACAGGGTCACTGTCTTACAAGATTTCCTTTTACAAAAATGATGTGTAACAAGTTCATACAAGACTAAAGGGCTGTCAAACACCACACACTTACAAGAAAGAATATAAGAACATAACAATCAACGTGTATCAACACGTGTTCATCCATACTGTGCTTATACTTGCCTTAAATGTGCTCTTTCCTTAATTTAGCTGTTCTTAGGCCCAAACGATCTCAGAGATGCAATCCTAAAACCATGCATGTCAAGAATAAGCAAAAGAAAACCTGTGCATGTGGTGCAATCACAGTCTAAACACAGAACGGAGATCGTGAGTCAACTATTCACCTTAAACGAATCGGGAAGATAGGGCGAGGGTCTTGTCCACGGCGAGAAGACAAGAAAGAAGAAAGCGAAGACGAGAGAGAGATGTCGGGTAGAGAAAATACCAGCGAACCCAACGAGACGGCAAACAACTAGTGCACAAGACTTCCTCCCTTTTTGCTCTACGTTGATTGCAAGGAAGAAGAAAGACAAGAAGAAAAGATGGAGAGTAGGGAAAACAAGATAAAATAACAAGAGAGAGAGAGAGAGAGAGAGAGAGCTGGTGTGAAGGAGAGAAGAAAGTGAGAGAGGAGAAGTCGGTGGACTCCTTATATAAGATAAGGATTGCCACTTTTATATAAAAGTCCAGTGGTTCAAGAGAATTACAGTTTAAGTCAATTAACGGTCCAACAGAAACAAATGACCTCATTCGCATTCGAACCAGTTACGGAAGATGACGAGATCAACGAAATACATGTGTTGATGTCAAGATGATGCATGCATGATGAACTCATACAAAATAAAAAATTATGAAAAAGGGCTCGAGACTGCTTAAACCAAGGTTAACTCAACTCAACTCCATATCAATGACCTGAAACGACTCTCAAAAGAGTACAACCATAAGCTTAACTTAAATTTGTTATAAATAGTACCGAAACCTCATTAATTCATCGTTAATTAATCGTTAAATCGGATTAAGCTGGGCCAAAGTGTTACAGTGTGGAGGGATAGTATTGGATTCCACATTTGTCACAGAATTTATAGAATTTGTTGTTGTTGAACTGAGAACCATTGTCATAATGTAGACATTTAGGTACCCAAAACGATAGATGATGTGAGTCTTCTAGAAGTAAAGGACTATATCTGTTTTGACATTTTGATATCCTGGAATGGAGTCAAATTCAATCAGTAAGTCTCTCCTTGATTTCACAAGCTTTGTTGAAGAAAAGAGGCATATTTGGTTTTTTCACTTCATATTCGAGATTCATTTGTTTGATTACAAGTTACGAATCTCCATGTACTCCTAGCATATTGATACTGGATTCCAAGGCCATCTCGAAACACATCATCAATGCCGTATATTCCACCACATTATTTGAACATGACTTGATTAATGAGAAGGAGTGAGGGACATAGAATCTTTCTGGGCTGCAAAAAATGATCCTAACCCTAGAAACTAGATATCCAAATTCATTTATCCTGAAAGCTCCATCAAAGTGCATGATCCAATACAAGTCTAGATCAATGGTGGATTTCTATATTTAGTCAATGAAGAAGACAGGCTCATCAGGGAGATTGTCTCTAAATTCAGAATTCTTCGAGATTAGATGTTCTACTAGGAAGTCGGTGAGAGCTCGTCCTTTCACTGCCTTTGCAGGAGTATATCTAATGTCATATTGAGAGAGAATAATAGACCATTTGGCTAGACGATCACTCATTGCACCAACCTTCGTCATAAGTGCCTTCAATGGGTTGGTGTTGAAAACCAAATACACTACACTGGAAAGAATATAATGACGTAGTTTCCTCTTTATTCTTTTGAGTTGGTAATGCCCCCATAGAGCGATCAAGAGCTCAAATGTAGAGGATGAAGGGTTTGCCCGGAATTGGAGCCGAAAGGACTGGTGGGTTTGTAAGACACCATTTGATATCTTGAAAGGCATCTTCATAAGCTTTCTCCTACACAATTTCAATTCCTTTGTTCATGAGTTTAGATAATGCTCTACATTTCCCAGATAAGTTTGAGATAAACCGGCAAATGTAGGCAAGTCTGCCTTGCAATCCCTTGAATTATTTAAAAGTTCTCAGAGAAGACATCTTCAATATAGCTTTGACTTTGACTGATCTCTTTGAAGGTCAGTTCTGCATCATTGGCAACTTCAACAAATCAGGCCAGAAACTTAGTTTTATGAATAAGTATGATAGCCTTAATTTCTGATCGCAAATTGGTTTTGCACATTTCGATCGTTGCCCTCTGAAATGGTTGTTCCAAGCATTTATAGGATAATGCTCTCCATCTATTGATAAAGGCCTTTGCAATTTCATTGTCTCACTACCTTGCACTACTGAGCATAGCAAAGGTGACTATCTGATCCTCCTTTTGAGAATGAAGCAAGAACTTTTCCTCTGTGATTGGCCATGTCATGAAGGAAAGTTCTGGCAACTGTTTGTACTAGTCAAACACAACCCCTTTCAATGTGCCAACGAATAACCTTATTTTTAGTGTATCCAACTCTGGCAAGCTTCTAAGGATGATTTGAAATGCACAATACATTGATATGCTGACCCCTTCCCAAGGTATAGTTGGAATGTCAGAAGTTTATAATCTGGTGGGCATGGAACCAAATCAAATTCCAGAAGATACTTGGGTGTAATACCCTTATTTTTCATCCTTACAAGGTCCCAACCCTAGATAATTATGATTTATAGTAATTAAGTTGGTTTTACTCTAATTAATATGTAATTAAGCTAATTGAGCCTAAATCTCAAGAGGTTTGGTCATGGATAGGTAGTTGGGTCGGGTTCGAACCTTATTAGGTAGTCCAAGACCTTTTATATTTAGTATTTTCATGATTTGATATCATTAATGCATCATATTAGTTGCATTGGGTGAGTTTCATCTTGTTGGACATCTTTCATGTTTGGCCCAATATTTTTCGGGTTCATTTCGGCCCATTTTGAGCCAGCTACTTCAAATTGGAATATGCATATAATGGGAGGACTTATTTGTAAATCTAGGAAAACCCATTCATTTAAAAACCCCAACCTCCAACGATTCTCTCTTCTCCTTCCTCCATTTCATTGCTGCACCAGTTTCTCTTCTCCTCCCTCTTCCTTGTTGCTCGTCTTGCCTTCGTTTTGGGTGATTGAAGCTCACATGCATCAAGTTTGAGCTTCTTCCTTCTTCCTCTTCATTCTCGCATTGCTCCTTGTTGGAATCAAGGCACCATCTTCATCTTCTTGCTGTAGAAGGCTTGAGGTAAGGAAAGCCCCATCTCCATTACAGTTATTGGGTCCATTGGGGGCAAGGAAACCCGGCATGCATGCATCTCATTTTCGTTTTCCTTCGTGCATGTGTTAGATTCTCCATTAGAGAGCTTTATTCTCCATCTAATCAAGGGGCAAATCAATTTGAGTGAAGCACTAAGGTTAAGGCAAGTATAAAGATACATTTTCTTTACATGCATGGCTTAATTTCTTGATTCTTAATGGATTTTGTGATTTTACCCATTTTTACAGCTCTATGGAAATGTATGGATTTAATTTGTGTTTTGAGATGATTTTTGATGAATAAAAGATAATGGTCCTTTAGGGAACCCAAGTATGTGGAATGGAAGCCTTAATGTTGTTTTGTTTACAAGTGTAATGGTGGGTTGGAAAAGAAAACCAATTGGAGTAAAAACACTCCCGTAACAAAGTGCTTCAGGGCCGACCGGTCGATCCTGAAGCTCGATCCGTTGAATTGCCTCCCGGGTAATCCGACCGGTTGGTCACCAGCACAACTAGTCGAATTTCCTTTCTAGGAGCGGCCGATCGGTCGAACCCATATCCGACCAGTTGAGTAAGCCTGACCTGTAACTTTTAGAGAAGTGTTCCAAAATGAATTTTATGCTTGACTATGGACTTTCTATAGTCTATGGGATAGCCTAATAATGGGTTACTCCCTTAAACCTTAGGAATAGACCGAGGTATCCACCCACACTTACTATAGGCTGTAAGTTCAACCAAAGACCATATAGGACCATAGAATTGGATCCCTTGCTACCTCAAACTAGCCCAACGGTGAATAAACATAAAGGAGAGGGAGTGTTGAGCTGTCACTCTTTTCTTCTTAATTTCTCGGTTAGTTTTCAATATCACGTCGTGGGTGTTGGCATAAGGTGAAGTGTCCTTTATATATACATGAAGTAATACCGAGAATGGTAATACTAGGATACCGAATGTCTTATGAATACACCGTATTGAATGACCTTGGAAACCCGTATTATCTAGTATAGGATTGGCTAGTAATTGTCCTTGATAACCCTATAGTCTAATTGCATTCATATTGATAATAACCTTGACCTCCACATAGGGATTTATATCAGTTGCATTAATGATGATCAATTACTTAGTTGTGAGCCTATGCTTGATATCTTCAACAAGGTTGAGTTACCTTCTCGTATCAATATAAACAGATCAGTATATAGTAAGTAAGGACATCAGATTATTTCCGACATATTTAGAGTCGGCGCCACTTAGCTTATACCACATAGGAGTTTAACGGGACCCCATGGGAGTGTTTTATCAATTGTCTACTGCAATAGTTATCAGAAGAGTGAGTAGACGCTTTTACGAGCAGCTAGTCGGTCCTGGCCCAGCCACTAGTGGTTTCCCAAGGATCAGTTTACTTTCTTTTAGAGTGGAGATAGCGGATGTGGTTGCCATTTTGGTATGATGTGTTATTTATTTCATGATTCACTATTCATGCTAACTCATATGCATCAGTGCCTAAATTTCGATATTGATCTCTTTTAATCATTATGTCATTTAATTCCATTGTTTATCATGTTAAGCTCATGTATCCTTATCTTTGCTTAACCGTCGTGTTAACCAGTTGCCATGGTGTTACAAGTGCAGAACCCGATGCCGATCCAGTAATTAGCGCAATCCCAGAGGAAACCCCAGCGTTACCCTGGGATATAAATGAGTGGAGCAAGGAAGACATCTTTTCGTGATCCTCCTCAACAGTGCACAACAGGGACATATTGGGATAGACTTAGGGTTCATCTTGGCATTGGACTTATTTGTACTATTTTGGACTTTCATATTGATGCATGTAGTTGGGTTAATCAACAGACTATGTTTATATAAATGAATCCAAAGGGAATGTTTATGGATGTCTATGATATTTATACAGGTGAAATCTCCAGATTTCCGCTTAAATGCCTTATGATGATAATACGTGTTTTGTGAATTTTTCCTCATACGTACCTATGAGATCACCCTTGTGACAGTTCGTACGTGTCATATCATGGCACGAATTGTCACGGGTACTGTGTCATTCCTCGAAACCCACAATAAATTCCCAATTCTCGAGTTCGGGGCATGGCAATCCTGGTCTTCACTTTTGATTTTGTTAGTATCTCTTCAACTTCTTTGAAGGTTATATGTTTTTTAGGATATGCATGAAGGCCTAGGATTGATGAATGATCACCACCAGAAGACCCTGCAGCTATCACCCTGTCTGTCAGGGACTTAAATTGAGCTGTGAGCATGTCAATTTTAGTGGCATTCTTCCCGATCATTACTTGCTCTCTTTTGTTGGCAAACAGAGGATTTATTTGAGCTTCAAGCGGACCACCTAACTTATCTGTTAAGATTTTTAATTGGGCAGTCAAGTGGTCGATCATAGCTCCTTCTGTTTGACAACATCATTAACATTGTCATCTTCATTTTTATCAGCATTTTCTTCGTCAACATCTTTACTTCTACTAGCATCGTCATTTCCATCATTGCTAGTTCCACTCCCTTCAGCCATAAACACAATGTACTAATGGGGATAGGATGATGTTAATGCCTGAGGAGTGGATTGACTATCTTTTGCATTCAAGATAGTGATAGGATTTTCGTCAGAATCAGTTTCGACATGACCTTCAGAAGTACTACTTTAACAAGAGGTTGAATCAAACCCTTATGATTAAGTCCGAGTCAAACTCTAAGTAACTCTTCGAGCTGAACCTAGCCCCAACCATGCAAGACTAGGTAAAGTGCAGATCATCTTCCTTAATCACCCATTTTCGAGTGACCTTGCGTTATGATAGCTTCTGAGTTTGGTCCTTGTAATGGGCCAAAGCTTTCTTCTTGATTTGGTTGGCCAGCCTGGCTACCAAGATTTGATCTTTAAACCTGGTGACCAATGGCCTGCAAGTACTGGCAACTCGTTCCCAATCCATGGAATCTGAAGTGGGAAGTGAAAATATGTCAACAACACCTCTCTTGTTCTTCTTATTTTGCCCATTCTTCTGCTGGAGCAAATCTTTGAAACAAGTGAGATTAGCAGAATTATTAATGATCAATCTCTCAGCTTGCTTTTTATCTTTAGCGCCATGTGATAAGCACTGCGGTAAAGATGGTAGGGATAGTGCCACAATGATGGAGGGTAGACGCCTCCTACCAAACCTTCGTTCCTCTTTTTGAGTCAGAGGGTAAAAGGTATTCTCTTCAAGTGAGGCTAAGGGTTTGTTCTCAACCTTATTGGATTTTGGAGTGTGTGGTTAAGGTGACCACATGTTGTATCTTGGGATGGATGTACCCTTCTGGGCCTTCTTACGAGTCAAGAACTGTCGGAGGTCCTCTGGTGCTTGCTTGGTAACAACCTGCTCTTTGGACTAAGTAGGTGATGATTTTCAGCATTGAGCAGTCACTGAATATGACTTACCAAGTGTCACTGACTTATAATCCATGAACCGGACCTGCCTTGTCCCCAGACGAGGCTTGGTGATATGAATATTGCTGCCTTTTAACTTTAGCTTATGATTTGGTTCCTCTTGAACCTTATTGAAAACTCCAAACGGATTCTGAGCATATTTGGAAACCTAGGATTTGGGAGTCTCAGTCTTCTTGATGGATTTAAGGGTCACTGATGACCCATTTGGATCAGCCGAAGTCATGGAGCTCGTTGGAGTAGAGAGTCTTTGGAAAATTGAGACTCTCGAAGTAGGGGCAATAGAGTCCATTCGAGCCTTTTTCGGTGCTCTTGCAGTTGGTTTGTTTTGGGTCATGGAGATTTTAAAGAGCTTCTCCTTAGCCTCATCAAAAGTGATGATTAGGGAACCCATGATGTCTCTGCAAAAGGTAAGCCCAATGGACTATATTAGTGGTATAACCAACATGGCTGCCTCTTTGGCTAGCCGGAATGGTTCACAGATGCCATCTGAACCAACATGATTTTGAACCAGAATAGTTAGATATAGGCATAAATCTCATCTCATTGTGCTATGCTAACTGTCCTAGCTGTCAGAATTTCTACAGCATTTCGGAACTATATAGTCAGACTTAAAAGCATGCTAAGCTGACTAAACTTAGCTATCACAATTTTGGCAGCATTTCAGGGCCATCTGAGTCAGACTTATAAGCAAAAGAAGGTTAGATCTAATCAAAAGGATAGGGCCTATAGGATCGAGCCTGCACCACTACCACAATGATCATACAGGATCCATTAGTGGGTGACGCCGGATAGTGCATGATTGCAATGTCGTTGGTCTTATCACTAATTTGGGACAAAGAGTTATTTGGTTTGAAGCTTTTTAGACTAAATCACCACTCTCCTATTGTATAAAAGGGTGTTAATTTGGCCCATGCACATCAGGGTACAAAGTTTCTTCAATTACATGGCAAAAATATCACTTCGAGGTGCCTAATGCCTTCATTTGTGTGATTAAAGGGTGCACTTCGAGGTGCAAAGTTCCTTTATTTATTTTTTCAAACCAATCGTAGACATCAAGGTCTTGCATGGGCGTCTTCAAAGGTCAAACAAGCCATTTTTAGCAACAAAATTGGTCAGTGACCATGACCCGCGGCCACTGCCCATTTTCCATTGATTCCCACAGTCACAACACTTTTTACATAGTTCCCTGTATTCACAGGCTTTCAATAGCACTTTTCAACATAACAGCAGCACTTTTAGCCAACTTTCATGTCTTTTGGCCAAATTTGATCACAAATTAGGGCAAGTAAATTCCCACAGACGACACCAATCTTTTGATCACGCTTGAAAAATGGGCGAAGATGTATAATGGATTTGAGTCCAACATTCACACACTTCAAGCATTAAGAATAATGAAAATTAACTACAGCTCATCATTAATTTCTCTTTTGTTTACATGAGTTCAAATGCTCTAACCGTGGGGATGTAGGTTGTTTACATTGTTTTGAAAAACTTATAACCCCTCCCTCAAGTCTCAGATGTGATCAAAATTTGGAAAATACAAGAAAATGTACAAAAAGTGAGAAAAAAATGGGAAAAAAAAGAGAAATTTGGGGGAGTGACCGTGGGTTACGGTCACTAGGCTCCTGCCAGTGACCATGGCCCACGGTCACTGGCAAACAGTGACCGAAAAGTTACTGTTTTGCCTGTTATTTTGCACTATTTTCTTCTATAACTTCTTCAACGTGTAGGAGCTTGTTTCCTTTGAATTCTGAGTATTGAATAGCCACCACAAGTGTTTGATTTGACTGTGGAATCAACTTAAACCTTTGATAATCATCACTTTTTGGTTTACAGACTGTTTTTGTACAAATCCGAAAAGAGCACGGTATGAAGCCAAAGTTATATCATTCTGACCCTATGATTTTCAAGGGTTAGAATGAAGCCTAAAGGGGCTTGTTCATAACTTCCAGCGTGACCCAAGACCATTCCCAAGTGAGAAAATCAAAGGAAAAAGATGTCATCCGAGCGGCCTTTGCATATGCCTTCCTTAAGTGAAATGTATGTGTCTTTCTCTCCTCTGTAATGTTTCTCACCTTGAATTGGTGAGAATGGGAAAAATAAGTATGCTGGAGTAGTGAAGAATGCTTTGTAGCTTGCTTGGAGTTGCTTTAAACTTCTGGAATTCAATTCGGGAACTTGCACTTGCTCTTTCCCTTCACTGTCTCTCCTAGCATGCTCCTTGCGTGCTGTTCTCCCTTTCCAAGAGTTCAAATTTGCCTTTTATAGGCTTTAAAGGGAGTTAGGACGGTTTCCAGCAGTTGTAAGGGAGTTATACTTCAAAATAAAGCAAAATAACTCTCAAAAACCGTCCGAGACCACGTCACAGGTGGGAGTGACCGTAACCCGCGGTCACTCCCAAGGCCCATTTTTTGGACTTTTGCATATGTGAACCGTTTTCCCCTGTTTAGAGCTGAACGATGTTTGATCTTCATGAAAGTTGGAGGGATGCTTCTTGACACTATTTTGAGTGTGTCATAGAAGTTTCAGCTCGATTTGACCTTCTGAAGTTCGTCAACTCCCCATTGATTATGGGGCTATAGTCACTCCCAAGGCCCATTTTTGGACTTTTGCATATAAGACCCGTTTTTTCCTATTTGGGGCTCGAACAATGTCCAATCTTCATGAAACTTGGAGGAATGCTTCTTGAAACTATTTTGAGTGTGTCATAGAAGTTTCAGCTCCATTTGACCTTCCAAAGTTATAACAATCCGCTCCGCACCATCGAGGTATTGTCCGCTTTGGATTTCCTAGGAGGTCACCCATCATGAAATTGCTTTGACTCGAGCACGCTTAACTTTACAGTTTTTATAAAAGTCTTCATGGTTTTGTCCCCAAAAGGCGCCTCGATAGTTTAGAACAGATTATTACTTATATTCTTTTATTCAAATGTACTTTGAGACTTGGTCATTACAGGCCCACCAGCTTCCACCGGATATGTCCCCATATCCACATATCTCGAACAATGTCGGACCGAAGACGGCCTCATCAGTGATGTGGGACTTCGTTCCTCCTCCTTCGTTCCCCCCTTCTTATGGAGGGTAGGATTCGAGAAGGAGGCAGGATTCGAGCGGTCCTCTCCCACCACTCAGAGGAGAGCCATCCCCTGCTCTAATACCATACAATACGTATGCCACAACCCGAGCCCAGGAGTTCGGGGGTTAGCAAAAGGCAAACCGATGACACATGTACTCCCGTGCCTATACACGTAGACCCAGTCTAAATATACACGCACAAGGGAAGGTTCACACTTGCCAAACATATATGCGGAAGCTGTAGATATCAAAACATCACATGACATATATTGATAACAAGTTTACAAAATGAAACAAAATAATCATGTACAACTCGTGACAAGATCAAATCGTGATACATCTCAAAACAATGAAGATCAAGATGCAATGAATGTCCAGGGCGCTCTCCGGTGGAGTGTCTAGACCCACTCCTCTAGGCCTGATGGGGCCTCTGGGGCCTCACTGCTAGTCTGGCCGACCGACGAGGGGTCGGAAGGGGTATCTGAGCCTACAACATCAGAGACAACTCGTGAATACAACGATTCAGCAAAGTATATGCTATAACAAGTTAACACATGCTGTGTCTAATAGAATAAAGAACATCATATCATCATAACAGGTCACATTCGTATACTACGCTGTCTTGCAAGTAAGAAAAGATGCCATGTGAATCAATGTATAAAATCTATACATAACTAATTGGCGACTACATTGCCATATGCTCCCAAAAGAGGGATCTTATATCCGTGCAAAGAACAGCATTGTCCGGGCCAGGGTACGAATGGGTCTCAGGTTTCCTGGGATCCGAATTCCCCAAGACGTTTCCTTACTGCAGCAAGGCCATGAAAACTACACCAAATTCACCCCGTCGGGATCCTACGGCTGAGGCTAAGTAGTGGCTGACCATACAGAGTCAATCATGAAAACCCTGAGTAGATCGTGACAAGCATATCTTGCGTGCATATCCGAGTACATGTCTTATATACGTGCATACTTGATAACATATATTCATACATACTCAAGGTGGACACGTGGTACGACTGTCGATGTACATGCAATGATCCTGATAAAGAGTGGAGATCAAGAATCGAAATACAACATGTTATGCAAGCAATTCATAGCATATCGAATCACGTTCATTTACGAGCCAACTCTAATCTAATTATCCAGTGTTTCTAACCGTGCATGATGATGTAGTTTTAAGTTATCCGCTGCACCGTTGTCTAGTGTTACATTCCATTATATGGTGCACCGAAGTCCCTTAAATCAACACCCATGGGGAGGTGCTTAACAACTGGATAACGAACATAAATGATTCGCAGCCCTCAAGATCATTCACGCATTTTATCATGTTCCGTTGGGCAAGTCGAAGTTACCTACAGTCTATTTTAAGGGTCCTACAGGTCTCCTTCTTTTCTTATCTTTCTTACTGTGCATGTCAGCCAGCTCAGCCGTAAGTAACCCTACGGCTTAGCCGAAGGAACCTTACGGCTTAGCCGTAGAAGGCCTCACGGCTTAGCCGTGTCTGGACCGTAGAAGAGTAGCTGATTTGCATACTCTCAGTTATTTTCAGGTGTCACCCTGTACTGATCTATGGTTGGGTTTACGGTTGGGTCACGGCTTAGCCGTAGTGTGTTTCACGGTTCAGCCATAACTGCGCAGGGTCAATTTCTGAATCAAATACAGAAAACCTGTAACGGCATCACATGAACACAACTCCAATAGAATAAAGGAGAATAACTCAAATTGAGCTGTAAACAAGTGGTCCATGCAAATTCACGAGAACTTAACCAAAATCAAACAATTGCCAACATGGGTTCATCCAAGTTAAGCTTATACTTGCCTTGATGAAGTTCAAACACAACAATTTCTGTTCTTGGGCTCAATCACATCCAAACACCATCACTGCTATTATGCATGCATGAGGAAGAGAAAGAAACATCATGAGCAAAGTTATGGGAGCATGAAAACAAGAAGAAGAAGAAGATGAGGGAGATGGAGGAGACCTCTAACTCACCTCAATCCAATCGCCAAGGAATAAGAGAGCACAATTTCTTCTTTTTCACGTAATCGGTGGAGAAGAAGAATCAAGAGGGAGAGAGAAATGGAGCTCCAACGTGAGAGAAAGAAAGAAAGAGAAGAGAGTGAGCAAAGAGTCGATGGAGAGGACTCTTATCTTGGATAAGGTTTAAGGCCCAATTACAAGAAAGTCCATTTCCTAAAGCAATTTCCATATTGAGTCAAATTCGGGTCCAATGGAATCATGTGACCTCGGTTACAATCGACGTAGTTACAAAAGTGAACGAGCTCGATGAAAGACACATGTTGACATCAAGATGATGCAAAAATGACCATGTCTGAGAAAACCTAAAATTACAAAAAAGGGCTTGGTCTACCTAATCCAACTCAAACTCAACCTAACTACCTATCCATTACCCGTAACAAAAACAAAACACAAGCAAAACACAATTAACAACTAAAACATCCTTAATTAGATGAGGGTACGCTGGGTCGGAGTGTTACATCCTCCCCTACTTGGGAATCATTCATTCCTCGGAATGAACACTCACTCTTACTCATAACTGTGTAAACAGATCGGGATACGGCCGCGCCATCTGCTCTTCTAACTCCCATGTAGCTTCATCAGGACTGTGATGCTCCCATAGCACTTTGACCCATCGAATTGTCTTGGTGCGCAGAATCTGCTCTCGAGTCCCCACGCTACAGAGCAATCGCTCAACGTATGCAGCATTCGGCTGGATCTAAATGTCGTCGTAATGAATAACATGGGAAGGATCATGCACATATCTCCGAAGCATCGAAACATGGAAAACAGTATACACTCCTGAAAATTCCTCGGGAAGAGCTAATCGGTAAGCCAAATCACCAATCCGGCTTTTAATCTCGAATGGTTCGACATATCGTGGAGATAACTTGCCTTTCTGGCCGAAACGAGTCGTACCCTTCATCGGTGAGACCTTCAGAAAAACCCACTCACCAACTTGAAACTCTAATGGCTGTCTGCGAGTGTCTGCATAACTTTTCTGTCTCGACCGAGCAACTCTCAAATTCTCAATTGCTTTCTGTACCTTCTCCGTAGTTTCGGCGATGATCGTCGGTCCGTGAAAACTCCGAGTTCCAATTTCTTCCCAACATACCGAACTTCTACATTTGTGTCCGTACAATGCTTTATATGGCGCCATCCCAATACTCTCGTGGAAGCTGTTATTATAGGCGAATTCACACAACGAGAGATGAAGATCCCATTCTTTCTCGTAGCTCAACACACTGGCTCTCAACATGTCCTCCAAGGTCTGAATCATCCGCTCTGATTGTCCATCCGTCTGTGGGTGATATGCCGTGCTGAAGCTCAATTTCATACCTATAGCCTCTTGGAAAACTCGCCAAAACGACGAAACGAAACGACTATCACGATCGGATACAATCGACACGGGGGTACCATGGAGCCTAATGATTTCATCCACGAATTTCCTCGCCATCGCTGAAAACGTCATACCCTTCCGAAAAGGAATGAAATGAGCTGATTTCGTTAATCGATCTACAATCACCCAAATGGCGTTGTTCTTCATGCCCGTCAGAGGTAATCCTGAGACAAAGTCCATGGTGATGTGTTCCCACTTTCACTGTGGTATATGCAACGGATGCAACGAGCCTGGAGGTCTCTGATGATCTGCTTTCACTTTCTGACATGTCAAGCATCGAGCAACGAACCCTGCAATTTCTCTCTTCATATTATTCCACCAGAAACGATCCTTGAGATTCCAATACATCTTCGTGCTCCCTGGGTGCATCGCATACTGACCATAGTGTGCTTCATGCATCAATTTCTCCTTGAAATCATCAACTGCTGGCACACATAACCTGTTCCGAAAATAGAGCACACCATCCTCCAGTCTGAAATCAAGTCTGTCTCCAATGTGCTCACGAATGCGCTTCAACGTGAGATCTTCACACTGCCTGTCTTTCATTTGCTGAATCATCTCAGGCTGAAAAACTAGCGTACTAGCCAAAGTCACATACTCATCCATTACTTTCACCTCAACAGGTAAATCATGGAACATCAAAAGAAAACTGCTCAACATCTGCACAGACTCTGCTTTCCTGCTCAGTGCATCTGCCACCACATTCCCTTTTCCTGGTTGATATTTGATTGAGAAGTCATAATCTTTGATGAGCTCAAGCCATCTACACTGTCTCATATTTAGCTCCTGTTGCGTGAATAAGTACTGTAAACTGTGATGATTGGAATGGACCTCAAATCTCACGCCATACAAATAATGTCTCCAAAGCTTCAATGAAAAAACGATGGATACCAATTCTAAATCATGGGTGGCATAATTCTTCTCATGTTCTCGCAGCTGTCTCGATCCATATGCAATTACTTTCCCGTGCTGCATCAACACACAGCCTAGACCAACTCGAGAAGCATCTGAATAAATTACGAACCCTTCGCTACCATCTGGCAAGGCTAACACTGGAGCCGTGGTTAACTTTTCTTTCAAAGTCCGAAAACTGGCTTCACATTCCTCAGTCCATTCAAACAGCATGTTCTTTCTGGTCAACTTCGTCAGAGGAGAGGAGATCTTAGCAAAATCCTGGACAAATCAACGATAGTAGCCTGCTAGTCCAAGGAAACTCCGAACTTCTGTCACTGTCTTAGGGCTGGCCAATTCACAACTGCCTCAACTTTAGATGAATCAACTGTCAATCCTTCTCGTGAAATGCTATGACCTAAAAATGCCACCTGCTCAAGCCAAAAATCACATTTCGACAACTTGGCAAACAAGCGATGCTCTCTCAGCAATGTCAAGGCTTTCCTTAAATGCTCCCTATGCTCCTCTGCTGACTTCGACTGCATCAAAATATCATTAATGAAGACAACGACGAACTGATCCAAGAAAAGAGCAAAGATCTGATTCATCAAAGCCATAAACGCTGCAGGTGCATGTAACACCCCGACCCGATTTGATCTGGATTAGTGGCTAATTCTTGATGATTTGGTTGCTAATTGTGTTTTGTTCCTATTTTTAGTTGGTTTCAGGTTATGGATAGGTAGTTGGGTTGAGTTTGACCTGTTTAGGTAGACATAAGCCCTTTTTCGTAATATTCGATTTTGTTCGATGTCGTCATTCATGCATCATCTTGGCTTTAACGTGTGTCTTTTATTATGCTTGTCGATTTCTGTAACTATGTCGTTTGCCAAATTGTTACTGGTTTCCGTTAGACCCGCAATTGACTTGAAATGGAATTACATGGAAATGATTGGACTTAATTGCAATTGGCCCCGATATTTATCTTTATAAGCCACCGACGTTCTTCTTCTCTGTTACAGTTACAGATCGCCCTCTCTCTCTCGAGTCTTCTTCTCCTTCTGCTGCTCGTTCCTCATTCCTTTTCGTTAATCTAGCTGGGGAAGGAAGTTGTGCATGTCTACGGTTGAGCATCCCTCGTGTGATTCAAGGTGAGTTGGAGTTTCTTGTCCTGCTTCTCCTTTTCTTTCTCATTCTCGTTCTCAGTATGAGTTGGTACCTATACTCACGGTTCTCGTTTCCTCTTCTTTTGCATGCATGGCGATTAGAAGCATGTGGTAGTGTGAATTGAGCCCAAGGACAACAAAGAGTGTGTTTGAACTCATTTGAGGCAAGTATAAGCATAACTTGGCTAAACCATGTGGGTATGTGTTTGATTGTGATTAAGTTGGGTATTCTTGCTTATGATTGATGTTTACAGCCCATCTTGTGTTTGTTTCCCTCTAATTCATGTGAGTTCGTTAGTTTGGATGTGTTTCTGTGATTCTATAATCAGTTCAGAAACTGCTTCGTGTGTATTACAGCTAAGCCGTAAGTCACCTTTGGCTTAAAGTCCAGAGAGGGAAAAACCCAGTTTTCCTTTACGGCCAGGACACGGCTAAGCCATATATTGTCTTACGGGTAAGCCGTAGCTCAGCCGTGACCCAGCCGTAGATCAATACAGGGTGCCTTTTTCTGAATTAACTGAAAGCAAGCAAATAAACAGACCTTCTACGGCCCAGCCACGGCTAAGCCGTAGAACAGCACACGGCTAAGCCGTAGAACAAATTACGGGTGAACCGTAATTGCGGATGAACAGTAAAGGGGAACCGCGGTGGGGCCGCAGTGCAGATTACGGCTAGGCCGTAAGTTCACCTACGGCTAAGCCGTATCACCCCTGGAAAATGAAGAACAAGGATAGGCTTGCCCAATGGTCTTCATGTTAGAATGTAGATCACTTAGACTTGCCCAATAGTCTGAATGTATGACATGAATGATCTCAAGGGCTGCGAATCATCCATGCACGTTATCCGGTTGTTTAGCACCTCCCCATGGGTGTTGTTTTAAGGGACTTCGGTGCACATTCCAGATACACTGCAACACTAGACAACAGTGCATCGGATAACTTAAAACTACATCATCATGCACGGTTAAAAACACTGGATAACTAGAATAGGATTGGCTAGCAAGAGATCGTGATTCCTGAAAGATAATCTGATTGCATGGCATATTAACTTCGGTCTTTGCCCTCTTATACGCATACAGCGGTCTTACATGTTCGATCCTACTATTTTATGCACGTGAGTTGATATGTCTTCATCCTTGGTTACCTGTATGCTTTGCTCTGTTCAGTTTGATATATTTGACTGTCTCATTCGTATGATCTCTTACATCTGCTTCATATATGCCTAACAAGACATGCACGTCACGTTCTGATAAGAGACACATGTTATGCTATGTACACAGTATGATATGCACGTTATGATAAGTTATGCATGTTCTTATGTTTGTTTGACTATATATGTCCGGCACTACTGAGCCTCAGCCTCAGGATACCCGACGGGGTTGACTTTGGTATAGTTTATATGGCCTTGCTGCAGTAAGGATATGTCTTGGGAAATCCGGACCCCAGGAACCCAAGACCCATCTGGCCCATGGTGTTCTCCTCATGTTTATAAGAGCCCTACTTTGGGAGCATATGGTGTACGTAGTAGCCACCTAGTATGTATGTACACATTGATTCATGGAGCATATGTTAATTTGAATGCACAACTGCCTAGACTACTACATTGACATGTTATGATTATTTATGTCTTTTATTCTGTTAGAGACCATACGTGTTAACTTGTTACTGCTTATCCTTTGCTGAATCATTGTATTCACAGATTGTCCTTGGTGTTGCAGGCTCAGTTACCCTCAACCGTGTTCTTGTCGGTCGTCAGTTTGCGGGGGAGACTCCAGCTGTCTCTTCAGGTTCGCGGAGTGCGTGTCATCACTCCCCTAGAGCGCGAATATTCTCTACATGCATGCATCTGGCTTTCTTTTCATGTCATTGATTGTACTCATGTTCTATACATCGTGATTGGATCCCAATTTGTATGTTCAAACCCTTATGTCAATCTTTGGATATTATTCCTTTTGTTTCTTGTGTCTCGTGTCACATGTTGATACTTATAGCTTCCGCATACTTGTTGCACGTATGTTTCCCTTGTGCGTGTGCATCTAGACAGGGTCTAAGTGCATATGCACGGGAGTGCATGTGTCGCTGGTTAGATTTTTGCGAACCCCCGATCTCCTGGGCTCGGGTTGTGACATACGTATAGTATGGTATCAGAGCATTGTTGCTCTAGTGGTTCAGCATGTAGGCATGTAGGCACATGGTGAGTAAACGTGATGCTAACAGGTGGTCTCCAAGTCCATTTGTTGGTAAGGGTGGTCGGTATGTGTTCTTTTTATTTATTCACAGGTGTATCTTTTGCAGGTGTTCAATTAGTGTTTACCGAGACCATTCGGCTGGAACCTACGCGTAGCGCATTGTGCCCTTGGTTAGAGCTCATGGCAGCAAACGGTTTTCAGGAGCCTTACATTGATGTTCTCCGTTGGGAGTTAGGGCACCTCAGAAGCATTCCTTTTGTTGTCTGAACGAAGGCATTGGTGGATCTACTGCAAGAAGCCGAACTGTCCCGAGACCAGTACACGTTAGAAGAAAGCATCAAGCATCTTCTCCCAGACGCTTACGCGATTGTGTGTAGACGAAGGCGACTCCTGTGTATGCATTCAGAGTGCGAGAGATCCTCAGGACGTACTTCGGTTATCCATGTACCTTCTGGATGGACAGCAATTATGTGATATTCGAAGTGTACTTCCACGCTTGTGTAGAAGCTTTGCTTACGCAGCGGGATGAGTACGTCAACATGCTCCAAGGAGTGATTGTTTGGTTTGTGCTGCATCGAGGACCCCATGCCTTCAATGCACCTTACTAGAGGCGACTCCTTTCTCATGGTCGAGGGACTGGTTGTCCATGTTCTTTTGTGTTTTGTGTCCTCTCTTTTATGTCCATTAGTAGGGTAGGTGTTCCTTGGCTGTTGAACTGCATCTTATGCTGTATTAATCTCTGACTGTTAATTCTAGTCTTAGTGCCTTTATTTCATTGTCTCTTGCTCTCATTCTATGTGGATGTCGAGCTTTTGGTCTCCCTCAGATGGGGTTGAGGTTGCCCGTGAGGTCGGGTAGTTCCTTGTCGTGTGATCTTGTTCGGGAAATGTAGTCATAGCCCCCTTGTGTGAGGCGACTGATCTATTCTTTTAGTGGGGGAGTGGCAGAAGAGCAGCTGGTGGTTTGTGATCGTTAGCAGTGGGCTTGCGTTCCCTGGAGACGGAGTGGATCTCTTCTTGGGTTTTGTCGACCATTTGAGGAATGACTATCTTGGCTTAGTGGGTGTTTTGATGGAACGCTTGTAGTTCACGATGGTAGTCGTGGGTTGGTGAGGGGCTGATGATTCCTCATAGGCTTTGCGTAGTAGTTGTTGGTTGTTGGTCGTTTCCCTTGAGGAAAGTGCAGTGTCACCCTTCGAGTCGTCGAATTTCTATGATTCTTTTCCTTTATTGCTTGGTGATCCTCATTCTCTTTTCCTCTTTTCCATTGATATTATTTCGGGTCATTCCCGTACACTAGCTCTTGCCATCAAGAAGTCCTCTCGGGTTTACTCCACTGTTTGTATTGAGCCGGTTTACTACTCTGTTTGTGCCTGTGCCTAGGCAACCGATGTCAGAGTTTTTCTCTCTATCCGCTTACCCCTCTGTTTCCTTGTTTCCTTGCTTTATTCTGAGGCTGTTGTATTGAGTGTCCCTTTTTCTTTGATGTTGCTGCTTGACCCGTTTGCCTCCGCTCATTGTCTAAGATGTTTCTTGTGAGCTCTTGCTTCCTTACCATTGACGACGGATTCTTGAAGTTTCATTCGCCCGATGCAGTAGTGCATTCTCTTTAAGTTGTTCCGAGTCCAACCAGTCTTCGTGTTCTTTATGTGATTCTGATACCCTTTATCGACTTCCCCGTGACCATTTACTGACTTGCAGAAGGCTTTGATGATTGTTCGAACGCCATATTCATTTCGTTGTTTATCCTTGCCACTATTCGGTCTTCTTATCAGTTTTCCTCCACCTTGTTCTATTTGACAGGTAATCTTTTCCCTCTTCTCACTTGTTTGTGGACGTATTGTGGGTTGTTGTAGACTGTCGTTTTCACCATTCTTGATGAATCATAGTTTCTCTTGTATCAATGTACCTGTCCTGTCGTACACTTTACTTCTTTTCTTTACCTCTTTTCCATTGGATCACACACTCATTCCTTGACTTCCATATCTAGCTGTTTTGTTTGTTTGATTGTTTCCTCGCTCCTTGACCCTTGTTTCCTTAGGATCTGTTCAGGAAGATGTAGGATGTTGGGTGGATCATGTCAGTGGAATTCTTTCTTCGTGGACTTTTGCTAGCCGCTATTGTGCTGGAAGTGACGTGAGCACCAGGTGAGTTCGTCGGAAGATGGAGGATGTCATTGCCTGACAAGAGTTTGCTAACTCTCCTGGTGAAGTGAGCGAACGGATGTTCAGTCAGTAGTGTAGAGGTGATCTAGTGGCCTAGTGCGTAGGTAGGTGTTGTTTTGGTCGTATCAGAGCGTTGCTTCATGTTGGGTTTCTTGTCGAAGTCTAGTTTGGCGAGACGACGTCAGGTGAGAAGGGTTCTGCTGTGGATTGAGGACCTGATGACTTACCATGTTGAATTGAGCTTTTCGGTTGGGCAAAGATCTAGGAAAGCTATCAGCCGTCATGTCAGTTCCTTCGGGGAGCAGTCCATGCTTGAAGCCGCGTTCGTGACCTTTTCCCGTTGTTCGGAGTGCTGAGATGCTCTTTCAACAAATGCCTTCGCGGTTACTCGTCGCTTCTTCAGTCGGTCAAACTGTCAGCTTCGCGCATGCAGACAGACGGACATTTGTAAATCGCTTAGTCCAAATAAGGCAGCCTTGGAATTGCTGATGCAGAGTGCGATTTTCTTGCCTAGAAGACAAGTTCGTTTCGAGGCCCGTTGCACCATTCGAGATCGCGAGTAACTTCCGTGAGCTTGCGCGCAGTTGGGTTCTTCCGTGGCGTTTTCTAAAAGACATGCTGTAGTGTTGTCGAGGTACGTCATCAATGTGTTCAGAACTTTGTCTTGCGTGTTCGTTGCGACGATGTATGTGTGTTCTGCCAGGACGCTTTTTTGTGAAGCGATTCCTCCAGCATGTGGGAACCTGAGAAGCCGCCATGCCTATCAGAACGAGTCGAGAGCTCAAGCATTCTGGAGACGTAGTTGTTCGGCGGGTTGTGCCTGCAAATGTGTGTTCATTCCGGGGACGGAATGTGTCTTTAGTGGGGGAGGATGTAACACCCCAACCCGATTTGATCTGGATTAGTGGCTAATTCTTGATGATTTGGTTGCTAATTGTGTTTTGTTCCTATTTTTAGTTGATTTCAGGTTATGGATAGGTAGTTGGGTTGAGTTTGACCTGTTTAGGTAGACATAAGCCCTTTTTCGTAATATTCGATTTTGTTCGATGTCGTCATTCATGCATCATCTTGGCTTTAACGTGCGTCTTTTGTTATGCTTGTCGATTTCTATAACTATGTCGTTTGCCAAATTGTTCCTGGTTTCCGTTAGACCTGCAATTGACTCGAAATGGAATTACATGGAAATGATTAGACTTGATTGCAATTGGCCCTGATATTTATCTTTATAAGCCACCGACGTTCTTCTTCTCTGTTACAGTTACAGATCGCCCTCTCTCTCTCGAGTCTTCTTCTCTTTCTGCTGCTCGTTCCTCATTCCTTTTCGTTAATCTAGCTGGGGAAGGAAGTTGTGCATGTCTACGGTTGAGCATCCCTCGTGTGATTCAAGGTGAGTTGGAGTTTCTTGTCCTGCTTCTCCTTTCTTTCTCGTTCTCGTTCTCAGTATGAGTTGGTACCTGTACTCACGGTTCTCGTTTCCTCTTCTTTTGCATGCATGGCGATTAGAAACATGTGGTAGTGTGAATTGAGCCCAAGGACAACAAAGAGTGTGTTTGAACTCATTTGAGGCAAGTATAAGCATAACTTGGCTAAATCATGTGGGTATGTGTTTGATTGTGATTAAGTTGGGTATTCTTGCTTATGATTGATGTTTACAGCCCATCTTGTGTTTGTTTCCCTCTAATTCATGTGAGTTCGTCAGTTTGGATGTATTTCTGTGATTCTGTAATCAGTTCAGAAACTGCTTTGTGTGTATTACGGCTAAACCGTAAGTCACCTTCGGCTTAAAGTCCAGAGAGGGAAAAACCCAGTTTTCCTTTACGGCCAGGACACGGCTAAGCCGTATATTGTCTTACGGGTAAGCCATAGCTCAGCCGTGACCCAGCCGTAGATCAATACAGGGTGCCTTTTTCTGAATTAACTGAAAGCAAGCAAATGGACAGACCTTCTACGGCCCAGCCACGGCTAAGCCGTAGAACAGCACACGGCTAAGCCGTAGAACAAATTACGGGTGAACCGTAATTGCGGATGAACAGTAAAGGGGAACCGCGGTGGAGCCGCAGTGCAGATTACGGCTAGGCCGTAAGATGCCTACGGCTAGGCCGTAAGTTCACCTACGGCTAAGCCGTATCACCCCTCGGGTTGTGACAGTGCATTGGTTAGTCCAAAAGGCATCACGAGGAATTCATAATGCCCATATAGCGTCCTGAAGGCAGTTTTAGGGATGTCATCTTTCTTTACTCTCAACTGGTGATATCCAGATCGCAAATCAATTTTCAAGAAATAAGCTGCACCCTGAAGTTGATCAAACAACTCATCAGTTCGAGGGAGGGGATACTTATTCTTAATCGTCACTTTGTTCAGTTGCCGATAGTTGATGCACATCCAAATAGTACATCCTTCTTCTTGACAAACAAGACTGGCGCTCCCCAAGGTGAGACGCTCGGACGAATAAAACCCTTGTCTAAAAGCTCCTGCAATTGCTTCTTCAACTCTGACAACTCAGCTGGGGCCATGCGATACGAAGCTTTACTGATCGGTGCCGTGCCTGGAGCATGGTCAATGGCAAACTCCACATTTCGAACCGGGGGTAGGTCTGGCACATCGTCCGAAAAGAAATCGCGAAAGTCACAGACCACCTGAATCTCACCTAGCTGCTTCGTTTCTTTCTTCTCTGAGATAAAGGCAATGAAGCCTTCACACCCTCTGAGGATCAAGCGATCTACCTTGCACGCAGAAATCACACGCCTCGGGCATCTCTTCTGACTGCCCTCAAATCGGAAGCCCTTGCCTAAATCGAAGAAGATCGTCCTATTGTAACAGTTAACACATGCACGATATCAAGCGAGCCAATCCATTCCAAGGATCACATCGAAATCCAGCATCGACAGCAAGATCAAATCAATAGGCAACTAATGACCTGCAATCTGCACGTCGTAAAGGGGGTAGTATACATTACACTCCACTCGCTTGCCAACTGGGGTGGATACAACCAACACGTATGGAACGGCTTCGGCGGCTGCTGTAACTACTCAGCAAAATGAGGTGCTATGTAGGACCGGGTAGACCCCAAATCAAACAATGCTAACGCCTCAACGTGAGAAATCAAAACAGTACCTTCGACCACCTGCGGATCCTCGGCACTCTTGTGAGTAGCGGCGTACGCACGAGCTGTCTGACGTGGCTGTCTCGGGCTTGGACGAGCTGATTGGGATTTCTGCGAGTCGTGGACACACTGGATCTGCTAGAAACTGCACCTGAGGTCGTACTAGATGGTGGAGGCTGGGAAGACTTAAATCGAGGGCACTGCACCATCATATGCTCCTTCGAACCACAAATGAAACAAACTCCTGCCTTCCTCCAACAAACTTCGGTCTTGTGGCCTTTGCCACAGTGCTCGCATGCCAAACTAGCAAAACTGGAAGTACCCTGCTGGCCTCACATCTTCTTCTGTACTTGCCCTCGTGCACTGAATGGTGGCTGCCACTTCGGATCAATGGCTCTTTCAACTTGGTGGATGGCCTCAGCAAAATAGGCCATGTCCACTGCATCATCAAATGTAGCTGGTCACTGGAAAGCAGTCACATGGTGCATGTACCGGGGATGCAGACCTTCAACGAACCGATTCACCTTCGTTGCATCGGTATTGATCATATCTGGAGCAAAATGCGACAACTAAGTAAACTTGTTCACATATTCTGCCACGATCATCTGCTACTGATGGAGGGCTAAGAACTCGACTTCCTTGGCTCGAAACACATGAGCTGGGATAAACTTCCTCCAAAACTGTTGCTTGAACGTCTCCCAAACTGTCGCACTGGGCATGTCTTTGTACGAGTCCTTCACGCTCTTCCACCAGGTCTTCGCGACATCACGGAACATGGAAGCTGCTAGTCCAACCCTCTGCCTGTTCGTGCACACTACCGTCTCAAAGACTTCCTCTGTCTGCTCTAGCCACTGCTCTGCCTTGAGTGGCTCTTCTGTCCCGTAGAACTCCGCAACTCCTCGCTTGCGAAATTTATCAAAAAGGGCATTTGGGTCATTCTCTCTCGGCTGAAAGACCACCTGCTGGTTCACATGCGACTGGGTTGATGCCTAGCTTTGCTTGTCAAACATGGTCGCCACCTGTGTCTGCAAATTTTGCATCGACTATGATTGAGCTTGTATGGATTGGAATAGCATGAGGATGCGCTCATCGGTACTCATTGCCTATGGGGACGATGCAGAACCGCTTTCGTTATTTCCGGCATTATACTGAGGACCAGAACCGGACGCCATCCTGCAAAAAGGAAAAGGTTAAGATCCAAACACAAAACATTCCGCCCCACCTATTCTCCAAAAGCTAGAAAAAAGAACACAAAGGAAAATAATTGTATCCTTACCACGTTCTTACATGCCTACATGATTATCATCTAGAGCAAAGACGCTCTGATACCATACATAACAATCCGCTCCGCACCATCTAGGTATTGTCCGCTTTGGACTTCCTAGGAGGTCACCCATGCTAAAATTACTTTGACTCGAGCACGCTTAACTTTATACTTTTTATGGAAGTCCTCACGGTTTTGTCCCCAAAAGGCGCCTCGATAGTTTAGAACAAATTATTACTTATATTCTTTCATTCAAATGTACTTTGGGACTGGGTCGTTACAGAAGTTCGTCAACTTCCCATTGATTGTGGGCCGCGGTCACTCCCAAGGCTCATTTTTTTACTTTTGCATATGGGACCCGTTTTCGCCTATTTGGAGCTCGAACAATGTCAAATCTTCATGAAACTTGGAGGGATGCTTCTTGACACTATTTTGAGTGTGTCATATAAGTCTCAAATCGATTTGACCTTTTGAAGTTGGTCAACTCTTTGTTGATTTTGGGTCGCGGTCACTCTCAAAGCCCATTTTTGGACTTTTTCATATGGGACCCATTTTCTCCTGTTTGGGGCCCGAACAATGTCCTATCATTATGAAACTTAGAGGGATGTTTCTTGACACTATTTTGAGTGTGTCATAAAAGTTTCAGCCCTTTTTGACCTTCTTAGATTGGTCAACTCTCCCGTTGACTTTTCATAAAAATGGGCCCTTGTTTCGGCCGTTTGAGGCCCAAATGACCTTGGTTTGATTTGAAACTTAGAGGGACTGATGTCAAGAGTATCTTGGAGTGTCCATCCAAATTTCATGCATTTTGGATTTGGAGAAGTAGGACTTTGAACAGTGACCTATTTGTTGCATGTTCTAAGTTACTATTTACCCCACACTGTAGGTAGTTAGCTTGTTTTCTGCCCGAGCGTTGTTCAATTGAGTTGAAACTTTGGAGAATTAACTTTGAACATATTTTGAATCTCTATTCTAAACTTCGTCAGCTTTACCCTTCTGGAAGTAGGATTTTGATCAGTGACCTCCATGACTCAAGGGTCATTAACTTTTGAGCAGACATACAGTGGAAGTGGGATCAGATAAAATCCGTTTGACTTGAAAACTTGCAAAACCTCTTTGGAGCATGACTGAAGTTCTGTGCCCAATTTTCATCGATTTTGGGCGTTAGGAAGCAGGACTTTGTTCAGTGACCCCATGGCTTGGGGGTCACTGACCCAAAGTTGACATGTTTATAGATTTTGGGTCAATTGATGTCCGTTTAACTTAAAAATTTGCAGAATCTCCCTTGAGCATAATTTGATCTTCCACCAAGAGTTTCCGCTGATTTGATGTTAGGTATCACTTTGCACAATGACCCCACAGAGTATTGTAGAAAACCATCTGGATTAAGTTTGGAACCAAATGATGTCCAAATGCTCTAGAATTTTGACGGATAGTCTTTGGGTGCATTTGAAGGCAATCCCCTGAGTTTGAGCTTGTTTTGACATGTAGTAGTCACTAAAGCTTGCAAATAGTCACTAAAGCTTAGTTTGAGCTGAGATAAAGTCCAAATGCTTTGAAACTTTGAAACATCAATGCCAAGCATGCCTTAGAATTGCCATGTGACTTTCATCCACTTTGGTGATCCAAAACCTTGAGTGTGTTCAGTGACCCCTAGTTTTTGAGTTAATAAACCTTGAATTTGGTATTTGGCGAGTTGAGTGACGAAATGAAGTCCACTAACTCTGAAGTTTGAAATGTTGCATTCTGAGCTCATCTAAAGTCTTCTGAATGAATTACACCAACTTTGAACATCTGGATATAGTACTTGACTTGCCATTCCACAATCCCAAGGTTTATGTATCCTTGGTTTAGAATTTGCTTGTAATGTCTTTACTACAATATTTGTAATTTTTTATAAGTCAACAATTCTCACGTAACCTAAGGACAGTGATCAATGCACAGCTTCACACCGCATCGACTCCTTGTTGTCAGCTGCACCATATTCAACTTGCACTTGACTCCTTAAATAATCTTCTACAATAGATGAAGAAGAAACAACTTTTTAGAACAAAACTTCAACCCAATCTCTCCAATGAAAGCTCTAGAGAAAAAGGTGATCTCTAATGTGTAATCTTTACTCAGAATAATGAAATTTGTATCTTAAGGTTGAGACATGAACCTTTTAAATAACCCATAGTTCGTGTCTTGAAACAATACTCCTTGTAGAATAAGAATTACCAATTTTGGCACAAATAGAAAACAATTTCATAATAAGAAAGTGGGTTTTTTCCACTTGCATGCTTGAGTGCATGAGCTTAGTCGCTCAAATGTGTGCTACACAGCATCCCAGGCTTAAGCGTGGTCTTCAGGTGCTTAAGAGCACATGCTTTTGTTTGCCTCCGCTCAAGTGCGCTTGTAGATTTGCTCGAGTGCGCATGCCCTATTTCTTGATTTTTTAAATTTAGCTCTTATGGCTACGTGAATCACAATCCATTCTAACAGAATATATAATACAATTTAATGGATTCTAAATTTTGTACAACCCATAAATTAGCCAATTACAAAATCCTTACAGTAAACGTTCAAAAGAAATTCTCAGAACCTCCCCCCCCCCCTCCTCCCCTGACTTTTCTATATACGAAAGTCTAAAATTAAAATAACTTCGTCTAAATTGCAAAGATGAGCAAAATGCCTCCATTTTTTTCTTTCTGGTCCATTTGGATGGTAGAGAGTGAATTGATGGTGACAAAACTATCATCTCATCATTCTCAAAAGAAAGCCAATCTTAAAAAAAATTAAAAAAACAACACAATAAAAAAGATCGCAGTGGCACCGACTGCTATTTTGTTGGGAGCGGCATTTTAGGTTGGCGGGTAAAGAAAAGAAGCTGCTAAAATTAGGTTATCAGAAGATCGTTTAACGTATCAAAACAGAGTGTGCCACATGGCTACTTTTTAATATCTGGGGCTTCCACCAGCTTAGCCGCAACCAACCAACCTCTCAAAAACTGCCTTTTACCCTAGTGATAAGAGGTTTAGTTCTTACCAGCGTAGCAAGGGTTCGAACATTGCCAAGAATTTTTTTTCACCTGAGAATTTGTTACTTCACCCAAGGCCCTCTTCCCTTACCAGAGAGTCCTCTAACCTCACTTGAGGTCTCCCTCACCAGAGGATTAGGGGCACAGTAGCCTACCAAAAAAATAAAAAGTCTCAATCTCAACCTTGCTAAGCTCTATTGTCCAAAGCCTTTTTAGACTCGTTCAAAAAGCATCTTCAGTAGGGACAAGAAGGGTAGTAGAGGGAGGGCGATTGTTGTCGTACCCCCACTATTGAAAATCCTACCAACCATAATGAAAGCCCTCTTCCACAGAATGTCCCAAACTTTACTCAATCAAGTGTTGGACCTTAATTTATTATATTGATCATACCTTCAATTTTATGATGAGATTAACGTTAGTTGGAGTAAAATTTGGAGATATCATAAAGAAATAAATGATTCATAGTCAAATTAGTGGGATCCCCGAAGGGATGTTCAAAGGCCGCGTTGAATAATATTTATATCACACACCAAAATTTGAGATCCTTTAAACATTCAAATCATAAGGCACGAAGGATCCACAATAATTAAAACAAAAATAATGACAAATTTTCTTTAAAATAAGTTTCATTGAACAATGGATTACACTATTGGAAAAACTCTTATAAGATGCCATTAATGACTAATTCAAAAATTCTCTCAACTCATTCCTCAATCTCGGTCTCGCATGCAAGATAGGTTTCCTTAATGTCTAGCTTAACTGTGAAATCTGGGGAAAAAAAAAAGGAGGTGAGTACAATTGTGCAAGTAGACTCTTTATGAAACCGTATCAAGTAGGTAACAATCAAAGAGATTAAATTTTGGAGCCATAGTTTCAAACAAATTATCAATGAACAGAAAACTATGTAACACTCTGACCCAACTTAACCTGGTTTAACGCTTAATTAACATTTTTTTTGCTGTTTTTCAGCAAATTCATTTTATGCTTGTCGTTTTGTTTGTTTGAATTTCGTTTCGGGTCCTTAATAGGTAGTTGGGTTGAGTTTAAGCTGGTTAGGTAGACATGAGCCCTTTTTTGTAATATTAGGTTTTGTAAGAGGTTGTCATTCATGCATTATCTTGGTGTCATCACGTGTCTCTTGTCAAGCTTGTTACTTCCCATAACTGACTCTCTTGCAAATGACGCCGTTTGTTTCCGTTGGACGGTTAATTGATTCAAACTGTAATTATCTTCAACTTATGAGCTTTCTTGCAATCTCGTTTATCCTTATCTTATAAAACTTGATGCATGCACCGACTTCTCTCCATATTCAACGTCTCTTCTTCTTTTCTTCGTTTACCTTTCTTCCTTTTCTATGATCAAAGCAAGAGCGGGAAAAATCGATGTGCAACTATCGATCCATCTTTGTGTGTTATAAGGTACGATTGGAGTTCTTGAGCATTTAGACGTCGAATTTGAGCCAAAGGACAACAATTAACTTGACAAAGCTCATTTGAGGCAAGTATAAGCACGATTTGGATGAACACATGTTGGTATATGATGATTGCTACTATTCTTCTTAATCTTTCAAGTGCTGTGTGAATTACAGCCCTTTTTGCATCATATCTCTATATGCTTGCTGTCTGTTGTCCAAATTGTTCCAGTTCAGTGTGTTCTATAATAGGTATAAATGTGAACTTTTGAAGCTTACGGTTAAACCGTAGAGCTTCACAGCTCACTTTCTAAAGAGCTGCAAAACCTGACTTTATACTACGGTCAGGCTACGACTAAACCATAGAATGTACTATGGCTAAGCCATAGGCCAGCCGTGACCCGACCGTAGGTCAAGAACTTTCAGAGAACCTTCTACGGTCCAACCACGGCTAAGCCGTGGGGTGTGCTACGGCTGAGCTGTGCCCAATCGTGGCTGAGCCATAAAACAAACATGGCTAAGCCGTAAAAGGAAACACGGGTTAGCCATGGTTCGCCAAAAATGCAGAAACAATTTTGGGGAACCACGGCTGAGCCATAGTGCATAATACGGGGAAGCCGTAAGATGTCTATGGGTAAGCCAAGGTCACCCACGACTAAGCTGTGAGACCATTGAACAATAAAAAAAAAGCAGGTATTGAAGAGACCTTATAGGGCCTTCGAATTAGAATGTAGGTAACCTTTGACTTACCCAATGGAATATGGTACTAGCATGAATGGTCTTGAGGGCTGTGACCCATTCATGTGCGTTGTTTAGTTGTTAAGCACCTCCCCATGGGTATTGGTTTAAGGGACTTTGATACACCATCCCAACACAATGCAACACGATAAGAAAGATAACCGTGTATCAGATAACATACACCTACATCATCATGCACGGTTAGAAACACTGAATAACTAAATTAAGATTGGCTCATAATCTATCTTGTTTCTATCAACTTCACTTGCATGGCATATTGGATGACGATTCTTGTCCTCCACTCTTCTGTGTTAATTGAATATTCATCATTATGTTCTTTCGATAGTGTTTACATTAGATTTAAGTGATATGTTCATTTGTTATTGCCATTACTTTGAGTATTGTATGAATTAAACGTAATGTCATATTCCCTATATGAAATGCATGTTTTACCTAAGGTCAAGTATATGATTGACTCAACATGATCAGATACTACTCAGCCTCAACCTTAGGATACCCGGTGAAGTTGACTTTGGCGTAGTATATATGGTACCATTGCAGTGTGTTTATGTCTTGGGGCTTCCGAACCCCAGAAACCCGAGACCTATTCATACACTGGCCCGGTCGATGGTATTCTCTCATGTATAGATCCCTAAAGGGAGGATATAGCAAATGTAATAGCCACATAGTATAGTATACATATACATTGGTTCTTATTACATGCTTTATTCAAATGCACAATTGCCTAGTATACGAAATTGAAATTCGATGCATTTTATTTGTTCATTATTCTTATAGACACAATGTGTGTTACCTTACTGTTACTTATGCTTTGCTGAATCGTCGTATTCACTAGTTGTCCATGGTGTTGCAGGCTCAGATTCCCTTGCCGATCCCTCGTCGATCAGCCAAGCCCCAGAGGAGACAGTAAAAACTCCATCAGGGCTAAAGGAGTGGATGTAATCCCTCTATCAGAGTGCAGCTTGGCATTTGCATCAGTCTCCTCTTATTGTGTGCGGCCTGCATTTAGATTCTACACCATGGATTTCGCTTAACATTTTTAACCCTGTATTTTATCTCATGAAATGCTTTCTCCCTTTTGTTGTACATAATGTAATTAATATCATGTTTTGTTAATCTGGGTTATGTTAATGTCTCCTCTTCTTTTTGCAATGATACTTACAGCTTCCGCGTACAATGTATTTGCACATGTGAGTTCCCTTGTGTGTATACATTTAGACGGGGTCTAAATGTGTATGCACGAGAGTACATGTGTCACTGGTTAGGTTTAAACTAACCCCCTATTTCTTGGGCTCGGGTCGTGACATACGTATTGTATGGTATCAGAGCATTGCTTGTTATAGTTGATAAGCATGTAGACATATAGGAACGTACTAAGGTTACGCGTTTAAATATTTGACCTTCTAGTCTAATATTTGATTTGTTTTGGGACATATTGTGGGGTATGCTTTGCGTTTGAAGATTTACTTTTGAAGTTTGCAAGACATGGCTTCTAGATCTAGTACCAACAATAACCATGGCGATAATGAGAGTAGATCTACACCTCCACAACCACCACTTAACACGGACGATCGTTTCCTGGTGATGTTGCAAGCGATTCAAGCTCAATCACAAGCGGTACATTCGTTGCAAGCACAAGTAGCATCCATAATGGACAGACAAAGTCAAGTATCGGTTCACGTGGAGCAGCAAGTAGTATTTCAACCTAAGGAAAGCAACCCTAATGCTTTATATGACAAATTTCGAAAATGCGGAGCCTACAAGTTCTATGGGAATGAAGATGCCTTGAAAGCTAATCAATGGTTGGAGCAGACGGGGGATCTCTTCGACATAGTTTTTGCACTAACAAGTAGAAGGTCATACTTATAGCCTTTATGTTCCGTGATGTGGCAAGGACCTGGTGGAAGAGTGTGAGTGATTCCTATAAGGACATGCCTAGTGCGACCATGTGGGAGACTTTTAAGAAACAGTTCAGAAGAAAGTTTATTTCGGCCCATGTGCAATGGGCCAAGGAAGTGGAGTTCTTGTCCTTACAGCAGTAGCAGATGGATGACGGTAGCAGAATATGTGCATAAGTTCACACAACTATCTTATTTTGCAGAGGATATGGTGAATACGGAGGAAAAGAAGGTCAATAGATTTATCAATGGCTTGAATCCTAGATACAAGAATCATGTGACAACTTTTAAAAGGCCAGCTACCTTCGATGATGCAGTGGACAGGGCTTATGTTGCAGAAGCCAATCTTCAAGAAAAGCGAGCTGATAACTCTAAAAGGACTGTACCCTTTGGTGCAAGAGGACAAGCATATAAGAAGATGAAAGGCAAGTAAGGCACTTCCAGTTTAGCTAATGTGACATGCGGGCACTGTGGTAAAGCACACAAAATAGAGCAATGCTAGAGAAAGATAGGAACCTGCTTGATTTGTGGGTCTATGGACCATTTGATGGCCCAGTGTCCGAAGTACAAGTCATCTCAACAACAATCCAAACCTACAACTCTTACAACTCAAGGCAAGCCACAGCATCCTCGTCAAGGTCAGAAGCTGAACAGCCAAACTGCACGTGCTTATGCTATTATTCATGAGAGCACGAAGGATGCGAATGTAGTGGAAGGTACTATTTTGATTGCGCAAGCTAAAGCCCTAGCATTGTTTGATTCGGGGCCTACGCGTTTATACACAGCACCTCATTTTGCTGTACAGTTACGACAACCGCTTAAGCCGAACCTCGTTGTATTCACTAGTTGTCCTTAGTGTTACAGGCTCAGATTCCCCTGCTGATCCCTTGTAAATCAGCCAAGCTCCAGAGGAGACCGTAAAAACTCCGTCAGGGCTAAAAAGAGTGGATGTGATCCCTCCATCAAAGTGCAGCTTGGCATTTACATCAGTCTCCTCTTATTGTGTGTGGCCTGCATTTAGATTATGCACCATGGATTTGGCTTAACGTTTTCAACCCTGTATTTTGTCTCATAAAATGCTTTCTCCCTTTTATTGTACATAATGTAATTAATATCATGTTTTGTTAATCTAGGTTATGTTAGTGTCTCCTCTTCTTTCTGCAATGATATTTACAGCTTTCGCATACAATGTATTTGCACGTGTGAATTCCCTTGTGTGTGTACATTTAGACGGGGTCTAAGTGTATATGCACGGGAGTACGTGTGTCACTGATTAGGTTTAAACTAACCCCCAATTTCATGGGCTCGGGTCGTGACAAACTACAATATTCGAGGCAAAAAGTTTGAATAACAAGATCACATCAAGTTCAAAATGATGAGTTTAAACTTTAATGGAATTACAAGATTATGCAAAGCAGAAGCATAAGCATATTTTAGCAAAATCAAGAATAACACAATTTAGGAATAACATCCTAAAGCCAACTTAAAATAAAGTATCTTTACAATACATAAAAACAAAGCAAATATAGTGTGCTCACCAAAGTTAAGCCTGAACCAATTACAACGTACCTGCTAAGTACAAGCAATTTCATATCCAAAGTTGGCTTGAGGCTTGCAATACTAGTATTCTCCACAAAACATTGTGGGAGATAGCTACAAACTAGCAATGTTGTACAAAGGGTCTCAATCCTAATCTCATACTTAAAAAGGGCTAGGATCCACGTGTGATGGTCTCGACGATGCATTACCCATACTTTAGAGAACGTCTTAAGGGTACAAATAGCAAATTCAAAAATTCAAAGCCGTTTTCAATCACAAATATGGCCAATGATTGAGATCACAAATTGAATCACATGTTATAAAAAATTTTCACAGTTTTCAGCATTTTAAATCCAATAGTAATTAATGATCAGCAATGATTTCATGAATAAATCAATTGTAGCATCATAGTGGCAAGGAAACAAGATTAGGTTTAGCCAACAATAATTTCATGAATAAATCAATTGTAGCATGATAGTGGCAAGGAAACAAGATTAGGTTTAGCATAACCATCATGTGTAAAACAAAACAAAGGCAACAAAATATCTTAATATTCTAGGATTATTTCAATATTCACAATTTCACGTTTTTAAACCAAGATGGAGACCAGGACATAAAACTCAATACTAGAGTAACATAGTAAAACTACTCGCCTAGATTAACAACAGATGATGAGCTTGACCTACCCCGATCTAAATCTCCTGGAGAATCATGCGGGTCACTGTTAATGATGGTTTGCAAGCCAATTAGCAAATGAGTCTATGAGATGGGTTCATGCATGGGCTATATATAGGATTTTGGGTCATGCATGGGCTATATATAGGATTTTGGGTCAAGCTTGAGTATGGGTCAAGAATGATGAAATTGTCATATGTTGGCCTTAGGCCCGGGCTGGTCGATGCAAGTGGCCATGAGTAATGAGGGGTATGCTTGAGCATAAACTAGATGGGTTAGACATGTGGGCACACAGAAGAACTATTTAGTATTGAGCTATAATAAATATGGGTTCATCAGTGGCATGTGTGATTCAGATTAGACCCAGACAGGTTAGTTATTTGAGCTTAAAAACTTCATATTAAACAGATCCATCAAGTGAGCCAATGACAATGGGTCCAGTGGGTCTTATGAAAATAAGCTTAGGTGGCACAACGGTTTCAGTGGATATAAAAGAAGAGCAATTATGCATATGAGAAAAGAAGAGAAGATAACACGTTGGGTTCACATGTGACTAATGGGTCAAGATCATGGGTTTAGCTTTGGGCCAAAACTTGAGCTTGAGTGAGTTAGAAAATCAGTGAGTAGGCTGCATAGTGTTGAAAAAAATTAATACATCTGGCGGGTCACGGCGTTCCGCAACCCTTGTCAAATCATTATTTGTAGGCATACCAATCATAAGAAATCAATTGAAAAACTTCCAGCACCTGGAATTGGTCTTCCATAATCAATTACATATGCCAAACATGTAGACTATGCTACTCTTCATAGGCAGATTAGTGGATAACATCTGTGGGGCCACTTAATTAATTTCCATCATTTGATCTCAAGGGTCGCCTATGTGCCACTTTTAGATCCATGGATCTGATCTAGTATCAGGTGTCCCATTTGGCCCTACAGTCCTATGTGAAAACTAGCAGCTGGATGGCTTGAAACCTGATAAACAAGTTTCCTAGTTCCAAACGAGGTGGTGATCTCAGGTGGGCTTTGGTTCTATTTTGAGATGGTGGTGGGAAGGTTCACGTGCATGGCCACAAGATGGGTATGATGATGATAGGGATGGATGCATACGGTTGTCTGGGCATGATGACATGTGGCCGAATGCAAGATCGTGGAAGACAAGATGGCTGTGATGTTTAAGGTGTGCCTGGGCCATCATTATCATGGTAATAGCCTAATTGAATAAAGCTTGACAACTTTTAAAAAAAAGGAGCATGATAAGATGACAAACTACAATAGTAACTATAAAAAGGAATTGAGAAACGAGAGAAAAACCATAAAGAGGGCACTCTAGGAAGGAGAGAAGAGAGAAAGAGAGAGTTGAGATGATATTCGGGCATGACTGAAGGGAAGAGGGTTGGTGTTCTTTATATAGAAAGCTAAAAGGAAGAGTCCCAAAAGAGATCTATTCTCAAATGGGATTTGACCAAAAAGGGTAGTTTAGATTGATCTCTATCACTAGGGTTGAGATGGGCCCTAATATTCACATAGAGTTGGACACTAATATCCAAGATGGAGTTGAGATAAAAAGATATAACAAAAGAATCATTGACAAACTGAATCTCTTGATTGAGCCGGACTTCTTAATAATGTAAATTCTATCAAAAATGGGACCCATAAATAATATATAAATTTTAAATAGAATAACACATGCATGTGGAGTCCATCATAGATCAAATCAAAGGTCAAGATTAATTCTAATTGAAAATCAAAATTCAAGTCATTACAATCTAGGCCAGACCAGAAATTGAATAATTAGTCCGAATTCCAACCCAGGCTCAAATCGGGCCTTAAATTCCTAGCCCAAGCCCAGCCCACATAAAATTGATTGAGCCCGAGCGTATGTTAATTATATTTTATTAATAAAAAAGGCTTTTTGTCAACTGCATACGACTATAGCTTAATTGGCTACAATTCATAAAGTTAAATGACATAGCACGTGTTTGAGTCTCTCTAGCAACAAAACACAATTTTTGCCTTCTGACATAGGTCAGGTCGGTCTTTGGGCTTTCTACCATTGAGCCGGAGCCCAACCCATTTATTAAATGGGTTTGGTGTTTTGGTCCAAGCCCAACCCTATTGTAAAGCCAAAGGACAGAGTCTTGCCCAAAGCGGGCTAGGCTCGGGTCGAGCTTAGGCCAGCCTGATCCATGAGCACCCATATGTATATGGGGAATACTACTATACATCCTTCCCTCACCATATGGTGAGGGACAAATACATATTTGGAAAGATACATTGTGTGGTGAGGGAAAAATATATATTTAAAAAAAATTCATGCACAAAAAAGGAAAATCATTTATGGTATTATGAAAAAGAAGAACCTTAATATGTAAAGAGGAAAAGTCACGTAATTGTCCCTCACCACATGTGAGGGAAGGATGCATAGTAGTATTCTCCATATATATATGTGTGGAAAATATTAGTATGCATCCGTCCCTCACCATAGGGTGAGGGGAAGTGTCCCTCACCTTATGGTGAGGGACAGATGCATGGTAATCTTCCTATATATATATCTATATATTAATCTTCCTATATATATATATATTTCTAGTGGTAAGGATATCCCTATGGTATTTAACCCAGCATGATTAATCCCTTGGGCATATGCATAACCCCGCAATACATATGCACAAGTCAATCAGGGGGGTCTCAACCACACAACATGGAGAGCAAACCCGCACCTTATGCCTATGAACCAATATGCAAGTGGGTCCACATTAGTTATAGAAATGTGTCTATTTGTTAGGAGGTATCAAAGAAGGACAAATAATTCTCATAAATTTTAAAGAGGTGAAGGCCCATAGAAAAACTTGGGGTTGGGGGTGAAGGAAATAAAATTGACCCAAAGGTGGAAAAGTCCATGAAACGTCCATGTTTGTACTCGTAGAAAATATTCTTTCTTTATCAGAATCAGGTAATTCTTGGGTCGGAGGTTAAATGTCCGAGGGAGCTTGGCATGAGGAGGGATACATGGGTCATCAAAAAAAAATATTTCTCTTTTGTTGTTTTGATTGCAGATGAGAAAAGAAAAGAGAAAAAGAAGAAAAGGGTCCATTTTGCCGATGATGTGATTGAGCTAGTCAAAAGAGATAAAGAGGATATTAGAAGGGTGGATGAGGATCCAAGAGTTCTTCGTACAATGCTTGCAAATCGAATTGCCTTATACAATGGAATACTGCAAGATCGCTTACAAAGGATGCAATACTCGTATTGATGGGTATATGTGGTTTCTTTTCACTGCAAACTTTATAATCCACTTACTAAAAAGGTGGTGGTAAGTAAAGATGTAGTCTTTAGTAAAGAAGAAGTATGGAAATGGAATGAAAAAGGCATAGTACAAGACAAGCCTCTTGAAATAGAGGACCAGAAGCACATCCTCAAACTCCTTAAGGTCCACAGCAAAATGTAGTAACAACTCATGTGCAACATCATCCAGTTGAAGAAGTCCAGAAAGGCAGGAATCATCATCTTTAAGTAGTTCATCTACTTGAAGCTCTTTCTCATCTATAATCCCAATCAAAATGAGAAGCCTCAGAGATATCTATGAAAAAACTGAAGAGGTAAACTTCTTATGTCTTTATGCCAATATGAGCCTCTTGATTTCGAAGAAGCAGTTAAAGAAGATCATTGGAGAATAGTAATGGAAGAGGAGATTCACGCCATCGAGAAGAACAACACGTGGGAGCTTACTATATTTCCTCTAAGCCAAAAAGCTATTGGAGTCAAGTGGATTTACAAAATCAAGCACACAGCCGATGGAGAATTGATCGATACTAGGCATGGCTCGTAGCTAAAGGCTACAAACAAAAATATGGCATAGACTATGAAGAAGTTTTTGCTCCTGTCACTTGACTTGATACATTAAGAATGCTAATCTCTCTAGTAGCACATCATAGTTGGAAAATCTATTAATTAGATATTAAATTAGCATTCTTAAATGGCATACTTGATGAAGAAATGTATGTGGAACAACCCGAAGGCTTTATAGTACAGGGAGAGGAGCCAAAAGTATACCGCTTAAAGAAAGCTTTATATGGGCTCAAACAAGCCCCACGAGCATGAAATACTGGCATAGACAATTATCTACAAGATAATGGTTTCTCCAAATGGCAATATGAGCATGCAGTCCACATAAAGAGAAATGCTTATGGAGAAATGCTCATAGCATTCCTCTATGTTGATGATTTATTGTTCATTGGGAATAGTTCATAATGTTCAGAGAATTCAAGCATGCTATGTACAAGGAATTTGAGATGACCAACTGTGGACTAATGTCTTTCTGATCGTGCTTAAAATGGCGTGGAAATGTGTAATGGATTTAATATCCAACATTCACACACTTCAAGCATTAAGAAGAATGGGAATTAACTACAGTTCAGCATTAATTTCCCTTTGTTTACATGGGTTCTAATGCCCTGACCGTGGAGATGCAGGTTGTTTATATGAGTTTTCAAAGTTTACAACCCCTCCCTCAAGTCTTAGATGTGATCTCCATTTGGAAAATACAATAAAATGTACATAAAGTAGGAAACAATGAAAAAAAAAGAGGGAAAAATGGGGGTGACTGTGACCCACGATCACTACCCCAGGCCAATGACCGTAAGTCACGGTCACTAGCAGACAGTGACTGTGCGGTCACTATTTTGCCTCTGTTTTTCATGCTGTTCATGCTGGTTCTTCTTTCAAACTTTTTTTAAGTGCTGGAATTCCTTTTTATGACTCTTGGGGTATTGAATAACCATTGAAAAGATCGAATTCAACCATGGAATCGATTGAAAACTTTGTAATTCATCATTCATGTTTACGGGCTGTCTTTTGTTCAAATCCGAAGAAGATATCATAGGAAGCCAAAGTTGTGTCATTCTGAACCTATAACTTTCAAGGAACAAAATGAGGCCCAAATGGGCTTGTTCACAACCTTTGTAATGGCCAAGAAACCCCCTGAATGAGAAAACAAAGATGACAACGTCATCCTTCGAATAGTCATCAATACATGAACATGGTTTGTTCTCTTGCTACCCTCTCTTCTCCTCCTCTTCCAAACCTTCTTACTCACCTTAGTAATTGCGAAAAGGAGAGGAAAAGGTCGTGGAATGCTGCTATCCTCTTCCTTGAATGCTTTTGATTGCCTTTTTGTTCTTTAAATTCTCTGTCTCCCCTTTTTCTTTTCAAATCTTAGCCTTTTATAGACTCTCCCAGTAGTTTCTAACGGTTCCAGGGAGTTAAAGGGGGCTGTGGGAGGTTATACTTCAAAAGGAAGTGGAGAAGAACCATCCAAAACTGTAGGAAGTGCCCTTTGGAGGTCTGTGACCACAGCCGCGGTCACGGACAAGGTCCAATTTTTGGCTTTTGCACATATGACCCGTTTTCGCCTGTTTGGGGCCCAAACGATGTCCAATGCCATGAAACCTGGAGGGATGCTTTTTAACACTATTTTAACCATGTCATAAAAGTTTTAGCTCATTTGGACCATCTAAAGTTGGTCAACTCCCTTGATGAACAGGCCATGGTCACGAACAAGTCCCATTTTTAGACTTTTGCATTTGCAACCCGTTTTCACTTGTTTGGGGTCCAAACGAAGTCCAATCTTCATGAAATTTGGAGGGATGCTTCTTGACATTATTTTAAACATGTCATATAAGTTTCAACCTGTTTTGACTTTTGAAAGTTGGTCAACTCTCCAGTTGACTTTTTATGAAAGTGGGCCCTTATTTCAACTGCTTGAGGCCCAAATGGCTTCGGTTTGGTTCGAAACTTGGAGGAACTGACATCAGGAACATCTTAGCCTATTCCTCTGACTTTCATCAGCTTTGGATTTAGGGAAGTAGGATTTCAAACAGTGGCCTATTCATTGCATGTGTTAAGTTATTATTCACCCTACACTGTAGGTAGTCAGCTTGTTTTCTACCTGAACAACGTCTAATTGACTTGAAACTTTGGAAGAGTAACTTGGAGCATTCTTTGAGGATTTGTTCCAAATTTCATCAACTTTGGCCTTTTGGAAGTAAGATCTTAGCTAGTGACTTCCATAACTCGGGGTCACTGTCCTCTAAGCTGACATGTAGTGAAATTTGGACCAAACGGAGTTCTTTCGACTTGAAAACTTGCAAAATATCTTCTGAGCATAACTGAAGCTTCGTGCCCAAATTTCATCAATTTTGGGCATCAGGAAACAGGACTTTGGTCAGTGGCCCCGTGGCTTGGGGGGAACCGACCCCAAGTTGACATGCTTGTGGCTTTTGGCTTTGATGATGTCTGTTTAACATGAAATTTTGTAGGGCCTGTCTTGGGCATCATTTGAGCTTCTTCTAAGAATTTTAGCTAATTTAATCTTCATGGGATGTCACTATGCACAGAGACCCACAGAGCATAGTATATGATCATCTGGACCAAGTTTGAATCCAAATAATGTCCAAATGCTCTGAATCCTTGAAGAGTAGTCTTTAAATGTACTTGAAAGCATTTTGCTGAATATGAGCTTGCTTCAACATGTGGAAGTGCTAGGTCCCGCACTGATTCCCAAGGAGCTGGCAAAGAATCTTTGAAGCTGATTTGAGCTGAGATGAGGTCCAAGTGCTTTGAAAATTTTAGAACTTTATAATCCGAGGCTTGTAATGCCTTCGCTGCATTATTTACAAATTTTTATGGGTTAACACCTTCCTTCTAGGTATAGAGGTCAAGCAACAATCGGATGGCATTCTCATCTCACAGAAAAAATATGCAAAAGAAATCCTTAATAAATTTAAGATGAGCAACTGTAATGCTGTGAGCACGCCTGTAGCAACAGGATTGAGATTAACAAAAGAAGGGGAAGGAAGACACATAAATCCGATATTATTTAAAAGCTTGATTGGAAGGTTAAGGTATCTTACAATCATAAGGTCAGATATTGTCCACAGTGTCAAACTTTTAAGCCGATAAATGGAAAAACCAAAGGAATCTCATTAGGCTACAGCAAAAGAATCTTAAGGTAGATCAAAGGTACCATAGATATAGGTCTTTTCTACAGCTATGGCTATGAAGCAAAGCCATATGAATATTTAGATAGTGACTGGGGGCGTGATCAAGATGAAAGAAAAAGCACTACACAATATGTGTTCTACCTTAGAACGACAGCTTTCACATGGGTATCTAGAAAGCAAAGTATTGTAGCCTTATCCACATTTGAAGCTGAGTATGTTACAGCATCAGCAGCAGTTTGCGAAGCAATATATATGGTTGAGAAACCTCCTTGAAGAATTCGATCACCTGCAGAAAGAATCCACAACTATAAATGTGAATTACAAGTTTGCCATCAAACTCGCTAAGAATCCAATACAACATGGAAGGAGCAAGTTCATTGATATTAGATTCCATTTCATAAGGGATCATGTAATGCAGAAGACAGTAAAGCTGGAGTATTGTAGTACTACAGAACAAGTGGTGGACATCTTCACCAAGGCTATGCCAACAGATACATTCACAAGAGTGAGAGAAAAGCTTAACATGAAGATAGTTTTGGTTTCAAAAGAATGAGATCAGTGTTTTAGGGAGAGCAATGTCAGTCAAACACTGACTACATGGACTTATTATGTCCAAGACTCCCCATACTCTAGAAGCTCCATCTCCACTGCCTCTGTCACAATCCGAGCCCAGGGAATCGAGGGTTAGTTTAAACCTAACCAGTGATATGCGTACTTCCGTGCATATACACTTAGACCCGGTCTAAATACACACGCACAAGAGAAATTCACACGTATCAATACATGTCCGCGAAAGTTGTAGGTATCATTGCATAACAAGAGACATACACCCGAACAAAATAATATATATACAAAAGATTACATGAAGTTCCAAGTAGTACAAAAGAAGCCAAAATACATTTGCTAAAGATCACCAAATAACACCGAAACCAAAAGGGATCCCTTAACAAGGAAGACTTATGCATGCATGATAATGTCGCGCTTCGGCAGAGTAATTGCATCCACTCTTCTAGCCCTGATGGGGTGTCGGGGGTCTCCCTAGGATTCTGGTTAACCAACGAGGGGTCGGTCAAGGGATCTGAGCCTGCAACACTAAAGATAACTCATGAATACAACGATTCAGCAAAGTATAAGCAACCATAAGTTAACGCATATTGTATCTAGCGGAAATAAGAACAATTGATCATTTAGAGAGTTTCAATTTCATATCCTAGGCAATTGTGCATTCCAATGAAGCATGCTATTAGAATCATTGTTTACATGATACGTACATAACTAGGTGGCTAATACATTTGCCCTATACTCCCTTTCAGGATCATACATACATACTGAGAACACCATCGACCGGGCCAGGGTACAAATGGGTCTCGGGTTTCTGGAGTCCGGAAGCCCCAAGACATAAACTTACTACAATGGTGCCATACATACTATGCCAAAGTCAACCTCGTCAGGTACCCTAAGGCTGAGGCTGAGTAGTGCCTAACCTTGTGAGTCAATCATATGCCAAAACTTGAATAGACCACGCGTATCATATCGGGCATCTTTAGTACTTTCCAATCATACGTTCAATCATACATACTCACGTTAATGGGAACATATCGAATAGTTCAACCAAATCGAGCTCATCATATCAAAAGGCGTAACAAGAACAATATAAACCATACAGAAGAGTGGAGGTCAATGATTGTCATACAAAATGCCATGCAACTCAATTTGCTCGAATCAAGATCATTTTCTAGCCAACCCTAATCTAGTTATCCAATGTTTCTAACCGTGCATGATGATGTAGTTTTAAGTTACCCGATGCACAGTTGTCTTTCATTTTGTGTTGCATTGTATCATGAGGGTGTATCGAAGTCCCTTAAACCAACACCCATGGGGAGGTGCTTAATGTCACAACCCGAGCCCAGGGTTCGGGGGTTAGCAAAAGCCAAACCTAATGACACACGTACTCCCGTGCCTGTACACGTAGACCGAGTCTAAATGCACACGCACAAGGGAACATTCACACGTGCCAAGCAAGTACACGGAAGCTGTAAATATCAGAAACAACAAACTAACAATGCAATAAGAGGATACCAAGAAACGAACTGACATAATACATACGAAAGTTTTACAAAACGAACAAAATAACATATACAGTCCTGACATATACATAAATGAACAATCCCCAAAATCTGACTCCAAGATATGCATGCCATGAACGCTCTCCCGCGGAGTGATCACATCCACTCCTCTAGGCCTGATGGGGCCCCGGGGGTCTCAACTGGAGCCTGGCCGACCTGCGGGGGTTCGGCCGGGGGATCTGGGCCTGCAACACCAAAAACAACTGTGAATACGAAGATTCAGCAAAGTATAAACCATAGCAAGTTAACACACGCTGTATCTAACAGAATAAAGAACATCATGTGATTAAAGAAAGCATTTTCGTATACTAGGCTGTCATGCAAGAAGGAAATATGCCATGTGAATCAATGAATACATGCTGTGTACATGACTAGTGGCTACTACATTACCATATGCTCCCAAAAGAGGGATCTTATAACATGCAAAGAACACCATTGTCCGGGCCAGGGTACAATGGGTCTCGGTTTCCTGGGGTCCGGTTCCCCAAGACAAAATCCATACTGCAGCAGGTCCTTATAAACTATACCAAATTCACCCCGTCGGGATCCTAAGGCTGAGGCTAAGTAGAGCCTGACCATACAGAGTCAATCATGAACATCCTGAGTAGATCGTGATAACATATCATACGTGCAGATCTGTGAGTGAACATATCATACATGCATACTCAGGGTAAATAAACCACAATGTGAAAGTAACGAAACATACGTAATCATGTTAGAGAGTTGAGATCAATGGTCGAATGCAAGATGTTATGCAACAAATCATGTGAATCGAATCATCTTAAGTTACAAACCAATTCTAATCTAATTATCCGGTGTTTCTAACCGTGCATGATGATGTAGTTTTAAGTTATTCGATGCACCGATGTCTAGTGTTGCATTGAATCGAGCGGTGCATGAAGTCCCTTAAACCAACACCCATGGGGAGGTGCTTAACATCCGGATAACGAACATGAATGATTCGCAGCCCTCGAGATCATTCACGCGTAGTATCACATCCGTTGGGCAAGTCTAGGTGCTCTACATTCTATCATGAAGGTCATATAGGTCTTATCTTTACACCTAGCCTTATTCTTCATATGTGGTTACGGCTTAGCCGTGTGTGTGCTACGGCTTAGCCGTGTGTGGTCTACGGCTTAGCCATGGCTGAACCGTAGAAGGTCTGTCATTTGCTGACTCTCAGTTATTTCAGAAAGTGCACCCTGTATTGATCTACGGCTTGGCCACGGCTGAGCTACGGCTTAGCCGTAAGGCATTCCACGGCTTAGCCGTGCCCTAGCCGTAGAGGAAAACTGGGTTTTTCTCCACTCTGGATTGTGAGCCGTAGGTGCTATACGGCTTAGCCGTACCTGCACGAATTCAATTTCCTGCAACCTGTACAGAATGTCTGGGAAAGCATCCAAATTTCAATTTATCAATGGGAATACACAAGTACTGAAGCAATGAGTATCAAATGGGCTGTAAACACTTATTTCCACATCAATTCATGTAAGATCAACTAAATTCAATGCATACCAACATGGGTTCTCAAAGATATGGTTATACTTGCCTCAATTTGGAAATCAATTACACAATTGTTGCCCTCAAGCTCAAACACAACCTAAACCAAATCAAACCACAATGCATGCATGAGAATTGGGAAGAAATCCACAACACAGATACAACATGCAACAATGGAACAAGAAGGAGAAGAACTAGAGAAGAGAGATGAGAAGGATGAAGTGATTTCCACCAACTCACCTCACATGCAAGCACCACAAGCTTGATCGATGGAGAGAAATCAAGTGAAGAGAATTCAAGTGAAGGAGGGAGAGACTCCACGTGCAGTGCAGGAAAATGAAAGAGAGAGAGAGAGAGAACGTGAGTTGTGATCGATGGTGAGCTTATATAATCAAATGGGTTGTTCAAATTGCAATAAAAGCCAAGTGAAAATGCTAATTCCAGTTTGAGTCAAATCAAGGTCCAATCGAATCACACGATCTCGGTTGCAAATGACGTAGTTACGAAAGTTAACGGGCTCAACGAAAGACACGTGTTGACATCAAGATGATGCAAAAATGACCATGTTTAAGAAAAGCTAAAATTACAAAAAAAGGGCTTGGTCTACTTAATCCAGGTCAAACTCAACCCAACTACCTATCCATGACCCGTAACGAAAACAAAACACAAACAAAACACGATTAACGACGAAAACAAGATTAACTAACCGCTAAACGAGGTCAAGCTGGGTCGGAGTGTTACACTTAACAACCGGATAATGTACATGAATGAATCGCAACCTTCGAGATCATTCATGCAATTTTGTCATATTCTATTGGGCAGGTTACGATCACCTACATGCTTACTCAAAGTCTCTACAAGGTCTCATCAACACCTACATTTCTTAAATTTCACTAGTCTTACGGCCCAGCCGTGGGTGACCTATGGCTTAGCCATAGACATCTAACAGCTTAGCTATAATATTTACTGTGGCTTAGCCATGATTCCCCTTACTGTTCATCTGCATTCACCGCTTAGCCCTATTTTTGTTCTACGGCTCAGCTATGGTGAGGGGTACGGCTTAGCCGTAATACACCTCTTAGTCGTGGCTGGACCATAAAAGGTTCTCTCAGATTTTAGCTCTCTAGAAATCAAGCCGTAGCTTGACTTACGGTTGGGTCACGGCTAGCCTACGGCTTAGCCGTAGCACATTCTACTGCTTAGTTGTAGGCTTACCGTAGAAGAAATCCTATCTTTACAGCTCGCTAGAATCCGAGCCGTAGGCAATATGGCTTAGCCGTACACTGCATGGGGTCAATTTCTAAACCTATTACAGAACCAACTATATGTGTACCAAATAAAACAACATCAAAGAGATGAAATTTGACATAATTTAGGCTGTAAAACACATGTCACATGCCAGATTAAGAAAGTAGTCATAATCAAACATATACCATCATAGGTTCATCCAAATCATGCTTATACTTGCCTCAAATAAATTCTAACACGTGAGTCGTTGTCCTTAGACTCAAATTCGATGTCGACACACTGTTTTAACACCCATGTGATCGTGCTTAAAATGGTGTGGCAATGCGTAATGGATTCAATGCCCAATATTCATACACTTCAAGCGTTAAGAAGAATGGGAATTAACTACAGTTCATCATTAATTTCCCTTTGTTTACATGGGTTCAAATGCCCTGACAGTGGGGATGCAGGTTATTTACATGAGTTTTCAAAGTTTACAACCTCTCCCTCAAGTCTTAGATGTGATTTCCATTTGGAAAATACAATAAAATGTACATAAAGTAGAAAACAATGCAAAAAAAAAAAAGGGAAACATGGGGGTGACCGTGACCCACGGTCACTGCCACAGGCCAGTGACCGTGGGTCACGGTCACTGGCACATGCTAATGACCACGACTCAAGGTCACTGGCAGGTACTCACGATCACTGGCACCTACCAGTGACCGTGAGTCACGGTCACTGGCAGACAATGACTGTGCGGTCACTGTTTACCTCTGTTTTTCATGTTGTTTGTGTTGGTTCTTCTTTCAAACTTTTTTTTCAAGTGCTGGAACTCCTTTTTATAACTCTTAGGGTGTTGAATAACCATTGAGAAGATCGAATTCAACCATGGAATCGATTGAAAACTTTGTAATTCATCATTCATGTTTACGGACTGTCTTTTGTTCAAGTCCGAAGAGGGTATCATAGGAAGCCAAAGTTGTATCATTCTGAACTTATAGCTTGCAAGGAACAAAATGAGGCCCAAAGGGGCTTGTTCACAACCTTTGTAATGGCCAAGAAACCCCCCGAATGAGAAAAATAAAGATGACAATGTCATCCCTTAAATAGACATCAATGCATGGACATGGTTTGTTCTCTCGCCACCCTCTTTTATCCTCCTCCTATGAACCTTCTTGCTCACCTTGGTAATTGAGAAAATGAGGGGAAAAGGTCATGGAATGCTACTGTCCTCTTTCTTGAATGCTTTTGATTGCCTTTTTATTCTTGGAATTCTCTCTCTCTCTCTCTCTCTTCTCCTTTTTCAAATCTTAGCCTTTTATAGACTCTCCCAGTAGTTTCTGGCAGTTCCAGGGAGTTAAAGGAGGTTGTAGGAGGTTGCACTTTGAAAGGAAGTGGAGGAAAACTGTCCAAAACTGTAGGAATTAACCTTTGGAGGTCCGTGACCGCAGCCGCAGTCACGGACAAGGTCCAATTTCGGGCTTTTGCACTTGTGACCCATTTTCACCTGTTTGGGGCCCAAACGATGTCCAATCACCACGAAACTTGGAGGGATGCTTTTTGACACTATTTTGACTACATCATAGAAGTTTCAACTCGTTTTGACCATCTGAAGCTGGTCAACTCCCTTGATGAACAGGCCGCGGTCACGGACAAGGCCCATTTTTGGACTTTTGCATTTGCGACCCGTTTTCACCTGTTTGGGGTCCGGCTGAAGTCCAATCTTCACGAAATTTAGAGGGATGCTTCTTGACACTATTTTGACCATGTCATATAAGTTTTAGCTGGTTTTGACTTTTGAAAGTTGGTCAACTCTCCAATTGACTTTTTATGAAAGTGGACCCTTGTTTCAGCTGTTTGAGGCCCAAATGAGTCGGTTTGGTTTGAAACTTGGAGGGACTGACATCAGAAACATCTTGGAGTATTCCTCCAAATCTCATCAACTTTGGATTTGGTGAAGTAGGATTTCGAACAGTGGCCTATTCATTGCATGTGTTAAGTTACTTTCACCCCGTATTGTAGGTAGTCAGCTTGTTTTTTACCCAAACGACATCCAATTGACTTAAAACTTTGAAAGAGTAACTTCGAGCATTCTTTGAATGTTTTTCCCGAATTTCATCAGCTTTGGCCTCCTGGAAGTAAGATTTTAGTTAGTGATCTCATAACTCAGGGTTACTGTCCTCTAAGCTAACATGCAGTGAAAGTCAGATCAAACGGAGTCCTTTCGACTTGAAGATTTGTAAAATATCTTCTAAGCATAAATGAAGTTTCGTGCCCAAATTTTATTAATTTTGGACATCGGAAAGCAGGACTTTGGTCAATAACCCCATGGCTTGGGGGGGAACTGATCCCAAGTTGACATGCTTGTAGCTTTTGAGTCAAATGATGTCTGTTTATCTTGAAACTTTGTAGGGCCCCTCTTAGACATTACTTGGGCTTCCTTTGAGAGTTTCAGCTGGTTTGATCTTCACGAGGTGTCGCTTTGTACTAAGACTCACACAGGACACTATATAATCATCTAAACCGAATTTGGATCCGAATAATGTCCAAATGCTCTGAATCCTTGAAGGATAGTCTTCAAATATACTTGAAAGCATTTCATTGAATAGGAGATTGCTTTAAAATGTGGAAGTGCCAAGTCCCAAAGTGATTCCCAAGAAACTAACAAACAGCCTTCGAAGCCTACTTGAACTGAGATGAGGTCCAAATGCTTTGAAAACTTTGGAATTTTATAATCCAAAGCTTGTAGTTTCTTTGTTGCATTATTTGTAACTTTTTATGGGTCAACACCATGCATGCAAAATAAGAAAGAAAAAGAGAGACATTGAGCATATATAGTCGTTGACGAGAAAAAAAAAAAGAGAATAAGAAGAAGACACAAAGCTTACCTTAAATCACACAAGAGATGAGTCGAGAGTGTGAGTGCACAAAATCTCTCTTACTAAACTTGATCTGATCGTAGAGAAGAAGAAACAGAAGGGAAGGAACGAAGAAGGAAGAAAGTGAGCATTGAATGGAGAATAGGGTCGGTGCATGTATGTTTATATAAGGATAAGGATTAATGAAATTATAAGCAAGCCCCATAGTTTACACTAATTATAGTTCGAGTCACAAGGGTCCAATGGAAACAAACGATGTCTTTTGCATACGAGGTAGTTACGAAAGTTAACGAGCTTGACAAAAGACACGTGTTGACGCCAAGATGATGCATGAATGACAACGTCTTACAAAATCTAAAATTATGAAAAAGGGCTTATGTTTACCTAAACAAAGTTAAACTCAACCCAACTATCTATCCATGACCCGAAACAAAGCAAAAACAAAGCCAAAACACAATTAACAACTACTTCATCATTAATTAGTCGCTAAACCAGATTAAGTTGAGTCAGAGTGTTACAACCTCAAACACATCACCATTCTCTAATAAGCCCTAGAAGCCACATCCACCAACTCACACTCTTTGGAGGCTTCAAAACCGAAATGATGAACAGTGCTGAATTATCAACATGTCCCACGTGGACACCACATGCACCACCGACCATCCTCTCCAAGCAACTATAAATAGAGGAGCCCTTCGGCCATTTGGGTACAAGTGAAGAATCACATAAGTGAAGCACAAGAGAGTTGAGCACAAACGCAATGAAGTGTAGTGAGGGTCCTTTGAGTGAAAATGTAGTGTGTCTCTTCCTGTACGTAGTGTGAGAGCTAAAGAGTCATTGTGTAATTTGTGAGTGGCTAGTAAGCCTTGTAGTGGTATATTAGTGAGTATTGCTTGTAAGCATTGTAATAGTATAATTGTGTAAAATTTATAAAGTGTATTCTTTTTGCTCTTCTTATAATTTGTATTTGTAGAAGTTGTAATTGGGCGGGTATTAGAGCCATTTTCCAACAGTTATGTGCTTTCTTTTTGTTGTATATTTAAAAGTAGCATGTCTATAAATGCATAGACCTCAAAACTTCATCCTTGGAGCCCCAGACATCCCACTTAATGAGGCTCATTGTAGGGCTGCCTCATGATCTTAGACTCGTAGTTGATCTGCATCTATGATGGTCTTGTTTCTTTTTTTTTTCATTGGTACATATGTCATCCATCCACTTCTACACCGTCTCATCTATATCCATTCTATAATATCTTGGCATCTAAAATAATCCAATTGAGCCCCATTCTGGCCAATTCATAATGCCTTATTACTAATAGGCTCAACCCACATTGAAGTTCAGCCATTTGAGTACACGCTTAAGGTGGTGGCATTTTCCACATGATGCACCTTGAAAACCATTTTCCGGCAAGTTGCCCTTGTTGATGTTTTCTAATGGGCAGAGATGTGGCGATCAAGTGGGTGGATTAGATTGAAATGCATTTCAGCCCCTTGCATACCTTACCACTTCCAATCCATAAGTATTCCAAAAATTAAATTTTACCTTTGCTAAGGATTAAGATTAGATGAAAAACCATGTAGGGTTTGATGATGATGGAAGGAAGAAGAAGGTGATTGAGAAAAAGGGTCTGGGCAGAATGGTTTGCTTAGTGTGGATGGGACAAGGAGTTGCAGGTCGCCAGACAACTCAAAACCTTGCCGAAAAATTCAAAATCTCACAAGATGTCCTGATTTAAAGGTTAATGGAAAACTAAAGTCTTGTTTTGAAATGTAAATTTATTTTTGTCCTGATTTAAAATCTAACAAAAACTTGAGCCCTATCTTGAAATTGTCTATGTTTTTATTTTATGCATTGTTCGTAGTTGTTATTTTACTAATTGTATTTAAATATATGATAAATTGTTAATAATTGTGTTTATTTGTAGTTAATCAAATTTAAATTAATTCATATTTTTAATCATTCTGTACCTATATTATTGGTAGACATGCGTATGCTTAGCAAGGGTTATTGTGCAAGTGGCTATTTATAAAATTACAATCATATATAACAAATTTAATCATACTTATAATTGAAAACAAACAGAACCAAATATGATTTTAGTCTAATATTCCAAATTTATTACAATCTAATCTAATCCTTGCCAAATTTTACACTGTCTATGATAACCCCCAATAATAGGAGCTCCTAAAAAGAAAGAGGAAGTCAAATATACTAATAAATACGCAATATACTGTTTCCATAATATCCTGAACCCTTTATGTTAGTCCTAAAATGAGTTTCAAAGCAGAAATCTTCTAGTAGAAATACTACCAAGTCATGAGAATATGACTTATGTGAGAAATCGATCAAAAATTTTAAGATCAGTAGATGAGGCACATTGACTAATGCCCAAAACCGAGTGGGGCAAAAATGACTTTTCAATGTATCCTAAGATTGGATGAAAGTCTCATAATGCTTATTTTGGCAAGAGACAAAACGAGTATCGTGATATCTTAGGGGGCTGTTTGGAAACAAGATATTTCAAAAGATTTTACAATATTATTTACTAGTTTAGAATCTAATCTACTCACCTAAAAAAGATGTGTTTGAATAACTTAGAACGTATTTTACAATTTCTCACCTTTTCCCAAAAATCTTCATATTATTTTATTCAAGGAGGTGTTGTAGAAAACAATCTTCTGCTAAAAAAATTTAGAATTTTAGTAAAACCAATTTGAGAGTTCATGAGCAACCATTAATTCTAAAAGCCTATTAGAAGTTTTAGCATCAATGATTTTTATAGGAGTGAAACTATGACTCCTAATATTAGATTGGCCTCACAACGCCTACAAGTTTCATATGTAGTCCTATAGCCATATCATGATTACATAGCCCTTAACTTGTTAATTATCAATATTATGTGGGTCCTACAAATATAACACTTGTGATTAATAATATTAGGTAGGTCCCATATTGCCAAAATTAATTAGGTCCTACATTGATTACCAAGACTAAATTGTGTTATTGCAATTATCAAATTATCCTCATTTTATGGGTCCCACTATTTGATAGCTCCCCTATTGTTAATATGACTACTAACATCAAATGTTGAGGCTGAAGCGAAGAGCTCCACAAAGCTTCCCAATCGTCGGAACACATATAAATCTCTAGCCGTATGTCAAAATCTCATATGTCCAGATCCATCAGAGTCATTCTACTTGGCGTTCAGACTTGAGACTAGTTAGCTCTGATGCCAAATTAAATTTCCTTTGCTAACCAATCCCTACAGATAAATTAGCAGTTACGGCGGGCATAGCGGCCATTGGCCAAAATGCTACATAGCGGGCAATATATAGTGGTTGCGGCAATATGTAACGGCATTGTGGTTTGAGATTTTTAAGTGCTAAAATAAATTGAATCTTGTGTAGCAACTAATCTAGTGTTTTTTTGTAGAAATTTGGAACCATATAAGGATAAAGACAACTATAGGAAAGGTAATTAAGGAGAAAAATATGAAAAATAGTATTATAAATTAAAATTAGTTAGTTTTACTAGGTCTTTGAGCAAAAATAGTGTAGTGGCCTCAACCGCTATGAGTGATAATGCAACCGCTTCGTAGCCTATGCAATCCCTACTAAAACCTCAACGCAGTAGTAGAGGAAGGTCAGTGCACTCTTCCCCACATGTACATTTCAATGCTTAGTTGTTCCTTTTGAAATTTTTACTAGGAACCGGTTGTCTTTTGATGCCACATCAAATTCCCTTTAATAGCACCAAAACCTCGAGGCACTTGTCAAGGCAATAAAAATTCTTTTCAACAGACTTAACATAATCTTGTAAGATCTAATACGGTTTGCAATAAAATATTAAACCTAAGGATTTTAGATTTATGAATTAAACAATATATAATCTGACATACTAAAAGCACACCTCGCACCATGATCTTAATAATGAGCAAATCGCCTTTATCAAATCGGGTTTTCTCCTTTCCTTTATCACCCACTCCAAGATGTATGAGAGTTTATGGGTACTTTGTAAATCTCGTAGGTTAAAAGAGAGGACTAAAAAACTACTTTTATAGATAAGTCCTAAAGAGATTTCTTTCTATTAAAGAAATTTATTAAAGGTAAATTTTCTTAATTCCTCAAAGAATTAGTCAAACAAGATCTTTAATTGATTAAGCTTACTAAAATTGAATCCAAGATATATTTAGTAAAATAAAAAAACCAAAAGGGGAAAGCATCTTAAATTAGTGGACTCAACACATGGGGCCCAAACAACATTAGATTTGTGGTCGTGAGGACCACTCAAGTCTAACAAATCGATGTAGACCTAGTTTCTCTCTAGTGTAGCTTATAGATAATAAAACCATTTAATGAATTTTCATTTTACATTAAAAAATGTTCAGAATATTAGCAGCTTTAACTGAATTTAGATTTGCTTGCATTTTGTGTTCAGAACTTCATACTGTTTCTTACAAAAAAGATGATCATCATTAGCAAAAATGATTCAGCGGATATTTCATTTTAGCTACTTGTTTATAGTTGTGTTACTATAAAAATGAGCTGAGTTGTTCATTCATTTTTTTTTTCCTTCTTTCTCTGGAAATCAGGCGTCTCCAAGTTTGATGGAGAATGCAATTGACCAGGTAAAGAATATATATCCTACAGGACTTTCTTTCTTTATTCGCAACATTGACGTTAATCATCAAATTTGCAAGGCATTTTTTTTGCCTCTTCTACCTGTCTATTTGTTTGTGTTTGACACCTGCAAATATATTTTCTACTAGGGAAATGGTGAGGTGGATGGGCTCCCTAGAGGACTCCTTCCACATCTATTGTGCTCATAAGGCTGCTTATGTTATTATCACGATCAACGATGATAATCAATCAGGGGAAACACTTGGTACAGCTTACATGCCTAAAACTGAAGTCAAAGGTGGTAATGAAGTGGAGAGATGGGTGGAAATCTGCAACAATAATCTTCGACCTATCCGGAAGGCCGCCAAGATCCATATGAAACTATAGTGTATTCATGTTACAAGAGAAGCTAACTGGTCAGAAGTAGTCAGAAGTCATGAATTCCCTAGTGTTCCATACGCATTCTTTGGTCAGAGAGTGGGATACAAAGTTACGTTGTACCGAGATTCGCATGTGCGGGACCCACTTCAATCCCCAAATCACTCCTGATGGGGGGAAGTACTATGAAGCAAAACAAAGATGTTAGGAGGATATCTTTGATGCAATTGCTAATGCTAGACACCTAATTTACATCTCTGGATGGTCTCTTCATACTGAGATCACCTTGATAAGGGACCCAATAAGGCAAAAACGTGGAGTAGTAAATGAGACTCCTGGAAAACTTCTTAACAGGAAGGCGAATGAAGGTGTTAGAGTTCTCATCCTTGTTTGGGAAGACCTATCCTCTCGGATTCCACTCATGGAAGAAGGATTTATGGCCACCCATAATATAAAAACTGTAAACTACTTTAAAAACACAGCTGTGCAATGTATTTTGTGTCCCCGCAATGACTCCGAGATGGGCTTAATTCCGGCCACGATGAGTGCTGCCATCTTCAGTCACCATCAAAAGACTCTGGTAGTGGACAGTGGGATGAGGATTGTGAGCTTTGTTGGGGCCTTGGGGGGGCTTGATCTTTCTCAAGGGAGGTATGACACATAGTCTCACTCTCTTTTTAGGACCTTGGACATTGGTGCCCTCCACCATAATGATTTCTGTTAGCCTAGTTTCTCTAATTCTTCAGTAGAAAAGGGTGGCCCTAGACAACCATGGCATGATTTTCATTGCCTGCTAGGAGGACATATTGCTTGGGACGTGTTGTCCAATTTTGAGCAAAGATGGAAAAAACAAGGTGGTCAGGAGCAGCCACTACTCGATCATGTTAACATCAACATGCCCCCTTCTTTTGTTACATTTCCAGATGACACAGAAGCATGGAACGTCCAACTTTTTCGATCTATAGATGGAGGAGCTGCTCATGGCTTCCCAGACACAGCTCTGCGTGCAGCTAAAGCTGGCCTAGTAAGGGGGAAAGATTACATCATTGAAAGGAGCATTCAAGATGCTTATATAAATGCAATATGCCACAAAGAATTTTATCTACATTGAAAACCAGTTCTTCATTGGTAGCTCCTTTGAATGGAGGGCAAAAGGAATTAAGGACATCGGTGGTGCAGTAAATCTTATTCCAAAGGAGCTTTCCCTGAAGATAGTAAGGAAAATTGAAGCTAATGCGCGGTTTGCTGCTTATGTTGTGCTTCCAATGCAACCCAAGGGGAAACCAGATTCTATACAAATGGAGGCAGTGATATGTTGGCAGAGGAAAACAATGAAGATGATGTATAAAGATGTTGCTCAGCCCCTTCGTAAGAAAGGGTTGATGCGAGCCCTAAAGATTATTTGACATTTTTCTACCTTGTGAATCGAGAGGTGAAGAGGAACGGGGAGTCTACACCTAAAGAGAAACTGGACACTAAAAGTGATCAGGATTATATTAAAGCCCAACAGGCTAGACAGTTCATGATCTATGTACACTCCAAGATGATGATAGATAAGTAATTAATTTGCAAGTGAGCTGCCAAATTAATTGGCTAGGTGTCACGCCCTGGGCCCGAGATTAGGGTAGTATGATCAGACCTACGGTATTAGCACTACGTAATCTCATAATAACTCCTATCGCACTAAGGCAATACAAATTCTACAAGGAAAATTTTTACATTTCAACATACGAGGAAGATTCATAAACACAGAATACTTAACATAACCTAGGGAAAGCCTAGGTGCTGAACACACCATAAAGCACACGTGATAGTATAGAGCACAATGAATACTTGTTTAAACATTCCATAATAAACTGCATAGATAGATAATAGATTCAACATAATCCCAATGAAATTCTACATGTCCAAATGCATACTAAAAGTAAACAATGCATAAGTGATGAGAGACATAAGTACAAGATGGTCAAAGACCGATAATAATATATGTCCACTAATAAGAAAATAAATATAAGTTTATCAAATAAAGTATAATGGCATGATAAACAGAGCAGCCACATCTCCAAGATCCTAAATGTTATAGCCAAAAGATGCTCTATCGAGTATGTCTACTAAAAGATATTGTCAGGTATCTACTCAACTAGTCCTAAAGCTACCTATGCAGGGTCCTCCGAATGTGTGACGGCAACCGGGTCTTGGCTGGTTTTTACTCTTGCAACATCAAAGGTAGCACCCTATGTACGATAACAAGAACTAAGCAAGCAGTAAATCACACGGTGTACTCAATACAACAAAAATCATTTTTCACAACACAATCATTTGTCGTAAAAAATCACAAACTCGTCGCCAAATATACTCTACGACGAAACCAATTTCGTCGCCATTACATTGCCCATTATGCGCCAGTGAATATTTTTGCCCACAAGCACAGCTAATCGTCGCAAATTGTCAATTTTTTGCAACATCATATTATCGTCTCCAAATGAATTAAATTGCGATAAATAATATCGTCAGCAAAAAAAACCTTTTTTGTCACCAAATATCTCTAATTCATCGCAAAAGAAAGGATAAAAAATGGTGAAAAGAGATTTGGCGACAAAATAAAGTCATTGCTGAATTAGTTTTTACCAACAAAACTATATTGTCGCTAAATAATGTATAAATTGTTGTGAATTATATTAGGTGATGAATTAGTTTCATTGCGCATAATTTGTAGACATTAGGCAACAATCTTACTGCGTTGCCCAATATTAAGCTTTGCCACAAATTCTCTTAGGCAACAAATTATATATGTCAGGGATAATATACAAAAATATATTTATTCTTATTAGGCTACAAATAAAATTTGTCACAAAAATAATAAATTTATTTTCTACATAATAAAACCTGCCCATTCAACTAATATAAAATGTACGAACATGTCCATTCAACTAATATAAAATGTACAAAAAGCCCTACCATTCAATAAAAATAAAATGAATAGTAAACATGCCCATTCAATTCAAATAAAATGTACAATAAAACCTTCTCATTCAACAATAAGAAAATGTACAATAAAGTCTACACATTTAGTTAAAATAAAATGTACAAAACCTGCTCATTTAACATATTAGAAAAACAAAAAGTGTAATTGGCCTCTATTACATTGATCGCCAATCCCAAAAATGCGGCATCCAAAATAGTGTAAGTACAATATTCTTATGAAAAACAAAAAGAACTTCAAGCAATTGGCCTGTATTACATTGATCTCCAGTCCCAATATGTGGCTCAAAAAAAAAAAAGGTTAGGCATTAAACACTGGAATCAAAAGCAAAGTAAGTGAGACAAAATAAAAGCCTGTGAAAATATTAGCATGCAAATAAGGCAACTAGCATACACATACACACACCTCTCGTAAACAAGTACAAACAAAAACATCCATTTTAGTTTATATGGTTAAATACATAAAATAATACTATAAAACACAACTTATCTTAATTTTCAAGTATATAATCAACCTTAAGATACACATTCTAATCTTTTTTCCTTCCTTTTTTTTTTCTGGTAAAGAGATTTGGCATTGTTTGTCCATTTACTTAGAAAACCAATATAATAAAGCAGAGACAGAGAAATGGACCAATCAAACACGTCTAATTATGTATAGTTGTTATGGATGAGTCAACAATAACCACTTGACATCATTTTTTTTCTATTCCTTCTTGTTCTTTTCTTCTTTTGGGGTTTAGGCCTCTTATGGTTATTCTCAGTTATGACCCAATACAAGCAGATGTAAATGCCTTATTCCTAATGTTGTCCCAATCACCATAAGATGCATAGTTTGGCTTTTGCATTTTTCCTCCGTTTTTTCCCTAGTAAAGTACATTACTCTTGGTTCATCCAGTAACCAAAGAAAACAAGAACAAAGACCCCAATTTTTTTCCCTTGGTTAGTTCAAAGCAATACAAAGAACAAAGAACCCAATTCTTTCCCAACACGGGATTCAAGGCAGTCACATACTCCATCCAGTAACCAAAGAAAACAAGAACGAACACATCAAATTCCTACAGAAAAAGCTCAATAGACCAGTTGAACAATTTCATAGGTTAAAACTGTTTCAAAGAGTGTTGAACCCCTAAACATACCCAAACAATCTATCCATTCTAAGGAAATTAGATATATCTGTCATTCTGGTCTTAAACAATCAAGTTGCAAGTAATATCATAACTTCTAACCATGTTACAGAACTGAAATGAAACTAGAAGATAAAGGTAAATGAAGTGACAATCATATAAGTTCTGTTCCTCCAGCCTTTCAGTTAAACTAGTAAATTTTGATTACTATCATAGGAGCAGAATTTTCCAACGCTCTATAGAGTTATCATAGTATTAAAATTGTTGTAATATTATCAGGCTCACAAACCTTCAGTTCAAAGTTTTGCTTATCACTACTGGATGCACTTTAATTCAATAACAGAAGAAGATAAGAAGTTAGAGAAACTATTGGATGCACTTTAATTCGATCAGAGAAGAAATTAAGGATACTAACCAAGAAGTGCAGAAATTGGGGATACTAACCAAGAAGTAAGCACTCCTCCTTGGCTCACCATGTCTGATCCTGTTATAAAAAGAAGAAAAATATGTATAAAGTAATAAGCTAGGTGAGTTCACTGAAATCGAAGTGTTTTTAATAAAAACAAACACATTATAATTGACAGTAAATAAATAAGGGTGATTTAGAAGTAGGTTTCAATGATTTTCAAGGATGCGGAGTGGTTGGGCATCCCACAAGAATTTCACTAATCAATTCTGTTTTTTAGATATTATTTGACAAGAAGGTGATCTAAAAGAGGAACGCCAAAATAAGGTAACTTATTAGGTTCCAATATGGCAATAGAAACATAGGAACACTTTGTCATACAAACTCACTAACAAACAGAACAGATATAACTCCTAAATAAATGCCCCTGAGAAAAAAAGAATCCTAAATACATAGGTAAGAGTATGGATTCAACCAATCTCAACGCCACATTCCATTATAGGCAAAATCAACCAATAAAAGCTTCATACTATAAGCCAACCTTGGTAGTCTTCAAGAAATAACCTATTTAAGCCTACATCAAACATGAACATCTTCTGTTATTATGTGCTCTTCTCTTTGTGTTACATTTTAAACATGATCCTCTCGTGTTCTGCCATGGCCATCTCGATGATCTTTTCGCGCTGGAATTATTTTTGCCAGAAGAATATCCAATGGAACTTCTGGAACTAGAGCACGTACAACATGAAATTATCAACTGGCATACTTCACAATACTAGACAAGGTAAGATGTACAAGAATCTCATTTTGTCATTAGACATAGCACATGACACTACATACTTGATACAGAGTATGGATTGATGAATATATGTTCTTTGATTTACATCTCAAAGGTGAACCACAATGATTCTCTGAACATTTGTGTGATTGATCTCTTCAAAGGTTTCACGGTAGGCGTCATAAACTTTGATAGGTACATAATTGTGTACAATTCTGTATATATTTTTTATGTTCTTATAGACAAAGTCACAAAAGTGTTCTTCCTCTTCTCATTAAGCATTTTTCTTCTACTCAAGATTCTGTTGAAATTTTGTGTACCCAATCAATCTCCTTTTCTTTTTTTGTTGTTCTTCCCAGGTCTGTTACTTGCCTTACTCTTTACTTTCATTCTTTCATATTTCATTTTCTTTAAATGGTAACTTTATTAATGTCGTGTCTCTGCCAGACGGAAACCAAAACCCATCATATAGAGGGAGGGAGGGGGAAGGGAGAGATGGCTTACCTGTTTCGCTAGGTGTAGGAGAGAGGGAAGGAGGTTTGGAGGAGGATTTCTGCGATGGAGGGTGTTGATGGCGAGAGGGTCCTTGTTTCAGCAGAGGCTTCTCAATTTCTGTAGAGGGCTTTCGAATAGGTTAGAAGACTATTTGTTTATATTTGGTTCTCAGGTCCAGACACCTTCTCGCCATTCTGAAAAATTGGGGACGGTATCATTTTTGTCGCCCGATACTAATCAAAATCGAGCGCCAAACCCTAAGCGCGCCATTCCTAATTTTCTGTATTCCGTGACCAAATAATTGTAGAGGAATACTTCCAGGAATTCTAGGATGATTTAGTTTTTTTGTGGCGAAATGGCAATAATTTACCAACAAAAATAATACGTTGCTCAATCACAAATATTGTCAAAAAAATTTGCCCTCTTAGTGGCACCGACTTCATATTTTGACCAAACTATTTGCGACAATATTTAGCGACATTAAAAACTATCATCGCTAAATAATCAACATTTTCATTTTAGGCGACGATATGAATACTTCATAGCGGAAAACAAAAATTTTCAGAACATCACCTAATTTTTGTTGCCAAAAATGATTTTTTGTTATAGTGACTAAATAGAGTTAGGACATGATGATTTAAACAGATGTTAAAAAGTGTATTTAAGCATGTTAGCATATAATGAGCTTGTGTAAGAGAATTATAAATAACAGGAAAAGTACTTGTAAATTTGCTATCCATATCACCAGTATCCTCCTAGTATATGGACCGGTAAAACGGGATAGGAATTAGGTAGCGAGTCTGATTACCTAGTGAGGTGTCAACTCACTCCTATTGGGATCTAGCTATAGTGGTTTAAATATCAAACTCATACTCAATCCCATTGGGTCTCATATAATCAAGCTCAGTGGTGCCGACTCCATGAATCAATAACATATTAAAACATATCATACAATCGTACTTATCATGCTTATAGGATATAACTTACTTGTGTATCATATGAAGGTAATTAAAGCATGTTGTTACCAAATACGGATAACAATAAACATGAACAATATAATGAAGATGAAGGACATGCTGAACATGATTGAGCAAAACTGAACATACTGCGCATAACTGAATATAATTGAATTAAACATAATGGATATAATGAATATAACTAAACTTAAATGAACAATTAAGACAATAACAGGTAATGTATAATAGTATACATAAGTTTCCAATTTAATTAAGAGACAAGAATGCTTACAAGCCAAACTATTCGAAGATGTTTGTGCCCTTAGCCTTCCCTTTCAGTGTGACCATAAACTGCCTAATGTCGATATTACAGAAGTTCTTGGTGTCGCATTATGTCTGAATAAGAACATTAGGCCCTTATACCTACACTTGAGGGTAAGACATTAGAATCAATCGAAACATCTAACAAAGATTCCATGACAGCTAACATATTCTTTGTTTACTTCATTTAATTTCGTTAGTCATGTGTAAGGTGTAACAATTTCAAAAATTAAGTTCTACACAGTTATAAGGTCTATGTAGCATTCTAATACAATACTTGACCCCATGATCAAGCTTAAAGTTCCGTAAGGAATGTTTAACATCATCAAGTCAAGCTACATTAATATTGAAAATAAATTTAGTAAAAAGGAGCTTTCAAGTAAAATAAAATGATTAAATAAATAATCAATTTCTAAAAAACAAGGCTTGCTTAATTGATCAAACATGGGTCCGATTAATCGGACTCACCTAGAAAGTTAATTTGATAGATCGGACCAGGTGTGTTTTGCCTTTTTAAGCTATTTGGGTCTGAAGTTAGTTATTTCGAAACTTCTCCTACACAAAACCCATCATACAATACATCAAATATAACCTTTTTAGGGTCATTTTCAATTCCATTTCCTTCCCATTCATTCAAACTCATTTTTATAAACATAAAACTCATTTTGAAACCAAAAAACATTTTCCATTAAAGAAACATGGAGGAAATGAGCTGTAATTATGCATTAGAAAAGAGATTAGCCATAGGAATCATTAACATAGCCCATTATGCCATTATTTATTTGCTTAAACCTCCCTTGAGTGGCCCAAATCTAAAGCTAAAGCTCAAAATGGAGAAATACCCAAATCTTTTAGCTCACACAATATCCTATTAATGAAATGTTATGAAAAAGAAAAGAAAACATGAAATGAATGTCATGAAAGGATGAATAAATGAAGATAGGCTTAGTAAAACACATTACCATACTATTTAATGGCTCCAATTTAAAAAAAAAACTAGATTGCTCACTTCGGGAGATGTGCAAATGGTGGCTTAGGCTCTTTCTCCTTCAATCCAAACACCAAGTGGATAAGTGAAGGTGAAGAATAAGATGGAAGCACTCTCAAATGGGGGTTAAAAGTATCTCAATTACTCACTCTTGGCTTAGAAGGGATTCAAGAGATGGAATAGGGAGAGCTTGGGGGTTAGGATTTTTGTCTAAGAAACACAAAAGGTTGGTTATTTCGGGTATTTGCTAGCAAGTCCTTTAGTTGAGTTTATTTACGTAAAGGGTCATAAATTGGGCCCTGGATAGGTATCTTGTTTTAAGTGGGTAAGGTCCACTCATGATTCAAGATACTCATGATAAATGCACATGATGAAATAAAATGTTGCATGATTAACTTAATTAAAATCATAATTAGTCCATGAACTACTTAATCGAAGTTAGGGTCCCACTCATTACACTCACCAAAGACCCAATTAACACTAAAAACAATTAGTTAACAAAAATCACGCAAATTTAGAAAATAACTCCTAATTTGGGGACAGGACGAACGCGACATCGGGTCTTTGAATTGTATAATGTATACACACAAATTGGTGACTAAATCGAGAAACATGATGATAACATATTCATCTTACAGCTAGCTTCAGGTACTTCCTTTCCTTCTAACCTCCTCTCCATCAACTATCTTCAGAGCCGCTAATCCTTCTCTCCTTTCGGTTTTGATCTGTTCTATTTCATTTTTATTGATTTGATCAAAGATAACCAACATCTGCATTGCTGTGGTCTAAGTCAAGTGCTGTGCTGCAGTTGACGATGAATACATAATCATAGGGGCAGCAAACATCAACCACAGATCAATGGACGGCGGAAGAGACAGTGAGATAGCCATGGAAGCATTCCAGCCATCTCACCTGGCGACCAACCAGCCGGCACGTGGACAGATCCATGGCTTCCGCAGGGGTGCTGTGGTACGAGCACCTCGGCAAGTTGGATGGTTCATTTCTCCAACCACAGAGCGTGGAGTGCATCCGCAAGGTGAATGAGATTGCTTCTAGTAACAGGATGCTGTACTCAAGTGAGAATCTCGAGCGCGACCTGCCGAATAACCCAGTTGCCAGGAATGGAGTACTTACCTGACACAAAGGTCCGGACTATTGTTCCCAAGTTTGGATCGCTCATTTGCACCATTGCAAGATGGCTCTCTTCTAAAAGAGACTTGGTGCTGGCATTGGCCACCACCTAAGTGCTTAGGGAACAATTAGGAATATGACCATCATGCTATACTCTGCAAATAATGTGATTTAATTATGATTCTATATTTATCTGCTTCCTTATTGGTAGTGTGGCTGGGATTCTCAACTTTAATAACTTTAACTTAAGATATCCAAACACATGAACAGTCTCTCATTCAGTTGTAAACTGGAGTTAATTACTTGCAATCAGGTTATGAATATCCAAATGGGGCCTAGAAGTAAAAATTTTCCACCAGATCACTTCAGTTGTAAACTGAAGTGAAAACTTTCCACCAGTTAATTACTTGCAATCAGGTTATGAATATCCAAATGGGGCCTAGAAGTAAAAACTTTCCACCAGATCACTTCAGTTGTAAACTGGAGTTAATTACTTGCAATCAGGTTATGAATATCCAAATGGGGCCTCGAAGTAAAAACTTTCCACCAGATCACTTCTTTTTTATTCTTTCATCAGATCGGTGCATTTCAACAACAGAGACCCGGTTCCTAATGACTCCACTTTCCTTCATCAATTATTAGCAGACATTTCCAACATACGGCAGTGAACAGGTGTGCAAGACCCAAAAACAAGTCATATCTGATATCAGTTCCGATCGCCTGGTTTGTCATACAATTTAATTCATCTTAATATCTTATTGACCAAAAAGTTAGATGGTTTATAAAAACCGGCCATATTCTCTTTTCATATTCATTTGTGTGCATCTAGCGGTCACCACTCAAAGATTAGTCATGTTATGTCAAAGATCTTACAATACCCACGTCATAGAAAAAAGGGTCTATGTTGGAAAACTGCAGAAATAAAAATAGAAATAAATATAATTTGTTGTCAGATTTGTCTTCTATAAAAAATATTCTTCTAGTACCATTTTTATCATGATTTTCATTGCAATTATCATAATGTTTTCAGCATTAGCATATTTTAATGGTATTATGAAATTAATATTTTTATAAGTGAGAATTTGAAAAAAAAAAGTACCAACTTTTAACCCTTTTCATAAAAACACATGATAAATTGGATATTTCAAAATAGTGCAAAAGTTTTTCGTAATTTTCTCAATCCAGTCCTTTTTAGTGGCTTCTCTCTGTCACGGGGGACTTTTCTTTAAAAATGACAAAAATACCTTATAAAAAGAGAGTTTTTGTCTTTTTGAGAAATTTTAAGTAATTATAAAAGTTTTGACTCATTTCTAAAAAAACACATGAAAAGTTGAATATTTTCAAATAGTATAAAAGTTTTCCATAACTCTTTCTGTTAAGTCCTCTCCGGTAGTCTCTCTCCAATCACCAAGTAACTAAAAATGCCATGCTACCTAATTTCAAAATTAAACGAGGCTCCTTTTAATTCAATGGGATTTATGCTCAAAGTCAAGATTATAACATCCAAAAGCATATGATTTGAACTATATTTTTTCATATTTAAATGACATTAATATGTTCTAATGGGCATAATTCAAGATAAAAAAAATATTTTCTCGAAGACAGAACAATGTAGGACAAGGCATTTAATGTGGTTTGGATTTCAAAAATAATCTCAGCCAACAGATTTATAGTGATGTCCCAAGTATCTGTATGAGTCATCATTTATCTTTACCAGCCCATCCAATCACATGTATATAAACCACAATGTCAAAGTTGGTGGGGCCATATCAACCATATCCACGTACAGTACTTATGATTCCTGGGCCAACATCCGATCATATTTATTTCTTTGCGGACCATTGCTTTTATAAACAAAATATTCTTAGTGTCTGACTAGAGATATTTGTATTAGAGGATGATAAACTTGCTACAGCTTGTTTGTTTGCCCCTAACAATCATTGTTATTGCCATCAATTCTTTTGGGTCACAATAATAAATTGTGAAGATGATGAATAACATTTATGCTACTTAATTTGAAATATTCGATTTTAATTATACTTTTTTTAAATGAGCAAAGATTTATTCATTTTCGAAATTCTTGCAAGAGACAATAACACTTTTTTTGTTCTTTCAAAAGAGTATTTTTGTTATTTTTAAAGAAATGTAGGTGATGACAAAGAAAAATCATTGGATAGGATTCAATTGAGAAAGAAAACTATGAAAATCTTTTACACTGTTTTGAAATATTCAATTTATCAAGTATTTTTCTGAAAAAAAGCTAAAATTTCTATACTTTTTTAAAATCTTCCCTTTTTATAATAATATGAAAATATTTATTATAACAAATACCAATATCTATGCCATTGGCATGCTTTAAACTTAGCATTTTGATCATTGGCCAATTTTGTGGACAATACACAAGCTCAAATTTAAGCCCAATTCGAGTTCAGCCCAAATATCAAATAGACTATATTGAAAACACATGATTAAATGCAAAATATAAAAAAAAAATAAAGAAATCACATGTTAAAACACAGAGAAAATCAAAAGAAGGGTCGAAATCCACTTGGAGGAAAAAAATTTCCTCGTACCAAAATGAAAAAATCCATGATTTTAAGCAATTTAGATTTTTTAAGTTAGGTCCAAAAACTGTATCTTAATTCAATTGGAGCAAAAAAAATTTTGGTGTCAAAATTTGAAAGTCATTGATTTTGAGCGGTTCAAATTTCCTGTAAACCCAAAACTAAATTACAGCATGACCTTAATGAATTCTAACAGAGTCGGCCCTGCACCTTCCACCAATTTCCTTCATCCAAACAATCCCATAGAATCCGGACCTCTCCCAAACAACCAGTCATCATCTAAAAATATAAAGGAAATTTTTGAAAGCTGAATAAATTTTTGATGGGATTGGATAGCTAATACCATCCAATCTCATCATCAATAGTATTATTGCATGGGATGTGATTCCATTTATCCCAAAAGTTAATTTAATCCCATATTTTATTGCGTCAGAATAAATGGGGGATAAGGGACAAAAAGATTTAAAAAATATAATGCTACTCCCTGCTCAAAGCCAACTGTGGAATAGGGATAAAAAGACCTAAAACACATAATTTCACCCCTCATTCAAAGTAACTCAAGTTATTTTACCTCCCAAGTTAAATTATCTAAGTCCTCACACTAAATATTAATTTACTATAACGTACCAACTAGAAAAATATTATCCCAAGCAATAAAAATACAAACAAACAAGGATAAATGAGATAGGATATAAAAAATTACTTTATCTCCCAGCTTATCTCCTTATCCTACATCCAAACACATGGAGAGAGTTTTGCCCTGCATAAAGCGGTCCCAACTGGTGAGGCCTGACTATGATATATTCCTGTTTCCTTCGAGTTTCCGTGCGGTTCACCAGCAAAGAAAGAAAAACCAATTTAAAAAGTAGCAGCGGCTAGAAATCAAGATTCTTACGACATTATAATTATCCCCTTCCCCTTCTTCTTCAAACACCTTTGACCTTCTTCAAACACCTACAACCACAACACACCCTCCCCAAACCACCCACCCCCACCCACCACAACCCAAACTTTTCCTACTTATTTCCAACTTGTTCAAGAAACAGACCCATCAACTGTATCTTCTTTCTTCTTTGAGTCATGTCTTCACTACTTAGCTCTCAAGCAATGGTATTAGCCACAGCCATGGCTGTCTCAGGGACTGTAATTCTCTTCTTGTGCAAACAAAAGTCTTTCTCTGCCACCCAACTGGTTTTGGGTCAAAATCCCACGCCCCCATCTTGCAACTTGCGCTCCTGCATCTCCTCTGGTACGTGGGTCTTCTCCCATTTAGCTCTCTATCAAGTACATTCATATTTCGCTAATTTTGTGGTTGAGGTGGTGGTTCAATTGGTTCGAGCTTTGAATTTACCGTCAATGACTCAAGTTCGATTTCCGGCCTTGCATTTTCCTGGTAAAGCTATGTTTGTGCGCATGGAAAATAGTCCTGCTTATGAGAATTGGGTAGTTCTTAAGCCGGAGGCTAAATGTCTGAGGGAGCCTGGCATGAGGAGGGATACATGGGTCATAAAAAAAAATATTTCTCTAATTTTCTTCTGTTGTTTTGGTTGCAGAGGAGAAAAGAAAAGAGAAAAAGAAGAAAAGGGTCCATTTTGCCGATGTTGTGATTGAGCCAATCAGAAGAGATAAAGAGGATATTAGAAGGGTGGATGAGGTTCCAAGAGTTCTTCGTACAATGCCTGCGAATCGAATTGCCTTATACAATGGAATACTGCAAGATCGCCTGCAAAGGATGCAATACTCGTATTGATGGGTATATATGGTTTCTTTTCACTGCAACTGTAGATTATTAATAGTTCATGTTGATGTGTTTTCTCTTGTTTGTGGGTCGGCTGGGATGGGATTGAATTGAACCCATGATTGCAAGAAACAGGGCAGGAGGAACTTTGTCATGATCTGATTGTTTTGTAATTTGGATCAAGTCATCAATTGAAAAAAAAAATATGAGAAAAAGAGATTTCATTGTTCTCAATTCCAAGAAACTGGCAATTATTGAATAAAATATATAGAGAGTGAAAAGGGGTGTGATGTGTATAATTTAGAGCTGTGAGGCAGCTGATGTCGGTGAGGTGCCTAATTCTTGATTTTTAGGACCATTCATTCAGGGAAGATGTTGTTTTTCTTTTCCAAAAGCTCTCTTTCTTTCTTCTTTATTTTCAACAATCAGCTTGACAGTGAGAAAATCTTGAACTAGTGTATTAAAAAACTTTCGTTCTTATTGATTTTCATAGACAATTTGATAGAGAAAAAATTTGAACCGGTGTAAGACCGTAAGTATCAATTTTTGTTGTTTCTTTTTTGGGGTGGGGCCACTTTCAGTTTGGATGGTGGGTATAATACCAAAAAGAAAAGAAAATTTTTGTTGGTGAGAGTAGATCTAGTTGATGCAACAGATGACCCTACCTAGAAAGGCAGAGCTCTGTAGAAAGGAATTGATGACGGTGGTGTTGGAGAATCTTTGCAGAGGACTGCACATCAGGTCCTACAAACCTTTTTGTTTTCCCTCCTTTGAAGTTGCAGGACTGGTGTGCTGCCCTGAGTTAAAGAAGTAAGCTGTGAGTGAATGGGGTTTTGAATGTTTGATTTAATTGTAGGTGGGCCTAGAGAGTCACATGGCTATAGATGTATCGCCACTTAGGATAAACTTTATGCATGTATGAATGTATATATGCCTGCATGTGGACACTTAAATGGGCATGTGCAATGAGGACTCTCCAATAAAATAGCAACGGAGGACTAACTAAAATAGCTCTAAAGTAGCTGTAGTGTTATCTATTGTTATTAATTATTATTCTTGTATTAGCTTCTTTTTAATAAATTCAATGTATTAAGACTCCTCCTTTGCTTGCTTATTTATAGGGGTGGAAATGGGCTCAATGCAAATTTCACCTATTTTCAAGTCAATATGAAAGTTTGAACTCGCATTCAATTTGTTGATTAATAAGGTAGGAAATGCCGACCTGAACCCTAAATTATTAAGTTCAGTTTGGAATGGCCACCATAGTAGTCAAATTTAGTTCGTATGAGTTGACTTAAATAAAAAAAAATTGCCCTAAAGAGCTGATAGTTACCCAAAAAAAAAAAGTTTAAAACAATATGTTATACCATTGTATGAACTGAGCACAAAATGGGGCATATAACCTCTTTTTCTAGATGTCTCAATTTTTTTTATTTTTAAGATATCTTTATTTATTCATCTACATATTTCTCAAAATCACACCAATACTGGTGTGATAGCGATACGTCGTGCTAAATCGCTGATATGTATCAATTTTTCACAAATCTGATATGGGTCGGATAGGCACTCTTTTTTTTTTTTCAGAAAAAGAAATGGATTATGAATCAATCTAGATTAGGCCCAAACATTACGTATCGATAACCACAAAGTTGGAAAGAAAAACATAGCGAGACCTCTTGGAGAAGCTGGTATGTATCCCTTTGTGGCTGCATCATATCCAGTGGGGCAGGTTGGCAGAAGGAGAGTCTTTAAAATCCTTTTTATGGTTGCAGTGCAATAATGCACAGAGAGGGACGCAGCCCCATTTTTTTTACCAAGTGTAGTATTATTGGGTGGGGAATCTCCGCGAAGAATCTCCTCCCTCTCTGCTTCTAGTCAATGTCAACGAAACTTCTTCGGACAAGTTAGGTGCAACTGCTCCCCATCAGTTGCAAGCTATCGAGGAGATTTTGTCCTATCAGACTCTTATCTCACAAATTAATAATATGTGTTGGTGCTAACCGAGATACTAATTTTTGTCATTGCCATAGCGTTCAAGTATTTGCATGGAGCATAGTCACGGTCCCAATTTCTATCTAAATCACCTTATATCCATTACCCTTTACCTTTTCAATATTCCTACTTGGAATCATTTTAACATGTTCCTCAAAATTTAACTCTGCTGGATATTCTTTACCCCTTTCCTCTCCTATCCCTTATTTATCCCTTACGATTACTTTAAAATAAGATACATTTTCATTAAAAAAAAGTAGTTATTTTGGTGGCTTATTTCATCTTACTTTGCTTAAGTTGAGAGGCATATGAACCTAAAAATGAGAGGAGACAATGGGACATCAAAATTACTGGACTCGGAATGAAGCATCCAAACACCGTTAGACTTTTTTAGGTATAAACCTAACCCGATGAGCTTAGGGTTGTGAATTGGCAAGGTTTTTCTCTTTTTTTAACCTTAGCAAACATATAGCGAAAGACAACCTACTCACTTACGTGAAAAGAATGTTGGGTTTATGTCTTGTATTCCGATTTAGCAGGATGAGTCACTGGGTTAGCCAGGGACTGATTTAAGGTTAAGGGTATTTTGGTAATTGTACCGGGGCTTTCTTGGTGGTCAAGAAAGTGGAGATTATATATTGTATAGTCTGTAACCCTAGACCTTGCGGCGGCAGTTACCCGTGGTGTTCCCACACCACGTAGGAGAGATGATGTGAGAGTGTGGGAATCTCTTGTATGCTTTACTTGTCATAGTGAAGATGTTCGTCCTCCTGTGCCCGTGGATGTAGCCCTATTTGGGTGAACCACGTAAATCTCGGTGTCTCTTCTATTGTGTGGTTGGTTGATTGTTGATCTTGTGATTCCGTGGATGCGCACAACGGGTGATTGTCAGAAAATCACAACAATTGGTATCAGAGTCGAGGTTGTTGTTCCTCAGGTTTCTGAACGAGGTGGAGATCGCTCAGTGGTGGCTTGGAGGTTGTGCGCATCCTAGTTAGGTCACCATCGGAGAAGAAGAAGACGAGATTGGGTTCTCTGGTCTTGTTGGGATCGGAGGAAAAAGATTCACAGGTTGTTTCAGATCTCTCAAAGTCAGTTGCTGCGATTGTGATTTATCTGCTGGGCCACACACGATCGGGAAAGAAGAAAGAATTTGGGTTCTGCGGTGTTCTCTGTTTTTTCCGGAAACAGAGAAGAAGATCGGTTGTGATCTGTTGGCCACAACAATGTCGTGCGTGGGAGATCAAGGAGAAGAGATTAAGCGTGATCTCTTGTGGGCCGTTGTGCTACAGATTGGAGAGACCGAAGAGAGATGGAAAAGGCCGCCGGCAGAAGCAGAAATTGAAGACGAGAACTTGAAGAGAAACAGAGGAGAGGGTCTAGTTCTCCGGGTAAATCGGAGAAGATCAGATCAAATCCGAAGTTCTCGAGATTTAGATTCGAAATTCTCGAGATTCAGATTCGAAGTTCTCGCCAGAGATTAGAGATTGATCGCAGAGATCAGAGATTGATTGGAGAAGAAATCAAAACCGGAAGAAGAAAAAGAAGATAGAGGTGGGTTCTCGGGTGTTGACTGCACATCTTCACCGGAGTTTGGGTTGCCGGAGTTCTAAACAGAAGACCTGTCAGATTTGCTGTTTTGGGCTGCCGGCTTTGAGGGGGAAGACCAGAAAAAGAGAAGAAAAAGAAAAAAAAAAAGAATGGGTGCAACTCACCTGTCGCCGCTGCTAGAGGTCGCCGGTCGTCATCGCGTGCCGGCCGTCGCCTTGCGCCGGAGCTGGTCGCCAGACCAGTCTGCCGGAGCCGATGCAGACCGCGGCCTGAAACTTCCGTCTGTAACCGGGTTGCAGAACAGGCGCAGCTAGTTGTTGAAGACGACCTCCCGGGTGTTGGGTCTCGGGTCAGGTCGTTGCGACTTGACCTGTCGTGGATTACGAACCCTGAAGAATAGCAGTTCCGGGCCATTCGGGTCGGGCCAGTCCTGACCCGCAGTGCAGCATAAGCCCAACAGAACAGTACAGGTCGATTCCGAGTTATCGTTCGAGGTCGGGTTGGGTCAGCTTGACCTGACCGGTGGAGAAAGCAGCCTAGTTCAGGTTTAGGCCGGGTCTAGTCAGGTCAAGTTCGACCCGACCCTATTGCAGCCGTTTCCGGGTCAGGTCAGGTCCGACCTGACCCGTTATCAGAAGGTCCAGCCCAGCCAGCAGGTTCAGGCCGGGTCAGGTCAGGTTCGACCCGACCTGTTTGCAGACGGTCCAGCCCAGCGCATATTGCAATTTAGTTCCGGGTTAGGTGAACCTGACCCGGGTCAGCTCCAGAAGCCCAGCAGACAGTGCAGTGACGTCAGCAGTGATGTCAGCATCGGTCAACAGGCAGGTTTGACCAGATTTGTGGCTGAAATTGTTTTTGCGATATCTTGATCGTCCGATGTCCGATCGGAGATCCGTTTGCGCCTACGGACTCGTTCCGAGCAGATCTACGTAGTGGAAGAGGTTGATTGGCTGTTTGACAGTCAAGGAGGAGGTTTGATCGATTGGAGCGTAGAAACTTGTTTCTACGTTATCGGAGCCATCCTGAGTCGGATTTCAGATCCGTTTCTTCCAGCGTGCTCGTGGTGACGAGATCTATAACTTGATGCAGAAATTTGGAGGAGATTTGAACAGTTGTGGATTCAGGCTAGAATCGGGTCTACTCGATCTGGTTGTTGTTGCAAACCCAATAATAGGAGTCGCCGGCCTAGTTGCAAAGGGTTTGCTAATTCAAACGAAGTTGTTCGTTTGGGGTTCACATGATCGCATGTGATGTTGTTCATCTTGCCAGAGCAAAGCCGGAAAAGCAGCAAGGAGGAGCTGATGTGTCAGCAGTTGTCAAACATTTGTTTGATTGATTGATCGGAGGCCCGGTCAAATGGAGTTTTTTGACTGTTCGGAGGTAGAGGTTGTTCTGCAATGGAGTCATCTGGACTTGTATTCCCGATCTGTTTTGCTTGCATGCTTGTGGTGATTGAATCTTCACAGTGATGTTGAAGATGGGGCAAGATGGTGAGTGATTCAGATATCACTCAGATTCGTCAATGGTTTCGAGCTTTTAATTCGGGATGGAGTTTGACGAGATGAACTTTGCTCAAAGTTCATGTGCTGGTTCAACATGTCAAAGTGTTGAAGAAGGCTGCATCCCTGGTGCAGTGACGTACCATTCAGCAGGGTACGTGAAGACATTGCCGGTTTTATCTCCTAGTAGCTCGAGTTGTACGGAGTTGTACGGAATTCAAGTCAAGGTGGAGATTGTTAGGTTTATGTCTTGTATTTTGGTTTAGCCGGATGAGTCACTGGGTTAGCCATTGACTGATTTAAGGTTAAGGGTATTTTGGTAATTGTACCGGGGCTTTCTTGGTGGTCAAGAAAGTGGAGATTATATATTGTATAGTCTGTAACCCTAGACCTTGCGGCGGCAGTTGCCCGTGGTGTTCCCACACCACGTAGGAGAGATGATGTGAGAGTGTGGGAATCTCTTGTATGCTTTACTTGTCATAGTGAATATGTTCGTCCTCCTGTGCCCGTGGATGTAACCCTATTTGGGTGAACCACGTAAATCTCGGTGTCTCTTCTATTGTGTGGTTGGTTGATTGTTGATCTTGTGATTCCGTGGATGCGCACAATGGGTGATTGTCAGAAAATCACAACAAAGAAAACCTTCATGGCCAAATGGCAAATGAGAAGGGAGCCCGCACACTCGGTGGGCAACTAGGTAAAAAAGGCCATTCTTTGCCACCTAGGTAAGGAACCCTTTGAGATATGATAATGAAGTTTTGGTAAAATCGAGATATGATAATGAAGTTTTGGTAAAATCGACAGTCCAAGCCTTACCAACAAAAACTATCCATTCAGATTCAAGTTGGGTTTATCGGTCAGGTCCGAGAATTGCAATGAAAGAATTAAAATTATGCTTACAGAAAGCTGTACTTGTGAAAGAATTAAAATTATCTTCATTATCAAAACAATATTTGTTTTACTTTGTTGCTTTTTATGGCTTGGTACTAACAATTAAGTAGAAATTGTCGTGATCAAAACATACTTCTGCCTCTAGCTGTTTAACGTTTGATTTGACTGTCAAATCTGCTATATTGATATGTTTTTGGACAGTTTTCATCAAATACTTATATATGATGAATCACCATTAGGAAATCCATTAGTCCGAAGGTCAAATTTTATTTTTCCTTTCGTCCAAACTAACTATTTATAATGATTTTGGACTCTTATTTTTTTTTAGTTTTTTGCATATACCCCCTAAGGTTTATAGACTCTGTAAATAAGCCTTTGTGATTTCAGTATTTGTATATAACCTCTAGTCTTTTCATCTCAATATCTTCCATGTCTTCAATATCTTGATGAGAATGGGCAACCACCAAAAAAATTTATATTGAAATTTTATCAAAATGACTGCTTTACCCTTACATCCATTAAAAAAATGAATTTATCATTATTTACTAAAAGATATTGTTATTTTATCTCAAGACTCAATGATTTTTCTCTTAATAATTCTCCAATGCACATAAAGTCTAATTAAGTTTTTTAAAATATAAATCAATCCAACCGTGGGTATTCATCCATGGACTGGGTCAATTATAATCAATTATAAGCATAGGTTATGATCGATTTGAATTTAACAAAATGGTCCATATTGATAAAAATAGATTTATGTTGGGTTACTTTCTCCTATTAAATATGTTATACTAATGATCAATATTACAAGCTTTAGGAAAAAAAAAATGAATTCAAGGTTTTAAAATCATGAATATAGAGAGATAGAGAGGTGGGCAAAAATATTATTTTATTCTAAAAGACTTACGGTGGTCATGAGATTACTGATTTTGAAACATTGAAGGTATTTTAATGAAAATGTGGAGACTTTATGCAAATAGTATAACTGCAGAACCTGTTTATAAATCCTAAGAACCTTATGGGGTATATGCAAAATATTCTTATTTATGAATGTTAATTCTTAATTGTGAGATCTGTTCCTATTTTCAAGGCAAAAATTTTAGAACTAGACATCTTTGGGAAAGTAGATTCTTTTTCCTTTCAATTCATCCACATACCAATAGTGAAAGATGGAAAAGGTGTGAAAAGTAAAGACCTAGAAAACTATTTAAAATTCAAAATTATAGTATGGGCAAGATTGGGACACCTTTGTATTTTTCATACATTTTCAAATGTAAGCACCACGACTGTAGATTGCGACGCCTTTGTATTTTTCATACATGTACACATGTAAGCACCACGACCATGTATACGAATTCTAATTTGACTTTATTCTGCAAAAGAAAAGAGAATGTGAAATGTAAGGAGATCGAGATAATGTCATGATCAGTAGTTTTCTCGCTGCACAACAAATGCAAAACACGTTTAAGTAAAGTAAAATATTTTTCTGGAAAAAATAACAACCTTTTTTTTATTATTGGTACGGATGTCTTACATGATGGAAAGCATCAAAATAAGTATAACTTTCTACAAAAATATAAATAAAAATAAAAATAAAAATTGCACCACTAATTTCAAAATAGAAAAGAATCTATGTTGAATAGCCGGTAGACCTCTTACAGTTGATCATTGATAAAATCATAGATATAGAACACTATAAACTAACACTATGTATTGGGTAAGGCCTCAAATCTCGCATTGAATCATTGGATATGATTGAAATGAAAAGGGGATTTATATTTTTACCAAAAAAAAAAGACATTTATATATGCTTATTTGAGTATCTCCATTGAGATGGTGTCAAAGGGCATAGGCTCGTCCTTAGAGCATAGGGATTCATTGAGAATCCTATCTTTTCCCATTTATTGAACTTGATTTGAGTTGACCCCATATCTATTTAAATTGGGTCAATTAATTGGTCCTACTTGGGTTACCACAGATACATTTTGGATTAGGTTGACTTACTTATGGGTGAAAGATATCCCTACGAGTTACATTTGATTGATTTTGAGACCATCAATTAGACCTTTTGTCTTAAGGAGAGTGCGGCCCGCCACTCAAATGATCTATCTAAGCTATATTTTATTATTATATTTTCTAACAGATTTTTTTTTGCAGTAGAAAGAAAAATTCAATAAAACAAAAAATAGCCAAACAACAAAAATGAAAAAAAAAATGGGATAAAAGAACTTAATCCCCCATCAAAAAAATAGAAGAGGCCCAATTCCAATCTAAATCCTGCCTAACAAAGAAATAAAACTTGGCAAGTCTATGAACTTAGCCATTTAGAGCCCTTGGAACATATACAAAGTCTTCAAAACTAAAAAAAGTAGTTAAAGCTTTAATGTCTAAACGAATAGGATGTATAGACTAGTCATTGTCTCCCTTCAAAGCATTCACAATGTCTTAAGAATTCGACAAAATATGAAGCCTAATAAACCATTATTCATTGCTTTCTTCAATGCCACTAGGACCGCCTTCACTTCAGCCTCTTTGGAAGAGACAAATTCAAGCCCCTTGACAACTCCTGGATCCACAATAAATTATTTACCATTATTACAAAACCAAATGAGGTATACTCAACATTAGCTTTATAGGCTACATAATATCTTCTTCAATAGAAATCACAGAATGGGCTTTGTAATGTATTCCACCTTTCCTTAAGGGGAGGTCCCTAGGATAGATAACATGTAGAATCCTCAATAGTCTTATTGACTAGTCCAATAATCTTTGATGGATCTAGAGAATGACCTCTATGAATGAAATTGTTCATGGTTTTCCTTATGGTCCACTACATAGAAATGATCTACATTTTTTAATGACAATCCCCTATAGGGGGAGGCATCAGGTGGCAATGCTCATGTGAAACCTTCCACCATTCAATTAGATCAATAGAATGAATAGAATCAGATCAAAGTCCCCATTTTGAACCAAACCAACACACTCTAGCAAAGTCACAAAGCTTGAGAGCATGCAGAACTGTGTCATCCTCCTTTTCATATATAGGACATTTAACCTCCAAATGGTTAATCTTAGATTTAATAATAGCTCTTACCTGAATAGCATTTTTTAGGCATTTCCACCCAAATAGTAAAATTCTCTGAGGAAGAGGAAGTCTCCATAAGGCTTTCCAATTTACCATAAAGGATTAATTAGTATTAGATCTTGTGCAAATTAATCTGTAAGCTGATTTCATCATCAACTAGTCATTTTCCACAAAAAGTCAAACTTTTTCATCGTTAGCAAAGAATCTAGAAATAAAAATTTTGCAAACATCTTAACATCAACAGGGTTATTAAAATAATTTTGAAGAGCATTAGTATTCCATTTTTTATCCGCATTCTAAAGATCTTTAACTTTGAAGTCATGGTTATTCATAGAAGAAAATGGTTGTCACAACCCAAGTCCAAGAAATCGGGGATTAAGATTAAACCTAATCAGTAACACACGTACTTCTGTGCATACACATTTAGACCCAGTCCAAGTGCACACACAAAAGGAAAAATCACAAGTGCAAGACCATTTGTACGCGGAAGTTGATAGCATCATCACATAAAAAGAGGATACACAAAAAATATAAAAATAATAACTACATGATATAACATGAAAAGGGACCATGTCTTTACAAGAGAAAGGAGGAAGTTTCTCTAATACACAAACTGCAATGAGGTATACTCCAATACATAACAAAATGTATTTCATGTATCAAAATGAGACATAGGCTAAACCAAGTCGTTCTTCGGGGTGGAATTGCTCATATCCACTCATCTAATCCTGACGGGGCTTCTACGATCGCCTTTGAAGTCTTGCCGACCGGCGAGAGATTGGAAGTCGAATCTGAGCCGTAACATCACAAGGGCAACCAGTGAATAAGACTATTCAGTAAAGCATAAGCAACATTAAGGTAACAACCGTTGTGTCTACAAGAATCATTATGAGGTGATCAAATAGATTTGCAAATTAGTATGCTAAACATATTGTGCAATGGAATAGAGCATGCCATAAGATTCAATAAATAGAAATACTGTACTAGGTGGCTACTACATTTGCCATATCCTCCCTCTAAGGATCTATGCGTTGAGAACACCATCGACCGGGGTAGGATACGAATGGATCTCTAGTTCTTGAGGTCTGAAAGCCCCAAAACAAAAGCACACTGCAGCGGCAACAAACATGCTACACCAAAGTCAACCCCGCCGGGTATCATAAGGGTAAGGCTGAGTAGAGCCAGACCATGTCTATTATGTCATACACGTGAACTTGAGTAATGCATTCATATGCAAGTCAATTTACTTCCAATCAAAGTCGAACATATATCTCATGAAATACCGCAATTAGCTTAATCACGAATGGCATGATCGTTCAAGTTAAATCAATAGTCCCGCAAGTCAAAGCAATAGTAAAAAAATGGAAGGCAATAACTAGAACCAACATGTTATGCAATTCAATTTATTTTCATAGGTTTACAATAGGTTACTAACCAAACCTAAGCTAGTTGTCCATTGTTTCTAACCATGCATGATGGTGTAGTTTTAAGTTGTTTGATACATGGTTGTCTGTCTTTTGGTGTCATATTGTATCAGGAAGATGTATCCAAGTTCCTTAAACTAATACCCATGGGGAGGTGCTTAACAAATAGACAACGCACATGAATGAGTTACAGCCCTCAAGACCATTCATGATATTCATGTATTCCATTGGACAAGTTAAGGGGTACATGAATCCAACACGAAGGCCCTATAAGGTCTTTATAGTTTCCTGCCTTTTCCTTAGTTTTCAGTGGCCTCATGGCTTAGTCGTGGGTGACTTACGGCTTAGCTGTAGGCATCTTTTGGCTCAGCCGTATTTATCTTACGACTCAGCCGTATTATGCACTACGGCTCAGCCATAGTTCTCCAAAATTACTCCCGCAAATACGATGAGCCATGGTTGAATAGTGCTTTCTCTTATGGCTGGACCGTGATTGTTCTACGGTTTAGCCATGGGTTAGATGCGGCTTAGCCGTAGCACACCATATGGCTTCGACGTGGCTTGACCGTAGAAGAGTTTTCTTTTTTCTACTCTCTGGACACTAAGCCGTAACTTGTCTTACGGTGAGGTCACGGCTAGCTTACGGCTCAGCCGTAGTACATCCTACTGCTTAGCCGTAGCTTGGCCGTAGTGTAAATCCAAATTATGCTGCTCTCTAGAGTTTGAACTGTGAAAATCCTATGGCTTAGCCGTAAGCTTCAAAAACACTGAAACTAAAGGACTTCATGTACAATTTAGAAATGCATGGATTTTAGACAATTAGAAACATGAGTATATAAACGTATACAAAAGGGCTGTAAAACATGGAAAACCTGAAAGATTTAGAAGAATAATAATAATCATAGTATACCAACATGTGTTCATCCAAAATTTGCTTATACTTGCCTCAATTGAGCTTTTTCAAGTTAATCTCCGTCCTTCGGCTTAACTTGGATATCTATATAAAGCCTTAGTAGCCATGCATATAAAAAGGAAGAAGAGATGAGTGCGTGCAGGGAATTAAGAGTCTTCTAGACTCGAGGGAGTAATACTCAAAATTCATACCTGGATGACAAGCCAATAGCACAAGGAGAATGAAACCGAAAAGAAGATTTTGAATCACCCAACAACAATTCTTTCCTGCTAGTGAGAGAACAAGGAGTGAAGAAAAGAAGAAGAAAGAAGACGAATGAAGAGGAAGAAGTCGTTGGAGAGTCAATAGGTCGGCGCTCTCCTTATATAAGACATTTGTTGGAAAATTTGTAAGAAAGTCCAAGCATTTCATTGCATTTTCAATTTGAGTCAAATAAATGTCCAACGGAGACGAACGAAGTCGTTTGCATGCGAATCAATTACGGAAATCAACAAGCTTGATGAGATGCACATGATGACACTAAGATGATGCATAAATGATGAAATCTTACAATGTCCAAGATTACGAAAAAGGGCTCGTGTCTACTTAAGTAAGGTTAAACTCAACCCACCTAACTATTCATGACCCAAAATATAACTCAAAAGGCTAAAATGACCTTCACCAAACTAATTTACTGGGAAATGACCAAAAAGGAAATTAATTAGTCACTAAACTGGTTTAATTAGGGTCGGAGTTTTACAATGGTTTTTTCAAACCATTTTTGCAAGGAATCCAATTACATTTCTACACAGATATATTCTCTCAATTGCCAATTATCGATCCAACCCTTTCATTTATGAACTCAACTCCCTCAACAAATCCCTTTCAAAACCAAGAGTTGCCTTTTTGAATCTCGCTTCCCAAAGGTTAACTCTAGGATAATATTTAGCCCTAAGACTTCTTGAGCATAGAAGGTCCTCATTGCTCAAACATGTCCAACAAGTTTTGGCTAAGAGGATTAGATTATTACTTCCGATATCTCTTACTCCTAATCCTCCTTCAAAAATAGGCAAGCATAATTCTTCCCATTTAATAGTATGAAATTTCCTATTCCCCTCACTTTGGCCCACAAAAAAACGCTTAGCATTTTATCAATAGAGTTTACAGTTTTATTTGGGAGATGAAGAACTGACATGTTATAGATAAGAATTGCGAAGGCCACAGACTTAATTAGTGTGATTCTATCAGCTTGGGATAGCAAGGGAATTTGCCATGATGATATCCTACATTTTATTTTATCTATAAGAGCTTCAAAGCTCTTATTTCTTTTTTTCAAAAGTTACCAGATACCCAAGGTATTTTTCATCTTTGTCCATAATTTTCATACTTAAGATGGAACCAATGCATTTAACTCTTTTATGGCAAGTCCCCTTGCTAAATTAGAATGCAGACTTAATTCTTGTGTTTCTAACAAATGTTATCACTTGCGAAAATGCATTTTCATCAACCAATGAAAAAGATTTTTCACAAAAAAATATTGCACACCTTCTTTCTATTTTTTCAAAATAAAAAAATGGTTGTTTTACAAGTCCACATCACACACGTGTACCCTTGACATGGGATGATCCACCCTCCTGGAAGCTGCATGACACACATGTGAGGCTTACTTTTTGGCCATAGACGTGATGTTCAGTTGTCCAATGTGCTGGAAGGTATAAGGATTTATGTATTTTGGAAAATTCATAGGTTGGACAAAGCCCCGAATGTATTCATTAAGTTGTATTTTATATGTTTTTTAGTATGAACTGTGATATGAGTATTCGGATGCACTAAAGTGAAGAAATTAAAAAAAAAGGGAGAGATAAATTGAAGTGTTTTTCTAAAGATAACATGGATTAAATAAGATCATATCTTATAAATCGAGCTTCGAATATGAGCAAGTTACATACCGATCGATCGGGCAATGCATAGAAACCCACTTACTTAAATAAAAACCTTTTCTATTTGTACCAAAATTGCATGTTTTATTCCTATATAAACTCTAATCCTAAGGCACAAATTGTAAGTTATAAAAAGAAGTTTTCTCTCAACCCTAAGACATCTTTCTTTTTATTCTGATCAAAGATTATTTTTTGGAGATTCTCTTTTTCTAGAGCATCTATTAAAGAGAAAGGTATTAAAGCTTTGTTCTAAAGGTTTTAGTCTTCTAGATCTCTTTGTAGAAGATCATTTAAGGAGTCAAGTATAACAACTAGAATGTGTCTCGTTGATTGGATCTATTGTAATAAGTAGTAGGCGGTCGTAATAGTGTGTATCTATTAAAAAAAATTTACAGTCTTTAAGTTGTGCGAGAACCGGATAGAGTTATAAGTATATGTTCTTATATACTGCGAGATTTATAGTGCTTGATTATTAGTTCAGTCAAGATTTGTAGTTTTTTCCTAGGTTGGGTTTTTACATAAAAATTGTGTCTTCTTGTAGTGTGTGCTTGTATTTGCTGTATTTTATTTTCACTACATGTTGAGTATTTGTTTGCAATTCTAGAAAATCTTATACTTAGGAGCACCTCCAAAACCTTTAATTGGTATTAGAACAGGTTGCCTTGATGACACTCAATTTTTAAGGGCTAATGTGATCAAATGAACCTCCCTAAATTGATTGATAATGGGCCCAAAAGTCGCCTTTATTGGACTGGTAGTACCCACTGGTCATAAACCCAGACCCTAATCAGCTCAAAGTATGGGGCCCTAAGTGGTTTTTTCATTTATATATATATATATATATATATATATGTATTTAACCCTAGTCAAGGGACTATGATCCATGAGATAACCCACACTCGTGGGTGGAATGAAAGCCTGCATGTGTTTGAAGAGATTGCATGTACACGTGGAAAGAGAGCCACAAATAGAAAGAGGGTAGCATGCATCAAACCTGGGCAATTAGGGTAAGACACAGAGTTACTAACCAACCGAGCCCGCTAGTTCTCAGGGTCTATAATTGGGTTTGAAACCCGTACCTTGACCCAACAATTATATTGGATTTGGGCCAGACATAAACCTGACTCATGTAAAGCCTAATGTTGCCAGCCTAGTCTAGCCTGCTTTACAGTGGACTCGGGCTGAGTTTATAGTTATGAAGATAGCACAGCGCTGGCTATCAAGTAGTTGGGCAGATTAAAGATGAGGCCCAATTACTAAATAGATCACAGTAAAATAAGCCTTTGAATAGCCACAGCTCATTTGTAATCAGAGGTGACCCAAGTACAAGCTTTTAGGGAGCCAGAGCTCATTTTTAATCAGAGGTGACCCATATAAGCTTTTGCGGCAGTCCCACACACCCCCCCCCCCCCCCCCCCCAACATAAAAATCCTGAATTTGCCACCAAAAGCCAATTACTTATTTTGATCCGCCCAACTCCAATAAAATTCCTGGATCCGCCCCTAATTGTAATCCTAGCCGGATACAAGGTGTGATGCAAAGACTAGCAAAAGACGAGCCCCATCCATAAAAGCAGGTCAAGAGACACTTCACTCGGTGAAACAGGTTACTCAGCGAGCCTGGCGTTGAGCTTTTCTTTTTCTTATCGTAAAATAGTTGTTTACAAGCTTTTAAACCAAGTTGGATTTTTATAATCCGTTGTTTCACAGATTTCCCCTCCCATCCCTCATTAGGTTGGGCGGCGGGAAACTCAACTTGAGGAGGCTCTATATAAAATAAATATTGGGAGAAGTGGCATATATATATATATATTAATTTTCAAAATTTGTATGGCGAGCAGCTTTTTAAAATTTTTTAACATTTTTTGGTCCGGGTGGGGGCTTCTACCCCCAGACCCTTGTAAGTGGGTCTGCTAGTAGTCAACACCTTTGTCAAAGTGTTTCCCAAAAGCTATGGGCTTTCCAAATGGTTCACCATGCCAGAGTCCAAGTCTTAGTAAAAACATGTAATTACTCTCTCTTTTTGTTCATAATTAATAAATTTATGCAATAAGAAATTTAGCAAAAGTAGCAAAACACAAGTTCAACACAAAATATTCAACCTTAAAACAACAATATACACATATGAAAAGGCTTTGCAATATATGAAGATTTTGCAGGAATGCACAGAATTTGAGTCAAAAATAGGCTAATGCATATAGAGCATCTGATTTAGGTAAGCAGCCTTGTTAATGGGAAAAATCTGTATAGACTAATCTATAAAATTGGTTTTCAGATATTGACGAGCTTTGCAAAGTACCTATTTAACTCTTATATATTTTGGACTAAGTGACAAGAATTCTAGAATGAATCATCATCAGTTTATTTAAAATTAAATTGTTTTATTGACCTAGTTGGCTTTTCCTCATTGTGCCGTCGCATTATTTCTAAGGAGATCCGTAAGAAGAGATAAAATGTCAGAAAAGCGTAAAAATCCCTACAATTCTCATCACATAGAGACAGGCAGAAGATAAGAGTGAGATTCATTATTGTAGACCAACTCCATATTATTTTACTTTCTAGAACTTGTACGTGCCTTGGTCCCTATAGAAGCTTCGTCAACCAAAATGCCTATTGATCATATTGTATTCCACACAATGAAAGTGAGAGCTAAGTTCAAAACTTCTAGAAAAAAATAATAAACAAAGCTAAGTATGAAACAGTAGAGAGATCAAAATAAGTACTTTTGATCACAAGCTAAAAGTGAACGAGTTGATTTTATGAGATAGCTAATCTATTAACACTTGACCACGAAAAAGTATGACAAAGGAATAGTTAGAGTTGGCTTGCTTTCACATAAAGCAATGAAATGCCTATGTCCGTCCAATTCATGGTTGCCTAACTTATGACAATGACAATATAAATTGAGGATACGAGATATGACACCCCTTTCCAAAGCTTGAAGATGAAGTCTCATTACAATAACCTTTTTGGCCCTTGTACAGTGTGAGTAACACATACTCTAATTGCAGGAGAAATCTGGGGATCAGAAACGTGAAGGCCAATTTAATTGTATCCCCACCTAGTGGTTAACTCTGTTTTTTGGCACTGGTAAACGTTAACCCACCTACTGACAGACACAAGCAGGGATGCCCATGCACAAATTGGCTCATTCATCTGTCCGTGTCAAAAACCATGGGCCAACCGAAACATTAAAAAATTAATCATGTCTGGGCATAGGTGGGGCTGGGCTCTTTAAAAATGAAAGATGGGCCGGCCACCCCAGCTGCTCATATTTTTTCTTCTCAAGTTTAGAAGAGCTACTCGTGATCCTATGCGTGCTTAAAGGCCCACCCATATCTAGGCGCCACTTGACATGTGAATATGAAGGGAAACTATCCTCTGGGGCAACTAGTTAGGGTCTGGCACACTGGGTTGGATCTAGACGTAAACATTAGGCTCGATAACAGCACAGGCTGGGCTTCAACAATGTTTGGCTGGGCCAGAACTGACCCATGAATAACCCGAATTGGAAACTTCATTTGGTGCGCCTCGTGCATGATGTTGATGACCATATATGTATTCCCTGTCAAGTAACGCTCCAAAGTCCATACCACAAGGGCATCTAGAAAATGTACACCTGTAGTAGGGCCCATTAAAGACATGATAACCAACGGACGCACAAATTTGAAATGGTTTTCACATGAATTAAGGGAATATAAAGTATAAATCCAAATCAAATGGCCTAGTCCTTGGTTTTAGTTCTTCACACTTATGGTCATGTCTCATGCAAACTCTTCTTATAATAAAACCAGTTCTGAGCAATGTAATGTCCAGAACATGGCGTAAAGTTATGATCGTAGGGAAGGAGTATTTGAGGTTTGTTATGTTTGTGAAGAGATTGTATTGATTAGAGATCAATGGATTAGCACAGCACATTTTTGTACACATCCAATCTTTATACATTGTTGGAAGGCCGGACATGGCTGCAGCCTTGTTGCGTTAAACTACCTGGTTCTACTAGAAAGGTTTCTCCCATGCAGCTCCATGAAGTATATCTTGGTTGGTCACCCATAACACCACCCAATAACACTGTATAAGTGTCTCCAGCAATGCTTTCTATTCAAGATCTAAAATAGTTAGCGAAAATGTGTCTTTATATATTTTAGCTAGTACTATCTCCAATAATGCTCTCTATTTCTTCTAATATTTATTTTAAATATCCAATTAACTCGATTAAACAATTCAACCATTCAATCAAAAGCAAAGAATCTTAAAAACATAATATTTTAAGATTTAACTAGTGAAGAGTGATTACCTAAATTTCGCACGCCTTTTACTTGTAATGTATAATAGCTAGCCATTTAGCTAATCTGTTGGAACTAGAAAAGTGAGTTTTTGCTAGCTATTTTAGCTAACAAATGCATTTAATTAGTCTGTTGGAGATACTTTAAAACGTTCAAAACTAGGACTTCCAACTCATTTATGGACTTCTTAACCACAGAAAAAAGTTAAGCCTAGTCAATTTCTTAACAAAGGTTATTTGGAACTATCTTTCACAATCTCACCAATCTTATGAGGCCCATTATCTCATATCAAGATCTAAATCATTAAAATCACCTTTGGTATTGACTCTATTATCCCACACGTAGTCTTAAAAGTGGGCCCACTAAAAGACTTTGTAGATTTTGGGCTTTTCAGAATGAAAGCTATATAATTACTATCTTAATTTTGAAGTCCTAAAGTTAGGGGTAAATATAGCTAAAGAAATTTAGGGCTATTGTAAAAACAGAGATACACAATCAGTCGATGATTTGCACTCCCCCTGCACACGATGATCACGCAGAATGAGCATTGCGGACACGTGCCAAGCTATACGGGTTCCTGATCCAACCCCCCGGGCTAGGCTCGACTTGTGCGCACTCATAGAGCCTGTGGCAAAAAAGCTCAAAAGATCTTAAAGCATAAAGCACAAAAAAGTACTTATATAGTGTTCAAATGTTTTGCACTTTTTCAATGTGGGACTCTTGTAAATACATTAAGTTCCCTTTTGCTTTTAGTAAAGAAGAAAAACAAAAGAAAGAAAGAAATGTTTTAAAACTACACCTACACATTACACTAACAGTAATCAGCCACTAAGTGGTCCAGTGTTAATTAATCCACAAGGCTCCTGACAAAGATCAACACTTCGCATATAAATCAGCATGAGCGGGTGCCAAAAGTAACGCTTCATTTGCTTATACGCATAAAATTCACAACATCTTCTTTTGTAACAAGCTTTCATAGAACGGTCCAAGAGTGAAGGACAAAATAGAAGATGTGATGAACAAATTAATCTAATTTTAACATCTAAATAAGTTTCAATCAATCTTGAACACAAGCCATTCCGGCATTCCTCGATCGTTATGACATTTGGTTGCCTTAGTTGCATTTTTAATTCCTAATTAAAAGTTTTTGCATTTTTAATTCCTAATTAACAGTTTATTTTTGTTCTAGTTTATTGGGCCTGCTTGTTTCACATTTTTGACTTGAATCATAATTCTAGAAGACTTTGTATTTCTAGAAGCCAGTTGAAGATGAAGAATCAAAGGTGCATGTGATTAGATAACCTTCCCTTTCAGTGGGGGGCCTAGAATTCCCATTTAGGTGGGGCGGGCAATGGTCCATAAAAAAAATTATTACCTAGATCTATCCCATTGGGCAGTTCCAATAGGCAGGCCCCATTGGCCTCTTACAGACCTGAGTCCGAATCACAAAGTGGCTTAAACCTTGCCTACATCGGCCAAACCAAGTGTAACTGATGTAAATCACTACAAACTCAGAATCGACAACGAGATCCCTATTCTCTGTCAGATCCAAGTCTCAATTTTCTCCATCTCTACAAAAAAAAAAATTGCAGCTGCAAAACCCCCGTCTCAAATCAAAATCTCTATTGAACCCACATCCCTATTTTAGCAATTAAACAAACCTCTACCCAAATTCCAATTCATGAAACCTCAAATGCGTGAAAATCACTACAGACTGACCTCTTTATTTGCAATTTCTGATAAAACCCCGATCAAAATTTTGGGCCATTTCTTAGTTTTTGACCCTCAAATCCAAGAAATCTCAAAGAACCCACCCGGAATTATCTACAACGTATCTTAAGCACTTGGAAGGAACTGCCTTAGTTGTAGAGAAAAGGAAAGAAAGTACAAGGAACTGGCTTTATATAAAGGCCATAGATGGAAAGTGGAAAGATATTTATCAGAAGGGGAACTCCTTTTGTGTTCCAAGGATTAGAATCTTCCATGCATGCATTTGGCTATATATAGAAATCAGAGCACTTGATCCACACACAGGTAGAGATAACAAACAAGATCTAACCTTCACCAGCACAGGGGCATCGAAGAGGATCTTGTGGGAAAGGTTCATTTGGGAGTGCTGCTATTTAAATTCCGAGAATTTCTCTCGTGAGGCAAAAAGTTTTAAAAGTTTAAAATTCCAAAAATACCTACGCCCACTCTCCTCTCTCCTCCCTCTTTCCCTCAGGCCGGCAATGAGCTCTAGCCGGCAGGAGGGCTCCTTCTGTCTCTCTCTTCCCCTCCCCCTCACCCCTCCCTCGCCCTCTTACTCTTCCTATTCTTCCTCCTCTCCCTCCCTCCCCTCTTCCTCTCATCTTCTCTCCCTTTTCCTCTCCTCTCCTCCTCATTGAGCCCCTCCCACTCTTCCTCTTCCTTTCCTCTCCCTCCTTCTTCCTTCCTCTTCCTCTCACTTTTCCCTTCCTCCTCTCCTCTCCGCCCTGTTCGCCACTACGAGGCCGAACAAGACGGAGAGGAGAGGATAAGGGAGAGGAAGAGGGAAGAGTGAAGAGGAGGAAGAGGGAGGGAGAGGAGAGGAGAGGGAGAAGAGGAGGAAGAGGAAGAGGAGAGGAGAGGAATAGGAGGAAGAATAGGAAGAGGAAGAGGGAGAGGGAGGAGAAGAGGAAGAGGCCAGAGAGAGGGAGGAGAGCCCCCTTCCGTCTGTAGGAGCTCGTCGCCGGCCACAGGAAAAGGGGGAGGAGAGAGGAAGGAGAGAGAGATGTAAGGGGATATTTTGGAAATTTTAATTTCTTTTAAAAAATTTTTTTTGTCTCAATAGAGACATTCTTGGTGTTTAAATAACAACAGTCATCATTTGAGGATGGGGCAAATGCTTTCACATAAGTGGGGCATCAACAAACATGACTCTTTGAAGATTTCTCAATTCGATATGGGTTACCAGCTTAGATGATAACGTGGGTCTGCCCCTGTGGACTTGAAAACCCAATCGAGGGAATATGAGAACCGAATATAGTATCAACCTAGTAATTTTAAATAGTAGGAAAGTGGAAGATCTCATAAACATCTCCACATATTCATTACCATTCAACCCATCTCCTTAAAGTAACTAACGGTTTTGATTTTAACTAGGAAACTTGTTCGTTGGTTCCAAATCCAATTTCGAAGGATTCAGATCCAGTTCTAAAACTCGTTCTCATTGGAGGACTAAGATCAAGTTTCAAATGGTTCTAAGTTTTTTTTCACTTTTTTTTATTTAGGATAAGGATAACATTCAACTTATAACTACACATCAAATTTACTACCTTTAGAATTAAACATAAAAATCTCAAATTAAAGTTAATTTTGAGCTATAATCTACAACATTAAAGAATTGTATGTTAGGTCCCGAGTCTATATATGTGTTGGAACTTATATGGATCAAAGGCCAGATCATTTATCAATTGAAACTAGGCCTATCAGTCCAACTCAGAGAAAAGGTGGTCAGCCCAGCCCCACTCGGCCCTCCCTTCAAAAACTGCTTTTAAATAAAATCTCTAGAGATGGGCTTGGACAATTTTTTGCAGGTCATGAATTAAATGGTTATGCTTGGATAGTACAAGCCTTGAATTGGCCTTGGTCGTGACGCCCCAACTTTTTTTATTTTTATATAATAAGCATTTATACATGCAAATATGTACAAATATGCCTTTATAAGAGTTACTTAGCAGTAATGAAATGGAAATAAGAAGGCTATTTCATACCCCTAATACCCATTACAACATGCCCTGAAAACGCATACTCACATATACTTGTTCATCTCATCTTTATTTGATTATTTAAGTCATGGATTATACTTAATGCGTAACCAATAAGTGTTGCACAATTGTTTTCAGTTGCGTTCTTGTAATTTTATTACTCCTTATTTAGGCTTCTTATATTATTTTTAAATATTTTTGCTAGCATAAAAAGAGTATCAACTAATTCATGAAGTTAGTTTGTATTCATGCACATGAAACTTCAAGGATATGGGTTATCCAAATATCTTTGTATATAGGTAATTATAACTCTCAATTTAAAACTCTAAACTAATAATGATTTTTATTTAGTGATTTTTTTTATTACATTTATGTTTTTTTTATTGAAATTCAACTTTGCTTTAATAGTCAGGTTGGTGTTAAATTGAAAATAATGTCAATTCATAAAAGGTAGGTGAATGTAAATAATTTAAATTTCTTAAAGATAAGCATATGCTAGAATGATTTTGTACCTAACAATTCCTATGAAAGGCGTGAGATAGAATAGATGCTTTAATCTTTTTCCTTGTTAGACAAAATAAATAAAACAGTAAATCTTGCACTCAAGTCACCTAATGACATATGATTTTGTCCAATAAGAAAAGGGTGTAAGTATTGTAGACCCTTTGAGGGCTTTTGCTCACTTACTTAGGCCTAACCCCATAGATATTAAGGGTAGGGTAAGGACAACCCAAAGTCCAGCCCGTCCTCACCCTTTGACAACAATGATTTGAACCGAAAATAGATTTCAAATTTAGCATTTTATAGGTCAGAACATCCATTTGCTTTTTTAATTGTGGATGCTTTTCATGCAAAATATATGAAAATGTGATAGGCTCACTTAGTGATTCCTATCACTTCATAAAAGGATTTTGAATTTGAAAATCTCAATTGCTTTTAACTATGTATTTTTCATTTTCCGAACCACATGAAATGGGTATGGTGTTTGAAATTTATCATTTCTTCTTATTATTATTATTTGCTTTTGTATTGCACAAGTTTCTATGCTAGTGATTACTATGGCTGAGCCATGTTTCCTTCTTTTTGGATTTGTGGTCTTAATATCAGGGGCATGAAAATCCGGGTCACAACGCAAGGGGCTTAAGATTGGCTTAAGATTCTAATCTCTTGATAAATTGAATCCAAAGCTAAAATTAAACCATGTCCATCATTTGGTATTGTGACTGGTGGAGAACCAACGTGAAACGTTGATTGCGGATGGTGGGGGTGATGTGACAATGAAGAAAAATCCTGCTCACCTTGAATTGTGGAAAGTGCACTCCTCAACAAACACAAGGGCCCTATTCTTTTGAAATAATTGAACCTCTTCCCAAAATTTTCACTTCAGAGTTCCAGCTTCCAGGCTTGCTGTGAAAAGCTCTAGCTGCCATTAATGTTAGGTAGATAGTTTTTTCAAGAGGCGTTAATGCTAAAATAATAAAAAAAAATTAGTTTTGTCAAGAGGCCTTAAAGCTTAAAAAAAAAAAAAAAAAGGCCTCTCTACCTTATATCATTTACCCACACCTCTTTAATAATCTATAATTTTGATTTAGGTGGTGACGCGCGCTATTTTAAGACTTGACATTTGCGGGTCAATAATTCTAAATTTAAACAACATTAAGGTATTTATGCGATATACTAAGGGATAAAATATTGGATTTATCGCACTATATAATGTCATTTATCAATGTCAAAATCCCAATATAATTCCATCCATGTGGTCCTAAACCATTATTAACCTACTTATTTACTTCCAATTAACTAACTGCCTGTTTTGATGACCGCAAGGCATTTATAGTTCATGGCGGATCAGACTGACTCTCTACCGAAACGGATAACTGCACAATCAATGAACGAATCCAAGAAAGATGCCGCACACGTGCACCGTGTTTTTGGGTGAGAACTGAATCTCCCGTGCTCTGTCAGAGTACCATACGATTCCACCATTATCAACTACATTCTTCCGTCTCTGTCGCCTATATAACGAACCTTCCTTCCTTCCTTCCTTCCTTGCCACTCTCTCCGTTGTTTCCGATCATCTGCATTCGAGAAGACACAAACACAGTCCCTTCCGCGGAAGGGGTGTCGATCGATTTCCGGAAAGGAAAAGAAAGACCCCAGAAAGAAGGAAGATTAAGAATGCAGATTGAAAGGTAGAAATCTGAAGAGTTTGTTATGATTGTTTTAGAGATTTTTATCTCATTCCTTGTGTATGATGTTTTTGTGATGGACAGAATTGCTACTTCATATTTTCTTTCTGGGTCCGATGCTCCATGCTGGGACGGTGAATTTGAGGATTAGATGATCTTCATTAGATCTTTCTCTGCTTGGATCCGTCAGATTCTTGCCTGTATGGGGTAAGTCGTCGATTCGGCGATATTCTTCATCTGTTGTGATGGGGTGGTGTTTGTTTTTTTTTTTTACTAGTACTAGTAGTGATGGAGAATCTTGATTTTGCTTGCTTTTGAAGCGGAATTGAAAAGAAGGGATGGGTTCTATTACATTTCCTTTTATCTTATGTTTTGTGCCTTTCTTGGGGCTTTGGGCGATTGATGATTCCTTTCGTTGTCGTGAAAACCTGGGGTTGGGGTCCGAAATGTGGATCTGGGTTTTTGTTTTAGGAGTGAGGGAGAGTGTCTGTGCATGCAGATGAAGACGGCATGGTTTTTCGATGAGTCCCTTGGTTCTTTGTTGGGGGTTTTCTTGTTTTATTGCCGGGCGCTGAGACATGCCTTAATGGATCATTTCAAGAAAATCTGGGGTTCTTTCTTCAATGTAAGATGGGGTAAAGTTGTTTTTGGATGGCTTTTGAAACTTGTCTTTCATCTTGTTTAATTGTAAATTGTGGAGCAGGTGTTGGAATTCTTCATTTGTCTATGAATTGCTTGTAAAAACTAGGTTTGTTTTAGGTGTTTCTTTCAAAAGTAACTAACCCCAATTATGGTTTTTCCTTTGTTTATTATACCGTCGCATTTGCATTCTCATGTCTTGGCACGGTGAAATGTGACAACAGCCTAGTCTAGCAAAGTGGAAACCAGATACTAGTTGCTGTATATCCAAATGTAGCATGTCTAATGAAAGTTATGCCAAAAATAATCATCTTATGCTATGCTTGACATTTCCTTCTTTAGTTCAATGAACATCTCATGAGTTGAATTTCAGGTCATTCTTGCTCATGTTTACTCTTTGATCAATTATATAGAATATCCATGAACTACATGATTTTCAATTTGATAGATAGAAAATGAAAATAATAAAGTGCGGAAATAAATTGGTGTAGATATTTGTGTGCTACCTAAAAGGTATTAAAATGGTTCCATTGAAAGAAACTGAAAAGCTTTGTTGTCCATAGCCAAATCTATTGAATTTTGCTTGCATTATTATAATGATGCCATAGGAGCATTTGTTTTCTTTCTTTTTATACTTGGGACTGCATATTTCAGGACCTCCTTTTAGTCACTTCTTGTAACTGTGCATGTGCTTGGTCCCTTTTAACTCCAACAATCTTGCATCATTTGCAATTCTCATTTGAAACTTGGATTTTGATCCACTTTGTTGTAATCAGTTTGTATATTTAATTGCATGATTAAAATTTTGAATATCTTGGATTTAAGCAACACGATAAAAGATTGTCTTCTGTGAGTGCAAGTAAAAATATGGTTATATGTTTTTAGAACAAACACAGATATATATATATATAGAGAGAGAGAGAGAGAGAGAGAGAGAGAGAGAGTCTTGTAAGGACCGCCCTTACGGACCATTTTGGATAGTGGGGCCCACACTGCCAGCCATCCAAATGGATCATTCACACACACGGCCCCCCTGAATTGCACACGTCCACCAATTTTGGGATTCATTTGGATGGCTAGCAATGTGGGCTCCATTATGCGAAATGGTCCATGAGGACCGTAGTGTTTCTCATATATATATATATATATGGAGGTGGAACTTGGGTTTTTGCTATCTTGTCTATTTGAGGACCTTTTGTTGACTACCTAATTTAAACCTGCTCCTATTCCTAGTTCATAAAATTGGAAGTTTTTTTTTCTTGCTAAATAGATCTTGGAGCTCAGAATAGGTCAAAAATTTTTTTCTTGCTAAATAGATCTTGGAGCTTAGAAGAGGTCAAATTGGAGAAACATAATTTATTTAGCCAACTCTAACATAGCTGAGACGAGGCTTTGATGATAATGATGCTAAATAGATCTTGAACTCATAAATTCTTAGTTTGTGTTTTTTTTTATTGCTAAAAAGGGAGATTGAAGCAATAAACATATCATTTTGATATATTTATATAGAATGAGAAATGCTACACTTACACCCCCAGTTACTCCCTACTGCTTTTTGTGGTTCACATTTATCCTAGATGTGGCCCACATCACATCTTGGATAAATGTAAACCACAAAAAGCAATAGGGAGTAACAGGCGGAGTAAGTGGGGGTGTAAGTTTAGCATTTCTCATATAGAATTGAGAAACACTAGTGAACAATGGTTTTCAAGAGGTACCCTAGATCTTGGATGTTCATCATGACAACAGAAGAGACTTCTTGATATATTCCTATGTCTTGTCTGCGGTATCCTGGTTAAAGGCTTTCCTTCTGTTTGATTTGGAACAGTTAGGAGATTCTTCAAGGAATTTGCAAGGGCTTCTCTTTCAAACGGAATCGTGGTCAGATGTGGGGTCCCCCTCATGGAGTCAATGAAAAATGAAGTAACTAGTTGTATTACATACAAGTCTTATCACTGATCTCTTAACCATCTCTCGGACGTCCTTATAGTACTCATTCATAAGAAATAAGATGCACGTTCTCTTATTAGAATAAATGAAAATAAGATGAATATGAATGATTTGATTTCCGATGAAATAATGAAATATCATATATTATGGTAAGCAATTAGTCAAGTTAGGACATTGTCTAGGAAAATTGGTATTTACCTTTTCACCTTAGGACTAAACGATTTTATTAGTTTCCAATAATTTGATCTGGTGATCATTTGTGAAAGAAATAATCTATTGTCAAATATTAATAGTTATGGTTTAAACAAAATTATTCAGAGCTTTGATGTTGTATTCTTTGCTCTGTTGTTGAAATGTTAGTGGGTCAGTGTGGTTGAATATCTGCATTCCTCTCTACTCCAGTTGGATTGTTCTTGGTCTGCATCAAACTAGTTACATAATCACCCATCGTTGAGCCATATGTTTTTGCGTTAATAGGTTATGTCAGCATTTATTCATATCCAGTACATGCCTTCATGTCAAGATAATCTTTCATGCTCGAAAGACAGCAAATCTAGAGAAAACTTCAATTGGATATCTCATAAGATGGTCCAATTTAATAAAACTAGCTCTTTGTGCTATATGGTATTCTTATTAATTGATATTGTTTGTTGTAATTTAAGCTGGAGAATTGCATTTAATTTTTATAGGACTTTCAATGATGGATTCAATTATAAATCACCCATATATGATTATGGCTTTTGATGAAAACACATGAAGGGATGATATATATATATATATATATATTGCAGATTCAGTCAGGTTCTTTTGGTCAACTCCTGATATTAATTTTTGAAAGGCCAGGCTGGGTGTTTGGAGGCTGGTACTAATCATTTGTGTGATTAAACATGTTTTGCAACAGAGCAGAGGTTGTCTTGGATGCTGTAGTAAAGCCACACCAATTATTGCTGTGGATGCACCATCAAAGGGTCTCAAAGTTCAAGGTCGTACTGTGAGGAAGCCCAGTTTGTCAGAGGATTTCTGGAGTACCAGCGCTGATGAGATGGAAAACAGTGGTGTACAGTCTCAGAGAAGTGTCTCATCAATAAGTGCATCGAACCAAATTCTTGATTCCCATGGAGCTGGCAACTCTAGCAACCATTCTGAATTTGTAAATCATGGAAAGTTTATCTGTTTCCTTTTTTAGGAAAGGTTTTTTTTTTTTGGAAAGTGTAGTGTATCCTTTTCTGTTGGTTATCTTTCAATAATGAAATTATACTAAACTTACAAACTGTTTGTTATGCAGGTCTTCTTCTCTGGACGCAGACTAGACAGCAGTGGATTGCAAATAAGAGGAAAGAGAACCAAGTGCAGCAGGTTCGAGAACCTAGGCTAAGGTATGGTGTTTTCTTCTTTGAAATTGCATCACATTATGTAACACCAAGCAGGGAAAATTAGATCTGTCTACAGAAGCTAAAAATCTGAAACCACTGTCTTCAGCCCAATTTACACTCATCCGGCATCAATTTTTCTTCCTAAATTATCCGTTATAGGAAATTTTTCTTCATTGTTCACCAATTGTGTCCAATTTCTATGTTTTTGCTTTTACTCATGTCAAAAGCCTGAAGTCACATCTGTATCAGACCCAACAAGTCCGACTTGGACCAATATTGCAATTAAATGGAACATAATTGACAAGTGAGTTAACTCTGTTTTGGTGGTTATTTAATTCTTTATTTTGAATGTTATGGTCATTGTGTGGGTGTTTTCAGACTCGTGTATTTCCACAACCAGTTCATGTTCAGGCATTCCAATTCATGAGTTCAACTGTCGTGGGTTGTGTAACTTACCTACATATTCTTGGATACCTGTTTGATGAGGAGACGTAGGCTGGAAAGATTCCAAGTTGAACCTGATTGCAATAATGACAGTTCCTATTTAGGACCAACCCAAATACTCTATCTATATGGTTGGGAGTACCAAATCACATTCCTCCAACCACAATAATCTTGTTCAAAATAAATAAACGAAAAAATATATATAGATTCAAATTTAACCACCCACAATTTAATTCCAAGCTCATGGAAACCATTTTTGAATAATGTCATAAAAAATAAAAAATAATTATCTCTGAACAAGATTTAAAAAATAATTTAACCACCCATGATTTAGTTCAAGCTCAGGACCAAAAGGAGCTCTCTGCCAGGATATATGTTTTTCCAGTTTTTGGGGCTGCGTCATTCAGCTAATCACAGGTTCACTCGTAAGTGATTTGAACTTTTATTTATACCAATTGGGTTTAATAGGCTCCAACTAAAGCCGATTTAAATCCTTTGGGCAGTACAACCCTATGCATGCAGATTTTTGCATTGCGTGCTGTATGTGCCACCCGACAGTTATATTTTACCCATTAACAGCTGTAGATTGACATCAAAATAGAAAAATAGAAATTACAATTTATACAATAATACTGCTTTTCATGACCCTTTTTTTCTTTCCAGAAATGAAGCTTTAAGGCATTATTTTTCTCATCTCCATTGTCGTGTTAATACTTACATCTTACCACTCTGTGCCTGCATTTTTTTTGGTACAGTTGGAATGCAACTTATGACAGTTTACTCGGAACAAACAAACAATTTCCGCAGCCAATCCCTCTCTCAGTAAGGCTTTGTTTTCCAGTATAAGCATACCTGTTTTGTCTGCCAAGATGATTGCCCAAGCTGATAGTAGCAGTGTAGTCTCAATCAAATTTTACTTGTAGGAAATGGTAGACTTTCTTGTGGACATTTGGGAGCAGGAAGGGATGTATGATTAGCCAGAAGACCAGTCAGATAACATTGCAGGTTTATTGTTTGCAAGACCGGCAAAATCTGTTGCAATTTAGCTGTCGCCCTGTCTATAGAAGGAAAAAAGTTGTTATTCCTCATGCTTTTGCTGTCAAAGAGATTAAAAGGGGCTTCTATATCAACTGTAATATCCAGATATTCCCATGATGATCTTCTTTTACAGGCCTTGAACATGTCCGTTATTAATCTGATTATATACAAAGTGCGGCTCTTTAATATCCTCTTTGTATGGTGTGATTTGTCAATGAATGTGTTAAGTTGTGTTTTTATTCTATTGAATGCAGACGTCCCATTGTGCAATGGGAAACTATGTGATCATGTTTAGTTGGAAACTTATCATTTAAAGGGCTATTGATTGGTACATGTTATCACTGTACCAATCGTAACCAAGCGACACTTAAATCACATCGCATCTCAATCACATCCCAACTCTCTCTTGCTATTCTGTTCTACTTATCCTATCAGCCATATTTAAGGTTATGTACTATATCCTTCTGTCCTACCTGCTCTGCTAAAAGTCTTTAATGGCCTATCCATTGTCTTTCCACATTGTACTCCCAATACTGGTGTTCTTCAAACATCGACATTATCATCATCATATCCTTGTCCCAACTACATTTTTCTTCTACTCGAATCCTATTCCATATATTTTGTTTGTAATGGTATGGGTTCTTGCTTGACGTCTTTAGTTATCTGTGTCGGCAAGGTAGTGGGTTTTCTTCTTACAGAAGATTGGCTTTGTTGAAATGCATCCTTTTGCATCTAAAGGCTACTAAAATATGTTTAAAAATATAAAAAAAAAAGTATCAACAAGATATGCTGATCATCACTTCGTCAGCAATGAAGCCTTGTCCCATATATCTAGTCGGTACTTCACCATGACCAAAACATGATTCTTTCCCTTTTTTTTTTTCTTTTCCTTTCTTGGTAGCTGAGATGTATGCATCAATGCACAGTAAGAGGCTGAGCAGGGCTCAAATGCTGAGGGATCAAACACCTCTCACCAGACTTTGCTTTGGAGGTGGATGTTTAAAACATGATTTTCTAATTGAAGTAGGAAAAAGTACTGATGACTGATACTTTCGTAGACATGAACTTTAAATTTGGTTCAAGCGCTGTGAAAGGCCCATCAACAAGATCATCCAACTCTTAATCAACCCTTCCACCTGTTGTTGCTAATGGACCGAAATGGTTTTGGGAGGAAGCTTCTCGATGACCATCCATCTCATTCAGTTCTTATTTCTTTATAGGTAACCGACTGTTTGTTAACAGAATGGTTAGCATAAACAACATAGAGAAACGGAGGTCCTGGAGCATAAAAGAACTGAAAGATGGCCAAGAAGTCGAAACAAAACCAAACAAAGCCACCTTTTAAATCCCAAACAAAGGAAACTGCTGACCAAATATGAGGTTCTTCTCTCGTCATTTAACAAGCAGCATAGACAAACCCCTTGCCCAATTGTGTTGCCCCAACATGTACACATACTAAGCATTGGTGTGTCCATCTATACAAATCTAGAGTGAGGAGATCTATGGGAGCTAGTTGGCCCGACTTACCTCTACACAAGGCACTAGCATCAACCTCCTGTTACATGAGAGGCGGCCTGAGAATGGACTATGGAAGCTTTAATCTTCAATAGCCACTCTTTTCTTACTCTTGAGCAATAAGACTGCTGGTCTGAATCTGCTTGTTTTCAAAGCACCCATTGTTTCTTTTCCTCCGTAAAGGATTATATGATTGCCATTAAAGAATTTTTAGCCATCACGCTTCTTCCCTACTTGAATCAGAAATCATATTGCCAAGCTTCAAAGCGATGAGCTATGCCTCAGGGAAAACACCCAGAAAAAAAAAAAAAAAACACCCTGGCATTCCAAATCACTGGCCAACCAGGAAACAAATCAAGAATGGAGGGCCTGAAGGAGGGTAGGGAGTGAATGAAGGATGGTTTACCAATACTGCCAGTAATTGCTTTGTGCACTTCTCTTTTCAATTAAATGGAAAACAAAAAGAAAAAGAAATATCTTTGATGATTCATAGTAGTCCATAAGCAACCATAAAAGATGATTCCCACACAAAAGTATCTTTGATGCAATCTTTATTGTAATGACATCATATATCCAAGCCCACTGATCTAATCCTAATGCAAATTTTATTCAGATACAATGTCCATTTTTTCATTTCAGTATCTTGGTATCCATTTTTTATTCTTTTAATCTTCAAACTTCTGACACAAAAGAAATTATGGGTCAGAGAGAGAGGATTGGATCAAATTTAATCTCTTCGTGTGCAGTATCGGTTATAAAAAAAAAAACTTGAGTGTACAATCTGTAGTGGTGTGGTGTTTTCTTTTTTTCTTTTTTGTACTATTTTCTCTACTGGAGGTATCTTTATCTTTGCTTGTTTTTAATGCGTAATTGGACAAAGAAAGGTATGGTCCGTTTCATTTCCCTTTAGTTTATGTTTTGTGCTTTTCTTGAGGCATTAGATCATTGATGATCCCTTTGGTGAAAGCTTGAATTTCGGGTGCAACATGCCAATCTGGTTTTCTGTTTTCGGACAGAGGGGTAGTGTTCGTGGATGCAGATGAAGAAGATTTGGTTTTCGCTTGATTCTGGGGGGGCTTTTCTTAATCTATTTCCATGCGCTCAGACATGCCTTAACAGATCATTTCTAGGAAACATGGAGTTTATTTTTTCCTGTAAGATGGGGAAATTTTGATATTGTTGTTGTTGTTGCTTTGGGTGGCATTTGAACCAGTTAGCTTATCCTATGCAATCTTATGCAATTGTAACCATCTATGAATTGTTTGTTAAAAAAAAGGTTTGGTTAGGCCTTCCTCAAAAACTATCTACCCCAATCATGGATGACAACATTGGGTTGCTATGTTGGGCTGGGCAACCTTGCATGTCACTTCACTATCCAAGGTTGGATGCACAGGCATTCCTTGCAAAACTATCTACCCCAATCACGGATGACAACATCGGGTTGCTATGTTGGATTGGGCAACCTGCATGTCACTTCACTACCCAGGATCAATACTTGAGTATCACTACCCAGGATCAATACTTGAGTATGCGACTCTTCGCACGTTTGCGGGTTTCTCCTCCCATATTTGCGGGCTTTTCTTCCCACTTGTGTGGCTTCCACTTCCCACATATGTGGGCTCCCTGGGTTTAAAATAAAAAAAGAAACCAAAGATGATTTTTATCTCCTTTCTATGGTATCTTGCAAATTTAGCATTGCAAATGTCTTGGCACACTGAAATGGATAACAGAGCGGTCTGACAAAGTGGAAACCAAATACTAGTTGTTTATCCAAATGTAGCATGTTTAATGAAAGTAATGCCAAAAAGAATCAGCTTTTGTTTGACGTTTCCATCTTTTGTTGATCATATAAATTGGATTTCAGGTTAAACTTGCTCATGTGCAGCCTTTAATTAATTATGTAGGATCTGCATGCACTACAAATTTTCCTTTGATTATACCACATCAATTTGATAAGGTGACAATGAAAAATAAAGAAGTGAGCAAATAATTTGATGAAAAATAAAAATAAAAAAGAAACTAGAAAGTTTATGTTTTAATCATACCCATCAAAGGAAAGTGCAAAGCTTTGTCGGTTGGAACCAAATCTATTGAGTTTTGCTTGCATTATTATCATAATGCCGTAGGAGCATGGTTTTTCTTTATTTTTACCCATGACACTGCATACTTCAGAACCTCCTTTTCCTGCTACCAGTCACTTTTTGTAACTATGCATCTGATTGATTCCTTTAAACTCCAAGAATTTTGCATCACTTGCGCTTCTCTTTTGAAACTAAAATTTTGATCCACTTTCTTGTTTTGAATTGTATATTTAATTCCATGGTTAAAATTTTGCATATCTTGAATTTAACTAACAAGAAAAAAGATTGTCTTCTGTTTAATATAAAAATAAATATTGCCTTATGATTTTAGTGCAAGACACAGATATTTAACTGCATCACTTGCAATTCTCTCTTTTTACTATTTTTAGTACAGTTATGCTTCTGTATGAGCTTCCATTACCATCTTTCGATACAAGTCACCTCATGAGGCCTACTTGAGACCCCAGAAATCATGGAATAAGGGAAGATCGAAAGATTCAAGTGCGGCCAACTTAGATATCAAATTTAAAGTCAATCTAATACATTTAACCCATGCATTAGTAGTTCACAAGTTTTAATAGCTTCACATAAATCAATAAAATCGATCCTCAGTCCAATGGTACACTACATTTAGATTTATCAAAATGCAATGGGACATATGTGAATAGGGGGCTAAGTTTGGATGGTCCACTTGGATTGACTAGTATGTAGCCTCACGAGGTGGCTTGTACCATAAAACAGTAAAGAAAGCTTCTACATGAGCAATAGGTATAAGCCACTCATAGGGCCTACTCTGAACCCCACAAATCATGGAATAAGGGGGGAATCAAAAGATCCAAGTCCTGGCTCTTTGAGGACCTTTTGTTGATCACCTAATTTTGGACTTGCTTCTATTCCCATTTCAGGAAACTAGGAAGATAGGTCAATGGATAGCAAAATGATAGATATATTTATGCTAAATATATATCTGAGCCTCCCCAGACCCCGCAGTGGCACAAGCCTCGTGCAGTTAGCTGCACTTTATATATTTATGCTAAATGGATTCTGAAACCCATACATTAGTGTTTTGTGATTATTATTACTCAAGATGGGATCAAAGCTAAAAAAAACATATCATTTTTGTTATTTTTTATGACTTATTTTAAAGCATTCAGGTTTTAAAGTCTCCTGCAATTTCTCAGGTTTGGATCCACAGTATCTCTAAATTCTATCCACCGACACTACATCATCTACAAATAATATATGTATTGACTTATTCTACTGAGTGACTTATTCCATTATGTTTGTCCGTTCTTATCTTCTTAGTTGTAACAATCCCTGAGATCAAGGGCACACAGAGTATCAACATTGTTTAAATGGGTTATCCCATCAAATGATAAAATATACACTAAACCCATAATATTTAAAATGGTTATCAGAGACTCCTCATCTTTTGCAATACCATATTGCTGTAGTCATCACCATCTACACTCTCGTGCAATACAACTACAGCTATAGCCATTATTACCAGCTGTACAGCCTCTTCAAAAGAATAGTTCACTCATCCCATGGAGCAATTATTTCGCAAAGAAATAATCTATTGTCAAATCATTAGTAATTATGGCTTAAATAAAATAATTGGGAGGTGTAGTATTCTTTCCTCTATCAGTGAAATGTTTGCGGGTCAGTGCTGTTGAATATTTGCATTCCTCTCCAGTTGCATAGTTCTTCGTCTGCTTGGAACTTTTAAATACATGACCACACATTGTTGAGCCATGTATTTTGTGTTATTCATGAGGAAAACATCTATTCATATCCTGCTCACACTTATATCTAAAAAAGTGTCCTCTATGCTTGACAGACTGCAAATCTCGTGAAACCTTCAATTTGGACATCTTAGAAGATAGCCCAATTTAATAAAATCAGCTCTTTGTGCTAAAAAAATGGCATGGGGACTAATTGGTATTGTTTTTAATAATTTAAGCTGGAGGTGTGTGTCTAATTTTATGGGACTCACAAAAATTACTGCTGAGTTGGATTCAATTATAAATCATCCATATGAAATTAAATCTTTTTTATGAAAACATGTGAAGGTACCGCAAGATCAAGGCCGTACTGTGAGAAAGAACATTTTGTCAGAAGATCCCTCAAGAAGCAGCACTTATGATATGGAAAACATAGGTGTAGAGTCTCAGATAAGTGACTCATCAAATGAACACATCAGACCAAATTCTTGATTCTCATGGAGCAGGCAACACTAGCAACACTTCTGAATTTGTAAATCGTGGCAAGTGTATCTGTTTCTGTTGGTTATATTTCTGCAATTTTCTTCTAAGAAGTTATGGTAATAAAATTATACTATAAACCGTTTGTCATTGCAGGACTTCTTCTCTGGACTCAGACTAGACAGCAGTGGATCAGAAATAAGAGGAAGAAGAACCGAGTGCCGCAGGTTAGAGAACCTAGACTAAGGTAAGGTGTTTTGTTCTGTTATAACTGCTTCGAAACCAGTTTGTTGTGCTAAAACGTCTCAGATACCAATTGTGAAAGTGGCACAGTGGAAAATTACTAGAGATCATTGGTCTAAATGCAAGGATGCACGCACATATGCCATCAATCCCCACACAACAGAGAGACAGAGGATTTACGTGGTTCACCCACTTGGGCTACGTCCACAGGGAAGACAGCAGCAATATCACTCTAGAGGAAGTAAGTTTACGGATGGAACATGCACTCTTAGCCCCCAATCCCACTGCACACCTTGAACCTCACTCACTCAGTCTTGCTGGTTCACTACGTGGTGTGGCAGAACCACAAGTGAGAGAGACCATACATTTTTTTTACACTCTCTTCGCTCTCTTTCTTCCTCCTCTCCACCAAGGCAATGGAGGGATTCATTTATAGACTCCATCAGGAAATGGAAGTCCACATTTACGCCTTACCATGTGATATTGGAGAGCACCTTTCGGAGCTACATGTGGCTGTCAGTGGGGTGGTGCTGCATGTGGCTATCAGTCGGGTGGCTGCTGCATGCGGTTGCAAGTGGGGTGGTTGCAAAGTTCACATCAACACTATTGGCTCTTATTGGGCCAACATTTCGACATGTTTTATTTTTTGAATTTGCATCACATTTTGTACCACCAAACAGGGATTGTTATATCAGTCTGCAAAAGCTAAAAGTTTCCATTATGTAAATGGTTACATCCTTTCACTCTGTGCTTTAATTTCTTTTGGGGGGGTGGGGGGCGCAGTTGGAATGCAACTTATGACAGTGTAATTGGAACAGACGAACCATTTCCCCCGCCAATTCCTCTCTCAGTAAGGCTTTATTTTCCAGCATAAGTATACCTGTTTTGGAGACCAATATGATTACCCAATCCGGATAGTACTAGTATACTCTCAATGAAATTTCACTTGCAGGAAATGGTAGACTTTCTTTTGGACATGTGGGAGCAGGAGGGGATCAGGATGTATGATTAACCAAAAAAATTGTCAGATGACTTTACAGACAGGTTTATTGTTTGCAACACCAATAAAACTGTTGTAATATAGCTTTTGCCATGTCCACAGAAGGAGAAAACTTGTTAGCTGTTGCCACCTCAACTGCAATATCCAAATATTCCCATGATAACATTTCTTACAGGGCTTGAACTCCTCCGCTCCTTTGAGTTGTCTTCCTTATTGGCATATGAGCAAAGGAGCCTGCTGACCACAGAAGGATCCTCTTCATTATGGACAAGGATATATGTATAGGCCAAATACTTGCACCCAGATTAAGCTGCCAGACCTTAAAATCAGACCTTGGTTTACCCATTTTAGTACTTGATAAGGCCCATTGTTGTTAGGCATGTCAGTGGGGACAGACCTTCTAATGGGGCTTAATGAAAATATTTGACCGGCCCTACCCCAGTAAGTTATCAAGCTAAATATTTAGGCCAGTCTTCCTCTTACAAGCCTCAATTAATTCATCCCAAATAAGGAGGCTGGATCATCAACTTTCATAGTTAACACTAATCTCACTTCTCTATTGTATAAATTCACAAGCTTGGGGAAACATAATTTTCCCTACTGTCACCAGGAAACTTTGATAGGAAACATAAAATGCAAGGAGCAAGAAAGGGAAATTACATTTAGGCCCCAATGGACAAATAAGGCGCACCACAATACGATCCAAACTGCCATCAGTAATAGCTCTAGTGGATAAGGTTTTCAATGGGACGAGCTGGACTCTGCAAAATCATAATGTTAAATTTTACATAGGCCCGGCCCAAAGCAGTTCAAACTCTAAGTTAGCCCAAGGCCTGTTACAACCCTACTACTGAATGGACGATCAGTGATACTTTAAAAAACTCAGAGAGAAAATAGCCAAAGCCCCGCGGACAGCTCAAATCCAAGGGCTAGAAAGAGGGTTGACCCAACAAATCATGGGGCGAAATCGAGCCCCATAAAGCACCACGCGAAATTGATTGAATTAGAGGGATCTGTGATACCGGGCCATCTGATGACTTCGTTGGGAGAACACGGTTTGTGAGGTTATTGAAAGTCCCTGGGACTTGAGAGTTGTTCATCCATATTTGTTGCATAGTATTAGGACCGATTAGGTGTGGTTGTTCTGTCTTTCTGAGAATTTTTAGTACATGGTCTCTGCTACCTGGAAATTAATGCATTAGGACTGTGGTTGGTTTGAACTTTGTACTAGTGTGGAAGGAAAGGGTGTCTTCTTCCAATTATACAATGCATTGTATGCTTTCAAGAAGCTTCCTAAGGCATACTAACATTGAAGTTTGTTTACATTTAATGTATGGTTGGTTGGAGACCTATGTCCGTGACATATGGTTTGCACACCTCAAATCTACATTCGGTGTTCCAATAGCTATTTTCTTCGAAATGTGGGTGTCATTTATTATATATAATAAGAATCATCTATTCTGATCCAGTTGCAAGCAAGGACACATCTACCCTCTCTATTAAATTTCTTCATGACCATGTCTAGTGCCAAACAATCTCTCTCTCTCTCTCTCTCTCTCTCTTTCTATTAAATTTCTTCATGACCATGTCTAGTGCCAAACAATCTCTCTCTCTCTCTCACTCTCTCTCTCTCTCTCATGACTCTGTCTAGTGCCAACCTCTCTCCATATTGAATAGTGACTAGGTCTGTCAATTTGACCCTAAAACACACACTAGCTTCATTCATCACTATCAATTAATTGTCTAAATTATGTATTATACCATAAGAAATGGGAGATTGATTAAAAAAAACCAATGGGTGTTGCACGGTTGATTTCAGTCCCTTTCCTTTGGTGTTGTGTAGTAATTCCTATTAATACAGGTTCACTTTCTCCTTTGTGGCATAACTTGGGGCGCCACTTTTTTTTTATTTTTGGCTCGGTGACCAGGACCTCCCATTAAGTATCAATACCTGGTGAGTACTATAGAAGTAGGTGTCTATACTACCCGATAACCCTAGAGTGGGATGCAACTATTTCACTAAGGTGAACAGAAAGGATGTAGGATGAGCCAAATATTATTCTTTAGTTTCCTTCTTGTTGGCAGATGAGAAAGGGAACCTGCTGACCAATGACAAGGTTCTTCTTCTCTGATCATTTTTCAAGAGGCACAGTCAAACCCCTTGCTAGTCCAATTGTGCTGCCCGAAGAGGGACACATAGCCTCATGCATCCCTTCTGTCAAAAGGGGCAGCCTCATGCATCCCTTCTGCCAAAAGGGCTGGAAACTTCTGAGCTCTGGGCACATGGGGTTGATTCTGGCCCATCTCGAATGAGGTCATTGGTGCTAGTTGACTCCCGACTTACCTACACAAGGCCGCACCAGCATCTAAGTTCGAGCCAACCTTCTCTTATATGAGAGGGAGGCCGCCTGAGAATGGACAAATGGACTCTAATCAGGGGCGGATTCAAATATAATCACACCACGTAATGGGAGAAGCTTTTTTATATAACACTATACTGATTTTATTATTTAACTTCTCCACTTCGATCATTTTCAACACCACCAAATGAAAATCCTGATTTCATAATTGGGAGGCTTCATAACCACTTTCCAGCTTCTATCCAAATGCTGACTCCCCAACCCCATCTCCTAAACAGAGCAATAAGACTACTGATCTGACTCTGCTTATTGTCATAGCTTCTTTTTATTTATTTGAGTCCATGAAGGGACTATAGGTTGCATTAAAGAATCTAACCATTACGATTCTACTGCAGAAACAGAAATCAAATTCCCAAGCTTCAAAGTGAAGAGAGTATCGATTCTAGTACATCACGGAACAAATCAGAGTCTTTTAGATAACTACTTGTAGATTGGTTGTTCCTAAATTACCTTTCCATAGATTCTCTCCTTCACCCTTTCAAAGAATATTCATGTAATTGTACTCTGTGAACATTAATATAAATATAGTGTCGTCCTTCTAATAGGTCCAGTGTTACGCATCTTTAGTTCCAATTCCAATATTGTCAAAACCTTGCCATACTGCTACTAAGAAGCAAATGGTTGTCACTTTTGCCCTGTCATAGGCATGAAGTTGAGGCATTAGCTCAATTGGTTTAACCTTTGGATTCGCTTTCAAAGTATTACGTTTGACTCCTACCCCTTATGTTACTTTGGTACCATATGTAAGGTTATGTATGTAACCTCAAGGACCGGCCTTCTAATGTTCCTTTATATAAACATTCGACTGGCACTAGCCCGTTAAGTTATCAAGCTAAATATTTAGGCAAGGTTTCCTCCTACAAGCTTAACTCAGCCCATGTAAGGAGGCTGGACCATCAGCTTGCAAGTTGCAACCCTGGTCGTGACCGTAGTCATTACTAATCTCGGGCCAGCCTTAACTGAGTGGCATTGCTTACCACTCTAGTACTAGATATGGCAAAAACTGGCCAGCTTGACTCATTTAAAATACGACTCAGTCATGAGTTAGAGTTTATCAACTTGTATAAAAATGGGTCAGATAGGGTTAACCCACTTAACCCAATTAACCCATTTAGATTTTACTAATTTATCATAACTTTTCAATTTTTATGTAATTTTTTTTATTTATATAGGCCATAAACTGCATGAGTCTTAATCTTATGCGGTGGAGTTATGCAATAATTTGCCTTTTTTAATATTATATTGTAGGTTAAATGTTTTGATAGTTAAAATATGAACTTTATTTTTTATATGACAATATAATGTTTTTATACTTGATTTATTGATTTTTGTCTTTTATTTTTATGTTAGGTAGTTAAGTATAGAAATTTACTATTAAGATATGAATATGAATGGAATACAATAGCATTGATGAGCTTTATACTCATGCTCAAATATGACATTATAAAATTGAGAAAATTTGAGAAGGGATTGTCTCAATAAATGGGTTAGAAATTATTAATAAATTTTGTCCCCATTGTTTACACCTTGAAAATTGGTAAATTATAAATTCATGCTTGATTTTTTTTTCTCTAATGAATGATGTCCCGGCCCTTGGGCCAAACTAATCCCTTCAGGCCCAGGGATAGTAGGGCACATTTCCTGTGGCCCCAGTGTGGTAGCGTAGTTTATACCTATAACTTTTGGGAGCAAACCGTGGTCCTATAATAGCTGAGCTAAATTATGCTTGATGCAATGCTTAAAATGAATTTAAACTTAAAAAAAGATTTACAAATGAAATTAGACCACACAAAATGAGTTGGATCACACACACAGGCCGAATTAGGGTTGGAACCAACAAATTCGAGTTCAGTTTGACCCAACCCGTTTGCCAAGTCTATTTGGAACACGTGGTGGGCCCACATTTTGATCTATCCGAGTGGATCAAAAAACAAGGGCCTCCTTGGGTAATCATGGATCCTACGGTTTGGCGTCCATCCAAATAAAGTGAACCATTGGATTAAGTGTGCGCTCATTTTAGACCATGAAAACTTATTCACCGTGGTTCATGTGTCAAATGGATAAAAATTACAATCTCTTTTGGGAATGTCCGGCCTAAATCAGTTCACGCTCTAGGCCAAACCAGGGCCTCTACACAACCCAGCTAGTGAATGCGTGATTGGTGGTGATGCCTTTGCACAGCCAGGGCCATCCGTTGACTTACTTAGTTGTGAGCACGCGGTTTGTTAGGTTTTTCCTTTTAAAGTCATTTGGGCTAGAGAGTTGTTCTTCCACAATTGTTGCATAGCACTTGGGCCTTGGTTAATTAAGTGTGGTTATTATGTAGTTTTAGATGACTCAAGATGATTTAAGCCTTGAGTTTGCTCTTGAAGATCATGAATTTAACTTTCATCCTTTATATTATCCGAGTACCACGTATATGGCCATATATATACCTCCAAAAAAATAGTCTTTACTTGTTAGAATTTGATAACTCTGGTGCTGAAGGTCAAAATTTGAGGTTGGGCTCGAATACCCAAGATCATAAAAAATAAAATTATAGTTTTTAATAAATTTTTAATTTTCTACTTAAATATTTAGATAAATATTTAAAGTGTGAACATGGTGGAAAAGTACTAGGGTGTCTTCTTCCGCTACACATGCATTGTATACTTTCAAAAGCTTCCTCTGAAGGCATCCTAACATTGAAAATCTTTCCTTTTAATGTACTGTCGGTTAGGTATTGAACACGGAGACCCATGTTTGTGGACATATGATTTGCACAGCTCAATCTACATTCAGTGTCCCAGGAGCTATTTTCTTCAGGCATGTGTCATATATTATATGCTAAGAAGCATGTATTCTAACCCTCTTGCAAGCAAAGACACGTCTCCCCTCTCAATTAAATTTCTTCATGACCTTGTCTACTACCGACCAGGCTTCTTTCTCTCTCATACAGTTCATTTCATCTATATTTAATTATCAAAGTTACACATTCGGCTTACAGTTCATTTCATTTATATTTAATTATCAAAGTTACACATTCCATTTTATTAGAAACTGTGTGGCCCACCTATCATCAAACCCATGTCGGATTTAAGGATGTGGCTAATGTCTCTTTTTTTTTTTTTACCAGCTATAGGGGTTGAGACCCGACTCTTAGATGAGGAAAGTAGACCTCAAAGACATAGGATAGGCCTTCAGGTGAAGGGAGTGTGTAGACCTCGGGAAGGCCCTCTTACGATAGAAAGGTGCTTGGTGAGGTTCGAGCTCTGGTCAGGCAAACAAAAATTATCACCTCTTACCAGTGAGGTAAAAGCATAATTGTGAAATTCATTTCGATCTACATTTCGAAACGAAACAGCCTATAGAATTTTTCAGTTAATATCTCAGTCGATTTCGGCGGATTTTGTCCGATCTCGGAAATTTTTGCTGATCTCATTGGATTTCTAAAATTTTGTTCCAAATTATTTTTAAAAAGGGCTTAATGAAATTTTTTTCTTAAAATCTCCAACCGCTACGCTAAGTCCTCTTTTCAATAGAAATAATGAAATAACTACGAAGAAGAAAAGCTCCACTTAATAAAATTTCCTAATCAAATATCACTTAAAATAAATCTCTAATCAAATTTCTATATGTATATATATATAGTCCTGAAACATAAGTCCAAAAAGTTTCACCGAAATCTCCTACAAACCCAAAAATTTTAATTTGGAGGCTAAGCTGAAACGACATCTAAAACAAAATTCACAACTATAGGTAAGAGGCCATTCTTGGCTAAGACCAACGTTGATCTCCCGATTAAATCTTAATATTTGACCCTATGAGAGCTTGGATTGAGATTGAACTCTTGGTAAAGAATACCGGATCGACATTTAAATTGATGTGGCTTTTGTCCCTCCTAGTCAAGTGATAAGGGAGTTGAGGAGGGGATGAGTTCATGACTCCTTGGAATTGCTTAATTTAAGGGGATTGGGAGCCCTTTATTGGTTTTCCCTGAGGACAAAGCATTTGTAAGGAGTTTACATGATCTACCTTATAATGAAATGTTCAAAAATATTGAAATTGATCCATGTCTAAACCATTTTGGACTAAAATATCTAGTCGAACTTTGGTGCAACTAAATAAGGAAGTAAATTCCATCATTTTAAGACATATTTCCGCGCGGAAAAGGGACATAAAAGTCCGACGCGTGAGATGAGATTTGTATTGCCGCAAAAGCGAAAATCTTATTTCCTCTTCTGCTAAGGGTGCACAAACACACCCCTAAGGTGTTGCATAGTTGCTCCCATAACCCATTCTCTTTCTTTTAGTTTTATTGCTTTTTCTTTAGGCTTTTGATATTATTTATTATATTTTGCTAGCTTGAAAGGTACATGTGCTCAAGTTAATGAGGGTGCACCTTTTACTTTCTAGGCTAACTTCAGATGCAACCAATTCACAACAGTAGTTTCCATGTACAGGGCACATTGAGGATATGTGGTAAGCCAAATATCACTCTAACAAGAAAATTATAATTCTCAATTTAAAGCACAATAAGAAAGCTAACTTTTGACTGCGAAACCGTGTGAATCCAACAATAATTAATAGTCCAATCAATGTTAAATTGGGAGTAATATTAATCCGTATATTTGAATAGTGAATTTCTCAAAAATTGACCCGGTCATTCAACTCAACGAAGACAGAAAAGAAACTTAAATTGGAGTAGCTTGCTACAAGGAAAACTCTGTGAAAGGTATGTGAAAGAGAGTTGCTCTAATCCTTTTCTATATGAAGCTGTACGTGCAGGTACGCGCAGAGGGAAAGTCATTAAAGCGAATATGACTTTGTGACTTGTTAGGACCACTGAACATATTTAGGGACATTAGCCACCATTCTCCAGACATGAAGGGAACATGTAATATTTAGAGGGAGAGGCTGGCCGTTTTCAACTTTGAACCATGCCTTCAAAGGTCAAAGATCATCTGATGACCTACTTGGCCGGCGCTTTACTTGATCCAACTAAGTTTTTATCCCACACCTTCCCTTAGAAATAGGGCGGACCTACATGTTGTCTACTGGAGGGGTCAGCCCGGTCAAAATTGAGTCCACTTTCAAAATCTACATAAAAATCATGTCTGCCCGTAAAATTCAAATAAGAATGTTGGGTTTGCTCCAAAACCTAACTGCCTATTTGTATCCAATCCTCCTCAAATGAAATTCATAAGTCAACTACTGAATTTAGCTAGAAATGTGTAATCATGTGTTCGCCCCTAAAATTGATTTTCAAAAATGTATATAAACGTGATTGATCAATCTATTAGGATATAAACTTTTATTGTCATGAAAATTGAGTCTAGACCATCTATAGATTGAACCAAAAATAGCGAGACAAACATGTTTTACGAAGAAGCTTTCTAGATAAAAACTCGCAAGCAAATGCCAGCTTAGGATCATTCCTCATGCTTTTAAGCAATTCATAATCCATTCTTACTTTCCAACATGTGAAAAATAAATGCAAATTAATATGAGGGTATATATATATATATAAAGAATTGCACTCATGCATCATGAGCATTTTAGCCGTTGTCATCATCACTATTGATTTCTTATCTTTGGCCAAAATAATCTTAAAATTTTAGAAAAGAGTTGAGGAGTGAGCTCATACAGGAGAGAATACTGAAAATTACTTATGCAGCCTTTAGTGAGCTTTGAAGTTTTGATATAAATGATTAACAATGACCTGTAATAAGGTAAATAAAAAAATTTTTAGTAGCTCAATGGAACCTACAAATAAATGATCCTAGTTCATTTCTAATCATATGAATGACTTCTCTTAGGACAACACACTATCAAGCATGGTAGGCCTTAACGCAAAATCTTTATCAGCATAAAAGTAAATTTTGGATTGTTGAATATGGTTAGGCTATATCAAGCTATAGAAGATTCGAATCTTGAATAAGCAACTTTTTTCCCACATGCAGTCTCTTTTTCCTCGTGTGAAGGCTCTCTTTTCGTGCCTAGAGTTGGCGGGTAAAACACAAAAAAGTTGGGACACATTCAATCACAGACGTCGAACCAAGCACAGTGTATGTTTCCATGTAATTGCTATTTTTTGTATTGATTGACTGTGAAACCGTGTGGAAATGTAATACATTTCCTTTTCTTCTAGAGGCAAGGTGGTATGGCCCAGTCGTTATATTCTAGAGCCAATGTTTTTGGATAGACACACGGCATGTCGAGATCATCAACGTGGCAGTGGCAATACCCAGACATTTTTGTGGACCATTAGATTTTTCTTTTTCTGATAGAGAGCCTGCATACCTAGCTCCATCACAGGGAGAGATCATTCTCCGTGCATCTGTCATCACAAGCCAGCTATCCTTAGATAAGATTGACGATAGAAAGTTTTTGGGTGCTCCTAATTAGGTAATTTTTAAATTACAAATAAATATATAGTATGTAGTAAAAAATAAAATAAATTAAATAAGCAACTATAATAAAAAGATGCAATTTTTATATGAAAATTCAAATAAACAAACTAAGATTGTAAACTAAACTAACAATCAAGTATTATGAATATCGTAATACAAGAACATATATTTACAACCTTTATTTAGTTTTTGCGCAACTTACAAATTGTGATTCTTCTTGCATAGATACGCACTGTCACGGCCACCTACCAATCACTACAACAAATCTAAACTTTACTTGACTTCTCAAATAATCTTTTATAAGAGATTTGAAAAATTAAAATCTTTAGAATAAAATTTCAACACAAACTCTCTAATGAAAGCTCTCAAAAAGAAAGAGTGTTTCAATAAGAACTCCTAGACTTAGAATAATAAGAGAGATGCTTAGGATTCAAAGATGAACTTTTCTTATAACCCACAATTCGTGTCTTATAATAATACTCCTTGTAGAACACAACTTATTAATCTTAGTACAAAGAGAAAATAAATCAGCGTAGTACAGTGGGTTTTTCTCCATCATCCTATTAAACGAGCAATTATCCAATTGATTGGGTATTGCTTCTGTCTCAGATTTGATCGATCGAACAATGATCGGATCGATTAAGTACCTTGTTTTCCAATTTTTTCACTACGGCTCTTTTGAGGATGCGAACCATAGTTTATCTAAAGGAAATATCAAATATGATTTAATGGACCCAGAGTTTTGTCCAGCCCATGAATTAGCCAACATAAAAAACTTTATAGATGAGTATGCAATCAACTTCAGCCTCTATTGCCCAATTAAGTTGAATTTATCTTTAGCAAATTCACTATGTTCTAGATAATTTTTCTTTTCAAAGGGACTCGAAGTTATGTCCCAATGCACACCATAAATGTCCCTAACCTGTTTGCATCAATTAGAGAAAATGTTTTAAAAATTCTTTACCATTAGATTTTACCCAACAAATTTGCATGGCGTATAGCCACTGAAGTTTAATGAATTAAAATTAAGGCTAGAATTATTTGATGGTTGGTTGGAAAATCATTTGATTCAAAAACAAAATAAAAAATGAACCTTGCACACATATATATTGTTTTGTTCTGCTAAAAAATACCCCTCACAGAAGCAATATATTAGCCCCTAGTGGAACTTGTTTGATACGTGCGAATTTTGAAAGGATAATATGATGGAAAGGTTTTATTGTGGACAGTAGCGTAGACGGAAATTTTGGTCAGTGGATTCATTCAACAAATTACCATCAATGTCAAGTAGATTATATCAAAACCAACTTTCACATGATACCTTGTAGTATCATATATTTTCAATAACATCGAGAAAATCAATTCTAACTTATTAAATTACTAGCAAGAAAAAAAATCCCAGGAACATTGATATTATTGCTTACATTAATACTATTATTTTTAACAAAAGCTGGATACTGTATTTGAACTCCTTAGGAAAGAAGTCAAAAAGATAGTGCAATTTTTAGTTGAAGTCAATAGTGACCCTAAACTAAATTTTGTTTCTTTAAAATTGACCATAACATGTTTTTTTTAACAATTCCAGTGGAGTCAATTTATGTAAAGCGCTCCAAAATTTTTCATGTTACTTCATAGGTATAGATTTTTTTACAAAATTCAGTGGCGTTAATTCAACCCATTGAGCTACATGAAGCTCCGCCCATGATTCTGGATATGATTTTAAACAAAAGGGGAAATTTTCAAATAAGGCTCTAAGGTTTTGCCTTATTTCAAAAAAGGACACAAATTTCAAGACTTTTCAAATTAGTTTGAAAGTTTTTCAAGAAGTTTTCAATCAAGAATATTAGTCCATTTAAAGGTACTTCCTGTCAACTTTTTCTTTCAAATTTTTTCAAAATATCAAATTACCAAGCATTTAAAGCTATAACATGATTTTAGTAACCATTAAATACAGCCGATCACCATAGAGATATTAGTTGTCTTTAATTATTGTAAGGATGCCAAAGAAGAAAATAAGGACAATATAGAGGAATTGGATGGGAAATTTATTTCTATAAAAGGTAATCTTGGTATTTTAAAAAAACTGAAGGACATAGTTGTAGGAAAATACTTTTAAATGAATGTATGTCCTTAATCAAAAACTGCTTGGAAAACTTAGAAATCAATTTGAAAAGTTTTAAAACTTGTGTCCTTTTTTGAAATAAGGCTAAACCTTAGGGCCTCATTTGAAATTTTTCCAAAAAAATAATCTCAACTAGGAGGCGATGAAGTTTAGATATTGTTTTCTAAGCTAAATGTTTTGTGAAATTCAATCAAACAATGAGTATAATTTATATTGGCTTCAAATTAAGATTGACTCATTAGAGTTTGGCAAGTGTGATAGGTTTTAATTGTTCATAATTGGGGAATATCACTTCCTATAAAGGTCTTAACCCACACTAATTTTCATCCGTCTCTGATGAGATAACGCCTAACAGTACTGGGCACATGATTGACAAAATTGGGTCTTTATCAACTTTTATGATAAATCTGTCCCTGCTTTACATAAATAAATAATAATGTAAACTTGATAAAATAATAATAATAGTACATCTCTGTGTCATCTCACAGCTATTGGCCTTGAATTTGTTGAGGCCCTCTAGTCTCTTCTCTGTAACACTTATAGAACTGCCCATCGCAAATGTCGTCCCACAATGAAGAGGGTCTATGAGTCTTTTTTTTTTTTTTTTTTTTTGGTAGAAAGGGTCTATGAGTTGAAATATGTGTAATGCAAACAAAATTTGGGTCAAACTTATCCACACTTTGAACCAGGTCGAACCTTAAGGCCCTTTTTTCTAGAAGAATTTTTTATTAGTTTTTGGCTTTTTGAGGTTTTTAGTGAATGATGTGGTGGGTTGTTCAGTAGAGTTTTTAAATGCAATGTTCATTTACAGGAATCTCTAAATTTCAGCCACTTGGAGGGACTCAAGCAGTTTTATGATTTTCAAAATTTCACATCTTTTATCTTTTGGTGGAGTTTGTAAATGCTTAAAGTATAAAAAAGCGTCCAAAAATTTCACTATATCATCCATGAATTGTAGGAAATTTAAGTAAGAAATGAGATTTGAGACATTTCTCTCTCTCTCTCTCTTTAATTTTAAGAGCACTAATTATGTGGTAACACATCAATATGTAAATGCTTTATCTGGTGTTGGATGTCACTTTATTAATGCCGTTTTAGGAGACCTTCTCTTAACAGCATGTCTGCGGTTCATTGCCTCTTGACAGTCTTTTTGCCTAATGCAATGAATATATTATGGGTTCCACTGCACTTATCAATCGTAGATGGGGTGGGGTCATCCATGCAGACAGCATGTGCTCTCTCCTGGAGGACTTAAACAATTGGAGGGTGTCTTAGCTAAGGCAATTATTTTCAATGTGTACAGCTTTCTGGCACGTAATTCAAAAGATAGTCACATATGCTCTTTTTTTTTTAGGTTGGTATTAAATTTCCTGGTCCATCCACTTTATGTTACTTGTTTTTGAGGTTGGTATTAAACTTCCTCATCTATCCATTTTTATCTCCAAGGGCTTTAGTAGATTAAACATAAATGGTTTCGATACTTTTAATATTTTTCCTCATCGTGGCAATTTTTGTAGTACATATATTTTTTTAACTCCAAATTATTTTTTTGGGATTTGAACTCACGATTTTAATAAAAATTGTTAGCTGAGAGATTTTAATATAGTATTAAAATCAACTGGTTATAAATTTAAATCTTAAAAAATAAATTGATACAAAAAAATATGTGTTGCCAAAAATGAACTGATCAAATTCCACTTCAGAGGCTGCGTTAAGGAGTAAGCTCTAGCGGAGGAAAATATTAAAAAGTATTTATGTTGCATTTACTAAAACCTTGAGATTTTAGTAACAATAGTTAGCTAAAAGACTTTAATGGTTGGGATCATTAGAATGCCTTTAACATGTGAGGAGATAACTCATAGAAGAGGAGAGTGAGAACTTGCACATGTAAGGAGTAAGAGGAGTCCGGGTCAATCTATAATCATTTAGGTAAGATGTAAGGTTGCTAGCTAATTGAGCTACCCTTTATTATCTAATCTCCCTCTGCCAAGTGCCAGTCTTTATGGGGCCTACCTAGGGATGGGATTGGGGGGTTGAAAGATCCCCCTGCCCCTACCTATTTGTGTATGGTGATGGAAGTTTAGATTAACATATCAATCACTTCATCATTAATTCCTTATAAGTTTTCACCATCTAAATGAGTGTCCAACTGATCCAACAATCTAATCCCAAGTAAGACTTGAGATATGTAATTAATTTGTTTTGTGGGGGGTGGGGGGGCGGTGGTTTATGGTCCTCTCAAATGGATCTTTTTTTACATTTTCCACCACTAAATTCAGTTTTATGGTCCACTCAAATGGATCTTATTTTAGGTTTTCTACCACTAAATTCATGGTTTACATCTCATCTACAATGTTTTTAGGTTTTAGTCAATGACCTAGTACTTGTCCATAATTAGATTGATCAACTAGATTGATGGTATACATCTCATTTATTATTCAATTAATAATTTAAGACTTATCTACATTTTTTTTCCTGCTTTATAAGGGTAATAAATTGACACGCTTACATGATATCTTATATGTTGATTTTTTTTTTACCCAGCTTTATGGGGCTTGGTGAGGGGAGACACCTTAAGTGAGGTAGGGGAACCTTCTAGTAAGGAGGGAAGATCTTTGATGAGGTAATATATCCCCGGGTCAAAAAGGTGTCTGCCCAAATTCAAACCTTGATTAGAAGTAAGAACTAATACCTCTTATTAGTAGGACAATGCCTTTCTAATAGATCGACGGTTCAAATCCTTATTATTGTTTTTTTTTTTGGTATAAATCCTTTTGATTGTTGGATCAATGTTGTGAGGCCTATGAGCCATGATATTGATGTCCCAGTCCACTTGTTTCATTGGATTGTTGATCTGATGTTTTCCTATCATGACATCAATAATCTCCCTTTTCGCCCTTGGACAGTTACTCTCAGGAAATCTCACCACGTGCTTATCTTTCTACCACTGAATCAACAACTGGAGGCCTTTTCATCAATAGTTCAAGGTCCCCATCTTTTCGGTTGTTACATCATTGGTGGGATATTTTTATCACCAGGGTGATGAAGCTTATCTTCAATGTTTTATTTTTCCCTCTTCCATTAGGTCAGCGAGGTGAGGTTTTGCAACCTTATTCTCTGATTGGGGGAGGTCGTCTTAAAAACTTGGCATCTTCCATGAGTTTTCTCCACTATTAGTAATTTCTAGAGGAGCAATTGTATTTGAGTCATTTCACCCCTTCACTTTCACTTAACACCAATTGTAATGACGTTAGAGGAAGTAAATGAGAGGGATGTGTGGATATGAATATATGCACCAAAAGAATAAAAGAATTAGCAAATAAATTGATCACACACCACAAGAAGAAGACAAGTAGATTTTCTATGTGGAAAGCCCTGTTTGGAAAAAAACCACGAGTCCTCCTCGAACGAACAAAAATTCAGCACTACTAACTAGCAATTACAATATATACTCCTAGACCCTTTCTCAATTGTAACTTACCATAAAGACTGTAGTTCTTCTTGCATGATCCCTGTTGTCACAACTCCTCATTATTCAGTGCTCTCCGTGCTTGATAAAACACGCCTTAAAAAACTCAAGACAAATTAATCTTCTATGAGAGAAGATAAACTTCTACAAAAGATGCATAAGTAATATTCTCTAGTACAAACTTTTGACATAATCTCTCCAATGAAAGTTATAAAAAAGTAGGTTGATCTCCAATGTGAATTCTTAATTCAAAATAATGAGATCCTTTTATTAGAGTTGGGAGACAACCCATTTTTTATAACCCATATCTGTGTCTTAGGGTTAGAGTCCTTGTAGAACATAAGCTAATAGTTTTGGCATAAACAAAAACAATTCTATATAGGAAAATGGATTTCTGCACATCGGGTGCTCGAGCTAGCTTGAATGGGTGCTTAAGCATACTGGTTTTTGCTAGAAACTCTACCTTGGGAGCTTGAGCGCGAGTGCACAGGCACTCGAACGCGCATATAAATTATACACTTTTCTGCAAGTTTTTCGAGACCTTAACTTTGTCATTTTAGCCTTGATTGATGCAATTTTAGAATATATGGATATTACTTGAAAAGAGCTTTCCAATTGTAGGTAACTTGCCCCAATCTGACACTCAGTTTGTAAGATATGACCTTTTTAATCCATGTTATCCTCAGAAAATTACTTCAAAGTACTTTAATTTGCATTCTTTCTTCGATTTCTTCACTTTTGTACATTCAGTGACTTATACCACAGTCCATTCTATAAAAAAATAAAAAATTACAACTCAATGACGTAGAATTTTGTCTAACTCACGAATTAGCCAACACACAAATATCCTAATAATTAATTTGTTATTCTTTTTCATATGATTAAGCTAAAGACTTAATCACTCCATTCACAGCTTGCAAAAGCCTAAAGAAGCGAAGAAAGCAATGAGGTTATTTATTGTATCACAAACAAATTTTATGGTGTCATTTGGAAAGTTTACTTTTAATACATATTTTACTAAAAACTGATTAAAATAAAGATTTGATTGCTTTATAATGTTTGATTCAATCAACTTTAACAACTTTTTCCTTCTTTTAAATAAGTAACAAAATTGTGACATTTTTTAAGTAGACAAGCACATTTAAAGCAATTAGAACTACTTTTATTTTTTATTTTTCTGTTTTACAAATTTGCTCTATAAATGTTATGATATGACAAGTTGCCTGACTATTATTACTTGACAAATTTGTTTGCTTTTAAGATGTGGCAACTTTGTCTATTTAACTTTTATAGTATGATAGATTTATCTTTTCTGAATCAAATATGCCAAACAATTTATTTATAAGAGAATTTAGTTAAAACAGATTCATCTAACCAAGGGGCTAGATCCCATGAGAAAGCTTGCATATGTGAACAAAGTGGAAAAGAAAACTCGTACACATGAGAACAAAAATCCAAATATGTGAGAAAAAAAAAGCCGCACTGAGCCAAAAAAGTGGTATTTTCACGATACAAATTCTAAACAGCCAAAGTGAAATAACCACTTGGAGTTGAAAAATAGTGAGCGTGGATGAAATTCTTCAACTATGAAAGTATTTATGTGAGAATATTATCTGTGAGTAAAAGCTCGTTTTACATAGTGATATATAAATGAAGTGTGAATGAAATTTGATGAAAGTGAATGAACAGATAGATATGCGTCAGCTAGGAATTCGTAAAATAATAGATATGCATCTTCCCCAAAAGCTAAAAGATCCATTGATTCTATACCCACCACTCTCTCTATTCAGAGTATTCTACATCCTCTAATCAACGCACCTGCGTCGTCATCAGTCATCACTGCAGGTGCATGCACATCGCATTCAAAAAATGCCCAAAAGAGAACGCGATAGCTGTTTGTGTGATGAATGTAGACGTGCTCCCTTTCCTTTATATATTTCTAATTTCTACACCACCTTTTTCTGGGTCCAACTTGTGCGGAGGATTATAGCCTCATCCACGGATGCCCACAGCCTCGCTCCTCCGCAACCATGGCTATCAACAAGGCCCAGCGATCCTAATCCCAAGTCCAGCTAGAGGCGAGCATTGGGTTGGACCAAACTGATCAAACTAGTAGGATGACATTAGGTCTTGGATGTTTGCATAAAATACATAGAAATTGACGGTGAGATGAGCTTCATGATAGAACATATGACTAAAGAGATGAAACATTAAGAATGTGAGGTGAAAATATAAATGGGATAATGAGATTTACTTAGGATTTGAATTTCTAGAGTGATGTTGGGTATTTATTTTTCATCTTCTTTTATCGTTGAAGGGGACGTTTTTAAGTTTTTTTTTAATTGTCATTTTAATATTTATCTTTGGTTCTACAATTTTTTAATAGTGGTAGAAATACAAACCTAGGTGTTTAATTGCATGAAACAGAAAGGGTCTAGACGTGAGATTTGGTTATTCTTATTGGAATTAAATCAAGCCTAGTGCTATTTTTTATTTTTTTTTTTTGAACCGCATGGAAGCTCAATTTGGTTTCAGTTTTTGAGCAAATGTTTGTTCTTAAAATATATTAAACTTGAGTACGCGACTTAAAATATATGTTCAATTAAAACTTTGGAAATGGTCCAATTGTTTTTAGATTAGAAATGGTGCGGCTTGTGGGGCCCACTTGCCACCCTCCTATGATGGATCTAAGCCTGCAGACTTACCTCCTCTTTACTCCCGATGAATTACAATCCAGTCAAATTTGATTTTTTTTCATGCAAGTTTTTTAGGCCCTCCCTCATACAAGTTTTGACTCTTACCTCACTGTCAGTCTAATAACCGAAACAGAGCTTCAAAATAGTACATTTTTAAAATGGATGATTCCATTTTTTCCAAACATCAAAGGGAGGTTTTTTATTTTTTATTTTTCCCTTTGTCTGTACCAGAGTCCTTCACCATTAGCTATACAATCAGAGAAGAAAAGTGCCTCAACCACGTCAAACCCCAAGATGAAATAGTATTGTCATAGTATCCCTATGTTAGGAATGGTTTGGTCATTTTTAAAAATAAGAGTAAGCATGCACTAATCAAAAAAGGAGAAGAAATTACTATATGATGTTTACCTGTAATAGCACAAAATTCATGTACATCATTTCCAAAAATTAGTTTCTTTTTACAAAGAAACCAATCCTTAGCAATTTGGGCATACAAACTTTCAACCAGATTTCATCTAAATTACTATAATAAGGAATTCATGTTGAGGAGTGGTTCCTCCCAAAGGAAAAGTATTAAAATGTATTTATTTGTCTCTACTAATACGTTGGGATTTTGGTATGAAACTTTAGCTAATGAAATTTTAATGTGGTATCAGAATCAATCGGTCACGAGTTAAAATTTTAGAAGGAATAACTCAGCCCTTCAAAAAATTGCAAGTCACCAAAAAAGCACTAACTAGGTTCAATATATATTTATGCTTCGTTTACTAATACCTTAAGATTTTAGTAGGAATGGCTAGCTAATGAAGCTTAATAACTTATATATAATTGAGGTCGAATTAAGGTAAACGGTATTCAATTTCCCATCTCCATAAGCAGTTCACTAGCACCCAAACATTCAAGTTGGTTTTTTTATTCTAATATAAATTATTAGGAAAATAACCCAATGATCGACCACATGGGACTCATATTTACAAAACTAGTTGCCATATATTACTTGACATATAACTTTGGGCCCGTTTGACATTGTTTTCCTGTGGTTCTCAATTTGTGCTCAGATCAAGTTATACTGAGTTCGGCTTGTGCCGAGATTATACTTTATAAAACTTGTTTAGCAATATTATATTAAAGTACTTTACCAAGAATATGCCATACGAAACTTATTTAGTAATATTATAAAAGTTTTGCGTTAATAAACGAAAACACGAAAATCTTATGATTTAAAATTTGGGACTCACCTTTTATTGTTTGTGACGGTCTCCTGTTGTCATACATGGGACCTACTGGTAGAAATTATAAAATGGTACCTGCCTTTAAAATTTTGAACATGAGGTCCATATTCATAGGAATTATGTAGGCCCACCTTTTATGTGGATGTAAATATGGGCCCACCTCTGTGATCGTGACTATATGACCCACATTTTGGAATTATAAAATAGAGTCACATTTCTCCCGATTTTGCACATAAGGCCCACCTTAGGAATTAAAATGTGGTGCCCACCTTTAGAAATTGAAACAAATTATAATGCGGGCTCACTTTTTGTAATTGTAATCATGTGATCCACTGATAAATAAGAAACAATTGTGCCAATATGTTGTTTTTTAAAAAATAAAGTTTTTTTTTTGTTCCAACTTTCTTATGCAAGCAGGTAAAGATTTTAACATTCGTTCTAATGAGATCAAATTTTGAAATGGTAATTTGCATACACCGAACATATTTTCTACAATCTTATCTCATGGGAAGATTATAATGGCCCGATGCCAAATACACCCTTTTTTTTTTTTTCAAACACGATTTCACCAAAATTGCACGAATACTACGAAAAACAATATGGTGGGCCGAGTAGTCTACCCCAATTGTGATCCTCCCCATAAACAAATACAAACCCCTTGTACTATTATTCCTTATATAATTTTTTTTCTGAGTTCATCTCCATGACCTCCACTTGGTAAAATATTGGTCATCAGATGAATTCATTTTCTCTCCCTTTCTCACTCTCGTTCGCCCACTCATGTAACTTACCAACTGAGCTATAGCATAAAGATAAAACATCCAAGTATTAAATTAATATAATTAATATTTATTATTGGGTCATAATGCCGGAGATTATGCCTTTAAGATAAGAAAGTAAGTCACATGATTTACACATTCCCGAACTTAATCTCTTTACTAGAGAAGAGTTTGATTAAAAATTGTATTAGCGTCCACAGAAAATGAATTCGAGGGATTATCCTTTCCTACGAATTTTATTTTATCCCCTTCGCATAAGATCATAAAAGATTTAACTTATCTTAATGCCTTCACTGGTAAAAAAAAAAAATAGCCACACCAAACGTAAAAAAAAGTTTCTACAGAAAAGAAAAGAGGTCAATTTTTTCTCTTTTTTGGTTCTTCTGTTTTTTTTTTTTTTTTGTTGAAATCATGAGAATCAAGATGAACATCCTTCTTTCTATTCTAATCTCTAAAATATGGCTAAATTGTGGTACAAAATACCGCAATCAAAATTAACAGAAAGGCAATAAAATTAGAGGCAATTCTCATCTAACACAACCACTCCCTTGATAGGCAATTTGCCTCACATGTATTATACCACTACCTCAATTTAGCAAATAAATAAAAGAAAATTCTTAAAAAAGAAATAAAAAATAAAAAGAAAGGCCCTGTTATAAGACCAATACAGTAAACGGCTACAAAATATTTCATAGAAACACTACTACGATTGACAAGTATTCACTCTTATTTCGCTAATCAAAGTACAAAATATAGGTCCTGTTGTGGAAAGTGCATTTTTCTATAAATTAATATTAATTATGCATTAATCATATTTTACTCCAATCAGAAGGCTAACATTGCTTAATCTCAGATGTCAAGGAAACTATAGTAAATAAAGTGGGGCCACTGTTAATGACTCAAATCTTTCAATGGTGGAACCCACATGTACTGAACTCGTTTGACCTTTCTTAATACGCAATCACTCTGCTCCCTTCTAAAGTAAAATAGGCCACTTGTACATAATCTCCGTTTAATCAAACAAAGATTAACAACTTGACCACTTGTCTCGTTCGCCCGACTAATCTGCCGTCTTTAATAGAAGATTAACATACAACTTCTCCTTTTCGTACCTCGAAAAGAAAAAAATACAATACACTTAAGGCATACAACTCAGACTGTTTGTCCTTAATCTCACGTTTATCAAGAGAATATTAACAACTTGACCACTAGTCCTGCTCTCCAGCTAATCTCCCTTTAATCAAGGGAAAATTAACAACTGGACCACTTCTCCAGCTGTCCTAACAGTCTTCTTTCAATCCAGGAGAAAGATTGCTTTCTGTAGAAAATGTTTTCCTACAATCAGATTATCTAAGTACAAACCCTCTTATAATCTTTCAATCCATTGTTTATCATCAGCCATAATTTGACATTTATCTAGCGATATACTCCATAAAACAAAATGTCGGGTTAGAATGACCTTGATACTTTAAATTTATTTCATGAAGGACTAGGATAATTTATGGGGGCTAATTTTCTTATTTGCTAATAAGTAGCATCTCAAAGTCTACATATATATATATATATACGGCTTGATAACCCACCTAAAAAAATTGGCAAGCAAAAAGGACTTAGATGGAAATAATAAAATTGCGATCCAAAGATGTAAATAAAACACTTGTTCATGATAGTGGTGTAAATGAAACGGTCTTGAGTAGAAACCATACTAGATATGGACTAGACTCATTTTTAAATAATAGTTCTAATTTTGTGTCTAATTCCAACTTGGAACGAGTTCTATTGGCTCCAAAACTGTCTTTGATATCAGAATCGGGATCCAGTTCTCAAACCGTGTTTAACTAGAGGGTCGAATCCTAGCTTCAAAATAGGTTATGCCTTTTTTCATTTTTTATTTTTTATTTTTGCTTAAAATAAAGATATCATTTAACATTCAAAAACTAAATATAAATATATCCAATAATAGCTGATTTTAATCTATAGTTTGTAACATTAAAAACTATTATGCCGATTCCTGGTTTACCAATCGAAATTTTATAGATCCAGACTCGAATTCATTTATCAATTGAAATCTAAATTAAGTTCCAAATATGATATCTAACTAGTGAAAACATTTAGATAAGTAGAGAACAAGATGGATTTCACAATCGAATTCATCACCGTAGTCCGATGGGTCCTACCACTTGAGGACCTACATGTTAACAAGCGGGTGTGATTGTATGTATGTAACAAATTTTAAAAATTAGATAATAAAAATTTTATTTTAATATTTTAAATTTTCACCCTTTCGTTACATGCACCATCCAAACAAAAATTTTGGGCGGCCACTGCGTCCACAATCACAAATAGGTATAGATTAAGGCACATGGGCAACGCACCGCGTGTAGAGTGGTGGTGTGCCTGGCGCGTCATGCTGTGGCAGAGTCAATGGTTCTTCCGAAAACTAGTATAGACATAGATAAAAAAACACAAAATAGAAGGGCCCAAACCGCCAGGGGGAAAGTATCAAACCCAAATCCACGCCAAAAAGGTGGTTTCCGGTTTCGATTTGATTAGGTGGGGAATCGCCAAGGCACAAGGTGGGGAAAAAGTGGTTTTGGGACGGATACATTGCATTTGGGAAGGGGAGATGTCCTGCCTCCCATCAAATGTATTCAGAGACCAAACGACATCTTAAAAGACGTGACTTTGCCCAAATTCAAACCCATTGATTCCTCTCTTCTCCATCTCTATTGCTCTCTTCTCTGCTAGGGTTTCCTTCTCATCTTCTGCTTCTTCTAATGATTTCTGGCGATCGAATCCTGTGATGCATTCAGCGGCTCGTGGAGATCTGGATCTTGTTCTCTGTCTTGCGATTTTGATCGTTTCTGCTCTCGCTCGAGGGTTTTTCGGTGAGAAGCTGCTCGGTTTCGGATCTCAGAGGCTCGAATCATGCCTGCTCTCGTCAATTATGGAGGTATGCTTCAGATCCGTTCTCCGTCCTTCCGGATCTTGCTGCTTTTCACCTGATCTCGATAGATCAGGGCTTGTTCTAGGGTTTTCTCAGTTCTTGGTTCTCGATTTCTCGCCATGCGGCTTCTGACAATCGATTTGTGCTAAATTTCGAAAGATCGAGCATCTGACAATTGATTGCTTCGATTTTCTCTTAGATCTGAACTTGTTTTCAGTTTCCGATCTCATGTGCTGAATGAGAAAAGGTGCTAAATCTGTTTGCGAACGCTTTTGTTTGCAGGGGATGAGGAATTCCGCCGCTCTGGTGCTTCTTTCTACTCGAACCTCATGGATTCGAGCCTCATACTCTCTCTCGGCCCTCACGTCGAGGTCTACTGCCCTCCTCGCAAGAGATCTCGCATCAGCGCGCCTTTCGTCATCAGATCACCCAAGGTCGAAGAAGAGAAGCCCTGCTCGATCGATGTCCTCCCCGATGAGTGCCTCTTCGAGATCTTCCGACGCCTCCCTGGCGCGCAAGAGCGCAGATCCTGCGCCTGCGTCTCCAAGCGCTGGCTCATGCTTCAGAGCAGCATCCGCAGAGCTGAGATCTGCAGCAGCTCTAACGATGTGGTGATGTCTTCTCCTTCTGAGGAAAGCCAAGACGCAGCGGCAGCAGAAGGAGAATATGATGGGTTCCTTACTAGGTGCTTGGAAGGGAAGAAAGCTACTGATGTTCGACTCGCAGCGATCGCTGTTGGCACCTCCACTCGTGGTGGTCTGGGCAAGCTCATGGTCCGTGGAAGCAATTCGGCTCGTGGGGTTACCGATCTGGGCCTCACAGTCATCTCTCGTGGGTGCCCTTCTCTCAAGGCTCTCTCTCTTTGGAACGTCGATTCCGTCACCGATTTAGGCCTTTCCGAGATTGGAAGCAACTGCCACATGCTGGAAAAGCTCGATCTTTCGATGTGCGCTGCGATTTCTGATAGGGGTTTGCTTGCTGTTGCGCGGAACTGCCCGAATCTTGTTTCGCTCACCATTGAATCTTGCCCCAAGATTGGGAATGAGGGTCTGCGGGCGATTGGCAGGTGCTGCCCGAAACTGAGGTCTGTTTCGATCAAGGACTGTCCCCTTGTGGGTGATCAAGGCGTTGCGAGTCTCGTGTCATCGGCTTCAGGGCTTACGAAGATCAAGCTTCAGGCCGTGAGCATCACCGATCTGTCGCTTGCGGTCATAGGCCACTACGGCAAGTCTCTCACTGATGTCGCTTTCACTGGCCTCCAATGTGTGACCGAGAAGGGCTTCTGGGTCATGGGCAATGCGTTGGGGTTAGAGGAATTGAAATCGCTGGCGATCACTGCGTGTGCGGGTGTGACCGATCGGGGTATTGAAGCTCTGGGAAAAGGTTGCTTCAGCCTTAGGCAGTTGTTCCTTCGCAGGTGTTCCTTTGTGTCTGACAGTGGGCTCAAGGGTTTCACTCAGGCCGCCACGTCACTGGAGAGTCTGCAGCTTGAGGAGTGCAACAGGATTACCCAATTGGGTGTGCTTGGTGCTCTTTCCAACTGTGGTGAGAAGCTGAGGGCACTTTCCTTGGTAAAGTGCATCGGAATCAAAGATACGACTTCTGGCTTGGCTCCCCTCTCTCCTTGCAGGTCGCTGAGATCCTTAACCATTTCCAACTGCCCTGGCTTTGGTGCTGCGGGCCTTGCGATGGTGGGGAAGTTGTGCCCTCAATTGCAGCAGATCGACCTCAGTGGTCTTTGCAGCGCCACTGATGCTGGGTTTCTCGCTTTGCTTGAAGGATGTGAATCAGGGCTGGTGAAAGTAAACCTCTCCGGCTGTATCAATTTGACAGACGCAACGGTCTTGCCCTTGGTCAGGTCGCATGGAAGCACTCTCCAAGTCCTGAATCTGGAGGGTTGCTGGAGGGTGACCGACGAGAGCTTGGTGGCGATCGCCGACAGCTGCTCCCTCCTGGTTGAGCTTGATGTATCTAGGTGCATGGTGACGGATGCCGGTGTTGCGGCTCTGGCCTCTGCAAAGCAGCTTGACCTGCAGATCCTCTCCCTGTCTGGTTGCTCTCAGGTATCCAACAAGAGCATGCCCGAGCTGCGGAAGCTGGGTCGTTTCCTTGTGGGACTGAATCTTCAGCAGTGCAATTTGATCAGCAGCAGTGCCATCGAGTTGCTCGGCGAGCATCTGTGGAGATGCGACATCCTTTTCTAACTTGGACAGGAAGAAGAACAAAAGTAATGGAAGATAGTTTGAAGATAAAAACAGTAGTAGCGGTAGTAGCACTATCAGAAGAACCTCGGACAGTCAACTTATTTGGGTCGCAGCAGCAACGCCATTAGATTTTCCAGGCCTGCCACAGAAATGGGCTTTCTTTTTCTCCCAGGCTTGGTTGTTTTCCAGGGACTCTGGCCTTCCACACCCCCATTTTTTTTGCAGGTGTGTTCACCTGTTTTGGTTTTTGGGTTCCCATCAGTGGGAGCTTTCCTTCCATGGCCGGCGTCCTTGCGAATAACAACTACCTAATCCTGGTTCCTAGGGTTGCCCTTCCTGCGTGGGTCAGTTGTTTTCAAGTGTTTTAGCGCAGCCTCATTCTCCATGCCATAGTGAGGTGGTTAAACTTTTCAGTTGGTTGGGTCGGTCTTGTTTCGGGTGTTTGAACCTTGTTCTAGAGAGTCTGGGTCTTGTTAATGTTTTGGTTGCTTTTGGCAGTTCGTTTGTGCCTGAGATTCGCGGGCTTGGGTTAATGGCAGCCGGTTCTTTTTGGTCTTGCCATGACAATCTACCTCTTGTGGGGGAGATGTTTTTTTCTATCCATGCCCTAGTTTTGCAGGCTGTTGTAACTGTACTTTGCAACTTTAATCTTTATATGAAATAGCATTTTGTTTATTATATCCATGGATTGCAATTCTACAATCAATTTATTTTCATGATTTGGACTAATTGCTGAATTGGTTGAATAGATGTGGTGATTGGTTGGATCCCTCTTAAGTTACAATTTTGTTGAAGCTTTCCAAGACACTTGATTCAAATTTGAGTCTTAGAATGATGTGAAGCAAAACTTGAATCTGCTGAATTTTTCTTTCCTACCATTTTATGCTCTGGGTTGGCTTTGTCCCCAACAGCAATTTTTCCAAGCTACCAATTAATTGGTTAGTGTGGGCATTTCTGCTGATGACCTAGTGAAGAAGTGAAGATGATGTCTACGCATTGATGGTCGGTGGTCCAAATTTGAAATTGCCCTAACCACGGTGGAGGAAGTTTCAGGAAGGGACTTTCAGGCATGTCACTGTTGATGATAATAATGATGGTGTTGGTGGTGACAATTAAATTTGTTGATGTTGCCCGTTGCTGTGAAATCACTGGTTCTGAGATATTAGATCTTTATCTAGCAGCGATTTAAAACTTGTCTGAGTCAGACTCAGACATGGACGAGTTGCTTCACAGGCGACTCGGTCAAATCAGAGAGGGAAAGGCCATTTCTGCTTGGAGTCGCTGGGCTAAGCTACAATGAAGTTGAAAGATCTAAGCAAGGACTCTTAACAATTCATATGGAATGGTTAGGGCTGTCTTTTGTGTTCAAAATCAAAACTCCATTCTACAGTAGCATAATAAAACTGGGTCTTGGAGGAAAGAATGGGCACAACCAACAGCTCCTCTCTCCTACCTGCACAGGAAAACGCCCACTGCAGAATACCACCGCAGGCAGCTGAAAATCGCCTGTTCTTCTCCCTTGGAACTATCTTTTCTTTTGCATCTCTTCTTAAGTGAAGAAACTACACCGGAACTGGACTCCATTTGTCTGAGTCAACCTGAGAGTGGCCGAGTCTGTGAGTCCTAATTTTGAATCACTGTTGGCTATGTCAATTATCAAGACCCAAGGCCAAATCTTATGTTGAAGGCCGTATTTAGCTGGACCATGCCATCATATTCAACACCAATATACCTTACCTTACCCAGTAGTAAATTACTATCTCTATGCATTTGGCCAACTTCTGATCTAGGTTAAATTTGGGCTATAATATGCTCCAACAAAGATTATGCTTTTGGAATTAGGACAGTCATGGATTACCCCATTTTCAACCCTAACGTCATTCTAGCCTATCATGCAAATCCTGAATGCATTTTCCAGCCCCTTGATCTTCGAAGTCCGGTGATAGCTTACTAGACCTTTTTGATGTTCACTGAAATGTAACCTGCTATCTAGAAAACTAATGATGATGATGATGAACAAAATGTAAGCTGCTAATTGGAGTCTTAGTAAAACTCATTTATCCGGTTGCTCTGATTACCTATAGTTGGTTTTACCAAAGGTTGAATTTTTGTAAATGAAGTAAAAATGCCTTGGCTTACATGAACTAGGGAACATGCATTTGGTTTGTTCTTGGTCAAGGCTGGCCAGTTATAGGTAAATAGACTACAGTTAGAGATAGTAAGGTTTTAGAGATAAGTTCAATGACGAGTCGAACAACTGAGTTCTAAGATCCAAACGGAGATGAAAGAAAAAAAATTTTCAAATCTTGCTGGGAGGTAACCCTGGTCGTCTAGAAGCATTTAAGATAGATATGTATTATAAACACATGAATAAAACATGCGGCCCTTCTCATTGGCGGCTCACCATTTTTGACTTAAAAGGCAAACATCCATCCAAAGGAAAGCTTAGTGCCCGCTTGGTGTAAGTTGTGCATGTGGTCTGCATACACCGCTTTCTAAACACCTAGTGGGGCTTACCAAGTAATCCATCCTTGCAGACCATAAAATAGGAATCGATGCTATTAACCAACTTTGGATTTGGCACTCATCCAAATGAGGTGGACCATTCACTCGATTGTCCGCTCATTTTTAAGAGTAAAAATTTATCGGTCATGAATCAAGTGATTAGGATGATCATTCGAGCGTCTATCACCATACTTTGAGGATAGGAGCATAATAAACGATTGTTACCTTGTCATAAGCACCGGTACTAAAGCAAGCATACAAATATTTTTCACATTGATTAGCTCTTCTAAAATATGGGTGCCCTCTCTCTCTCTCTCTCTCAAAAGAGGGCACCATATTAGAGGAATTTTTCCATTTACAAATCGGCGAAACGGTAAGGTGTGTTACTGTCATCATCCACATATTGGAAATAGGGCCTCCCAATTAGTCCCAGCTAAACTAGGAAATGATATGTAACAAGTCGTTTTTAGATATACGTCTACTTTTTAACCAAGGAAGCGGTTCACTATTGCAACGAGATTGTAGAGCCAAGTTAGGTTGCTAATCAGGAATAAGGAAAATGCATATTTGCACCTAATTATTACTATGGTATGTATTATCATATAACCTATATAACATTGTAATATCTCATAAATACTACTTGCTTTCACGTGTTCAGATTTTGCACATTGGACCCTAACCTGATTATCAGGCTGGTCCGAAAATACTGTCTCTACAAAGATGGGTTCGATTTGCTTGGGTAACCCCTTTGAGTAATCCAGATATTATATATGCAACCATGTATGTACACCATAGGAAATAGTACTTGCTTATAAGAATCAGGTAACCCTAGACCGCAGGCCAAAAGTTCAAAGACTGAGCTGGCAAAGGTTACCTTAGGTCATAAAAAAAAATGCTTGGGTAACCAAATAATCAATTACCTAAATGAGATCTATATAATAAGAAACTCGTTTACATCATCAAAACGGTGTCCCAACGATGCTAAATACCAGCTTTTGTAGTAGGAGTGCTCATGGGCTGGTTGAGCCCAAGTTCGATCCTGGCCCAGCTCAATGTCCTGTCCGTTTCTAAGTTCTCTTCTTTTATAAAAGAAAAAGCAAATGAGGAGGAAAAAAATTGCAAAAAACCCAAGATATTTTGAAACCAACCCAATGTATTCTGTTGAAGGAAAGAAGTTGAGGGGCAATTAAATAGAATTACCGAGCGTAAGGTTTAGAGGTAAATTTAATGCAGAACAAATGAGTTCTAAAGACCAAATGGAGCTAAAAAAATAAATAAATAAATAAATAAACAAATAAAAAGTTGCTAGGCAACTCAAGTGAACATATGAATAAAAAATGTGACTCATCTCTTTGGCATGTAGCTCCATCTTATAGTGTATTTGTTTGCATTGAGCTGGGATGCATTCTTTTTGTTTTTTTTTACTAGAGCCAAGGCTGCTGGGGGACAAAAGAGAGCCCATATAAGCAGGAAGAAAGTCTACTCACGTAGAAAAAGTACCTGCACACGGGAAGAAGTGGCATACCCAAACCCTAGGTAGCCGGTGAGAACAACTATTTCTCTTGAAGAGATTTTAAAGTTTAATGTGAACAGTATTTTTAGGAAAAAGACGGGTCTTATAAGGATTATAGGAGCGCTGCACAATAGTATGTAACCCCTAAGGAATAGTCCTTATTTGTTAGAATCGGATTACCATTGAGCTGGAAGCCAAAAGTCCAAAAATTGAGCTGGCAAGAGATACCTTAAGTCATAAAAAAAAAGAGGCAAGGAGTTGATAGGTTGATTCCATGGGTGAGTGTGTTGTAACTAAAGTTGAGGTTGGTGCATTGCTCTTACACCTTCTCCTTTCTCTTTTTTTGTCTTTTTTTTTTATTACTTAGGGTATTCCTCGCCAGCCCAGCTTTCGGACCTTTGGCATCTAACCTAGAGATTACCTAATTTTAATGAGCAAGAACTACATTATCTTTGTGCTTTGTATCCCTTTTTCCTTAATGAACTTTTTGAAAGTTTTAGAATGCCCAGGATGTTTTCTGGATTGTGACTCGATTACTATTTCTATGCAGCGGAATACTAAAAGCAATCAATCACACAAATAAGACAAAACCAAATATAATGTAGAAACCCAAATAGAAAAAAGCCACAAGTTCAAAGTGGGTAAAATCAATCACTAACTTATACGGTATAAGATATACTCACAACCCTACAGTCAATCCCTTGACACAAGGCGTTATAGTTATTCTTGATAAATCTCTATAGCACGCAGTCCCTCGATGTCTCACTATCAGTGCCCTGATTTCACTACGAACAATTCTCTACGCTTAGAGAACAATTTTCTACGTAGAAGCCACAAATCTTCTACAATGAAGTAGAAGCACCAACTCTAGGACTTAAAGTTTTCAATCCAATCTCTCATGGAAGCTCTAAATAATCTCTCCAATGGCAATCCCCATTTCAGAATTTGGAGAGTTATATGTGTTGTGTTGTATTTAAGGTTGAGAGAGAACCCCTTTACATAGCCCAAAATTCATGGCTTAGGTTTGGAAACAAGTCTAAGTGAAACAGGGAATTCTAGCACAAATAGGAAAGGTTTTCATGCAAGTCGGTGGGCTTCTGCCGTTAGTGCATTTGAACATGGTCAAATGGGCGCTCAAGCGCTCTCGCCAATGCCTTCGGTGCTTGAGCCCATGTTTGGCGCACTTAAGCGCTCTTGAATTTCCTGCTTGCATCAACAAACTTCCAAAAGCCATAACTTTATCGTTTTAACTCCAATTTTCGCAATCTTGGGCTCTATAGATTTCTACTCGAAATAAGATTTTAAATAGCTGATAGTTTGCCCATATCCAATGCTTGATTTGTGAGACATGACCTTTTAAATCCATGTTGTACTCAGAAAAATACTTCAATTTGTGTTATCTTCAATTCAGCTTATCTGGCGCCCAACCATAGTCCATTTTAAATAGAAAATACAACTCAATGGACCCAAGCTTTGTCCAATACATAAATTTAGCCAACACAAATGTACTAACAAGAATTTAGACAATGTAAATGTCCTAACAATCTCTCCCTTTGGCAATTCAAGAATAAAACTTCATATACATTCAATTCACCCAAAACAAATCGAAAAATACATTAAGTAAATTGAAATTAAAAAATATTATATATTCAGCTCAGTAACCAATTGAAGAATAACATTACTATTAGAATGCATCTTTAGTTTATTGAATTACACCTTAAATCTTCAAAACTCCTTCTTAATGTCTCATTCTCCCCCTTTTTATCCAAAATTGTTAAATTTATGATATCAACATATAGCATGTTTGTCAATCAAGTTCCAACAATAGCTTCCCATCAATTATGACTCCACTTCAATGATATATTTATAGCAGCACAGGGGGTGGGAGCTTAATCTTCTTGATCATGGCCTCTTGAGTTTTGGCACCTACTCTTGTGCATTAAAAATTTTCAGTATAGTGTCAATCAAAATAGATGGCAAGTCTTCCTTCTTAACCCAGATTGCATTAGATTTTGATGCAGAAAACTAGGTTCTCCATTCCTTAGATTTTGACATAGTTTTCAACTTGTTGCCATGGGGATGGATGTGTCCTTCTATTCCATAATGGTGACATGTGAGTACTGTGTAGTTTTAGGACATGACTCATTCTTTGATGCACAATCATTTTTTTTTATTTGTGCAGTATGTTGTGCAATGGATGCATGTACAGTGTTTTTAACAAAAATAGTGTTACTTGTAGATTTTGATACTGAAGCACTATAAGTGTATCATAGACCAATCTTATCAGTATATAAGTTTTTAACACTTAAGATGTGTAGTCAAGTGCAGTTGAATTGCCAGGTGTAATAATAGAAGTATCCAGCTTTGTCCAATGCCATCTTCAATTTGACATTCAGATCATTAATCTCAGCCTTGTTCTTCAATACTTCTACTATCAAAAATTCATTCTCTTACTTCTCAGCAGTCAAATTTTCAAGCAGAGAACGTTTATGACTTTCAGATAAAATGATCCATGTATGTGCCTCTTCTAAATTCTTTTTAAGCAATCAAATTTCAGCTTTAGAATCTTCAACTTGTTTCACAAGCTTTGCATCATACAATCTTAGTTTCCTACTCTTTCCATGCAAAAATTTGTACTATTATTCCTAGTCAACATCCTCATAAGACACTTCTTTATCACTATTATTATCATCAAAATCAGCAGATGGTGAAGATGTAGTCATGAAAGCCATAAAATTTTCTTTCCTCTTTTTAGATAAATTAGATTTAGGTTCTGGAAATTCTTCATCATTAGCAGATTCATCAACATCCTAACAGTTCAAAGCTTTACTGTTGTTGACTGTGGGTTTTTTCTTCTTATTAGCATAATCATTAGCTATATGCCCATGGCCTTAACATTCATAGTGCTTCACTCATTTTGAGGAGCTAATCTTTTCTGTTGCAACCAATTTATAACGAGTATTCATTTCTGTCATTATCTTGTTAAACTCTTGCACAAACTTAGAAGACACTTGCATTTCCCCTTCTTCAGAATCAGATTCAGATGCAACTTCCACTTTCTTCGAACATTTAAAAAACTTATAATTTTTTGTAGTTTTCAAAGCAAGTTTAGAAGGTTTTCATTGACAGTTAATAAATTCAGTCTCAAAGTTTGCAGGTTGCCAACCAACTCATCAAGTTTCAAACTACTCAGTTTATTGGATTCAACAATTGCAATAACCTTGAGACTGAAACTAACTAAGAAAGACCTAAGAATCTTTTCTCTTCAGGAATAGAGTCTCTTAGGTTGTGACTTGAATTGAAAATATTACTCAACTTAGTGTATAAGTTATAAAACTTTTCTTCATCACTCATCTTCAACAGTTCAAAAGCAAATGATAAGCTTTGCATCTTAGTTTCTTTCACTTTTTCAATACCCTCATGAACTATTTGAAGGATGTCTAATGCCTCTTTACATTCTTACAAGTAGAGATCCTATAAAATTCAGTCATTAATACTTCATTGTAAATAACATTCATAGCCTTGTTGTTACAATTGTAGGTATAGATTTCATCTTTGGACAATGAAACCATAGAATTTTCAGTAGTTTATCCTTCAATAGTGACAGTAGGCAAGGAATACCCATTTAACATTACTCTCCAAACCCCTTCATCTACTGATCTCAAAAAAGTTATTATACGTGCTTTCCAATGAGCATAGTTAACAACACCTTTCAATAAATGAGGTTTCACAATAAAAGAGCCTTCTTCATTGTTGAATTTCATTCTAAAAGATCCCTTAGATCAACACATAACAATTTAATATGACCTTGCTCTGATACCAATTGAATATTTTAGAATGCCCATGATATATTCTAGATTATGATTCAAATACTATTTCTATGCACCAGAATAATAAAAGCAATTAATCATGCAAAGAAGACAACACTAAATATAATGTGGAAATCCAAACAGAAAAAAACCACAAGTCCAAAGTGGACAAAATTAATCACCAACTTATGCGGTATAAGATATACTCACAACCATACAGTCAATCCTTTAACACAAGGCATTGTAGTTGTTCTTGATAGATCTCCATAGCAGACAGATCTTCGGTTCTCCACTATTAGTGCCATGATATTCACTACGAACAATTCTCTACATTTAGAAAACAATCTTCTACAAAGAAGTAGAAGTCACAAATCTTCTACAATAAAATAGAAACATCAACTCTACAACTTGAAGTTCTCAGCCTAATCTCTCATGGAAGCTCTAGATAATCTCTTCAACGGCAATCCTCAATTAAACACTTGGAGAGCTCTATGTATTGTGTTGTATTTAGGGTTGAGAGAGAACATTTTACATAGCCCAAAATTTGTGGCTTAGGTTTGGAAACCAAATCCAAGTGAAACAAGTAATTCTAGCATAAATAGGAAACGTTTTCATGTAGGTTGATGGTCTTCTACCGTCCATGCTCTCGAGCGCGGTCAAATGGGCGCTTAAGAGCTTTCGCCACTGCCTTCAGCGCTCAAGCCCAGTATCAGGCGTGCTCTAGCGCGCGTGAATTTCTTGCATGCGTCAGCAAACTTTCAGAAGTCATAACTTCATCGTTTTAGCTTTGATTTTCATAATCTTAGACTTTACAGATATCTACTCGAAACGAAATTTCCAATAGTAGGTAGTTTGCCCATATCTAATGTTTAGTTTGAGAGATATAACCTTTTTAATCAATGTTGTATTCAAAAAAATACTTCAATTTGTATTGTCGTCAATTGTGTTTATCTGGCACCCAACCACATTCCATTTTAAATATACAATACAACTCAATGGACCCAAGTTTTGTCCAATACATGAATTTAGGCAATATAATGTCTTAATAAGAATTTAAACAATGCAAATATCCTAACACTTTTGCTACCGCTTAAAAAAAACAACTATTCCTTACCACTCAAGTAAGGAGCTGATCTTGAATTTGCATTGAGTTGAGTTGTTTATTGCTGAGTAGTTTGTATTAGCTTTGTTGAAAGATCTTCATTCCCACCACAAGATATAGGAACACATCATAATTATAATATCATCATTCTCATCAAAGTCTGCTCCAACTAAGGTATAGTCAGGTGCATGAATTATATTTCACCATTCTAGTTTATGTATGCTAAATCCTTGAACCATTCTAGTTTATCGTATGCTAAATCTTTGGATAGTAGGGACTCCTCTAGTATGATCAAGCAACAATATCTGAGAATGCATATCATACATGGACATGTATATTGAAGTTCACCTGACAATGACATTGGGCCTGGCAGTATATATATTAAGTTTTTACATTAGTAGTTGCAGCATAACTTCTTTACAATACCCTAAAGAAGAGTCCACTCGTCTCACTCAACCCAATCATTTTACTTTTGGTGACACATTTTTCATATAACTTCTAGTTTATTTTGAAATTCAAACTCACAATTGATTGGCTCTAATATTTTAATGTGTTTCATTAGCTAACTACTTTCACCAATAGGCATTGGTATGATTAGCATAAACACTTTTCAATATTTTTCCCTGTAGAGCTCACTCAATAGAATGTACCATTTATGATGCAATCTTATGATATTTACAAGTAACCACTTGTCTTTTATAACTTCTTTTACAAATCACCACCTCGATCACTCTAATAATTTAAATGATCCCGCTTGACCGGAATCCAAATGCACCATTTTAATTTGTTGTGCAAAACTAATATGCTCTTTTCAAGTTAAAACATGTAATGCCTCTTTATCTAACTAAAATTCAAATTAAACACAAGCCATTTTGGCCAAGTTAAATTTTCCCATTTTCATTCCTTTTCTTGCCATGGCACCCTCTCTATATGGAGTCGTATGAGTGTATTGCATATTTTTCATATAGAATTCAACTGATAGAGCTCACTTAGATGAATATCAACCAATGAGAGGAGGGCGCGCGGATGGAAAGGTCTTCTTATTGACGATGGGGAGCTAAAAAATCAAGCTTAGCAAATTATTCTGTGTCTTGATTTAACAGCATTAAAGTTTAATAGTGCATTAATCATAGATTCCTTTTAGATTCAAACCTAAAGTGAGGGAAGCTTCAATAAATATGAAATTAAGCCTGAAGCTAGACAAGGGATTTTCATCCTTCTAATAAAAAAATATCAGTTTTACCAAGAAAAGAAAAAAAAAGATAAAATGTGAGGTTGCAAAAAATGATTGGAAGATGAGCTATTATTAGGAAGAAGAATTTTTCTCCCATGCACTTTTATGTGCATCAGCGTCATTCATCATGAGGAATTTGGTGAAATTCAAGGGAGGTCTTGCCTTTGGTAGCTAGCTATTTAGATGTGAGTTCCTGCATAAGCGCATATACCAGAGAAAACTTTCCAATGTTATTGTTCATGGTAATCAAACATAGGTTGATAAGATGTATTAATTCTCACCTAGCTATCAACTCCAGAGCATGCCACTTGTCCTGACCTGAGAACTCTCTTAACTTGCATGAAATCTACTTACCTCGTCCCCGAGGGCTAGTGAGTCCCAGCCCCTCTTTGCTCGGTGTAAAACAATATAGGTTTTCATATTAATAAAAATGGATATAATTTGCAAATTAAAACGCAGTACTCATTTATTAAATGTGGAAAATACAGGTCGGGTTTGTAGACAGGGGGAGAAAAGCCAAATAATAATTGACCATGATCACTGTTTGTGTCCTGAGGTTGATGTCACAAAATCTGGAAACTGGTAACAGTAAGGTGGTTTCGGTCTGTCCAGAAGAAACGTTTCATCAGTTATCAGCAGTCGGATCAAACGTACGACAACCGTAGATTGTGGCTGATGGTGGGTCAGTGCATCTGTCCACGGACCTGTCTCTGTACCTTTGATTGGACTTGTCATCTCATCTCTGGCCCACTTCTCTCTTTCTCTCTCTTATTATGCTTTTCACCTTATTCATCTTCAAACGTGTCACTCCCTCGTTGCTTTCTGAATTTTGATTGATAGGCTTCATCGATTCTTCCTCTTCCTTCTACACATGCCAATGTGCAGCACGAGTGCAACCACCAGACCATCCTTTTTTATTCTTTATTATGCAACCACCAGTCCATTCATTTGTAGCATGTACTTGCAAATGTATACAAGATGTATGTTTTAAAGATGGGAGAGTTGCTGAAGTAGGTGAGTGCGTTATCATTTAATCTGATTGATATCTACATCTTGTTGTTGTTTTTTTATTGTTAATATTATTATTTAATTATCACTGAAACCATATTTTATTTAATATAGAGTGTTGTTTTATGGGTTTGCATACTATATTTGAAAAAATGACTGTATTCAAATTTATAATAAAAAAAATTATTAAAGAGGTAAGAGGTAAATGACTTGAGTTCAAAGGTGGAAGGATATAATGTGGAGATATGAATGTATCATACATCCCTTACTCTTCTTACATTTGAACCGTTAGGGCAATGGTGGGGTATTTATTTTTTTCTTTCCTTAATTCATTTTTCCATTAAAGGATATATGATTTTTTGCTGATTTTTGAAAAATTGCTTTATTTCTTAAATGTTAACTCCTTGTAAATAGAAATCTTATAATTCATTTGTAGTAAATAACTCTTGATAAACTTTAAAAATGCTTATGGATTATTATCCCTCTATCAGGGTAAATGGTAATTGATAAGAAAAAAAAAACATTGAGCATCACAAATCCCACCCTCTCTCCCCAATGTGGGCACCAAAGAGGGTTAAGACCTTTGTAGCATATAGTGATAGAATTGGAATTCTTGGCTAAAGTGAGTTAATATTGGATTAGAGGGATTGGACATTGGCCCATTAAGAATCCCCCCTTTATGGGTCATAATTTTTAACCATTCTATATCTTCCATTTCCTTTACTTATTATGGTATTTGACAACTGTATTTTGATTAAGGGCCTGGAACTCACACACGTGTCATGTTGGTACACAAAGGATGACCTACATACATTCACATGGGGGTGAATGCACCCATTGGACCTCGGACAGTTACTAAAACAATGGTGAAAATTTTGCTTTTTTTTATAAAATAATTGATAGAAATTCTACATCTGCGGCCAAAATCCACATGAAGATTTTGCATGTTCTCAAAACACAATTGCTTGTTTCAGTTTGCGGTCCCCCTCAAACAAAGACTCTGGTCCATGCCACTATTGGTTCATGTGTGGCACATATGAGGGTGACTAGTAGCCCGGAACGGAAGCTTCCTTTGTTTCTGGTTTGAGCCAGTGCCCAGCAAAAAAATGGTTTTGGACTGAGTTCTTGGCCCTTGTGCTGCAAGTACTGTAGCGACCTGTGCTGCTCTTTTCTCATGCTGACGCAGAGTCTACTCAGCTCAATAGGTTCCCAGTTCAGGTGAGTTGAAAAAATTCTAACCAAATCAACTCGGCTCGATCGGCCCACATGCTTAACAGGTTGAAGCCCAACTAATAATCTTATTGGGCATAAACAAGCTTGGAGATGCAAATAGGCCATCTCCCATGGATGGATAGTAGATGTTTTGCCGTCGATGAAACGTAAAACAAGCAACAGCTATTCCCAAAGAGTCAGAAGGAGACAACGACTTCGTTAAAAGTGTTCAGAAGAAGAAGACTTTTAGATCTTTTACCATTAATCTTTCTCAAGTCTCAACCATTGTTCTTCACATAAGAAACAAAGTTGAAAATCTTCCTACCCGCATTAATTGTTTTGAAAGAAAGTCATCTTGTTGGTGGAAAAGATCAACTCGTAATCAGCCCCACCTGAAGATCTCACATACACATGGGACCATCTGAACCCTTAATAAACTAACAGAATTCTTCTATGTGCAAATGACCAGCTTAACCCCACTATATTTCATTTGCACAATATCCGGCTTGTATCATTTAATAGCGTGAGGTAGGAGAAAGCTTGACTGCAATTTTTACAATAATGAAATGTACCCATCACCAAATTCATTTTTAGATACTTACACATTTGTGCATTGAGTAGACCAACACGATTTCTTGCATTAGGGTGTGATGTTACCAATGTTGCCCAAGTGAGTCTAGATTAAATTGAGTTCAACATGTTGGGTAGCTTTTCTAATTGTATGAGAACTTTTCTACTTGTTAGCAGTAGTCTTCTAATAGTATTAGGACTTTCCTTATACTAAGAATAGAATTTTTAGGGGTTAAGTAAGTGGTAATTATATATATGATGTAATCTGTGATTCTAAACATGAGTTTAGAATTCAAAGCTGTAGTTTTACAGATTGGAGAAAAACTAGTGAAAATTAATTCCCCGTGGATATAGGCATCTTTGCCGAACCACTTAAATTTTTTGTCTTCTTGTGTCGTTAATTGTTGATCTTGGTCAGTTATGCACGCACGCGTAAAACGGTAATATCATATCCAAAATGACCAACATACATCCAATTGCATTAAACTCTATCAGAACTTCACCTACTCACAGACGAGAGTATTACTAGGATGGGTAAAGACTTTATTATAAAAAGAAACTATTTCTTGCACTTCTTCGTCTTTCTCCAATATCATGAAGTGAACAAAACTTGTCTACTTCAGGCTCCAAGAGTACACTAATAATTCTCTCTCTGTTAACTACATCTATGTAATAAGTATTATATAGTTAATAATTCATTGTCACCACATAAAAGTGTTCCTCTTGGCGTAGCAGTTTTTAGGAATAACAAATAACCATTTTTGTACTTTCAACGTACAGGAGGAAAATTAGAATTTGGCTTGTTGATTGAGTGTTAAGAACTTCTGGAAGGGGTGATTTTTCTTGTGGGTCATTCAAGAGATGTTCCAGCATTTAAGTATTCCTGATTCATTTTCGAAGTAATCCAAGTAGTCGTTGTGAAGTTAATAAAATCTATTATAGCAATAATATGTCGCTGAACCTTTAAATAGCATAGAGAAACAGCTAACAAGTTACCTAATTTTAAATAGAACTCATCTTAATTAGGTTGGAAAGTTATTATTGGTCACTACCTATCATGACAATGAAGCAGCGAACCTTGGATTGGCAAATAACAGATCACTTGCACATGGGAAAAAAGTACGGTAAGTGATGGAACTCAAGAAATCATCTTCTATTAGTTTTTTTACAGTTCAAGGATAATTCCTGATGTTTGTTATTTTTCTTCTTCGGTTTAGGTAGAAAAACTGTCACTGGCTGAATGGATAAAGAGTGAAGTTCAAAGTAGATATATTGGAATAATTATCAAATCTTTTCCATCCTTGATAGTAAATAATTTTCATCCCCTCACGATTTGGTGACACTCGAATTAGACTTGCTCCTTTTGCTCCTATCTAGACCTTTTCACCCTCTGCAACCCCTCCATGTTAACTATCTATCCTAGGGCCTGTTTCATGTAACTGAATTCTTAGTATTGTATTCCTATATAATATTAAAAAGGAAGAATCAACAGTGACTGTCTAAAAATGATCATTAAATACCTAATGAGGTTGAAAAGTATTTATTATGTCTCGTCTATTAATGCCTTGAGAACTTGCCAGGAATTATTGGCTAGGAAAGCTTAATATAATATCAAAGTCAATTATATAAGTTCGAATCACAAAAGAAATGACTTAGGTACAAAAATGTGATTGTCACCAAAAGCGCCCCAACCAGATTCCTTCCAAGGAGGAGTGGTGAGGAGGAGATTCCATTCAAAGAGAGTATTAAAAAGTATTTATTCTCTACCACTGGCTCAAGATCTTGGTAGGGATGATTAAACTAAGGAACCTTAATAAGAACTTCCCACTTTATGGAAATCAAATCAAGGGATGATATAGAAAATAAATCCCAAACAATCGTCCTAGTATTTCAAATCCTACGGAAGTGAAGATCTCATCTATGTCACTCCCCATATATTCTTCACTCCTTATTTCTTTAATCATCATTCAGTAGTATTACAATGAGAAGGAATTTGTATCTATTATACGCAAACAAATAGGTCCTTAGGATTTGGATATCTAATCAACACTGCAATAAAGGGGTATGTATATGTTGGGAGAAGCGGCGCAACAGAAATGACTCGCAATCGATGATTCAACCACAATAAACACAAGCAATCATACCATCAAGCAATTACATACATGAACACAGTAATTTTACGTGGTTCGGCAACCTTACCTATATCCATGAAGAAAAAAACTAATCTATCATGATCCCATCTCAATCCCTTCAAAATCTAGGGTTACAGTGATTAATATATATAGTTCATGCTTTTTTTTGCCAAAAAGAATATATATATATAATGACTAAAATACCCCTAAACCCTGGGCTTTGGTTCTGCCTAAACCAGATGACCGATCAAACTAAATCAGAATAAGGCAAAACCCAACAGTATAGGCTCTTAATTATTCGTGTTCAGGATTTGGAAAGCATTGATTAACCTTTTATAATCATCCAAACGAAACAGTTGTTCTATCAACGAACTCATCAAATGTGGACTATGGGACACACAGCCATTAGCCCCACCAGTGGATGAGGCCCCAATCTCTTGTAATTCCCTTTCCAATTACATAACGACAAAGTGAGATCTCCTGACCAAACCAAACCAACAGAAAGATAACGTCTAGTGGCAACGTAAGAATGTCATCTTGGTGATTCTAGAATAGGGGAAAGGGTATTTCGGTCACCTTAACAAAGATCTAAGGTGACTTCAGTCATTCACAGAAAACCATGTCAGGGGAGCAGTTTCCATAAATACATTTTTCTATTTAATACAACTCAAAAAAATTTGTAACGTAAACTGCGGGAGCACAACAAACTGGGTGTGCACTGCAGTCTCTGCTCTGTGGTTCAGTTCAAGTGTGTCCATCACTCCATCCCTTAGTAGCCAATAACAATCTTAACAGCCCAAGCTAAAGAAAACACTAATCATGGACCACTGCTTGCTTTACAGGTAGGGGGATTGGTAGCAGGTAGGGGGATTGGTAGAGGCATGTATGCAGTCATCACTATATGGTGGGTTCCACCAAAGAGTCATGTTGATCACTGCACACCTGACCATGATGCGGGAATTTTGGTGCTCCTGTGGTTTATGTCCTTGTTATCAGGCTTAGGGTCAATTAATAGGTAGAGTAACCAACAAGTACCAGAAGCATGTCTCTATAGCAGACAACAAAGCCATCACCTTGTCCCAAATCCTCCCATCCGATTTCCATCCATTCAAACTAGAAACCCGTCAACAAATCTTCAAGACTTCCCCATCTCTTCCTTCTTTCTCTCATTCTCTTCCAAAAGCAGGTTGATTGATCATTGATGGCTTCACCCAGGAACTACCAAAATGTGCTTTGCACTGCAGTGGTAATTCTCATCTTTTCCTTCACATTTCTAGCCTCAAGACCAGGTAACAACTAACAACCCCATTTCTCAGTATAGAAACCTTCCCATCTTTTCATTAGAGGAGAAATTTCCATATGGGTCTTCTCCATTTCCTGTTTCTAGCTAGATATCCACATGAAAAATGTCTTTTCTTTCTCTATTAATGCTCTTCTTTTTCTTGTTTTGTTGTCCTGGCAGTTGCGTTGGTTTTTTCCAAGTTAGGTGAGACTTTCCACAGCCAAGGGAAACTGGTGTTGGGTTCAAGGCCTCCTATGTGTGTAAACAAGTGCTTCAGCTGCAGGCCTTGCATGGCTACCTTGGTAATTCCGCCACATAGGAGTGCATCTACAGTACTATCCAAAGAAGAGAAAGATGAAAGCTATTATCTTCTCTCATGGAAGTGCAGATGTGGGGATAAGCTCTTTCAACCTTGACATCCATGTAGTCTAGTAGTATAGTAAAAAAAAAAGATATATTCTCTCTATTTTAAGATAAGAAGAGGGAATGATGTGACTCTAAGGAATATGAAGCAGCCTTTGAATCACTCAAGATAGATCATAGGTGGAAGATTTTGGTGCGTAGCTAAGTTTGTTACTGTCTCCCCTTACCAAAGGGAGAGGAATCCATTGACATGGACTTATTCTGTCAAATATGATATATGAAGTATATGATTCTCAGTGATATATGATGAGGGTTTGGCATTCCTTCTTCTCCTATTTTGTTTAATTTAGTCATGTTTACTTGTTTAGTTTCTTTTTCTCTCTTGAAGTGGAAGACAAAGAAGAGAACTTCCTTTTTCTCCCTTTTATTTAATAGAGACTTCTACTTATCTTTAGAAAAATTCTTTTCTTTTTAAGTAAATGAGAAAAGGTAGACTCCTAAGTCACTAAGTCCTATCTACGACCTCTTGAATTAAAGCTCTTATAATATATTAAGTTTTTGGTCTTTAGGTTGGTTAGGACCTGCAATCTTCTTGGTTACTTCTTGTATGAGGTGGGGTGTCTTGCTTGTGGAATTTCTCAGTAGGTTTTGATTGAATGTTGAGTATCCATCTTTTAGTTGTACTATTTTATTACAATTAATAATCATGTTAGAACCAGAAAGAAACTTCATATAATAGTAAAATATTGATATTATCCTTTTCAATTTATTACTATTGCTTTTCTTCTTAGATTAATCCTGTCAGAAAAATTATCACCTTTTCACTACTTTTATAGAAGATAATCTCATTTCATTTGAGTTTTTCATTTAATCAACAATAAGTTTGCGTTTAGGCTAGTGACTAAGAGAGATTACAAGCTTTCAGGCTTAATTTAAAGGGCAACAATGGTTAAAGGTTATTAATTAACTACTCTTCAATACATTGCTCTTTGTCATTTTATGCCTCATTTTACATATATTCTTTTCTTTTTTATTTTTTTTCATAAACATTTGTCTTTTTTGCTTTTATTTTTCCTGTTAATGATCTGGTGTTATTTATGGATATCTTGTTTGGCCTTTATTCACAGCTAGGAGGAAAAAATTATCAAGTAATAAAAATTTGAAAATCCCATGTTTTGAAGTAAATCTCATTTCACGTATGTATATTGTGTAAAACATTTGATCAAATCCTCATTTGCGTCCACCCTATTGAATTTGCATTTGATCCAACTTGACATTGATCAAAGCATTATTCATGGTGGACTGGGTGATAATAAACTGAAAAAAATTTATAAGACCATTGCACTTTGAGGCCATGAAATCAAAGTTTTTGACCTGAATAAAGGGATATCTACATATCTACGAGGCCCTCCTTCCTCCAAGTCTAGATCATATACTCCTCTCATCCCTTTACTCCTATGATTGTGTGGTGCCTTAGTGGGCTCCAACCTCCAGCAAACGGAGGCAATTTTTCTTAGAGAGGAATTGATTCTATGGTACATTGCATGTTGGCTTAGTTATTTTGCTGTCCCTATAGAATAGAAATTGGTTTTTAGTCCCTAAGTTTTTATAATTTCTTTATGAATAGTTTTTTCTTGAGGTTTTTCCCGGAAAATTTTCCTTAGAGTTTTTATAAAAAAAAAAAGGACTCCAAACATTTTTGTGGCCCGGAATGGTCCCCTAAGCTCTTTCCAGTTTTTTTTTTTCAATATTATTCATGACCATAGATATCAATGCTTAAGTGTAACACACATCAAACCTTTTCCCTATCTTCACCATCTCTTCTTCTTAGTTTCGTTGAGGGTTCCATTTAGGTTCTATTTGGGGCAAAGAGGGGAAAATCAAAAAGAAAAAAAAAGAGAAAGAAAATAGAAACAAAAGAAAAAAAGAAGACAAGGTACAAGATGAAGGAAGAAGAAAAGAGAAGAAGAAAAACAAGGAAGAAGAAAAAATATTTGGAGGAAAAAGAAAATGAAGTGTATAATGAAAGGAGAAATAAGAAGAAAAATAAGCAGAAGAGATGAGGAAGAGAATAAGAAGAAAAAAGGAAAAAACAAAATATTACGCTTGAGCATAGATATATATGCTCAAGTATAATATACTTAAGATAGAATTATAATTTTTTTTAGACATTGTTGATCAACATAAATATTGCTGCTCATCAACAATATATAAAAAAATAAAACATTGATTCTGCTTTGGATATATCACGCTTGAGCATATATCTATGCTCAATCGTAGTATACACAAAATCCTTTCCTCATTCCTTCTTCTTCGCCGTCATCTTTGATTCCTAGTTTGGTGAAGGGTTTTGTTTGTGTTCTATCTCGGGTGAGGAGGGGAAATTCAAAAAGAAGAAAAAGAAAAAGGGAAAATGAAATGGAACAATGTGTTCTGTATGGGATTCTGTTTGTGTTTCTATCTTGGGTTTTTTTTTTCTTTTAGACATTACTGATGAGCAGCGATATCTATGTTCATTAATAATGTTTGAAAAAAATTATAATTCTGTTTTAGGTATATTATGTTTAAGCATAGATATCTATGCTCAAACATAATATTTCTTCTTTTTTCTTTTTCTTCTTGTTTCAGTTCCTTCTTCTGTTCTTTTCCTAAGCTTTTCTACTTATTTCTCTTCTTATTTCACCTTTCATTACATACTCTCATTCTCTTTCTCCTCCCAACATTTTTTCTTTGTCCTTGTTCTTCTTCTTCTCTTTGCTTCTTCCTTCATCCTCTTCCTTGTCTTCTCTATTTCTTTTGTTTCTATTTCCTTTTTTTTTTTTTCTGTTCTTGATTTTCCCCTCTTTGCCCTAGACAGAACTTAAACAAAAGCCTCGACCAAACTAAGAAGAAAAGCTGATGAAAAGGAAGAAAGAATAGAGAAATGGTTTATTTATGTTACACTGGAGCATAGATAGCATGAATAATATTAAAAAAAAATCGGAAAGGGCTCAGGGGACCACTTCGGGCTATAAAAATCTTTGCGATCCTTTTTGTTCTATAAAAAATTTAAGGGGGTTTTTCTGAAAACAAACCCCCCACCCCCCCCCCCCCCCCCCCCCCAAACAAAGAATTTCTTTTTTTTTTTTGCCAAAATCAATTTAAATTGCGTAACTTTGATTTCCACATGGACCAAAAGAACTAATATTTGACACTTTGTGAATGTTAAGGGCCTAAAGCATTTCCCTATACTAAGGAAATGTTAAAGAAATGCTAACGGTTAAATTTTGTACTTTTTACTTTACCTATATTTGTTTATCACAACCAATGGAAAAGTAATTCCAAACTTTACTTTCACTTTTCTCACTATCAAAAATTTTACTTCATAAAACATAAGTAACCCAATTACTTTTCCGGTTTGTAACTTCACATTGCTATCTTGTCTGCCTCCTTTCCCAATGTACTTTACTCCATCTAAAACAAATGCAAATATATTTTATTGGAAAGGATAATTATCCTCTACAAAACCATTACCTTTCTTAAAAATATGACATTCAATTGACATAATTTTTGATAAATAATTCAAACATCAATTTGACATTTGCTGTACATTACTTTCTCAATAAATTACTCAAACATTACCTAGGGATTTCTAGATTTTTTTTTTTATAGCCTAGCTAAGGGGGTTCCAACCCAAGGATAACTTGGCAAACCAGGGAAGGAAACCCACCTAAGTGGAAAAATAGCATGTACAAGCAGAAAGAAGGGAGGGCTAACCAAGGTTCAAACCTTAGATAACCCAATAAAAACATCCACTCCTTATCACTAGGCTCAGGAGGCATTATTAGGGATTTCTAGATAATTCTCAAAAGGCAGATACCATAGAATAAATCTTCGTTTCAAAGAGCTAAGTGAAGGGCTTTTTTTAATATATGAGAGTCCCGATTGATGATGTGTCGGATCCCACCATGGAGTTTGTGGCTGGAAATTACCAAAAAAAAAAAAAAAAAATACTGTCAACCAATCAAATTTGTAGACCTTCTAATCAAACGGAAAACATTTATTTAGCACAAAAATGCCAGCCATTGAAACTCTGGGTCCCACACAACGCCATTGACAAAGGTTTAACTTTTATTAACCCAACTTAGTTTCGTTTTGGGGTAGGGTTTTGTGATTATGAGTGTGATCAGTTTTGTTTGGAATTTAGGTTGACTTATAGAAGCCCAAGTCCAATCTTCTCGTGACATGGACTGACCGTGGTTTATCCTAAGCTCTCCATCCATGAGTCGCAACGTCGGATATGCGTCGGACCAGATCAGAAAGCTGAGACCTGACCCATTTTCTAAAATTGGCTAGAAATTAATCCCAAGCCCTACCCATATACAATGAACAAATGTTCAAAATATGACCGTTACACTAGGAAAAGTCAAGCGGAAGGCCTGCTTCTAGTCATGTTCTCGCCAGCCACGGACCATTTACAAAACCGGATTCTCCCACGCCAACCCGACCCGTAATGTAATTCGCTGCATGGGCTACTAAAGAAGTACTAAAAGGCTCTGGCAGTTGCAGTTCTTTCCTTGGGCATTTATTTAAAGACTTTTGAACCTGAGGTTAAGATAGTCTCGTCAGACATCAAATTTAGGGCAGGATAGATATATTGCATTTAAGGCCATGTGACATGAATATGATAGAAAATGATATGACTATGACAGTAAATGCTATCTTACAATATATGATAGTTAAGGTGGCCCCCACCTCGGCGGTCAGCCCCACACAAGCATCTTTCGAATTAATGTACCCACTATGTCATTGTTTAGTTGGATGAATGGTTAACCAAGGACTCACCATTCGCCTACTAGTATGGCCATCTTAGTGGATGGAAATTTAGATCAGTGGCGTTAAGAATGGAAAACAAGGAGAGTGAAAACGAAAAGGTACCGGAAGTCAACACAAGCAGGAAGAAAAGGGAGAGTTGATTGAATTTTGAAGGAAATTTTGTGCTTACAAATCTTAAAAATACAAGCAATATTTAGTTGCATGGGCCCGTCCTTACTCTCTTCTTTTTCTTCTTGTTGTTTTCTTTTTTCATGACGTGGGCATTCGTGAGGCAATACTCTACTGCCAATCGTGTTTCAGATATCCAAAAGGAGTGTGAAATTAAATGACCTACCCAGCTTCAATTGAATTGGAAATAATACAAAAATATACCACTGGAATTTGGAAATGAAATATAGCCTTTGAGGCCTGGTTGAAATCCGCAAATGAGCCTCTTGACTTAATAGCAGATAAGACTTAACTATAGCAACATAGGAAAGTATTTTCCAGAAACCTAATACCTTAACTATAGCAACATAGGAAAGTATTTTCCAGAAACCTAATACCTTCTCAACCTGTAGTCACTTGACACATCAACCTATACCAAACTGCTAGATCAACCATACAAAAGCATCAGTAAATGAGAATTAAGGAACCGTACTGCTCCTTAATATTAAAGCTGATTCTCTTGATTGCATATGGCCAAAGTAATCAGCATTATACGCTCAATATAAAGGATTTTAATAATGTGCAATACAATCATAGCCAACAGCAGCCACTTTCAGCCTAAACCTCCTTTATGGAAATTGAACTTGTCATAATACAGGGCTCTGGGTTCTGTTGAAACATCCGAATTGCATCATACCTGTAAAACCAAATCAGCAACTCGTTGCCCTTTGCAGTGTGGCTTTAGTGGTTCCCCCTGGTTTCCATATGACATGTTCTAGTTTACTGCATAAATTTTTGTAAAACTGAAACACGAAATTACCAACTGAAAGTCAGAAACAATAACTCAGCAGCCGTAGACGAACATATTTCTAAGTTGTTAGAGGTCAAAAACATGAGTTCAATTAAAGGGTCGTATCAATATGGTGATGGTAACAGATCTAGGCCCAACCTTGAACCCTTTATTAATCGGGTTGGAAACATAAACCCCACTGGTTTCTCAACTCGGATTTGGAGTTGATGAGTAGAAATGCAATAAGTGGAGGGGCTTAAACTACATTGTAGGTTTGTTTTGGTTGAGTGATGGCCAATGATTCCCCTCTTGAAAGGACTATCCGGACAAGGGCAAGAGATGATGGATTATTATGGGAAAAGGAATACAGTATAAATTCTCTCTTTCTAGTCTGAGAGAGAGAGAGAGAGAGAGAGAGAGAGAGAGAGAGAGAGAAGAGACTGACCTTGTGATATTCAAGAGTATCACCTGCAGCCTTCCGAACATCCACCATGAAAAGAGATGGTGCAACTTCGAAAACCTGTCATATTACATAGGAGTTCAAGTAGCAAAATATCTACCAGGAAGTAAATCCCAATAACTCAATTGAAGAAAATGAAAGTCACACAAACTATTACATAAACAAAAAATACCTCCAAGACAACAGCAAACTGTCCAGCCTTATTTGCAGAAAGTCCTTCGAGTCTCATCTTCATAATAATAATGCAAGATGGATCAAAACAGCAATTGTTTCAGAGTCAAAGAAAGTTTATGCTACTTGAAAACAGCATGAATAATGGAAGATTCATAGCTATTGCTCTATATTCCGCTGTTAAATGCAATGCTTGGAGAAAATTCTTCTACTACTGCATCACTGAATGGAAAAAAGCACAATATTGCAGTATTCTTCAATTCTTAGAACAGACAACAATATGGCAAAGCTAACATACTACTATGATAGCATAGTATCATATTCTTTTCTACTCAGATGAATACTCTTGCGAGATCGAAGATCATCCCTTCACCTTATTGCAAATCGGGCCATTTTGTGACTCACTTGCTTTTCGTAGATAATGTGATCTTTTTCAGCTTGAGCACTCCTAAAGCTGCTGAGCACATTAAAGATTTTCTGGAGCAGTTTCATCACATGTCAGGGTTGAAGGTAAATTGGGATAAGAGTCTTATCTTCTTCTGCAATACCCCTGCTGATGTGAAACAAACCATCATAAATACTCTCCACATAGAAGAAGGAAAGTTCCCTTTTAGGTATTTGGGGGTGCCTTTGTCTATGAAAAAGTTGTCTTATTTGGATTGCACCCCCCTTCTGAAAAAGTTCCATCAAAAGCTTACAGGGTGGAGAGCAAAGGTCCTATCCTTTGCGGGGAGGGTTGAACTCATAAAGTCATCTCTATTTACTCTTCTAATGCATTGGGTAAATGTGTTCCAGCTGCCTATGTCCCTCCTAGACACTCTTGATAAGCTCATAAGGAAATTTTTCTAGAATGACTGGTCTCCACACCCATTTTACCCAATTGCTTGGAACACTATATGCTCTCCTAGGACTAAAGGGGGCCTAGTTATCTTGCCTCTGCGAAAGATGAATGAAGCAGGCTCCTTCACCAATTGTGGAATGTTGTGGCATCAAAAGATAATTGCTGGACTCGGTGGGTTCAGGTTAAATACCTTAAGCAACGATCCTTTTGGGAGGTCTCCAGCCCTATGGCTGCCTCCTGGGGGTGGAAATCTATCCTTCAATTGAGAGAGCAAGCTAAGCCACACATCAGACACCTAATTGGAAATGGGGCCACCACTTTCTTCTGGCATGACCCTTGGCTCCCAGCAGGTCCTCTTACATCCCTTACATCCAGTACAGCTATTTCAGACCTGGGCCTCGGCAAAAATATTAAAGTTCATCACTTCGTGGGTTTTAATGGCTGGTGTATCCCTTCAGTTATGATTCAGAACTAGAACCACATTGTTCAGCTTATTCATCAGATGCCACCTCCTGAGATTTCCTTAAATGAAGAAGTAGTCTGGACTTGTCAAGAGTCGAGGATCTTCTCCTTTGCGCCTGCTATACAGCAGGTCTCCTCCCAGTCAGCTCTCCCTGACGTTCAATGGGCTCCTCTTATCTGGTTTGAGGGCTATATTTCAAAACATTCAATATGTGCATGGATGTGCCTCTCGGGAAAGCTAAAAACAAAAATGTTCCTGCAATCCAGGGGAATTCGATGTGATCTGAACTGTGTCCTTTGTGATGGGGATAGGGAGGATTTAGAAAACTTACTTCTCCACTGCCCTTTCTCCCAACAGATTTGGAATGGCTTGCTTTTGAGAGTGGGGTTTAACCCTCCCCACCCTTGACCTTTGCTTAATAGAATCAGCTACACAATCTCTGCCTTGCAAGGTATTTCTGATGGAGTGGACTACTTGGCTCACCTCATCTTCCCAGCCTTTGCTTGGACTTTGTGGAGAAAAAGGAATAGGAGGATTTTTTAGCAGCTTTATCGGAGGCCACACCATCTCCTAGCGGATATAATTCAACAAATTCAAAGCCGCATGTTTTACTTGCACTCTCACCTTCCTTCCCCTTTTCAGCAATGGTGGAACTTCCCTTTGGAACCGAAACCTGCTCCTGGCCTCTTCTACCATGCAAGACATCCAGCCATTGCTGTTGGTTGGAGAATTTCTCTACTCCAGATGCGAAATGTAGGAATAAGGATTCTTTGGAACCCCTCTAGATGTCCTATTTCGGCTTTCTTGCAGTCGGATGATTACTATCCTACCAGCATTTTGGACCTTGTCCAGAATACGTTGCAGCATTTCTCAAACCAAGTTTGCATTGAGGTGGAAGGAAGTATTTCTGAAGCCCTTCGTTATCCAGATCGTTCCCCTTGGCGTGCTCGCTTTACTTATAAGAAGATTGCTAAGATGATAAAGGAGTTTGACATTTGCACTGTTGCTAGGCCTTCAACTCCTGCAAAGAGACTAGCGAAGAAGATCATGCTACGCCACTCCCCCCCCCCAAAAAGCTTCCACTTCTATGATTGTGCTTCTCTGTTAGACGGTTGACTGCCGTGCTCTCTGCTTCCTCTTCTAAGCTCTAGCCCAGTTGTAGGTGGGAGGCTCCTGTTGCTTTTATTTTCTTTGGCTTTTTCTTTGTTTGGGTCTTCTTTTTGGAGCCTTTCTAGCTATGTAAGGTTTTGCTTCTTAATACGAATTACTAATCTTTCCAAAAAAACTAAAAATACTACTATGATATATACAGTGGATTAGGGCTATCTTATCCTTCTCCACACATCATCATCATCATCAAAGTATTATCCCAATCATATTGGGGTCGGCTACATAAATTCTGTTTCTTTATTCCATCCTATTTTGAGCCAAATCCTTCGATAAGTTAAACTTCTTCAAATCTGAATCATAGACCTCCATCAATATTTTCTTCGGCCTACCCTTACCTCTTGATAGGCCATCTACCTGTATAGCCAAACTTTTTCTCACCGGTGCCATTACCGGCCTATGCTCAATATGCCCAAACTATCTTAAACGGGTTTTTCTAATCTTATCCCCTATTGGTGCTACCCCTCAATGCTCTCGAAAGCGCTCATTTCTAATTTTATCTTTTCTAGTTTTACCACATATCCACCTAAGCATTTTTATTTCCGCTACATCCATCTTATGAATATGTATCTTCTTAATTGACCAACATTCTACTTCATATGTCATAACTGGTCTAACCACTGTCATGTAAAATTTGCCCTTTAATTTCATTGGCATTTGTCTATCATAAAGCACTCCAAAAGCTAGTCTCCACTTCAGCCATCCAGCTTTTATCATATTCTCCACATCTTCGTCAATCTCCCCATCCTTACTAATTATCGAGCCTAGGTATCAAAAAAAATCTCTACGCGAAATCTCATGGGTTTCAATTTTGACAGTGGTTTCAACACTTTATATATGTCCACTGAAGTTGCAATCCATATATTCTATCTTTGTATGACTTATTTTAAAGCCTCTAAATTCTAATGCCCCCCGTCATCTCTCAAGTTTTGCATTTACACCATCTCTTGATTCATTTACCAATACTATATCATCTGCAAACAACATACACCATAGTACTTCTTCTTGAATATGCACAGTTAACTCATCCATAATTAATGTAAAGAGATAAGGGCTTAAGGTTAATCCCTAATGTAAACCTATAATCACAAGGAATCCACCTGTTTTTCTACATGTGGTTCTCACATTTATTACTGCTCTTTTATACATATCCTTAAAATTTTCAATGTAACCTCTGGGGACATTCCTTTTCTTTAAGATCCACCAAATTAAATTCCTCGGTACCCTATCATAAGCATTTTCCAAATCGATAAAGACCATGTGTAGATTTTTTCTCTTTGCTCAATATTTTTCCATTAATTACCTAAATGAAAAGATAGCTTCCATAGTTGATCTCCCTGACATAAAACCAAATTGATTTTCAGATATCTCAGTCTTCCGTCTCAGTCTTTGCTCCATTATTCTATCCCATAACTTCATAATATGACTCATAAGTTTAATCCCTTGATAATTGGTACAATTTTGTATATCTCCCTTATTCTTATATATAGGTACTGCAATGCTTCTCCTTTATTCATCCAGCATTTTTTTTTGTCACAAGTATCTTACTGAATAGTCTACATAGCCAACTTACCCTAACCTTTCCTAACCATTTCCATACCTCTATCGGAATACCATATGGGCCTGTTGCATTTCCTATCTTCATTCACTTCAGTTCTTCCTTTACTTCCACCCCTCTAATTCTACAGAGAAAAGTATGCTCTAGTGATAAAGTATCCTCGTTAATTTTTATATTGCCCAAATGTTCTCTATTTAAAAGTTTGCTAAAATATTTCTTCCACTTTTCTTTAATATCGTTGTCCTTCACTAGAATATTTTTCTCATTGTCTTTATACATTTGACATGATCTAAGTCCCTACTTTTCTTTTCTCTTATTTTTGCGAGCTTAAAAATATCCTTTTCTCCTTTTCTTGTTCCCAACCTATTATAAAGGTAATCGTATGTTTTGGACTTTGCACTATTTACTACTTTCTTAGCTTCTTTCTTTGCCTTCTTATACAGCTCAAAATTTTCCATACTCTTAGTCCCCTGCCAAATTTTGTAGCAATGTCTTTTCTGTCAAATAACTTCCTGAACCTCTACACTCCACCACCATATTTCTTTATTAATATATCTCTTTCCTTTTGATTCTCCAAGTACCTCATTTGCAACATTGCTAATGCAATTAGCCATTTGGTTCCACATTACTGTAGTTTTTCCTTCAATATTCCATTCTCCCTCCTCAATCATTTTGTCTTTAAAGATATTTGCTCTTTCCCCCTTCAAATCTCTCCACCTTGTTTTAGGGTTCATTTTATTTACTACCACTCTCTTTCTACTTCTAATGCAAATATTTAAAACTCCAAGCCTATGTTGCGTAGTCAAACTCTCTCTTGGGATAACCTTACAATCTTTACAAGCCAATCGGTTCTATTTTCTAACTAAAAAAAAGTCTATCTGACTCCTATTGCTCTCACTTTTTTAGATAATTAAATGCTCATCTCTCTTTTTAAAGTAAGTATTTGCTACTACAAGATCAAATGGCACTGCAAAGTCCAATATAATGTTTCCGAATTCATTCTTTTCTCTAAATCCTTGCCCTCCATGCACTCTCTCATATCCTCTATTATCTCTTCCTATATGCCCCTTTAAATCCCCTCAAAGGAAAATCTTATCACTATTTAGGATTTCTAGCATTAAATCATCCATCTCCTCATGAAATTGTCTTTTCACACTTTCCTCTACTCCTACTTGGGGAGCATATACATTAATGATATGAATTATGTCTTCCTCTAGTAATAGTTTAATTGCTATAATTCTATCACCAAACCTCTTTACCCTACAATTTTCTCTTTCAAATCCTCATCTACAACTATACCCACTCCATTTCTTGTATTACTGTTTCCTGCATAGAAAAGCTTATACCCAGCTATGAGCTCCTTAGCTTTATTCCTTTTCCACCTTATCTCCTGTATACAAACCACACTAATTTTTCTTTTTGTTATTACCTCAACCAACTCCATGCTCTTGCCTGTCAAGGTTCCTATATTCCTAGTAACAAGTCTAATTTTCCTATTCCTCCTCTTCTTCTCATGGACTAACTTCTTCAACCGTACTAGCCCAGAGTCATGTGGTAGCCCTTGCACACTTTTTACTGTAGTCGGGCGACGTTGCAATGCGTCGCTTAAAGCAGGGAACGCCCTAACCTTATCGCAAAATATCATTATCTCAGAATTCATATTTGGGTTATGACAAAGTTTTACACAGGTTGTCAACCTACCTAACGCAACCCTCCTCTCTTACCCGGGCTTGGGACCGGCAGCAAAAACTGGTAAAGCTTTCCACACATGAGAACAAAAAAATATAATTTTCCATTTATTTCCAAAGGGCAGTATCATGGTGGCATTGAGATTGCAGAACAGAGGAAAATCATAGCATCAAAACTGATAGAAATGTACATCATAATGAAGCCTGTGCCCAAATTGTGAGGTGTATACAATGGCAGATCTCTGTTTCTGGTACTCTGTTTAAGTAAAAGCCAGCAAATAGCCCTACCACCCGCTAGCTTACTTTCATTAATTAGTCAAGGCTAGACCCCTGTTGATTGTGTGAGATTTGGTTGCGGACATATAGCCACTCATATTCAATCCCAACATTGGTTGAATTATCAGGTCTCAGACCTATACTCACCACACTCAAAACTGATACATGATTACTGTATTGGTCAACACATAAACGGCATCAGCATGATTATATTCTCATCTCAGAAACTGAAAAAAAAAATAATAAATTGAGAATTTTGGAAAGGTCTATAATTGCTATTCTCATCAATAGGTCTACTGAACTCGCCCATGGCACAACTAAGCCTATAGCTGTTGCATCTGCAACTAACGCCTTGGCTCCAAAGATTTGGCGCTCTACAACACAATTGATTGAAATAGATTTACAAGAGGTGAGCCACACTACAAGAAAAGGTATCACATAATGACAATGCCTTTCTTTGATTTAAATCAAGAGTCTTTTCTGATATACCACCAAATACAAGTGTGCAGGCACTGCAACAATCACCAGGTAAAGGAAAGAGGGACATGGGATGAATTCTTTGTGCAAACAGGACCCTCCAAATGAACCATTTAGATTACTAAAAGGTAGGTCACACCTGCACCACTACTGACTGAACCAGAAAGAAAAAAGACACCATCCCTTGCATTCAAGATACCTCGGCATACATACTTCTGTAAGCATCTGCATGTTAACTATATTAGCCAAATAATAACTGGAAGGGCAAACCTATCCATTTATTACCCCAGAAGAAAGAGCAAAGAAAAACAGAGAACAGCGAGGGCAAATTATTAGACAATACATGAGACCATATATGCCACTTGCAAATATGTTAACTTCATGCCAATATATACGTATACATATACATATATAGTTACATACTTACATATATATATGGGAAATAATAATGTATAGTAATATACTTACATACATATATATATGGGAAATAATCCTATGAGAACTAGTTCTCACCTTTTTTTTGTGAGAATTTTGGGTTTGGCCCATCTATCATCCAATCTAAGCTTTGCAATACACAAGGACCCTATAGTCCCACATAAATCTTTCCATCCCCACTAGTCCCATCCTCAAATGGGACTCACAAGTGGGCCCCATAAAAAGTTCTCACAATAGGTGCGAGAGAACAATTCTCACAATATCAAAACCCTATATATATATATATACACACACACACACATACACATATAGGGGATGTCTACATGACACCTGGGTATTTTATGCAAGAAAACGCCCCCTTTATCCTACAAATGAAAATCCTATCCTATCCTACTTTTTAGGGAGAAAAGTCAAAGCATTTAATCCTTTCCTACTTTTTTCTCTTTTTCACCAACTCAGCCCCATTTTCTCGTCACTTATTTTAAATAGCAAAGAATGAAGAACTGGCCGGCCTATAAGAATCATTGCCCATTTGTTCCTACTTTTTCTCCAGATCAGTTCCTACTTTTTCTCCACATTTAATGATATTTCTAATTGTTACCACTAAACTAAGGTCGTTCCCTATTGAAAAGAAAGTAATGCCCATTCCCTAATTCTTCTCCAAGACTTAAATCTCCAAATAAGTAGGCACCAAGATTTATGGATGGTGTAGATTTTATAAGGGGCCCCGGAGGATTTGAAAGAAGTAAACGCTTTTTTTTTAAACTTTAAAGAATGAAGAATTTCACTCACTTCATATCAATCTGATGTGGCATTATATGAGTGAACTGGTCAAAAGGGGCAAAATGCCCCTTTTGAAGTGGGGCATTCTTTAGAATTCCCCATATAGATATATATATATATATATATATATTGAGGCACACTATATTCTTTTGCTTGGCAGATTTTCATTGGACATGTCAAAATAGGCAATTTAAAGGGGAGTTGTGAGAATCCCTCATATATATATATTGACAGAAAACATACAATTTGCAGGAGATCTACAAGAACTTGAGGAGAAAATCGAATGCGCTAAGAGGGGATCCTCGAGCACTGTATATATATACAATAGTTGCTATCTTTGTTACACTGTATATGCTGTACTACAGTCTAAATACAAAAAGAAATAACAATAAAATCTCTCGAATAGGTGTACAAAGATACAATGTAATCTACAAGGTTTGACTCCCAGAATGAGTCAATTTGGGCCCAACTTATTGGGCCAGTCCTTGGGTCGGCCCATTGGGCCAAGTCCATTGGGCCCAATCACACATTTTCTTTACACTCCCCTTCAAGCTCATGATGCGGAAGCAGCAAGAGATTGCTTAGAATAGTGCTAAAATGAGAGAACGCTTGAGGTTTAGTGAAAAGATCAGCCGCATTGTCTTTTGAAGGAACAGAATGAAGGAAGAGCGTGCCCAGTTTGTATTGTTGGTGATGCAGGCCGAACCCAAGTCCGGCCTAGATCACAGGCTCGGAGGACATCCGATTGATCCTTGACTTCTTCAAGGATCCCGATTGATGCACTTTCTATTTTGTTATTTCCTATTTAGTAGGTCTTATTTGTTTAGAATTAGTCCTTCTATATTTAGAAACGATCACTCCTATATAAGGAGGAATTCTTCACTGTATTAGGTACGCTTTTTATCAATAAAAATTTCATTTGTGCCAGATTTTCTCGTTCTATATTGTGATCGTGACTGCCATTGAATCTTCGGATTCGAACAATCCCTCGGGAGATTGTTCTACTATCCATCCAAGATCCAGGGCTGCGCCAGATTGGTATCAGAGACCAGATCCGGTCGCCAGGAGACTCTGTCGTACTACCATCACCATCACCGAACTCCACCGCCACCACCGAAGCACTCCAGCAAGCCAAATCCTCGTCGGACAACCCCAATCCTATCCTGCAAACCACCCCGCCGACACCCCTCTCTCTGTTACGTTCCATTTCTCCAACCCTACCAAACCCGAAACCCCACTCTCTCAGCCGTAACCCAAATCCACCACCGAGAACCCCAGACCCTGCAAAACCCCCCTGATCATCACCCAGATCCCCCACCGAGAACCCCAGACCCTGCAAAACCCCAGACCCTGCAAAACCCTCCAACCTCTGTGACACCCAACCTTCCGAATCGAACCCTCCACCGCCATCTACAACCCCTAAACCTTGATCTAACTATCCAAACCCCTGTCCGTCAAACCCCTCTTTCCCAAATCCGAGTGAAAAAAAAAAAAGAGAGAGACAGAGAGCTGCCGGAGCGAGAGTGTGCAGAGAGAAGAAGCAGACCTCAGAGCGGAGAGCAGAAAGGGGAAAGACAACGTACCTGGCACCAGTGGCCTCCATCGTCGTCGGCTTCCAACGGCTTCGTCGTCACCAGCAACAGCAGCGGCAAGCCGCACTCCGACGTTCGTCCGTGCCTCCATCGCACCATCATTGCTCCATCGCAGCGTGCACCCGCCGATCGTCACCTCCTCCAGCCGATTTCGTCGCCGAAGCTCCCGCCCTTCCAGTTCGTTCCTCATTGTAGCAGATAAGTCCCTCTCCAAGTTTCATTTCGTTTCGCTGCACGATACCCGAAACCAAGGAGCACGTGTCACCCGACCCATTGCATTGTCAACGACGGACCTAAGTTGTTCCGGCCCATCACAAGACCGACCCGACCCACTTTCTTTATTTTCTGAAAACAAAAAAACAAAAAAAAAAAAAACCAGCAATCATGCCTAGGCGTGGTGATGATCTTTAGTATTGGATGACTAACCGCCAGAGGGATGAAACCATCCTTAAACCAAGTCAAGAATTAGAAGATGTCACGGGACGTCTCAAAATTGCAGAAACTGCCATTGCTGAGCTACAAACAAAGCAATTTGTTAGTCAAGAAGGATCCTCCAATGTATCTATGGTTTACACGCCCGTCCAACCAGAAAGACCTGACAATCATGAATCCATTCGTGACTTTATGCATCGCCTTCTGGCTGAACGAGATCATCAAGCTCACCATGTTGCACCCCCACCTGATGACATCACTAGGAAAGTCAAAATTGAAATTGATGACTTTAGTGGTGATGCGAGTCCGAAAGTTTTTGTTGATTGGCTTAATTCTTTGGAAGATTATTTTGCTTGGTATGGTATGAATGATGCACAGCGGATAGCCTTTACCAAGGTTAAACTGAAGGGTCCTGCTTGTATTTGGTGGTATGGTGTTGAAAACAATGAGCTTGCAGTAGGCCAGCCGATACTCCGGTGGAATATTATGAAAGAAAAACTCAAAGGCAATTTTCTTCCCTCTGATTATATGGATACACTTCACCAAGAATATCTGAGTCTCCAACAAGGCACTATGACTGTGGAAGAATATACCAACAAGTTTCGCGAATACATTGTTTGCTGTTATTTGAGGACTGATGATCGTCTGACTATCACTAGGTACAGGGATAATCGCAATCAAGCAACAGTTGCGGAAGCGTAATCTTTTTCAAGCCGGGGAGTCTTCCATAAAAAGAGGTCCTGATCCTACTTATAATCGCAATCAAGCAACAGTTTATAGGCCTCCTCCTCAGCGTCAAGTTCAGCAGCCTCCTCATAATCCTCGGCCGGGCATTCAACAAAGACAGATGAATCCTCAACAGAATCAGAGGTTTCCACAGAACCAACCTGATAATCGTGCTTATGCCAGAACAGACAGGAGGGATATTGTTTGTCATGCCTGCAAGCAACGAGGACATTATGCCAATGAATGCCCTCATCGTAATTTATATACTTCCAATGAGCCTGATACTGATACTCAGCATGATGAGCATGTCAAATCAGGGCACACTGATATAGATCCTCCTTATGAAGATCCAGCAGATCAGATAGATTATGCAGACGCTGATGATGGTATTCCACTTCTTTTTCTAGATCGTCGTTTGCTAGTAGCAGATGCTAAGGAGGAAGAAGATTGGAATCATGCTTCCATTTTTCGATCTCGTGTCAGATGTATGGACAGAGCATGTAATATGATTATTGATGGTGGAAGTGCTATGAATGTTATTTCCCAAGAAGCAGTTGATAAGCTTAAACTTCCCACCGTAAAGCATTCAAGACCATATAAAGTTGCATTGGTTGATAACTATTCTATTCCTGTTCGTCAGCAATGCTGTGTGCCTTTTAAGATTGGCAATTATGAAGATACTCTTCTCTGTGACGTCATCCCAATGAATGTTACACATATTCTTTTCGGGCGGCCATGGTTACAGAAGCTTAAAGTGATCACAGATCATGAACACAATACCTATGCTTTCAATTGGAAAGGTAGACGTATTGTGCTGCGTCCATTACAAACTCCGCCATCCTCTCCTACCTCTTCTCCCGCTGCCGCCGCAGCTTCTCCTACATCGCATATTTTAACCATGCGGAAATTTGAAGTGGAAAGCAAATAGCAAGGTGTCATGTATGCCTTAGTTACTAAACAAGTTGCTGATGATTCTCATACTATTCCTCAGGAAGTGAAGCCATTATTGGACAAATTTGCCGACCTAGTTCCTGATGAGTTACCCAAGGAACTGACGAAGTGGAGTGACAAAGTACCCAATTTATAGTGCTGGCGAACAAGATGACAATCAATTTCAATATGCTTAGTTCGTTCATGAAAAACTTCATTCTGGGTGATCCGAACAGCACTCTGATTGTCACAATATAATGGTGTAGGAGCTTGAAGAGAAACACCTAGGTCATGTAGTAACCACCGAAGCCAGACAATTTCAGAGGTAGTATCAGCAAGAGCACGATATTCGGCTTCTGCAGAAGACTTGGAGACAGATGTCTGCTTCTTGCTCCTCCAAGAAACCAAGGAATGACCCAAGAATATGCAATAACCAGTGGTTGAACGCCGATCATCCACATCCCCTGCCCAATCAGAGTCAGAAAAGGCGTGAAGATGAAGCGAACTATCGGAAGAGAGAAGCAAGGCATATGATTGGGTACCCTGTAAATAACGAAGAATCCGCAAGACAGCACCCCAATGAACAGAGGTGGGCTGAGCCATAAATTGACTCACAATGTGGACAGCATAAGCAATGTCAGGTCTAGTAATAGTCAGGTAAACAAGACTCCCAACAAGTTCTCGGTACCGAGTAGGATGAGCTAAAGGCACACCATCGTTTTTACTCAACCGTGCATTGATTTCCAAGGGAGTAGAAATTGGAGCGAGATCTGTAAGACCCGCACGCTGGATGATGTCCGAGCAGTACTTCATTTGAGAGAGGATGTACCCCTGTTTGGAATATCCCACTTCAAGCCCAAGAAAGTAGCGAAGATGACCAAGATCCTTCATCTCAAATTGGTTCTGAAGGAACAGTTTGAGCTCAGAGATACCTGAATGATCACTTCCAGTAATGATCATATCATCCACATATAGGAGTAAAATGACGATACCATTACTGGAAGTGTGAGTAAATAAAGCACTATCATGTTGACTCTGTCAAAGGCCACTAGAAAGAACTGATTCAGTAAAACGTTCAAACCAGGCACGAGGAGCTTGTTTAAGTCCATACAGGGCTCTCTTCAGATGACACACTTGATTGGAGTGGGGAACCCCAGGAGGAGGTACCATAAAGATTTCTTCACGGAGATGCCTATGAAGAAAGGCATTTTTGACATCAAGTTGATACAGTGGCCATTGACGAACGGCAGCAACAGAGATCAATGTTCGTACAGTGGTCAGTTTGACAACAGGTGCGAATGTTTCCTCATAATCAATACCATAATCTTGTGTGTATCCTTTGGCAACAAGGCGAGCTTTATACCGTTCAATGGTGCCATCAGAATTTGTCTTCACTTTAAATATCCATTTGCAACCAATAGCTTTCTTTCCTGGAGGAAGAGAGACAAGCTCCCAAGTGTGATCTTGCTGAAGTGCAGCTAATTCTTCTTCCATGGCTTTTCGCCACTCAGGGTACTGAGAAGCTTCGGTATAAGACCTGGGTTCAAAATGTGAATGGACTGTAGCAAGATAGTTGCGATATTGAAGGGAAAACAAGTTGGTAGAAACAAATCCATAACGCTGCACAGGGGTGCGAGTACGAAGTGGATATCTCCGTTGTGGAACAGAATCCTGATCTCCAGGAAGAGTGGGGACTTCAGCCACATCAGAAGGGATAGAGTCAAGTTTGGGCCTCCGTTGATAGACAAGAAGTGGCGGAGGATTAACAGAAGTTTCTGAAGTAGGATAGGTCTCAGATGGATACAAATCTGGAAAAGGATCAAGGGGGTGTACAGAGGAGACAGGCTGTGAGGATGGCAAGGAGTAATAAGGTATATGTTCCATGATGGTAACATTACGAGAAATGCGTAACTTGTTCATTTGTGGATCATAACAGCGATATCCCTTTTGTTCTATACCATAGCCAAGAAAAACAAATAGCAGACTTGGGAGAGAGCTTGTGTCGCTTACTAGAGGGAAACAAAACAAAACAAGTACATCCAAAAACTCTTAGCTGAGAGTAAATAGGTTTTGTACCATAAAGTTTCTCAAAAGGAGTGTCGCCAGATAAAACAGAAGATGGCATTCTGTTGATGAGATAAACTGAAGTGAGAACAGCTTCTCCCCAAAATGTAATGGGCACGGAAGAGGATTGTAGCATAGATCTAGCCGTTTCAATGATATGTTTATGTTTTCGTTCGGCTACCCCATTTTGTTGTGGAGTACCTGGGCAGGAGAGTTGAGCTATTGTACTATGACTGGCAAGCAGGTTTTGAAATTGTTGTGACCGATATTCCCCCCCCCCCCCCCCCCCCCCCCCGCATTGGAGCGAAAAACTTTGATCTTAGCAGAAAATTGGGTGGCAATCATGGTGGTAAAGTTTAAGTATGTACGGAGAAAATCAGATTTGTGTTTTAACATGTATAGCCAAGTAAATCTGGTGTAATCATCCACAAAGATAACATAATAACGTGAGCCACCCTTGGTGGGTTGAACAGCAGGGCCCCATAGATCAGAGTGAACAAGTGCAAATGGTGCACTGGAAACTGAGGTACTTTTATTAAAAGGCAAAATAGTTTGCTTTGACAACTTGCAACCAATACAACCAGTAGATTCAGAGAAAGTGACTTTTCCAAGGCTTTTATTCGCAAGTAAAAAATCTAATTTTCCTTTGGACAAATGACCTAACCGAAGATGCCATAAGCTAGAGGATGAAGTTGATGTAGATGCTGCCAGAAGTGGTGAGGAAGGAACATGAAGAGAGGTCAAGTGATATAAATTCCCTTCTTTATGGCCAGTCTCAATCTGCTTCCCGGAGCGAGGATCCTGCACAACACAACCAGTGGAGTTAAACGAGACAAGATAACCCAGATTAGTAAGTTGACTGATGGAAATGAGGTTAATAGCAATTCCTGGAACACACAAAACATTCGGTAAAGATAGTCGTCCAGAGGAAGACTGAGATGTGATAGTACCAATGGTGGAAACAGGCATAGTTGTGCCATAAGCAATATGAATGTTTAGAAGAGTAGAAGGCTTTCGACTGATACTTAATAATGATGAATCAGAAACCATGTAAGATGAGGCACCTGAGTCAAATATCCATGATGGAGTTTTACCAGAGAATGAGGCCATGGCAGAATTAACTGTTTCAGCTTGAGTAGTATTGAGACCACTGGAGGAAGTGAGGAGGAGCTGCTGCAGGCGTTCATCAATCATAGTCTGGATCTGAGTAGAAAAGTCAGGAGGTGCTTCAGCAGTCACTGCGGCTGTCTGGTTATGTCCTGGACGTTGACCGGGACGTCGATTTGGCTCTTTCTGATTCTGTTTCTTTTTCAGCTGAGGACAGTCTCTCTTCCAGTGTCCTGGTTCTTTGCAATAATTACAGATGTTGTTAGAACCGACAAGTTTACCCAAAGAGGATGACTTAGCAGCAACAAGGACGTGATCGGACTCAACGGCTTTGCGCTTTGATAAGATCTGTTGAGTTTGTTCCTCTGCTAGAAGTTCAGACAAAGCCACATCCACATATGGCAATGGAGATCGATGTAATAGTAGACCCCTAATGTGTTCATACTCAGGGCGAAGAGCCATAAGAAACTGAACTAGTCGAGTTTCCTGCCGATATTTTTCAAAAGTAGTTGAGTCGGCAGACCAGGTAAACTGGGGTTCCATTAGAGCTAATTGATCCCATAATGCAGTCATTTTGACATAGAATTCATGAATGGACTAAGAGCCTTGTTCGGCAGTTTTAATTTCCCATTCAAGTTGATAACAGCGGGCGGAATTGGATTGAACATATAACCGAGCCAAATAATCCCAGGTATCCTTCGGATGAGAAAATTTAGACAATTGATGTCCAATGGAGGGAGTGACTGAATTTGCAATTCAAGAATTAATTTTACCCACAGATGCTTCCCAATCCTCATAAGCAGGATCCTTGGTGTCAGGTCCTGGCTTCTTTTCTATCACAAATTTTCAAAGTTTCTGCCCCTTCAAAAAATTCATCATGAGATGGGACCAGTAAGCATAATTGGTCCCATCAAGAATAACACTAATACCAGTCACCTTCTCAGCCATTACAGATGACAGCAGAAGATGGAGATGCAAGAAAAACAATAAAGAAGCTCTGGGCGTCCCTGTTGACAGGGTGTAGAATGGCTATTGGACTACCAAAACCCAATTAGTTCACAAATCAGCTTACAGAAAGCAAAGACTAACCAATTTTCGCACCCAACAAGCCTTGGTCAAATCTGATCCAACGGCGGATTACAAAACTGGACGGTCTTGATGAAAACAGTCCGGCATAAAATGCTGAACAGAGATGGCCACAAAATAGTACCTTAATGCAGCCCAAAAAATCTGAAAAAATCACAGAATATCTCCAATAAGTGGTCGACCACTTTGAGCTGGTGCGCCCCCTCTCTGATCAAGTGTGGACCCCACCTCTGTAACCCAGCCAATGTCAGGAGGCGTGACCAACGTCCGATCTCCCCTCTTTCTCACAACAGTGTCTCTGATACCATGATAAACAATGAAAAACAAGAAGAATTGCAGAGATCTTAACAATGAATTGCTTTTATTGATGATCCCCTTCCAAGCCTTTAAATATACAAGGATTCCTATAAATGAGAGCTAATTTACAACTGTGCTGAAAAAATAAAAGGAAACTACAGCAATCTACATCAATCAAAATTTCCCTATACATGGTAATGTACAGCAGTCTACAGATCATAATTACAGATTTCCTAATCTGTAATTATCATACCAAACGGGCCGGCCCATTGGACCGACCCAACGGGCCAGCCCAATGAGTCATTCAGTTGACCCAGTCTTTTTACACTACCCCCACTAAGGGACATTCACCATGCTATTGATCTGGTCCCAAGAGCTTCTTTGCCTAACTTACCTGCTTATCGGATGAGTCCAGCAGAACATGCAGAGTTAAAAAGGCAAGTTGATGATTTGCTTCAGAAGGGCTATATAAAGGAAAACCTCAGTCCATGTGGTGTTCCAGCACTTCTCACTCCGAAGAAGGACGGAAGTTGGCGAATGTATGTAGATAGCCATGCAATCAACAAAATCACGGTAAAATATCGCTTCCCTATCCCTCATTTGGATGATATGTTAGATATAATGACTGGTGCATGTATATTTTCCAAAATTGACCTGCGGAGCGGATATCATCAAATTCGCATAAGACCAGGAGATGAATGGAAAACTGCCTTTAAAACAAAGGATGGTCTCTTTGAATGGATGGTTATGCCTTTCGGTTTAACCAATGCTCCTAGTACTTTTATGCGGGTTATGACACAATTATTGCAGCCTTATATTGGAAAATTTGTTGTCGTCTACTTCGACGATATTCTTATTTACAGCAAGTCAAAAGAAGATCACCTTCAGCATTTAGATAAGGTCTGCCAACTTCTCCGCCGGGAGCGTTTCTATATCAATCTCAAGAAATACACTTTCATGAGTGACTATGTTGTTTTCTTGGGATATGTAGTATCTGCACAAGGAATTAAGATGGATCCTGCAAAAGTAAGTGCTATTCTTGATTGGCCAATTCCTACTACCCTTACTGAAGTTCGCAGTTTTCATGGTCTTGCCAATTTTTACAAAAGGTTTATCAGAAACTTCAGTACTGTTATGGCTCCTATTACTGATTGCATGAGGAAAGGTGACTTCAAGTGGACCAATGCAGCCACCAAGGCTTTTGAGAAGATCAAGCAAAAGATTACTGCAGCGCCCGTTCTGCAAGTTCCTGATTTTAGCAAGCTATTTGAAATTGCTTGCGATGCCTCAAATGTTGGCATTGGCGGAGTCCTTAGCCAGGAAGGACATCCTATTGCCTTCTTCAGTGAGAAACTTTCTGATGCCAAGCGAAAGTATACTGCATATGATCTGGAATTCTATGCACTTGTCCAAACACTTCGTCACTGGAGACATTATTTGATTGGAAATAAGTTTGTACTTTACTCTGATAATGATGCTCTGCAACATTTACACTCTCAGCAGAAGATCAGCGCTAACCGAGCTAAATGGAGTGCATATATACAAGAATTCAAATTTAGCATTCGTCATAAAGCTGGAAAGAATAACCTGATTGCGGATGCATTAAGCCAGAGAAAACATCTTTTGACTGCCATGTCTATTAATGTGCCTGGTTTTGAGCAAATCAAACAAGATTATGCAGCCGATAAAGATTTTGGTTCTATTTATGCGGATCTTCTTAATGGCAGTCATATTCAACATCCTCATTATAGTCTTCATGATGGCTTCCTATTCAAAGGTACGCAACTCTGTCTTCCAGCCACTTCTATTCGTGAATATGTTGTGCGAGAGTTGCATGCAGGTGGATGTAGCGGACATTTGGGTCGCGACAAAACACTTGCTCTTGTCAGTGACAGGTATTATTGGCCTCGTATGAAGACCAATGTGATTCATATTTGTGAAAGATGCTGAACATGCCAGATTGCAAAAGGAAACAAGAAGAATACTGGGTTATATCAGCCTTTGCCTGTTCCACATACTCCTTGGGAAGACATTAGCATGGATTTTGTGCTCGGTTTACCCACGACTGCTAGAAAGGTTGATTCCATCTTCGTTGTTGTTGATCGCTTTTCAAAGATGGCACACTTCATTCCTTGCACTGTGACTGCTGATACTTACAAGGTGGCCAAATTATTCTTCAAAGAAGTTGTTCGACTACATGGGCTTCCCAAAACTATTATTTCTGACCGCGATACGAAGTTTATGAGCTACTTCTGGAAGACATTATGGATGCTATCTAACACCAAACTTAATTTATCTACTGCTTATCACCCTCAATCTGATGGACAAACAGAGGAGGTAAACAGAAGTCTTGGCCAATTGTTTCGTTGTCTTGTACGTGACCGAATTACAAATTGGGATCAAGTACTCCCTATGGCAGAATTTGCTTACAATAATTCTGTCAACCGATCAACTGGACTTTCACCATTTGAAGCTGTTACAGGAGTTCGTCCTCGACTCCCTGTTGATCTTGTTCCGTTACCAGTTGATGCCCGAGTGAGTGCAGATGCTGAAACTTTCTTCCAACACATGCAGCAAGTCCATAATGAAGTACGTCACCATATATCTGCCAGCAATGATGTTTATAAGCAGCAAGTTGACAAACATCGTCGTTTTGTTGAATTTAATGAAGGCGATATGGTTATGGTGCGTATTCGACCTGAGAGATTACCACCTAGAGCTAACAAGAAATTACATCCTCGTAACTCAGGTCCTTTCAAGATTCTCCAGAAGATTAATTCCAATGCCTATATTCTTGATATCCCTACTGATTCAGGCGTCAGTTCTTCATTCAATGTCGAGAATCTTACTCTCTATCATGGCCATGATACTGAAGGAGAAAATGAAGAGCAGCTTATTTCTTTACCAGTTAATTCTCCACCTCCTGATGAAATTATTGATGTCCTTGATGATCAAATTGTTTCTACACGTCAAGGAGGTTATCAGAAGTTTTATGTACGCTGGCGGAATCGTCCTATCTCTGATGCTACGTGGATTACAGCTACTGACTTCCAGCACATCAATCCTGATCTTTATGAGAGATATCAAGCGCTTAACTCGCCGGAGTCCAGTTTTTCTAAGCCGGGGAGAGCTGATGCAGGCCGAACCCAAGTCCGGCCCAGATCACAGGCTCGGAGGACATCCGATTGATCCTTGACTTCTTCAAGGATCCCGATTGATGCACTTTCTATTTTGTTATTTCCTATTTAGTAGTGAAAGTGCAATAACTAGACCTCACCAAGTCCTAGAGGGGGGGTGAATAGGACTATTAAAAATTTCTTTTCAAGACTTAGGTTTTATTTGTGAGCAATCTGAAAGATGATTAAAGTTGAGAGTCCCCAAGTGGATTTAAGAGAGATATTCAAAGTTGTGAGTGTTTAGAAATGCACCTAGAGCAACAAAGATGTAACTTACAAAAGATCATCAACTCAAGTGACAAGAAAGCAAGGCAACATCCACACACAACAAACAATAAACACAGTGATTTATAGTGGTTCGGTCCTAGACCTACATCCACTCTCAAGAGCAATCTCTCTTGGTTCCACTAAATAAGAGGTACTTACATAACATACACCTCTTGCAACAGTTTTTGATTCGGTGGTTTGTCTTCCACCAACTAGAGTTTTTGATCAGGTGGTTGATCCTTGATCTAGTCCACCAACTACAACAATTTTTGATGCGGTGGTTTGTCTTCCACCAAAATACAGCAATGAGAATTGAAATATTAAAGAACACCTAAACAAGGAATTGTATACCTTGGTTTTGAGTGGTGCTCTTGATGCTTGAAGACTACCTCCAAGCTTTGTCCTCTTGTTCTTGCTCCTTGGTGATGAAGATCTTCAGATGTGTGCTCAGCCAAGGGAAGAGGATTCAAGAGGGTTTGGAAGGCTAAGGTATTCTCTCAGATTTAATGAAGCCTTTCCTAACTCACCAACTACTCTACTTGTAACAATAATGGCACTCTTTTGTTTTGGAGAGTAGGTGGTTGTGGGAGCTTTGAAGATGATTTTAATGGAGGTGCAAAGGCTCAGCTTTACTAGTAATTTTCTCAGTAATAAATTCAGTGGTTGGAGCAAGGGAGAGGTCCTCTTTAAATACAGATGAGCTCCAACAGATAGATCTACGGCTAAGAACAGAATGGTCTACGGCTTAGCCGTAAGTTCTGACAATATCCAACGGCTAGTTTGACCAGATTCAACAAAAATTCCTTCTTACGGTTAGGCTTACGGCTTAGCCGTAAATCCTTATACGGCTTAGCCGTGAGCACCTTTCGGCCTAGCCGTGGGTCAGCCGTAAGCTCAAATTTCCCAGAAACTGCTCTCTGGAGAGTGGCCCGTAATCTTTACGGCTTAGCCGTGAATAACCTTACGGCTTAGCCGTGAAGGCCTTTCGGCTTGGCCGTAAGGTCAACCATAAGCATAATATGGCCAAGTGCACTCTCTGGATTGTGGCCCGTAGATTTTACGGCTTAGCCGTGAAACACACTACGGCTTAGCCGTAACATTTTTTGGTGTAGCCGTAGAGTCAGCCGTAGAACAAAAAGCTCCAAAATATACTCTCCGGAAAGTGAGCCGTAGGATCTACGGCTTAGCCGTGGTCCAAGCCGTAGAACAAAACAGGGTATTTGAAAAACCTAATTTCCTAGTTTATTTCTATGGACACTTAGGGATCACAGATACCTTATCCCTTGGCACTTACAGATGATCTTCTTTGAATGATCTTGAACTTCTTTGCTTAGTCTTCATTGATAGGTCTTTCTTGAATAGTCTTGAACTAGCTTGAACTTCTTTGAACTTGACTTGATCTTCAATGAACTTCCGAGGTGAACTAGATCGTTCTAAAACCGAACTACACTTTGGTCACGTAATTGACAACACACTCTTACAATGACACTAACAATCTCCCCCTTTGTCAATTTCGTGACAAAATTACATAAGGTTAGGAAGATACAACATATGAGCTCAACATTTGAGATACAACAAAGTATTACATTAGTGAATACACCTTAAGCACCCACATCTACATACACAACCCTTTGAAGCTTCCCCTATGACGATGCTTAACCTGCAAAAGGCTGCAAACACAATCTTCTAGAAAGGTGGGAGGTTAAAAAGCTCCCCCTAAACATATGCATACAATTCTCCCCCTTTTTGGCACAATATTGACAAAGAGATAAAGCATAAATAATGGCAAAGTAATGGCTATATTAGATTTAAAAAGGAGGAGCAGTACAACCATAGCAAAACAATACATCACCCATAAGCATACATGAGATAACAAACAAGACTAACAGGTGAGGTACAGCCATTTCCCAAAATACAAAAGAAACAACAAGAACAGACATCAATCCGAAGGAGGAGAAGGGGAAGGAATCGCCACATCGTCGCGCCGGCAACTCGTGGAGATCTTTGACAAGTACTAAAAGGATTTCTTCAAGAGCTTCTCCATCTTAGTTTGCCGCTGTTCGAGGGTGGCCAACCGAGCTTCAAACGAGGAAGAGGAAGAAGCCGGGGGAGGAACCGGAACCGGAGAAGTGGTAGAGGGTGCTGCAGAAGGAGGCGCAACCGGTGAATCTTCTTCGTCTCCGGAGTCAGGAAGTCGGGGACCAGCTACCTGCTGTTTGGAGAAGCGCATGTTCTGGATGTTAACGGTTCCAAAGGTGGGGTGAGACTCAGGAGCCTCATCTGTAGGTAAAGTGACCCCACACTGAGAGGCGAGGCGAGTCATGAGATACCCAAAGACACATGCATTGGTGCCTCTGCCTGGGCACTACCAAAATCGAATAATGATGGCACAGATGAGCGATGGAAGACACACTCTGACCCCCATGTGGACTGAGTAGAGTACATTAACCATGAACGGGGTGAGGTCAGAGAAGTTCCCCCTCCGAGGATAGATGTTATAGGTGAAGATGGCATGGAGAATCCGGTAATGAGGGAGCAAGGAGGCTGCAGGAAGGAACCCCTTGTCCTTCCATGGGATGGAGGCGCCACAGAGGGCGAAAGTGGCAGTGTGTTTCTCCTCTTCGGATAGAGAATCCGAGATGACCGAAGTAGAATCGGAGAGAGGCACACACAACAGGGAGGAGATGATGGCAGGGGTGATGGTATTGGTGCCATCACTGAACCCAATGTCAAAGGACATGGTGTCTATCGATGCGTGTGAGATAGATGCATACATGGTACGCACAATCGAGGGGAAGCCAGGACCACCCCACTTCAGAATGTTTTCCCACCCAACGTGAGTGAGAAGTGTGTGTACTCCATAGGCCTCAACAGCGAGAATGTTAACATCGCGCTCTACAGTGATGGGTCTCGAAAAGAAGGACCGATCACGAGTGGGTTCCCGTAACCAAAACTCGGGGAGAGGGTGGAGATGGCTGACGAGCCCTGGAGGAGCTACCGGAGGCACGAGGCCTCTTACCAGGAGGGTAGGCATTCTTGGAGCGTGTAGGCATGAGGATGATCCGAGGGAAGGCCACGCACCACAAACAGGAGGAAAAAGCACACAGAGCACAGTAAACGAATGAAACAGTGAGGAAACAAAAGAGAGAGAAAGGAAAACAATACAGAACCAAAAATAGCGGAGGACGCCGGAGAAGGACGACGGAAAAGGAGGGCGCCGGAGAAGGAAGATGCCGAATAGAGACGAGGAAGAGAAGGACGGTGCCGGAAGAGGAAGACAGAGAAAGGAAGGAAGAGGAGGACACCGGAGGAGGAAGGCCGGATGAGGAGTACGCCGGAGAAGGAGGAAGGAGGAAGGCCGGAGGAGGAAGCCACACGCCGGAGAAGGAGGGCCGGAGAAGGGAGACCGGAGGAAAAAAAAACGAGAAAGGAAGAGAGAGCACAGAGTGGGTTCGCGCAGAGAAAAGAAGGTGAAGCGTCGGGTTAAGAAGATCTCGGCGCGCAGAACGAGGACGAAAAAGTACTTACGGCTTAGCCGTAGAGTGTTTTACGGCTCAGCCGTAAACACTTACGGCTTAGCCGTAAAGTGGTGTACGGCTTAGCCGTAGACCCTGGGCAAAAACACCAGTTAATCCAAACAGCAAACACCAATTGATTTCCTCAAATTTTCAAATTTTAACACATCAAGAGGTTTAGTCAAGATGTCTGCAAGTTGTTTTTCAGTCTGAATATATTCGAGCTCAATGATTCCTTCTTCAACCAATTCTCTAATGAAATGATGTCGAATATCAATGTGTTTGGTACGAGAGTGCTGGACCGGATTTTTAGAAATGTGTATGGCACTCGTGTTATCACAATACAAGCTCATTATGCCTTGTGTAATGCCATAGTCCATAAGCATCTGCTTCATCCACAAGAGTTGAGAACAGCAGCTTCCGGCAGCTATGTATTCAACCTCGGCAGTGGAGAGAGATATCGAATTTTGCTTTTTACTATGCCAAGCTACTAGACAATTTCCAACATAAAAACAGCCGCCACTAGTGGATTTTCTATCATCTAAGTTTCCTGCCCAATCAGCATCTGAGTATCCAGCAATGGAGGATGAGGAGTCATGAGGATACCACAGACCATATTCAGTTGTATCGGCAATGTACTTAATGATTCTTTTTACAGCAGTTAGATGAGATTCTTTTGGATCCGCTTGATATCGAGCACATGCTCCCATGCTAAATGCTATGTCTGGCCTACTTGCAGTAAGGTACAACAGGCTACCGATCATACTTCTATATAGGCTAGAGTCAACCCCTTTACCATTTGTATCTTTAGTAAGTTTGATGGTTGTACTCATGGGGGTTTTGACATGTTTTCCAGTCATTAGACCAAATCGTTTTACCAGTTCTTTAGCATACTTGGACTGGGAAATGAAGATACCATCACGTAATTGTTTGACTTGTAACCCTAAAAAGAAATTCAATTCGCCAACCATACTCATTTCGAATTCAGATTGCATTAGATTAGCGAACTGAGTAGTCAAGTCATTAGATGTGGAACCAAAGATGATATCATCTACATATATTTGCGCTATTAACACTGACGTTCTTGTCTTTTGGATAAAAAGGGTTTTATCAACACTACCTCTTTGAAAATTATTGTTTAACAAGAATTTAGTCAACCTATCATACCAAGCACGTGGTGCTTGCTTAAGACCATACAGAGCTTTCTTCAATCTAAACACATGGTCAGGGAATTTTGAATCTATAAAACCTTTAGGTTGTTCAACATATACTTCCTCATTCAAAATTCCATTTAGAAAAGCACTCTTAACATCCATTTGAAACAATTTGAACTTTAAAAAACAAGCTATAAATAGTAAAATTCTAATTGATTCTAAACGAGCAACTGGAGCAAAGGTCTCGTCAAAGTCAATACCTTCAATTTGAGAATATCCCTGCGCTACCAACCTAGCTTTGTTCCTAACAATAACTCCATTTTCATCAAGTTTATTTTTGAAGATCCATTTAGTGCCTATCACATTTTTATCCTTTGGTCTTGGAACTAGGTACCAAACATCACTTCTTGTAAACTGATTCAACTCTTCTTGCATAGCTTTTATCCAATCATTGTCTGAAAAGGCTTCATCAACGCTGGTAGGTTCTAAAACAGAAGTAAAGCACAAATGACTCATAATGTTCTCCAATTGTTTCCTAGTTTTTACACCTGCTAGGGGATCACCAATAATCTGATCTATAGGATGATCTTTTACATTCACCAAATTTTCAGTAGAGATAGGTGCATCAGTTTTTATTGTGGATCGTGCGGGTTCAATCATTGAGGGCACTTCCACTTCATCAACATTATCAGACATTATGGATTCATCATCTATAATGACATTTATTGACTCTTGAATGACTCCGGTTCTCATATTTAGAACACGATAGGCTCGACTCCGTGTTGAATAGCCTAAGAATATACCTTCATCACTTTTTGAGTCAAATTTACTCAGTTGTTCTCTATCCTTCAAGATGTAACATTTGCTTCCAAAGACCTTAAAATATTTTACATTTGGTTTCTTCCCATGCCACAATTCATAAGCTGTCTAATTTGTACCAGTCCTAAGATAAACTCGGTTGATGATGTAGCAGCTAGTATTAACAGCTTCGGCCCACAAGTCTCTAGGAAGATTCTTACTATGAAGCATGACTGTGGCCATGTCTTGGAGAACTCTATTTTTTCTTTCAGCCACCCCATTTTGTTGTGGAGTTTTGGGTGCTGAATATTCATGATGAATCCCATATTTCTCACAAAATTTGTCAAATTGATCATTCTCAAATTCTCCACCATGATCACTTCTGATTCGGGCTACTGAAGTACCTTTTTCAGTCTGAATTTGTTTTACAATCCTTTTGAATTCTCCAAAGGCTTCAGATTTTTCTCTCAAGAATGCAACCCAAGTGAATCTAGAGAAATCATCTACCATAACAAGAAAGTACCTTTTCTTACCTCGACTCTCTCTTTTAGTTGGTCCAACCAAGTCCATATGAATAAGTTCTAGAGGTCGAGTAGTTTTCATAGCATTCACCATTTTATGGGCACTTCTAATTTGTTTTCCTTGAAGGCACTCTCCACAAATCATCTTTTCTTGACTACTGATCTTGGGCAGTCCTTCAACATATTTGTTTAGATGGGATAAGTCCCTGTAGTTTACATGCCCAAGTCTTTGATGCCACAACTTAGCTTCATCAATACTAGTTAGTAGGCAAGAAGCAGAGGATGAAGCAGTTGTTTTTCCCACCACATAACAGTTATCAGTAGTTCTAAGACCTCTCAATATTATCTTTCCATTCCTTGAGATCTCACAACTATGACTACTAAAGTTTACGGCATAGTCTTTATCACAGATTTGAGATATGCTAAGTAAATTATGTTTTAACCCATCAACGCACAAGACATTCTCAAAAGGTGGTAAGTTTGGAACATTTAAAGTTCCTTTCCCAATAATTTTCGCAGTACTGCCATCACCAAAAGTAACTGTGCCTCCATCGAATTCAATCATTTTAGACAAATAAGATTTATCCCCAGTCATATGTTTTGAGCATCCACTATCCAGATACCATCTTGATTGTTCTGCAGCTTTAAAAGCTGTGTGGACCACTAGATTCTTGTTTTTGGGTATCTATTTAAGTGTACTAGTAGTGGGGATCACAGTTGATTTTTGGTATTTTTCTTGAAAGGTTTTATGTTGGGGAATAGGAATGTTTGCTCCATTCTTTTTGTATATTTCAAACTGTTTTCTTAACTTTTGGACTTCTTTTAGCAAATTATTCATCTTTTGGTTCAAGGGGAATGTGTTTATTTGAGACTTCTGCTTTTTGTTTTCAGGTTCCACTTTCTTAATGGTGTTTTTCTCAATTTTCTGACTGATGTTATAATGAATTTTTCTTAACTTGCACTCCATTTTGAAATGACCCATTTTTCCACAATAATGACAGAGGACATTTGATGAAACAGTATGAGTACTAGTAGATGCCTTATCCAACATGTTTTGAACCCTAGTATCTTCGTTCTTTAAGGCACTTTTGACAAAAACAGTTCCGGAACTTGAGGACTGATTAGCATTTTTGTCATATCCAAGACCGGTCATGTCTTTATAAGCTTTCCCAATTTTGAATAGTCTAATGTATTTCTCATCATTTTGAGTAAATCTGTACTCATACTTTTCTTTATACCGTTTCAGAATAGTCACTTCATTGTGGAGAGCATTATTTTCATCTTTCATTTTTAAAAGGGATTTTTCATGTTCTCTTAATTTGAGTACATTTTCTCTTTCTGTTGATAGTTGGATTTTTACACTTTCGAGTTCCTTGAGCAATTCTTCCTTTTCAGCATTAATATTATCAACCTTTTCCTTTAAATTCTTAATTTTGTTTTGTTGATTGCTTACAGTTTCAACGAGCCTACATGTTCCCTCATAGAGTAGTTCATAGGAATCCGTGGTATTGTCATTATCCTCATCATCTGAATTTTCATACTCACTCTCTGACTCACTGCCTGAGATTTCTTCATTCGATATTTTAATCATTTCCTCAGCAATATTGAAGGTGGCAGTGGTAGCCATCAGAACGGTATATTTGTCTGATTCGTTTTGATGTGATTCATCTGAGTCAGAATCTGATTCAGATGAATTGTCCCAAGTGGCTACAAGATTCTTCTTTTTGAATTTCCCTTTTTGAGGACAATCGGTGGATATGTGTCCAATTTTCTTGCATCTGTAACACATAGGTTCCTTATGTTTACTTCTAGAGAGGGAACTTGACCGACCTTTGTATTTATCATTTGTGGTTTCATTTTTATACTCTTTCACCCTCTTTTTCTTAAATTGTTTCAAAAATCTTTTAGCCAAAAGGGCCACATCTTCATCCTCGTCATTACTAGTTATTCCTATGTCATCTTTAGAGGAAGATGTGTTATGAGAGGTGATTAGAGCGATTGATTTCTTTTTGTCATTGTTAAATTTGAGTTCAAAGGTCTAAAGGGATCCCACTAAATCTTCAATTTTCATTTGTTCCGAATCCTTGTGTTCTTCTATAGAGGTTACCTTAGGATGGAATCTTTCCGGAAGTGATCTCAAGATTTTACTACAAATTTTACCTTCCGGAAGGGTTTCCCCAAGAGCCCACATTTCATTTACAATTTTCATGAGCTTAGTATGGAAGTTAGTAAACATTTCATTTTCTTCCATGCGAATGTTTTCGAACTGACTTGTGAGCATCTGAAGTTTAGATCTTTTGACAACTGAGGTACCCTCATAAGTTACTTCAAGGATTCTCCATGCCTGTTTTGCATTAGTGGTTGTCATGATCTTTTTAAACTCTTCTTGATTCATGGCACACACTATAGCATTGTACGCTCTAGCATTATTTTGTCTAAGATCTAGCTGAGCTTGAGACCATTTGGCTGGATCTAATGGTTTAGTGGTTATGACACCATTTGTAGTCACATCTTCAGTGGGTTCCGTCCAACCATTCTCTATAGCCTCCCAAACAGCCCAGTCCATGGATTTTAAGAATGCTGTCATCCGGGCTTTCCAAAAGGCATAATTTGTTCCATCGAAGAAAGGTGGACGGGTGATAGAACTTCCTTCAGGATTCATGGTGAATCTAGCAAAAGATGGATCTACTTCAGGTTATTACACCCTTATGAAGTAACCCGCTCTGATACCAATTGAAAGTGCAATAACTAGATCTCACCAAGTCCTAGAGGGGGGGTGAATAGGACTATTAAAAATTTCTTTTCAAGACTTAGGTTTTATTTGTGAGCAATCTGAAAGATGATTAAAGTTGAGAGTCCCCAAGTGGATTTAAGAGAGATATTCAGAGTTGTGAGTGTTTAGAAATGCACCTAGAGCAACAAAGATGTAACTTACAAAAGATCATCAACTCAAGTGACAAGAAAGCAAGGCAACATCCACACACAACAAACAATAAACACAGTGATTTATAGTGGTTCGGTCCTAGACCTACATCCACTCTCAAGAGCAATCTCTCTTGGTTCCACTAAATAAGAGGTACTTACATAACATACACCTCTTGCAACAGTTTTTGATTCGGTGGTTTGTCTTCCACCAACTAGAGTTTTTGATCAGGTGGTTGATCCTTGATCTAGTCCACCAACTACAACAATTTTTGATGCGGTGGTTTGTCTTCCACCAAAATACAGCAATGAGAATTGAAATATTAAAGAACACCTAAACAAGGAATTGTATACCTTGGTTTTGAGTGGTGCTCTTGATGCTTGAAGACTACCTCCAAGCTTTGGCCTCTTGTTCTTGCTCCTTGGTGATGAAGATCTTCAGATGTGTGCTCAGCCAAGGGAAGAGGATTCAAGAGGGTTTGGAAGGCTAAGGTATTCTCTCAGATTTAATGAAGCCTTTCCTAACTCACCAACTACTCTACTTGTAACAATAATGGCACTCTTTTGTTTTGGAGAGTGTCACAACCCGAGCCCAGGGAACGGGGGTCAGAGGAACTCTAACCAATGACACACGTACTCCCGTGCATGCACACCTAGATCCCATCCAGGAATACATGGCTCTGTCCCCTGGAACTCACAGGTGCACTCCTCTTAAAGTCCATGGCTCTCTCTGCTAGGTGGTTGGCTTCCGCAGCGTGTGCTCTGTCAACCGCATCATCGAAAGTAGCTGGTCTCTGAAAAGCAGTCACAAAATTCGCATATCTAGGATGCAGACCAGAAATAAAACGATTCACCTTCTTCTCCTCGGTATGGATCATGTCCTCAGCAAAATGGGACAACTGGGTAAAGCGGTGAATGTACTCTGAGACGGTCAGCTGCTGCTGCTGTAAGGCCAGAAACTCAACCTCCTTCACACGCCGGACATGAGCAGGAATGAACTTTCTTCTGAACTGCTTCTGGAACATCTCCCACACTGTTTCACTTGGCATGGTCAGATAGGCTGCACTGACGCTCTTCCACCACGTCTTTGCTACCTCTCGAAACATCGAGGCCGTAAGCAGAACCTTCTGCCGGTCATCACAAACAATGGTAGAAAAAAGATCTCCGGTATGCTCTAGCCACTGATCAGCCTTCAATGCATCTTCATTTCCATAGAATTCTGTGGCTCCACGTTTCCTGAATTTGTCGTACAACGCATTCGGATCGCTCTCCTTAGGCGGAAAGACCACTTGCTGCTCTGCAGGCCGAACTGGCGTTTGACTCTGTCGGTCTACGATCGAAACGACCTGCGCTTGCAAAGAATGAATCGCCTGTAGCATAGTCAAGAAGCGCTCGTCGAAATTCACGAGTGGCTGTGGAGCGGCTGATCCACTCTCGTTATCTCCCTGATCATTGTTGTTGTGTGTTCCAGATCCCGATGCCATAGCCTGCAAAACACAAAAGTCAATCTGCTATCACACTCGGTAACTCACACAGACTCACAAGACAAGGAGACCACACACAACAGTCCAGAACTGGACTACGAAATCTCACCACGTCCTATATGCCTACATGCTTACACACTAAGATAGAGACAATGCCCTGAGAGACAAAGCTCTGAGAGACAAAGCTCTGAGAGACAATGCTCTGATACCATACAATACGTATGTCACAACCCGAGCCCAGGGAACGGGGGTCAGAGGAACTCTAACCAATGACACACGTACTCCCGTGCATGCACACCTAGATCCCATCCAGGAATACACACACAAGGGATCAAACAACTGTACGCGGAAGCTATACGTATCAAGGCATACCACGAAATATCAAAAGACATAGGAGATTACAAACTATCATGAACTGATAACAATAACAAATACAGGAACGTATGTTATGGAAGAGGGCTCCCAAAAATCAAAATACAATATACAGGTATCACTCGAAGCCCATAGTGCCTTACAGAAAAATCCCCCTCAATAGAAATCGGACTCAATGACTGGGGAGAACCAAAATGATGCAGATCGTACTCTGGAGGATGGATCAAGTCCACTCCTCTAGGCCGGAGGGGGGCCTCGCGAGCCTCTCCTGCAGTCGGGTCGACCGACGCAGGATCGGAAGAGGGATCTGAGCCTGCAACACACAAAGACAACGAATAAGTACAACGACTTAGCAAAGTATAAGCCAACAAGAAGATAACACGAATCGTGTCTAATACTGAATAATACTGAACAATAGTCATAATGCAATATCCATAGAAGGCATGTTCGTATGCTAACAATTTATGCAATGAATAAGCATGCTATCGGAATCACAACAGATAACGGTCAAAGTGGCTACTACATTGGCCATTTTCTCCCTTACGAGAGCGGACGGAATGAGAACACCAGCGACCGGGCCAGGGTACGCATGGGTCTCTAGTTCCCGGGGTCCGGAGTCCCAGGACGGAAACACTCTGCAGAGGCAAACACATAAACTACACCAAAGTTAACCCCGTCGGGTATCCTAAGGCTGAGGCTCAGTAGTGCCAATACCAATCACAATCAAGCGGATGATGCACCTCGATCACTTATCACTTATCACTTACAGATCTCACATATCATACTGAACGAACAATAGAAAGTGCATCACATAAACTGATACTGAATGCAAATACTGAACGCATAATACGGATACTGATACGGATACTGATACTGATACGAAATGCAATACAGATACTGAAAGCAAATCATACGGATAACTGATACTGAATGCACATAAACTGATGCTGATACTCCAGTGGAGCAACAGTAAACACAATAATAGAATGGTTCCGCCCGGGCTTCGCTCTGGGGTTGCTGCATTTCCCACAGAATCGAGAGGTCCAGCGCAGAACACATAAGAGGGCATAACCGAAATCAATATGCTGTATAAATCAGAATGCTTATGCGAATCAAGGTCCATTACAAACCAATCCTACACTAGTTATCCAGTGTCTCTAACCGTGCATGTTGATGTAGTTTTAAGTTGTTCGATGCACCATTGTCTAGTGTTGCAGTGTCTGGAGTGTGCACCGAAGTCCCTTAAACCAACACCCATGGGGAGGTGCTAAACAACTGGATAACAAGCATGAATGATTCACAGCCCTTGAGATCATTCATGTCATTCAAACATTCCATTGGGCGTGTCCAGGTTAGCTACATTCTAACATGAAAGTCATATACGGTCCTTTGCTTAAACCTAGTCCCTTTTCATTCAATTCTCAGGGTCTCACGGTGTAGCCGTAGGTAACCTTTCGGCTTAGCCGTGGCATCTTACGGCTTAGCCGTACTATGCACTGCGGCTGAGCTGAGGTTTCCCAAATATCCATCCGGATTTACGGCTCACCCGTATTTTGCTCTACGGCTCAGCCGTATCCTGGTCCACGGCTTAGCCGTAAGACAATGTACGGCTTAGATCAGGCTAGGCCGTAGAAGAATGGCAAATTGCCAACATCCAGTTATTTTCAGCTAACAGTCTGTACTGTTCTACGGTTTGGTTTACGGTTGGGTCTCGGCTTAGCCGTAAGCCATTTTACGGCTTAGCCGTAGCACATTTCACGGCGTAGCCGTGAGTGCACGGACTCATTTTCCCTAAACTTGTTACAGTCATACAGAAACTGAAGGAAACGACTGAAAAATAGCAAATAACAGTGACATGAACTCAATGGGGCTGTCCAATACTGAGAAACACAATGAAGCATAAAAACACAACAATCAAATCACTATCAATCGGTGTTCACACATCTTGGGCTTATACTTGCCTCACGGACGAAATCCACACGCTGATTGGCTCAGTCCACCGGAATCACACACACTGACGAGCTCCTTTCTTCCTCCCTCAAGCAGAGAAACAGAAATGGAGAAGGAGAGAAAGAGAGCTGACGAGAGAGAGATGAACTGGAGAGTGAGAGAGAACGATCGAGAGAAAGATGGAGTTGGTGGGGATATTTATACTTAATTTGAGTCCAAATTACATTTAAGGCCAAATAGCTTATACAAATATCAGTTTGAGTCAAATGACGATCCAACCAAAGCAAACGAACTCATTCGGATCCAAGACAGTTACGACAATCGACAAGCTCGACGAAATACACGCGCTGACGTCAAAATGACGCGAAACTGACAAGGTCAATCAAAAGCCAAAATTACGAAAAAGGGCTCGATCTACTTAGACCAAGTCAAACTCAACCCAACGATCTCTCTACGACTCAAAGCCAAAACAAACAAAATCTAAACACTCTTAGCAATAAAAACACACGCAATTACCCACTAATCCGGGTCAACTCGGGTCGGAGTGCTACATCCTCCCCCACTTGGACATCATTCCGTCCTCGGAATGAACGCGTACCTGAGCAAACAGGTAAGGATACTGACGCGCCATCTGATCTTCTAATTCCCACGTGGCTTCATCAGGTCCATGATGTTCCCAAAGTACCTTGACCCATCGAATAGTCCTCGTACGCAAGAGCTGTTCTCTGGTCCCAACAATACGGAGCGGACGCTCAACGTAGGACGCATTAGGTTGCATCTGAATATCATCGTATCGAATCACGTGCGTCGGGTCTTGAACATACTTGCGAAGCATAGACACATGAAAAACATCGTGTACTCCAGAAAACTCCACGGGTAGAATCAGTCTGTACGCTAGATCACCAATCCGGCTCTTGATCTCAAATGGACCCACATATCTTGGCGCTAACTTGCCTTTTTGACCGAACCGCACTGTACCTTTCATCGGTGAGACCTTCAAGAATACCCAATCACCAACCTGAAATGTTAATGTCCTTCTTCGCGTATCTGCATAGCTCTTCTGTCTCGATCGGGCAATTTTCAAATTATCAATGGCTCTCTGAACTTTCTCTGTAGTCTCAGCAATGATTGTCGGTCCGTGGAAACTCCTTGTTCCAACTTCTTCCCAGCAAACAGGACTTCTACATTTCCGTCCATACAAAGCTTCATAGGGTGCCATTCCAATACTCTCGTGGAAGCTATTGTTATACGCGAACTCGCACAACGAGAGATGCAAATCCCATTCTTTCTCAAAATTCAGCACACTGGCCCGTAACATGTCCTCAAGCGTCTGAATAGTTCGTTCCGACTGTCCATCAGTCTGCGGGTGATACGCCGTACTAAAGCTCAACTTCGTTCCCATGGCTTCCTGAAATGCTCTCCAAAATGAAAAAACAAAGCGGCTATCTCGATCTGACACAATCGACACGGGCGTACCATGTAGTCTCACGATCTCATCAACGAACTTCTTCGCCATCTCGGAAAATGTCATGCCTTTCTTGAATGGTAGAAAATGGGCTGTCTTCGTCAGTCTGTCTACGATTACCCAAATGGCACTGTTCTTCTTGCTCGTCAGGGGTAGTCCCGAAACAAAGTCCATCGAAATGTGCTCCCACTTCCACTGGGGAATGTGCAAAGGATGTAAGGAACCTGGAGGTCTCTGATGGTCAACTTTCACCTTTTGGCAAGTCAAACATCTGGCAACAAACCCAGCAATTTCTCTCTTCATGTTGTTCCACCAGAATCTGTCCTTGAGAGCTCGGTACATCTTCGTACTTCCAGGGTGCATGGAGTAACGTGCATGGTGTGCTTCGGTCATTAAACTCTCCTTCAAAGCATCTACCGCTGGCACACATAATCTGCTCCTGAAATACAAGACATCACCCTCCAAACGAAAGTCTGGTCGATCTGCAATGCTATCCTGAATTCGCTTCAACATCGCATCTTCAAACTGCTGGTCTTTAATACGCTGAATGATGTCAGGCTGAAAGCTCACTGTACTGGCAAGTGTCAAACAATTCTCCACCAATTGCAGTTCCACTGGTTGAGCACGCCTCACAAAATAAAGACTATCCAAGGCCTGAAGAATCTCCGACTTCCTACTCAAGGCATCTGCAACAACATTGCCTTTCCCTGGATGATACTTGATGGGGAAATCAAAATCCTTGATCAACTCAAGCCACCTTCGCTGTCTCATATTCAACTCGGACTGCGTGAAGAGGTACTGTAGACTATGATGATCTGAATGCACTTCAAATGTCACGCCATACAAATAGTGTCTCCACATCTTCAACGCAAAAACGACGGCTGCCAATTCTAAATCATGCGTAGCATAGTTCTTCTCGTGCTCTCGAAGTTGTCTCGAGCCGTAGGCAATCACTTTGCCATGTTGCATCAAAACACATCCCAAACCGACTCGAGAAGCATCAGAGTAGATCATGAATCCTTCATGCCCATCTGGTAACGTCAAAACTGGAGCCGAAGTAAGCTTCTCCTTCAACATCCGGAAATGGCGCTCGCATTCGTCCGTCCACAGAAAAGGAACATTCTTCCTGGTCAATCGAGTCAACGGGGCTGAAATCTTGGCGAAATCTTGAATAAAGCGACGATAATATCCAGCTAATCCAAGAAAACTCCGTATCTCCGTCACAGTCTTTGGGCTGGGCCAATTCATCACTGCTTCAACTTTCATCTGATCCACTGCCAACCCATCTCGTGAAATGGTATGACCAAGAAAAGCTACCTGCTCGAGCCAAAAATCACACTTCGACAACTTGGCATACAAGCGATGCTTTTTCAACAACTGTAGGGCTCGACGTAGATGTTCCTCATGCTCCTCTGGGGTCTTCGAATACACTAAAATGTCATCAATAAAGACCACCACAAACCGATCCAGGAAAGGAGCGAAGATCCTGTTCATCAAAGCCATAAAGGCAGCAGGTGCATTGGTTAATCCAAATGGCATCACGAGAAACTCAAAATGTCCGTACCGTGTCCTGAAAGCAGTCTTCACAATGTCTTCTTCCTTCACCCGAAGTTGATGATACCCTGACCTTAGATCAATCTTGGAAAAATAAGCGGCACCTTGAAGTTGATCAAACAACTCATCAATGCGCGGCAATGGGTATTTGTTCTTGATCGTAACTTTGTTCAATCGCCGGTAATCTATGCACATCCGTAAGGTACCGTCCTTCTTCTTCACAAACAGCACTGGGGCTCCCCACGGTGACACACTCGGCCGTACGAAACCCTTCTCCAGAAGATCTTGCAATTGCGTCCTCAATTCGAGTAACTCAGCAGGGGCCATACGATAAGGAGCTAAACTAATGGGTGCTGTACCGGGCACTAGATCGATCGCAAACTCTACATCTCGGACAGGGGGTAACTCGGGTACTTCCTCCGGAAATACATCCGGGAACTCACGTATTACCGGAATATCGCTCAACTGCTTCACCTCCTTCTTCTCCGAGACAAAAGCAAGAAATCCTGCACAACCTCTGCGTATCAAACGATCCGCCTTGCATGCGGAGATGACACGCCTCGGGCATCTCTCCTGATTGCCCTCGAAACGAAACCCCTTCGCAAAATCGAAGTAAATCGTCCTGTTGTAACAGTTAACACAGGCACGATACCGCGCTAGCCAGTCCATTCCAAGGATCACATCGAAATCCAACATGGACAACAAAATCAAATCAACTGGCAGCTGGCGACCTTCAATCACCACGTCGCACTGAGGGTAGTATACACTACACTCCACTCTCTTGCCCACTGGAGTGGACACCACTAGCAAATAGGGTAGCGGTCGAGGGGGTTGCGGTAACTGTTCCGCAAAACGAGGTGCAACATACGAACGCGTAGATCCCGAATCAAATAGGGTATGTGCTTCAGCTCGGGCAATGAGAACTTTACCTTCCACCACTTTCGCATCTTCTGCATGATCATGAGAGGCTGCATACACACGAGCAGTCTGACGCTGGGGCTTCTGGCTCTGGCGAGACGGATGGGGACTATTCGAAGCTGCTGAACTGAGAGACTTAGATGACCCCATAGATCTAGATGACTGGAGAGGCCTAGCTGTCGGGCACTGAGCTATCTTATGCTCCCTCGATCCACAACTCAAACAAGCTCCGGACTTCTTCCAACAGTTCTCCGTCGGATGTCCCAATCCACAAAACTCGCATCTGCTCCCAGAGAAATTCGAAGTGCCTTGCTTCCCTTTCCATTTCTTCTGACTCTGTCCCCTGGAACTCACAGGTGCACTCCTCTTAAAGTCCATGGCTCTCTCTGCTAGGTGGTTGGCTTCCGCAGCGTGTGCTCTGTCAACCGCATCATCGAAAGTAGCTGGTCTCTGAAAAGCAGTCACAAAATTCACATATCTAGGATGCAGACCAGAAATAAAACGATTCACCTTCTTCTCCTCGGTATGGATCATGTCCTCAGCAAAATGGGACAACTGGGTAAAGCGGTGAATGTACTCTGAGACGGTCAGCTGCTGCTGCTGTAAGGCCAGAAACTCAACCTCCTTCACACGCCGGACATGAGCAGGAATGAACTTTCTTCTGAACTGCTTCTGGAACATCTCCCACACTGTTTCACTTGGCATGGTCAGATAGGCTGCACTGACGCTCTTCCACCACGTCTTTGCTACCTCTCGAAACATCGAGGCCGTAAGCAGAACCTTCTGCCGGTCATCACAAACAATGGTAGAAAAAAGATCTCCGGTATGCTCTAGCCACTGATCAGCCTTCAATGCATCTTCATTTCCATAGAATTCTGTGGCTCCACGTTTCCTGAATTTGTCGTACAACGCATTCGGATCGCTCTCCTTAGGCGGAAAGACCACTTGCTGCTCTGCAGGCCGAACTGGCGTTTGACTCTGTCGGTCTACGATCGAAACGACCTGCGCTTGCAAAGAATGAATCGCCTGTAGCATAGTCAAGAAGCGCTCGTCGAAATTCACGAGTGGCTGTGGAGCGGCTGATCCACTCTCGTTATCTCCCTGATCATTGTTGTTGTGTGTTCCAGATCCCGATGCCATAGCCTGCAAAACACAAAAGTCAATCTGCTATCACACTCGGTAACTCACACAGACTCACAAGACAAGGAGACCACACACAACAGTCCAGAACTGGACTACGAAATCTCACCACGTCCTATATGCCTACATGCTTACACACTAAGATAGAGACAATGCCCTGAGAGACAAAGCTCTGAGAGACAATGCTCTGAGAGACAATGCTCTGATACCATACAATACGTATGTCACAACCCGAGCCCAGGGAACGGGGGTCAGAGGAACTCTAACCAATGACACACGTACTCCCGTGCATGCACACCTAGATCCCATCCAGGAATACACACACAAGGGATCAAACAACTGTACGCGGAAGCTATACGTATCAAGGCATACCACGAAATATCAAAAGACATAGGAGATTACAAACTATCATGAACTGATAACAATAACAAATACAGGAACGTATGTTATGGAAGAGGGCTCCCAAAAATCAAAATACAATATACAGGTATCACTCGAAGCCCATAGTGCCTTACAGAAAAATCCCCCTCAATAGAAATCGGACTCAATGACTGGGGAGAACCAAAATGATGCAGATCGTACTCTGGAGGATGGATCAAGTCCACTCCTCTAGGCCGGAGGGGGGCCTCGCGAGCCTCTCCTGCAGTCGGGTCGACCGACGCAGGATCGGAAGAGGGATCTGAGCCTGCAACACACAAAGACAACGAATAAGTACAACGACTTAGCAAAGTATAAGCCAACAAGAAGATAACACGAATCGTGTCTAATACTGAATAATACTGAACAATAGTCATAATGCAATATCCATAGAAGGCATGTTCGTATGCTAACAATTTATGCAATGAATAAGCATGCTATCGGAATCACAACAGATAACGGTCAAAGTGGCTACTACATTGGCCATTTTCTCCCTTACGAGAGCGGACGGAATGAGAACACCAGCGACCGGGCCAGGGTACGCATGGGTCTCTAGTTCCCGGGGTCCGGAGTCCCAGGACGGAAACACTCTGCAGAGGCAAACACATAAACTACACCAAAGTTAACCCCGTCGGGTATCCTAAGGCTGAGGCTCAGTAGTGCCAATACCAATCACAATCAAGCGGATGATGCACCTCGATCACTTATCACTTATCACTTACAGATCTCACATATCATACTGAACGAACAATAGAAAGTGCATCACATAAACTGATACTGAATGCAAATACTGAACGCATAATACGGATACTGATACGGATACTGATACTGATACGAAATGCAATACAGATACTGAAAGCAAATCATACGGATAACTGATACTGAATGCACATAAACTGATGCTGATACTCCAGTGGAGCAACAGTAAACACAATAATAGAATGGTTCCGCCCGGGCTTCGCTCTGGGGTTGCTGCATTTCCCACAGAATCGAGAGGTCCAGCGCAGAACACATAAGAGGGCATAACCGAAATCAATATGCTGTATAAATCAGAATGCTTATGCGAATCAAGGTCCATTACAAACCAATCCTACACTAGTTATCCAGTGTCTCTAACCGTGCATGTTGATGTAGTTTTAAGTTGTTCGATGCACCATTGTCTAGTGTTGCAGTGTCTGGAGTGTGCACCGAAGTCCCTTAAACCAACACCCATGGGGAGGTGCTAAACAACTGGATAACAAGCATGAATGATTCACAGCCCTTGAGATCATTCATGTCATTCAAACATTCCATTGGGCGTGTCCAGGTTAGCTACATTCTAACATGAAAGTCATATACGGTCCTTTGCTTAAACCTAGTCCCTTTTCATTCAATTCTCAGGGTCTCACGGTGTAGCCGTAGGTAACCTTTCGGCTTAGCCGTGGCATCTTACGGCTTAGCCGTACTATGCACTGCGGCTGAGCTGAGGTTTCCCAAATATCCATCCGGATTTACGGCTCACCCGTATTTTGCTCTACGGCTCAGCCGTATCCTGGTCCACGGCTTAGCCGTAAGACAATGTACGGCTTAGATCAGGCTAGGCCGTAGAAGAATGGCAAATTGCCAACATCCAGTTATTTTCAGCTAACAGTCTGTACTGTTCTACGGTTTGGTTTACGGTTGGGTCTCGGCTTAGCCGTAAGCCATTTTACGGCTTAGCCGTAGCACATTTCACGGCGTAGCCGTGAGTGCACGGACTCATTTTCCCTAAACTTGTTACAGTCATACAGAAACTGAAGGAAACGACTGAAAAATAGCAAATAACAGTGACATGAACTCAATGGGGCTGTCCAATACTGAGAAACACAATGAAGCATAAAAACACAACAATCAAATCACTATCAATCGGTGTTCACACATCTTGGGCTTATACTTGCCTCACGGACGAAATCCACACGCTGATTGGCTCAGTCCACCGGAATCACACACACTGACGAGCTCCTTTCTTCCTCCCTCAAGCAGAGAAACAGAAATGGAGAAGGAGAGAAAGAGAGCTGACGAGAGAGAGATGAACTGGAGAGTGAGAGAGAACGATCGAGAGAAAGATGGAGTTGGTGGGGATATTTATACTTAATTTGAGTCCAAATTACATTTAAGGCCAAATAGCTTATACAAATATCAGTTTGAGTCAAATGACGATCCAACCAAAGCAAACGAACTCATTCGGATCCAAGACAGTTACGACAATCGACAAGCTCGACGAAATACACGCGCTGACGTCAAAATGACGCGAAACTGACAAGGTCAATCAAAAGCCAAAATTACGAAAAAGGGCTCGATCTACTTAGACCAAGTCAAACTCAACCCAACGATCTCTCTACGACTCAAAGCCAAAACAGACAAAATCTAAACACTCTTAGCAATAAAAACACACGCAATTACCCACTAATCCGGGTCAACTCGGGTCGGAGTGTTACAGAGAGTAGGTGGTTGTGGGAGCTTTGAAGATGATTTTAATGGAGGTGCAAAGGCTCAGCTTTACTAGTAATTTTCTCAGTAATAAATTCAGTGGTTGGAGCAAGGGAGAGGTCCTCTTTAAATACAGATGAGCTCCAACAGATAGATCTACGGCTAAGAACAGAATGGTCTACGGCTTAGCCGTAAGTTCTGACAACATCCAACGGCTAGTTTGACCAGATTCAACAAAAATTCCTTCTTACGGTTAGGCTTACGGCTTAGCCGTAAATCCTTATACGGCTTAGCCGTGAGCACCTTTCGGCCTAGCCGTGGGTCAGCCGTAAGCTCAAATTTCCCAGAAACTGCTCTCTGGAGAGTGGCCCGTAATCTTTACGGCTTAGCCGTGAATAACCTTACGGCTTAGCCGTGAAGGCCTTTCGGCTTGGCCGTAAGGTCAACCGTAAGCATAATATGGCCAAGTGCACTCTCTGGATTGTGGCCCGTAGATTTTACGACTTAGCCGTGAAACACACTACGGCTTAGCCGTAACATTTTTCGATGTAGCCGTAGAGTCAGCCGTAGAACAAAAAGCTCCAAAATATACTCTCCGGAAAGTGAGCCGTAGGATCTACGGCTTAGCCGTGGTCCAAGCCGTAGAACAAAACAGGGTGTTTGAAAAACCTAATTTCCTAGTTTATTTCTATGGACACTTAGGGATCACAGATACCTTATCCCTTGGCACTTACAGATGATCTTCTTTGAATGATCTTGAACTTCTTTGCTTAGTCTTCATTGATAGGTCTTTCTTGAATAGTCTTGAACTAGCTTCAACTTCTTTGAACTTGACTTGATCTTCAATGAACTTCCAAGGTGAACTAGATCGTTCTAGAACCGAACTACACTTTGGTCACGTAATTGACAACACACTCTTACAATGACACTAATAAGTAGGTCTTATTTGTTTAGAATTAGTCCTTCTATATTTAGAAACGATCACTCCTATATAAGGAGGAATTCTTCACTGTATTAGGTACGCTTTTTATCAATAAAAATTTCAGTTGTGCCAGATTTTCTCGTTCTATATTGTGATCGTGACTGCCATTGAATCTTCGGATTCGAACAATCCCTCGGGAGATTATTCTACTATCCATCCAAGATCCAGGGCTGCGCCAGTTGGCGAACAATATGACAGTCAATCTCGATATGCTTCGTCCTTTCATGAAAGACTTCATTGTGGGAAATTTTGAGAGCACTCTAATTGTCATAATACAGAGGTGTAGGTGTCTTGAGATGAATACCTAAATCATGCAAAAGCCAGCGAAGCCAAACAATCTCAGATGTAGTATCAGCAAGAGCTCTATATTCAGCTTCAGCAGAAGAGCGAGAGGCCAAGGCTTGTTTCTTGCTCTTCCAAGAGATCAAGGAGTGACCGAGAAAGATGCAAAATCCAGTAGTGGACCGACGATCATCAGGATCTCCTGCCCAGTCAGAGTCCAAGAAAGCACGAAGGCAAAGGGAGCTATCTGAAGATAGAAGAAGAGCATGACGTTGAGTTCCTTGAAGATATCGGAGTATGCGAAAAACAGCACCCCAATGAACTGAAGTGGGTTGGGCTAAAAATTGGCTAACTTGATGAACTGCAAAGGCAATATCAGGGCAAGTGATAGTGAGGTAGATAAGGCCCCCCACTACTTCGCAATATCGAGTAGGATTTGGCAAAAGGACACCATTTGCTTTGCTAAGTCGGGCATTTACTTTAAGCGGAGTAGAAACAGAAGTAAGATCTGTGAGTCCAGCACACTTGATAATATCAATGCAATATTTGAGTTGAGAAAGAACATAGCCATGCTTAGAGTATCCTACTTCAATGCCAAGAAAGTACCGCAGATGTCCTAAATCCTTCATTTCAAACTGAGTATGAAGGAACTGTTTGAGCGCAACAATACCATCAGAATCATCTCCAGAAATAATCATGTCATCAACATACAAAAGAAGAACAACCATGCCCTTGGACGATTGATGACAAAACAAAGCACTATCATGTGAACTCTGATGATATCCAATGGATGTCACTGCTGTAGCAAAACGTTCAAACCAAGCCCTTGGGGCTTGTTTGAGGCCATATAAAGCTCTCCGGAGACGATAGACATGTGAGGAAGGATGTGAAATGCCTAGTGATAGAGTCATATAAATGTCCTCAGTGATATGCCCATTGAGAAAGGCATTTTTCACATCAAGTTGATAGAGAGGCCAATGTTTGACAGCAGCAACGGAGATTAGAATCCGAACTGTTGTCATCTTTGCAACGGGGGCAAACGTTTCGTCATAATCAAGCCCATAATCCTGTGAATATCCTTTAGCCACGAGTCGAGCTTTATATCGCTCGACGGAACCATCAGCACGAGTTTTCACTTTGTAAATCCATTTACAACCAATAGTTTTCCGATCAGAAGGAAGAGGAACAAGATCCCAAGTTTGATTTCGCTGAAGAGCAGCAATTTCTTCATCCATGGCTTTTCTCCACTCCAAGTATTTGGAAGCTTCTTGATAGGATTGAGGTTCAAAATATGAATGAACTGTGGCAAGAAAAGAGCTATATTGTGGAGAAAACTGATCAGTAGTGACAAAAACATATCGTTGAACAGGAGTCCGAGTACACAAAGGATACCTTCGTGCAAGTGCTGAATCTAATGCTTCGGGAGCTAATGGAACAGAATCCGCTTCAATGGAGGTTGGAGCACTTTTGGATCTTCTTTGGTAAACTTGAAGTGGCTTGGGTTCAGTTGGTATTGATTATGAAGGAAATAGATCTAGAAAAGGATCAAGAGAATGAACAGTGGGGGCTATTGCAGATTGCTGGGCACGTGGCAGAGAAAAATAAGGCACATGTTCAAAAAATGTTACATTCCACGATATTCGTAACTTGTTAGTTTGAAGATCATAGCAACGATATCCCTTGTGTTCAATCCCATATCTTAAAAAAACACAAATGGCTGATTTTGGGGATAATTTATCTCGTTCATGAGACGAAAGAAGGACAAAGCATGTGGAACCAAAAACCTGCAGATGTGAGCAGTCTGGTACAGTACCAAACAATTGGAAAAACGGTGTCTCCCCAGACAGGACAGTAGATGGCATGCGATTAATGAGGTATACAGAAGTGAGAATACATTACCCCCAAAAGGAAGTAGGAACTGATGAGGAACATAACATGGAGCGCACAATTTCTATGATATAGCGATGTTTTCGCTCTGCAACGCCATTTTGTTGGGTGGGGGGGGTGCCAGGACAAGAGTCCCATGTGTAGCAAGAAGTTTTTGAAATCTGTGAGATCAGTATTCTCCTCCTGAATCGGAGCAAAGAATTTTAATTTTGGCAGAGAATTGCTTGGACACCATATTGGCAAAATTAACATAAGCATCATAAAAATCAGATTTGTGTTTTAACAAATATAACCATGTATATCGAGAGAAATCATCCACAAACAACACATGATAAAGAGAGCCTCCTTTAGTAGGTTGAGAAGCTGGTCCCCACAAATCAGAATGAACTAAATCAAAAGGTGAATGAGAAATAGAAACACTTTTATTAACAGGTAACACAGGTTGTTTGGAAATCCTACAATCAATGCAATCAGAAAAAGTAACAATGTTGCTTGTACCAAGACAATTATTTAAACTTAAAATATCTAGTTTATTCTTAGATAAATGCCCTAGCCTAAGGTGCCACAGACTGGCAGAATTTTGTAAAGCAGCAGAAGCAACATGAGAGGTCATCGAAGGGACATGAAGACTCGTCAAATGATACAATCCTCCATTTCTACGGCCTGTCCCAATCCGGTTCCCTGAGCGAGGATCCTGCACAATGCACCCATGAGAATCAAAGAAAACAATATAGCCCAAGTGTGTAAGTTGACTAATGGAGATCAAGTTAAGAAAGAGACCAGGTATGCACAACACATTGGGTAAGGATAACAGGCCTGAAGAAAAGGTGAAAGTAATGGAACCAATGGATTTTACTGGTAAAGTGGATCCATTTGCAGTGTGAATATTCATAGGAGTAGATGGAGGCCAACGAGTATGAAAAAGTGAAGTATCTGCAGTCATGTGAGAGGATGCACCAAAATCAAAAATCCAATTTTGAAGCTTACCCATGAGTGGAGCCATGGCGGAAGCGGCTGTTTCAGTAGAATTCAAACCCGATGTGCCAGAAGTAGTCAACAATAATTGTTGAAGCCTTTCATCAATCATATTTTGTAGCTCAGTGGGGAGATCTAGAGTGGAGGAGGCAGAGTCAATACTCATGGCAGCTGTCTGACGATACTGTTTTGATTTATGATTCATACACTGATTTTTCGGATTTTTCTTTTTCAACAATGGACAGTCCTTTTTCTAAGGGCCTGGTTCTTTACAATAGTTGCAAAGGTTATTAGCAGAAACAGTGGTTTTGGTAGCCACTTGACTCTTTGTTGCTATCAGAACATGATTAGTGTCTCGAACTTTCATGTTAGCAAGAGATTTTTGTGTCTGTTCCTCTGCTAATAGTTCAGATAGAGCAGTATCAACCTGTGGTTAAGGGTGATCGATGTAGTAGTAATCCCCTAACATGCTCATACTCTGGTTTGAGGGCCATGAGGAACTGAACTAGTCTGGTCTCCTGTCTATATGTTTCAAACGTTACAGAGTCAGCTGTACATGAAAACTGTGGCTCCATTAATGCCAGTTGATCCTATAAAGCAGTCATCTTGATATAGAAGTCATGGATAGAATCTGATCCTTGATCAACATTCTTGATTTTCCATTCTAATTGATATCTTCGAGCAGAATTAGTCTGTATATAAAGACGGGCCAAGTAATCCCAAGCATCTTTTGGGTGGGAAAATTTTTGATAATTGATTTCCTATAGATGGGACAACTGAATTTGCAATCCATGAGTTGATTTTCCCAATTGAGGCCTCTTATTCGTCATATGCAGTATCTTTGATGTCAGGAGATGATTTTTTCTCAGAAATATACTTCCAGAGTTTTTGCCCCTCCAAAAAATTTGTCATTAAATGAGACCAATAACCATAGTTGGTCCCATCTAAGATCACATTGATTCCTGACAATTTTTCAGCCATGAACAAATCAACAGAAACTGTATTCAGAAACAGAGCAGAGAGAGACCAGTCTGGGCGAGCAGACTTTAGAACGAGAATAAAGATGAATGGAATCAGATTGATCAGTGCACCAGATCAGGCAACAGCAGAGTCTAACAAATAGGATTTCGTACCCAATAGAACAAGTCCCAAATCAAACGAACGACATGAGAAAATCAATGGTGCTAATGAAAACAGACGTCAAAATACAACCGTTTGCAAAATCCTTTCGTTCGATCCAGAAATAAGGTAAAAAATGCAAACAAAAATACCAGAGGGTCTTCTCAGATGGTCGAACCAGAAGAAGTGATCTCCAAAGTCATCAGTCGCTTGTGGGCCCCACAAAACAAATCAGACGGTTGAAGCCTGACGGACACACGTTCCAGTCGCTCGACCCTCAATCTTTAAGCATCAGGGAGTGGCTTTGATACCATGACAGAAAACATACAATTTGCAGGAGATCTATAAGAACTTGAGGAGAAAATCGAATGCTCTAAGAGGGGATCCTCAAGCACTGTATATATATACAATAGTTGCTATCTTTGTTACACTGTATATGCTGTACTACAGTCTAAATACAGAAAGAAATAACAATAAAATCTCTCGAATAGGTGTACAAAGATCCAATGTAATCTACAAGGTTTGACTCCCAGAATGAGTCAATTTGGGCCCAGCTTATTGGGCCAGTCCTTGGGTCGGCCCATTGGGCCCAATCACCCATTTTCTTTACATATATATCATGCTCATAATTAGTACAAATTATGCGATGGAGATTTTCATGACAATCTCAAGTATAGCATGCCAAATAAATTATTAGACAGTATAAGCAGAATGATTACCTTGTAGTTACGGGAATGGACCTTAAGCCCCATTGATTCTGCAACAGTTTCAATAGTTGATGTAATGGTTATTGCTGGTTTGCATGAGACAAACCTAGTTTGTCTTTTTACATGATCCTGTAAACAAAAAGAGTTGAGTCTCTGCATATTACTATGGTTCAAAAGATCAGCCAATACAGTTCAGACACAAGTTGGAATAATATATATATATATATATATTAACATTTACTAACAACCACTTAACCAAGGAATCAATCAATATAGATTTCTACAATGATAGAACCTATGGGTGCATAAATAATTGCAGGCCATGGGCTGCAAGCACCCTTGAGGACTTACCAAAGAAGGCCCATGAAGAACAGGATAGGCCCAGTCAGGATAGGCCCAGTCAACCAAAAGAATCCATAAGGTAAGTATTTAAAAAGGCACATGGTAAATAAGAGCATTATGGTCAAGTTACACACTCAATTTAGGGCAATCATCGTATTGTAGGAAGATTAACCCTAGAGAATCCATTTGATTAATTGTATGCTGTAAGTTTACCAAGGTTTGACTGCAAATTTAGAAATGGATGGCTGTAATATGTACTAAATTGAACCCTTCGAAAAAAGTTTAAGTCAAGCAAGGTTTCTTAGCCCAAATCTAATCAGGCCATAACTAGGTGCAATATCTACTGGTTACGTAATGCTTGTAAAGTAGATTCCGTTGGCATTGCTTCAAAATATATGTAAGACTCCATGAGGTCAATACTTTATACTTGTTTATGAGAGATTGTACAGCCATGAACAGAGGTTTGAAGAGCTTTCAGAAGTTCTAGAAAGCGGTGATGCTGCAGGGCCTGGTAGGAAATGTTCCTTGAGTGGGCCACTATTTTAAAGAAATTTCTGCTGGAGCTAATATGTAAATTTACATAAGATATTCAAAAAAGGAGTTTCAAGAAAAGGGATAGTCCAAAAAAGACATGGATGGCAATTGTAAAGAAAAAAAGATTTGAAAAAGTGTAACTTATCTAAGGATTTGACTGGTATAGGTTGGAATGCAAAACAGAGTTCATGAAGATGACACTAACATGGTTGGAACTAGGCTTTGATGATGATGATGATGATTTAAAAAGAGTTTAAAAGAAGATAGAAAAAGGAATAGAAAATAAAAGGTGGCATCCATGGAGATCAATTGTTGTTTCCAGCAATGTAACAGTTGCCTCATCATGGAACTCTTATGCCTAAGTATTATAGCAAAAGTTAAAATCTTTAACAGCAAGAAATACATGTTAATAGTGTAAAATGCCAAAACACCTATATAGTATATACATTAATAAGCTTTACTTCGTCAATAATCAAGCATGAATTGCAGCAAACAATATTGAAATAGAAAAAGGTCTACGCATACCTGACACCTATCAAACAATGCTGAAAGATTCAATCCTTGAGATAGGGTAATCATTTCAAAAGCATTCATTACCAAAGGACCTTTTCCATTATTGGCTTTGTGCTCAGATACGTACTGATCCTGCATAGGAGAACTTAACCATGAAAAATAGAGACAATATGATGTACATAAAATGGATGCCTAAGCACAAGTAGATGAGCTTCTTACTAACCAAAATACCCTATTTCCAGAAATGTGCTCTCGATGAGTGTAGGTTTACATGAATGAATGTTGATGAACCAGTTAATATGGTCTGGTATATTGTTTCTTTAAGTAATATGTACTGTTTTTGTCTGAATGCATTACATATATATCTATATATCCATCTCTCTCAATGCTCAAAGTCAACTATTTTCCCTTTTACCCTCCTTCTTGTCCTCTTCTCTTTCCTTATATTTTCTCCCTTTTACCCTCCTTCTTGTCCTCTTCTCTTTCCTTATCTTTTCTCCTCCCCGTCTTCTTATTCCAAAATTATAATTATAATTCCTAGAATCATAGCACTCAACGGTGAAAAATGGAAAACTGAGTAAACTAGAAACATGGATCACCAACCTCAATGTCATCAAAGACAGCACGCACATCATCCAAATTAACTTCTTGATCTTCTACATGTCCATTAGCAACATAGTTCTTCTTAAACCAGTCATCAGATTTAATTCCATCAATCTGGATGCGCTGCAAGAAAAGAAAGTACCATAAAAAAATAAATATAAATAAAGCCAAGAATCCAAGATTGATAAGCATTCAACTTAAGATGTCAAATAGGTCGGCCACCCCATCAGGTCTAGAGGCCTGGCTCGTTTTACATCAAGCTTGGTCCCATATTATTATTCCCAATGCAACTGGTCAGATTTAAATGTTTTGGATTACCTGTGCCACTCAAAAATCTCATTAATTGAACAACTGCACCCAACCAAAATAGACCATCTGAATTGACTAAGACAACAATGTCTTATGAACAATTTAGACCAGCAATCAAGTAAGCACTGATTTGAATTAACAACTCTCAAGAAGTACTTTTACTGGATAACCCTAATCATTCAATCAATGGGAACCAATATAGTTTTCAAATCAATCATAGCAAAGGTTCAATAAACAATTTCTTTTGGAAGGAAATGAATTATTAGAAAAAAAATGTCCATTCAATGATTTAGTTCAAAGTTATATGCACTTCAGTCCACCCATGCCAGTCAAGAATATTGCTAGATAATTCTAACTATTTGATCAATGTAGACAAAATGGACAGCCGAAATCAGTAACAACAGAAAATTTCCTGCCACTGACTTGGGCCATAATCATTTGAGTTCCACTTTGGATTGCCAGTTCAATTAGGCAGTTCTACTTATCAATCAACGGTGGCCAGAAGAGACAAATAAGATCAATTATAACAAAGGCCTCATTAAGGAGTTAGCCAATCAATCATGGGTTTCATATTTAGGCTTAGTGTTGCTTGGAGAGAAGATAAGGAAGCAAAGAAAAGGGTTGCAAACCTAAAGGCAAAAAATCCTTTTACTTTGTTGAAGAAAGTGCTCGACCACTTTCACCAATAATATGTTTGTGCAGTCAGAATGGGCTTCTAGAAGAATCACCTTGTAACAAATGGGGATAAGACGAAATAGTTACCTGGTAACAACATGTGTTTTGCCATATTGTCTTTTACAAAATAAAAAGGTAAATGGGTTATTTAATTACTGCTAAACAGCCCCCAGGTGTGTTTGCAAGAGCATAATATATCAATGGATGTGGCTATTTCTTCATACTCACTGTTTTAGCATTTGGATCAAGTATTCTACAGATTAATGATCTTGCTTCAGGAGAGAACCAAGGTGGACAGGTAAATTCTGCTGCATTAATCTGCAAAGGAGCAAGATGAAATAGTTAGATAATTCATAATTCATACAAAACCGCATTTGCATTAAGATTTGCAAGGCCTCTATGGTTATGGCCTAGTTTGTCTGATTCATGCACGTAAATCATTGAACTTTCTAGCCAGCACCAGACTCTTCAAGATAACCACTTAATGAATTTAGGCATTAACCATAAATGTCTGCCTGCTATCATCCATAGTTCACAGATACATATTTTGTGAAGTTTAGCATAGTCCCCACATGTTAACATAATAACCTAAACCTAAGAAGCACGGACACTTCTAAGAAAGTGACGTATCCGTGTCGGACACCGACACTCCCCGAACATTCTCGGACACGTGTCCGATATTATTTTAGCCATGTCCATAATTTAGAACTAAAAATCTTAATTTCACACACTTGTCCTATATTCTTTTTGCAACGTGTCCCACAATTCCTAGCCTGTGTTTGTGACTAAAAAAAAAAACATGTGGCTGATATTTCTTGAACACTTTGTTAACATGCATGTGGTTAGTAAAACTTGTAAACTTGATATATGACAATTTTATCCCATGGAAAAATGAATGATCGTTAATATTAATCAGGTGACAAGCAAAAGACAAATAAATCTTTCACTAAAGAATAGGCCTCGAGATTGGCTTCTTTTTGCTTCTTTTTTTTTTTTTTTTTTTTTTTTTTTGAGGGAGGGGAAATAGATGATCCTCCCTTTTCTTTGTTTGGATTTTATAGAACTATGGATGTTTTATATTTAATGATCATAAATAATGTTTTAGTGTTGTATTGATAGTTGATAATTTGATATGTTTGTTAGTTGGTGCTTGAATTTTTATTTTTTGATTGCTAAATTGATTAAAAAGTTAAAATGATATTATTTTTTAGTATATGATTATATTTATAAATTAATATATATTATTAATGTAACCCCCAACGTGTTCATGTCCTACTTTTTTAAGAAACGCCATGTCGACGTGTCCGTGTCGTATCGTATCAGTGTCCCATGTCCATGTCCGTGCTTCTTTGCCTAGAACCAATACTAGATATTTCCACTAGGAAAAAGAACAGAGTCTATTCTAAGAAATTTAGACACTTAAAAGAATAAATAAGCATAAACGAAATAACTCAAACAGACATTATTTGTCAAGAACAGTGTTTGTCATGTAAAGCAGTGAAAATGAATATTGGTAGTCTGTAACTCAAACATTAAAAATGTAAAATTGAGGCAAGGAACCTTTCTGTACAAGGTGGGAAGATCAGTGTCATCAAACGGAAGGTATCCCGCCATCAAGACATAAAGAATAACACCACACGACCATACGTCTGCAGCAGCACCATTATAACCCTGGTGACTGAGTACCTAAAAGGCCAATAATAACATTGTCAAGGAACAAATATACCTCTGCACCATAGGAAAAGTGTTAAATTCTAACATGCCATCACAACAACAAAAGCGACCTAAGTGAAAACCGTAAATTTTTTTAAGGATAAAAATGTTTGAAATAATAAATCGGGCACTGTAGGCTGTACGCTAACACTTTACTAAGAGCAAGTAGAGTTCACATAAGTCCATTCCCCTTAATTAGCATCAATTGTTTTATGATAGCAAATACAATGAAGTCACTGATAGGAAGCAAAGCAAGCAAAATTTTCCAAAGCAAATGACAATAACTGGATTTACCAGTGATGCTCAATGAGTTTGTGTGTGTTTTTGTGTGAATGCATGCTTGCATGCATGCATGTTTGTGTGTGAGTGCATGCTTGTATGCATGTTTGTTTGTGAGTGAGTGCATGCTTATGAGTGTTTGTGTGTGAGTGCATTCATGTGCGTGTGCATTTGTGCGTGTGTGTGCGTGTGTGTGTTTGAGAGAGAGAGAGAGAGAGAGATGATATAAAGGAAATGATCATTGAAAAATAGAAATGAGCAGTTTGGAATCATAGTCCGAATTCAGGGACTAATCCTTTTCCAGCCGGGGGAAAATGATGTAGACCAAAAGGGAACTTGCAACGAAAGCCCAAGCCCATATGCAAGGACTACAACGACTCGGATTTGGAAACCTTCCATTTCGGGGAATTCTCAACTAAAGCTTTCTATTTGGCCTTGGAGGGAAAACACTCTTGTAGAGCCTCTTCTTCCCATGTGTGGTTGGGGTTGGCTCCTCCTAAGGTCAAGGCATTTTATTGGTTAGTTGTGGTAGGCAAAGTCTCAATGGTTGATTATCTAAGAAGGAGAGATTTAATTTCGAATACTTTATCCAATACTTTTGTGATGTATGGTAAGGAGGAGGTGTTAGTTAATCAGCTTTTTCTTCATTGTGAGGTGGCGGTTAGAGTTTGGAATATCTTTATTGGGAGATGCTGTATTGTTTGGTGTTGCCCGATGGGCATTGCAGAGGCAACGAAGTGATGGTGAGGTGAGTGCTTTGTTGGATGTGGTAGCGTCTTGTGGAAGTTGACCATCTTTTTAATCTGATGGCCCATTTGAAAGGAAAGAAATGATAGGATCTTTAAGGGGGCTTCTTCTTCGGTACCTACCTCCTTGATTTCTAAGGTCACTTTGAGGATTGCGAAATGGGCTATGGTTAGAAAGGAGTTCTCAAATTTCAGCTAAAATGACATTCTTTTGAATTAGGAAGCTTACATGGGTTGTGACTCTCTGTAAGAGATCTATCTCTCAGTATCCCCCTTCTGTTGGGATGCTTAAGTTCAATTTTGATGGAGCTTCGAGGGATAAGTCGAGGCCGGCAGGAATTGGAGGCGTGCTTCACAATAGCAACGAGGAGGTTCTTCTTATGTGCTCTAAGTCTATAGTATTTGTGATTCCAACTAGGTGGAAGTGTTAGCTATCTTCTAAGGTCTTAGGTTGTTTTCTAGAGGATATGATGCACCACTTGTTGTGGAGAGTGATTCTTCAAATGTGATCATGTGGGCGTCAAACTGGAAGCCTATCCCTTGGAAATTTCAATTCTATTTTAATAAAATTAAGGAACTATTGGCTACTATTAATGTCTCCTTTTGTCATGAAGTTAGATCAACTAACTCTATAGCAGATGCGTTAGCCAAACAAGGAGGAGACAGGTTGTCTCCTTGGGTGGTTGTGTAATTGGGGTTGGAGATGGTATAGTGCTCTTGTTCTTTTCCTTTTCTCCTCTTCTTTTGTGTTTTTGCGCTTTTGTATCCTTTTCTACCTTTAATGAAAGTTTTTGTTACTGTTCAAAAAATATATAGAAAGTGCTAAGAGGTGAAAGGCATGGATTTAAATAAGTTTTGGATAATAAATACCCAGAATATACCCAGAATAAAATAGTTTATTCCTTAAATACCCCATATATTTTTCACTAACAGAACTAAGTTAAAAGGAAATATGGGTTTACACCGAAATTGATGTTGATCGAGAGGGAGATAGGATTTTTGTTCATGATTACAAAGTGCAAATGAAGTGGTTGATGGTTGGGCCAAAATTAGCAGGGGTAAGAATATGAGAGAGATGTGATATTATTTGGTTTTAAGTGATCTGATTAAGGGCGGGCTCACACTTGTTTAAGGAGGGCTGACTGCTTTAATTAGGGAAAGCATTTTTTGTGCATACAAAGAAAATAGAATTCTTATCATGTAGGGTTTCTTACACAGGACAATACATTTCACATTACTTTTCAATAAAATAGTGTTATAAACTAGGGAAAAAATTGATGGCTTCATTAATACAAAGTTGATCCCTGATCAATTGACAAGACCTAATAGATCAAATGGTTCAAGTTATAGTTAAAGTCCTCATATAGTTCAAAATCTTTGGATGTTTAACAGATGAACCTACACTTTTTTGGGGTTGAATGGGTCAATAAAAAAATTTTAACAGTAAGGATTTAAAATTTGGAGCCTACAGTAGTCACAAATAGTGAAGGTGGTGAAGGGTTTGATACCATGACCTGTCCTAGGCATACTTTGCACCAATGCCTCTTAACCGAGGTGCGCAGTCATTTCACACCTCTTCAAGTGCAAATTTTCATATGAATGTGGACTAAGTTAAATGCCACTTTCACACCTCATTTATGCATGTGATGCATAAATGAGCACAAACAAAAACAAGTATGTGTAAATGTTTTATCTGTGTAACATTTACTCATGTAAATGGGTGCAAACAAATGACCCCTACCTTTTTTTTTTTTCTGCTCTGTCAAGACTCAGCCAAGTCTCTGAGTTGATTCAACTTGTTACCTTTTTTTGTTGTCTGTGTTTTTGCTTTTTCAACTTTTAAACTTCTATTAGTGTGAAAATGGTGCTTCCAAATAAACATGGTATTGTGTTTTACATGTGTAAATCTTACAAATATAAATCTCATATACATATCCCATGTAAAAGATAAACAACCCCTAAGACTCATTTATTCAGCAAGTCGCAAATGCTGAGTTTTTCGGTAAATTGTGCTGCCTTGGCCAAGTCAAGTCGAGCCCTACCAAGTTTTTAGATAACGCTTGGTTTGCTTATGTATGTAAAGAATCACTACCAGCCATTCCATCCATGGAAAAGAAAGCAGATGGCCACAAAATAAAAAACCAACGCTAGGAACGTAGTTGTCAATTTCAATTCAGTTCAGTTGCAATGGTTGAATAATTTTGGCATGGACCAGTAGCCAAACCAAAATACACATGTAAAAAATAATAAACCATTTTGGTATTTCATCCATTTTAGTCCATTTCAGAAAAAAAAATATTATGTTTTCTAAATAAAAAAACTAAAGGGAGGGGTCTTTTTGAAATTTTCTATAAAAATACATGCAAAGCCCTCAACTCTATGCAAACTACAAAATAATTGCATCGCATATTATGAGTTCAGATTTGAGAATGCATGTCTAATTTCACATTCTCACAAAGCATGTAGATATAACATATTGCATTATTGATGAACAAATTAAAGCATATAATTTATATTTTATTTTTAAATGTTAATATTTTTTTATTTTTTTTACACTTAACCTGCATATATATAATTTTTATCAGTAACAACCGCAAGTTTTATTAAAGTAGGAGAACCATAACATAAACCAAATAACAAAAAGGAAAGGGGTATAAGAGCATTATACTCCAGAACAACATTACAATTATAGTTTTTTTTTTCCAAAATGAAACTCCAAAATGTATCACCAAAATTCTAAATTGGCCAAAATATTTCGATTTGGAGCCAAACCAAAACAAGGCTTGAAACAAAATTGACAACTATGGTCCGCAACCACAACATCATCCCATCAATGTAAGTTTGTGCTAGTCCACAAAGTTTTGATAAGATGAAACGGATTTTTCAGATTGATACCAGTCACCAAAAATAAAGTTGTACAAGGATGATCAAAACAAGGACAGCACGTGTCAAAGCATAGTAGCAGCATGTTTTTAACAGTATCATCACTTTGCATGATTTGATTAAATGCTTCTTTTTTTTACTTTTTTTTCCGGGATGTTAGTAATTTATTATGAACAGTTTTCTAACTCCCTAAATTCAGCAGTGTGTGGCATTTCTTAAGCTTCAAACACCATTTACCTCTCAGCCAAAGAGAACAGCGGTAAATTTCTACTAGAGAGATTTTCCTGTCTTGGGATTGAAGTTATTTAACTTACTAGGATTCTATACATCAAGTACCTCAGGAGCAACATAATTTGGAGTTCCACATGTTGTATGAAGTAGTCCAACTCCCTGCCACAAAGTGTAAATAACATTAGGAGAATAATTTAAAGAAAACTGACAGAAAACACTTCTTGCGACAAAGCAAATCATACATACTTGCTGGGGCAGTGCACTAAGACCAAAGTCTGAAATTTTCAAATTCCCTTGGGAATCAAGAAGAAGATTTTCAGGCTAACACAAAATGAATTTGTCAGGCCTAAGACAGAAAGATATCACAGTAGGTGTGAAGTAGGATTTAAGAAGCCAAACATAAATACTATACACCTTCAGATCTCTGTGGTAAACACCCTTACTGTGACAATAATCAACTGCATCTATAAGCTGCTGAAAGTATCGCCGAGATTCATTCTCGCTAAGCCTTCTTTGGCTAACCTGAAAGAAAAACAAAAAATAAACTCGGGAACGATTGGAAACAAACATATATGAGTATGACAAATGCAATGGAAGGAAAACAAATGTCGAAATTTCATATGATGTCAAGAATAGCACTAATATACATGAAAAGGAGTGAAAGAAAGAACAGATGAAAGATGAATATATACATATGTATATGTCTGAATTTGTGGGTATTTGTATTCGTATCTGTACCCAGACAAGAGTGCCTACCTTGGTGCCCAACATGGAAGACATGAGGTGTAGATGGTAACCTTGAGAGACCCAAAACAAGATACTGTTTTTATCGGTAACAAAAAGTTATTAAAAAGAAACAAACAACCTGAATGGGTGGATACAAAGGTATAAAAGAATTATACCAAGAAGAAAAAGCAAAAGAAAACAATCCCAAGAAACAAACTACATAGTAAAAGCAACAAAAGGATAAACTGAAATCTCCAAAGGGGCAAATCAAATTATTTTAATATGATACAGATATTACTTAGCTCTCAAAAAAATTTTCCCATTTTTATCAGCAATACATTGATACATATATGTTACAAGTTAAATGCACGTCAAAACATAACTGTTAGTACATAATTAGTGAAACTGGATCTAGAAGTACAAAAACCCAACAACCAAAACGAAGGAAAAAAATTAAAGATCTGCTATCCCATGTCAATCACAAGAGTCCAGCACAACTATATTAAAATATCTCTTTCTTTGATAATTATCATCCCAAGGCAAATCGGGCATTATACAAGGCTATAATGAACTGGCATATTCAAGGCATGGCGTCTTATGCCATGGCCCATGACTCACGATCAATATATCAACAAATTTCCTATAAACATATTAAAGAGAAAGTCACATAGATAACATATGCAAAGTTATATCCAGAATAGTCACATAGATGATATATGCAGAGTTATATCCAGAAACAGATCAGAAAAAAGGTGAACTCAATGTTTATACTTCTGAGTTGCTATATCAAAATGTATTTTCTAAGCCAGAATCTCTACAAAGAAAGCGCTTTGCAGTGATCTTATGGCTTGTTTCCTTGTGATTATTTTTTTTAGCATTTCAACCCAAAAAAGGATGGAAATTGTGAAGATCCATTTTGGATTATTTTGGAGGTAATGGAGAATGTATTATAACTAATAATGTACAGAAGAAAGGGGGAATATCTATCCACTAGCTACAAAATGGTAGATAGTCCATTGAGGCCACAAACCGTTGGCACTCAAGTCTCTTTCTAAACCATGATACAGGAGACCACAAAACTCTCTGGCTTTTATTCCAAAAAAGAAGACGAATGATTTTACTTTGCCACATCTAACCCCACTGAAGATCACTTCCCATTGGAAAATTTTCTTTTCTTATTTCTTTCCCCCTTTACCTCCAAATCCCAGGCAATCATGGAAGCCATAAAACCTGACCCTCAAAAGAAGGAAACATAAATCATCCCCTAACCATTATTAATAACTACAACATTAGCACATGGGTATTATTGGAAAGAAATACATGAATTACATAATATGGTAGTCCTCATATGCAGTTATGCACATATCTTTCCATTCTCTTAATATTTTATTCCTCCATTTTTTAAATTCTATTTTTGCTTCAATAATAGAGAGCACAGCCTACTCATTCATTTATGATCACTCTGGGCAAATGTAGCAATGGATCATCATCGCTCGTCGTCAACATCAAAGCCTTGTCTCAACAGTGTTAAGGTCAGCTATATAAATTTTATTTCTCCATTCTAATTTAGCCAAACCCAAATCCTTGGATAGGTTGCATTTTATTAGATCTATATATGCTACCAACATCCATGCCCTCTTTGGCCTACCCATCTTCCATGGTGGGCTACATAGAAACATGTTTCTTCAACAGTGCCGTTGCTTCCTTGCATTAGATATGTTAAGACCATCTAAATGAATCTCTCTTAATTTATCCACTATTGATGCTACCCCTATATGCCCTCAAAAGCACCCATTTTTTATTCTATTTTTCTTAGTTTTACCAGAATCCATCTCGACTCTCTCATGTCTCCTATACTTGGTTTGTGTATGTGTTGCTTCCTGATTGGCCAGCATTCTACTCCAAAGGTCATAACTTGTCTACCTACTGCCATGTAAAAATGTTCCTTCAATCTTATTATTATGCACCAATCACAAAGAACTCCAAAAGCAAGTCTCCACTTCAATTATGTCACTCTTATCCTATGTTTGACATCTTCCGCAATCTCACCATAATTACTAAATATCAAGCCAAAATATTGTAATGAATCACATTGTGGTATTTCTTGAGCTTCAACTCTCATAGGAATTTCACCTATTTGTACATCCCCGTTTAAGTTATAAATCATATATCTTGTCTTTGTATAACACATTTTAAAGCCTTTGGATTCTAAAGTCTCCCTTCATATCCTAAATTCTCCATTCGCACCATCTTTTGATTCATCCATCAGTACTATATTCCTACAAACACTACACACAAGTCTTGAATATGAACAATCAACTTGTCCATAATCAGAGTAAAGAAACAAAGGCTTAATGGTGATCTTGATTCAAACCTATGGTCACTAGAAACTTACCTTTCTCCACAAGTAGTTCTCACACTTATTACCATAAGACATATGAAAATTCTTCTTGTAGAATTGTAATCTCGTTTTGTTACACGGCCACTCCAAAAGGGTGATGTTCTAGTTTTCAATATATCACAATATTATGAGAAAAATAAATACAAACAATGTTTTAGCGAAACACACAAGTAATACTATGGACGGTTGGCATACTTACAGAGACAGTCCAGGCCCAAAAAAGCAAATGATAACAAAATAAAATAATAATAATAATAATAATAATAATAAAGACAAACAAACAAACAATTTGCCATTATTACAGAGCCAAACTTGGAGATCTTTCAAGAAAGATCTCCAAGCAAATACAATGTTAAATAGAAGATCATCCTGTCGCAAGGGGTATGTCAAAAGCCTTACTATTTTATCAAAAAGTTCTCCTCCTGTGATGAGTTCAAGAATGATATATATCTTTGTCCGGCTAGACAAGACCTAGAAAAGCCCTAGCAATCAGTTAGTGAAGGCATAAAAGATAACCTCAATAAAAGGAAAGAAGCATCCTTAGACACCGATCAGTAACTAAATTCATAACAATAAACAAACCCTGTAAGATGAATATACACAAAAAACATTGGTGTATACAACTGCCACACCTCATGCAACCTGACTATGTTTGGGTGCCTGACAATCTTCATTATAGATATTTCTCTCTTAATCTGAGACACATGGGCAAAGACGAAGGAGTTAACACACCAAGTTACACAGATAAAAGAAGCATGAATCAAGCTTCAAATGCTTGAATGCTATATGCGTAAAGAACTAAAAACAAGAAGAGAAGAGAGGATCACCTGATCCACCATCTTGTGCCTAAGGATGGCATTCTTGCTGAGCACTTTCATGGCGACACTCTGTCCCGTTTCCGCGTTCCGCGCGAACTTGACCTTCGCGAATGTGCCCTCCCCGATCGTCCGCCCCACCTCATACTTCCCAACCTTTCTCGTCACCATGTTCAGTGATCCTCCTCGCTCATTTCCTCTAACAACAAACAACAACGATCATTCTTCGGAAAAGGCCTCATTTTCATCGCGAATTCGCGATCGGTCCCTGATCAATAGCATCGAAAAAGAGGCACGGGAACAAACCGAGAGATGATATGGTAAAAAACTAGATAATTCGAGCAAACAAGCAAGCAGAGATGAAAAACCTAGATCGAAAGCAGATTGCGATGAGAGAGAAGCGAAAAGGTGAAAGATCGAGCATGGAGAGATGAATTCCATCATGGAATTCGTACCTTGGAATCTGCAGAATGGATTGGAATCTTCTTCTTCTTCGGATTGGGAAAGATGGGAAGATGACAAGGACGTGAAAGGGATGGATGAAGACGGGTTTTGAGAATCGACTGCTTCCACTTTGGCTTTAATATCTTCTCGTGTCGCGCGGTTTATGCATCAATTCAGAGCTTCAAGCTCGTCCTTTTAAACGCTCGAATGCGAATGCGAATGCGAATGCGTATGCTTCCCCTTCTCAAATTTGCATACTAAATTACACTTGATCCGTTTTTGAAAAGGAGTTTTTCACAACAGGGCTAAAGTATTCTTCAGATTTTAAGCTAGGATTAAAAAAAAAAAACCTTACATTTCAAATCAAGACTTAAGCGTTTAATTTATATTTCAAATTAGAACAATCAGTAAAAAATTGAATTTTCAGGGGGTTGTTGTTGTAAATGTTTAAAATAGGTAAAATGTCATTTAGCCCCTTACAATGTGACATAATCTGTAACATGCCTTGGCCTGGACGTGGTTCCAAACTAGACTGGCCTATGAGGGAGAGGTGGGGAAGGTGAGAAAAGAGCTGTGTAGGAAGAGAATGGGTGGGAACATTTTAAAATTTTTTATTTTTTTTTCTTTTTCTTCTTTTTTTTTATTTTGAATTGTGTATGAAAAGTTCAGTTCTGTATGAAGGTAGTGTACGTGTACCTATAGCAGCTCTCTGTCCATATCATCTTTTAAGAAATTGTTTTGTCACATGGTGGCCCACAAGAAAATTTTCCTAATTCTGCCGCCAAATCAAATCAAATGTCTAATTCAATTAATTTTCTCCAATGGGTCTTGCAAGGAAAGTCTTCATCCTGTGGGACCATTAGGCCAACCAAAAAGTCAATTGTCTATTTTGAAAAGAACTCTAGATGAAGATCCAGGCTGATTTGGATGCGTGGCAACTAAATGAGATTTGATTGGAAGGATTGCAGAAGGTTTGCAGCAAGAACGTTGTATAGATCACCAAAAAAAAACATTTAAATGCCGTAAAGACGCTATTGTCATTTAACGTTTGGGGTTATATCTTATGTTCGAGCTTAAAGGGACCATTGTACCTCAATGGAATAAAAGCAATAGTAAAATATCATTTTCTTCTGGCTAGACCGGTCAGCATTTGTTAGCCACAGAAAAAAAGTGCAACCTGCAAAGCATCCCTGACGTAAGAATGCAACAGCAAAAGCCACTGACCCAACCACAAGCTGCTCGGTTCTATCCAAACACACCCCCCCCCCCCCCCCCCCCCCCCCCGGGGGGAATCTGATGTGAACATATCAACTAGAAGGCACTAATTAATGAAAGGGTTATGAAGGTTTTTGGAGAGAGAGATTTTCTAGAATTGATTAATTCAATCAATCTCAATATGTGTGTAAACAATCAACCACACAATGGAAATAAATTAAACCACAAGCATACACCACAAAAAGACACAAATTTTACGTAAAAAACCCAACCTAGAAAAAAACTACGGCCAAGAATCAAGCACTATGAATCATACTACAGTTATAAGAGAATACTTACAACCCTTATCCAGTTGCTCCTCAACCTAAGGATCTTGTGATTCTCCTGTACAGCTCTTTGCTGCAACGACCTCTTGTCATTCTCTGTGACAGATCCAAGACACCTAGATGCCTTCTAAATGTTATACTTGACTCCCTAAAGCAATCTTCTACACTCAAAGAAGTAGAAGACAATGATCTCTAGAGCAGAACTTCAGCCCTTCAACTCTCCAATAGAAGAACTCTAAAGCAGGTGATCTCCAACAAGCAATCTTCTTCTTAGAATATTGAGATATGTGTTCCACCCCTTAGGGTTGAAAGAAAACCCCTTTTATAGCTTCTCATACGTGTCTCACAAGGATATTTGGATCAGAAAAGGAGTTGGCATCAAACAGGTAAGTTTCCCTTTAATTCGGACTGAAAAATCGCAAGTTGGCACACTTTCTACACTTGCTCGATCGGTTGAATAAATTGCCCGATCGGTCGAATTAAGGTTCTGCCCATGTGAAAATTTCAGCGTTTTCTTGCAAACTTCCAAAGGCTATGATTTTCTCGTTTTAGCTCCGATTGAGGCGATCTTGGACTCTACGGAATCTTTTCGAAACGAGCTTTCCAACGGTAGGTCACAAGCCCATGTCCAACACTCGATTTGTGAGATATGACATTTTTAATCCATGTTATCCATAAAAAAATCACTTTAATTTATCATTTTTTCTTCTATTTCTTCACTTTAGTGCATTTGGCGACTCAAACCATTGTCCATACTCAAAGATATGTAAGATACAATACTAATAAACTCAAATTTTATCCAGCCCATGAATTTGCCAACACAAAAATTCTTACAGGTTATGTTTGAGGTACTTTGAAAGAAGCTCTTCTTGACCAATGCTTTAGCTTCGCCGCATATGCTTTAGCCAAGCAGAGGTTGATAGGTTGTCTTCTTGGGAGGGTATTATTTCATAACTGGAGTGGGTACACCTCTTTTATACCTTTTATTTTTGTTCTATTTTAATAAAATATATGTTACTGATTCAAAAATAAAAAATAAAAAAAGTGATATACTTAGCAACATTGACTCGCAAGAATATTTTCTAGATCATCAGCATCATCATCATCATGTTGTTATTTCAGAATTCATGTTTGGGTGGTGATAATATTTTCTAGATTTTTTTTAGTGTTCCCATCTATCAATATCTGCAAGTCCTTAGTGCTAAAATACTTTTGGCAGCTCATTGGTGATTTAGTTCTATTCCCAAAACTTTTTTGATTTACCATGGACTATAGCCATAATATTTTGTCTTTTTGAAAATTAAGCTAGATTTTGTTAAGAGGCCCGATTATTTTGTTCTTCAGCCTCTGGTCATAAAGGTGCCATGTTTGTTTCATTTGTACTTCCTACATATTCCAAGATCTTGTATTTCTAACACTACACCGAAATGCACAATTACGAATAACTTAAATCCGTTCCAATCCAAATCTGGAACGGTTTGAAGCCGTTTTAGATAAGGCTATCGCAAAAAAGTTGGAACAGATCAAAGCCGTTCCAGAAAAATAAATCAAGAATAGCTTAAATCTATTCTAAACATGTATTTTTGGAAAGGTTTGTAACCATTCCTCAAAAATTTGAGCTTGTTCCTATATAAATGTATAGAAAACTTTTTCATTTAATTTGGAATGATTCATCACAGTTGAGAATCATTGCTGAATTGCACTTTGGAACTGTTGAAACCGTTCCTAAATAATTCTAAGTCTGTTCCAAAAAAAAGTTTGTAACTATTTTTTTATTTGGATACAAATTTTAGAGGGCTATTTATATTTCATTTTGAATGATTAAAACGATTTCAAGCAGATAAAGATATAGAAAAAAAAGTCATTTAATCATCCAACAACTGAATTCACATTCCTACTAAATTAACATTGCTCATCAATGGTAACATTTATTTATTGCAATCATCAATGTACATGGAAAGATGCAAATAATGTATCTTTTGCTTAAAGGTAAATTTTATTAATTGTGTATAGTCACTGCACAAAACAGTGCAAAACAGCACTCTTTTGTCATTAGCATTAGTTCATATTCTTAAAAAACAAAAAGAAAAAATAATAATAAGACAAAAGAGCTGAAAGTCCTCTGAACTCTTTCTAATTCTTGCTGTATTAAGTCTCGGAGCATTAAACCCTGCTCTTGCTGCTATTCTCTCTGTAAGGCTTCCACGTGAATTAGATTTCTAACCGGAAAACACAACCCCCCCCCATTCTGACAAACAATCACTGGGAGCCTGCTGCCTACTTTAGCATCATCAGATTTGGAATCCATCTTCTGCCTTGAATGCGCATCAACTGCATTCTCACCTGGAAGATCCTATGCAATGATCTTGAACTGACATCGTCACCTAAATGCGAAAAGAAGGTCCTAGGACTAGGATTTGGAGCTAGCGCCCAATCCGCAAACACTGCAATACCGTCATCAATATCTGCCATGATAATTAATTTAAACTTCTTGTCCAAATTCAGTTCAAGAACAATTCTGCTTGAACCAACCCACGAAGAAACCACATCCAATGCCTAATGGAATTCATCAATAGTAAAAAGAAAAAAAGGAAGATAAAAAGTAAAGTCAGTTAAAATCATCGTTCCCAGAAAATGAAGAAGAATAGCACATGAAATGAGAAAACATACAGAGGCACACACACAAACAAACCCAAGCTTCGGACACAACCAAGTAAAGGCCTTCTTATGTAAACCCAAACAGCAAAATGAAGGGAAAGAAAATAGCATCACTAAAGGTTCCGAGAAAAACACATCTAGATGAAAATTGTGAAGGGACAGCCAGGGAGACAAAGACTTCTAGAAGATGTCAAAGAAAATCATTTCATTAAAACTCCATTATTCAGCTCAACAGACACTACTTCTACTGATATATGTATATATATTTTCATGGGTAACAACAGACACTGAATAAGGCTAAGATACTGATGATCACCAAAAAAAAAAAAAATCTCCTTATTCAGCTCAAAAGACACTTTTAATGGAAAGAAGATGTGGGGGTATAATGCTACTTTGAAGTTGCATTTTGACAGCATTTTAAGAAAGTCGTACCGGGAATCCATATCCCTGTTTTAACATTTTTAAGCATGCAAATGCCGGTCTTCTGGATCATCTCTTTTGTTGATTCTTCCTGCAGGATTTTCCTGGGCAGTGATAGCCTATCCATCACGATAGCAATGGGTGAGTCCAAGAAAAATGCTCCTATCCGCATCCAATCATTAGGCATACAAACTGGAGAGTGAGCAATTAAGAGAACAAAAGGTTACTACAAAAAGAGATTGAGGAAAAATAAATTATTCAAAACACAAAACTAAAGTTCAAGATCAAAATGCTAAACAATTCCACATTGGATACATCACCATCAAATCACCATCAATGAAGCATTATTACATCTGTATGGGGTTAGATTTATGAGTTTGACTCTTCCACTCATCCCTAAGCCTCATTACATCTATATGGAGTCAGCTTTATGAGCTTGATATTTCTAAAGTTTGTGTTGTGAACTATTGGCTGATTGATTATTTGTTTCGAGTTCCACTGTAATGCCCTAATCATCAGCATAATTGAGAGTTTCCTGTTATAATGCTTCAGTCCCATTCTTTGCTCGGGTAGCTTTCCCATATATCTTCATTGTTAACAAGTACTTGCTGGTATAACAAGTTGAAGTACAACTACAACTGCTTTGGTTTTGTTGTAAATAATATAAGATATTTTGGGGTACATTTCCACCTTTTTTCTTACTAGGCTTTATCCCCTTTACAATAATTTTTTGCCAGAGCTCATTTCATCATGAGTATTTATGCATCTGACTCTACAGAATCACATGGGCCAGTAAGGTTTTTCATCCTCCAAGGCACCAATCCACCGACTATTTCACCAAGTGGGCACATCAATGCTTGACTAATTTACGTAGACATCCGTTCAAAGTCAAACATGGAGTGGTTGGGAACAAATTCTTTCCTAGAATGGTATCATTAGGTTTTGATCAAGTGATCACAATCATTCAATTGCTGTCGTGACGGTGGTTGAAATAAATGGTCGAGATCATTTGAATGGGATGCTCAAGTAAAAGAATAAAACTGCTGAGTAGAAAAACTCCAGAGTGATGATTTCATCAAATTATTACGCATGGGAACGACATACATACCACATGCAAATACTTCTTACCTGATATGAAGCATCCCTTTTATTTTTGGCTACTGAATTATGATATTAGACTTTTTTGCTGTTAGGAAATGAAACATTAGGTGTGAGGTATTGAGATCATATGAGGATTTTTCAACGGTAATGTGGCGGTCCGTAAGTAGAAAAAATCTGCAGAGAATCCGAACTTATTGCATTGAGTGTGTATGTGTCAGAGTGGGGAAATGTGCTGGGCAAGGGCAGGATAGGTGAATGGAATAGCCCACCTTCTGGGTCTCACTGCCACTGTAGATAGACCATGGTCCATGGAGCAACGTCCTAAACATCATTGAATACTAAACTTAGGGCATGTGAATGCAAGATGAATATTTTAGGATAGAGAGGAAATGTGCTCTACTGTAGTTTGCTATTGACAAAACAATTGAAACAAAGAAAAAGGGATATGGCAAGAAATTTTGATGTCAGTAAAATGTGCTTCAAGGGGCAATTGGAAAAATAAACAGTTTTCTCTAGCCTCATTTTATTGGCCTTCTCATCTAAGCAAAATTTTCTCCTGCAGCAATTGATTTGAATGTAAAGAGCTAGATCCACCATGAGAAAAAGGGAACTTGCTAATTTTTCAGGGCACCCACTATAATGATGTGGACATCCAGTGGTGTCTCTATGCTTCATCAAAGTATCTATGACTTCTCTTCCCAACTGCCAAAGACAAAATAGGGCTGAAAGATCACTTGGTTGGCCCATGGTTCAACGAGGTATTAACTTAATCAGTAAACCAAGGGAAGCCATGTCCAAATTAAACCCGCTTGGGGCCCACAACTAAATCTAATTTAGAGAACCTGATAGTGTGCGTGATAGACAAATACTTACATAAATACTATATATGCCACATTAGCCAACACAGTCATGGTTAGTACTGGCAAATTAGTATATCACACACAAGCCCATGGAAAAATTAGTGAATGCCAAAACAAAATGAGCAAGTTATCAATACATGCTGTAAAGAAGACAATAAAAATGCTACCTTTGCGTATCACATTCATCATCTGGAGGTTCAAGGGCAAGAGCAGAATCCTAAAACTTCAGCATCATCATGCTTGCCATGTCATTTACAGCACCAGAGCCTCCCAAGCGTGTGACCTCATCAAATCACATGCTTGCAATTATAAAATGAAAATCTCTCAATCTTTTATATTGCTATTATTATCTAAAATTAAAGAACTGTGATTTGTGATCTCATTAAAAAAATGGAGGAAATAAACAAATGGTTCTTGACCCAAACAACTGTAAGAGGACTACTGGAGATATTATTAGTATCCCCAGTTACAGAATTCTCTTCAACCATAACAAACATGTCCACATAGTTGAAAATTACGATAAGTGATAAAAAAAAAGGTAAAAGGACCATGCCCAAATGCTTTCTTGCTAAAACTCATCCAAAATGGCTTTGAATGGAATTCCTCCACATCATTCAACCTGAATCCCTACCCACTCCTTCCTGATGCATTGCATTTCATGCTACTAAGGCTTCGGAAAGAACCTTGAACATGTAGTTTTGTTCAAATCTGAATAGTAATTTTGCATCGTTGTAAAACACTCCAGCACCCTTACTTTAGGAGAACTTTCTTGCATATGAGATACCAAGTAAAACATAGCTTGCAAGGAAAAGAACAAAAGGCCACAAGGAAAAGAACAATCATATAGAGACATTCATGTTAGGGGTTGGGGGTTAGACCCTTGAACAAGGGAGTTTTTACAAATAAGTATCCTTTTGAGACATTTACAAAAGGATCACTTGTGGTATATATCCACCTCAAGAATACCTTAGACACTTGCAAGAAACAGAAAAAAGGGAAAAAAAAAAACTTTGATTGCATAGGTATATATGAGTGTACTTGTTTATAGAAAATAAAACTTGTTTGCATAGGGATATTGATTCTAACTTTTCCACCCTCTCCTTATCATATTCCAACACCTGATCAATGAAATCTCATACCACAAAACCAAGATACCAAATTAAAAGAATGCACAAACCACATAAAAAAAATAGTAATAATAATGATAATAATCTACATGAAGGAATAGGCTTTTTGTAAAAGATAATGATGATATAATCTAAGTTTAACAAAATATATAAGCCTAACAAAAGGCATAGCTCTTGAGTATATATGATCAAATTTTAACAACATAGGGAATTTCTAATCTGTGAATTTGGTAAAATTCATAGGCCACATTACAAAGGATCCATTCTCGACTTTGCCTAAAGGCAAATGATAACCATCTGGATATGGTAGTTTGATCTCTCTTTTGTCAATGAAATCAACTATAACCTTGTATGCATCTTCCGAAAGAGGTTTTGAATGAATTTGTATGGACCCATTCCTTACATAGGCCCTTCTATGAGCGACAACCTCGTGACACCAATCCATCACTTTACACGGGCGCAATCTCATTGAAAGCTGATTATTCGCTACTACGTTCAAAGTCACAACTGAATCTGGCATCTTTGATGGGAATGATGTGCTTCCTTGGAATCCTAAAGTCACATGTTGCTATAAATTTATTTAAAAATATGTTATTAATTCACTTATGAGTATATGTGAAAAAATATAATATAATGAAAATTTAAATAAAAATCCCATAATTCTAATAGAGACTTGCCTCAAGCAACTATTAGATTCCACTAAGTTTTTCAAGAAGGTTTTTTTGTTCTTCAAGTGATTCACTTGGGACTGCAGATTCTTGATTGAGGTCGATTGCTCAATTGCATTTTTTTCATTGACGGCTAATTTTCCAAGAGTGAAAGAGGATCCTAAAATTTGAGTTCTTGATACGACATTCCCAACACCACGAACACGAGCTCTTATATCAGCACCAAACACTTGAGTCAATGGGTCATTGAGAATGTCATGTCATGGGAATTTACTTTAACTTGACTAGAAAGTATTGCTTTTAGTCTTTCTTGCCAAATTATGCATTCATCAAATAAGGAAATTTCTTTTGTTATTTTCTATCCTATCAAGTTAAATATAAAATGATGAATTTACCACATGTGAAGACATAGAACAGGGGATAGAACCGTCCTTTCTCGTGTGGCCCGCGATCCATACTTCAGCCCTAGTAATTGGGGGTCATTCTCTGCCTTTAGACATTTCTATAGGTGCACATATTTTATATTATTAGATGTTAATATACAGAGCAACTAGACATATATGTTATATACACATGTAAATGCTTACCATTTTTTCCTCGAGCCTCCTATGGCCATTCCTACCGGTTATATGATAAATTTTCATTTTATTTCTCACCTCCGCATTCTTTTTTTGTTGTTCTATTATGTTGGGACTTAAATTATGCTCAACAAATGCTACCCAATCTTCAGGCCTACTTCCTTGAAGACAATTGTTTAATTTCTCTTCATGACTTATATAAGGATCAAGGTATTTTTGCCTCAATTTTGTCTTATACTTTCTCATCATGTCATAGATGTTCTTGAGAAACTTGTCCTTATAGGATTGAGAAACATTAAAATCCTTCTGTTAAAATAAAAATTAAGAATCAATAACTTTGTAGAAAATAAGATGAGTGTTCCGGTAAACACCTCATTTAGCACCCTATGTGGACCCAAAATACTTATCATGTATAATGATGCCCCCATTTCACCCTAAATTAAGTGCTTTTAGCATGATTCAAATCAATTTAAAAAGACGTTAATTATTAAAAATTTAAAGAAAGCTTTAGAAGCCATACATTGCATATCATCATTTAGATTTTTTTTTTCATCCTTCATTAAAAAAATGCATTCCATTAAGGTAAAAATTAAAAATAAAAGAAAATGGCAAAAAAACTTGAGAAGTATAAAAATAAGTGAATATCATCATCAATCTGAATGTCCAATAGACATGAAAATGATCCAAGTCCATTGCCTATGGTTGGAGTGTCCAAATCATTAATAATAAAATAATAAAATAATAATAGGGATAAAGAAAGGTTTTAAGGCCAGAAACACTCACTAAAAATTTCATCATTCTTTTCCATTCTCTTGGCCGTCTAGATATATAGTTCACTTTTATCTACTTGTCGAGAGCTTTCCAACGATATATAACACTCCAAAATTTGACGAAATGATCAAAAGTTATGAGACCTGGGGCTCATAACACCTGGCTCAGACTCTATATGGCCTGTTTATGAAAAATAATTTTTTCTTGTCTAGTTTTCTTCCCAAGTGCCAAAACTAAGTTCTCTAACTCTAAATTAGGCATGATGGGCCCTCCCATCTTCTGTTGCACATTACATATTCCATGTTTTTCTGGCTTGAGGATAACTTACCATTTTAACCCAGGGTCCAGCCCAAGCTATACAGCAAGCTTTAATATGATGGTCCAACACGTGGGACCCTTCATTTCATCATTCCCATCACTCTTACTGCCATTATTATCATTACTATTATCATCATTATTATGATCATTATTATTATAAACATCATCAATATCATTGTCTTTATTATTGTTATTATATTTATTATTATCATCATCATCATCATCACCACCATCATAACCACTCATGTTAACTAAAATATTACATGTGGGTCCAATATTCACCATAGGTATGGATGGCTCCATTTAGGGTCACTCATAAAACTAACTTGGTCTGGACACCAACCGAAACATCAAGCACAAACTCTACACGGATTCTCCACCCGGCTCTTAATCCCAGCCTGAAACCCTGACCCGATTTTAGACCTAAGCTCCAACCTGACTTGGGCCCATGACCCATGTCTAACCCATAGGCCCATTAGCTCACCTTGTTTTTAAAATTTTAAACTAATTGTTATAAGATGTATTATCATAGGTGAATGCCCACATTGGGACCCACATGAGATAAAGAGATTACTTAGGGTTAAAATCTTTCCCCATTAGGTTGCTTGGGAAGGAAGCAATTTTATCCTATAAATAAGATCCTTTTCCCTCCATTATGTACACACATATATTCTTCAATAAGAAGCTCTCTTTCCTCCTCTTTATTCTTCTCTCTCTTTTTTCTCTATTATTTTCTAATACGTTATCAGCATGATATCTCAATACTCCGTCATGGATAGTCCCACGTACAAGCAAGAGAGAGCCGTGTTGAAGGCAAAGAGTCGTGTTGGATCAGTTACCATGAGTGCATCGAGCATCATACATATCGTTTGATGAGAACTTGACACCTATTGGCATGAGTCAAACAAACTTTTTATTAAAATAACCCATTCATGTGCGTGTAAAATTTTCATTTGCTAGCAATGAATGAGATTATTTAAGTAGCTTCATGTAAAAGTGCACAACGCCCTGTATGGCTGGATTAATGCAGAGTTTGGTCCTATGATCTCTAGGTGGGCCATTGGGAAGTGTTTTTTTTTTTTTTGTTTTTCTTTTGTTTGATTGTCGTCAAGGAAGACAATTACAACTCTGAGATCCCTTGATCCTGCTTCGGTTAAGGCCGCCGGTCGAGGGTCCTCTGTCGTTGCAATCAATGGTCGGATCGAATCCTCTTGGAAGATTCGGTTGGATCCCTGTTTTGTGAAACAGAGAGGTAAAGATCAAATTCCTTGATCTCGTGGGCCACACAATCAGTGAGCATCGCCCTCTGCCGCCGTTGTCATCGGACCTCCCTCCATTGCCGAATATCACTGGAGAAACTGCTCCACCGGTTCACGATCCACCGCTGCCGAGGCAGGAGTTTCCTTCCCCCTGGTGTTTCCGGTTCTGGCAACAGAACCAGAACCAAAAACTTGAAGAAGAAGGGTTGGTCTACTCAGGTCAGGTTTTGGGTCAATTCCGCCTGACCCGTGAAAGCCCAGCCCTTGAGTTATTTCCCAGACCTAGGTCAGGTCGGGTCAACCTGACCCGTCTGCAAAGCCCCATTCCAAAAAGCACAGTGCTGACGTCAGCTAGGTGACGTCAGCATGATGACGTCAGCATTACGTCAGTGTTCATACTGCCAAGACGGAACTGGCAAAATCAACGCCTGAAATTTCTTTCTGCGATATCTTGATCATCCGACATCCAATCGAAGATCCGTTTGCGCCTACGGAAAACTCGCGAGCAGATCTACACATTGGCACAAAAAAGTGGATGATTTAAAGGTTAAGTAATTTCTCTTTATTTTATGATCTCTTCTTAGTTTAATAATCATACACCTGCATTTATCTTTATTCTTTTTAGTTCTGCAACTATTTATAATTTTAATTCTTGTGATGAATGATTTTTTTTCTCTTATCAAAAAGAGATCATGATAAAATTGAAAATCATGGATCATAAATAGAACCAGAAGTTCTATACAAATAATTGGAACCCGAAATTCCATATAATATTTAGAACTAAAAGTTCTATATGGAATCAATAATTCGGGCTCGAAGTCCTGTAAATTATTTTAGTCTATGAACCAGAAGCTCTTTCGAATTCGGACCAGAAGATCCGTTGGTTATTTTACGTTGAAACCAAAAGTTTTCAGATCCACAATATGTACTCAAAGATTCATATTCCTACTCAAACCTAAAGTTTGATTTTAGATTCAGAAATAAAACCAATAGGCCATAATATCAAGCCCGAAGTCTTGAAAGAACCTGAAGTTCTATATCAACTGAATAACCTGGACCCGAAGATCCATAAATTATCTAGAACCAGAAGTTCTAAGATTTGGAATATGAACCTGAAGATTTATCTCCATAATCAAACTTGGAGCTTTGATTCAAAGTAGTGTAGATCGATACGAAGGCCATAAAATCAAACCTAAAGTTTTGACAGAAGCAGAAGTTGTGATTCATACCTGAAGCTTTGATAAAACCAGCAGTTCTGAGAACCTGAAGTTCTATCTCTAGCCTGAAGTCTTGACAGAACTAGAAGTTTTGATTCGTCAGTTAAGAACCCGAAGTTTTAACTTTCTAATTGGCTAACTCTTCATTATACTTTGTCATTGGATGTTGAGAACCAGAAATTCTATTTTTGTTTGATTGTTATTGGTAAATCGATCTTTACACACTCTACAAGGCTTAGTAATGCTATCAAGGTCGGACATAAGATATCCCTGGTGGATATGGTATATGCTCTTATTTTCTGCGCCATTATATCCCTGTTAGACAGGGATGATCACCCGCAGATGGTCATACACACAATGTTTAAAATAAATGTCATATTAGTCAAGCAGAATCCCTCCAGAAGAGGTGGATATAGTAGGTCCTCTAGTAGAAATGCAAATAACCACCCCAGGAGAGGTGATTACGAAGGCATTTTATTTAGAAATTGGGAGAACCACTAAGCATGGTCTAGAAGATCTACAACTACTTTTATGAGTTTGAAGGTTGAGTTCAATTTTTCAATATTTTGTTGGATGTTAGACTTATTATTTTGTCCCCCGTATCTTGTGTTTGCATGCTATATTTGTTTTGAATGATAAATTGTTTAGCTGTTTTCAAGTTTTATTTTTGTGATGCGACTGACTAGTTATGTAAGTTTATTATTAGTTGTTGTATGGATCATGGAATGCATGAAACTGAGGATAATATCTGTCCAGTAGACAGCACAACAAAACACACTACATTGAAAAAAACCAGAAGTTTTCTCAGAGTTAGTGTTTAATTCGTGCACGGCATCGATCATAGCTAGATCGGTACAAATAATTGAATGCTCCAGAAGAGTCCACACAAAATATTTGTATATCATTACTAGTATTGACAGCCAGAAGCTAATACTAGAAAAGCTAAGTGCATTCTCCTTCAATCTCAAGGCTATATCACAAGACAATCTCCAATATTGAATCACATTCGATAAATGAGCAAAACGACAGAATCAAGCTAGAAGCTTACACTAAACTCTAGACTTAGTGACCCTAAGGCTTTCATACTTTGGCATGATAGGTTAGGTTACCCTAAGGGTACTATGCTAAGGCAAATTATTGATAATTCTGTTAAGTACTCATTAGAGTACCATCCATTGACCATTCTTTCTGCAAAGGATATAGTGCGACATTTGTGAACCCATCAAATCCCGCATATCAGCACCAATTATTAAACGTATGGTGCACTTCCTTAAGCATGTTATTAAATTTATAAGACTTGATATCATAGGTTCGTGACTTGCATGAACCCACAACGTAGACTCTATATTGGTTATACTATACTCCCAATTATTGGATATCTAGACCCAATGACAGGAGATATGTTGACTACTCGTTTTGCTGATTGTCATCTTGATGAGATAGTCTTCTCACCGTTAGGGGGGATAAAAGAGTTCCTGAAGAACGCCTTGTTCTTGTAGAACAATTCATTCCTGAAGAACGGCGAGAATTAGCGTGGAATACTTCCACTCTGTCTCATCTAGATCTATATACTTCACAATGTGAGAATGAAGTACGGAAAATTGTGCACTTCATTACAAATGAATTCCCTGATGCTTTTAATGATGCAGCAAAAGTGACTAGGTCACATGTACCGGCTATGAACACATAAGCACAAATTAATGTCTTTGTAGGACAAGCACGAATTAGTGTCCCTGTAGAACAAAAATTACAAACATGGTAGTAAATGAATCTATACACGCCAGAAGCGTGGTAGTTTTATAGGTTTGAAGGACTTGGCTCCCTAGAAGAGGAGAAATGAGCAATCATATCCCAATCATACTCCAGAAGAGGTATACTCCTAAAGAGTTTATGACAAAATCCACTCTTTTTAAAAATTCCTGAAGAAGTTGATGTCTTGGAAGAGACACGAGTCCCAAAAGAGACTCTGGAAGCCCTTGAAGAGGCAATGGGTATCCAATAAATAAAGAGATTTCTATATTTTATAATTATTCAAGAAAAAGATGGGATAGAAATGAAATTATCACCGATGACGCATTTGCATATGCGGTAGCTACTCAAATATCAAAGAAAAATTAGAATGATGATTGGGATACAGAACCACGTTTTATAAATGAATGTCGACAAAAAATAGATTGGCCAAAATAGAGAGATGCCATTAAGGGATTACAGTCTCTTAATAGACGTGGTATATCTGGACCTATAATACAAACCCCAAAGGTGTTAACTCTTTAGGTTACAATGGGTGTTTGTAAGGAAAATGAATGAAATTACTAGATAGAAGGCAAGACTTTTGATACAAGGTTTCCTGCAGAAACTTGGGATTGAAAGCATACATATATATGAAAATCCCAGAAGGATTTGCTTTGCCTGAAGCAAAGTCAGAGAGTACGTACTCAATATAAGTAAGACGTTCATTGTACAGCCTGAAGCATTCCAGAAGAATATAGTACAATCATCTTAGTAAATATTTATCTAAGAAATGATATGAAAATAATCCCATTTGCCAATGTATCTTTATAATATCCTTATAACGAAGTTTATGTAAATGACATAAATCTAATCGGGACTCCAGAAGAGCTCGAGAAAACTATTGACTATTTACAGGAGAATTTTATCTCAGCCTGCAGATTGAGAGAAGTTCTAAAGGGATATTTCATATGCTTGCTATATATAGATATATTGTATGTTTCTTAATTGCAATGCTATCATTTTTTTTGTATTCAATTAAATAGACTTTGGTAGTTACTTATTTTAACCATGCTGAGATTTTAACCCTCTATAAAGCTAGTGGGGAATGTGTGTGACTAACATCTTTAACTTAGCATATTCGTAGTTCTTGTCAATTGCCTCTTACTACAGGTACCCCGAGCATTATTTGCGAAGACAATGGGGCATGTATTCAATAGATTAAAGAATGATACATTAAAGATGACAAGACGAAGCACATTATACTAAAGTTCTTCTTTACTCATGAGCTTAAAAAAAATAGCAAGATTGAAGTCAAGCAAGTTCGTTCAAGCAACAATCTGGCTGATTAGTTTACGACGTTTTTTCCAAAATCAGTATTCTAGAAACTTGTATTCAAGATTGAAATGCCTAGCTATGTGAAAAGTTGTTTTCATCAGAGGGAGTAGTCAATCAGGGGGATGCATCCTGAAGTGTGCTACCTAGGACATCTGTGCGCTGTACTTTTTTTCTTTTTCTAGGTTTTATTCCACTGGGTTTTCTTAATTAAGGTTTTAACGAGGCAGCATTATGCACGGCCAACACCAAATCAATGATCCTGTAGAACGTTGTACTCTTTTTCCTTCGCTTTGGTTTTTATCCCACTGGGTTTTTCCTTTGCAAGGTTTTAATGAGACAACTGTCATTGAATGGTGGTCGTCCAAGGGGGAGTGTTATAAGATGTATTATCATAGGTAGATGCCCACATTGGGACCCATATGAGATAAGGGGATTACTTAGGGTTAAAATCTTTCCCTATTAGGTTGCTTGGGAAGGAAGCAATCTTATCCTATAAATAAAATCCTCCTCCTCCCCCCATTATGTATACACATATATCCTTCAATAAGAAGCTCTCTCTCCTCCTCTTTATTCTTCTCTCTCTTTTTCCTATGTTATTTTCTAATACTAATTATGGGTGAGCTAATCTTACCTCCACCTCATCTAATCCAGTTCTCAGATCCCATCTTATCCTCACCTTCTCAACTGTCCGATCCCAGTCAGCTGAACCAACGGTTTCAATTTGGAAAAAAGAAAAAACTGCTAACCAATCACCGTAGAGGATTCGGAAGATCCGGGCTCTCCATCTCTATCCATCCCAGTTCCCCGCGTAAGAAAATATAGAGAACGAAGAGAAGAGATGAGGGAGGACACGTTCAAAAAAAAAAACGAGAGAGAGAGGAAGAAGGTGGGCAGATTCAGGAGAGAAACAGAAAGGCAGAGAAGGAGAAGAGAAAAGAGAAGAGAGGAAGGAAGAAGAAGGAAAGGAAGAGGAGAGAAAGAAACAGAGAACAAAGAAGGGAAGAAGAGAGAAAGAAGAAGAAGAAGAAGAAAAGAAAGGGAGGGGCGATCTCCGCTGGGGTCATCTCCCTCCTTACAACTCAGAAACCAGGTGCTCTTCTTCTCCCTTTATTTCTTTGTGCCTTTCCTTCCTTCACCATTATCGTCATTATCATTATTATTTCCTCTTCTTTTGTTTCCATCCTACTTGTTTTGGCCATCACGGAGTCCATCATCATTGCTACTGCTCATCTCTCTTCACCATACCAGCCACCAATTTATCATCTCTGCACCCATCTCTACTAAGCACCAACTGCCACTACGCAGCCCCCACACACCTCACTAAAAGCCCATCTCACAGCCTTTTCACTGCATAACACTTTCTTCTTTCCAACTTTACAGCCACCTTGCACCTCACAAACTCAACGCCCATTCAACACCTCTAGACTATCACCCAACATCAACAATCACAACACCCACACAACCCATCCTCCATCACAACCCACTGCCACCAACACCACCTCTGTTGCACAGTCCTTGCACACCTCCACACCAGCCCATCGCTAACACCACTACACCCCCCTCCATCACCACCATTTCACCCTACTACACCCACCTCCACTTCACAACCGATCTCCTCCCACTGCCTCTGCACTTCATCCATCACCACTATTACACCACACTCTACCCACCTTCACTCCACAACTCATCTCCTCCAACTGTCTCTACACTTCACCTTCATCACCACACAACTCACCACCTCTACTATCACCACTGCACTCCACCACCAAAGCCGACTCCTCGTCTCGCATCACAAACCGAGAACAATCCATCGCACAACCCACTGCGCCACACGTCCAACCCATCTCCACATCTCACTTTCACCACCACTGAACACATACACCACACCCACGGTCATCACCACCACCATCACCTTGCATCAGTCACAATACCCAAGACACACTCACCCTGCCACCATTGTCACAGCTATCTCTCACAACCACACCCTCTCCATTACACCATCACCACCTCATTACACCACTGTCAACCCTCCTCACCATCACCACTGCACCTTCTCCACCTATTTCATACATTCAGGTACCGCTGCAAACTAGCCAAACAAATCACTGTGCAACCGGGCCCATTCACACTCAACAGAACCCAACTACTTTTTTCCACCAACCAAACTCGTAAAGGTCAGGCCAGAACCATCAACCTGATTATACCAACCCACTCACATTGCCTAAACAATCAGTCCAAGTAAACAGGCCCGATTCAACTTAGACTTGGACCCGCTAAGATTTAAATTTGCTCTCAGTTGAAGCCCACAACACTCATACCCATAAAGTAACCCCTCAAGATTTCAACTTAGCACTTGCAGGATGATTGAATGGCTCTGTCTATATGATTAAAATTGATTTTCCTTGTGCCCATGCATATTCTCTCATTATTAGGATCTGCATTTAGTTTAATTTTCTTGTAATTTTTTTAATCATATTTGGTAGTTAGTTTATTTCTCGTACTGGGGTCATCCATGAAACATGCCCATATTGCATGTTTTTTTTCGTGACTATTTGCCTAATGCACCATCATCCATAAACATTAAAATTGCATAAAATAAAATAAAAAAGAAAACCATGAAATCATTTCTTTACCTTCCTTGTTATTTTTTTAAATAAGAAAAATATAAAAGACCAAAAACAAAGTAAAAGATATTTAAAAATCTCTAAAATAATAATAATTGGAAAACTTGGATTAATTGAATCATACTTTTAAGTGAAACTTAAATTCAAAATCAATCTAAAAACTACAAATCTAGTTAATCCAAGTAGATTTTAAATTTAGAATAGTAGGTTAGGCCCATCACTCTTTTTGTTTCGTTAGAGGACCGGGAGAGTGGACCTGTGCGGTTTAGGACCTTAGAATAGGGTAGAAACCCAATAATTAATAAACCATGATTTAATTGGATTAAGTCCAAGTAGAAATCCTGTAGTTAAGTTCTTCTAGCCCTAATTATGAAAAATCCAAAAAAACTATAAAACAAACAAAATCACCCTAAAAATATTTTCTTCTCTTTCCTTTCACCTCCGGTGCCAAATATTTTAATGTGCTAAAATGATAAAAAGGAAATCAAGGCCAATTCATAGATTAATTTAATGATAATGATAAGACTAATGTGTGATCTCAATCCCCCTTTTTAATTAATCAAACAATTGACTCAAATGCAGTCACCCCTCAAGTGACTCGAATGTGGTCACTTTCAATCCAATAGGCCCATTGGCCACAATTTCCTTTTTTTCTTTTTTAAATTGAAATCATAAATGACACATTGTTTGCATCATTACTTTTATTTTAAAATTGGCCTTTAAACCCTTTTTTTCTAAGGGATTTGAAGGGGGTACTTAAGAATGGGACCGATCCTTTCCTAAAATATTTGGCACCTCCCCCTTTTTACTTTATTTTCACTTATTTTATTCTACTTGAATTTGATTTTAATTGATCATATATTATAAACACGGATTATCTCCCTGTCGGAAACTTATAGTATGACCCATATTGTGACCCATACTTTGACAAGACCCAAGTTGAGTGAAAGGACAACCATCGTGTGTTGCCAGCAGCACATTAAACGAGAGGGGAACTCATCTTATTTTCTCCCATTATTTCTTTGACACTAGTCAAAGAACGAAGTCATGGCCGTTACCATGACTAGTGATCATGATCCGTCGATTTTGAGGGTAGTCGGAATCCTCAATTTCGATGTACAAATATAAAAGATCTTATATAGATGAATGGCGATCTTCCTCCCCGGGGGGATCAAAATTCACATCCGATTGTTCCATTCATTTCCAATAGAGATAGCATGGTAATTCATACCAAAAGGAGATTCCAAAGTTTATTTTTCTTGCTCTTAGGTACAGCACGCCAATCCTTAATAGAAATAGGAGCATGGGTGCGGACAATCTCCCCACATTTTGATACCAACTTGATTGAATTATCACCCACATGTAGGCCATATTTATTTAAGGTAATCACCGGCCTTTGTTTTGGCAATGTGGAAGTTCCTAACAAATAGATAAAGAATGTTATATAAAACAAATGCCATTGTAAAATAAAGTATGATAGTATTTAAGTAGTAAAACCCAAAATTTTTAAACATGCATTTATAGAACTTGTGTTGCCTTTCACCTCCATTAGAATACTTATGTCTCACATAACATATGTCACTTAGCAAAAGCAACTCATAGTCAATAATCAATAAAATAAACAAAAACTGTATTGAATAGAACTTCCAATAATGAGCATAATCATAATCAAGACACCATAAGCATAAAGTGCTTATTAATAATAAGTAGATAATACCATCAAGCATAAAAAATTGAAAATCAAAAGTAAACGTGTCCAACTTTACAATTTATAGTTAATTTCTTTTAGAATATTTTTTAAATTTGCATTTTCACCAGCAAAGGAAAAAAAAGAGACTAGGATTTTCAAGTGTGTCTACATCTTTTGTTAGTCGCTTTGGAGCTATTAGAATAACAAACTATGCAGGCTTTGTTTGATTTTTGGAGTAAAATACTTGACTTGCTTGATATGCTAATATGAATGGCTCATCCCCTTCCTTATCAGTTTTTTTTAATTTTCTCCTTGTTTACCATTATCAAATTTGTCTCGAGATCAACAATGCAACCACTGGTCCTGTCCTCAACTTTGAAGTAGTCACAATAAAAAACCGTTTGACGAAAATTAATGTAATCTAACTTAATTATCTGTTTAACAACCCCATAATAAGTAGTCTCATCTTCCTTGTAATTCTTATCTCTAGCATTTGCCCTGTATTTAGTGATGGCTTTCATTGACACCCCGCTATTTTGTGTCAACTTATTAGTTTTAAATTCGATTGGAGAGAATATGAAATCATTAACACGATATTTGTTATAACATTTTGCTTCAAACATTGGACTATCTGCTAGTCGCTTCAAAGTTGGCTTGCCATCGACAGTTCCATCTACAAATAAAAAGAGGAATTTCATAATACTTGGCATATATGAGCATGCATATCATCCAATATTTTAAATTGAATAAATAAAAAGTACCTCCTTCTGCAACCAACTAATGAAATCAAGTTCATCATTCTTAGACACATTCCCCTCCTTTTTTTGTCCATTTGAAGATGCTGCTCTTATATATGTTTGATCTTTCCTAAATTAATGGCAGGTACATTGCTATGTATATCTTATTAACATTTTATTTAATTTCTATAGCTTACATGTTATTATATAAAATTTATCCACTCACATTTTCCAACTTGCGGTCTTATTATAACAATGTAGAACCCATCTACGAACTTGTTGATGTTGTATGTTATTTAAGTAAACACTGTTGCCTTTATCCAAAGGCTCTTCATCACACTCACCATCATCGTTTAAAAACCCTTTAGTGCGTTTTCTTGTGATTTTCTTTATCATCATCTGACAAGTATTCCATATAATATAAAATAGATTCCTCTACAATGTAGCGCTCTGCAATGCACCCTTCAAGATGTGCTGTATTTTTTACATATCCTTTATAAATTTTCATTAACCTGTTGAAATATATCATATTAATGTTTTATTCTACAATTAAAATAAAACATATTTAAAATTAGAGCTTTACCATTCAAAAGGATACATCTAATGAAATCTAATTGGACCACAAGATAATACTTCATCAGCGAGATGCACTATGAGGTGAACGCTAATAACAAAAAATAAAGTGGAAAGAACTTCTCCAAAATGCACATTGCCTCGATAAGTCGTTGTTTAGTAACAACAATATTATCTGCACTAATAGTCTTCAAATATAAGGTATTAAAAAAGTTGCAAATTTGAACTATAGCACCTTTCAATATCTTTTGCTCTGAGAAAGCATGGTGTAATAAAGTAGGTAATAATTATTGCATTATCATGTGATAATCATATGACTTGAGCCCTTTTATCTCAAGGTTTTCTAGGTTCACTAGATGTTTAAATCTTGAACTATACCTTGCTGGAACCTTCAAGTCATGCAAACTATGACAAAATATTTCTTTTTCCTTATGACTTAGAGTGAAAGGTACTTTTGGTTTAATAGTTCTACCACCCAATTGTTGTAACCATAGTTCTTTCCTAATGTTCATGTTTTTAAATCGTCACGTGCACTTTTGTTATCTTTTGTTTTATCTTTGACATATAAGATTGTCGACAAAAGATGGTCACCAACATTCTTTACAACATACATCACATTCAAGTTATGACAAACTATTCATTAAAATACAAATATATGAAATACAATGCAAAATTATGGAAATCATTTCAATATGTTGTCAAATAGGATTGATCTTTTGTACCAAGCAATTATATGTTCAGCTGACTCATCAATATAACTTTTTTGTTTCTTCCCTTTTGATTTACTTATAACCATTTGAATACTCCCTACCTTCTCTTCAACTTTTAAATCACTCAATCAAAGTGGAGGTCTTCCTTCTTCCGATTTATTATTGAAAGTTGACTTTTGGACCCTAAAAATACAACCAGTTGGAAGAAATTTTCAATGACTCCGATAGGAGTATTTTTTGCCACTCTTAAGACGTTCAGTAATGGTTCCCTCGCTACAAACGGGGGCAAGCATATTGTGCATGTGTTACACAACCCGATAAACTCCTATATGCAGGAAAATCATGAATTTCCTATATCAACATAGCTCTGAGATTAAAAATTGTCCTCGAATGAGAATCATATGTTGACACTCTATCAAGCCATAACCCCTTCAACTCATTAACTAATGGTTTAGGTAAACATCAATGGCTTTGCTCGGTCCTTTTGGACCTGGTATCAACACTGTCAATATTGAAAATTCTCTTTTCATATACATCAAGGGGGGAAGATTATAGGACACTAAAATAGCAGGCTAACAACTATAAACGCTACTGAGATGTCCAAAAGGGTTAAATCATTAGTCGTAAGACCTAGCAGACATTACGATGTTCCTCTAAAAAATTTGGTCACTTGCCATTTATATTACCATCCAACTTGAAGAATCAGATGGATGCTGCATCACACCACTATATTCTTTCGTTCAAACATGCCAAGTCATTTGTTATGCTATCCATGGCACACTGCATAACAAAGTTAGAAAAATAAATAATTATTAAACTTCATACCTATACACAATTAGGATAACCAAGAAACTGTAATTAACCTTGAAATTTAACTTGTATAGCCTTTGTGGCCTTGGTGCTAAAGGAAAATATCTCAAAACCTTTAATGGGACTTTAACACCTTTTTTTTTTTTTTTTTGCCACGTAATCTGACCTCCATCGATATGTATGACATATTGGACAATTTTGTCTATCTTTATACTCTTTCCAATAAAGAATGCAATTATTTGGACATACATGTGTGGACTCGTAGGTCATTCCAAGTGAGTTAATCATCTTCTTTAGCATAATATGTACTTTCTGGAAACGTGTTTTCTAGTGAGAGCAACTTGCTCATTAAAACTATTGTCTGACCAACCATTTTGTACCTTTAAACTATAAAGCTCAACAGTAACTGATAATTTTGTGAGTTTCCATGGACAAGAATGATATAAAGGTTGCCTTACATCATCAAATAAAGACTACGTTCTTGTTTCATGGTCTTCATGCCCTTCAAACTCTGTATTTATTTCATGAAAATTTTTATTCCTTACAAGATCATCCATAAGAGAATCTGCATGTTCCCCTATTCTTCCAAATACATCATTTACAAGTTCCTCCATTTTAGGATACATATCATCAGGGTGAATTCCAGACCTTGATATTGATGGCTTCTCATTAGTTTTTGAGATACTCTCTCCATGGAAAATCCATTATGTATATGATTGATCAATACTGTTAATGAGCAAATGTTCATGAATCAATTTAAGGGCAATTATGCTACGCACATTTCAACATTTAACACATGGACATGGAAAATGATTAAATCCACCACCATTTTTCTTTGTAAACTCACTGAAATGAACAAACCCATTCAAATACTCTGGACTTAATTTATATTTGATCATCCATGTTTTATTACTCGGTGATGACATTCTGCAATCAATAAGGTAACATATCATTATCTCTAAAGCATTATCATATATTTAAAATGGAGATCTAGTGAACTATTCAATTTAATAATGATTGTGTATGAAATTTAGGAAAATATATTTATCAAAGAAACTAGGTGAATGGTCAACGTGAAAATTTAAAAGGACCATTAAAATTATCATTTCATGCTTCATATATAAAGCAATTCATGTACAAAATATGTTGCAACCCGAGCCCAGAAATCGGAGGTTAGTTAAAACCTAACCAATAACACACGTATTTCCGTACACGCACACATAGATCTGGTCTAAGTGTACACACACAAGAGATACTCATACGTGCAAACCGAGTGTATGCGAAAGCTGTACGTATCATTGCATGACAAATGGAAACACAAATAGGAACAATAATTGTAAAACTGATATTACATTCCAGAATGTCCAACAAAATGGGAAACAGGTACATAAAGACAATTACAAGATCAGGTGTACATGAAAACCAAAACCCTGATGCAAAATGGCAAACAAGAGAGTGATGAATGCCAAGCCGCTCTCCGAGGGAGTGATCAAACCCACTCTTTTAACCTTGACTAGACCTCCCGGATCTCTCCTGGAGTCTAGCCTACCGACGACGGGTCGGTAGAGGGATCTGGGCCTGCAACACCAAGAACAACTAATGAGTATAACGACTCAGCAAAGCATAAGCAGCAATAAGTTAACACGCGTTGTGTCTAGCAGAATAGTTAACAGTTAACAATTGACAATGCATAGAGGTCATATTCGTATACTAGGCAAATCGTGCATATGAATAAGCATGCTATCAGGATCATGAAACAATAAAATTGGCTAGGTGGCTAGTATATTTGTCATATTCTCCCTAACGAGAGCAGTCAGTACAAGAACACCGTCGGCCGAGCCAGGGTACAAATGGGTCTCTGGTTCCTGGGGTCCGGAATCCCAAGACAGGAGCACTCTGCAAAGGCAACAAACAGGCTACGCCAAAGTCAACCCCGTCGGGTATCCTGAGGCTAAGGTTGAGTAGAGCCAGACAGACAAGATCAGTCATGTCATATGATGCACGTCAATCAATGTCAGTCGGTCGATCAGACAGTGCAGTACAGTACAGTACATGTATCAGGTCATATCACAAGCAAGCAATACAGTGCGTGCATCACACGAGAATCACTCACTAAACACAATACCATGTCAAGCGAACAATTGCAAGTTAAACAAGAATAAGAGCATGTAAGGCAATAATCGAAATCAATATGCCATGCAAGTCATTACTGTGAATCAAAATTGTTTACTAGCCAACCTTAAGCTAGTTGTCCAATGTTTCAAACCGTGTATGATGATGTAGTTTTAAGTTATTCGATATACAGTTGTTTATTTCATGGGTGTTGCACTATATCAATAAACGTATATCGAAGTCCCTTAAACCAACACTCATGGGGAGGTGCTTAACACGTAGACAACATACATGAATGAGTCACAGCCCTCACGACCATTCATGCTTTTCTGGTAGTCCTTTAGGCAAGTTATGGGATTGAAAAGTCCATGTGAAGGCCCTATAAGGTCTCATCTTTAACCCTATCCAATTTATTAAGGAGCAGAGAAACCAAATGGGAGCATACAAAGGTCCTCTGGGTGTTAAGAAAACAAGAGAAGAGGAATGAACAAGATTAGGATTTAGTTGAACATTGAATCTCCCAGAGCAGAAGTGCCTCAGGGCCGACCGGTCAGCTTTGAAGCTCGATCGGTCGGATTTCGGTTTTGGGAGTGTCCGATTAGTTGAACCCCAGTCCCGATCAATCGAGTAACAGAGTTCTGTACCGAACAAAATGACCATACTACAGTCTTTACACTCACAAAAATGACCTGTATCAAGTTTATACAATTCAAAAAGACTGTTAAAACACAACACATTTGAGAGAAAGAGTAGAAGAAACACAACCATCAATGTGCACCAACATGTGTTCATCCAAACTGTGCTTATACTTGCCTTAAACGAGTTCTTTCCTTAACTTAGATGTTCTTTGGCCCAAACGATCTCGGAGATGTAATCCTAACACTATGCATGCCAAGAGTAAGCAAAGGAAAAGGCGTGTATGCAGTGCAATACGCTCAAACTCTATAAAATAGCAAAACTTCAAAGCTTACCATAGAACGCACAGGAAGCAAAAAAAAAGAGAAGTAGAGGGAGAAACACAAGAGAAAACATGAAAATCTATCAAGATGAGCAAGAATCCCCTCTGACCTATGAGTGCTCCAAGAAGCAGGAAGAAGAAACAACAAAAGAAGTTGATGCACAGGCTTTTCCCCTTTTTTTTTCCATTGATCGCGAAGGAGAAGGAGAAGAAATGAAGAGCAGGGAGGAGAACAGAGAGAAAACGAGAGAGAGAGAGAGAGAAAGAGAGAGAGAGAGAGAGCTAGCGTGAGAGAGATGAAAATGAGAGAGGAAGAGTCGGTGTTTGTTTCCTATATAAGGATAATGATGTGCACAATTTACAAAAAAGTCCAACAGTTCGGAAGAATTACAATTCAAGTTAATTAACGGTCCAACGGAAACAAATAACGTCGTTCACACACGAGCCAGTTACGGAAGTTGAAGAGCGTAACGAAATACACGTGTTGACACCAAAATGATGCATGAATGACAAACTCGAACAAAGTCTAAAATTACGAAAAAGGGCTCATGACTACTTAAACCAAGTTAAATTCAACCAAACTACCTATCCATGACCCGAAACTAATCTCAAAAGCACTAAACAACAAGCATCGAACGCATTTACTCGAAAATAACTCAAAACCTCATTAATTAGTTGTTAAACTGGATTAAGCCAGGCCGGAGTAATATGTCATTCATTTATAAATAAATAGAATAACATGACAACAAATAAAGTAATTTTACCTAAATGGGCTGACCTTCAAGTAGTAGATAATGTTAGCTGGACCGGTTTGCCACCTAAACCCAAAAATTTTCTACTTCCGACCTAGCTTCTATAAATCTCATATTAGTACTTATTTTATTCTATATTCACATAATAATAAGGAACTCCGACATTAGAAATAGATTCTCCAAAATATTAAACATTCGGCTTAATGAATGATGATAGGTTCATTTGAGGCCCTTAGGATCAGTTAGGCTTTTGGTAGCATAAAATATCATAAAAGGATTGTGTTGTTGCCACCCAACTACTTAGAAAGGTATAGAAAACAACTAACAACTATTACTAATAAATCTTTAACAAAAAAATGAACATGCCACAATTCATTAAGAAATAATTTATGCAATTGTGCAAGGATGTATGATTAGAGATCCAATTATATAAGAATTTGCCTAACAGATCTTGCTTATTGACAAATATATAAATCATCCAACGATCAAACCATGAAAGCCACTTGAGAAGGTTTTTTCTTTAGTAGGTCAACTTCAAACTCCAAAATGAGGCTAGTGGTTAGGCCGGTCAATCAATGATCATGAACTACACTATATGGAATGTTTATTTGATGGTCATCATGTTCAATCCAGTTCATGGATATATATTGTTATCCTGATAGTTATTCTTGCATGAAAATGTTAGGTCACACTTGCAATTACATGAAAAATAGCCACTTGGTCACATTAGAAAGATGGAAAAAAAGGAAGAAATATGTCAAAATAAAAAAACAAATCAAATCAAACAAGATCAACAAAGATCTGATTATCCCCGATCTTATATGAAGATCACTGTGATGATACAAAGATTCAACCTAAAAACTGGTCACGACTATGACTATCTCTAGCAACCAATCGGTTGCAGAATCAAGATAACAAAAAAAAAAAAAAAAAAACAAAACAAAATAAAACAAAAAAGAAAGAAGAAGAAGAAGAAGAAAAGAAACATCAAAATAAGCAATCAAATCAAATCAAACACACACCAAAGGTCTGATAAATCTGACATTATACTAAAATCAAGCACATAGTTTAAACCTTCAGTACTAACTAATTGGTTGAAATAAACTTAAACGTGTGTGATGCAGCCCAAGGGCTAGGGCTGCGTGGAGGTGCCGGAGCACGTGTCCAATGACACTTCGAATCGTCACGAAGACTTCAATACACACGAGGAAACACCTCTGGGAAAAACCCAAATCTATTAATCAATCCAATCTCTGAGAAGTTCTTCTCTACAAAGCCATATATATAGTAAAACAATCTTAATAAGCAAGAAAACCCTAGGCTAAAAAAATAGAAACTTTCTTAATAATAATAATAAGAATCCTAATCTAATTTGAAGAGGTCTGATGTGCCCTAGACTGCATCATCCTCCCCGGGTTGAAAGAAGAGTTCGTCCTCGAACTCGATGCTGCTTCGGGTTACCAGTGTAAATGTGTTGGACATGAAGGACATCTTTTGTGGCAGCTTTCCAGGAATTCTTCTTTGGCGGTTGTGGTTTCTCAGGATGAAGAGTAACTTGCTGTCCACCATGCATGAATGTATAGGTGTTGTCGCGCATACCATGAGTTCCATTCTTGTCATACATCCACGGACGGCCCAACAAGATACACCACTATCCATAGGTAGCACGTCACACCAGATTGTATCCTTGTAAGTCTCACCAATAGCAAAAGTAACTTTGCAAGTATGTCGAACATGCGCTCGATCACCATTCATGAGCCACTTGACAAAATAAGGACGGTTATGCTTATAAACTTTCAATTGAAGGCAATCAACAAGAGCCTGGGAGATGAGATTTTCACAACTTCCACTGTCAATAACAACTGTGCAATTTTGTCCTTGAATCATTCCTGTGGAACGGAAAATATTTTTGCGCAACCACTTATGCTCAACAGTTGGTGAAGCATCCTTGAGGACAATAAGAGCATCATCTGGGGGCTCTGCATCGGTGAAGTCAATATCCGCAGTGTCAATATCCTTGGAATTGTCAATATCCTTAGGATCAGTGTCAATATCATCTCGGATATTGTTATCAGCACCTTCAATCTCAATTACATGTATTCGCTTTGGACAATCTGCGGCGCGATGCCCGTGCTGGTGACAATGGAAACAAACCATCTTATTTTGACCTTCAGTCCTAGCAAAAATCTATCCATTGGATTTAGCTTCTTGTAGAGGGGAATTCTTTGGTTGAGCCCATTTCGATTTTTGTACTTGATGATTTGCAATTCCCTCAGCCTTGATAGAATGTTGGATGAGTTCATCGACATTATCAAAATTTTGGAAGGCAAGGATATGCTGAATGTCTAGTCTCAATCCATTGAAAAATCTATCAACTACCACATCATCATCTTCATTCAAACCACAACGAGCTTGCAGAGTTAAAAATTCCTCAGAATATTCAACAACTGACTTGGACCGTTGTTTCAAATTTTGAAAACTGGAACGAAGATCTCTTGCATAGTTGACAGGGAGGAATTTTTGTTTCAAAATATTTTTCATCTCAGTCCATGTATCAACAGGGTCCATGTTCTGATTCCTCCGTTTCCTTTGCAATTCAGCCCACCAAGTTGCAGCATAATTACGAAATCTCGTAGCAATCAGTGTGACTTTATGATGCTCCGTCATTGGCTTGTGTGCGAAAATATTTTCCACACATACTAACCAATCCATAAATTCAGCGGGCTGTAATTTTCCATCATATTCAGGAATCACAATTTTTATCCCGAATTCTCGATCAGGATTAGTGACTGGCGGATCCCGGTGATTCCGAATATTTGCACCATCTTCACGGTAGGGATGCACACGTTGATGATTTTCTAAATTTGTCACTCGAATATCCAATTGGTGCAGGGTGGTGTGCATGCCATCAACTTTTGCAGATAATTCTCTAATGGCACTGGCCAAATCTTCAAGTGAAGAAGATGAAGATTCAGCATCCACTTGCTTCTTAGGAGGCATTTTTTTTTTAAATGAAAAATTTAAATCTGACTGACCTGAGGTGTAGATCGGTTCTCCAAGAACACTTTAATGAAGACAGATCTGAAATTGGATGTCAGATGGCGTCAAAATAATAATTTCTGGCTGTTGATGGAATGTTACTGATATCAGTTGACTGGAATGGCAAATAAGTTGACTTCCTACTGCAAGTGGGTCAAAGGAATCTGTCTAGACCCAACAAGGACCTGAATGGAATACAAGCCCAAAGGTCTTGCCACGCACGTGTCCAAAGTCACGTGTGACTCTTTCGTTTAAAACCACAGAGAAAAAAAAAAGTCTTGAGGGAGCTTGCTGCTGCTTGGTGATGAGAAGAAGAGCTGGATGAGGAGAGGGCGACTATCGGCGACGAAGGAGTACAGCCAACGGCAGGTGGCGACGGCGCACGGAGAGATTAGGCGGCAAGCGAGCGGCAAGCGAGCAAGAAGGGTGGTGCGACGCTGACTGGTGTGGACAAGTCGACACGATAGCGTGATGCGGGCGGCCGTATGACGACGACAACAATCAGCAGCAACGACAGACGGTCCAGGTACGTTTCTTCTCTCACTCTGCTGCTGCTCCTCTCTCTGCTGCTTCTTTCCTCTTTTTTTTTTTTTTTTTTTTTCACTCTAGGGTATGGGATGGGATGTCGATTACGTCGGGTGTGAGAAATCGGTTCGTGCAGGGCGATGGCAAAGAAGATGCAAGTGAAGAGGAAGTGGGGCAGGAAGTGTGGGATTAGGGTTTCGGTCGGTTTGTTTTTTTATAAGAACAGAGGATGGGTTTGAGCCGATGTTTTGTCGGGGAGAGGATGATGGGTTTTCGAGATGTGTTCTGTAAGGGGTGTAGTTCTGGGCTGTGGGACTGACTGTTTTGGGTTATGAGGCACGACAGTGAGATGGGGTTTGGACTGATCAGGGCCTATTTTAGGAAAGGTGGGTTTTGTGGATTTGGGACCCGGGGTTGTGGATTGGAAGAGGGATTTGGTGCGGGATGATGGGATCTAGGTTGTCGGGACTGCAGATTCGGCAGAGGAAGGGGTGGTCTGTGACGAGGATGGTTGGGGTTGGTACAGCCGGCGAGGGTCAAGGAAGTTGGGGAACGGGTGGCTGGGATTCAGGTCGTCTGGGATAGCAGCGGAGAGGATAGGATGAGCAGTGGATGGAGAGACGATGGCCGGGAACGACAGATGGCGCCTGGTGACCGGGCTCTGATACCAATCTGATGCAGCCCAAGGGCTAGGGCTGCGTGGAGGTGCCGGAGCACGTGTCCAATGACACTTCGAATCGTCACGAAGACTTCAATACACACGAGGAAACACCTCTGGGAAAAACCCAAATCTATTAATCAATCCAATCTCTGAGAAGTTCTTCTCTACAAAGCCATATATATATAGTAAAACAATCTTAATAAGCAAGAAAACCCTAGGCTAAAAAAATAGAAACTTTCTTAATAATAATAATAAGAATCCTAATCTAATTTGAAGAGGTCTGATGTGCCCTAGACTGCATCAGTGTGGATTTGGATTTACCCCAAACTATAGCAAATCCACCCCATTCCAATCCCTATCTTTTGTTTTTATTTGTAGAAAGTATATTTCATTAAAAGGAGCAAAGGAAGCCCATTTCCAACCTACATATTGCCTAATCGAGAAGAAAAATTTAGCAAATGTTCTTGCCCATTCAAGGCCCTAGGGATAAAACCACAATCTACTAACAAGAAACAAAGAAGCCAAATCTTAATATCTAAATTAACTGGGTTAATGATCAATTATAAACTCCCTTCAATGCATGACCATTTCTTAAGGATTTGAGGTAGGGGAATGAAAATTTTAGGACTATGAATTTTGAACTAAAAATAATAAGGAAAAATTTTTAAATGAGTTTGATTTATCTTCTAAAAAAATGGGATAAGAGTACCATTGGAAGGGTTTCATTGTCGTGACCAAATTTGGTTCAAGTCTCAATCCCAAAATGGACTACCCTTGAAACTTGACCAATCTTCATCTACCTATGTGCACCTATTCCATTGCCATCTACCTATGTGCATCCACAATAGGAAACTCTTCCTTCTCTCTCTAAGATCCATAGTGGAATGGAGTCCAGCGGCAACGACAAAGAGACGTGATCCTATAGAGGTAGTGGCCGTCGTTTTTCTTAGGCTACAGTGATGGCGCAGCAACAGAGCCTTTTCTCCTCTTGATTTTCGGCCTCTGCTTCAGACTAATTGTGGCCCACTTACAGATATGTGTTCCTCTCAGATAATTGTTGTAATGATGTGATTATAATAACATACTTAGAAAGAGTTAAAACATAGAGTTAAAACATAGCTTTGGTAGGGGTGCGTCAAGTCAATGCTGTAGTGCAACACATGTGTGACGCTTGAGGGCTATAGTAGCAAGCTATTATGGTGGCCGTCCCCTAGAAAAAATTAATTTAATATCATGTAGCCCAATGGGCCACGTATCAGTTATTAAACTAATAAGAACAAATACTACACTTGATCTTAGCCAAAAGGCTGCTACAGTTATGCTTTGCTGCTTGACTTCCATCTGCCTTCATTGTCTTGGTTACTCCTCTCAACACCTAAAAGCATTGTGAGATGAGAATAACATGGAGATGTGATATGTCTCCCCTTCCTTTGTCTTGTTCATTGTTGGTGCATCTAATTAATTGCCTGAGACAACCGTGGAACCACTGGTTCACCTCTTGATCAACTACTCAAATGTCCTACCTATTTGAGAGCCGTTGGCTCTATAGTAGAAATTAATTGGTATTATATCATCATAACTAGTGGCCTATCCAACAGATGGTTAAGACTGAGCAACATGTTTCATGCAATGATGGAGTATTCTGTTATCAGAAAATCCTTTCCTTGTTGTAGTAGAAATGGAGTTGAATGGCCATACCTACAAGACTTTTTTCCATGATTTTGTTGAACCCTAATCGAATCTCAATGGCCCTCTATCAAGTGATGGCAGAACACCGAAAAAGGGGATGGAGTTTGTTCTCCAAGCAACTAACCAAAAATCATATATGGGCGAGATGATGACAGGGTATGGGATCATATTTGAAAAGGGGAAGCTAGTCAATGGGGAGGAGCAGCAGCATGTTGTGGTGTCTCCTTGGGGTAGCACGGCGCCCTTCACAACAGCAAGTAGAGGGGAAGGGACTGATACTTTATGAACAAAATGGGGAGGGAAGGGGATGTTATGAATGGGCGTTTTTTGGAGTTAGGGCACATTAAGAGAAAAAAAAGGCGCAAGAGAAGAAATGTTAGGCGCGAACGATTTCTCCAACATTTTTATAACCCAAGTCATTATTGAAAAGATGAATGGATTTTCAACAGCGGGAGGTGATTGAGTCCATTCCAATTTAGAGACAGATAACGTCCATTCTAACCCACCGTTTCTGATAGCGAATTTTGGTGTAGTGTAAAAGTGGTTTAAAAGTAAAGAATAAAAAGAAAATAGACAAAATAAAATAAAAAGTTCATCAAATAACCTCCCCTTTAATGGAAATTAAATTAGAGGAATCGGAGAAGTGCAACAAATATCCTGCCATTATCCTTGTAATTCAAACCATAGAAAATCAAGGTTCCGACTACAATGCTACCTCATATCCTTCAATGCTTATGGCATATCATTCACCCTTGCCTCTTTAATAATCCTTTGGTGGAACTTATTTGACAATGAACTCCTATACATTTTATGCAAATGGATAAGCTCTAAAGATTTATATCTGTTATGGTTTACTTAATTTTTTAAAGGCCTTGCATTTTCAAGTAATATTTAAGGATTGTAATGTTGGCAAATTCATGCGATTGGACATAACTTAGGTCGATGAAGTTGTAATTTTATATTTCTCAATGGATTGAAACATGTATCAGAGTCCTAGAGCTGCAAAGTTCAAGATTGAAATAATCTGACCAAGATCTAATTAGTCCCGTCCAGAACTGATGGGCACTTGAGCGATCATTCTTGCGCTCAAGCGCCCCTGAACTAAGGTCAAAGAAATGTTTCACAGAACTAATGACCTCTCGAACGGCCAGCGACGATCTTGCCAGTTTTATTTGGAAACTGCATTTCTATTTGAATGGATCTTCCTGATTTATCTAAGATTGCAACCCTACTTGCATTACACAAATATCGGGCTATAAATACTCCACTCCTCTTATCCTAAATCACTTCTCTCACATTCTAAACCCTAGAATACCTTTTGAGAGATCCCCTTCTTCTTTAAAGCAATTCTTCCTTGTTATGCTAAAGCTTTGAGTTCTTGATATTTCTCTTCTCCTATTCTTCGTGGCGATTAATTGTGAGTCGCTTCCAAATGTGTTGGATCAAGCATGTAGAATGCGAATAGTGTCAAGAAAAACTTCAGTCCTGTGTAACTGGACAATGGTAATAAGTATATATTGTAACATTAGAGTTTATAGTGCTTGATCTTAGTGGACTGATGTTAGGTCCTGTGGTTTCTTTTCGTTTGGGTTTTTTACATAAAAATACTGCATGCATTCTTGTGGTTAATTGCTTGTAACTTATATTAATTGTTTATTTAACTATATATAAAAAATCTGTGTTGGGACCTTAACCTATGTCAATGTTAGAATCCTTCATAACCTAAAGAAACACCTCTGTATTTGTTTTTTTATGTGCTAAAATATCCTTAGCTTGGAGGTGAAACAAATGAGTCCTTGCTTTTATAAATGAATGAATGGCAAAGTTAGCCTATGTTTAAGTTCAACAAATTTCAACAACTTAACTCAGGGTTGGCTGGCCCATTTGGTTGCATGATGAACAACAGAGGCATGATGATGACAATAACTAGATGTGGATGTGAAAAAAAGAAAATATTTAGTACATTAAATGATCACCTCCTTAGTTTTAGGTTCTTAATGTTTAATGGTTACGCATATGTAAACTTCTTGGGATAAAATCAAATGGTGAATAATATCCAATATAATGTGAAGTGGGATTTGTTCTAATCGAGGGTCCTAGAGTATGTGTATAGTTGGATTAATCAAAAGTGAGCCACCTCTATGAAACAAGGCATTCTTTACAAAATCATCATATGCAGAAAAGTGGACGGTTTATTTCGAAAATTTTATTTTTTATGTGTTTGGTACAGCACAATTTCTCGGAATCACTTTTTTGCCACGTCAAATTTTTCTTGATAAGGTTTAAAATGGAGTTCCCATGGGGGGGGAGCGGCTTGCTATCGGACTCCTGTTTCTGCATAAAAGTTCACCCCCTCCTATTTTACTATGAGTTGCAACTTCATATTTGGCTCTCTGCATTTCTCTATTACAATGCTCATTCTTTATTTCCTTCCACACTCCCTCCCCCTCTTATACTCTCCACCTAGCCTCCGCTCACTCTTAGTATGGTTTTTACCAAGTATTTAGCAACTGCATTAAACAACATTATTGTCAATTAGCCAAAGAAAAATGTTTTGCATTAAACACCAACTTTTGTACTTCTACGAAACTATTTTCTTTAAGAAATTCATTTTCATAGACTTTTCTAATGTGATAATTTTCTCTTTTCGCTAAAAGGATGTGTACACAAACATGTTCTGGGAAATGAGTAATTAAAAAAATACAGGGCGTGTTGTTACTTTTCTAAAGTGTGACGGTTAGCCAATGGAGGTTTCAATAAAAACACAAAACATAGAGGTCTTATTTATGTTATGTGTAAATATTAGGGCCTTTTAGTAAAAGAAGATATCCATTATGATATAGCCACTGTCACCTTCTTAAATGATGGTTTTTTTTTAAAACTTTCTTAAGTGATGTTAACAGCTGATTAAGGAGTCAAAAGATGATTTGAATTTGTTTTGGACTTACAAAATGAGTATGCTTATTTAAAAATGTCTCCGTCTTGATGCACCGTGTGCTATTGAATGAATTCCATGAAAAGGTCAACAAATCCAGCCCACATCCAGTGAAGCAAGCACCATTTGGGCGTATATGAAAATTGACAGTGATCTTTTTAGACAATACAGACGCTCCATCGATTGCATGAGTCTTATTGAGCAATCCTGCACATCTGATCAAGTCCCACCGTGTGGACATGCTTAAGATGCAATCAAGCGCTTAAATCCAAGCATCAGAACTTTAGGTGGATTTCTCGTAATGCGTCTTGCACACTGTTTTATTCAATAACAACATATGCAAAACATAACCACTGCAAAAGCAGCCAGCCCCGCCGATGGGTCATAAGAAGAGCACCTGCAGTGTCCGTGGATGTGGAAGCTCTGATTTCAGTTTTCCTACAAAACTAATCTTGTTCACCTTTTCTACCTCCTTTGAAAATCCCTTTTCATTGAATCGCAATAACTTTGAACTGAATTCTATGCGTTGGGCCAAATAATGAAAAAGGTTTTCACCATTTTCCTCTCTGTTTCCAGGGAAAATAGGCATGCCCTTCAAACTTCAAAGGTCAATCTCCATAAATTGAAGAGAACGTACTTTCACCGCTCAGTTTGACAAGTAAACTTTGTTGAACAATATCTCCCTACTGTTTAATTTTTTGCCACCTACTTCATCCAAATACAAGTATTGAGGTAATACGAGGAAACACCCCAAGCTGATGGTGGAGAGACCTATCACCCCCGTGTACATGGGAGGCTGCCCCTGCTATTATCGTCATCGGGAGATTTGAAGTATAAATTTTAATTTATCATTCTTCTCACATGTACGGGCTAAATTTTTTTTAGACTCTCTTTGGTATACTCCAACGAATAGATGTTGGGGTTAAAAATAAAAGCAAAAAACTACTTGACATCTTATGTGGGTTGTAGTAAATTGGATGTTGGACAACAAATTGGTATGGGTCGCATCAAATGCCTAATGCCATATGCACAACAACAAAATATCAGGAGCGGCACTTCAAAATTTCCATAAGCATGTGTATTATGGAAGCCTCACAAATCACATCCCACCAAGAGCTGCCCCTCCAGCTGTAAGGGGAAATGGCACGAGTGTAATATTTCCGAAGTAGAGGCCCTATGTAGGTACCTTCCGCAAAACCGCGGGAAAATCCCATCGAGTTGTATTACGGACGTGATGATCTGGCAACTATGCGATTTGGACGGTCGAGAGAGTCAGATAGGGTCAAAGGGACCCACATGTCGATGTGGGTCCCACAAAAAGCTAGATGGCTCACGTGTTACACGCACGCCTCCGCAGTTTCGAAACAGCTTCCTGGGGTGAATTCGACGGCCCAGATTTCTCCTCCTCCCACATAAGAAAAAGCTGCCATTTTTCATCCCCTTCAGCTCTGCAAACCCCAAAATTTCTACGGTTTATGAGTGAATGTTCTTGGGAATCTCCCGAAAGAAATGTCTGAATCAAAATTCCCTTCTGGGTTTCATAGATTGAATCGATTCTCAAAAACCCATTTGGGGTTTTGTGAATCTGATGATGTTAAGGCAGCTGATTTCTTGAAAACCCCTCTTTCCAGGGTTTAAAGATTACGGTTTTGGGATTTTCTTTCTTGTTAAGTGGGTATTCAGATTTCTACCTGGAAATGCTTCTTCGAAGCTCTTCGACTCCGATCCTAAGCGTATGGAATCCTCTCACAAAGGACTCTTCTCCGGAATCCGATCTCATTCTTCCATTGCAGAGAAATCGATCGGTGACCCATCTCTCCCATTTCAAATCTCTCAGAGCGTCGCTAAATTCACCATCTTCCAGCGAAGAATCTTCTTGGGTTTCGTCTAGAAAGCTTCCTAGAGCTTTATCTGAGTCCGATCTTCGTGATGCTTCAGTAGAGAAGCGGAAGGGGCTAGCTTCTGCAACGGTCGCAGAGGGAGAAGAAGAAGAAGAAGAAGAAGAGAGGAGCATTGATTCGTTTTCGTCTTCCCTTCTTTTTTCGAGCTCAGGTTTGGATGAATCTGTGGAGGATGGAGAAGGCTGCTATATTGTAATGGGTTCAGGAATGAATGACATATCGTCTGGGGCTCTGGTTTTGGATGATGGGTTTGGGTCTGTTGGTGGTGATGGTGGTGCGATTTGTGGGGGAAGAGGAAGGGGAGGACGCTTTGGTGGTGGAGATGGAGATGGTGGGTCTGGATCTTCCGATTCGAATGGAGGAAACGATGGCACGGATGCTTATTACCAGAAGATGATTGAGGCAGATCCTGGAAATGCGCTTCTTCTTTCGAATTATTCCATGTTCTTGAAAGAGGTAGGAAGAAAGACAGTAACACAGTTTGCATTTCAGTGAAAAATCACTACTTTGGATTCAAATCTTGTTTGTATTTGTTTCTGAAGAAAAAACCCTTTCTTTTTTCCGCTCCCTTGGAAGAAAAATCCAATCTTTCTGCTATTTTTATGGGCTACTAGGTTTGCATTTCATTGAAAAATCACTGCTTTGGATTCAAATCTTGTGTGTGTTTGTTTCTGAAGAAAAACCCATTCTTTTTTCTTTTACCTTGGAAGAAAAATTCAATCTTTCTGCTATTTTTATGGGCTAATAGGTTCGAGGAGACCTTTCCAAAGCGGAAGAGTATTGTGGTCGTGCAATTTTGGCGAATCCAGGAGATGGGAATGTTCTTTCTCTCTATGCTGATCTGATTTGGCAGACGGAGAAGGATGCGGAGAGGGCAGAGAGATATTTCGAGCAAGCTATCGAAGCTGCCCCGGATGACTGGTAGGAAAGCTTTCTCTCCTTTGGAGAATGTCATTTCAAATGATCTTTTTGGTTGAGGCTAGTAATGTCTTTGAAATTGGTTTTTGGATTCTCTTTGAAAATTACTGCAACTTTGAATGCATGGTTAGTTTTGAATTGGGGTTTTCTGGGTTCATTTTCATTATATCTATTGTTATGAAACATGGAATTCTGTAGATGGGTTTTTTTTTTTCTTAGTATGGCAATTTTTATTATTTTTAAGTTTGATAGTATGGCACTCTCCATGCAACTTCAATTGAGCTAAGATTGCTTATCTTGGAGTTCTGTTCTGCTTTCCAGATTATTTGGCCTTTTGGGTTCTCAGGTTACCAGATTCTGATATCCGTTTTCTCCCTTTGCAGTCATGTAATGGCTTCATACGCTCGATTCCTGTGGGATGCTGAAGAAGAAGAAGAAGAGGAGGAGGAGGAGGAGGAGGAGGAGGAGAAAGTATCAAAGACAGCACCTTTCTTTACAGGGACGGCTCCTTCTCAGTTTCCCCTAACTGCTGCGTCCTGATACTGACAATCTCCCTCCCTCTCCTCCCATGTCCACAGTACCATTGAAAAAAATATCTGGGATGCATGTATCTCTCTGCAATCTACAGTAACATTATAAAAAAATATCTAGGATGGTGGTGGAATTTGCTACGGGTCTTGGCGGTGACTGTAGATTTTTGTTATAATTGTGGGATGGGTTTTTTTTTTTTAAGAGAATGTTAGTAAGATTTGACTTCTGTGTATTATATATATATTATTTTATTTTATTTTATATGTTTTTTTGGTTGGAAGACTTCTGTATAGTTTTATGATGTGAAATAAGATGTTCTTTGTGGGAAACCGAGAGGCATTCTTTATGAGGATATTGACGTGTGGGGTCCATTGCTTTGGTTTTTCTCAGCCTGTTGGAGAGTTGGAGTAGTGCCCACGGAAGTATCCAATGCTGTTGGGGTTGGAAATTTTTTTTAACAGTTTCCACGATGATTGAGGGAGATTGTTTCATTTGAAAAAGGGTAGAGAAATATATGAAATGTCGCTCAAGTTAAGATGAGAGCACCATTAGATTGAGTACATCTTTTGCATATCTCGTCTATTTTTGTCTGCAAAACTTCATCTAGTCTGATAGTTTGTGATAGCTTAAAGCTTAACTGATCTCAGTATTAACTGATCTCAATATAATACTGATAAAATTAATTTGCATTAAAATATATAGAATTGAATTAAGAAGGGTGATGGTTTGTTATTTATTTTTTATTTTTTATTCTAATTCCTAGAGGAAAAGTTACTTGATACTCATTATGAGAAATTCACCTTTGATATTCACATTGCTTATTATTCTAGGGAATGAACTGTGTACTCAATACTTACATATTCTATTGCAAATGAACAGTACTGTCCGGGAGAATTAGCATGTGGAATTTCTAAATCCTTCTCAGCATTTGAGCATCTAGAAATACAACCTCAAGTAAGGAGATTGCAATTTCAAGAATTCCCGACCTTTTAGGTTAGAGATGGCATCTATAAAAGTAAGCGGATAAGCTATCACATCATATCTCCTAACATAAAAATTCTTTTAAAATTTTTAAGTAAGACAACATGCTGGCACTACAATTTGAATAAATTGCAGGTGACTCATCTAGTCTTAGATGGGGTTGTTTCTGAAGACGTGTGTTTGAGATGGTTGTAATTGTGAGAATCTATTGCAAGATTTGATCTGAACTTTAGATCACACATCTCTTTAACTAGCAGCTCCAAAGAGGGCCACTTACATGTCTTCTTCTAGGATCGGGATACTTTAGCCACTCAGTTGGATCTCATTCAAACTTTACTAAGGACTAGGATTAAGAGTTTCATTTTGGCACTAACTTATTGACTTAAGTCAATGCTTAATCTTGATGTGGCCCCCATGACATGATGAGCCGCATTTGGGCACTAACTCATTTGACTTAAGTTAATGCTTAATCTTGATGTGGCCCCCATGACATGATGAGCGCATCCTTTCCAACAGCCGCATTGTAATTTCTGTCCATACTTCAAGCTGTCGAATCATGCCAATGAACTTGTGTAATGCTTTACTACCCAAAAAAAAGTCTGGTGTCTTCCTGTTTTCACTGTCTCGAAATGAAGAAGAAAAATTTAGGACGCCTTTTGCTTACTAAGGGCACATTTGGTAAATCCAGACAATCCTCTCTCCCAATGATTCCTTTTACATTCTTGGAATCATTCTTAGTAAGGATTGTTGAGAGAGATAGAAATTATAATCCGAGTTTGGAAAACAAACTGGATTTGTACATTTACATATGCAAGATCCAATGGTCACAAGTTTTTTGCATGTTTGTCACAATCCGTAATAAATCAAGCCATAAAATTTAATCTCCTTGTAGTTTTTGGCCTATTGCAAATGATTGATAGTTCAAATTTTCATTGTGTGTCCCAAAAAAAATTCAAAAATTATTTATATAGTGTGGGCTATTTTATAAATATCTCAAGATAAATGGTGAATCAACAGCTTAAAATCCACTTTAAAAGCCTTTTAAACAAGATTAACGGTTTGCATTGTGATTATGGGACGCATAAGTTAAGTTCCCAAAGACCCATAAGCAACCACTAGAGTCATGCCACTTTCACTATTCATCCGCTCCCCATTACTATTTGTTCGGAAATTTGAATTGTGGATAATAAACGGTCAGAAATTGTTTTGCCCATTTCTCAGTATCCATAATGAATTAAACCTTCAAATTTGCACCCATTTATGTTTTAGGCATTTTGAAGAGATTGAATGGTTTGGATATTACAAAACTAGCTTACAAAAATTCAAAAATTATGATCAATGGTCTGCAGGTTTCTGAAAATATCTAAAAATATATGACTAATCGACAGTTGATTTTTTAGTACATGGCCGTTTGGGACCTTTTTACAATGATAAATAGTTTGGATCTTGGCTTTAAGACCTATAAGGTAAGTTCCATAACAAAAACAAGTAGCCCATAAGTTATCGTCCAACACACTATTCATCCACTGTGGCTCCACTTTTGGCACTTCTGAGGAGAGAGAGAATACGACGTGGGGAGGTGGAGACTGAGGGAAATGATTTTTAAGGGTTTGGAAGGATTAGGACAATCCCCTCCTCATTTTCGTCTCCCATTAATGCTGTTATCCAAATGTGCTATAAAAGTCATCCAATAGTCATCCGAAGCAGTTTTCTATTGCAAAGATGTTCACTTCTCTACTATATCTAGTCTGTCTTGTCAACTATATTAAATTCAGTGCATGCGCCTGTGGAATTATCTGGTCGCAGCTCAAGGTCTGGCCTGGTGCTCCTCTAAACCACACCAGAGGTCAAACCACTTTATGGTTCTGTCCAATCCAGCTCGAGAAGCAATATAAGTGAATTAAATCATAGTGTCACAACAAGAGACTAAGAAAAGGAAGACTGTATTTAACTTGAAAAATGGTCAAATACTGGTTCATACAAGCCCAGTTGCCCATTTTTTATTATTCCCAAGTTGACATAGTTGATTCGAAATATACAGTTCGAGGTCGCAAAGGGACCAGCCGATTCAGTTTCAAACACTTTCCTGAAGCCATGAACAGATTTCCATTTCCAACCGTTTCCTGAAGCCATGAACAGATTTTCACTTTCTCGAGTTCCCATTACCCTCATTTGGGAGTTGTATTGTTTTCTCACATTTGCGAGTCTTTAGTCTTACAATTTTTTCACATATATGAGTCTTCATTTTCCAATATATGCGAGTTGTATCTGTTCTCATAAGTGCAAATCCCAGTTACCTCATATGTATGGATTGTGTTTGTATTAGGGTCTCAACCCTGCAACTGGTTATCAAAAAATAAAATATCACATCAATATTTTTATACCAGCCAAGGTGGCTGGACGCTTGAGAGATCCAATTGATGCAGATGTAAACCCCAGTCCACAAAGGGTAGAGGACCCCGAGATCGAATTGTAGACAGTTGGGCCAGATCGGGCCACCACACCACTGGGGTAACCCTTTATTCTCGTACAAAAGCCTTAACGTCCTTTGTTCTCGTACAAAAGCCTTACGACCCTGCTCTTCAGGTCCGAATAAAAGGGTGATAATTCTCATTTCCAAAGAAAGGAATCCTCATGCCATTGCCATTTACGTAAATTAGAGAGATAGAGAGCGAGAGGATTACACCTTGTCCAAGAACGGTGGTATTACTTGAGAAACCGGATTTAACCCTGCTTCATTCACTGACATTGTAGGGAGTAGCCCTCAGGAAAAATTAGGTTAGATAGTATAGTTTAGGAGAGAATGATCAAAGACAGAGCCATTACAGAAAAGGGGAAAAAATTAAGATTGAAAATAATACAATACTGCAAATGTGAGCTCAAGTTCTAATTACAAATATGGAACACTTATGAACATGGCTACCTCAAGGCAAAACTATGAACAACAAAACACAATCACAACCCACAAACAATCCTCTCACACTCTCTTTGGTCGATCACTACCAATTCTGCAGCCTTTTTGGTGACTGCTTTTATTTGTTTGAAAAGGATTTACATCAATTGCTCCACAAATAATACCCTAACTTCCATGCTCATCAGTGGAAGCTCCACATGACACTTCAATTACAGACATCTCTTGCCCTTCAGTCAGTGGAGGTTCATCTATCTTGGGTAAAGTAGCGGTTGGTTCATCAGCTGGGACCTCCTTGGAATCCAGGTGGTCCTCATGTTTTGGCAGTTTGGGAGAAACACCATCATCCACTTCATGAGCAAAAGTGGGCTTTTCAGAAGGCAACTTGGGAAAAGACCTACGTAGTGGTTTCTTCATATTTGCCATTGATTCTTTACGAAGGCTACTATGGGAGACCCTATCATCCAGGCTCAGCCTGTCTAACCGAGACGGTTGGCTACCACTTTGTTCAGTGCCAGAGTCTGGCGTGCTCTTCTGGCGACCAAGCTTTGGCGATTTAGCTCTCGTTGTTGGTATCTGCATCACAGAGTAGAACACCTAAAGGTAAGATTGAATGAGTCAGAAAATTTCAAAAGATAATTAAGCAAAATGGATGCTTACCCCATTAGAACCAGATTGAAAAGGTTATAAACAATATAAAACAATAATGAAGGCAAAAGAGGATGATACTAATCACCATGAATTGTCATCTCAATAGGTTTGATGGGCATAGGCATGTTTCCCTAAACTACTAATCATGTATGCTTATAATTTAATATGTAGTAAGAAAAATTGGAAAAAATAGATGACATACAGACTAGTGCTGATAATGGGTATCTTCAATATATCAAAATGATTACAAAGAAAAAAAAGAAACATTTAATCTCAAACATACCTTCTTCAACTCCACCTTGGGAGGTGCTGCCTCCTGATAGAAACTGGGCATGGGTGTTGCTTTGAAATTTAAACTCTTCCTAAACTGCTTAATTTCTGCCTCTTGAGTTTCCTATAGAAAGATATAGCATTGAAGATAAAATGCATTGACTTCCTTCTAATCAAAAGCAGTTAGAGCCGTTCCGGTTATACAAATAGAAATACAAATGGCAGCACCTTAGATTTGGCCTGCAAGGTAGTTTTCTCTACTTCTTTAGCATGTATCTTTTCCTCGATCTTCGAGAAGAACTGGTCAACAATTAACAGAAACCACCATCAGTTGATTGAATACAGATATTATTGGTGGGCAATTAGAAGAAACTACAACTAGTTCCTTGAATACACATATTGTCTCAAATAACCACGTGGCATAGCAATAGAGAGACTAACCTCTTTTCTTTTCTCAGCTCTTTCATTACATCTAAAACTGAAGCTGTATGCTGGAGTAGTACCTGTTCTTCGAGGTCCGAAATCTGCTGCAGTGGGGCTTCTAAAAAATGATTAAGGATGATCAAAGCCATCAATGTCTTGCTGATGACTAGATCACTTATAAATAAAAGGAAAGAAACCCAATATCTAATAAGATTCAGATTATGGTTATAAAGGATACAATGAAGAGTGTTCCTCAATTTTATTGGGTGTTCCTCGTTTCAGGGGCTTCAGATCTTTTCCCTGGTCCCTATCATGATGCGGAAATCTCACAAATAGTATCAGAAATTACAAAAAATAGAATGAAATCAAAGATTTTTCGTTTAACTTAACACCAGAATTGTATGTCTTATCTTCCATTAAACATTAAAGCTAGTGGTTATACAAATAAAATATAGTAGAGAAACAGGGTCGATGGGGCCAACTTAGCAGATGCAAGGACTTAAGCCAAGATTTCAGACAACATACTTCAAGCCTTCAGTAAGTGAGACATTGTGGGAAGTTGCCGATCCAGACTTTCCAGATGACTGTTAAGAGTAATATAAATGATAACCATGATGACAGACAGGAAATTTACACTTCAAAGCATGTAACAAAATGATAAAAAATCATAATTTTTCTTTTTTACTTTAAGTAGAGAACCGTAACAATAAACCATAGTTTCTACACCTTAGAAATCCAGGAAGAAGTTGGTGTGGAAGTAGATCTTCCAGGTTTTCCTGGATCAACATTTGCATTGCCCTCAGCTGACTGTCTGCCATTTATTGACTTCCTGTTGCTTAAGAGGGCTTGAGGCTGCTTTGATTGGGAAGCTATAGTGGCTGACCCATTTGAAATGGAAGTTACCTCAGCATTTTTCTTTTCTATGTTCTTTTTAACCCACGTTGCTACCACACCTTTGGGGCTTGAAGGGTTTTCACTACCAGAAACTGGCTTTTTGCTTTTCCCTTCACCTTTCTGTAAATTGAAACAATAAACTTGATCCGTGTCTGCTGCTTCAAATTCCTTGGAAAAAAAAAAAAAAAAAGAATTGAGGTGCATCTAAAATCAGACAGACAAAAGCAGCAACCTTAGAAGCAGGTGGAATTCTATTTTCCTCATGAACAATTGATCTGCCTTCAACTTCCTCCAAAGAAGATTGATGTGCTTCACTCTCTTCCCGCTTAATTTTCACTTTCAGAACTTCTGGTTGCTCAGCCTCCACACTGTTATTGAAAGGCTCAGTTACTTTGTCCAAAGTTGTACCTTCACCTTCAGGCAAATGAAGTTTCTGAAGAACATCATTTAAATGATGTATCTTGTCTCCATTACCAGTCACAAGAGTTTCAGCATCCATTAGGCACTGAGAATATGACACACAGAGCTGGTATTTCCTTATTCAGCTGTTTCCAGTCAAATATCAGGGAGAACAGCACAATCACAGATAAGTTAGCCACTATATCTAGGCATCCTCATGAGAAAAAAGAAAAGAAAATGATATTATGCAAGCTACCAACAAAAAATGAAGGCACGTATCAAACTCAAACTCCTTTCAATTGTCACAGTTTTGCCCAACTGATCATCAGAAACTTCCTTTTTTTAGTCTAGCTAAGGGGCTGGGTCCCTAAGAGCTTGTAGATGTGAGGTAATAGGAACTTGCACATGCAAGGGGCGGACAACTTACACATGTGAGGTAATGGGAGCTCACACATTCAAGGAAAACAAACTCACATGTGCAAGGCAATAGGGACTCACACATACAAGGGGAGGGGGCCAGCCAAGTTCAAAACCTAGTCACCCCAGTGAGAATTGCCGCGTCTTACTAGTAGGGTAAGACACCATTCTCAATCATTAGAAACTTACGAACAAGAGATTACAATGGTAAAAGAAAATGCCATTTGAAAAAAAAAAAAATAGAAGCATTTGCGCCACATACATTCACATTGGAAAGAGGGAGGCCAAATAAGACTTGAATGTATTTAGAAAGAACATGTTCAGCTGTGATGTGACAGAGAACTTACTGTTATCAAAAGATGAACAAAGAATTAGAAAGTATGAATCCCGTCACAGCAGATGGGATATCTCTAGTGATGATGATGATGGTACACGCAAAGAAGGAAATGCACAAGTGGCTCCATTAGAAGTAGTAACCAATGGATGCTTTTTCAAATGGTTTTTACTTATTTTTTCCCTTTTTCATGGAATAGTAAATTTACATTATTTCACAGGAAAAGGAGGAAAAAAAAAAATAAAGGGACAGATCACAGAGGATGGAGAACCAAATGGGAGCTAAGTATCACAAGCAAAAGCAATAGAAAGAAGGAAAAAACTAGTAAAGACTTGTAATAAAGTAGCAAGGGACTTCAATGATGATGACCGTCATGGTAGTAGGCTGGTAGCCACGATGATGCTGATAAACATATTTGATCTATAAGTATCAACCACAGGAGACAGAGAAATCAACAAATAAATAACGGAGAACAAAAATTCGTAGGAATGGAATAGTTTATTCATCATTTTTAAATAATACATTCAGAGAATTAATACCAAAGTGTAACAGTACAAAAGTTGAATTCTTAATATCAACATACTCTATAAGAAACTTCCTTTTCAAAAAGTTCAATAAGAAAACAAAAAAAAAAAAAAAAAGCAGTAAGATAATATCACACAAAAATGATCAAAAGATTGTAAAGAATACAATTACAGAAAGAGAGAAAAAGAACACTTCAGTATAAAAACTGTTATTTCTGAAAACTAAATAGAGGAAAAGATGATTATATTGGACGTTTTTCCCGTTTCTAAAATTCTAAAATCAAACTTTAACAAATCCCAAAAATGTCTTCAGCTTTTCAGTTTCCACACAACATCAGTGACAATTCTTGAATTTAAATATCTCAGTTAGGCATTTTTTTTTATTTTTTATTTTTTTGCTGAATCCCTGAGAATTTAAATGGAAAGCCAAAAACTTGGGCAGAAATAAAAAAGCAACTTTCGCAGAAGTTACTTTATCCCCAAACTGAAACACCCACCAGATCATTTCCTGAAACTCTAACTTATGAAAAAAGAAAAGAGAGAAGATTGATATAATCTTCACAGTGTTCACTTCAAGCATTCACCAAACCCTTGAATTTTACAACCAATTGATTTCAATTCAACAGATCACCTCAAAATCCCCACAAACCACTTCACCCACAACCTACTCCAGAACACCAGATCCATTTCACATAACAAAACACACCCAATCGCTCAATCTCTTCAAACCATCCATCGAAATGCCTAAAAGCTGACATTTTTAGGGCATAACCCGCACCACCCATTTCTTCCCCTTGGATCTCCATTGTCAACAAACAGATCAAATCAGTAAATCCAAATCCAAGCAAACACAAAAGAAGAATCGCATTCACATTCACCCATTTCTACATGCATTCCTCGATTCCCCAAAAAGCACTTCAAATCAAGGAAGAAATCTCAAAACATCGATTCAAACTGCAAAATCGAAACTTGACGACTCGATACCTGCTCATTACTCGAAAGAAGTCGATTTCTAAAGAGAAAGAAAAGAAGAGATTTGATCAGTTCTCACCTACAATTGAAGGAATCAAGAATCAAATCGGTGAGAGAGCAAGAGCGAGATTGCAGAGAGTGGGATCTGAGAAGCCATGATTGTACGGACGGATCTGCAGAGACAGAGACGGACGTTGCCTTTTTAGTTTTTACCCCTCCCTCCCTCCTTTTGTTTCATTTTTAGGACGTGATGTGATTGTGGGGAGGGAGACGGTTACATGGGATTGGAGATCGTGGGGTGAAATCAAGGACCGGAAATTTGGGGTGAGAGCCCAGAAATTTAAGATGGAACATGTGGGTGGGACCCTGATGGGATGTTCTCATCCAACCGTTGATCTTATGAGCCTAATGTTGATTACTTAGCGTAATTTTAATTAAATCCACTTATATTTTATTCTCTCTTAATTTGATCTCTATTTCACTTTACAGTATCATTTATTCCTTGTTGGATTGCATTTCTAGTGCCTGGTATTATATTATCCTAGTCGCGACATTATAATAAATTAATATCTAGTATGAGGACTTAGATAATCCCATATGAGGGGTGAGATAACTTGGGTTGGCTTTAAGTGAGGGGTGAGTTTATATTTTTTAGATCTTTTTATCTTTGTCTCTCATTTATTCGGACACAATCAAACATGAGATTAAATTCACCTTTGAAATAAATAAAATCTCATCCCATGCAATAATACCCCTTTGGATAAGCTTAGATGGCATTAGCTTCCAAACGCATCGTAAGTTTTAGGGTTTAAGGAGAAAAAAATAATGCTCTGAAAAATAGAAAGCATGCGGTAGGTTTTCTAAAAAAGATGGGAGGACCCAGACTTGAACTCCCTTTTTATCTATCAGTAGGAGGAAAAGGTATAGACAAAGGTTGGTTTTGGTAAAAATACAATTTGAGTAAGTTTTGCATGAGATATCCTAGCAACTCTGCACTCTGTTTAGTTTTTGCATGAGATATCCTTGCAACTCTGCACTCTGTTTGTGTGAAATTGGTTAGAACAAGGGCTTCCCTGACGATCAGAAATTACGATCAACACGGCACAGACCGCAGCAGAGCCACAGGTGAAGCCTGTGGTCGGCAGTTGTGAAAAATTAAGGATAATAGAATCCTTACGCATTCACAGCTCCAGCACTGAACAAGTGATTCCAGTCATGCTATTTCGGCTTTTCTCAGCATTTACTCTGAATTGACGTGGACAGCTCTTCACAATCTGGTAAATTGAGAGAGAGAATCTTCTCTCCCTCCATGTTTAAGGACATTAAATTCCATGCCTAACGTACATAAACATCGATTATCCACGGATTGGAGCCTATAATACTTAGTTTGTGTGAGAATTACACATACTTCTCAAGAACATCACTCTGTCACAAACGTCGTTTCATGCTTTGTCCACTATAAATGGAGGATGACTCAATATCTCTCCAGTTAGAACTTCCTAATTATCAAATCACTAGGCCATCAGCATCAATTTAGCATCTTCAATGAGATGACAGACGGAGATAACCTAATCCACCCACTTTGTATTAGGCTGCTTTTCTGACCCTTGCCTGTATTATTCAAATATTCCAACTAAATTATTGCTTTCCGCATAATTATACAAATAATCACAACATCATGATTGGTTGTAGAACAAGAGGGAAAAGAATGATGTCGCATCGAGAATTAACTTTATTCACACATTCTTCCATTGAGCACCAGTGTTCACAAGTTTGAGATAGGTGTTCTTGAAATCCTTGAAGAATTTCCTCTGGTCATCAGCATATATTCTAATCCACCTGCAGTAACAATCATGATGAGTGTGGTAAAGGACTGGAATATGGTTGTTTAGGATTGAAATTATCGCATAAAAGGTCAAGTATGAGATTAAAGAACCTTAGGCATTCATCATCCTCAACTAGGGCACGATCTGAAGGAAGCCCGATCATGCTAGACATGCCAGCTGCATGTTAATTGTTAGAAGGATGAATACTGAAAAGAAAATTTAAATAACAGAACTGGAAAACAGTCAAGCAGTGTCGTTTTAGTTTGGATTATGACACTACTAATGTCAGAAAGATAATATGAGGTACCAGACAAAGGAATCAAATAAAACCTCAAATCAGACAAAGGGTAAGATATGGTTTCATCTGAATAGTTTCTGCAGCATGTAATTGACTTGAAAATTCTTTCTAAAACATCTTAGTAATAAAGCATATAACTATGACACAATGGATCTGCGGAACTAAATTTTACAATTTGTGGATGTGGAAACAACGCAAATTCTTTAACAAGTATGTTCCAATAATAAAACCAAGGTCTCAAACATGACATTGATGTTTGGTAGCTTTATCTTTTTTTTTTTTTTATCGGTAATGAAAACTTTATTAATTAGACAAAACAAAAGTAAAAGGGTATATAAGAGCAATATGCCCCATGAACAGAAACAAGGAGAACCACAAACCAAAGCAACCAAAGCAACCAAAGATACTGCAAATTACATAGATAAACCCACACACAGAAGATCTATCTACCCCTTCTTTCTATTCTTTCAGTATACTAACACGACTAAAATTGTATCACAGCACAAGTTTAGAAGACTTGAAACTGTACCATTAATGAACCATAACCTGAAATGCAAAAATACTAACATTAGAATAGATGCAGTTTTAGGAAAACATGGGCAGTGAGTAGAACTTCAGTGCACTTGTTCCTCAACCATCCATTTTCATAGGGAAAAAGTCCTAGAACTAAAAGGTCAACAATGAAGAAGCAACCACTTCTTCTTCTTCTTCAGAGGAAAAAAAAAAAAAAAAACACAAAGATGACTGAGCAATCGGCTGATGTCATCTAGAATAAGAATGCCAGTAAACATGAGAAGAATCATCCAACTCCATTTTAATCTTAGGTTGGATGGTCTAAGCAACAATAACATGGGGTTTTAAGCCATTCACCTGAAGATGCCCATGGTTTCTCCAAAAGTACTTTGAAGTAAGAATTGTCAAAAACAGTGGGATTTCCAAAACCTTTACTTCCGAGAGTATGAGCACCAGACAAAGCAACAAGTTCTTGGGTGCTGCAAGCATTAATCTAGGGTCAGGTAGTGAATACTGAGGCAAAATGTGAACGAACATAAGAACAGCAAAACACTTTTCAGGGAATATAGCCTAAACAAAATGATATGATACTAAGACATCACCAAAACAGCTGAAAATTGTTAAGAAATATATAGGGAGTCAGTTTGAAACCAACAAAGCATGAATCATGATTAGATCTGAATTCAAATTGAAATTATGGATGCTTCAGCCTGAATCATATTTGATTTTTTTTTTCATGAACCTTGTGATTCTTTAAACAGGGTATAAGCATTGACTTTATAATAAATTTCAGTTTCATCAATAGTTATATTTTGAAAAATAGGTCAGGGGAATAACCGTAATCCTCGGATTAGACTGGGACAAAGGAAATCTCCTGACTTGCCAGCCCATCCCAGTACTTACCCAGAGCCTCATGACCAAGATCTCCATCTCTGTCCTCAAAAGAGGGAAATCATAGAGATTGCAGTACAGGGTCATGGCACAGGTCATTTCATGGGCCAAGCTTTGATAGTCAAAGCCATCAAGCTGTCAGATCAAGATGATTCTCCATTAAATTCCACCCATCAACCATAAGGATTCAACTCTACCTAATCTTTTGTCAAGTAAACGACAGAACAGTGACTGCATATTATGATAAGCAGTTTACTCCAAGAATCCTTGTGGTTGCATGATATGATAACTAAAACAATTGGTAAAATGAATTTCATCACACGAGGTTCAGTAAATCCAAGCGAATCTGAACAGTTCAATTACATTAGGTTGATCGGTGAAGAAACACAAGGCCAAAGCAAGATGGGATAATATGAATATAAATTGAATGTAAAAGATGATACAACTTAAGAAAACATCCAGTAAGTAGGCCATGCCAATGAACTCACGAAAAGCCCTTTTTCAGGAAACACTTCTTTAGACTAGAAGCATCAAGAGACTCCAAAGGAAGTCTCCCTTGTGGATCAGGCACCCTGCAAAGCAAAAGAATTAGGAACAAGTGAGAAACCATGAGAATCAACATGTTCCAAAATAGCTAATCTATCTTCAAAATCAATTCAAGAAGAACATGTCAATTCAAGGAAAACATGGCACAAAGCTCCTAAATAAGTGAAATCCCAAGTATTGAACTTTGAAGATCAAGGAAAACTTGGTTCGGTTTACAAATAGTGGACTTAACGAAACTGAAAATCAAGGAAACAAAATCAAAAGCTCTAAATGACAGTTGAAAACTTGGATGCTTAAAGCAAGAGGTTAAGGTACAACACTTCCACCTTACATTGAATCTAGCCTGCCTAACTGTACTGGAATGACAGGACCCCCACACAGCAAAACTGCTTCAGCTCCAGCCATAGCAATCATGTCAGCCCAAGATACTAGCAGAAAAAAGAAAATTTGAAATTTAAAAGAAAACACCGAAATGGATGGAGCTTAGAGATAAAAAAGGGATAACTGCAAAATTGTAATTTTTAGTTTTATTTCAAAAAAGTAAATGAAGATTTGAATATTTCAAAAGAGTATAAAAATTTTCCATATTTCTTTCAATTAAGTCCTCTCCATGATTTTTTTAAACGAAAAAAATTACCCTTATGACAAGTTTTTGTCTTTTCAAACTTTTCTTTTGCCTTCAAAACCAACCCAAAATTCACTTTATGGGCCTCATTGATCAAATGTTGATGGTGGGGTACCTTCTTTTAATGGTTTATATGTTTAGTCACCTATGGGAGTGCTACAATTGGCCATGGGGTTCCTTTCTTTGGATTCTCGTATGGCCCAACTTTCAACCTGATTTATATAATCATAACCCATTTAATTGAACTACTTTTTCAGACATTTGGAATCCATATAAACCCTTATTTTTTAACTGTCTGCGTATAAGGGGAGTTGAAGTGTGTCCCACTAGGTCGTTTCTCTTAAATGATTTATCAAAATGAAATTTTAAAAAATGACATAATGGTATTTTTGTCATTTGTCAAAATAATTATGTTGAGGACTAAGGACGAAATAAATATGGAAAACTTTAATACTTTTTTGAAATATTCAAATCCTTATGTACTTTTTTGAAAAGGAGCCAAAAGTTATACTTTTTTTTAAATTTTCCCTATAAAAAATCAAGTCATCAAACAGTACACTAGTCCAGGTCTAAATCAGATACCTGGTCGGATCTTATCAACTTCACTCTTCGCTTTCTCTAAAATCTAAATAACATTGCATGAATTTAGGAGTTAGCTAATTGGAAATCATGCGAAAAAAAGATAAAAATTGGATTTAGATTGAAGCAATAATTAACAATATAGCAATAGCATTTCATTCATATTGAAGAAAAGATCTATAGTGTCCTTGTGAGGCCAATCACAATGCAGATATTAATAGTTATTGTACAAACTATACAGACAAACAGAGAGAGAGAGAGAGAGAGAGAGAGAGAGAGAGAGAGAGAGAGAGAGAGAGAGAGAGAGAGAGAGAGAGAGCATGCCTTCACAGATTTGTTAAGGCCTGCATTTTCTGGTCTATCAAGTTCATAAATTATTGAGCCATTCATACCACCTGCAAGAAGCAAGAGTTGTTCAATGAGAATGTATAAAAAGATTCAACTGAAAATTAATTGATGGCTTAAAGCTGGCATGTTTTGAAACATGTGCTTCCTTAAAACAAGTTCACGTCCGGCTAGACAGCGTTTATTGTTTGGACCAATGTCTGTCCATCAAAGATCCCACGCATAGTTATGACCATTGTCAATGATTTCAAAAATCAAATCCAAAGAAGATCCAACACCATTTCTTGATCACCCTAAAATAATATACCTGAACTCTCATCCATATCATATGTCCCTGCATCATGAAAAACCAAGCGAAGCACACCTGGAGCCTTGGCCTTGGACAGCACTTTCCTAATTCCATCTAGAATAATTGGAGAATCACCAGCATCTACCCTTCCAACATTCATCAACGAAAGTTAAAATCATCTTGCATGCAATTTACAAACTGAGAGATGAAAAGGTGAAGACATGCCCAGTGTGAATAAGGCTTATAAGCCCTAGAAAAAAATATCTGGACAATTAAATATGCATATGACTTCTAATAGAAATCAAAGTCTCTGTCATTGACACAATTGTAGGGAGTAAAATGGAAAACTGTCAGAACAACAACCTCAAATCCAATAAGGGAGTTAGATTTTAATCTGGTGAAACTTGAAAGCCATTCAAGAAGGTTCAGAATTTACCGAAGTACCATTTCATGGGCACCCAAGTATCTCTAGAAATTTACAAAATGGGATCTATCTAACTTCAACAAAATCTCGACAACTTCCACCCCAAGCATCTCTTCTAGTTCACGATGAGATATTATCTTTATTCATATTGGATGGGGGTGAATGATATGGTCAACTCTATAGAACAAAGGAATTCTTTTCTTTTTGTTTCATTACTGATTTTTCATAATCAATGTAATATTTGCCATCTGATAAGACCACCAAAGTAAACACACTACATAATAAACATTTGGGGCCAACAATAGCCATTCACATCCAACTAGGACGATTTTGGCTCCCCCCTCTTTCCTCTCCAAACAACGTATTAGGTCCTGGCATAACCCTCGTGTGCACCCGTGTTCGAGTGATGCTTGAATGCCTTCCTAACACAACCAAGAAGACTATAAAACCATTGTTCTGTCTTTCCCATCAGCAATTGATTTTGGGATAAGTGATAGCTCAATAGGTTTTGAGATCCTACAAGTGGTATTAAAGCTTAGAGAGGTTGGGGGTTTGAGTCTCCGCTTAAGTGGTATTAGTGAGGAGCTAAAATGCCCAAATATGAACATGTGTACGGATACGGATACCGGGATTGGGGATACGACTCTGTACTTTGGAAATTTTAGGACACGGATATGGATACGAGTATCCTAAATTATTCTTTAAATTTCATTTTAATTAATGAAATTATCATTGTTTATGTTCAATTATAACATTTTCTATGTTGTAAAGTAAGAAAACTTAAAGAAATAAATGAACTAGTGGACTTGTTAAGTAGGATATACTATACTTATACCTCGGAAGTATCGGTGCAGTATTAGGTACTAGTACAAGTATCGTAGCGGTCCGATATGGATACGTTGGGCTTATACAAGTATCAGAGTATCATAGGTGAGAAGGGGATTGTTAGGTCCTATTACAACCCTTGTGTGCACCCATGTTGGAGTGACACTTGAATGCCTTCCTAAAACAACCTAATACAATCGAGAAGACTATAAAACCATTGTTCTGCCTTTCCCATCACTAATTCGTTTTGGGACAAGTGGTAGCTCAATGGGGTCTAAGATCCTACACAACCACAGATTACTAAGATGTGATGAGCAAGGCAGCAGGCCTTCTCTCATTGATCAACATCTGTCTTGAGACTCACAAGTCAGCTGCAACCAAGTCTTAGATTAGCACTATTAGACTAATGTTTAGGAACCAACAACAATATGTTAATTAGCTTCGGATGAGTAGAGTGTACAATCTATTAGCTTGAGAAGTTGACCTAAGAGCTTGTAGTTGCATTTAGCAAACGAGAAGGTTCAATTCGATAGACAGGAATGAAAATAGTTTAGGAACCTTATGCTAGTTAATTACCATTTAGTACATGGAAACAAACCTGAAACCCAAGATTGTGCAGTTTCAAGTTGATCTGCACTCTCCAACTAGTGGAGGACCGCCTCTTGGAAGTTGGAACCGCCATAGCCCCAAAACAATCCATTGCCCAGTTATGAATATTTAGAATAAATTCAGAAAGAGCTATTCCTCTATATAGCCCATCCATGAAGTAGCCTACTATCAGTTAGCCAGTTTGGAACAATCAACACATTCATGAGGTAACTACCGACACTCAATACCATTTACAAGAATGGCATTAAACACATTGAATCCAACCTCAACAGTAGTAGGCACAATTTGCAGATATAACTACATGGAAAGAAAACAAAGACAGAGAAAATAGTAAGCAACAGGACGTACTCTAGTGCATGAACACCAAACCCTTCAAGCAGGAATGGAAGTGTAGTAAAAAAAAGAAGCCCTCTCCTTCCATATAATGCAGTATAATTATTCTGGCCTGCAATAGGAACAATTCAAAAAATTACATCTAAGAGATCCATGCTCCTTAATTTGATCTGTTAGGGCTTTTGGGTCCTAGTTCCTGTAACACTCCGACCCGAGTTGACCCGGTTTAGTGGGTAATTGCGTGTGTTTTTATCGCGAAGAGTGTTTTGATTTTGTTTCTGTTTGGTTTGAGTTGTAGAGAGATCGTTTGGGTTGAGTTGACTTGGTCTAGTTAGTTTGAGCCCTTTTTCGTAATTTTGGCTTTTGATTGACTTTGTCAGTTTCGCGTCATTTTGACGTCAGCGCGTGTATTTCGTCGAGCTTGTCGATTGTCGTAACTGTCTTGGATTCGAATGAGTTCGTTTGCTCTCGTTGGACTGTCATTTGACTCAAACTGATAATTGGATAAGCTAATTGGACTTGTTTGCAAATTTGGCTCAACTTAAGTTATAAAAATCCCACCAACTCCATCTCTCTCTCGATCGTCTCTCTCGCTCTCTGTTCGTCTCTCTCTCTCTCGACAGCTCTCTTTCTCTCCTTCTCCATTTCTGTTTCTGTGCTTGAGGGAGGAAGAAAGGAGCTCGTTAGTGTGTGTGATCCCGGTGGACTGAGCCAATTAGCGTGTGGATTTCGTCCGTGAGGCAAGTATAAGCCCAAGTTGTATGAACATCGATTGGTAGTGATTTGATTGTTGTGTTCTTGTTCTTTATTGTGTTTCTCAGTATTAGACAGCCCCATTCAGTTCATTTCACTGTTATCTTTCGGTTTCCAGCCATTTCGCACACTTTCTGTATGACTGTAACAAGTTCAGGAAAATGAGTCCGTGCACTCACGGCTAAGCCGTGAAATGTGCTACGGCTAAGCCGTAAAATGGCTTACGGCTAAGCCGAGACCCAACCGTAAACCAAACCGTAGAACAGTACAGACTGTTAGCTGAAAATAACTGGATGTTGGCAATTTGACATTCTTCTACGGCCCAGCCTGATCTAAGCCGTACATTGTCTTACGGCTAAGCCGTGGACCAGGATACGGCTGAGCCGTAGAGTAAAATACGGTTGAGCCGTAAATCCGAAGGGATATCTGGGGAGCCTCGGCTCAGCCGCAGTGCATAGTACGGCTAAGCCGTAAGATGCCACGGCTAAGCCGTAAGGTTACCTACGGCTACACCGTGAGACCCTGAGAATTGAATGAAAAGGGACTAGGTTTAAGCAAACGACCGTATAGGACTTTCATGTTAGAATGTAGCTAACCTGGACATGCCCAATGGAATGTTTGAATGACGTGAATGATCTCATGGGCTGTGAATCATTCATGCTGGTTATCCAGATGTTTAGCACCTCCCCATGGGTGTTGGTTTAAGGGACTTCGGTGCACACTCCAGACACTGCAACACTAGACAATGGTGCATCGAACATCTTAAAACTACATCAACATGCACGGTTAGAAGCACTGGATAATTAGTGTAGGATTGGTTTGTAATTGACCTTGATTCGTATAAGCATTCTGAATTGTACAGCATATTGATTTCGGTTATGCCCTCTTATGTGTTCTGCGCTGGACCTCTCGATTCTGTGGGAAATGCAGCAACCCCAGAGCGAAGCCCGGGTGGAACCATTCTATTATTGTGTATTATGTTTACCGTTGCTCCACTGGAGTACTTGCATCAGTTATGAGTCAGTGATTGTGATTGCTACTTAGTGTCAGCACTTCTTGTACTTGTTTATGTACATTCAGTATCAGTTAGTGTCCTTATGATTTGCATTTCGTATCAGCTTCAGTATCCGTATCAGTATCCGTATTATGTGCATGCAGTATTTGCATTTAGTATCAGTTATGTGATGCACTTCCTATTGTTCGTTCAGTATGATAAGTGATAAGTGATAAGTGATAAGTGATAAGTGATAAGTAATAAGTGATCGAGGTGCATCAGCTATTTGATTGTGATTGGTATTGGCACTACTGAGCCTCAGCCTTAGGATACCCGACGGGGTTGACTTTGGTGTAGTTTATGTGTTTGCCTCTGCAGAGTGTTTCCGTCCTGGGACTCCGGACCCCGGGAACTAGAGACCCATGCGTGCCCTGGCCCGGTCGCTGGTGTTCTCATTCCGTCCGCTCTCGTAAGGGAGAAAATGGCCAATGTAGTTGCCACTTTGAGTGTTATCTGTTTGTGATTCTGATAGCATGCTTATTCATTATGCATTTGCACACTTGCTTGGTATACGATCATGGTTTCTATGGATATTGCATCATGACTATTGTTCAGTATTATTCAGTATTAGACACGATTCGTGTTATCCTCTTGTTGGCTTATACTTTGCTAAGTCGTCGTACTTATGTGTTTGTCTTGTGTGTTGCAGGCTCAGATCCCTCTTCCGATCCTGCGTCGGTCGACCCGACTGCAGGAGAGGCTCGCGAGGCCCCCTCCGGCCTAGAGGAGTGGACTTGATCCATCCTCCAGAGTACGGTTTGCATCATTTTGTTTTCCCCATTCTTTGTGTTGGCGTCTATTGAGGGGATTTTCTGTACTTGTGAAGTGGGCCTTGAGACATACCTGTATTTTGATTTTTGGATTGTTGTAAGCCCGCTCTATTGTCATACGTTCGTTCATGTATTTGTTCTTATCAGCAGTGTATATCGTTTTGTAATCTCCTATGTCTTTTGGTATATTTGTGGTATGCCTTGATACGTACAGCTTCCGCGTTCAATCTTTTGCACGTGTGATTGTTCCCTTGTGTGTGTATACTCGGACGGGGTCCAGGTGTGCACGCACGGGAGTACGTGTGTCATTGGTTAGACTTTCTCTGACCCCCGGTCCCTGGGCTCGGGTTGTGACAGTTCCCCCTTCACTTAAAAGCATAGAAAAGAGAAAAACACAAGCATGTTTGCATGCGACAGTATTATTCCTTTTTTTTTTTTTTTTGGCTAACAGAGGGTGTCTCTTCTCTTTCGGCTGGACTAATCCCTTCGGGCCCAGGAGAAGCTGGGGAAATCCCATGTGTCCCTGTGTGGCAGTGTAATTTGAACCCGCAACCTCAGGAAGCAAACCGTGACCATAGGCCAAGTGAGATACCCCTTGGGTCTGGCAACAGTTTATCACATGATGATTTCATTTTCCATGGAAAATGGAAAGTGAAGAATGCATTTTAGTGGTGCCCTATTTAAACTGGAAATTGCTCTATCAAACCAAACAATAGAGACTGAAAACTATGGAAAACAAAAATTTCAATTTCCATCTCCTATTCAAAAGATATCTATTTCTCCGCAATCAAACAGCTCCAAAACATTAGAGAATCAGAGAAAGTACAGGAAATGGGGAAATTTTATGAATTCATCAGGTTCTAGAGAGAGAAGATTTGAAACTTACGGGAAATTGGAGATTGTTTCGGATGGGATTTAGAGGGAGGAGGGGCTCTTCCATTTCCTCCTGCACTTTTGGCGGGAGATTTGAATTGGAGGGAGAAAGGGAGGGGATGGCGGGAGCAGAGAAGGGAAGTGCTGGAGATCGTTGCCATTTTTCAAACTGACGGTCGAAAGGCCTCAGAAAGAGATTAGGAAAGCAGAACAGAAAGGCGTGCCAAATACCACCGATCCTTATTTTCCATCGTACGGCCCACATCCAAATAATTGACACCATTGTAAAGATATTCTCATTACCTCCCATTACCCATCGTAAAAACAACAGTGTTCGTCGCACTCTCCATTTTACAACGCAGCTCACGACCCTTATTTATAAGGATGCTAAAATTGAGGAGGCCCAAAACAAAACATGATTAGAGGCACGCGTTATTCATCCTGAAATTTCACTTATTAGAGGTAGGATCCACGTAAGATTGTTTGAATGATTCCAAAACATGATTGGATGCATGCATGGCATCTCCACTGATATGGCATTAATCGCATTTCGCTCAATCAATTGGTGGGACCCATTATCATTATGGATCTGGAATTTGCAGATGTGATCGAGATTCATTTTGAAAGGTTAGATGTGCATCCGGCATATACTACGCAGTTTTCATGTTATAGATGCAGCCTGTGACAGAGGTTCCAGATTTCCTGGACCATGAACTGCTGTTCATTGCTCCAATCCACGCGTGGGTGGAGGCTACGTTAATTCAAACAGATCAAAACCACAAGCCAATTGTATCAGTGCGCAGAGCTGGTGGGTGAGGCACAAGGATCAGACGAACTTAGGAAAAAATATTAAAATTTTTAAATGGTAAGAGATTTTGATGGAGCGGTTGGCACATCATATCGAACTCAAACCGCCGGGTGAAAGTGAAATACCTTATGCCATTGGGGAAGCAGTGCATTGGCATTAACTTTTCTGTCAAGTAGTGATGGAACAAAAGATTTGCCTTGGGTTTATGTATATAGATAAAAAAGAAAACAAAAAGAAACCTTGGGTATCCAATATCATAAAAAATATATATATATATATATATATTTGCATTAAGAGCAGGGGTTTTTTCTTAAAATTTTTGAGGGCCACGGGCCATGGCCCTATGGCCCATTTTCCTCGTCAGGTTCTTCCCTTGATTGCGGAGTACAGGTGCTTGCATATAAAAATTAAATATTGGAGGTAGGTGTCTCATCCAACGTAGCTTTTTCCGTGATGATATGGCGAACTATAATTAGTTCACTCGCGATCACCGTTGGTGAAAAGCCTCACAAAATCTCGATTCTAAAGATAATAGACCAAATGTCACTTCACTTTGCTGGCAGCCTCACCCAATTCTTCATTCACACCATATCTCTGTCTTCTCACTTTAATTTTCCATAGCACCTCCTCAATTTGAGTCCCGAGCCCTAGAAGAGACTAAGAATCAGGACTAGCGCTGTCAATCCGACCCTTTGAATAGGGGGCCCAGCCCGGCCCGGCCAGCAAATGCCCTCAAAACGAGGGCTTATTTTTTTTCATCTAAAGCCCGAGGGTAGGGTAGGGCTCTACGTTTAAAAGTCCGCATCTAGAGGGCTGAGTTTAGGCTTAACTAATTAGGCCCGAGGGGGCCCAGCCCGGCCCGCTGTTTATTAAGTTTTAATATAAAATAGATAATATACACAAGCCTTTTGGGCCTATTAAACTTTTTGACAAAAGTCATGTCAATGCTACAGCCAAGTGTTTTCCACTTTTCACTTTGTGAGAAATTATCAAAATACCCAGCCAACAGTCATAAAACAGTAACATTTGATGGGCATTTTCGTCTTTTAAAAGATAAAGCCCTAAATGTCATCGTATATAAGTAACTCCCTTTCATCGACAAAGGTAAAAAGAAAAAGCCCTAAACGCTCCTATGCCCTAAATGCCACCACCAATGCCTTAAAAAAAAGTTTTTAACTCCACTATGCTTCCTTTTGCATTGCATTGTCGGTCCCCAGCCCAGACAAAGGAGGAGGGTTTGTATAAGGTTGGTTGGTGGTGGTGGTATAGGCTGTTGCATATAAAAATTTTATTTCCATTAAAGGAAAAAGATTTCCCTTTCTTTTTGCCCTGGCTCGGCCCTGGCCCGGCCATAGCCCTTGAGGATTGGGTAAGGGCCTAAAAATTATAGGCTCACCCTAAAAGTCGAGGGCATTTGCTCAGTTAGGCTCGGCCCACACATGTGAGGATAGGATAAGGGCTTACCTAAGCCCGGCCCTTTGACAGCCCTAATCAGGACTAGTTGGTTAGATTGAAATTTGGCCCTCCTCATATTCCTAATATTCCCTTCACACACATGTAGGAGTATAAATTTGACCTCGAGATAAGGAAGCCCGGCCCGGCCCTACCAAACCTTTAAAAAGCCCTTACAATAGGAACTTTTGTTTCTAAGGTAAAGTCCTAAGGTTGAGCTTAAACAAATTTTTGCGGCCCTTGAAATTTGAAGGTTAGGCTTTGATCGTACTAGTTCAGCCCAACCCAACTCTGGTTTTGGCCCTAACCCTCTTACTTTTATTTGTTATATATATATATATAATATATGTATGTAAATCTATACTAAAATGCCCTTATCACAGTCGATTAGTATTAAAAAATGGAGGTATGAAGGCACTTTCATACCCACCCACACATTACAAAATGTTCTAAAAATCCATAAACACATACTTGGTTCATCTCATCTATACTTAATTATTTAAGCTATGTATTGTACTCAATACATAAACAATAAGTGTTGTATGGTTGTTTCTAATAAATGTCTTCTAGTTTTTACACTTCTTATTTAAGTTTCTCATATTGCTTTTATATATTTTTGTTAGTGTAAAAGGCGGTGTACTCCTCTTTATTAATAAAGATACATGTTTTCCTCCATAGAGGTATTTGGGATGCCAACCAACTTATAAATATAGTTTGTATGTGCATAGAACTTTAAAAATATGGGGTGATCCAAATATCCTTTTAATCATATAATTTTGATTTTAAAAGTGGTAGTATTTTTTATGTGCATTTATTTTAGTGACTGAAATCCAACAACGCTTAATAGTCAAGTTAGTATTGAATTGAAAATAATGTCAATTGATGAAAGGTATATGAATGTAAATTGTTTAAAATTTTCAAAGATAAGATGCTACTAGAATGATTTTGTGTAAGAAAATTTTTCTGAAAAATGTGAAATAAATCAAACACTTTAACCAACTGCATTCTTTAACTAAATAAATAAAATCATATGTCTAGAGCCCAAGATACTAAAGCACGTATGATTTTATCTGATAAAAAAAAGGTTTTTAGATACAACATATAGTTTCCAAATGTTTTATAATAATTCTATCGCAATTGAGACTAGACAAGATAATGCTCAATTTACATCCAATTCTTCTACTGATAGGTGGGAATACTAGATTCTCGCTGATAGAGAAAGTATATCTTTTTAACTATTTTCTTCATCGATTAAGTCTACACGAAATGCTAGTTTGCATTACCTTTCTATTCTCCTTCTGCGAAAAAGGATATTACACAAACCTGTTCCTAAAAATTAATTGCATCTTGAGTGGACTCACACAGTGGGGGACTTCAGCTTGAGTATGCCCATTCGCAAACCCAAGCCCGACCCATTTGCATCCAGGGCCCATTTACATCCAGATGTGTGAGGTGCCCTAGTGCATTTTAGAATGAAGCCACACGCGTGAAAAGCTGAGCTGCGGCTGGAGGTTGAAATGTAAGACACGTGTATCAACAAAGCTGTCCATGAGAAAATGATAAATATGTTTAAGAAAAAGGGAGGAGAGAGTAGAGGAAGGAAGAGAGATCTTCTATTGAATGAGAGATGTGTACAAAAGGGGAGGAAGGAAGAGGATCTTATTTATAGAATAAGATTGCTTTATCCCCAAGCAAACCAATATAGTAGGACTCTTGCTTTCCATATCTAATGTGGACCCCAGGGTGGGCATCTACTAATAATAATATTTTATAACACTCCCCCTTGGATTACCACCATTCAATAACAGTTGCCTCATTAAAACCTTGCAAAGGAAAAACCCAATAGGATAAAAACCAATGCGAAGGAAAAAGAGTACAACGTTCTACAAAATTATTGAAGTGGTATTGGACGTGCATAATGCTGTCTTATTAAAACCTTAATTAGAAAAACCCAGTAGGACAAAACCTAGAGAAGAAAAAAGAATACAGCACACATATGTCCTGATTGATAGGCTTCAAGATGTCTATCCTGAATCTGTTACTCTCCCTAATGATAATACCCTTTACATTGTTTGATGATAAACTTTCCGCATGCCGATCTCATATACAAGCTTTTGAAATGTTGATTTTGGTAATGACTTGGTGAACAAATCAGCCAAGTTATTGTTTGAACGAACTTGCTTGACTTCAATTTCATTATTCTTCTGAAACTCATGTGTGAAGAAGAACTTTGGTGCAATGTGCTTTGTCTTGTCACATTAATGTATCCTTCTTTAATTTGTTGAATACATGCCTCATTGTCTTCGTAGATAATGCTTAGGGTACCTGTACTAAGAGGCAATTGACAAGAACTATGAATATGCTGAATTAAAGATTTTAGCCATACACATTCCCTCATGGCTTCATAGAGGACTAAAATCTCAGCATGGTTAGAAAAAGTAGCTACCAAAGTTTATTTAGTAGAGAGCCAAGAAATAGCAACATTACCACTAAGAAATTCATAACCTATCTGTGATCGACCCTTATGAGGATCAGAGAGATATCCTGAATCTGCATATCCTACAAACTTAGAATCTTTACAATAAAAAAAAGTCCTAAATCAATTGTACCACATAAATAGCGTAGGATATGTTTGATACCAGTCAAATGCCTTTGTGCTGGCGCAAAACTGTATCTAGCAAGTAAATTCACTAAGAAGGAAATGTCCAGTCTAGTGCATTGTGCTAAATACATTAAAGCACCAATAGCACTCAAGTATGGTACTTCTGAACCTAATACATTTTCATTTTCTTCAATTGGACGATATGGATCTTTGTTTATATCTAAAGACCGAACAACCATGGGAGTGCTTAGTGGATGTGTTTTGTCCATACCAAAATGTTTTAGTACATTCTTGGTATAATTAGATTGATGGACTAATATTCCACTAGAACTTTTCTTGATCTGCAAACTGAGACAAAATTTTATTTTTTCAAGGTCTTTCATCTCAAATTCCTTTTTCAAATAATCAGTAGTTATTTCGAGCTCTTCTGGAGTCCCGATTAAATTTATGTCATCGACATAAACTGCCACTATTGCAAATCCTTTTAAGGACTTCTTTGTAAAGATACATGGGCAAATGAGATTGTTCTCATATCCTTCCTTAGACAAATATTCATTGAGACGATTGTACCACATTCTTCCGGATTGCTTTAATCCATATAATAATCGTCTCAATTATATTGAGTACGTACTCTTAAGCTTTGTATCAGGCAAAGCAAATCCTTCCAGGATTTTCATATGAAGTTCTGTGTCTAAGTCCCCATACAGATAAGCGGCCACAACATCCATGAGTCTCATATCCAAATTTTCAGAAACCGCTAAACTTATCAGATATCTGAATGTCGTTATATCCATAATAGGGGAATATGTTTCCTCATAATCAATCTCAAGTTTCTGCAGGAAACCTTGTGCCACAAGTCTTGCCTTGTATCTAATAATTTCATTTTTTTCATTCCTTTTCCTTAAAAACACCCACTTATAACCTACAAGATTAACACCTTTTGGGGTTCGTACTATAGGTTCAAATACACCACGTCTATTGAGAGACTCTAACTCTGCTGTAATAGCAATTTCCCATTTTGGCCAATCTTTCTATTGTCGACATTCATTTATAGTACGTTGTTCTGTATCCCAATCATCATCCTCATATTCCATTAATATTTGTGTAGCTACCGCATATACAAATGCGTCATTGATGACAATTCTTTTTCTATCCCATCTCTCTCTTGAATAATTGAAAAATATGGAGATCTCTTCATTATCCGGTACCGGTGCCTCTTCAGGGGCTTTTATAGTCTCATCAAGGACTTTTGCTATTCTAGACAGAGTGGATTTTTCCATAACTTCTTTGGGAGCATTATGAACCTCTTCAGGAGGAACTTCTTTAAGAGTGTTAAGTGTATCTTTGGGAGGACATGATGATTGTACATTTCTCCTTTTTCCGCGGAGCTATATCCTTTGAACCTATAGGTCTGTCATGCTTCTGGCGTATTACAGACTCATTTGTCACCGCTTTTTGACTTTGTCCTACAGGGACATTAAGTGTCGCAGGTGCATTCATAGCTGAAATATGTGACTTGGTTACCTTTGCTGCATCGTTAAATGCATCGGGTAATTTATTTGTAATTTCTTGTAAGTGCACAATTCTATAGACTTCATATTCACATTGTGAAGTACGTGAGTCCAAATGAGACAAAGTGGAAGCATTCCATGTTAGTTCACGCCGTTCTTCAGGAACAGGTTGTTCCGCATGAACAATACGTTCTTTATCTCCCCCTAACGGCAGGAATTTTGTCTCATCGAATTGACAATCAGCAAAACGAGCAGTAAAAACATCTCCTGTCATTGGTTCTAAAAATGGAATAATTGAAGGAAAGTCATAACTGATATAGATTCCTAACCCATGTTGTGGTCCCATCTTAGTACGCTGGGGGTGGTATAAGGACTAGAATAGCGCAACCAAACTTACGCAAATGGGAAATATTAGGTTAATGTCCTGATATAAGCTGTGCAGGAGAGTATAAATGGTAGGCTGTGGGTCGAAGTCTAATGAGCATTAACGCATGTAACACAGCATGTCCCCAAGCACTAACTGGTAATTTGGACTGCAGCAACAGAGTCCTAAAAATAAGTTAAATGCGCTTAATCAAGGATTCAGCTACGCCATTTTGGGTATGGACATGAGGGACAGGATGTTCGACAACAATGCCAAGAGATGAACAGTAGTCATCGAAGGCTTGTGATGTAAACTCACCCGCATTATCAAGTGGTATAGACTTAATAGGATTATCAGGGAAATGGGCACTAAGTTTAATAATTTGTATTATTAGACAGGCAAAGGCTATATTCCTAGTTGAAAGTAGGCAAACATTAGACCAATGGGTGGAAGCGTCAATCAGAACCATGAAAAACCTAAAAGGTCCACTAGGTGAATTGATCGGTCCACAGATGTCGCCTTGTATCCTTTGCAGAAAGGATGTTGATCTAATGCAATCTTGACGAAGGAAGGTCAAGTGATTAGCTTTCCCTGTGAACATGGGACACATAGATACCCATTCGGTATGGTCAATTTATGGTTGTCTAAAGAGTGTCCAACAGAATTATCAATGATTTTCTTTAACATGGTAACTCCGGGGTGTCCTAATCTATCATGCCAAAGCAATAAAGCCTGAGGGTTGCTAAGCTTCGGGCTTAACTATCTCATTCTGCTCGAAACCGAATGTGATTAGACGATGGATATCGTCGTATAATATAACCCAGAAGAAAGTGCACTTAATGTTTTTAGTATTTGCTCTCGGCCTCCAATACTAGTAACGATAAGTAACATTTCCTTGTTACCTTCATTAGCAGTGTCAATATGGTATCCATTTATTCTGATGTCTTTGAAATAGCAAGTTTCTTTGGAAACTACTGGAGAACAATGCATCTTTAATGAATAAATGAGTACCATTAGGTGACATTATGTGGGCTTTTCTGGAGCCTTCAATTATTTGTACAGGTCCAGATATGGTGGATACCTTTCGTGGATTCAATACCAATTTTGAGAAAAACTTCTGGTTTTTCAGAATGGTATGTGTTATAGCACTATCTACAAAACAGTGAGTATCCCCATTGTTGTGATCCATACATTTAAACAAAAGATAATAAAAAAAATGTAACTAAACAATCACATGATTAAGAAAAAAAAATTCATAAGAGAAATTTCATCAAATTTATAAGAAGTCATTCATCACAAAAACATCCATAAAAGGTTTATCACAATTAAGAAACTGAAAATTAAATCATCCAACATAAAATATCCATGAAATGGTAAATCGCAGAAAAAAAAAATCTAAATGGAGATTCTGAAAATATTTATTTAGTCTTCTAGAACATTCCAGGAGGGGTTCCGATCTTAGCACTAAATGCCTCATTGCTCAGAGGTTGGCCATTTTCGACTTCAAAAAAATCTTTAGTCTCCAAATTTGTAATATTTAACCAGTAATTGTCATTTTGTGGGTCGATATCCCAAGCTCAATCTTTCAGATCATTTGACTCTGCAGAATGAATAGAGCCTTGTACGCTCTATATCGTTCCACCACGTCTTTTGGTGCACGACAAGAACATGACCAATGCCCATTCCTTCCACATCTATAGCAAGGATCATCAGAACGGTGGGCAGAAGTATTCGGTGGATTTTGATATTGATCCGAATTTTGTTGTTTCTGAGGATCAGACCACTGTTGGTGGTTTTTGAATTTTTTATTGGGAGGACCTTGAAATCTACCTCGTCGGGAGGAGTTTCTTTTTTCACCTCTTCTGGAGGGATTGTTTCTCCCACGGCCCCTGCTTCTGCCTCTGCTGGAATTGAAATTGGCATTTGCTTCAGGCAGTGCCATATATCCAGTTGGTCTGGAGTTATGATTCTTTAACAAGACTTTGCTATTCTGCTCAACAACAAGGAGACAAGAGATCAGTTCTGAGTACCTAAAGAAACACCGTTCACGGTACTGCTGTTGCACATTTGATGTGTGGAAAGTGATCAGCATTTTCTCTAACATCTGCTCTTCCGTGATCGTTTGCCCACACAATCTTAACCAGGAAACAATGTTGAAAAGAGTGGAGTTATAATCAGATACCGATTTGTAGTCCTGAAATCGCAGATTTAGCCATTCGTTTTGAGCTGTTAGTAATAAGACCATCTTCTGGTGATCATATCTATCCTTCAGAAATTTCCAAAGACCTGCTGGGTCCTCCTCTGTAAGTTATTCATTTTTGAGGTCATCATGTATATGATGACGTAAGAAGATAAGTGCCAATGCACTATTTTTCAAGGACTCTCCATTACCTTCTTTTATCGTCTCTCCAAGTTTCTTGGATTGTAAGTGTGATTTTATATCCAAGTGCCAGGATAAGTAATTATCCCCGGTAATGTTAAGGGCTTTAAACTCAAGTTTGGTTAAATTCGACATTATGCAAGAGCTGGAAAGAAAAAATATATATACATGATCAATGATATGCAAAAGATAAAAGGTAAATAATAAAAATTTTAAAGTATTTAGAATAAATAAGGGCTAAGCCATGTCAAATCAAGTTAGCAATTTAAAATTGAATAACATTAGGTTATCAATTTTAATAATCCAAAACAATAGGTTTTGACAAAGCTTCTGGCTTGATTTGGAACTACAGATTCCTAGTTAGAACTTCATGTTTTTTAATTTTTGAACTTCAGGTTCTATCAAAGCTTCGGGCTTGATATTATGGTCTATTAATTTTATTCTTGGATCGAAATATCAAACTTCTGCTTTGATTATGAATGAATTTTCAAGTTCATATTGTGAATCTGAGAACTTCTTGTTTCAGATTTTAATAATACACGGATCTTCTGGTCCGGACTTAGAAAGAACTTTTGGTTCTTACGGAACTACAGGTCCGTATTAATATAGAACTTCAGGTTCTTATTTATGATCCATTATTGATCTCCCTTTTTTAAAATAATAATAATAATAATAAATAATCATTGATTTTCCAAATAAAAGTAATAAGAATAAGAGCATATATAGTTATTAAACTAATAAAAGATTATAAATAACGAAAAATGATGTTATCGTTAGATCTTTCTTATTTCACTTTTAACGTGTAGATCTGCTCCTAAGCTTTTTGAAAGTTCAAACGGATCGGCGATCGGACTTTGGCTGTGCAAGATATTGTATAGAAAAGATTTGTACCTTTGATTTAGTCTAATAAGTTTTGACCAGATGAACTGCTCTTTCCTTTTTTTTCTTTCTCACGCAAGACGATGCAAGAACACGCTTTTCTCTTGTACGTGAACCAGGAGAAAAGTTCTTATAAAAGTATCTTTATGCACGTGGATCGAGCAGGAAAAGAAGAAAAAAAATAATAAATAAATAAAGGAGAAGAAGGAATGATAGATGGCCGATTGTACGTGAACAGTATAGAGAGGAGAGAAACAGTGGCGAGGTGTGGAAAATAAAAATGTGGCGGCTGTCCTTTCTCACGCGAAGATCGAGGCAGCATGCTGATAGCGTGTTTCAGAAAAAAGGAGGAGAAAGTAGAGGAAGGAAGAGAGATACTCTATTGAATAAGAGATGTGTGCAAAAGGGGGGGAGGAGGATCTTATTTATAGAATAAGATTGCTTCCTCCCTAAGCGAACCAATATAGCAGGACCTTGTTTTCCATATCTAATGTGGGCCCCAGGGTGGGCATCCACTATAATAATATTTTATAACAAAATAACGTTAAGGTAAGCTCCTGTTTTTTATGACATGAATGCCGAATTGGTTCTCCAACCGAAAGGACTAGTTGCTTTTATTTTTTTGAGGATTTTATCAAAAAAAATCTTTTAGACTCCTACAGATCAAAAAAGACTTAAAATATATGAAACCACTATAGTGGTCTCATGAGCCCTTTTTATTTTTTTTTATTTTTTGCTGAGCAGCGATATCCCCTCTCACTTAGATATACGAATTTCTTCTTTCTCATACTCTTTCCTCTTCCTCCTTCTCTTTCCTCTTTCTCCTTTTTTCTTCATGATATGATGACTTCATTGTCTTAGATTTAGGTGCAAGTGGGAGCTTATTACAGAAACAACACGGTATCATAAATACCCATTTAAATACATCATCTTCCGCATCCCTTTTTTCTTTCTTTCATTTTCTTTTTTCTCTTTTCAATATTAAGTCCCTCTCAGTTATTTCATTAAACACCCTACAGGCATGTCCCAAGTTGTCACACATGAGTGGTCTTAGAAGGCTGTGATATCTCGTGTATTACTCGACTAATCTAACACTTAACCATGTGTGTTGATTTAGAGGACTTCAATGTACAAATTCATACACAATGTGGCCTCAAGCTAGGAGAGTCGTACATTGGATAACCTAAAACTCTATTGGAATGAATAGTTAGAGACGACGCGTAATTTAATTTAGGGTTGGCTAATAAATCTCATTGACTTTATTAACCTAATTGCATTGGCATATTGAATGATTAATATCAGCGTCCTCAAATTAATGGAACATAATGGTGATACTTGTTCTACCCTTCATTGATTATTACTGTTGTGGCAATCTTATCTTTAATTTGATATTGAATTGAATAGTAATGCATTTAATTAAACTAATTTATCTTATTCAAAAATATTATTGAATCCTAAAGGTCTGGCACTACATAGCTTTTTATCTTACATGGTCCGGTGGGACTGATTCGATTTAAATTAGTTTGGTCACTATAGTGGATAATAGGAGTATTTGAAACTCCAACAACTTGGGTAATCAATTGTATCTAAGCATAGGGCACTAGTGAGATCCTGCAAGGTATGTAATGCCCTCAAATAGAGATGTTCACAAAAAGAACATCCCCAAAGAGAGCAAATTTAGCTTAAGTAGTAGCCAACTAGAATGGTTACATCTCGTTGTTGATTCATAAGGCATGGTTAATCTATTTCTACACAATGTGCATAGTTGCCTTGATTTGACCTCTATTAATCACATGTCTTATAAATTTTATAAATACAGCGTGCGTTACTTTATATATAATTATATTTAGCTGAATTGTCATATTTATAACTATCCAATTGATGTTGCAGGCACAGATGCCGGAACCGATCATGCAAAGATCGAGAAGACCCTAGAGGTTCATCCAGAATTAGAAGGAGGTTCATCCAGAATTAGAAGAATGGATGGCTGAGGACATCTTCTGATCTTTGGTTATGAAGAGCGTCACCTTGAGTTATATTTTGGGTTTTCAGATAGATCTTTCATCATGTTGTCACATACATAGTGCATTTGCTTTTCATGTATTGACGACATTGTTTTGTACTTATACTTGGACCTGTACAAATGATGTACATGGGTTTTGTAGCTCTAATCTTTAGAGTATACTCCTCGTTTGCATTGTATAGATATGGCATACTTGTGCTTATTTCATGCAAAGGGTTTTGGAGTCTCTACTAGAAATGAAAGGAAATCTTATATTTTGTGTATTTAATGTTTAAATTATATGAACTATTCAACTGTGATACCATGTGAATGATAAATTGTACAGGTGATAAATACAGTCTTCCACTAAAGATATTCATTCACAGATGTCATTTCAAGAGTCCTCATACGCATGAAGATTGCACCTGACATGGAGTTGGAAAGGAATTTAAAGGGAGTACGTGTGTCACAACTAGAACATTACCCTAATTAAGGAATGCCCGGACTCGAATTGTGATAGTTTCTAATGAATTGTGGAAGCCCACAAGTTTACGAAGTGTGTAGCTCCACAGAGAACAATGAATGCCCCAAACTCCATTAAACAGTACCCATCTGTGTTTGGGGGTGGGGGCCGGGGTGGGGCGTTGGAAATCTAGGTTTGTGTGCAGAATGGACAAGCTCAATTGCAAGTGTTGGAAATCCAGGTTTCAGTGTAAAATGGACAAGCACAATTATGATGGAGAAATAACCAAGGGTTTTAAATAAGTCTGATGTATACTGATATTTCACCAAAAGCTCATTAGAATAGCATGCATTGTAGCCAAATGCAATCACAGCCCTTCATCTATAATAAGAAGAAGAAAAAGAAAGAAATGATGATATCCAAAAGATGCGGAAGGGCCTTTAGCGTCAATATTAAAATATTGGGTCTTCTACCAGGGTTCAAATATAAAGGGGCGGGTTTTTTCCCATAAAAACTTCTAATACACATCCACATTTATATTGCACACTTTCTTTGAAACTAACAATATTGGATGACATTCAATATATAGTTTACTTGACACCATTGATTTCTTCATATTTTCTAGTATTAATTCAAACATAATACTGCAGTTGACAAAAGAATAATATTCTCTATTTTAAATTTCAATGGCTATGCAGCCTTATTTGTATGAAAAGGCTCCACAACCTAACCCTTGTGATGACTAACAACATTTAATTCATTAGGATTTTTGGTAACTAGCTATATTTTTTTATTTAGTAAATTAATAATATAGAAATCCACCAATTAAGGTTGCAAAGGCGAGCACCTTCCATTCTGAACTGGGCTTCTGTCATCTGCACTTCCTCCCCGCTTCTTTAAAACAACAAAAAATCCAAACTCTCCGATCATCATCATCATCATCAATGTCTTATCCTACCTATTTCACATAACTATAATAATTTCATACATTATTCCTATTGTATTAGGCCAAATCCTTTGGCAGGCTACACTTTTCGATGCATGTCCTTCTACCATCTATATCTTTTTCGTCCTATCTTTTTTGTCGGTGCTTATCATTGGCCTATGTTGGACATATCAAAACCATTTCAAATGAGTTCTCTTAATTTATCTTTTGAATGCACTTATTTTTAATTATGTTTTTCCTAGCTTTACCACACTTCTATCTCAAAATTTTCCTTCAACTACATTCATTTTTCTTGTCTCTAATTATCTAACATTAGGCATCATAGGTGATTTTGTCTAATCGTTGTCTTGTAAAAAATTTTCTTTAATTCTAACTCTCCAAACCATTGAAAAATCAATGGTACTAAATAGTCAATTTGTTAAATCTTTCATTTGATCCAAACTCTCTAATATTAAAACATATACTATCTTTAACATTTACTTAATATCGCAGTTTGGCGGTACAGATCAGAGTGTGAGGCCCACAAGGTAATGGATTCAAAAATGGGTGACCATATGGATTGGCGGTGACTCGAGCTGCAACCCACATTTTGGTCCTGATCTAAACCATTGCAAAAATCATTGGTACTAAACAGTCAAACTGCCTAAAGTCACAGCCTTAGAATGACTTTATCCACCCAAGGTTATTTACCTTCACATCCTTGATCCAGCTTCCTACCATGCATTGAATTGGCATTAGCCATGTAGCCCACTTAACAGCATTCCATCAAATCAGGAATATAAGTTTATGGAGAAAGAGAGGCCTTAGATATTATCATCCAAAAGCACCGGCTGCTTTTATTCTTTGGTGCACAAAAAAGCACATGCAGAAAAGAAAATAGTGAAAATTTATCTTTTGACAAACCTTTCGCTCTTTGTCGTCTTCTATCATTCTCATTTGCAGAGGATTAACTCAAAACCTCACCACGGAGAGCTAACTCAGCGTACATGGGACATCAAAGTCTTCCCTCGAGAGACAGGATTCGATTCGAGACCCAGTTGAAACAACAGGCATTAGCTTAAGACATATGGGTTAGATAAGGTAGATTCGGATTATTAGAAAAAAATTGCTTGCTGACTAATCGCACAGAATAGATAAAGAAACTTCTTAGGGATAGTTTTTTATTTGCAGCCATTTACAAATGTAAATGATTCATTTGCGAATGATTACGCACCATCATGCTTATTTGTGCACAATTATGCATGGGATGAATAGGTGAGGCAGTAAAATATGACACCAAATTTACATATGAGGTGTGAAGATCACTTTCACACCCTCTCTTGTAAAAGGAGTCAGTAAGAACCATTCTTGTGGGCTACCATCAATCCCTTTATTTTTTTCAGTTGTGTGGACCCCATATTTGCGAACTAAACCATTCGGTATGCTTATTATAAAACAAATAAACCAAAATTCTTTAAGTAATTCTTCTATCAATGATAAATATTAGGACACTTAGTTTTATATCTTAATTATTCATGAATTTTAATAAATTTGTGAAGCACAAAAAGTCAAGAAACATCTAAAACAGTTGGATGTAGTCAAAGGACAATTTTGTGTTACACTTTCATGGAGAATCTTCATACGCATCCGTCCCTCATCATTTTTTTAGTGAGAACTCTAGGTGGAGCTCATCTATCACTCAATCCAAACCTTGGAACAAACATGTGATCTCATGATAGCAACTCGCCTTAACTTTTGGTCGGATTTGAATTTATTGTACTGTTGGATCGACTATACACCAATCTGAACGGAATGAATTTGTGAGCCATGGATGAAGGGGGTAGAGATATGTGATTGGGACCAAATTTGATATATAGGGTGCTTTCACATAGATCTTTCCAAACCCCTCAGTCTTATCCCTTGATGGGGTCCACAGTGGGCTCCACCAAAGAGTGTGTACGAAAAGTCCATGAGGGACGTATGCACAGGAAAAGGCCCCCACTTTCATAAACGACATTTGCACATGTAAAATCCATTTTCCTAGCACGTGTTAAAAGCAAACCCCTTAAATTTAATAAAATAAGGTCATAGTAAAAAGGAACTTGTGAATGGCATCTTGGTATTTCTTCTATAACAAAGAGGAACCATATTTACGGGCCTTGGCATTGGTCCGTTGGCATAAAGCATGTGTACGACACCCACAAGCTATGTTGTGCAAGTCTGTTGCAAGGTCATGTATGCACCGGATGGATTAGTCCCGTTCAAATGCCACGGGGGTACCCTCAAGCATGGGCAAACCTACATACATCTGCGTGAGGGTGGATGCACTCATTGTACCTAATTGCTTATGAAATTATAATAAAAATTTTGGTTTTACTCTTAAAATTTACATACAAATCTTATATCTACCTCCAAAATCCACATGAAAATTTTGTATTTGTTTTTAAAACACAATTCCCAATTTGGGTTCGCACTACTAAAACAAAAATTCTGGCTCCTCCACTGCCCACAAGAGGAACCATACCATGATTGATCTAAGGAATATCTTTCAATTTGTGACATTTTCCAGAGTATGTACGATGGATCTCATCAGATTGGTGGCCTGGATCAGCTCCTTCACATGTACAAATTAAAACTCTAATGATGCCTACGCATTTCCATACAGTTCATTTGCAACAAAGTAGACATCAATATAGTAAGAATACTAGGAACGAAAACTTTATCAGAAATAGAAATGGTATGAAGAATAGTCATCTTTATGTGATCTGGCTAAATATTAGAGGTCAGTTCGGGTAATCCTGAGGGATGATAAAAGTTACAAGATACCCCAACTTCCAAACTATATTCCACATGAACTAGCAAAGTAAGTTTGGAGAGACCCCAACCACTAGCCATTGCAGTAACAGAAGAAACCAAATTGATGGAAAGTGCTAGAATCTTAGTTTCTCAAACACTCTTCTGAAAAACCCTGCCAATTCTTGAATTGCCAAGACTGCATACAGCTCAATTACCCAATCACATTCAATCGAATATTTGAGATTCGCGTGATGCTGAAACTGACCCTTGTGTAGCAGGAGAATCAAAATAGGAAGTACAGCTTAGGACCATCCATTGCTGTCCCCACAGCACAGCTTCCACATTAGAGGCAATTGTTCCAAACTCCAATCCATCAGAAAGGTGGTACATAAATCCATGTCAGAGATGACGATTAGTTGATGCTAATGATCATTATTGAGATTTGCGACACCTATAAATGATCCACAAGGGCATGAGGCCGCAGTTGGAAGCCAAAAAGAAGTGAAACATGGAAGGAGGGAAGCTTGTTAATATGAGAATTGCCCCGATAGACCGATTTAATTTTGCTTATATCATCCATTTCATGCTTGGCATGGGTAATTTGCTACCATGGAATGCTCTCATAACAGCTGTTGATTATTTTGGATATCTCTATCCAATGGAGCACGTCGATAAGGCGTTCTCTGTGGCCTACATGGGATCTACTCTCCCTGTTCTTATTGTTCTTGTGAGCTGGACTAATTGGAGTCGGAGGCCGAGTACTAAATTAAGGATGAATTTGGGTTTATTACTCTTTGTTTTCTCTCTTCTTGCAGTGCCTATCATGGACTGGACTAGTACACTTGGTGGAAAGAGGTCCAACAGAGCCTACAGTGCAACAATTGCGGCTGTTGCAATTTGTGGGTTAGCTGATGGGTTGGTAGGAGGGAGCTTGATTGGATCTGTTGGGGTGTTGCCCAATAGATATATGCAGGCGGTTTTTGCTGGTACTGCTTGTTCAGGTACTCCTGAAATGAATGATTGTGTCTCTGTCTCTTCATTTATATAGGTAATCAGAAAATGCATCAAAACTGAAGGCCTGAGCTATCTGATTTGGGAGCCCAATCAAATGCTATATGACCCGATTATTTTGCCATAGCTTGGAGTAGAAGATAGCATTTTACCAGTTAGAGAGCTGGAGTTCTCCCAAATCCTCCCGGAATGCCTGGATTCTAACATGCTAGAGGATGGGCTAGTATTTGGGAATTCCATTTTTTTGGAATTTCAAAATGCTACTTCCTCAAATGCTGGGAATTTAAGTTAGTGAACATTGAATTTCTGACTTGAATTCAAGAATTCATAGACAGTCTAAATGTAAGAAATTTTTGCAAAGAAACAGGCTGTAAATTCCTTCTATTTCAACTAACTTGAGGTTGTAAACTTTTCCTTAGAATCCAAGAAAGGTGTTTGTAGTCCTAAAAGAATTAAAAGAATACTAGTAATGATAATTCAATATTGAACTTAGCTGTAAAAAAACTTTGGTGATGATAATTACGAAGAATAAGAGATTGAACAAAGTGATGGGAACTTGCTAGATTTCTCATGTGGCTTAACTTAATACTCGAGTTAGGCTTGATTGTAAACGGGTCTTATTTAAAGTTTGGTTTTTGAAATCCTTGATACAACAAATAAAAGACTGAACAATATGATGGGAACTAGCTTGATTGCATATTTTGCTGAGCTTAATACTTGAGTCAGACTTGATTGTAAATGGGTCTGATTTGAAGTTTGAATTTTTGAAATCCTTTATTAGAGAAATCAAAATGAATCCAATCATGAGGAATTTCGATATTTTAAACAACTGAATTCCACTTCTATGTTGTCGCATTTTTATATGTTGCATAGCATTTGATATGAAGATAAACTCTACACTGCATCCAAAGATAGACTCTACACTGCATCCAAACCAATCAGAAAAAAGGAACACCACAAAATATAGAACTAATTGGATGTCTCTCTTCCTAGAAGCTAAATATATATTTCCAGGCCTGGCTTGAGGCAATTCAGCATTAAAATAGACAGGAAAGCTCAAATATTGCAGTTCCTATTCGCCAATTGTCCAAGTTTAAGGGGAAATATGTTGCAGCTCTTTCTCCATGAGTTTCCAAACCACTAGTCATGTGGGATAATCCAACTGGGGCGCTAGTGGGACCATCCGGAACCATGTTCTGTTTTTTGTTTCTTTTTTTTCTTCTGTCAAATAGAGTTAGAACTTCTCCATGATATTTGAAATGATGGTTGGATTTGTGAACCTGTGAGTTTTAGGTGCTGTTGAAGAGCATTACACCGTCACTGCCACAAATTATCAGCCTTTTATGGCCACAACAAATTCCAAATTTCCTATGTTCATGAAGGTCCTTCATAACTGCTCTTTTCATTCAATTCATCTTTCATGGAACAGGTGTTCTCCTTTCCAGCTTGAGGATCATAACAAAAGCATCACTCCCCCACACTCCAAAAGGCCTCCAAACAAGTGCCCACCTCTACTTCATGCTCAGCTCCTTGATCATATTGGGATGCATTGTCTGCTACAACATCTTAGACAAATTACCAATCATAAAGCATTACAGACGTCCCACATCACCAGTCATCGGCTCCCTCCAAGAAGACCATCCATCAGCTCCTACAGGCGTTCTTTGCAACACCCATGAGCCCAACTCACAACCCAAGTTCTGGGATGTTTGGAGAAGAATTCGGTGTTTAACATTCGCAATCCTCATAACATACATAGTTACTCTCTCTATATTCCCAGGATACATAACAGAGAATGTGCATTCAAAGCTTCTCCGAGACTGGTACCCCATCTTGCTGATTACAATCTACAATTTATCTGATTTGGTAGGGAAGTGCTTGACAGCAGCATATGTTCTGAAGAGTACTAAAAAGGCTACATGTGCATGCATTATGAGGCTCTTATTCTATCCAGTCTTTGCAGCCTGCTTACATGGACCAAAATTCCTCCAGACAGAGATTCCTATGATTTTTTTAACTAGTGCGCTTGGAGTGACTAACGGGTATCTGACGAGTGTGCTCATGATCCTTGCTCCAAGATCAGTACCTGCATCAGAAGCAGAAACAGCTGGCATTGTGATGGTCCTGTTCTTAGGATTTGGATTGGTAGGAGGATCTGTTCTTGGATGGTTCTGGATCATTTAGTTTAAACCAATGTGGGGAATTGTTATAAAACCTAAGCACAGTGGCTCAAAACATGGCCGAGTCAAACCAACTTCTTGGAGTTTTTGTGTCACCTTGTCAAGATTGGATTATTTGGATCCCTTATTTAGAGATATTTTGTATTACCTTGTTCTGTTTCTTGTTCTGGACTATATTCTTATTTTTGTTGATGAGCTATATATGCATATAATGCAGTAGAACATTTGTCTTACATGCTCTAGTTCTTTATTCATTCTCAGTCACTTCAATACATTTTGCCTACACTCTGCTGAGAGAATTGAAGAACTGCACCATCTAAGGACAATGATGCAATTGAAAGTTTTGGGAGTGCTCCCAAGTATGTGATTTCTAGATTGTAATCAATTAATACATGATATGTAGCAGAATAATAAAAATAAATCAACCAATCAACCACCACAAGAAGATTTAGCATGGAAAACTCCAATCGAGTAAAAACCACAAATTCAACAAGAATCAACTATAAAGAAAAAACGAAGAGTAACAAGATATACTTATAACCCTTAGCCAGCCAATTCTTTAACCAAATGATCGAGTTCTTCTTACACAACTTCTTCTGACATAACACTCTTTCGTGTGCACTATTCTCTACTTGATCAAACGACACCTTGAACTCACATGATGCTCTTAATCTTTTACAAGAAGTGTAAAAGCAATATTCTCTACCCCCTAGGTTCAGCACAATCTCTCAATAAAAACTCTAGAAAAAAGGAATCTCTAATGTAAAATCTTAACTCAGATTATGGAGATGAAGACCTATGGTTAAGAGAGAACTCTTTTTTATAATCCCAAATTCGTGCCTCATAAGGATACTCCTTGTGGAACAAAAACTACTAATTCTGACACAAATAGTTAAGAATTCTGAAACAGGTTGCTAGAGTTTTTTTTCCATCATTCGATAAATTGAGTTAATGTCCGATCAATTGGGTATTAGCTTTGCCTCAAGCCTAATCAATCGGGCTACACTTTCTTTTTTTTTTTATTTCTTCACTTCAGCTCTTTTGGCAATGCAAACTATAATCAATTCTATAAGAAATGTAAAATACAACTCAATGGCCAAAAGTTTTGTCTAACCAATGAATTAGCTAATTACAAAGACCTACCAGCGACACATCCTATCAGCTCTTTGTACGACTGAAGAACCATTTACACATTGCTATATTGCAAATTCCACCAATTTGGATTCTCTTTACTTTGTTAGGACTTCAAAATCAGCAGCCTACTACAGACAGTTACAGATGAAAATTGTAATTCTAATCGGACACAGCATTCCTATTTACTCCAGGATGCCTTTTAACATCCCAGTGTAAGATTAAAGTAACATTTTCAAATTTGAGGGTATTTTGTTGGTTTGAAATGTGACATCTTATTGTTGTTATTTGATTGGCCTGTGAATATTGGGAGACTCACCAAATCTTCCATATTGTCATTTGATTGGCCTGGTTTGAAATGTGATCCAACCTGTCCATATGATTGGCCTGTGAATATTGGGAGACTCACCAAATCTTCCATATTGGATGGTCCTAATAATCCAGTTTGCCCTCAATAAAAATGGACTTGTAGCAGTCCATTTGCAAGGTGGAAATTGATGGTAGGATCATCCGTTAAGAGAGATAGCTGGACATGGCCCAGTTCATGTGGGGCCCAAAAGAGGAACTGTTTAGATTCCTAAGGTGGTTTGTATCTTTTTTACCATAAAAAAAGTGAAATAATCTTATGAGAACTAGTTCTCACCGCTATTTTGTAAGAAGTTTATGTGGGGCCCACCTATCACAGAATCCAAATTTTTTAATACACATGAATCCTCATGATAGCCACACGCCCCAAGTTTCGGTCAAATCAAAATTTGCTGGACCGTTAGATCGATTGTACACTAATATAAATGAATTGGATTTGAAGGCCACGGATGAAAATATTAAAGACATATGATTAGGGCCAAACTTGATATTAAAAATGGTCCCATATAGATCTTTCCATCCCCCTAGTCTTATTTGAGGATGGGACCCGCAAGTAGGCTCCATAAAAAGCACTACTAGTTGGTGTGTGAGAACATTCTCATAGAATTTAAAAAAAAAAACCATAAAAGGATGCGCATTATTTGAATCAAGTGACAACATTGTCCCATCTTTTTAGATAGCAGTAGTACAAACCCCAAGCTAACCCAGTGGAAAAGCAATTGGCATTGTTGCCCTTTGGGTTCTCGTTAGGGCCAGTCCTCATTAAGTGCAAATTAATCGACCAACAACCTTAAAGATTTTTTGAACTAATTTTCAGGCCCAAATTCATCATCATTGATTGAAGGGTCTATACTCATTATAAAAGCTAAACCGGTCCGGATTGGCTTTTTATCAGAAAAGAGCTCCATGGAATATTCTTATCTATCAGCACATGATAGTGGCAATCCATGATCATCATCGCAGTCCTGTGTGGGCCAGCTACATTAATTTCCTTATACTTTTTCAATTCTATTCTCTCTACTTTTCATTCATTTTCTCAGTTCACATAGACCAAATCATCTCAAATGAGTGTTTTTTAATTTATCACTAATGCCACTATGGCTAACGGATATTTTCGGCATATGTTCTGCATATAGATGTCATTATTAACCCCTTTAATTCACGTGGTCTGTGTCTTTTAATGGGCACCATGCCTCTTTGACGGTTTCATTTGCATGTCAATCGCAAATGAAAATGTTACGACACCCCTAAATTCTCCTGAATGATCGATATCACTACTCTCATCTCTTCTATGAGCTTTGATTTCCATATATTCTAATATATATATATATTTATATATGATAGGTAGCGTTTTGGAGGACATGGATTCAAATCACAGAAATAATTTTTTCAAAATGAAGGTAAAGCTACACACATCTTGCTCTCTCCAAACTCCGCCATGCAAAAGCCCCGTACACTCGATCGCTCTTTTTTGTTTTTTTTATAGGTCTTAGTTGGTTTACTTGCTGTTTTATAAGATTATTCCAAAATCTTATTAACATGTGCCAATTTATAACTGCCAATCCCAAAGTCAAATGAGAGAAGAGGTTTGCATAGTCAAAAGTAAAACTTTTAAAACAACTCAAACATGTATGGGGGGCAATAAAACTTTTAAAACAACTCAAATATGTATGTGGGGCAATCTTTTACGGTCCAATCGGCAAAGATGAGGACGATGATGTTTCCACTGCTTAGTACCATTGAAATATCTTAATCACATGGTAAGATGACACAAAGACACTTTCTCATCTCAACAAAAGTCAGCCAATACTTTGGACTTATGTGGTATCTCTATTCTTTTTCTTACAAATTTAATTAAAATAGAGCAATTAAAAAAAGAGGCATAAACAAAGAGAGCAGAATCAAAATATAATCTTTTACAGTCCAACCGGTAGAGATGGGGACGATGATGTTTCTACTGCCTAGCACCAACAAACTATCTTAATCACATGGTAAGATGACACAAAGACACTTTTTCATCTCATCAAAAGTTAGCCAATACTTTAGACTTATTTGGGATCTCTATTCTTTTTATTATAAATTTAATTAAAATAGAGTCATTAAAAAAAGAGGCATAAAAAAAGAGAGCCAAATCAAAATGTGTATTTGGTAATGCAATGATCGATTTTAAATAGACTTTTTCAAATTAATGGTTGAAAATTACTCACAAATTTCTTGAGATCTATGAGGTATCAATCATTGAAGTTTGATGCCATAACCAAGTTCATCCTTCCAAAGAGATCTAACGGTTTGGATTTTATATTTGGGGCCCACAGGTTGAAAAAAATAATATCAAATAATCTACTTTTTTAGCTAATATCTCAAGATTAGTGATAATCTAATGGCTAAAACTTGGTTTTCGACTGATCATTGATCTTATAAATATTTTTAACGGGTTGGATTGTAATTTATTATCCTAGAAGTAATATAAAACAAAGATAAAAATGAATTGAAGGTGGACCAATGCAACATTAAGCATGTTAGATCAATTGTTGATTTTTATTCACAAATCTTGTGAGATCCACAATATAATAAGCCTTGAAAATTGACTTCTTAGCCTTGTTTAGCCTTCCAAAGAGATCTAATGATTTGGATATTGTATTGAGCCTCACAAAATTTAGAAAATAATATCTAATGGCTCACATTTTTTACAAATATTTCGAGATTGGTGATGATCCAACAATTAAAATTTGATAGCATAGCCATATTTGATCTTTTAAATATTTTTAATGGTTCGAATCTTGATCGATTTACTCTCTCACATTTAAAAATAAAAAATAAAAAATAGACTAGACATTCACAAGTGTATCAATCGCTCTTATTTTGTTCCTTTATTTCTCAAGTGCCTCGTGAAGAAGGCTGAAAAAAAGAGAGGTATTACTTCTACTTCTCTAAAATGCAGAGGCTGAAAATAGTTGCCGCATTATATTTTTTCAAACTTCTACCCACTTTTAGAAAGTTAAAAAAGTAGAGGCAAAAAATAGGAATACATACAAGGGGCAAAGTCCCCTAAGATGAACAATCCACCATAATCCAAGTTATTTAATGAAAAATGTAGCATGTGATGAACAACTTCTAGTTTAACCATTCATTTCATTCATTCATCCAAATCCAATCATGCTGCATTTCACCATTCCAATCCCCATCATTCACTCACTAAAGCCCACATCCTCAAGTGGGTCCCACACAAGGTAGGTTGGAATTGGATAGCAACCCTGGCCCCTCCCTGTTTCGAAGAACCGGTTGGACAGGTAACAGAATACAATAGCACACAGGTGAGCTAATGTCATGTATCACGTGTCCCGTTCCCAAAACTCTCTCCACACGGACATGAAACCGACATCCCAATTCAGTTAGCCACCGATTTCAGGAACGCAATCCAGACCGTTGAACCACCCCCCGCCGCGCGTCAGGTGTCCGTCCACAGCCCACGCTCGAACATCAACCGCCAAAACAAAAAAGAGCCCCATCTCCTCTCACTTCTCAGAGCACGAGATAGAGAGAGAGAGAGATTATCTTTTGCTTTATCTGGGGTACCACCGTCTTATCTTCTTCTTCTGCTGCCTTTGCTAAAAAAAGGAAGCAGCTTTCTCTGGTTCTTCTTCTTCTTCTTCTTCTTCTTCTGTTGAGATGGCGAATGAGAGCTCGGAAGTCGTGTCTGTTGAGCTTCCTGCTCCCTTGGGTTGGAAAAAAATGGTATCTTTCTGTCCATCTTTCTCTTATGTATGTGTTTTTTATTATTTCTGTAACTGGGAGGGTAAAAAAATAGGATTTTGATGGAGTAGTAGCAGAGATAGTGGGAGAATTCAATTGGGTTTTCGTTTTAGCTTTTGAATTTTGTGGGTTTTGTTTCTTATGTGCTTCTGTTGAGGGGAATTGCTTGGGTGGTGGCGGTTTTGCAGAGAAATATTTACTTAGATAAGTGTACGTGATAGAGAATTCAGGTAAAGGTTTTGTTGTGGGGATTGTTTGGGATATGATGGTTTTGTAGGGGGAAAAAGTTGAGACCTTTCTGTGGAAATTTTGAACAGTGAGCAAATGGCTGTTAGACTCAATAGCTCCTTTTTCCTCTGTGAATTTTTTGGTGGGGCTCTTTTGTTGTTTGTTTTGTGCTGGAAATTTGTTGAATTGTGATGATGTGGAAGCTGTGGTTTGCGGAAAATCATTCCTTTTATGCAATTGAAGGGAGTGTGGTTGTTCTTTATTGTGGTAATTTCTTCCCTATTTTAAGGTTATGGGAATTCTCAAATTGTGATGGTTCTGTAGCTAGGGTTTGCTGATAATCCTTCTTTCTGTGCTTTTGTCAGGGAAATTGCTCATGTTGTGATAATTTTGTAGTTAAGATTTGCAAAACGAGTAATTATCCTAATAACAACTAAAGCAGATGATTTTTCCTTTTTCCTGAAAATTATTATTTGGTGGAAAAATCTACCCTTTAATCCAACACGAGTTGTAAAATAAATAAATAAATAATCAAATGATAAGTGATGTTAATGCTGCTCCTCTTCTCCTGTGATTTTATTTCTTGTTTTTGTCTGCAGTTTAGCTCTAAGAATTGTTATTTTTTCATATGTTTTAATGATTTTGCAGCTAGGGCTTGTGAAAATCTCCTTTTCTTTTTCCTTTTATAATTTTGAAACTATGGATAAATAGCACTAAGAGAAGTGATTTTTACCTATCCTTTTATTTTGATTTTTCTGGGTCTGTTGATATTCTTTTTGTCGTCTTTGTTTTAGATGAAATTGTGTGAACAGGGATGTTGGCTGCTAGAATTTGCAGAAAAATCCTTACCTTGTGGGGAAAATAAATTTTAATAACTACAACTGGTAATCACATTTTATTTTTATTCTTTAATCCATTGGGTTCTGTTCTTCTGTTTTCTCCTTTGTGTTTGTTATGGAAACCAGCTGCCTGTCTTTACAATTGGGAATGAGTAGTACACACGGGAAAGTATGCTTTTCTTGTATTTCATGAATGAAAATTGTTTCGCTGTCAGCCTTTTCTTTGTAGAACTCAAAACATCAATTTAACTTCCCTGCTGCTGCCTCTCATAGGAGGACCAGCTACTGATCATAGCGTTGATACGCTATTACATCTTCGTGCATTATTGCTAATTTCTTGTTCTGAGTTTAGTTTCAACGGTGTTCTGTGGCATGTGGACTATGTTCGCTGGATCTCTGTCCTCTTCTCCTCCTGTTGCCTTTTACCCTTTGATTGTTGGGGTTTCATCTGTCTAGCTACCTTGGTTTGGTAATATTATCTTTCCATGTCGCAATCCTTCTAATGGTGATGGTTTGGAGGTAGGTGTTGGTGAATGGTTCCATGTTTTTATGGAACTTGCTGAGTGGCTGGGTTTTCATTCTCAAATGTCCATTACTTATTGGTTGTCAATCTGTTGTCTTCTGTAGAATTTGTAATGGTTTTATGCTTTTCTTGGAAAATTGCATGAATGAAAATTGTTTGGCTCGAAGCCACAATTTTATGAAAAAAGAAGAACTAAACATCAGCTTGTTCTCTGTGCATTATTGCTACTTTGGTTTTTTTTTTTTTTTTTATTTGGTTATATAGTTCTAGTTGGTGTCTAATTGATGTGTCAATATGATCATGTTAAACAAGTCCCCAACTACCATTACAACTGGAGCTTCGACATTTTTTTTCTGTGCTGTGTCAGTATTTGAACTCATGCATTCTACTCAGATATCCTTCTCCCAATCAGCTGACTACAACTAAGGGACAGAGCTTTGATTTTTACCTCAATGGGTATCTCTTAAATAATTAGCAGGCTTATCTGTCATTGCCCAAGTTGAAATGGACTTCATGTCTTTGGGAAGGAGGACCTTTTACCTTCAGGATGTGTTTGGAAGCCGGATAAGGGGGGATAAGTGGGGGGACAAGCAACTTTTTGCATCCTAGTCCCACTTATCACTTCTTTGTTTGCATTTTTAGTGTTTGGTATTATACTATCCCAGTCCCGAAGCTATAGTGACTTAATACCTAGTATTCTGGCTTAAATAATCCCACCTAGGAGGTGGGATAATTTGGACTGGATTTGGTCTGGAATATATTTTTTAGGTCATTTTTTGTTCATGTACCCCAATTATCCAGACATAAACTAAACATCGGATTGGATTCATCTATGGGATAAATGGAGTCCCATCCCATGCAATAATACCACTGGATGGGCTTGGATCGTATTAGCTATCCAATCCAACCAAATATTTATCTAGCTTCCAAACACATTCTTATAGTACTACAAAGTTCAAATTAAATGGAAGATGGTTCAAGAAATGGGTCTTTGCTTGATACTTGTAGACTTATCATTCATGGTAGATTTTTTGCAGGTCTTGCACATCAGTAGGGGCCTTTTCTTTGGGTGGGATTCTTTCTATAAATGTGATAATAACTTGTTTTTGTCTTTCTATCTTTCTTTCTTTCTTTCTATCTTTCTTTCTTTCTTTCTTTCTTTCTTTTTTTTTTTTTTTTTTGAGCCGTAACAGTAAACGAGTGACTTTTGTGGGTAGTTGAATTGAGTAAAACAAGTTGCATGATCTGATTGCTGCATCTGCACCCCTGATTTAACATATGAAAGTACATAATATTTGTAATATATCTCAACTTTGTGGTCTTCTGTACAGGTTCATCAAGCACTATGGTAGAAGCCAGTATTTCTTGCCCTTAGAACTCATCTCTATAAGCCACTTAAGTGTATTAATCTTCTGATACTGATTTGGGTGCACTCTTCCACTTCCTGTGCAGTACATACCCAAGAACGCAGGGACACCGAAGAAAAGTGAAATTGTTTTCATTGCACCCACAGGGGAAGAGATGAATAACAGAAAGCAGTTGGAGCAATACCTGAAATCCCATCCTGGAAATCCTCCGATCTCTGAATTTGACTGGGGCACTGGTGAGACCCCAAGGAGATCCGCAAGAATCAGTGAGAAAGCAAAGGCAACCCCACCCCCAGAAATTGTTGAGCCCAAGAGGAAGCGGAGCAGGAAATCAACGGGGTCAAAGAAGGATACTCAAGAAACCCAAGAGGGAAAGGAAGATCAGATTCATGATGGAGAGTTAAACAAGAAGGATAATAACACGACTATAGAAGCAGCTGTTTCTGAAGAAAACCAAGGTGGGAAGGAGGTTACAGTGCAAGATGGGGTCATGAAGGATAAAGCAGAACTGGAAGCTGATGTTTCCAAGCAAACCCCTCATGAAAACAAAGATCAATTGAAAGAAGTTGCAGGCGCAACTGGGAAGGACAATGCAGATGCAGAAGAAACTCAAGGCAAGAAAGCAGAAAAGGTGGAGCAGCAGGTAGAGAAAGAAGAGAATAAGGAGACTGGAGGTAGTTGTGATGTCAACAAACCCAGTTCACAGGCTGAAGACAAAGTGAATATTAAGGACAGCGTGATTGAAAATGGTAACTATGAAGGTGACGACAGTAAGGCAAAGTCACAGGAGGTTCATCAGTCAGAGCGTGTTGATGTGCAGCAACCTCCGGCACCTGCTCCTATCAGCTGCTGAATCTGCAGCCCTTTATCTAATCTCTTTTGCCTCACTGAGTTACTGGGTTCTTTTTTTATGGCTGTTGGTTGTAGGTTGTTCATGTTTTGACCGTTCATGGGACATTCCATGGGGCCTTTATATAGACTGTTACATTGAAGTGACTTTAGATTGTAATTTGTAGAGAGCATTGTAACCTCACTATATCCAACACTGCTGATATGTGTATTAATTATGTATCCACTGGCTGATCCTTAAATTTTTTCTGGAGTTTTCTCTTTGGTTGGGGCAACTGATTACATAGCTTATATGTTATTAGGCAGATGGTTTGGCCAGTTCTCATCCCTGCAAATTTAGCAAGCAATTTGTGGGACTGTGTCAGTAAGTTATATGCAAAACAAGTTTGTCAAGAAAATTCTGGGGATTGATTTAGTAGTAAATGGCTGTGGAAGTTGATGAGATAAAAGAAACTGTACCAACAAAGCATTCCGTACTTCCCTACGTCTTAATGAAATCTTCTGTTAAAAAAAGAGGGTCTACCAAGAGAAGCTACTTTGCAGTCAAAGTTTTCTACATTCAATATTTTTGCTGCATTTTGCAGTGCATATGGGTACATGGTTCGTTGGTTCGGTTCAATATTTTTGCTGCATTTTGCAGTGCATATGGGTACATGGTTCGTTGGTTCGGATGATCTGTCTGGATTGGGTGGGCTACGTTAGATGTGGAGCAGGACCCTGTTTATTACGCTTACACTCTTTTTTGACTTGACATGTAATGCGGCTTGAGGCTGCTACCCTTTGTTGCAATAGTGATCACTTCCTACTTTGTCATGGGCCTTTGTCATGGAGGGCCACCCAGAGGACGGTTATTGTGTGGCCGGTATTGCTGCATCAGTGGAGTTGTACTTGCAGAACATATGCCATACTTTCTGAAGATGTCGATCAAATGACCAGTTTGTTTGTGCATTCCCATTTTGTTTGTTCATTCTCCTGTTGTCCATGAAACTATGAATCATCTGATTATTGAGGCTCAACGTAAGCTGAAAGAATTATGTTTTAGATGGATGGTATGAATGAAGACATTTCTTGTTTAATCCCTTAAACACAGTCCCTGTAAGTTGGAAGCAACATCTGCATACCATGGACAGAGGTGTGTGCCAAAATTATATTGCACAAATAGTGTCATTTGATATTGCATCTGCAAGAATCAGTATTTCTATTTGACAAACATCTGCAAAAGCCTTAGTTTCACGTAGACAAAAATGAAACAAATAAAAATACAATGATAGTAATTGGAGATTCTAATGCTCCAAACACAAATTCACTAAGTTGAAAATGCACTGAAGCTCTTGCCCTGTTAAATAGCTGAACCCATGAATCCCAAAACTCAAATCATCAAAAATCATTTGCATCATTGAAGTGAAAAGGCCAAAAAAAGGGCCTGGAACTGATAAATGAACACCACAATCCTTCATGGAAAGAAAGAACCCTTTCCAGCAGAAGATTAACATGATACTTGCATGAGCTGCCATAACTTCAGCTCACCCTTGAATATCAGAGGCCTTTGAGCTGACCATCGAATCCAGCCAAGATTGTCCACTTCTCCAACGCGCTAGCAGAAGTTACAAAGGCCCTTTTGGAAGATTCAATGTCTTTTTTAGTGACTGCAATCAGAAAAGCAATCGTCTTACAAGTCACAGCATCTGCAAACCAGTAAAGAGAATGGAAGCAGCATAGTTAGAATGTAGTGCACCTGATGAAATCAATGAAGCTAAGGAGGAATTGAATGCATCAACTTCCTTCTTTTCCTCAAGACTGGTGCTCAACTGACAACAGGCACACAAGAGAAAATTAGACCTCTAAAACAGTATATATGGACAAACAATATATATGGATATTGCCCATACAGCGGTCCTTAGATCTGACATTTGCCCATGAACTATCAAACTTTCCCTCAGAACTATTGATGAGATATCCTAAGGTCATGCGATATCACATACATTGGACACTGCAAAATCCCAGGGCCGTGCAATATCGTACCATTATTGTATGAATAGCTCTGCAAGAAATATTTAAACTTCACCTGCTATGGCGCAAATGTCATGCTTAAGGGCAGTCGTACGAACATCATCTCATATATATAGAACAAAACTACTATGCATCTATCCCTCACACTATGGTGAGGGACACTTCCTTTTTTAGAAAGTATTAATGTGCAAAAAGACAAAACCATCACACCTCATTACACTTTATTGACCTTGTTAGGTCTAAAAAGGAAATTGCCCTTCACCATAGTGTGAGGGACAGATATATAGTAGTCTCTCTCATATGTATATATATATATATATAAGCACAAGCAGTTTCTGGTATTATGATACCTTGTTGAAAGCTATATTAACATTTTGGACCCACTCCGAATTGGTATTTGGGCCAAGAACTGAACTTGCTGTGGAGAGATCGTTGTTATCTATGGCTTGACCTACTTTGCTCAGCTTGTACACAAGTTCTTGTAGATATCCTGCAACAGTTCTACATAATGGCTTTAAAACAATTGAAATAAAGCAGTTGCAAACTAGTAACCTATCCATTAAAAACAAAACTAGTAATCCAGTTTTTTTTTAATCATATAAATAAGGAAATCAGATTATTCATTTGAAGTGGTGAGACTAGCATACAGAAATGTGTTTTAGCTTGAAACAATGTAAAAGAAGAAATTAGGATAAGCAAACATGTCATGAGAATGGAAATTGCTAATCAAAATAGGTTCATATCATAATCTTTTTTCCAATAATAAACTTTGTAATCCATCTCCCCCACACACCCAACCACCAGACCAACACACGCATACCCTCACCCCCTTAGCACACAACCCCTATCTCAAATATACATTTGTGTGTGTATGCATGTATGCATTTTTTTTTATCAGTAGCAAAATTTCCATTAAAAAAAGAACAAACAACCATAGAAAACCAGAAGGAAAAAAAATAAACGCGGGGGGGTGGGGTTTGTTTTGTTGGGTGGGGGGGGTGGTGGTGGGGAGGGGGTGTGGTGGTAAATGAGCTAATACCCACCGAGCAAACAGACAAAACAACACAACATAAGAAAGAGAAGAAACAATGAAAACCACAAAGAAGGACTATAGCGCAGGTCCCCTCTTAGCCAAGATATCCGCCTCTTCATTTGCCGAGATTGGAATATGCCTAAACTCCACATCCAAGATATTGCATTAAGAGATAAAAGTAGAACCTCCATGGCCCTTTAGCTTCATTGGACACCCAAGATATCGCATTAAGAGAATCACTTGCCATAATTAGAGGTTGCCTAAATGAAACACCGAAAATCCTTACAGCTTCTAGGATGGCTAGAATTTCAGCTTCATTTGATTCTTTAACAGCAATGGAAGAGGAGAAAGAGAACAAAGTAAGACCATCATGGTTGCGAGAACACCACCAATACCTACAGGGCCAGCCTTTCCTCAAGCACCACCATCCACATTAGACTTCAACACACCCTCAAGTCGGGGAGACCATCACTGGCACTTTGTCACCTTAAAGGATCCCCCAACCGTACAAGCCTTCCAGTTGCTAATTTGTAGATCCAAATTACAATTCTAAAACTCTTTCTTAATCATTGCCTATTTACCGACCTTCACCTTTACCCAATTTAAATAGTCACTTAAAGAAGATGCCACATTATTGAAAATTTGATTATTTCTTTCTTTCCAAATGGACCCAATAATTACATAAGGAATAATTTTCCAAAGAATCCTTCAACAACAGAAAATGGCGCCCATCCTCCAAGAAGAAAACAATTCCACTAGGGAACCGGGCATACACTAAGAAACCCCACATTCTTTCAAAAAGAGACTCCAAATGCCATATGAAAAATCACAATGAAGAAGCAGATAAGAAATTGACTATTTTTGTTCCCATATAGAGCGTAAGTATAGGACATAACATTTGAAGAGAAGCCCCTCCTCCTTAGAATGTTGAAGCAACACGAAGAAAAAGAATAGCCAATGGGTTATTCTCCAAGCCAAAAGGCTTAGGATAATCTATCTAGGTCTTACACCAAAGACAGAAATTTAACTCACAGGGAGAAGAAAACTGAAATCTCAATTTAATAATAATGTTGTCTATCCCATGAGAAGGGATTTCATCTATTTTTAACTAAACTACTCTCTAAATAAAGAAACAAACTAGTGCAATCCAAATAAGAAGTCCTAATTAAAATATAAAAGCAATTTCTAAAACTTAAAGAAGCAACTATTACTAATAAAGCAAACTATTAATCAATTTTCAGTGCTAGGCTTCAGACTTGGGCTTGCGGGTATAAACTTTCAAATGTAGCCCATTGGTCTAGCATGCATCAAATGTCCACCACTGATATCTTACTAGCCACTACAAGCCAATGAAAAAACTCCACTCCAGGTGGAACCAAACCTAGCCACACAACAAATAAGGGATGAACCTCACATTGAAAAGACTCAAACACCAAGCAGAATGACTTTGCAAAGAATAACCCCGAGGAGTTTGGTTTCCAAATACAAGCATCGCTATCATCCTTGCATAAAAAGGTGTCGAGAGAAAACTCAACAAAGATTCACATACTCAAACTCTTTAGATTGACACAACCTTCTTCTAAAGGATACATTCCACACAACTCTTTTCCCCTCCACAACATAACACTCTTTTATAGATGACATCTTGTTTGACAACAAAGGATCCATTCCCATTCAGTCATCAACGCCACTGAATTCTACTTCCCTCCCTAATCATAAAACCTACCCCCTTAGAAAATACCTCCCCACAAGATCCAGATGCGTCCCTAAGTAACACCCCAGTACCCAGATCTCCTATACTAAGGGATTGTAGATGGGAACCATAAAGCCTCTCTCTCCATCCCAAATCTCCATTACCATTTTAGCAACCAAGGCATAGTTCTTAAGGGCAAGACTTCCCAAACATAGACCACCTTTATCTTTAGCCCTCACAACCGCATCCCATTTCATCAAACGCAATTTTCTCTTTTCCCATAAGAAGTTCCTCCAAATGCGATCCAATCTCTCCATTAGTTGCATAGGCATTGAGTATAGTGACATGTGATAAATCAGGAGATTCAACATATTAGCTTTGATAAGAGTAACTCAACCCCCAATGGATAGATATTGCCTACTCTTCCTGTCGACAACTTCCTTTCAAACTTCTCAACTATGGGATCCCATATTTTATTAGATATAGCATTCACTCAAATAGGCAGACCTAAATATTGAATTGGCATATGACCAACTTTACAATGTAACCTGTCTGCCAGTTGTTTCACACGGTCCGCTAAACATCCAACCCCAACCAACATACTTTTGGATAACTTAATTTTTATCTCAGACACCAATTCAGAGCATCTCAGAATCCTTTTGAGAGTAAGAATTTTCTCCCAATTTGTTGAAGCAAATAGTATCGTGTCATCTGCAAATTGAAGATGAGATATAGACTCACCATTCCTACACGCCTTGAAACCATTGATTAACCTCAAAAATTTAGCCTGCAAAAAAGAGCTCCTGAAGCTCTACCACAATCGTGAAAAGGAAAGGTGACAAAGGATCACCCTATCTAAGACCCCTGAAAGCTTTGAATAGATGAGAAGGAGAGCCATTTACCAAAACAGAAAAGAACGTAGAAGAGATAAATTCTTTTATCCATCTTCTCCGAAAAACACCAAATCCCATTTATCTTGTCAATGAAATTTCAATCCACATGATCATGCATCTTTTCAAAGTCAATCTTAAAACGAGTCCCTTGTAACCCTGACCTTCTTTGAGTATAAACTAGCTCATTGGCGATCAAGACTCCATCTAGAATCTGTCTATCCTTCACAAATGCCCCTTGAAGTGGGTTAACAATATGAGGAAGAACCAGTTTCAACCTATTTGCCAAGATCTTTGACAACAACTTGTAAACACACCCAACTAGACAAATGGGTCTATAATCCTTCAACCCCACTGGGTTCAGGACCTTAGGAATCATAGTAAAAGAAAAATTAGCAGTGAGTTCTTTACCCAAGCAACCTCTATTATGGAATTCAAATAGCATCTCACAAAAATCATGCTTTAAAAAATCCCACCCAGCTTTGATGAAAGAGAAATTGAACCCATCCATTTAATTGCTAGGTGAAAGATTATCCTATCCTCAGAGAATCTCAATGTAATTAATCACAGGACACAGTTCATGGTTCTAAAAATCAGAATCACAGCATAGTTTTTGTTTGAAGTGATTTAAATAGTGAAAAGAACTTTTGGGGCACTGCATGGAGACTTGCTACAGTTAACTTTTCCAGGAAATGTTCCATTGACTCTCATAATCTGGAATACAGGACAATGGGTGACAAGGAGAACAATGGATTGAAGATGGTCGCTTATTGGCAGACCCTTCTTGTAGAAGCATTTGGTGAGTGTTGTGATCCTCTATGCCCCTTCTTTTGGGAAACCATCATTATATTGTCTCACATTGGTCAATTCCTCCACCATCTTTACACCTCACCACTTATGTGATGCTCCCAAGCACAACATAAATGGAGGGTTGGCATCAGACAAGCAAGAATCCATAAGAGCAATAATCCATGAGAGTCTGCAAACAAAAAATTTTAGACTATTTAGAGAGAAGTAGCACTTTGCCACCACAGTTTGATATGGTTTCAGCTAAAATAATCTCTCTCTCTCTCTCTCTCTCTCTCTCTCTCTCTCTCTCTCTCTCTCTCTCTCTCTCTCTCTCCAAGAAACATGAGAAACCTTTTGAATTATGTGGTACTAGATTACCAGCCAATTTAAGGTGCCATTCAATATTGACTTAGTCAGGAACCTTCATATAACTGTGCTGCTCGCACATTGGATTATCGCTCGCTCCTCTTATTCCTGTGTGTTCACTTCCTAAGTGCCTGGAATACAATGTGCTCAGCTATATCCATACTTCTGATTTACAGAATTCTTTCCCTTTGGTTTCTTGTTGCACAAATGTACATGTACCCATTTTAATGAAATAAAATCCATTTCCATCTTTAGGCAATAGAAAAAGGCAGTACTTTTAGGGCCTGCTTGCTGCATGTAACTGAATTCCTAGGAATTCTAAGACTTCCATTCCTAACAGTGGTTAAAAATTAAGAAGTAAAGGTGAATATTCAAATCTGACCATCAAGTCATTTTAACAAAAAACGAATTCAGGGGAGATGGGAAATGAATACCCAGCCATTATAAAAGAGTGAGGGATCAAGCATTTGAGGTGGGGGATGACAGATTTGAGGTGGCAATGTAGATGGGACCTTAACCATCCTAGGATTGGAATAACTAGGGTGACATCTGGATATTTATTTCCCAACTTCCCTTGATTCAATTTCCATCAAAGGAAATGTCATTTTACGCTCATTTCTGGATATTCAACTTCATTTTTAACCATTACACATGAATTCATACACATTCTATGCAAACAAACAGGGCACTACTCCTTTTCCTTGTTTCCCCCTAGATATTGATTTTTCAGATTCGAAACTGTCTGCCCATTTTCTACTGTGAACATCCAAACTCTGAGACTGCATTGCATACAGTTTCATTTGTCATCACGCTTTCATCAGAAGTGAAAGGCAAATCTCTAAATTGCATCCATGGATATGTGATTTGTCATCATCATGCATCACTCATGTTAATTGGGTAGTGAATTGATCAACCCAATTTAACCTTTAATTAAAATTCTTCCATTAAAGACCACCAAATGGGGTTGTGAAAAATGATAATGTAGGGAAAAAAAAAAAAAACTCAACAATCCCAGGGAAAACCCAACAAAATGAAACATGGGTTATTCAGCACTTTTGTTCAATTTGAAAAAAAAAAAAAGGAAGCAAGACCTGTCTCCTTCTTTGATGAATTAATGACTTCTTGCCTCTGGAGCCTCTTTTTCCTGTCCTTCTTCACCCTCTCCAACAGCTCCTCATCATCATCAGCCTCTAAGATGGCTGCATTGGCATTGGCATCTGAAAATAAGCCTTTCCCAGGGAGGGAGACCATGAAGGCAGTGAAGCAGATGGCTAGGCTCTGCCGCCGACTTGGATCAAAGGCAGCCTTGCAGAGAAGGACATGAGGTGAATTGGGTCTCTTTGAATTGGGCTTGAAAAAGGTAAGAACCGTTGTTTTAGGCAGGGACAATGAAGAAGAAGAAGAATGAAGTGGAGGGAAGAAGGTGTTTGTTAGAGCAAAGAAGGTGGCTGCCATTTCTGCTGTTGGTGTTTTTCTTTTTGGTGGGAAAGAGGGATAGAATGTAGTGGCAGTTTGGGTCATGGGTGGATAAGAATTGTATGATTCCGAGTTCACATTCACCCGCCAAAGTCACAATTAAGTTCTATTTTATTTTTTATTTTTTATTTTTTCAGACTTCTCAAAAGCAATTAAATTCTCCAAGGAAATTTGGAGTTCGGAATGTCCACGGCTCTCACAATGGGGCCCATTTGTCAATAATCTTAAGAGAAAAAATAAATTTCCATGCTAGCCCATTAGCAAAATTTCACTATAATTGGTGTTAAGCCCGACATCACATTGATAACGCATAGGACATGGAGAAAAAGATATTTTCAAAATTTTATATTTAATAATACATGAGCAACCTAATAGTTAGGGATGTAAATGAGTAGGTTCCAATCTACGTGTATGGTGGACTTAAAATCTAAACTCAGAATCAAAATTGTTAATAAGAAGATAGATCATGAATTGTTACCAAAATCGGATCTAGTTCTTTGTATGGGTCGGGTCCGGGTCTGGATCCTATGTAGATTGTGCTTTGGAAAAAAAAAATTAAGAGGAGTTCTCAAAAACTTAGGTTCAATGGGCTGGAATTAAGATGGAACCGAATTTGAAACAATTTAGGTCATAGGTCCAAAAAATAGGATTTATGTTGAGACTTGCTTATTTATCGTGACTTAAATTTGATTATTAAAGGGTCAGAATGTTCAAGTAATCGAAGAATGGAAGACCCATTTAGATCCCTACTAATAGTGAGCCCAACTCCTATTACGTATAAGTTTGGTGCACTCTCATGTGAAATGATTTTTTGGTTTTTTTTGGAGTAGATTATTGATAAGTAGCCCCAGCTGAGGAGGCTTACTAATTTCGGATGAATTGAGACGAACATAAGCCATTAGTAGGCCGAGGACAAAATAGCTATCCTTTCAAGCCTCTAACTATCAAATGGCTTGTACGATTTAGAGCCAAAAATGCCCATCATGGTGGACCAGTCTTTCTATAATTGACTCATCACGGTTAGAAAGAGAGAGGCGCCAAGTATAACTAAAAGATGCCTGGAACATGGAGTTTGGATCCTTAAGGCCCGACTTATAAGAGAAAATTTTAAGTTGGAGTGGAATTTTATAAGGACGCTCATCATTGGAAATTCGATACCCTCAAAATGGAGTTAAGATCTTCTGAGGCTTTTTTTCGATGGTGAACGAGTGTAGACTAATTATAGTTCACCATGTCACTGGAGAAGCCTACCATTTACATGAGTAGGGTTGTAAATGTGTACCCAATTCTCCAAAGGTTTTGACCCGTAAAAAATCGAGTTTGAAATGTGTTTTAAGTCTCAATTCATAAACAAGTCCAGGTTTGAAACCTAATTTAGATTTTGATTAGTAAATGGGTCCGGTTTCACGTCCATATGGGTTCCATCCCATGGACCTGGGATTGGCACAAGAGCCTTTAATAATGAAAAATATAACTCAAAATAATCTTTTGTTTAACATTTTTATACTTAATCTTAAAAATAGTAGACTTAATACATTGAATAACATTCTTAGTATAAAGAATATAGAAAAAATAAAAGATTAAATTAAAAGAAGTTAAAATTAATTTTGGAACCAAATCTCAATTTTCTAATTAGACACTAATAAAATAGGTTTCAAGTCAAAAATCGTTTCTAGAACCGAAAATGTCGTTTAGAAATAAGTCCAGGTCTAAATCCAGTATGGCCCCGTTCTGAAGCTAATCCGTTTGCAACTTTATACGTGGGCAAGGAGCTACGACTGAAGGCAACTATCACATTGGTGACATGGTGGAATATGATTGGTTCACTCATACTCACCGTGGGGTAAAATCCTTAGAGGATTATGATTCTTCAAAATAAACCTTTTTTAGTGTACGATGAATTCTTAAATTTTACTTTAATAGAGGCTGGTCCCACTATAAATTTAATTGTTTGATTAAAAACATGGTTAACACAATTACACATTCATTTATTATGGTTTTATTAAATAATTAATCTTATGACAGGACTTACTCAATTAAAATAAAGAGAGGACGTTTATTTTCAACCGCTGGATTTTCAATGTGTGTGGGTCGAATGTTAAGAGTTCACTCCAACTTAGGACTTAACTCAAAGCCTAAGAGGACTTGGATTTGTGGAACAACTGTTGAGAAATCTAGATCGTTCACTTAGTTGCCCACTTTGTCAATTTTCTTCCTACTGTTGTGGGTGTCCTTAATCGAATGGTAAGCAATGAGAGTGCTTTGCCGTCGCCAAGGAAATTACTACCCTACATCTCTCGGCAACCGCACCGACTCCGTACAGGGAAAATAAGGGGCTCCATGGGTGGCAAGACATGACCCGACCCATTAATTCTACGGATTTGATCTGCCAAGTCTAACCCACATACAATATGAAGGTTTACTAACTCGTATAAAAATAAGTTAAGCTCAAGTTACCCTCCCAAATGGCCCATATTTAACTTTTTGGAAATATTTACCATGTTATAAGATGTATTATCATAAGTAGATATATATATTAGGACTCACTGGAGATGATAAGATCACTTAAAATTAAAATCTTACTATATTAGGCAAAACTCTCCTTCTATTTATTATGTACAGACAACTCTTAATTAATAAGATTTCTCTCCTCTTTCTTTTTATTCTTTTCTTTTTATATTTTTCTTATTTTTTAACGCATTATCATCAATTTATTAACCCCCATTGTCCTCTGCGTACGTACTCCCATTGTCCTTGGCGTACGTGCAAAAATGAGCCAGACCCTCAAGTGGGGTCCATCTCTAGTTGTGCATTGGCACTTATCACAAGCTACCCAATTGGTAGTACTAGGTAGCTCTGTTTACAGGATCTAAGAGGGAGAGATTTCATGACAAATCAAACCACATCGTAGTTGCTTGATAAGTGGAGATGGTGAGATTTGAAAAAAAAAGGTCAAAAAAGAAAGGGAACGTGGGTTTCTTGTTTCGTTTGCAGAGAGAGAACTCCATTGCCTGCGCCGCTGCCGTCGCCGCCATTAGCCGGCCATCGCGCTCCTCACATCGCCGGTGTTCAGAATCACTGCTCGTCGTTGCAGAGAATGAAGATGGCCGGGACTTGAGGGACGTTGGTTTTCTGGTTGCAGAAGAGACCACCGAAACCAAATTCTTTTGGGAGAGAAGGACTTGGTGCTCAAAAGCACCACACGATTTCGTGGTCCCCAATCAATAGATTGGATGGACCAGGTTGGTTTGAAGTTCAGGTCAGGATAGCCTGACCTATACAGAAGCCCAACCCACGTAGCAGAGCAGTGCTGATATCAGCTAGGTGACTCCAGCAGGTTGACGTCAGCACCTTGTCAGCACCCTTCCGTCAAAGGCAGTTTGACTGAGATCGATGGCGAAAATTTAATTCTATGATATCTTGATCATTCGAAGTTTGATTGACAATCTGTTTACACATATCGAAAGCTCGCAACCAGATCTACATATTGGCAGCAAAAGGAAGACGATTCAACAGGTTAAGTAATTTCTCATTCTTTATAATTTTTATAAGTTTGATAGTTATATACATGCTTTTATCTTTATTTCTTTTTAGATATACATAAAATTATAATATTATTTGGAAATGATGGTTTATGTCTTTTATTAAAGGGAGATAAAAGTGAGATCTATGGATCATGAATGGAACTAAAAGTTCTTTATCAAATGAATAACCAGAGCCCGAAGATCTGTATATTATCTAGAACCAGAAGTTCTAAGATTTGAAATATAAACCCGAAGATTCATATTGATAATCAAATCTGACGTTTTGATTTCTAAAGATCTAAAATTGTATAGGTTGATACGAAGGCCATAAATTCAAACCTGAAGTTTTGATCCAAATATAAAATCTTGATGAAACCAGAAGCTTTGATTCATGCCTAAAGCATTAACAGAACTAGAAGTTCTGATTCATAGGTTAAAAATCTGAAGTTCTATCTCAAACCCGAAATCTTGACAGAACTAGAAGTTCTGATTCCTCATTTAAGAACACGAAGTTCTAACTTTTAATTGGCCAATTTTTTATTATATTTTGTCATTGGATATTTAGAACCTGAAGTTCTATTTTTTTTAATGATTATTATTGTTAAATCGATATCTACACACTTGAAAAAGCTTGATGATGCCATCAAAGAGGGAAATTAGATATCCCTGGAGGATATGACATATGCCTTCACTTTTTATGCCATTATATCATTGATAGAGACGTATGATCACCAGAAGATGGTTATACCACCAAAAACGGTAGACATGATAGTTTTTCCAGTAGATATGAAAATAATCACCCTACGAGAGGTGATTAAGAAGGAATTTTTCTAAATAAGGAGAACCACCAAGCCTGATCAAGAAGACCTACAACTACTATTATGAATTTGAATATTGATTTCAATTTTTAGATATTTTGGACTTATTGTTTTATTCTCATATCTTGTGTTTGCACGTTATATTTGCTTTAAATGGTGAATGGCTTACTTATTTTTTAATTTTATTTTTGTTATGCAACTGAGTAGTTATGTTCATTTATTATCTCATGCGGTATGAATCATGGAATATATAAAACTGAGGATAATATATGTCTGGTAAACAGTGTCACAAAATATACTATAATGAAAACTAGAAGTTTTTTTTTCATAATTGCCGTTTACTCATAACTAAGTGCATTCTAATAAGACCTCAGGGTTATATTACAAAATAATCTCCAATATCGAATATATTCGATTATAAGTAAAATGACAAAGTCAAGCCATGAGCTTAAAATAAGCCCAAGGCCTAGTGACCCTAAGGCTTTAATGCTTTTGTATAATAGGTTAGGTCACCCTAGAGGTATTATGCTAAGGCAAATTATTGATAATTCTATTAGGCTCTCCTTAAAGTATCATCTATTAACCATCCTTTTTGTAAATGATATAGTATGACATTTGTGAACCCATAAAATCCCCTTAGTGGACCTATTTAGGTATTTTATACTTTTAATTAACACCTACATTTATTGATTGAATGTTTGCCTATTTTTTTATCTTATACTTGCTTATTATCACAAATTTAGGATACACTTCGTTGAGCATCATATTACGTCTATAAGCCCTGATATTACAGGTCCGTGACTTGCATGAAGCTACAAAATAGATTGAGAATCTATGGTGGTTATAATTTATCCCCATTTATTAGATATCTAGACTCAATGACAGGAAATATATTAACTGTTCGTTTTTTTTATTATCATCTTGATGAGACAATCTTCCCACCATTAAGGGGAGATAAGAGAGTTTCTGAAGAACAGTGAAAATTAATGTGAAATACTTCTACTCAGTCTCATCTAGATCTATGTACTTCACAATGTGAGAATGAAGTACGGAAAACTGTGCGCTTAATACAAAATAATTCCCTTATGCTTTTAATGATGCCGGTAAATTGACTATGTCACATGCACTAGCTATGAACACACAAGTACGAATTAATATCCCTGTAAGACAAACACAAATTACTGTCCCTGTAGAGCAAAATTCCAATTATAGTAATAAATGAATCTGTTCTACGTGAGAAGTATAGCAAACCTATAGGTTCCAAGGACTCAGCTCCCCGGAAGAAAAGAAATTAGCAATTAGTTCCCAATTATACTCCCGAAGAAGATATGACAAATTGTATACTCTTGACGAGGCATACCATTTCACTCAATAAAAGGTTGTGAAAAATCCACTCTCTCTAAAATTTCTGAAGAAATTAATATTCTGGAAGAAACACAAATCTCAAAAGAGACTCTTGAAGCTCCTGAAGAGGCAATAGGTATCCAATAATGAAGAGATCTTTATACTTTATAATTATTCAAGAGATAAATGAGATAAAAAGAAAATTATCATCGATGACGCATTTGTATATGCAGTAGTTACACAAATATCAAGGGAAAATGAAAATGATGATTGGGATACAGAACCACGTTCTATAAATGAATGTTGATAAAAAACAGATTAGCCAAAATAGAGAGATCTTATCAAGGCGAAATTACAGTCTCTTAATAAATGTGGTGTATTTGGATCTATAATACAAACCCCAAAAGGTTTTAACCCTGTAGGTTACAAATTAGTGTTTGTAAGGAAAATGACTGAAATTGCTAAATACAAGGCAAGACTTGTGGTACAAGATTTCCTGTAGAAACCTTGGATTGAAAACATTTACAAATATATATATGAAAATCCCAGAAGAATTTGCTTTGCCTGAAGCAAAGTCAAAGAGTATGTACTCAATACAATTAAGAGATTCATTGTACGACCTGAAGCATTCCATAAGAATATGATACAATCATCTTAATGAATGTTTATCTAAGGGAGGGTATGATTGTAAACAATCCTATTTGCCGATGTATCTTTATAAAATCCTTATAAGGATTTACAATAGTAGAAGTTTATGTAGATGACATAAATCTAATCGGGACTTTAGAAGAACTATTGCCTATTTATAGGAGAATTTTATCTCGACCAGCAAATCGGGAGAAGTTCTAATGAGATTTTTTATTCTTTATAAATATGCTTGTCATATATAGTTTTGTACTAAGGCTTTGGATTGGTATCAAACAATTACTATGATATTTATGTCTATTTTATTTTTATAATTGTAAAAATTATAATTTTGTAGGATATGTAGATTTAGGATATTTCTTTGATCCTCATAAGGATCGATCACAAACAGATTATGTGTTTCTTGGTGATAATACTGTCATTTCTTAGCATTCCAATAAACAGATTTTGTTTGCTATTTTTTCTAACTATGCTAAAATTTTAGCCCTCTATGAAGCCAATAGGGAATGTGTATGGCTAAAATTTTTAACTCAGCATATTTGTAGTTCTCGTCAAGTGTCTCTTAATACAAGTACCTCAAACGTTATCTGCAAAGACAATGAGGCATGCATTCAACAGATTAAAGAATGATACATTAAAGATGACAAGACGAAGCACATTACACTAAAGTTCTTCTTCACTCATGAGCTTCAGAAGAATAATAAGATTAAAGTCAAGCAAATTCGTTCAAGCAACAACTTGGCCGATCAATTTACGAAGCCTTTGCCAAAATCAGTAGTATAGAAGCTTGTATATGAGATTGACATGCTAACTACGTGAAAGGTTGTTATATCAGGCAAAGTAGTCAATCAAGAGGAGGCATCTTGAAATATACTACCTATGACATCTGTGCGTTGTACTCTTTTTCCTTTTTTAGGTTTTATCGTACTGGGTTTTCCTAGTTAAGGTTTTAACAAGCTAGCATTATGTACGTCCAACACCAAGTCAATGATCATGGAGAATGTTGTACTTTTTTTCTTTCGTTATGGTTTTTATCCTACTGGGTTTTTTCCTTTGTAAGGTTTTAATGAGGCAACTGTCATTGAATGGTGGTCATCCAAGGGGGAGCATTATAAGATATATTATCATAAGTGGATACCCACATTAAGACCCACATGAGATAATGAGATCACTTAAAGTTAGAATCCTACTATATTAGGTTGCTTGGGAAGAAAGCAATCTTATTCTATAAAAAAGACTCTCCTCCCTTTTATTATGTACATACGACTCTCAGTAATAAGATATCTCTCCCCTTTCTCTTTATTCTTCTCTCTCTTGCTCTTCCTTATTTTCTAACATACCATATTTTTTTTATTTCCTTGAAATTAAGTTGAACATGGGATAACTATGTTGAGAGAAAAGAGAGAGAAAGAACTGAAAACACAATTCAAACTACTATTTTATTGCATTATGTGTATTCCTATTACATTCACTAGTATAAATAGAACATTGTAAGTAGCCCTTAAATAAGAATCCTACTCTAAATAGAAAACATGCTACAAAAGAAAATCATAAACCAACCCAAATAGGTAAACCTAGCCTACTTTACATAACGCCATTGGCCCAACCTCTCCGGTGGATGTGCTGAGTCAACAATGACTTCAAAACCCCCTCTTAGCACTGACTCCCAACATTATCGAGCTAAGTTTCATTCGGAACCTGTAAAAGATGTTCCATGTTTACGGTGCTAGCTTTTGTTGATCTTAAAAACCACGTGGTTACCTTAAGTAGATCTCCGTGTCAACTCTCCTACGTTGAAAAGCATCATTGATTATCATCTGCTTGAATTTCCACCCATTACTAGTTGCGAACCCAATTTGTACATGCACGGTGTTGGTCTTCACAACTAAACCAAATATCTCATCAAGATCTAACTCGTATAGCTGGTTGAATTCCTTTGGATCTAACCATGCAGTGTAAAGATCTGCAGTCCCACTAAACCTACTTTTTTGGTCTCAACCCACATGCATCCAACTATCTTTGCACCATTAGGACATAGAAATATCTCCCATGCCTCCCCCTTAATCAAGGCTGCAATATAATTGCCACCTGCGTCTTGCCACTCCTTGGTTTCTTATGTGATCAAATCTGCATCATGTTGATCTTTGAAACATCACAAAGAATGACCTCTGTGACTATTTCATTAGCCATCTCTTGTGGATTCGATGAAATCCCAGATTGATCAACTTTCACTTCTTCTGATTCTTTTTCCTTGAAACAATTTGACACACGATCTTTAAGCCCATCGGAATCTTACTCCTCCTGAAGATTTGATTCAATCTCCGATTGATCTATATATTTCATTGTTGATTCATCTTTCTTAAACACATCATGGTCTTCATCTTCAAGCTCTAAATGATCTAAAAAAATCACATCATCAATACCATAAATTAATCATGTTAATGCATAACAAATTATTCAAGTTAATGCATACTCACAGTTTTCAATATTTTCGACAGTGGTCGTGAAATTCACGTTTGGCTCCCAACCATCCTCCACAGTGGCTTCCCCTCCCTTTGCCTCAAGTCTTCCATGGAGGAATTTTCTTCAATGACGACCATCTTCACTCTGCAATGTGTCCTGATTTTTAGCACTTGTAACACACCTTGCAAAGTGCTCTAATATCACTTGTTGGGTCGAGTAAGCTTGGGTTATTTGGATTCACCCACAAAATTTTCAAGCTTAATGTAGGTTAATTTAGATTGAACCACGTTAGTTGTGGGTCAAGGCAAGTCCAATTAGGTTGGCCCGCGATATCTTACCCATTTAAAAAATGAGTTGGGCTCCATATCGTGGACCCACTCGTTTGACATGACCCATTTCGACCTGAATCAACTTGTTTACCACCCTTTCACACGACAAACTCTTCTTATAAGATTAAGTGATCTTTTAACTATAAATTTCTTGGAGTTTCAATCATTTATGATAAAAGTTGCACGAGAGTGAAAACGAGCCTAGGGCCAAATCATGGGAGGATGAGAGTGCCAAAGGATATCTACTAATCAAAGGTAGGACCAAGTGGGTCTCAGAGAGTTGGACTGCATCAGCATGTAAGGTTGGTGGTAGGAGAACATCTCTCATCAACATATCTTTCTCCATAGAGGCAGCTTTGTTGATTACCTACTTGTTGCTTGTTAACAGGTTTGAGCATCTTCTAAGAAGAAGGAGATACTTAATAGGGGCACCTTGGGTTCAAACTTTCAAACTGAATCAAAGAGAAGATAGACGCGTCTGTGCCGTGCATTCTACAGCTTAGACAAGTGGACTGGATCTGCGTGAAATGATCCCACATTCAATCTCAAGGAAGCTGGTTTCTGTTCAACGGGTCAAACACGGCAGCTTCCAGAAATGTGAAACTGGTTGACTTCAAGACATGCAATTCTTCTGTTAATAAAGGAAAACTGTTCCATTGCGTAAAAGACTTGCCTATAGTTCATGGAGCTTTATTTTGGGAACTACTTTGTGACTTATAGTTCTCTGACTATGATGAAGAAGACAATGCCTCTGTATCAAAAGAGGACAATACCTACCTAACCCTGAAGAGAACAAGAAAATTGAAATTCTCAGAGCAGGAAATTTGCCTTGGTGAACTAGCGTGTGGGCCCCTCAATTTGTTAGTCTTTTCTTCATCTTCTACAAGTGGCACCACTTTGGAAATCTTATTTTTTGATATGGTCCATTTACAAAATCTAAATTGCCCCTTTACGGCCTTCAAGCAAAAGTAAAATTGATTTACCCAAAAAAAAATTTATCCAATTGATTGGAAACCCGGCGTTCCACCAAGTTAAGATTTGAACCACATGTGGGTACTGCAGGGAGCCAAATGTTGTTTCTCTAGGGACAAAGTTTATCGCTAGGATATTTCTGGGCAAGGGGTACGCGCGCAATCCACGAGTGATGGATACTTGTCTTCCTTTTATGATTAAAGAACCAATAGCCGTTGATGATTTGACATTTGACATGTTTAAAACACAAATCTCTTATTTTAACTTCCGGGAAAAAATCCCCAACCAACAGCCATTGGTTAAGAGAGCAAGAAATTCCACTCTCTCACACACAGAGGAAAGTAAACAAAACACTTTCTGAATTAAAAAATTTTTTTTAAGAGAAGGTCCCTTTGGTGGTCACGAACGAATGCAGTGTGCTATAGAATTTCATTTTCTGCTAAACTTTACATATAATCAGGATTAATTAATACTAATTTCATAGGAGTAGTTGAATCATATATAATATTACGGTATTATATTATTTGATGATACTGTTATAGTGCTAATTTGGGGGATTGGGTTGAAAAGCATGTCAACTTTCAACGTATGGAGTAGTTTCTTATGAATGAACAAATAAAGAAGGGAAAGAATCAATGAATAAGCTGCAACTTCTATTTCACCGAACTAGTTGCTGGATATTTATTATCCATTGTACACGCTTTGGGTCTTCGGAGCAGACCCCAGTCGACTGTGCACCACAATGTAAATAAATACCAAGTTATGGGACATCATGTTTATTGGACGGCAAGGACCATCTGATTTTGCTCTTTTAACATGGACACCTAGACAAGTTGAAATTTTTTTTACCATGATCAATCTTGTTGTAAGTGTGAGGAACTTGTCTTTTATCAGCTCAGGTCCTAATTAGATCCGTGCTATAATGGGCCCTGGTGCTTTTATGATGCATCCAACCCTACACCCGCTAAGCCTTTTGTAAATGTCACTGGCCCTAGGTTTTTGAAACCCTTTTGAATGAATCTAAAAATTAGATTGAAGTCCTAAGAAAGTCAAGTCTTCTAATATTGTTAAACTTCACATACATGGATGAAGGGGGTTGGGATGATTTAATGGACATGAAATTTTGTATAACGGTGGGTCTCCTCTAGGTCATTTGATCTCCCATCTTCTCCATGATTCACGTGGCCATCATGGGCTCTACAACTAATGTCGTACAGCCTCGCAAAATAGGTTGTGCTGGCAAGGATAACCCATATATATATATATCTTTACGTATCAGCTCCTCCAAGGTGGGCTCAAACAGGCTATAACCCACAAGCTCTTGGGGTCATTTATATAACATTTAAATTTAAAGTACTTAAAAAATGTTTCAATTGGATTTGAAAAATCATTTTCTAATTATTATTTCATTTTTTTAAAATCTAAGGAAATATTCTTTTGCAAAAACTCCAGCCAAGAATTTCATGTGTTGAGGTTTGTAGGAGATGATGTGATGGCTTATTCTGACATTTTCTAATACTATGCTTATTTATGTGAATTTCAAAATTTTAGCCACTTAAAAGGACACAATTAATTTTTAAAAATTTTAGAATTCTACTTCCTTCACTTTTTGTTGGAATTCTTGGATGTTCATGTACAAGTGGGCATTCAAGAATTTCATTATGTTTGGAAATTTCAGAATTCCTCATTTTAAGAATTCTAGCAAAATAAGGGGGCCTACAGAACAAAAAATTTTTTTTTGATGAAGTGATGTGCACCATTGTATGGACTAGATACAGCGAAGGTTTTGGCTTTGATTGCTGTAGGTGGTTCGATACCCAATCCATGACAAGGACGCTTTATCGTTATGAGCCCCTTTCAATGCCTATGCTACTTGTTTGGCTTATAAATGTTATCCCATTTCAAGCTGCACTGATCTTTATTGTTCTTCCATTAATCAAAAATTTTTTTTATCAACTGAGGGTCTCCCCGCCCTATGGACCAGACTAATTCCTTTGCACTCAGGAAGAACTTGGTAAATCTCTTGTGACTCCAGTATGGTAGCGCAGCTCGAAGCCGCAACGTGGGGGGGGGGGGGGGGGGGGGGGGGGCAATTGCTATAATGTTCCTCGCCAATGGGTTGTCCTTTTTAGCACTTGTAAATTAGGATGAAGTAGAGCTTCCTCATTACTTATGAGGCGTTTGTTTTCAAATAATTTGTGATGTATATATTTTACATAGTTGGATTTTGTTTTATTTACACTCCAATGTATCAAATTCTTTGATGAAATTTCAAAGAATTCCAAAATTTTAACATTTGGTCTTTCAAATGTCACTTTTAATTTTTCAAAATCTTTAAATTTCACAACGTAAGTGTTGGGATGTGAGAATGATTTGAAGAAACCATCAAGAGACTTCATTAGGAAAATTAAGAACTTCTCCATATGATTTTTTTTTATTCCTCCAAATAAGCCTACTTTAACATTCATTATTTAAAATTAAAAAAATTTTGAAAATCCAAAAATAACTTTGATATGTTAATAAAAGAAGAACTGCTTAAGTTTCCAACATATAAACTTTCTATGCAAGAATTCCTATGGGTTGTTTGTTTGGAGGAATTTTGTGTGTTGGAAACTTTAGCAGTTCTTGTTTTATTTCTACATCAAAGTCACCTTTGGACATTCAAATACTTCAAATTTTACGTACTAAATGTTAAAGCAGGCTTATTTGGAGGAATCCCAAAAATTTATATGGAGAAGTTTTTAATTTTCCTAATGATGTCTCTTGATGGTTTTTTTGAGTCATTCTCACATCCCAGCACCTAAGAAGTGAAATTTAAAGATTTTGAAAAACTAAAAGTGACATTTGAAAGAACAAATGTTAGAATTTTGAAATTCTTTGAAATTTCATCAACTCATGATACGTTGGAGTGTTAAAAAAAAATCAAACATGTAAAATATATACATCACAAATTATTTGCAAACAAACCCTCATTCTCTACTTCATCCCAACTTACAAGTGCTAAGGACAACCCATTGGCCAGGAAGGTTAATAGCAAGTTGATAGGAATCATTCCAGGTTGGATTACCTGCCCAATTCAAGGTTGGACAGTCTTCTTGTACAATAACAAGATTTGGAATAATTTCTTAATACTTTTCTTGTTATGCTTCTCTTACCAAATAGTCGTTGCCGCCTGTACATGGATAGAAATAATTTAAAATATCTTCCTTAAATAAAGGAACGATCACCACATAATTAGTCAAAGAAATAATGGAAAATAAATCTAATCATATTGATACTCTAAAAGATCTGATTGACAACTAAGCTTCATTACTTTATTTGCTTCCCTAATTTAAGACTTGACTCAAAGTTTAGCGACTTGTCCCAAGATCTATCTTACGTGGGCCAACTGCCCAACCCTTAGAGTGGGCTCCTAGCATTCATCGCCCTTTCCAAATTGCTTGTACGGCAAAGGCCGTCGTTGGTTGACCTGGTCTGATTGGTGGGGGAGTTCATGAAATGCCATTTGGTCTCAGTTGTTTGTGAGAAGTTTAGGGTGAAGTTAGCGCCACCCGGTCTGGATTTTATGTGATGATGCTGTAATGATGAGAAAACTTTTGCCTAGTATTTATTAGAATGCGTGATGCCCGATTTTGACCTTGCCTACTATTTATTAGAATGCGTGATGCCTGATTTTGACCGCAGATGTAATCTTGAGCTAATGGCCCTGCATCGGTTCAGTGGCCACCAAATTACCATCATCTAACTCATCATAGCTACTTCCCATTATTTTATCAAGTATAGCACTGATGAGTTAGATGATGGTAATTTGGTGGCCACAGAACCGACGCATCATGCATCGAATCAAGTGGGCCATTAGCTCAAGATCAGACCTGCGGTCAAAATCAGGCATCACCCATTCTAATAAATAGTAGGCCGAATTTTTTCTTCATCACAGTATCGTCACATAAAATCCACAGCGGGTGGGTTGAACATCACCGAAAACTTTTCATATACACAATTGAGACCAAATGGGATTTCATAAACTCCCTCACCAATCAGATCAGGCCAACCAACGACGGCCAGTCAATAATCAGTGGGTCACACACCACATTCATCAAAACGTTTAAAAAAGACGGACCGACCATTTCACCGCAAGTGTGAACGCGGCGCCTTCTCCACAAACGACTCTCGTCGTGCTTACGTACCCAATTTTAAAAGATGCCACGTGTCGACTTTCCATTGGATATCAATAATACGACTGGGTAGGGCGCGTAACCTTCGGAGCGAGTCCGGACCGAGTCCGGTCCACACGTAGTCGAAATTCAGACGAGCCAGCACTCTATAAAAGTCTCTCCCCCACCATTTCTCTCTTCATTCCCCCATTCACTCCTTTCTCTTTGTATTTTGTCCTGCAGCAGAAAAGAAAGAAAGAGAAGGAGGGGTTGGCGACCTGAGAACACAAAGCTAGCTATCAGGAGAAGAAAGAGATAAACAGAGAGATAAAGAGATGGGTTCTTGGATGGGTTTGATTGGGTCTGTTGTTGTTGTTATTGCTGCTTTGGCTCAGTGCACTGCAGCACAAACGAACCATGTCGTTGGTGACACGAGCGGATGGATGATTCCAAGTTCTAATCAAGTTTATGAGACGTGGGCTGGCAGCCAGACCTTTGCTGTAGGCGACAACATAAGTAAGTCCCACCTACACATTCTTCTTCTTCTTACCGAGTCGAGTCAACTCAGTGGTGGTTTAAAGTGAATAACCATGCTGAGTGAGTCTGAGTTAATTTTGAGTCCTTATTAATACATTTAAATGGTGTATGGCATGTTTGGGCTTCCTTCCTGCCATAGATTTGAGGATTTCTGACAGTGGATTCGTATGGTTGAGGATTTCACATTGATATCGATGCATATAACTAAGAAAAATTGTTAGTGATGAATAAATCTGCAACGTATAAAACTTCTTTTTTTTTTCTCTATTTTTTATTTTTCTGTAATCAAAAGTGACGATTTAAGATGTTGGACTTGAAAATCCTAAAAAGTAAGGATTATTTGTGGGTTTATTAAATTACAATGACCAAAGCTTTTCATTTTTCTCTGTGGTCTTGTGGCCATGTCTCAAGGCCGCCGGTTGTGATTAAAAAAATGGAACTTTTTTTATTAAAAAAATAATTTTCATCAAAGGATCAGCGTTAGTTTTAGTCTTTAGTAATACTTTCCCAATCCTTCCTTTTTTTTATATTATTTTTTATTTTTTTATGAAAGATCTGCAGATATTAATGAGTTTAAGAAAGAGAAAGAGGAAGATAAGCAAACTATTGTGATAAAAAATCTAGTCCACCCCAGATCCAAGAGGCACCCTTTGATTTAGAAAGAGACCAGTATCCGCTGCAATCATCATTTGCAGTGTTTATGAAATTGGGGTGTGTATGGATTAAGGTCTAGACATGAGACATCCTTGCAAATAGAAATTGCTCAGTGGAATTGAATTTCAACATGCCTAATGTAAATATTGCTTACTGCTTGCAGCCTTCAATTTCAATGCTGAAAACCACGACGTTGCCCAGGTGACAAAGGCCGACTTTGATAGCTGCACCACCACAAACAGTCTCTCCATCTCGAGGACAAGCCCCACAACCATTCGTCTCAACTCCACCGGTGAGCTCTACTACATCTGTACCATCCCTACGCATTGTAGTCGTGGTCAGAAGGTAGCCATTAACGTCACTTCCACAACGGGATCTCCTTCCCCATTTTCTCCACCGACTGGTGGAGCAGTGCCACCAACGGCAGGTGCAACACCGCCACCACCCTCCAGCTCTGCCCCCTCTACAGCTGCAGGCTTTGGAGTTGCAGGCATCTTCATCGCCACCTTGACTGCCTTGTTCCTTTAGATTCCTCATCTTCTCTTTTTTAGGAGTCCATATTATGAGTGCTAGTGTTCTTTCCCCTCCCCTTGCTCTGTTTTTTTTTTTTTTCCTTTTTGATTTAGTACCTTGTGTGATGAAGTAGATTTTACAGGTGATTCTTCTCTCTGCCGTTCTGTTTGATATTACAATAATGTTGTTTTGTAGTCAGATGAAATAATAAACCAGATCATTCTTATGGGTTTTTCTTCAGTTTTGGTTATTTATGTGCCTCTTTATTTGCATGGAAGTGGACCAATTGATGGGCTTTGATTTTTTTAGGATTTTAATTTATTTGTGTGATACTTAGGTATTTACTTTTCATCTTTCTTTTTAATGAAAATATCATGTGATGATCATTTATGGATTTTTACCTTTGATTCTTCAATTTTAACTACTTAAAAAAGAAATTTTGCGTAGTTCCAAGGAATTTAATTCCATAAAATCAGGAATGCCATATGTTAGAGGAGCTTCCTTCCTTTTTGCTGTCCTTGGTCAATTTTCCTACTTTGCCACCCGAAAACTTGGGGTAATATAAAACATGACAATACCCAAAGGTTTAAAGCTCAGTCAGTAGTAGATACAATCGAACAAATAAGGATTTAAAGTGATTGGGCGAAAATACCATTCTGTAACTCGATTGCACCCGCATGTCGTGGTTGCCCATTTAGATTTTATAGTAGCAATTTGATAAGATAAGGCTGATTAACCACTGTAGATCAATTAATTTATATCCTTCATCCAACCAGAGGTCCCATGAAATACTTAGAGCACATGGACAAATTGCTAGAAGTTTATGATGATTGGTTAAATCTAATTGCTAATATTCTGCGGTTGTCGTCTTACCACATTATTCTAATGGTGTTCATACATTAAATCGTGGTACCGGATATTACTATATTCTGGTACAAGAAGAACCGTAGCTTTATCCACGTGACAGCCAACCACTCTCTCCAGACCATCCAAAAGCCTCCACACACTGAGCTCTCAAACACGTGCTTGCTGTCCCCCCTCCATCTTTTCCAGAATGTAGAAGTGTGGTTGGGGTAAGTGGATATTCCCAAATGGTAGGATTCTAATTTCTAAGAAAAAGCCTGGTGGATGGCTAAATGCCCTGTCCTTCAATGAAACTATACTAAGCTCTACTGTCATTGCACAGAAGTCAAAGAATTGCATGAGGAAACCCTCACGGCGCCCATCCCAAGGATTGGGATTATAGGAGGAAAACCTTAACGGTGACCACTGGTCCCACACGCGCGCCATGGTGACATGGGGAGACAGTCACGGTGGGATTCTTCGTAGAGGATCCGGACTCACAAATCTAATGTCGTCATTTTGTTGGCTGTGCTCCTGATCTCAAACTGGACCTCTAAAGCCCCAACTTATCCAACTATCTTCCAGATGGTTTATATCGATCTAACTCAAAATGGTTCCATATATCCTTTAGAACAATTTGCCTTCTGATATGGAAGTCCTTTATGAGCTCTGGATTTGCTTCTTGGAGGGTTTGAATTTGGTTAAAAATAAATCCTATCAAGGAGAATTGTTTTTCTCTCCTAGAGGACTGCATTTGGAGTCTAACTCTGTGGGGCCCACTTTTGATTAAGGCAGCCCCTTTAACACTCTGATCTCTCATGATTGGCATTATATTCATTCTATACTTACCAAATTTTTACTTGGATTGAATCTGAAAAAACAAATACATTATTAATAGATTATTATATTTTTAAGGCTATTAAATCAAGGTCTACGATAATTTGATCCTAATTTAAGAATGTGCATAGAGAAAAAGTCTTGAATCCTAATCTCTAAGTTTCTGGCTTAAGAAATCCTTAGATAAAGGAGTAGAACTCCACATGGAGCACTCCAATTGAAAACCCAAGCCACTCAAAATGAATGACCTCCTCATGTATTGGATTTCTTTTACTTTCATTGCAACACGAGTGCATTTCACCATATGAGACCACTTGATTAAGAACATGATTAGCACACTATTAATTGTATTCATGAATCATATTGTAGATTAATGGTCAATCTTTTAGTGCGAGCATCTCTTACTATAGTGAAATTTGGAAATATTCCATTCATGGGAAGGACATTCATTTTGTAGCGGTTCAGATTTTCAATAGATCGCCCCACTATAGAGTTCCCACTCATAACTCTAGAATTTCTCTCAAGACTAAGAGGATTCAAACTTTGAGTGGGGGAAATACCGTACTTGTAATGCTAGAAGAGAATAACGGCATTGAGTGACTACGATTGTAGCTTGGCAATGACTCAATGGGCTAGGTTGTGGTAAGCCCTTTCCTCTACCCTCATAGATGCGGTCTGGGCTTCGGTCAGGCCAAAGCCCCTGGATTCGTTGGCGGGCCTAGATTACCGAAGCACTTACCCTACCTTCAAGGGCTAGAGCTGGTCTAGGGTCGGGCTAGGGCCAAAAGAATTGATTTTCTAATATTATTATAGAAAATAATTTTTCTATTCTATGATGCCAACTCAATCCTTTATTTGAGATAAAGACGGGTGCAATGCAAAGTCAATATTTTTATACAACTTCTAAAAAAATGCATGACAAAAAGTTACTTTTTCTCATATAAAAATAGTATTTATGATTACATGAAATGAGCTCATTTGATAGCATTGTGACATGAAACTAGATAATGGGAAACACTATTAAATACCTTAGCACACTAGTAGCAGTTACATATTCTAAAGGATATATTTGGTTTTATTTATCATTAGGATATTAGTAAGGTTATTGCAATTAAAGTTCCGCTAGTTGTACTACTTTATACTAATCCATGTCCTACACTTTTTTTATAAAGCAATTATATGGACCATCAGATATGGTTTGACAATTCTCGTATGATTTAATTAGATTTATTTTAAATAGACATTAAACTTTTTCCAAATAAATCTGTTAGTATATGTGGTTCAAATAAACATTAGACCACTCTTAAATTAGCATTAACCCTAACTTGTAATTCTTTGAAACATTAATATTGAATTTTATAACAAAAGAATTAAACTTTAACTATCAAATATGAATGACTAAGGCGATTTGATGCATGAGTCACAAGCTTTAACTCCAGATATTGGGTCTATTTGAATAAAACAATAGTCATGAAAGCAAGGGGATATAAAGAGATTGGCATCAATAAATAGATAGTGGACAAAACTCAACTCCACTCAATGATAATGTTGATAGCTATCCATCTAAACTTTCAAATTTTAATAGTTTACATTGGTAAAAATCAATCTAATGAAACTTGAATTCTCTTTTACTTGAAGAATATGTTAATGTTAGACAAACGTAAAATCAAGCTTACTTTTCGAAAGAATGCGTATAATTAAATATAGGTACAATATTGTGATCTATGAAAATATCCATCAGTTAACACTGTTTGATAAAATATTAAGTCTTTGTTATTAATTACTAATTAGAGGAGTTTTTTTTAAATAATTTTTTAGCAAAATCCTTATATATTTTATATATTAATAGACAAAGGCCCGGGCCAGGCCTCCTCAGACTGGCTATGTCAATCCTTAGCTTGGCCCTCCAAATTGTGATCTATGAAAATATCCATCAATTAATATTGTTTGAAAAAACATTAAGTCTTTGTTATTAATTTCTAGTTGGAGGAGTTTTTTTTTTAATAATTTTTTGGCAAAATTCTCATATATATTATCTATTATTTATTTTATATATTAATAGACAAAGGACAGGGTAAGGTCTCCTCAAGCAAGCTAAGTCAAGCCTTACTTCTGCTCTCAAGATTGTGGGTTTTTTAAAATTAGGTCATACACTACCCTCAGCCCCTAGGGAAAAATGAAAGGCCCTCACTTTGAGGACATTTGGGCGTTGAGCTGGGTTGGACCCCTCATCCAAGCGCCAGATTGACAAACCTACTTGTAGAGAAGACCTTTTCACTTGGGGAGAAAAATTGTATAGGATTCAACATTTTTCCTCTGAAATGTATCAAGAGAATAATTTCCACTTTCAGTAAATATATATATATATATTGTGACGTGCTGGAGTCTCACATCGACTATAATAAGAAAAGTGATTGAGCTTATATGTAGAGCTTACACTATTAACTTGCATGAGGCCTTTTGATGGGTTAAGACCATTTAGAGATAAAACGGTGAGGCTCATGGGCCAAAGCGGACAATATCATGCATGCATGTGCGGTGGGACGTTACAAATGGTATCAAATTCGACTCTCGACTAGTTTGAGTATAGGTTGTGAGTTCCTATTGTGGATTGGTGCAAGTGGGAGGGTTTCCACAGGCAAGTTATTGCACAGGGATGTGTAACACTAGAGGGGGTGGATTGTGATGTCTTGAAGTTATAAATGGTATTAAAGTCGACTCTCGACTAGTTCGAGTGTAAGTTGTGGGTCCTATTGCACAGGGATGTGCAGCACCAAAGGGGCATTACATATATATAGAGAGAGAGATAAGTTGGTTTTTTTTAGTAAGTAAAAATAAATTACAAATGAGTAATAACTCTATGTGAAATCCGTTTTCCCATGTGGTATACCCCATTAAAAAGACAAAAGCCCACATTCGGGTAAGGATAGAAAACCAGCAAAGTGGGCACTCACCTTCAAATTTTCTCGGGTCTGTTTGTTTGTGAGGTAGAATAAAGTAAAGTAAAATAAACCAAAAATTAAGAAAGAATAATATATGATGGCGTTGTGATGACTTCTTATTTTTAGTTGGTTGATATGAAATCTTTTTTACTTTTTTGTATAAAAAAGTAGAGTTTTTTTTTAAATCTAGTGATGATTTTTTGACTTTTTTTGAGAAAAATTTAAAAAAAGGAGAGAAATTTGAATTTCAAATATTTTATTTTACTCAACTGTACTTTACCTCACAAACAAACAGTCTAGCCATCAAATAATTCTCCTAATACAATAAAAAAGGCATAAATTGGGTGACAACTGGAAACACAAAAGGACTTAACCGGAATATGTGACAACAACATCCAAATACTTTATCCAAAAAAAAAAAAAACATGCATCTAATTTTTAGGGCACATTTGCATCTTCTATTTATTTTTTTTTTCCAGAAAGAATCATGAAAAGCGAGCATTATATATATTAAAGCTCTAAGAATGAAGACCTCTTGAGGGTGCCACATCAGCACCCATTATTTTTCTTTTTTCTTAAAGTACCACGTCAGCATTTTAAAATACTAAAATTTCTCCTCCTATAATGTCTCTCCCTCTCTCTTATCTTTTTGGCAATTAGTATTTTTTAAACTTGGTTTTTCTACCATCTCTTTTTTCATCTTCTAAAATCTCTCTCTCTCCCTCTTATCTTTTTTGGTAAATTTCTTCTTCCTTCAACTCCTCTTCTCATCTAAAGCCATCAAAGGCTCTTTCCTCGACAAATCTGAAGAATTCGACCGCATCATCTCCATCGTCAAGAACTTTCAGAGAATCGATCCCTCCAAGGTATTCAATCCATCTCTCTTTCTTCTGTTTACGCTTATGGTTGTTTTTGGAGTAAGTTTGGATGTATCCCAGATCGTTGTTTGTTTCAATGTCTCAGCAAATGGTTGGTAATTGTTTCTAATGTATGCATGTGCCCAAGGCATTGTTGAAATTGGGAAAAATTCCTAGTTGGAGTTTTGAGTATTGGGATAGAATGAGATTGTCTACCTTTACATTGGGTAGAACTGATTTGGGAGCCATCTTGATTAGGTGATCCTGGCCTTTCAACTTTAAATTGATGATATGAATCTTTTCAGGAAAATTAATGGTATAAAACAAAGAATGGTTGTTGGTTGGCACCTAACTTGATAAAATGGTGGAAGGTAATGGGTAGGATCATTTTGCCAACAGCAATTATACGTTGCAGTCAAGTCTATGGAATTGGAAGGACATACTAGGTCTATAATCAATTAATTATAAAAAATAAAAAGATCTATAAAACTACAATGGTGTTTTGGATGTTTTAACACATTGTTTGGATCTACTCCAAAGCAAACATCACCAGATATGTAATTACTTTTCTACATCTGGTTTAGTTATTATTATTATTTGTTTTGTTTAATAATGGATTTCAAAGATTGCTTTTTTTTCTTTTGATATACATATGCATCAAACTATATTTATATGCTTATAATTGATGTCATTTTTTCTTTTTATTTATATTTTTTAATCGTTAGTACAAATTTGAATTTTTTTTGTCTTGAAAATTTTCTCAAATTTAAACAATGGATGTGTCCGCACACACTTAAGAGTTTTTCTAAAATATTATTTTTATTTTTATTTGATAAAATCTTCAATAATTTTCATTATTATTCTTTTCTTTTAAAAAAATCTCTTATTCCTCTTCCAAAGCTACTGAACATTAGTATTTCAATCTAAATATTATGAATAAATTAGTTTAGTTTTGGGCTAAGCTTAGCTCGGGTATCTTTTCTAAACAATAAATTTATTTTTAATTTATTTTCTGATCATTAATAATTTTAAAAAAGCATTTTTTCTTATAATAACAAGGCATTCTTTCTTATCAATAATTAATATCTTATGCCAAACAATAAAATAGTTGCATGTGTGTCATTAAATCAGGGGCTAAAGTGATTGTTTTTTTTTCAATTTAAGGCGAATTTTCAAAAGTGCATTAGTGATTAAAGTTTATAATATATCAAATCACTTTTTGATTACATATATGCATCTTTTTCCATTTTAGTATTATTTATAATCTTTACTTCATTCTTTCTCTATCATAATTTTTGATGCATAAAATAAAATCTAAGAATTATAAATAATATACTTCTCTTTTACACTTATTTTTTCTTAATTTTATTTTTAAAAAGAATTAAAATTTTAATATATGTCAATTTTGGGCCCGGGGTTAGCACGGGCCTTTGTTGCTAGTACTTTTCTATAGTGAAAAAAATAAAAGCTTGATACTCCTTGAACAGCATTTCCCACTAGAAGGTGTTGGAATGGGATTTCCATGGCATCCTCCACCATGAGCCGTATAAAGATGTCCTTATTCTTTGGATTACATTACAGAAATAATGTTGCATTAATCAGTGACCTCTCCCGTAGTGGAATAATGCCTTAATCTATATCAGTTGGTGTTGGGACAATGAAAAATGTGGAACCCAGTGTTTGCTCTGTTACTTCCATGAAACAATTCCAATAAAATTATTGTTGATGAGGATTTTGACGAACAATCCCTTGGAAAACTATGAAGAAAACCCATTTTCACTTTATTTCTATCCCCTTCACTTTCTTTTTTTCAGTCCCATCCGAAAATGTTAAGAGATGAAAGGAAATTGTTTAAAGAGTCACCTGGAGCCTGATGAAAGATACCTACAGTGGGTTTTCTATGAAGTTGGCCCCAGCTACTTATAAAAGAGTGGTCTACTGTAAAAGTTTCTTATCTTGAAATGAACTTGCCCATATATAGGTGCACCGCAAGGCACAAGAACACAGGACTCAAGATTGAGCGAGGAGCATGTGGGCCCTACCAATTCGAACATCAGTGATCAGCCAGATTGTCATTGGTGAGGGGTCTCTAAATGACCTAATTTTGTGCCAAAAAGACTGATAGCCATTCAATAAAGAAAGAAACCAACCTGATTTTGAACAAAAAATTATATAATCAATCCTATTAGCAAGCCTCAGATTATATCAATGGGTCTCAGGATTTGATTTTTTTTTTAATAAACAGAGAGCTTGCATACACGGAAGAAAGCCCACTCAAGTGGGAAAGAAAGCTCGTACAGACAAATTTGAGGATCAATCCCTATGTTTTTAAGTCTAATGTAGCACTCTCCCAACCTAATTAAAAATAAATAAAAAAAAGAGGAGGAAAGGAAGGGTCATGCAAAATATTAGCCTCATGAGATTACTTTAGCCCTTTTGTCTAATTGCTTTAAAGTTTAATGGTCTCTCAACATTTTTTTTAGATTTATATCAATGGTGAATGAAAATGCTTGATGAGGGTAAACGTACATGTGTCTTTAGATCATAAGGTGTGATAATTGATAAGTGTGAGAGGAGACCCTTGATCAAAGGTGGATGATACATGTACTTCCTTCACAAGAGTAAGTTATACCAATTAGGGTAGCCCACAAAATTTAGGGGAGCTAACAAATTGTGTCGATGGCATTTTTTTTTTTTTTGGCAATCCAGCTAAGGGTTTGGCAGCTTGGTACCCGAATACAGACACTAACTCATACATATGAGGTAATGCTGACTCACACATGAGAGAATAAACACTAATTCACATATGTGAGGTAATGAGAACTTGAATATGAGAGAATACAAATATTAACTCACATATGTAAGGTAATGGGCACTCTAACATGTGAGGACATAAATACTAACTCACATATAAGAGGTAATGGAGACTCACAAATGGAAGGAGTCATTCTTATGTCTATGGCAATTGAAGGGTGTCGTGTCTATGACTGATTGAGATTGATCACAAGATGCCATATGGGGTCCGTAGGTTGAACAACCTTAAGAAAGGAAGAACCCTAAGACTTGTTTATGCAAGAAGAGAATTTTGTACTACAGATCTTTTTTTATTTTTATTTTTACAGGAGAAGAATCTTGCATTCTCACCTTTCTTATAGAAAATCAAAGTCATCTCTGTTGGGGAAAATCAGTACATTTATTCCCCCTTCAATAAAAAAATGTGACACACTAAACAACGAAATAATGTGTTGCACAAAAGCTAAATTAATTTTCTTTCAATCATATAATCCTCTTGTCACACAAATGCATTCTCAAAACTCTAGCATGTGTATATCTAACATAAAGACATCATTAAACAAAAATATAAAAAAAAAATTAATGACATGTCTGCAAGAGAATTCATTTGTTTCCCTGTAATCAAGTTATCTTCAAAGAGGATTTTTGATGGGAGGAATTATGACATTCTGTATGTGAAAAACAATATGGGCTCTACCTTATATACAATGTGCCATCCAACGGTTTTTTTTCTTTTTTTACAATTTTTTTTATAGTCGATGAAGAATCAACACCTGAATTTTCACTCTTAGTTGTTTTTGGGTTTTTGGAAGATGATGAACAGTTCGGTCATGCAAATGGGGCCCATATGAATTAAGAAAATCATGCAAACAAGGTTCAAAATTTTCTCAAATCTGTCACAATATATAATAAATATGCAGATGAAATTTGACTTGCTAGCCATGTTTGGTCTTCTGGAGATGACGAATGGCTCATGTCATGGTATAGGAGCCAATAGGAATTAAAAAACTTTTGAAAAAAATGGACTACAGAAAACCTCATTTCTTGCACTAGAATGGACTAATGGTTTGGACTTTTTCACAATCCTCTCATGATCCATAATGAATCAGGATGCTAAATTTGACATACAAAGAATGAATAGTTTGGAATTTGCAAAGGGAACCATTAAAGTCCAAAAATTATCATCCAATGGTTTTGACTTTTTTCTTTTGTTGCAAATATCTTAAAATTTATGTTGAATCAACAATTGATAGTTGAACACCCAACTATTTTGGGCCTTTAAAAAATGATGAACGGTTTAAATCTTGATTGATGGAAAAAAAAAGTCAATAAACCAGTGTCCCATAAAACATGTGGACCACTGTAGCTCTGCTTTCTTGGAATGAATAGATTTGCCATTCTCATTGGGTGGAAAAGGTTGGATCTACAAAAAAATGGCAAATGATCAAGGAGGACCTTCTCTGTGCGGATTCCGCCTCTACCAAACAAGGGTGTTCCTTGCTGATTTGTGAGAATTCCTCATGGAGAATATTACCAAACGTACCCCTCAAGTTGTTTTCCCCTGCATGATATTTAATAATTTTGTCTTGGCAGACCACCACAGGCTGACATACCCACTAACCCAAATCCCTCACCGTTGGGGCATTTAGTCCTAACTATTTATGTGGAAGGGCGGGCCTTTACGACATAGCTACCAATAGATTGGCGTCCTCGTTGACATAGACGTTGTAAAATAATAAAAATAATAGTGAATTTAAATCTTAAGTCCAAGACCAATAATACGGGTCAAGCAAGGCCCCAAATGGTTCAAATCAAGGACCTCCCAATTTAGAGCGAGCAAAAAATTAGCCTGGCCCTTCAATTTGAACCGACCCAACTTGTTTTTTGACACACTTAACTCGACTTGTTTAAAATATAGGTCGATCACAATTTAAATTTTACCAACCCATACAAAAATGGGCTGGGTTAGGGTTGACCCATCTAACCCAATTGACCAGTTTAAAGTTTATTAATTTACCATGACTTTTTTCAGTTTTCATGCGACGTTTTATATTCGTCTAGGCTGTAAACCGTGTGATTCTTAGTCTTATATGAATGAGTTATGCAATAGTTTGCCTCAATTACTTTTATGCTATATAGTTAAATATTTTTAGTTTTAAAATATGAAACTTACTTTATATATATATATAATATTCATATGCATATATCCTTCACCATTTTGGTGAGGGACACTCCTTTTTGGAAAAGTATTAATGTGCCAAAGGATAAAACCATTATACCTCACAAACCTTTTTGACCTTGATAAGTTTAAAAAATGAAGTGTCCCTCACAAAAATGGTAAGGAATGTATGCACATGAATATTCTCCTGTATATATATAGTGGAGGGTGTCCCAATCGTTTGTGCTAGACTAATCCCTTCGGGCCCAGTGCAGTCAGGTAAAATTTCTTGTGGCCCTAGTATAGTTACCCCTTGGAGTTAAAAGTCACATATGCAAAGAAGGTAAAGGTGAGGATTGAAATTGAAACCTCCCGATAAGAAGTACTAAGAACCAACACTCCTTAATGCAAGCGCAAGGAGCTAATATTTTGTACTGGGAATATTAATGTGTGTGTTTTATTTTTATGTTGAGTGGTTAAGTATAGAATTTTATTGTGACATCCTCAAGTCCCACATCGATTGTAAAGAGGAAAGTGACGTGGCTTATATATTGAGCTTTCACCCTTACCATGCATAAGGTTTTTAGTGGGTTAAGGCTCATTAAAAACAAAATTGTAAGGCTCATGGGTCAAAACGGACAATATAATGCATGTTTAAGTAATTTGAGTGTGGATCCCTGCTATGGATAGGTTAAATTTCTATGTGGGTGGGCCAAAAGAACTGATTGTGACGTCATCAACTCCCACATCGGCTATAGAGTCCCACGTTGACTAGTGGATTGATGCCCACCAGAACTAAAAAGGTGATGCCTATGGACAATATCATACACACACGCATATTGAGTGGGGCATTAGAAATGGTACGTAAGCGGAACCTTATTATATGAATTCCTAACCACACCGATTTAAGTGTAGGCGCCTGTGGACCCATAAATCATGCCACGTGTACTCTCTTAAGCAGCGTCAGACTCGGACGGAGAGAAAGAGAGAGAGAGCTTCCTCCTGCGGGAGATTCGGGAGATGTTGATGCTCCCTCCACTCACCACCAGCACCAGTCGACAGACGACAGAGTCTTTTGCTTTGGCTGCATAAAACCCGTTTGACTCAGAAATTTACCAAAACACCCCCGCAACCAAACAACGCGAACCCTCTCTCAAACCGAAACCAGAAAAAAATTGGTTCGGACCCCAAGACAAAAAGGGCTCGACCCCACCCAACCAAGCTCTCCCAAGAAATGGCGCGAAATGGAACAACACAACTAACTATAAAACCAACAGTCCTTTCTTGCATGCGCTCTCTCTCTCTCTTTCAAAATCAGAGCAGAAGAAGAAGAAGAAGAAGAGGAAGAGGGCAATGTCGTCTTCTTCTCACCTGAAACCGCCTCGAGAGGGGTGGGACTTCATGCTGCCGGGCCCGGCGAGCCGCAGCAATGGTGGCTGCTCCGACTGCAGCACCACTGGCCTCCTCGCCTACGGCGCGGGCAGCAGCGTCGCCGTCGTCGACATCCGCTCCTCCCAGCTCGTCTCCGTCCTCCCGATGCCGGCACCCTCCGCCTCCTCCCTCTCACCCTTCGTCACCTCCCTCCGCTGGGCCCCACACCCCCTCCGCCCGTTCCCCACCTCCGACCCTTCCCTCTCCCACCTCCGCATCGCCGTCGGGGACCGCCAAGGCCGCATCGCCCTCTGCGACCTCCGGCACCGCCAGCTCCTCCTCTGTTTCCAATCCTCCTCCTCCGCCGCAGCCGGCATCCAGGACCTCTGCTGGGTCCTCGCCACCCCCTCCTCCTACCTCCTCGCCTCCCTCTCCGGCCCCTCCCTCCTCTCCCTCTGGGACCCCTCCTCCGGCCGCTGCCTCTGGAAATACGACGCCTCCCCCGAGTACCTCTCCTGCCTCCGCCGCGACCCCTTCGACTCCCGCCACCTCTGCGCCCTCGGCCTCAGAGGCTTCCTTCTCTCCGCCAAGGTCCTCGGTGACCGCCTCGACGGCGACGTCATCCTCCGCGAGCACCAGATCCCCGCCGCCCACACCGACTCCTTCCTCGAGCTGCAGAAGCTCGAGAGGGAGGCCGCCGCCACCCCCGGCGCCCCTGCTCTCGCCGCATTCCCCACCTTCTTCGTCAGGTTCGCCTTCTCGCCCCAGTGGAGGCACATATTGTTCGTGACCTTTCCGCGGGAGCTTGTGGTGTTTGATCTGCAGTATGGGACCGCATTGTCGTCCATGGCCTTCCCTCGCGGCTGCGCCAAGTTCATGGATGTGGTGCCGGATTTGGATCATGATTTGATCTACTGTGTTCACCTTGATGGGAGGCTCAGCATCTGGAAGCGAAAAGAGTAATGCCTTTTGATTCAATTCTCCATTTTTGTTTTGTTTAGGAATGCGCATTTTTCAATTGTGGATGTTCATTCTTACATTTGATTTGGGACATGCTATTAGTTGAATGCCAATTGAGAATTGAAGCTTTCTTACAATTCTTCCTGCCCAATGCAATTTCTAATTTTCAAATGTTTGAACTGCAAATTTTTATTGTGATTAGAGGTTTAGTTGATCATTCCTGCTTTTAATAGGTTAGAAGAAAGGGAAATGGAACCTTTATAGAGTGTTTTCCTCTTCAGCGGACAATGGGTTAGTTGAATTGATTGAATTCTTTTCCATTTTATATGGTGGAGGCCATAGGACGTAGGGGAGGTGCAGCATTAACCCATTGTTTGAGCTTAAGTGGCTTGACATCTCTGTCCAAGCTGCTCAAAGTCCCAAACTATTTAATTGTCAGAAACACACAGTCATAGGCTGGATCAGAAAATTTCAGTTCTAACCGAGTTTCTTACCATAGCTTGCCACTAGTTCAAACCAGTCATTAAAAATTGTCTAGTTTTTGTGCAAATGCCAAGTGCTTCAAAAAGTTAAAATTTTTTTTTTTTGATTTTCTGAAATAATGAGCCAACACTTCTAAGTACTCACATTCCAAGATAATAAACATAACTTTTGGGCTATCTTTCAGTTTTCGCCCACACCTGTCCTTGAAGGCATAGAAATTATTGCGTAGTTTTCATCAGAAACCGTGGACTACATAGGGCTGTGCATTTCCTGAGGGCTCCTTAATAGACTGCTGCTCAATTCTCACTACAATCAGTCTGTGTCATCGGGTGTTAAATACTAATTCTGTTTTGAATGGGTTACAGCTTTTGATCAAATTAGTAGTCACAGGAAAACAGAAAGGAAGAAGAAGAACACTTAGAACCTCAGATGAATAGATGAAGTATAGGATCAAGCCTACCAGATTTGAGTTCTGGAAAGCACCATAATAACTTCAGATTGGGACCTGATATCTTGTAAAGCACATGAAGGAACTATGGATAAGGCCAAAATCCCAATAGTGAGTTGTAAAATTCTTTCATCTGTATGAAATGTTATGAAATTGTGGAGATCTTTTATTTAGATTAAATATCCTTCCTGATAAACTGGTGAGAACTGAGCTACAAGCATGTGTCTTATCTTTAAATGTGTGTTCTCTTGTGGCCATATTTCTCTCAGCTGGTCCCATGGACAGTGATAGTTAAAACTGTTATCGGTAGAAAATTTTGTACCTGGAATTTTCAATTTTTGGCATCCTGTTCTTGTAATTTGAGCATTTTCTTAGAAGAGTAGGAGTTGGAGATTTCTTCAAAATTTCGGATTTTCCTGCTATATACATGTTATGCTTTTGCAGTCAAGCTGCTAACCAAATTATTTTCCCATGTTCTTGCATAGAAAGAGAAGATCCCTTCAGACATTCATAATTTCTTGCTTTATGAATATATTTTTTTATTCTGCATTCAAGGTCCCATCCAAATCGTTCTTACTTGTTACAGTTAAAAAAAAAAATTTTTACTATTAAAAAAACTTTCGTGTTAATCACACAAAAGTTTTGTATTTTAGGAGACCACTTATTTCTGCTACTTGTATTTCACTCGAATTTCATTTGCTTGCTGCATTTGGAAAGCTTGGTTGAGACATGTTCTATGGATGTATAGAAGAGAAATACAGGCTAAACTGACTGCTTGCAGAGTTGCAGGAACAATAACTTTCATATGGCACATTGATGCTAATATATTCCTACACTGTGTGGAAGCCTGAGAAATTGTATCCTACTACAAAGACATTTCTTGTTGGTTGAGTTCTTTTTAGGTTTCTTCTTCCATTCATGTCTTCAAAGCCACATAAGGCACCATCTTTCTTTAAACTCCAATGGATATACTCATTGGCATATTATCGCAGCGGAGAACAGATGCATGTGCTGTGTATGATGGAAGAATTAATGCCCTCCATTGGTACTACTGTGCCTTCTCCCGCTGTTCTTACTGTCGTTGCATGCCAATCAGAATCTGCTCTCAAAAACATTTCTAAGCTTTATTCTGATACGTCACATACTTCATCTGCTGTAATGTATGCTACTCCAGATGTTCACAGTGAACTGCAACCTCTTTCTGAAGTGTATTTGATCTCCATATCTGATGATGGGAAAATATGGAGCTGGCTCCTTACGGTTGAAGGAACAAAACATTGTCAGAAAATTTTGCCACATTTCAACATGACTGCTGATGTTAGCAAAGTGACACTGCCAGAGACACATATAAAACCAATGAATTCTGCTGGTGATAGACCCAATTTAGATACAATTAATGAATTAGATGCTGTGGATGGCACTAGCAACCACCCGTCAAATGCAGCAACTACCAGACTGGAGATGTCATATAAGGTTGGCAAAGGCACACTTCTCATAAATTGTTGTGACATTTTATTATTCTATAAGGTTCTCTTTGCTGGTGTTTGTCAGAGTAGCTGAAAATGCAACATTTGAACTAAGACACTTTATTTAGGGATTGGAGATGCATATTTACATTTATTTAAAGCCATAATGTCTTCATGTACATTGTAGAGTGGGGCAGTTGCAGTTAAATCAAAGCTTGCAGTGCACAACCAATAGTGAAGTCTTCTTGATACCACCTTGAGGGTGTTATTAACATTGAGTGAAATATATAATGAAAATACTGAATCAGCTGGTGGCTGGGTGCACTTCTCTGGAGTGTGTGCATGCAGAGTTAGAGAGTAGGTTAGAGTTAGACCCTCTAATCAGAAAAGACTAGATTGACTGGACTGATGAAAGACTAGCTTTCCTTTGGTTCGGTCTCTGTAGGCATCTCTGGTGTGTCTTTGGTAGACCAGAAATGACTCCTGGCTGATGTGGTTTAGTCAGAAGTGTCACTTCTGATTGGCTTAATTTGAAATAAAAAATTACTCTTTAGTTATTCTAACTCTACTGGTATACCTAGGTGCTAAGGGTTCTGTGAAGCCTTTTGTTTGTATTGCAAGTATGTATCCTGTTCCTGCCAATAGTTTCTTTCCATGTTTTTCTATTTATGTTTTATTCTTTTTAGAGAGCATGCCAACACAATTTCATTGAGTTCTACACTGGTTTTAAAATTGTTTTTTTTCTGGCGCAGATCAACTTGGTTGGTCAGCTTCATCTCCTCTCTTCAACAGTGACAACGCTAGCTGTACCATCTCCTTCTTTAACTGCTACTTTGGCCCGTAAGTCTGTACCTATAACTTGCCCTTTATTGCAAGATTTGTTGGTTCTCGTAGGCTCCTGATGCAATGTGTGTTAGAAAGCACTATTAATTGGCTTCTCACTGGTTTACTGTAATTTGTTATACTTTGACTTTACTGTAATTTGTTATACTTTGACTTAATGTAACAAGTTATGCAGACTGCAGACCCAATTAGGGTTGTACACGACGTATTGCTCTTCTTTCCGTTTACTCCTCTCTCTCTCTCTCTCTCTCTCTTATTATCCCCTCTTTATCCTTTCCACTTTCCGCATGTGCAATTTAATATTAACTAAATTTCTTCCTAATCTGATCTAAATGAAATGATTATATATGAAGGTGGAGGCAATTGTCCTGCAGTAGCAGTTCCACTGGTTGCATTAGGGACTCAGAGTGGTACAATTGATGTCATTGATGTTTCTGCCAATGCTGTTGCATCAAGTTTTTCTGTTTACAATGGTATAGTCAGGGGATTAAGATGGCTTGGCAATTCTCGGCTGGTTTCATTTTCATATGTCCAGGTATATGCAGACCTGTTAAAATTTCAATAGCATACCATCTATTTTTTGTAGTTTCTGTATCCATTGCTTCCCCCCAACTAGCGATCATGAGTCCACAAAATGAGATTTAAGTCCAGTGAGGTTAAACTCAAACTTCGATGAATTCAGGTCAATGATAAAGGTGGTGGCTACACAAATAAACTTGTTGTGACCTGTCTAAGAAGTGGCCGCAATCGTATGTTCCGAGTCCTACAAAAGCCTGAACGTGTCCCAATAAGAGCTTTAAGGGCTTCTTCCTCTGGAAGGTTGACACAGAACCTAGGCTCATTTCTACTCTGTTGTGTATATAATATTTAGCATTACCCCCATTTTTTTTTTGCAGTTGACATTGGTTTTCTCTTTGCTTCCCTTTCTGATATTCTCTTTGTAATTGATTGATGAACTGATTGTTTGTAGCTTAATCTTAAAGGAAAGTTGATCTGTATTTTGAATAGAGTGGTTGGTGAGTCATTGCTGAATTGTTCTCTGTCAGACAAAGGGGCTTCTGGTTGTGTTTGGTACCACTTGGCCTTGTCATTTCAGAGTCTTGGCTGGGAATTGGTCTGACTCAGCCAAGTATTATTGGACTAGGTCAATATGATGACTTGAGGGTTTCCTAGTCACTGCCTGAGTCTGAATTTCAAAAACCTGGTGTTTGTGTGTATGTAGCTGACTGCCATGTTAAGCTTGAACTTTTGGGCTACGGGCCCACCTTTACACTTATCATGATGCCATTATTTTCTTGATATAATACAACAGTTTTAGAGACTGATGAAATGACTTCCTAAAAGTATAAAAATACTGGAAAATCATCTCAACACACCAAGGGCCAAATCCATCATCCTTAACATCTTCTTGGTTTCACAACACATGCATCTCAACCCAAGAAAATTAATAAAATGGGGACAAGTTTCAAATTAATTCTCTCCATTTTTCATTTCAATTCTTCAATTTGGCTTTGATTCAATGTCTTCTAGTTAGAGATAAAAAGCGGCCCCTATTTCAAAATTCCTAGTATTGGAGAAAGTGTAACAACCCTGACTTATCCCTGTAGGCCAATCTATCTTGATGGGCCACTTTTGGCCAGCCCAGTTTGAGGCTGGATTGGGGCGATGGGCCAAGTTTTATCGGGTTCAATCAAGTGTTATTTAGGACCCAAAATTATAATAGGAGCTTGACCGAGGCCCATTTGTAAATAAAAAATTAATAAATAAATAGAACTCTTCTGAATACCAACAGGTGGGACCCTTGGAGTACCCAAGAGTAACTGTCGTTGGAAATTTTTAAGAACCTCCCATGTGGGGAAATTTCAAGCATAGTGACCTTTCCCCTGGACAACCATAACTTCTATAAATGGGAGATCACCTCTCTCTGGTTCTATAAGAGTGACCACCCCCTATCCTATCTCCATCTTTGCATCATAAGATGTCTTTCCAAGTGCTTCTCTCCCCTTCTAAAGCGTATCTTTTTGGGTAAGTTTAAGTTCCTTTACTCCATGCCAGCAGGTTGAATATAGACAAGTAATTTGGGAGGTTGGATAAAGTGATTTTTGCTTTGCTTATAACGTCTTATTGTGTGTCGGTTTTTTGCTTTGAATTTTAATATTATATAGGTATAACTTTTTAGAACCATTCTACAGGAAGATTTCTTGTGTTTGTTTGGCCAAAAGTTAAGTGCCTCAATCTCAACTGGAAACAATCATAACTCAGACAATACAAAGAGAAAGTTTTGGAGAATTTGTCTTACCACCTTGAGTGCTTGATCAATGTATTTACAGGGGTTACAACTTACAACCCAATCATTGCTATAATTAGGTTACAATCATATTCCATCAAGGCTCTCAAAGATTACAATTAGGGCTACAATCGTAGATTCTAATCCTATTTAAGATTACTATTAGATCTATAATTATGTATTCTAATCCTATCTATTTACTGCATCAGATACATAGCGGAATGAATAAATTTGAGATCTTTGCGTACGGTACTCGGGGGGTATGGTCTTCAATGATCTTTGGTATCTCTAAAACAGAACCTAAAACATGTCCCTTAACAAGTATTTCTTCTTGGCACATCCATTCAGGTGATATGATATAAATATGAAGAACAATAACTTCATTGTTTTGAAAATGTAGTTTTTACTCATCATTAGCATCACTGTCTCATCTCAGCCTCGTTCCATCAACCTGAAAACTTGTTTTCGATGATTCACCTAAATATTAAGGGGTGGCAAACGGGTTGGGTCAGGGTTTTCATCCCACATCCGAGGTAGGTCAACCCAACCCGAGAGAGAGAGAGAGAGAGAGAGAGAGAGAGAGAGAGAGAGAGAGAGAGAGAGAGAGAGAGAGAGGCAAGGTCATGTTTCCAAGAGAGATGGGGTACTGGGATAGCTTTTTTTCTATTTCTTCTTTTATCTCCTCTTTCTTCTTCTTCCTCCTTTCTCTCCTCTTCCTCTCAGTTTGCAAAAATAAAACAAGGGATCAAAAGGGTTTGGGATATTATAGGTGATTTGGTTCGGTTAGGTGCGTTAAACTTGAACCGGCCCATGATCTTGTTGGTTCAGAAAAATCTGACTATCTGACTTGCATTCCACATGGGTTGGGTTAGATGGTCAAATACGGGTCGGGTTAGGGTTGGCTTGGTGGGTCGGGTCAAGTTTTGTCAGCTCTGCAAATATAAATGTTGAGCACCTAATTTTATCTGGTAGTGAAGTAGTTATTTGTTTTATGATTCATATATGCATCATGTTAAAGTTGTGTGATATTCCATTAAGAAGCTTCGAATTTTACCATTGAAAAAAAAAGAATAGGTAAAAAAGAAGAAGCTTAGGTAATATTTGTTTTTCAAGTGGTAAAGTAATCTCAGCCGTTAAAAATTTTAATTTACCATGCTTCATTGCTAACAAGAAGTGGGAGAGTAAAGTTCCAACCACAAATGTTGTGCTTTTACTTCAGCCTCCCAAAACGCTTTACCTGACAAAATTAAGAGAAAGTTGGCCCCAAAAGTACTTAACCTCGTATAACTCAAGTGGTCAAGTGGTTACTTAACTTCTTGTTAACTTCTCATTTCGCTTGAGATTACCTCATTGAAACAATTGCATTTTTTACCTTACTGAAAAGTGCACTTCACCTTTACCCAACCATTGCCTTTCTCACTGATTTGACATTTAATTTACCTTTACCTATAAATAAAACAAACAGGCCTAGAGTTTTGTTTTCTATGTAGTGTCATTGTTGTTGTTATACTTTTTTTTCCGTAGTTCTCTTATATAAATGTGATGGTCTAGAATTATATCATTTATATCTTAAACAACTTTAGCTCTTCTGTTAGATGACTTAATTTTTTTTTTTTTGCAGATATCTTGTTATTTTGTTTCGTGATGCTCCTATAGAAGTTTGGGCCATGATGAAGAGTCCCATTATGGTAATTATTTTTTCTCCTTTACTTTTTTATTTATCATGAAACATAATTTTACAACTGTATCCGTTTTTTATTCATTGCTACTAATTGTCAGTATGACTTTTGGACATTCAAACAACTCTTTTATAACTGAAAAGCTGGTTCCAAATCTAATTGAAGGCCAGCCATGACCATGAATAACTTGACAAATGGGCCCAAATATTTACTTCCTATCTGAATGTAATACTGGTATTAAAGTGTAGCTGAGGTTTTTTTTTTTTTTAATGCTTTATAGTAATTTCTGGCCTATAGCATTTCATTGGAACTCATCCTTTGTATTGAAATACTGATTTCTTGCGCTATGTTTGAAGATTTTATTTTCATCTTTTTTCCCTAATACTTATCATCCTTTCTTTACCTATGTAGCTTAGATCATTAGCTCTACCGTTCACAGTATTGGAGTGGACACTTCCATACTCACCTCGGCCAATTCAAAAATTACCTTCTAGATCATCATCATTTTTCTCGAGGAGTACCTCTTCTGTTTCAACTATTCCAGTTTCTCCAAAAACATCGACAGATTCCAGTGAGAATATGCTACATTTGATTCTTCGTTAGGATATCTTTGGACCCTGTCTTTAAAATTACCTTTTTTCCCTAAACATCATTGAAATAACTACTATTTTGCAGACGCAATGGGTTCAGAAGGATCTAGTGATGATATATCTGAAAGTTTTGCATTTGCATTAGTCAATGGTGCCCTTGGAGTTTTTGAAGTTCATGGGCGACGGATCCGGGACTTTAGGTATTTCTCTCTTCATCTACTACTGATGGGGTCTCCCAGAGATTGCATGGTTTGTATCACCTGTGGAACCTTTCATGTGATTTTTGCTTCTCCAATTTCTTATGAGCAACATTATTTGTCATCCCAAAGAATGTAATAAAATTGACAGTCAAATTTTAAAGTATTCATGAACCCTAGTCATAGTCTTTCCTGAGATATTGGAATTTAGATGGTAATGCCTTAGACTTTCTAGGACCAGGACCATCATGTGTGATCATCACCATCTTAGCCTTATCTCACCAGTCTGGGCCTTACTCAGGGAGTTCTCTAGTATTTAACTAAAAAGTAAGCTGTGTTAATGGATCCACCCTTCTCTCTCTCTCTCTCTATATATATATATATATATTCCAAACCTGAGCATGCTGACCGCACATGAGACTCATTGGTTCTTAGGACATAGGAGTTACGACCATGGTAGAAGTAACTAGATTCTATTAGCTTTAGTTGTTAGCTCAAACTTCTTGTTGTCCTAATAACAAGTTGTCTTGATGATTTGTCAGCTTATAAACGATTTTTTTTCACTTCATTTCTCATGAAATTATTTAGTAGAATGACCTTTATGCTTGTGGCATACATGATTCAAATTATGTAAGAATTTTGTTTCCTTGCATTCATGGCTTGATTATGGACATATCGCACATAAATGTTTGTTTTGTTGCTTGGTGTCCAGACCAAAATGGCCTTCTTCTTCATTTGTTTCCTCAGACGGACTAGTTACTGCTATGGCATACCGTCTTCCTCATGTAGTATGTATCATATGATCTTAAATTCTAATTGAATTTTTTCCCTTCTATAATGAATATGAATCTTCCATCACCCATGCTTGCCATTCTTGGTCATATAAACATTCTTTCATTTCTTAGGTTATGGGAGACAGGTCGGGGAACATTCGTTGGTGGGATGTGACAACTGGACTTTCATCATCATTTAACACTCACAGAGAAGGAATACGGAGAATAAAATTTTCCCCTGTTGTCCCTGGAGATCAAACCCGAGGGCGTATTGCTGTACTCTTTTATGACAATACATTTTCTATATTTGATCTTGTAAGTACTAAAATGATCCATATTTTATAATTGATTTAATTTTGAAAATTTTAGACCTCTTTTGGCTTCTTTGTAATATAAATGTGCCTAAAAGAGTTGATTTCAGAAGCTATGTCAGTATAGATGTGCCTAAAAGAGTTGATTTCAGAAACTTTGTCAGTGAGCAAGTCGGGCCAGGCCCTCGCATGCCAAGTTATTACTGGGCTGGAAATTTAGGCTTTCTGAACCTTATCTTACTTTGGTGTAATTCTTGTGTGAGCCAACTCAACAGTTATTTTTAGACTCCTGATCAATCTAGTTCTCATAAAAATGTTCACACCCTGACCCTAGCTCGGTGCATTTGCTATATATGTATGTATATCTGATGCAGGTGGAAAATCACATGAGGAAGATGGCCCAGATGTGTTGATCTTCATGCCATATCTGTCTTGAGAAAATCACATTCAAAGGTTGTTATGAACCTTTCTGCAAGAGTATAGCACTTCGGGAGAGAATATCTCCCCAAATAGAATAATCTTATTTCAAACTAAAAAAAACTAAGTTTTCCATACAGTTTTTTCACTATTTAAAGATAAATTGACAAAATCCCACTAATTTTAAAAAATTGTTCTTGGTCATCTTTCCCATTGTTGTCATTATCATCACCATCATCATCATCAGCATCATTTTTGAGGAATCATAAATGTTATAACTTTGCTCTTCAAGAGGGATTAGACTAGACTGATAAATCAAAGTTTTGCCATTTGATGGATGCATTATTGATGATTCATTCTATATATGGTTCTTCTATTGACTTGAGGGAATCACATAATTACTTTATTCAATCAATGCTAATTTCATCATTTTTTTGCCCATTTTTTCAGGATACACAAGATCCATTAGCCAATGCTCTGTTGCATCCGCAGTTTCCTGGAACTCTTGTACTGGAACTTGATTGGCTGCCTTTACGAACAGACAAAGTTGAACCGCTATTGTTATGCATTGCTGGAGCTGATAGTAGCTTCCGCCTTATAGAGGTTAATTTGTACGTAGCCCTTTTTCGGTTACTATAATTGTTATTCCCATCATTTCATCCTAGCTTATAATTGTCTTGTAGTTTTACTAGACAGTGGATTAGTCATATTCTGTAGGATGTGATGGCTATAAATCTTCCGAACACAGTGATGCATACACCATATCCTAATCAGTTGAGATTATTCTGAAATTGCCCCTTAAGAATGTTTCGCTATACCCAGATGAGACTCTATTTTAAGGGTAGTTCCAAGCGTGTACGCTCATTGAAGCTCAGCAGCATAATTGTTGGGAGGCAGCTCGTACTATTACTTTAGTTTTATTTGTTCTACGTAAATTCTATATATCTTACAAGGACCTGAGTCATATTACATTTATTATTTTAGTTAACTTATGTTCTATATTTTGTTGTTCACATTTCATGAAATTCTGCTAGCATGATTATTGCTAATAAATACAAGGAGTGATTAGTTAAGTCTTGTTTTTGGTTGGGTGTTTTGTGGGGTGGGGGGGGGGGGGGTGGGGGTGGGGGTGGGTATGTTGAGCTTGACTGACAGATCGGCACATGTGGGCCTCCCTTTTCAAGATCCAAACCATTTGGATTGAATGTCTCGCCCACTGTACCCATGGGTGGGAGATCCACTTCAACCATAATGCTATTTGACTGTTATATTAAAGAAAAATTGAATTTGTAATAAATAATGGGTTTTATCCATTAAATATAACAGTTCTCAAGAAAATTCCTAGTTCATATAGGTGGGCCATCTTTAAAGCATTCAAACCATCAGTTGTGCAATACTCTCCCCACTCACTGTATAAAAGTTATATCTAGCAAGACCTAAGCAGGCATGAGTTTTCTAATTTTTTCGAGTGTCCAATCTGACTTCAGTCTTAAACCAAATGGCTGGAATTTGGGGTGTGCAGCAATTCAGTGGTCTATTTTGAATCAATGGCTTTTGTGTGTAGGCTAAGCCCCATTGAAATGGAAAATGAAATCGACTAAAATAATTGTTACTCTTTACGTATCAAAAGAACATTACTCATTTGAGTCAATCATGTTTTCTAAAGCTAACAGTCAATATAGCTTTATAAAAAAGTGGACCTTGGCTTCATTTTAGATTTACACTATAGGGCAAACAATTGGAATGTTTTTTCTATCTTACATGGTGGGCCCCATATGTGTAGATATTAACTCTCAAGGTTGTGAGTACAAAACCCCTATTTTACAAATAACTTTAAGCTCTCTCTCTCTCTCTCTCTCTCTCTCTCTCTCTCTCCCACACACACACACATCCTGCAAATTTTGACCTACACACTAGCTCACATGGATGATTGAACATTGTGCAAACCTTCTTGTGGGGCTCATCTATTGTCAATCCAATCTCCTCAGACTCTCCAGGATCGCTACTCACACCCCCACAATGAGTTTTGTACTCTTGCCAATTTGACACTCATTTGGCCTAAAAAAAAATGTACTGTTGGATCAAATCTAGAAATATGCATGGTAAAAAACCATAAGGAGTGAGGCCCTCAAATCAAGGTTTAGAATGATTTTATGGTGCATAGTTTTTGCCCAACTCTAATCCTCAATGAGACCTCTCCACCCTCCTACTCTCTTTCTAGCGTGCACCCAGGCAGACCTCACAAGGCCTCTCATGGTAAACTGTGAGAAACTCTTCTCAGGTGAACTCTTCTATTATGAGCCCTTGAAATCTCTATGTTTCTTTGTCAGCCTGAGAACTATCTATGGTTGAAAGTCATTAAAGTTTGAGGCGAAAAATCAAGAGTTGAGTTTATTAGATGGGTCTACATTTTTGCCCATAAGTTATGATGAGACCTTTTCATCCCCTTGCTCACATTACTTGGCATGGATCCAGGTGGGTCCCTCAACATTAGAGACTGCTTGCAGGTGAAATCTATACTGCAGGTCCCCTCTCTTTGTTTGTGCATGCACACACGCGCAAATGGTTGCATAGCCAGTCTGAAATTTATGTATGTTGTGTTTATGAAAATTGGCTACACAGTAACTTTCCATGTGGCCTGTTTTGCGAGATGAACCTTTGATAATTTGGCATGTCTTTTCTTTTGGTAATGTTTCACTTCTTTTTATACAGTGATGACATGAAGTCCAGCTTTGAGTCCAGGTCACAAGCTGTTAAGGAGAGATTTCGGCCAATGCCACTATGCTCCCCAATTTTGCTCCCTACAGCACATGCCTTGGTAATACGTGCATCTTTATCTAGTCAGTATGTTATTATATTTTAAGGCTCTTTGGGATTAGTAATCAGTTCTGTAGCTTAAATTGTGATAGTGCTTTATCTTGTAACTTGCTAGTGTTGCACCACTGATCGAGTACAGTTTTATCTACCTCAACACTACCTGATTTTGCCAATAACATAATCTTTTTTTTTTCCTTTTTTATGGCATTCAATAGCACTATTTGTGTCTAAAAACAGTGCTGCTTGCGATGAGCAAGATTACATGTTTCATGATTTGTTGTCTAAAGCAAGGATGAAAATAGCGCTATGCCCCGTCGTTGAAATGCTATGTAGTGGTGTAGCGGTGTGATTTGAAAAGGTCTTTAAAATAATCTGAAAAAATTCCAGAAAATCCAGAATATTAGAAAATGATGGAATATATGTTTGTTTTGCAAAAGTAACTAGTATATGGGTTTGTAATGGTCCCCTCATTGAATGAGGTCTTGTATCGTTGTATCAATAGAAAAGAATAGGAATGATCAATGTTTTTCATATGGATTCATGTTGTTTAGTTATGTCAACTTAAATACTAACTTAAGGCTTATAAAAAAAATGTTATAAACAAACTTCATCAAGATTCATTCAAAAATGAAAGATAAACTATGTTCAAACTTCATAGAAAAACAATCTACTAATCTACTTAAAGAGCAAAGACTTTGTAAATTGTAATGGAGGAATACCTTGCTAATTGGCTCTAATACCAAAGGGAATATCTTCCGGGAATCAAATTGTTGTCAGTGTCATCATCTCCATCATCATTTGTTGTGCCACTACGATATTGCACATTCCCACCAAATTGAATTTGATATTGGTGGACATTGGGATCTTGGAATGCAAAGAAGAAATCAAAGGAACTTGGAGGAGGGGGATATCTATATTGAGGTTGACTAACTATCATTATAGTCACCATATGAGTAAGACCCTGAAGCCGAAGATTGTTCTTCTTCTTGTTGCACATGACCATATTGACAATATTGTGATGGTTCATGAGGATACGGCTCATAGTCTGAATGTGGAAGTGGAACATTGTAAATAGGGTTTCAAGATGCTGTTTGTTTTCCTCCTACATTTCTACTTCCACCCATATTCCCTTGCTCATCTATGTGCGCGGGTGGTGACACTCTTCGTCGCCTTTGATAGGCACGTTTCGGATCCATTCTTGATTGCTGGGGAAACTCCTCTACAGTCTCAACAGGAACGACATTTTCTTTTTAATCATATTGATAGAACTCAGTAGTACCTCCTGTCCCGCTGCCTCCTCCATCTCATCCACCATGGCTAGTGGGAGAGGCATCGGTGGAACTACTATTGTCAAAAGATGACATAGTATGAGCTGGTTCCTTCCCTTTAGATGTTGCACTTGCACTTGCACTACTACCTTCTCCTTAAGGTGACTGTCCTCCTGACATTTCTACATCTTCAGCAATTAAACGTTGCACTTCTTGTTGAAAGCCGGATCTGAATTTAGCAATGGATACTCAGTCTCGGCTATCCATGGAAGTAAGGGATCATCGTCTCTTAATATGTGATCCAAATTAATCGGATAATAAGTAGGATCATCCCTTGCCTTTGTTTCTCTATTTTCGTTTCTCAACTTGAGATTGTAATGGCAGTATACCAATTTGTTGTGTTTTCTCATGGTTATCCGATTCCTGGGCTTCGTATGGATCATGGAGAAAGTGCTCCAATTCCTTTCACAATTTGATGATGTTGTTGCTTGACTAAGGATGTGAATTGCTGCTCTCCTTTGATGTAGAGTACTCTCTTCAAAACTTTCCCCCTAATTAGCTGGAATGCAAAATTAAAAAAAGAAAAATGGACATCTTTAAATCGTAGAAAGCCCCTTTTCTATGTGTTGTCAGTGGTGTATAACTACCAGGTGGACATCTTCCAATCGTTTGTTGTACAAGAGGGTCAGCGAAAGTGCCTCTTTTATGTGTTTAAGTAGAAATCTACTATGCAAAAAATTAGAAATAAGTAAGGACACCATATCAATACAATTATCTCAAATATATTTAAAAGATTAAACAAATTTCTTAACTAACTCACCTCTTGTATAGCTTCGATGTGATCATCTTCACTTAAAATTCTTTTCAACATTGTTCTTAATCCTACTCGCAATTCCGTATCTATTGCTTCAGTGTGGTGTGGGGCATTGTGATAGTAGAATTCAGGATTTAAAAAATAACCTATATTGAAAAAAAATAGAACGTACAATGAGTTAAATTGTTAATGAGTCAAAATTTTTTTAAAAAAGTAAGCATTTAAAGAATTATGTTAAATTGTTAACTACCTGCAGCATGCCATGGATGGTGTAGCTGATCGTTCCACCGGGTATCAATAATTCTTATGTATTCATCATGATATCGGCAATTTTCTATAATGGCTTGCTTTGCCTGATCAATTGCTTCATAAATGTACCCCATTGTCGGCTTTTCATCACCATCTACAGTCCGCAACACTTTCACTAAAGGTTCATATACCTTTATAATATGTTCTCTACTTTGGCCCAAAATTTATTATCCTTCATTAGAATTGGGATATCAAACTTTGGACCACTTGTTGCTTTGCCCTATTTTGAACGAAGCCATTCTTCTGATGCAAACATCCGAATTAGCTTCGTTGTCCATCGTACTAGGCTTTCCATAGCAATGAAATGGGTAGCAAATCTAGTAGATGCTGGATGCACCAAGACATGATTTTTTGTGAATCTCTTTATTAAGCTTAAGAGCCATGAATCGTTATATATGAACCTTGTAATGCCTCTACATGCCTTGATTACAATGGCCACATTCTTCTTCTTTCCAATATCTTCCATTATAAGGTTAATGCAATGTGTTACACATGGAGTCCAAAATAAATGCATCTTTTTTACCATTAACAGTTTACCGGCCTTCTTAAAATTGGCTCCATTGTCTGTCACAATCTAGACATTGTTCTTCTTTTCAACATGTTCTACAACTTTATCCATAAGCCTATAAATATAATCTGCTGTTTGTTTCTCTTCAGATGTATCAACGGACTTCACAAAGATGGTCCCAGCGATATTATACACCAAAAGGTTAACTAATTGTGTTTGGGTGCCGCTTGTCCACTTGTCACACATAATAATGACCCCATTTTGCCTCCACATGGGCCTAAACGTCTCCACCCAAGCCTTTATTTCTTTATACTCTTCTTCAAGGTACTTGGTACCCACATTATACATAGATGGCAACGTAATATCCCGCCCAACTTGAGCCGTAATATCAAGAATTGTCTAAAAATAAGGAGAATCAATTGTGGTAGGAGGTATATTCTTATGAATTAGCCATTTTGCTGTAGTTTTGGCTAATCTATCTCTTGCAGCCTTCATAATACCCTTGACAATATTAGAGATTTTTGGTTGCTTAGCTGCCTTTGATCTATGTGCTAGAGGATCAACAAAACCAACTCTCTTCCAGTTTGTGCAGGTGTAGCCATCCGAGTAGAGCTAATCTCTATATCATCATCTCGTTGTCGGGTACTAAATGCTCTATGCATTTTCCCTCCAATGCCTTTGCCCTTGCTTGTTGCACCAGATGAGCCACCTGCATCATAGTTTCTACGTTGACTATATGCTCGACGTTCTGCTTCTTTTTGGTATGACATAAGGGACTCTTGGCGTATAGTCATCATTTCTGGGTCTTCAATCTCATCATCAGAAGTAGCACCAAGACCTTCATCCCCAAATACATCATAGCGTGTTGCATCAACATCCTGCTACCTCTTCTCTTTAATTTGTACTTTTCTCTGTTTTGTTTGATTCAATAAATTTCTCATTTGCTCCCTAACTACTTTGGGTATTTCAGGACATCCTGTAATATTGCCTTGCATATGGGCCAAATGTTGCTTAAATCTTGTAATGCCCCCATTGGTCACTTTGTGACAAAACTTGGATTTAATCTTCAACCGATTGTTTTCAATTGTCTCACCATAACTCCATGCTAGATCTATCTCACGTGGCATTTTTTCACGTCACAATACCTAAAAAATATTCAAAAGTAATAGGCTAAAATTTAAATAAATTTTACAAAAATGAAAAAAATTAGAAGAACATGCAACTACGTGGGTGGGATTGATCTATGAGAAACATAGATCTAACATTTAGGAACCATTTTCAACCCATTTGATTGAGTTTACTTTTATTAAAAAATATTTTTTAAGAAAAAATACAAAAATCTGAAAATAAAAAATATGAAAAAATTAGAAGAACACAAAAATATGTGGGATTGATCTATATGAAACATAGATCTAACATTTAGGGACCATTTTTAACCCATTTGATTGAGTTTACTTTTATAAAAAAAATATTTTTTTAAAAACACAAAAATCTAAATATAAAAAATATGAAAAAAATTAAAAGAACACAAAAATATGTGGGATTGATCTATGAGAAACATAGATCTAACATTTAGGAATCATTTTCAACTCATTTTATTGGTTTTCCATGAATAAAATAGATATCTTTTTTCAAATAATAAAATAATCCGAAAATAAAATTCAAAATAAAAAAATTAAGAAAGTGATAAAAAAGAGGGGCTTGATGAAAGGAGAACATGGATCTAATAATAACAACTCATTTTCAAGTGATTCATGGAAGAAAAAGGAGAAATAAACTCAAAGTATAAAAAAAAAACCCCCAAAACTTACTTTTTTTGAGTTTAATGCTTGAATCTTGAATACCACCTTGATGTTTTTGTTTTGATTCTAGTGTTTTTTTTTAGAAGATTTGGAAAATGGAGGCAAGGAAAGGGGTTTGGAGCAGTGAAAAGTGGAAAAGACAAGGAGTAAAGAAGAAAAGTGAGAGAAAAAGTCGAGTGGTTATGTAGTGGCTGCTACAAGTGGCCGCAACGTGCTATGGTTGTGAGTGTTGATTTTTCATAAAAATCGTAGCGCCCATGGGCACTACGGGCAATATATTGGCCGCTACACTTTGTAGCGGCCGATATTTACATCCATGGTTTAAAGTTCCAAGTTCATGCTGATTGTTCATTATTTCTATGGCATACATAATATCATTCATGCTCTGTACACTTCCATTTTTCCTTTTTTCTCTAGTACAACATTTTTCTGATCCTGAGGAGTTCTATTACCTGAGTAGAGATTTTTATATAACATAGGAATGGCCCACTGCCTCTCTCTCTCTCTCTCTCTCTCAAATCAGAAACTGTATAAATGTGAAGAAAACAGGAAAGTTACAAGGAATAAATGAGATATAGGAGGGTTATATTGCAAAAAGGAACAAAAAAAGAAAGAAAGAAAGAAAGAAAATTACAATGGTGAGCCCACTTGCAAATCAGCCCTCTCCACACACTGCTTTACTATAGTATTTGCCGTTGCACTGGCTTCCTTGGGGATATTCTATTGACATAGAAGGACACAAATGATTAAGTTTATTCAAGATAAACCGAACACTTCAGGGGTAAAAGCCTCTACTAAAGAGCCATTTAATAACACTATTTGATTTACTTTTCACAATTATCGATGTAAACTGGAACTCCCAATGGCCTTCATCCTCACATGCCTTTGTTAAAGTAAATGATACCTAAAGAGAATATGGTTGAATTGAGAAATAGGAGAGAGGAGGCCTTAATGGGTAATTGAGGAAAGAGTCTTCAAGTTATCAAAGAAACAAAATCAAAGACCTGAAAGAATTGCAACTGGTTGGATAGAAGGTAGAAAGAATACCTTCAACAATCTTGATTACTAGCCTAAGTAACACATTCAATCAGCAATGGACATGAACTCAAGAAAAACTTTAAATCAGTAATGGACTCATCCACATGAGGACACGGAAGAAGAAAACCTCAAGTTTTATTTCATAAAAAGCCCAAAAATAATCAAAACCAACGCTTTGTCGACCACGCTATATATCACTCATAAGGATCTCAATTTCCTATGTAAAAAAGAGAACATAAGAACAAGGAGAAACACAAGATGCCCACATAGAAAGGGGCATCTTTTCTTACATAGTACCCGGGGATCGATCCTGAGTGGGTAGGTAGTTTCAAAGTTTTGTACCACTGTTCCAATTTGGCCCAATAAAAGAGAATATAAGAAAAAAGAAGCATCTCTAAAGTTAATAGCCCTAAATAATTCTGAAAATAACAAAGCTTAAATAAAAAATAGAAAATTTTAATTTCTTTTAGTCGGCTGGGCCTTGCCACAAGCAACCAGACTTGAGTGGTTGGCAGTGCTAGTTAAGCCTAACTTGGCCTGGTGCAGTGGAACATCTCGTAGATCTGCATAGATCTATATCCATCTATTAGTTTCATGGAGAAAAAGCCTAAAATGATATGTAAAACTTCTCTAATGGCCAATACTTCTGCAACATAAGAATCTTGTTGACAAAATCGAGGGAAAAATTAGGATTTTTTCTTGAGGGGGCCACCATGTACAAGAAAAAGTTGTGGGGGCCCACCTTGTGGCTAGTAAAGCAATGGTTAGAATTGAACAACCCTTTTGAAAAAAATCATTATGGATTTTGGAACATTTCAGCTGAAATTTAAGATTTCAACCCAAACATTTTTATAATTAAAAAAAAAAAGAGACGGCGGTAGGGGGCAGCTATTGCAGCAGGTCATAGGGCAGGACAAAATTTAGAGAGAGAGAGAGAGAGAGAGAGATTTACTTGTACCGCTTAAGGAAGATCTAGACGCTAACAATTATTCATTTTGCACGTAGAAATAACATATTGCATTATTTATTTGATTTAATAAATTAAATTATATAATTTATAGAGGATTTTATTGGAAAAATCATCATAGCTCACCCCTTAATAAAAAAAAAAACTCATATTAGCAATGGGTGCACCCGATATATTTTTTTTAACATTGTTGGGAGCATTGGATCTGATGCTCATGTTTTCACCCGAGCGTCGGATCTGATGCTCCCTTGTTTAAAAAAAAAAAAAACACATGGTTTCTTCTTCTTCAACCTCACCTCAGCATGTCAATACTTTCATTATCCATTCACTTGCTCTTCAAACTGGCTGAAAGTGTTGAGGACTTCATTGAATTCCTACTCAATTCCCACCTCTGGCAGGAGGCAACGGAGTGCCTTGTCTCTGCCCGACCACTCCTTCTACTCCATCATTAAAGGTAATAAGACCAATTGCCAGCTTTGGCTCTAACTCTACTATCTCCTTACCTAGCACGCCACCCAGATCTCTAAGATGAAAGTGGATGACATTATTTGTGGTAGGATTAACAAGTTCAACGGTGAGGTTTCAAATCTATGGACTTCGCTCAGGAATTTTTATGTGAGGAGAGGGCTCCATGAGAAGGCTAGGAATGTTTTCGAAGACGGGCTTGTGAATGTTGTGACCGTGGGGACTTTATAGAGATTTTTAACTATGTATATGCAGTTTGGAGATAGCGCACTTGGCGCCAAGATGACAGCATTGGATGGGGGCAACCAGGAGGAGGATTGGACGGATTGGAAAGGGATGTGCTGTTGGATTGTGATTTGTCTGCTGAGAAGCTCAGGAAGAGCATACTCCATGCTTTTCGAATGGGTTGAAAGTATTCACATGCTGAGGTGAGGTTGAAGAGGAAGAAATGATGTTTTTTTTTTAACAGGGGAGCATCGGATCCGATGTTGGGGTAAAACATGAGCATCGAATCCGGTGCACCCATTGCTAATATGAGTTTTTTATTTTATTTTATTTTATTTTTTTTGTGTTAAGGGTTGAACTATGATGATTTTTCTAGTGAAATCCTCTAATTTATATGTTAGTATTATTTGTAGATTTAATATATTCTATATTTTTCTATTTTTTATGAAATGTAATTTGGAAATGTTGCCGAAGTCTCAAATTGACCGAAACATTTCTATTAAACAAAATTATCAACCACGGAAGGAATGCATGCCTCATTGTTCATCATCATCATCAAAGCCCTATTCCAACTATGTTGGAGTTAGCTACATGAATTATGTTTCTCCATTATGATCAATCTTAAGCAAAATCCTTGGATAGGTTGTACTTCTTTAGATCTATCCTTATTACTTCCATCCATCTCTTATTCAGCCTACCCTTATCCTTGGCAGCCATCAACCTGCATAGAAAACCTTCTCCTCAATGGTGTTGTCATTGGCCTTTGTTGAACATGCCAACGTTTTATTCATGTGTTGTTTCTTGATTGGGCACATTTTTCTCCATAGCTCATGTCGTGCATGCCACACTGTTCTTAAACTTTGTTACTGCAATCCTGTTCCAAAAGTTTGGATCCAAAACTTGGTAAACTACAGTGTTTAGCTTGTTGAGCTACCCAGTGGAATGCTTATTTACTTTTTATAGTGCAGGCACTGCGAATGATTTTGCAGTTGGGTGTAAAACCATCTTGGTTCAATACCAATGGTACCACTGCAGATATGTTCCCTCACCAAATCCCTGATAGCCCTCCGACATCTGCAGGAGATCTTCGTAGATACATGATTGAGTCAGCCCTTCCACCTGTTGGTGATCCAGTGGTGCCAGAACTGCTTCTTAAGGTGTTACAGCCATATCAAAGAGAAGGTGCGTGTGTGTGTGTTGTTTTTTTTATTTTGGTGGCACTAGATCTTTCATTTTACTTGACCTTTCAGACAATCAAACTATTTTGATGTTCAAAAAACTCAGTTTTCTTGTTAAGGCTGCATACTTGATAGTGAGAGGGCAAGACTGTATGCTGCTGTTGTAAATAGTGGTTGTGCGGCTAGATTGGCCTTCGCAGCTGCAATCTTTGGAGAATCCTCAGAAGCCCTTTTTTGGTTACAGTTGCCTCAAGCTCTCAACCATTTGAGGATTAAATCGACTAAGAGAGGTTCTCACAGATCTACAGTATCAGCATCAGAACAAGAGCTCGGAGACATTTCTACACCAAAAAAATTGACATCTCTGTCAGGAAAAGTGAAAAGCAATACTAAAGTAAGATATTTTATGTATTTTTGGACTACATGTGCAGTTACCCTACATTAAGAATAAATGCACTGTTGAAGAACCATGTACTCATTCATGTTCCAGAGTTGAATAATCTCTTTTTCTCTTCTATATCCTTTTTTCCCATAAAAAAAATCAATATCCTTCATAGTCAGAAATGTGATATCTGGTTTTCAGAGTTATAGAGTGCTCAAGTTGATGGCTTTCAAGCAAGAAGAATTATGGGGAAGTGCTAATGAGAGAATTCCTTGGCATGAAAATTTGGATGGAGAAGAGGCAATTCAAAAACGTGTCCATGAGTGAGCCTTCTTCTTCTCGCATCCACATAATATTTGGTTCTACATTTGTATATCAGTTTTACTCCTGTAACACACTATTATGTTCCCTTGATTGTAATACTTTTTTTGCAGTTATTCAGCAGTATCGCTCATGAACGAAAATTTGGAGAATGAAAAATTATTTTTCCTTTCCTTTTCTTTTTTTGGAGAAAACACAACTTTTATTTATATGGAAAATCTGTAAAAACACTAGGCATTCAACATGATGATGAACACCCAAAGACCACTCCTAAAGAAGCATTGGATAGAAGAAGAAATACTAGATCAAACAGAATCTGAGAATTTAAACCAAACTAGCCAATCATATCCACTTGATCCAACCTTGCTTTTGCTAAAGAATCTGTGAACTCATTCCCTTTCAAAATATGTTTGAAGGAGCTCTTGTGCACTTGGTTAACTCCCAGATTCTTTACTTTGGTAAAAAACCTCCATGGCACCAGGACGTGTCCGGATTACTAGCTGATAACAATCTTCGAATGTCATCAACTATTACAGATCCCACTCCTTTAAAGCAAAACAATCGAAACAAATAACAAAGGTTCACAAAAAATAGAAAAAAGTTCTATTTTATTGGTTCCCATTTCTAGGTTTAGATGGCACTAGACTTTTAGTGAACTAATCGCTTGGCACAAGAAAACAAACAAGAAGTCCAAGGTCCCTGATGTCCCTTTCACAATCATTCTCTTGAAGCCACAAACTTGACTCTCGTAGTTGAACTGTTGAACACTTCTAGTCCATGATCTTCTTAAAGTTTTAGATGCCTTGGAATGCTCTTGGGTGTTTGGGGTTGTGAAAGAGAGAATGATGCTTTTGAACGTGCTATTATTTTTATAGGTTTGGACTGGAGTGACATTTCTTGCAAGAAATGGGTTTGGAAAGGCTTCCTGCCCATTGTGTTTCTTGCTTAAAATGGGTGCTAACCTGGCCTGCACATAATATGCCATATGTGTTGTGTGAGTCTGGTGCACTATGTGCAAAGTTCCTCTTGCAATGTTTTCCTTCAATGGACATCTTTTGATCTGTTGGTCTGATTTTCATGTGTCAAATCCCATTGGGAAGCTCTTGACGAGTAGATCATAATGGTGGAGAGCTTCCTCTTATCTGAAGTCATCAACTTGAGACCTAGGGGTGTTGAACTAGTAGGCCCACTTGTTTTCTTCTCTTTTGACACAGTAGTTTCCAGAGGCTGTATCCTTTTTTTTAACCCTGTACATTAGATTTCTTATTACATAGAGTGTTGGAAAGCTCTTTTTGAGAGAATCAAAATGGTATATAAGTTTTGCCCATTGGAAGTTATTTACATTTGTCAAATTTCAATTTACTCGACAGGACTTGCTCTCTACTGGCAGTCTCGATTTTTTTTATGGTCTATAGGCACTTTGCCTATGGGATTGCAATATGACAAGCCACAATGGGTAGTGTTTCAGCTTTAGTGGAGTCAGATACTCATGCAAGGCCTGTAGAGGAAACAATGACATTCTTTACTTCTTCCATTATATACCATCCACATTAACAAGAAACTACCTGCTGGAGCAGAATATCTTATTCTATTGTTATGTTTTTCATGGATACTTTATGTTCTATTCATTTTTAAAATGAAATTGCTTGAAAAGAACTTATTTCTTGCAAAAACCACAATAGTTCATTGAGCTGTCTGATGGCTGGGGATTGATGTTTTGATACTAGCCTACTATCAGTAGTGTCAGAGGGGGACAGTCATTACTGTACACGGATCTTATTCATATGTTTATTTCAAATTATATGGGACTGAATTAGTCATTGTTGCTTTAGCTGGCTGGTTATAGGTTATGCTTTTAGTATAATTTGGATGTTTACCTCTTATAACATGTGATTATCAGGCTTGTGTCAGTCGGAAATTTGGAAGCTGCAGTAACTCTACTACTTTCTACCCCTCCAGAGAGCTCTCATTTTTATCCCAATGCTCTCCGTGCAGTTGCACTTTCCTCTGCTGTTTCAAGATCCTTTCATGAACTTGCAGTGAAGGTGAATATTGTTTTGGAGTTCCTTTGCAGCAAGTTGGTTTTCAAGTTTGCAGAACTACATTGTAATATGATTTTTTCTCAACTTGACCTTAAGTTGGAATGCTTACTTATTGATATTGTATTATCTTTTAGGTTGTTGCGGCCAATATGGTTAGAACAGACAAATCATTATCTGGGACTCATCTTTTGTGTGCTGTTGGAAGGTATCAGGAAGCTTGTTCTCAGGTTAGCTTCTCACTGAAGAAGCAACTCTTCCATCTATGCATAATTCCATACTATTTGTTGCGTGCGTGCTTGCAAAAGCCTGAATACAGCAGGCAACATAAGAGTGACAAAGGATTTTAGGTGGTTTGGAGATGCACCTAGATCCACGGTGAGAGAGTACTGATTCACAGGGCTCTCTTTAGAGTCTAGGGTTACGAACTACATCACACACACATCTATGTGCATGAATATTTCCCATATATATATAATCTTTGTTTTCTTACCCCTAAGAAAGCCCAAGTACAATGACCAAAATACCCTTGACTAAAGCCTGATCATTGGCTAACTCAACAAACCACTCTAGTAAACCTAGAATATAAGACATGAGAAAGCCCAAGTACAATGACCAAAATGCCCTTGACCTAAAGCCTGATCACTAGCTAACCCAACAGACCACTCCAGTAAACCCAGCATATAAGACATAAACCCAACACTGTTCTATGATTCTTTCAGTTTCTTCTGCTCCTGGTTGCATTGATGGGTTATTCGTTGGCACCTATTTACGTATGTAAATGTTATATTACACTTTCTTACATTTGGCTGCGCCGATGTATACATCACATGCATAAATGAGGTGTGAAAATGATGTATTTATGTGGCCATTTTCATGTGAAAGTTTTCACACCTGAAAAGGTGTTGACATTACACTCTTTTTTGGTTAAGAGAGAGCCATTGCAAAGGACACCGAGGAGAGGTCGGGATATCAAATTCCTTCATCGCCTTTTACTTTTTGTGACTCTTGTCGGACCTAAAGTTTTAATCTAAACCATTCAAATATTTTATTGACCCGTTAAACCCTACACATTTAGTTTCATGTTTTAATACTCATAGATTTTTGATATCCGTGGAGATTTTTACATATATAATTCGAAATCTTTCAGCGTTTATTCATGTGAAAATGCTGTTTCCAAACAAATATGGCATTTTGTTTCATAAGTGTAAACTTTACATAATGCACGGATACTTCAAAATGGCCAATGTATCATGTCGTATTGTACCTAATACTTTACTTTTTATGTGTAAAATCTGTGTTTCTGCCATGTGCATAGCGTATCTTTCCTGCATCCATGCTGTATATGGGCATCATAGGTCATCCGCATCATCAAAACCTCATCCCAACTAGGTTGGGGTCGGTTACATGAATTCTGTTTCTCCATTTTGATCTATCTTGAGCCAAATTTTTAGATAAGTTAAACTTCTTCAAATTTAATTTTACCACCTCTATCCACATTTTCTTCGACCTACCCCTTCCCCTTGGTGGGCTATCAACCTACATAGTCAAACTTTTCCTTACTGTCACTATTGCCGGCCTACGTTCGATATGTGTAAACCATCTCAAACGGGTTTATCTAATTTTATTCTTTATTAGTGCAACTCCTAAATGCTCTCAAGAGCACTTATTTTTTATTTTATATTTTCTAGTTTTACCTTACATCCACATCAACATTCTCATCTCTACTACATCCATTTTGTGCATATGCTGCTTCTTGATTGGCTAGTCACCGTTTTGTAAAACTTTTTCTTCAATCTTATTGGAATTTGTTGGTCACAAAGCACTACAGAAGCAAGTCTCCACTTCAACTATCTCATTTTTATTCTATGTTAAACATATTTATCAATCTCCCCATCTTTACAAATTATCGAGCCAAGGTAACATAAAGAACCTCTTTGTGGTGTCTCTTGAGCTTCAATTCTCTTTGTGGTATCTCTTTATGTAAAATTCACAATTCCATTTACAGATCCTATGCGTAAAAGACAAATGACCCCCTAATAGAAGTAGGTGTTCATAATGAGTTTTTTCATTTGTAAGTATCACACGGTTATAACAATAATATGTTAAGAACTTGATCTCAAACGTTCTCCAATGGTTGGCCATTAGCCTGTTGCTTGGTGGTCATGGATTCATGTTTCAAGTATTATGAGGTGGACAATATGGTTTCATTCCCAGCTTACTATATAAAAAAAAATGAAGCACAATATCTTTGAGGTTGGATTAGGATGATGGGCCAAGTTTTATCGGGTTCAATTAAGTGTTACTTAGGGCCCAATACCCAAGAGTAACTCTGAATATTAATAGGTGAGAATCTTGGAGTACCCAAGATTAACTTTGAATACCAACAGGCAGGACTCTTGGAGTACCCAAGAGTAATTATTCATGTGGGGAATTTCAAAGGACATCCATATGACTCCTCATATGGAGCCTGTATCTATTATAAAAGAGAGGTCTCTCTCTTGTTTCCTCACCTTCTCCAAAGATTAGAAACAGAATATAGAAAGAGATCTAAGTAGGGTTGTGCTTTTGTTGGTGGTAAGAGTAGAGATTTGCGAAGAAAAGTGGGACGCATAGTGGATGTCTGGCTCAAGATCGCTCACATCACGGGCTCCGATTGTCTATTTGAGGTGAGTAGAAATTCTCAACGGAATAAAATAAGGTCTTGACATCTTGTGATATTGCTCTAAATTCTGATTTCTCTATTTAGGATGAGATTAAGAAATAACTGGTCTTTTGGTGGACTGTTTTCGTATTCTGCTACAATGTTTTCTACCATGACAATCTTTAACTAGAGTTGAAATCTCCTTTTTATAAGTAGAAAACATGGAGGGGCATATGGTATTGTTTATGGGATCATCTAATACTCTTATCTGTTCAATTCTCTTAGATATTGGTAACAAAACCAATCAGGTGTGAACAATTGCAGAAACATGTCGTTAAAAGGGAGCTTTCTGGTTTGGATTGTGGGCCACACTTGTCCCACTTGATGCGTGATCAAAACTAATCACTTAGAAGGGGATCCGTGGGCGATCCTAATAAGTCTAATATGTCCTGGAACCAAACCCTGTTGGACCACAGATCCAGCCCCGATCATCCATCCTCATGATGGACAGCACTGTCGACAGCTATTGGTTGTGTTCTTTTTATCAAAACCCACTTTCAGTTGTAGAAAGTTGGCCAGTTTGATTTTTCTAAGATTTACATGCTTCATAGACATTGAACTAGATAGTAAGATAAAAGATTTTCAAAGAGATTCAGATCAGAGATGGGAATTTTCTAATCCTTGGTCGTCAAAACCACCTCTGGCCAACTGGGGTTGTAGACCCACATGGTCCACCTGATCTATGATCAGGTCCCAACATCTAGTGGAGGACTGATGGACGACCACTAAGGTGATGGACCCATGTTGTTTGAATCATTGGGTCCCACCATTTAATTTCCTTAAGAGGCAGGGGCATGAGACAAGTTCTGGAGGAGATTTTTAGGTTTTGTCAACTTGTATAGTTTATGTAATTTTCAGGTGGGTCCTTGTAGTCTATATTTATATTTAAGAACCCCTTTTACTACTACTTGTTTGGAAGGAGAGAAATTTGGAATTGTCTTAGACTTGGAAGGACAAGTAAGTGTTGGCACCATTGATTAATAAATAATAACCACTAATCCTTCTCTTTAATGATGATGATTACTTTTGTTTCATACACCTGTTGAGTATGATATATGCTTTTAGTGAATTTAAGAATATTTGTGTATAATCCAATCTAATAATTATTGTTGTGATATAATCTCTATGGTAATCATATGATAAATAAATGACCTTTCAAGAGATTTGGGCAATGCCACATACCGGATACCAACTCTGATTCGGAGTGGGGCGAGGACTTAAACCTTAAGTATGTGGAATTGACCATTGACAGAATGAGTTGATGATGAGGATAAGGAGAACTTCTCTTGTGGATAGTGATCGAGAGAAGGAAGATCAACAATCATGGCAGATGGTAGGCCATGATGTTGAGGTTGAATAAGGAACTCCCTCGTGGATGATTGGTCGAGGGAAATACAGTCAACTATCCCGGTGGACGATAAGCCATGCAGTTGATGGAAAGGTAGATACTCCGGTGTGGAGTATTGGAAATTGCCAATGCATTGATATTAAAAGATATTTGAGCATAAATCGAATGGGTATTTATATTGATATATTATTATTCCTTGAAATATAGATTATTCATTTGATTGGGATGGAGAGAATTTATGTTGATTTATTTATTTTTATTTATTATTTTATATTAGTTGATTATGTTAGAAATTCTGCTCACTAGTATTACTGACAAGTGGTTCTCCCCACTTTAAGTAACGCATCCATAGCGGGCTTAGGGGATGACGGAGATCAGCCGATAGAGTTCAATATGCATGGCTGATTGAGTGGACGAAGAATAACTTTTACTTAGATGGGCCAACCCATACTAGAACTAGTCTATTAGAATTAAATAAATCTTGTGTCTTTCAGTTGCACATTTGTTTAATTTCAGAAATTAATATATGGAATATAATGTATGCTTTGGACTTTATGCTCTTGAAATTTTACTCATGATGGATATTAAATTCTAAATTGGAAACGTCCTAAGAATCTGAAGAGCCCCAGATTTTTGGGTCGTTACACAGTTGCTTAAATTTTTGCAAAGTAACCGTGTTGTGGTTTAGTAAATGGGTAATCTCAATTTTCATACTGTCCTTGATAGAAGCCACCATCAAAATGTATCTTTAAATATCAAAGATACAGAAAAAGTTTTATTGAAGAGAAATTATTTACAAGTATATTAAAAAGGAAATTATTTACAGGTACTGTGTATGATAAAAAAAGAAACACTCCATTAACCGAATTTGACTCAGCAGTCACTGAGTCACCAGAAAACTCTCCCAAGTTTCACTAAGTTGATGTCATGTTATCCTTATGTTTAGTCATTTATTTGTTTCTTTACTCAAGGACCTCAAGAATTAGCTTAACTTAGCTGTCAATGGTTGACTTGTAAAGTTCTCCAACATTTCAGCTGTACATGGTTGAGAAACCTAAATCTAGGAACTTTCTTCCCAGAATGTCTTGATTTACGGCCAATTTCCCCTAAAATGGAATTTGAACTGGCCTTATGGAGGTTCCCACTACTAACAACTACTTACTCTAAAAGCTTAAGCTGATAGAGAACGGTATAAGAATGTATATCAAGTTTACAACACTCCCCCTCCCCCTGCTCCTTCATGGGAATAACACCCTCCATGGGAGAATATAAGGGCTCTGCATGGGAATCACACCCTCCGTGGGAGAATACAAGGTACAACAGCCCCCGGATTCGAACACTCGACTTCCTGCTCTGATATCATGTTGACAACCACTTACTCTAAAAGCTTAAGTTGATAGACAATGATGTAACAATGTATATCAAGGTTACAACGCTTACTACTAGCTTGGAGAACTTTAGGTTTCAATGTTTGGGTATCCTGACCCAAAAAAAATTTGACAAAATGGTAAGAAGGAACTCTACGGTTCCTTAAATCCCAAAGTTACTATGAAGAAATTAACTAGAATGGAGATGAAATGTGCTCTTGTTGTGGGAAAACTTCTTTTCACTCTATAGTTGTTACAAGATTTGATATAGTTAGCTGGTTCGTTTTTAAAATCATAGGGTTTTGTAATAATAAACCATAATTTTAACTCTGCCATAACCAAGTTCTTTTGTAGGGTTAACAAATTCCAATTTTAATTAGTATGAAAAATAACATAATTAGTTGTTTTTTTATAAGAATGAGATTTTGGGTTAATAGGCTCTAATTTGAGCTTTGCCATCACCAGTTATTTATTTATTTATTTTTTAACAAAGTTGAAATTAAAAGATATTTACTTATTTGTTAATTTTATGGACAAATGGTACTTTGTTTTTGTCAGTTTCATAGCTAGATTTGCATATTTCTAGCTTCATTAGGTGCATTATCCTTGGTCATATACGCATTCAGACTATGCTTCAATGTGACTATAATCTATATGAGAACAAGTGTTTGTGTTACTGTTTGATCAGTTTGTCTATATATATATATTTTATATGACGGAAAGTGCTCTTTATGAAGTTTGCCACTGCTGCAGCTCCAAGATGCTGGATGCTGGACTGATGCGGCAACTTTAGCTGCAACTCATTTGCAGGGATCAGATTATGCAAGGTGTGTCCATTTTTTTTTTTTTTCAATTTTAGAAGAACCAATCTTACATGCATTCTTTCTTAGTGATTTCTTTTATTTGAAAGCCTATGTTTAGACCACTGTTCATGTCACTATATTTAGTCCTTTCCAATTTGGGAAAGAAGATGACTATTTCATAAGTTTGACACTATTTTGGTTTTGGCCTGTCATGTGGGCTCTGGTTTTGTTAACTGCGAGCTAGCATGCTGGCTGGCAATGGGAGTTTTCTTTCTGTGTAGTTCCTCCTTTGTTACCACTGGTGCTTGGAGTGGTAACTATCGAGGACCATTCAGCTTGTTCTTTGAGTTGAAATCTTAGATTCAAGAGGATCTAGGGTTTTGTATAAACCTGTTTAGGAAAAATGAAAGGAAAGAAAAGAAAGGAAAAAAGAAAAGAGAAAGAGAAGAAGAATAATCTAACGAAGAAGCAATAGGATGATCTGTCCCTTAGGGTTGGACAACCACACCTATATGTTTATTTCATTAATTCCTGAAATTACAGAAAAGCCCTGGACATTATTATTTTTTCAACTAGGTTCTTGACTTGTACCATATGTCCTACGCTAACTTATAACACACCTCCCTCAAGTTGGTGCATAGATATTGACTAGGCCTAGCTTGGAGAAAACATAATGTAATTTAGCCTTCGTGATTGCCTTAGTCAAAAGGTCTGTTAATTGATCATTAGTAGGACATTGTAGCGGTACTACATCTGCCTCTTTGATTTTTTCCTTGATGAAGTGACAATCAATCTCTACATGTTTTGTCTTTCCATGGAGAACAGTATTTTCTACAAGTTTGATAGCTGACGTACTATCACAAAACATATTCATCGGACCACTTTGTTTGAAGCCTAACTCTTCCAATAATATTCTGAGCCATATTAGTTCACAACACCCATGAGCAACAGCCCTATACTCAGCTTCTGCACTAGACCTGGCTGTAACAACTTGTTTCTTATTTTTCCAAGAGATAAGATTTATGCCAACTATTGTACAGTAGCCTAAGGTGGATTTTCTATCTGTTAAAGATCCGGCCCAATCAACATTAGTGAATGCAATGGCATTTGCATGCCCATGTGATTTGTAAAGAATTCCTTGACCTGTAGACCCTTTCAAATACCTGAGAATTCTATGCACTGCAACTAAATGATCAGTTCTGGGAGCATGTATAAATTGACTAACCAAACTAATAGCATACAAGATATCAGGCTGCGTGATGGTAAGATAGATCAGTTTTCCCACCAACCATTGATACATCCTTTTATCTTGAAGTAACTCTCTACTTCCTAAGTGCAAGCCACGATTTTGTTCAATTGGTGTAGCAATTGGTTTTGCACCTAACTTTCGAGTCTCTTTAAGGAGGTCAAGTACATATTTCCTTTGAGATATAACAATTCCATTCTTAGACTTGGCGACTTTAATCCCGAGGAAATATTTTAATAATCCTAGGTCTTTGATTTCAAACTCCATGCTTAGAAAAGCTTTGGGTTTGGGAATTTCATCAACATCATTTCCTGTGACAACTATATCATCAACATATACCACAAGTATGACCACGTTTATACCCTTCCTTTTCACAAAGACAGTGTGATCTGAAAGACATCTGTAAAAACCATATTTCAGCACAACTTTACTGAATCTTTCAAACCATGCTTGAGGTGATTTCTTGAGTCCATAAATAGACTTTTTAAGAAAACAGACTTTGTCTTCCTATCCCTTAATAACAAAACCAAGTGGAGGATCTATATAAACTTTCTCCTTTAACTCTCTATGTAGAAAAGCATTTTTGACATCTAGTTGGTATAATATCCAATTACAATTTGCTGCGAAGGATAGTATGACTCTAATAGAAGTTAGTTTAGCAATTGGGGAGAAAGTTTCTAAGTAATCAGCCCCATAAGATTGAGTAAAGCCTTTTGTAACAGGCTGTGCCTTATACTGGTTAATTGTACCATCAGAATTGTACTTCAAGGTAAAAACCCACTTACAGCCAATGGTATGCTTTCCTTGAGGAAAAGAGGTCAGCTTCCATGTATTATTTTTTTCCCAAGCCGCCATTTCTTCCATCATTGCCTCACTTCATTTGGGGGGAGTAAGAGCTTCTGAGACAAGCTTGGGTATATAGGTAATATCAAGTTTTGAAACAAAAGTGCGAGATGCAAGTGAAAGATGATCATAAGATACAACATTTTGAATGGGATGATGAGTAATCCAAGATCTTTTTCCTTTTTGCATTGCAATAGGAAGATCTAATTCAGTAGAAGGAGTACCTGGCATAGGAAGAGTTGCAATTTGATGTTGGTCTTGAGTGTGAGGATTTGGATCTTGGGCGTCTGAGGATGGGGTAGTTGAGATCAATAGCCTGGCCTGTTTTCTTGATTAAACTTGCAGTGGTCTCTGACTCCTATTTATTGCTTTACCTTCGTCTAGAGTTTTGCAGTTAAGACTTCCCTGTTCTCTTGATTCATAATTTTCTGGGTGAGTTGATGGTGTCATGAAATCAACAAAGGGTACATAATCCTTTTCACACCCATCGGGCAATAATTCCTTACTTGCGGATGAATAGAATGGAATGTCTACATGGAAACTAACATCCATTGTAACAAAAACACAACCACCTTTCCTCGGAGCATAACATTTATATCCTTTCTGAGAACGAGGATATCCAACAAACGGACATTTGACTGCCTTTGGATTCAACGTATCCCATTGATGCTTGGGAATATGAACAAAGCACGTGCATCCAAAGATTTTTGGTAGTATTGGAAACAATGGTGTAGTGGGACACAAGATTTTTATGGGCTCTTTCCTCCTAAGATCTTTGAAGGCATTTGATTTATTAAATATGCTGCTATTAAAACTCTATCAAACCAAAAAGATTTTGGAACATTCAATTCATGGGGAAGAGCCCTTGTGACCTCCAATAGGTGTCTGTTCTTACGTTCAGCTACACCATTTTCTTCTGGTGCATATGCACATGAGGTCTACGATTCAATACCATTTTCAATAAGATGATTTTGGAAGATGCTTGAAGTATATTATCCGCCATTGTCAGACCTAAAGTCTTTAATCATCTTCTCAAACATAACATGAGTCAATTTATAATATGTTTGGAACACATGTATGACCTCATCTTTTAGTTTCAAAAGATAAACCCGAGTTACTCTGGTGGCATCATCAATAAAAGTGACAAAGTATTTATGACCATAAATAGATGTAATAGAAGTATACCAATCATCAGAATGAATCGGATTGAATGGAGAAGTACTTTTTTTTATTAATATTGATTTAGTACATAGATCTCTTATTCTTGGCAAATTGACACGCATCATTTCTCAAACTACTATCAAGTTTATTTCTAAAATTCAGAAAAGACATATTCCTAAGACATTGCATCGGGACATGACCAAGACGATGATGCCACAGAGACACTTTATTATCATCATCAACTTTTGCTTGCAAAACTCTTGACTTTACATTTCGCAAGGCCAAGGTGTAAAGACCATTTTTCTCACTACCACCACCAATCTTCTGCCCCATCCTCAGATCTTGAAATACACAGCAAGAAGGGTAAAAAGACACAACAATTAAGATGTTTGGTGAGGGCACTAACAGATAAGAGATTGAAAGAGAAATTTGGAATGTGGAGAACAGAGGATAAGGATAGGTTAGGTAAGATGCAGACAGTTCCCTTCCTAGCTATGTGGTTATAAGAACAATCAGCAATTCTTACCCTTCCAGCAGAAGTAGAGTTGTATGACTGAAACTCAGAATGGATACCTGTTACATGTTCTGTTGCCCCTGAATCAATTAGCCATGTCAAAGGAGAAGTAGAGGAAGCAAATGCAGCAGGATTTTGAGAAGAGGCCATACCCACTGAATGGTCCTGAGGTGCACCCTCTAATACAACCAATCTTTGATGAAGATTAGTTAGCTTATCCTTCCAATTCTGTGAATTAGATCTAATAGTAGCATCTTATTCAATTGGGCACTCTACTTCTACCGAGGATGCAGATATTTTTCGTGGCTTACCTTTTAAGTCCCAACAATTCTTTTTTGTATACCAATATCTACCACAGTGAGTATAAAAAAGGTTTGTTACAGTTCAAATTAGACTATCCACCACTTCCTCCACCATGACCACCATTTCCACCATTATGTCCACCTCCACTGTAATTTCCACGACCCCATCCTTGGCTTCCACCATACCAACCGTTATCACCGTTTCCTGTATTTGACAATATGTTGCTCACATTACTATGTGCAAGAGCAGACCTATCAGGTGTATTATCAGATTTCTGCATCATAGCCATACGACGACTTTTTTCTCTTTGTAACAAAGCGAATACTGTACCAATGGGAGGTAGTGGGTCCTAACTTGTCACTTATGCGTGAATGGGTTCATATTCTGGGTTAAGACCACTCGATAGCTCAAAGATAAGTTGGTCTTTAAGCAATTTGGCTTGTTTCTTAGCACAACACGGTTTGGGATTCATATATGACTCCAACTCTCTCCACAACGCCTGGAATTTGGAATAATAATTTCCAATCGACAGACTTGCTTGTTTAAAACTAGCAATTTCCATTTTCAATTCTAAGACTCTGGTAGTGCATAGGCAACCTCAATAGACTCCCAAAGTTCCTTTGCAGTCTCAGAATGCTTAAAAACTTTTTGCAATGCCTTCTTCCATTGAATTAAGAATCCAGTTCATGACTAACATAATTTTTGAAACCTAGTCTGAATATTTAGGCTCATCTTGTCTCGGTTCCTTAATCATCATCATCATCATCATCAAAGCCTTATCTCAACCATGTTGGGGTCGGCTATATAAATTCTATTTCTCTATTCCGTTCTATTTTGGGCCAAATCCTTAGATAAGTTAAACTTCTTCAAATCTAATTCAATGACCTCCATCAATGTTTTCTTCGGCGTACCCCTACCTCTTGATGGGCCATTCACCTGTATAGCCAAACTTTTTCTCACTGGTGCCATTACCGGCCTACGCTTGACATGCCCAAACCATCTTAAACGGGTTTCTCTAATCTTATACCCTATTGGTGCTACCCTTAAATGCTCTTGAAAGTGATCATTTCTAATTTTATCTTTCCTAGTTTTACTACACATTTACGTAAGCATTCTCATCTCCGCTACATCCATCTTATATATATGCGTCTTCTTAATTGGCCAACATTCTGCTCCATATGTCATAGCTAGTGTAACTACTGTCCAGTAAAATTTGCCCTTCAATTTTGTTGGCATTCATTTGTCACAAAGCATTCCAGAAGCTAGTCTCCACTTCAGCCATCCAGCTTTTATCTTGTGCTTTACATCTTCGTCAATCTCTCCATCCTTACTAATCATCAAGCCTAAGTACCGAAAAAAATCTCTACGTGGTATCTCATGGGCTTCAATTTTGATAGTGATTTCAACACTTTGTATATGTCCACTGAAGTTGCAATCAATATATTCTGTCTTTGTACGACTTATTTTAAAGCCTCTAGATTCTAATGCCCCTCGCCATCTCTCGAGTTTTGCATTTACACAATCTCTTGATTCATCCAGCAATACTATATCATCTGCAAATAACATACACCATGGTACTTCTTCTTGAATATGCATAGTTAACTCATCCATAATTAATGCAAAGAGATCAGGGCTTAAGGCTGATCCCTGATGCAAACCTATAGTGACGGGAAATCCACCTGTTTCTCCACATGTGGTTCTCACATTTGTTACTACTCCTTCATATATATCCTTACAAATTTCAATGTAACCTTTAGGGACATTCCTTTTCTTCAAAACTTACCAAATTAAATCCCTTAGTATCCTATCACAGGCTTTTTCTAAATCAATAAAGACCATGTTTGGATTTTTCCTCTTTGCTCGATATTTTTCGATTAATTGCCTAAGTGAAAAGATAGCTTCCATAGTTGACCTTCCTTGCATAAAACCAAATTGATCTTCAGCAATCTTGGTCTTCTGTCTCAGTTTTTGTTTCATTATTCTCTCCTATAACTTCATAGTATGACTTATAAGTTTAATCCCTCGATAGTTGGTCTTAGTTCCTTAATACTTCCATTAATATAACAGAGTCTCCTTGAGCCTACAATGGTCATTCTACCTGAATAGGCCCAATCCTTATAATTAGTACCGTTGAAAAGGCTTGGTGTTATCCTTGCATTAGGATTGACCACATTTGGGAGGAGTTGTTGATTGGAACCTGTAGAGCTCTCACCCTTGGACTCCATTTAAAGAGATTTCAACTTATTACCAACTTGAATCAAGAAAATTTAAAGAACAGTCACCAATCTATGAGAGGAACACTGCTAAGCACCAGAACTTGTACTATCAGATGGTCATCTGTTGAACTGCAACACATCAAACACTGACCAACACAAGCCCACCAAGTCCTTAGATTAATATCCACCCAGAGTAACAAACAACAACTCAGACCCAGATGCAACTCATAAACCCAGCAGCCAACAGCCAACAGCAACCCACAGCCAACAGCAAAAAACAGCAACCAGCAGTGAACAGCAAACAGCAACGAACAGCCAACAGTAAAAACAGCAACCAGCAGTAAATAGAAAACAGCAACTCACAGCCAACAGCAGCAACCAGCAGCAAAAAACCAACTTGCAGCCAGACATACCGCAAATAGCAACCTCCAGCAGTGAATCAATATTGGAAATATTGTCTTCCTACCATTATCAAGCACACAAATGTGAGCCAAGACCAGGCAAAGCCAACCGACTATAAAAAAAACAGCCACAACCTGTCAAACCCAGGCTTCTAGGGCCCAAGGCAATTGAGGACTAGGCATTCAGCAACACCACAGAGCACCATACTGTGCACTGTTTGTGTCTAGACACCCAGCTGAACCTCTAGTATGGTTCAGCTGGTTTATAATCCTTCAGAGACCACTTCTTTTCTGAGCTCTGGACCACTAGGGGCCCGTTTGGCATCATTTTTATGTTTAGAATTTGCTTATTCTGAAATAAGTTGTGCTAGGAATGTTCCCATTCTTAGAAGAGTTGCACTTGTTTGGTAACATTCTTTTAGAATTTGTTCTAAAGGAATAGAAACAACAGAATATGTTTGGCATAGCCCTTAAAATACATTATTGAATTTATTATTACATATCATCCATAAAATCAAAAATAATTTAAATTTAAGCATTAAGGTAACCATTATTCAATTTCCTCGTCAACTATAATGGGCAAATTAGGTATCTGCTATTTCATCTCGTACACATGCAATCTCTTGTCGTCCTTGTACTGTCCATGAAACTAGTGCAAGCTTGATCGAAATAGCTCATTAGCTTTGATCCCCGTCGACGACTAGGAGTCTTAGAACAACTACGAACCTTATTCTCTCCAACAAAATCAGCATCATCATCAAGTTCTATTGCTATATCATCACCTTGATAATTATAATTTCTCTTGGCGTTTGAATACATAATTTCCTCATCCGTATCCAGTGACTCCTTGGGTGGAGGCACCGGCATTTTCACCTCGTGCAGTGGTATCACCATATATTATTTCAAGCTCATTAAACATGGGGCATCCTTTATGACGGAAGGAATTTACTTTTGGATTTATCTGTAGATGAGTATTAAATGTGCATTAATATTTGTTACAATAAAATTGTAAATAAAATAATAATAGTGTTAAAAAAGCAATTTTGACTCATACCTTTAAATACTCATCCCATACATCATCGGGTGCTCTAATCGTCTTTGTGATAGGGTCCCAACCAAATCCCGTTGGAATGTCACGGAGTTTCTTAAACTCTCTGTACGCTAAACTTAATTTATTGAATTTGTTAATAAACTGAATCTTTGTGTACTTATTTCTAGTCCTTCTATAGAATTCCTTAGTAATTTCCATCCATGCTTTATTTGAAAAAGGTTGTAGCTGGCCTCTTCCCATTTTTTTACTTGCTCAACTGTCACGACTCAAATTCCGGGGCCCTGACGGAATCTGAGTTATGACCCGATGGCATACCATTCATACATATAAATCAAATAATTACATAAGGTCAAAGCATCATTTATTAAAATAAATCCCTCCATATAAAATTTAACCAATAAGGTTTTCAATATCTAAGATTTCAAAGTAAATCAATCAAATACTAATTAAATGCCAAAACTAAAATTTCCCTAAACTACTGAATATGAAGGTATCGCTCTCCTCAGCCACGCATACCAAACACTACGGGCTGATCTTCGCCATTCTCTGGTCCAACCGCAACCCGATTACCTGAAGGGGGTAAACAACATCAGTATAAACTGGTGAATGATTCTCCTACTCTATCATACATTTGCAATTAACATAGTGACATCATCAGCACAAATAAATATCGGCAACGAATAATTTAAATCAATCAAATAATTCAAAGAATAGTACTCGTTTTACGATACATTTTTGAACCACATCCTTGCACCAAGTCCACATCCGTATAACATTTTATTATACTAAAATTTATCGAGATGCCACTCCTGCATCTCCACATCCAGCGGTCCCTAGGACCCTTCGCTTCAGGACCTCATTGTCCTAATCTCCACATCCACAGACAACATAAACAATCTATCAATCGAATCCACTGATTCCAAACCAGACAATCACAATAAACAATTTTGTGCTAGTGGTTCAGATCAAATCATACATAGCAGGACTTATGGATCAGAATACTATTTTATTTATTATTTAATACATACCTAGCCCCTTATTACCATACATCATCAGTTTAACATCATTATAATAAGCTTTATTTCAATTTAACTGCCCAGAATATAGCATACAGGAGGACTTCTATGAAATTTGTATTAACATTATGGTTAATCTTATAACTTCCATTGAAATATCTTCAAAGTGGGTATATAATCATATCAGTAGAAGCCACCACATGTTCGATTTCATCAGAAGATTCAAGACCCACTTCGGTGAAGGTCTTCTTCTCGCCTACCCCTTTTCAGGTCATCAGCTGTTGGAGTCCAACGGTTCAAATCCATTGAAATCACAACTCCCAGGTTCGCCCAAGGGTCCCTTACCAGATCTGTGGATCAGATCTAGCATCAGGTGGGTCATGTGGACCCACAACTTCACGCCAAAAATGTTCCCAGTCGGCATGCTGTTTCAGAAATTTGAAGGTAGTGAGTAAATTTCTAATCAGGATGAAGGGAATCTGGGTTAGAAAGCTTCTTCCTCATCTCATCAATGGTGCTCCATTGTATTTCACAAGATTATGCCCCAGGAACATAGATTACTTCCCAGATTTTTCCTTTTTACCGGTCGTCAGACACTGCAGCAGTCGCGTATGAAGGGAAAAACCAACGGCAAGAGATTTGAAACATCCCACACAGGACTAGGTACGTATTTAAACAAATTTGTACTGCCTTTAGATCACCCTAGCAGGTTGTCACGACATTATCTAACGAATCCATGTCCAAAAACTGAAACCAGAGCAATCGCTCCATACAGAACTCCTCCGATAATTATATGACTTTACTCACAGTAATCTAGAGAATGATTTCTTCTCTGTTACTAATCAAAACCAACTCCATTATCTTTACCGAAACATAAACAAATATAGGAAATCACTCACCTTCTGTAAACTCTTGTGGTTTGTGGTCGGGAATGGGACATCAACCACGCCTTGGTTGATTACTTCCTTCTTCTTCTTGATGTCTCACCGAGTGCTCCTCCTCCTTCTCTTGGATCTCTCCCCTTCTCTGGCTCTTTAGCAGAAACGAAGGTGAGTAAACAAGCAACTCTCTCAGTATATATATGTATATATACGTCTCAAATCCCTATCTTAATCCCTATCTTCTAATAACAGCTGTATATACAGATCCTTATCTCATTCAAGGATTTGTTTCCTCAAGGGTGAAGGTGTGTGATCCTCACTTTCTAATAAAGGCTGTATACGGGGATCCTGATCCCATTCAAAGATTTACTTCCTTAAGAGTGGAAATGTCGAGCACAGAATCCTCCTCCCCTCCCTTTGTTAGCATATTACAAGTAAAACATGGGTCCTAAATAAAACGTGGGTCCCATCACTTTTATATATAAAAAGTAAAATTATATAATTCATTAATTTAAACCAAGCTCAAAACTTCCACCCTTGGGTATTACATACTCCTCCCCTTAGGAAATTTGGTCCTCCAAATTTTATACGTACTTGAAGCAAAAAGGTGGGGGTACTTTTCTCGAACGTCTCTTTCAATTTCCCAAGTAGCTTCTGCTTGATTATGGTGCTGCCACTGCACTTTGACTAATCGAATGGTGCGATTCCTGAGTAGTCTCTCCTGGGTGTCCAAAATGGCAACCGGCTTCTCCTTGTACGACAAATCTGATTGAATATCCATTGGCTCGTAACGAATCATATGTGAGGGGTCTGGTTCATACTTCCGTAGCATAGACACATGAAATACATTATGAACTCTGGCGAGTTGTGGTGGAAGGGCCAACTCATAAGCATTGCCATCGCTTACATGTCCTATGATTGGAAAGGGTCCAATGTATCTCGGACTCAGCTTTCCTTTCTTCCCAAATCGCATAACTCCTTTGGTTGGGGACACTTTGAGAAAAACCGAATCACCGACTTCAAACTCCAGTTCTCTTCTCCGTTTATCTGCATAGCTTTTCTGACGACTTTGAGCAGTTTTAAGTCGATTTCGAATTTTCTGTATATTCTCCGTGGAGGTTTTTACCCATTCAGGGCTTAGAAGCCGTCCTTCTCCTACTTCTTCCCAGCAGATCGGAGAACGACAGTTCCTACCATACAGAGCTTCAAACGGAGCCATTTGGATGCTGGAATGATAACTGTTATTGTAAGCAAATTCTGCCAGCGGCAACTGTTCATCCCATCCGTCTTTAAAATCCAAAGCACAAGCCCGAAGCATATCCTTTACTGTTTGATTGGTTCTTTCAGTCTGCCCATCTGTTTGGGGATGGTAAGCCGTACTGAAACTTAACTTGGTTCCCATGGCCTTTTGCAAACATTTCCAAAACTGAGAGATAAATCTACTATCTCTATCAGAGATTATAGATACAGGAACTCCATGTAACCGTACGACCTCATGAACATATTTTCGTGCCAACTGCTCCATCGTAGTCTTACCCTTTAATGGTATAAAGTGTGCAGACTTTGTCAAACGATCTACAATGACCCAAATCACCTCATTGTGCCTAGATGTTTTAGGAAATCCTGAGATGAAATCCATAGTAATGTGTTCCCACTTCCATTCTGGCACAGGCAAGGGTTGTAATAATCCACCTGGTTTCCTATGATCGGCCTTCACCTGCTGACAGGTAAAACATCGTCCTACAAACTCTGCCACATCATTTTTCATTCCGATCCACCAAAACCTCCGTTTCAAATTCTGATACATCTTTGTGCTCCCGGGATGAATGGTATACCGCGTATGATGTGCTTCCGTTAATATCTCATCTTTGATGTTGCGGTTATTTGGAACACATAACCGACTTCTGAAATACAATGTGCCATTATCAATAGAGAAATCTGGTTTATTGTCCATTCTGTAAATTATATCCAGCAGTGCCCCATCATCTCGCTGGTGGTCCTTTATTTTCTGAATTAGTTCTGGTTGAACCTTAAAATTTCCCAACAGCACCTTATCACCTATAGGTCGTAACTCCACATCTAGATCTTTGATTTCTTCAAGTAGTCTCCATTCGGCAGTCAAACAGGCCATTTGAGCCGATTTGCGGCTTAACGCATTAGCAACGACATTGGCCTTTCCCGGGTGATAGAAAATTGTGAAGTCATAATCCTTCAAAAATTCTAACCATCTTCGCTGTCGCAAATTCAAATCAGCCTGTGAGAAAATGTATTTAAGACTTTTATGGTCAGTATACACCTCAAACTCTTCTCCATATAGATAATGTCTCCAAATTTTTAGCGTGAAAACTATAGCTGCTAATTCAAGATCATGAGTAGCATAATTTTGTTCATGGGATTTCAGTTGTTTGGAGGCATATGCTATCACCTTTCCATGTTGCATAAGAACGCAACCCAAAGCATGCAAAGAAGCATCACAGTATACCACAAATCCTCCATTTCCAGAGGGAAGAGCAAGTATCGGCGCGGTGGTCAATCTCTCCCTTAATATGCGGAAGTTATCCTCGCATCTAACGTCCCATGAAAAAGGAACGTCTTTTCTTGTGAGTCTAGTTAGTGGCCCAGCAATTGAGGAAAAATCTTTCACAAATCTCCTATAATATCCTGCTAAGCCCAGGAAGCTCCGTACTTCAGAAACAGATGTGGGTCTTTTCCAACTGGTAATAGCTTCAACCTTTGCCGGGTCCACAGATAACCCTTGTCCTGAGATAATATGGCCCAAGAAGGTCACTTGCTTCAGCCAAAAGTCACATTTACTTAATTTAGCATAGAGTCGATTATCCCTCAATAGCTGCAAGGACGTGCGTAAGTGTATTCCATGCTCTTCTTCTCTTTTAGAATAAATAAGTATATCATCAATGAACACCACGACGAACTGATCCAAGTAAGGCTGAAAGACTTGGTTCATAAGAGCCATAAAAGCTGCTGGGGCATTGGTCAACCCAAATGGCATAACTAGAAACTCATAATGGCCATATCGAGTTCTAAAGGCTGTCTTAGGAATATCCTCCTCCCTTACTCTGAGTTGGTGATATCCAGATCGCAAATCAATTTTGGAAAAGAATTTAGCACCCTGCAGCTGGTCAAACAGTTCATCGATACGGGGCAACGGGTATTTGTTTTTAATAGTGATCTGGTTCAACTGCCGGTAGTCTATACACATTCGCATGGATCCGTCCTTTTTCTTAACAAACAGGACAGGGGCTCCCCATGGGGATACACTTGGCCGGATGAATCCCTTATCTAACAGTTCTTGCAATTGATCCTTAAGTTCCCTCAACTCGGAGGGTGCCATCCGATAGGGTGCCTTAGATATTGGAGCAGATCCTGGTACCAACTCAATAGTAAAGTCAACTTCTCGGATTGGGGGTAATCCTGGCAGATCATCTAAGAATACATCGGGAAAATCTCTAACAACCGGAATATCTTCTAAGTTAGGCTTTTGTTTAGCTTCGGTAATATAGGCCATGTACCCTGTACACCCATTCCTTAATAGTTCACAGGCTTTGATGGCCGAAATTATCCCAGTTCGAAAAGATTTTCTTTTCCCCACCATGGTGACATGAGTATAACCCTTTAGGTTAAAGCGCACTACCTTGTTAAAGCAGTCCAGCACAGCCCGGTATTTAGAGAGCCAGTCCATTCCCAATATAATATCAAAATCATTCATGTGCAATAATACTAAGTCAGCTGATAGTCTCGTTTGTGAAATTTCTATCTCACAATCATAATATATAGTTTTTGTGCAAACGTGTTTTCCCGCGGGTGTTGACACAACTAATGCAGGAGTGAGTATAGTGGGGGAGTTTCCTAACTTAGCAGCAAAAAGATGGGAAACAAAAGAGTGAGTTGAGCCAGAATCAAATAGTGCAAGAGCTTCGTGCTTTAAAAGTAAAACCATACCCTCAACAACGTTATTTGCCGCCTCCGCTTCCTGGTGTGTAATAGCAAAAGCCCTCGTATTAGGCGGTTGCGCCCCCTGATTCCCACCTTGATTATTCCTGCCACGATTAAAATTTTGACCTTGAGGCGATCTTCTTGGTTGCCTCTCTGAGGATACTGCTGATATTGATAATTTCTTCCTTGTTGGTTCTGCTGATATGATCGCTGATTTTGCTGATGCCCTTGCTGGCGGTCCTGCTGATTCTATCATTGCAGTTGTGTTTGTGGTCGAAACTGATTTCCACCAGGATTTGTGGGACATTCTCGAGACCGGTGTCCCTCCTGCCCGCAACCATAACAAACACCCTTTCGTCTAGCTTGATTTCTCTCTTGGGCTATTGGGCAATCTCTAACCCTATGACCTTCTTTACCACATCCGTAGCATATTCCAGGTCTCTTGCGACATTGATCTGTGTCATGTGATCCCCCACAATGATTGCAAACTGGTCTAGCGTCTGTCCTTTGTTTTTTATATGGTGGCTGATTCTTGAAATTATCCCGCTTTCCTACTGGCAGCACCTGCTGAGTACTTCGATTAATATCTTCTATTGCTTCTTCAGACACAAAGGCCTTTCTTAGCTCTTCTGCATAGGTAGTCGGCTCATGTAATTTGACGTCTTTCTTGATATCTGCCCTTAGACCCGTCACAAAGCGCTCCAGTTTGGATTCTTCTGTAGCAACTAGGGTTTCAGCAAAGTGAGACAGCTCAGTGAACTTGAGGGCATATTTGGCTACGGTTAAGCTCCCTTGTACTAGGGTCTCAAACTCCCTTTTTTTTTTCTGTGCTTTAATGTGATCAGGTATAAATTTTTTTATAAACTCTTTCTTGAAAAAGTCCCAAGTAATTTCTGTCTCTTGCCCGTCAAAAGACTTCTTAGCAGCTTTCCACCATTCTTTAGCATTACCCTCAAGTTTGAATACACCCAAAATTGCCTTCTGACGTTCCGTGCATCCCATAACTTCAAAAATTCCCTCCAAATGCTCCACCCATTTATTTGCATCCCAAGGGTTTGTAGTCTCATCAAAGCTACGAGGTCGGAATTCATTAAATCTTTTGTAGAGATTATCCTTCTCACGATCCTTGACCCCGTTATTGATACCACTCCCAGAACCATTCCTGACAACACCGAGTTCATCACCATTTTCTCCATGCCGGTTATTAATAGCAGTGATCTGTTCCTGAACTTGACTATAGGCTTTCATAAAATTTTCGAACATCTGCCGAGCATACTCCGGCATTTCCACAATTCTTTCACCCTGATTAGAGTTTCCAATAGCGTTATTCATTGTTCTAGTTTCCCTGCAAAATAAACAGTGAATAAGCCATCCTCTATTAATACTGGATCAAATCCCTTTTTTAGCATCCATACCCCACGGCCTCACCACGTGCCCTACAGTTGCTAATTCTTTTACTTGCCCAAAACCTTATTCTCTGATACCACTTTGTCGCGACCCAAATTCCGGGGCCCTGACGGAATCTGAGTTATGACCCGATGGCATACCATTCATACATATAAATCAAATAATTACATAAGGTCAAAGCATCATTTATTAAAATAAATCCCTCCATATAAAATTTAACCAATAAGGTTTTCAATATCTAAGATTTCAAAGTAAATCAATCAAATACTAATTAAATGCCAAAACTAAAATTTCCCTAAACTACTGAATATGAAGGTATTGCTCTCCTCAGCCACGCATGCCAAACACTACGGGCTGATCTTCGCCATTCTCTAGTCCAACCGCAACCCGATTACCTGAATGAGGTAAACAACATCAGTATAAACTGGTGAATGATTCTCCTACTCTATCATACATTTGCAATTAACATAGTGACATCATCAGCACAAATAAATATCGGCAACGAATAATTTAAATCAATCAAATAATTCAAAGAATAGTACTTGTTTTACGATACATTTTTGAACCACATCCTTGCACCAAGTCCACATCCGTATAACATTTTATTATACTAAAATTTATCGAGATGCCACTCCTGCATCTCCACATCCAGCGGTCCCTAGGACCCTTCGCTTCAGGACCTCATTGTCCTAATCTCCACATCCACAGACAACATAAACAATCTATCAATCGGATCCACTGATTCCAAACCAGACAATCACAATAAACAATTTTGTGCTAGTGGTTCAGATCAAATCATACATAGCAGGACTTATGGATCAGAATACTATTTTATTTATTATTTAATACATACCCAGCCCCTTATTACCATACATCATCAGTTTAACATCATTATAATAAGCTTTATTTCAATTTAACTGCTCAAAATATAGCATACAGGAGGACTTCTATGAAATTTGTATTAACATTATGGTTAATCTTATAACTTCTATTGAAATATCTTCAAAGTGGGTATATAATCATATCAGTAGAAGCCACCACATGTTCGATTTCATCAGAAGATTCAAGACCCACTTCGGTGAAGGTCTTCTTCTCGCCTACCCCTTTTCAGGTCATCAGCTGTTGGAGTCCAATGGTTCAAATCCATTGAAATCACAACTCCCAGGTTCGCCCAAGGGTCCCTTACCAGATCTGTGGATCAGATCTAGCATCAGGTGGGTCATGTGGACCCACAACTTCACGCCAAAAATGTTCCCAGTCGGCATGCTGTTTCAGAAATTTGAAGGTAGTGAGTAAATTTCTAATCAGGATGAAGGGAATCTGGGTTAGAAAGCTTCTTCCTCATCTCATCAATGGTGCTCCATTGTATTTCACAAGATTATGCCCCAGGAACATAGATTACTTCCCAAATTTTTCCTTTTTACCGGTCGTCAGACACTGCAGCAGTCGCGTATGAAGGGAAAAACCAACGGCAAGAGATTTGAAACATCCCACACAGGACTAGGTACGTATTTAAACAAATTTGTACTGCCTTTAGATCACCCTAGCAGGTTGTCACGACATTATCTAACGAATCCATGTCCAAAAACTGAAACCAGAGCAATCGCTCCATACAGAACTCCTCCGATAATTATATGACTTTACTCACAGTAATCTAGAGAATGATTTCTTCTCTGTTACTAATCAAAACCAACTCCATTATCTTTACCGAAACATAAACAAATATAGGAAATCACTCACCTTCTGTAAACTCTTGTGGTTTGTGGTCGGGAATGGGACATCAACCACGCCTTGGTTGATTACTTCCTTCTTCTTCTTGATGTCTCACCGAGTGCTCCTCCTCCTTCTCTTGGATCTCTCCCCTTCTCTGGCTCTTTAGCAGAAACGAAGGTGAGTAAACAAGCAACTCTCTCAGTATATATATGTATATATACGTCTCAAATCCCTATCTTAATCCCTATCTTCTAATAACAGCTGTATATACAGATCCTTATCTCATTCAAGGATTTGTTTCCTCAAGGGTGAAGGTGTGTGATCCTCACTTTCTAATAAAGGCTGTGTACGGGGATCCTGATCCCATTCAAAGATTTACTTCCTTAAGAGTGGAAATGTCGAGCACAGAATCCTCCTCCCCTCCCTTTGTTAGCATATTACAAGTAAAACATGGGTCCTAAATAAAACGTGGGTCCCATCACTTTTATATATAAAAAGTAAAATTATATAATTCATTAATTTAAACCAAGCTCAAAACTTCCACCCTTGGGTATTACATCAACCATAAGTTCTATAAGAATTTTTTCCTTCTTACGGTTCCACTTTGCAACAACCATGACTTCCTTTCCTTTTACAATAGAAGTTGCCATCCAAAAGAGAACAAAAAATTCTAAAAAAGAATAAAGAAAAATACAATTCTTTTTAATTAAATAATAAGTCTTCAAAATAACACATATTTGAAAAGAAACCAATGTTCCAAAGTTCATTCTCAATTCTTATATATGGTTCTTAAGAAACGATATACAAAGAATTTATACTGAACATTTTCTCACTTTAAGCATTTCTAATCCAATGTCCTATAATCAGTTGGAAGTGCTTCGACATATTCCACATTATCCCTTAGGTGATAACCCATATTTGAGTCCATAGTGTTTACAAGAAAAAAAAATACACTTGAATTTCATGCTTTTTTTTATTAATGGTGCCATAACTCTAAAAAAACTCTTTCCATTAATTATCCATGAAAAAAAAAAAATCAAACAACACTAATTTAGGGTTCATTAGTGGGGTTCAAATTTCATTTACATTAACAAAAAGAAAAAAAAACTACAAAAAAACTACAGGCCTCTTGTAAAATCCAGAATATCGGTTAAAGTGTGACCCACTGGTTGACTCAAATTGCAAAGGTGGACCCCATTGATGGATGAAATAAAATAAAAAAAATATAAATACAGAGAGAATGGAGAGAACTGGACGTCTTTTGCTCTCCTCCCTCTCTTTTTCTCTCTCTGTAAAGAACTTGTTCTCCCTCCCTCTCCGTATGTACATGTCAAAAACACAACAAAAAGCTACAATAACAGTATGCAAGGTGGACAAATGCAAAAGGACGATACAAAAATCCTACAAGTAGCAGTATGTAAAAACATGGAGATGCAAATGGAACAGTATGCAAAGTGGAGACTTTTAAATAAAACAGAACTAACATGTGTCACAAATTCCCTTCCATGTTTACTTGTCATAAAATCTCTGCAGGAGAATATTACAATAAATCCCCAATTGTGTTGGCCTTTTCACATTTCCCCTTTTATGAATCCACCAAATCCCACGACTCCTACTTCAATCCCCCATTTTTATATATTAGCAAGATGAGAGAAGTGCAGATACATGAAGGAGAGGTTGGCAAATACACACCTGCTTGGTTGGAGAAGATGGCTATAGAGAGACCACAATCCGTGACGGTGAGATGTGTGAAGATGGTACAAGATTGTGAGTTTGCGAATCCAACTGAGGGAGAGCAAAAGTTTTATAGGCGGTAGATTCTGATTTATTCTAAAATTCTGTATGAGATATGTGCGCTCTGTATCTTTGACGATGCCAATCTTTCGGAATGAAAAACAAAATTATTTCGTTTCAATATTTTCATGCTTGATGGGGTATATTTTTGTGAGAAAGTTACGGGAGAATATATTTTCGAGTGGTCCCAAACACTATTTCTCACTTCTTATTCCGGAAGAATATACAATTATTCCATAAGCAGGATGCCAAAAGGGCCCTAGGCTTCTAGATGTGCTTGTCTTCCTTGTGATTTAAGGCTTTGATACCAAGTTGAAATCTTAGATTCAAGAGGATCTAGGGTTTTGTACATACCTGTTGAGAAAAAATGAAAGCAAAGAAAAGAAAGGAAAAATAGAAAAGGGAGAGGAAGGAGAAGAATCTAACGAAGAAGCAATAGGATGCTCTGTCCCTTAGGGTTGGACGACCACACCTATATGTTTATTTCATTAATACCTGAAATTATAGAAAATCCGCTGGACATTATTATTTTTTCAACTAGGTCCCTGACTTGTACGATCTGTCCTACCCTAACTTATAACACTTTGTACTGTGTACTTACTCTTTCTTTGGAAATGTACGTAATTCAAACCCCACACCACTCCCCTCCCAAAACATACACACAAAAAAGAAAAAAAAATTGACACCAAGTAATTTTATGAAAAGTAGAGATTTTATGCTTTGGAAGCAAATAATTTTGAGCTATTTTCAATTCCATACTAGAATAGAGTCTGATTGATAAATCAGGAGTAGGATGTATGTGTCTGTCTCCCTGCCTTATGGAGTGGTCCAACTTCTGACTCATTATTGTGATACTCACTAATGTGGCTCATGGAAATTTGCACTCAACTATTGTCTCTCTTTAATTGTGAGCACTCAATTGTTGTCTCTCTTTTATTGTATATTTCCCTTTGGTCAACCAAGAAAGCATTGTGTATAGCTTGTATCTTCTAATTCAAACCGGCATGGTCATGTTCTGTAGCTTGAATGCAAGCACTAGGTTTACTTCTGTTGCAGAAATATCATACAATTAACCAGCCAAACCAACTTGATTGGTTCCTTAGCTGTCAATGAAATAAGCCTGATCATTTGATTAGGTCAAATTTTATAGTGACCAAGGTTCTGCAGTAGTGCTAAGAAAGGCTGACTGCAAAAATGCACAAGACTAGTTTTGCTTCCAAAATGCTTAAGATGATTTTTGATCATGATGATTTCTGCTGCTGCTGCTGCTTTTTTCACAGTGGAATGCACACTTGCATCTGCCATTTATTCTCGATTGTAAGAGTAAAGTCATACCTCACCATATTGTGTGCTTGTAAAATTCTGTAATGTGGATACTGGGGGTCATGGTTGGAGATCACATACCATTAGTATGACGTATGAGAAGACCCTCAATGGATGTAAATGCTACAGGAATCTCAAATAGATCCTAATCCTTGGTCGATAGCCTAGAATACTCTCTCTCTCTCTCTCTCTCTCAAAGCAGGCAACTAGAAACTTTTATTAAAAAAGAGAGCTAGATTACAAGCGCTCCCACAGGGGAGGAGGGGTATAAAAGACTTGTACCCCCAAAACTAAAGAAGTATAAAACCACTTCCCCAGGAAGTGTAACCCCCTGCTTAGCTAATGCATCTGCAAACCCATTAACTGACCTAACAACATGAGAAAAAGTGACAAATATTTGAAGCAAAAGACTTGATCTCATTTGATGCAAATTGGAGCTTCCACTACTTACTTCTATCTAGCCTTACCCAAGAATTATCATTGAAGGAATCTCTCTCCACAATCAATCTTCCTTGAAATCTAAGAAGCACGGACACTTCTAAGAAAGTGACATGTCCGTGTCGGACACGTGTCAGACACTCTCGGACACGTGTCCGATACTATTTAGCCGTGTCCATAATTAAGAACTAAAAATCTTAATTTCGGACACTTGTTTGACACTCTTTTTGCAACGTGTCCTACAATTCCTAGCCGTGTCTATGACTAAAAAATAAACATGTGGCTAATATCTTTTGGACATTTTGTTAACATGTGGTTATTAAAACTTGTAAACTTGATATATGAAAATTTTATACCATGAAAAAATATATGTTTGTAAATATCAATCATATCACAAACAAAAGACAAATAAATATTTCACTAAAGAATAGGCCTCAAGATTGGCTTCTTTTTTGCTCTTTTTTTTTAGGGAGGAAAAAGAGATGATCCGCCCTTTTCTTTATATGGATTTTATGGAACTATGGATATTTCATGTTTAATAATTATGAATTATGTTTTAGTGTTGTATTGATATTTGATAATTTGATATGTTTGTTAGTTGGTACTTGAATTTTTATTTTTTGATTGCTAAATTGATTAAAAAAGTTAAAATGATATTATTTTTTTAGTAGATGATTATATATATAAATTAATATATATTATTAACGTGTCCCCAACGTGTCCGTGTCTTATTTTCTTGAGAAATGCCGTGTCGGCGTGTCCGTGTCGTGTCGTATTTGTGTCTCGTGTCCGTGTCCATGCTTCTTAGCTTGAAATGAATGAGAAAAGATTCTCAAAGCCTCGAATGCCGCCAATACTTTGGCTCATTAGAATCCCTTAAGAACCTTCCCCTTGTCATTAAGCAAAACGCCCCCATGCCTGTGGGCCCAGCTTTAGCACTCACCACCATCTACATTGAATTTCAATAGCCTAACATAAATGTTGCGAAAAGAATATACCATTCCAGAAAAGTGCATCAATGTATTGCTAAGATCTTCCAATTTTTGGGGGGTATCCTCCAATCTACCATCCATTTGGAGCTTGCTGTGGATTGTTGACCTATGCTCTTTCACTATGAACTGAATTGGATCTCTCTGCAGACTAGACATTTGCTGATGGATGAAATGCCATAATTCAGTTGTAGTGATGTATAAGCCAGCTTTCAGTTTTTCCAGGGTAACACCTTTTAAGTTGTGTACCTGTACGCCTTTGATGTGAATAATGTGGTCCTGCAGGGTTTTGCAGAGATGGGCTAATCACGTTCTATACACTGAACATAACATTTGGAGGTAACATGACCCTTTTGACGACTACGAAGTTTTTTTTCTCTCTTTTAAATGATAATTACCTGTAAGATTTCACTGTTGCTTTTCTTTTTCTGATTGACAACAACCAAACTATGCAGGGCTCTAATCTTGTACGTTGCAGCTGGTGCATTGCATGAAGCACTTGGAGCACTTCGCGATGCACGGCATCCAGACACTGCAGCAATGTTTATACTTGCATGTCATGAGATCTATGCAGATATCATCTCTAATACTGGGAATTCAGAGGCATCATCAACACCTTCAAAAGGGGAGAAAAACTTCATCTTGCCTGGCATAAACTCAGAACATGAAGATGTCATTGTGGTTAATGAATACTTTGGAGAATACCAGCGCAAATTGGTGCATATATGCATGGATGCGACCCCTACATTGGACTGATGGGGTTTGCAAAGATAATCTGGAAACAATTGCTATCAGATCAGACCAGACCAAGGATGTTGTTGGTAGCGTCTAGTCAACATTGAAGTGGCTACGAGTCCTAATCCAACTGCAGGGGCTACTGCATCCTGTGAACAATTTAGGAAGAGTGTAGCCACTAAAGGAACCATTGTTTTTGCTCAGAATTTCGTTTCTACAATTGGCTCCCTTCTTCCAAAACAACTCGGTGATGCCGAACGTTGTCAGCTATGTATTTATCCCCTTATCTAATGAAATCATCACGTTCAACATGCCCCCAACCCAAAAAAAAAAAAAAAAAAAACAACAACAACAACAACAGCAACAACAACAAGAACTTGGTGATGTGCTAACCATGGATTTCTTTGGAAGGATGATGCATTTTACAGTTGAGCCAGCAGTTTTTCTATCTGTTCTTTCGGTTGCCAGTTGATTGATGCTGCTGAGATGTCATCAGATAACTTTGCCACCCTTGGAGGCCAATGCTTGGTCGGTATGCATTGTGTGTCAAGTACTTGTTTTGATTCCAACAAATGATGATTAAGATGCAATTGTATCATAGGGCAACCTATCATTCTTTTCTCTTTTGTTGTAGAAAATTTTAATTAGGGAAATCAATGATGTATATAGGATGAGTTGCTCCAAATTTTTTGCTCAGGAATCAATTTTTCTTCAAATTGAAATTGTAACAAAATTTTGGTTTGTGTTAATAAATATCAGTAGTCAATGATATCGATGCCCAAACGCATTTTTTTTCATGGGCTTATAATAGTGATAGCTGTTATAGATCATGTTTGGCTGCATACTTTTTTTCTTATAAAACAGTTTTTTTTTTTCCTGAAAATCCGGAATTCTGGAATCCCCAGTCATGGTATGTTTTTTCACAATACGACTCTTGAGATTCCTCAAAATGAAAGGGCATGAGGCGATTATATGGTGAAAGAAATTTGGACTTGTAGCTTAATTAATGAAGCATTGAAGCCTTGAATGGGCGGTTACAATATAATGCTTGTATTGATAGTTGGCTTATCTTAAATCCATATTAATATCTTGAGAATTTTACGGAAAAAAACCTCTTAATGGTCCGTGCATGAAAATGATCTCATAGTTTTAACTACACAAAAAAAGCCTTCCCACCAATTTAAATATATATTTTTTCTACCTTTTCAGACTAGGGACATAAAGTTTCTAGTTTAAAATGAGCAATATCTTTTTTCCTTTTCTCCCTCCTCCTCCTCCATCTCTCCCACTCCATTTCTCACTTAATCCAGCATGCACAATTCCTCCATCATCCTCAATAGCTCCATCGCATCCAATCCAGTCCCATTTTTACCTTCTCACACCATCCATCTCTATCTTTACCCTACTAGAACCCATCCAAACCAAATGGGCTAAAATTGAAGACACAACAAACAATCATAGGTTAAGATGGAGATGGATTGTGTGAGAAGGTAAAAATAGGAATGAGTTGGGTTCAATAGGGGTATTGACGATTTTGAAGGTGTAATGCGTGGTGGATTGGGTGAGAAATGGATTGGGAGAGACTGAGAAAATAGAGGAAGAAAGGAGAGGAAGAAGATAGCAAAGTGACAATATCCTCCGATTAAACCCGCGACAATGTCGTCCCCAGTATAAAATCTAAAAAAAAACATTAAAATTGGTGTGGGGACCTTTTTTGTCTAGTAAAAATATCCTTTCGTGCATAGGCTATCTAAGGGTATTATAAAATAAAAGAGAGTACCAAAAGGAGAGGAATAGAGAGGAAGGGGGAGAGATCTTTTTCTTGTTAAGAGTTATGTACATAATAAGGGGAGAGGGGAATCTTATTTATAGAATAAGATTGATTCTTCCCTAAGTAACCTCATATGGTAGGACTCTAACCCTAATTACTCTTCTTATCTCATGTGAGTACCAATGTGGGCATCCACCTATGATAATACATCTTATAACACTCCTCCTTGGATGCGACAATTCAATGATAGTTGTCTCATTAAAACCTTATAAAGGAAAAACTTAATGGGATAAAAACCAAAGCGAAGGAAAAAGAGTATAATATTCTATAGAATCATTATATTGATGTTGGACATGTATAATAATAGCTAGTTAAAACCTTAAGTAGGAAAACCCAATTGGGATAAAACCTAGAAAAGGAAAAAGAATACAGCTCACAGATGTCCAAGGTAGCATACTTCAGGATGCCTCCCTTGATCAGTTACTCCACCTGAAAACAACAACCTTTTTATTATTTGATGATAGACTCTACGCATGCCGATTTCATATTGGTAAACAAATCAGTCAGGCTACTGCTTGAACGAACTTGCTTAACATTAATCTCAATGTTCTTCTGAAGTTCATATATGAGGAAGAACTTTGGTGCAATGTGCTTTGTCTTGTCACCTTTAATGTACCATTCTTTAATTTGTTGAATGCATGCCTTATTGTCTTCATAGATAATGCTTAAGGTACCTATATTAGGAGGCAACTGACAAGAACTACGAATATACTAAATTAAAGATTTTAACCACCTACATTTCCTACTGGCTTCATAGAGGGCTAAAATCTCAGCATAGTTAGAAGAAGTAATTATCAAAGTTTATTTAGTAGAATGTAAAACAATGGCGGCATTACCACTGATGAACACATAACTTGTCTGTGATCAACCCTTATGCGGATTAGAGAGATATTCTAAAGCTATATATCCTACAAAGTTAGAATTTTTACAACCAAAAGAATAAAATAGACGTAAATATCGTAGGAATTGTTTGATACCAATTCAGTGCCTTTGAGTTAGTGCAAAACTATTTATGGGAAGCAAATTTACAAAAATGAAATATTCTATTAGAACTACTCTCAATCTGCAATCTGAGAAAAAACTTTTCCTACAAATAGTCAATAGTTTTTTCGAGCTCTTTTGGAGTCCCTAGCAGATTTATGTCATCTATATAAACTTCTCCTGTTATGAATCCTTTTAAGGATTTTATAAAGATACATTGGCAAATGGGATTGTTTTCATACTCTTCCTTAGATAAACATTCAGTAAGACGATTGTTCCATATTCTTCTGGAATGCTTTATGCCGTACAATGAACGTCTTAATTATGTTGAGTACATACTCTTTGACCTTGCTTCAGGCAAAGCAAATCATTCTAGGATTTATATATATATATATATTTATATATATATATGTGTGTGTGTGTCTGTATATGTTTTTAATTCCAAGTTTCTGCAAGAAACCTTGTACCGTAAGTCTTACCTTGTACCTAGTAATTTCATTCATTTTCCTTACAAACACCCATTTGCAACTTACACGATTAACAATTTTTGGGTTTTGTATTATAGGTCCAAATACACTACATTTATTGATAAGGGTTTCTACTATAGGTCAAAATGTACTATGTTTATTAAAAGATTCTAACTTTGCTTTGATTACATCTCTCCATTTTGGCTAAATCTATCATTTGTCGACATTATAGAGTCATGATTTTGTATCCCAATCATCATTTTCTTTTGATATATGTGTAGCTACTGTATATGTAAATATGTCATCTATGATTATTTCTTTTTTATTCCATCTCTTTCTTGAATTGGTTTAAAGTATAGAGATTTTTTTATTATTGGATGCCCTTGCCTCTTTAGGGGCTTTCAGAGTATCTTTCAGAACTTGTGTCTCTTCCAGGACATTAACTTATTCAGGAATTTTAAAGAGAGTGGATTTTTCTATAACCTCTTCTTGAGTGAAATGGCGTACGTCTTTAGGAGTATATGATTCTTTATAATCTCTTCAGGAGCATACCTCTTCTGGAGTATGATTGGTATATAATTGCTCATTTCTCCTCTTCGAAGGAGCTGAATCTTTGGAACCTAGATGTCTGCCATGATTTTAATGAGTAACAAATTTATTTGCTGTTATATTTGGATTTTTGTCCTATAGAGACATTAATTCATGCTTGTCCTATAGGGACATTAATTTATGCAGGTGTGTTCATAAGTGATACATGTGACCTAATCACTTTTGCTGCATCATTAAAAACATAAAGGAATTCATTGGTAATTAAGTGCACAATTCTCCGTACTTTTTTCTCACATTTTGAAGTATATAGACCTAGATGAGATAAAGTGGAAGTATTCCACGTTAATTCTTGCTATTTTTTAGGAGCAGGTTATTCTACAGGAATAAGGCGTTCTTTAGGAACTCTCCTATCCCCTTTAACGGGGTGAAGACTGTCTCATCAAAATGACAATCGGCAAAATAAGCAGTGAATACATCTCCTATCATTGGTTCTAGATATCTAATTACTTGAGGTGAATTATAACAAATATAGATTCCCAATTTACATTGTGGATTCCTGTAGGTCACGAACTTGTAATATCAAGTATCATAGACTTAAAAGGATGCTCAAAGAAGTGTACCCAAAGTTTAATAATTTATGCTAATAGCCGGAAAAAAGCTAAAAAAAAAGTGCAAACATAGATTGATGTCACAAACATTACCTTGTATCCTTTTCAGAAAGGATGGTCAATTGATGGTACTCTAAGGATAGCTCAAAAGAGTTATCAATAATTTGTCTTAACACATTAGCTCCCTGGTGCCTTAACCTATCATGCCAAATCATTAAAGCCTTAGGGTTACTAAGCCTTGGGCTTAGCTTAAGCTTCTGGCCTGGCTTTGTCATTTTCATAATCAAATGTGATTCGATTTTTGAAGATTCTTTTGTAATATAGCTCTAAGGTCTGAGGATAATGTACTTTGCTTTTCTAATATCAGCTTTTGGCTGTCAATACTAGTAATGAGGAATAAATATTTTATGTTACCTTCAATTATGGTTTCTATATGTGGTACCCCTTCATCCCAATGTATTTAAATCTAAGCAAATTTCTTCGGGAACTGCTAAAAAAGATAATTCATCCTTCATGGATATGTGGGTGCCATTTGGTAATATTATGTGAACTCTTTTGAAGAGATCAAATATTTGTACATGTTCAGCTATGATTGATATCTTGCTCGAATTAATCATCAACTATGAGAAAAACTTCTAATTTTCAATATAGTGTGTTTGGTGGCACTGTCTACCAGACGGATATTATCCTCAGTTTATGTATTCTATGATCTATACTGCATGAGATAATAAACTAACATAACTATTTAGTCACATAAAAAAAATGAAATTGAAAACAACTAAGCCATTCACCAGTCAAAGCAAATATAACGTTCAGACACAAGAAACGGGAGATAAAAGAATAAGTCCCCAGCATGCAATAAAATATTTAAAAATTGAACTCAATATTCAAATTCATAAAAGTAGTTATACGTCTTTTAGACCATATTTGGTGGTTCTCCCAATTTCCAATCAAAATGCCTTGTTAATCACCTCTCTTGGGGTGGCTATTTTCATCTCCACTGGAGGACCTATAGTATCTATCTCTTTTAAAGGGATTCTCTTTAACTAGTTTTATATTTATTTTAAGCATTTGGTGGTATGACCATTTTCTGGTAATCATAATTGTCTAACAGGGATATAATGACGTAGAATATGAGGTCTTATGTCATACCCTTCGGGGATTTTTTATTTCCCTCTTTGATGGCATCACCAAACTTTTTCAAGTATGTAGAGATTGAATTAATAATAACAATCATTAAAAAAAAAAAAAAACAGAACTTCAGATTCTAAATATCCAATGACAAAATATTATGAAAAATTGATAAATTAAAAGTTAGGTTCTCAATTTGAGAATCAGAACTTCTGGTTCTATCAAAACTTCAGACTTGAGTTAGAACTTTAGGTTCTCAACTTATGAATTAGAAGTTTTAGTTTTGTTAATGCTTCAGACATGAATTAGAACTTCTGGTTCCGTCAAAACTTCTGGTTTGAATCAAAACTTCTGGTTCTGTCAAAACTTCAGATTTGAATCAGAACTTTGGTTCCATCAAAATGTCAGATTTGATTTTATGGCCTTCGTATCGATCTATACTACTTGGAATATTTAAAATTAAAGCTTTAGGTTTGATTATGAACATAAACCTCTTGGTTCATATTCCAAATTTTAGAACTTTTGGTTTCAGATAACGTACGGATTTCAGGGTCTGGATTTATTGAATATAGAACTTCTGGTTCTAAATATTGAATGGAACATTAGGTTCCAATGACTTATATAGAACTTTTGGTTTTGTAAGTTTCTGGTTCTATTATATAAAACTATTGCTTCTAGGAATAATATTCATCAAACTAAAGTTTCATATATCCATATAATCACAACTTACTGAAGTAATTATTTCAAGCATGCGGTGCAACATATCCATAATTTAAATAAAAAAAAGGAAAAAGTTAGATATACTAACCGTTATTGCTGATCAAAACTGCTTTTGTATTTGAGCGTTAGATTATATTTCTTTGATTGCTACTGTGTGGTGCTTGCCGCCATGAACAAGCTAGAAGAAACAGATATGAAATTCAATTCCGAATGACTCTGATATTGTAGAAATAGTGTTCTACAATCCGATCTAATTAGTCAAAATTTTCTTTTTGACTATCAATTCTGTCAAGATTTCAAGCTAGATTTAGAACTTCTGGTTTATGAATTAGAACTTTAGGTTTTGTCAAAGCATTTATATTTCAGAATTTCCAGTTCTATTAAGACTTCAGGCTTGATTTTATAGCCTAATATTAATTGGTTTTATTTCTAGCTCTAAACATTAAACTTTATGTTTGATTAGGAATATGAATCTCTGGGTTCATTTTGTGAATCTGGAAACTTCCGGTTTCAGATTAGAATAACCCATGGATCTTCAGATCCGGATTAGAAAAAACTTTTGCTTCTTAGGTTAACGTACGAAACTTCAAATTTGGATTAATATAGAACTTCTGGTTCTATTCATAATTTATCGATCCTATCTTAATCTTCCTTTGATACGTCATCTCCAAATAATATCCTAATTATATGCAGATCTTTAAAGAAATAAAGATAAATGCATATATATAACTATCAAACTAATAAAGATCATAAATAAGGAGAAATTACTTAACCGTTACATAGTTCTCGTTTTGTCGCGAATGTGTAAATCTGCTCGCGAGCTTTCCGTAGGGTCAAATGGATTTCAAATCGGACTTTGGATTGTCAAAATAACGTAGAAATAAGTTTCTGTCGTCAATTCAGTTAAATCTGCCTTTGATCGTACTATTTGCTGACGTGTGCTGATGTCAACACTGTGCTGCTACTCAGGCTGGACTGACGCAAATGGGTTCAGGTTAACCTAACCCATCCTGAACTACACCAGCTTGAAGTGCCATAGTAGGCTTCATAGGGTCTGACCTAACCCAAACCGACCTGGATCATTACTTGGCTGGGGTGTCTGAAGCAGGTCAGGCCTAACCCGACCCGACCCAAACTTGGGCTTGGCCTGAGAAAACCCAGGCCCCTCCTCTTTCGTTTCTGGTTCTGCAGCCAAAAAACTGACTGAAAGGGAAAAACTTCCCTCGCTTTCTGATTCGGTGCCCAAGAAGGGTGGAGGAACGGTGACGGAGACCGGTGCCGGCGGTAGGGGATCCTTCTCCGGCGATGTTCTACTTCCCCGGGATGGTAGCTGACAGCGAACTACCTCCTTCTCTGCTTCACTGTTTTGCAGAAAAAAAAAAAAAAAAAACCAACAGAGGATGCTTCTTCTATCTCTGGTGATGGGAAGTGGGGACGGCACCGGCGATGCCCCCGGTACGCATCTACTCCAAGAGTCATCTCTTTTTTTGTACATGAAGACCGAAACCGATCTTGGTCTCCTCTCAGATTTGGACCTGTTACAAAACAAATGCACCTATGGGCCCACCATGATCGGACAACTCTGATCTTTCTCTGTTCCTAATAAAAAGAAAGTAAAACCAGCCCATGGCTTCTAACTCCGAAATATCTGAAGAAAACCGAGGGATCTCTTGCAAATCTCTCCTTTTGAGATTTTGGCCAGAACCGAAATTCCTCTTCTACAAAATCCAAACCAACAAGACCAATGTAACTCATAACGTGTTATAAAATAAAAGAGTGTACCAAAGATCTTATTTATACAATAACATTGATTCATCGCAAAACAATTTAAAATGATAGGACTCTAGTTTTAACTGCTCTCCTTGTTTCATGTGCGTTTCAATATGGACATCTACCTACGACAATGCATCTCATAACAAAGGAGACTTTCTCATAAAATCCAACTGTGGAATCTGGTCCAGTAATATAATTGGGGGCGATCCTAGATTTGCCAGAGCAACAAGGTTTATGAACCCCAGCCAGTCAGGTTTGACCCTATAGGCTGGGCAAGTGATGTAAGTTGCTTCTTGTTTGATTCAATCATGGAGACCTCGACTGTCATGAAAAATAAAATAGGGGAGCCAGTTGTCCATCCGGTTCGGAAGAAGTTAAGTGTTGGACCTCCTCTTCTGGAAACCAATCTTACCCTTTTAGGAAGCAAGACATTTGCCAGGACAAGAAGTTTGGTTAGATTTTTATTCTGGGTTACATGATTTGAGCATTTGTCTTATCTTCTTACACCACCAAAAATTAATTTTCATTTGGTGGTGGTTTTGGAGCTGTGGACATGTGTTACCCTAAATTAAGTAACTGATTGGTGCACGTATGATGTATCCGGACCATTTAAACATTTAGTCATGGCAGATGATCATATTCTTAGAAAGAAACGTACCAAACAGATAATGATACAATATGAGGTCCCTTGATACGCACTTCCTTTCATGGACTTGCATAGTTCCCAATTTGAGACTAATCGCTACTGCATCATCCAATATCAATATTGGATTAATCAGCAAGAAAATCTACAATTGATGCAACCATTAGACTTTTGATCCTTAAACAGTTAGGGCTAAACATATAATTTCACAGTTCAATCTTATCCTAAAAGGTCCAGCTGGTGGACATGGTACAATCCACTATGCCTTAACTTTCAGCGATGCACAGCTCATGATGAACTGGCTGAGTTGGTATACTGTACAGATGATACACACACGTAAACTAAATGGAACATGTAGGCCCCATCATCTACTTGTTATTATTGTTGGAAATAGGAAGGCTACAAAGTATAGGATCGAAACAAATAAACTAAAACAAATATACGGATCTACTATTTGTAGGAAGTTGCATTGGCAGAAATTGATCAGGAGCAGTAGTTGTAGGTTCTAGCCCAGGCACGTTAGGTGAGAGCAGTAGTCGTAGGTTCTAGCCAAGGCACGTTAGGTGATCAAGACAGCAGTTGTAGGTTTTAGCCAACGGACGTTAGGGGATGCTCAAAAGGTGGACACGCACCTAGTTAAATGTTTTTCGAATTAAGACCTTTGAGCCAAGTTTTACTCATGCGTGCGTATAGGGCTGAGAGCAAAAGCTCCTAAAATATCTTTGAAAGGAAGGGAAAAGGACGTACTTATATTGTACTTAAAGGTTTTGCATTTTTCTAATGTGGGACTTTTGCAAATACACAAAATTTTTTTTGCAAAAAGTAGTGAGAAAAGAAAGCCTATGAATATAAAATTTTTTTTTTGAAACCCCTCAAAACCCAACAATTATTACATATATTTCTAAACAATTATTGTAGACATGATGGATATTTTATATATCCGTTAATCATCGTTCCATCCAAGCAAGGGTGGTAGCGTTTTGACGCTTCAATCTTCCAATTCCAAATAGTTGATAAAATTGAAATGACAAATTTTGCTCTATCGCTTGAAGGCACTTGATTAGGTTTGCAAGTGGATATCTGAGTTGTTTGTGTATCTTAAGCCTCCGATTACAAATAAAGTAGATACAACACCTATTTTTGGATCCGGGAGACTTCAGACCCCCATCCATGCTTATACAATCCCAAACATTTGAATTCGGAACTTCCTTATGTATGTTTCCAACCGAGGACCCGGGGACAGGATCATTGTAGTCACATAATAAAAGTATATTTAGGAACTAGGCCTTAAAGCTTAAATAATTTAAGTCATATTTATATTTGATAATTTGCTTAGCTTTAGTTTTATACCATTTAATTGCCCTACTTGTACTATTTTTTATAAAAAAGAAAAAGAAAAAGAAAAGTCAAAGCTCTTTTGTCTAATCATAATAATACACACTCTAGTTGTTATTTTAGATTTGGATCCGAGAACTGTATCCAGTTTTTCAGTTGATGTTTGATTGCATTATAAAGGTTCCGTGTCAGATTTGCATCTGATCTGAATCTGTAAGTACAGTTTAGGTCTGACTCTACCATTCTTCGGCCTAATATTTGAATCAATCAAACCGTTTACATTCTTCGGCCTAGGCCATTTCCCAAGATCTTGGCCATATGTAATCTGTCGACAATCTTTCCCCTGCAGGGATCAACAGAATTCCCTGCATGAATTAACGTATATAATGTGATTGGAGGGAGTTCTTCATGTGTGATCAATCCAACAGTTAGTCCACTAAACTTCTTTGAAACTTTTAATACAACAAATATAATAAGCATTAGAGCTCATGACCGGCTTGGATTTTGGAAAGGTGACCCCATCATGAATTGAGGAAGGGTGTCATGCAACATGTAGTTCGTATGTATTTAAATTTTCTGCGCTTTCACGCAATATATATTTGAGATGACTAATGGGTTGTGCTTGGGTTGGCTAGTGATGGCCATTGGTTGAGCTTGAGGTGATATGGGCTTATTTCTTTAAAGGTGGTCTGGGCTTGAATATTCCTTAGCAGGGCCTGGCCAATCAAGGAACATTCCTATAATTTAGGAATGTGATCAGGTTAAAGTCATGGTGATCCATACTAGGTTGAGATCCCTGGCGGGGCTTGTGCCCATCAATATTTTTTTATATTGAGCCAAGAAAAAAAAATGAAAGAAATAAAGTTGAATAAGTAATGCAAACCGGTTTAGAGCGGACCCTTCTTTAGCCAGTTCGGTTTAGTGAGTAATCCAAATCAGGGTTCTCCTTTCTTTATGGTCGGAAAAGATTTTTTCTTTTTGTCATACGTAGAAGGATTTAAAATCAAGAATCTCACCAAGTGTTTCTGCCAAAATACTCTGTCCCAGTTGGGTGAGCTACCTTTATAAAGCGTGTCGGACAACCACTCATTAAAGTACACGTGGCATTTTCCTCCCACAATTTCCAAATCAATGGCCCTACCATATTCAAATCACGCCAATTGGATGGTCTCATCTATAAAAAAAAAAAAGTCACCTTTTTATCATTTATAGATGCCCCCTTAAACGGGTGTGCCTGTATGTTTTAGGTAGAAAAAGCATGAAAAGTGAAAAAAAAAAAATTCATGTTGCAATATAATTCATGTTTGGTGTCACTATTCTCCACGAGGAAAAAATGAATATAACTTTTAGGAATTCTTAAAAAGCATTTTCTTGGGTCTGAGAATTTTCTTTTTCTACCTATAGAAAGAGGAAATGGTCTTCTGCTTTTCACGGATGTACACAAACATGCATTCTTTGGCCATGTACAATCCATCCTGGTGCCCACAATCTAGATGATCTCAATCAACAACATCCAATCCACCCCAACTGCAAAGAAAATCACACCATTGGCCATTGCTTCTGTTTCTTTGACCTCTCACTAATTTCTCCTGTCTTTTTTTGTTCTTTGATGAGCAGCTCATTTGTGTAGAATTAAAAAGTTTGGTATCAAAATCAAAACAAATGGTTCAAATCGAAAGGCAAAATAATAGGACAGCTAACAGCTTCCTTAGCTGTTGTGCTGGACGGCTGTGATTGTACCATCTGCGGCAGTAGTTGTGTCATGAGAATTGGCTTTGAAGTAGCTTAGGTGAGATATTTTCTTGCTCTCTTCATACTTTGCGGCGAGAGAATCGCACAACATGCCTGCACCCACGCCAACTGCCAGATCAATGGTGTAGTGGCCTCTGGTGGCCAGCAGCCTCACCATTTGAAGCACATTGAGGGTGTCAAAGATGACTGCCAGCCCGTGTCGGTGCATGCGCCGCATGTCCATAGCTGCGATCACCGCCCCGCCGACGTGCCCGGAGAAGAACAGGAAGAATGACACATTCCCCACCGGAAAATCGGCGCCAGATCCCAAGAACTCCTGCATGGACATTTATAATTCACTAACTTGTCTCTTAAGAGTTTTGCATTATTAATCTAAGTGTATCAGGTGTGCCAGAATCTTGGGTGAATTCAATATATATGCATTTGGGATGGTGTTATCCTAATATTTTTTAATCCAATTTTGGAAATGACATTAAGAGGCATATGGGATTCTCCCCAGAGTTATTACAAAACCCCCAGAAGTTGTAGGAAACTTTTTGCTTCTTTTATACGTGACAATGATTTTCTCCTACCACATTGTGGTTAGTGCATTTTAATTTAGTGAGTCTCTTTGTTGTGAATGGTGTGGGTTGATGATGCGATTATATTTAGAGTGGATCTCTATGGCCTAAATATCAATAATAGAAAACGAGTGTTCCTTTCAACTCTGAATAAGTTGAGTGAGGGCATAATTAGTCACTGATCTCATTAGTCCATTTTCATCAAAATAACATATTAGGGCTGCCTAGAGAGTAATTAAGAAGGATGACTTTATGATCTGGGTCACCCAAGAAAACAATAGAGAAAAAAAGAAAAAGTTGAGACATCCAACCGAAAGAGATGAATTGCATTCCCAAGTAGCTACGCTTAGCGATCGATAGTACCTGAGGCAGTGGGAGCTGGGTGGCATAACCCAATATCCCTCTACTTGTAAACATGAACAGTGTAGCAATAGTAGCTCGTGGTCTGCCTTCGACGAACCACGTCCACGCTATATACGTCGTCTGCATCCCCACAAACACCTGCAACCACAAGTGCACACCCACCATCACCTCCATATATCTGTCAATAATCAACCCAACCCCACAATTCACAAATCTTACGGTATTTAGGGCAGCAAAAATGGTGTTGAGGTCGGCCCTTCGCGAGAGAAGGCCTTGCAGACCCTGCGTAAGCTCGAACCCGATATCGAACGGAGGCGACGTTGGAGGGACCATAGAGAGAGTGTATTCCACCCCAATGAAGTATAAGAAACAGAGAGAGAAGACAAATGGAATGGGGTGGTCAATCAGGACATTGCCCACGTCCTCCATGGTCCACTTCATGAAAGAAGCATTGGACAAGAAGGAGATGAACATGGACTCTCTCTTCTTCGTCTTCTCCTTCTGCTCCATGTCTTGATCATGAAAGAAGCGTTTGCTAAAGTCATTTGCATCTTTTGTGGCCTTGCTATCTTCTTGAGTCATGGAGGGATTTTGATGGTTGTTGTTTCCCTCCATTGTCTTTTCTTTCTTTCTGTTCTTTGTTTCTTTGTGGGGTGGGACATTTGGATGTGGGGCGATGTATAAAAGGGAAGAGGGCGGAGAAATCAATACACGTGCAAAGGGATGGTGCTGTCTGGGGTGGTGATTGGGATATGCTTTCTTTGAAAGATAGGTAGTGAGGACTGAGGAATTGCAATTGAGAAGCTTTGGTTTTGAGGTAGAAATATTATTTTATGTGCGTGTAGTGCACGTTAAAAATGGAAGCATCTAATACATGCGATTAAAATATTGTGAGAGGCGAGTGTCATGTGATCATTGTACACTTACTGGTGGGGTCACTAGTGGATTTGTGCTAATTACATCTTAAATCTAAGTTGGGTTCTGAATTGGACAGTCTGAATTGGACTCTAGATGGCATAGCAAGGACCTGATTAGTGATTACCCACCTGGTCATCAATGGGTCCTTCTGAAAAAAGGGAGTATTGATGGTGAGTCACACTTTGACTGAAGTTAACTTGGGCTATAATACGTGTTGATCGTGGGTCATACTGGACTGGAGTTAACCTTGGTCCACCTATAATAGAGGGTTGAGCAGTTTAGATTTTAGAAGGATTTAGTGCCAGCACAGACGAATTTTCCATCAAATTTGTAGCTGTTAGTTTTTGATTTGCTATGAAACCCCTGCAATTTTATCAACAGTAGTTCAAACTTAATAGCATTCTCATCTTGAGTGAGGTACAGGTAAAACATTTATTTAAGAGAGTTGTTCCCCGGAAGGGTGTTATTTTGTAGATTGCCGTCTTAGGGTACATTTCTCTTGTACCTGTACTCTTTTGGTATTTTTGTTGTCTCTCTTTTATTTTCCTTACTTATTTTTTCTTCTGTTATACTTTTCTTTTATTAATGCAAGTTTTCTTGTTATCGATATAAAAAAAATTCTTTTGAGATCAAATCCAACGGTGAGTAAAATATCAGATGAATGTGAAAATGGGTTTGATGCTGATTCATATAGGGCTAGTGTATTTAAAGGGGATAGATCAATCAGAGTTGGTTGTTAGATCGATCAAAGGATTGTAACCCACAGGGCTCAATGTCCGCTAAGGTGGAATGTTCGCCTCCTAGGAGACTCCATATAGTTTATATGCAATCTAGCTGATGGGGCTTACTTAGATGCAATTATAACAATTGGGAAGAGGGAAGAGTGAAAGGTCTCTTAGTGGACAAGGGGAGATTCAAAAGATTCGCCTCACTAGATTATCTTAGTCCTTGATTTAACGTCTTTAAAGTTTGATGGTATCTTAACCATTTGTTTTCTTCAAAGTCAATTTGGTAGTGAGTGAAGGTTCATTGAGTGTGAAATTAGTTTGGATGCCAGATCATGAGATACTATCAAAGGGGCTGCATTGATGACAGGTCAGCCCAGGTGAGCCCCATAGTGCTGAAGTGCACTTGCTTTTATGTGGGAGAGCATTTCCCATAACGTAGGATAGAATTTTGATCAATCAACGGTGCACCATAGTTATTTGTTTTAATGGATAGGGTCTATTCTTTGTTCATATCCTGTTTTACTGGGCTGGATCCCTCCAATCAACTGAATCAGATAAAAGGGATCAGTTGACAGTTATTTTAGCAATTTTCAAACTATGGCTGGTGGGCCGCAAATAATTATTGGGCATGTGGATTGAACGTAAGTTTTTTTTATCTAAATCTGCGCTGTGTGAGACCGATTAAATTTTCATGGAAATGTACAAGGTCAGTTACATCGAATGCAGTGTGAAAATACACTATATATATATTCAAATATAAAAAATGACACATATGAATTTGAAATTTCACTCTCAGTTTCTCCCCGGAGCAAATTCATAGTGTATGGCTTGTATGAGAAATCAAATGGCTGAGACTTCTGATCTCTCCGCATCTAAGGTGGACCCGCATTGAGCAGTTTGATCCACGTTCAAGCCAGTTCTAATTTGGAGGGGGGTTTTCCAAATGACAAAAAAACTAGTTTCATTAAATGGTTAACAAAAAAAGTTAAAAATGTTATAAATTAACTATCTTATGGTGTACGTGGATGCCGACATGTGATACGAAAAAATTACTTTCCTAATATAAATTTGTTACTTAATGAGTAGGTTATCTTAACCTATAAGTAAGTATTCATTCTCTCATAATAGGTAGACATTTTTATGAGAATTTCTCTCACCGTTCTTTTTTATTCTAATATTCTTCTTTATCATTGGGTTTGATTTATAACACGTTTTTGGCACGATCTCAGAATTTTTTTTCTCTCCAAAACAATCAAAACAGATTGTTGCATCGATTACCTGACTTTGAAGAAGATTTTACCTCTTTTTTTCCTCCTCACATCAAATAATTGTGATCCAGGTTGGAATTCTAAAGATCAAAAGCCCGAAACAATATAGTAGAAGGTTAGTATTCTATGTTAGCATTGGACGTGTGGTCCACTTGACCGCATGCCCATGCATGGGTCCCACCTCTAGAGTCCAAAGCAATTAAAGACTCATCTTCTATTTGGTATTTGGAAATCGTATTGGACTTGGAAATTAATAGTTACTTTCTACTCAAATTACTAATAAGAGAGATAATCCTAATGAACTTAAGAGTTCCATGATGAGAAGGGAACTATCACAAAGATCTATAAATATATGGGTTTAAGATAATTTGCTTCACTTCAAGAGATCACTGCTTGGCTCTCTCATCACTTGCATACATTAAAGAAAAGTAGAAGTGACTTGTAAACCCCGTGCGCGAATAACTTGTTCCTCTCCACACACTCAACATACAATGGAGCCAGGTATGCGTGTAACATTTTTATTGTATTATTTAGATCTGATCTGTAAAAGCTGATCCTATGATTACGGTAAATCTAACAATTGATATTAGAGCCATCGGGTAATTTGAATGATTGATTATAGGGTTTTTTTTCCCCACTAGCATATATACCATGGTCCGGTCAAGAGTACAGAACCAATAGTTCTGTACTCTAATAGAATATGGTGAGAATATGGTCTGGTCAAAAACTACCACGTAATGTGCATGGTTTTTGAGGCTGCAAGATTATAAAAGAAAAAAAAAACCCCCCAGTAGTTTTATTATTATTGTTCTACTTTAATTCTATACACGAATATAGTTCTGTACATGAATTCTTGCTGCCTCCCATGAATGGCTATATTGGTTGCATTAGAATAAAGTCTTTTAGGACATAATTGCATCACATCAAAGACAGTACAATTTCCATAACCCTTTATTTAAATTCCATACCATTATACATCCTACCTTATAAAGGGTTTTTTTAATAGGGTAATCTAAATTGGTCATTACTCAAGTCATCCATAATATCAGGACCAGCTCTAGAATGATGGAGATGCTGACATCATGTCGATGTCAACAGTTGCATGGATCAATTTTTTTAAATCATTGAAACAGTAAATTGATGACTGTGGACACATTCGAACTTGGATTTTTAATCTGTTTTCTTTTATGGACTCCTAAAAGTCAGATCTATCAAATTAACGGCATGGATCGACCATCCACAAATTTTTAGATTTTATGGCATATTAATGAGTGCATGTTTAACTCATTAAAGTTTAATTCCGCATTTAATTTTACTAAGTTTTATTGATAATGAGTTAAGAAGAGTTCATGGGTGAATGTATATTCACATTTATGCCTAAGTTGAGAGAAATCTATGGATGGATTAAAGAATACCTCAATTGTAAAGTATTAATCAAGGAAAATTAGGTTTGTGATTAATTTAAATAAAACTTATTTGGATAATTAATCACATGTAAGAACACCTATATTAATGGATTAATTATCTGAATAGTTTAGATGAGTCAATTAATATATGTTTAGATTTTTTTTCAATGAAGCCCTATTTAAAGCTAAAGTGGGCAATTACTTTTTAATCATTTAGATGAAAATATCCAATCTAATTAGGGAGATGTTTTTAAATGGACTCATTAGATTATTAACGTGCTATTAAAAATTTTCATTAGCAAAACTCACAATTTCTTTAATTTGGATGTTGCCAAAGTAAACCAAAATTATAATATATTGTGTATTTTGTGTTAAAGGATTACTATAATTTTGTGATGTTTAATTGCATCTAAATTGCTTTTTAAAATGTAGATTGAAGATTGACCCAAAGGCTCAATCATCGCTTGACCACTTGAAAACGGATGAGGTATGCTTAATATATATGACATAAGCATGATTGATCTTTGCCTAAAGGTGTAGTTGATTTATTTATGACATATGTTATTAACCATAATCTCATTAAGAAAGATGGTAATAAATTAACATGTTATATTCACCCAAAGGTTATTCATGATGATGCACTTATTACTCACCAATTTGAATTTATTATATATTTAAATTTAAATTGGATTATTGTTTTACATGTTAAATTCAAAGTTTATAGTTTGTGATGTATATATTTTCAGCTTCGAATTCAATTACATTGCCATCTCGTCTTATATTAATCCCAATTCTAGATGGATCAAACTATACTGATTGGAAAGATATGTTGTCTCTTGCATTAAATTATTTAGAATTGAACATGGCCATAGAAGAACCTAAGCCTCTTGTGCCCACTGAATCGAGTTCTACAGCTGGAAAAGCGGAATATGAAAAGTGAATGAGATCCAATAAAGTAAGCCTGAATATCATCACCAATTCAATATCAAAGAGTATTCGAACGTCCATCAACATTAAAGATTATGCGAAGGACTACCTTGAAGCCGTTAAATACAATTTAAGGTAACTGATAAGGACCTTGGATCCTCACTGATGTCTCAATTGACTAATATTAAGTATAATGCGGTCAAAGGCATAAGAGAATACATTTTAAACATGTTTAATATTACGGCTAATCTCAAGGAAGTTAATATGAGCATTTCATATAGGTATCTAATTTAATTTATCTTAGATTCCATGTTGCCGGCCTTTGGACCATTCAAAGCAGCGTAAAATCAGAACTCACAGTCGTGGACAGTTAGTGAATTAATTCCGAAATGTGATCAAGAGGAAAAGAAGCTTAAAGTTGAAGGCCAAATTACAGTTAATTATGTCTCCCATGGAAAAGTCAAGAAAAATATAAGCCAACATATAAAGATAATGTGCATAAGGTGAAACAAAACTGGGAAGGAAGGAAAGAAAAAGACCTCATAGAAATATTTCTTCTGTAGTAAGAAGGGTTACTTCAAACAGGAATGTCTGTAAAGAAAGAATTGGTTTGAAAAGAAAGGTAATAACAGTCAGGTATCTTTTGTATGTTTCGAATCCAATTTAGTAAATGTTCTATTAAATACCTAGTGTGCTAACTCTGGAGCAGCCATTTATGTCTCTAATTGTATGCAAGGATTCCTTACAAGCCGGAGTCCAAGTAATGGCTAAAGATTCATCATGATGGGGAACTGACAGGAATCAAAAGTCGAAAGATAGGGACTTATAGAATTATGCTGAACACTGGATTCCAACTGAATCTCCATGATACCTTTCATTTTCCGTCCATTTCTAAGAATTTAGTTTCTATTTCAAAATTAGATCAAAATGGTTATGCATTTAATTTTGGCCATGGATTTATGAATGCTTATAGAAATAGTATTTTAATTGTTAGTGGATCTTTATTGTGATGGTTTATTTATATTAAAGTTAGATTTAGTTTTTGCACAAATCCTATTTACCCGGCACATTAATTATGACATGAATGTGGGTTTAAAGAGAAGATTGATAAAAGAGAACTCATTTAAGATGTAGCATAAACGCTTAGGACATATCTCGAGAGAGAGAATGGAGAGATTGGTGCAAGATTGGTTATTACCAAACTTAGATTTCACTGATTTCAGTGTCTTTGTTGATTGTATTAAAGGCAAACAAATAAGGATAATTAAGTGTAACACTTCGACCCCGCTTGATCTCGTTTAACGGTTAATTAATCTTGTTTTCGTTGCTAATTGTGTTTTGTTTGCGTCTTGTTTTCGTTGCGGGTCATGGATAGGTAGTTGGGTTGAGTTTGACCTGGATTAAGTAGACCAAGCCCTTTTTTGTAATTTTATCTTTTCTAAGACATGGTCATTTTTGCATCATCTTGATGTCAACACGTGTCTTTCGTTGAGTTCGTCAACTTTCGTAACTACGTCGTTTGCAAACGATGTCGTATGATTCCATTGGACCCGGATTTGACTCAAACTGATCATAGAATTATGACTTGGACTTTATTGTAATTTGGACTTCCCCTTAGCTTATATAAACTTCAGACCATCGACAAGCTCGTTCTCTCTTTCTCATTTTTTCCTCACTGTGCACGTGAAGAGCTTTCTCTCTCCCTACTGAATTTTCTCCTCCATCGATCAAGCTCAATTGAGGGATTTTGGTTCTTTGCAAGCTCTATTGTGTTGATTGTGAGGTGAGTTGGGGATCCTTCCATCTCTCTCATCTCATTTTTATTCTTCTCCTTCTTGTTTCCATGAGTGCACGATAGGTCTTGAGATTCTTTCAAATTCTCATGCATGCATGTTGTTGTGGTTGGTGTTAGGTTGTGTTTGGGCCCAAGGACAGCAAGTTGTGTAATTGAATTCAATTGAGGCAAGTATAACCATAACTTGTAAGAACCCATGTTGGTATGCATTTGACTCTGGTTAGTTCACATGAATTTGTATGAGAAAATGTGTTTACAGCCCATTTGATTGGTACTTTATCTATCTCTATTGGATATTTGCAATTCTGATGATTTCACAGGTTTTCTGTACGTGATTCAGAACATTGACTTCGTGCATGTACGGCTAAGCCGTATGTCACTTACGACTTAAAGTCCAGAGAGGGTAAAAATCCAGTTTTCCTCTACGGCTAGGGCACGGCTAAGCCGTGTATTGCACTACGGCTAAGCCGAACCTCAGCCGTGGCCCAGCCGTAGATCAATACAGGGTGCCTTTTTCTAGATTAACTGAGAGCAATTAATTTGTCAGACCTTCTACGGCCCAGCCACGGCTAAGCCGTAGAACACACACGGCTAAGCCGTAAAACAAAATACGGGTGAACCGTAACTGCGGATGAACAGTAAAGGGAACCGCGGTGGAGCCGCAGTGCATGTTACGGCTATGCCGTAAGATGCCTACGACCAAACCGTACATTCACCTACGGCTAAGCCGTATCCACACTAGAATAATGAAGGACAAGGATAGGTGTAAAGGAAAGACCGATATGGCCTTCATGATAGAATGTAGAGCACCTAGACCTGCCCAACGGAATGTGATACAATGCGTGAATGATCTCGATGGTTGCGAATCATTCATGTTCATTATCCGGATGTTAAGCACCTCCCCATGGGTGTTGGTTTAAGGGACTTCGGTGCACTATCCGATTCAATGCAACACTAGACAACAGTGCATCGAATAACTTAAAACTACATCATTATGCACGGTTAGAAACACCGGATAAGTAGATTAGAAGTGGCTTGTAAATAAAGATGATCCAATTTTTGCATGATTTGTTGCATAACATGTTGCATTCGATCATTGATCTCTACTCTCTGATATCTTGTGTTCCGTTACTTTCACATTGTGGTTCTTTACCTTGAGTATGCATATATAATATGTTCACAGATATGCACGTATGATATGTTGTCACGATCTACTCAGGGTTTTCATGATTGACTCTGTATGGTCAGGCACTACTTAGCCTCAGTCTTAGGATCCCAACGGGGTGAATTTGGTATAGTTTACATGGCCTTGCTGCAGTAAGGAAACGTTTTGGGGAACCGGACCCCAGGAAACCAAGACCCATTATACCTTGGCCCGGACAATGGTGTTCTTTGCACGATACAAGATCCCTCTTTTGGGAGCATATGGCAATGTAGTAGCCACTAGTTATGTACACTGCATGTATCCATTGATTCGCATAGCATATTTCTTTCTTGCATAACAGCCTAGTATACGAAAATACCTTATTTAATTTACATGATGTTCTTTATTCTATTAGACACAGCGTGTGTTAACTTGTTATGGTTTATACTTTGCTGAATCGTCGTATTCACAGTTGTTTTTGGTGTTGCAGGCCCAAATACCCCTGCTGACCCCTCGCCGGTCGGCCAGACTCCAGATGAGACCCCCAAGGCCCCATCAGGCCTAGAGGAGTGGATGTGATCACTCCACGGGAGAGCGTTCTTGGCATGGCATTGGAGTCTTGTTTCTTGTTTTGAGGATCTTCATACTTGTTTATGTCACGATTGTATATATTATTTTGTTTATTTTGTAAGACCTTCATATGTAATTATGTCAGTTCTTTCTTTGTATTCTCTTTTTGCACTGTTAGTTTGATGTTTCTGATATTTACAGCTTCCGCATACATGTTTGGCACGTGTGAATGTTCCCTTGTGCGTGTGCATTTAGACTCGGTCTACGTGTACATGCACGGGAGTACGTGTGTCATTAGGTTTGGCTTTTGCTAACCCCCGAACCCTGGGCTCGGGTTGTGACATCAAGAAAACTGCTACAAGGAGTTTAGGACTTCTTGAATTAATTCATATAGACATCTGTGGAAAACTGCATATACCTTGTTTTATTGGAGAAGAGATTTTATTACCTTCATAGATGACTACTCACGGTATGGATATGTCTATCTCATTAAAAATAAATCTGAAGCTTTGAATGTCTTTAAAATATTCAAATCGAGGTAAAAAGACAACTAGACAGAAAAATTAAAGTTGTAAGATCAGATCGAGGTGGTGAATACTATGACCGAAATGTTGAATTAGGCCGTAATCTGAGGCCATTTGCTAGATTTCTAGAAGAAGAAGGCATTGTTGCTCAATGCATAGTGCCAGGAACTCTCAGCAGAATGGTGTTGCTGAGAGGAAAAATAGAATACTTATGGATATGGTTAGAAGCATGGTGAGTAATGCCAATTTACCTAATTCAATATGGGGAGAAGTATTGAAGATGGCTATTTATATTTTGAATCATGTTCCTATTAAGGTGGTCCCTAAAACCCCACTTGAGTTATGGACTGGTAGGAAGCTTAGTTTAAACTATTTCAGAGTTTGGGGTTGTCCATCTGAAGTAAGAGTTTTCAATCCACATGAAAAGAAATTAAACCCGAGAACTGTTAGCGGATTTTTTATTGGTTATCCGCAAAGGTCTAAAGGGTATAAGTTTTACTGTCCAAACTATAGTATTAAGATCGTAGAATCCAATAACACTAAATTCTTAGAGGATCATGAAAACAGTAGGAGTCATCATACAGGAAACAGTACTTTCAATGAAATTAGAGAACAAACTTTGTTGCCTAATGCAAATGATGGCGTTGAAATTCCCATAGATATTGCTTATTAAGATAATTTAGAGGAGGAACGAACCATTAATATAGAGATACTTGCAAAACAGACTGTTTTAAATGATCCAATTATGAATGATGTACAACAGAATGTTGATGAAATAGATACGAGAGAATTGAGAAGGTCTACTCGAGAGAGAAGGCCTGCAATCTCGGACAATTATATTGTGTATCTTGAGGAAATGGATATTGGAATGATTGAAGATACAAGGACATTCAAGGAAGCCATGAATGGTGAAAATTCTAATAAATGGTTGGATGCTATGAAAGATGAGATTAAATCTATGGCCAATAATGAAGTTTGGGATTTCATTGAATTACCTGCATGGTCCAAAGCTGTTAGCTGTAAATGAGTTTTTAAGGCTAAAACTCTAAAGGGAAAATCAAGTGATTTAAAGCCCGACTTGTGGCTAAGGATTTCATTCAAAGAGAAGGCATCGATTACAATGAAACTGTAACACTCCGACCCTATTTAATCCAGTTTAGCGACTAATTAATGTTCTTTTTGGTCTTTTACCAGTGAATTAGTTTAGTGCATGTCGTTCTGTCTTTTTGAGTTACGTTTCGGGTCATGGATAGACAGTTGGGTTGAGTTTAACCTGAATTAAGTAGACACAAGCCCTTTTTCGTAATTTTAGACTTTTTTAGATTTCGTCATTCATGCATTATCTTGGTGTCATCACGTGTATCATGTCAAGCCTGTTAACTACTGTAATTGACTCAACTGTATTTAAAACCGTTTGAAGTCGTTGGTCATCCATTTGACCTAGATTGTAATTAACCTTACGAAGTTGGACTTTCTTTTAAACATATATATAGCTCACCTAACTCATTCGATCCTTATCTCCTGTATCATCTGCGTGCAAGCCTTCTTCAAGTCGTCATCATCATCATCTTCTTATTCTTCTCTTCTTCTGCTATCAAAGCAAAGAAAGGGGGATCCTTGTTGCACCCGTTCTATCGGTTCATCCCTTATGTGTTCTACGGTAAGAACTTGGTTCATGACAACATCTATGAGTATAGAGTCCTCTCTATTTATTGCATGCACTCCTCTCTTCTCACTCTTTACATGTATGGCTACTAGGGCTCTATAGAGACATCCAATTTGAGCCAAAGACAGAGATTAACTTGAAAAAACTTAATTAAGGCAAGTATAAGCATGTTATGAATGAATACGTGTTGGTAAACTATGATTGCTATTATTCTTCTTAATCTGTCAAGTTTTCTACATTTTACAACCCTTTTGTATCAGATTATCAGATTTTATACTCTTGTTTCCCTTTGTTTCAAATTCATTCAAATTTAGTTATGTTTGTGAAATATTTGAATCTTGAACTTCTAAAGCCTACGGTTAAACCGTAGAGCTCCATGGCTCAAACTCCAGAGAGCAGCCAAATTTGGATTTACTCTACGGTCTAGCTACGGCTAAGCTGTAGGATATACTATCACTAAGCCGTAGGCTAGCTGTGACCCCACTGTAAGTCAAGCTATGGCTTAATGTCCCGAGAGTAGGAAAACAAGACACCTTCTACGGTCCAGCCATGACGAAGCCATATGGTGTACTACAGCTAAGCCGAATCCAACCGTGGCTAAACCGTAGAATAACTACGGTTCAGTCGTAAGAGAATGCACAGTTTAACCATGGCACGCAGTAAATGCGGAAGAAATTCTGGGGAACCACGGCTGAGCCGTAGTGCAAAGTCGTATGATTCTTACGGCTAAGTCGTAAGTCACCCACGGCTAAGCCTTGAGACCACTGAAAATAAAGAAAAAAGGTAGGTATTATTAAGAGACCTTGTAGGGCCTTTGTGTTGGATCCCTGTACCCCTTAACTTGTCTAATGGAATACATGAATATCATGAATGGTCTTGAAGGCTGTGATTCATTCGTGTATGTTATCCAATTGTGAAGCACCTCCTCGTAAGTGTTGATTTAAAGGACTTCAATATACCTTTTCGATACATTGTAACACCCAAAAGACGGACAACTGTGCATTAAACAACTTAAAACTACATCATCATGCACAGTTAGAAACAATGGACAACTAACTTAGGGTTGGCCAGTAAACTACCGTGATTCTATAAAAATGACTCGAATTGCATAGCATGTTGGCTCCGGTTATTGCCTTCCATTCTTTTACTGTTGCTTTGACTTGTATTTGATTTGACTTGAACGATCACATTCTTGTGATTAAGTTTATTGTGGTATGTTTTGATACATGTATGAATTGGATTTGAATTGAATTGACTTGCATTATATGACATGATTGGCACGGTTTGGCTCTACTTAGCCTCAGGTTTATGATACCCAGTAGGGTTGACTTTGGTGTTGCATTTTTGTTGCTGCTGCAGTGTGCTCTTATCTTGGGGCTTCCGGACCCGAGGAACTAGAGACCCATTCGTACTCTGGCCCAGTCAATGGTGTTCTCAATGTATAGATCCCTAGAGGTAGGATATGGCAGATGTAGTAGCCACCTAGTAAAGTATATCTGTTCAACATGCTTTATTGAAATGCACAATTTGCTTAGTATACTAAATTAAAACTCTATGTATAATCTCCTGTTAATAAATCTTATAGATATAATGTGTGTTACCTTAATGTTGCTTATGCTTTGCTGAATCGTCATATTCACTGGTTGTCCTTAGTGTTGCAGGTTCAGATTCCCCTTCTGATCCCTCGCCGGTCAGCAAGACTTCAGAGGAGATCGTAGAGGCCTCATCAGGGCTTGATAAGTGGATATGATCCATCCACTCCGGAGAGCGGCTTGGCATGAGGATAGGATTCCTTTTGATATGTGGGATGCATCTTGTTCCTGTATTGGAGTATATCTCCCTACATTTTGTGTCTTGTCTTATAGAAACTGTCTTCTTACTCTTGTAAAGACAGGATTCCTTTTGTATTGTATATTTTGTAAATAATGTTTTCTTTTATATTTGGCGTGTCCTCTAAATTATGTGATGAAACTGACAGCTTCCGCGTACAATGTCATTGCACGTGTGATTTTCTTTTGTGTATGTGCATTTAGACTGGGTCTGGGTGTGAATGCATAGGAATACGTGTGTCACTGATTAGGTTTAAACTTAATCACCGATTTCTTGGGCTCGGGTCATGACATACGTAATGTATGGTATCAGAGCATGATTGTTATAGTTGATAAGCATGTAGGCGTATAGGAATGTGGTGAGGATACGATTTCAAAATTTTGACTTTATAGTCTGGTATTTTGATTTGTTTTGGGGACATGTAGGCGAGTACTTCTTATGTATGAGTGTTGACATTTTACTTTTTGCAGGCCATGGCATCTACATCTAGTACCAATAATAATCATGAAGATAACATAACTCCACCTATAAAGAGTAGAGCGTCACCTCAACAACCGCTCACCAGTATCAAAGAATGATTCATTCGTAACAATTACGACACTTGTAGAACACTATAATTTAGAGCTACAACAAATGGATGTCAAAACGGAATTTCTAAATGGGAATCTATAAGAGGAATTTTACATGGTCCAACCTAAAGGGTTCATTGAATTGGGGAAAGAAAGTTTAGTATGCAAACTAAAAAAGTTAATATATAGACTTAAACAAGCTTTCAGACAGCGGTACTTAAAGTTTAATCAAATTATCATATCTTTCGGTTTTACCGAAAATATTGTAGATCATTGTATATATCTTAAAATTAGTGAGAGCAAGTTTACAATATTAGTCCTATATGTTGACGACATCTTATTAGCCAGTAACCATCTTAGTATGATCTATGAAATCAAAGATTATCTTGAGGCAAACTTTGATATAAAAGATTTAGGCGCAGCATCCTTTGTAATAGGAATTGAGATATATCAGGATCGATCTCGAAGATTACTTGGGTTGTCTTAGGAAGCTTATATCAAAACAACCCTGTAGAGGTTTAATATGGAAGGCTATAAACCACAATATGCTCCCATAATCAAGGAAGACAAATTAAGTAAAGACTAATGTCCAAAGAATGAAAGTGAAAAAAAGCAAATGAAAAAGTATCTTTATGCAGCAGTTGTCGGCAGTTTGATGTATGCTTAGACATGTACAAGACCAGAAATAAGTTGTGCAGTGGGAATGTTTAGCAAATACCAAAGTAATTCGGGCATGTTTCACTGGCAAGCGGCAAAGAAAGTATTCCGTTACTTAAACAGTACTCAGAAATATATCCTCACATACAAAAGATCTGATCATTTAGAGGTGATTGGATATTCTAATTCAAACTTTGCAAGATGTTTCGATATTAGGAAATCTACTTCAGCATATGTTTTCCTATTAGCAAGCAGAGTAGTTTCGTGGAGAAGCGCAAAGCAAACTTTGACCTCTCTATCTACGTTTCATGCAGAGTAGGTGGCCTGCTTTGAAGCCATGGGTCATGTGTTTTGGTTACTTAATTTCATCTCAGGATTTCGGATTATGGATTGTATCTTGAAGCCATTGATGATTTACTGTAACAATTATGTAGCAATGTGTTTTTACCAATAATAACAAGTGTTCTGGCAATTTAAAGTATCTGGAAGTTAAATATCTTGTACTTAAAGAACAAGTACATAGAGGTTTAATGTCTATTGTTGAAGTTTCGACGAGTATCATGATACTTGATCCATTAACAAAGGCATTAGCACCTAAGGCCTATAAGGAACATGTTGTAAATATGGGCCTGCAGGATTTGCCTAATTAGGATTATTTTATGTTATGTTGGCACTATTAAAGAGATCATTAAAGTTGCAAATTTTATATTTTGTAATTCTTATCTCTTATATTATTTGTACATGTGATTATTGTAGAAAAGAGTAAAAATGTAAAGTTATGATATTAAAGTACCCACCAAAATTAGGATTGTCATGTCCAGAATCCTAATTGTACCTCTGGGTCCTTAGTATTCACTACTTAGATCTGATCTCACCAAAAGTGGGAGAATGTTAGCATTGAATGTGTGGTCCACTTGACCACATGCCCATGCATGGGTCCCACCTCTAGAGTCTAAAGCAATTAAAGACTCCTCTTTTATTTGGTATTTGGAAATCCTATTGGACTTGGAAACTAATAGTTACTTCTTACTTAAATTACTAATAAGAAGGATAATCCTAATCAACTTAAAAGTTTCATGATGAGAATGGAACTAATCAACTTAAAAGTTTCATGATAAGAATGGAACTATCACAGAAATCTATAAATATATAGTCTAAGGTAATTTGCTTTACTTTAAGAGATTACCGCTTGGCTCTCTCATCACTTGCACACATTAAAGAGGAGTAGAAGTTAGTTATAAACCTTGGGCGCGAATAACTTGTTCTTCTCCACACGCTCAACATATGATGGAGCCAGGCATACTTGTAATATTTTTATTGGATTATTTAGATCTGACCTGCAGAAGTTGATCCTATGATTACGGTAAATCTAACAATCTATACTACTAAACTGTGTGCTTTACGTAATTTCTATTATACGATTATAAAATACTAAGTATTACTGTACATTATGAGTACGATATGATTATATGTAAATTTCGTTTTGACGAATTTATTGTTGGAAGCAACAGTTGTACATAATACGATACGAAACACAACTCATAAATCATAAAAAATAGAACTAGAAGTTGTATATCAAATAAATAATTCGGGCCCAAAGTTCTATACTTTATTTATGACTAGCAGTCCTAAGATTTGAAATTTCATATAGTTTATATGAACTCGTAGATTCATATTCCTATGATCTAAAGTCAAACCCAAAATTTTATTAACTTAATATTAGAATATGAAGTTCTAAAAATAATATATATAATCAAACTTGAAGTTTTGATCATTCATGTATTTTATTTTATTTTTCTCTCCTTTTTTTAGAACTTAAATAGATGGTATAGTTTATTCTCTCCTTCTACTCCTTCTTCATTATTTTTACTATTGAATATTAAGAAGTAACATGATTGCAAATAAAATGGATCAATTCAACACATTAAAGTCAAGCCAAAGCCTTGCCGGAATCTAAAATTCTGACCCATGAGTTAAGAACACGAACTTCTAACTTTGATTGGCTAATTATTCGTTCTCCTAGAATTGATCCTAATTTTATATATTTTATTATAGTTATTAAAAGGATGCTGAATCTTGCTAATGGAGAAAATTATTTATCGTGGTAATTGGATGTTAAGATTCATTTGTAATTGAAAAAGCTTGGTGATGCCATCAAAGAAGGAAATAAGATGTCCCTGGAGGACAAAGCATCAGTCCTCACTTTTGTATGTCATCATATCTATAATGAGTATCTAACTGAGGAACACCCCTTAGGAATCACTAAAGGACATGTATCATCACCAGAAGTTGGTCATACTATCCAATGCTCAAAGTGAATGGTTGAATCTGCGAATTCAAGACTATAAGACGGTTTTTGAATATAACTTTGCTCTATTTAGCATTGTTTCTAATATGAGATTATGCTGTGAAAAGGTTACTGATAAGCAGGTGTTAGAAAAAACTCTTTCTATCTTTCATGCCTCAAATGTGCTCCAGCAACAACAATATCGAGAGTGATGATTTACTAAAGATTCTGAACTTATAATTTGTCTACTTGTTGTGGAGCAAAACAACAAAGTTCTAATCAAGAACCATAACTCTAGGCCAATTGGATCTATGAAAATTCTTGAAGTAAATGCCGACTTTAGTTAAAACAGAGGCAGAGGTAGGGAGCGTGGACAACATAATTTATCTAGTAGAGGTGGACACAATAATTCCTCTAGTAAACGTTGATATATAGGCCTCACAAAATTTAGGAACCACTAGAAGTGGTCTGCTTCTCATATTAAGAAGAGTCAGAATAAGAATCCACCTACAAATTCTACTTACTATCCAGCTGATACTTGTCACAAATGAGGAAAGAATGGGTATTAGTCACATACTTGTTGTGCACCAAAACATGTGGTAAAATAATATAAAGCTTCTGTTAAAAATGTAAAAAAAATGAGTTGGAAGAGTTTGATGCAAAACTACCTATACCAAAGGGTTGTGAACTTGATATAACACACTTGGAGTAGCAAGATGTCTTTGAAGATATTGAATGCTAGCCTCTTAGTAACAGAACATTTGAAGCTAAATTAGGAGAACCACCAAGCAAGGTCGAGAAGACCTAAAACTACATACTATTATTGTCACGCCCTGAAATCTGAAATCCTTGGGACCATTAAATCCCGAGGCATGACGGGTCCACAACAGACAAATTAAATAATTTCTAAACTTTATTAACATAATTCAAATGAGATCATATGATTAACATCCTGCATTAATCCAATGAATAAATTTGAAGCGAGAGCAACTCTCAAACATAATAATAAACATCCCAATGTATATAAATTCCTAATCAAATCTTCTGAATCTAGTATAGAATTCCGCAGCTCTTCCCACAATCCCTATTCGCACAAAGCAAGTTAGGTCTCCTCGGGTTCTAGCTTAACCTCGTGACCTGTGGGGGAAAAACATGAGTGAGTAAAAACTCAACAAGTAATACAAACCATAAAACCTAACAAAATAGGTAACAATCAAAGAAATCAAATCTAGAGCCACGGTTTGAGTATACGAGTATATCAAGAGGATAAGATGACCAAATTTCAAGGTATTTCAAATAATGAGCACATAACCAAATCAACAAGTAAAAGAAATGCATCTCTACAGTAAACAAAGTAACAAAGTGTGCTCGCCAAAGTTAAGCCTGAACCAAGCACAATGTATTTGCCAGGTACAAGCCATTTCATATCTAAAGTGGCACGAAGCTTGAGAATATTGGTAATCTCCAAAACAAAGTAGGAACTAGCTGCAGACTAGAAATATCACATAAAGGGGTTTCAATCCGAATGTCATACCCAAAATGGGCTAAAATCTGCGAGTAAGCGTCCCCACGATGCGTTGCCCAAACTTTAGAAAATGCCTTAAAAATACATGTATCAAATTCGAATTTCAAAGCCTTTTAAATGACAAAATAAGCAAGGGTTGGGATCACAATTAAGCAACATGTTCTCAAGATGTTGTTCACATTTGTCAGCATCTAAATTCCAATGAAAAATTACGATCAACAATAAGTTTCATGAAAAATATATTTCATCATGATGGTGGCAAGGAAACAAGACTAAATTTGGCATAATCATCATGTATTAGCATGTCAAAGGTAACAAAGTATCCTGAGAATCTAAGATTACTTTAATAGTTCACAATCTCACGTAATTAAATCAAAAGAGACAAGGCTTGAAAACTCTATGGCTAAGGAACTATGGTAATACTACTTGCCTTGATTATCAATCCTCGAAGAATTGAGCTCGTCTACCTCTAGAAGCCCAGTGTGAGTTTCTGTTATATCAAGGTGTGAGAATGTACACATGAAATCGTATGGGTTGGGCCCAAAATAAACTAAATCTTGCATGTACATTGGCTAAGTGGGTTAAATGGGTTGTATTTATGGGCTCAAGCCTGGATTTCAACTTGAATAAAACCCGGTTCAATCTGTTTATGAGTTGGGCCCAAGTTACTAGATCATATTGATAGGCCTGAATGACCTGAATTAAACATACTTGTAAGGTGGGCCAAATCTGTGGGTCAATTGGGTCATGAACTTGGGTCAGTCTTGATCATGATTTTTAACGTCATGGGTTGTTACATAGTGGTGCAAGTGGCCCTGAATGGTGAAGATTATGTATGCACCAGGATAACTGATTTAAAGGAAGATGGCTGTTTGTTTACTCAGAGAGGAAGGAGAAATAAAGAAATAAAAGAAAAGAAAAGAATAGAAGATAAAAGAGAAAACATAACAGAGAGAAAAACGAAATGGGGAAGAAGATGCAGAGGTAGAGAAGAAGGAAAAAGAAGGGGATGAACGAGGTGCATGGGTTCTATTTGGATGGAAGGAAACTAGGAAGGAAGAGAAGAGAAGAAATAAAACGATGAAGAAGGGAAAGAAATAGAGAAAAACAAGGAAGAGGTTAAGAGAAAGAAGAAGGGACACAGAATGAAAAAGAGAGTAATTAGAGGTAGAGATTCAGACGAAGGGGGATCAGAAGGAGAAAGGAGATGCAGGAAAAACATGAAGCCAAAGAAGGAGAAAGAAGAGAATAAAGGGGAGAATGGAGTGGGCTATTTGTTTGGGTAGTGGAGCTGAAGATGGGTTGCAAAGAACAGGGAAGGAGGAAGAAACAAAAGAAGAAAAGAAAAACGAAGAAGAAACAGCGGCAGAGGAGAAAGAGAAAGAGAGAAACAAAATGTAGATAATAAGGAGGGAATGAGGAAGAGGACGAAAACGATGCAGACAGGAGCACCAACCTACTAGGCTGGTAACGAGATGGGTACCAGTTCTGAACTGGATTACTTGGCCAGGAAACAGAGAGGGAAGAAGAGAGAAGAGAGGGTGGAGATGGATTTGCCATCGCATGTGGCTGGAAAGTCTTGGGCTCGAGCTTGGCTGGAAGGGTCAAACAGAGCGTGCCTGCTCTTGGGCATTGAGGAAAAATGGTCTGTTTGGCGAGACGGAGATGATCGAGGAGAAGGCGGTGCAGAAGGTTAAGATGGCTGGGTCCTTGATAGTTCAGCCATGATCATAGAGAAAGCAGAAGAAGGCAAAATGATGGAGAAGAAAAAGAAAGAGAAGAAGAGCTTGGGGAAGAAAACAGAGAAAGAAGAGAATGAGAGGGGCAGCTGAGGAGGATGATGAACAATGGAGAAGGAAGAAAGGAAAGACAAGAAGGAGAAGGAACGGACGAGAAGGGTGCGGATGGGTTTGGGTGCAGATCAGTTCGGTGAAGGTGAAAGTGAAGGGAAGTTGTGAGATGAAGATGAAGTAGGAGAGATAGAAGAAGAAACGAGAGAAGAAAGAAAAGAGCATTAGAAAGAAAGAAAAGATCAGATAAAGAAGAAACAAAAGAAAGAGAGGAAGAAGGTAATGCAGGTGGCTGATCGGCTGGTGAGGGAGAAAAAGAACAAGGAGAGGGGAGATGGGTACAAATCCTAAATTGGTTTCTCGGTCAAGAGCAAAGGGAAAAAAGAAAAGAAAAAGAAGGGGAAGAAGAGAGATCGGTTGATGGGTTCCCTGGGCTGGTAAGGTAATGTTGTCGTAGCATGAGTAAATTATAACATGATGATGAAAATATGCTATATGATAACATGCACATCTAAAATAAGCATGAGGAAAAACTTAAAGAAACAGGATGTTAACCAAATATAGCAACTTGGAAAAGGAAATAGAGAAAGAAGGAAATTTCATACTGTAAGGAGAGGATACCTTTTGCAAAGGAAGATATTGAGTTTGGAGATGTGATTCAAGGAAAAAAAGATGTTTGCTATTTATAAGAAGATAAAAGCAAGGTTCAACAAAGTTTTAGTCATATCCAAACTTAGCCCAAAAAGTCTAATTCGAATGGAATTTCATCCTCAAATGAAGTTATGATAAGTCAAGACTATCTAGTTGTTTAATCCCAATAAAATTTCAATCTAGAACACAACTCTACATTTCTCAAATTCTAATAACTTATGGGACCCACAGAGTAACTAAGTAATTATCCAAAATTAAATAGCACAAAATCATAAATATAATAACATGTGGGGTCCATCAAGATTTAATCAAGGGTCAAGATTAATTCTAATTTAAAATCCAAAATTCGGGTTGCTACAATTATCATTGAATAAACAATTTAATTTTTTTTAGTTTTGTTTTAACTATTTAGTTGAACATTTCTCTATAGTATAATTGGCCATGTTTTTGGGTAATTTTTTTCTCTCTTGTATTTTATATCTGGATATTTCTTTTCTTTGAATGAGCTAGTTATTTTTTAGTTCAATTTTTACTATGCGACTGAGTAGTTAAATTATTTTATTTTATTTTATCTTTAAGGTATGGATCATGGAATTTATGAAACTGAGGAAAATCTCTATTTGGTAGTGTTAGGCTTATGTCTTGTATTCCGGTTTAGCCGGATGAGTCACTGGGTTAGCCAGAGACTGGTTTAAGGTCAAGGGTATTTTGGTAATTGTACCGGGGCTTTCTTGGTGGCCAAGAAAGCGGAGATTATATATTGTATAGTCTGTAACCCTAGACCTTGCGGCGGCAGTAGTTGCCCGTGGTGTTCCCACACCACGTAGGAGAGATGAGGTGAGAGTGTTGGAATCTCTTGTATGCTTTACTTGTCATAGTGAAGATGTTCGTCCTCCTGTGCCCGTGGATGTAGCTCTATTTGGGTGAACCACGAAAATCTCGGTGTCTCTTCTTATGTGGCTTGTTCTTGTTGATCTTGTGATTCCGTGAATGCGCACAACAGGTGATTGTTCAGAAAATCACAACAATTGGTATCAGAGCCACAACAGGTAGACAGTGCCACAATGCATACTATACTGAAAAACTATAAGTTTTTCTCAGAGTTAGTGTTCAATTCACACAAAACATCCACCACAATTGAACCCGTATAAATTATTGAAGGCTCTGAAAGGGCTCACATAATGTTAGCAGATGGTACCAATACATTCATTAAAGATGCATTATTTTCAAGCAGTTTCCGAACAAACTTACTTAGCTTCAGAGACATCAGAATGAATGGGAACCACATAAAAATTATAAGTGAAGGTAACAAAGAATATTTATGCATCATTACTACTATTGGCAATCAGAAGCAGATTTTAGAAAAGTTGAGTGCATTCTCCTCAAGATTATACTACGTAACACTCTCAAATGTTGAATCATACTTTCTTATAGGCAATACGATCAAGCTAAGCCGAAGTTTAGCCTAGATCGAAGCTCAGTAACCCTAAGCTCTTAACTTTTTGCTATGATAGGTTAAGATATCCTTGGACAACTATGTTGAGGAAAATAATAAATAACTCGTATAGGTGCTCCTTAGTAAACTATCAGTTAACTATACCTAGTGGGTATTTATGTACCCCCGTGTTCACAAGGTAAATTTATCACCACACCTTGTTTCCTTAAAGTTACATCCGAATCCCCAGCTTTCCTCTAGAGGATACAAGGTGATATTTGTAGCCTTATAAATCTCTTTAGTGGACCTTTTAGGTATTTCATGGTCTTTATTGGTGCTTCCATCCATTGGTCCGATGTTTGTCTACTTTCCATTAGAAATGTAGTTTTTGCCCGCCTACTAGCTAGAATCATTAAACTTTGAGTATAATTCTCTGAACAACCTATTGAGTCTATAAGGCTTGATAATGTAGTTGAATTTACATATCAAGTCTTTGATGATTATTGTTTATCAATAGGAATCGATGTTGAACATTCCATTTCGCATGTTAACACCCAGAACAGCTTAGCTGAATCCCTGATTAACTCATTTCAAGGTCTTTACTGATGCGGTCCAAATTACCAGTTAGTGCATAGGACATGCTGTATTACATGTATCAATGCTAATAAGACTTAATCCAACTACTCATCTCAAATGCTCCCCTGCGCAACATGTAACAAGTAATCAACCAAATATATCTCATTTACGCAAATTTGGTTGTGCAGTTTAGGAACAAAACCATCAACTCTGGCACAAAAAGAAAATAATTCTACCCTGATCGGTGTGTTTTTGTGTGTCGCCTAATCGATTGGTTGAAGATCAGATCGATCGAATAAAGCTTTTGTCTCAGGTCGGATCGAGCGAAAGTTTGTTCGATTGATTGGATGAATTTCACAATAAATTTCTGTAAACTTCTCGATATCATAACTTTGTCATTTTACCTTTGATTGATGCAATCTTGGGTTCTAGGATATCTAGTTGAAATGAACTTTTCAACAGTAGCTCATATCCGATGCTCGGTTTATGAGATATGACCTTTGTGAACAATGTTATCCTCAGAAAAATACTTCAAAATACTTTAATTTGTCACTCTTTCTTTGATTTCTTCACCTTATGGACCCAAAGATTTGCCCAACCCATGAATTAACCAACATATAATAGTGCTTTCAAGGTTGATATTTTGCAATCCAGTGGGTCTCATTGGAATTCTTCCATCCCCCACCTTCCCATGAATTGCATCACCCTAGGTGGGTAAAAAGCTGTCTCCTGCAGTTATCTCTTAGGAAAGCACAGCCCTTTAAACAAATTTATTTTCATATATTAAAATTTTATTTATAAATAAGTAAATGAGGTGAAGCAAGTGAAGTCTTAGAGCACAACTCGACTCACTGTGGTAGCTAATTCGAACACCTGAAGTGGCTAAAGTTGATAGAATGGAATGAAATTTCAATGAAAAAGCTCTCAACTCCTGTGGCTTTCATTGAGATTTTATCCAAGTCAAGAGAAGATGTTCTTCGTCATGTCATCATCATTGCCTTTCCTCTCTCAGCTCGAGCATTCTCTCCATCCGTGACAGGTGAACCCACGAGGTGCTTGCACTTCTTTAAAGTGTGAACAGGTCTGTAGTCCGCAAGACCATCGACCCTTTCTTTTTTTATTCAAGTTAATACTTTCACGAGTAGTTAGGTCATGAAAAACATTTATGTTGGACCGCTTTCTTTCTTTCCTTCATTCTTTCTTGAGGATTTTACTAAAATAATAAATGAGGTGTACTTCAAACCATAAACCCCACTCAAGTTGTAGGTGTCTTGAAGTGGTCACACGGTAGTTATTTTGCACCTAATTTGGGTACAACGAATTCGTTGTAGGTTTTTTACACCGGTAGGAAATTTGCCGCTCCCTAATTTCCTTCTTGTTGTTGTTTTGTCTGTTCTTTTCTTTTTTTTTTTTCTTTTGTTGTTCTGTATCATTTCACAACAGAAGACAATGAATCTTTTAAATCATTACAAAGTAAAGAAAGGAAGAGGGGAAATATAATCCGCACTTTCGTATTATAAAACTTTGAATTTTCTTAATTTTAAAAACAGTCGATGACTTTGATTGAAGAATGGTTGCTTCAACATGATTAGAAGAGCGAGGAACACTTCCTTTTCCACTTTTGATTATTTGCACCCAACGGAAAATTTCCTCTGGAACTTTTCCCCTCCTCTCTCGTCCTACTTATGATGATTCCTGACTTGTGGAAGGTGAAAGTAGCTTCACTGTTAAATCTTGCTCTTTATCATTAAACATTTCTTCTACATAACATGTAGGAAGATGAAAGACCTTCTACTATTGTGAAGCTGGTATCGATTTTAGATAGCTTGGTGGTAGATTTCATTGTGGTCAGGGAGAGGAAGTAGGGAAGAATAAAGAAAGAATGAAAAAGGAATGGAGCAACATAGTAGAAGAAATGAGATGAAAGCAACAGTGGTAAGAAGAAAAGAAGAACAAGAGACAACAAGGAAGAAAAGAAGAAAAAGAACAAGCAGAAAAAGAACGAGAAGGAGATGATGAAGGGTAGTGGTGTTGGTTTGAATAAACTGATGGGAATAAGCATGAAGGAAGAAGATGAAAGGTGTTATATTGGACAAAAGGAAGGGGGAATTTGTCGCTGGTGTAAAAATTTGCATTGAATTCGCCGCTTCCAAATTAGGTGCAAAAAATTTTATTAGAGTGGTCACTTGAGGCATGCACAAGTTGGGTGAGGTTTATGGTTTCGGGGACCTCTTACATGATTTTTTTGGTAAAATTCTCGTCTTTCTTTCTTTTTATTTAAAATTTTAAATTACCCATGAACTTAATACAAAGTGGTTCATGTATCTTGTGTTGATTGATACTAGGTTAAATGAACTTAATACAAAGTGGTTCATGTATCTTGTGTTGATTGACACTAGGTTAATCATTTAAATCTCATGATATTCATATCTTAAGTGGATAAAAATAAAGATCAAAGGTAAATTTAAAAAGTGATCAACATCAAACAACATTTTATTTCAAAAAAAAAAAAAAAAAGAATCAAAGGTTGATGAGAAACAAATGACTAGAGTGATGATGGCTGGTTTATTCTTGTTATGACTGGTTCCAAATGAAGACCAAAGGTAAGCATATAAAAATGACCATAAATAACTTCCACTTTAATGAAAATTGAATTCAGAAAACAGGAAATAACTATCCAGTCATCACTCTAGTAACTCAAAAGCTAAAAAAGTCTAGATCATATATCCTCATCTCATAGAAGAATTGTTGTAGTGTGACAAATGAAAGCATAATAAAAGGGAAAAACCATAAGCAAATGAAGAAAGTTGAGATTTGATGTGGTTTTTTTCACATAAAGAATGTTTACTCCATGGCCAATAGGGATGGAGGGAGGGGAGGTCGACAATTTTTTTGGTTTGTGATATTACTTTGGACTCGCTCAAAGTAGAATGAATGGAGAAATAGAATTCATATAGCCGACCTTAACATCGTTGAGATAAGGTTTTGATGATAATGATGATGATGATATTACTTTGGACAAGATTTCAAAATTTTTTCGGGTTAGTTTTCATCTCTTGCATGTTTGCCCTGTAAGTGATTGGAGGTGGTGGTCCACATGACCACCACCCATTTTCATAACGGTTCAGAAACGGTCTTCTCCCTTAAGGCCCTTCAATACCATTCAATCCATTTTCCGTTTTCCATCCATTACAGTCCATGTAACGTTCCAACGGTAAGTCTTCTGTGATGGGGAGGAAGGCTATAAAAGCCCCGGGACTCTTTTGTCTTTATACACAACGAGCTTGGCATTCCCATCCACGAGCCTGCATAAAGAGAAGAGCAAGGGAGTCGTTCGTTCGGTGTTTCTGCTAGTTTTTCTGATTACAGTTTCAATGGAGTCAGGTATGCCCTTTAAGTTTGTAGTTCTGTTTAGTTTTAATCCTGCCGTTGTATTGTGAATCCAATACGTTAAATTGATCCGAAATGGGCCGTTTTTGTCAACAAGTGGTATCAAAGCCATTGGTTCAAATTTTAACGGATTGGAAATGGCAAAAACCGGAATGTGGAATGGCTCCTCTGTTTTCCGGAAAAGGCAAAAACGAGAAAGAACAGAGAAATGAATAAAAAAAAAAAAAACTTGGCCGGCCGGCCGGCTGGGCCGCCGTGCGATGCCAAGGTTCCATTTACAAACCGGTGATCGTTTGTAGAGGCCGGAGAAATCCGGAAAAACCTGTTTCTTCTTCTCTGCATGTGTTTCTATAAGGGATGATGAACAGTTGTGGACTCGGGTCAGGCTGGTCTGACCTGCCTGACTCAACCCGACCTGACCCGGTTAATATATAAAATTCTTTTTTTGTTCTGGGCCGGATAATTGTAAACCCGACCTGACTCGTCTGAATCCGGCCCAGCCCACTAAAGGAAATAGTTTGGCCGGTTAGTTCGGGTTTGAACTGGGTCTGACCCGGCCCACTGACTCAACCCGACCCGTCAGCACAGGTAACTGGGCTTACAGTTTCGGGTCAGGTGTGGCCCAGTTCTAAACTGACCTGACAGTAAGGTCCTGACCCAGTCCATCTGCTAATTAAAGGACTGGGCCAGAGACAGTAGGTCAGGTCTGATCTGACGCAACCCGAACTATTTAGGACCCAGCCCCGTTACTACAAAATGGTTTTCAGGTCAGGTCAACCTGACCTGACCTGCATCTGACCCAACCCACAGCCAGAACAGTTTGGGTTTTTCAGTTGGGACACTGACCTGGGTCTGATCTGACCCACTGGCCTGACCCATTTAATTGGGTCATCATAGAATAATCCAATCCGATCAGAACCGTCAATGTTAAAGATTAAAATGAAAGGAATATTCTGATTGGACTGGATATCTTCTGATTTGATCAAATCAAGGCCAGATCAAAGAAAATCCAACAATCAAAACCTTATTTTGATTAATCCGGGCTCATGCGACCTCGGATTTGCGATCCGTTTCTTTCGTTGAGATCCTTATGATGAGATCTATCATATTAATGCATTTAATGTCTAATTCAACGGTTCAATGTTGATATCATATGAAGTTATGCATATTTAGCTCATGATAAATTCATGTTTTTGCTTATTATTTACATGATTAATGTTATTTTGAGTTATTATTGTTATATGCATGTCCTTTAATGTTTAAATTAGTATGAATCAACGGTTAGATTAGATCAATTTTTACTTATGATAGATTGATGAAAGAAAAATGTAGTTTTGATGAAACATCAACGGTTCGATTAGTGTTTATTTGGACCGTTATCTCATCTTAACGATTATCAAAGGATAATTAAGGTTAGATCTTCCCTTACAGTTTAGACTGAAAGTATTTGATGATCAATTAAGGGAAATTGAAGTTAAACTTAGTCTCATAGATTTCAATTAAAGAATTACGAATCTTTGATTAACTTGGTAGTCACCAAAGTGACCCAGTTATGATAAAGAATACATCATTAATAATTGAATTAGAGATACCATAAAATGACATTATAAATTGCAACTTCACTAAGGGATAGATGATCGACCCAAAGGAGGTTGTCTTTCATTAGAAGTTGGGATAAAATATATTAAAGATGTATTAGTAAATTTGTCTTGATCTATGCCCAAAGGTGAGATCTTACTATTCACTTTACATAGTATAGTTTTATCAAATAAACGAGAATAATTAAATTAACATGTCACATTTAACCCAAAGGTTATTGTGATGATGCATAACTATTATTCTATTTTAAGTTTCCCCTTAAATTCAAAGCATTATAGTTTTGTGAGCATGATAGTTTTCTCTTCTCTTCTATTATAGCTTCGTCTTCAAGATCTATGTCTCTTCCCTCGTGTTTAGGGTCCATTCCCATGTTGGATGGATCAAATTACCCTGACTGGTTAGACCTGCTGTCGCTGACCATAACCTTTCTAGACTTAGACATGGCCTTAGATGAGACCATGCCTCCCACACCCACCGACCAGAGTTCTGAATCAGATAGGGTCAAATATGATAAGTGGCAAAGATGTGATAAAATCTGCCGTAAAATCATTTTAAACTCGATTTCTAAGAGTATTAGAGGATCCATTGATCAAGATAAATCCGCGAAGGAACTCTTAGAAATTATCAAATCTCAGTTTGAAGTGACTGATAAGGCATTAGGGGCCACTTTAATTAGCAAATTAACAAACATGAAATATGATGGAACTAAGGGAGTTAGGGAGCATATCCTACTCATGTCCAACATTGCATCAAAATTAAAGGATGTGGATATGAGTATTTCAGACGGATATTTGATCCAATTCATTTTGGACTCCCTTCCCTCTGCTTTCGGCCCATTTAAAGTCACTTACAATCAAAGCTCTAATCGGTGGACATTAAATGAATTGATCGCAAGATGTGATCAAGAAGAGAGGAGGCTTAAGGCCGATGGGCAGTCTTTGGTAAATGTTGTCTCCCACTCTAAGGGTAGAAAAGGACCTAGGAGTTTTAAGAATGCCAACACTCCTAAAGTAGATCCGAAAGGTCAGAAGCCAATGAAGAAAAAGGGAAAGAAAGGAGCCGACAAGTGCCATTTTTGTAGAAAGAAAGGACATTTCAAAAGGGACTGTCTGAAAAGGAAGAGTTGGTTTGAGAAAAAAGGTAAGCAAAGAAATTTATCTCTTGTTTCTGAAACCAATATTATTGATGTCCCAACCAATACTTGGTGGGTCGATTCTGGTGCAACCGTTCACGTATCTGGTTGTATGCAGGGATTCCTTTCAACCCGGAGGCCAAGTGATGGAGAAAAGACCATCGTTATGGGGAACCGGAAGGAATCGAGAGTCGAGGCAGTTGGTACATATCGGCTAGTGCTGGACATAGGGTTCATTTTGGACTTGTCGAATACCTTCTACGTTCCAGAGATTTCCCGAAATCTGGTTTCTGTTTCAGAATTAGATACTGATGGATATGTATTTAATTTTTGTAATAGATCTTTGAAACTTTTTCATAATAAAATGATGATTGGTTGTGGTACATTATGTGGTGGTCTGTATAAATTAAAGTTAGATCCTTTATACGCACAATCAGTGACCACACACCATGAGATGAATGTTGGCATTAAAAGAGGATTAATAAAGGAGAACTCATCAATACTGTGGCATAAGAGATTAGGACATATCTCAAAGGATAGAATGTTGAGACTAGTGAAAGATGGGATATTACCAACCCTAGATTTCACTAATTTTGATGTCTGTGTTGACTGTATTAAAGGTAAACAAATTCGAACAGTCAAGAAAACTGCCACACGGAGTTCTGAACTCCTACAAATAATTCATACGGACATTTGTGGAAAATTAGACATACCTTGTTTTTCAGGAGAACAATATTTCATCACCTTTATAGATGACTTCTCACGTTATAGTTATCTCTATCTTATTAAAGATAAAGCTGAAGCTTTGAGTACCTTTAAAGTATTCAAGGCAGAGGTAGAAAAACAACTAGATAGAAAGATTAAAATTGTGAGATCAGATCGAGGTGGTGAATATTACGGTAGATACACTGAAATAGGCCGTAATCCAGGCCCATTTGCTAGATTCCTAGAATCCGAAGGCATTGTTGCTCAATACACGATGCCTGGAACACCTCAGCAGAATGGAGTTGCTGAGAGAAGAAATAGGACTCTTTTGGATATGGTTAGGAGTATGGTTAGTAATACTTCATTACCCGAATCCTTGTGGGGTGAAGCACTAAAGATGGCCACATATATTTTAAACAGGGTTCCTAGTAAAGTAGTTTTTAAAACTCCTTTTGAGTTATGGACTGGTAGGAAGCCTAGTTTAAACCATTTTCGAGTTTGGGGATGTCCATCTGAAGTGCGAGTTTACAACCCACAAGAAAAGAAATTAGACCCTAGAATAGTAAGCAGATATTTTATTGGCTATCCGGAGAGATCTAAAGGATATCGGTTTTATTGTCCTAATCATTCAACAAGAATAGTAGAGTTCAATAATGCCAAGTTTTTGGAGGACTGTGACAACAGTGGGAGTGATGAGGCTAGAAATATTCTATATAAAGAAATTAGAGATTAGCCTCAAACCTCTTCTCAAGATGGATTAATGATTCCACTTGATATAGAGATTTTCCCAAAACGATCTGTTGATCCGATTCCTCAAGATACACAACCAACTCAGGAAATACAATAACCTGTCATTATGGAAGATCCGGAAGAATTGAGAAGGTCGACTCGTATGAGAAAGCCTGCAATTTTTGATGATTATGTTGTGTATCTAGAAGAATCGGATATTGGAATTAAAGAAGATCCAAAGTTTTTTAAGGAAGCTGTAGAAAATGAAAATTCTGATAAATGGTTAGATGCTATGAAAGAAGAGTTAGAATCTATGACTATAAATGAAGTCTGGGATCTCGTTGAACTACCTGAAGGGTCCAAGATCGTAGGTTGCAAATGGGTCTTTAAGACCAAAAAGGACTCTAAAGGAAAAGTTGAACGATTTAAGGCCCAACTTGTAGCTAAAGGATTTACTCAGAGAGAAGGTGTCGATTTTCACGAAACCTACTCTCCTGTATCTAAGAAAGATTCATTCAGAATTATTATGACACTTGCAGCTCATTATGACTTAGAGCTATATCAAATGGATGTCAAAACAGCCTTCCTAAATGGGAATCTAGATGAAGAAGTGTATATGGAACAACCGGAAGGGCTTGTTCAACAAGGTAATGATAGAAAGTTGGTTTGTAAATTAAAGAAATCAATATACGGACTAAAACAAGCTTCCAGACAATGGTACTTAAAGTTTAATCAAACAATTAAATCTTTCGGTTTCACCGAAAATCAAGTTGACCATTGTATATATCTTAAAGTCAGTGGGAGCAAGTTTATTATATTAGTCCTGTATGTAGATGATATTTTATTAGCCAGCAATGACCTTAGTATGATTCGTGAAACTAAGGTATACCTTGAGAATAATTTTGACATGAAAGATATGGGTGAAGCAACCTTTGTAATAGGAATCGAGATATTTAGAGATTGATCTCGAGGATTACTTGGGTTGTGTCAAGAAGCCTACGTCAAAAATATTCTTAAACGTTTCCGAATGGATAATAGTAAACCACAAAATGCACCTATTTCTAAGGGAGACAAGTTTAGTAAAGAACAGTGCCTCATGACTGAATTAGAAAGGCTAGAAATGAATAAATTCCCCTATGCAGCAGCAGTAGGAAGTCTAATGTATTTGCAGACTTGCACGAGGCCAGACATTAGCTTTGCAGTTGGGATGTTAAGCAGATATCAGAGTAATCCCGGCATGCCTCATTGGGTAGCTATCAAGAAAGTGATGCGCTATCTCAATGGAACAAGAAGGTTTATGCTCACATATCGGAGATCCAGTCAACTGGAGGTGATTGGATATTCAGATTCGGATTTTGCTGGCTGTCTCGATACCAGAAAGTCAACATCAGGTTACATATTTATGTTGGCTGGCGGGGCAGTATCGTGGAGGAGCGCAAAGCAAACTTTAATCACTCCTTCCACATTTGATGCAGAGTTCGTGGCGTGCTTTGAAGCCACGGGTCACGCACTATGGATGCGTAACTATATCAGGGGACTTGAAATAATGGGTAGTATGTCTGAACCGATAAAGATCTACTGTGACAACGATGCTGCTCGACGCTTCGCGCAGAATGACAAGTGTTCTAGTAAATCGAAGTATCTAGAAGTAAAGTATCTTGTATTAAAGGAAAAGGTGTGAGATCATTTAGTGTCAATTGATGGAGCTCCGACAAAGCTCATGATTGCTGATCCATTAACAAAAGCATTGATGCCAAAGGATTTTAAAGACCATGTATTGAATATGGGCTTGAATGAAATGCCTTGTAAATCAATGATTGTATGACTTATGTATTGATCAAATGAAAGAAATGATTTCGCAAATCTTACTTTGTTCTTATGGCATATGTGATTATTGTGAAATACAGTAAGAATATAAAAGTGTTATGACATTACAGTTCCCATTAAAGTATGAAGTCATATTAAAGATGTGATTTAGGAAGGAATACTTGTGTTGTGATTATGGAATGAAACACATCACTTAAGATGTGTAACCGCCACAATTCACATGAGTAAACTAACTTAATTACAGATTGAAGACCTTAACGTTATAATTTCCATGGATGACCGGTGTTTTTGAATGATGCGCATCAGTTCGAGTCGTTTTCAAATTCATTTGCAAAATGAAGTATTTTTTTACTATATATATATATTATAAATAAGCTATAGGGATGTATGGTGGTCATATGGACCAAGTGGGAGATTGTAAGTGACTGGAGGTGGTGGTCCACATGACCACCACCCATTTTCATAACGGTTCAGAAACGGTCTTCTCCCTTAAGGCCCTTCAATACCATTCAATCCATTTTCCGTTTTCCATCCATTACAATCCATGTAACGTTCCAACGGTAAGTCTTCTGTGATGGGGAGGAAGGCTATAAAAGCCCCGGGACTCTCTTGTCTTTATACACAACGAGCTTGGCATTCCCATCTACGAGTCTGCATAAAGAGAAGAGCAAGAGAGCCGTTCGTTCGGTGTTTCTGCTAGTTTTTCTGATTACAATTTCAATGGAGTCAGGTATGCCCTTTAAGTTTGTAGTTCTGTTTAGTTTTAATCCTGCCGTTGTATTGTGAATCCAATACGTTAAATTGATCCGAAATGGGCCGTTTTTGTCAACAACTCGTCAACTTTTTTTTTTCATTTATAAAAGTAGAGAATTTAAAAAGTTTTGACGTTAATTTTGTCTTCTTCTAGTTTGCAAAAGATATTTCCTAGTTGTAAGGAGTAAATCATTCATTTCCTCCCTTTTTCTTTCTAAAATGGAATTCTCATAAAGATTTGGGCATCTTGGCTATCCATTTTTAGAATCAAGTAGGAGTTGCTCCCACCATTCATACATTTAAAATAAGATGTGTTCAATCCTATGGTGGGATCAACCCCTATTTGAGTAAAATTTAGAAAAATTCTATTTAAAATAGGCCATTTATTCTAAGTAGTATGGATACTACACCTTGATTCTTCATCTTTTTATGGCATGGGTTACAATCTATGCCTTCCACAGGCATCGCAGCCTATCAAATGATCACAAGTAAAAAATCAATGAATTTTCAACTATCTACGTCTATCAGAAGCAACGTGACCTATTAAATGACCAGAATAACCGATCAATATATTTTCACTAATTAATTAATTATGAGAAGATTGGTTAATATGTGATCAATTTAATATAGGTCCTAGTTTAATTAGAGTGACATACAACTCTGACTCCTAAAAAAAAAGGAAAATGATTATTTTGAGTGGATTTGAATTCATTGTAGTGAACTATATATTATTTTTGTACATTAACTGTCTCTAAAGTTTTGAGAAATTATATATTAAAAATATTGAAGTATTTTCAAATTTAGGATTTTTTAAATATTAATAAAAATCTCTTAAATAATAAATAAATTTATTTTGAAATGATACTTAAAAATCAATAAATAAATAAATATTATTGATCGCCGTTGAAAAAAATATTTATTGTATCAATGGTAGTTGACTGTCACATGGCTCCTCTCAAACAAAAAAAAAAAAAAAAAAAAAAAAAAAAAAAAAATCTGTCTCCGTTAGTGATGGCAAGAACGACTAACTCCACTTGATGCAGCTGCAGGAGCATGTAGTTCTCCCACAGATACTGACCCAAAATCATAATTCATAAACTTCTCATTCTTATTACAAGAAAAGTAGGACACCAGTTATCACTATCACTTATATTGGATTCATTCTCAATCGTTGGAGTGCCTTCATGTCATTTTCGTTTGGACCACCAATTTCCTTCTTAGATCTCCTCCATCCATCATGTAATCACAAGTACCAATGACAAAAAGCATGTTAGACCAGATGAGTTTTGGCTTCACATTTTGATGAAGAGACGTTGTCGTTCCTCAAATTCATATACAGACGTGTCGTTGTGTGAAATATAGACACTTGCTGAGCACGGGGGTTGCTGATTTTTAGCAGTTTGAAATTTAGATATTGGGCCCCATTGAAAGAACGACTGAACAGCTCCAACATTCTTAGATATTGGGCCTGTTTGTTTGGAGGGCTTTTGAATTCTCCAAATGTTGTCATCCACCTGGTTTCACAAAGGTTGAGATACGATGAATGCAGCGTTCTGGAAAATGAAATTATGATAATTCTATAAGCTATAAGAGTGACATTTTATGAAAATAATATTATGTATTCTCATGTTCCAAATAGAAGATATAGAATTAGGAGGGGACAAGAACTGCCAAACCTTAGGGCATATTTGTGTACATCCACAGAAAATCCATTTCATGGACCTTTTCCTCTTTTGGGTCAATTTTATTTCCTTCACCCCCCTCCCCGAGTTTTTCTATGGGCCTTCACCTCTTTAACATTTATGAGAATTAGTTTTCCTTCCTAGATACCTCCTAACAAATAGACACATTTCTATGACTAATTTGGACCCACTTGGGTATTGGTTCATAGGCATAAGGTGTACGTTTGCTCTCCATGTTGTGTGGTTGAGACCCCCTGATTGACTTCTGCATGTGGATTGCGGGGTTATGCGTATGCCCAAGGGATTAATCATGCTGGGTTAAATACAATAGGGATATCCTTACCGCTAGAAATATATATATATATATTTATATATATAGAGGAACAATGACAGTGACTTTTCCTTTTTTTTATAATACTATAAATGACTTTTCTCTTTTGTATATGAATCTTTTGAATATGTATTTGTGCCTCACTCTGTATCTTTCTAAATATGTATTTATCCGTCGGCACATGGTGAGGGAAGGATGCATAGTAGTATTCCTCATACACATATATATATGGGTGCTCATGGATCAAGTTGGCTTGGGCCCGACCCGAGCCCAGCCTGCTTTGGGCAAGGCTTTGTCCTTAAGCTTTACTATAGGGCGGGCTTGGACCAAAACACTGAACCCATTTAATAAATGGGTCAAGCTTCAATTCAATGGTAGAAAGCCCAAAGCCTAGCCCGACTTGTGTGAAAATGCAAAAATTGTGTTTTGTTGTTGGCGAGACTCAAACACGTGGCGTGTCATTCAACTTTATGAATTGTAGCCAATTAAGTTACAGTCCTGACAAAAGGCCTTTTTTTTATTAATATAATATTATAACATACGCTCGTGCTCAATCGATTTTATGTAGGCTAGGAATTTAAGGGCCGATATGAGCCGTCGGACTAATTTTTTAATTTCGGGGCCGGCCTAGATTGTAATGACCTGAATTTTGATTTTCAATTAAAATTAATCTTGACTTTTGATTTGATCTGTAATGGACTCTACATGCTTTTATTTTATTCTATTTAAAACTTATATATTATTTATGGGTCTCATTTTTGGTAGAATTTAGATTATTAATAAGTCCGGCTCAATCAAGAGATTCAATCTGACAATGATTCTTGTGTTACATCTTTTTATCTCTACTCCATCTTGGATATCAGTGTTCAACTCAATGTGAAATTAAAGCCCATCTCAACCCTAGCAATAGAGTTCAGTCTAAACTACTCTTTTTGGTCAAATCTCGTTTGAGAATAAATCTCTTTTGAGACTCTTTCTTTTAGCTTTCTATAAATAGACCACCAACCCTCTCCCCTTCAGTCATGCACTAATATCATCTCAAACTCTCTCTCTATCCTCTCCCTCCTACCCAGTCATCTTGGCATGCTTCTTTCTTTTTTTTTTTTTTTTTTTTATCAAGCGTTATTCAATTAGGATATTACCATGATCATGATGGACCACGCACACCTTAAACGTCACAGCCATCTTGTCTTCCACGATCTTGCATTCGGCCACCCGTCATCATGCCGGACTACCATATGCATCCATCCCTATCATCATCATACCCATCTCGTGGCCACGCACATTAACCTTCCCACCACCATCTCAAAAATAGACCCAAAGCCCCCCTGAGATCACTTCCTCGTCTGGAACTAGAAAACTTGTTTATCAGGTTTCAAGCCATCCATGTGCTAGTTTTCACATAGTACTGTAGGGCCAAATTGGACACCTGATACTAGATCAGATCCATGGATCTAAAAGTGGACACATAGGCGGCCCTTGAGGATCTAATGATGGAAATTAATTAAGTGGACCCACAGATGTTATCCGCTAATCTGCCTTATGAAAAGTAGGACGGTCGACACGTTTGGCATATGTAATTGACTATGGAAGACCAGTTCCAGGTGCTGGAAGTTTTTCAATTGATTTCTTATGATTGGTATGCCTACAGACAATGATTTGACAAGGGTTGTGGAACGCCGTGGCCCACCAGATGTATTAATTGATTTCAACACTATGTAGCCCACTCACTGATTTTCTAACCCAATCAGGCTCAAGTTTTCGCCCATAGCTGAACCCATGATCCTGACCCATTAGTCACATGGGAACCCAACGTGGCATCATCACTTCTTTTCTCATATGCATAACTGCTCATCTTTTTTGTCCACCGAAAGCATTGTGCCACCTAAGCTTATTTTCATAAGACCCACTGGATCCATTGTCATTGGCTCACTCCATGAATTTGTTTAATGTGAAGTTTTAGGCTCAAATAACTAACCTGTCTAGGTCTAATCTGAATCATACCTGCCACTGATGAACCCATTTTTATTATAACCCAACACTAAATAGTTCTTTTGTGTGCCCACATGTCTAACCCATCTAGTTTATGCTCAAGCATACCCCTCATTACTCATGGCCACTTGCATCGACCAGCCCTGGCCTGGGGCTAACATGTGACAAATTTATCACTCTTGACCCATACTCAAGCTGGACCCAAATCCTATAGCCCATGCATGCACCCATCTCATAGACCCATTTGCTAATTGGCTTGCAATCTATCATTAACAGTGACCCATATGATTTTCCGTGATATTTAGATCAGGGCAGGTCAAGCTCATTGTCTGCCATTAATCTAGGCGAGTAGTCTTACTATTTTATTCTAGTATTGAGTTTTATGTCCTTATCTCCATCTTGGTTTTAAAACGTGAAATTGTGACTATTGAAATAATCCTAGACTATTAGGATATTCTGTTGCCTTTGATTTGTTTTACACATGATAGTTATGCTAAACATAATCATGTTTCCTTGCCACTATCATGCTACAATTGATTTATTCATAAAATTATTGTTGGCTAAACCTAATTTTGTTTCCTTGCACTATCATGCTACAATTGATTTTTTCGTGAAATTATTGTTGATCATTAATTACTAGTGGATTTAAAATGCCGAAAACTGTGAAAATTTTTGATAACATTTGATTCTATTTGTGATCTCAACCCTTGGCCATATTTGTCGTTGAAAACAGCTTTGAATTTTCGGATTTGCTATTTGTACCCTCAAACCATTCTCTAAAATATGAGTAGTACACCGTGGAAATGCTCACATGTGGATCTTAATCTCTTTTAAGTATGAGATTGAGAGTGAGACTCTTTGTGCGATATTGCTAGTCTGCAGCTAGCTCTCACTGTGTTTTGTGGAGAATACTAGTATTGCAGGCCTCTAGCCAACTTTGGATATGAAATTGCTTGTACCTAGCAAGTATCTTGTGATTGGTTCAAGTTTAACTTTGGCGAGCACACTATATTTGCTTTGTTTTTAGGTATTGTAGAGTTATCTTATCTTAAGTTGACTTTAGGATGTTGTTCCTAAATTGTGTTATTCTTAATTTTGCTAAAATATGCTTATGCTTCTACTTCTACTTCACATAATCTTGTAATTCCATTAAAGTTTAAACCCGTTATTTTGAACGTGATGTGATCTTGCTATTCAAACTTTTAACTTTGAATATTGTTGTTTTCCATTCATTGATAATTTGTTCGAAACCGTAGCTCCTAACTTTGATCTCTTTTATTGTTACCTGTTTGATATGATTTCATAGTGAGTTTACTGGCAAAGTTGTACTTACCCCCTTTATATTTTTCTAAATTTTACAGTTGAGTTGGACATTGAGGATACTTGTCTTGCATGTGGGACCGAGATTGAGGAATGAGTTGAGAGAATTTTTGAATTAGCCATTAATGGCATGTTATAAGAGTTTGTCCAGTCGTGTAATCCATTGTTCAATGAAATTTATTTTAAAGAAAATTTATTATTATTTCTGTTTTAATTGTTGTGGACCCGTTGTGTCTCTTGATTTGAAGGTCTCAAGGATCTCACATTTCGAGCCGTGATATAAATATTATTTGATGCAGCCCTTGAACAATCCTGTGAGGATCCCACTGATTTGAGTATGAACCATTCGTTTCTCTGTGAAATCTCCAAATTTTACTCCAACTAAAGTTATTCTCACCATAAAATTGAAGATATGATAATATAATAAATTGAGGTCCAACACTTGATTGAGTAAAGTTTGGGACATTCTTCGGAGGAGAGCTTTCATTGTGGTCGGTAGCATTTTCAATAGTGGGGGCTGAGGAAGTGAACAGGAGAACAATCACCCTCCCTCCACTACCCTTCTTGTCCCCTACCAAACAATGCTTTTTCAACGAGTCTAAAAAGGCTTTGGACAAAAGAGCTTAGCAAGGATGAGATTGAGACTTTTTATTTTATTTATTTTTTTTGGGTAGGTTGTTGGGCCCTTAATCGTCTGGTGAGGGAGACCTCAAGTGACATTAGAGGATTCTCCGGTGAGGGAAGAGGGGCTCAAGTGAAGTAACAAATTCTCAAATGAAAAAAAAATCCTAGCACTATTTGAACCCTTGCTATGTTAGTAAAAACTAAATCTCTTACTACTAGGGTAAGAGGCAAAATATTTCATGGCAATGTTTGAACGCTTGCTATGCTAGTAAAAATTAAACTTTTTACTACTGAGATAAGAGGAAGTTCTTGAGAGGTTGGTTGGCCGCATCTAAACTAGTGGAAGCCCCATATATTAAAAAGTAGCCACGTGGCGCACCCCGTTTTGATACGTTAAATGGTCATTTGATAACCGAATTTTAGCCGCTTCCTTTCTTTACCCGCCAGCCTAAAATGCCGCTCACAACAAAGTAGCCGTGGGTGCCACTGCCATCTCTTTTATTGTGCTGTTTTTTTATTTTTTTTAATACTGGCTTTCTTCTGAGAATGACGAGAGAAGAGTTTTGTGCCCATCAATTCAGTCTCCTACCATCCAAATGGACCAGAAATAAAAAGATGGGGGCATTTTGCTCATCTTTGGAATTTAGATGAAGTTATTTCAATTTCAGACTTTTGGGGGATGGGTTGTACAAAATTTAGAATCCATTAAATTGTATTTTATATTCACTTAGAATTGATTGTGATTTACGTAGCCATAAGAGCTAAATTTAAGAAATTAGGAAATAGGGCATGTGCACTCGAATGAATCTGCAAGCGCACTTGAGCGGAGCAAACAGAAGCAGGTGCCCTCAAGCACCTGAAGACTATGCTCAACTTGGGGATGTTGCGTAGCATGCGATTGAGTAGGCTCGCTCATATGCTCGAGTACACAAGTGGAAAAACCCACTTTCTTGTTACAAAATTGTTTTCTATTTGTACTAAAATTGATAATTCCTATTCTACAAGGAGTATTGTTTTAAGAGACGAATTATAGGTTATTTAAAAGGTTTATGTCTCAATCATAAAATACAAATCTCATTATTCTGAGTAAAAATTATACATTAGAGATCACCTTTTTCTCTAGAGCTTTTATTGGAGGGATTGGGTTGAAGCTTTGTTCTAAAAAGTTTTTTTTTTTTTACATCTATTGTAGAAGATTGTTTGAAGAGTTAAGTGCAGGTTGAATATGGTGCAGTTGACAGCAAGGAATCGATGCGGTGTGAAGCTGTGCATTGATCACTATCCTTAGGTTGTATGAGAAGCAGATGAGGATTGTGAGTATATCTCTTAACTATGTGATTCATATTACTAGATTGTTAGTCCAATTCGAACTTGTTGTTTTTTTCCGGTTTGGATTTTTCATGTAAAAATCATTTGCGTCATTTATTGTGTGGTTGATTGATTTGTTAATTAATTTATTTTTTTCACAGCACATCAAATTATTATAACTATAATCTAGAAATTTAAATCTGAAATGATCTTTCATATGCAAAAATATTAATTTTCAATAGACACAGTGAAACGTTTTTTCTGGGTTCTCTTTTTGTCGGAAAGTTGTACTGAGAAAGTAGAAATTTGATCATTACCCAGAGAAGGATGTTGACTTTCAGCAGAAATAGAAAATTGGTCTTCTGGGTTTCTTCTATTTGTAAAGTTTGAGAGAAAAAAATAGAGAAAGAGAGAAAGAGATACTTGCACTATTAAAATTTTGGAAACTGAAAAGAGTAAGGCAGAGATTACTTTGTCAAAACTGTGTTTAGATAGAAAATGTGAAACCCTTTTTAAATGCTTTGCAATTCCTGGGAGTTCTGCCTCTACTTTTCGGCAGAGAAGAAAATTTTGGTTATAGTGAAGGTGAAATAAAATTTTGGCAGAAGGCAGGGTGTTGGTGTCGTGGAATGGGGAGTGGTGAGATATGGAGTTTGGCCAGAATTTCTTGAAAGCAGCAGGGGCAGAGAATTATTAGCAGGAGGATTTGGGGGTGTGGCGGGTGTCATTTCCAGTCACCCACTGGAGACTATCAGCATCCGTCTTCAACAACCTTCCAACAAGACGTCTGCTTTCAGACTCCTCTGTAACATGATCAAATCCGGGAAGGCCCTACTTCACTCTTCAAAGGCATGGGCACTCCGTTGGCCTCAATCACTTTCCAGGTAATTCCATCCTCTTCTCACCACTATTTTCTCAATTACAACAACCCCACCTTAGCCTCTTCCTCCCATTTGATTCGTTTTCTTCCCAAGATCATTTTTCAAGCTTGAATATTTAACTGAAACTTAGACCGTAAGGATTTTAGTCAATTGGTTAAATTCATGGATGGGATAAAACTTTAGTTATAGTTAAAGTTGTGTTTCTATTTATTTTAGACCAAAAGTTTAAAGATGCTAAAGAGTCCCCGAGGAGATGGAATGAAGGTGTTTAAATTAAAAAAGTCATATCTCACAAATCGAGCATCGGACATAAGTAAGCGACATATCGTTGGAAAACTCGTTTCGAGTATATTTCCGTAGATTCTAAGATTATGTCAATCAAATCTAAAATGACAAAGTTATGGCATAAGGAAGCTTGCAGAAATTGTGCTCTCCAAAATGATGAATCTGCCAATACGCAAATTTCTATTTCTATTTTGAGTGGGATTTTTCTATTTTGTGCCAAATCCTTTCTTGATTGAAATACTATTATGAGGCACGAAATTGTGGATATAAAAAGGGGTTCTCTCTTAACCCTAAGCATCTATCTCCATATTTTGAGTTGAGATTTCACATTGAAGATTTCTTTCTTCTCTAAAGCATTCATTGAGAGGCTATGCTGAAGTTGTTGAGCTTTAGAGAATATTGCTTTTCAAGTGAAAAATATCACAGACAATAGAAATGAATAGTTCTCTCTCAACGTGAGTCTAAGTTGATTTCTACACTCCTTTTTTTTATAGGCAATGAAACAGTAAGATAAGGAAATATATCAATTACATAAATTATGCAAAATCTCCATTGCTGTATTCACCGTGTCTATGACTTGTCCTGACTTATATATGACATTCTTTTGCTGTCATGATTATTTGAAAAATTGCCTTTGTCAACTGTGTTGCTTCTATAGCTTGTGGGCCCTCTCTTGATTGTGTGGAATTAAGATGAGATTGATCCTTCTATACCCTCCCTCAAACTAGGCTGGGGAGGTGGCATAAGGCCCAGTTTGGAAGTAAACATCAGGAATTGTTGCCGAGGTAAAGATTTTGTAAAGATGTCTGCAACTTGGTTAGGAGAGGAGACAAAAATAGTGACAAGCGAACCCAAGGCTACTTTTTCTCGGACAAAGTGATAGTCTAGCTCTATATGCTTTGTGCAAGCATGAAAAATAGGATTGACTGTAAGATGTAGAGCAGAGATATTATCACAAAATAAAACTAGTGGCTTGGCTAAGTAGATCCCAATGTCTCGAAGAAGAAGTAGTGGCTATGTGATTTTTGCAGTTGCAGATGCTGTGGCCTGGTATCCAGCCTCTGTGCTTGAACGCACAATAGTGAGTTGCTTTTTAGAACTCCATGAAATGCAATTACCTCCAATTTATTTGCAAAATCCTGTTGTTGATAGCTGGGTAAGTGGACAACCAGCCCAATCACCATCCAAGAAACCATATAAAACAATTGGATTATTAGCAAGTAGACGAATTCCATGGTTTAGGGTCCCACTGAGATATCGACGAATTTGTTTTACAAGATTAAAATGAAATTCTGTTGGCTGATGCATGTATTGACAACCATAATTAACGCAGAAGGCAATATCAAGTCAAGTAAAGGTCAAATACTATAACCCACCAACAATACTTCTGTAGAAATGACGATCAAGAAATGGTTTGTCCTCATGTTGAGAAGGACTATTTTGTCACCATTGGAGTAGCAATATGCTTGCACCCATTTATTTGAGTGCGAGTTATCAAATCAGTAGCATATTTTGCTTGATTGAGAAATAGACCACCCTTGAATCTATGTACTTCTACGCCAAGAAAGTAGTGTAAGGGCCCAAGGGCTTTCATAGAGAATTCTCGACCCAACAAATAAATAAGTTACTGCAAAAGTGCATGGTGATCTCCTGAGAGAACAATGTCATCAACATATAAAAAGAGAAGAAGAGTACCCTTTTCATGATGACAAATAAAGAGTGATGAATCAACATAGCTGCATATGAAGCCACGAGATAGCAAAAATAGACGAAATCCATCATACCATGCTCAGGGTGCCTATTGAAGTCCATATAAGGCGCGCTTGAGGCAACAAATATGATTGGGCTTAGTGCTATCATTGAATCCCGGTGGTTGTTCTTTATATATTGGATCATTGAGTTTTCCATGTAAGAATGTGTTCTTGGCATCCAACTGTCAAATGTCCCAATTATGAGCCAAGGCAATTGCGAGAACAACGTGAATAGTAGTTGGCTTAACGACAAGTGAGAATGTTTTTGTAAAGTCAACACCAGGAACTTGATTGAAGCCTTTTGCAATGAGCTGAGCTTTTAGACGTTCAAGGGTACTATCAGATTTTAAGTTTTGTTTTAAAGACCCATCTGCATCCTATAATATTCATTTTGGGAGAACGGGGAATAAGATCCCATGTGTCAGAATGAAGTGCATCAAGCTCCTCTTTCATTGCTGACAAGTTGACAACATCCTGGATGCTGCATGGCTGTCTTAATGGACTTAGATTCTGTAGGAATTTTTCAACATTGTAAAGATACTTTGGATTAGGCTTAAGAGTACCCACTAGGGAACGAGTAACCATAAGATGATTTGTAGTGGGCTGTTGTATAGGTTGGGTTTCGACTCCAATAATCAATGGTGGTTTTTGTTGAGTTGGACTCAAGAATCTAGGCTCAACAGGTTGGGTAGTGAGTGGAGATTCATCATTAGGAGACTGCCCAAGGGTGTTGCTTCCATTGCCCGTAGGCAAATTAGTGGGCTCTCACAATAGAGCTATTTTGATAATTAGATTCCCCCATGAGTGTGATGTGCCCGTCATTAAGAAATGAGTTATGTCCATCATCAAAAGATGGACCGTGTCTCTCATCTTGGTGTTGGACAACATGTTCAATAGTAGTTGATGAAACGTGCCCATCATCATGAGAATTACAGGAAATGCGTCCATAATCATGAGATGGATTGTGGCTTTCATCATGCTATTGCACATGTAGTGGATGTTCAATATCAAGAAATGAAATGCGGCCGCCATCACGGTATAAATCATTTGTCTGCTGGAGTAGTGGTTGATGCCAAATCTACTGATCATGGTGTTGGTCCACGATGCTAGGCAATGCATCGTCAGGTTGGGCCATGTTTTTAGATACGCAAGGTGTTGATACAATTTGTTGTGCATCCAAAGACTAGGACAACGTGCCAGTAGGAGTGGCTACTTGTTCATCCTTACCAGTGACCCATTCATGAAAAGTTGTTAGTTCACCTATATCATTAATAATAGAGAAAAGGAACCTGGATTTTTAAATGGAAGCATGTTCTCATCGAAGACCACAGCCTTGACAAGTAGACTTTGCCTGTAGGTGGTGGAGGCACTTGCATCCTTTAAATTGATGGCTATATCCCAAAAATACACTTGGTAATGAACGTGGATCAAACTTATCTTTTGCATAATCCCGTAAAACATCTACATCCAAAGACACGTAGCGATCCATAGTTACGTGTTTGTTCAAATAATTTTTCATAGGGACTTTTCATATATATCAAGGACCTGCGTAGGAATCCAGTTTATCAACCATACAGCAGTGCTGAAAGCTTCTACCCAAATCGTTTGGGAACATAAGCATGGAACATCATTGTGAGGCCAAGTTCAGTCACATTCCTATGTCTTCTTTCAATCTGGCCATTTTGTTCTAGTGTTCGAGGACAAGATATTTGATGATGTACCCCATTGTCAGACAAATAATTTTGAAATTCTAGATCAATAAATTCTCCACCACCATCTGTTTGTAGTACTTGAATTTTTTCCTTAAACTATGTATGTATAAACTTGTGAAATTTTTTGAAACAATCTTTAAAATCAGACTTGTTTCGCAAAGGAAATAACCATGTGAATCAGGTACATTCATCCACAAAAGTCACATAATAATGAAAGTACTGGAAAAAAACATTGGAGCTAGTCCCCATAAATCAATATGAAATTTAACAAGAGGCTTATCAGAAAAAGTATCTGATAACAATAAACCTCAGCTAACCATCACTACCAGAACCTTAAGGTGTTAGTAGAGGCAGCAAAAATACTTTTCAATATTTCCCATCGGGTGGAGCTCACTTCTCAATACTCCTCTTCAAGTGGAACCTGGTCAGTGCACTTTTGGCAACACGCATTTTTTTTTCTTTTTGCACCAAGTCGTTCTTCCTAGAATTTGAACTCATGATCGGTTGACTTTGATACCATAAAGTAAAAAATACCACAGACAATAGAGATGAATAGCTCTCTCTCAACGTGAGTCTAGGCTGATTTCTACACCTTTTTTTATAGGCAATGAAACAGTAAGATAAGAAAATATATCAATTACATAAATTACACAAAATCTTCATTGTTGTCTTCATCGTGTCAATGACCTGTCCTAACTTGTATATGACATTCTTTTGCTGCCATGATTATTTGAAAGATTGCCTTTGTCAATTGTGTTACTTCCATAGCTTGTGGAGCCTCTCTTGATTTTATAGAATTGAGATGAGATTGATCCTTCTACAGCCTCTACTCTCCTGTAGAAGATTATCTTCTCTCTTATAGAAGGTTGTTTGTTTTGAGTGGCTTCAGGGAGTGTTGGATCAAGCGTGAAGAGGACAAACGATGTGTGCATCAGCAAGAAGAACTTTAGTCCTTTAGATTGTATTCAACCGGATAAGGATAATAAGTAAATCTTCTAACCTCTCTTACATAGTGCTTAATCTAAGTGTGGACTGGTGCTAAGTCCCGTGGTTTTTTCCAGTTTGGGTTTTCCACGTAAAAATTGCATGTCTATCTCTTATGGTTGATTGCTTTTTAACTTAGGTTAATTATTTGTTTAACTACTTATAAGAAATCTATGCTGGGACTTTAATCTGTATCAAGGTTAGAATTCTTCCATACACGCACATATTAAGATCATGATATATAACAAGTACATTTAATATGAATGCTCTATTAAATAGAAAATGCATGGTGAAGTGCAGCAAGTTTTTATACAAAAGACAGGCAATCTGGTGCAACCTTCCTCTTTTATCTACATATAGGATTGGCATGTTGCGACATTGGCATATGGTAGAGGGAAAGAGAGAATGGTAGTGCAGATTAGTGATTTTAATAAATCCTATTTTGCATAGAAAGACTGCCTTTCATTTCAATTGCATATATATATATATTCAAAGAGAAACAATAAACAGGTAGGAGAGTGAAAGTCTTGGATCTAAGATCACAGACTTTGAATATGCAAAATGCCAAACAAGTTTAAAAATAAAATTTGCAGTTTCCTTTTGGGAATAGGAAAATATTTAAAATATCCAAAACTGCTGGGCTTCTAAGATAAATCTGAATGATTACTTTGTATCTGAAAATTTGACGCAACCTGGAAAAATGGTGGATTCTGTTGGGATAGGAAATAAACAAATATTTCTGGAGTTGCAAGATATTATTAGGCTTTTGAGACATAAGCAACTATTTTAGTTGGACTGGTTTTTAGAGTACTCAGTGAGAGAACTTTTAAACCTTGACACGGGTTAAGGTCCCAACAGAGTATGCTACGTAGATTCAAACAATAACTACTTAAAACACACCAATTAATCACACAAGAGATGGACACAGGATTTTTTACGTGGAAAACCCAAACGGGAAAAAACCACGGGACCTAACACTGGTCCACCAAGAACAATCACCATGAAAGAGAAGTTACAAGACTACTTACTACCCTTTTTCACCAGTTGGACACAACTTAAGGGACTGAAGCCTTTTTTTGCCGACGCACACGTCGTACACTCTCTTCCGGATTGCTCTCCACGCCTTGAAGCCACTCAAGACGAATCAGCACAGTGGAGAAGAAGTATGGAACTCAGAAGATGCAGTTGCAGTGCATAAACTAGCAGAAGAACTTCTGAGAAGATGGATCTCTTAATGGATATTAGGGTTTTGATCTGGAGAGAGGTGTTTTACTTCGTAGGAAAAAGGTTCTTTTTATAGGGAGGAACCCTAGAGTCCTTAATGCCTCTAAATCTCGCCGGATTAAGATGGACAGCAAGTAACTCCGAAGCTTTCGCAGTCTCTGAATCGCGTCTGCCGACCCAGCCGACCGATCGGCTGAACTTACCCGACCGATTGGGTGAGGGTCCGACTGATCGGGCATTCAGCTGACCGGTCGATCTTCTGTTCTATCTGCAGACTGTTTGTGTACGCGAAATTTGACCGATCTGTCCCTGTATCCGACCGGTCGGTCCGTAGTCCACTTGCATTGCACATTCTACGCAGAAGCCTAACACGTGTTCCGTCCAATGACACTTCAGTCCTTCTAAAAATATAAAATTACAACTCAAGAACCCAAGTTTTGTCCAACCCATGAACTTGCCAATATTACATGCCTTTCAATCTCCCCCTTTGGCAATTCATGGACAAAACTTCCTAGACAGAACATTTTACCCATGAAGTCCCAAAAAAATAAATAACCTTGAAACCTGAAATGCACAAATCTATCTGCACAAACAATCAGTTAAACAAAGCAGCATAGCAGCAAGTAAAATCAAATGATAACATAAGTAAAATCATAAGTAAAATCAAAACAGCAATGTCTATCAAATGATGGTGGTCAATGCAATGCAATAGATAGCATATGCAGAAGAAATTAGAACAAAATGCTCTCCCCCTTTTTGGACATGAATGGTGAAGGGGGTAGAGGAATAAGGAAGAACGAAGGAAGAAACAATCATGCACGTCGAAGGTAACCCAAAATATCATCAAGCTTAGACCCCAGTCCATGAATCTCGGCACTAAGACTGTCTCGCAAACTGTGCATGTCAGTGCGAATGGACTGAACCTCGCCGTGTAGAATCTCAATATCAGCAGCCTGATCACACAAGATCTCCTCAAACGCTGACAACCAAGCATGTAAAGATGAATCATCAGGAAGATCCGCCTCAGCAGCAGGAGCAGGAGTGGGCCGAGGAGGAGCAGGCTGACGAAGCTGAGAGTGAGACTGCAATAAAGTACTCATCGTGATGGGGTTCGGAAGCGGAACCGAAACATCATGCATGGAGGGCATGACACCATGAGAAAGTAGAAACCGAGATAGCAGAACGCCATATGGCAACGATGCGTTCTTTGCCACAGAATGAGCTCTAAAAATGGTGTTGAAGATCACCTGGGGAATATCGATAGGAAACCCACTGCCAATGACGTAGAGTAGATAACCAGCTTTGCGATAAATCTCTGAATGATGTCCTCTAGGCTCAATGTTATTCTTCACAAAAATATTGAGAAGCCTATAGGAGTCAGTCAATTCCCGTTGTCGTAAGAGACAACCCTCAAGCCAATTAAGAGGCTCACCGCACAGTGTAGAAGCTACCTCATTGAAGTCAATGGAGTCAATGGGGGCATCCTCCTCCATAATATTTGGGTCAGAGTCAAGAATGGGATATTTAGCATCCGGCGTCTGATCAATGAGAAGAGACCGACTCAAAGAGCGATGAGTGAGAGTAATATGCTTGCCCCGAACAAATGATTTAATAACATTCCCTGTCATCTCATACATATTGCTGTAAAATTCCCGAACGATGTCATGTAATATTGGCAAGTTCATGGGTTGGACAAAACTTGGGTTTTTGAGTTGTAATTTTATATTTTTAGAAGGACTGAAGTGTCATTGGACGGAACACGTGTCAGTCTTCTGCGTAGAATGTGCAATGCAAGTGGACTACGGACCGACCGGTCGGATACAGGGACAGATCGGTCAAATTTCGCGTACACAAACAGTCTGCAGATAGAACAGAAGATCGACCGGTCAGCTGAATGCCCGATCGGTCGGACCCTCACCCGATCGGTCGGGTAAGTTCAGCCGATCGGTCGGCTGGGTCGGCAGACGCGATTCAGAGACTGCGAAAGCTTCGGAGTTACTTGCTGTCCATCCTAATCCGGCGAGATTTAGAGGCATTAAGGACTCTAGGGTTCCTCCCTATAAAAAGAACCTTTTTCCTACGAAGTAAAACACCTCTCTCCATATCAAACCCTAGTATCCATTAAGAGATCCATCTTCTCAGAAGTTCTTCTGCTGGTTTATGCACTGCAACTGCATCTTCTGAGTTCCATACTTCTTCTCCACTGTGCTGATTTGTCTTGAGTGGCTTCAAGGCGTGGAGAGCAATCCCATAGAGAGTGTACGAAGTGTGCGTCGGCAAGAAGAGGCTTTAGTCCCTTAGGTTGTGTCCAACTGGTGAAAAGGGTAGTAAGTAGTCTTGTAACTTCTTTTTCATGGTGATTGTTCTTGGTGGACCGGTGTTAGGTCCCATGGTTTTTTTCCGTTTGGGTTTTTCACGTAAAAAATCCTGTGTCCATCTCTTGTGTGATTGATTGGTGTGTTTTAAGTGTTATTATTTGAATTTACGTAGCATACTCTGTTTGGACCTTAACCTGTGTCAAGGTTTAAAAGTTCTCTCACTTAGGTTGCATGAAATTTTTACTAGGATTGTTGTTACTTATAGAATTATGGAACAGAAAAATTAATTCTACTTAAGATGAGTTTTGAGTGATTAATTGTACAGGATTGCTAATTCAGTTGTCAGGCTTGTTTGAATAGAACTGAAAATGGTGGTCGGGCTTTAGGAGATCTTTTTACTAACAATTATGGTGTTGAAGTTTGTTATCGTCATGATACTGGTGGTGGCTGTGAAAGGGATGAACCTATACAACAAAAGGAAATAGAATCAGCCACCCTCTAAAGCAACACCTTGGTAAGGCAGCCAGCTATGCAAAGCATATGTCAACTTGCAGTGGGCTAGTTAAGGAGAGAGGGCTTTTAGAAGAGAAGATGGATATACAAGCCCAAAAGCCAGACCGACTGGTAAGCACATAAAAAAGGGCGAGAACACCACAAAAGAAAGGTCATGGAGAGAGAGAGAGAAGGAAACCATGTTGTTTGTGCATGCGAACAGATGCATGGCTAGTAAATGTCCAGCCTCGGTTGAGTTTTTGTGCTCTTTCTTTAGAGCTCCGCTGCATAAATCATGCAGCAGCATCTCCATAAGATGACAACATGATGTTAGGTAAGGAGTTGGATGCATTTCAAATTGAATAGAAAATGATGGCTTGTGAGTTTCTAATAAAAATTATGGTTTTGCATGTTTTGAATTTTTGTAATCAAGAATGGTTTTGATGGAGCATATCTTTTTTTCCCCTCTTTTTGTGTCGGTTGGAGTGGGGGTGGTGTGGGGTGCACACGCTTCAACGATTTGTTGTTAGCATGTGAAGCATAAACTAATAGGCAAATTGTGTCACCAAATGTCTGGTGTTCCCTTATGTTTGGCGCTATTTAGTTTTTAAATAATAACTTGTTACCGTCAATTGTCTAGTTCTTACAAGTCACAATTGTACATGTTGCCTTGTCTATGGTAGCTCTTACAGTGATGAATTTCTCTAGATAACATTGTGCTTATGCTGCACTGTTTTCTGTTCTTTTACAGGACACTATCGTCTTTCAGGCCTATGCGGCCTGTCACTAGCTCTTGATTCCGACAGTCGAAGTGATTCCTCATCTTATAAAAGTGTTTTGGAGGTGAAGGAGCAGGTGCCTTGCAGAGGAGTTGAACTCCTTTGTAGAAAATACAATTGCTCTGATACCAATTTAATGAAATTGAATTTTGTATTCTGCGAATACTAAGGTTCGTAACATCAAATACTCAGGTTTATATTTTGTCTACTTGTAGGAAATATATATGCTCTGATACCAATTTGATGAAATTGAATTTCATATTTTCTGAATACTAAGGTTCGCAACATCAAATACTCAGGTTTATATTCTGTCTATGAAGATTGGCAGAACAGAATACTGAGGTTCCAGTTGAGGCAAAAGAGGCGTGGAGTGTGTGCTTGTGTATATGGGGGTTATACAGCCAAAGGGCTATACAGGGCTACTACTCAAAATCAAATGACCAAAACACATATATATATATTAATCCAAACCTTAAAATAACAAGAGACTTCTCCACACCAAACACTTGGACAAACTTTCTTCACACACTCTTCACACACTGTACTTCTCCCTAAACAAATAACCACAATACAACTTTATATAGTAGTCTAAGGATACATAAGGAAACTCAAAGGACATTGCAAGTTACAATAGAGTAATGAACGATATTAAATTTTTATTATTACATGGAGCATTAAACCATCCATGATGCTTCGGCTTCCTAGATAATTCCGAAAGAGGCTTTTGGATTCCCAAGGAGAGTTTCTTTATTTCTATACTGGAATATTAAAAGTGATAATTCCAACATAACTGCCCTTTACTTTTAATATTTGATTTACATTGGAGTCGATGATCCTTCTTCGGATTTCAATTCTTCAATCTTTTTTTCATAACCATTGATGCAAGCTTCATAAAAATTCTTCATGGCTTGTGACTAGACTTTTAACTTCTTTATCTCTTCTTCTAAAAACATTGCATGTTTTTTTTAGATTTGCAACTTGATCATGGACATCCCATTTATTAACGTCGATCACTTTGATCATACCCAAATCCTGTCGAACTCTCAAAGCATGGGATGCTGCATTTTCTTCAGCCTTTTTCTTTGGTAACCTTTGATGCCCAGTAATGGAGCAAGAATACTCATTGAGTATAAAACGAATTGTCGTAATGAACTTTGGCTCATGATCAGGTCCAATTCTCAGAGGAGAGACACATCCAAACTTTGTTGTGGCTTCTTCTAATACTGTTTTGAAAGGGATTTCAATGATTGCAATTTTCTAAAACACTTTTAAACAAATAAATTCAATTAAGAGAAGAAATTTTTTCTCTTAAATACAAGCCGTGATGATGCCTATCAAGAGAAGAAACTTGTTCTCTTGAAATAACTGAACCAATTAAGAGAAGAAACTTGTTCTCTTGAATCTTGATCATCCCCTTACTTAGTTCCTTTTTCCTTTAAAAAAATCATTTCACTCTCCCCTTCATGTTTTCAAATATTAAATTCTCTCTTTTCATAAAGCCTAAACCACTTTCTAAAACAAAATGCAACTTGCAAAAAATATTTTTTAACAACAAAAAACAATTTAGGATTTATGTTTTGAAATTTGACAATGTAACGATGATGTCAGCACTGCAATACTACACCAGGCTAGACTCTGCAAACACGGGTCAAGGCCAACCCAAAACTCAAACCCATTGGCTTGCATTACTAAAATGAGCATATGGGCTTCCTCTGTGGATGGGTTCACCTGACCTAGAGTTGTCATGGGGCCTTTGGAAAGCAAGTTGAAATGAACCAAACTTATAACTGACCTTCTTTGTTCCTCCTTCCTTACTGATAAGAGTGACAGTTCGTTTTATACTCAATGAGTATTCTAACTCCATTACTAGGCATCAAAGGTTATCAAAGAAGCAGGCTAAAGAAAGTGTAGCATCAAATGCTCTAATACCATTTTGTAGAAAATACATATGCTCTGATACCAATTTGATGAAATTGAATTTCGTATTTTGCGAATACTAAAGTTCGTAATATCAAATACTCAAGTTTATATTCTGTTTAGGAAGGTTGGTAAAACAGAATACTAAGGTTCCAATGGAGGCAAAGGAGGCGTGGAGTGTGTGCTTGTGTATGTGGGGGTTGTACGGCCAAAGGGCCGTATAGAGCCCCTATTCAAAATCAAATGATCAAAACACTTATATATTAATGCAAACCTTAAGATAACGAGAGACTTTCCCACAACAAACACTTGGACAAACCTTCTTCACACACTTAATTTTCACACACTGGGCTTCTTCTTAAACAAGTAACCACAACACAACCTTATATGGTAGTCTAAGGATATATGAGGAAATCCAAAAGACATTGCAAGTTACAATAGAGTAATGACCATATTAAATTTTTATTATTGTATGGAGCATTGAACCATCCATGATGTTTCGGCTTCCTAGATGACTTTTAGACTTCCCAAAGTGGCTTTTGGATTATCAAGGAGAGTTTCTTTATTTCCATGCTTGAATATTAAAATTAATAATTCCAACATCCTTAAGATATGCCTCCAGTTATGACATGAAGCTAAACAAGAAGGGCCACTTGGCCTTGCCAAGAGACTTATGAGGATAGAGAGAATCATAGGAATCTATCTGAGGCCTAAATGTTACCATTCTCCGAGATGCCCTCCATAGTGTCTGTTTGTGGACATAAGAGTATGCACGAGAGCAGCTCCATCTGTGCTGTAGAAGGAGTGGTCAGAAGAACCTTTGGGCAATGCTCGTTGCAGGAGGGTTTGCAGGGGTTTCCAGTTGGGTCCACTGCTACCCCTTGGATGTGGTGAAGTCCATATTACCGGCTGAAACACGATTAAGACACCACTTCCCACCACCTAAATACTATGGTTCCATTGATTGCTTGCACAAGAGTGTACGAGACGAGGGCTATGATGTTCTTTGGTGAGGATTGGGAACTGCCGTTGCACGAGCTTTTGTGGTGAATGGAGCCATCTTTGCTGCTTATGAAGTAGCTTTATGATTCTTGTAAAGAGACGACAGAAAGGAAACATCTGAGGAGAAGGAACAGTTAGGAAATTGATGCTTAAATGTTTTCATTTAACCTTAGAATGTTGATTGTTGAAGATGATAATAACTATGGAAAAAACAAAGTCACTCTCAACAATTTGAAATATAGCGTCCTCTGAAATTTAAGTGCAAAACAACTATTATGTCTGTGACATATCAAGTATGTACTTAATCCGAAACAGAGTTTATATGCGCATATCAAGTGTACTTCAATTCAACTGTATCATTTGTAATTGTAATTATTCTTTAACTGTGTTGTATATGAGTGTGTTAATAAGGGGAATGAGTTTTGGAGACCTTTTATGCCATAAATTACAAGACTTTTTTAATGTGTATTTTACTTATTTTTCTTCTCTCTACTTATAATGACAATGGTTTGAGCTTCATTCTTGTGCTGAATTAATCTACAAGGAACTCATGTTAAATGTACAGCTCCTGCTGCTACATGGCCTCTTAAAACTGTTAAATTTATGTTGCATGTGCTTATCAGGTTGCTTAAGGTTCTGATCTCATCCTCTTTGTTTCTTGAAGATATCAAGATCGAGTGCTCACAAAGTAGGTGCAGTGTGGACAAGATATTTGAAGGAATACATCATCAAATGATTCAATTCACATTACCGCTTGTGTAAAGGCCCACACCTTAGAAGAGTTTCACTAAACGCCATCTTTTGATGTCAATACGAACGAAGTGAACCGCAGTTGAAGCTAGTTGTGTCTTTGGTAATTATGGATATATCTTTCTATTCACGAATGGTTTGTGTCCCATAAATGTGTTGTGATTTTGACATCACCCGTTGTGCACATCCATAAATCACAAGATCAACAAGAACAAGCCACACACAAGAAGAGACACGAGATTTACGTGGTTCACCCAAACAGGGTTACATCCACGGGCACAGAGACGATCATCTTCACTATCACAAGTAAAGCATACAGAAATTCTCGTTCTCTCACATCGTCTCACCTACGTGGTGTGGGAACACCACGGGCAAGAGAGCTCTTACCTTTCTTTAGCGCGCAAGATATAGGATTACAGACTACACACATATATAGTCTCCGCTTTCTTGGCCATCAAGAAAGCCCCGATATAATTATCAAAATATCCTTGACCTTAAACCAGTCCCTGGCTAAACAAATGGACTCATCCAGCTAAACCGGAATACAAGACATAAACCCAACAATCTCCACCTTGGCTTGAATTCCGCACAACTCGAACTACCAGGAGATAAAACCGGCAATGTCTTCACGTACCTTGCTGAATGGTACGTCACTGCACCTATGATGCAATCTTCTTCAACATTTTGATTTGTTAAACCAGCACATGAACTTTGAGCAAAGTCCATTTCGTCAAACTCCACCTCGAACTTAAAGCTCGAAACCATTGACGAATCTGAGTGATATCAATACCTGAATCACTCACCATCTTGCCCCATCTTTAACATCACTTTGAAGATCCAATCACCACAAGCATGCAAGCAAAACAGATCGGGAATACAAGTCCAGATCACTTCACAACTGCAGAACAACCTCTGCCTCCGAGCGATCAAAAACTCCATTTGACCGGGCCACCGATCAATCAAACACATGCTTGACAATTACTGACGTATCAGCTCCTCCTTGCTGCTTTTCCGGCTTTGGCAAGATGAACAACATCACATGCGATCCAGAAAGCATGTGAACCCCAAACGAACAACTTCGTTTGAATCAGCAAACCCTTTGCAACTAGGCCGACGACTCCTATTATTGAGTTTGCAACAACAACCAGGTCGAGTAGACCTGATTCTAACATGAATCCACATCTGTTTAGATCTCCTCCAGATTTCTACATCAAATTATAGATCTCGTCAACACGAGCACGCTGGAAGAAACAGATCTGAAATCCGAGTCCGGATAGTTCCGATATCGCAGAAACAAGTTTCTACGCTCCGATTGGTTAAACCTCCTCGTTGATCATCAAACAGCCAATCACTCTCTTCCACTGCGTAGATATGCTCGAAACAAGTCCGTAGGCGCAAACGGATCTCCGATCGGACGTCGGACGATCAAGATATCGCAGAAACAATTTCAGCCGTTGAAACTAGTCAAATCTGACCGTTGACTGATGCTGTCGTCACTGCTGATGTCACTGCTGTGCAAAAGCTGATTGGGCTTCTGCAACTGGTCCAGGTCCACCCGACCTGAACTGAACTTGCTTTACGACAGTGGTTCAAGTTGTGCGGAGTTCATAAATGAACTAGAGAATCATGATGCTCTGTCTAATCCAGTAAAAATGTTTATGATTGCTGGTGGGGAAGCAGTACAGAAGCTTTGGATCAAATGCCATGTTTGCAGCTTCAATTGATTTGCACAAGGGCACCAGGTATATGTAATCACTGGCAGGTTTTTCTGAGTATTATATTTCTCCTTGTGAATGAGGTTGACTTCATATAGTGAACAAACAAACAGGTTTTCAATTGAAGCCAGTGAAATGAATGGTTTTTGACTGGAGTTTACAAGGGCTTCCTTAGTTTATCAAATGGTCCAGGTCAATTAGCCTTGATGGCTCTTTGTGGGTCACAAGTGGTGGGCCCATATTTGTCCACACAGCAATAGGAGATGGGTTCCTCCAATCCATTACCATTCTTAGATATAGCATTGATGAATGTGGAAGATACTGCTAAGAAACAAGTCTATAAAAACATCTATAAGGGAGATGACTCTGATTATTCATTTAACACAGCCATGTCAACATTACAAATACATCTCCCATATCATATGCAATACAAACACAGGAAGAAACTAAAATAGCTCCATACTATGTATAAATGCACGCTAAAGCTAAACGAGGTGTTACTAGTTATATTGATTGAGAACTCGATCAGTTCTGAACCCACACTAAAATAGCTCCATACTATATAAAAATACAAGCTAAAGCAACAGGAGGCGTTGCTAGTTTCATTGATTGATAACTTGATCAGTTCTGAACCCACACTATGTGATCCTCAGGAATGAAATGGCAGATGGGAACAGACCCTGGCTTCACCTTGAGCACCTGGAATGCCACATGTTTTGGGTTCCACTTTGACGTGTCCTTGTGACACACGGCGACTGCGTCAACTCTTGTTTTGTCCTCCCCTACCAATGGGACAGCATAGGTGCTGGTCTCAGTTGTTTCATGGCAATAGTACACCGCATATACATAGGCTTCAGTATGGCAAGCCACTGACTTGGCACTAGCCAACTTGTGTACCCCTGGTGCAATTGTATATTGTTGCTTCACTGTCTCTTTCTTGACCTCTGTTGCAAGCGCCATAACATTAGTGCCAAGCCTTGTTCTTGCAAAGTCGATCATGGACTCCAAAGAAGTCACACATTGCTTGGCCTCTCCTTTAACTGCCGGTTCTTCACATTGTTTGATTGTTTCTATCATTGATTGGGCCTCCTGGGAGTCACGTTCTACTGAAAATTGCTTTAGGATTTCAGGAAATTTGCTTGAGGAGAATGGTATTTTATTGGCCTCACTGCGAGGGAGGAATTTGGGACTCAATGTGGCCTTTGGGAAGAACAAGTTCAACTTGGTACCCGGGTGCAAATCCTTCTCAAGGAAGAAAAGGGCGACGTTTGGGTCGTCATGGAGCTGATCCTCTGAGGCGGCGTAGAGGTAGCTGAATGGACTCTTGCCGGGCTTCACAACCACCACCACCGGCTTTCGCTTGTAGCCTGTGTTCACATTGACGCCTCCTTTACCAACATCAACAGTAGTCCCTGTTTTCTCGTCAACTATATCTGCAATTAAAGCATCTAACTGTCAGTACTTAGCAACAGTTGCGGTCCAACCCAACAGCATCCTAGTATATATGTACAGGATGAATCATTCAGCGGATGGTCTTGAAAGATTCTGCCTAGTGTTGAAGAGTAGGCACAAACAAAGGGGCAGTATCAAAAAATACTTATGTTACATCTGCTACCACAAGGAGGATTTTACGGAAATGGTTAACAAAAAAAATTTTAATATAATATTAAGCTAGCATTAAAAAAATATGTATTGCAAAAAGTGCACCGACTGTATTTCACCTAAAAGTGGACTCCACCCAAAGGTGAATATTAAAAAGTATTTATGCTGCCTATACTAACGCATTGAGGTGAGTTTGAATTATAGAAGGAACAAATTGATGTTAAAAAAAAAGTTTATTGCCAAAATTTCATCTATCAATTTTCATATGAGGGGAAGTATTGCATAGGGTCCTCCACCCACAGAGGAGTATTGAAAAGTATTTATTTGTTCCTATGGTGTACAGATATTTTAAAATAGCCAATCTATCGTGTCATATCGCATTTGATACTTTACTTTTTGTGTGTAAAACCCATATCATTGCTATGTCCACAGTGTGTCCTTGTCGTATCTATACTTCATTCGGACATCAATTCTACTAACATCTTTATGTTTTGATAAGAATGGTTACCTAACAAAACTTAATACCTTAAAGAGCGTGGGATCTCATTAAATCCCAAGGTCCACACAATAAATAATTGCACCAAAATCAGGTGGTTAGTTGTTGTATCTACCAATAATGAATTAAATCAGGTGGTTAGCTGCACTATTCACCAATAGTGAAGGCCAACCATCACTTGTGATGGTTTTTCATTAAAAATCAACGAAAAGGATAAAACTACTCTTAATTTGTAGTCAACTTCCATATAGAACTTACCCTTTGTTAAGTTCATCCTTAAAAATAGTTAAAAATGACATTTTAATCCTTTTAGAAAAATATTAAAGAGTATGAGTGGTTATATGTAGAAGCCAAAAGTAGTATTTAGTAAATGTTAACGAGGCAGTTGATGACATGTAAATATCCTCTCAGCTTGTAAGAACCTACAAGAGGAATTTGGCCAAAACTGAGTCGTATTTATTACCAAATATGTAAAGATTTCGCGTCACCTATACTGAGTTTTAACGAGTTTTTTTCAGAAACCAAAGACACGTGGAGCTTGTAATAGAACTGTACTTGCACCACCTTTATTTTTTATTTTGCAATGTTATTTACACATAAAACACTGTAAAAAGCTATAAAAACATGGGGATTTACAAATTTTTCTCTTTTTAGAAAAGGGACAAATACAAGAAAAATCTCAAGGATCCTTAAATCTCGAGATTTTCTAAGAGTATAGAAAATTTTGAATTGTATAAGAAGGCAAAGAAAGAAGCTAAGAAAGTAGTAAGTAGCGCAAAGTTCAAAGCATACGATGACCTCTATAATAGGTTGGGAACAAGAGAAGGAGCAAAGAATATTTTTAAGCTTGCAAAAATAAGAAAAAAGAAAAGTAGGGACTTAGATCATGTCAAATGTATCAAGGACAATAGGGAAAATATTTTGGTGAAGGACAACAATATTATAGAAAGGTGGAAAGAATATTTTAGTAAACTTTTAAATGAAGAATATTTGGGCGATACAAGAGTGGAGGAGGATACTTCATTACAAGAGTATACTTTTCTCCGTAAAATTAGAGGGGTGGAAGTGAAGGAAGCATTGAAGCGAATGAAGACAGGAAAGGCAGCAGGCCCAGATGGTATTCCGATAGAGGTATGGAAATGCTTAGGAAAGGTTGGAGTAAGTTGGTTATGTAGACTATTCAATAAGATACTTGTGACAAAGAAAATGCCGGATGAATGGAGAAGAAGCATTGTAGTACCTATATATAAGAATAAAGGAGATATACAAAATTGTATCAACTATCGAGGGATCAAACTTATAAGTCATACTATGAAATTATGGGAGAGAACAATAGAGCAAAGGCTAAGAAAAAAGACTAAGATTTCGGAAAATCAATTTGGTTTTATGCCAGGGAGATCAACTATGGAAGCTATCTTTTCACTTAGGCAATTAATAGAAAAATATCAAGCAAAGAGGAAAAATCTACATATGGTCTTTATCGATTTTGGAAAAGCCTATGATAGGGTACCGATGAATTTAATTTGGTGGGTCTTAAAGAAAAGGAATGTCCCAAGAGGTTACATTGAAATTTTAAAGAATATGTACGAAGGTGCAATAACAAATGTGAAAACCACATGTGGAGAAACGGGCGGATTTCCCGTGACTATAGGCTTACATCAGGGATCATCCTTAAGCCTTTATCTCTTTGCATTAATTATGGATGAGTTAACTGTGCATATTCAAGAAGAAGTACCATGGTGTATGTTGTTCGCAGATGATATAGTATTGGTGGATGAATCAAGAGAGGGTGTAAATGCACAGCTTGAGAGATGGCGGAGGGCATTAGAATCTAGAGGCTTTAAAATAAGTCGTACAAAGACAGAATATATGGATTGCAATTTCAGTGGACATATACAAAGTGTTGAAACCATTGTCAAAATTGAAACCCATGAGATACCACGTAAAGATTCTTTTCGGTACCTAGGCTCAATGATTAGTAAGGATGAGGAGATTGACGAAGATGTGGAGCATAGGATAAGAGCTGAATGGCTGAAGTGGAGACTAGCTTCGGGAGTACTTTGTGATAGACAAATGCCAACAAAATTGAAGGGAAAATTTTACAAGACAATAGTTAGACCAGCTATGACATATGGAGCAGAATGTTGGCCAATTAAGAAGACACATATTCATAAGATGGATGTAGCGGAAATGAGAATGCTTAGGTGGATGTGTGGTAAAATTAGGAAAGATAAAATTAGAAATGAGCGCTTTCGAGAACATTTAGGAGTAGCACCAATAGGAGATAAGATTAGAGAAACTCGTTTAAGATGGTTTAGGCATGTTGAGCGTAGGCCAATAATGACACCGGTGAGAAAAAGTTTGGATATACAGGTGGAGGGTCCATCAAGAGGTAGGGGTAGGCCGAAGAAAACATGGATGGAAGTCATTAATTCAGATTTGAAGAAGTTGCACTTATCAAAAGATTTAGCTCAAAATAGAATGGAATGGAGAAATAGAATTCATGTAGCCGACCCCAATGTGGTTGGGATAAGGCTTTAATGATGATGATGATGATGATCCTTAAATCTCGAGATTAGTCCTAAAACATATGATGTAGTTGAGGATAAATCTTGAGAACAGTACTAAAATAGAGGAGTCTTTATGTACATATGTCCCTTATCATTTTGGTGAGAAACACTTTTTTTTAGATCTATCAAAGTTAAAAAGGTGTGTAAGATGTAATAATTTTGTTCTGTTACACATTAATACTTTTTAAAAAAGAGTGTCTTCTCCAAAATAATGAAGGATATATGCATATGAATATTTTCCACCAAAACATATAATATATCCGAGTAGGGCCTCTCGCAGGTGTCCTTTAATATTTGGGATTGAACTGCCCTCAAACTTTCTCTAACTTCCTTCATCAACAGCTTGTCATTTTGTAGAAATTATCAGTTGTTTTTAGGGTTTTCATTTTCAGCTAATTTGGGTGCAAATAGTAGCAAAATAATCAGCCACGTGGCTTCTATAATTCTTGAAATATGATCTATTGAAGAACTGACATGCTTTAATTAGATTCAATTGGAGCAAAGGGAAGGAAAGAAGTATGAAAACTACTGAAATCCTCTCCCACTTTGATTGATAAAGTTTTCCACACCATAACCAAAATCACTTTGAAGTCCGACAGAAATCTAAATTACTTATCAAGTGAGAGACCGTTGGGCAGACAAAATCATATGTACTTTGAGGTGAAGTTGTGGCGACTAGTTCTAGGGTAACAGTGGCCAGAACTTTTGCACAAATGGAAATTGAGTTGATATGCGCCATGCAAAAGGCTTAAGTGACTAGTGTATTTTGTCTTCGTTTCAGTGGAAAGACGACTACATTCATACCTTAGAGCATCTCCAATCGAGATGTTATTTTTTCTATCCATGGCTTTTGCCATTTCTTCCTATCAAAATCAGGTAAAGTTAAGTAGAAACCAGAGCTTTCGAAAATGGAAAACCTGAAAAAAAAGGCTGAGAGTAGTTGCAAAATGACGAGTTGCTAACGAAGGAATGGTAAAAATGTGCTTAAAAGGGGTGGGAAAGGTCAATAGAAGGTTTTTAATTACTGTGCTTAGGGCTATCATTGTAGTAGGTGACTTGGGCATATGTGTGTGAGGCGTGTTAATCATGCGCACATATGTAATAAAAGGGACAGTGTACGAGGACTTCCTGAGATATTACACATATTCTAGGACTATGAAGTTGAGATTTCAAAATATTTAAGAATTAATTTTCTTGTAATTGCCCCCCTGAAATTTCGGCAAGAAACCTATAAATAGGTTCATACATGAATATCAGTCAAGACTCAAGAATGATATAGTGGTCCAAACGTAATGGTTTTACCAATAGTCATATGAACTCCTAAACCAACTTTAGAAACCTAATCCTCCTATTGTATGATATGAGCAGCTTAGATTCTGGGATTTGAAAAAGTGGAGCATACTCCAGTTTCAAAATTGGCAATTGCATATAAACACACATTATAGGATTTAAATATAAAGTAGTTTCATAGACAGGTTAGGTTACCAAAGTAGTATTGGACCACTCACAGGCCACAGCCGAGACCCAAACCCGACCCAAATTCCATCAGGTCTCAAGATTCGAACGCAAGGCCCACCCAAGGTTTGGTGTCATGTTGGGTTGTGAGGGTTTGAGGTCAACTCAACCCAAGTTGCACCCCTGCCTACGGAAAAGCTAGGCCTAACCGGTACGACAAAGGGAAAGCACTGGCAAATAGGACTTAGTCTCCAGCAGAAATAAGATGCAGAGCTGAGGGATTATCTCACATATGGAGCTTTCACTTGGAGCTTTTCAAGGATTAGAGTTGACCCATCTCTACACACTCAACAGAAGAACGCCTGGGGAACTTACCAGGTTGTAAGCGCTCTCTAATGGAGTTTGGAATGGGCGTATTTGGCAGCACCGTTTTCCAGTAGTCTTCTGGAGCCACTGCAGCATGGCATATTGACACAAGAGCTGTAAGCTGCAATGATCAAATCAAGAAGGAAGATGTTACCAAAACTGAAGGAATTGATAACTGAAAGGAATAGACAATATGTAGTTAAAACCAAAGTGTTGCTTCTCACCACAGCTATGGAGAAGAAAGTTAGATTGCGAGCCATGGAGAGAGAAGAAGAACAATATCAAGTAGAACGCCACTGCACTAAATGAAAGGGCAGTGCATCTAGTCTAATTTATAAGGCCATGACAGTACACTGTTTACTTCCACCTACAACATACTACTCAAATTAATGGAGACCCTCAACTGTCCACTCCTTGTATCATCATCATCATTCAATGTATTTGAATACGGGCCGGTGGGACGGGTGGACGTCGTGGGCATGTCTCCGATTTCTGGGCTCCACATGGTTTGATTATCTGACCAATCCTTTGCTGAGCCACACTATAGAAACTGCAGGGCATTCAAACTAGAATCACTCGACGTCAAATTATTACACCTGAATGAATGCTATGATGCCCACATACTGCATGAATTTGTTAAGAACACACCATAGATACGCAGGACAGGAATCTTACATATACAAACTAGAGTATCAGATATGATGCATGATAAATATGTAAGCGATAAGCCCATTTTGAAGTATCTATGTATCATAGGTGAATCATGTGTTGATCAAAGCAGATGTTAGATTTTTATTTAGGAGGGGAAAAAATTAGTGACGATGAAATTATTACAGAATCTGACTGTAATAAAAGAAGACACGTGTCTTAATCTCATAGTTTTCAAGCTCTGATTTGTGAGTAATAATAGATCATCTTCTTCAATGCTTTATCCAAATTTTGTTGGGGTCGCTCCATGAAATCTATTTGTGAGTAACAGATAGAGAAGAAAAATCTAATTTGACAGACAATTTCAGATCAGGCGGTTGGCAAGGATTGATCGATCTAGATTCTAGACTGTACTCTGGAGGCCCATCTTCTATTAATCGAAAGGCGCCAAGGTCAAACAAAATTTACAAAAATGTCGGTTTCACTGTTTTTTATTTTGCTCAGAAGCCCAATGAATTGAATCGAGATGTGACTTGTTGGATGAAGTTCATTGCTCTCTGCTCGAAGACATAAATGAGTCGGTGGTGGTTTGCAGTTTTAGTGGACTGATGAGCTCTTTTGATGGAACAAATGAAAATTTAAAATAAACTGATCCAGTTCAGACTTGATCTGTGAGACAATCAGGTCCTCCCCAAAGTCACTGAACTCAACCCCGCTGAACCATGTTATCAGGGAAAATGTGGGCCTTTGGTCTGATTAACTGTCATCTTTAGAACTTAATTATCTCGAAGCAATGCAAAAATACAATAATGAACTATGGGCAGTTAGGTGAGAATTACCACATCTTACCATTGAGGTAAGAGGTCATTCTCAAGAATGAATTATGGTTAGCTGATATTATCCAAACCATTATCATAAACACTATTGATGGGTTATAAGCAAGCAGTTGAAAATGAGAAATCAAACTTTTAAGCTTCTCTCAGCTTATTAGCAAACACATTGCAGAAAATAAAATAATTTTAAAATACAATTTACTAATTTTTTTAAATGCTGGAAGTATATATTTTTGAACAGTTCCTAAAATGTATTGAGTTGTCACCCTAATATCGCATTATGTCACCCTAATATCGCATTACATCATCAACTTATAAGAGTTTTAGTCTCTGGCAATATTTAAAAAATAAAGAGAATTTTATCGGAAAAATTGCCCAAGAGTCACTAAATACCAAAAAGGATTTAAAACATATGTATTCACCGTAGTTGTTTTAGGAGCCCTTTTTAGTATTTTTTTTTTTTTCAAATTCTACTTAGGCAAGGTAACCCTGCTTCCCTTATACAAAATTGCAAATATTTCATCGTTGGACTGTCTTGGAAATTGGGTTTTTGGAGTTGGCTTTATTCGTTTTTGCATGAAGATGAAGAGTTGGAGAGAAATGTGGGCACACAACTACTTTTAGAGATTGTGATGGTCATAGGTAGGAGTGTTAATGGGCCGAGATGGGCTAGGCTAAGGAATATCTTGGCCCAGCTTGATTTTAAAAACACTAGCCCAGGCTTGGCCCAAGCTAGACACGGGCCGTAAAAGTTAGGCCCAAGCCCACCCATTTAATCAATCGGGTTAGGCTGGCTTTTTATCAATTTTATAGCCATTTGAGTATTTATTTGTACTATTTAAATTAAATTATATGCATTACTTACATGGGCCAAGCTTTGGGCTTTTATCACTTAATCCAATTCTAACCCAATTATTAAACGGGCCCTAATTACATATCCAAGCCCTAACCTAGGCCCACTAGATCGGGCTCAGGCTGGCTCAACCTACGAGCACCCGTAGTCCTTGGAGTGGAGTGATTCTGCTAACAAAGATACTATTGAAGCTCTAGTGTACTTGGGACTGTGGCAGCTTCAAGTTAGGTGTTTGGGTCAAAGAGGAAGGTGGGTTAGGTGGACAATGTAGCTAAGTTATTAGGATGCAAAGGTTGGATTTGATGACTAGGAATGTGAGAGGTTGTGGTTCCAGTTGCCGATTTTGTAGGTGGTTGAGTTAAGTTGATAAAAACATGATCCAGCTGGAGATGAGGAAGATGAAGATGATGTTTGACATATAGTTGAGTGTTGTAAAGGATGATGATAAATAGTGGTGACTTGTAAGTTCAACAAGTTGGTAGGGATGGAATGAGGATGAAGAAGAAGACAAAACGAGCAGCGATAGCACTACTCATGTATAGTGTGACCTCGAATATCTTTGCCTTAAATAATTAAAACACTTACCCTCTCAGAATAGTTAAAACACTCATTTAAGAGGGGATATCGTTGCCTAACAATGAAACAATGGGAAAAAAAAAGAAAAAAGGAAATGAATAAATGAATAGATGCAAGTTTAGTTTTCTTCATCCTCCCTAATGCTTGTGGAATAAAGAATTGTCTGCTAAGTATGTGTTTAAAGATCATCCACAGAGCAAAACATTTTGGATAGGCTTGTAAAGAAAGAGAAGATAAATTTATCACAACAAGTGTCCTAGACAAAAAGCACCGAGCAAGGTATGCCTTTGTAGAAGATATCTAGTTATATATCTCCTTCATCTTCTAAATCGACCAGCAGTTTATGGTGCCTAGCTACCTTTCGATAAATTTAGATTCACCAGCATTCAAAATGAGGAGGAGGAGAGGAAGAAGAAGAAACAAGTGGCGATATTGCCACTCATATATATAGGTGAGAGGCACTATCATCGCTCAACATAAAAGTTCAAATAGATATATATATATAGAGAGAGAGAGAGAGAGAGAGAGAAGTGGCGGGAGCACCTATATGATCTATATTAAAATTTGCGGGCCTTTTCGGTCTCCAATAGATCTAAGAGAATTTTTTTTGTAAAATTCTCAAAAATATAAAAAGCAACCATTAAGGCAATTGAAAGGATTTAAACTTTAACACACGTTTAGGTCCAGTCATATCTAAATATGAAGAATCCCAATGGCAGTGAATTTAACAACAAAGCAAACACCACAAGAAGATGGACACAAGATTTTTATGTGGAAAACCCAAACTAAAAAAACCACGGGACCACCATCGGTCTACCAAGATCAAACACTATGAAAAAGGGGTTACAAGAACTACTTATTATCCTTTTCCCAGTTGAACACAACCTAAGGGACTCGAAGCACTCTTTCTTGTCGACGCACATGTCGTTCACTTTCTTCAGACTTGATCTTCACGCCTTGATGCCTCTCAAGACGAATCACTAAAATGGAGAATGAACCTAATGCTCAGAAGCGCACGTTGCAGCACATATAGAGCAGAGAAGCTTCTGAGAAGACGATCTCTTAATAAGATTGCTAGGGTTTTGATCTGGAGAGAGGATAATTCTTCAAGGACGAGATGCTCCTTATATACACAGTGAGGATAAAGACCTTTTCGCACTAGATTCGGAAGGATTTGATTGCACACACTATAGATCTGAAAAATCAGAGTTTTCTGATTTGCGACAGCTGACTCAGCCGACCGATCGGATACCTTATCCAACCGATCGGGCATGGGGTCCGACCGATCGGGCACCTCAGCTGACCGGTCGGTTTTCAATTCTGTCTGCACGTGTCTGTATGCAAAAAATTCGACCGATCGCCCCTGTAATCCGACCGGTCGGTCATATAGATCACTTGTATTCCTTCATTAGAGTGGAAGACCTTTATCTGTAACTGTTGAAGATGCTTCAGTTCATCTAGAAAATAAAATTACAACTCTTAAAGCCCAAGTTTTGTCCATCCCATGAATTTGTCAACATTATATGCCTTTCAGCAACCTCGTAGAATAGATAGCTCTCCCAATGAGTTGAGCAAGCTTGAACCCTGGTGCTCTCATAACTCAAGTGTAATGAGTGTTCTAATTTATCGGATGTCTCAGAACTCAAAGTGCATGTTAGTATCTCCACCACCATGTGTGCATGGCAACATCCAGGCAAATTGAGGAGTGGTGAAAGGTAGTGGTTAAAATAGCCACATCTAAGAACTAAGTGTTGCCTAATTTGTTGATAACTCTGCCTCTTATTTGGATGATCAAGAATCGAATTGTGTCTGCGCATGTGCGAGCAAGATACTTAGATAATTGTTTTCAACGAATCAAAAATCCAATTTTAAACACTTCTTGAAATAGAATTCTTACAATTCTTACTTATTAAAATGCACTAAACAAAGCACGCCCATAAGTTTTATAAGTTGTTTTATTTCACAGATACCATTAGCATGGTTGCATTGGCTAAGAGGAGGGGAACAGCCAATCGAAAGAGGCATCCATGGCCTGTCTGATGACAGAGGTATTCTCTATTGTGGAACATTCGGGCACGTAAAGAAAGCATTTCTTTAGCATTAGCAAGAAAAAAGGACTTCTACCAAAAACAATAAAAAAGGCATTTTCAGAACATTGTATGGCGGTTTAGACTACCAGTAAACTTTTATGAAAGTCTCACACCACTTTCACTTTCGCTGGGCAGAATGTAATAAAACCCATGATCTCAATGTATGAACAAAGAGAACTTTCCAGCGTGCATGTGGCTTTGTAATCTTTTACTTTTAAGTGCTCCTCGAAATGAACAGTGTAATCTGATATTGTCTTGTAATCTACTCTTAATTCTTTACTTAATGCTTAAGATGCCATTTATGAAAGGATCATTGAAAGTCATTGTCATCAGAATTAGATGCCTGAAAAGACTAGAGATAAATTCCACACTGGGACAGTCAAATAACAATTTAATGCCCCTATCAACAGGAGCAAAGGGGATGAGTGGCGGTGAAGGAACTCTAGCGCTCACGTTCGTACTATAGTTGCTCTCTAGTCTCTATTGACATTATTGTCTCCTTAATTAAAAAAGTAATGATGGTTATCTTACATTGGGGATGGATCTTTGAGAGAACAAGTGTTTCTTGTTGAAATTGAAAATTAGGGGATTTGTGGGGTTTTGCGAAACTCTAGGAAAGAGTATAACAGTCATTTATTTTGTAGATTGCATGGTTTAGGGCTTACCTGCATTCATCTTGTGGAAATTGACATTTTAACTTAGCTCATTTGGATGGTTTTCAAAGAAAATGAAATTTATTGATGAGCTACTTCACTGTCTTAGTTTCTAAGTAGAGGGTTGAAGTAGGATTGCACCTACTATTAGGGTAAAAAAAGGAGGCGACAAGTGTTAAATTTCAGGCAATCCATTGTTAGCTCATGTCCCTAAGAAAATGAAATGCAACAATACGGTCTACGTTGGAAAAGAAAAACGAAGGATATCTTTATTGTTACTAGTTGGGGTAATGATTTTAATTGTTCATTGCTTTCATATAAATGTTCATTGCTTTCATATTTATTGTTTCCTTTTTTTATTTGTTGGACTAACTTGATAAAATCTCCTTTTGTTGGTGGAGCCATTAGTTCTCTTACCTCCATTCACATGTTTTGAATTCAACCATCATCGCATTGACCTATGGGGACAAACTTCTCTTAAAAATAGTATGTATCGTCTACGGCTTCTCTGCTCGCTACTTTTTAGCCGGTACCTACGAGCTTTCTAATTCCTGGTCCCATTGGGAATTAGCCTTACAGTGCATTAGACGGATTTAAAGAAGAGACATGTACAGAAGAATTAGATCTATTTTGGATGTTCCGGTTATCTTCATGTATCATTTGTTGTTGTTGATATTTTTATTAGGCAGGAAACAAAAATATAAAATTAACAAAAGGGAAAATGATGCCTCCCAGGTTGTTGGGGTGTCACTTAATTACAATATTCATGACTCAATTTAAAAAATCAATGGGTTCACAGGAGAGCCTACTCCAAAATAATATAAAGTTGGTTTGCAGTTTACTGGCTCAAGAATCAAATTAGGTTACCTCTAGCCTCTCTCTTTAAAGACAACATCAATGATTTCACAAAGAAGCAAAAGACCCAATACAGCCAACCTTGAAACCCCTAGTGTAAGTACTTTTGGCTAAGCTATGGGCAAAAGAGTTCCTCCTAGGAATAAAAAGAAAAAATCAACAAACTCAAAATAAGGAGCGAGAGCTTTTATGTCTTGCACAATGGATTCAATAGACCAATTAAAGGATCTTTTTATAACTTGTATAACTTCAAAAGCATCCGAGAAGATGTACTCAGTAGAAACCGCAAACTCTAGATCCTGTCAAGGCTCTGCAACAATCATCCTTATCTTATCTTCTTTAGAGGAAGAGATTTTTAAACCATCCACACACCCTACACCCACCAAACAATTACTATGCCAAAAGGCAAAACTAAAATCAGATTTACCATAGCAGCATTAAAGGTTGCATCAGAAAAGACATAAATAATATTTTGAGAAACATTCAAACTAAAGCTTTAATTATAATTAATTGACAAATTATGGAACTCATTCGAATTGCCTTTAGTTTTGATCATCATATTTAAAGAGGTATGTAGAGAAGATAAAGGACTTTTCACCTTACCTCTAAAAATAAAGTCATTTTCACTTTTCCATAATACCTCTAACCAGTATGGCTAGTCTGGGTTCTATTTTGCTCTATTTTAGGAGATGTTCATATTTGTAGGTGTTTGGCACTGTTGATGCCCTGTGTTGTTTGTTGCTATGTTTTGAAGCTCTTTTGGGTTTGCTATATCTATCTCCCTTTTAGAAAAGAGGGGAAAAAAAAAAAAAAAGAAGCATAAGCATGAAGAGCATAATCCAATTATTAAATCGTCTGTCAATTTGAAAATAAAAAAGAAGAGGGGTTTTTGTTTTTTTAAGAAAAGAAGAGGGTTAGAATGTGTGAATAGCGTATCTTTACCTCGGTAAGAACATGAATAGATAGGATATTGCAGTGACTCTTGCAATAGTCCATGTGCTTTTTTGAGAGTACACATAGATGACCCTTTTATCCAATAGTCCGGATCCTCTTATTAAAAACCCCCTGGTGACTGTGGTGAGACTAAACCATGAGGTTTTTCTTCAGAAAATCTCAATTCTATATCCAAATGGATTAGTTTCACTAAGACGTATCCCAACAGTTACTTGTTGGATACCCTTGCAACAAGAGAATAGACATGGCAACCCGCAAATAAGTGGGATCTAAAGGCTATGAGGCTTTGACTAGGGCCACATTTGGCAATGAAATACTAGGGTTTTCTCATTGCTCTTTTTCAAGGATTCGGAAAGCTAACTCTTAGCGATTGTAAATCTTGAGATTTTAAACTAAAGAAAATTCTCATTTATAAGGATTTTCATGTCCAACTTCAACCATTGTGTGTTTGGTAAATTCAGTTCACTAATAAAATGAAGTGAAATGTCATTTCAAGATATAATAAATTAAAAAGAGTCACATCCAAAGTACCACATTTAAAAAAAATTTCTACACTAAAAAGTCAAAAAGCAACATTCTCAAACTACTAAATGATAAAAAAAATCATTTCCTTTTTACACAAAAAGTAACAATAATTCCTTCTCAAGCCACTAATAATAAGAAGTCATCAAATTATGATTAGACCTTATTATATTATATATATTTTTTTTTTATTTAAGATTTCACCTCACTACACTTCATTACACCACATATCCAAATAGACCCAGGATTTAGAAATCCTTAGTTTTGCAAATTTATCCATTGACACTAATTTTCCTCAATTACATTTACTGGTATGTATTAATATTCATGTGAAATTCTCAGCTACCAAATCCTCAATGAGGAAGCTTCAAATCTATGGCAGTGAGTAATTCTCAAATATGTGGATCCCACGTGGAATCTTCACTTCTTACCAAATGTGCCCTTAGAAGAACTATGAGTTTAAGGAGAATGACACTCCATAGTGAGGCCTACTTGCCTCAAAAAGAGTCAATCCCACCGTACAATAACCTGTTGATAAAAACATATAATCACAAATAATGCATGAGATTGCATAAGCATATTTTTATTAAATGATTGATCTTTGAACTAAATAAAGGTGACTTTTAACGTGCAGTGGAAAAAATTGTATTTATCAACAATTCTTTTTCCGCTGCTGAAAGTCAAGTAAGTATAATTTTTAGCGGTAAAAAAACATCACAAGGCAAAAGCGATACTTTTAGCGGTGGAAAAAAAAACCTACTACTAAAAGCAGATTTTTCCACTGCTAAAAGTCAAAAAACTACTGTTAAAATGAGTTTTTTCCCGTCACTGAAAGTCACTTTTTTTAATGACCAATTTCTATTGTGGTAAAATTTACGAATACTCTGTATTTTCAGATGCTTTTATTTTGAGGGCCTCTGGTTTCCAATCGGTGTGGCCTATTATGGAGCCGCACTCCTCCAACTTAGAATTTCTCAAGTCAAGAGCCCTATAGTCTAATAGGCATCACCTAACTACTGTCCAACCAATGAGTCAAGTTGAATTCATCTGAGTTAGCCCAGGAACTGAGCTGAGTCACTCAATCTCATCAATTGTAATTTGTAATGAATTAAAGCTTCTCATAGTTACAAACTCAGCGGCTTAAATTCCCATTAGACCACAACGCGAGCCCCTTCAAAGACACGATACCATCCGAGTACCTTGTACTGGTCGGAGGTCCATTGCTAGTGGCCAAGTTCGGTACAAGCCCCATTCCATTTCTAATACCCAACGTTTCCAAACATTGAACAGGTAATGTTCTACAAAATCGGTAGAGAAATATTCTCCTGGAAGGAAACTGCAAAATGTGCATACTCCGTGGGACTTGTGGGGATCATTTTGATGCACAACATTGTAGTAGGATGGATAGAAAGGTCTCCATACACATAAAGATCACGCCAAAAATCAACCCTATCAAATTATGATGTAGCATAACATCCCTAAAGTTTATTAGTTTAGTAACCATAGAATTTTTTTAAATTCAATCCGACTTGAGATCATGGAGAATAAGAGTGTGAAAGTGGTTGCACCCATCGAAGGTGGCCCCCATGGTGCTAGAGTGCACACGCATTCCCCTCATTGGAGAAGACATTCCTCCTAATTATTACTCTAAGCTACATCATATCACATATAAACAAAGAGCTAATTTATGTGGGCAGCTCGACACACCACTAACTTGGCTCATGAAAAACCTTCCAGTTGACTCGTCGACGTAACGAGAATCTCGCTCCGAAGAAACAAAGAACCATTTGTGATTTTCCCCTACCTTTTACACCTTATGAAGAGTAGATAAAAAAGCACAGGAGGTGATGAGTCTGTCTAGAATAAACAAATCATAAGACCCCAGATCGATGCCAAGTGTCCATTCTCTTCATTTCCTTTCCCTTCTTAAATCAAAACAACAGTGAAAAATTGTTACTGGGTTTGTTTTTACCTATTAGAGATAGAGATAACAGACAGAGAGAGTCCTTACTGGGTTTTGCTGGCAAGTAGGGAAAATTTAGAGATAAACAGAAAATACTATCAGGGTTCATCTCAAAGAACTTCATATACTCAAATTGAGAGAGAGAGAGAGAGAGAGAGAGAGAGAGAGAGAGAGAGAGAGAGAGAGAGAGAGAGAGAGAGCAGCAGCAGCAGCAGCAGCAGAAGATGTTTTATGGGATGGAAGAATCCAACAATCCAGTTGCACCATTTGTGCTGAAAACATATCAGATGGTGAATGATCCATCAACAGATAGTCTCATTTCCTGGGGTCCGAACAACAACAGCTTCATAGTTTTTGACCCTTTGGATTTCTCTCAAAGGCTCCTCCCCACCTACTTTAAGCACAACAACTTCTCCAGCTTCGTCCGCCAACTCAACACCTATGTAAGTATCGGTCCAAACTAACCCATCTCTCACTGCCTCTTCGACGACCAGGCTCCAACGAAGGGGAAGTATCGAAAAATATTTCCACAATCTCTACTATAGTCTTCATTGTATCGGTAGGATTGGTTAGTGGAAGAAATTTAATATGGTACTTCCTCCTCCAATTTATCCAACTCCGATTCTCTCATCTCCAACCAGGGCTTCCGAAAAGTCGACCCAGACAAATGGGAATTCGCCAACGAGTCCTTCCTCAGAGGGCAGCAACATCTGCTCAACAACATTCTCCGTCGCAAGAACCAAACACACCCAACTCAACACACTCTCATCTACAAGCTAGAAGACCAGGGAGAGATGGACAAAGCCACACTCTCTGAGCTAGCTCGATTGCAACAGGCAACAGAGAATATTATACATTAACAAAGTTTGAATTCTATTGAAGATAAAAATTGGGTTCATTATATCAGATTGTATTGTAGTAGTGTTTTTTTTCTTCTTGATTATCTGTTTGATGAAGTTTGTGGAATGTATGATGTTTATCAACAGGAACAGAGAGGCATGGAAGAAGAAATACAGGGGATGGGTCAGAGGCTTCAGGTCACAGAGAAGAGACCGGAGAAGATGATGGCTTTGTTGTTGAAGGTGATAGAGAACCCAGATGTTTTATCTCGAATGATGATGGAAAAGGAGGCAAGGAAAAGATTGGGAAAGAAGAGGAGGAGGTTTACTAGGCATATTTCTTCACCTTCTTCTTCTTCTCATCCTTTCAATATGAGAGAGGAAGATGATATGGTCAAAATCAATTCAGTGGTCAACATGGACATGAGCCCAAATCCAACTGCGGACATGGCTACCGGTACTAGTACTGGTGTCAGTATCGGTATCGGTATTGGATATATGAATTCCGATTTTGAACTGCCGCCTGATTCGTTGGTACCGGAGGATTATTACAATAGCGAAATGACTGTCTTAACCGGGATGGGGAGCTTTTGTTTGATGGCTGTTAGATAGCAGTTGCACATTTGTGTTTTTCACCTCATTTTGTTTTTTGGTTTTTTTTTTTTTGGGGTATAGAAATAAATGAAGGGTTGTTGTTTTCATATAAGTTTGGATTGATTTTCTATGGTGTGGATGCAAATTATTTGAGTTTTTTTATTATTTTTTAATTTAACACCAACATCAAGGGAATGCGACCCAAAAGAGCCCACGTGCAGGGCCGCCAATCAATTGAGTAAAAATCCAAATCTTGTATAACACTTTTTTGGAATTCCATTGTAGGGCCAAATATAAATTATACTGACCATTAAAATTAATCTCATCCCCTCCGATAATATACCCTCACGTTTTCCTCAAAAAGAGTGAATCCTACCTCCCGATTGAGCACATGATAGAACATGACTTAGTGCCTACGTGACATCACTCTTGACATGGTTTAAATCACACTTCCTATGTGGTGCTCGATCAAATGGTGAAACTGACTCATTTCGATCTTCAATTTTAGGATATACGTGGTAATTAGAGTGGATGAAATTCATCTTTTAAACAGTGCAGATGATTCTCTATGTGATCTCCATAGTAGAGTTTCAGAAAAGTGTCACAATGTTACAGTGTAACGTATGACTATGAGGTAGAGGATTCTGTCTCTTGAGCAATTCCTTGTTGTCAGTGGTGAGGGTCACTTAATGGTGGTTGTTTCATGGCCCACTATCATCAGTGGCGATCACGTGAAAGAAAGTGAACAATCTTTTTATCTCGCTTTATCAAATGTTAGAGAAGAGACAACTAACGAATCTTCACATGCAAAAAATCGATTAGGCTTCGGCCCATTATTTGGGTCAATATCAGTGGGGTTTAAAATTTAAACCCATTTTCTTTCTTTGAAAAGTGTTCAAATTTTTTCAGACTTTATCTTATAGAGAAAAGAAATAGTCTTGAAAAGAAAAAGGATTTAATATAATTAATTGATAAAGAAAAACATTAATAGGTATCAAGCCCTCACCATATTATGGTGAGAAAAGACATAGTGGGGGCGACTTTATAATCCATTTGAACCATTTACATACATGGAACTCCTTGAGTTACACTGGAATTATATTGTATCTTCACTAATCCAATTGAATTGGAATGTTAAATTGATAGCCAAAATTTTTCTTTAATACCAATATAATGTATTCCGTACTATTCATTAGCTGGTTAAGGACTACACATATACATAATGTGTGTGGTTGCATGAGGATGCGTTCCTTAAGCCAAAGATACATCATCATCATCATTACAATCATTAAAGCTTTTGTGTCCCAACTATGTTGGGTGAGCTACATAAACGTTGTTTCTCCATTTCAATCAATCTCAAGCCAAGAATATATATTGTTATGAATATTCTCAAAACATCAGCCGTGCTAAATGGTGGTAGCAAATGCTTGAGGTTACTAGAAACGCATGCTTGAGGTTGCTAGGAATAGATGTAAGGGCCATAAAATGAGAAGTGGAAGCACAAAAGTTCCATCTTTATATGCTGACCCAATTAGAATTATTGGGCTTAGGTGTGGCACAATGACCACATGTCTATGTGGGTTCCCTACTTTAGTACATATTTCGATTAGGACTCCTATGCCAGTCTCCTTAGAGAGATATCTTTGGTGTTTAAGTAAAGTTGCTAACATAAAATAAATTTCTTATGCTAAGAGGAATGTAAGTCCTAATTAAATCTAAACATCACGATAGGAAGGGAATTGTTTAAGAAAACCTATATAAAGAATTTAGGGGCTACAGCTCCTATCTACAACAATACATTGATTGCGCCTATCGAGATCACGTGTCTAGAATATACACAGCCACATTTAATGATTTACTCCATAAAAATTCAGGTAAACTAGTATTATTTACCGTACTCCTAACCATATTCATAAGTATTCTATTTCTGTGTTTTGCAACACAATTCTGTTGTGGTATTCTGGGCATGATATACTGAGCAACAATACATTCTTACTGAAGGAATCTGAAAAATGAACTAGGATTTCAACTTGTTTTTTTGGATCAACCATAGCAGACCCTTCATTGTATTGCTTTGAATTATCAAATCCATTTCATTCATTTGATGTTAGGTGGCTGGCCAATCTAATATCCTCTTTAGCAAAGCAAGAAAAGAAAGATTTTCAATCTTCACCTTTTCATGGTTCATATTATAAGAGTTGTACTGAAATTGGAAATCCACGCTGCCACAACACAAGTGTGAAAGCAAGAGCTGTGCGGACAATCTTCCTACGACAATGGCAGGCAAAGGAGTTTTCAAGTAGACAGAACAATAATAAGTGTAACTACATTACATCTTGAATAAATGTGAACCACAAAAAGCACTATGAAGTAACTGAGGAAGTAAATGGGGGTGTAAGTGTAACATTTATCTAATAATAAAGGAGTTCGGATCCAAGTCATTGCCTTTATATAATTCCTTAGATGAAGGCCCAAAAAAAAAACATAGTGGGGCCTACCTATTGTAAATTGGAGCATTCAAATGTCTTATATGGGATATTAGAAAATTTTATCTAAATGATATTTGACCCCACATTAGATTGACCATACGAGATTATAAATATACTTAGTAATACTTAAGATTGTGTTAATTACATTATTCTTGATATGATCAATCTAACAATGGCACCAACTCTTGGATTAAAATTTTGGAGGCACCTTATGCATGATAAAGGCATGAATTTCGTGATTTAAATTTTTAAAAAGTGAGCCCCACTTTCAGTTTCACCCCTAAGGTTTATGAGTTTTCTGAGTTGGTGACTAGAAGGATCCGGACTCAAGAAATAGAAAGAGAGTACATGGACCCTCTCACACGTGGGAAGCGCGTGAGTATCACTGATACTCATCAAATACTAGGCATTGGACAGTTAAGTGGGTACCACTTAATGTCATATATTATATAATAATAGCAAAAGGCACCGGATGAGTTCTGGTTTTTTGGCACTTGGGAGTTGGGGATAAGAATAAAGCAGAGACAATGGGACCAAATCCTTGGCACTACTGGAAGTTGGGACCAACTGGCCTGAAGACTGTGTTCAAGAACATCACGCGCGACATCCCTTAAAATGTCTGCAATTGGTCAGGTTCTTCCATAAATAGGTTGAGGGCCATCCCTTTCCTCTCTTTGCAATCAAGGCATGATTTTGCATTCTTTTGTGACATGGTAGTCGCTAAATAACTCACTGAAACAAGAGGGCAGAGTGGCAATTGTTGCAAATCTCTTAAAAATAAAAATGAAGTCTCAACATGCTTACACATGACTGCTTGTTGAGTGCTGTTTTGCACTTGCACCTTTGTTTTACAAGCGCTCAGGACCAATCCTTGGGTACTTAAGTTAAAGTATAGCTTTTGGACAAAGAGCCTAATGTTGGGGGAAAAAAATCTAAAAATATCAAATTATCATTTATTGGGGAGCTCAGCTGATATAGACATGATCAGTGAGTTCGAATCTATGATGATATAGAAAAGAAAAGTTACTGTTTATTTTTCATTGGTAAAAACAGTTTACAATCCTATGATCAAGTATTTCTTCAACAAAAGGGATGGTGAATCTCCTTGGTTTAAAGAAGAGGGGTCATGGTCACGCCAAACTCTTATGTTTTCTTTGATGCTTTTGAAGTGATTGAGAGACATGGGTCTTGTTTGGAAAAGCACCACAGTGGCATGCCCGCGATCAATAGATCTAGCACGATGAACGCACAATCACATTATTAAACAATCATACAAATAAAAACAACAGTTTTTTGTGGTTCGGCAACTTTACCTATGTCCACAAAGTAAAAAACTCATCTATCATGATCCCATCTCAATTCCTCGGAATTTAAAGTTACAATATATCAATATATATAGTTCCTGCTTTCTTAGCCAATAAAAAAACCCATATACAATAACTAAAATACCTTTAACCCTAAATCTCAGCTCTGGCTAACTCAAACTACCGATCCAGCTAAACCGGAATACAAGACAAAATCCAATAATTTCTACCTTGGTTTAGATTCTGTAAATCCTTAGAGCCACCTTGAGATACCCAGTAATGTCTTCATGTACTTTGCTGAATGGTATATCACTACACCGATGGCGCAATCCTCTTTCTTTAACACTCTAACATGTTGAACCAGTACTTCACGTGCCTCGCTAAAAGGTGCGCCTCTACACATGCTACTACCAAGCGCGACACCTGCATCCCTTAACCCGGATGCATTGTTTAGTATCAATCAAATCCAAACTGACTTGAGATTTGTCGTATCTCACTGAAAGGTACTCCTTCGGACAAGCAACAACCTGGCATGGCTCTTGCATCCCATATCTTGGATGCACCAATAATCTCAACATTGTCAAATGTAGATCAAGTCAGAACCGACTTCAGACTTTCTACAATTACCTCCTTTGACCTCAACACTCATGTCTTAAACCTCCAAAGTGCCTTCATTTGTTGCCATCTCTGTATGCATTTTTACAACAGAATGAATCTAACTTCCATTCGTTAAGACAAAAAAGACTTCCCAAATCCAGATCTAACTGGTACCTTATGAATCCTTTATTCTGTCTCCATCCCGGTGTTCATCTTATCACACTTGCAACTATCCTCTTCTGGTGGGTTGGGCATTACACATGTGGGTTAGGTATAGCCCGATGCTAAAATGGCTTACTCCAACCTAAATTAGATTGCCTTTTTATAAGAAACCATCTCCGCTCAGGTCTTCCTTGATTGCGCTAGATGATATCATCGAAGACTCATCAATCCATTTTCCAATGATTTCATCGCATCTAACTTCACCTGAACCATATAAATCCTCCCCGTGTAATTTGATGTCTCCTTCACTACTCCATGTAAAAAAGCATCTCATTCACTGCTCCACCTATATAGATTTCTAACCATCTCAACCTCCATGAAGACCGATATTCTATTTTCCACCTTCATAACTCCACCTGTTACATTGCACTTGCAGCTTTTGAAGTCTAAGGCATGCAAAAAAATCTAATTCCTTCACAAACCCGAAACATGTATCACATCCATTAGAGTTGAAACAACATCATCATAAGCTCGGATTTTTAGCGCTCTTATCTCAAATGTCATCAATTTTGCACTTTCTCCCATAAGAGCAGATCTATTGAGAATGAGAGTTATTTGCATCAAACCAAACTCTGCTCAAATACATGATAGGAAGAATTAGAATCCAAACACCATGAATCATCTATCTGACTCATACTTATAGTAGGCGAAAGTGATTCCTTGTTATACGAATCCGAGCTTTCTTGCACACTATCTTTTTTTCAATTCTGATTCTTTTCTTTTCCATTTACTTTGGCATGTCGCTTCTTCCCGATCTCTTCGATACAGATCTAAGTTTGCTATCAAAGTGCTCAGAGCAATCTCCCATCCATGATATCAAGTAACACTTTTCAATCTTTGCTATGTCACGGAGTCAATGATTAATTCCTACCAATCGCTGAAGTCATTTCTCTGTTAAATACTTCAATCTAACCTATGATGCTTGAATCCATTGCTTTCATCAAGAATCGGTCGGTTTCTTGAGTCCCACAAATTTTTAGCCATCAAACTACCAATATCTTATGTCTCGCATATCTCGTCACCACAAGCATGCTTGAAGAAACGGATCTAAAATTCAACTTCGAATGTTGCAGAAATAATTTTCTTCACTTCAATTAGTCAAATATCCATGTTGACTATTGAATTGCCAATCTTCTTCCACAGACGCATAGATATGCTCACAACAAGTTCATAGGCGTATACGAATCTCCAATCGGACACCAAATAATCAAGATCTATCAAAAACAAGATTCTACGACAAATATGGTCAAATATCCTTTGACTGTATGACCTGTTGACGTGTGTTGATGTTAACACTATTACTGGTAGCCTGGATAGGACTCTACAAACAGGTTTGTTCCAAATTGACCAAACCTTAACCTGGCCTGAATTGACAAGGTCTAAGACCTTTTCTCCTTCCTGATTGATTCTAATTATGAGTTAGAAGCTTGCAACCTTACCAACCCCCCCCCACCCCAACCTCTCCCCACTATTGTTCTTCCTCGACATTGATGCAAGCAACAGTTGGGTGGTGGCGAGGCAATGGGCTGGATTGGTGATGGTGATGAAGAACGACGAGGGCCTTCGGCGGTTGTTGTCTTCTATACAATGACCGACAAGAGTGGCGGTGGCAACCCAGGAGCTACAGTGAGTGGCAGTAGTAATGGTCACCTTATCTGGTGACGACTGATGAGTGAGGTGACTCGCGAACTCACCCTTCTTTTTCGAGATCAACAGCGACATAGAGTCAGTGATAGGTTTCACCCTGTTGGGTTTTGTCTTGTATTCCGATTTAGCTAAATATGTCGTCTGGGTTAATCAGAACTAAGGTTCAGCGAGAAAGGTATTTTAGTCATTATGTATGAATTTTTTTATTGGCCAAGAAAGTGAAAACTATATATATTGATGTACTGTAACCCTAGATCCCAAGGGATTGAGATAGGATCATGGTAGATGAGTTTTCTCCTCCGTGGACGTAGGTAAAGTTGCCAAACCAAGTAAAATTACTGTGTTTATGTGTGTGATTGCTTGATGATGCAATTATATGTGTTCATCGTTGTTGATCCGTTGATCACGGGTAGTTTCCGTTGTACCACTTGTCCCAATAGGTGGTATCAAACCAAAGTTGAGATCGTTAGGGCATTGCGATTGTCGAATCGAATCTTGGATTTACGTGGAAGAATAGGATATGCAAATAGTGCCCAAATCCTTTTTCTATTGGTCTGAACAAAATGAAGGAAAAGCCTCAGATTTGGTTTTTCTGATGAATGGACTTGTGCAAATTGGCCAAGCACAGATCTAGTTGCTGTGGAAGATTTCGCTTAATTGGTGCTTAGGGCATGAAAAAGATAAGCTGTGATTATTGGTTACAGAGAATCCAGAATTTTGAAGATCTGAGTTTTGGAGAAAAGTTGATCTTAGAAGATCCTAACTCAATCTTGCTGTAAAAAAGGAGGGTTCTCTGTTCTCTACGCTTGCTCAGATCCGGAGAAGAGAGTCGTCATCCTCATCATTGCAGTCCATATCCACTCACCACTGCCATGGAGGAGGACAAAGGTTTCAATACTCTTGGTTGCAAAGAGGAACCAGGGAAAAGACAGGATGAGTTTGGTTGTACAAACCTTCTCATAAGGAGAGTTGTTAAAGAAGAAAGCCGCAGAGGTTTCTTTTTTTCTTCTGTGCCACTGTTGCCACCGCTGCACGCTGGAGAAGAAGGGCAGCACTGCCCTTGCAGCACCTCTCCGTCACCGGTGTCCTCACCACTCTCTGCTAGCACGATGAACATACAATCACACCATCAAATAATCACACACATGAACATAGTAATTTTATATAGTTTAGCAATCTTACCTACATCTACGGAAAAGAGAACTCATCTATCATGATCCCATCTCAATCGCCTGGGAGCTAGGGTTATAATACATCAATATATATATAGTTCTCGCTTTCTTGGCCACAAGAAAACCGATATATAATGACTAAAATACTCTTAACCATGAACTTCGGTTCTGCCTAACTTAGACAACTAATCCAGCTAAATCGAAATACAAGACAAAATCCTTAACTTTTGCCTAGTTCCTTCTCCTAAGTCAACTTGATCTTCTAATACTCCTACTAACATAAATGAGATTGCCCATTCTATTGCTAAAGTTAATTCGTCCTTTAAAGAGGGATTTATGTTAAGAAGGGAAACTTTGGATTGGGTTGGGAAAGTTTTTTGTCATCTTAGATTTTTGTTTTGTTGGTAGTCTTGTGGATCCTGTAGTCTTGTGGATCCTTTTTATCCCTTTGTCCTTTAAAGAATCTCTTTGTTTACCCAAAAAAGAAAGAAAAGAAAGATTTATCTCCCACCTTCTAAATTGCGACAAGCTTATATTTGACACTCATGCAAATTGCCATTCAACTCTCAGATTGATAATTTAATTTTTTTGAAATTTAGAAAGGATCTTTTAATATTATTAAATTTGAAAGCCAAAAGTGAAGGCTAGAATGATCTCATGGCTTACACGCTTTTAAGTTGCATTGAGATCTTCCTATCCTCTCCTTTTGAGTTGAAATTTTAAAGAAATGATTCCTTTTTAAAATTATCAAACTTGAGTATTAAAAATTAAGACATTCGAATGATTTAATAAGGTTAATACGTTGCACATTTCATTGAGATCACTTCATCTCCCTACATGCTCCCATGGGTCCCATGGGTCTCACAAGCAAGTTTGGAACGTCTTATGTATGATAATATTATCCTCACTAGAATGAAGAGCAACTAGATACACACATAATGTAGTTTCTATAACAGATATAAGATCGCCAAAAAGGATCGTAAATCTAGTAGCCCAAGGGCATCTCCCTGTGTATATAATAACTAGGTTTGTTGGAGATAGATTTGGGTGGTGTGAGTGTGTGGAATAATATTAAGTAATATAAGAACCAAATTCGATAAATAATGAAGACCAACTAGCAGGTAACTTCAATTTAGTGTTTTCAGCAAAAAAGAAAAAGAAAAAAGACTTCATTATAGACACTGATTCTGCAAATGCATTGATTGTTAGGTTTATGTCTTGTATTCCGGTTTAGCCAGATGAGTCCACTGGGTTAGCCAGGGACTGGTTTAAGGTCAAGGGTATTTTGGTAATTGTACCCGGACTCCCAGCCGTTGCCGAGGACGAAGAGGGGTCCTGCAGAGAAACAGTCGACTTGAAGAAGACGACTGCATCCCAGGTTACTGGTTCGGGTCAGGTCGCAGTCCCACCGAACCTGTTCGTGCAGCAAGCCCATTGGCAGAAACGGGCTACGGGTCAGGTCAGGTCAGGTTCGACCCGAACGGTTTGCATCTGGCCCAGCAGTTCAGAGCCGGTTTGGTTCCGGGTCAGGTCAGGTCCGACCCGACCCGTTATCAGAAGGTCCAGCCTAGTCAGCAGGTTCAGGCCGGGTCAGGTCAGGTTCGACCCGACCTGTTTGCAGACGGTCCAGCCCAGCGCAAAATTGCAGATTAGTTCCGGGTTAGGTAAACCCGACCCGGGTCCGCTCCAGAAGCCCAGCATACTGTGCAGCAACGTCAGCAGTGACGTCAGCACCAGTCAACAGGCAGGTTTGACCAGTTTCAACGGCTGAAAATTGTTTCTGCAATATCTTGATCGTCCGATGTCCGATCGGAGATCCGTTTGCGCCTACGGACTCTTTTCGAGCAGATCTACGCAGTGGAAGAGGTTGATTGGCTGCTTGACAGTTAAGGAGGAGGTTTGATCGATTGGAGCGTAGAAACTTGTTTTTACGTTATCGGAGCCATCCTGAGTCGGATTTTAGATCCGTTTCTTCCAGCGTGCTCGTAGTGACGAGATCTATAACTTGATGCAGAAATTTGGAGGAGATCTAAACAGATGTGGATTCAGGCTAGAATCAGGTCTACTCGACCTGGTTGTTGTTGCAAACCCAATAATAGGAGTCGCCGACCTAGTTGCAAAGGGTTTGCTGATTCAAACGAAGTTGTTCGTTTGGGGTTCACATGCTTTTCTGGATCGCATGTGATGTTATTCATCTTGCCAGAGCCAAGCCGGAAAAGCAGCAAGGAGGAGCTGATGCGTCAGCAGTTGTCAAACATTTGTTTGATTGATTGATCGGAGGCCCGGTCAAATGGAGTTTTTTGACCGCTCGGAGGCAGAGGTTGTTCTGCAATGGAGTCATCTGGACTTGTATTCCCGATCTGTTTTGCTTGCATGCTTGTGGTGATTGGATCTTCACAGTGATGTTGAAGATGGGGCAGGATGGTGAGTGATTCAGATATCACTCAGATTTGTCAATGGTTTCGAGCTTTTAGTTCGAGGTGGAGTTTGACGAGATGAACTTTGTTCAAAGTTCATGTGCTGGTTCAACATGTCAAAGTGTTGAAGAAGACTGCATCCCTGGTGTAGTGACGTGCCATTCAGCAGGGTACGTGAAGACATTACCGGTTTTATCTCCTAGTAGCTCAAGTTGTACGGAATTCAAGCCAAGGTGGAGATTGTTAGGTTTATGTCTTGTATTCCGGTTTAGCCGGATGAGTCCACTGGGTTAGCTAGGGATTGGTTTAAGGTCAAGGGTATTTTGGTAATTGTACCGGGGCTTTCTTGGTGGCCAAGAAAGCGGAGATTATATATATGTATAGTCTGTAACCCTAAACCTTGCGGCGGCGGCGGCGGCAGTAGTTGCCCGTGGTGTTCCCACACCACGTAGGAGAGATGAGGTGAGAGTGTGGGAATCTCTTGTATGCTTTACTTGTTATAGTGAAGATGTTCGTCCTCCTGTGCCCGTGGATGTAGCCCTAGTTGGGTGAACCACGTAAATCTCGTATCTCTTCTTGTGTGTGGCTTGTTTCATGTTTGATCTTGTGATTCCGTGGATGCGCACAACGGGTTGTTCAGAAAATCACAACAATTGGTATCAGAGCCACAACATTGATAATTAAATCAACCTAGTCACTAAAACTTACCACCAGTCAATTTTAGAACTCCAAACAAATATTCTAAATCTACCAAAAAAACAAATATTCTAAGAGTAACATAAACCAGTAAATCCTAAATTAATAGGATGAGTGATGGAACTAAGGGGGCTGACGGGGGGGTCTATATGATGCTGGAAATGGATATCGATCAACATTAATTGAATAATCTATGAATGAGTATTGAGTAATCTAAAAGGATAATGAAATTGATTTTGCATATTTGACAGTGGGAGCCGGCAGAGTGTCCTTCGATCAAGCAAAACTTCCATTGGGAACTGCACAGCTTTTTTGGATCAAGTAAATTTAATTGTGCGACCCCGCAGAGTTCGCCTTGGATGAAGTATTTTATTAAACAAGTATCTTGCATTGTAAGTCGTGGCGACATTTTTTCAAAGATCTGATTTGCCAGTGGACCGGCTGCGAAGAAAAGGAGGCATCACCACTGAATTGGCGACCATGCGAAGGAGAGGAGATTAAATGTAGAGATTAGAAAAAAATAGAAGGAAAACGAAAGAATAAAAACGGGATGGGCCACTAAGGGAAGAGTAGAGGGGCTCATGATTAGCCCAAGCGGCATAGGACTAGATTTAGGCTTTTTGGACTTCTTAAGTGGGAAGATCCTCAGCCTTTATTTCTAATGAGGCCCACTTAGCTTAACATATTCAACAGAGGAATATACATTTTGCAAATGTCCTGAGCGATGCTTGATATTAGGTCAGTGGGCTAGAAGAAGACCCAAGTTTTTGCCCAGCAATAATAAATGGCTGGGCCTTGCAAGTCTAGCCCGGCCTAATCTCGCCCATCATCCTTGGAGAAGAGGGGAGAGGTGGTTTGAATCTTTCATTGCAGCTTGACAAGAAATGATTGGACACAGATATGGGTTGGAGTGGTAGAGTGGTGTCATTGTGACATAACATCATCATTATTATCATCAAAGCTTTATCCCTTCTCCCAATTATTACGGATGAAATATTTTGTTTTAGGACACCAATTTATTGTCATTTATTCATCTCAAAGAGGCTATCTACACCGTCGACAGTTTAGTACTGAGCCCTCGATCTTGTAGTGAGGCGAGGAGTATGAGGGACTTTCATTTCGGACCACGTCACTGGTCTGCCTATTTACCTTTCCTTGATCCAAATCAGTTATGACATGCTCATATTTTTAGATGGTCAGTATATTGAAATTTTTTGAACTGCCCGTGCGTTTGGCCTAATATTTTAAAAGTCTCCCTTAAATTGATAATTATTCTATAGTTCCACAATTTATTAAATAGTCTTCTAATCAAAATATATTTAAGGACCGACTCAAATGTCAGAAAGTTAATTTCCTTGGATTATTCAACCTTAAATCATGGTTTGAAGGACTTTAGGTATTTCTAGAATGTCAAACAGTTAGATAATACATATGCACAGTAGAAATTAAATCAAGCAAACACAAGCACACACCATAAAAAAGCACGATTTTAACGTGAAAAATCTTAACCGAGTAAAAATCTACAAATCCAATAAGGATCAACTATCAAACAAAGTCAAACAATTAAAGATATATTCACACATTTTTTGCATCCTAAAGATTGAGTTCTTCTTATTACAACTCATTCTACTCACGGACACTCCTTCACCGTGTACTATTCTCTACTTAATCAACCCACACATTGTTCACTCAAGATGGCCTTATAATTTCCATAAGAAATATAGAAGCAACTACTCTCTAGAACGAAATTTCAACCCGTAGAGAAGATGCTCTCTAATATATAATCTCTACTTTGGTTAATAAGATATGTATTCCATGCCCTATGGTTTAAAGAGAACTCCTCATAATAGTAATCATCTAAAATAAAAATTGGCATAAAACAGGAAATCCCACTTAAAAAAAAAAAAGAAAGGTTTTCGTGCAATGACAGTTTTGTAATTTTTGTGAATGGCAATTTCATAATTTCGGATAATATAATTTCTGCAAACTTTCCGAGACCATAACTTTATCATTTTAGATCCGATTAACGTAATCTTTGAACCTATGGATATCTACTTAAAATGTGCTTTCCAACGGTAGGTCGCTTCCCCATATCCAATGCTTATTTTGTGAGCAATGACCTTTGTAATCAATGTTACTATCAGAAAAACATTTCAAAACACTTTAATTTGTCGTTCTTTTTTCAATTTCTTTACTTCATCAGTATATCCGGCGACTCATACTATAGTCCATACTAAAAGAAATATAAAATATAATTAATGAACCTAGAGTTTTATCTAACCTGTGAATTATTAGCCAACATACAAAAATCCTTACATGATTTCTATTCATGGTTGTTGCATGACAAATTGATAATTCAACTAAGGTAGCAATTTCTCATCTAACCCACCAACCAAAGCAAAACTCAGTCCAGTAATCAGGTTTCAAGTCAATCTTTTTATTCTTGGATTAGATTTGTGTTTATGTTTTTAACCTGATTAATAAATAGGTTAGGTTAGGATTGAATCCACTTTTTCTATTCTATTAACCCACCAATTGTTTCAAGGCCACTAGCAGCACTAGATCCCGCCATCCCAAGTTTTGTTCTAAGCTCTGTACATGTTTGGTTGAATTGGAAGGATAAATAGTAAGAATATCTATGGCACTTGAATTAAGACCGTCTAAATGGGGTCGTTTGTGCCCTTTATTCTAATTAAAAAAAAATCTCGGTTGCAAGATTGGCGGATAACAAATAAACATTTCAATTTCAGCAAAAAAAAAAAAAAAAGAACTGTCCATTTACCTGAAGGTTGATGTCCACAGACTAATCAGTGGGTCCCTATTGTGCGCGGCTCATACTGATTACAAAGTTGGGTCTTTTTGGGCAGTGATCATCACATAGGATATATAGATGGTTCAGATTATCATACACAACTGATGCACTAAATATTCAAAGAAAGAAAAAGGAGAAGACTCTCAAAAATAATTCATCAGTGGCTCCTTAAAGAGACTACACACCTCCAACAACTCCCTCCACTTTGAAAATAAATGTGAACACAAACTATAAACAAAGAGCCTTTCTCCATTGCGAGTAAAAACGAAAGTGAGGAGCGTCCAAATTGCAATCGATTGGAGAGCCTTCCCCAAGGCAATAAAAAACAAGGAAAGGAAGCTTCAATTTCACTTTCTCTTTATGCACAAATACACCCTCTAGAGATACACATCACTCCAAAACCAGCCACCCAAATAAACAAAAATGACAGTAAGAGATTCCATCTCCAAGGCCAGTAAGCTCTTCCAAAAGACCCTCCAAAGCATTAAGGCCATGCTCTCCGATGGCTATCAAAGGCTACCCAAAACCCCTCCCTTCAACCCCTTCTCCTGTGGCAATGACTCCAAGCTCCACAACAGCTTCCGAGAGCTTGACAACAGCTACGACAACCTCACTGACCGGTTTGGAGACACCCCAGACAAAGAAATGAAGAAAAAGACAATGAAGAAGAAGAAGCAGAAAAAGGATAGGAGTAGTAAAGAAAACAAAGACGACCCATACAATGGGAGCTTCATGAAGTTTGCCCGCTTCAGCTCTTTAGAGCTAAGAGACCATCATCATACGGGAGAAGCAGAAGATCAGAAGACAGAGCAGGAAGAGGAAGAATGCCAAGAGCGAGGAGAAGAGCCTTCTTCCAATTGCCAGAAAGTAGATGCATGTTACACAATCACTGAAAGGTTGAAGGAATTGGAGAAAATGGATTTGAGTAATGTGGATCATCTGTTGGATATTGAGGAGGTTCTACACTACTATTCTCGCATCACCTGCCCCTTATACGTCGACATTGTGAACAAGTTCTTCATGGAAATGTATGCTGAGTTCCTTCCTCAGACGCTGAAAAGGCAATTGGGTTAGAGCTAGTCCATATTTGATTTTTGTGAGTGATGAATTAGTTTCATGATAGGAAGATTTTGTTGTAGTTGATTCAATGATGATGTATATATAGGTGTAGTGTTTGTTGCTGGTCTTGGGCTGTGAGGCCACAAACGTGTGATCTTTAACAAGATCATCTCTCTCTTCTTCTGCCATTTATCTGTGATGGGGTCATTTTGATGACTTTTCTAATGGGACCTTTTGATAATTTTGTGTCATTGTTTTTCTCTAGTGGGAATTGGAGATTGAATGCACGGGTAGAGATAAAATCGGTTTTATTATTATTTTTTTAATGGACTCTGGACGAGGAATTGATTGTGTTTCTATTGGATTCTTCTTTTACTTTCCCTTTTACCTTGGTGAGGAATCACTTTATAAAAATGATTAAGCGGTCTTCCATTCTAATGTTGGGCTGCTCAGGTTTGATTGCGACATTTGATAATAATGATGCACAGTAATAAATCACTCATTCACCACCGCCTCTCTACATGAAAATAACTCGAGCCCAAGACCCTCTAAGCCAATGGTGGGCAGGCATCCCGATCTTCTAACACTGCTCTGTCCAAGAGCCTATTTCTTTACTAGAGTTCTTGTCTGAAATTTTTTAATATTTTCAAATATGTAAAATTTTTTAATGATCCTTTGTACTTGAACATTTAGAAATTCCACTATAAAGCAAAAGGGCTGAAATTTAGACGTTTAAAAGAAACCCTATTATAGCAAATTCTTATCAGAAATTCTTATAAAGAAACATAATCTAAAAGCAATTTCTTTTAGTGGTCGTTCCTTTTCTTCTTTTGTCCTTGTATCTTAATCATTTTACACAATTTTGCTAAGGCCCATTGTTTTCAAATGAGTTGACTTCCTAGAATTCTTAGAAATGAGTAAGTGGAGAGCCAAGTCTGCTCAGCTGGTTAGTAAACTCTTCATCTCACCTCGCTATCAAGGGTTCAATCGCTCATCTTACCTAGCTATCAAGGGTTCAATCGCTAGCTATGCTACACTATTCACTTCTCTTTGCTCCCTTCTTATTTGTGCGGGCTTCTCTCTACGTGTGTGGGCTCTCTCCCGGTGCACACCAAGGGCCCCAACCTCCATGGCGGGGGTAACAAAAATAAAAAATAAAAAGGCGGCAAGGAAAATAAGGTTCTCATTTCCAACTTCACCTTAGATATTTCCTGCCTCACCTTTATAAAAATAATTTTTGCTGGACTTCATTTCTCCATGAACTTCTACTAATCCAGTTCCATGCAAACAAAGGGGCGTAGAATATAAAGTTTAAATTTATCCCAATATCATGTCTCCTGGATATTTCCCAATAACGATACTTGCCACATTTGGATAAGTTTGCCACAATTTGCCGAATACGTAACAATCTATAGGCACAGCAGAGTGTAGTCAAGACAGATACCTAGCCCGTTCACAGTAGCAATATAGATGAGCAGTGATAATTGCTTACTGGACAAAACCATTTTCATCAGATTGTTGGGATCATCACATTACCACGAGCGTCAGCCCATTCAAACAAAAACGGTACAAACGTTGCAAACATGGCCCTACTTAAAGGCCAGCTTGTCGGGCAATTGTTGACTAAGAGAGGAAGGAGAGAGAGAGAGATGTCACTGATCAATGCGTGGTTCAGATTAGATTGGATATTCATCACCTAACAATCATAAAAAGTTTGCTTGATTAACTGATGTTCCCAAATCCATGCACCTAGCCAGAGCCCGTCAAAGTGGAACCTACCAAACAAGAGCTCTCCTAGAAATGGATTTTTCAAACAGGGGGCCCCTTCAAACAGAAAGTGGGGAAAAAGTTTACACACCAGTCAATGCTATCTTAGTAATTACCACATATCAATAAGAATCATAGTTGTCTGGCTAAGACTAATAACACATCATGTTCGTGTGAGGGTTTAGCGGGCACCACGCAAAGGATAAGTCCTGCTAGGTCAAAGACCTCTGGAATGCCCACATCAACGGAAGAAAAAAAAAAGTCTCAGATCATCAAAACAATTACTTTCCCCCCACTTGATATACTTTTACCATTTCAGTTGCAATTAAGGCTCCATCCATTCAATCAACCACAAAATGATCTACATCAATGTAGTGCAGATATTTACAAGTATACATGGATTGCTTTAAGCCCCTGTTAAGAATGTGAAGAGAATACCTAACAACACTAAAATGACAAATGCACATGGATGATCACATAATACAAATGTTATCTACGAACTGGCTGACTTCGGAAGCAGCCCAAGCTGTCCAATTCACAACAGAACCGAAGAGGAGCTCCCAAAACCAGAGGTCCAATGCAAGGAGGGAAGAGAAGATGAACAATGCCAGTGTCTGATACCTATTCAGTGGCCACCCTGACATTTCAGCCAATCTGTTCAAAATCGGAATAGACCGGCTCTCAAGCTCTCTGTTTTTAATTGACCAAGCAGTTACCCACTGTACCCTTGTAGGCATCAGGTCTAACTCCTCCCGTAACCGCCTGCCCAAGTCTGGCATATGCCCACCCCCATACAAGACAGCAATTCTCTTGTGCCCATCATTGATTGCCCTCTGCACTGCTTCCGTTGCAACTCTGTTTCGCTCACCAATGATGACTGACCTCTCCTCTATTGCTGCAGTCACCTGGGTGAACCTTCACAAACATAAGACCTTAAATCAGTTTCCTTGCTTTTTTTTTAATGGTCAATTTCATGCAAATGTATTTGCTGGATAATAACAGCAACAAAGATGAACGCTTGTCATATGAATTAGTCGATCACAGAAGCATGAACAGACTTTACATACTCAGATTGGATTTAATAAATAGATAGAGATAGGCTTTACATACTCAGAGGTCAGCCGTTTTGCCAAGAAGACTTTCATCGCTGCACCAAAATCAAGGCTAGACAGTGCTTCCAACTCTGGATAATCAGACGCCTGATTTTCTGATTGTGCACAGACACCTCCAATGATAAGAAGACCGACAAGTGGCATTGGCAGAACACGGGAAGCCCATAGAAGCTTAGATCTCCAAGGTCCAAGATCTTCCGGGATAGACGTTGGTTGCACCAAGGCTTTTGTAGATCTAAGAGTCATGTCTCTTGCAAATGTGAAGAAGCTCTCACCTCTTTGAAGCTGAAAGAAATGATAATAGTGTGACATTATAAGACGAGAAATGAATGGGCTTACTTTATGGTTCTACAAGCTCACAGCTAAACCCATTTAGACTTTTCTGAAATAAAAATTACAGCCAAAATGTTAGGGGACAAGGGAAACAAGTGGTTCTATGTTACTATCCATGTTCATTTTCAGATCATCTTATTTGAATTTTGAACTGCTTCAAACTAAAATTAACAAAATTAAAGCAAAGAACAACTGAAGTTCCTAAAAGAAAAGAAAACTGGCACTTAAACCAAATAAAAGAGAAGCTAATATCACCAGGGCCTCATTGTGACAAATGAACAACCTTGTTTAAAAAATAATGAGGGTGGATCATGATGAAGCCACCATTGAAGCTGATATGGAGAAGATGAAGCAAATCAAGAGCCTTCGTTGGGATCTAGGGCCCAAATTGGAGCTCACCCTAGTATCATCCTCCCATGGATGGTCTACACACTATGGTTGAATAGCATCATGGAAGTTCATGCTTTTCAATAATGGCCTTTATCAAATGATGTCCAAATGATGCAAAATTGGAAGCACTGGATGAGTAATTCAATTTTAACTACATTTCTAATGAGACCAACTTTATGAAGTTCTAATAATCATCAAAGTTATGACCCATTTTCTGAGAGAATAGATAACAAAAATGGAATGTAGCTAAGTTTTAGTGATCTCAAATTTTATAATTAGTTAACCTTTTATAACCAAATATAACATCTTAAGCTGACTAAAAGCCTTTACAAAAAAAAAAAAAAAGTTGACTGAATGGTCCTTCCAAAAAATAATATATATAAATATAAATAGAGATATAAAGTTGGCTACAATCCATATTACAGAGAGGGTTTGTTTTGAATTAACTTGTAACAGGGCTAGAGGCCAGACTACATTTGGTGATAAGATGAAATCTGAGAATTTTTCAGGAGGTCCAAACACGTGGAACCCTTCTATTATTGGATTGTGAAATTCTCATGTCCAATTAGCATATTTGCATGCGTGTCTTGATTTTTGTTTCCCTTCAATTGTCTGTAGTGTTTAAGAAATTGGCTAGATTATAAAGCCTTCAACCGTTCAAACTACTTCAAAACTGTCCAAGCTTCACCACAAAAGTAAACAAGTGGATTGTTGGCCCTGCCAAATTAAAGAGGGCTTGTGGATTAGCCATTTGACATAGGATTGTAACCATGGGACTGAGTGGCTGAAAACAAGAAAAGCTCAGAGGATGTTTTTACAAAAACCAAAATGTTAACGATTTTTAACAAATAAAATGAACGCAAGTGGCTCCATGCCAAAACCAGTTTCGTAATCATAAATGGTCAAGAACAAAGTTGTGAACTTATAATATTCCAAAAGTGGAAGAACATAAACAGTTTAGGAAATCAACAAATATAACATGGTTAAGGAATTTTGACATAAAAGAACAAAGCCAAAGAAATTACTTGAAGTAACTTGAATGTCTCATAGTCAAGGTCAGCATGAAACCAGTTGTCACCGTGGTAATCAAGACAATCTAGCTGGAAATCCAGCATTAGAATGCGAGCCATCTGCCGCTGAATACATCCAATAATATTGAAGCCGTGGGAACGTGAACCTTTCAGCTTTTTAATAGAGGCTGGATTCCTCCTGTTCTCTAAACTCTCCTTGCTTGCAACCATCTCATACAGTACACAATCATAGGGCTCAAGTTCCTTCTGTAGAGTTGTGAAGTACCTGCGCTTGAATTTAATACCTTTGAATTTCATAAGTTACAATAATAACAATTAATAATAAGGGAAAATAGAATATCAGGAAAAAAAATTGTAGAGCATAATTTTTTATCAACCATGGCATATCAGATGAATTGCAATGGAAGAAAATATCAGAGTACCTCTATTTCATACTAGTTGAAATAATTGAATGCCCTGACTTCATATTTGGGTGAATTTTAGGGTGAAACCATTTAAAAATCAATTGAGTACACAAAACTCAGAGTTCTAACCAACACTTAACTAGATCAATTCTATCAAACTCTAATTGTTAACTTTTTACATGCATCTTTTAAGACACTTACATGAGGTGTTCTATAGAAAACTGGTCCAAGACGATGGGCTTGAATTAAAAACTTCCAAGTTCAATCCAACCCCATAAAACAAAGATGAAGTTTTTGCTCTTCTGATAGTAGGGTTTCATGAGTTCTTGAGCTTGGGTGAATGCATGGCTATTCTTGAAGATGCTTGTTTTTCGGTTATTCAATGGAGACCTTAGAGAAGACTTTTCATTCTTGGAGGCTTGCAGATAGGGTGAAGGAGGTGCAAGATATTTCCCAACAGTTGGGTACTTAGTATCATCATATATTAAGGGAGGTAAAGGTCATGGCAGATAGTCTTGCAAAGGAGGAACTTCTTCATTCCTCTCTTTCTTTTGATGTTTAATTCACTGTTGTCAATTTAGTCTATGAATCTTGTGCCTCGGGTTTGGGCTCATAGTGTTTTTGCTTGTCCTTCTTCGTGTGTTCTGGAGTAATAAAATTTACAATTATCAAAAAAGGAATCCTACCCCCATAAAACTGCCAGTCAATCCAATGAGCAAATTAAACACATTCGGGTTATTCTTTCTTGGAAGGAGAAGAGTCTCCGAGGAAGTTTCCAAAATGAAATTTATTCATTTGATCAAGCTCCTCACAGTAAGCTCCAAAAAAATACAATAAACCCATAAAATCCTAATATAACCTACGAAGTAACCCAAAGCATTAGAACTCCATAACACTATTAAAGTTTGCGAAGGGAGGTTGCCCAAGGCATGAAATGCAACAATATGCTCAAAGTGATTAATTATAGACCTTAGATTAGAGGTAGGGATTGCAACAGGTCAAGTTTGGTATAGAACAGCCTAAATCCAACCTTGTTGGGCATGGACATGCGGGCGCGCGCGCGCGCGCGCACACACACACAAAAAAAAAACCACCCAGCTCTCAATGACATGTATGAGCCCAGTTGGATATAATACTGGTTACTTTATTTTTTACTTTTAAGTATAAAAAAAATAATACAATTTCTTACACACTTGGACTTAACCACTCTTGTAAATGTCTACTACCAATTGTGTTACACAAGTTTCATGCATTCTAACTTAATAAAATGAAAAACATTCAAAAACGAGGCACAACAGATCATGGGCGTCCAAAACCCAAATGTGAAATGGGTCAAAATCGAAAAACCCTTATCTGCCTCGAACTTGGCAAACCTACTACCATACCAACCCTTAATAGGAGAGGGTCGGGATGAGTCACCTGTTTAATCCGACCCATTGCTATCCTTAGATGGACACCCAGGCACAATTCCAATTTGAAGTTCAGATGCACACATTTGTATTATATTTCAAATAGTTTCGCATGTCACTAGGGACCATTTTAAGCATATGATCCACACACTAGGAAAGCTAAGCATAAGCTTGCAACTTGACAAACAACCCAATTAGAGCATTTTCCCGCAAGCAGTGTCTTCCATTATTCACATAGCATGATCCAAAATCATTGCCTTGGCAACAAACTATTTTGATGATTCTTCATTGATAGTGCTTTACTAAAGAAACAAATCCTTGGTCTAGAGTCTATAGAATCACACCCATTACAAAGTTTGCATTAAGTCTACACAAGTTAAAAAAATGGGGTTGCTCCTTCTTTCAATTAAATTAATCCCAAAACTCTCATTGACTGCAACTGAAACATTCTCATTCAGCTGAAATCATACCTAAAGAGTCAACCCACAGAAAAGTGCTAATAAGTTGGTCCTTCCCCACCCCATTCACTAATTAAGTACCAACAACATGAATTCCCAACTGAAAAATTCATGACACCCCAACATCAAAAGAGCCAACACATAAGAGATTGAAATCGTAATACTTTCAAAAAAAGAAACAAAAGAAAGACGTACTCTTTATCCGCGATGTGTATTGTCGACACCAAATCAACCTGCAAAACCAGAACTAAGAACTTGTTGTCGGAAAAAAAGAAACCAACCCCACTAATTGGTAGAACAAAAGGAGGCGGGAGATTCATTAATTAAAGCGTACCTGGAGAAAGGGCTGCAGAACAGACCATGGGAACTTCTTCCTGTAAGTGACGACAGCGGTCTGCAACTCGCCATGGCCGTTCCCTCGACTGCTATCCCTGTGAAATCTCATGAAATCCGCAATCGAATTGTTCTCCAGAAACTGCTCGGTGTTGCCATCTTCTATCGATGCAGCGGGAATGGCTCCGACCTTCGAAGCTCGTAGAATTAAAGAAGAAGAGGGTTTGGGGGATCTCGGGTTTGGGGAGGAGAGTTTGAAGAATCTGGGGTTGAGAAGAGGAAGAGGAGGAGATGCGATTGATGAAGAATCGGGGTTGGAAAAGGAGAGAAACGAAGAAGCGGAAGAAGAAGATGAGACGATTGAGAGACATCCACAGACCATAGCGATTATGTGAAAGAGAAGAGAGAGAGAGAGAGAGAGTTCTGTTTCTTTCTCTCTCTTCTATTCCAGTTATCTTGTTTTATGGCTGTCCAGAAATGAAGATTTTGAGATTTCGAGATTTTCTTCTCTGTAACATCCAGAGATACCCGGGTTTTCTGTAACGTGCACGGTGTGGAAGATATAGCGCGAAGATTTTGCCTCCACAAAGGGACAGGGTTATGCTAGCGACACTCTCAATTTTACAATTCACTCCAAAACTGTATAATGTGGCAATTTTCCGCTCTCTCATTCCTAAAATATTTGGCTAAATGACCTAGATATACTACATAAGACTTTTATGAGATGAAGAAAGTAACTAGCATTATTCAACATTACACCACTTCTTCGAACTATGAAATGCACACATTCCTCGGCCCTATGTGATATCTTAGGTGGGTCAAAATCCCTTTTATTTAAGGTGCAACGGCTCTTTGAACAGGCCCACAATGCCAAAGAGAATTAGACCACTGGTCAAGCAAGGCCCACCTAGAATGTCTAAGGCCTAGAAATAGTATCGCAATTTGATTTTTTTTACTTTCAAGGACATAAATGGGCCAGGTTTGGGTTCCTAATGTGGGAACAAAGCACACAAGTGAAATGGATCAATCTCTGGACCTAACGAAAACTGAAATCTTACTCACTCTACTCAACTCACTTGAAGCATGTGTCCAGCACTAAGTATTTTTTAAGGAATTAAGTAAGGGGGCCTTTTTCTATGCATACGTCCCTTATGGACTTTTCATGCACACTCTTTGGTGGGGCCCACTATAGACTCCACCAATAGATGAGACTAGGAGGGTTGGAAAGATCTATGTAAAAGCACCATACATATCAAATTTGGTCCCAATCACATATCCCTAACCCCTTCATCCATGGCTCACAAATTCATTTTGTTCGGATTGGTGTATAGTCGATCCAATGGTCCAATAAATCCGGATCTAATCAAAAGTTAGAGTGAGCTGCTATCATGGTGTCCCATGTATGTTGCAAGGTTTGGATTGAGTGATAAATGGGCCCCACCTAGAGTTCTCACGAAAAAAATGGTGAGGGACGGATGCATATAAAGATTCTCCTTAAGTAAGATATCTCATTAGTACTATTAGAACACTAGCAGAGCAGGCTCGGGCCACAACTAAAACTAAACTTTAAGAAAAAGAATATTTATAAACAAAAAATTTGTTTAAATAAATAAATATAAAGCTCAAAGTAGAAATTTAAAGTATCCAAAATAAATATTTTAAAAGTAAATAAACGGTGAAAAAATTTTTAAAAAATGTCATAAAACAATCCACCAAGATGAGTCTTTTGAGTGGTCATGCAATTATATAGACAATTTTGATCTAAATATCACAAGAGTCAGTCCTTAAATGGGGTGTTGTAACCCTTTAGTTCATCAATTATCATAATGTGTTTATTCACCTTATACCACAAGATCACATCGATGAATGTGGAGGATCTTTTATCATTAGATATGACAATAAAATATAAAAAGAAAACCTCATCGGGATGAGCTTCATGATCATAAGTTCATCTTCCTTTATAATCAGAGCTTTCTTTTTTCTATTCTAAACAAAACAACCAAAATACAACAATGACAATTCATTAAAAAGAACAGCTAAAAATTCCAAAACCAAAGAGATGCATAAAAAATTACACAATAAAACTTTAAACCAATATTAAAAATAAAATGTTTGCCAAAAAAACACTAAAAATAGAACAAAGATGGCATAAACAAAGTAAAAGCAAAGTGTTATGAACTCATGTTTGCACAAATAGACATAAGCAAAAGGAGAAAGATAAAAAAAGGACTGATTTTCTTCAACAATCAAGAAATAAATAATCACCAATATAAATATGATCTTTATATATAGGCACATTTCAATGTGAAATTCTTAGGTGCTAGGGGGACAACAAGCACAGTAAAGGGAACAAAAAAAGTAAACTAAAACCAATGGATCCAAGAAGAGGAAGGATAATATATCTAAAACAAAGATAGGGCATTCTTAGGAACCTGATGAAATTTTTCTAATTTTTTGGTGGATCAACGAGAGGAAGTAAAGGCATCTTCAATCCCCAAAAACTCCATAACCCTTTTGGGAACCTAGCTATGGAGATCCTTAACTCATAAGGAGCGGTTACCATGTACACTATGATGGAACTACATTTTTTCCAATGATCTTGCAGGTGATTGTGTGGGGAAAGAGTCATGCAAAGACATGAACATATGGAAGCAATTGGAAATAAATGTAGAAGAACCCTCCTCTAACAATCAATGAAATTTATGGGTAAAACAATCATTCAATTAATGGAGAGAAACAGAAACGTAAAGTGAAAATAAAAGGCTTTAAGTTTTCCAAAACTGTTGGATGATTTTAAATTCTTTAAATAGAAATTAAAAGGTAGAGAGAAAAAGGAGACACGAATGTGAAGAGGCAAGGACCGAGAGTTTTAAAAGACATGTGGAAAGTAAAGAGAGAGTGGAATGTGAAGAGGGAGGGAGGGAGAGTTTTAAAAGGCATTTGGAAGGCCAAAATTAATTTGGTAGGTCAAAATTCTTAATTCTTCAATTCTTAATTAAAGTCTATTTGACTCCTATTACTCCCACTTTTATAGGTAATTAAATGCTCATCTCTTTTTTTAAAATAAGTATTTGCTACTACAAAATCAAATGCAACTGCAAAATCCAATATAGTATTTCCGAATTCATTTTTTTCTCCAAATCCTTGTTCCCCATGCACTCTTTTATATCCTCCGTTGTCTCTTCCTGTATGCCCGTTCAAATCCCCTCCAAGGAAAATCTTATCACTATTTGAGATTTCTCGCATTAAATCATCCATTTCCTTTTAAAATTGTCTTTTCGCGCTTTCTTCTAGTCCTGCTTGGGGAGCATATGCACTGATAATATGAAGTATGTTTTCCTCTAGTACTAGTTTAATTGCTATAATTTTATCACCAAACTTCTTTACCCCCACTCCATTTCTTGTATTACTCTTTCCTGCATAGAAAGCCTTATCCCCATTCGTGAGCTCCTTAACTTTATTCCCTTTCCACCTTGTCTCCTGTATACAAGCCACACTAATTCTTCTTCTTTTCATTACCTCAACCAACTCAATGCTCTTGCCTGTCAAGGTTCTTATATTCCAAGTAGCAAGTCTAATTTTCCTATTCCTCCTTTCTTCTCATGGACTAACTTTTTTAACCGCACTAGCCGAGAGTCATGCGTAGCCCTTGCACACTTTTCACTGCAGTCGGGCGATGCTACAATGTGTCGTTTAAAGTGGGGAATGCCCTAGCCTTATAGTAAAATATCATTATCTCAGAATTCATGTTTGGGTTGTGATAAAGTTTTATGCTCATTGTCAACCTACCTAACACAACCCTCCTCCTTTACCCAGGCTTGGGCCCAGCAGCTAAAACTGGTGGAGTGGCATACGGTCAAATCCTAAAAACAAAAATAGCTATTGAATTGAAAGATTTAATTTATGTTACCAATCCAACTAAGCCTCGCCAACCCTGAAACTAGTTGAGCAACTTCATTTGCCTGACCCATGGAGATTATGTTTTGTCTCAAATGTTCTAAAATAGTTTTATCAGATGCAATGAAGTAACCAACAACGGAAGCTACTCATCAAATAGGAAGAAAGAAATTAAGAGGTTGCAGACGAGTCGGAGCAAAGTAGAAAGTGCTCATTGTTGCAACATTGCAACATTGAGGTTATGGATTAAAGTTAAATTATCTGTTATCAATTTTAAAAATGGTAAAAAACAAGATTATAGGATAATTATGAAGTACAAAAAAAAGAGCTTGCTTAGATGACTTCTTACTTTCATAATTCGAGACAAACAGAAGTCTTGGAATTATTATTTAAAAACAACAAAATTCTTGGATTTTATGCAATAATCTACCAATTAGTAGAGGAGCTGAAAACTATCAGTTAAAGATCCTGCCTCGAATGAAAACTTCCTTCTTTCAATTCTAGCACAAGCATACAGTTGTTTGCAGACATATAGTAGTTCCCAAAATTGAATATGACACCCTACCCTACCGCATGTATGATATCGTCCACTTTAGCCCATGGGCATCACGGTTTTACTTTTGGTGGGCTTTAACTCACCAAAAAACCTTATACAAGGTAAGGGTGAAAACTTTATATATAATCTCAATCACTCTTCTCTCTATAAAGATGTGGGACTCAAGTATGTTACAATCCGCCTCTCTTGGAGGGCACGTCCTTGTACAGTAGCCTATCAATCCCTGTAGCCTGCCAGCCCTCTTAGCCCACCCCCATAGAAACCCACCCACTTGCACCAAACCATGGCAAGAAGTTACACGCTTTAATACCATTTGTCACGCCCCACCCTTACACACATGCATGATGTTGTCTGCTTTGGCTTATGGACTTCACGGTTTTGCTTTTGGTGGACTTTAACCCACCAAAATGCCTTATGCAAGGAAAGGGTGCAAGTTCTACATATAAACCCATTTTACTTTTCTCTCTATAAAGATGTGGGACTCGAAGATGTCACTTTGAAAGCTTCAGAACCCACATGAGGGTCTGTTTGATCTACCAATTCAACAATGACCAAATAAAAACAAAGATTAAACTGGAACAAACATTTTGCAATTTGCTGCCAAGGATAAATTAAAAGAAAAGAACTACAGTTAGTAGGAGCACTCATCATTTCTTGAGGAGTTCTTAAGACTGAGTACATACACAAGAAGGCCTGCTTCAACCATGATAAGGACCTAGAAAGTTACAACTTAACTACAACCTGCAGGGGATGAGAGGAAGCCAATCTCAAGCCCTTCCAGTAAAGATAAAAAAAACTGAACTATGGATAAGCGTTACACCACAGATTCAGCCAATCTTGTAATTTTGGCTGGTATCTATCCTATTAAAAGAGGCTGATATGTCATCATGTTCCATTCACGCTCTAAAAGTTATGTATAAAGTCATATGGCTTACCATCTAGGAGTAGCCAAATTTTTTTTCTTTCTTTATTTCTTTCTAGGTAACTATAATATATTCTAGAAGAAGAGTACAACCACAAAGATACAAAACCCTTGCCAAAATAAATAAATAAATAAAGGTTCATAAGAACATTATATCCTAATTGCTGAGAAATAAAAAATAACATAATAGAAGCCACCCTAGGAAGCAATGTATCTAAACCCTACATTGGTCAAATGTAGCTCTAAACAAAGAGGCTAGAGTCAAGACATTTAACTGTAACGAGCTTTACAACAAAAATCCATTGAATTGTCTAGATCTAAGAGCTTTTTGTATCCAAAGAACAATTAAAACTTGGATATTCATCATTTTCTATTATAACTGGAAAATTTAAGAAAAGCCTTCACATAACCAACAATAAACACGTAGGGTTAGACCAATGCTTATGGTTTTCAGATTTCAGCTGGGAGGTACCTGCTGATATGATCAAAGCCAGTGGTATTAAGGTGAGTCTTTGCTCATGGAATAACCCAAACACCAGTTGAAAGATTAAGAAGGCCCAGAATGTATTTTAGATTGTGATTCGATTACTACTTTTATCATCATCATCATCATCAAAGCCTTATCCCAACCATGTTGGGGTCGGCTATATGAATTCTATTTCTCCATTCCGTTCTATTTTGAGCTAAATCTTTCGATAAGTGCAGCTTCTTCAAATCTGAATTAATGACTTCCATCCATGTTTCTTCGGCCTACTCCTACCTCTTGATGGACCCTCCACCTATATATCAAAACTTTTTCTCACCGGTGTCATTACTGGCCTACGTTCCACATGCCTAAACCATCTCAAACGAGTTTTTCTAATCTTATCTCCTATTGGTGCTACCCCTAAATGTTCTCGAAAGCGCTCATTTCTAATTTTATCTTTCCTAGTTTTACCACACATCCACCTAAGCATTCTCATTTCCGCTACATTCATCTTATGAATATGTGTCTTCTTAATTGGCCAACATTCTGCTCCATATGTCATAGCTGGTCTAACCACTGTCCTGTAAAATTTTCCCTTCAATTTTATTGGCATTTGTCTATCACAAAGTACTCCCGAAGCTAGTCTCCACTTCAACCATCCAGCTCTTATCCTATGCTCCACATCTTCGTCAATCTCCCCATCCTTACTAATCATCGAGCCTAGGTACCGAAAAGAATCTTTACGTGGTATCTCATGGGTTTGGTATCTCATGGGTTTCAATTTTGACAGTGGTTTCAACACTTTGTATATGTCCACTGAAATTGCAATCCATATATTCTGTCTTTGTACGACTTATTTTAAAGCCTCTAGATTCTAATGCCCTCCGCCATCTCTCAAGCTTTGCATTTATACCCTCTCTTGATTCATCCACCAATACTATATCATCCGCGAACAACATACACCATGGTACTTCTTCTTGAATATGCACAGTTAACTCATCCATAATTAATGCAAAGAGATAAGGGCTTAAGGATGATCCCTGATGTAAGCCTATAGTCACGGGAAATCTGCCCGTTTCTCCACATGTGGTTTTCACATTTGTTATTGCACCTTCGTACATATCCATTAAAATTTCAATATAACCTCTTGGGACATTCCTTTTCTTTAAAACCCACCAAATTAAATTCCTCGGTATCCTATCATAGGCTTTTTCCAAATCGATAAAGACTATATATAGATTTTTCCTCTTTGCTCGGTATTTTTCCATTAATTGCCTAAGTGAAAAGATAGCTTCCATAGTTGATCTCCCTGGCATAAAACCAAATTGATTTTCCGAAATCTTAGGCTTTTTTCTCAGTCTTTGCTCTTTTCCATTCATCCGGCATTTTCTTTGTCACAAGTATCTTATTGAATAGTCTACATAACCAACTTACTCCAACCTCTCCTAAGCATTTCCATAGCTCTATCGAAATACCATCTGGGCCTGTTGCCTTTCCTGTCTTCATTCGCTTCAATGCTTCCTTCACTTCCACCCCTCTAATTTTACGGAGAAAAGTATACTCTTGTAATGAAGTATCCTCCTCCACTCTTGTATCGCCCAAATATTCTTCATTTAAAAGTTTACTAAAATATTCTTTCCACCTTTCTATAATATCGTTGTCCTTCACCAAAATATTTTCCTCATTGTCCTTGATACATTTGACATGATCTAAGTCCCTACTTTTCTTTTCTCTTATTTTTGCAAGCTTAAAAATATCCTTTTCTCCTTCTCTTGTTCCCAACCTATTATAGAGGTCATCGTATGCTTTGAACTTTGCACTACTTACTACTTTCTTAGCTTCTTTTTTTGCCTTCTTATACAACTCAAAATTTTCTATACTCTTAGTCCCCTGCCAAACTTTGTAGCAATGTTTTTTTTGTCGAATAACTTCCTGAACCTCCATACTCCACCACCATGTTTCTTTATTAATATGTCTCTTCCCTTTTGATTCTCCAAGTACCTCCTTTGTAATATTCCTAATGCAATTAGCCATTTGATTCCACATTACTGTAGTTTCTCCTTCAATATTCCATTCTCCTTTCTCAATCATTTTGTCCTTAAATATATTTGCTCTTTCCCCCTCAAATCTCTCCACCTTGTTTTAGGGTTCATTTTATTTACTACTGCTCTCTTTTTACTTCTAATGCAAATATCTAAAACTCCAAACCTATGTTGCGTAGTCAAACTCTATGCAAATATCATACAAAAAAGATAACACCAAATTTAACGTGGAAACTCAAATGGAAAAAAGCCATGAGTCTAAAATGGATAAAATCAATCACTAACTTCCACAGCACAAGATATACTTACAACTTTACAGCTAATCCCTCGACATAAGCCGTTATAGTTGTTTTTAATAAATCTCTATAACATACAGTCTCTCAGTGCGTCGTTATTACTACCTTGATCTTTACAATGAACAATTCTCTACACTTAGAGAACAATTTTCTATAATGAAGTAAAAGTCACAAATCTCCTACAATTAACTAGAAGCATCAACTCTAGAACATGATGTCTTCAGCCCAATCTCCCATAGAAGATCTAGATAATCCCTCCAATGGCAATTCTAATTCAGAATAAGGAGAGCTCTATATGTTGTATTGTGTTTATGGTTGAGAGAAGCCCTCTTTTTATAGCATATAATTTGTGCCTTAGGTTTAGAAATCAAATCCAAGTGAAACAGACAATTCTGGCACAAATAGGAAAGGTTTTCGTACATGTCGGTGGACTTTTGCAGTCCGTGCGCTAGAGCCCAGTCGAATAAGTGCTCAAGCGCACTTGCTACTACCTTTGGAGCTAGAGCCCGGTCTCAGGTGCGAACGAGTATGATTGAATTTCCATAACTTTGTCATTTAGCTCTGATCTATGCAATATTAGGCTCTATGGCGATGTCTACTCGAAATGAGCTTTCCAATGGTAGATAACTTGCCCATATCCGACATTTGGTTTGTGAGATATGACCTGTTTAAAACATGTGGTCTAAAAAAAAAACACTTGAATTTGCTTTATCTTCAATTCAGATTATCCGACGTTCAACTACAGTCCATCTAAATATAAAATAGAACTCAATGGACCTAAGTTTTGTCCAACTCATGAATTAGCTAATACAAAAATCTTAACACCAATTAACTGGATGAAAAGAACAAGAATAGTAAAAAATCTTTATTCCATTGATTAAAAAGGACTACTCTGCAATTGGTATGATGCCCGCGTCACATTAATCTAGTAAGAGTTATGCATAGTAGATTCATGTTTTTGTTCACAGGTCAATTTTTGGACGATAAGAAGAAATTACATGCAACCATCTCTAATAGGATCCAGTGGCATTTACAGTAGCAATTTCAGATGATGCCTTCTGAAGTGGGGCAATCATTGAAAGGTCTAGATTGATGGAAATATACACCCATTGACCTTGAAGATCAACCTCCTTTTCCGCACTTTTTACGAACTATGCAATTTTGGTGTTATTGCTACCATGATTTTAAACTCTGCTTCGAACATTATATTAGTTGAAGCCAAATCCTTTGCTTATTGGCTAATGAATTGGTATTTCACTGATTGTTCATTTGATCTAGCACATTTCTACTAAATTGAAAAAGAAGTAGAAAATAAAATAATTACAAATCTTTGTTTGATGATTCTTTGCGTGTTCTAAATTTTAAATAAAATAACAAAATATAATATGAATTAGGTTATGTTTTAATTTTAGATTAAACACAGAAATTGGAATTGGTTATAGCTAAAACCTTCAAGCATTAGCCCACAGGACTTAGTTTCCAAGGAAATTTAAAATCATGGTGGCTATTCTTCTTTATAAGATGTTATGTACCAACTTAAAAGCTTAAGCTGATAGGTGGACGGCCCACACAAGTATATGAAGCTATGTCAAACCCATTACTTGGGCAATGTGAGATATGAGATATTTCCCAACACTCCCCCTCATGTGTAAGCTTAACATATTTCATAGATGGGCCTACCACATGGGCTACACAAGAACAAAAATGACACCCGCTTTGATATCATATACCAACCCAAAAGCTTAAACTAATGAGTGGAAGGCCGAAACAGGTATATGAAATTATGTCAAACCTAATACTTAAGCGAGGTGGGATGTGAGTCTTTTTCCCAACACTCCCCCTCACATGCAGGCCCAACAGATTTCATGGACGGGCTTGCCACGTGGGCTACAATGGGTGATAAAAATACAAACAGGGTGATAAAAATGTCCAAGCCTACTACAATGGATTTGGGACACTATGGACTGAGAAGGACTCAATGATCAGTCAATCCATTCCTAAAGAGGCTATGAAAGCAGTATTAAAAGTCCAAGAAGAATTATATATAAAGCAATTCCTTATGAATCTTTATCCTGAATTTGAGGCTGTTAGAGGCTCCCTAATGGATAGAGAAACAACTTCCGATTTAGACACCTTTGTTCAGGAAGTTCTTCGTAAAGAACTTCACCTTCAATCACAACAAGTCTTGGAAGTTACCACTAGCAATGAAGCTTTCTCTATTCGTCCTAGAGCTAAATTGCTTTGTATGCTAATCATAAGTTTCAGTTCAAGGAGAAAGAAAAAGATCTAAGCTCTGTTCAGTGTTATGAATGCAAGCAATATGGACATGTTGCGAAAAACTGTAAAAAGAAAATTTTTTGCAACTATTGCAAGCGTGCTGGCCATGTTATTTACGAATGCACTTGCCATCCCCTGGGAAAGCATGTTTAAGCATTACAAGCCAAGACAAAGGAGTCTTTTGGGCCCTTTTTCTCTGATCAAATCTATTACCACTTTTATAGTATCTATGTTATCTAACATGGGTATCACTAGTAATACTAACCTTACTTTGTTTAGCGAACAAACTATTCCTTGGCATATAGATTTTGGTAGATCTAATCATATGACATCAGTGTAAGATAACATGAAAAATCTAACACCTTACATTGGAATGACGGAAATTATTGTGGCAGATAGTAAGAAAATTGGTTCTCTAACCATTTGTACTACTAGTGACTAAAATTTATCTCTGATGCCATGTAAGTATCATGTACTAACTTAAAAGCTTCAGCTGATAGGTAGAAGGCCCACACAAGTATATGAAGCCATGTCAAACCTATTACTTGGGCGATGTGCGACGTAAGACTTTTTTCCAATATTCTTGACAGCAAGGACTATGCAAGATAAATATATACATAAATAAATACGTGTTATTTGTTTGCATAGAAATAAGAAATTAAAATTAAAAAAAACTGAGGTTAAAATGGGTTCAAGCAAAGGAATATTATAGATGTGAGAGTGAATAATAAATATATGAGGAAATTGACTTCTGTAAGGATGTGATTTAATAGGGTGATTACTAGATTTCAACTTCCATCAAAGGGAGGAACACATAATGGTCATCTGTAGATTTTTAATTTTCTTCAATTTTAGCCACTTTAAGAATTCAATTCAATGAAAACAAAGACTCATAAAAGAATAAGATTATAAAAAGAACGTTCATGAAATCACATTTTGTAACTAGAAAACCAACACAAACCCATGTTTGAAATCTTAAACGCATCTAGATTTTAGAGATTGTGCCAAAAAAAAAAAAAAACCAAAGCCCAAATGATTGGCAATCACTAACCCTTTTCTCCCAAATTTTGAATTCAAATAGAATACAATGAAAACTTGAGAAAGAGAAAACAACCCACAATTGGAAAGTCAATAATATTAAGGTCACGGACACCAAACAAATTTTCAGAGGAATGGAAAGATTTCTACTTTTCACAAAACCCATTTTGGCAATTGTAAATCTCCCATCGATGTGGCCCACCAGAGTTCTTAGGTTTTGAGTGTCTGAGACTCTAATATGATGTGAGAATCCTCAACTGAAAATGGCAGGTATAAATTCTTCAATTTGCAAATTTCTCAGATGTTACAAATGTGATGTAGAGAATTCTAATCTATTACTAAACATGACCTGTAAGGGCACGTTTGATAAAGGTCCTTAGAGTGGATTTCTCCCGATTTTCCATGATTTCGTGGAAAATTTGTGTTTGGTATGCAGCAGAAAACCAAGCAGAAGAAGTCCTCTCTCCTTGTTTCGTATTGTTTCTCACATCCAACCTCCTCCCATTTGATTCCCATTTTCTGTGCAAGCAATGAAAGGCAAAAAACATGTTAGTTTAGGGCTCATCGTTTTTCTCTTTAGAAACCTACCTTATTGGTTCCACGCTCATGATACGAACCGTTATTTACCTTTAAAAGGCCTAAAACGGCTGGGATATCAAATATCAATTATTGATTTCTCATAGATTTTTAGATATTTATAAAAACGTATAGACCGTTAGATTAAAATTTTTTAAATTAAGTGGGCCTCATTTACAGAATCCAAACAATCTAAACTCTTCAAAAGGCCTAAAATGACTATAAATTCAAATTTGGAAGCCTTATTCACCATCGATAACGAGAAAATGGCCAAAACATTATGTCCGTTCATTTTATGCAATGCAAAAATCTGTATAAATAGCAATCCATTTTTCTTATATCTGTGAAACCCAAAATCATTATCAGAACCATGAAATATTTTTTTAAGGTTAAAGATGGCTACCTGGTCAATTTTCAATCGTTGATCCTTACTATGTTTTGAGATATTTGTAAAAAAGTCCAGATTTTAAAACTTCAATTTTTTACATTTGTGGGCCCTTTTTGCACGATCCAAACATTCAAACTCTTTAGATGGGAAAAAAATAAGTTGGAGATAAATGCTGAGGTCTTGCTTTTTATCGACCTTGAGAAGTTTTTAAAAAACTTACAAGCTTTGGGTCATATATCATACAAAAGGTTGGAATCCTCTCTCAATACCAAACAAAGAACTCTCCGTAGAAATCATATTTAAGGATATATATCTTTGTTCCAAGAGATGAAAGGAATCCTCTATTTAGATGACTGTTGCCAAACGTGCCCTAAAAGAAGGAAAAGGAAATGGTCATCGCCATTATCATAATCTTAATATAATCAAATACAACAAACCACTGCTGAACGAAAGGGATGAAGGTATTATTAAAAAAAGAGAGAGATGGGTTCGTTGAATCTTGAATCAAACCAAATACAACTAAACCTGTCAACTGCTGAAAAAAAAGAGCATGGACCATTGAAAAGTAAGAGAGAGAAATGAAGTGGGTCATAGTTCTTACTGTTTGGGAAGTCTAATATTGTTTTAGAGTTCCTAGGTTTTTATTCCTTTTTGGAGCATTTTAACCGATACATAATACTCAAGGGTGGTATCATGGATCGGGGTTTTACTGTTGACTCTACAAGATTTGTAAGGTGGAATTAGAGGGTTTCCACGTCTTAGAAGAAAAAAAAACTCCTTATTGGAAAAGTTTGGCATGGAAGTTATGATCTCCTTGTGGTGAAGAAGCAATCAAAAGAGACTCCTTTCTTCTTATCCATGCATCTCTCATCTGATCCGAGGGAAAACCCATCTATCTTTAAGCATAAGCATCTTCTCTGAGGCTTTTGTGTGATTAGCTACTAATTTTGAAAACACAACTCATCGATGTATTAAAAAAAGTTCCCTGAAAAGGTTTGCGTAGGAGAAGGTGAACTGGATAGTACGACTCGGGGTCTCACAACTTAGATCCACAGTCATCCCTACATTTTTAAGGATAAAAGAGGCAAGCATCTTAAAATGTTTTTGTGAATATTTTTTTTCTCCCGCATTTAAATCGTTCAGGTGGTTAAGAAGTTCAACATTGAGCGAGAGATCCTCATAGCGTTTGATGCCTTGCCCGATACCCAATGTGATTGGATAATAACTCATCAATTGCGAAAAAGGGCTGGATCAAGAACAATACAGTCAGTCTAAGCAACAGGGAGAAGCGGCTAACATCCCACCTAACACAATAGTTTCTATTGGATTGAGAATTTTAATACCAATCCAACTATATACACTTTAAGAAGTCCCCCCTAAAAACCGTTCCTAATTTCTTGTGCTATAATAACATTTATGTTTGGATGCTCCATGGGTGCAGACGAACTCTCCCTAAGCAAACTTTTCAAGCCCTATGAATGCATCAATTTATTCCACCTTCTATAAACGCCTATATTTGTGCGTAGGTAATTTCTAATTATTATGATCCAAATATGTGATATTCTATTATTTGAGTAAAATGCAGAAGCATCTCATACATGATATTTTAAAAAATTCGGAGAAACCACCATCTTGAATTCTTGATACATCACTTTCAATGTATATATTAAAAAAAATCAGAATAACACTCATCCGAGTCAAATGCGACTCGACCTGACTCGGTCCCGAGTCTGAGTCCGATTCCGGCATTGTAAAGTTTTTAAAGTTTGAACCCTGCATCACCTCGACTACCGCCATTGTCATTACTCATTATAAAAATGGAGCCCAAACAGAACGGGAACAAAGAAGGAAGAGAGCAATAGGAAAAAGCAAAGAAAGAGAGCATTCCAAAAAAAGAAGCAAAAACGAGTTTCTGCGTTTTTGACCATTGGAGTCATGTCTGCCACTGCCCTGCAGGACAGACATACCCCTCTTAACGAATTCACGTGTTTCCCCCAAGCCCCATTTCATATTCCTTTTCAAGTCCACTGTTCACTCTCAGCGTCTTTCATTTCACTCTCTGTCTGTCTCAGTCACAAGACAGAAGAGATAAATCAGACCCAGAGCAGATAGAGTCATACAGAGAGATGAAACTGAATAAAGAGTGATATTCAAAGAAAACCCAGAAAGATTTCTTCAAGAACCGAAGAAGAAGAAGAAGAAGAAGAAGAAGAAGAAGAAGAGAGAGAGAGAGAGAGAGAGAGAGAGAGAGAGAGAGAGAGAGAGAGAGAGAGAGAGAGAGAGAGCTATTATTTTTTCACTTCCTGGTAATGGCGGGGAGATTTCTTCCTTTGCTGCTGCTGCTTCTTTATATTTCCTTGATCGCAGGTGCGGGGCTATTCTGATTAGCATTTGCTTCTTTTTGTGTTTTGGCTGTATGTATATGTGGGTTTGTTTGGATTATTAAGCATTTGCTTCTTAATCTTGGACGAAGTTAGGAGAGATGGCTAAAAATGCTATCTTTTCTGCTTCCTCTTCTCATTTAACCTTGGCGAAGTTGGGAGAGATGGCTAAAAATGCTGTCTTTTTTGCTTCCTCTTCTCGTTTTTTCAACGTTTTCTGAGATTTCTGAACTTGGTTTTGTTGTGGTCTGTATTATTCAACACCTGCTCTCTCTGCCTCACTTTTTTTTTTTTTTTTTTGCATGAAAAGACTGTTATTTTTCTTCTACATTGTTCGATACCTGCATTTCCCAAAAGTTAGAAGATAGAAATTGGAAGTAATGAAGTATCAACTAAAGATAATGGTACATTTGATGGATTAAAGCTTTGATGGTCACCACCCATATGCCTTCGTTGTCAATTGGAAAGTAGCTACTTCCTTTTTTTAAAGAAAGAAATGAGTGAGTGAGAAGCTTTGATGGAAGCTCGAGCCTAAATTTATTAGGACATTGACTACCATATGATGATGGCAATGATCTTTTTAAAGGCACTGATCCTTTTAAAGGCCCCATATTTTAAAGTTTTTATAGGTGCTTATGTAACTCAAACATTGTGACCATAAAATTAATGGGTTGAAAGATTCTCGTGGTGTTTGAAGGGTTTTGACTTTTTGTCAGAACGGCTGATTGGGTTGATATGTTGTTGCATTATTTAGAATTGTACTATCATAGCTCTTTTCAACCAATGCCTTGCACACTCTTTTACAATCGTTACAAGGTCCAATCCCTCTCTTGCTCTCGAGGTGGCCCCCACCACAAGGTCTGCAAAATTTGACTTTTGCGGCCAATTGGTAGCCAATTTTCCTCTGCTTGGATTACTCTGTCTCTAACTCCTGATTTTATGTTGATTGGTATTTGTAAGCAACTTGTTAAACCATTGAGTCTAAGTTGGTTTGGCTGGGCTGCACAAAGATTTGATGGATAATGTCTTACATGGTAGGGAGTATGTCTTTGGCTGATTTTTAGAGTTTAGACCCTTGCCCACATTTGTTATCATATGAGCTGTAAGTTGATGGCTCAGTAGTTCTACTATTTTGGTTAGTTCCCGATTTTTATAAAAATGACAAGACCTCTAACTCTCTGAAACTCACCAAATTTCTATAGCTATATTATCTAATTTAAATGCTTTATTTTTCTTCATCATTGCTCAGGATATCTTTACCTTTCCTTTTGAATTATTTTTATTTGTATTTTTGATATATCACTCCTTGACGTGGTTCTAATTAACTGTGTACTTCCATTACATATTTTATTTTTGCCATGTATTTAAAATGCGTTTCTTATCCATTTTATATCTCATCTTTTTTTCATTAAAGGCCCTTCCACTTTCAGCTAAAATGTACCTTGCATGTACATGCAAGGTTTTTAGTTTTCCTTTCTCTTCTTTTTATATGCTAATAGATATTATTTATGTCTTAGCTTCCATCTTGACATACAAATTGTCTTGGACTTGATACTTGACCTTTTAGTCTTATTGTTAATCTTTGTTATTGTCTTTATTATTATTATTGTTGTTGTTGTTATTTTAACAATGGTAACAAAGAATTTTGCATTTGCATTTTGTATCTTTCTTTGTGTTATCTACAAACTGGGATTGACCTTGAATCATTTTATGAATTTCCCAATACAGATTTGATGTGTGGATGCTTGATTGCTTGTTTTAAACAATCCAAGAGAAAGCAATATGGGCAGAAATGCTTGGTCAATGCATGAAATAATAAGCCTGAAATACAGTAGGAAAATCAAGATTCTTCCATTTTCCTCAGACATTTTGCATTTTTATTAGTATTAGATGTTTTAATTTTTTTTTCTTTTGTAAAATTCCTTGTCATTTCTAAATAAAACTTCTATAACAGATTTCTGTAATGGAAGCAAAAATGGGGTCTGCTATGGTCAAAATGCTGATGACCTTCCAACTCCGGATAAAGTTGCGCAACTGATTCAACTTCACTCCATTAAATATGTAAGAATCTATGACTCCAACATTGAGGTTTTGAAGGCCTTTGCCAACACTGGTGTAGAGCTCATGATAGGGGTTACAAACTCTGATTTATTGCCCTTCTCCCAATACCAATCAAATGTCGATTCATGGATGAAGAACAACATACTCCCCTACTACCCTGCCACAAAGATTACATACATAACTGAAGGTGCTGAAGTGACTGAAAGCCCTGCCAATGTTTCTTCTCTTGTTGTTCCTGCCATGCATAATGTCCGAGTGGCTCTGAGAAAAGTTGGGCTGCAGAAGTAGATCAAAGTCTCCAGTACCCATTCTCTTGGTGTCCTGTCCCGGTCCTTTCCACCATCTGCTGGGGCTTTTAACAGCTGTCATGCTCTCTTTTTAAAGCCAATGTTGGAATTTCTTGCAGAAAACTACTCCCCATTCATGGTTGACATCTACCCTTACTATGCTTACAGGGACTCTACTACAAATATTTCTCTAGATTATGCTTTACTTTCATCGTCCTCATCAGAAGTTATTGATCCAAATACCGGACTGGTCTACACAAACATGTTCGATGCTCAGATAGATGCACTCTATTTTGCACTCACGGCTCTAAATTTCAGAACTCTGGAAATCATGGTTACTGAGTCAGGCTGGCCTTCAAAAGGATCGGTGAAGGAGACATCTGCGAATCCTGACAATGCTCAGAAATATAACACAAATCTGATCCGTCATGTCATGAATAATACCGGAACACCAGCAAAACCTGGAGAAGAGATTGATGTATACATCTTTTATTGTTCAATGAAAACAGGAAGCCTGGGTTGGAATCAGAGACGAACTGGGGGTTATTTTATCCTGATATGACAAGTGTGTATAATCTGGACATGACTGGGAGAGGGATTGTAGACACAGACTCTTCAGCAAATGTTACCAGTTCAGATGGTACATGGTGCATTGCTTCACCTAGTGCTTCAGAATTGGACTTGCAGAGTGCCTTGGATTGGGCTTGTGGCACTGGGAATGTTGATTGTTCAGCTATTCAGCCTAGTCAGGCTTGTTATCAGCCAGATACTTTGCAGCTAGGAAGCACAAGTACCGGTACGGGTACCGGTGCGGGTACGGTACGGGTACGCCGGTACGGCAAAATCCTTAAAAAATAGGGTACGGGTACGGCTGGGGTACGTCCATTAAAAATTATATTTTTTAAAATTTTAATAATACAATAAGCTAATAATTAAAATTTTAAAATAAATTAAAACTCTTACATGCAACAAGCCAACAAATTACTTAATATCATTACAAACTACAAAGTCAACATACAAACTATCGAGTTTAATGTCTATCATTACAACAAAAGTTAAGAGCCATGTAAACACCAAGATTACAACAAAAACAATAAAACAAAGCATTGAAAACAAAGTCATCCATCAACTTGAGCTGCATCGCCTTCATCATCAACTAATCTAGCTCCATGTCAGGCTCATCAAGTGAAAGATCTGCAACTTCAAGTAAACCAGCACCCTCTAATGAATCAAATGTATCTCCACTAATGTCCCAGAGCTTGGTCTCTCCTTCCATGTATTGTCGACTCCTCCTTGATAGGAGACGAATATTGTTATGCACAAAGACCAAGTCTTCACAACGGTCTGGTGTCATTTTGTTCCTTCTAATGGAGTGAATGAAAGAGTAGGTGCTCCAATTCCTTTCACAACATGATGAGGAACATGGCTGACTAAGTAATTTGAATGCTAAAGATTGGAGAGTTGGTGCAGAAGACCTATGTGCATACCACCAAATAATTGGTTCCATTACTCCTCTATTAAATTTTGAATCAAATTCCCCAAAACTTTCTAAACAACCTGAAAACTTGGCATATTCTGTTGTAACAATCCTTCTATCCTCCAGCTCTGGAAAGAATTTCTTGAGGCATATTGTTCTCATATTTGAGATCTCTTCATCCTTGTGGGGAGGAACACGATTGGGATTTTCATCAAGCCATGTTGCACTATAATACCTAAATTATAGAAAGATGAAAATATAAGTAAATTATGAATTTTATATCATATTCAAAGAAATAACCAAATACAAAAAGTATTGGGTTGTATGTACCTAGGATTCAATGAATGTGCAAGGCAATGAAGTGGTGTGCTACTTTTGGTCCACCTTTCAACAAGTATTTGGTGCACTGCATAATAAAAATTGGACTCCTCATTTTCCAGCTTCCCTTCATGCCTATAAATGGCTGCGTTCACCCTTTCAATCATTGTATCCCACATCTCATAAACCAAGTGCAAACATGGCCTATTAGTATCACAAACTCTAATCATCTCATAGATAGGCAATGTGAAAGATAATATGTAAGCTATCTTATCCCAAAAGATGTCACTCAACACATTGTCCTTCACAAATGTTGCCTTACCAACATCATCATCCTTATAACAATTCCATTTGTCACTAATAACCATTGTCTGAAGGCCACGCTTGAGAAGATTGAACCTTTTTAGCATAACAACAGCAGATGCAAAGCGCGTCTCTGCTATAGTAAGCAACTTCATAGGCACAAAGTCATTAAAAATTGACAATCTCATAGAATGGTTCACAATAAAATTTTTCATGAACATCACATCATCAACAACATGAGTAATCCAATGGCATTCATCATAAGCATAGGCAGCAACTCCAGTTTGCTTTGCAGCACAAATATTCTTAAGAGCAAGATTAAGGGTGTGAACTCCACATGGTGTCCAAAAAATATGCGAGTATTTATCCTCAATGATTGCTCCAGCTGAACTACAAACAGGAGCATTATCAGTGATTACTTGAACCACATTTTGAGGTCCAACATTATCAATTACTTGACACATTAATTGGGCAATGTAGTGCTTGTCCTTGAACTCACCCTCACAATTAACCGCTTTCAAGAAAATAGCTCCATCCTCCGAAGCTCCCATAAAATTGATAAGAGGCCTTCTTTGGGCATCAGTCCATCCATCAGAAACAATACTTACCCCCTTCTCCTTCCATGATTGTTTCAAAGACTCCAACAATCTTTCAACATTTGCCCTTTTTCTTTTAAGTAGTGAAGTCCTCAACAAATTATAACCGGGAGGTACATACCCAACAATTTGATTTTCTGCAGCAAACTGAAAAGCTTCTACAAAATATGGATTCCGAGCCAAATGAAAAGGCAATCCACCGGAGTAGAACATACGAGCAATCAAAGAATGCAAATGTTCCCTAGCTCCTTGATTGAATGCCTTCTCCAAGGCAGTTCTTCCAATGGCCTTTCTTTTTTTTGGCTCATACCTTCCAATCTAAACCCTCCACTTCCACTTCCAACATCCATTGTATTTGCCATCCTACTACTAATAGGATAAGAGGAAGGTGGCAAAGGAACATTTTTGGGTTTAGCCATCTTCTTCCGGTTTTCAGCTTCTTCACTTTCCCTTTTCATTTGAAGCAGAGCATCACCTTCACATTAATGCAACATCTGATTCCCTGTCCTTTTATTTGCAACAAATGTGCTTTGACCCTATAGTATGACCCTTGAAAATCACCATTACAATAATTGCATTGCCATTTTGCATTCGCACTTCCTCCTCCCCTTCTTTTTAATATGGTTACGTAATTCCAAAGAGGATCCACAAGTTCATCAGTGCCACTTGCACTTACACTTGCACCAGTAGAACCCATACTACTTGATGAACTCATTTTTATCCTACAACAATCAATAAATAATCAAACAGCCAAACATTTAAAAAACAACCAATATACTTAACAAATGGAAAGGACAACAGCAACAGCAAACGACAGAGTAACGGCAATGGCAGAAAAAAAAATAGCAACAGCAACAGCTATGGCAAACGGCAGAGCAGAAAAAAAAAAACAACAGAGCAGGAAAAAAAAAAAGAAAAGAAAATTAAGCAGCAGACATACAGAGCAAAAAAAAAAAAAAGAAATAAAATATAGCAGCAAAGTAACAGCAGAGCCAAGCATATAAAAAAAACAGCAAATGCAAAGCAGCAGAGCAGAGAAGAAAAAATAAAAAAGAAGAAAATACAACAATAAAGCAACAGCCGAGCATAGCAGAGCATTGAAAAAACAAAAAGGAAACGAAGAGCAGCAAGGCATCATGAGAGAAAAAAAATTCAACAGCAGAAACACCCATCAGCAGAGCAAGGGAAAAAAATTACAGCAGCACAGCAACAACCATCAGGGAAGAAAAAATTACAGCAACAGCATTGGTTCACAGCAGAACAGAGCATTTAAAAGAAAGAAGCAGAACAACATGCAAAGCAGAACAGTAGTAGAACAACATGCAAAGTAGAACAGCAGCAGAACAACATGCAAAGCAGACAGCAGCAGAACAACATGCAAAGCAGAACAGCAGCAGAGCCACAACATCGGGCACAGCAACAGAGCAGGGTAAAGAAAAAAAAAGAAAAAAAGAAAGAAAGAGGACCTGCGGTTGTGCAGTAGCCGACGTGCAGCAGCAAACGCGGCGGAAGTGGATGCAGCAGGACGTTGGTTGCTTCTTCTCCTCCTCCTCCTCCTCCTCCTCCTTCCTCTCCTCCTCTTCTACGTTTTTTTTTTCCCCCGAGCCTCTCCTATTTTTTTTTTTTTCAGATAAGCCTCCCCTTCGATGATGAATGCCTCTTCTGCTTCTTCTTCTTCTTCTTCTTCTTCTGCTGCTGCTGCTTCTTCTGCTGCTGCGTATGCTGCTTCAGCTTCTGTTGCTGCTGCTTCTTCTTCTGCTCCTTCTACTGCTGCTGCTTCTGCTGCGGCCTCTGCTGCTTCTTCTTCTGCTGCTTCGTATGCTGCCTCGGCTTCTGTTGCTGCTGCTTCTTCTTCTGCTCCTTCTGCTGCTGCTGCTTCTGCTGCGGCCTCTGCTGCTTCTTCTTCTGCTCCTTCTGCTGCTGCTGCTTCTGCTGCGGCCTCTGCTGCTTCTTCTTCTGCTTCTTCTTCTTCTTCCTATCGATCGTTTTTCCCGTTTCCCCCTCTCAATCCTTCGTTTCCTCCTCTCCTCTGCTTGTCGAGCGATTAGGGATTTGGAGCTCTTTCCCCTTTCTAACTTTTTATATAAAATGCGATTTACATTTTGCCCCCTCCAGTTTTCTTTTCTTTTAAAAAACATATAAAACATTTAAATATGGGGATATTTTAATGGGTACGTACCCGGTACGTACCGGATACGTACCCATTCAGTCAACACCATACCCGGTACGTATTGACCGTACCGGGTACGTATTTTGCCGTACCCGTGTCCGTACCCGTACCGGGTACGTACCCGGTACGTGTACGCCTATTTTTATGGAGTACCCATGCTTCCTAGCTTTGCAGTCACATGCTTCATATGCATTCAACAGTTATTACCAGCAGAATGGAGCTTTTGATACTGCTTGCAGCTTTGGAGGTACAGGTGTAAAAACTTCTAAGAACCCAAGTAAGTTTCCTCGTCTTTGAGTTTGCACTAGTTTTTTGTGATCATGTTGATTCATATATGGGACCTCTCACACACTACAACAAAATGCACCTTTGCCTATGCAGAAAATTTGTAGGTAAAAGACTAAATGCGTAGGTAAAACTCTTTGCCTACGCAATGACATGCGTAGGCAAATCGTAGCCAAAGGGTTGTGGGGAAAGGTCTTTGCCCACGCATAGAATGGTGCGTGGGCAAAAACTAAGTTTTTAGCTACGCTTTCCGGTAGGGTAAGAGTGTTGCTTTTGGCTACGCAAAATCTTCGTAGCCAAATGTTGTACTTTTGCCTACACCAATTTGTCGTTGGCAAAGGTGCAACTTTTGGTTATGATGCTTTGCGTAGGTAAATGTATAGCCTTTGGCTATGAAGATTTTGCGTAGGCAAATGTACAGCTTTTGGCTACGAAAATTTTACGTAGGCAAATGTATAGCCTTTGGCTACGAAACTTTTACGTAGGCAAATGTACAGTCTTTGGCTACGAATATTTTACGTAGGCAAATGTACAACCTTTGGCTACAAAGGTTTGTAATCTTTAGCTACGAAGGTTTGCATAGCCAAAAGTCAAACACAATTTTTTCTAATTTTAATTAGCACTTTTGCCTATGAAAAGTTCGTAGGCAAAAGTAAAAAATATTATTTTTTATTATAAACATAACTTTTGCCCACTCAATACACGTAGAAAAAACCTCCATCTATTCTTTACCTTCATACATTGCATAGCCAAAAGAGATAATGAAAAAAATTATTTATTTTTAATTTTTTTCAGCAACCAGTTTATACCAATCTCATATAAACTAATTCAATAAACATCCAAATAGATTAAAATCCAACCAAATATGAATCTCAATGAAAAATATTAAAAAATTACCAAATATCCAATACATATCATCCAAATAAGTCTCAAATATTCAAATATCCAAAAACAAGAAGATAATGTTCAACAAGTCTAAATGCTTGTGATAAAAGAGAAAATAAGAGAAAAGGCCAGCTAGTTGTCAAGTTGAAGACATCCTCCATCATCAACCTGCACAAAAAAAAATACAAAAAATTGTTAGCATTCTATCAATAAACTAACTTCAAATCTAATATATGCTTTTGCTATCGTCACTCTTCAAGTTGATCAGAAAATCAAAAGTTAGCAAATTACACTAACCATGCCCTTTGAAAATAAAGGTGCAGCATATCCCCCTAAAATATTACCCAAAATGTGTTTCAAAGCCACAACAATATTCTAAGGGCCTCACAGTGTCCATATTGTCAAAATGAATTATCACAAAGTTAGCCACAACAAAATTTGGCTTAAACAGATGAAATAATTTATTTACTTAATTTTAGATACCTCCTTAAACTCAACATTTAAGTCCAAACCACTCTTTAGAATTGAAAATAAAATTTTAATTTACTAACCAAGGGAAGCCGTATCCTGCCCTTCACTCGATGTGCCATCTTCACCACCATTCTCTAGAACTAACCTCGGAACGTTAGTTGGATCCACTAACCCTGGTACACTGGCAGGATCTATCCCAATTTTTGTAGCCATCACCTGTAGTAAGCCCCGCCATGCAGCCAAGGTCTTATCTTGGTCAGCTATCTTCTGCTGCAAAGCGATCACCTCAGGATTAGGTTCTTGAGACTGTGTGGAAGATGAAGCAATGCTGCGGATCCCAAATCCCCTTGAGAAACCTGATCTTTTCCCAAGCACATCGATGGAAACTTGTACCTCGGTTTGCGGATTCTTGACACCTGGCTGCGACTGTGCGAGAATCTTCTCTTTTAGCATAGCCTGTCATTTTTCATTATGTAAACCCATAACATATGTAAAAAATGTACATTTGATGATTTAAACAAATGAATTAGTTAGTACTTACATGATGTTGTTCAGCATGGTCATTTATCCACATCCCACCATGCCGACCACGTCTGTGAGTTTGCTCAAAAATATCCGGGATAGATGGTCGAACACCACCATTCTTTGATGCCTATTATTTATTAGATATTTTAGTCAGATTAACTAAGTATTGAAATTTTATTAAGAGTAAAAATTTACAATCATATACTTACATCGATAGATGCTCGTGATGCATACGATCTTGAGCCACTTGTATGATTGTATTTTTGGGCGGCTCGTGCCTTTTTTCCACTTTCAGACTTTTTCTATGAGGACAAAATTAAAAAAGAAAACAACAAAATAAGCTTAATTATCTCACATGCAGTTGGTTTATTTCAATCTAGTAGAAGCCCAAACACCATATATATGTATATAACATTAATAAGGAATACCTTAAAACTGTCGCTCTCCCACACGTGCTCGATCATAAACTTCCAGTCATCCAATTTACAAGGATATAATGGATGGCTTTTGATGTCTGGCACTCCATCCTTTTTGAGCTCAAGATAGTGCTTATGCAATGTGCTTTTCCAGTCTTTGTATAAATCTTGGCACTTATGGTCAATGATAGACTTGAGCACCAAATCTCTTTCATAGTCCCCGCCAAGGTCAAAGGTTAACTGCAATTGGTAACAATAAAATGCAATATGAATTAAACTCTCAGTTTAAGAAATCAATTGAATAACATGTTAAACAATTTTCCTTTTATAAATCAATTCATATTACCCCAACTCTCATAACAATGGCTAGCCTGATCTCAAAATCAATGTCTACCCAATGAATATCTCGGATTGGTGCATGATCTCGAATCTGTTCCCCAAGAGCAGATGCTACAGAAGAGGCCCACATCCCCTCTATTGCCCCTTCCTCACGATTGATATCAACAGGAATGGGATGACCAAGCACTTTCCTAAGCCTATCCACGTTCTTCCCCCTGGTCGGGCCCCGTTTACCAGTTTTGCTAGAGACTGAAGCCGATGCTGTTAAGAACACAAATTTATTTATGTTAGTAGACATAAATCATTAAAGGAAAGCCAATTTTATTTACATGTAAATGGTGTACATTTCTTACCCACACTACTGGCAGCACTACGTGGACTAGTAAGCTGGTCAGGCCGTGTAAATGATGAGAAGTGAGCTTGGGTAGGCTGTGGCTGTGGATGTGGTTGTGGATCATGCTGTGGCAATGGATCATGGGTAGGCTGTGGAGATGGCATCGGTATCACTCGCTCGAGGGTCTGTGTAGCTCCTGAACGACTAGGAGCACCAACTCTTTTCCTAAGCCACGGAGGCATATTTGTGACCTGACATAACAGTAAACTTAATTATTAGTAATCAATAATTGAAGTAATCAACAATCAAACATCAAATTAAGTAATACTACATAGTGTAATCATCATAATCATAATCATCATAATCATCATATAATAGTAATATGTATAAAATGAAAAAGTCAACAAAGTTACTATTACTAGTCAATGTTTTTAACCTTTGTAGCATCTAAGTATGAGCAGAAAAATAAAGGTTATTACCTTATTCAACTGGGGCTCAGATTCATCATCCTCATCATTAAAGGAACTTTCACTAGAAGAACTCAATCCCTCCTCACCCTCGGGTGGAAGATAAGCCTCATCATCGTCACATCCACCCTCCTTTCTCTTTCTCTCCATGGTTTTTTTCTTCATGGCCGTCTGACCCAATCCAAAGAATGAATTTGCCTTATCCGGAACCCCTAGAGCATGCATTCTCGCAATATTCTCTTTAATCCTTTTATCTCTCTCCTCCTCGATAGGTAACTTCTTCCTCTGGGTCGCCAAAAACCCAGGCTTCACAAATAATTTACCACCTTTTTGCATATTTGGCAACTATATATGACAAACAATGAAATGAAAAAAATATAAAATGATGCCAATAACTGAAATGACATGTGAAACAACAAAGCCATGATATGTAAATGAAAAATCTTATAAATTTATAACAGTTGTCCATATAATCAAAAGCTACTAAAGTATAAAACAAAAGCTACATATCATATTCTATATCAGGTTCTATATCATGATAGACATCATGGATTGGTCCTCTTTGCTGTTCATCTTCTTCGTCATCTATATATTCCAAAATTGTGTCATCCTCGTCATTATCATCGGAATAATGCTCAGTCATTAATTCATTAACGGGAACAATATCGAGATCCATATCATCTCTGCTGTAATATTGAATATCAGTATCTTGTTCAAGAATTGGGACACCATTGGTTGATTCGTCCTGTTGAAATGCATCATTGGACGCATCATCCCGCTCTGGTACATCCCATACTCCTCGATGATTGACCTGTTCTACCACTCTCCAATTCTTACCTTTGATGGTGTCATTGACATAGAATACTTGTTTGACATTACTTGGAAGGACAAATGGATCATCTTTATACCAAAGCCTCCTAATATCAATGGTTTTGACATGTTGATCGGTATGTATTCTACTTTTGTGACCGATGTCATACCATTCACATTGAAATAGAACCACTCTACCTCCATGCAAGTATCTCAATTCCAATATTTTGCACAAATAACCATAGAAGTCAATTTGCTTCCCTTTATGCTCCCCTTGTACGACCAACCCACTGTTTTGGCACCTCCGACGGCTCTCATGGTCTCTACTATGGAACCGGACACCATTGCAGATGCAACCAGCATAAAGATCAATTATCGGACCAGGACCTTGTGCTAATGACCACAGTTCTTGGGTTGCTTCTGGTGACCGTTGATTTCGCAACTCATTCATCTACATAAACAAACATATTGCAAACATAAAAAGTTAATTTCAAATTAATTTAAGCTAGTTAGTGTTTACCAATATGTCTAAGCTCTTTCAAATATATCTTACATGTTTTTCAAACCATTTTGGAAATTCTGCTCGCTGTATCTGAGTTATATCACGTCGTTGAGGATTCTGATTCTCTATAATATTCTTGTGTTCCCTATTCAATGAAATGTATACATAAGTATCTTAAAATAGTGTTATAATTTTTTACCTTTTTTTTAAATTTTAAGTATTTTTATAATTTTTTATTACAGTCACAATTGTACCGATTCGACATGGATGGTACAGATTAAGCTGATAGTTAGGTAAATTAATTTTATCTCCTTTCTAAGTTTTTTATCATTTACAAATCTTTACTCTTTTCTATTTCTTTTTTTTAAGTTAGAAACTTATGAATTATTAATTTTATTTCTTTAATTTTAGTCATTCCCAAAAATACATTTCATGCATTCAAGGGAATTCAAGTCATTCAATTCCATGAAAACAAATGGGTGCAATTATATATCTTTACTCTATATGGTTTTAGGCCCAAATGATATGCAAACCTCATGAAATTTAAATGGATGGACTATGACATCATTTTAGGAATGCCATAAAATTTTCATCAGGCTCTGACATCGAAAAGTGGGTCACACAATCTGTTGACTTTTGGTCAAAGTGGGCCCATGCTTCAATTGTTTGGGGCCCAAAGATCTCAGATAGCCACGGAATTTTAAGATTTTAATGAGGTCTATATCCAATTTCCATTTGATTTGGCCTTTGGGAAGTTAGGCTTGTATTCAGTGCCCTCATAGCCCAGTGGGTATGTTGACTTTGGGTCAACAACATCCAACCGACCCGAAATTTTGTGGAAATACTCTAGAGCATTATTGAGGCCTTCCATAGAAATTTTAGCCAATTTGGTCTTTAGGAAGTGAAGTTTCACACAGTGTCCCTAAAACTTTAGAATGGGGCTCCATAAATTTGAACTTACATCCAATGGTATCTGAAAAATCCGAAACTCTGAAGGAATGACCTAGAGCATATTTTAAGTCTTCCCTGTGAGTTTCAACTAATTTTATCATCGGAAAGTATGAGTTGCTCTAGCCTGGGTTGCCACCCAGGAACACTGACAAGAGTCATTTAAGCTTGATTTTGGTTGAGATGAAGTCTGTCTATTTTGAAACTTGGACCCATGTTGTCTACATATATATGGAATATCTTGAATGAATTAAAGCATATTTGGATGCCCAAATGCTGAATTTAACTCAATGTTCTACAACAGTTGTGACATTTGTTTGATTTTTTTTTGTCAAACCAACATAAAGAAATAAAATCGACCTTATTATTATTATTATTCAAGGGAATTCAAGTCATTCAATTCCATTCAAACATATAGTCTTTGCATAGTTTTTTTTCTCAAAATGTTTTTATTTGACTATAAATTGTAGTCTCCATTTTTAAAAAATGTCAAACTTACTTTTTTTTAATGTAATAAAATGTAAATGTTATTCCTTGCCTTATGTTATATACTATTTATTCATTTCTTATAATTAGTCTCTTGAAAAATGTCCCCAAATTGAGTTTATTTTTATTTTTAGGCCCAAGCTTAGTTTGGGCTTATCGCAATTTCTACTTGATTTTGACCATTCAATTTTAATTTATTATTCAATCTATATGCGACACTAGACATACATAACACAATATTTTATGCTAGTCTTTACTCATATTTCTTCAATTTTAGTCATTTTTAAAAATATATTTCATGTTTTCAAAGGAATTCAAGTCTTTCAATTCCAAGCAAACAAATGGGTGCAATATAGATTTTTACTCTTTTCTATTTCTTTTTTTTCCTACTTAGACACTTATGAATATTTCTTTTTATTTCTTGAATTTTAGTTACTTCAAAAAATACAATTCATGTGTATAGAAGCAACCCTCGAATTTTCAAGTGTTCATGTGCATGTTCAATTCATGCTATCACTAACTAGTTATAGGTTCTAAATATAACTAGTCTAAATTAGTATATGGTATAGGCATGGTTAGAAAATTGATTTGAGATTAAGACCGGATAAACACATGATTGTGGTAGTTATTGCGGTGAACTCAACTTTGTTAATATATATAGATGGGATTGGGTTCTAAGGGGTTAATTTCAAAATTGAGTTTTATAGTTTTGCTTTACACAAAGAGCTTTGTGGTTTTTCAAAAGTCCCACATTGGAAAAGTATAACTTCTTTGAGCACTATATATGTATATCCTTGTCCTTTATACTTCAAGCTCTTTTGGACTCTTTTGCTATGAGCCCTACGCGCGCACACGAGCCAGGCTTGGCCCGAGATTCTCGATCCGGAAAACGTTTAACCGGGTGCGTGCCCGCGCGACGCGTCCTAATGGGGGAGGGGCCTAATGCCATCCTTTTGCAAAAAAATCATTACACAGGGCGTTCCGGAACAGAAACCCTTTTGCAAAAAAAACACAGGGCGGGCGTGCCATCCTTTTGACCCGGACAGAAACACATTACAGTGCAAATTTAATTTTGCAGCAGAAACAGAAACAGAAAACAATGCTGGAACAGAAACAGAACAGCACAGGCTGTAACACTCCGACCCAGCTTGACCCCGTTTAGCGGTTAGTTAATCTTGTTTTTGTTGTTAATTGTGTTTTGTTTGTGTTTTGTTTTCGTTACGGGTCATGGATAGGTAGTTGGATTGAGTTTGACCTGGATTAAGTAGATCAAGCCCTTTTTCGTAATTTTAGCTTTTCTTAGACATGGTCATTTTTGCATCATCTTGAGGTCAACGCGTGTCTTTCGTTGAGCTCGTTAACTTTCGTAACTACGTCATTTGCAACCGACGTCGTGTGTTTCGATTGGACCTTGATTTGACTCAAACTGAAAATAGACTTATGACTTGGCCCTTCTTGGAATTTGATCAACCCATTACTTATATAAGCTCTCACCCAATTCACCAACACTCACGTTCTCTCTCTTGTTCTCTCTCGTTTTCTCTCAACTTCACTGTGCACGTGGAATTCTCTTCTCCTTCACTTGATTTCTCTCCCTCGATCTAGCTTGTGGTTCTTGCATGTGCAATTGAGGTGAGTGGAAGTCTTCCATTCTTCTCATCTCCTTTCTCTATCTCTTCTCCTTCTTGCTTCTTTGCATGGTGTGTCTGTGTGTTGTGGATTTCTCTCCATCTCTCATGCATGCATGTGGTTTTGCTTGTGTTAGGTTGTGTTTGGATCCAAGGGCTACCATTGTGCATTTGAATTTCCAATTGAGGCAAGTATAACCATAACATTGAGAACCCATGTTGGTATGCTTTGATTTTGGCTAGCTCACATTGATGTGTGTGGAAAACATGTGTTTACAGCCCATTTGATACTTATTGGTTCAGTACTTGTGTATTCCCATTGATAGATTGCATTTCTGATGCATTTCCAGACATTCTGTACATGTTTCAGATTTCTGAATTCGTGCAGGTACGGCTAAGCCGTATAACACCTACGGCTCACAATCCAGAGAGGAGAAAAACCCAGTTTTCCTCTACGGCTAGGGCACGGCTAAGCCGTGGAATGCCCTACGGCTAAGCCGTAGCTCAGCCGTGGCCCAGCCGTAGAACAATACAGGGTGCAATTTCTGGAATAACTGAGAGTCAGCAAATGACAGACCTTCTACGGTTCAGCCACGGCTAAGCCGTAGACCACACACGGCTAAGCCGTAGCACACACACGGCTAAGCCGTAACCACACATGAAGAATAAGGCTAGGTGTAAAGATAAGACCTATATGACCTTCATGATAGAATGTAGAGCACCTAGACTTGCCCAACGGAATGTGATACTACGCGTGAATGATCTCGAGGGCTGCGAATCATTCATGTTCGTTATCCGGATGTTAAGCACCTCCCCATGGGTGTTGGTTTAAGGGACTTCGTGCACAGCCCGATTCAAGGCAACACTAGACAACGGTGTATCGAATAACTTAAAACTACATCATCATGCACGGTTAGAAACACCGGATAATTAGATTAGAATTGGTTTGTAAACTTAAGATGATTCGATTCACATGATTTGTTGCATAACATATTGCATTCGACCATTGATCTCAACACTCTACATGATTACGTATGTTTCGTTATTTTCACATTTTGGTTTATTTACCCTGAGTATGCATGTATGATGTGTTCATTCACGGATCTGCACGTATGATAAGTTGTCACGATCTACTCAGGATTTTCATGATTGACTCCGTATGGTCAGGCACTACTTAGCCTCAGCCTTAGGATCCCGACGGGGTGAATTCGGTATAGTTTATATGGCCTGCTGCAGTATGGATTTTGTCTTGGGGAACCGGACCCCAGGAAACCGAGACCCATTGTACCCTGGCCCGGACAATGGTGTTCTTTGCATGTTACAAGATCCCTCTTTTGGGAGCATATGGTAATGTAGTAGCCACTAGTCATGTACACAGCATGTTATCCTTGATTCACACAGCATCTTTCTTTCTTGCATGATAGCCTAGTATACGAAAATGCTTTCTTTAATAACATGATGTTCTTTATTCTATTAGACACAGCGTGTGTTAACTTGCTATGGTTTATACTTTGCTGAATCTTCGTATTCACAGTTGTTTTGGTGTTGCAGGCCCAGATCCCCCTGCCGAACCCTCGCCGGTCGGCCAGGCTCCAGTTGAGACCCCCGGGGCCCCCTCAGGCCTAGAGGAGTGGATGTGATCACTCCACGGGAGAGCGTTCATGGCATGCATCCTTTTGGAGTCTTGTGTTGTGTGGATTTTCAGACTTGTATATGTCATGACATGTCACTATTGTCTATATCTTTTGTTCATTTTGTAAAACTTCATATGTAATTATGTCAGTCCTTTCTTGTATTATCCTCTTCTTGCTTTGTAGTTTTATGTTTCTGATATTTACAGCTTCCGCATACTTGCTTGGCACGTGTGCTTGTTCCCTTGTGCGTGTGCATTTAGACCCGGTCTACGTGTACAGGCACGGGAGTACGTGTGTCATTAGGTTTGGCTTTTGCTAACCCCCGAACCCTGGGCTCGGGCAGTGACATACGTATTGTATGGTATCAGAGAATTCCTTGCTCCTTCCTTGTTCTAGATGATAAGCATGTAGGCATGTAGGATCGTGGTGAGGACACGATTATTTCTTTGTGCTCTTTCTAGACTTTGGGGTTTGTTGGGCGCTCTTGTGTTGTGTTTGTGTCTGACTCTTTCCATTTTACAGGATGGCATCAGGTTCTGGTTCGCAGCAGAACGCCGGAAATAACGAGAGCGGATCTGCCCCGTCACCGCAGACACCGAATACAGATGAACGCATCCTTATGCTATTCCAGTCCCTTCAGGCACAATCGCAATCGATGCAGAACTTGCAAGCCCAAGTGACAACCATGCTAGACCGACAAAGTCAAGCCCCAGTTCAGTCGCACGTGGACCAGCAGGTGATCTTGCAGCCTCGAGAGAGTGACCCGAATGCCCTCTATGGGAAATTTCGCAAGCGAGGAGCTATTGAGTTCTATGGGATAGAAGAGCCACTGAAGGCAGAACAGTGGTTAGAACAGACGGAGGATGTCTTTGAGACAGTTGTGTGCACGAACCGACAGAAGGTCGGGCTAGCAACTTCCATGCTGAGAGACGTTGCAAAGACTTGGTGGAAGAGCGTGAAAGACTCCTACAGAGACATTCCTAGCGCGACAGTGTGGGAGATGTTCAAGCAACAGTTCAGGAGGAAGTTCATCCCGGCTCATGTGTTTCGAGCCAAGGAGGTTGAGTTCTTAGCTCTCCGTCAGCAGCAGATGACAGTAGCAGAATATGTGAACAAGTTTATGCAGTTGTCGCTTTTTGCTCCGGACATGATCAGCACCGAGGAAAGGAAGGTGAACAGGTTTGTCGAAGGTTTGCATCCCCGGTACATGCATCACGTGACTGCGTTTCAGCGTCCGGCTACGTTTGACGATGCAGTGGACAGGGCCTATTCTGCCGAGGCCATCCACCAAGCTGCTAGAGCCGTTGAGCCTAAGAGACAGCCGCCTTTCAGTGCACGAGGACAAGTACAGAAGAAGACCAAAGGCCAGCAGAGTACTTCTAGTTCTACTGGAGTGACTTGTGGATATTGTGGTAGGAACCACACGACTGAAGCTTGTTGGAGGAAGGCCGGTGCTTGTTTCATTTGTGGTTCAAGGGAGCATATGATCGCCAATTGTCCTCGACATAGAGCCTCTGGTGCAGCTCCATCTGGTCCTACTTCCGGCACAGTTCCTAGCAGGCCTAGTGCACCTACAGCTCCGAGCAAACCGCAGTCAGCTCGTCCAGGCTCGAGACAGCCTCGCCAGTCAGCCCGTGCTTACGCTGCTACCCACGAGAGTGCCGAGGATCCACAGGTGGTTGAAGGTACTGTTTTGATTTCGCGCGTCGAGGCATTAGCTTTGTTCGATTCGGGGTCTACACGATCTTATGTAGCACCTCATTTTGCCGAGCGGTTACCTCAGCCGTCTAAGCCGTTGCCATATGTGTTGGTTGTATCCACCCCAGTTGGCAAGCGAGTGGAGTGTAGTATGTACTACCCCCATTGCGACGTGCAGATTGCAGGTCATCAGTTACCTGTTGATTTGATCCTGTTGTCGATGCTGGACTTCGACGTGATCCTTGGTATGGATTGGCTCGCTCGATATCGTGCCTGTGTTAACTGTTACAACAGGACGATCTTCTTCGATTTAGGCAAGGGCTTCCGTTTCGAGGGCAGTCAGCAGAGATGCCCCAGACGTGTAATTTCGGCGTGTAAGGCAGATCGCTTGATCCGCCGAGGGTGCGAAGGCTTCATTGCCTTTATCTCAGCGAAGAAGGAGCCGAAGCAGCTAGGTGAGGTTCAGGTGGTCTGTGACTTTCCAGATGTCTTTCCAGACGATGTGCCAGACTTACCCCCGGTTCGAGATGTGGAGTTCGCCATTGAGCTTGTTCCCGGCACGGCACCGATCAGCAAGGCTCCGTATCGCATGGCCCCAGCAGAGTTGTCAGAATTGAAGAAACAATTGCAGGAGCTTTTGGATAAGGGTTTCGTTCGCCCGAGCGTTTCACCTTGGGGAGCACCAGTCTTGTTTGTCAAAAAGAAGGATGGTACTTTTCGGATGTGCATAGACTACCGCCAGCTGAACAAAGTGACGATCAAGAACAAGTACCCCTTACCCAGGATCGATGAATTGTTTGACCAACTTCAGGGCGCAACATATTTTTCGAAGATTGATTTGAGGTCTGGATATCACCAGTTGAGAGTCAAAGAAGATGACATTCCCAAGACTGCCTTCAGGACTCGTTATGGACATTATGAATTCCTCGTGATGCCTTTTGGACTAACCAACGCACCTGCAGCTTTTATGGCACTGATGAATCAGATCTTTGCTCCTTTCTTGGACCAATTCGTAGTTGTGTTTATTGATGATATACTGATCTATTCTAAGTCAGCAGAGGAGCATAGGGAGCATTTAAGAAAAGCCTTGTCGTTGTTGAGAGAACATCGATTGTTTGCTAAATTGTCGAAGTGTGATTTTTGGCTTGAGCAGGTGGCATTTTTAGGTCATATCATTTCACGAGAGGGATTGGCAGTTGATCCATCTAAAGTAGAGGCAGTAGTGAATTGGCCTAGCCCCAAGACAGTGTCAGAGATTCGCAGTTTCCTTGGTCTAGCAGGTTACTATCGCCGATTTGTCCAGGACTTTGCTAAGATCTCTTCTCCTTTGACGAAGTTGACCAGGAAGAACGTACCATTTGATTGGACTGAGGAGTGTGAAGCCAGTTTTCAGACTTTGAAAGAGAAGTTGACTACAGTCCCAGTGTTAGCCTTGCCAGATGGTTGTGAAGGATTCGTGGTTTATTCAGATGCTTCTCGAGTTGGTCTAGGTTGTGTGTTGATGCAGCATGGGAAGGTTATTGCCTATGGATCGAGACAGTTGCGAGATCATGAGAAGAATTACGCCACCCATGATTTAGAATTGGCAGCCATCGTGTTTGCGTTGAAGCTGTGGAGACATTATCTATATGGTGTGCAGATTGAGGTTCGTTCTGACCACCACAGTTTACAGTATTTATTCACACAGCAGGAGCTGAACATGAGACAGCGGAGATGGCTTGAGCTTATTAAGGATTATGACTTCCCGATCAAATATCAGCCAGGCAAGGGGAATGTGGTGGCAGATGCGCTCAGCAGGAAAGCAGAGTCAGTGCAGCTCTTGAGCAGTTTCCTCTTAGAGTTTCGTGGTCTCCCTGTTGAGGTTAAACTAGTGGATGAGTGCGTGATGTTGGCTAGTACGCTAGTGTTTCAGCCTGAGTTGATTCAGCGGATTAAGGACAGGCAGTTTGAAGATCTAACTTTGAAGCGCATTCGAGACCACATTGGAGACAGACCCGATTTCAGACTCGAGGATGGTATACTCTACTTTCGGAGTAGGTTGTGCGTGCCAGCAGTTGATGAGTTCAAGGAGAAGCTGATGAACGAAGCGCATTACGCTCGCTACGCGATGCATCCAGGCAGCACGAAGATGTTTCGGAATCTCAAGGATCGCTTCTGGTGGAACAACATGAAGAGAGAAGTAGCAGGGTTTGTTGCTCGCTGTTTGACATGTCAGAAGGTGAAGGCCGATCATCAGAGACCGCCAGGCTCGTTGCATCCTTTGCACATACCGCAGTGGAAGTGGGAAAACATCACCATGGACTTTGTTTCCGGGTTACCGCCGACGAGCAGGAAGAACAATGCCATTTGGGTGATCGTAGATCGATTGACGAAGTCAGCCCATTTCATTCCTTTTCGGAAGGGTATGACATTTTCAGAGATGGCTAGGAAGTTTGTGGATGAGATCGTCAGGCTCCATGGTACCCCCGTGTCGATTGTATCCGATCGTGACAGCCGTTTTGTTTCCTCTTTCTGGAGAGCTTTCCAAGAGGCTTTGGGTACGAAGTTGAGTTTCAGCACGGCATACCACCCACAGACGGATGGGCAATCAGAGCGGACGATTCAGACTTTGGAGGATATGTTGCGAGCCAGCGTGTTGAGCTACGAGAAAGAATGGGATCTTCATCTATCGTTGTGCGAGTTCGCCTACAACAACAGTTTCCACGAGAGCATTGGGATGGCACCATATGAAGCATTGTACGGGAAGAAGTGTAGAAGTCCGGTTTGTTGGGAAGAAGTTGGAACCCGCAGTTTTCACGGACCGACGATCATTGCCGAGACTACGGAGAAGGTACAGAAAGCCATTGAGAATTTGAAAGTTGCTCGGTCAAGACAGAAGAGTTATGCAGACACCCGCAGACGACCCTTAGAGTTTCAGGTTGGCGAGTGGGTTTTTCTGAAGGTCTCACCGATGAAGGGTACGATCCGTTTCGGCCAGAAAGGCAAGTTAGCTCCACGCTATGTCGGACCGTTCGAGATCAAGAGTCGGATTGGTGATTTAGCCTATCGATTAGAGCTTCCCGAGATGTTTGCAGGAGTGCACAACGTTTTCCACGTTTCGATGCTTCGGAAATATGTTCATGATCCCTCCCATGTCATTCGCTACGACGAGGTTCAGATTCAGCCGAGTGCTGCATACGTTGAGCGACCGCTCCGTATCGTGGGAACCCGAGAGCAGATACTCCGTACCAGAACGATTCGATGGGTCAAAGTGCTTTGGGAGCATCACAGTCCCGATGAGGCTACTTGGGAGTTAGAAGAGCAGATGGCACGCCAGTATCCCGATTTGTTTTCCCAGGTATGAGCGAGTTAGTGTTCATTCCGAGGACGGAATGATTCTCAAGTGGGGGAGGATGTAACACTCCGACCCAGCTTGACCCCGTTTAGCGGTTAGTTAATCTTGTTTTTGTTGTTAATTGTGTTTTGTTTGTGTTTTGTTTTCGTTACGGGTCATGGATAGGTAGTTGGGTTGAGTTTGACCTGGATTAAGTAGATCAAGCCCTTTTTCGTAATTTTAGCTTTTCTTAGACATGGTCATTTTTGCATCATCTTGAGGTCAACGCGTGTCTTTCGTTGAGCTCGTTAACTTTCGTAACTACGTCATTTGCAACCGACGTCGTGTGTTTCGATTGGACCTTGATTTGACTCAAACTGAAAATAGACTTATGACTTGGCCCTTCTTGGAATTTGATCAACCCATTACTTATATAAGCTCTCACCCAATTCACCAACACTCACGTTCTCTCTCTTGTTCTCTCTCGTTTTCTCTCAACTTCACTGTGCACGTGGAATTCTCTTCTCCTTCACTTGATTTCTCTCCCTCGATCTAGCTTGTGGTTCTTGCATGTGCAATTGAGGTGAGTGGAAGTCTTCCATTCTTCTCATCTCCTTTCTCTATCTCTTCTCCTTCTTGCTTCTTTGCATGGTGTGTCTGTGTGTTGTGGATTTCTCTCCATCTCTCATGCATGCATGTGGTTTTGCTTGTGTTAGGTTGTGTTTGGATCCAAGGGCTACCATTGTGCATTTGAATTTCCAATTGAGGCAAGTATAACCATAACATTGAGAACCCATGTTGGTATGCTTTGATTTTGGCTAGCTCACATTGATGTGTGTGGAAAACATGTGTTTACAGCCCATTTGATACTTATTGGTTCAGTACTTGTGTATTCCCATTGATAGATTGCATTTCTGATGCATTTCCAGACATTCTGTACATGTTTCAGATTTCTGAATTCGTGCAGGTACGGCTAAGCCGTATAACACCTACGGCTCACAATCCAGAGAGGAGAAAAACCCAGTTTTCCTCTACGGCTAGGGCACGGCTAAGCCGTGGAATGCCCTACGGCTAAGCCGTAGCTCAGCCGTGGCCCAGCCGTAGAACAATACAGGGTGCAATTTCTGGAATAACTGAGAGTCAGCAAATGACAGACCTTCTACGGTTCAGCCACGGCTAAGCCGTAGACCACACACGGCTAAGCCGTAGCACACACACGGCTAAGCCGTAACCACACATGAAGAATAAGGCTAGGTGTAAAGATAAGACTTATATGACCTTCATGATAGAATGTAGAGCACCTAGACTTGCCCAACGGAATGTGATACTACGCGTGAATGATCTCGAGGGCTGCGAATCATTCATGTTCGTTATCCGGATGTTAAGCACCTCCCCATGGGTGTTGGTTTAAGGGACTTCGTGCACAGCCCGATTCAAGGCAACACTAGACAACGGTGTATCGAATAACTTAAAACTACATCATCATGCACGGTTAGAAACACCGGATAATTAGATTAGAATTGGTTTGTAAACTTAAGATGATTCGATTCACATGATTTGTTGCATAACATATTGCATTCGACCATTGATCTCAACACTCTACATGATTACGTATGTTTCGTTATTTTCACATTTTGGTTTATTTACCCTGAGTATGCATGTATGATGTGTTCATTCACGGATCTGCACATATGATAAGTTGTCACGATCTACTCAGGATTTTCATGATTGACTCCGTATGGTCAGGCACTACTTAGCCTCAGCCTTAGGATCCCGACGGGGTGAATTCGGTATAGTTTATATGGCCTGCTGCAGTATGGATTTTGTCTTGGGGAACCGGACCCCAGGAAACCGAGACCCATTGTACCCTGGCCCGGACAATGGTGTTCTTTGCATGTTACAAGATCCCTCTTTTGGGAGCATATGGTAATGTAGTAGCCACTAGTCATGTACACAGCATGTTATCCTTGATTCACACAGCATCTTTCTTTCTTGCATGATAGCCTAGTATACGAAAATGCTTTCTTTAATAACATGATGTTCTTTATTCTATTAGACACAGCGTGTGTTAACTTGCTATGGTTTATACTTTGCTGAATCTTCGTATTCACAGTTGTTTTGGTGTTGCAGGCCCAGATCCCCCTGCCGAACCCTCGCCGGTCGGCCAGGCTCCAGTTGAGACCCCCGGGGCCCCCTCAGGCCTAGAGGAGTGGATGTGATCACTCCACGGGAGAGCGTTCATGGCATGCATCCTTTTGGAGTCTTGTGTTGTGTGGATTTTCAGACTTGTATATGTCATGACATGTCACTATTGTCTATATCTTTTGTTCATTTTGTAAAACTTCATATGTAATTATGTCAGTCCTTTCTTGTATTATCCTCTTCTTGCTTTGTAGTTTTATGTTTCTGATATTTACAGCTTCCGCATACTTGCTTGGCACGTGTGCTTGTTCCCTTGTGCGTGTGCATTTAGACCCGGTCTACGTGTACAGGCACGGGAGTACGTGTGTCATTAGGTTTGGCTTTTGCTAACCCCCGAACCCTGGGCTCGGGCAGTGACACAGGCATACAGAAACCCCGGAACAGAAACAGAAAACAATGCTGCAAGACCATTGCAGTGCAGTAGATCTGCATGCATAACGTGGTACCGAACAACAACAGCAATTGTTTCTGCCCGTTTGCATAACATGGTAGCACAGATCTGTATGCATATCTACTGTATGTCTGTGTCTGCACTGCGTTTAACAATTCTGCGGAAACATTGCAGTAGATCTATATGTTAAACAACACAGATTGCAGATCTACCCGCACAACACATATCTTAATTACTGTGATAAATCTTACTGTTAAACAGATGCAACACAGATCACGCACACCAGATCCATATACAGTTTAACAAAAACAACACAGAACAGATCAAATAAAATAGATTAATGAACACAGAACACTAATGGAACAGCACATGGACAAGAAAAAAATCATTGTGATGCATGTTTTAATGGAGAAAGATTTAAAGTGATGAACCTAAATCGCTGCTGCACTTCCTTCTTCCTTCCTATTCTTTCCTCTCCCTCCTTTCAATTTCCCTTCTTTTCTTCCCTTTCCCTCGTTTTTCTTCCCTTTCCCTCGTTTTTCTCTTTGTTGAAAAGAAAGTAACGAAACTTAACTCTTATTAAACCCTAAATCCTAATGCACGTAGGATCACAAGCATGTGCATATTGTGGGGTCCATTAGGTGCCCATGTGTCCTATTTATTTTAAATCAAATTTAATTAGAATGGATGCTATGTACTATGTTTTATGAGATTGGCCAGATTTAACTTTTAAAGAAGGACCCAGTTGATACATTAATAATGAAACTAATCAAATTCTACATAGTTTTCTAAAACATGTGATAAATCCACTATTAAAAAAAAACTGCACTTAAAAAAGACCCACTATTAAAAAAACTGCACTTAAAAAATCTACATCAAAGAAAGCTAAACTCTAATGCAGCCTACTTATGAAAAATCTACAATAATAATCAATTCCATTTTTAAATAATGCAGCTTACTTAGGAGCCCATCAAGTTTACACCATTCAAATACATGGCCCCAAAATATCCTCACACCAAAGTTCTTTCTCTCATATAAATGACTTTTTAAATAAAACAGTACAGCACAAAAAAAAAAAAAAAGAAAAAAAACGGCTTTGATTTTAAAAGCACGATTTTACCAAAAACATCTACATAACCCAATAGTATTTAAAAAAAAACAAAAAGAAGAGGAAGGCATGGGAATAGTTTTATTAAAAAAAAAATAAAAGAATGGAAATGAAAATATTTGGATTTGCCCATAGAAAACAAGGTGTGGTCAAAAGTCTTGGCCTTTCCCTATGCAAAAATAATCGTGGCGAAAGGTTTTTTTACTTTGCCTACAAACTATAGCGTCGCTAAAGGATATTGCCCATGGAAAACCATGCGTCGCCGAAAGTTTTGGCCTTTCCCAACGAAAATATATTCGTAGCCAAAGGTTTTTCACTTTGCCTACAAAATACCGTGTCACCAAAGGATATTAGCCACGGAACACCATGCGTAGCCGAAAATTTTAGCTTTTCCCTATGGAAATATATGCGTGGCTAAAGGTTTTTCACTTTGCCTACAAAATATTGCGTCGCCAAAGGATAGTATCCACGAAAAACCATGCGTAGCCGAAAGTCTTGACCTTTCTCTACGAAAATATATGTGTGGCTAAAGGTTTTTCACGTTGCCTACAAAATACTGTATTGCCAAAGGATATTGCCTACAAAAGACTATGCGTGGCCAAAAGTCTTAGTTTTTCCCTATGCAAATATATGCGTGGCCAAATATTTTTCACTTTGCCTACAAAATGACGCGTCGCCAAATGATATTTCTTCGTGGGTAAAACTTTGCCTCTTAGTTTGGAGAGAATTCAGACTACTTTTGCCTACGAAAATATCTTGCGTCGCCAAAAATAGGAGATAATTGTGGCTTTTACCTACGTAGATTCATTTTCGTAGGCAAAAGATAACTTTTAGCCACACAAAATGGGCTTGCGTAGGCAAAACCGTAGCCAATAATGCATTTTGTTGTAGTATGCACACCAAAAAAAGAAAAACCATATCACAAAGTTGGACTACAGTAAAAGATCAATTTGCTTGTGGACTGATACTGTAGTTCTGTGTTACTTGTCTATATTCATGCCATCAAAGGGCTAGGAATTATCATTTGGGTAATCTTGGGGGTGATCTATCACAAATACTGAATATCGTTCCTGCCTGTTTACTCTTCAAGACCCAATGATGCTGTTGATATCCTCAGGTTGAGCTACATATAGTATCTCTTGGTCAGACATTTTGTTACGTTCTTTGCTATTCTTTGTTCACTCCTGTGTTTAGTTGGATTATGTCGAGTCTGCCTTTACATACTATCACGTTTTAATAAAAAAAGCCAACCAAACTTGTGATTGGTTCTAAGTGTTTGCAGAGATTAAAGTAGTAAAAGTATTATTTTAATCAACCTGAAATCTGAATGCTAAAGTTGAGAGTAGAATCATTTCAGTCCAACTAGCCACTTGATCTTTGATTCTTTGTAATCAGGTTGTTACTGTATGTGTTTGCTTTGTAATCTTCAGTTGTTTAGCAACTTATGGATTCATTTGGTTGCAGGCTTTGATAACTGCCTCTATGCAACAACTGGGTATGTCCATTATCCGATTGCCCGCTTTTTTCCATTCTTTTAAAATCCTTATGTAGGAAATGATCTTATGCTACATTAGGGTGCAAATACAGAGTATTTTTGGGTACAATCTTTTTAATGTAGGTTTTAGTAATTATTATAGTTTTAGCGTTTTTCTTTAAAGTTTTGCCATTTTCACCGACTGGGCTTTGCTATTTTGTCAGGAGTGCAAATAGTTCAGCAGGACCTGCAACTTCAAATTCAATTTCAACTTCATCATCTGCCATAAAGTACGATATTTCAGCCTGGATATTCAGGGTTATTCTTTTCTTCATTCTCTCCATTTTGGCCCCACACAGCTCCTGGCAGGCAAATTTTTGATGATATGGGGAGGACTGAGGTTGAATGAGAGAAGTATTGTTGAAGACAAAGGAAAGCACTTGCATTTAGGTAAAAGAAGATAGGTGTTGCTTGGGGAGTTTTTGAATTCCCAGATATAGTGGAAGGATGCTCCCTTGAACTCGGGTCTAGAGCATTTAGAAATTCCACCACAATGTAAAGAGGCTGAAATTCTAGAATTTCCGAAGGTCATTTAAGTCCTTTTGGCTGGCTGAAATTTAGAGATACTTCTTGAAAAGAAACATGGCATTTGAAAATACTAGGAGACAAACCATCACATCATGGCTCAAAAGCCCCAACATGCAAAAAAACCTCCCATAAATTCTTGTAAAAAAAAGGGGCCAAAGAAGCTTTTAGGAATTCCACTACGTTTGGGAATTCAGAAATTCTCCAAACACGAATTCTCTAAATTCTAATAAAGAAACAAGCTCTAAATGTATTTATGGTTATAATTAATGTGATAATATTGATCAGTTCAAATCATGAATTGGGGCCTCATAAAATACGTAAAATTCGATCTATAAGTTGTGGGCGGTTTGGGTCTTTCCTCATAAATTACTCCAAAATTTATGAAAATTTAAGAAAATATATTTGAAAGTCTAGTAGTTTATTAGTTTAGTAACAAATTGAATTATCTGAATTACAAATATAGGCCTAGAATTTAAGAAAATTTAAGTGGTTGGATGGGATTTGATTTCTTTATAAAAATTGCAAGGGCAAATGCAATCACCACGTGAAGCATGTATTGCCACCTTTTGGGAAGGGGGCAATGTTAGTCTGTTTCACACCTAATTAGGTGTTAAAATGTTGGTGTGGAAATGGCCTTATGTATACACCACTTTCATACCTTGCAATCAAACATGATCATTGAATGACCATTGCACATGTAAATCATTTACTAATACAAAGGATGTGAACAAACCGCCCCTGAGTACATCAAGTACGTGAGTATATGTTTGTAAATTATCTGAGGGTCCGCTCCTCATGTCAGGTTTGGGTACGGTTATTACTCCTTTGCTATGGACCAGTTATGTAGGTCCTCGTCCTCATATAATTACTTCAACCTGCATTCACTGTGGACTTTTGGGTCCTGCTATAGAGCCTGATATCAATGGATCCAATCCATTGCCTCCCTCAATGCAACTGTGCAAACAGAGGTTTCATATGATGGCAAAGGAAAGCCTAAGATCTGAGGACAGAATTCTTTCAAATTGAAATTTTAGAAACAAAACATGAAAGTATCATAGGAAAAGAAATAACTTTTACAGTCACCTTGTAAAGAAGAAAAACACCCTGTCATGAGCGACACAGCTCTTTGTAACCTGTAAAGATACATGCCAGTTGGTAGCACTCTATTTTTGGATTAGGGGTGATCCAAATTTGGGGCAACATAGGAGAATGATAAACGTCTGGATAAAACTGTTCAAATGTCCCATCCTCCAGATTGAAGACGCCTAAGTCCTAACACCCTTTTTCTGTGCTATAAAATTCCCAATTGTCGTCTGTAAAATAAATTTGATTTCCTTTTGATTCGGGAAAATCAGCAACTGACATAGAGAAGGAGCTATTGTCACCCAAAAATAGCATATAATCACCTATGCTTTTTATTTTTTCCCACTTGTACTCAGAATTGCTCAAATGAACAAGCTTGTAAACTTTGAAAACGGTTGTGCTATAAATTGCATCTTCATCCCAATTGAAATCACTTTCATCATCGTCATCGTTCACGGCCACCGCCGCCGCCGTCATCATCATGATCATCGTGGTCGTCTTCATCACTACTTTCACTCAAATAGAGAGATGTATCATTGTAGAATTTCGGAAGTCCATCCCAATTCTAGTCGTTATTTTCACCATCAGAAGAGTCCACATAATGTTTGTCCTTGCTTGTGGGCCTTCGCACATGTAAGAATTCACCTAACCACTCTACCAACTAGCGCTTGCAGGTAGTAGTATGTTTCTTCAAACATGGTGTTATTCTAGTTATCTTTGGCTGGGGATCTATTTCTACTGCCAACAAAGCTCCGGCCATGTCTACAGCATAGAATTGCTCCTCGAAGTATATTTCATTCTGAAAAGGAACATGATGATAATCCATCACCACCCACTTTCCTTCTTTTTGAGGTCTGAAGAAGGCCAATCTACTCATTGAAGAAAAGATAGCCATTACAACATAATCATCCGTCAATGATGGATCTTTAGATAGAATGGCCATTTGAATGTAGTGAACACCAAGGGACTTCACTCCCTTGCTATAAGGATGTGGGAATGTCTTTGGTGATGGAAGCTTGATCTGTCGTCTAGAGAAAGGATCTAACAAATGGAACTCTAATGTTTGATGATCAGTAGTTATCAGCCAACCATGAGAAGAACCACAACACCGTTTTCCACGAAGCTCTGGTAACTTGAGAAAAAAATCCTTCCGATCAAAGAGACTGAAGAAAGTGTGGGCATCTGTGTCATCATCATGCTTGGAAAGCATGAGCCAAGGAATTTGAAAAAACAATAATGGATAACCTTTCATCATTGCTGTAGACCGCCATGACTTGCATACAGCACTGAAGCGATAACAATCTGTGGAATTTAGTCGTCTCACAATCAGCCCCAGAACATCAGTATAAAGTTCAGACCAATTGGAGGAACTCATAGCATTTTCTTTTTTGGAGAAAGGAAATCTCTCCCTTGATCAATTATTCTCATACGAAATCATTTGCCTGCAAAAATAGTATTGGTCATTTTTGCTTTGCATGTCAATCAGATGAAAAGGAGCTAACATTAGCTATGACAAAAAATCAAACCTCAGCATACAACCTACAGCCATCAGATGGAAGGTGAAATTAAAACTCCTCTCTTCATCGATGCAGTTGGCAATCTATTTTAGTGCTTTAGATGAGGCAGGTAGCTAATCCGATGTTCACTTCATGGCTAGTCTAGATGCTTTAGTGGGGTCGAAAACCTAGCATGTGTGATTGGTTATAATATTTTGTGTCGGATCCTCACCAGCAAAGTTGTAGAGAATTCAAACTTTTTGCCTCTTCATGAAATGTGTTGTGAACTTGTGATGTAACTGTGGGGACTAAAACTGAAAAAAAAAGAAAAAGAAAAGAAAAAAGAAAAGGGGGAAGATATCCAGAAGGTTATCAAATCATCACATTTGGGTGGAAAATGATTTCTTGGCCTTCATTCTAGTAAATAAAATCCTATAATAGTGAGTGTCCTAATCTCATATCATTAACTCCACACCTCTAAGACATTCCTTTATCAAACCTTCTTTTCATTGAATTCCTATGAATTCAATGAATAGTAAGCACAAACATGCCTCTAGGATCCTTTTGTTGTTTTGTGCTAGTAATTTATAATAAAGTAGGTCTTATAGTAGGATAGCTGATGAAAAGATGTCAATAAAAGGATCTAAATTGGAGGTGTAGAGGGAGTTCTTAGCCCCTTTAACATAAAGGAATTGCTTAGTAATCTTAGGAATTCAATGACCCTTAATTAATAATCTGACAATCCCTTAGGATTCCAATTTCAAGAGTAACAAAAAATTAATTCTTTTTTTTTTTTTCATTATATGCCCATTTTGAGTTCATATTTTCTAAATTGCCTCTCATTAAATAAGAAGTTATCCCGACAGTCTTTTAAGGGCACGTTTGGCAAACCATGGATAGTTTTCCGCAGAAGCGCAGAAAGCCCATGTTTGGCAAAGGCGTGGAACGCATTAGCGAAAAGGTGGAGTCAGAATAGCACCCCCCCTGCGTGGGACCTGAGGAATCTGTTTGCACTATGCTACAATGCCTAGACACAATCACCGGGTTTAGTGAAGATCTGACATTTATGGGTCCCATATATATAATCAAAACCGTTGAGATTGTTCTCTATCCCAAAAACGACTACAGTACCAAGTTCTAACCCTTGAATCATCTTATATACTGAGATCTGATAAAAAAAAAAAGTAATTAATGCTACTGATGCAAATTTAGACTTCTGTAGGCCCTTTTTGAAAAATCTAGACCATTAGATCTAATTTAGAAGCCAAGAACAGCTAAGAGACCAAATTTTAGGATGTGGGGCCATGTGGATCATGATTTATTGGCCAAAACATTCAAAGCTATTGATTTCTTAAGGGTTTCTTCCTTGGAAATCCTCTCCTTCGTCAAATCTGGGTTTTTTTTTTTTTAAGGGAGGATGGCATGATTCTAAGCTTCAGGAGGATTCTTCACAACCATACAAGCCCTTCATCCCCATGGACCGTTGAAAAACATGTACTAACAGAAACACAAGTTTCAATGGATCAACATATTCGTCTGTAATAATTGTTAAGTTCACTTGTACATATGTAATTTTGGGTGACTCCAGAACCAATCATGCAAGTGCAAAATACATAAAAGAGTGTACGATTTTTCTTTACTGTTAAATTATCTCTTGCCATGTTTTCATCGTTTCACTATAAAAATCTTAAAAGTTGTTTTTATAATTGTAGCCAAATATGATAATTGAACACATTCATGTCTCCGTGTATCGAGGAGCTTTATCCCATTTATTTGCAGTGGATGAAAACGGATACTGTATATGTAAATTTTAATATGGTTTGTAACTCAAATCAAACATATGCATCTTGACTTATGCCAATAGATACTTTGAAAATTTAAAAGCATTCCTACCCCACCCCCCCCCCCCCTGATTTTGATGATGAGTAATTTGGATCTTATCTATGAACTACTACTAAGAAATTCAGTTATGTTAACGATCTGCCAATAGAATCGCTGGCATAAATTTAGAGGCCTTGAGGAGGATTTTCCTTTTTCTTTTATGATGATGTTAATACAAAATTAAATTCTTTACTATTCATTGCATCAATGGGTGAGTGATCCCTTTTGGAAACAGTTTTTTTTTTCAGTATTTGGTGAACATATACTTTCAATTGACTACGGATCTAAATAAAAGAATAACAACAACAACAACAACAACAATAGAAAGAGAAACGCAGCAGAACGATTTACTTACCCAAGTGGCTCTGAATCCGCTGAATAAAAAATTAAACTTCAATGAGAAAGAAACACAGCAGAACGAGTTCTTTGGGAGTATCCATTAAGTCACGGTGAAAAAGAAGAATAGTTGCATAAGGTTTGTAATTGGAGGATATGATGTTGAATGGTCTGGATTATCAACTGGAGAGTCCTACTGCACAATACCTTTAAATATTGCTTTCTAAGAACATAATAAGGAAAGCATTCACATGTCCCAAAGTATCCCCAAATCAACCCTAAATCTACATGTATCTTGTATAGGCCACAATTTCCATTTTTAGTATACCACCGGCTCCGGGCTCTTTACAACTATACGATACCAACCATTCATTCTTTCTTATCTCGACCAACCATGTCCAAGTCTCACCCTCATATGCACGGTTAGGTTGCCACTAATTTAATAGCTAGCCCATCATATCAATGTCTAGATGTTCGATGGAAGTCATTATTAGGTTTCCTTTTAAATGATTTGTGCAAGACTTTCACTAGCCTTTCTGTTAGAAAATCAATGCTCCAGTTTGATCAATTGAAGAGCAAGATGTTGTAACTAAATTTATACTCTTGTGAACCAGATGAGCCCATGGTGAGACACCAGATGTTCAAACTTTAGACAATTGTTGGGGCTAAATTCGAGATAACAGGAAGTTAAAGATGCCAATAATAAATTCTTATCTCTAATCCATCAGTTCTGAATCTCTTAATTGATTGGATTTTGTAAATTGTGTTTTACTTAAGGGAATCAACATGCTTATTTCATGGGGATATGAGAAGATCCGAATCACACGATGCCCAACGCACACGAATTTTTTGTTTTAATTTCAGAAATAGAATCAATTATAATTTGGTTGATGATGTGATGAAAAGTGGATTGAGATGAACTCTTTTTTTACCTTTATATAAAGTCACTTAGCCATCTTATTTCCTACAACTTTTTATTTTAATATCCAATGCAAAAGATTTTTTTTATTTAATATCCAATGCAAAAATGCGCAAATGTAATATATGTTGAAACTGGGCCTTGTACCAATTAAAAGAAAGTTTAAGTGACTGGGTAATTTTTGTATTCATCATTCACCATTCATTTAAAAAATTCAATAATATTAATTTTAAGATATTTAGTTTTATTATAATAAACTAAGTATTAATACAATGTAGGACTATAATAATAATGAAAGGAATAGAAACACTACCGATTAGACATTGTAATGTCCGACTTGTCAATAATTGAATATGATGCCAAACTTCTTTGGTCCTCCAACTTTTTTTTCTCATAAACCAAGCGAATCTTATTCACTTCTTTTTGCCTCTTTTGAGCGAACATCTCTTTAATACTCTTCACTGTTATGTTCACATCAAGCTTAAGAAGAACTATCTCATTTTTCCATCCATTTACATTAATAGATATCTGCAAAAAAAAAAGAAGTCAATAATAATTTTTTTCATTAATTAAATAAGAATTATTAATTATATAAATATTACCAATTGATCTGCTTTTGTTCTGCCAACATGACACTGTTGTTTATGTCTATCTAAATCTTTTTCTCAATAAACATAAATGGACACTTTTTGTATTGCATTCATATTTTGCATCCTTATGGGCGCCTTTAGTGTGCTTCCTAACGTTCACTGGATCTGGACTCGAGTAAATGTCACATAAGTTGCAGCTAATAGTAGTAGCCATGATGATACCTGCAAAAAAAAAATCAAATTGTAGCTATGGAACCAACAATAAAAATCGTAGAAATCATTACAATTAAAATGAAAGAAATCTAGGGAACCGACAAGGCTACAGCCACACAAACACCAAGAAGTTCGAGTGGTTTTTGTTGCTTGGATGCTAGAAACAAGCTTGAACATTAGTATTTATAAAGATTACGGTTGGTTGAATGGGTAAGATTAATGTAGGGAAGCATAAAACGAATGAGGAGATAAACCGAAGAAGATAAGATCAATGCAAAAACTGTGAGGCTTTGTACAGTACTTGCCCCTAGGACCAAACGCCATGCAACATGAAAGGAATGAGAAAGAGCAGAGAGAGAGAGAGAGAGAGAGAGCTGATCAATAGTATTCCGCACATATCCAAATTCCCTGAGCATGTTTCTCACCTGTGAGTGGAAACAGTGAAACCCATAGCGGGCTCACGGATCGAAAATTCAAACCATTCATGCTGAACACTCTTTCTATATATTATATATTATTAAATTTTAATCTAACAAGAGTCAGTCCCACCATAAGATTGAAAATATAATAAAAAAATGTGATTTAAGACAATCTTGTACACAGATGACATTCATTTTTATTGTGCTCGATCCTATGATGGGTTCACTCTATATGGGCTAAAATTCGACGGCATCTGGTACACAGGGAAAGCATCTAATTTAAGTAGCTCTGATTTTAAGTTGGTGGCCTCACAGTCGGTTTCACTCTTCCAATTCCGGAATCCTAATTGTACTGAGAGGCCAAATTTGGGTTAATACGGTGACAGTCCAAACTTCCTAGCAACTGTGGGAATGCATGAAAATATTCTCGGCCTGTCCGTTAAAGTCACCTTCCTGTCCATGAGAAAATGGCCGGTTTGAACATTAGACACCTCACTCAATTCATCAAGTTTTGGTGAATGACAGTAAATACATAACTAATTGAGGATTGGAAGCATACCCATTTTGTTAATTCTATATTATTCAAACTCTAAATACATTTAATCAACCATGATATAATTTTTTGTTTTCAAACATTATCATGTGCAATGATTTCTATAATCATCAATCTTTTTTTTTTTTTTGCAAATGGAGGGTGGCCTGGCTCTTTGGGCCAAACTAATTCCTTCGGGCCCAAGGAGAGCCACGTAAATCTCTTGTCGCCCCAGCGTAGTAGCCTAATTTGAACCCGCAGCCTCCAAAAGCAAATTGGGGTCCTATGCCAGTTGAGTAATCATCACTCTAATGCTTTCAATTGCTATCATTAAAAAAATTGTTATGCATTAGGTCTATGATTTTACACCCATTAGCTCTCTAAAATATACATTTATTTAAAAATATGCTGAATACTTATAAAAATATAAATATCCATTTATTTACATGCATTCATGATAATCAAGTCAAACATGTGCAATATAAATATCATAATAATTAAAATAAAATAAAAAATATTGCATATTACATAGTCTAACTAGCGAATGTTTGTGTTTCAAATTGCATTCCGATCTCTTTAGTACTCTTCACTGTTGTGTTCACATCAAGCTTAGAGAGAACTATCTCATTTTTCCATCCATTTACATTAATAGATATCTGCAAAAAAAAAGTCAATAATAATTTTTTTCTTTAATTAAATAAAAATTTTTAATTATATAAATATTACCAATTGATCTGCTTTTTTTCTGCCAACATGACACTGTTGTTTATGTCTATCTAAATCTTTTTCACAGTAAACATAAATCGACACTTTTCGTATTGCATTCATATTTTGCATCCTTATGGGTGCCTTTAATGTACTTCCTAACATTCACTGGATCTGGACTCGAGTAAATGTCACATAAGTTGCAGCTAATAGTAGTAGCCATGATGATACCTGAAAAAAAAATCAAACTTTAGTTATGGAACCACTACACCAAAAATGCAATTCAGCAACGGATTATGATGGTGTTAATACAAAATTAAATTCTTTACTATTCATTGCATCAATGGGTGAGTGATCCATTTTGGAAAGCAGTTTTTTTTTTTTTTCAGTATTTGGTGAACATATACTTTCAATCGACTACAGATCTAAAGAAAAGAATAACGACAACAACAACAACAACAACAATAGCAAGAGGAACGCAACAGAACGATTTACTTACCCAAGTGGCACTGAATCCGCTGAATAAAAATTTAAACTTTAATGAGAAAGAAACACAGCAGAACGAGTTCTTTAGGAGTATCCATTAAGTCATGGTGAAAATGAAGAATAGTTGCATAAGGTTTGTAATTGGAGGATATGATGTTGAATGGTCAGGAGAGTCCTGCACAATACCTTTAAATATTGCTTTCTAAGAACATAATAAGGAAAGCAATCACATGTCCCAAAGTATCCCCAAATCAACCCTAAATCTACATGTATTTGGTATAGGCCACAATTTCCTTTTTTGGTATACCACCGGCTCCGGGCTCTTTACAACTATACGATACCAACCATTCATTCTTTCTTATATCGACCAACCACGTCCAAGTCTCACCCTCATATGCACGGTTAGGTTGCCACTAATTTTATAGCTAGCCCATCATATCAATGGTCTAGATGTTCGATGGAAGTCGTTATTAGGTTTCCTTTTAGATGACTTGTGCAAGACTTTCACTAGCCTTTCTGTTAGAAAATCAATGCTCCAGTTTGATCAATTGAAGAGCAAGCTGTTGTAACTAAATTACTCTTGTGAACCAGATGAGCCCGTGGGTGAGACACCAGATGTTCAAACTTTAGACAATTGTTGGGGCTAAATTCGAAATAACAGGAAGTTAAAGATGCCAATAATAAATTCTTATCTCTAATCCATCAGTTCTGAATCTCTTAATTGATTGGATTTTGTAAATTGTGTTTTACTTAAGGGAATCAACATGCTTATTTCATGGGGATATGAGAAGATCCGAATCACACGATGCCCAACGCACACGAATTTTTTGTTTTAATTTCAGAAATAGAATCAATTATAATTTGGTTGATGATGTGATGAAAAGTGGATTGAGATGAACTCTTTTTTTACCTTTATATAAAGTCACTTAGCCATCTTATTTCCTACAACTTTTTTATTTTAATATCCAATGTAAAAGATTTTTTTTATTTAATATCCAATGCAAAAATGCGCAAATGTAATATATGTTGAAACTGGGCCTTGTACCAATTAAAAGAAAGTTTAAGTGATTGGGTAATTTTTGTATTCATCATTCACCATTCATTTAAAAAATTCAATAATATTAATTTTAAGATATTTAGTTTTATTATAATAAACTAAGTATTAATACAATGTAGGACTATAATAATAATGAAAGGAATAGAAACACTACCGATTAGACATTGTAATGTCCGACTTGTCAATAATTGAATATGATGCCAAACTTCTTTGGTCCTCCAACTTTTTTTTCTCATAAACCAAGCGAATCTTATTCACTTCTTTTTGCGTCTTTTGAGCCAGCATCTCTTTAATACTCTTCACTGTTATGTTCACATCAAGCTTAAGAAGAACTATCTCATTTTTCCATCCATTTACATTAATAGATATCTGCAAAAAAAAGAAGTCAATAATAATTTTTTTCATTAATTAAATAAGAATTATTAATTATATAAATATTACCAATTGATCTGCTTTTGTTCTGCCAACATGACACTGTTGTTTATGTCTATCTAAATCTTTTTCTCAGTAAACATAAATGGACACTTTTTGTATTGCATTCATATTTTGCATCCTTATGGGCGCCTTTAGTGTGCTTCCTAACGTTCACTGGATCTGGACTCGAGTAAATGTCACATAAGTTGCAGCTAATAGTAGTAGCCATGATGATACCTGCAAAAAAAAATCAAATTGTAGCTATGAAACCAACAAGAAAAATTGCAGAAATCATTACAATTAAAATGAAAGTAATCTAGGGAACCGACAAGGCTACAGCCACATAAACACCAAGAAGTTCGAGTGGTTTTTGTTGCTTGGATGCTAGAAACAAGCTTGAACATTAGTATTTATAAAGATTACGGTTGGTTGAATGGGTAAGATTAATGCAGGGAAGCATAAAACGAATGAGGAGATAAACCGAAGAAGATAAGATCATTGCAGAAACTGTGAGGAAGAAGATAAGATCAATGCAGAAACTGTGAGGCTTTGTACAGTACTTGCCCCTAGGACCAAACGCCATGCAACATGAAAGGAATGAGAAAGAGCAGAGAGAAAAAGAGAGAGAGAGCTGATCAATAGTATTCAGCACATATCCAAATTCCCTGAGCAAGTTTCTCACCTGTGAGTGGAAACAGTGAAACCCACAGCGGGTTCACGGATCGAAAATTTAAACCATTCATGCTGAACACCTTTTCTATATATTATATATTATTAAATTTTAATCTAACAAGAGTCAGTCCCACCATAAGAATGAAAATATAATAAAAAAATGTGATTTAAGACAATCTTGTACACAGATGACATTCATTTTTATTGTGCTCGATCCTATGATGGGTTCACTCTATATGGGCTAAAATTCGACGGCATCTGGTACACAGGGAAAGCATCTAATTTAAGTAGCTCTGATTTTAAGTTGGTGGCCTCACAGTCGGTTTCACTCTTCCAATTCCGGAATCCTAATTGTACTGAGAGGCCAAATTTGGGTTAATACGGTGACAGTCCAAACTTCCTAGCAACTGTGGGAATGCATGAAAATATTCTCGGCCTGTCCGTTAAAGTCACCTTCCTGTCCATGAGAAAATGGCCGGTTTGAACATTAGACACCTCACTCAATTCATCAAGTTTTGGTGAATGACAGTAAATACATAACTAATTGAGGATTGGAAGCATACCCATTTTGTTAATTCTATATTATTCAAACTCTAAATACATTTAATCAACCATGATATAATTTTTTGTTTTCAAACATTATCATGTGCAATGATTTCTATAATCATCAATCTTTTTTTTTTTTTTTTGCAAATGGAGGGTGGCCTGGCTCTTTGGGCCAAACTAATTCCTTCGGGCCCAAGGAGAGCCACGTAAATCTCTTGTCGCCCCAGCGTAGTAGCCTAATTTGAACCCGCAGCCTCCAAAAGCAAATTGGGGTCCTATGCCAGTTGAGTAATCATCACTCTAATGCTTTCAATTGCTATCATTAAAAAAATTGTTATGCATTAGGTCTATGATTTTACACCCATTAGCTCTCTAAAATATACATTTATTTAAAAATATGCTGAATACTTATAAAAATATAAATATCCATTTATTTACATGCATTCATGATAATCAAGTCAAACATGTGCAATATAAATATCATAATAATTAAAATAAAATAAAAAATATTGCATATTACATAGTCTAACTAGCGAATGTTTGTGTTTCAAATTGCATTCCGATCTCTTTAGTACTCTTCACTGTTGTGTTCACATCAAGCTTAGAGAGAACTATCTCATTTTTCCATCCATTTACATTAATAGATATCTGCAAAAAAAAAGTCAATAATAATTTTTTTCTTTAATTAAATAAAAATTTTTAATTATATAAATATTACCAATTGATCTGCTTTTTTTCTGCCAACATGACACTGTTGTTTATGTCTATCTAAATCTTTTTCACAGTAAACATAAATCGACACTTTTCGTATTGCATTCATATTTTGCATCCTTATGGGTGCCTTTAATGTACTTCCTAACATTCACTGGATCTGGACTCGAGTAAATGTCACATAAGTTGCAGCTAATAGTAGTAGCCATGATGATACCTGAAAAAAAAATCAAATTTTAGTTATGGAACCACTACACCAAAAATGCAATTCAGCAACGGATTATGATGGTGTTAATACAAAATTAAATTCTTTACTATTCATTGCATCAATGGGTGAGTGATCCATTTTGGAAAGCAGTTTTTTTTTTTTTTCAGTATTTGGTGAACATATACTTTCAATCGACTACAGATCTAAAGAAAAGAATAACGACAACAACAACAACAACAACAATAGCAAGAGGAACGCAACAGAACGATTTACTTACCCAAGTGGCACTGAATCCGCTGAATAAAAATTTAAACTTTAATGAGAAAGAAACACAGCAGAACGAGTTCTTTAGGAGTATCCATTAAGTCATGGTGAAAATGAAGAATAGTTGCATAAGGTTTGTAATTGGAGGATATGATGTTGAATGGTCAGGAGAGTCCTGCACAATACCTTTAAATATTGCTTTCTAAGAACATAATAAGGAAAGCAATCACATGTCCCAAAGTATCCCCAAATCAACCCTAAATCTACATGTATTTGGTATAGGCCACAATTTCCTTTTTTGGTATACCACCGGCTCCGGGCTCTTTACAACTATACGATACCAACCATTCATTCTTTCTTATATCGACCAACCACGTCCAAGTCTCACCCTCATATGCACGGTTAGGTTGCCACTAATTTTATAGCTAGCCCATCATATCAATGGTCTAGATGTTCGATGGAAGTCGTTATTAGGTTTCCTTTTAGATGACTTGTGCAAGACTTTCACTAGCCTTTCTGTTAGAAAATCAATGCTCCAGTTTGATCAATTGAAGAGCAAGCTGTTGTAACTAAATTACTCTTGTGAACCAGATGAGCCCGTGGGTGAGACACCAGATGTTCAAACTTTAGACAATTGTTGGGGCTAAATTCGAAATAACAGGAAGTTAAAGATGCCAATAATAAATTCTTATCTCTAATCCATCAGTTCTGAATCTCTTAATTGATTGGATTTTGTAAATTGTGTTTTACTTAAGGGAATCAACATGCTTATTTCATGGGGATATGAGAAGATCCGAATCACATGATGCCAAACGCACGCGAATTTTTTGTTTTAATTTCAGAAATAGAATCAATTATAATTTGGTTGATGATGTGATGAAAAGTGGATTGAGATGAACTCTTTTTTTACCTTTATATAAAGTCACTTAGCCATCTTATTTCCTACAACTTTTTTATTTTAATATCCAATGTAAAAGATTTTTTTAATTTAATATCCATTGCAAAAATGAGCAAATGTAATATATGTTGAAACTGGGCCTTGTGCCAATTAAAAGAAAGTTTAAGTGATTGGGTAATTTTTGAATTCATCATTCACCATTCATTTAAAAAATTCAATACTATTAATTTTAAGATATTTAGTTTTATTATAATAAACTAAGTATTAATACAATGTAGGACTATAATAATAATGAAAGGAATAGAAACACTACTGATTAGACATTGTAATGTCCGACTTGTCCATAATTGAATATGATGCCAAACTCCTTTGGTCCTTCAAATTTTTTTTCTCATAAACCAAGCAAATCTTATTCACTTCTTTTTGCATCTTTTGAGCCAGCATCTCTTTAATACTCTACACTTTTGTGTTCACATCAAGCTTAGAAAGAACTATCTCATTTTTCCATCCATTTACATTAATAGATATCTGCAAAAAAAAAAGTCAATAATAATTTTTTTCTTTAATTAAATAAGAATTATTAATTATATAAATATTACCAATTGATCTGTTTTTGTTGTGCCAACATGACACCGTTGTTTATGTCTATCTGAATCTTTTTTTCTCAGAAAACATAAATGGACACTTTTTGTATTGCATTCATATTTTGCATCCTTATGGGCGCCTTTAATGTGCTTCCTACCGTTCACTGGATCTGAACTCGAGTAAATGTCACATAAGTTGCAGCTAATAGTAGTAACCATGATGATACCTGAAAAAAAATCAAATTTTATTTATGGAACCAACAATAAAAATTGCAGAAATCATTACAATTAAAATGAAAGAAATCTAGGGAACCGACAAGGCTACAGCCACACAAACACCAAGAAGTTAGAGTGGTTTTTGTTGCTTGGATGCTAGAAACAATCTTGAACATTAGTATTTATAGAGATTACGGTTGGTTGAGTGGGTAAGATTAATGCAGGGAAGCATAAAACAAATGAGGAGATAAACCGAAGAAGATAAGATCAATGCAGAAACTGTGATGAAGAAGATAAGATCAATGCAGAAACTGTGAGGCTTTGTACAATGCTTGCCTCTAGGACCAAACGCCATGCAACATGAAAGGAATGAGAAAGAGAAGAGAGAGAGAGAGAGAGAGCTGATCAATAGGATTCAGCACATATCCAAATTCCTCGAGCATGTTTCTCACCTGTGAGCGGAAACAGTGAAACCCACAGCTGGCTCACGGATCGAAAATTCAAACCATTCATGCTGAACACTCTTTCTATATATTATATATTATTAAATTTTAATCTAACAAGAGTCAGTCCCACCATAAGATTGAAAATATGATTAAGAATGTGATTTAAGACAATCTTGTACACAGATGACATTCGTTTTTATTGTGCTCGATCCTATGATGGGTTCACTCAATATGGGCTAAAATTCGACGGCATCTGGTACACAGGGAAAGCATCTAATTTAAGTAGCTCTGATTTTAAGTTGGTGGCCCCACAGTCGGTTTCACTCTTCCAATTCCGGAATCCTAATTGTACTGAGAGGCCAAATTTGGGTTAATATGGTGAAAGTCCAAACTTCCTAGCAACCGTGGGAATGCACGAAAATATTCTCGGCCTGTCCGTTAAAGTCACCTTCCTGTCCATGAGAAAATGGCCGGTTTGAACATTAGACACCTCACTCAATTCATCAAGTTTTGGTGAATGACAGCAAATACATAACTAATTGAGGATTGGAAGCATACCCATTTTGTTAATTCTATATTATTCAAATTCTAAATACATTTAATCATCCATGATATAATTTTTTGTTTTCAAACATTATCACGTGCGATGATTTCTACAATTATCAATCTTTTTTTTTTCTTTTTTTTTTCTGCAAATGGAGGGTGGCCTGGCCCTTTGGGCCAAACTAATTCCTTCGGGCCCAAGGAGAGCCAAGTAAATCTCCTGTCGCCCCAGTGAAGTAGCCTAATTTGAACCCGCAGCCTCCAAAAGCAAATCGTGGTCCTATGCCAGTTGAGTAATCATCACTCTAATGCTTTCAATTGCTATCATTAAAAAAAATTGTTATGCATTAGCTCTATGATTTTACACCCATTAGCTCTCTAAAATATACATTTATTTAAAAATAAGCTGAATACTTATAAAAATATAAATATACATTTATTTACATGCATTCATGATAATCAAGTCAAACATGTGCAATATAAATATCATAATAATTAAAATAAAATAAAAAATATTGCATATTACATTGTCTAACTAGCAAATGTATGTGTTTCAAATTGCATTCCTATCAAATAGTTCAAATGAAAACAACTTTCTTCAATGAGGTGACTTGGCCAAGTCTCTCCAGTATTTGACTCAGTATTTCATCAAAATGAGATGACTCCGAAGGGTCAAGAGTGAACTTAGGAGTTTCCCTTCCTTGTCTATTACCTATTATTGCATTTACATAAAAACCACCACCTTATGAAAGATCTTTCTTAACCACATGTTTTCATCTTCGTTTACCATTGTTGGATTCGCAAGGGACCCACAATATTACAATCAACTCTTCTCCATGTGAGTATGTGAATCACTTAATTAAAGATTCATCCAATTGTTAATTTTGTTCATCGTATCCACCTATTAAAATTAAGATCTTTTAAAATTACTAACATATCACAAATACTTATCTTTTAAGATTTAAGATCTTAAAAAAGTTCCTTTGTCTCCATTATTTCTCTAAATAAGGTTGTCAAATTTTTCATACAATGAATATCAAATGGATCACTCTTCATCAACTCATCTATATATGTAGGGCCCACTTGATAAAAGATTCATCCAATGATCTACCTGCCATCTTAATCAAAACAATTGGTCCATATTAATTGTCATGGGACCTACTAAATAAAAAGGTCTACTCATGCAACCCATCATACCCATGAACGAATTCACATCGGGTGCATTTGATGAACCATATTAACCATCATGGGCATCTACAATAGATCTTTTTTTTTTTTTGTGACCTAGGATATCTTTTAGCAGCTCAGTCTTTAGACCTCCGACCCAGGGACTATCAGATTCTAATGAGCAAGGACTATTTTTTAAAAGGTACATATATGGCCTCGTCCATAGTACCCAAATAACACAAGGGGCAAAAATCAAACTTGAGACTTTGGGGAGCCAACCCAAGGCTCAAACCAACTGAGTCACCACCTCGACGGCTCATAAGCATTTACAATAGATCATCTCAATGCAATTATCTACCTACTGTCTTAATTAAAACATCGAGCATATTAATTGTCATGAGCATCTGCATAAGATCTATCTTGCAACCATCTATCTGTCTCTGTACATGAGGCCCACATAATGAGACCAATAAAGCCCACCCACCATTTATTATCCATCTACACATCCATGTTGAATTTACTTGATGAACCATTAAACTATATTAACATCGTGGGCATATACAATAGATTAACTGCATAAAATTCATACAACCCATCTATCGATGTAAAACCCATTAAAGGAAATATTGACCTGCCCCACCTTTTATCACCCATTAATTCATATAACAAAACCACCTTACGAAAGATCCATCTTATCCAATGAGGTATTCATGATTTTCATATGAGGGGTGTGGACTTTAATAGGTAGTTTTGTTTTGCGAGGAGAATTAAAGATTTTTCTGTGGATTTTGATGGTGGACTTATGATTTTTATTGAATTTTTGGAAATAGAGCCAAACTTTGCATATAAATTTTGGAAGCGTTGTGGTTTGACGGATACAACTGCACCGCATGAGTGTACTTGGGTACCGCATGAATACACTTGGGTCCACCCTTGATCTTATCCACTTGCTCAACGTCTTGGTGCCAACCTACTGTCATAGGATTCACAATGGACACACAACATTACAATCAAATCATTCTCAGCCACCTCGATGATTCATTTTGCCCATCCTATCGACCTCGCATCTTCATCCCATCCATTAACTAAGATTAACCATAATGGGATTTATGTGAGAAACTATCATAAAATGTTAGGGCATGTGTGACATCATTTTGGAAATGTTTTATTAGAAACAATGAAGATAATTTTCTTCAGCGGACCCTCTCATCTCACCCCTGACCCCACACATAAATTAAGGCTATACATCTGATAGGTTTGTATGTATTATTTTAATATTTTTTTAACTTTGACAAATATAATAAAAATAAATGCTCTTGCGATTGGTGATGTGCGTATGGTTAAAACCTCATCATCATCATCAAAGCCTTATCCCAACCATGTTAGGGTCGGCTACTTGAATTCTGTTTTTCCATTCCGTTTTATTTTGAGCCAAATTTTTTGATAAGTTAAACTTCTTCAAATCTAAATTATTGACCTCCATTAATGTTTTCTTCAGCCTACCCTTATCTTTTGATGGGCCATCTATCTGTATAGCCAAATTTTTTTCTCACCGGTGCCATTACCGGTCTACGCTCAACATGCCCAAACCATCTTAAACGGGTTTCTCTAATCTTATCCCTTATTGGTGCACCCCTAAATGCTCTCGAAAGCATTCATTTCTAATTTTATCTTTCCTAGTTTTACCACACATCTATCTAAGCATTCTTATTTCCACTACATTTATCTTATGAATATGCGTCTTCTTAATTGGCCAACATTCTACTCCATTTGTCATAGTTAGTCTAACCACTGTCCTGTAAAATTTGCCCTTCAATTTCGTTGACATTCATCTATCACAAAGCACTCCAAAAGCTAGTCTCCACTTTAGCCATCCAGCTTGTATCATATGCTCCACATCTTCATCAATCTCCCCATCTTTACTAATCATCAAGCTTGGATACCGAAAAGAATATCTATGTGGTATCTTATGGATTTCAATTTTGATAATGGTTTCAATACTTTGTATATGTCCACTGAAGTTGCAATCCATATATTCTGTCTTTATATGACTTATTTTAAAGCCTCTAGATTCTAATCCCCCCCGCCATCTCTCAAGTTTTGCATTTACACCATCTCTTGATTCATCTACCAATACTCTATCATCTGCAAACAATATGCACTATGATACTTCTTCTTGAATATGCACAGTTAACTCATCCATAATTAATGCAAAGAGATAAGGGCTTAATGTTGATCTCTGATGTAAACCTATAATCCGGGGAATTCACCTATTTTTCCACATGTGATTCTCACATTTGTTACTGCTCCTTCATACATATCCTTAAGAATTTTAGTGTAACCTCTGGAGACATTTCTTTTCTTTAAAACCCACCAAATTAAATTCCTCGGTATCCTATCATAGGCTTTTTCCAAATTGATAAAGACCATATATAAATTTTTCCTCTTTACTTGATATTTTTTCATTAATTGCTTAAGTGAAAAGATACCTTCCATAGTTGACCTCCCTAGCAAAAAACCAAATTGATTTTCAGAGATCTTGGTCTTCCGACTCAGTCTTTGCTCAGTATTCTCTCCTATAACTTCATAGTATAACTCATAAGTTTAATTCCTCGATAGTTGGTATAATTTTGTATATCACCCTTATTCTTATATATAGGTACTACAATGGTTCTTCTTCATTCATCCGGCATTTCTTTTATCACAAGTATCTGATTGAATAGTCTACATAACCAACTCACCCCAACCTCTTCTAAGCATTTCCATACCTCTATCGGAATTCAATCTCGGCCTGTTTCCTTTCCTGTCTTCATTCGCTTCAATGCTTCCTTCACTTTCACCCCTCTAATTCTACGGAGAAAAGTATGCTTTAGTGATGAAGTATCCTCTTTAACTCTTATATCACCCAAATGTTCTTCATTTAGAAGTTTGCTAAAATATTCCTTCCACCTTTCTTTAATATCGTTATCCTTCACAGAATATTTTTCTCATTGTCCTTGATATATTTGACATGATCTAAGTCCCTACTTTTCTTTTCTCTTATTTTTGCGAGCTTAAAAATATCTTTTTGTCCCTTCCTAGTAAAAGACGCTCGTGCTAAGCATGGGTGAACATCAAACTAATATTACTGTGGATACAAAATTTATAAAGAAAAAAAAGATGCGGGTTGCATACTTTTTTTTAGTGCTTATTGTTACTATAATTCAATTGATAAGTTAAATCAATAATAGTTTACTGGTAAAAAAAATTTAAAAAGGAATATAATTAATTTTTTAAAGGAAAATAAAGAAACAACAAATTATGCACTGCATCCTATTTTTGCTCTAACTATGTTCTTTTATAATCACAAAAATGCAAACTATATTGATTTCAAATACATAGCACATCATATATTATTATAAAATAGAGACTGTGTCACATTTGCATGGAGCTCTAATTTACAATTTCTAATTTATTTAGATAATTTTTTATTCTATTGTAAATAGTTTCATTAAATATGATTATATGGTTTTCAAGAGTTTAAAATGAAAAGAGGTTCCTTGCATCAACCATTGTGTTTTATTATATATTGTAGTTGTAATATATTATTTATTGATTGTATATATATCAAAATAGACTATATAAAAAAATATGTTTTGTCTCCTTATGACAATAATTTTGCATTATCGTAAGCTCTTTTGCATCTCATATAAGTTCTTTTATAAAGATGATGCATATCCATAATCATGTAAAATATTTGTCCAAGGACTTCAAATTTCAAGTCAGACTTGATTCAAAACATACCTAACCAAGATTAAGGATCTTTAATTATCTACGATCCAGGTCAGGTAGGATACATATTAGATCTATGTATAAATTCTTAGGCTTGATTACATATTAGACTGCTATAAGTCTTAATGTTTGACCTTACAGCTTCTGTAAAATTTACATGATATATGTGGTATCAAGAATTAGATTTGCTTCAACATTGGTTATAATGATACAACTGATGAATTTAAATGCTTTTCTTTTGGTTGATCATGAAGTATTTTGGGATGAATTATTAGTTTTGTTTTCTCTCAAACTTGTTTTTATGATATATTATTAATTTTTTATTGGCTATTTTTTTAATTAGGGTCCTATTTTAATTTTGGGTCATGGATTGCTTAGCCATGCTACCATAAACACCTCAAGCTTTATCAATGTGACCATGTAAGAGAGAGAGAGAGAGAGAGAGAGAGAGGTTTACCAAAGCAAAGCTTAAAATAACACAGGATGGTTTTCCAATTGGTAAATCTAGAAAAATAATCAAAGGCACTTTTATTTTTTATTTTTTATTTTAATTATTTTATTTTCTGCATTGGTTTGAATATCGCTTTTTCATGTCCTCTCTTAGCAGTTTATATAATTTCTTTGCCATTCTCACTAACAAATGAATGTATAGATTTTTTTCTTAATTCACTTTATGTTTTTTGCTCAAATTTAATATTTTTGATTGAGTGCAATACTTCTTATTAATAACAATATTGCCCTTTATTATTTTTCACATGAATATCGTTCTTTTACCATAAATATTTAAGCTCCTTTTCATGTTTTCTCTTTTAAACGGTCTGAAAAAAAAAACAAGAGTAAATTTTTTTCAAGTTTAACAATTTTATTAATTAATATATCTTCGCTTTAGCTCAACTCAGCATGGACCTTTTTTGCTAGTAGAAAAGGAAATAATTAGATATTTTTTTATGATGGCTGCATTGAATGGAAAATTGCGTACCATTAGTTTTAATTGGAATTGATAATTACTTATAAACTATTAGAAAAATAATTCTTAATGATAGGTATATATCTTAACATAAAAGAGTTGTGCTGATGTTGCTCACGTCGTCAAAATAAATTAGTAAATTTCTAATTTGAAACAGTCTCTTTGATATATAAAAACAAGATGTAAAATCACTTTACAAAAAATGAGAAACAAATTCAGATAAATTAAAATCTACCAAGAGACTCGGAAAATGTGCATATTGGAACTGTTTCACTTATAGGAATGAGGCAAATTGACTCACCTACTATGCGACGGTAAGCACATGACCATCCATTGAATGCTGTGGATGTCACAAGTATCACATGAAAGCTCTTCTTAAAATCCATTAGCTCTCTATTCCCAAATAAAGAGGGAAGTGGAAATATGAACCTACAAATTTCATGGACTTCCAAACTCAACCCTGTTGCATTATAGAGAAGGAAGAGATTGCTTTAAAAAAGTCTTATAGAAATCACTGTTAGTTTAAGAATTTGAAAGAGGGGAAAACAAAGAGCTAGAATCTCTACTTTGATAAGAGATATTATTGGCTTTGATTAGAGGTGTAATGATAAAAGAGAGAGAAGAGTTAGAGGATTTAAGAGAGAAATTAAGAAGAGGGAGGAATGATGGTTTTTCATAGAATATCAAGGGACAGTCAAATAGCCAGAATCTCTACTATGATGAGGGATATTGTTGGCTTTGATTGGAGGTGTAATGATAGAAGAGATACAGGATTTAAAGAGAGAAATTAAAAGGAGAGAGGAATTATGGTTCTCCATAAAATATCAAGAGACAATCAAAATAAATTATGGAGGGTCAAAATCAATTAAACGAATTGAGGTTAATTTTTCAATTGAACTCAACCAGCTTAATATATAATAATGGGTCCTGCACTTTGGGTTTGTATATTCCTTGAAGCAAGCTTCAAAGAATGTGTGCTTTGCCAATCTATTTTGATGAAAACAGGGAGAGGTGAGACCACAAATTATGGGTGGATGGATGCAAAATTTACTGCAGTAAAAAAGTTAGTAGAGAGTAAAATTATATGTACAAATGTCTTCTCCCTTCATCCTAGAAAGATAAAAATGTCATTCACCTTCTTTTTGTCCCCTATTTTACACAACCACTAAATTTGACACTAACTAACCAGACCCTCTTTTTTAGCCAGTTTTTTGTATCAGCATTTAACACATTCAAAATGCCAAACCAAATGGGAATCGCGCCATTTGGTACTCTCACTTGGTATGCTGGTACACTCACTTGGTATACTCACCAAGAAAATGAATGATTACAAATGAACTGCACAAGCTTTACAAACTGAAGGAATGATTACAAATAAAGAATTGCATGACTTAATGATTACAAATAAAGAATTGCATTGGCTCTACAAAAATGTGACCTCCCATGAAGAATTCCAGTATCTGATACACTTAACAGATTTCACGTCTTTGACGCTTGGGATAAAACCACCACATGATGCCATTGCTTGAGACCTGCTGGACCGACAAACGACCTTACTCATAGTCATCATGTGCAATGGACAAGCCAAGTCTCGAGTTGCTGTTCAATGCAAAATATCCCCTATTTTGTTTCAAGTTCTCCAAACCTTTCTTTCTCATGGCATTGCTTGACAACATCATCAAGCTCAGGGAATGCTGACAAAAGGAGCAGTTCCAGGAGGTCGAATGCCAGTTGCTTCAAGCAAGCAGGGGACTGCATAATTGAAACCAAAGCACATGTCGGAAAGAAGAATGTGGATTGTGGAATCATCTAGACAAACAAATGATGGAAAGTATAACCAGACCATATTGTTCAAAAGGATTAAAAAAAATACTTGGGAGTTAGAAATCAGCATCTGATTTCAGCCTTTTTGAAAAAAGCTCAGTTCAACTAAATCAATTGAAAGCTCAACAGATTTATATGTCCCCCAAGTCAATATAGTTATTTATGGTCTTACTAAAAACTTAAGCAAGAAGATAGATTACTTGGCGGCCAGCCGTAAACAAGAAAAGTAAGACAACTTAGCACCTGGTTACCTAATTCAGATTGAATGAAGGGGCTTTTGCTAAAGAGTAATATAGGGGTGAAGACTGATAAATGAGTGTAAGTGTCAAGGGTAGAGATGCAAGGAGGGACCATTAAATACCTCGGATTTAATTATATCAGGGGAAGGGTGGGTAATCTTTTACTATGAAACGGGGGATATGGGATGGCAGAAATTTTCATGTTAAGGAGGGGCCAAGCTGGACCATGTGCTGTCCATATGTTGTTCAGCTTGAGCCCACACTCACTAACCTCACACCTCCTCCTCACCCCTGCTAGCAGGCATGCATCTAGGTGGGCCCCACAAAGTGCACCACATTTTAAAGTATGCTGTCCACTTGTAGGAGGAAATACCCCTGTACTTGATAGTCCCTCATAAATTACCATTTCTGACGCTTCACTGAAAGCCCTGTTCTATAAGCTCAATTCTTAAGAATTCCTAGGAATTAGACAAGGTTGCTGTTAGCCAGAAAAAAAAAAAAAAAAGAAGAAGAAGAAGAAGAAAACATTGCTGTGAAGGGGAACAAAAACCTCCAAACCTCTTCCAAGAGAGAGACTGGCAGTTTTTACAAGAAAAAAAAATTCCTTATACTGGCATGATATTCATGGTGAGGCCCATATTGCACTAAAGCAAACCCTATGATATCAACCTTCCCACATGATTGCTAACTTCCCTAAGTATCACTCTTATTGAGTGATGTTGACGTTGGATTAAATCATGGGCAATGTTGGATTAAATCATGGGCATGATTAACTTGCAATGAAGCCATCAAATGAATCAGAGCAATGCACCCCGATGGTATGATAATGTCCGATGTGAAATTACTTTGTAACGGAATGATGTTTATCAACAGGAGGTGGATTTCAATATTTACCTTGGTTAACAAGGACCACCGTGCCAGAATCAAGCATCAGAGTGGAATTTTTCCTTGTTAGCAAATTATAAAATCAGGTGGATGTCTCTTCTATGTATTAGAATATGAGGGAGGAGGAAATAGTTACAAGCAGAAAATATTAAAAAGCTGAAGGTGGTCTGGATGGAGTTATAATAGTGCTAAATGGTGGTAGCAGCGAAGCTGGGAAGTCAAAATTAGAAACATAAGAGCCTTGAAACTTGTTGTCCATATGGAGATTAAGAAAAACAAACTGTATTTTCAATGAAGAAGACAAAAGATCACCTGAAGGAAAAAATAGATGTCCATGGCACTCCGTTCATACTCCTTACGACCAACAAGCCCTACTAGAGCAGATGGTGCATTATCTGCAGGCCCAAACCAAAATAATAATAACAATAATAACACTTTAGATGGAGAGCAAATAGGGGAAGTATCACTTCATGGAGTTGGAAACAAGTATAAGCACAAGATGTCAGTTGGCAAGTACTGTGCAATCAAACATAGAGAAATAAACGCAAGAACAGTATAGCATCAACAGAGAATGGGAACAAAGTACAGTTAATTAGTGATAAGTAAATTTGGCCTTTCTGAAAAAGAATTTTCCAATGTTTATTTAAGATATCCAAGCCAAATTCAAACATAAATCAACCTTGATCTAATTGAACAAAAATTGTTTAGCAAACTCCAAGAACAGAGTGAAAAAGCTGTCCATAAGAAGATAGCCTCTAATGAACCATGACAATGTTCCCTAGCCAGGTCATCTAATTACAAACTGCTTCCATGAATATGTCAATACTGGAACCAGAAATCTAGGTTGTATGTGGTACCTAGATAAGATGTCAGTTCACCGTTACAAGATCACGCATGGTGATCAGAAACTGTGATGGCTACATTTTTCCTCCATACTATTTCACTATGGGAAAACACTAGCAAGTATCAATATCACATTGTTATCTGCATCTTTTAGTAACAAGACAATAGGTAATATTTGAAAAATATAAAAACTTTCCAAATGATCATCCTCTTCTGTGAGATCAATATGAGTAAATGAGAACTGATGCTGTTGGAGCAAGTAGTCTAGAGTCTAGACCAACATAACAGTAACATCCCATACGTGTTAAACAATGTGGCACAAAAAGAACAAGCAAAATGATGATATGATAAGAGATAAAAGAAATGCACTGCCTGCTCCATATGAAAGAGAAAAGGAAAATGGGCATTCTAAATGGAAAATTGAACTTACCAACAATTAGTTCACGAATGAAATTTGCACATCGAACTGCCTCTTGTTCTTGTTGTTCATCAGTCAAAAAGTTGCTCACTGTTTCATTGTTATTCTGAACTTCCACCTCAGGTGGATCCAACTGACTTCTTTGTGGATTTTGAGACTGAATTACAGATGAGGGTGGGTTCTGACGACTTGGATGTTTGGTTATGAAGATGCCATCTGGCCAAAGGATCTATCCAATTACATATACAACAGATCAGAACATTCAATCATGTTGGAGAGAAAAGAAGGATTCATGGACAAATTCAATACAAATTATGATGTTAGAAACCTATAAGACCATCTTGCCAAATTAACTGATTCTAATAAGGAGGTTAACTTTGCCAAGACTGTCTTTCCAATCGCCCCCTGTCAGATATAGATGGCCATGAAGAAAGTATAAAATGGTGGGTAACTTATCAACCATTAAATATTTTATTTTACAAAATGTGAAAGAAAGCATTTTATTTTTTATTTTTTTGAAAAAAAATGTATTATTTTCTGTGTAGGAGTAGATCTCAGAAGATCTTTCCCCCTTAGATGCAAAAGTAGGCATTCCTTAAGCTGCATTCCTAGCAGTGTGTGTAACCAAGCTGAAATCACAGATCTCTTAGTTTAAAAAAGTAGGCATCACTTTCATCCTCCAGTGCTTAGATGAATAACTGAGAGCTTGGTGTTGCTAGACAAGCAAAACGGCAGAGTCCTCAATTAGGAGACATATTTCACCTACAGGACTGGCTCCTACAAAGGGATTAAATAGGATTACATCCACTTTTCTATAGGTAAGATCTATGATATCCGGATACTTGTACATGCCCAACTTATCCATATCGGACCGATAAAATACTTGTATTGGTACCTAATACTGCACCAATACTTCTGGGGTATAAGTTTAGTATATCCTACTTAGCATGTCCATTACTTTATTTATTTCTTTAAGTTTTCTTACTTTTCAACATAGAAAATGTTAGAATTGAACATAAACAATCATAATTTTATTAATTAAAATGTAATTCAAAAGGAAAATTTAGGACACCCATATCTGTATCCGTGTCCTAAATTTCCCAAAGTACAGAGTTGTATCCCCAATCCGCGTATCCATGTCCATAACCATGTTCATATCTGGGCATCATAGGGTAAGATAAGTCTATAGCACACATGGTATCAAACATGCTACAGTTGTACACTGCCTAAGATAAAATTTGGGACTACACTGATTTCCACGCACTACACGTCAAAAGGAAGGGAGTGTCATTGCAACACTAGCAAAATGAATATTCATCAATTATAAGCAAAATCAACCAACAGAACCGGCTCTACAAGTGATAAAAAAGGATAAGATACTTTCCTCTGTAGATAAGAGCAGTGTAAAGCATGCATGTGTCAAAACACGCTCTAGGGTCTGTACAGTCAAAATTTTGGGACAACACTAATTCCTTGACACCTGGTAAACTGGTTGGGAAGCTCATGCACAAACTTGGATACTAATAGATGTCGTGACTTATACTTGAGGTGTCATGTTGACTCCATAAGGAATCTAATCCCTGATCACATAAATGATCTAGGGGTGGCTCATAACATCATATATTATCAACCACTAGTAAAACACAATCTGACTCAACTTGGGTATACTTTCTCCACTAGTCAGGGCTGATCTTAGTATCTCACGGTCCAGGAAAGGGGCTTCACCTGTTAAAGTTCCATATACACACATGATACTGATGAACATAACCACCTAGTGCATTCTCCCTTTATTACACTTATCTCCTTGAGGTGACCTAGACATAATACAAGGAATGATGATTCATGGCCATAAAATAGCCACTACCCAATGAAATTAATCTTCACAAATGCATAAAACAGAACAGATTCCAAAAACAGAATTCTTTATGAAGTCTGATGTTCCCTCACTCTTTTTCTTTTGAAAATGGTAACAATATTTTTTTCCTGCAACAAAAATAAACAACCAGGATAACTCTAAAGCAAGAAAGGCAACCCAAACCACCCAAAAAACCAAAAGCTACATCAAAACACCACTCAACCAACAAAAAACTTTCGATCGTAAGACCAAAATAACAAATTAACTCATCCCACCAACCCTAGATGTGAAATCATAGCCATGAAAACAAATAAAAACTCACATTACACAAGTACAACTAATAAAGTCCTTTCCAGTGAGAGCTATAAATTGAATATAGTTAATCAAACTTGTGAATGGCTGGTAATTCTCATTTCCCTTTCAATTCTGTTTTCTTTTCAAATATCTCCTTCTCTCTATCTTTATTCAAAAGCCCCTTAACAAATAATCAAATATCATGTTCATTTTTACCACAAGATGCTCCTAAACCTTTAACCTTGACCAATATCCAACATCTCTTAGTTTCATTCTTTCATCTTGAGCACCAATAAAAATTTGTAGCTCCACATCACACTAATCTTCGCTTTCACTGTCGTCAGGTTATTTAATTTAGCATTCATGTCTTTTTACAAGATGAAAGAAGACCATCCTCTCTCCCAGTAAAATCAATATTTCTACAACAAACTGCTGAACCATTTTCCGAAGAATGTCCTCCATTTTAATAATTCAAACCCCCATAATTTCACCAATTTTGAGAATTCTTAAATCTGCTTCATGACATACGACCCAGAGTCTTTAAACTTATCACTCCCAATCTTATCCGAAAATTTAATCAACCCAATAATGATTCTGAATGATCCTCATAAGAATCAGCACTCTCTCCCAGAGCCCCATCAAAAACATCCAAACAATTAAAGGTGCAAACTGATAAATATCAATAATTTCCTGAAAAATATCCACAAGTTCTCATCCAAATTGTAATTCAGCAAAAGATCCCTGCCCTCAATTTGATTCAACTTCATTTACCTTTGTGGCAATGAGACATCTCAAAGCTGCTTCAGCCTGAGCATAAAGCTGAATTTGATGTCCTTGATGGCCATCTATGTGATTTTGGGCTCAACTAAACTTTAAACTCAGCCAAATGAGTAACCTAAGAAGGACCAGAAACATCCTGGAATTGTTTTGGCCTTATTACACTCAAATCTGACCCCCTCATAGAGGCAAAGGTTTCAGTTGATGGAACCACACTGAGCCACTTCAGTAAGACTGTGATGGGTTAATATCCTATTTTGGCCTTCATTGGTGTTGAAATTGGTCTAGTCCTATCGCTGCCCACTCTTTCAAATGAATTTAAAATTTAAAACAAGTATCATATATTTGCACCCAGAAATGAACGCTGAATGATAGCCTTGGTCTTATATAAATGTCTCTAAGTAAGGAAACAAAACAAAAATGATCTCATTGTTTCTCATATGATTGTGCACTTAAGGAAAATGATAAATTTTATGAATTCAACTTATTTGATGAAACAAAATCTCATCAAGTGCGAATTTGAGCAATATTGTTTCATCTTTTTAATGTGTCATTGCCTCACCGGTGCTTGGTGGAGATTTTCCCAAACCCACACACACACACACACACACACACACACACACATTTATAATTCTCCAAAACACCCCTTTTATGCCCCTCTTCTCTTTCCATTCTTTTTCTTGTCACAGGGTCCACCTTGAGTTAATCTAGTCTTTTCACACACACTACCTTCCATGGATAGTCACAAGTCCAAACTTGACACACATCCAACTTTTTCTCAGCATTAGATTGAAATCATAATAAAATGATGACTCTAACCATTGAATTTTAAGGCCATGCATCAGAAGGTTAGAAAGATCTTATGGAGTCAAGATTTTGCATATACTTATGTCTAATATGGATTTTTCCATCCTACGGACTTACGTGATCATCATGCATCCCAGTGGGCCCAACTAGAAGGGGCATTTTCTACCTCCCTCCTCTCCTTTTTCTATGGCGATGAAGGCTCAAATCATCATCCTAAGCACTTGATCAATGGATGACAAGTTTTCACCGTCCAAAATAAGTACAAGCCAATCTAATGGTCCAATCCATTTGGATGGGTGCCAAACATGGTATCGCTAACTATCACAGGAGGTACTTGTTTTATGGTCCACTTCGATGGGTCATAAGTTGGGCCCTTGTAATAACCCAACCTGTCTTGGTGGGCCAGCCTTATAGGGTGAGCCATGTTAGTTTGGCATAGCTAAAAATCAGAATAAGAGCCATGGATTAAGATTCTTTAAAAAAAAAAAAATTCAAAATAGGAAAGAACAAGGAGTCCAGAACCCACCTTTCTCTAGGAACTCTACTACCTGAAGACTTCCTTGTAAGTTTCAAACAGGACTTTCTTTTAAACTATATATATGTGTAAAGTCTCCTGTAATCTCTCACATCAACGAAAGAGGAAGATTCTGAGAGAAAGAGAGAGAGAGACTAAAGTGGTGTGGTATTGTTTGAAGGAGAGGAAGATCAAGATCAATAGCAGGACGCGCGGCGGATGTCTGACGAGAGACCGATCACTGGCCGAGCGACTTACTTCTATCGAAGGTGAGTAGAATCTACTTGATCCTCTGAGGAACTGTGCATATTTTAACCCAGTGCTATAGTGATTGCCAGCACATGGTAACGGCCCGATTTAGTTTTAAACCCAAAAAAAATCAATCATCAAATCGATGATCGGATCTGATGGGAAGGGGTGGAATTGGTAGTCGATCCCCCTTTTGGCCCTGTTTGGGATAGAAATCAACGAATCTGAACCTTGAGTGAAGATTCAAGGAATACCCAACGCTGTCGACTGTGTAATGACACAAACTCCTTTCAAATAAACCTATTCGTAGATGGGAATGTGGCAGATAGAGATCTTGTGAATTACATACCTCTGACACTTGGATTTCGGTAAAGAAGATGGATTAACTTTCAAATCCGGATCAGAACTGGATTTTCTGAGTTCCCAGGCCGTCACAGACTCGTTTGGTCGACTGGAGTTGTGGGCCATGTGGGACCACCTGATCGAAGATCAAACCCACACATCTGGTGGTAGACCCTAGGGCGACCCCACTGGTGGTGGACCCATGCGATTTGAACCGTTGGAGTTCCTCCATCTTTGGGTCCATCGTAGCTGGGCGGAAACCCGAACGTCAGCGAAGCTCTCTGTTTCGTTGCAGAGAGAGAGAGAGAGCTTCTGTCGAATGGGATTATAAAGAGAACAGTTTTATTAAAATTTCAAATAAGCCCCTGATGTTAGCGATATTATTATAAACTCATTAAAGCCTTTGATGTTTACATAGTTGAAATATTATGAACCCACCCAACATTAATTATGAATCTAACTCGTGGCCAGTGTTCGGATGTTTCCTCTAAATTAGAGTGAAGACTCACCGTTACAAAAATATTAGTTTTAACCCTTTTAGATAGAAATAATCCTTTATAATATGTAATTTGAAAGTGGTGTAAATTACATGAAATTTTAATGGATACTTGAATATAATGGAATATAATTCAATAGTATGTTTTGATTCATGTGGTTGATTTTATGATGAATGATTAGTTCCCTCAATAAAATATAGACAATGCCACAGCCTGGTACCAATTCTGAATAAGAATGGGGCGAGATTTAATCAGTGTTATATGGTATTGGCCAAAGTAAAGAATACAGTGATGGAATCTATAATAGAATTGGATCTATAATAAGTTTGTTGATTGAACTTGCCATCGATGATTTAAATAAGCGTAATACCAACTGCTGGCACTAAGTGTAGAACTTCCCTCGTGGATGTTGGTCGAGAGAAAGAGGTTCAGCAATCATGGTGGCATGATAGGCCATGTTGTTGATAGAAATGTAGATACTCCAGTTGAGAGTATCGGAACAGGCTCAACATTCATGGTGGATGACAAGCCATGTTGTTGACAGAAACGTAGATACACCGTATGGGGTATCGGAACTATTTGATGCCACAGTGGGAAATTACTCAAGAAAGAAATTGATTAGAAAATTACTGAAATTATATCATTGAATATATATATGTTCTCTGAATGATTGAAATATACTTTGTCTTAATGTTTCTTATTCTACTCACCAGTGTTACTGACTAGTGGTTCGCCCCACTTCAGGTAATGCGGTTGTGGAGGTTGCGGGGAGTCATGGGGATCAGCCGGTGGATTTTGGCATGCGTGGCTGATCCAAAGCGCGGAAAAGCAAAAAAATAGATTTATAGTTGGGATTAGCCCAAGACTTAGACATTATTATTATTTTTCTTTTCTACAAACAGAAATTGTCTTGTTCAGTAGTGTTATCAAGACTCCTAATAACTACATAATAGTTGAAATACAATGAAATTTGATTGTTTATGACCTTGATGCTCATGAGAATTTGATTTATGTGGTGTTGTTATTAAAATTTGAGTGCGGCTTAAGAATCTGAAGAGCTCCAGATTCTTGAGTCGTTACAGCCTTACTGGTGTTTTATCACACAGTGCCCACTTTATCGTGAGCACCGGGTAATCGGCAGAGGTTTTCAATATATTAGAAGGGAAAAGTTCCCTAAGCTCAAGCTTATATAGGAAATTCCATAAGCCCAAGCCCTTGGGGGCCACCCTTGGTCCATTCAAATGGCCAAACACATGACTCCCCACCTCCTAAATTCCACATGTCCACTGATTTTTTGTCAAAACCGAATTAATTGGACTGTTGGATCAACTGTGCACCGATCCAAATGAACAATTGGCCGTTAAACTTTTGGGGCCTAGATGGAGATGATAGAAACCACAGTAAGGGCTGATTTTTTTACAAAGAAGAGGGTCTCAGGGAGTCCATCAAATCCCCCCATACCCATCCCCATGTGGTTCCCTAGGTGGGCCTCACAGGCATGAGCCACACACTTGAGCTTACCTTCTACTAAACTTGAGCTTACATATATATATATATATGTATTTATGTATGTATGTAAGTATGTATATTGGTGATCTCATATACTATCAATAAGGATTTTGGGGAACACCTGCTCAACCTGCTTGATAATAGAAGCAATTACTGAACCTCTCCTTAGCAACTGAATTTTCTCAATTAGCCAGTCATCAAAAGCATCACCCATACCAAGTTGCAATACCTGTTTTGCTATCCAAAAGGCTTGGCGTCTACAAAGCAAATTTCAAATATCAGGAATTTACAAGTAAAAGGAAATCCTAATAGCATTTCAATAACAGTTGAAATAAATTCAAGAAACAACCTTTCTTCTAATTTTTTGTGCACCATACCTGATCCAACCTCCATCTTGAAGCTGGAAAATGACATCGACTAAATCTAATAAAGGAAGACTAAGATTTGGAGGCACCCACTACATAAAAGAAGTATGTTATCATCAAACTCATTTACATGATTGCCAATACAAAGCGGTCAAACATTGTGGAAGAGATAAATCGTACCTCCCTATCAGATGTGGGCTCTGCTCCTGTGAGAACATCTCTCATGGGAATACTGTGAGAGGAAGCTAGATGGCATCCACCTGGGCCCATTGATCACAATACAGGGGGATGGAAAGATCCCTCGAGGTAGGCCCTAGATATCAAATTTGGGATCAGTCCAATGCCCCTAACCCCATGATTCGTGACCCACAAGTTTAACGGCTTTATATTTATACAAAGATCTTGACCCTTAAAAATCTTGTCCCTTAATCCAATGGCCCACTCCATTTGATGAGTGCAAAGCACAGGGTCCAATGGCTATTTTTTGGGTTGGTTGGGTGGAGGGTTTTGTGTCTCATGTGTGTGGCCCATTCAGATTGACCATCGAGTAGGCCCCACTACGAGGTGCACACAGGTGTGCACAAGAAAAAAGGTGTGCACACTAAAATGCACAAAAATAATAATTTTCAATTGCAGTTAGTGCGCAAGATAAGCACCTGAATGTGGGGGCCATTGGACAAAATTATTTTCAAGTGAGGCCAATCGCAAGGTAAGCACGTAATTGTGGCACCCATTAGGGCCCACAGATGATCCATCCAAGGGTCCACAAAACCAAGACCTCCACTAATAGGCACCAATCCCATGGTTCTACACCCATCCAAATAGCTAGACCATTGGAGTGGTTTTTTTCATATACACATATATATAAAGACATTGAAACTGTCAGCCCTTGATCATGGGCCCACATGATTGTGTGAGCCCCCATCACTGTACATTGTTGGTGCGGATCGAAACAGTCCCATAGAGGTGCACACAAGCCTCCCATGTGTGCGGTGGACAGGAGAAAAGCTATATATACATGTGTATGTGTGTATAGATTGATCATCCAATGCACATGGTGTGCATGGTTCTTATGGTGCACACCACCTAGTGAAACCCGCCTAATCATCTATCCAAGTGGAGCACAAAACTAGGACCTACCCTAATATCATGGATCCCCAGTTTTGTACCCATCCAAATGAACCGGACCGTTAGATCAATTGAATTTTTTTAAATATAAAGTCGTTAAAACTTGTGGACAATTAATCAAGGGGTTAAGATTATCAGGTTGGCGCCCAATTTTGTACACAGATAGTGCCCACCAAGATCTTCGAATCCCTCTGATTCCATCCCAAAGTGGGCTCCATTGCGAGGTGTGCCCATAATACTTTTGTGCATCCACCTCACTTGGAGCTTACCATGTGAGGTAGCATGCAGGACCCACCTGATCAATCATCCAAATGGACCACGCCCGCCGCCCCCAACACACACACACACAAACCTTCAAATATATCACTAGGTACCACAAGCCTGAACCAATCTGTTGGGACCAAACAGTTGGATTGAATCTTAGAAAACTTTTTTAGATATAAAGCCATTGAACTTGAGGCCTACGGATCAAGGGGTTAGGATCATCAAAATGACTTGAAATTTGATATTGGGGTTCGTCCCACTTGGAATTTTCCATCCGCACCCTTCCCTAATGTTTGTGGGGCACCAGGTGGGCCCTAATAACATCTACCTTGCATGGTAACTTGCAAGGTGGATGCACAGGAGCAGGGATATATATATAGCAATGTTCCATAGACTATGGCATATACAATTGTCTATAAAATAATTAATACCTACTAAAATAATGATATTGATAGCCCTTTAGAAAATAATGATAATATAGTAGTGACTTAACTAGCCTATAAATGCCATTACCTCAGTAGGAAGTGTTGGGTCAGCAGCATCAAGATGTAAAAATGATAAATCTTCTGTTCTATCAGGCCCTCCTGAACCTTTTAAAGGTTTAGCAGATTTAACAAAAGAAGTGGCATTCTTTTTCCATCTCCCATCTGAATCACTTCCTGAATGATCCTCAATCAGATTTTCATACTCTTTTCCAGGATTTTTCCATGAGAAATGCTCTGTACTTTGATTTATTGAATGTAAACTATCCGATGCACAGGTCTGCTTCATTTGCAAAGCGGTTCCCTTGTGTTTGATACCTAAATGTTCACCCTGAGAGAATAACTGCTTAATTGTAGCTTCCATTGAATTTTGAATCTGCTTTGGAATCTTGTCATGAGGTTTATCATCTAGTTTGACTACAAAAAATCCATAAAAAAAAAAAAACGGATATCATTTATTGGAATAGGTAAGCATAAAAAGAAATTAGAGAACCCCATAATCTTCCCAGAAAACACCAACTCACCTAATAGTGTTTCAATGATTGATAGCGAATTTGAGAACAAGTAAGTCTGCACAATATAGAAAGAATTATCTATTTTTTGAAAGCAAAATTGATACTTGACCAGACAAAAGGAAAAATGAGAAGAATTTCAAACCTGGGAATCTACACTAAGGAAATCCCATACTTCTATTGATTCTGATAATGTTGCAAGCTGAAGTAGCTTCTGAGAAGTGAAACAGTGGAAAGTTATTGATTCATAAGCAACCAAATCATTACAAGATTGTAAACATCCAATGTTCAAAGGTGCTAGAATGAGGTGTCATGTACATAAAGATACTCATGCAACTTATTGCATCAGGAATAAAAGAAATACATCTATGCAACCACTTTTAAGAGGGAACACCTCACTTGAACCTTTCGACATTGATTAAACCATGATGGTTGAAAAGAAAAGGCAATTTTCTCAGGTCATTTCAATCACAATAAGTTGCAATCACTAGAATTATACTTGAGATGCATCTAAGATCCAACAACGAATTTTTAAATTACAGTCAACCTCTATTTTGTATAATGTTAAATATGCTTCTTTCATACACAAAATAAACTGAACAGAATTGTCCAAGCAGAAGAATTCCGGTCATTAGAGAATTAAAATACAATCCACCATCACGTGGCTTTTAACACATGCTCAGATATTAGAAGCATTAATTCAACTATCAATTTGCCAAATTAAGGATTGAGTATAAAACCTTCAAGTATGTGTCAAGCAATATACACCTTTCGTGAACAACAGAGGCATCTAAACCTGATGAGAGAAAGTGTTTGGGCGGCAAATTAAGATTATACTCCGAAAAATCTTTAAGACGGCGATGTAGCTCCTCAAAGTGACGGAACCTAATAAAAGCATATGCATAAATCAGGCTATAGAGAATTTTTTTCTGAAGATAGAATATTTCTAACTAGAAAATGACAATATGAGAGAACAAAGCATAAGCATTGAATGAAGTGTAACTGTGTTAGAAGTACATAACACAGAATAACAAAAATAAAGGAAGAAATCAATGGAGGGTAAAAGGGAAAGTTTACTATATTATGTGTAGCACCTTCTTTTGACTGACCAATCAATGGAGAGTAAAGGGGAAAGTTTACTATATTATGTGTAGCACCTTCTTTTGACTGACCAGCTATTGTTATCTGCATCTGTCACAGAGATGGAATACACTGCAAATGTCGTAGAACCACTCTTGACAACATTGGCACCCACTACCTGAAACAGGAAATGAGCACACAACTTTCGTGATATCAGTATACTATAGGACACCCAACACTAACATTTTCAAAAGAAAGAGAGAGCCTGGAGCTTTGTCAGAAGCTAACCTCACATCTCAATGTTAGGAATGAACCAGCCAACGCAGAACTCTTGTTACTCTTCACAGATGAATTACAAGCATTAGATGTAGAAATAGATGGTATAGATGAAGATGTGGCTGCTTCACTATGAACTCTGCCCGAGTTTTCCAAGTCTGAACCATCACTAGATTCTTCCACATCTGTATCACATCTTGATGCTTTAAGTATATCTTGGCCATCTTTTAGCAAGAGGGTTCTTCTTTGAACCTCTTGCCACATGGACACCTTTTGGGGACTAGGCCTAGACCTTTTCCTTCCTAAAAAATTACACTTATTACTCCAAGACTGATTGCCTTCAGAATTTTCAAGAGGATGCCGGATATGTGAAACAGAAGTTTTTCTGTTATTTTTACTATCCCAAACTTTGGTTACAGGAGAATCAAATGTGACGTCATTGCTTTCCTCATCTTCACTTGTACAAGAGCTCTCACTCTGCAGTTCATTCTCCTCTGAATCCATGGGATCATTCCCTGCGTTCTCTTGAAATGGTTTTCCTAGATTTTGACCTGATATGTTCCCATCAATATGGGTATATGAATTTCCCACCACATGAGGATACATATGATAAGACACCTTCAAATGATCATCAGTATGAGTACTCCCTAACTGTGGATTTTGTGGAGTTTGCTTGACTGACTCATTTTCACCTTCCTTCTTTTTGTAGTTTCGCCCCTTCGTCCACATATTTTCCAAATGCTCTGGGGCCAGAGCTTGATTTTTTCTTTGGGAAATAATATCTAAAATATTCCCCCACTTTCCAACTGGCTGTTTTGCCACAACTTTTTTTCCCTCACTAAATTGAGAGCCCAAAGGCAAAGAACCACTAGAATGAGATGACTGAGAACCATTAGATAAAGGGTCCAACTTGGTGGGATGCAATTCATGATTCACAGGGATCACTCTATTTTGATGACTTCTTACTAATAAAGTGGACGCCAAGTGCTCTGGATCCTTTGATAAAGGTGCTCCATTAGAAATGTTAGTCAAGAGTTCATCTGAAATAATTTCAGAATGATTGTTTTTCAACCGTATAAGTTCAACCCCTTTATTAGAAGGGTCCAGGAGCACAGAAAAATTATCAGATGAAGTCCTTGACGATAGCTTGGTTTGAGAAGTAGCTCGTGCTAAGGGCGAAACTCCTTTATCAGTCTTGCTTGTAATAGAAAGGACCAATGATTCAATTCTTTCATTAATAAACCTGCCATTATAATCCAGAATGATGACAAATAAAAGAAAAGAGGCAACAAAAGATAAAGTAAAACAAGCACAAAAATAACCACCACCACCTCGGGCAAGCCAAATTCAAGACAGGCTGCATCACTGCACAAGCAAGAAGCTCCCTAACAATATAAAGGAAAAAAGAACATTGCAGGTCTTTGGGCTCAAAAGTTACACGGATGAGTCCACCCATCAAATGTTGCAACACCTGGAAAAGTACAAACGTGCAAAATCATCATCAGTGTGACAGTAGAGTCAAGGGGCTTCCTCATCAAACTACAAACATGCAAAATCATCATCAGTGTGAAAATAGAGGGGCTTCTTTAACAAACTCCCTTTGATACATTGGACATTCAAACTCACATACTCTACTCACACATCCATGTCCCAGGTAATGCTAAAAGAACACCTAAGAAAATCAGGTATCCAACCTTGTGCTCAGCTTCAGCAGAAAATAGAGCAGGATGCAACTTGTTCTGAGAAGCCAGAATTGTCTTTAATTGTGCATCATGACAACCAGTAAGTAGTTTCTGTGACTCATGATTTCCAATCTTTGCTCGAAATGAGCGATAAAGCTCCAAGTTACTGCAAATGACATTGATAATATCCCTGCAAGATCTCAAGTTAATGGATAACTACAGGAAACAAATCTCAAAGTAAAAGCAATTAAAACATGAAATAAATATAGCAAAAAAAAAAAAAAAAAGAAAAGAACTGTAAGACCAAAACCTGGTAAGAAGATTGATAAGATTTACATCTCGAGCACGAAATGAAACTTCTCCAAGGACACCATTAATGATCTGCACCAGCTCCTCTGGACCATCCCTATCAGGTGTCAGGTGGGAATACCAGAGATCAGTGACCCACTCAGAAACTATATGCCTGGTGAACTGATCAATCGCTGCCACCACAATGGGAGAATTCACCTTTATTCTCCAGTTCAGCTTTTCTAGGTGAACCTTGGGGGCAGCAAGAGTTTTCTTTTGATAAAATTTATTGGCTGAGGCTGGTTTGCTATATGCTGCACCTTTTCTTCTCATATCAAGGTCAATTGAGATGTAGCGAAAAAGGATAACTAAGGAGGCAGCAAGTGGCAAATTGACCCAAACTGAGGAGCTTGTTACTGAGGAGAAGATGGTAACAAATACTGGTGATTCATAGAGAAATTTAAACACCAATTTTAAATATAAAATACAAGTAACTAATGACAAGCACTTTTTGTAGACATCACTATATGAACAACTAAGAAACATATGTTCTGATTACTTCTTTTAATTGAAATGGTGAAGGTGAATCTGATTAAAAAATTACTAAAGAAAGGCTTACAAGAAGCCGCTGGATATCAGCAGAAAGGAAATGGCTATGGTGGCCACTCCAAGCATCCCACACAACACAACACAACTAGAACAGTAAACATCTAAAGCATAGGAAGTAACAAAGAAAACCACCACAATCTAAAGATAACATCTCCTAACTAAAGGGAATAACACTATACTCCTTGCCACTCCATGCATGTCACATATGTTTTGATTCTTAAATGTAAAAAGAAGAATCCTTTTTTTTGGGGGGGTGCTGACAGGGTACTCATGTGGTATTTGATCATGGTTTAAAAATCGGCCAAGTCCAAGTCGACATAGCTGAGTCAACGCAGACTCGACACATAACGAGTCAAGTCCTATGGGACTTGGACTCAAATCACATGACTCAGCCATCTAACTATTATAGTTTAAATTGCAACTCAGCCGAGTCAACTCGAACTCTGCCGTGGCCAAGTCAGGTCTCGAGTCTAATTTTTTAAACTTTGTATTTGATTCCCTAGGGCACACATACGACCGCGCAACACACGTGCACCAGATGAATTTGAGGGGTGTCAAACACACAATGTGGAGAGCAAACCCACACCTTCTACCAACAAACTAGCACCTAGGTGGGTATGAACAATCATATGACTAGCTAGGACACCAGTTTGAACTGTTTGATCTTTGAAGAGATGAATGAATGCAACTCACTCATCTGCAAAGGATTAAGCACAAAGGGTACAGGAGTAAAGGAAAGACGCTTCAGTAATAGCTTTGAAGATCCATGAAGAAAACTCAAAAGAATCAAACTAATATTATCAGTGCCAATATGGATATGATATGGCCACAAACATGTTGCACTATTTCCATATAAAATCACTGCTAGTGATATTCAATCACTAGCAGTAACAATTGTATAGCCATAGGTCACTCTATTTCAAATTCAAAAGAGATGAAATCAAATAGTTCTTAAAGAACATGGTCTATAGTGTCTGTTAATAAGAAATCACTGGTCAATGAGTGCAATGAGTGGCTGGGTGGGAAATTGATAGGGGAGTTGTGATGCAGGCCGATCCCAAGTTCGGCCCAAATCATAGGCTCGCAGGCCATCCGATTGATCCTTGACCTCCTTAAGGATCCCTATTCTTAATTATTTGCTTCCTATTTTATTTTTAGTAGGTTATGTTTGTTTAGAATTAGTCCTTCTATTTTAGAAACAATCACTCCTATATAAGGAGGAGTTCTTCATTGTAATAGATATGCTTTTATCAATAATAATTAAGTTTTTCCTAGAGTTTTCTCGTTCTAGTTTTGATCGTGACTATCATTGAGTCTTCAGATTCGAACAATCCCTCGGGAGATTGTTCTACACCCGACCTATGATCTAGGGCTGCGTCAAGTTGTGTTTAGAAAAAGTCTCACAAAGTCAAAAGTCAGTAGACTACGAGTCTATGTTGAGTCTACAAACAAATGTGTTTATTTGCAAGGACAAGCATGACACTTGAAACTAGCATCCATGCACAATGAAGAATTTTGCTGCTCTATCTAATGGTAACGGCTTACATATCTCATTCTTAAAGCCATTACCTTGGTTCTATAGTTTCGCAAGGTCTATCTCCCTCAAGAGTGGAGACATTTTATTATATAAATGTAGGAAAATTCTCAACAACGGGTGTTATAAGGAGAATGGCTGAACAGGCATTTCTTCAACTATGCTAGTTTTTATTACCGGCCCCATGCCTCAGTAAAAGAGGAGGGTTGCGTTAGGTGGGTTGACAGCCAGTGTAAAATTTTGTCACAACCTAAACATGACACAAGCTAAATAGGCATTTCTTCAAAAAAATAAAAATTCAAATTTGAACTTGTTATGCAAGGAGGAAGGGAACCAGTGGATAATATAATCTACATTGTGAATTATCTACACATAGTGATTCTTCATCACTTGGCATCATTTGGAGCTTCCCGTAAACAAGAAGACTTCTTTCATAATAGGGAGGTAGTTTGTTTGAAAACATAGGCCAAAGTATAAGAAAATGAGCTCAAGACATCATTCCATGGAATTTCTAAAAGCAGTGGATTGAAAGGATATTCAATGGCTACAAAGAAAAGAAAAATGGGATAGAAGACTAAACCAAAACATAAACTAGAAACCAAGCTTTTGCTAGAAGTGATATTGAAAACTTAAATTAATGATTTTTTGATAAGTACTGAGAGGAGGAAAATTTTATATGGTTTTTATCAATCCAAAGAAAGCCTATGACAAAGTACCTAGGGGCTAGAGATTTGAACTGGACGGTTATAGATAGGAGTGTCCTAAGAGGTTATTAAATACATATATGAGGAAATAGTAACAAGGGGCAGACCTAAGAGGAGACTGGGTGCACTCACATCCGTAACACTGTGGCAATGATGTCTAGATATGGTATGGATACGGTAAAGACACGCTATGGATGCGGCAAGGGCACAAATTTTACACATAAAAAGTAAAGTATCAGATACGATATAACGCAATACGTTGGCCATTTTGAAATATCCATGCATCATAGCACTGTGGTATGCTTTCAAATATTATGTGAAAATTCTAAGTCCACTTCCAAAAATTCAATAAAAAACATGGGTCCACCCTCAAAATCCACATAAATATTTTCAATTTGTCCCCAAAACCAAACAACCTATTAGTATCCGCACTCCTCAAACAAACATCATGGGTCCGCCACTAGGCCAATAATGAGATTGAAAACTATCTCTGAAGAGACAAGTGAGTTTCCAATGGTCGTAGATTTCCATCAACCCATGAGTCAGCCTTAAGCCCTTATCTCTTTGCACTAATACTGGATAAGTTAACTACTCAAATTTAAAACGAGTTACTTTAGTATATGTTGTTTGTAGATAATAAAATGTTGATGGATCAATCAAGAGATGTTGTGAATGTGAAACTTGACTAGTGGTAGGAGGCTTTAGAAGTCAAGGGCTTCAAAATAAGTTGCACAAAGACAAAGTCTATGAATTGCAACTCCAATGGAGATGTGTAAAGAGCTAAAACTCCAGTAAGAATTAAAGTTTAGGAGATACCACAAAGAGATTCATTATGATACTTTGGCTCGATAATTAGTAATGATAAAGAGATTGACGAAGATGCTGAACAAAGGATTAGAGTAGGATGGTTAATGTAGAGAGTTGCTTCTGAAGTGCTTCGTGATCGGCACATACCAAAAAGATTGAAGAGAAGAGTATAACAAAGGTGAGACTGTTGGGATAGATGTATGGTAAAACTAGAGAATATAGAATTAGAAATAAACATTTTCAAAAGCATCTAGGGGTAGCATCAATATGTGGTTAATTAAGAGAGAATCATTTGAGATGGTTTGAACATGTCCAAATCAAACCAGCACTGGTGCCATTAAGGAAAAGCTTTTCCATACAAATTGACGGCCTGCCAAGGAAAAGGGGTGGGCCAAAGACGATATGGCTGGAAATAGCAATGATAGATACCCAATAATTTGACAATGGATAGATCATAATGGAAAAACAGCTTCATGTACCCAAATGCAGCATAGTTGAGACAAGGCTTTGATTAATGATAATCTATAATTGGAAAGCAAGTATGATTGGAGGTGTTTCTAAGAAAATTTTGGCATGTTGGCAGCCAAATCCTTTAGGGTGTCTGAAATTCAAATTTAACATGGATGGAGCCGCTAAAGGAAAACTAGACCATCAGCCACTAATGTGATCTACTTGATGAGAGTTTTCTCATGTTGTCTTAGAAGTCGTCTTTTCTAGCCTATAAAAGTGCAAAATTCTAATGAAGCAAAGCTTATGGTTATTAGGGAATAGGGATGCACTGTCAATTCTTATGGGCTCATGTTTGGCTAAATTAATGCTAGAGAGTCATTCCTATAATCCTAGAGACTAGAGAAGAAAAGCTACATGGAAAATGTGTTTTGTGTTAAACAAGGTCTGCAGGTTTTGGGAGGTTAACTTCTTTGACATTTTTATTTTAGAATGTAACATGGAGGTTGATGCATTGGCCAAACAAGGCGTTGATAGAGAGCATATGTACATAAGATCCATGTAGTAATTCCAGCAATCCTTTTTTCTCTCTTTCAGATTTGTGGTCTTTTTCCTAAGACAAAATCTCCACTCTTCAGTAATTCCCTTAGTTCCAATAAAATCTTACCATTGCATCTGCTTACACAATAAAAAGGAAAGAAAGAAAGAAACAGCAACACTTCCCATATCAACCACTTGATCAAAGCAAGCTAAAGGGCGTACGTGATGTTCCTGCATTATAAGCAAAACAGATTGCTGGGATCTCAACTCGAAAACCTCGAGCCATCCCGATTGATGTCATGTGAGCTGGAAATGTGCTTTCTTCGGAATTCGGATCCTGAAAAAACAAAAGCCACTCTTCTACCAAAAACATAGCTCTACGATATTTATCCAAATCAACAAAGATCATGATGGATATCCAATCAAACTCTACTGGGACACATCAGATTGTTACCTAAATACTTCAATTTCAGTCCAACTTGAAACCACAAATGCAAAATAAATGAAAGATCAACATTTAAAAAAAAAATCCAAGACACAGTGAATAAATCAAAATCTTACTCACATGAAATTGGAGAATATGATTACATTTCATCACAATATAAACCAAAGTACAGCCAACAGCAACCACAATTCCAAAATCACCACAAATTGAATAGACTTGGCCAACCCAATTTGACACTGCAGCAGGAAAGTTACTCTTTCCCTTCCAATTCAGCAATGAATGATAGAAAATCATGATTTCCTCACAGCCGTCAAAATTCAACCCAATGGGTCCAAATCAAAATGTACAAAATCAATGAAACCAATCGTATTCAATCAATCACCAAACAATGCAAACATATTCAAATTCCTAAAAGCTAATGCAACTTACATGACATGAGATACGACAGCCCGAAGACGCATACCAGCACCAACACGATCCGCTTCTTACCTTCCTCAACAAGGTCCTTGGCAGAACCCATCTCTAATACAATCAACAAAACATCAAAAAGACCGAAAACGCAGCGCCAAATCAGAATCCATACGATTCGAATTCGTTTCCGATACTCTTATCGGATCATTCTCAATCCTCAAAACTCGTCTCGAATCATTAAAAAAAAACCGAAGGGGTTGTTGATAGAGGAAGATAGAATCTACGGTAGAGAATTCAATGCAATGCAATGCAATGCAAATGCGATAGAATTCGATGCAGATTTGCAGAGAAACGAATGGTTTCGGAGAACGTGCTCACGAGCGGTTGGGTTCTTCTTTGTTTTTTTCACCTCGCGTCAGCCTCTCTTGCGAAAAGTGCAGAGGAACGTACGTTTTGTAGCTTTATGGGTTTTTCCATGTAAACCACTGTTCTTGTGTCTATTTGCAATTGAACCCCTAATGATTTGGTAATTGTAAAAATACCCTCCGTTTTGTTCAAATGTTAGAAAAAACTCCTTGTCCCCGGTCAAGCTTTTCAAAGGATAATTATGGCATTTGCTTTGGCGTGTAATTTGGGTTGGGTGAAAACTGTAACTATATGGTTAGACCCAACAAGAAAACAAATTTTGGGTTGAGGCTGTTCGTGTTTGGGTTGGGCTTGAGCTTGTTTTGTAAAGGGAATTGCTATTTCAACGCCAACTTTAACTCAGTATGGATATGAATGTTAAAATTTTTATATTACCATCTTACCCATGTATGAAAAGACTAAAAAGGCCTTTGTGCCATGAAACTTAGATCCCTAATTTCTTTTCATACACACCTTCTCATCTTCTCCTTCCCTCTTCCCATCATCCATTTCTTTCAATCTGCTTGGTGACCATTTTCTTCCATTCTCCTTAGTGACCTTCTTCTTCTATTCTTCATGTTCTTTGTCCCATCAAATATGATTCTTTTGTGAATATATTTACATCAATCTCTTTTTTGTGAATGTTTAGAATGAAAAAAACATGATTTTATGAATGCAGGCCGAACAGATAATGTCTTGTTCGGCTTCGTAGGGCCGAACAGGACATTCTCCAGGAATTGAAAAAACTCATGTTTTTTCATGTTTTTTCATGAAAAACATTCCAAAATTATGTTTTTTCATGCTAAACATTTATAAAAAAGAGATTGATGCAAATACATTCATCTAATAGAATCCAAACATACATTTGATAATGTGGGAAGGAAACCAAGCTTTTGATAATGGAGGAAGAAGCGAAAAAGATGGTTGTTTTGTGTCTGTAAAGAGAAAGATTGGTGGATGGGTGATTATTGAGAGAAAATGTTTAGAGAAAGAATATGTTTAGATGAGTAGGGGTGTGTTGGGAAAATGGGTGACTAACCAAAAAAAAAAAAATCAATGTGACTAACTTAATCACATGTGTATAAAAAGAAGGTGTCTAAACTGAGTAAAAACTGGTGTTGAAATAGTAGCACTCTTTGTAAAACATACATAAAAATTGGGTCATGTTCGATTTTAAGCTTTTTTGGTGTGCAATTCAGGACAAGCCAGACATCTTGTTGATGTAAATTTCTCTTTTCTTTTCTCTTTTTTTTTTTAATGAAGAAGGTGCATTAATCCTCGAACCCTTGACCTCTTCTACGTGCTTTCATTGTTTCATTCAAAACAAGCTGGACTTTGTTATTAGGCCCACTAGATCCTTTATCAAAACACCCAAGGACTATTACCAGGGTCCAAAAGAAGAGAATATCATAATTTTTCACATATTAATAGCAGTAGTTTAAAGATTTGACATTTTCCACCCTCGCCTCTCCCGCTCTCTGCTTCATCTCAAATGAAAACGAAATCCACTATTTCATCCATTGCAACTATCTTATCATCATTATCCTACCCATCACCTAGGAATACCCATCAAGGGTCTTACATTCCATTTAACATTATGCATCACAACTACGGCCTGCAAACGAAGCGGGGCGGGCTAATACGGGTGGATTTGCAACCCATGCCCATGCTACGTTGGGTCCAGCTAGCCCACGTAACCCATATTAAATGTGGGTCGAGACAATTTGACCTAACCTGTGCACTTATACGTATAGGACAAGACTACTATGCATATATCCCTCACGCTATAGTGAGAGGCAGTTTTATTTTTGGAAAGTATTGATGTGCAAAAGGGTAAAACCATCACATATCATTACACCTTTTTAACATTGTCGGGCCTTAAAAAGGAATTGTTCCTCACCCTGTGGTGAAGGATGGATGCGTAGTAGTCTCTCCCATATCTATATATATATTGTTGAGCAAGATCAAATCTAACCAGTACACCATCTATGCCCTATATGCAATATTTTATCCAAAAAAGATTAAATACATGAGAAAAAATAGAAATGGAGAGGACATGTGTTTTCCAAGTTTCGAAAAAGCAAACATTTTGAGTTTGGGCTACAAACCTTCCCCTTTCCCCTTGAATCCAGACATGGTAGGTCTGTCTCTGACGGTAACTTGCATGTTAGAAGATGAATGACACTTGTTTGTGAAGTCCATGAAAACTCTTGAGCTTAGAAGTGCATGCAAACTTTTGACCTTGGAAGTGCATTCAAACTCTTGAGCTTGGAACTGAGGAGAGGAGAAAATGGAGGCAGGCAATTTACAAATACAAGTTGGTGTTGGAGGAGGCTTCAGGACAATACCACTTATCCTTGGTGAAGCTTACCTCTTCACTTATCTCGTTTTTTTTTTTTTTCTTTTTTTTGCCAGAAAAGGGATTGTCACTTTCATGATCATGACTAGGCACAAGTTTATCACTTTTATAATCATGATTAGGCACAAGTTTGTCACTTTCATAATCATGATTAAGCATAAACTTGTGCCTAATCATGATGAGATGTATTACAATAGCCCTTCAGTTCACAAGTTTGTCACTTTCATAATCATGATGGGTTTGTCATTTTTATAAGGATGATGCATTTGCACTTTTCTATTTGTTTGTGGGAAGAAGTAGAGTAGAGTAGAGTAAACTATCAAATTAGAGGAAAGTTAAGATAAAGTTTGAAGTTGAAAATTTGACCTTACTTGATATATGTTTAGAAAGATGGAATAGTGGTAAATTAAAGATTTGACATTTTCTACCCTCACTTCTCCCACTCTCTACTTGCCCTTCTAAAATGGAGACAACAACTACTATTCCATCCATTTCAACTATGTTATCATCATCATCATCCTACCCATCCCCCAAGCCAAGCACAACAACCAATACCTATCACTTACATAATCATGATGGGATGTATTACAATAGCGCTTCAATTCAAAAGTTTATCATTTTCATAATCATGATGTGATGTATTATATTAAAATTTTCTGTGTCCCACAACAAATGGGGAGCATCTGTAAATAATTGAAATGTAGTTATCTTGTGAACGTTTATAAATTATGACAAAGAAGAAGTTGCAAGAGGGACAGTAAAAACAAGTACCTAAATATTGAAAACTATAGAACAAAAATAGGATTAATGGAAACATGGTTCAACCATTCAAGGGCTCTAAATGTACAGGCCATTTGTTCAGTCAATGATGCTTTTAATTTTCTCCCTATTTTTGGTGTAGGGTAAGCTTTGTACTTATTTGTTTTTAGTCTATTAAATGTATATTTTATACATATATTATTGTGCACATGCAGAAGCGTGTAATCTACGATCGAAAATCAAGCCATACACAAGAAGAGAACAAAAGCACACAAGAGCACATTAGAGATTTATACAGTTCGACAATGCGTCTAAATCCATGGCCAAAAGAGAACTCCACTTACCCAAAGCCTAGTCGATAGCTAACCTAATGGATCAATCCAATGAGCCTGGAATACAAGGCATAAACCCAACATATATATTAATATATATTATATTTAAATAAATAACTTTTACGCTAAATATAATATCTTTATAGCACAAAAGATAGAGAACTTATCTTTGATAATTGAAAAGATAGCTTGTGTATTATAAATAGGTAACTTGGCATATTTTAGAAGAGTGGCAGTGAGTAGATAAATTTCAAGTTGGATCCAATGTGAACCCAAATTGAGACCAATAGTTGCTTAATTTTATATGCATGGTTGGTGGTCCAAGACTTGATTCCAGCTGGCTCGTCTATACCCAAGCCCACCCTAACTCAAAATTAGATCATTTATATATATATATTTAGAGAGAGGGGGGAATATTAGTATACATCCTTCCTTCATTATAGAGTGAAGAATGCTTACATGGCTTTTCCTATTTATACTAGAGCAGTTCTCTTTTTCATATATCTTTCTTTTGGACATTAATATATCCAAATATGGAAGTGTCCCTCACCCTATAGTAAGAGATGGATTCATACTAATATTCTCTCTCTCTTTATATATATATATAGGGAAATATTCTAGTGCATCCATCCCTCACCATTTTTGTGAGGGATAGATGATGCAAACAAAGGTGTGTTTACATATCTCTTGCATTTGAAATGAAAGCACTATTTAAAAATGAACTACCATTAGTGGGAACACATTTGTTTTCTCAGTTTGAAAATTGATATCCTTAGCTCAACTGCAAATTGGGAGTTCAATTCCTTTCCAAAATATAAATAAATAAAAAAAAGGACCTCACCCACATACGACAACAAACCAACGTTGTCCTTGTCTTTTTCAATTTATTCTGATGTAAAAGCTCACGGCAATGCACTCTTTATAAATAAAGCTCAAGAGTCCACATGCTCTCACAGTCAAGTCTCTCTCTCTTTCCAAATGGATGAATTGATAATCAATCAGTTTTGGCTCTCTCAGCTTCCATATGTTTTTTTGGTTCTAGCCCTCAGGAGGTCTTTTCATTCCTCTTACCTCTGGCTTTGAGAATTGACGTACATTCAAGATGGGCACCAATCGCAATAAGAAAATAATAAGGGTAGCAAAAGGGAAGCAGTTTTTTATTTATTACTTTCTTTAGAAAAAGTAAAAAACAATTGAACCAATTTCTTTTCCAAAAAAACCTAATGCAATTTCTTTGTCTTAAAAGGAAACTAACTAGCACTTCTTCGTGAAGTCCGTGCAAACTCTTGAGCTTGTAAGTACGTGAAAACTCTTCAGCTTGGAAGTGCATTTAAACTCTTGAGCTTGGAACCAAGGAGAGGAGAAAATTAAGGTTGGTTGTTGCCAATTCCACTTATCCTAGGTGAAGCTTACCTCTTCACTTAACTCCCTTTTTTTTTCACAAGAAATGGGATTGCCACTTTCATAATCCTGACTGGGCATAAGTTTGTTACTTGCATAATCATGAAGGGACATATTACAATAGCCATTCAATTCATAAGTTGGTCACTTTTATAATCATGATGGGTTTGTACTTTACTATTTGTTTGTAGGGAGGAGTAGACTAGAGTAAACTGTCAAATAAGAGGAAAGCTGAGAAAAAGTTGAGATGGAGTTGAAGATTTGACTTTAATCAATGTGTGTTTGGAAAGATGGAGTAGTGGTAAATTAAAGATTTGACTTTTTCCACCCTCACCTCTCCCACTCTCTCTCATTGTCCACTTCACCATCTCAAATGGAGAAGACAACCATTATTCCATCCATTGCAACAATCTTATCATCATTATCCTATCCTTCACCCAAGCCAAACACAGCAGCCAATACCCGCCACATTCATAATAATGATGGGGCGTATTACAATAGCCTTTCAATTGAGATTTCGCCCTTCAGTTCACATGTTTGTTGCTTTCATAATTATGATGGGTTTGTCACTTTCATAATCATGATGGGACGTATTACAATAGCCCTCCAGTTGAATTTTTTTTGTAAGAAAGATTGAATATAAACAATAAAAGTGACAGTTTGTTGATTGAGGGTCTCTAACCCATGCAATCCATTTAATATTATGCATCACAGGTCAGCTTGCAACGTATGCCCTTGATATGTCTAGTCGGGCTAGCTCGCCTAACCTATTTTAAATGTCGTTCAGGCTAGGTTGAATGCATGTATGCACTTTATATATATTTTTTGTTAAGCTTGGTTAAAAGGTAATTTGCAAGAAGAGAACTTATTACCTCATTATGTCTAAAGATCTAATCTAACCAGTACATCACCTACGCCCTATCTGCAAAATATTGTCCAAAAAAGATTAAATACATGCGAAAGAAAATAGAAATAAAGAGCACATGTTTTTTTCCTAGTTTAAAAAAAGGAAAGAATCTGCACGACGACTATGGACCTTCCTTCTTCCCTTTGCACCCAGACATGGTAGCTCTGTCATAGACATTTTCAGGTGGTACATGTAGGTTCGAGTAAACTCTTAAGCTTGGAAGTGAATTCAAACTCTTGACCTTGGAACTAAGGAGAGGAGGATATTGACACTAGTAGTTTATAAATACAAGCTCATATTGGAGGAGGCTTCAAAACAATACCACTTATCCTAGGTGAAGCTTAACTTTTCACATATCTTTTTCTTTCTTTCTTTTTTATTTTTTTATTTTATTGCAAGAAAAGGGACTGTCACTTTCATAATCATGATTAGGCACAAGTTTATCACTTTCATAATCATTTTTAGGCATAAATTTTTTTAATTTTATAATTATGATTTGGCACAAATTTGTCATTTTCATAATCATGATGGGATGTATTACAATAGCCCTTCCATTCACAAGTTTGTCAATTTCATAACCATGATGGGTTTGTCACTTTCATAGTCATGATGGGTTTGCACTTTACTATTTATTTTTTAGGAGAAGTAGAGTAGGATGGAGTAAAATGTCAAATCAAATGAAAGCTGAGATACAGTTAGGATGGAGTTGAAATTTTGACTTTACACAATGTATGTTTGGAAAGATGGAGTAGTGGTAAATTAAAGATTTTACTTTTCCACCCTCGATACAGTTAGGATGTAGTTGAAATTTTGACTTTACACAATGTATGTTTGGAAAGATGGAGTAGTGGTAAATTAAAGATTTTACTTTTCCACCCTCACTTCTCCCACTCTTTCTCATTATCTCCAATGGAGACGACAACCACTAAAGTTGGTTTTACTTTAATTAATATGTTATTAGGCTAATTGAGCCCAAATCTCCAGAGGTTTGGGTCATTGATAGGTAGTTGGGTCGGGTTCAAACCTTATTAAGTAGTCCAGAACCTTTGTATTTTAGCATTTTCATGGTTTTGTATCATTAATGCACCATATGAGTTGCATCGGGTGAGTTTCATCTTGTGGGATATTTTTCATGTTTGGCCCAACTCCATTCAAACTCATCTCAGCCCATTTAAGCCCAAGTGACTCAGCCTGAAAATCCAAGAAACTACTAGAGCTTATTTGTAAATCCAAAAAACTCAACCCATTTAAAAACTCAACCCATCGTCCCTCTCTCATTTCTCTCCTTGTATTTGGTTGTAGCAGGAGTCTTCTTCTCCTCCCTTCTGCCATCACTTTCTTCCTCATTTTGCCTCCATTCCTTGGTGATTAAAGACTTGCATGCAAGAAGTTTGGGTTCCTTCTTTTTCCTCTTTGGTTTTCTTGCTCTCCTTCTTGAAATCAAAGCACCATCTTCCTTCTTCTTACTTGTATGAAACTCCAGGTAAGGTAACCCCATCACCATTGTGTTTCTTAGGATTCATGAGGGTCAAGAGACTCAATCTATTAGCATGCATGCATCTCATTCTCATTCTCCTACATACATATGTTAGATTATTCTTTAGTGAAGCCTCCTCCACCATCTAACCAAGGGGCCAATTGATTTGAGTGAAACACCAAGCCTAAGGCAGGTATAAGGATACATTATCTTTACATGCATGGCTTATTTCTTGATTCTTGATGTATTCTTGTGATTTACCCTTTTTACAGCTCAATGGATAATGCATGTAATGGATTCATGATTTTTAATGATTTTGGGATGAATAAATGATAATGGTCATTTAGGGAACCTAAGAATGTGGAATGGAAGCCTTTATGTCGGTTTGATTGCAAGTGGAATAGTAGATTGGAAGAGAAAACCAAATGGAAACTGAACATGCCAGTAGCAAAGTGCTTCAGGGCCAACCGGTTGGTCCTGAAGCCCGATCGGTCGAATTACCTCCCTGGGTTATCCGATCGGTCGGCCACTCTGCCCGACCGGTTGAATTCTGTTTCTGGATACGGTCCGATCAATCGGACCGGTATCTGATTGGTCGGGTAAGCCTAACCTGTAGCTTATAGAAATGTGTTCCGAAAATGAGTTTCTTGCTTGACTATGGACTTTCTATAGTCTACGGAATAGCCTAATGATGGGTTACTCCCTTAAACCTTAGAAAGAGACCGAGGTATCCACCCACCCTTACTATAGTTTGTAGGTTTATCCCAAGACCAATTATGACCTTAAAAGTGGGATCCTTTGCTACACTAATTAGCCCAATGGTAACTAAACATGGAGACGGAAAAGTGTTGAGCTATCACTCCTTCCCTCTTGACTCTCCGATTAGTTTTCAATGTCACGTCATGGGTGTTGGCATAAGATGAAGTGTCCTTTACATATATAATGTAACGCCAAGAATGGTAACACAATGACACCAAACATCTTATGAATACACCGTATTGAATGATCTTGGAAACCCGGATTATCTAACATAGGGTTTGCTAGTAATTATCCTTGATAACCTCTCATTCTAATTGTATTCATATTGATAGAAAACCTGACCTCAATATGATAGTTCCTATCAGTATGCATTATTGATGATCAGTATTCTACTTAGTTGTGATTCTATGATTGATATTTCTATCAAGATTAAAATACATTTCCGAATGAGTATAAACAGATTGGTACATGATGAACACGAGTATCAGATTAATTCCGACATGCTTAGAGTCGGCGCCACTTAGCTTATACCCCATAGGAGGTTCAACGGGACCACATGGGAGTATTTTATCAGTTGTTTACTGCAGTAGTTATCAGAAGAGTGAGTCGACGCTCTTAGGGTAGCTGTCAGTCCTGGCCTGATCACTAGTGATTTCCTACGGATCAGTTTACTCTCTTATTAGAAAGGAGATAGCAATGTGGTTGCCATTTGGTATGATATACTCTTTATTTATGATTCCTTATTCATACTTACTCATATACATAAGTGCCTAGATTTCAATATTGAGCTCTTTTAATCATTGCGTTATTTTAATTCAATTGTTCTATCATGTTAAGCTTATGTATCCTTATCTTTGCTTAACTGTTGTGTTAAAAAGTTACCATGGTGTTACAGGTACGGAACCCGTTGCTAGTCCGGCACTCAGCGCGCTCTTGGAGAGAACCCCAGCGTTACTTCGGGATGTGAACGAGTGAAACGAGGAAGATGTCTTTTCTTAGTCCTCCTCAACAGCGCGAAACAGGGTTATTTTGGGTTAACTTAGCTTAGCCATGGATTGGCTTAGGATTCATCTTGGCACTTGATATATTTTGTATTATTTATGGATTTTCTTACCTATGCATGTAGTCGCAATAATTAACAGACTTTGTTTTATTAATGGACTGAAGTTAATGTTTCATTGATGCCTATGATATGTACAGGTGAATTCTCCAGGTTTCTGCTTAATTAAATTATACTTGTTAATACGTGTTTACGTATCTTCGTCACACGTACCTGTGGGATCACCCTTATGACAGTTCGTACGTATCTTTTTATGGCTTGAATTGTCATGGGTACGTGTGTCGCGCCTCAGAATCCACAACAAATCCCCAATTTTCGGGTTCGGGGCATGACATCATCATTCTCCATTACCTAAGCGAAACACAACAGCCAATACCCGTCACTTTCATAATCATTATGGAATGTATTAAAATAGCCCTTCGGCTAAGATTTATCCCTTCAGTTTTCAAGTTTGTCTATTTCATAATCATCCCTTTTCATAATCATGATGGGACTTATTACATTAACATTTTCTACATCCAGCACCAAATGGGGAGCATCTGTAAATAATTGAAACCTAGTTATCTCGTGAACATTTATGAATTATGATAAAGTAGAAGTGGTAGTAGAGACAACAAAAACAAGTACCTAAATATTTAAAGCTATAGAACAGAAATATGATTAATGGCAAAATGGTTCAACCATTCAAGGGGTCTAAACGTCCATGCCATTTGATCAATCATTGCTGGGTTTAATTCTTTTTGTATTTCTGGTGTAGGGTAAGCTCTGTACTTATTTGTTTTTAGTCTACTAAAGTATAGCAAGGTAAGCTCTGTACTTATTTGTTTTTAGTTTACTATATGTATTTCTTATACATATATATATTAAAATAAATAACTTTTACATTAAATAAATAGCTTTGTTGTTCAAAAGATAGAGAACTTATTTTTGATAATAGAACAGTTAGCTTGTGCATTAGAAATAGGTAACTTGGCGGATGTTAGAAAAATGACAATGAACATATCAATTTCAGGTTAGATGCAATGTGTACCCAAATTGAGACCAAGAACTGAATAATTTAATATGCATGGTCGGTGGTCCTAGACTTGATTCCAATGTGCTCATCTATACACAGGCCTACCCTAACTCAAAATTAGATCATTTATATATATATATATATGGAGATATTCCTATGCATTCATCCCTCACCATTTTGGTGAGGGACAGATGATGTGAACAAAGGTGCATCTACATGTTGCTTGCATCTGAATTTAAAGAAATGTTTAAAAAAGATCTATTGCCAAATATGCTGGGGCCCATCATGAGTAACCCCAACACTGAGAGACACCCCTCACAACGAGTCTATTTGGATAAATAGAGGATGTATTAATCCTTTAACACTCAAACTCCAATTGAGAGAGTCTATTCTAACTTTCCTTCCTTATCCTATTCTAAGTTGAGTTGGAGTCTATCATCCACTCAGTAAGATGCTATAAATACATGCGGTAGGGTGGTTGTAGAATATTTCAATACCAATAAGCAAAGTTTAGAGATAAGTCATCCATCACCATTTTCTCCATTAGAGTGTTCATTCTTGCCCTGAGATTGCGAAAAGTGAATGCTCGATGGCTGATCTCTAGTAGACAATCAAGGATCTTTAATTGTTTGATCCAAGCCAATGCAGCCCCCATCACATTGTGATGGTCTAGTGATACTGATCTACACTTCCACAACACCTAAGGCTATCAAGATCTACCATTAATGGGAATGCATTTTTTTCGAGTATAAAACTGATATCCTTAGCTCAATCATGGACTGGGAGTTCAGTTCCTTTTTAGAATAGAAATAAATAAAAGAAAGAAGTCATCCCCGCTTACTATAGCCAAGCAACATCGTCTTTGTCTTTTTCAATTTATTCTTATGTGAAAGCTCGCTGTAGTGAATTCTTTATAAATAAAGCTCAAGAGTCCACATGCTTTCATAGTCAGGTCTCTCTTTCCAAAAAGATGAATCCATAATCACTCAGTTTTTTGCTCTCTTAGCTTCCAAATTATTTTTTGGTTCCTCCCCTCTGGAGGTCTTTTCATTCCCCTTACCTCTGGCTTTGATAATTGACATACACTCAAGGTGGACCCTAACGTAGTTGAAAAAAAAAGGAAATAATAAGGGTAGCAAAAGGGAATAAATTTTTGTTTTACTTTTCTTTAGAAAAAATAAAAATTAATTGAACCATTTCTTTTCCAAAAAAACCTAATGCAGCCAAAGTCTCAATGCATATTTCTATGTCTTAAAAAGTAAATTAAATGGCATTTTTTTGTGAAGCCCATGCAAGCTCTTAAGCTTGGAAGTACGTGCACACTCTTGAGCTTGGAAATGCATTCAAACTCTTGGGTATGGAAACAAGGAGAGGAGAAAATGGAAGTTGGTGGCTTACAAGTACAAGCTGAAGTTGGAGGAGGCTTTAAGACAATACCACTTATCCTATGTGAAGCTTACCTCTTCACTTATTCCTTTTCTTTTTTTTTGGATTGTCACTTTCATAATCATGATTAGGCACAAGTTTATCACTTTCATAATCATACTTAGACATAAGTTTGTCACCAGTACAATCATGATAAGGAACATGTTTTTTTACTTTCATAATCATGTTTAAGCACAAGTTTGTTACTTTCATAATCTTGATTAGGCACAAGTTTATCACTTTCATCATCATGATGGGATGTATTATAATAGCCCTTCAATTGACAAGTTCGTCACTTTCATAATCATGATGGGTTTGTCACTTTTATAATCATGATGAGTTTGCACTTTACTGTTTGTTTTGTAGGGAGAAGTAGAGTAGAGTAGAGTAAACTGTCAAATCAGAGGAAACCTGAGATAAAGTTGAGATGGAGTTGAAAATTTGACTTTAATCAAGATGTGTTTGGAAAGATGGAGTCATGGTAAATTAAGGATTTGAATTTTTCCACCCTCACCTATCCTACTCTCTGCCTCACCTTTTCAAATGGAGATGACAACCATTAATCCATCAATTGCAACCATCTTATCACCATCATCATCCTATCCATCACACAAGCCAAACACAACAACCAATAGCCATCACTTTCATAATCATGATGGTATGTATTACAATAGCCCTTCAGTTCACAAGTTTGTGACTTCATAATCATGATGGGTTTGTCACTTTCATAATCATGATGTAACATATTACAATAGCCCCTTAGTTGAGTCTTTTAAGAAAGATTGAATGTGAATGTAAAAACTAACAGTTTGTTGATGGATTGGAGGCTCTTGAACCCATGCAAACCAATTAACATTATGCATCACAACTAGGGTTGACAAACAAGGTAGGTCAGGCTAATACAAGTCAGTTTTGCAACCTGTACCCTTGATATGTCCGGTTGGGATAGCCCGCCTAACCAGTATTAAATGTGGGTCAAGATAGGTTAAGTAGATGTGTGCACATATATATATATATATATTGTCGGTGCTGGTAAAAGGTGATTTGCAGGAATTGAACTCATGAGGTTTAAAGATTAAATTTAACTGGTACATCATCTACGCCCCATCTGCAAAATTTTGTTCAAAAAAGATTAACTATATGAGAAAAAAAGAGAAATAGAGAGGATAGGTGTTTTCCTAGTTTTAAGAAAGTAATGAATTTGCGTAAGGACTATGGACCATCCCTTTTCCCCTTGCACCCAAACATGGTAGCTTTGCCCCAGACATGTCGGGTGGTACATGTTTGTCCGAGCAAACTTTTTGAGATTGGAAATGCATTTAAACTCTTGAGCTTGGAACCGAGTTGAGGCTGGTGGTCTACAAGTAGAAGCTCACGTTGGAGGAGGCTTCAAGACAATACCACTTATCCGAGGTGAAGCTTACCTTTTCACTTATCTTTTTCTTTTTCTTTTATTTTTATATTTAATTTTTTGCAAGAAAAGGGACTGTCACTTTCACAATCATGAGCAGGAACAAGTTTATCACTTTCCTAATCATGATTAGGCATAAACTTTTTTACTTTTATAATCATAATTATGCACAAGTTTCTCACTTTCATAATCATGATAGGATGTATTAAAATAGCCCTTCAGTTCACAAGTTTGTCAATTTTATAATCATGATGGGTTTGCGTTTTACTGTTTATTTGTGGGAAGAAGTAGAGTGGAGTAGATTAAACTATCAATTCAGTGGAAAGCTGAGAGAAATTTGGGATGGAGTTGAAAATTTGACTTTACTCAATGAATGTTTGGAAAGATAGAGTAGTGGTATATTAAAGATTTGACTTTTTCCACCCGCACCTCTCCCACTCTCTACTTCACCATGTCCAATAGAGGCGACAACCACTATTTCATCCATTGCAACCATCTTATCATCATCATCCTACAACAGCCACTACCCGTGACTTTCATAAGCATGATAGGACGTATTACAATAGCCTTTCAGTTCTCAAGTTATGTCACTTTCAGAATCATCCCTTTCATAATCATGATGGGATGTATTACATTAACCTTTTTTATATCTAGCACCAAATGTGGAGCAACTATAAATAATTGAAACTTAGTTATCTTGTAAACATTTGTGAATTATGAAAAAGTAGTAGCAAGAAGGTAGGAAAACAGATACCTAAATATTGAGAACTATGGAACATAAATAGGATTAATGACAGCATGATTCAACCGTTCAAGGGGTCTTAACGTCCATGCCATTTGTTCAATCAATGATGGGTTTAATTTTTTCTCTATTTTTGGTGCAAGGTAAGCTTTGTACTTATTTGTTTTAGTCTACTAAATGAATAGATTGTACTTATATATTAAAATAAATAACTTTTACATTAAATAAAACAACTTTTTAGCACAAAGGATAGGTAACTTATCTTTGATTACAGAAAAGCTAGCTTGTGCATTAGAAATAGGTAACTTGGCGGATGTTAGAAGAATGGCAGTGAACTGATCAATTTCAAATTATATGCAATGTGTGCCCAAATTGAGACCAAGAGCTAAAGAATTGTATATACATGGTCAGTGATCCAAGACTTGATTCCAACAGGCTCATCTAAACCAAGGCCCACCCTGACTCAAAAATAGATTATTTATACATGTAGGGAGATATTCTAGTGCATCCATCCCTCACCATTTCGGCGAGGGATAGATGACGTGGACAAAGGTTGTCTACATGTCGTTTGCTTCTGAAATAAAAGCACTATATAAAAAAGATCTGCCATTAGTGGGAATGCATTTATTTTCCCAATTTGAAAATTGGTATCCTTAGCTCAATCGGGGACTGGGAGTTCAGTTCCTTTCAAGAAAATAAATAAATAAAAGAACGACCTCACCCCCACTTACTACAACCAACCAACATTGTCCTTATCTTTTTCAGTTTATTCTCATGTGAAAGCTCACTACAGTGCACTCATTATAGAAAAAGCTTAATAGTCCAAATGCTCTCACAATTAGGTCTCTTTCTCTCTCTTTCCAAAAGGATGAATCGATAATTAATCAGTTTTTGGCTTTCTCTGCTTCCATATGTTTATTCGGTTCCTCCCCTTAAGAGGTCTTTTCATTCCCCTTACCTCTAGCTTTAAGGATTGACATACATTCAAGGTAGGCCCTAGTCATAGTTGAAATAATAAGGGTAGCGAAGGCAAAGAAATTTTTTTTACTTTTGTTTATCAAAAATAAAAATCAATTGAACCAATTTCTTTTCCAAAAAATATAATGCAACCAAAGCCTCAATGCATATTTCTTTGTCTTAAAAAGAAAACTAACCGGCACTTCTTCATGAAGTCCATGCAAACTCTTAAGCTTAGAAGTACGGGGAAACTCTTGAGCTTGGAAGTTCATTCAAACTCTTGAGCCTGAAAATGAGGAGAAGAGAAAATGGAGGCTAGTGGTTTATAAGTACAAGCTGACTTTAGAGGCTTCAAGACAATACCACTTATCCTTATGAAGCTTACCTCTTCACTTATCTTCTTTTGTTTGTGTGTGTGTGTGTGTGTGTGCAAGAAATGAGATTGTCACTTTCTTAATCATGATTAGGCACAAGTTTATCACTTTCATAATCATAATTAGACATAAGTTTGTCACTATCATAATCATGATTAGGCACAAGTTTTTTTTTACTTTCATAACTGTAAGGACCCGATCCCAAGATCTTTATTGATATTATTATTATAATTATTATTATTAGCATTGTTATTATTTTTTTATTATTTAATTTTGATTATAAATTGGATCATGCTTGGACCCCATCCATTCATGAATTAAATTAGCTATCTTGGTAATCACATTAAATTTTGGGGTGGGACCCAATATTGAACGTTGGATATTTAAATCACAAGATGTTCAGTTTTTTAGGGGAATTGACCCAATCAAACTTGAATTGCATAGTTTGTTAAGGATTGCAGGTTATACATATATTCCAGTAACTCTCTCCTCTTGCAAATCTTCTCTCTCTCTCACCTTAACTGACTTGGTGGGAGGAATCCCACCATATCCACATCTCTTTGTCCCACTAAAACTCTCGTTCTTCATTTAAAGGCATCCTATTTTGCACAACTCTTTTCTCTCAACACCCATACAATTTTCTCTCTTTCCCATACAAACTTTCTCTTGCCCACATGCTCTCCTTTTCGTTCCAGGTAACTCCCCTATCTCATATCTTTTTTACTTTCTTGCTTTCTTTAAACTGCTCATTGTTATTTCCAATTAAAGTTTCTACAAGTACCTCATCCATCTCTATTTTATTCCTTTCCTTTTATTATAATCTTTGTGCTTTGGTTTAGCTTATCATTATCATCACTTCCTCAAACCACATGCAAACAACACACACCAGATGCAAATTATCTCTGTTACCTAGTCATCATATGCACTCACCACGACTAGTGTCTTCAACCATCCGATCTACCTGTTCCATACCCATGTCATAGGTAACACAACTCATCACTCAAAACCCAACTACCACTTTGAGTCTCACCACCATCTACTGCACATCTCCTCCATACTGACCTAGTGCCACTCACCTACAGCTTCAACCGAACCCATTCCCACAACAGAATCAGTCTACCAAATGCAACCATCCAAATCTGAACTAGGACCCATCTCAATTTGGCTCATGCAGAATTCACTATTTCAAACAACAGAGTTGAACCCAACTATTGCTGAACTCTATTTTATTCTCGCAGACTTTTCACATTCCTCTACCACTAACTAGCCTGAACATATCATGAATGAGAATCACTTTAGATTCACCTAACCAAATAATGCCCTGTACCTTCATCTTCATCTAAACTCACTACAGCCATCTCCTCTTTTGGACTCACCTAAGCAACCCCTATCCTGCTAAACAAACTGAAACTAGGTTGTCTTACTTTAAAAACCAGTATCCATCTATATTATTCCTCTTAAGAAACAGGCCATTCTCAATCTCTGCAACTCAGAACTTTTCCCTTTTTCTACAGTTTTTCTTCTTTTTTCTGTTTCTGTTACTCTCCTATTTCTCCTCTTTATTCTTCCTTTCTAATCATCTTCAAGTCCCCATCTTTACCTCTGTATTCTACTGTGTTCCTCCAACCAAACAGCCCATCATTCTTCACCTTTCATTCCAGTAAGCCCATACACATCTCCATCCCTACAGTCTACCATGGAATTAATTTTTCCCATTCTTCACCAATAGACCCATCTAATCTGAGTTTCGACCCAACTTGTTAGCCTAAGCCCACTCAACTGAACTCATGTGGCCCATTATCCTGGCCTACTTGATCTATAGGTTTCATTCATTTACGGGGCCAAGTTCATGATCCAGTAGTTTGAGCCCACTCACTATCCATTTACACAAACTATTGGCCATGGCCCACTTCATATATGTGCATGTGTTACTCCTACTACATAGGGCCCACTTGCACTACTTAATAATTTGGGCTCAAACATATGTCTCAACGCATCAAATTTAACATCTACCCAAACCAAACCCATTTATTGTACAAAAATCCAGATCTTAATTATTGGTTACCTATCATGACTAGGGACCCACACCAAGATTCCAGAACATCCAGGTCAGGATAAGTTCGATCAGGTGATCACCGTGAATATAGGCAAGTAACCTTATTTATGGTCCTCTAGTATTAAAATTTTCTAACCTTAGCTTATAATATGTTAAATTAATATGAAATCCTTCTGTTCATGCGGGGCCCAATCCTAGCATCTTAACTTATATAGACCATTGATTTTATTGTTATGATTTTACCTTTATGAATTCATTTGTATACTCATCAATGATCCAACTTTTGAGTGTCAAACTCATTCCATGTTCATTTGATGCAACTATAAGACATATACATTTTTATATGATCCCTTGCTAAAAATATTTATATCATGTCCTATTTTTGGTTGGAACACACTGATATATTGTGTTTCTATTGATGATATAAAAATGTTCAATACTATATTATGCTATGGGAATTAAATTGTGAGATAATTCCCCTTGAATATAATCCTTGACTTCTGAGCCATTATCCAATGCATGGGCAACACAACGTAGAGATTCTCACATGCGGACTCTAACCCTCTTTATAGGTATGACATTGGGGCCTGGGAACCCCTTTGTACGTGATAACTAGTTTGCAGTTAGTCCCTTATGGCTTCGAGCCCTTGTATATGTGATTATGGCTTTAGGCCCTTTTATTTGTGATTATGGCTTTGGGACCCTTACATATGTATTGTGGCTGAGGATATACTTTTTTTAGACTTGATCAAGTGATCTATAACTATTGCCAATATTTATAAATCATTACAAAATTGACCTTGTTACTAATGTTCAAGTTATACTGTTAATATTTCTTTGCATCTCATTTTTGTTAAAATATTCTTGAATTAATAGAATTTATATATCGTACCTAAATTACTACCATTTGATTGAATAATCATTTGCTATAGCTCTATAGTTTGTTTACTTGTGAAGCTTTATGCTCATACGTGTATTGTCTCTCTTTTTGTTAGATATTGAGGTTGACCCAAATAATTAAGAACTTTAGTTTATTTGTGGGAATCGTCGAATCTTGAGAACTGAGTCACTAATTAGATCTTTAGTGTTTATTTGGTTTCATTATGTAGTTAGATTATGTCATATTTTTTTGGATATTTCATTATTTTGAAAGCATTGGTACTATACATTATTGTTTACTTCTATTAGTGACTTAATTATTAATGTTTTAACCTAATCTAGTCAACTATAAATCCTCCCAAGTAATGACTCAATTAAATAAATGATTTATATTATGAAATATGGGACTGTTATGCCACGAACTCTGAGGGTCCCAAGGATCTTGGAATTCTGGGCGTCACAATAACCATTATTAGGCACAAGTTTGTCACTTTCATAATCATGATTAGCCCACAAGTTTGTCACTCTCATAATCATGATGAGAAGTTTTACAATAGCCTTTTAGTTCACAAGTTTGTCACTTTTATAATCATGATGGGTTTGTCACATTCATAATCATGATGGGTTTGCGCTTTACCATTTTGTTTGTAGGGAGAAGTAGAGTAGAATAAACTGTCAAATTAGAGGAAAGCTGAGATAAAGTTGAGATGGAGTTGAAAATTTGACTTTAATCAATGTGTGTTTGGAAATATGGAACAGTGGTAAATTCAACATTTGACTTTTTCCACTCACACCTCTCACACCCCCTCACACTATATACTTTACCATCTCAAATGGAGACGGCAAGCATTCTTTCATCCATAGCAACCATCTTATGATTATCATCCTATTCATCACCCAAGCCAAACACAACAGCCAATACCCATCACTTCCATAATCTTTTAGCCCTTCAGTTCACAAGTTCGATACTTTCACAATCATGATGGGTTTGTCACTTTCAAAATCATGATGGGATGTATTAGTTGATGGAGGGTCTTGAACCCATGCCATTCATTTAACATTATGCATCACAACTAGGGCTGGCAAACGAGGCGGGTCGAGCAAATATGGGTTGGTTTGCAACCCGTGCCCTTGATATGTCCGAGTGGGATATGAAAATGCAAGGCAATTCCACTTATTGAATTGGACCATCTCTATTTCCTCTTGACCTAATTCAAGTTTTTAATTTCTTTTCTTTGTTTTATAAGTGGGCCCAATGAGGAGTGTAAAGGAAAAAACTTCTTTTATTCTTTTATAAGTGGGCCAGTTATATTATGCATCAAAAGTCATCTTGACTTTCATTCTTTTAATAGATTACCTTTCTACTTTCTTGAACCTCTGGTTATAAGAACTCGATTTTCTATTAAATAGTTATATGTCCTATGTCCAACATAGTTGGGACATAGCTTTGAGGATAATGGATTATATGTCCTATGTTGGAATTATTATGTGATCCATTTTTATTTTCATCTTTTGGTTGCACCATCAATCAGGATTCACTCAACATTCACTTTGGGTCATTTTAACCTATTGTTGTTTCGTATTTTAAATTTAGTTTTATATTTCTCATTTTTTTGTTGATGTTTTATGTCTTTCTTCATTTTTATGTATGTATTTATCACTTCATCAACTTCTTTGTGGTGCCAATTGTAAGGGTAATTATTCAGTACTCCGGGAGTACCTACTCCTTCTCCTTCTCCACCAATCATAATGGAGAACGAGGTCGGTGGGGTCCAATTTGTGGGGGTCCACTGACCTCATTTTTCCATTGTGATTGGTGGAAAAGGGGAAGGAGTATGTATTCCCAAAGTATTGAATAACTTTTCCAATTGTAATATCCCCAACTCGGATTGGACTTGATTGATTGATTGATAAGTCCTTAAAAATGCATATTTTAGGGTTATTTTTGGAAAATTTTATTGACTTATTAATTCAAAAGAGCCTCAATTAGTGTGGAATCATGTTTTTACGTATTCTATATTCAATGTAGTGTTTTCATACATATTTCTCTTAAAAAGCACACTTTTTGCATGAAACATGACACCTGCCATTTTTTTAATTTTATTTTTGAAAAGTATTGTGAACATTATTTTTCTCATGAAATGATATGATTTTCCATCATCATTAGTTTATTTAAGCCAAAACATGCACAATGATATCATTGATGCATTCATTTCATCTGAGTTGGACCCGTAGTGATGCATTTATGAATTAAAATTAGAATATCTTTTTATATGAAATGCACTTTGTAGCTTGCAGAAAATGATAAGTTAGGTCTCACAACAAAGGATTGAGGCAAAAAAAGCAATTTTAAAGAAAAGAAAGGAAGGTCCAAGAAAAGAGATTCTTTGCACATGATAAGAAAAAATGTAAGAAAGGAAAGTGATAAGTAAGCATGAGGATATCCACATCAGCCAAGACTTGGGCTGGATATTTTCTCGAAAAGATAGGAGATAATTACTCTAGAGAATCTTTCAAAACCCAAGGTCAAGAGAGAGAAAATTTGAGAAAGGTAAGAATTTTTAAATTGGCAAGTGCACATGCACAAAAGGACGAGCAAACTTAGCCTATATTGCTGGTTGTATGTCCTTGTTTTTCTTTTTAGTGGGTTCCCATCATTTGCAATGAAGTTACATGATGATCATCCAAGAATGGTGGGCCAAGGCATTGATTTCTTAATGTGCACATTGTAACACTCCGACCCTAATTAAGCTCGTTTAGCGACTAATTGTTTCCGTTATTAGAGATTTTCCAATGAATTCATTTAGTTAATGTTGTTTTACCTTTTTGAGTCATGTTTTGGGTTATGGATAGGTAGTTGGGTGAGGTTTACCTGGATTAGGTAGATACGAGCCCTTTTTCATAATTTTAAACTTTATATGGGTACATCATTCATGCATCATATTGGTGTCAGCACATGTATCTCATCAAGCCTGTTAACTGCTGTAACTGACTCGAATGTAACTGAAGCCATTTGAAGTCGTTGGTCGTTCATTTGACTTGAATTGTAATTACCCTAAAGAATGTGAACTTTCTTATAAACCTTAGAATATGTATCCTATAAAATAGGTTTACCTACCCAGTCATTTTTATCTCCTGCATGCAAGTCTTCTCCAATGTCATTTCTTCTTCTTTGCCTCCTTTTCCATCAATTGTGAGCACTCCTTTGCAGCTCTTTCTTTTAATCCATCGTTAAGGTAAGTGTTTTGGTTTCCATGACAGCTTCCTTGAGTCTAAAGGACTCTTAGTTCTCTGCATACATTCATGTCTTTTCTCACTTCTTGCATACATGGCAACTAGGTCTACCCAAATTGAGCCAAAGGAAGAATTCATCATTTGAAAAGCTTAATTGAGGCAAGTATAAGCAAGTTTTGGATGAATTCATGTTGGTACACCTTGCTTGTTATAAGTCTTACAAATGTTTCAAGTTTCATATGTTTTATAGCATTTCTATTGTATTTCTATCTTCCTTGTTTGAATTCCAAGTACTGTAATGAAACCCAAGTTCTATAATGAAATTAAACTGCTCCAGAACATCTGAAGCTTATAGCTACGCTGTGGGTCTTCCTTGGCTTAAACTCCAGAAAGCAGGAAAATGGGAACTTGCACTATGGCCAAGCTACGGCTATGCGTAGGATGCACTACGGCTAAACCATAACCTAACCATAGTCCAGCCGTAAGTCATTTCACGGCTTGAAAACCCAAGAGTAAGAAAACTTGAGATTCTTCTACGTCTAAGCCATGGTCAAGCCATAAAATGTGATATAGTTAAGCCATTGTCGAACCGTGGCTCAACTGTAGAGCAAATACTGTTAAGCCGTAAGACAAATTACGGTTCAACCGTGGCTTAACCATAATTGCGGAAGAATTTTGGTAATTATGGATAAGCAGTAGTGCATATTACGGCTAAGCCGTAAGATGCTTACGGCTAAGCCGTGAGGCCCCTAAAAACCAAGGTTTAACTAGGCACTGCTAAGAGACCTTGTATAACCTTAGTTTTGGATCCTTTTATCTCATGAACTTATCCAGTGGAATAATTAAATATTATGAATGATCTTGAGGGTTGGGACTCATTCAGGTGTGTTGTCCAATTGTTAAGCACTTCCCCATAGGTGTTGGTTTAAGGGACTTCGATACACATTCCCAATACAATGTGACATTAAAATAAAGACAACTGTGTATCAAATAACTTAAAACTACATCGTCATGCACAGTTAGAGACAATGGATGAGTAGATTACGGTTGGCTAGTAAAACTACCTCGGTTCTATTAAATTGAATTGCATAGCATGTTGAATTACGGTTATTGCTTCGTAGTCTTCCAATAATGATTTAAATTGCATGACCATCTCGCAATTGGTTCTATTTGTGTTGTTTCATGACATACCTTTTCTATTGACTTTGACCTTGACATTGAATTGAATAGAAGTGAATTGAGTATGAACAAATTACATTTGAATGTATTCTATATGCTATTGTCCTTCCTCAACGCATGAATTCCTCAAGTTCACATATATGAAATGATCGAAATGGTCTGGCTCTACTCAACCTCAGCCTTATGATACTCAGCCGGGTTAACTTTGGTGGAGCATGTTTGTTGCCACTGCAGTGTGTTTTTTCTTGGGACTTCCGAACTCTAGAAACAAAAGACCCATTATACCTTGGCCCGATTGATGGTGTTCTCAATGCATAGATCCCTAAAAGGAGGATATGGCAAATATAGTAGCCACATAGTACAATATTTCTGTTCATTGAATCTTATAACATGCTTTATTCAAATGCACGATTTACTTAGTATACTAAATTGAAACTTTATCTATGATCATTTATTAAAGATCCTTGTAGATACAACGAGTGTTACCTTAATTTTACTTATACTTTACTGAATAGTCTTATTTATTTGTTTCCCTTTGGTGTTACAGGCTCAGATCCCACTCCCGATCCCTTAATGGTCGGTGAGACTTCAGAAGAAATCTCCGAGGGTCCCTCGGGATTAGACAAGTGGGCTGCAGTTCACATCTGACCGATCCACCTGGAGTGCGGCTTGGCCTTATTTTAGCTTTGGGGTTGCATTAAATCCATTTTATGCTGTATGGGCCATGATTCCCTGTATTTTTGGGTGTACTATACCAATGTGTCATCTTGTTAGAAAACTTTCTTTCTTCTTGTTTTGGAAAGACATGTTTCCTCTTCATCTTGTTACTTATAGATATGTTCTATTCTTAGTGTGCTCCCTCGTTTCTGTGATGATACTGACAACTTCCGCATATGAATACTTAGACAAGGGTCTACTAATAACAATTACACGTGTGCTTTTCCTTTGTGCGTGTACACTTAGACTTGGGTCTCTGTGTGTATACACGGGAGTACATGTGTTAATTATTAGGTTTAACCTTAATCCCCGATTTTTCGGGCTTGGGTAGTGACACACATCAAGGAAGGCATCAAGATTTTTTTCACACAAATTGTTGAGTTTTTGCTAAGCTTAGGTGTCAAGAAAGATGTCTTTTCAAGAAAGGATTTTGGCTAATAAAAAAGGAGGAAAAAGAAAGGAAAGATTAGGCTTGAAAAAATAGAAATAGTCCACCCCTTTGGACTTCCAAGCTAAGAAAGAATTAGTCACCTCGCACCTCTAAATTTCCTACACTGCACCTCTCCTTCTCTTATGCCATCATCTTATATCTTCAAGGAGGCTTAATCCTAAAGCCATATACCACCAACCTTTAGTGCTCAACTAGAAGAAGGAATTCTCATCCATCTTAGTATACTAATTTTCTTATTTTTAATTTTTCATCTTATATAAAAGAGATTTCATACTAGTAATGAAATTTGTTTCTTTTCAATTTTTCTTATGTCAATTTGTGGTTTCTTAATATTAGTTTTGTGATCCATGCAATAGGGTTAGTTTTTGCTTTTGGTTAAATAATTGGATCAAGTTTAAGAGTCATCACTAACAACCCACCGTAGTAACCTTCTCAATATACTGTGTTTTCTACGAATATATGGTATTTTTTTAGGCAATGCAAGTTGGATTTGACGAGAGTTGAGCAAAAAGGATTAAAAGTCCAAACTAAGATTATTTATTTAAAAGCGGCGACTTGTCATTCTCAACTTGGATTGACAACCCAAGTTGAAGAATGAGACCTTAGGACAACACTTCTAATCTTTTTGAGCCTGGATTGAGAGAGCAAATCACCACCTTTGATTTTCTGCACTTTTTAAGTTTATGTTACTGCACAATTTTTTTGGAACCTTTTACCGCTGAAAGTGCATGCATATATATATATATATATATATTTCACATGAGTATGTTTAATGGTGTTGACAAAATTGATCTAAGAAATCAGATTTTCAAACCTAAATACTGAAATAGTTTCATGATGAAAACAGTCCACAAATAAGCCTAAATCATGTAAGGGACTGTTTAATAAATTGGAAGATTGTGTGGACGGTTTTCATACACGTTAACTAATGAATTTCAGTTATGAAACTACACTGATTCAGCCCCCTAAATTTTTGGTTTGTGAAGTTTTTTTTTTTGCAACCCACACAGTCCATGCATATTTAGTTCATGCACACCACATTTAATCATGTGCACAGTTTCATTTGTCGAACCTATTTTGTGAAATTTTTATCATAGTTAGTCATGCCTAGTAAGGTTTTTAAAGTTGGGGCAGTAATAGTGGTTTAGATAGGCTTAGGTTCAGCTATGTATTACAAGTAGGTTTCATGCTCTAGAAAAGTTCTACACTAGGTCATGCTACACGTCATCTGCATTATGTTCTATTGTTTATAGAAAGTTGTATTTACATCCTTCATATAGCATAAATCAATTTAGGAAGTCTGATTTTATATTTGCATTCAGATTTTTAGAAAGGTTATTATGCACGCACAGTTAGATTTGAAGCATGCATAATTTGGTAAGTTGCATTGTTTAAGAATTGTTTAACTTAGGTTAGTTTTCTAAATTTTGTTTTAAGGCCCTAACTTTCTTGTTTTAAAACTTTCTAACTTTGAATTAGATTTGAAAATCTTTTGTTTTAGAAAGTTTATCATTTAGATTCCTAGCCTATTTTAGTTTGCGAACTTAGCAAAGTTTTTAATTATGAATATCTAGTTTTTAATTTTAGTTTAATTTTATTTTTAGTAACTTTTTATTTTTGGAAGCTCTAACATGTGTATTATTTTGCAAAAACTTTTTTTTAGTTAGGATTTTAGATTTAGGTTTTTAGATTAGAAAGTTTTCTTTTTATTTGGTTTGTAATTAATTTAATTTTACAAATTAAGAATGAATGTATTTGTTAGTTTTAAATTATGTTAGTTTTATATTGTATTTAGAGCTAACATAAGTTGAAAAAAACGCTAATCACATTGCTTCCTAAGGATCGACCCGGTCTTACCAATTTTTATTACTATTGATCTTGATTAAGGTTAAATTATTCTCTGGGGTCCTCGTCATGCCAATTCACAAGTTAATCGGTCTGATGTGAGCCTTTGGGTATATGGAATCAATTAAGTAAATAGCCATTTGGAAGATTATGTTTTATACATAAAGGGCCCACTTTTTTCACCAATTTGTTTAAAGGGGTTCTCGTTGTAAACCTTGTATAAAAAATGTGTTTGTAGGTAAAGTCAACTTGAGCGGTTGAGATAAGGATGACGATCTCAACAGATAACGATAACGTTGTCACAAAATAGGTCCTTTGCATTGCAACCACTCCCATAATAATTAAAACTAGCAAATAAAACTCTATTCAATTTGGGGCTATTTTTTAAGATATTAATTAAGGAGAAGAAGATAAATTATAATAAACAAATATCTCATTTATCAAGCCCATCAAAACTGAAAAATAATAATAAAAGAAACCCATGATAGACAAAGAAAAATTCATAGAAGAAATATAAAAATAAACAAACTCATGAGAATCCAATACCCAAAAGTAAAAAATTTAAGCGGAAAAAGGAAGAAAAAAAAAACCCACAAATCCATATAAACACACTACCAAAAAAATCCCAATAGAATACATCGAAACTGGGAAAAACAAAAAACAGCGTAACAAAAGGAAACGAAGTCCGTGAGCACACTATAAAATGAAAGTTATAAGCATAGAAACGATCTGACCAATAAACAAGGGTAGGACCACTTTGACTCCAATTTGAACCCCACCCTTTCACATCCTACCATTTGATCGTTACTTGACCCAGATTGAGTCCAATACTTCAACTAATGGCCACATGTGGCTCAATCAGTAATTGAACTGCATATTTTACCTAGTGTTTCTCTGTCTCTATGAAATGGTAATTGGCTCATGGAACGAGAGACAGACCAAGTTCGGCCTCTGATGAGCACTGAAGTGTCCTCTTTGGGCTTAAGTATTGGTTTTTAGGCATTAATTTCCTTTTGAGGTTGGTGGGAATGTGAATTATTTTGTAACAAGACCTTTATTTAATTTTCTTTCTATTCCAAGTGTATTTCTCCTTGATTGCTGTACTATCTAGTCTGTTTTTATTTTTCATTCATTGTTTGTTTTCTTACATAGATGTGATCCCTTTTTCGTGGAATTGGTCCTGAATCCTGATTGGTGCGTTTTGAGAAAGTTTGAAACTGTGAGCTGTGTTGGAGGGGCGTGGGTGCATAGTGGATGTGTGATTTATAGTAGATGTGTTGTGATCTTCTTTATGTAGGATTCCGGTAGTGATGTGAGAAGAAGTGGCTTTCTTAGGGCACTGTCACTCGAGGAAATTGTAGCTTTCAGTGCATAAGAAACTGAAATGGAATTTTGAACTGTCTGGGGCAATGAAAAGGGCAAATGATCTCTCCTCGGGTTAAGATTGTTTACTTTTACACTGGTGTTGGTGTGAAAATGGGAAGGTTACTGATCTCTTTGTTGAGATGGACGGACCGGAACCGCGATGGGCATCTTTCCAAAATCAGGGGGCATTTGGGCTGCTAATATATGTGATCCAGCTGACAGGGCAGGGCCCGGCATCTTATGTTTGTAGATTTGGTCTATAAGGGCATGTTTGTTTCTTGTAATTGAATGTCTAGAATTGTATTTCTAATAACCTTCCCCATTAATGGAAAACCAAAGGTTTATTTTATTTTATTTTATTTTATTGTTGTAAGAAACCAAAGTTGAAACTTCACACATGAACATCAACTAACCTTCCCATTAATGGAAATTGATTTGAGAGTAGATGAGAAATAAATACCGAGTGATAGCCCTTGTAATTCAATGTGTGGGTGAGCTATGGTCTCATCAGCATCTCCACATTTACCTCTTTACTTATCTTATGCATACAAACAGGCCCAATAAATTAAGTGGATGAAAGAGGTTTATCATAATTTGTTATCCTAACATTGGCTTTACAAAGGATTCAAATTATTCAAACTAAAGCACATTTGGCTTTACAAAGGACTCGAATTCATCACACTTCACAGCTTTGATTGATTCCTTAATTAGTTTCTGGGGTGTCCAAATTGTCTTTTGGCTCTGGTCCTTTATAGGGGTGTATCGGCTTCCAGCAATGTACTGACTCTTACAGGAGTTGTTTTTGCAAGGTGACTCACACTGCCTTCAGAGCTCAGGTGAAGGACCCCTTCTTTGGTGGTTATCCACTCCATTCTCCTTGAGATTAATCAAACCATCCCTTATTTTCTTAGCTTGAAGTCGAAACTAACCTGCTCGGGGTATCAATATTCAATTGCCCAAACATTTAGGTGAGACTTCCTTTGTTTGGACCACTTGTGTACACTGAAGAATATATTCCAAGCATGGGTCTAGGACTCTTAAAATCTAACACTCAAGCCAGCCACAAGCAAAAAAAAAAATTTAAGATGTGGGCGAATCAGTTCTCCCCGTTGAGGAATAATAGATGTGACTTAAATTGTGGCTGCATTATTTATATGAATGTGATCATATGGGTTTCGGGTCATGGGTTGTCCGTCCTAAAAATCGGGCCACTGAAGGAATTTTTTTTTCTTTTTTGCAAAAGTGGACATCATTAATTAAGAATAGAAAATACATAAGAGGGACCTAATCAAAAGGATAAAGAAAAAAGGATAACAAGTTCAACAGAAAGCAATTACAGTTTCCAGAGAAAAAAAATAACCATGAAAAATACAAAGCAAAACAAAAGGATCTCACGCTGTACTATTAAGACGGCTATCACTGCAAAAAGGCAGCCGAAAATAGGTCCAGCTGCAAGTGAAAGGAAGAAAGAGAAGGACAAAAGGGAATATCTGTTAGGAATAGCGGCGCTGCGAAAATTACCTACGATCAATGGATCAACTATAATGAACACGAGCAATCACATCATCAAGCAATCACACATATGAACACAGTTATTTTATATAGTTCGGCAACCTTGCCTATGTCCACAAAGGAGATAACTCATCTATCATAATCTCATCTCAATCCCTTGGGATTTAGAGTTATAGTACATCAATATATATAACTCCCGCTTGCTTGGCCAACAAAAAACCTATATATAATGACTAAAGTACTCCTAACCCTGAACATCAATTCTGGTTAAACCAAACGACCGATCCAACTAAACCAGAATACAAGACAAAACCTAACAATCTCCACCTTAGCTTGGATTCCGTAAATCCCTGGAGCCACCTTGAGATAGCCGGTAATGTCTTCACATACCTTATTGAATGGTACGTCACTAAATTAATAGTGCAGTTTTCTCTCTATAACACTCTAACATGTTGAACCAACACTTCACATATCTTACTGAAAGGTACACCTCAACACATGCTACGACCAAGTGCTGCTCATGAACCCCTTAGCCCGAATGCACAGACAATCTCAATATTGTCTAGTATTGATCAAGGCCAAACCGACTTTAGACTTCCCACAGTTGCCTCCTTAACCTCAACGCCATTGTCTTGAACCTCTAAAGTGCCCTTTATTTGTTGCCATATGCATGCATCCTTGCAACACAATAAACCTAACTTCCATTCATCAAGACAAAATTGAAGACCTCTCCGAATCCGAATCTCACTACTACCTGTAATCCTTCCTTCTGTCTCCATCCTAGTATTCTTTTTGTCAAACGTGCAACTATCTTATTCTAACTTGTTCTTGTGGGTTGGGCACAGTACATGTTCGTTCGGTATGACTCGATGCTAAGCTGGCTTACTCCGACTTGAATTAGACTACTTTTCTGAGAAAATCATTTCCATTCAGGCCTTCCTGGATTTCCATTAGATGATATTATCAAAGACACATCAATCCGTCTTCCAATAATCTCGCCACATCTAACTCCACCTGAACCATAGATTTCTTCCCATGTTATTTGATGTCTCCTTCACTCCTCCACCTATAAAAACATCTCCAATCAACTTGTAGAGATTTCTAATCATCTCACCCTCCATGATGACAAATGTTCCCTTTTCCACTTTTGTAATTCCACCCGCTACAGTGCACTTATAGCCTTTGAAGTCTAAGGCACCTAAAGAAATCTAATTTCTTCTTAAACCCAGAACATGTATCACATCCATTAAACTCCAAACAATCTCATCATACCCTAGGATCTTTACCTTTCTTATCCAATGCTCAGCAATTTTGCATTGTCTCCCATAAAAATAGATTTAACAACAATAAGAGTTAATTGCTTCAAACCAATCTCTACTAGAACCCATGATAGGAAGAATCTGAATCCCAAAACCATGAATCATCAACCCAATTCATACTTGTAGTGACCAAAAGTGATTCTCCGTCATTTGAATCCGAACTTTCTTGCACACTACCTCCTTCCGATTTTGATTCTTTTGCTTTTCCTTCCACTTTGGCATGTCGCTCTTTTTCAATCCCTTCGATACGAATCTGAGCTTTCCATCAAAGGTACTCGGAGCATTCTCCTATTCATGACATCAAGTAGCACTTTTTAATCATTGTTATATCACGGAGTCTAACACTCTTTCCTGCAAATCTCTGAAGTCGTTTCTCCATTAACATTTCAATCGAGCCCATAATGCTTGAATCCATTGCTATCATCGTGAATCACTTGGTTTCTTCAGTCCCCCAATTTTTTTACCCATCAAACCGCCAATATCTTCTATTTGCCTCGTAGATTTCATCATCGCGGGCATGCTGAAAGAAATGGATCTGAAATCCGACTTCGGATGGCTTCGATATAGCAAAAACCATTTTCTGCACTCCAATTGGTCAAACTTACTAGTTGACTACTGAACTACCCATCTTCTTCCATACACGCATAGATCTTCTCACAATGACTCCATAAGCACAAACAGATCTCTGATCGGACATTGGATAATCAAGATATCGTTGAAAAAAAAATTCAGCCATCGATCTGGTCAAATCTGCCTTTGACCAGCTCTGCTGACATCAGCACTGCACCTGCCGGCAAACTAGGCTAGACTCTGCACGGTGGGTGAGGTCCTTGGGTGAGGTCCTACCTGACCTAGCCGAAACCTAATTGCCCTATGATGCTGCTCCACGGGTCAGGTCCAAATCGACCCTACCCTAACTTGACTAGTTCAGGTCTTTTTCTTCCCTCACTGATTTTCTGCAACACAGGGGGTGAAACTAACCCGACTTAACTCGGACTTGACTACTTCAGGTCTTCTTCTTCCCTCATTGGTTCTCTGCAACACAGGGGGCAAAACTGACCTCTGCTCTCTTCTTCGGCTATGACGACGAGACAACTGATGGCAGCAAGAAACCTCGACCGACGTGGAGCCACAATTCAGTGACAACAAACGGTCGGCGAACGGCGACTAAGGTGGTGGCGAGCGACAGCAGTGAGCCCTTTCTTTTCCGATCTTCTTCCTCAAGAAAACCCAAACCAAGAACCTTCTAATCTCTAATTCTAACCAGTGTGGGGCCCACCTAGTGATTTCCACCGATCAAAGCCCTTTCTAATCCTGAAAAGTTTTCACCTCTTCTTATCTGAGCAACTCAGAGAACCAAACCGATGCCCTTATCTATCTTCTCCAATCAGCACCAAGAAACATAATCCAAGGGGCCACTGAGATCAATAACTTTGATATTCTCTCTCTGTTTCCTGATAAAACAAAAATCAAACCAGCCCTAGAACCCTTTTTTTGCGAAAACCAGTCTTTTTCCTCGGGTGAGGTGGTTGCCCAAGAAAGAGAGGCTAAATCCTATTTCTCTGATTAGAACTGTGACTTCTAGCCATCTTCTCAAGATGGTTGCACAGGTGAGAGACGTTACTTCCTCCTTTCTGACATCATTTGCCACTTCTAACTATCTTCTTCATCTACAACATTAGCACACGGAGAGATCAAACCGATCCGTTAATGGCAAACCCGAGCAATCTCCACCTCGCTTTGATACTATTTGTTGGGAAAAGCGGCGCTGCGAAAATTTTTCGTGATCAACGGATCAACCACGATGAACACAAGCAATCACATCATCAAGAAATCACACACATGAACATAGCTGTTTTATGTGATTTGGCAATCTTGTCTAAGTCCACGGAGGAGAAAACTCATCTATCATGATCCCCTCTCAATCCCCTGGGATCTAAGGTTATAATATATCAATATATGTAGCTTCATCTTTCTTGGCTAACAAGAAAACCTATACATAATGACTAAAGTATCCCTAAGCCTAAACCTCGGTTCTGGCTAAACCAGACAACCAATCTGGCTAAGTCGGAATACAAGACAAAACCCAACAATATCATCACCGAATACTTCACAAGATCCCAAAACAGATGCTCCCAAACATGTTAGAAGTGGATTGACCAAACTCTAAAGTGCCCATTAGCTTCTGTTGGTCTAATAGCCTAGTTGTTGTTCTCTGAACCTTCATCCCTGCCAGCTTCGCCAAAGAGGGGGAAAGTAGGTGCGCGTGTGATTGTAGGTGAGCCTCAACTCCTTTTCATACTCAACCTAGATGTGAGGAGGAAGACTTGATTCAAAAATGGTTACTACTAGGAAATTGGTTTTTGAGAGGGCATCCGCAATGACATTAGTCGTCCTCTTGCAATAGTTGATGTTCCATGTTTGGAATTCTACTAATAGGGACATACATCTTTTCCACTCTGGCATCAGTCTCCATGCCATTGCTTCAGCAGAATGAACTGACATTAAAAGAACTTTGCTATCCCCTTCCACAAGAACTGTTGAGACATCCAATCCTTCCACAAGCTCGAGACCATTGAAGGATTGAGGTTGGCAATGTTATATATGTTTGAGTGAGTGGGTGATTTGATTGATAGACACGCGTTTGTTGTGATAGACCTGTGTTTGTTGTGCATCATTTATAATACATACATTGGACATCTCAAGATGTTGCATTCAGCTTGATGAGCCAACCCTAGACTCCGCTTGATATTGCTGGTGAGCAAGCTCATTAGCTCAAGCTTCGATTGACTTGAGATCGAGCTTCGTTGGATCGAGTATCTGTTTCGGTATCTGAGTCATGCACCACAAATATTGAGAACATGGAGTGACACGTTTTTAATCTCTTTATTGGATGAGTGGTGTTGTTTTTTTATGTTTGTAGCCATTCAAGACAATTCCTCATTTGATTAGAATTCCATGCCTATCATGGCTCCTCAAATGTAATAATGGAGTACATGTTGACATAGGATTACACAGGTCTTCTTTGATGGCAGTTCATCACATTAGCTAGCTAGACTAGTCCATCTGTCGATGACTCTTCGTGAAGACTCACCTTGTTCTTATTTTACTCAAACAAGCTGTCCCAAGCTCACTAGTTGCCATGTCCTTTTCTTGCTTAACTCACAATCGAGCTAGCAATTATACTACGAGCTTGTTGTCGGTCGAAAGAGGCTACTTTCCATTGTTACGGTTATTTTGGTTCGCTGATCAAGGGTTTCAATTTTCATTCCAATTATCTTAGAGCAAATGTGGCTTTGAAGGCCATCCTACAATCCTCTTCGCTATACTTAATAGTTACTCCAATCCACGTCAAGCTAACAATTCTTCCACGAGCTTGTTGTCGGTCAAAGGAGGCTACTTTCCACCGTTGCGACTATTTTGGTTAGCTAATCGTGCATTTCGATTTTTCACTCTAATCATCTTAGATCAAATGTGGCTTTGAAAAGCATCCTACAATCCTCTCTCCTATACTTAACTCCAATACACCTACAATCTCTCTCCCATACTTAATATAATTCAATTCAATTTTCCCAAATCCATTTCTTTATCATCTAATAGCTTGCACTACACCAAAAATGCAATTCAAGAATGGATTATGGGCTCGGTTTTGGGCCGTTCCTAAAATGAAATGAATTTAATCCGTTCTGCACGAGGCCTGTTTGATCCGTTTTCACAAAAGGCAAGAGGCCCGTTCTCTATCGTTTCAACAGCCGTTCCAAAACCAAGCTTTTGTTCTTTCCACAACCTTTCGCAGATCTTCTGTTCCCGCTCTTGCATTTCCCGATCTTCTTCTTCACGATCTTCTTCCTCAGCCATTCCCACAGATCTTCTGTTCCCGCTGCTTCCTCAGCCGTTCCCACTGTTTTTTTCTCAAGAGGCAAGTTAGGGTTTTTTCTTCTTCGCCATTGATGTTAGGGTTTGATCTTCTACTCTATAACACTCCGATCCCCTTTAAGCCAGTTTATTGGCTCATTAGTTTATTTTTGTGTTGTTTATTTCTTTTGGACTTGGTTTTGGGTCATGGATAGGTAGTTGGGTAGCCTTTGACCTGTGATAGGTAGTTTTAAGCCCTTTTTTCGTAATTTTGCATTTGCTTTGAGTACATCATATTTGCATCATCTTGGTGTCAGCACGTGTATTTTGTTGAGCTCGTTATTTCCCGTAACTGTCTTAGACCCATTCGGAGTCAATCGGAGGAATTGGACCCTCGTGTGACTTGAATTGTAAATAGCTTAAACCCATCGAACTTTGATTTAAACTCCAAATCTATATAATGAGTCATCAGTCCAGATGTCTTCTCTCCTGCTCATTTCCTTAGTCGTTGCATGCAACAACTCCAGGGAGAGCTCCACGTCCACTCTCCCTCCTCTTCACTTCTCTTCCTCACTCTTGGTTGGTGTTGGGTTTTCCACCCAGTTTCGATTGGGTTCTCTCCCCCTCCTCTCTGTCTATGCTTTGAGGTAAGTGGGTTCTTCATTTCTTATTCTCTAATTTGGATCTCCCATTTCTCTCTCTTTCTGTGTTCTCATGGATCTGTGTTGTTGCTTTGCTTTGCTTGGGTTTTAGCTAGTTTTGAGCCTAACTTTAGTGGTTTGACAAAGCTCTTGAGGCAAGTATAAGTACAGGATTTGATAACACATATGGGTATATTGATTGATTGCTTTGATTTCTTCCTCTTGCATGTATGGGATGTTTTACAGCCTAATCCTAAGGTGTTGGGATCTATTGAGCTTGTTGTGCTACGTTTCTGTACAAATTGTCAGTTTATGTACTCAACTCTATTTCGTTTTCTGTATTGTACGGCTAAGCCGTAACTTTGTACGACTCAGACTCCAGAAACTCTATTTTTACATTTTTTTCTACGGCTAGGCTACGGCTAAGCCGTACATCGTTCTACGGCTGAGCCGTAAGCTAGCCGTGACCCAACCATGAATTAACGCTCTGATCAATCGAAACTTTCTGGACACAGTACTCTTACGGTGTGGCTACGGCTAAGCCGTGGATTGGTCTAGGGCTAAGCCGTATACTCAACCGTAGCTCAGCCGTAAAAGTGTCAGATCAGATGTGGAAGATGACCAGTTTAGCCGTGTTCTGAAGGGAACCACAGCTAAGCCATAATGCATGTTACGGCTAGGCCGTAAGATGTCTACAACTAAGCCGTAGGTCACCCACGGCTAAGCCGTAAGATCTGAAATTCCTGAAATTAAACTTTAGTTAATGATACGACCTTGTTGGGCTAAATACAGGTTAACCAACCATGTAAATCGGCCCAATGGATTTTTTGGACCACATGAATAGTCTGTTAGGCTGTGACTTATTCATGTGAGCGTTGATTTACTGTTAAGCACCTCCCCATGGGTGTTGGTTTAAGGGACTTTGGTGCACGTAAGGATTACATTGCAACACTTTGATGGCAACGGTGCATCGAATAACTCAAAACTGCACCAACATGCATGGTTCGTGACAATAAACAACTAGATTAGAGTTGGCTTGTAATTAACCTTGATTCCGTGTTAATCTGAGATGCATTGCATATTGCTTACAGTTTTGCCCTCTGTTTTGCTTATCTACGTCTATGCATTACGAGATCATTTTGCTTTCGTTCTATATATTTGTTTTATTCTTCGGACTGTACTATGCTTTGATCTATGCTATGCTTTGACTTATTTTACGCTATGCTCCGTGTATCTTTGGCTTTGTAAATCTCTGATTCACTGGGTAGCCCTAAGTGGCTCTGCTCAAAGATTAATACGTGAGGATAAGACCTGGCCCTTACCGTTAGTGAGTCCAAATCGAATAATCTCCCTTCTCCTTGGATTTGATTTGATCGGTATCAGTCTGGCTCTACTCAGCCTCAGCCCTAGGATACCTGACGGGGTTACCTCTGGCTTCGTTCTCTGTATTGCTGCAGTGTATTTCTGTCTTGGGACCCCGGAACCCAAGAACCGAGACCCACTTGTACCCATGGGCAGGTCGGTGGTGTTTTCATCCGTCTGCTCTATATGTAAAGGAATATGGTCAACGTAGTAGCCACCTAGTTCAGTATTTCTATGCTTTGATTCATTTATCATGCTTTACTTCTATGCACGATTGCTTAGCACACTAATATGAAACTCTGTATTTAATCTTTTGTCTTTATTCAATTTGATACTATGAGTGATACATCCCTATTACTTATAATTGCTGGATCGTTGTATTCATGGAGTTGTCTGTGGTGTTGCAGGCTCAGATCCCTTATCCAGCTCCCCGGCGGTCGAGTAGACTACAGGGCAGGACTTAGAGGCTCCCTCCGGTCTGGCAAAGTGGGCTTGATCACTTATGCCGAGTGCGTATCTGCATATCATCTAGGGTCTATTTGTTTTGAGTTTTGGAGACCTTGTATTTTAAACTTTGACTTCGTATCTCTTGTATTAATTTGTATATCAGTATTTTGGTGTGTACTCAAACTTGTATTTGGTTTTATAACTGTGTAGGTTATCTACGTCTTTTCCTATTTTGCATTTTGGTTTCTGCTCATTCTCTTTTGTTTTGCTTGCTACGATATCTATAGCTTCCGCGTACGCTTGTTTCGCACGTGTTAGATCCCTTGTGTGTGTGCATCTAGACATGGGTTTAGATGTACGTGCACGGGAGTACGTGTGTCACCAGTTAGGTTTTTGCTAACCCCCGATTTCTGGGCTGAGGTTGTGACATACTCCCTCTTCTTCCCGCTGCTTGCTGTTCATTGGAAATGTCTATTTTTAATGTCGTCTCTGGTTTTTCGATCTCAAGGTCTTCTCAAACGAATTTTCTTCGCCTTCTCTCAGGATTTTTCGATTTCAAGAGCTTTTCAAACGAGGGTTTCTCTTAGAGATTTCCTCCGTATGAACAAGGTGATCGGATTTGATTCTAGGGTTTTCATTTTTTAGATGATGATGATGATGATGATGATCTTGTTGATTTGTTGTTTTTTTTATTGTTTGGTTTTTGGATTTCGATTTGGTGCAGAACAAGTTGCAGAGTCTCTCTCCAGCATTCGGATCTTCTCGAGACTCTCTCTCCAGGAAGTGCGTCGAGGTCGTTCGCCAAATCTAGGTCTGGTTCTAGGGTTTTTGTTTGATTGTGTTCTTAGATGTCTGATGTTTCAAGTTCCTATGATATCTTTAAGCTATGGTTTTGAAGTAAAAATGGAAAAGTTAGTTTTGGATTTTGTTATGTTTTTATTTGAATCATGATCTCTCTCTCTCTCTCTCTCTCTCTCTCTCTCGCGTTTTGTGTGATTGAAATGAATTTCTGGAACGATTGTTGATGGTTTGTAATCTGTGGAATCGCCATTCAAAGAAAATCATGGAATATGGTTTTGGAGGATTGTGATTTGTTGTCTCTGTGATGTGTTTTGGGGAAATGACTTGAGAAGTGGGATGAATGTATAATGTGGATATTGGCACTTTATACTTGTTTGTGCTGTTGTTTGGTTGAGTGTTGTTGTGGTCTCATGTTATTTATTATCATTTCTCTATTTCACTTTAGGAGGTGCCTATTGCAAGGGATATTAGATATTTTGTTGCTTTGGTTCTAAGAAAGTGTACAAAGAGAGAGGGGGGGGGGAAGAGAGAGAGAGAGAGAGAATGGAATGCAGAAGCAGATTTTGTTAAGAGATAATCAATCAGGTGTCTATAATCAGGTTACTCACAAGCTTGTTTGGAAGATGAAACATGCTTGAACTTTGTTGGACTGCAGTTGGCAGGACAAAAGGCCAACCCTGAATACCAACTTGTCACACTCAGAATACTAGATCCATAGGCAATGGGCTAGCAAAAATGAGAAAAGCTAAGTAATAATGGAATGGATTTGGGAAGGAGTGAGGCCCTGATTTCCTAAAATGTAGGAGGAGTTATAGAATTGAATTGATTACAAGAAGTTCTTCATTTTACTCTTCATTTTACAAGAATTGAATTTAGCAATGTAAGAGAATAATGAACAACATCAAGTACATTTTTGCTATTTGAGATTATTTGCTATAAAGATATAATGTGCCAACCTCAATGTGTTTACTTTGTTTAGTTGAAATTCTTATATCCTTCTTTTGTCTATTTCTTTTTATCTCTATGGATTCTCATGGTTTAGCGTTAAGCGGACAAATTCTTTCTTTTGTCACAGAAATAGGTCTTGTAAGGCAAACCTAGATTTTTTTTCCCTTTAGTAAATCTTCATTTTACGATAGAAACATTTTAGCCATGAAGGGCTCTATTTATCTATTTAAAGAATACTCCCCCAAATCTTTGACATTTTAGTCTCTGTTGGGCAAGTTGACCCACAAACTGGAAGCAGATTGGTATGGAATGGGTCACTTTGATGCTGAAATCACACCAACCACATATTGTCATTAACTCACCACAACTGTGTATCAACAGCATTACAACAAGCTCTAATATCTATAGATAATAATATAAGTTTCTTTGATGACAAAGGAACCCCACCCAAGAAGTTTCCACAATCCCTCTTGACTTCCTTCACTTTTTAAATTAACATATCCTGAAGCAAGTTGTCCCACCGGCTAATCTTCAATTCAAAACATGCATGCTTCGCACATCCATGTCTGCAAAGCCATGGCCCATATGCATTCATGGAAGCATGCATTAACACATGTACACATACATGGAAATCTATATATATCTGATCTTGGGTATGTTGGGTCACGGTGAAATCATCTCTAGTCATTTTCCATGAAAACAAGAATCTCCATTACTCACCTACTAAAGTTCACTCTCATTCCTTGAACAGTCTTTTCTGAGTCTTGTTGTTTTTCTTGCTTCTAACTCATCTGTTCAACATCTTTTAACATCTAAATTTTGCTTTTTGCATCTCAAATACATTAGGATATGATCTTTTAGACTTGGGTTTTCATTATTGTTGCAGAAACTCTTCTCATAGCAATCAAACGCTAACTTATTTGTTGAATATTTGCAGCATCTCCGTTCACTCTCTTTCCTAAAAACTACAGTCCCCATACTACGACTTGATATTTTAATCTAATTTTCGTTTTCTTTATGAAATTTGTCTGCCCTTCTCTTTGTTTTGGACGTAGTGCAAGGAACTAGTGATAGCCTTACAGATTTTGAGTTTAAATTTGGGAAAAGTAAATTTACTTCTCTCCGTTCTTTCTCTGTTTTCCTGTGCCCATGGCACCGCCAAAAGAGATGGACGATTCCCTCATTGGTTCCACTGAGACCGACAAAAATGAGTGTGTTTTCGAGTTATCAGGTGGGAAACTTTGCGCTAATGGAGTTACATTTCTCTATGATGTTCCAGACAATGTCTCCTTAGCAGTTTTTCCTCTATAATTAGCGCTTCAAATGCGCCTCCTCATCCGTTTCATCAAGTCCAGTCTAGATCATTCAAAGGTGGGTTTCTCGGATTCAGTAAGGAGAAGCCTTCTGATCGGTTGATCAACTCCTTGGGTAGGTTCAATAGGAAATTTGTGAGTATTTTCAGATTCAAAACATGGTGGTCCACCATGTGGGTGGGCAACAATGGTTCAAATCTGCAAATGGAGACCCAATGGGTGCTTCTAGATGTCCCTGAGCTGAGTTCATATGTCCTAATTGTTCCTCTAATAGAAGGGAAATTCAGGTCTGCCGTTCATCCAGTTGAAGATGGGCATGTTCTACTTTTTGCAGAGAGTGGTTCCACCAAACTAAAAGTCTCATCTTTCAATTCAATTGCTTATGTCCACATCAGTGAAAATCCATACAACCTGATGAAAGAAGCCTTTACTGCTCTAAGGGGTCGTTTGTTTTTCACCATTTACATAGGTAAATATTACACATGTGAAATGATTTCACACATTCATGTTTGTTTTTACAATTTACACATGTGATGTGTAAATTGGCTGTGATTTTGGTGTGTAAATTGGCTGTAAAAGGGGCATTCAGTTTTCACACCTCAACAGGTGTGAAACTGTTTCACAGCAGTTTTTGCAAAAGGCGCCAGTACAGCATGAATAGTATATCACGCCCAACATATTTTTTATTTTTTTTTAACTTTTTGGGCCTCCCAATCATGATCAGAACCATCCATTATATTTGGAATGCCAAAAACGGCTATGGTGCAAAAAATCAGCCGTTGGATCATCTTAGATTGTGAGATATTGATGACACAAATTCGACCGTTGATCTTCATTTCTGGAATTTTGTGGGCCTGGTTATGACAATCCGAACCGTTCATCTCATTCAAAATGTCATTTTTTGCTTACATGTCAAATTTTAGATTTTTATTCGTTATAGATCTTGAGATATCTTAAAAAGAACATTTCAATGGCTATGGTGCATACCCAGTCCGCTTTTTTTAAATTTTTGCATCTTGTATGATCCAAATGCATGATCTGAACCGTCCAAAATATTTGAAATGATGAAAACGGCCATGGTACAAAATTTCAACCGTTGGATCATCTTATGTTGTGAGATATTTATGAAACAATTCCTGCCATTGATCTTAATTTTGGGGATTTTGTGGCCCCATTTTCATGATCCGAACCGTTGATCTTGTTCAAAAGGTCACTTTCAGCTAAGAGGTCAAATTTGAGGTGTTGATTCAACATGGATCTTAAGATATATCAAAAATACATATCAACCATTAAGTAGAATTAGATTCACATGTGAATCGGTGCGAAAATAACAAACAAAAAATATATTTCACATGTAAGTCATTTACATATGTAAATGACTCATATGTGAGTCATTTACATATGTAAAGCATTTTCACATCACATGTGAAATTAACAAACGACCCCTAAGGGTCCATCTAAATACATTTAGGCTGTTAGAAGAGAAGTCGGTCCCTTCCTTGGTAGACAAGTTTGGTTGGTGTACTAGGGATGCTTTCTACTTGACTGTAGAGCCTGTAGGCATCTGGCATGGCGTTAAGGAATTCTGTGAGGCTGGCATATCGCCGCGCTTTCTTATTCTAGATGATGGCTGGCAAAGTATCAATTTTGATGGTGAAAACCCAGATGAGGATGCCAAGAACCTTGTTTTGGGTTGGACACAGATGACGGCTAGACTACATAGATTCCAAGAGTGTGACAAGTTCAACAAGTACAAGGGGGGCACCATGTTAGGCCCCACTGCACCTTCATTCAATCCCAAGAGGCCAAAGATGCTGATCAACAAGGCGATTGAGAGAGAACAAGCAGAGGAGGCATGTGACAAGGCATTCCAAGAGGGAATCTCTTGACTTATCACGCTCTGAAACAATGATTAACAACTTCAAAGGGCAATTGGATGAGATGGTTGCAAGTGAAGAAGAAGACGGTAGCAATTCTTTGAGTGGAGAGAACGTTAGTTCAGAGAAAGAACTTGGGATGAAAGCATTTACCTATGATTTGAGAAAACAGTTTTAAGGGGTTGGATGATGTCTATGTGTGGCATGCTCTCTGTGGTGCTTGGGGTGGTGTGAGACCAGGATCAACTCATCTCAATTCAAAGGTGATCGCAGCCACTCTCTCTCCTGGGTTGGATCGTACAATGAAGGATCTTGCTGTGGTGAAGATTGTCCAAGGCGGTATTGGTCTGGTTCATCCAGATGAAGCAGGCGATTTTTACGAATCGATGCACTCATATCTTGCAGAAGTAGGAATCACAGGAGTGAAAGTTGACGTTATACATGTAAGTTCAATCCCTTGTTAGTTCATTATAATACCATTCTTTCTGAATTTGTAAGCATGTAAGCAAGAACTAACAATTCAAGTGCTTGATTTGTTGCAGACACTAGAGTATGTTTGTGAGGAATATGGAGGCCGGGTGGAGCTTGCAAAGGCCTACTACCATGGGCTGACAAACTCCCTTGTGAACGACTTCAGAGGAACTGGTCTCATATCCAGTATGCAGCAGTGCAATGACTTCTTCTTCCTTGGAACCCAACAGATTTCTCTAGGAAGAGTAGGTGAGAATCAATCACATGATCTCATCTAACCTTTTTCCTGTTGAGAGATACTACTAGAATTGACTAGTTGATGCACCCCACAGCACAGGAGGTTTGAATACTCTGGAAATTGGATTTGTTATCTTTAAGCTTCCCAAACAAATACTGTTAAGACATCCAGCTGTTTGAGACATGGAGTTCATTCATCCAATCAATATAGAGATTAATTGACAGGAGACTAATTTTTCTCAGCATACAGGTGATGATTTCTGGTTTCAAGACCCCAGTGGGGGATCCAATGAGGGTGTACTGGTTACAAGGCGTCCACATGATCCACTGTGCATACAACAACTTGTGGATGGGTCAGATCATACAACCAGACTGGGACATGTTTCAGTCTGATCATTGCTGCGCAAAGTTCCATGCTGGATCCCAGGCCATCTGTGGTGGTCCTGTTTATGTGAGCGACTCTGTTGGCCGCCATGACTTTGATCTCATCAAGAAACTTGTCTTCCCTGATGGGACCCTCCCCAAGTGCCAGCATTATGCATAACAGTTAGTGAGGTGTTATAATATATATATATATATAGTGAGGTTATTCCGTTATTATATCTCTGTTGCTGTTGTTCTTTTTTCTTTTTAATTTTATTTTTTTTCCATTTATTTTTCTTGCTGTTTATGTTGGAGTTTTAATCATCTTATGTATGGATGCTGTTAAATTCCTTTCTCCATTCTGCTGATATTACTGACTGCGCCAAACTTGTCTCAAGGTATGGGTCGACTCATTAGTTACTGAGGCCATGAGATGGAGTCTCCTTTCAAATCTAAGTAACATTAACTTGGAAGTGGACTCTTTGGAAAGACCATGGTTAGTTAAAAATCATGTAATCATTTGATCTTCACCATCTCTGTGCCTTTTATGGGGCCCCATGACCTTGATGCCCCCTGTTGTTTTTTCGTTTTATGTACCTTTACTTTTCCAATTTTTAGATCTTTTTAATACCAACAAGTTCCATCTATCTTTTTCCAAAAAGAAAAACAATAAGTGAGCTTTAAATGAATTGTGGGATTTTATCAATGATGATAGGTCTAGGACTTGATAAAGTTAACAGACTACCTTACAGAGAGGAACGACATTGATCCTTCTAGGATAGGAATTACTGGTGAATCTCTGGGAGGTTGGACTAGCCACACTTAGAACAGCTTGAGTTTTTAATACTTGCGGTTAAATATATTATTTTAATACTTGCAGTTAAATATATTCATTCATGTGGCAGTCCTGTGATGCAGGAATGCATGTGTGGTTTGGTGCTGCTATGGATGAATGGTATGCAGTGGTGGCCCCTGTAATTGGTGTTTAGGTCTGCAAGCTAAAATTTATTGTGATCTCCATGTATGGTTAAGAGACTTATCAAACTCTGCTACCAACATGTCAGCGATTTAGATGGGCAATAGACAATGATAAATGGCAGGGCCGGGTCAACAGTATAAAACCCGTGTTTGAAGGTGAGCTTGTAAATATCAGTCTAAGTTTTATGTTATTATTTGATTCTGAATGCAGTTGAAATGACCTGCAGGAACTTAGTTTTGATTATCTCCGTGACAATCTTGCTGGAAATAGAGGGCACCTTGTTATGAGATGGTACATTTGCAAGCACAATATTTGGTTGTACTCTTTATTCTTGGGTTATGTCATTTTGACACATCATAAGCAGGCCAAAGGCATTCCACTTTGCAATTGTTGATGAAGTTGATTCGGTCCTTATAGATGAAGGAAGGAACCCTTTGTTAATAAGTGGTGATGTAATTGTAGCAATCATTTGTCTTCTTTGTAATCCAGCAATAGCTCAAGTTTATCTATGATTTTTCCTCACAATTAAACTGATAGTATTATCTTTTATTTTTTCTTCTTCAGGCTAGTCAAGATGCTGAATTGTAATGACAGGGAGGTTTTCTTTTCGTGAACCTTGATAGTTACAATGGCCGGCCAAATAATTTTCAGAATATACTTAAAAAAAGACCTACACATCTTTGCCAAATAAAAGGAGTCCAAATTTACAAATATTTTATAAATATTGACAAACGCTCAAATAGTTGTACCCAAATAATCACCCCCTCTTTCCTTGTCATCAAGCAACTGTAATATAGACCACTAAAAAGATTAAAAAAATCAAATGACATTGCGTACGTAAAAATTAGACTAAGTCATTTTTCACACTTCTTTTTCCTCAACTACAATGTATAAAAAAATGCCTTCACACATGCCCATTGTAGGCCAAATAATTTTCAGAATATACTTAAAAAAAGACCTACACATCTTTGCCAAATAAAAGGAGTCCAAATTTACAAATATTTTATAAATATTGACAAACGCTCAAATAGTTGTACCCAAATAATCACCCCCTCTTTCCTTGTCATCAAGCAACTGTAATATAGACCACTAAAAAGATTTAAAAAAATCAAATGACATTGAGTACGTAAAAATTAGACTGAGTCATTTTTCACACTTCTTTTTCCTCAACTACAATATATAAAAAAATGCCTTCACACATGCCCATTGTAGGCCGGCCATCATAACTATCAAGGTTCACGAAAAGAAAACCTCTCTGTCATTACAATTCAGCATCTTGACTAACCTGAAGAAGAAAAAATAAAAGATAATACTATCAGTTTAATTGTGAGGAAAAATCATAGATAAACTTGAGCTATTGCTGGATTACAAAGAAGACAAATGATTGCTACAATTACCTCACCACTTATTAACAAAGGGTTCCTTCCTTCATCTATAAGGACCAAATCAACTTCATCGACAATTGCAAAGTGGAATGCCTTTGGCCTGCTTATGATGTGTCAAAATGACATAACCCAAGAATAAAGAGTACAACCAAATATTGTGCTTGCAAATGTACCATCTCATAACAAGGTGCCCTCTATTTCCAGCAAGATTGTCACGGAGATAATCAAAACTAAGTTCCTGCAGGTCATTTCAACTGCATTCAGAATCAAATAATAACATAAAACTTAGACTGATATTTACAAGCTCACCTTCAAACACGGGTTTTATACTGTTGACCCGGCCCTGCCATTTATCATTGTCTATTGCCCATCTAAATCGCTGACATGTTGGTAGCAGAGTTTGATAAGTCTCTTAACCATACATGGAGATCACAATAAATTTTAGCTTGCAGACCTAAACACCAATTACAGGGGCCACCACTGCATACCATTCATCCATAGCAGCACCAAACCACACATGCATTCCTGCATCACAGGACTGCCACATGAATGAATATATTTAACTGCAAGTATTAAAATAATATATTTAACCGCAAGTATTAAAAACTCAAGCTGTTCTAAGTGTGGCTAGTCCAACCTCCCAGAGATTCACCAGTAATTCCTATCCTAGAAGGATCAATGTCGTTCCTCTCTGTAAGGTAGTCTGTTAACTTTATCAAGTCCTAGACCTATCATCATTGATAAAATCCCACAATTCATTTAAAGCTCACTTATTGTTTTTCTTTTTGGAAAAAGATAGATGGAACTTGTTGGTATTAAAAAGATCTAAAAATTGGAAAAGTAAAGGTACATAAAACGAAAAAACAACAGGGGGCATCAAGGTCATGGGGCCCCATAAAAGGCACAGAGATGGTGAAGATCAAATGATTACATGATTTTTAACTAACCATGGTCTTTCCAAAGAGTCCACTTCCAAGTTAATGTTACTTAGATTTGAAAGGAGACTCCATCTCATGGCCTCAGTAACTAATGAGTCGACCCATACCTTGAGACAAGTTTGGCGCAGTCAGTAATATCAGCAGAATGGAGAAAGGAATTTAACAGCATCCATACATAAGATGATTAAAACTCCAACATAAACAGCAAGAAAAATAAATGGAAAAAAAATAAAATTAAAAAGAAAAAAGAACAACAGCAACAGAGATATAATAACGGAATAACCTCACTATATATATATATATATTATAACACCTCACTAACTGTTATGCATAATGCTGGCACTTGGGGAGGGTCCCATCAGGGAAGACAAGTTTCTTGATGAGATCAAAGTCATGGCGGCCAACAGAGTCGCTCACATAAACAGGACCACCACAGATGGCCTGGGATCCAGCATGGAACTTTGCGCAGCAATGATCAGACTGAAACATGTCCCAGTCTGGTTGTATGATCTGACCCATCCACAAGTTGTTGTATGCACAGTGGATCATGTGGACGCCTTGTAACCAGTACACCCTCATTGGATCCCCCACTGGGGTCTTGAAACCAGAAATCATCACCTGTATGCTGAGAAAAATTAGTCTCCTGTCAATTAATCTCTATATTGATTGGATGAATGAACTCCATGTCTCAAACAGCTGGATGTCTTAACAGTATTTGTTTGGGAAGCTTAAAGATAACAAATCCAATTTCCAGAGTATTCAAACCTCCTGTGCTGTGGGGTGCATCAACTAGTCAATTCTAGTAGTATCTCTCAACAGGAAAAAGGTTAGATGAGATCATGTGATTGATTCTCACCTACTCTTCCTAGAGAAATCTGTTGGGTTCCAAGGAAGAAGAAGTCATTGCACTGCTGCATACTGGATATGAGACCAGTTCCTCTGAAGTCGTTCACAAGGGAGTTTGTCAGCCCATGGTAGTAGGCCTTTGCAAGCTCCACCCGGCCTCCATATTCCTCACAAACATACTCTAGTGTCTGCAACAAATCAAGCACTTGAATTGTTAGTTCTTGCTTACATGCTTACAAATTCAGAAAGAATGGTATTATAATGAACTAACAAGGGATTGAACTTACATGTATAACGTCAACTTTCACTCCTGTGATTCCTACTTCTGCAAGATATGAGTGCATCGATTCGTAAAAATCGCCTGCTTCATCTGGATGAACCAGACCAATACCGCCTTGGACAATCTTCACCACAGCAAGATCCTTCATTGTACGATCCAACCCAGTAGAGAGAGTGGCTGCCATCACCTTTGAATTGAGATGAGTTGATCCTGGTCTCACACCACCCCAAGCACCACAGAGAGCATGCCACACATAGACATCATCCAACCCCTTAAAACTGTTTTCTCAAATCATAGGTAAACGCTTTCATCCCAACTTCTTTCTCTGAACTAACGTTCTCTCCACTCAAAGAACTGCTACCGTCTTCTTCTTCACTTGCAACCATCTCATCCAATTGCCCTTTGAAGTTGTTAATCATTGTTTCAAAGCGTGATAAGTCAGAGATTCCCTCTTGGAATGCCTTGTCACATGCCTCCTCTGCTTGTTCTATCTCAATCGCCTTGTTGATCAGCATCTTTGGCCTCTTGGGATTGAATGAAGGTGCACTGGGGCCTAACATGGTGCCCCCCTTGTACTTGTTGAACTTGTCACACTCTTGGAATCTATGTAGTCTAGCCGTCATCTGTGTCCAACCCAAAACAAGGTTCTTGGCATCCTCATCTGGGTTTTCACCATCAAAATTGATACTTTGCCAGCCATCATCTATAATAAGAAAGCGTGGCGAGATGCCAGCTTCAGAGAATTCCTTAACGCCATGCCAGATGCCTACAGGCTCTACAGTCAGGTAGAAAGCATCCCAAGTACACCAACCAAACTTGTCTACCAAGGAAGGGACCGACTTCTCTTCTAACAGCCTAAATCTATTTAGATGGACCCTTAGAGCAGTAAAGGCTTCTTTCATCAGGTTGTATGGATTTTCACTGATGTGGACATAAGCAGTTGAATTGAAAGATGAAACTTTTACTTTGGTGGAACCACTCTCTGCAAAAAGTAGAACATGCCGATCTTCACCTGGATGAACGGCAGACCTGAATTTCACTTCTATTAGAGGAACAATTAGGACATATGAACTCAGCTCAGGAACATCTAGAAGCACCCATTGGGTCTCCATTTGCAGATTTGAACCATTGTTGCCCACCCACATGGTGGACCACCATGTTTTGAATCTGAAAATACTCACAAATTTCCTATTGAACCTACCCAAGGAGTTGATCAACCGATCAGAAGGCTTCTCCTTACTGAATCCGAGAAACCCACCTTTGAATGATCTAGACTGGACTTGATGAAACGGATGAGGAGGCGCATTTGAAGCGCTAATTATAGAGGAAAAACTGCTAAAGGAGACATTGTCTGGAACATCATAGAGAAATGTAACTCCATTAGCGCAAAGTTTCCCACCTGATAACTCGAAAACACTCATTTTTGTCGGTCTCAGTGGAACCAATGAGGGAATCGTCCATCTCATCTGGCGGTGCCAAGGGCGGAGGAAAACAGAGAAAGAAAGGAGAGAAGTAAATTTACTATTCCCAAATTTAAACTCAAAATCTGTAAGGCTATCACTAGTTCCTTGCACTACGTCCAAAACAAAGAGAAGGGCAGACAAATTTCATAAAGAAAACGAAAATTAGATTAAAATATCAAGTCGTAGTATGGGGACTGTAGTTTTTAGGAAAGAGAGTGAACGGAGATGCTGCAAATATTCAACAAATAAGTTAGCGTTTGATTGCTATGAGAAGAGTTTCTGCAACAATAATGAAAACCCAAGTCTAAAAGATCATATCCTAATGTATTTGAGATGCAAAAAGCAAAATTTAGATGCTAAAAGATGATGAACAGATGAGTTAGAAGCAAGAAAAACAACAAGACTCAGAAAAGACTGTTCAAGGAATGAGAGTGAACTTTAGTAGGTGAGTAATGGAGATTCTTGTTTTTATGGAAAATGACTAGAGATGATTTCACCGTGACCCAACATACCCAAGATCAGATATATATATAGATTTCCATGTATGTGTACATGTGTTAATGCATGCTTCCATGAATGCATATGGGCCATGGCTTTGCAGACATGGATGTGCGAAGCATGCATGCTTTGAATTGAAGATTAGCCGGTGGGACAACTTGCTTCAGGATATGTTAATTTAAAAAGTGATGGAAGTCAAGAGGGATTGTGGAAACTTCTTGGGTGGGGGTCCTTTGTCATTAAAGAAACTTATATTATTATCTATAGATATTAGAGCTTGTTGTAATGCTGTTGATACACAGTTGTGGTGAGTTAATGACAATAAGTGGTTGGTGTGATTTCAGCATCAAAGTGACCCATTCCATACCAATCTGCTTCCAGTTTGTGGGTCAACTTGCCCAACAGAGACTAAAATGTCAAAGATTTGGGGGAGTATTCTTTACATAGATAAATAGAGCCCTTCATGGCTAAAATGTTTCTATCGTAAAATGAAGATTTACTAAAGGGAAAAAAAAAATCTAGGTTTGCCTTACAAGACCTATTTCTGTGACAAAAGAAAGAATTTGTCTGCTTAACGCTAAACCTTGAGAATCCATAGAGATAAATACAAATAGACAGAAGAAGGATATAAGAATTCAACTAAACAAAGTAAATACATTGAGGTTGGCACATTATATCTTTATAGCAAATAATCTCAAATAGCAAAAATGTACTTGATGTTGTTCATTATTCTCTTACATTGCTAAATTCAATTCTTGTAAAATGAAGAGTAAAATGAAGAACTTCTTGTAATCAATTCAATTCTATAACTCCTCCTACATTCTAGCAAATCAGGGCCTCACTCCTTCCCAAATCCATTCCATTATTACTTAGCTTTTCTCATTTTTGCTAGCCCATTGCCTATAGATCTGGTGTTCTGAGTGTGACAAGTTGGTATTCAGGGTTGGTCTTTTGTCCTGCCAACTGCAGTCCAACAAAGTTCAAGCATGTTTCATCTTCCAAACAAGCTTGTGAGTAACCTGATTATGACACCTGATTGATTATCTCTTAACAAAATCTGCTTCTGCATTCCATTCTCTCTCTCTCTCTCCCTCTTCCCCCCCCCCCCCCCCCTCTCTCTTTGCACACTTTCTTAGAACCAAAGCAGCAAAACATCTAATATCCCTTGCAATAGGCACCTCCTAAAGTGAAATAGAGAAATGATAATAAATAACATGAGACCACAACAACACTCAACCAAACAACAGCACAAACAAGTATAAAGTGCCAATATCCACATTATACATTCATCCCACTTCTCAAGTCATTTCCCCAAAACACATCACAGAGACAACAAATCACAATCCTCCAAAACCATATTCCATGATTTTCTTTGAATGGCGATTCCACAAATTACAAACCATCAACAATCGTTCCAGAAATTCATTTCAATCACACAAAACGCGAGAGAGAGAGAGAGAGAGAGAGAGAGAGAGAGAGAGAGAGATCATGATTCAAACAAAAACATAACCAAATCCAAAACTAACTTTTCTGTTTTTACTTCAAAACCATAACTTAAATATATCATAGAAACTTGAAACATCAGACATCTAAGAACACAATCAAACAAAAACCCTAGAAACAGACCTAGATCTGGCGAACGACCTCGACGCGCTTCCTAGAGAGAGAGTCTTGAGAAGATCCGAATGCTGGAGAGAGACTCTACAACTTGTTCTGCACCAAATCAAATCCAAAAACCAAACAATAAAAAAAAGAACAAATCAACAAGATCATCATCATCATCATTATCCAAAAAATGAAAACCCTAGAATCAAATCCGATCACCTTGTTCATACGGAGGAAATCTCTAAGAGAAACCCTCGTTTGAAACGCTCTTGAAATCGAAAAATCCTGAGAGAAGGCGAAGAAAATTCATTTGAAAAGACCTTGAGATTGAAAAACCAGAGACGGTGTTAAAAATCAACATTTCCAATGAACAGCAAGCAGCGGGAAGAAGAGGGAGTAGAAGATCAAACCCTAACATCAATGGCGAAGAAGAAAAAACCCTAACTTGCCTCTTGAGAAAAGAACAGTGGGAACAGCTGAGAAAGCAGCGAGAACAGAAGATCTATGGGAACGGCTGAAGAAGAAAATCGGGAAATGCAAGAGCGGGAACAGAAGATCTGCGAAAAGCTGTGGAAAGAGCAAAAGCTTGGTTTTGGAACGACTGTGGAAACGGTAGAGAACGGGCCTCGTGCCTTTTGTGAAAACGGATCAAACAGGCCTCGTGCAAAACGGATTAAATCCGTTTCATTTTAGGAACGGCCCAAAACCGAGCCCATAATCCATTCTTGAATTGCATTTTTAGTGTAGTGAATGTTATATAATGGAACTCCTTAGTTTTTTTTTTCTAAGAAATGAAATTGATGAATTTTGTTAGAACGCTGTAAGAGGTGAATGCAGTATATATGAATTTCCAAATATTGTAAGTTGTACATTTAAGTTCAAGCTAGTATATTGATTCCAATTTTAGATTTTGTGAACCATTTGATGCTATATTTTCTTATGAGTGGATGCAAATGCTACAAGTTAAGGGTTTCAGTCTTTTGTTTTTGTTTTTGTTTTTTTTTTTTTTTGTAATTTTCAAAAAAATAAATTTAGTGATTGATAAAAAAAGTTACTATGTTCAAGACTTTTTTTTATAATATTTTTAACTTCAGAGACAATTTAAAACAGTTCTAGAATTAAAAATCTCGGCACAAGGCATTCTAAAATTTTAAATTACAAACAATTTAAAACTATTTCAAATATTTACACTTGGAACGATTCCTAACCGTTCTAATTTTGTAATTCTACAAAGGTTCTAAACTGTTCCAATTTCTTGGGAACACTCTTTTTTGAAATGATTTAGAAGTGTTCAAAATGTCACCAGTTCAAAACCGTTCCAAATGTTATTGAAAACAATTAAAAACCATTCCTAATACCTAGTTTTGGTTGCCAAGGACAGGAAGAAAGATGAAAGCGAAAACCGGACATTTCTTTAGTGTCTAATTCGAGCGAGGGATTGGATTTGAAACATAGCTCTTCTTCTTCTTTCTTCTTCTTCTTTTTTTTTTTTTTAATTCCTCTTTCCCCCTCTCTGCAGCTTCATTTCTTCAGTTATACAATTTCTACATTCTTCCTTCAATCGATATGTATTACTAGAAAGTCTAAACGTGTATATGGATTAAATCTTACATGTTCCTATCTTTTATTCGAAGTGACAAAAAAAAAGGAAAAAAAGGAAAAAAAAAACACTGGATTGTGACCCCAAAACCAATGCTTCTTTATAGGGCATCGAAAACAACACAGCAGCATACATTCCTAACATCTAAAGCCTCTCATTTCTGCTTTCATCGTTGAAATACTGAACTAAAAAGGACAGTGATAAAAATATCTCAAGAGAGAAAGCAATACATACGTACATAGCCTCAGACAAATACGACCACTGGATATTTATACACTAATCAAACTAAGCCTGGGGTGGTTGGGATGTCAATAAAAATAAGTGGAGCAAGCTAGGTGGAGAAAACTCTCTCTAATACAAAATTCCATCAGGCCCCCTAGTAGTGAGAATCATTTTGCTAAAATTAGTTGCTAGATTAGTAATTTGAATTGACTAACGTTTTGGAAGCAAGAGTCTAATACCTTGTTGCTAGGTGAGAACTTTTTTGTTTAATGTTCGTGGTGCATGTGTGATCTAATTAAAAATATTTTGCTGCTATGTTTTATGAATGACTTTGTAATTTGGAGGGGCACTGGGGTATTTATTTGAAGTTTTTTTCTTTGTTATGTACATATACCTAACAGGTTGTAAAAATTTTGGTTTAATATTCGCGGTGTATGTGTGAAGTAAATTAATGAAGTGTTATGATTGAGTGGTGAATGACTTTTTAATATCATCTGTATAGGGGAGACTATGCCGAAATTTTGAAAAATATTTTTTCTTATAATTTTGTCTTAGGACCATTTTTATAAAGTACTCCATAATATTTTCTAGAACATATTTATGCTTCTTATTTATCATTTTTTTTACAGGATGATATTCCTAATGTTTTTGCATCTGACAACACTACTGCTCAAAGTGATTTAGACCATGACGCAATTGCAAATGTATTTATCTATTGCTTTTTTTTTAATAATATCTTTTAATGTTAGTAATTTTTTATGCATTTTATGACATTCTCCTTTTTTTTATTTTTTTAAGAGGTTTTTGGTTGTGACAGTCGATGACATGTACGGGGCTTAGGCACTAGTGTTTTGGAGACTGCCATAAACATTCAGCTTCTTATAAGAGAGCTTTGGAGGAGAAGCACGAAAACAATGTACATCTTCAAACTGAAGTAAAAAATTTTGAAGGAATGTCAAATGGGCCTATGGAGGGAAATGGTGGAGCTCAAACAAACTCATATCCAAGGTGGGAGACGACTGTGGCCTTCCACTTACTATGGGAATTCATCTCAGGTACAAATTTATTTTTCATCCATGATTGATAAATAAATAAATTAATTGTTAATTGTTCTTAATGATGAAGTGCTAATACAATGTATTTCTAATTTTGTTTGTAGTCTTAGGATATCTTCCCATGTTAAGAGGCATGTACAAACCAACTAAACAGACAGATAATTTGGTGTTTATGTTAACTGTTGGATTATGTGCGAAAAAAAGATGTTATCGTTGTCCATGTATTGGGTCTGTCAACAGTCGACGAGGGTAATTCGGCGGAGAGTTGACTTTTGGAGATCTTTGTTTTGGCGATGTCATTTCATAGCCCATATATATAACTGTGCCTGGCTAGGTTCATGATGCATGTGATTTTTGTAAGATTTTTTTTGTAGTATGTACGCATCATGTGCTCAATCGTGATATTAGTATTAGCAGCCATGTTTTTATACATATATATAGTATATTTGCTATTGTTTATGATAAATATTATGATGTTTAAATTTTAAATAGATGGATGACTTTTTAGCTAGCTTGACTTCTTGATTGGATCGATATATGGATGCTTGTATTGTTGATACTAGGTTATAATTTCTAAAATTACAGGTTTTTAAAATAATTATAAAATTTTTATAAAATAATATGAAGAAAAATCCTTATAAAAGAAAATGACTGGGTTAGTCGTTGAAAAAGACAACTGTCATGGACAATCATTTTTTATATGTTTTCTTGGCAGCCCCTGATAGTTGTTTTTCACATTTTTTCTATTTTTTTGTCCAAAAAAATAACTAACTTAGCCTAGGCAGTCATTGAATGACGTTTTGACATACAATTAGATGTATTAGAAGTAGGGGTGTACATAATTCGGATTAGATCAGATTAAGCCAGATTCATCACCAAACTGTTACCTACGGATTGGTAGTTTTGTAATCCGTCACCAATTCGTTGCTCATTAAAACCGATCTAATTCGAACCGTGGATCAACGATTCAGATCGATTTAAACCGTTCAATTCGATAATAGTTTTTTCTCACTATTTCACATACATTATCCACTATAATAAGAAAATTACAATGGAGATTATTATCTTTAATATTTTTTATATAAATATATATATTTTGTTTCAATAGTTCGAATCGGCTTAAATCCACAGATTAAGGATAAAATCCGTCACCAAATTGTTACTAACAGATTAGGATTTTTTCAATCAATCACCAATCCATTAACCATCGGGTAAGTTAAAAAACCGAGGATCGGATCAATTTCATAGATCGACGGATTTTTTGTACACCTCTAATTAGAAGCAACAAGCAAATGTATCAAGTAGGAGTGAAATGTCAAAAACCTAATCGATCAAACTTATTATTTAGGCCAATATCAAGCCCAGCCCACATGGCTAAGATTGTATAGCTTAGAAGTTTGAAGAAATTGGCCCATGCCTAACCCATTGAAGTGAATGGGCTAAAAGTAAGCTTAGACCCCGTTCATGTGTATAGAAACTTAGACCACCTGAGGCACAAAGCTGGCTAGACATGGATGGACATAGTCTGGCCCACTTGTATCGACATATTAGATCCTAAAAATTGATCCAACCCAAATATAAAGTGGAATAATAGCCAATCATGGTGTTAACACAGTAGCATGTAAATGCTTTGTGTTAACATTCTATGTTACTGTAGCATTACGCTCTCTCCCCTCCATCTGATCTCTTCTTCCAAAATTATAATCTCGCTCCCAAGGAGCCCAACTCACACGTTACAGTGTATGATAATTGACACTGACGTGGAATGTTTCTATGTTTTAATGGGTCCCCTTGAAACCAAACAATACATGCTTCTTTTATTAATATCGCAGCTAATTTCCTAGTCACATGTGAATAAATTATTCTTTTGCATGGAAGAAGTTTATCGCTTAAAGGGCTAAAATAAGTAGAGCATGTGCAACCATCCCAACGGTATAAAAATATTAAGCAAGTTGAGCACCCATCTGGTTGTCAACCTGTGCTTTAAATTAATTATATCCAATACAATTTTCACTCAGAGAAAGAAAATGATTGTTGTTCCATCATCCATGGACCATAACTTCACCTGGCTGGCCTCGTGACCTGCAGTTGCAAATTTCCTGCACAAAAATCACATTTCTGTATGTGGGAATGTGTTTTATATTGCTATAATACAGTGCAGCATGTATGGTATGACTATGAATCCAATCAAGCATGGACCCAGACCAAGTCCATTGCCATTTTTTCGGACTGGGATAGAACCTTTGACCAACGTGCAAACTACAGCTGTTTTATTTTCATTGGAACCTTTCAACTCTCATTTTATAGGGTCGGAAATTAGTGAAGGCCCGGGTTGAATTTGATGTCAGTAATATTTAGGGGCTTAACTCAAAACCAACTCATTTGCAACCCATTTGATCCAACCCTGTGGTGAGAATTTGTAGAATATAGGCTGAAATATTTTTTGTTACAGGGCATAATCATGAGTTTAAGAAATGATGAACCTTTTATTTTACCATCCAAAGACATTATATTTATATAAACACATTAAACAGGAATAAAGAAGGACCGGAATTTGTCTTACCTTCCTCTTCTTTCTTTTGATTTTATAAAATCTACCATATAATTGCTTTTTTAATCCAATTTATCACCCAAATTTAGGCTTCAGTTTGATTTTAGTTAATAGATTAAACTGAAGGTATGGACTCAACAGCCTTTTCTTCTCTGGCTGCACCCTAAGCTCGTTTGATTGACCTTTTCATAAGATGAGTAGAGCTTGTACCATGTAGCTCTATGAGTCTATTTTGTCATGCATAGTAAGACGACTTTAATGGTCCATCCAGATCCGCCGGCTTCATAGGATTGGAAATGTCAACCATGATCCAACCATTAAATAAAAGTGACTTCATTATAGGTTAGTAATTCTACTTTTTCCTTTAATTTAATCTTCGTCAAGGGCCTAAGACCAGGAGAGGGCTTACACACATAGAAATGAAAATCTGCACATGAAAGTAGAAGCCCCCACATACATGGGAAAGAAGCTTACACACGGTTCTAACTTTGGATGAATAAGTGAGAACTATCGCTCAAGGTAAAGAGTTTTTTTTTTTTTTTTTGAGTAATTTTAAATTTTAAATTTTAATTTTCACAAGGTAATGACAAAAAAGTAAATGTCTTGGTCACACTCAATTATCAAATATGGATCTTCTATAATTATGCAACGTGAAAATCTTTTCCCAAGAGATTTGGTTTCTTAATCTACTCTAGTGATTGCAAATCTAAATATGTGTGGCTAATTAAAAAATGCAAAGAAGTGCTTTTAAGTAACTATCCATAAAAAATTCCTAAATAAAAAGCTCAACCCTTTGAATAGCTGTTGTGGAGTTGGCTTTCAAGGAAAGGATTTGCCGCCCCTCGGCTAGCAATGCATAAATAATATTATTACTGAGGCGGCATCCCATGAATGTTGGCCAGCACGCTCAGCATGACAAGGGCACATCAACTATGCCATGAGATGATTTCTACTCTTTCTTTTTTGCGGTCCCGAAATTAACGGACAGGATTAATTGACTGAACTGATTAAGGCCCACCCAAGCTACATCCTAAACCAATCCATCCTCGATAAAGTCATGAAAGCCCATTATCGCACTGAAAAAGCACTGAAAATAATATTTGGAAGTGCCGTCCACAGTCAACGAACACAGTGGCCACTTTTTGGACAGCCCCCAATCACTCCAGTTGGTAGACTTAAAATGTTTATCACGTGGGCCCCACTTTGTGCATTTGTGAAATGCTCCAACCTTGGAGTGGTAACATCTCATGATGTCCTGATTTGGTTGACAAAGTTATTTTCAGGGCGGTTAGGGGCCATACGTGGTTATGATAAGTGGCTGAGAGGTCAGGTCGCACAGCTGCATCATGGTTTGTGGCGCGTCTACTATTGGGTTCCTCCTAGGACGAGACTTTCTGAAGCTGCTTCATCCATAGATACAAGATCTTGAACAGTAACTTATAATTGGAGTTTAGTGACTTTGGTCCCATCACCTGCTTAAAATAGAATGAAAAATGAAAGGCAATAACTCTAAAAATAAGATTTGCTGGAGAGGCCTTGATTTAAGCATTACCATTAGGGATGGCAATGAGTCGAGTAGATACGGATTCGCCTCGACAAGCTCTTATTAGAGGCAAATTTAGTAGTGATGGTGCTGGACGGATTTGAATTTTATTGGCCCAATCGACCTTGCCCAGAATATATAATATTTATATATTTGTTACTAAAGTAATAAGCAAAACTTATGAAATACAAGTAGATTTGAGCTTTAATATAAGGCATATGAAAAGAGAATATAGCATGTTTAATCTCTACTATACAAATTCTTATGTATTTTTACATATTTAAAAAGTTTTAAGCTTTAAATTTAAGCTGACCTACTCATATGGGACAGATTCAGCATTATGTATTAGTGATCTGTCACGGAGTGAGGCAAATTTGGATGGGATAAATTTGAAACATGACAGGTTTGAATTTACCTCAATCCATACCAAACCTCCGTTATAAGGGTGTACAAAAAAATCCGTCGATCTGTAAAACCGATCTAATCCAATCCGATCCGTGGTTTTATAACCGATCTGATGGTTAATGGATAGGTGACGGATTGCAAAAATCCTAATCCTTTAGTAACGAATTGGTGACGGATTTTACCTTTAATCCGTAGATTTAAACTGATCCAATCCGTTGAAAGAAAAAATATATTTTTTAATTTATATATAAAAAATATTAAAAGATAATAATTTCTTCCAGAAAGTTTAAGTGTTTTGTGTGGTACCCATTACAAAATATCTTCTAAAAGATTTAAATATTTTGTGTATTCTATTTCGAACTTCTATTAAAATTTTCCTTGTGAGTTTATGTTAAGATTCTTTAAAGACCTTATGGAACTGATAATACAATTTTTTTTTAGTTAGAAGAGTAGGATTCAGTTAAAAAATTGATTTGATATGCTAGCAAGTCATTTATTCTTTCAAAGTATTCAAAATCTAGGATTTTTGTTTAAAGATTTTATTTGGGGTAGCTACTTACATATCTTTCTATTATTACTTATATTCTAAGTTATATATCTGGTGATGTGGTAGTTATCCTATACCATAATCACCTTTTTTATCTTATACCATAATTACCTTATGGGAGCCCATGGTTGAATGTATCCTTTTTAAACATCTTCAAAATCTAGTTTCTTCAAGATATTTCATAAAATGAACATGTCCAATATATTGATTTTAACAATGACTTCATCAAATAATTTGAGAATGATTACGTAGGAAGGATAGAGATGGGTCACCTATGATCAAGTTTTACCAACAGTCCACCTACAACTTTTATTTCTATTTTTATTTTATTTTATTGCAAAACAATTCCTATTATGAGCTCTATCAATGAATTTAACGGTTTTAACCGATTCAAACCATTGATCCATGGTTCGATTTGAATTGATTTTCAAAGACAATGGATCGGTGACGGATTATAAAATAATCAATTCGTGGGTAACATTTCGGTGACAGATTTTGCTCAATCAAATCCAATCCAAACTGTAGACACCCCTACTCCGTTTTTACCATTTTTTAATTGCGATGATGCTTTTCGGATGATATATATTCGGTTGTATCTCAAACATTTTTTATTTATTATCATTATACTTCTTTTATAGTATTATATATTGTGGAACCCACATCTACTTATTGAAAAAATAATAAAGATGGAAAACAAAGAAATGAGAGGAGCTGGGACTCGGGACGTGGGAGAACGTATCTGCTTGATCAGTTGGTCCTATCACAAGGTTCATATGGGTCACCAAAATTGCAGGTCACTTTCGTACTTTCTAGTGTCCTGATGAAGTCTGCATTTTATCACAAAAGCATAAGATGAGATGATTCATATTTTTGAATTCTATCACTCATCCTCTTTAATTGGTTATCCATTTAGATGAAAACTTTCAACGGGTAGAAACGATATATTATGTTTGATCCTAATCTATTGATAATAACATGTAAATAAATAATGAGTCAAATTTCAATCAATCATTAGAGCAAATCAAACATATCTCATTTCAAATATAGTTGCTCCAATGTCAAAATTTTGAACTCGACTCGTGGGCCCCTTATAAAATGATGATTAACTTTATTATTCCACACTCACAATCTAATCAATCAAATCCCTTTTCACCAAATCATCAAATGTCGGATTTACAAAAACATCTCCATATTATGATAACCCACAATTTCAAATGCTCATGAGCTGTACCTAAAAATTACACGCGTGGGCCCTCAATCTAGAGTGCCAATCGTAGCGCGCTTCACTTCACCAACCCCGTGTGAAAGCGCTATCCGACAATCGCGCCCGTTACCCCGTGATTGAAAGTCTACGTCGATATCTCCGTGGTCGCATCCGACGGCTCTCGTTGTGGAGACGCAGGCCGGGGACATATCCGACGGTCAGGGTGATTTTGAGGCCCTCCTCGATCAAAATTAGATTTTGAGGAGCCAGCACAACTTTCCTTCATTTCTCGTGTAGCAGCTGTCATGATTTCCAGACTAAGATTTCTTCGTTTTTATTCTTCATTCATCTCTCTCTGCTTCTCCTCCTTGATATCAGACTCACAGCGGAAGGAGGTGAACCTGCGAGTCAGGGTTTTGGGACGGAGATTTCGATAAAGAGAGCTTTTTGGTGTTGGGGTCCGATTTCTGACTAATCGGCCGGAATCCGGTAATGTCGTCACCAACTCCGGGAGCTTCTCCGACGCCGGCGTCTTCTCCAGCGCCGCCATCCAATGCCACGTCGCCTCCTCCGGCGTCTTCTCCACCACCGCCATCGAATGCCAGGTCACCTCCTCCGGCGTCGCCCCCTCTCTCTCCACCGCCACCTGCTGCCTCTCCGCCACCACCGGCGGCGGTGACGCCTGTTGCCTCTCCCCCACCTCCTGCTGCGGTGACACCTGTCGCCTCTCCGCCGCCTCCGGTGACTCCTGTTGCCTCCCCTCCGCCTCCGGCGCCGTTGACGCCTGTTGCTTCTCCGCCGCCTCCGGCTGCTGTGACGCCCGCCGCATCTCCTCCGCCTCCTGCTGCTGTAACTCCTGTCGGATCTCCGCCACCTCCGCCCTCGTCGGGATCTTCTCCTCCGCCGCCTTCGTCGGGATCCTTATCTTCTCCTCCGCCTCCGCCGAGGACTCCGTCTACGCCGTCGCCACCGCCGCCGAGTACTCCGTCGTCGACGCCTTCGCCGCCACCGCCGAGGACGCCGTCATCGACGCCTTCTCCACCGCCACCTCCATCGTCGTCGAGCTCCAGCATCTCGACGGGCGTCATTGTCGGAGTGGCGGCGGCGGGGATTTTCGCGGTGGTTGTGGTTTTGGTTCTCCTTATCTTCTGCTGTAGGAAGAAGAGAAGAAGGAATGACGATTCAGATTACTACGGACATCCGGCGGGGCCGGTGCCGTCTCGGAAAGGTCATTTCTCTTTTCCATTATCATCTTCATTATCTTTTGCAGTTTTCTTATTTTTATTTTTTGTGGTTTCTATTGATCCTTGATGTTCTAGTCTATTCATTTGGAGGCATTTGACTTCTGAAGTTGAAGTTTTGATTCTTAAGCCATTCTTTTTTTCTGATAAGATTTGTAGTTTCATTTATTTGCTGCGCGGATGAAAATGTTGATTGGATATGGTAATTTGTGTTGTTTGTTCCAATTGCCTCAATTTCTTATACTGTGAGCTTATCTGATTGTGGAAATTATTATTTGCATTAAAGATTTAAACTTGTAGCTGGTTTATGACGGGTACTTTCGAAATATGCATGTACCCGTACCGGGTACGGGTATGGGTATGGCAGAAAACGTATCAGGTATTGTCAAATGTACCCACTATATTTTGACTTTGTGGGTACAGTATCAGTGCATTTTTAGATACGGAATGGGTACGTTCCTTATGCCTTGTAAGAGATTTTTTTTTAAAAAAACTTTTGCAAGAGTTTAAAAGAGATAAAAATGTAATTTTAAAATTTAACCCTAACCCTTTTCGATGAACTTAAAAGGGGAAGGACTTTAGCCCTAACCCATCTCCAATCCCCTTGTTTCCAGCAGAAAAAAAAAAGAAAGAAAATGGAAAAGAAATGGAAAAGAGGAAAAAGAAGAAAGAAGGAATGCTGGATTATGAAATATAAAAAATAATATTGCTGTTGCTTTTTTTTTCCATTAGGTTGAATTTGTAATGGTATTAAGTAATTATTGGCTTGTTGCATCTAAGAATTCTAACCTATTTTAACTATTAGCATATTGGATTATTAAATTTTTAATATAATTCTTTAATGGATGTACCTCAGCCGTACACGCATCTAATTTTTTTAGAATTTTGCTGTATCGGTGCACCCGTACCAGTACCCGTGCTTCATAGTTTATGAACTATGGCATCATTTTGTAATTTGATAATTAATCTATTGTAATAGAAAGTTGTAAAATATTATCATTTATCTTAGACATTGTAATTTGTTTTTCTTAGACATTGTAATTTGTAAGATGGGTTATGAACTGTGATACAAACTCGTAAATATGTTATAGTACCCATCTGGTTTATCTGGCAAAGATGACGAGTGGTAGTTTGTTGAATTGTCAAGGTGAAACCTTTCTAATTATTAATATCTATGATGCCCATATATGCTATGATATATAATGGATTTACCATAGATATGGAGAAAAATGAATTTGTGACAGAAAAGTGATATATCATTTAAGATACGCCGGGGGTATGTTGTTGCCTAATTTTTTCAAGCATTTGTGTGTTGCTGGTTGACACATACTCAAAATGCTCAATGTAAACAAATGCAAATAATTTGTGGTGCATATTTGTTCAATGCGCTCTAATGGGTATCAATTTTGTAGTTGCCCATACAAAATCAGTTGCCAATATTCTAAACCTTGTTTAAAGTTTATATCTAATTTTATTTTTTCCCATGGTTACTTATCACAAATGGTATTATGTTCTCATTGTGCCTTGATTGTGGTAGTAGTTGCATTCTTTCATTGTTGATCACTTATGTGGTTACCTGAGCCATGTGCATTTTTTTTTAAAACTTTTGCTAATTTATGCTTTGTTGGACTTTCTCTTTGGTAGAATATCCCCATTAATTTCTAAAATTCTTGGTGCATATAGATGATCCTTATGGTGGCCAGCCTCAAAATTGGCAACACAATGTGCCTCCACCTGCAGATCATGTTGTCAAGGTGCGGCCACCACATTCACCGAAGAACGGTTCCACATTTCCACCACCAGTCTTCAGCAGTAGTGGAGGTTCCGGCTCCAACTTTTCAGGGTCTGCCCGCGCTCTCCCACCACCATCACCTGGTATTGCGCTTGGCTTCTCGAAGAGCGCTTTCACTTTTGAAGAACTATCGATGGCGTCAGATGGGTTTTCAGATGCTAACCTCCTTGGACAAGGAGGTTTTGGCTATGTCCACAGAGGAGTGCTTGCAAATGGACAAGAAGTTGCTATCAAGTCATTAAAATCTGGTAGTGGGCAAGGGGAACGTGAGTTTCAAGCAGAGGTTGAAATTATCAGTCGAGTTCATCACAAACATCTAGTTTCATTGGTTGGATACTGCATTGCTGAAGGACAAAGGATGCTTGTCTATGAGTTTGTTCCCAACAACACAATGGAATTCCACCTGCATGGTAAGCTGTTGATATAGACATTGTTATTTCTTGCACACACTTTAACATGCAACATATCTGAACCTTTGGAGATTAAGTCTAATAATATGGCCATTATTATTATTTTTCAAAATATTTTTTACAACATCAATTGTCTTGCCCCCTTTGCTTATTTCTACTAATAAACTTAAGTGGGGTTGGATTAGTAACAAGAATCCTCGCTCCTCTTAGGCCTTAAGTCCTCTTCATGCCATTTATTAGAATTGAAGTTTCATCAGGAGTATAAATTCCATACATTTTGTTTTGTTTGAGATTTTTTTAAATTTTTTTAATCTAATTGGTCCAAGTTGTTAAGCATACTAAGCGATAAGTAAACCTATATCGTCTTGTATTTGTATGTAAGTATTTGTTCTTTTATTTCTTTTTCACTTTAATTCACCTTCAACTAATGTACTTAAATGTCAAATATTAGAGTTCATGAGTTTCCCTTTTGCATGTCTATATTGTTAAATTCAACATGTATGGTGGTTTGCACACTAAGAAATTAGAATTGCTAGTAGCCGTTGCCTATAGCATGTTATGGTTATACTGAAGTCTACATTTGATAGTTAGGGTTTATTTCTTTATTGGAATTCAAACAACTCCTTCAAAATTTATGAATTCTCCAATTCATATAATTCTTGAATCCTCCTTTGTACTATAGCATGCAAAAATTTTAGCAAAAAAAAAAAAAAAGAGGTTGGAGTTCCAAAAGTTATTAGCTAGGATTTTGGAATTCTAGTGAAGAAACATGGCATTTGCAAATTCTTGGGGACAAACCATCACATCACGTCCATGAATTCCCAACACATCAAATTCTTGTCAGAAATTCTAGAAAAAGAACATGCCTTTAGTTTATTGTGCATGAACTTCATCCTAAACCCCCTATGCTCGTTCTTTGTTGCTTTCTATTACTCATAATTTTTAATTTTTCTGAACACAATATGATTGCGGATTTGTGACTTGGTGTTTGAACTTTTGTCCTAAACTTTGGGTTGTTTCAGGGAAGGGCAGACCAACCATGGATTGGCCTACCAGACTGAAAATTGCACTGGGTTCTGCGAAAGGCCTTGCTTATCTGCACGAGGATTGTGAGTTTTATGCTTCCATTATTTTGTTGTGTCTGTAAATTATATTATACTTTTAATTTTGAAAGTGGTAATCTTGTACCTTTTTTTTTATACTAATGTAAATCCTATCTGCAGGTCATCCTAAGATTATTCATCGTGATATCAAGGCATCTAACATTCTCATTGATTTCAAGTTTGAAGCGAAGGCATGTCTCCTATCTATTATTGTTTGTTGGTTTATGATCCATTCTGAATTTAGCAATTTTAATAAACCAAGTGAATTTCATTAAGGCACGATGTCTCTTTGAGTAAAGTAGTGCTTGTTGAATTATATTCAGTTGGTAAGCAAACAACAAATCTATGGGTATTCAACCCGGTTATGCCAGAAAAAGCATGATGAAAGAACTGGCGATCCTTTTTAACAACCTGTTTCCATAGGAAAGTCATGATGGAAAAACTGGCGATCCATTTTAACAACCTGTTACCATAGGAAAGTCCTATGTCCTGCAATCAGTTCTTCATGATGGCACCAGTTTTATTGCTAATTATATAGGGAAGTGGTTCATTTTTTTTTATTTCTCAATGTTCTGCTTTTGTACACCAAGATTATTAAATTTGACCTCTTATGCAGGTTGCAGACTTTGGGCTGGCCAAATTCACTTCTGATGCCAATACCCATGTTTCTACAAGAGTAATGGGTACTTTTGGGTGAGTTTTATTATCTGGTTCTTGCAATCTTTGACCGACCATTTCAACAGCTGTCTTTTTTTTTTTTTCTGTTTTCATAGTTCCCGTTCATAAGAACACTCCATGTATTGAAATGTTGCTGAGAAACAAATTTGTAATCAATGTTCTTAAAAGAGTCCATATAATTTATTGGTTGCATATAAGCTTCCTTTGCAACCTTTCTTATTTTGCGGGGTTAAATTCTCTCTATTCACAGATATTTAGCTCCAGAATATGCATCAAGTGGCAAACTCACTGAGAAATCAGATGTCTTTTCTTTTGGGGTGATGCTTCTAGAGCTTATTACCGGACGCCGACCAGTTGATACAACTCAATCCTACATGGAAGATAGCTTGGTAGATTGGGTTAGTGTCATTTGTCTACTTGTGTGCAATTGCTACCTCTGCTTTTTTATCTTAATTATATACTATGGATCATTAACAGCTAGTACCTGCCATTGCTACTTAATGTGGTGGTCACTTTCTTTCTCCTGCTTCTTGTTTTTTGTAACTAAATTTGATGTGAAATTGATAAATTTCAGTTCACTATATGTTCTACAGGCAAGGCCTCTACTCACAAGGTCATTGGAAGACGGCAATTATGATTCACTTGTTGATCAACGGTTGCGGAAGAATTATAACCCTGATGAACTGACTAGAATGGTTGCTTGTGCTGCTGCTTGTGTTCGCCATTCTGCACGTCGTCGACCACGTATGAGTCAGGTAATATTTAAGGCAATTGAATCACTATGAGCTGTTTGTTCTCACTTTTAGATGCTTTTATCGTTTTGATCTAAACCACGTGACTAGTGCTTTTAATCTTTATGGTAATTGAATTCAGTTCATTGATTTTAACTTGTTCTATAGCGTGCAAACACTTCTATTCTTCAGCATCCCACCACTGTTTTTTTCCTCACGGGGTCCCATCTGAATGTATCTTGTTTCCTGATCTAATATTGTGATTATGGAGGTCTGACCTTCTAGCTCTATGGCATAAAATGCCACTACATGTTTTGCCCAACTGAAACTCAAATATTCTTACAGTAAATAATTTATACTCTTATTTTAAGTTTTCCTTGATTCGAAGTAGGTTCTTCAACTCTATGTTTATCAACTAATGAAATAAGCTTGAAATCATACAGGTAGTCAGGGCATTGGAAGGGGATGTATCTCTAGATGCTCTAAATGAAGGTGTCACTCCTGGGCACAGCTCCGTTTATTCACATGGTAGCTCAGATTATGATTCTAGCCGATACAATGAAGACATGAAAAAGTTTAGGAAAATGGCATTGGCTACAAGCCAAGAATATGGTGGAAGCAGTGAATATAGCGGTCCTGGCACCAGCGAGTATGGTCTCAACCCATCTGCATCTAGCAGTGAAGGTCAGAACACCCGGGAAATGGAGATGAGGCACATAGGGTTTTAGTGGAAGTTTGTTAATCCAATTATTATTTATCTGTAAAGAAAAAATTGATTTCCCTTTTTATCTCAGTCTTTGTTTCATTCCAACAAGAATACATGAATTGTGAGATATGGATTTCTTTTGCTGAGATTTTCTATTGAATTGTGTATTTAGTTAGGAATAAAGGCAATTGAACTTTTCATTGTTTTAATAGCTGGTTGCTGCCAAGGTAAGCTAAGTTTTGACCCTTTGTGTATTGTGTGTGTGGGTGGGCGAGAGTTGAATTGAATTGGAAATTTGATTAGGTTTGTTTGAGTGCATGACAAGCACAAACAGTTGTGTCGCATTTTAAGGCCGTTCCTTTGGAGTATACACCATACAAACCTAAAGTTCAATTTAATAAAACGACCAACAATTATATAAAATAACAGTGGCATTTTTATTCATAGTGGTAGAGATGTGCATAACATGACATTCTCACGTGCTATTCTGAGCAGTAGCTTCCCATCATTGGGTGGTGGCCAAGACCTACGTGGTGGGTATCAGATTGGGGTTATGGTCGTTTCCCAAACAATCCTGAGATCTTGCTTGTTTCTGCACTCCAAAATTTGGTGGTTTTGACAAAATGCCACACCACCTTCAAGGTGTTCTGCTGCAGCTCACATGCGTAATGAGTTGGTTGTCGTTTTCTTCCAGCCTTTTTTCCCATTTCGCTTGACTTCCTCTCCATGACTTTCCCCATCCACTGCTCTCATCTTTGAAAGAAAGATATAAAAAATAGCTGAGAAGATTCGATGACAGTGGGGATGCACTGAGGCAGGAAAATATAGGCTGTTGCACTTTCAACGTTGCAAGTTGATTGTGGGTTCCACCTAGATTATGATGTTCCATTTGAGCACTACCTGTATGATTGAAAACTTTGTGTGGCCATTCTAGAGTTCAGGACTAGGCCTGAAGAGTTATGCAGTCTTGGGCGAGAAAAGACTGGGCTGGGTGGTGGGCTTGACATGCCCAGACACTGATCAAACAAAATGCTAGCAAAACTTGCAAGTGTTTCCTTTAATGGGTCTCAACAACCTTCTTTGGATTTCTGGATGAGCCTAACCAGAAAAACATGGTGGGTGTGGGTAGTTATGTTAGGTAAATGCATGTCATGTCCGTCTTACTCTCCTTGCCTGCATAGTTGTGAGAAGCGTGGGCGGGATTACCCATAAACCAATGTTCTATTTTCTTTATTTTTTTTTCTTTTCATAGATTGGGAAGATATCTCTTAACCACCAGCCAAGATCTCCATTTAGCTTTCTTTTGAAATTCAGAGTAAGAGTTTTAGGGCATCTTTGTAATGTGGAGAATTCTTTGGTAGCAAGAAAAATTATCACTAAGAAAGAAGAAACAATTAAGTTATTTCTCTTCAATTTTGTGGAAAACCATTTTCCGTGGGAGGAGATAAAATTTGGTTTCTACAGCTCTCTTTAGTTTTCAAAGGTTTTTGTTTTGCCTGTACAGATTTTTGAAACTCATCTTACTGAATTGCTACTTTTCTTTTCTTTTCTTAAGAATTAGGAATTTAAACTCACACGCTTTACTCATACATTCATGTTCCTAATCAGCTGAACAACTTATAGTTGTCATGTATTTCTCTTTACCATAATCAAAAGACTGATAATTAAAAGATATGGGTAACCTTGGTGTGGTCCAGCATTTCTCTTTTGTTTCTCTTTCTTTGAATACTCTCCCTTTCTAGTTTCAAAAGATTATATAATAACAAGTAGTCAAGGTTGGGTGGGAGTTGTGCAAGTCAAGCTCTTACGGCGCCACGATCAAATACATATTTTACCTAGTTAAATCTACTTTTAAAGTGACATAGAGGCTTCGGGTTGGTTCATATTGAAGCATATCGAGGCCGTAGCTATTTTAGAAACACACTGGCCGAAGTCCCGTGCTGTGAGTGCTTGGCTCAAGCCCAGTTCCCCTCGAACATGCCAGGCCCTAGACCGTCCGTTCAATTAATTGGGCCTGAGCACAATTTATAGAAAAAGAAAATGACGTACAATTCGGCCATGTCTCTTGTTGGGCCAGGACGGACCGAACTTTGGATTTTGTATCACTTAATCTAAGCTCATCCAAATATTAAATGGGTCCAATTTTAAACTCAAATCCAACGCAATACTAAAACCTAGCGACTAAACCCCACCTAAAAGCGGGCTGCACCCGAGCTACCCCATCACATAAGCCCCACAGCCACTCCATGGTGGAAATTCTGCTCATACCATTTTCTCTTCCTCTAAGTCCATTATACTATATTAAGTTCAAAGGTTTTTCAATCAATTTTTAGTATTAGTTATAATTTTGATTTTGAGTTCCACTTTCTCTCCCCACTTTCAATTAATTAGTTCCACTTTCTCTTTAGCCTCAACACTTTTTGCTCATCTCTTGCAATAACCTTCCTATCTCTTTTATTTCATCAAACTACTCAACTTCACATTTTATTTTTTATTTTTTAATTTTACACCTTTCTTTCTGCAAAAAATCATATCTTTGCCTCACCTCTTTTATTCCCCTCCTATCCGATTTTTCTATTTTCCTTCTAAGCCATTTGCTCTAGTATCCTAAAAGCAGGCACTCGAATAACTTTTTTAATATAAGAATTCTTTATTTGCATGAAAATACTGGTCCTAAACAAGGGTTATTGTGCTAGTCTTCCTTAGCAACATAAATTTCAGGGAGCCTGCATGGTGTTTCAGTAATTTTGACCCAAAATGTTCGCATTTTCGGAATTTTGACACAAAATTACGACCCACTTCGGTTCCAAGAAAATTTACTCTCTCTCTCTCTCTCTCTCCTAATATTCAGAGATTCCTAGGATTTGAAATCCCTTGACGTAAAGAGAACCCTAAATTAAATAATTCTAGGGTTTCGGAATCCATGGCTTCAAGAAGGCGGATGCTTCTAAAGGTCATCATCCTCGGCGATAGCGGGTCTGTTTTGATTTCCCTGTGGTCTCTCATGATATTGATTTGTTTGTTAATATGATGTTAGGGTTTGGTGGATCTGCTGTTGATCACCTTCAAATTCCTATGTAATTGTATTTTTGCATTCTGACTCGTTCCTGTAATTGAACTTGTTTGTTGTTTGATAGGGTTGGGAAGACATCTCTGATGAATCAGTATCCTTAAAAGAACACAAGATCCCGTTTTGGTTTTGTTTTGAATTTCATGTTTAGTTTGAGTTTTAGGCTTTTTTTTTCTTTTGGAGTGTGATTTGTTTATGTTAACAGCTGCAATTAGATATGTGAATAAGAAGTTCAGTAATCAGTATAAGGCGACAATTGGCGCGGATTTCTTGACGAAAGAAGTTCAGTTTGAAGATAGGCTGTTCACATTGCAGGTTAGTTGTGCCATCAAATTGTGATTCTTTTGATATGGTTATTTGATTTGATGACATTGGTATATTGTTGTTGTTGTTGTTGTTGTTGATCCATTTCAATCTTTCCTTGATAATTCCTCGACAAATGATATGGTTTCTTTTCATGGTTATTACATTTATGGTGCATTAACTTGCTTAATTGCTTTTGTTGATACAATGAGTATAGGATATGTGAATGGGTGGCTGCCACGTGATTTTGTATACCTGGATATCTTTTGCTCTATTGTTACTATTGTTTATACTTGTTGAAAACAGAGGAGATCCTTTTTCATTTGGTAGGTGTAAAAACGAATTTGTGGACTTTGGTTTGGCTACCTTGCAAATTGCAGAGAAACATTGGGCAGCAAATTTGTAGTATAAAGACGTAGAGTTGTAGCCCACCACCTTTTTCTTAGAGTAATTTGTAGTGGGCTCCAGCTCCTTTCTTTCCTTGTATTTTTTTTTTCCTTATCTTTGCAGTTACCATAAACCTATTGTGTTTCTTTTTTTCGTCTCCATAAAAAAATCTGTTGCCTTTTTGTTGAGATGCCCCATATTTTATGTCTTTAAAGAATTATTTTCATGCCTACCTTTGTAGTTGAAATGGAATTCTGAAATAAGTAATTCTAAGCATTATTGTGAACTATCAGTATTGATTTTCCATTTAAGAAGATGAATAAATATTGAATTCCAATTTGTTTGGTTGATTATGGTGGAAGTTGCATTATGATCTGGGTGAGGATGATGGCATTACCTGATAGACTTTATTTACTTGACAGTCAAGTGCCACTTTGATTATTATTATTATTTTGTTAGACAATTATTAGAGCTACTTCGTGGTATTGAGATGAGTGGAGGGCAGCTCATAAACAAGAAGCTAAAGTTCATGCTGCTAAAATACATGTGCAAAGAAATATGTATAGAGTTACTAGCAACTAGCAAGGATGAAATTAAAATTATAAAAGAATAGTTCGAGGATTATTATTTTAGATGGTTACATCATGCTCGAGAGATGTGCAAAAAAAATATATGGATTGCAAAGAGATGAAACTATTATGAGAATTGATGCTGAAGAGATACCACAAAGGAATTCATTTTAATACCTCGTCTTAATAATTAGTAAGGATGTAGAGATTGAGGAATATGTCAAACGTAGGATAAAAGCAGGATAGTTGACCTAAAGAATTGCTTTTGGAGTATTTTTTATTACCGCATTTCAAAAAAATTGAAGAAAAAATTTTATAGGATAGTTACTAGACCAGTTATGACTTATGGATGGGGTTGACAATGGGTTGGGCCCGGGCTGGGCCAGGGTAAGCTCTTACCTTACCCTCATATATGCATGCCAGGCTTAAGTCAAGCAAAAGCCCTCGAATCCCTCGATGGGCCCATAATACCAAAGCCCTTACCCTATTCTCTTAGACCAAGGTCGGGCTAGGGCCCAGCCAGGGCCGAATGTAATGCCTCACCCTTCACACATGCATGATATTGTCCGCTTTGGCCTATGGGCATCACGGTTTTGCTTCTGATGGGCCTCAACCCACCAACAACCCTCATGCAAAGGAAGGGTGCAAGCTTTATATATATATCCATTCACTTTCCTCTTTATAGTTGATGTGGGACTCGAGAATGTTACAATCCAACCCCCTTAGGGCTGCACGTCCCTGTGTAGTAGCTTGCCAGTTCCTGTAGCCTGCCAGCCCTCTTGGCCCGCCCACATGGAAACCCACCCACTTGCACCAGGCCACGACAGGAACCCACACTCGAACTAATTAAGAGTCGGCTTTGATACCATTTTTAATGCCTCACCCTTCACACATGCATGATATTGTCCGCTTTGGCCTATGTACCTTACGATTTTGCTTCTGGTGGGCCTCAACCCACCAAAAGGCCTCATGCAAAGTAAGGGTGCAAGCTCTATATCTAAACCCATTCACTTTCCTCTCTATAGTTGATGTGAGATTCGAGAATGTCACAATCTACCCCCTTTAGGGTTGCACGTCCCTGTGCTGTAGCCTGCCAGTCCATGTAGCCTGCCAGCCCTCTTGGCCCGCCCACATAAGAACCCGCCCACTTGCACCAGGCCACGGCAGGGACCCATAGTCGAACTAGTTGAGAGTCGGTTTTGATAGCATTTGTAACGACTCACCCCCACTCGCACGCATGATATTGTCCGCTTTGGCCCATGGGCCTCACAATTTTGCTTCTGGTGGGCCTCAACCTATCAAAAGGCCTCATGCAAGGTAAGTGTGCAAGCTCTATATATAAACCCATTCAATTTTTTCTTTATAGTCGATGTGGGACTCAAGGATGTTACGGAGCCAGAAACACCGTTGAAGAGCTCTCTAGGCATGCAAGCAAAAGGCCTCACACTGGGATGTGCCAAGGGGAAGAAGTTGTTGCTGAATTGAAGATGTTTTAATTTTAAATAGGGGTCTTAAGCTGTTTTAGTAGAGTTATGTAAAAAATGAGGGTCCCATATTATGTAGTTTATTTTAATGTATCAAAGGGGGGCCCGCAACTTAAACATACATAAAGATGTGCGTGCAAAGGGAAGGACTTGCGCACGATATCCCATGCGTAAGTCCTCCCCATTCGGCCAACCCTTTTTTTTGTTGTTTTATTTTCTTTCTTTATGTCTTAGTTGAAACTTTATTAGATCTTTTAATCTCAGCCATCCATTATTTAGGGCTAAGTTTTCTCTTCTTTATAAGTTGTAAACCATCATTGGGGAAGATTATTGATGAATAAAATAAAGAAAACCCATCTTCTTTAAAGCTTCTTGGAGTTCTTCTTGGAAGATTTTCAGATTCCCTTGCCCTAGTTAGGGAGTTTGGTGTGAGGCCAAGAAATCCATCTTCTCTAAAGGTATTCTCCTTCTTACTCTTTCTTTTGGTTAGGAACCTCAGCCCATCTACTCAGATCTCTGCATTCAGCCCCAAGAAACCCTAATCTTTCTACTTGGATCTTTCCTAATATTAGCCAAATGAAGGAAGACCTTCACAACAGCCTTAGATCTAACATTTGGCAATTCCAACACCTGTATTCAGATCTGAAATCTGATAAAATACAGTCCCCACAGCCCTTAGATCTGAGTCTCCCTCATATTGGACAGATCTGAACCCTAAGATTGGACCCTGTACTGTTTCATATTGGAAATACCTCATTCTGTCATCACATTCAGATCTGAATCTAGATTTTCAAATCTGAAAATTGATTGAATTTAAATCCCTAGACTGGTTGGGAGTTCTACTTCCTAAAGATCCATCTCCCACTTTGGGGAAAATCACTTGTGGGACCGATTTATATGACAAATCAAAACAAACACCTAGTACTGAATTTAATTTTGTCTATGTGCTGGTGCCAATTTCATATGATTGAGTGTGCATATTTTTTTGGTAATTGATCTCTCTTTTGCATATCATTCATTAGTTCTTAGGTCCTGCATCAGAAAGAAATTAATTTGTTAATATCGTTGTATATATTAATTTTTTTATATCATGATGCTAACTCTCCTTTATCTCATGCAATCCAAAAAAGTCAATGTTTTTGTGCAACTTTTAAAAGAATACATGAAATAAGTCACTTTGTCCTTATATAAAAATATTGTTTATGATTAAATGAAATATGTTGATTTGATAGTATCGTAGCATGAAAGTAGGATATGAAAGACATTATTAAATACCTTTGGCACACTAGCAGTAATTATATGGTCAAAGTAATGTATCCGGATTTATGTTTCATTGGGCTATTAGTAAGATTATCGCAGTTAAGATTCTGCTAGTTTTTTTTTTAGTTCATGTACTACTTCATATATATAAAGCAATAATATGGACCGTCATATCATATTTGACAATTCTCATATGATTTAGCTAGATTTATTTCAAATAGGCAATAGATTTTTTCCAAATAAATTGTTAGTATGTGTAGTTCAAATAAACATTAGACTACTCTCAAGTTAACATTAACCCTAACTTGTAATCCTTTGAAACATCACCATTGGATTTCATAACAAAGTAGCTAAACTTTGACTACCAAAAATGAATGACTAAAATGATTTTATGCATGAGTTACGAATTTTAACTTCAAATTGGAGTCCATTTGAATGAAACACTAGTCATGAAAGTAAGGGTATAGAAAGAAGTTGGCATCAATCAATGGCTAGTGGATAAAACTCAACCCCACTCAATGATGATGTTAATGGCTATCTATATAACGTCTCAAACTCCAATAGTTTACATTAGTAAGAGTCAATCTAATAAATCACAATTGAATTATCTTTTCATTAAAGAATATGTCCATGTTAGGCAAATGTAGAATCAAGGATAACAATCAAAAGAGAACATAGAATTAAGCATAGGTACAATATTGTCCTCTATGCGGATATCCATAAAAAAAAATTGACGTAATATTTGCTATTGTTGCTTGACAAAATATTAAATCTCTATTGTTAATTGCTAATCAGAGGAGTTGTTTATAATTTTTTGGTAAAAATTCATATGCACATATATAATATTATACATATTATTTATTTTATATATTAATATACAAAGGGCCAAGCTGGGCCTCTTCGGCCCGGCTAAGTCAAACCCTAGCTTGGCCCTTAAGATTGTGGGCTTTCCAAAATCGAGCCTTACCATACCGTCAGGCTCTAGGGCAAAAGGAAAAGCCCTCACATTAAAGGCTTTTGCAGGCCAAGCCCTCCGTCAAAGGGCCGGATTGACAGCCCTACGTATGGAGCATAATTTTGGCCAATTAAAAAGCAACACATGCACAAAATGAGTGTAATAGAGATGAAAATGTTGAGATGGATGTGTGGTAAAATTAGAAAAGATAGAATAAAAAATGTATGCTTTTAGGAACATTTAGCAATAGCATCAGGAGGAGATAAATTAGGAGGTACTTGCTTGAGATGGTTTGAACCCGTCTAACGTAGGCCAACAACGACACCATTGAGAAAAAGAATTTTTTGTAGGTTGATAGGCTACCAAGGAAAAGGATTATAAGCAGAAGACGACATAGATGAAAGAGTAAGTATGGATTTGAAGAAGTGCAAACCTATCCAATGATTTGGCTCTAGATAGATCGGAATGGAGAAAAGGAATTCATATAGCTAGCCCCAACATAATTGGGAACAGGATTTGATGATGGTGTTGGTGTTGGTGGTTATAGTATGCTCTTAGAAGGTCAAAAACAACCCTTTTATGAGAAACTGAAGGGTCACAAATTCTAGGAAGTATAAGGGCAAAACATCAACATAGTGACCGCATTATTAGCCATAGCAGTTGAGATTGCTATGTTATTTTGAAAATAGCTATGATTCGATTTAAAATGTAGTAGAGCCAAGCCATTTTAGTTCAAAACATTGTTTTCCCTATTTATTCTCCTCAATAACCTTTCCAAAAGTTGTCTCTACCCTTACATGGTTACCAATCACTAAAAAAATACAAGATTGGCTGATACCAAGATTTGAATTCTTTTGACCACTTAAAAACTTTACACCGCTATGCAACTACATATCATCGCAACTGCTACATAGCGATTTGACCACTAGCTGTGACACCCACCTTAGCCGTCATTTTAATCCTTGGGGGAGACCTCTAAAGAAGTTAGTTGAAGTAATGAGAAAAGGCATGTTAACATGTGGAAAATTGCTTTAAATAATGTGCAATTGATGAGCAAAACACATAAAGGTGACCTTGACTAAATGAGATAAAGCGAAGACAATGGTTTGTGATATGGATTTGGCTATTTTGAGTGTAGCATTACTTGCAGTTAACGCATAGTAGTTAAGGCGTATTGTCCCGTATCTTAGATGTGTTTATATCGGGAGTACATGTTAGAAATCCCTTCGTAGAATGGTACACATATACCATTCAAAAAACAAAAAAAGAATGGTACATATATATATGTTTGGCCTAACTAACGTTATTTTCTTTGTACAATCTGGGCTTTTTTGTGTTTTCCCTCCATAGAGTTTGTTGGCTCACACACAGGTCCACTTTATGCTAATTCTAGCAATTCTCATACATGCATAGTTAGCGGCTGCATTAGCGGTCATAACTGTTGAGGCTGTTACGCTATTTTGAAAATAGTGGTGCTACGGTATAAAACCTAGTAGTGCCAAACTGCCAATTAGTTTTAATTTATAATAATGTTTTTCATATTCCTTCTCCTCAATAGCCTTTACCATCATTGTCTCTACCCATATATGGTTCCAAATTACTAAAAAATACAAAATTTGTTGTTGTACAAGATTCAAATTTTTTTTTTCACATTTAAAAAACTCACTCCGCTACGCCGCTATATATTGCTGCAACTGCTACGTAGCGTTTTGGCCACTAGCCGCTACGCTGACTGCAACCGCTATTTTTATCCTTGCACAAATGCACACACTTTGTACACCATATCTTGCAACTCATTCAGTCATACTTAATATATGCCTTGCACATGTTGATGGGTATCTTATTGTAAGCTCAAATAAAGTCATTGGATCTCTGATTTTGGAAATTGTGTTCTAAAATTTTTGAGGTCTTAATAATGCTGGTACAGTTTGATTGCATCAGTAGTGAACTTCTAGAAAATTAATCATAATTTACCAATAGCATCTCAAACAGAAATATATTTGTTGTTTTATTTAAGGTGATTAAAAGTTGTGGCTATACCTTACAGATATGGGACACAGCTGGTCAAGAAAGGTTTCAAAGTCTTGGTGTGGCTTTCTATCGTGGTGCAGACTGCTGTGTTCTTGTGTATGATGTTAATGTGATGAAGTCATTTGATGACCTCAACAATTGGCGGGAAGAGTTTCTAATTCAGGCAAGTGTTATCCATTCTGAGTACCCAGCCTGGCTAACATAGAAATGGCTGACTTTACTATGGTGGCTAATATATAGGCAAGCCCTTCAGACCCTGAAAACTTTCCATTTGTGGTGTTGGGTAACAAGATAGATGTGGATGGTGGCAACAGCAGAGTGGTAAGTTATCCTCTCTTATATATATATATATATATATATTTTTTTTTTTTTTTGTATCTATAGACTACATTTGCACAACTCAATTGTCATAACACTTCCAGATTTGTTCAGTCCGGTCAGTTTACCTCCTATGGACTTTCTTGTTTATTTGTTTATAAGTAATGATTCTATTTCTAAGTCACGAAAAATAAAATGAAATACTCTAGAGGAAGAGGTTGCCATATTCGTAAAGACAGTACAACAAATATTCCTTCTTTAGCAAATCATAGTCTGCCCTATTTTTTTGGGGCTACATGGAGGACTCAAAATCATGAACTCTCACACACACACCCATCTCCCTAACCAGCTAACTTACATCCGGGGGACATAGGCTGTCTTTTTTTGGCCACGACAAAATAGTTGAAAATAATTTACATGTTAAATGAGAAACTTGTGACTAATTTGACATGCCCACTATCTTATCTATAATGCACACATGATGCTTCAAGATATGGCACAAATTGAATTGATTTCCACCATAACACTTTCATTGCTAACCACTACTGAAATTTGTAGACCTTGCGTCCTATTTGGGAAATTCACTTGTAAAGTGAGTTGAAGTGGAAGGTCGTGTTAAGACAAGAAAAAGAAGAGGAGTCCTATCAAAAAGTACCAAATTTAAAAATCACCTCTTTTTAAAAAAAATGTTCAAATAGCTAGTTTCTCATTCCACTGAATGACAAACAGCTTCTTCTTTTTATACAAAAAAGTCAAAAAAGGGTACCCTCTCATGCCACAAAATTACAAAAGGTCAAGAAGATGAAATTTTAAACATTGTACTTTTTTATTTTACTCCTCTTCTTTGCATGTCTTTTAATTTGAACCTTCACTTCAATTCACTTTGCAAGTGAATTATCCCACTTCTTAATCTGAACCTTCAATTCAATTCACTGCAAAATGACTTTGTTGTTATTGGTGGTTGTTATTATTGTTTTGATTCATTTTATTACAATTCCATTAAAAAATTCGGAATTATTAAACCTCCATTTTAATATGGACTGGACTGTGAATGCAGATACTACTTAACCTTTACTATTTCTAATTCCTTGCCTGGTGAAGTTATGGCATTCCTTGCCTCATGAAGTACCATTGAAGTTTAGTTTGTTGGAGTAGGCTAGTACTTCCGCAGATGCCGTGCTATCTTCTTTACTACTATCACCACCAACCTCCCGAACTTGATATTCTGCATGCTTGCACATATCCATTCCTGGAAGAAGTTTCAAGAATTATTTTTCCAGCTTGATTGTGTTTTCTTCACAAGAATTAACTTCACAGCTTTATTATATTTAATCGATCTGTTTGTGCTTCCTGTTCTCTTCATTATTTTGGTTGCATTTTGTTTTGTCCTGCCTGGATTCCAGGTGTCTGAAAAGAAGGCGAAGGCATGGTGTGCTTCCAAGGGGAACATTCCCTACTTTGAGACTTCTGCAAAGGAGGGCTTTAATGTTGAAGCTGCTTTTGAGTGTATAGCAAGGAATGCTCTCAAGAATGAACCTGAAGAAGAAATGTAAGTAGTCTTGCTGTGTTCTGTGATACTCATTACCATTTATTTGATTTGATGCTAAAAATTTCAGGACTATGATCCCTCTAGTGACAGGTCAATTTCATAATGCAGCAGCTGTGGTTTTGTACCATCTGGAATTCTGGATGGAGTATTTCATTGCATGAATTTAATGAACAGAAAAATAATATGTTCTGTCAAAAAATGAAAAATTCTACTAATTTGATCAGTTTTGATTATAATTGTCAGCAAAATTTTACTGGCATTACCTGTCAGCTTCATCTAGATGCTTGGATTTCTATGGGAATGTACCTTTTAATTATTTGAAAATGAGGTATATTTTCATATAAAAAGTACAATTGAAAATCTGCATTTTTCCAACTTTTTTTCACCCTACTCATTTGAGTGGATGAGTAAAAACTAAGAAATAAGGGGGACAAGGGTGGAGATAAGAATGTACCTGACATGGAAATGGGCATTCCAAACACCACTTACATTCTGTATACCTGAAAATATGGTTCGTGCCCATGGAAATGGAAATAACCAAACACGGCCATTGTGTCTATGCCTTCCTTAAGAGTGTTTTTACATACAATACTGTCTCAATTTCAATTGTTTGATAAATTTGGCACAACCAATGGTCATTCTGATATTAAAGTATCTATGAATTGGAAGCTACACTGGGCGGGATAATGTTGTTTGTGCTATTTTGTCTCTGATCGTAAATGATGCTGATCATTGGCATCAACCTGAGGCAAAAAAGTGAGGAAAACAGGTTCTTCCTGTTTCTGTCCAAGCCTCAAAAACAGTGGAAAGAAATATAATGGCCCGCCACAATATTCAGGTGGTTTCTGATTTTAGTTAACATCAAAATGCAACTTAAACGTGGGCCATTTAAGTTCTTTTCTTTTATTCAGTTTAAAGATTTCTATCAACTTGGTTGAGAAATAAGCCTTCAGTTTCCCTGCAGGTCTAATTTGACGCACCCTGCAGAAGAATTATATTGTAAAAACTAAACAGTTGGGCATTCAAACTAATTCTGATAACTTGGCCACTCAGGCCACCGTTTTGAGATTTATTGATGGAATACAATCTCTCTCTCTCTCTCTCTCTCTCTCTCTCTCTCTCTCTCTCTCTCTCTCTCATCATTTAATTGACATGGTCTTTGTTGATTACTTGATTGTGAAGATATCTTCCGGACACCATTGATGTGGCGGGTGGAGGCAGACAGCAGAGATCATCAGGTTGCGAGTGTTAGATTGGTGGTGTTTCTTCTGGGATGGAATAGAGGCAGATGCATTAGTCTTCTCCATTGGTTATGAAGTAATAACTGAAAGGACGTTTTACATCTTTATGATTCATATTGTATCATATAAGGTCCCAAAAAAATAACCAGTTATGATGTGATGCTGTTAATTCGTTCTCTCAGACTTTTTTCATCTGAAAATTCATTTGTTGCTGCAAAACTTAAATGTTGCTCTTCTTTAATCAAAACTTAATTTGGAAACCTCTACTGCAGTTTTCTACAGGTGATAGATGCTGATGCTTGGCGCCACCCACAACATTAGGCATGTTAATGTTAAACACTAGTTTGTGAAATGAAAAGCAGTATGCTATCTTTGCCAGTAATTGGCCCGCAAACAACATACAATGTAACTGATTCCCTGAGCATCCATTGTAACCACCTTCTGTGATCAGTACGGTTGGATCAAGCTCTCCATTTCTGACTGGGAGTGTACTCATCAAAATGATCTTCATTGTTGACTTAACAGTGAAGGCAACTTGGATCTAAATGGGATTTAGATTTTAGACATCTAAATGTGCAACAGCTTAGATTGAGCAATGTCAGTTCAGCGGGACGCACCACTTTGTGGTTTGTTTGGACATTTGTTAAGCATTCACTGAGTTTTACTCGAGCTATTGTTGGAGACTCTGGAGATGGGCAAGGAAGATGCATCTGTATATGACCGTTTTGCTTTATTCGCTTAGGTAAGAGTACTAATCAGCAATTCAGAACAGGTTCTTCAAAATGATTTCAACATCTGTGGATCTTAATTTCACTGGATGCATTCGTCTTACACCCCCTCTTGAAGGGATCTCAGAGAACCCAATATAAATTCATTAATGGGGTTATTTCTGAAATCCTATACAGGCTCAATATGGCCAGTGGGGTCAAATTTTACTCAAATTGGAGTTGAGCCCAACATATGACTGATCACTTTATAAAACATTATTAAGCACATTTTTAGACACGTATGCGTTCCTCTTGCATCTTCCAAGGAAAAGAAGAAAAGTTTTGAGGTACAGAGATTCCCACTGTTCGACGGTGATAATTTTCTATAGTTAAAGTGCTGCAAGATAAAATTGTTGTGGACAAAAAAAATGCACCATATAGTATTGTACCCAAACAAGGCCTAAGGGCTGTTTCCCTGTTGACTATCTGATCATGGTGCTTGCCTTTAAAACATCCTCTTGCCTTTTCTTTGTTTTTTCAAATTTTCAAAACTTGCTTTCATAAAACATGAGAAACAGGACAGGAACCCGGAGTCCCATAATTGCAAGTTTAAGTATGCTGTCATTCAAATAATAATAATCATAACAATAATAATTGATGCAAAAAAGGACCTTGTTTCTAGTTTTAGGCATTTTAATGCAAATAGGGTACATATTTGTTAGGTGATCCAAAATCATTCATACCAGTAATCCTGACCGGAAGATCAGCACTAAAAGTCATTTCCATGCTAAACTACGAACTTTATCATGTTTCTTTATTAACATTCATTGTCAGGGCAATGAATCAAAAATCACGACCACCCCATTGGAGGCAGTTTCAGGGCATAGTTGATAAATGATGAGAAGTGCAAGTACCAATATGAAAGGACCAACAAAATTACAGGGGCTTTCAGGGTATGATTGACTCGGACAATGCAAGCAATCTGACTGGGGATCACCAATTAGCCTTGCTAATACCCAAGGCCAGACATGACATGCATATTGGCCTTAAAATTTCTTAATCTTCTTGCAACAACACTGGCAAAGAAGAAAACAGGGGCCCATTTGGAACCTGGTTGGCAATCACAAATGAGTGTCCGATTACATGAATTTGCTTATCTAGTGCTTGGTGTTGTGTTAAAATTTACTGAGAAAAATATTTTAGTAAAGTTCCACCTAGTGGCCAAGAATCACCGTAAGCAACAGGCATTGAATTTTGCCAATATGAACTTTGAATCAAGATGGCAATTTAACACATGCATCTTGATCTAGTTTAAGAAGCAATCAATGAAAATATACAATAAGGGCCCTGTTGTGTATCTGCTTCACCTCTTCCATACACGTTGAATGCTTACATTCAGCTAAAACAAAATCCCTAGTCCCAGCCAGAAAACCATGGCAGGTATCTCTCTTATAGACATGCATCACATGGAAGCAAAGAACTATAATAATAACACCTCCAAAGCTCAAAACCGTCAGAATTCAAGTAACTTTGTAAAACCCAAGTTCTGATTTACAGTTATCATTTCAAGTGAAACATACATTAGCTTTTGCATGAACTAGCGAAACAGTTGAACACCAGATTCTGCCCCCGTTCAGCTCGAGTATTAACCAATAAGCTTGTTAAAACCTCTCAAAAAGAGTTCATTTGCCCATGAAAATCACAGCTAAATGCATGTTAGCGTTTCCAGATCTATAAGTAATTTCTGTTTCAACAAACATTTGCTTTGGATTGGTAACAGAAACTAAAGATGTGAGTGTAATAGTGACAGACAAAAGGGTTTACCGTCACTAGCCCTTCTCTTCCAGAGCCAGAAGAGATGTGAACCATTGCTTCCACGGAGCATCCTGTTGTTGCTCGAGCCATGATAGAAAGGCACAGTCGACCAGGCAAAAGATATTTACATAAAGGAGTTGGTATCTCACAGGAACATATCTGAAATTCACAATCTGGACAAGAGACCAGACTCCCCCCTCCCATGCAAGGGCTGGGATGAAATCCCTCTTTACATCTTCCTTCACCTGGGCAACACTCTTCCCAGCAGAAAGACCCATGTATGTGAAAAAAACCAACAAATCGAGGGGCCCACAAATAAGCCCATCTAGAGCCACTTTGGCAGAAACAAATCGCAGAGATTTGGGCTGGAATTGAAGCTTGTGTCTTATGAATTGTCCAGGGCTTCATACCTATAGGGATGAAAAAAAAAAAATAAAAGATTAGAATATAATATATTATACAATTATTAGGAAAGTCTACAATATCTACTTGTTATAAAAAGACACTTCCACTTCCCTCCAAACATAAGCGAATATGTAACAACAAGGGTAAAAAAAATCTGAAGAATTTAATTGAAACTTTTAATGGAAATTGCTTAAATTAGAGTAAATATCAGAAACAAAAGGCCCAGCATCTTAGGATAGTATGATGGCCTGTGCGCTGGGCTAAACCATCAATACAACATGTCCCCTCTATCAGCTTGACTGAGTGGTCCTAGTTGTCCATTAATCCAACAGATAAATTCAGAAGGCAAAATTCCTCAGTTCTGAAGCCGCGATCAGAAGATCAATGGATTTTCAGGTACAGCACATCAATGGCAGGGGCCAGCAGATGAGCAATCCATATATCAGACATCTTGAGACCGCAGCACAAGTAAAGATATAGACCACTATAACTTGAAACCCCATTTTCTTTTACTAATAACGTATACAAATAACTCAAAGAAGATAAAACATCAAATATTCTGGAACAGTATCAAAACTAACTGCAGTTATGAAATGCATTGGATATATAATCATTAAGTTTCAATATAATCGCTATTTCAGGAGAAGTTGAAAAAAAAAAAGAAAGTTGATATATCTGCTCAGGATTTTTTTAAAGGCATATCTCTTCAAGATTATAAGATAATTTCTGTTTTCACTCTAATGAGATTAAAAAAAATGAGATAAAAATGGCTAAAAGATGGACAAGGATAGAGGGATTTTACGATCCTTCACTCAATGTTTTGCAAAGTATTTGTGACCGTCGATTTGAGCATGGGCCATTCGGTGATCAGACAAACAACCTGACAAGACCCTCCATGGTGTTCTAGAGGGAACCCAGGTTCGAAGACCCTAACCATCCGTTATTCAAGGTCTTCATGTTCAACATGGACCATTACCGTGCTTCCTTTTCTGCTTTCAATTGGAGTTAAGTTGAAAACACGAATTGGGGTTTTTTTTAATCTTATGGTCATCTGCTATGTGCCTTAGATCAGTGTTCTTTCCTGGCTTGGACCACAAATCTATACATATAGTCATAAACAAACACAGGAGACAGGAATATTATGCACAACCAAGGTTACAGATCATATGATACCTCAAATGTTAAATGGGTTTTCCCATTATTCTGGTGATATGAATCTGAACGGGAGATGAAATTAAATGAATAGGGTAAGAATGATCTCGTGACAACAAGGCCATACACACACAAACACGAGAGTATGCATAACCAAGATTGCTTATGCAGATCATAAGATACCTCAACAGTTAAGGGATTTTCCTTGAATTCTGGTGATATGTGTCTGACAGGGAGATGAGATTTTATAGATAGGGGGAAGACGAATGATCATGTGAAACAGAAGTACCATTGACTGTAAAGAGCACTACTAATTTCTGAGAAAACGTCAGTGAGAATGTTAGCCACAAAGTGTGAAAGCAAGTTTCTTGTCACCAATAGCTTGGTGTAGATTAGAAAGAAATAAACACGAAAGAACATCAATGTGTCAATTGTCATACATGTGAATCAAATTTGTTGAGAGACACTAACCAGAAATGGTCAACAGGTCCTACAAATCCAAATCCAAACATGCTTGTGATGGCTACTCGTTTCCAATTGATCTTGAACTCTCTGCTTCCATCCTGCTGAGAAGAAAATATACCACCTTTCAGTTTATCACAAAATCCAGTTTCAAAACATCGCACACAATGTTTAAAAGAAATGGCTCCATATTCTAGCCATTCAGGCCATGATGAGCTTCTACATTAGCATGTAGCATCATCCAAATGAAGAAAAGAATGTAGTCAAAAGTTTCCAGAAAGGTTACAGAAGCATTTGTGATTATGATTTAACTAAGACAACATTATCATTTTATCTTTGAAAGGACATGATTTAATTGACCTTCACCATGACTAAGATGTGCATCTTTCAGAAAATAAAACTTCATGGCAAATCTCCAATGTCCACGAGGCACATATGCTACCAATTTAGGCATGCAAATGGTGAGGCCCACCAAGAACAGAGAATATCCTAGAAATCAACTGATTAGACAACCTATTGACCTAACAATATAATTGATAGACATCTAAGAAAAGGGTGAAGAGAATTCAATGGGCATGTCAGATACTTGCGGTCATCTAATTGATAGACATTAAGAAAAGGATGAAGAGCAAATTCAATGGGCATATCAGATACTTGCAAGCATATGATCATAGTGGCTTTTAGTTACAATGCATCCACTTTGGGCTACAACTTGGGCAATCTAAATTTGTGTATATATGACAGGTGCGCAGCGAAAGATCTGTGGCTAAGTTCATGATGCAGAAGAGACAACGTAGAAAGATGTTCATAGGAGTCTAGCCCGTACGCCTCACATAAGGGGTAATAATGATGACAAAAGTCTGTTCATAGTTGAGTGGAGATGCAGATTAACAGGAAGATGATAGGCAAGGAAGAAGTCTGCAGAAGGATGCACCCGCTTCAACTCACATAGGCGACTATCACAGTCACACGCCTTCCATAAGAGAAGTTATCTCTATTTATGCCCACCACCCGCGCAACATACACAAATGGGACTTGAGTATAATCAGAGAGTTATGGAAGGAAACCATCAAACCAATCAACCATGAGTCTCAAATCACAACCACAAGCACACGAACCAACATGAGAAAGAATAAAAGATACCAATAGACACTATAATCAAATAAATACAAGAATAGATAACCATTTCTCAAAACAAACAACAAGAGCAAGATATGGAAGAAAGTCTCATCAAGACAACAAGAAAATCACAAGTACCCATGTTTGTATAAAGCAAATATGAAAAGTCTGAGCTAATACACTGGCAAAATCTCTTTAAAATATTCTACAGAGAAAAGCAGCAGATACCCATAAATCAAAAGAATCAAATCAGGATGTTAATGGAAGCCCCTTGATCAAATATCTACAAGTCAAAGCAAGATACCCACAAGAATCCAGTGATTAAAATCCAATAAAAAGATACCCATCACTCAAAGGAAAGAGAGAATCAAAGGAAGATACTGATAAAATGAGACTATCAGATTCCATAGAAGGGAATTCTTCTCCTTACATCATTTTGGGGTTGCTTGATCTTGAGGGTAGAATAGTGGGTTATGGTCTGAGCAGCAACATCTCCCATTCCCCAGAGGACCCCAGAGCTGATGATTTGTGTCTTGACCGGATGAACAGCCAGACAATTCTGATACCATTTCCATGCATTCGACAGCATCTTATAATGATCTAATGACACCCCAAAATGGGAAAAAAGAGGACTAGATGAGCATTAGGTGGTATTTGCAAAGAAGATAGCGTTTGGAAAGTGTTATATTCTAAAATTTAAGGGGTTGAAACTTCAAAAGAGAGTGTCATTTTGGAGTTTTGAGATACCCAAAAGTAAAGAACAGCTACCCCAATTGTAAGAGGTGTGTGTTATTATCATGGTTCAAAATTGCACCATGTGTTGGGTTGCGGTCATCGCACCGTACTGCAGTTTGTGGTCATCACTTGTCCATCATAGTGTGAATTTTTCTTTACCCCAAATAAATGAGAACAAATGTACCAAAAAAATAAGATATTATAAAATGCTAAAAAAACAATATTTAGTTGGATTAGTACATACTTTAAAGTGAAATATTGGTCCTCTTAAGTTATTACATCTTATATCGTTATCTTATCTAAAACTCATAAAATTTGTTCTTAATTAAATAGAATTACATGTATAGATTAAAATAAGTTCAAATATCGCAAACTTTATAGTGTGCATTGCAACCATAATCTCAGACTAATCATTAGTGTGAAACACTTAAAAATCAAGAAACTAGTAGTAGTAGTAGTGTCCGTGTACAATACTCGATCACCAAGTAAATTAAGAGTGAATTTTAATTTTCAAATAACATTTACTACTACATCAAAATTAACAAGGGTATTGTGGACTAGTGATTTAAGGAGGGAAGAAGCCATTGCATGATAATCCACCAAAATTTTGCAAATCACTTAAGTTTTGGTGAAAAAAGAAGTTTGGAAAGCTCTAACATAATCTTAACGAGCTCAACAAATTGTTTGGAAAAGAAAGAAATGGAAAAAAAGAAGGGAAAAGAAAGTTTATAAAAAAATCATCATCGACCGATATTTTGACCATTATTTTTAAAATATCGACCGTTATGGACTATTATGACTATTATATTGGCCGTTATAATTGATATGGATTGTTACTGTCACTAATTATTTTTTATACCGTGACTGCTATGACCGTTATATTTATTATCAATAATGTAACAGCGCATGCCACTTTAATTTCATAACAGCTGTTATTTTAAACCATGGTTCTTACCTGGCTATTAGGGTTAGAACCCTCCATATGCCAACTCTTTTCATGTGTGCGAGCTCTATTTTCATATGAATAGGTTTTTTTCCATGTGTGTATTGATTCTACCCCTCGCTGGGTTAAAAAAAAAAACAACTTAAAGGCTAAAAACCTAAATTTAATCATAATCAAATTCATCTCATTCCTGTTTAACATACTCCACCTCATTCCTGTTTAACATACTTTTAATACATTGAAATTAAGAGGTGCCTCATATTACGTATGAGGTAAATTTATTGCCTTTGGTACCCAACAGGATACATGCCAACAATGGGGGAATAAAGCGATAGAAAGGTTTTTGTTAGCACATTAAAATTTAAAAATCTCAAGGTTTAAAGCACTACATATATTATATTTGTTATACAGTTCAATCCAATTCCAATCCTCCTTGTATCTTATGGTTACATGGTTAGAAGTACACAAAAGAAGTCTGGAGTTCAAGGATTGGCACATGGCCTCTTCTTCTTTGCAAACTAAAACAAACAAAAAAAAATTCCAATAAATATAATACAGTATACATATAATCGAAAATTTCGTGGGACCGCTGACGAACATCCGAATGGATTGTATGGAGAAAATTGACCAAAATTGTATTACAAAAAAAAAAGGGGGGGGGGGGGGGGTTCATAGACTCTCCAATTGATTATATGTATAAAAAAAATTTTATACATCACAATGTACAGTTCATGTCACTCAGTTGAAGTAAATTTTGGGTTAATTTTCATACATCAATGCCAGTGTGATATGAGCCAGTTTGATCACGGTATTGTGTGAAGACATAAACCCTATATAGGAGTGGGCTTAATCAAGATTACAATGTTTATTTGGGGTCCACGTCCTAAAATTGTTGAATTGTGGAAAACTAACGTCAAGGTAAGGTCGTGTACAGTTGTGTGTACCTTTCTCCTTCTCCCTGTTAAGATGTTTATGTTTATATACACAATTGTTATTGTGTGAGAATTTCTTACATTAATGAAAATAAAATAAAAGTACAATCTCACCTTTATAAGAGCAAACACCAAATAAAGGAGGAATCGATATGATAAATGAGGATGATTTGCATTTGATGAATCATGTGATTGATCAAACCTTTGATTATTTGAATCAATTTCTCTGATAAATGGCAGGCCCAATCAAGTAAAGGGACTCAGGTGTACATTTGCATTGTTAAGATGAACTTAAGCTTGACAAACTTGAAACTAAAATAAGTTGATTTTAAGATGGGTCCAGTTGGCCATCTAGCCAAGCAAAAGGTCCAAACAAACCACCAATGATGGACTGACTATACACTGCCAAACTTGGGCCTACTTGAATCTGGCCCAAACTAGGGCGAGCTGATCACCTGAGTTTGGTCAACAAGGTTAATCACGTGGCTGGTCCATTAGGTTCAGATGAGGAGGCCCACTGTCCTAATCATGAGGGGCACTCACATTTGTCATGCAGATATCTAAGGCAGGGATGTTAGCTACTTTTCACGTTCTTTGAATGAAAATTTTCCATTGATTGAAGAAGATCAAGGTATTTTGGACTCCACTCAATCAGATTTGGATTTCAAGCATCCAATCGCTTTTTGGTAGAGTCCTCATGATACTGAGTCCTTGACCTGAGAACAGGTACATTTTGCTCAGGTACACTTTCCGTTTGTAATTGTGAGGACTACCTCTTGCTCCATCATCTAAACCGTTGGCATTGTCAAATACCTAACACCAACAACAAGGCAAGATTTTGAGCCTTCGACCCTTATTGCTCAAACAATCAGATGGCTCCTCTGTGTATTAGATTGGAGGAAATTTCTAAATATTTTATAGTTTCTTAAAATTTGAAAAAAGTCCTCATGTTTCCATTACAAAATAGGTTGTATATGGTGAAACAATCCGACGGCTGGCCACCTTTAAATACAAAAAAACAGAAAATTCATTTCTCAGCATTTTTTGAAAGTGGAGATTTTCCTTTCCATTCTTTCGTTTCCTTTCATTTTCAATCTTCCTCTTTTGAACCAATTATTATTATTATTTTTTTTTAAAGATGAGGAACCCACTTCTTTATAGTTGATCATCGGTAAAATTCAAGATACCTAATATCACCCACTAGCATTATGTACCATGTATGGTTTCAGACAGGTTTAAACTACTTCTTATTCCCCCTTTCTTTTCACATTATGTGTGAAGTGGAATAACTTCTACACACAGCAAACACATAATACGAAATAGAGCTGGCAAAATCTAACGCGACCCGATCCGTTTTTCACCAGCCTAACTCAACCCGTTTAAAATACAAGTCAGGTTAGAGTTTACCAACCCGTATAAAAACGAGTTGGGTTAGGGTTGACCCAACTAACCCGTTTGACCCATTTAAATTTTACTAATTTACCATAATTTTTTAATTTTCATGTGACTTTTTTATTCATGTGGGCCATGAACAATGTACTCTCAATATTATGTGGATGAGTTATGCTAAAATTTTATACTTAAAATATAAAACTTATTTTTTAATTTGACAATATGATGTTTTTGTAGTTGAAATATCGACATATATCTTTTATTATTATGTTGGCATAGAAATTTACCTCTTAAATATGGATATGAATGAAATACAATATAGTTGATAAGTCTTATACTCATGCTCAAATATAAAATTATAAAATTAAACAAAAATTGAAAAGAGATTATCTCAATAAATGGGCTAAAAAATGTTTATGGATTTTGGCCCCATTTTTTACACCTTGAAAATTAATAAATTATAAATTCATTCTAAGTTCATTCTCAATGTAACATTTTAAATGAATTTAGATGTAAGGAGAGCTTCACAAATGAAATTGGGCTACATAAAATGAGTTGGATTATACAAAAAATGGAACTTAAATAGGTTAGGTTAGTTCAACCCGACCCAACTCACATCAAATTCAAGTTAGGCGGGTCAGGTCAGATTGACCCACCACTGGTATGGGTTGAAAGTTTCCAACCCATTTTAAAAACAAGTTTGATTATGGTTGGAACCAGTGAAATTGTGTTCAAGTTGACCTTACTCGAATTTGGTCAACCTGACCCGTTTGCTGGGTCTATATAAAAAACCACATGAGGATTTACGTAGTTCCTTAGCTTGTCAATCCTAGAACAATTGGAAACTCTCTTTTTTTTTATTTTGTTTTTGTTATTTCTTTCTTTTGATCTCTCATATCTAAAATTACACATCACTCATATATATAATTCTTCATTTTTTAAGCTCTAAAAAGCCTGACATAATTACTAAAACATAAATCGTTTAGACTAACCCAATACACTAATCCAATTAATATGGAATGCAAGCATCAACCTGATATATAGGATTAGCGAGCAACTAACTAGGTTGGAGAGATGAGTGTAATGAAGAACTTAGAGAAATAAAGAATGGGAGAGAAGACACAAAATCAATTCTTTATTGACCAGCTACTTGCTAATAATTGGTTCTTGTAAAAGGGAAAAAGGATTTCTATAAAAAAAAAAGTGAAAAAGGAGGATAAAAAATGTGGATTAAAGAGGAAAAGGGGATGGATAAAAAGAAAAGAGAGAAAAAAAATCCTACTTAATTTCTAAAAGATATTGAAAAATTCATTTTCTTCATTAGAAAGGGTAATAAAAAGCACCAGAGGCTACTTGTTTGAAAGAAGTTTGGAAAACATTTTAACTTCTTTTTTCTTTTAATAATCAAAACATAAGACCCATTTTTGAAATTGGGAAAAACAAAACTTGTGATGCTTTTGAAGATTTTCCAAAGATGGCCATATGACTTATAACCATGGTCATGAGTGCACTCTAAATAGAGGGATAAGGCTTTGATTCATTGATACTAAAAGAATTCTCCTAAAAGTGGAATTTGTAACTTAAGAACCTTACTAAGAGTGCATTTGTTGAGTCTCGGGCCTGAGATTAGGGTAGTCTAGCTAGACCTATGGCGCGACATGATATAATCCAATAGTAACATGTATCACATTAAGGCAAATACGAATTCTACAAGGAAATTTTCTCATTTCAACTTGCGAGGAAGATCCATAAGCACAAAATATTTAGGATAATATGCGGAAAGCCTAGGTGCTAAACATACCCATAAATCATATGTGATAGTACAAAACACAATGAATACCTATTTAGACCATTCCATAATGAACTGCATAGCAGATAATAGATTCACAATGATCCCAATAAAAGTCTACATGTCCAAATGCATACTAAAGTAAACAATGCATAAGTAATAGAGCACATAAGTATGAGATAGTTAAAGACCAATAATAATACATGTCCACCAATATGAAAATAAGCATAAGTCTATAAAAAAATGATGACATAATAAACAGAGTAATTTATTTCTCCATAATTCATAAATGTCGTAACGGTGAGACGCTCTATCGTTTATATCTAATAAAAGGCATCGTTAGGTGCCCACTCAACTAATCTTGAAGGAGCTTACATGGAGTCCTCTGGATGTGCAATGATAACCGGGTTTGAGCCAGAAACTGCTCCTGCAATACTAAGGGTAGTACCCTAAATACGATAACTCAACAAAAACTAAGTCAGTAGTAAATCATATGATGTACCAAATAGAGTTAGGACATGATAATTTAAGCAGAAATCAGAAAGCGTATCTAGGTATGTTAACATATAACGAAGCATATGTATGAAAACCATATATAATAAGAAAAGTACTAGCAAATTTGGCTATCCATGTCACTAGTATCCTCCTAACATGGAGAGTGGTAAAATAGGACGAAAATCAGGTAGCAAACTTGATTATCCAATAGAGCGTCAATATACTCCTATGGGGGTCCAACTACAATGTTTATAATATTAAACTTATACTTGGGCTCGCCGAGCCTCATAGAGTCATGCTCAGTGGTGCCGACTCCATGAATCAAATAACATGATTGATATACCTACAATTGTACAAATCACATGGTCATAACTTACATATCATGTGAAGGTAACTAAAGCATATTAGTATCAAATGCGGATAATAATAAACAAGAACAGTATAACGAAAATGAAGGACATATTGAACATAACTGATCATAACTAACATAACTGAACAGCTAAGATAAGAGAAAGTAATGTATAAGAAGATCATAATAGTATACATAAGTTTTCAATTCAATTAAGAAACAAGGATGCTTATAAGCCAAATTATTCTTAGATGTCCGTATCCTTAACCTTATCTTTCAATGTGACCATAAGATGCCCAATGTCAATATTACTGAAGTTCTTGGTGTCGCATTCTATATGAATACGAATATTGAACCCTTATACCCATACTCGAGGGTATGACATTAAAATTAATTGGAACAACTAACAAAGGTTACATGACAGCTAGCACGTTCCTTATTTACTTCAATTGATTTGGTTCATTATGTGTAAGGTGTAAGGATTTCAAAAGTTAAGTTCTAAACAGTCATAAGGTCTACCTAGCATTCTAATGCAAAACTTAACCCCATGATCAAGTTTAAGGTTTCCTAAGGCATACTTGACATCATAAAGTCAACTTACATTAGTTTTGGAAAGAAACTTGGAAAAAAATGTTTTTAAGTAAAATAAAATAATTAAATAAATAATCAATCTATGAAAATATGGTCTGCCCGATCGATCGGGCATGGGCGCAATCGATCGGACCTAGTGCAAGTTTTGCCTTTTTAGGTTACTTGCGTCCGAACTTCCCTTTGTTCATTCTTAAACTCTTCATACCTAAAACCCACATACATTATGCCAAATTCAACATTCTTAGGGTCATTTTCACTTTCATTCTTTCGCATTCATTCAAACCGAATTTTAAAACATAATCATTCATTTTTAATAGATAAAGCAAGTTTTAGAGAAACGTGGAGAAAATGAGCTATAAGCATGCATTAGAATAAAGATTAGCCATAAAATCAATAACATAGCCCATCATGCCATTATTTACTTGCTTAAACTTGCCTTACGTTGTTCTCAAATCCAAATCTAAAGCCAAAATGGAGAAATCCCTATTTTCTTAGCTCACACAACACCCTATTAATGAAATGACATAAAAAGAAGAAAAAAAACATAAGTTGAATGCCATGAGAGGATGAATAAATGAAACTAAGGATAAAAAACTCCACTACTGCACTATTTAATTGATTAAACTTAAAAAAAAGTAAGTTGGTCATCTTGAGAGACGTGCCAATAATGGCTTAGGCCTTTTTTGTCTAATACAAACATCAAATGAATAAGTGAAGGTAATGAAAAAGATGAAGTCACTCTCAAATGAGGGATAAAAGTCCCTCAATCACTCACTCTTTGCCTGAAAGTATAAGAGACGGAGTAGGGAGAGATTGGGAGCTAAGGTTTTTGTCTAAAAGGTACAAGGGTGCTCTTTCTTGGGTGTAACAACCTTTTATAGACTAGAGTTACTTGATTATTTTGAAGCATTTGCTAGTAAGTCCTTTAGTTGGAGTTATTTATATAAAAATATCATAAATAAGGTCCTACATAGATAGTTTGTCTTAAGTGGATATGGTCTACTCTTGATTCAATATGCTTATGATAAGTACACATAATGTTATAAATGTTGCACGATTAATTTAATTAAAATCATCATTAACACTAAAAATAGTTAATTAATATAAATAAAAAAATTAAAAATCAAACCCCTAATTGGAGTAGAGGACATTGCAGCATTTGTGCATGGCAATTTTCAAGGTGGAAATGTCTTTTCGATGCATATACCCTTTTAGTAGTTTGGTGTGGTCCATTTTCAGGGCAAAAACTTAATGGCGAGAGCATGTTTCCTCTTCAGAGATAAAAGTGGAGCCTTAATTTGCTTGCATGGGCCTTCTCTTCCTTGCTGTGAAAAAGTGGAACCTAAATTTGGTTGCTTGGGCTTTCTCTTCCTCCTTGCGAAAAAACAAAAAAAAGTGGATAAGTGGGCTTCCTTTTTGTTCCTTGGCGTGCCAGCTGATTGTACAAAGAGAAAAGCGTGAAGAAATGGAAAAGTTCTTTCATTTAGGTTTCTCCACCTGGAACGTACGTGGCGAAAAAAGAAGAAATCAGTGTACGCACGTTTCAAATTGGTAGAGCAAAAGTTGCAATCCACCTATTTTCTTTCCCCACTTTTCTCTCCACCCAAAAGGGATTGGACTCCGCTGTACACACTCATGAAAGGGGCCACTAAAATGATTAGCTGTGTGTAAGATGAACACTTAAATGGTGGGCATTTTTTTACAAGAAAACCTGATATATTAAATTTATCATTTATTTTGTGTTATAATCATGTTTTACAATCCAGTTCTAACTGGCAAATATAATTTTAATTCTTTACATTTTTGGCACCCCAGCCAAAGGGACTGGATCCCAAGAGGGAGCCCTGCATGTGCAGAAATAAAAGCTAATACATATGAAAAGCGACACGAGTGAAAAAAAAAAAGCACACTTATAAAAGATCACATATCATTACTTTAAACCCTAAATAGCGAGGTGAAAACTATTACTCTTTACCACTTGAATATCTCGGTAAATGCAATTTTATTGAAAGTAAGGATGGCCCATTCAAAGGTAAGCAAAGTGAAACCCAATCCAAATGATTCAGATTTTCTAAAGGTGGGCCCTCCTTTTGAATCATAGAATCATGTGATATTACTGTGGCATGATAATGCCAAACATTGCAATCCAATCCAAAATCTTTTGATCTCAACTATGGTGGTCTACGCCCACAATTCACTACCATCAATAGAAACTTGATCCCCATGCAGACCAAACAAATAATGACATTTAATTGTCCTACCCAATTACTCTATAAATTTTGATTTTTGGATAATTCACCATCCATGATTTGCCCCACAATTTTTATCTACGGTCTGGATTTATGTACTGACATGCTATGAGTGTAGTAGATGTGTGAATGATGATTTTCCATCTCTCTTCTCCTGTCCCGTTATTTCTCACATTATCAACGATCCAAATGTTTCTTTGAAGAAATCCGGTGCCGCAAATCCGGCATTCTAGACCATTCATTGTTATGGATGCAGATCCCACCAGTAAAACATACAGGTGATCCTTATCCCTCAACCCATGTCAGTTTGTTTGTATGGTCTTTCAATGCATTGATGAGTTCTGTAAGTCATCCTTTACAAATAATTGGACACACCCAAAGCCCATATTGCTCTGTCCATTTTCATGGTGTGTCTCTTTGTGATTTCGTATCTTATCTGTTTGATACAGAAAGACAAATTTCCAAACTTCTTTGCAGTGTTAATCCATTCAGTTGTTTGTTAAACTGGCACCAGAGACGAAATAAGGCACATGTAGAAATATCAGTCTACTTCCACATATTTGGGCCCTGTTTGTATGCCCTAAAATACATAAGGAATAGAAAGCGTAGGGTTGCTAAAACTGAATACCAAATGTGAACTTCTAAAAGTAAGTATCAAGTAGCATCTTCTTCTAATTTTATTTTCTAAAAAATTATTATTTAATGTTGATTTTTCAAAATTCAATTTTGATATTCTTTTAACGACTCTATATTCAATTCTTATATATAATGAATTACTAATGCAAACAAACAGTCTTGGGGTTATATTTCTAACCCATGCAAGCTGATGACAAGGTAACCTCATTATGTCTATGGTTGCACAGGTATCAATTCACTCTTTTCATTTATGTGGGCTTCTCTTCCCAAAGGTGTGGGCTATTCTTCCCACTTTGTGTGCTACTTTTTTCCAGGGGTACCCAAAAATCCATGCAAGTTAACTCAGTAGGGCATTTGACCAAGATTTTATAGAAATTAGAAGTGGAAGAAGAATCAGGTACATTCCCCAACATTCTCATCTTCAGACCATAATCAGGGGTTAAAGCAAAATGGATAATGCGGTAGTTTATAAGAGTGCGTGTGCGTGTGTGAATCCAAGAGATCTCCAGACATGAAGACTTCTGAAACTAGGGATGAAATCATGAAAACGGGCAAGGTCGGTGTCAGCACCATTGTGTACCCAGCTAGAACCTGAATTACTACCGGGGAACTGGCACTCAGACCCGGACCCAAATGTGATCCAGATTACATGATCTTTATTCTTACAGGAATTTACATTTAAGACTCTAAACGTCATAATGGGCTCAACTGGGGCCCAATTTAAGACCCAAATACTGATGCAGACTAAAATAAATAACTGAATATACATATGTACCATTTGGTCAGTTTACATTAGAGCTTATCAGCTTCAAATCAATCTATGTTTCTTTCTCATAAAGTCAGGATGAAATTTCAATTTATTGTAGGCAGATGTTGTAGGTTCATAGTCCGGTATTAAATGCAATGAGAGAAGCCGTCAAGCGGGTGGGCTGGTTAGTTTGAGCCTTGGATTTGCTCTCATGATCTCAAGTTCAACTCTCGCCCCTTACATTATCCTAATAATATGTGTGCGGCCATGTATATACTCCTAAAGTATAATCTTTGCTCGTCAGAATCGGATAACTTCCAGGCGGAAGTCTGAAGACCGCGCTTCCTCCATATCTTCTCACGAATCTCTCTTCCGGTTTTGCTGGGATGAGATTTGGGCTTGAAAGTTCAGGCCAATGTGAGAACAGTTTCTAAGGATTTTGAGACCCCTGTCTTTTTCTTTTTCTTTTTTGTTCAATGAAAGATCCCTGTCTATTTGGGTTTAGTAACATGTTTCCTTTGTTTTGGCTTCTCTCCAAATGAACTGTAAAAATTCACCACGTTTTTTTAAAGCTTTGCATGCTTCCAAAAGTCTGGCAGCCATCTTTCATCATGTTTGTATATGGTAGAAGTTCCAAATCAAACCTCTTCGCCTGGGATACTTGGATACCGGATAGCATGAAAGATAGCAGGCTCGATCTGAACCAACCCAAGAATGGGAGATACTATGTTTGTTCCTTGTTTGTTGTTTGATTTGGTAGAACCCCAATCATCTTATTCCACTCCTGGTTTGGTCTTTCTAAAAAATCCAGAAATATAAAAGGGCTCTTCTTTGACTGATGCTGCTAAGCCAGGCTCATTGGACAAAGGCCCAAAACTTCACGAATGTTTATACAGCCAGCTGTCCATCCTGAACGTCCATGCTGTGGGCCCTATTGACCACTGTCGGATGAGAAAGCCATTATAGTTTGGGAGAATTTTAGAACAACACCTAACATCTTGGCTGCTTTCAAATGCGTTCTCATGAATCAAGGATTGATTAAGTCTTTCAAACCTTATGGTGATTATCAAAATAATTTGTTCCATCGACCTCATCCAACACCCTCACACTTAGTCAATCATTATCCACACCTATCCATCTTCTCTAGTGGATTTTAAAGCTGGCAAAATTCAGCCAAACACGTTACTGAACCACCTAACTCAATCCACTTAAACTACGGATCGATCATGGGTTAGGGTGACCCACCTAACCCAATTAACCTATTTAGGTTTTATTAATTTTTCATGATTTTTTAATTTTCAAGTGACTTTTCTTATTTATGTAGGCCATAAACCGTGTACTATTAATCTTATGTAGAGGAGTTATACAAAATTTTGATACTTAGAATATAAAACTTAATTTTTTTCATTTGACAATATGATACTTTTGTAATTGAAATATTCATATGTGTCTTTTATTTTTTAAGTTGGCATAGAAATTCCCTCTAAAATGTGGATAAAAATGGAATACAATAATGTTGATGAGTCTTATACTCATACTCAAATATGGAATTATTAAATTTAAAAGGAATTATTTTCATAAATGGGCTAGAAAAAATTAATGGATTTTGATCTCATTTTTTACTCTTTGAAAATTGGTAAAACATAAATTCATGTTTAATGCAACATTTTAAATGAATTTAGATATAAAAAAACTTTATAAATGAAATTGGACCAAATAAAATAAGTTGGATCACACACAAAATGGGAATTAAATAAGTTGGGTTTGGTCAACACGACCCAACCCGCATCAAATTCAGGTTAGCAGGGTCGGGTCGGGTTGACCCACCACTGGCGCGGGTTGAAGGTTTCGACCCATTTTAAAAATGGGTCGGATTAAGGTTAGAACCGACAAATTTTGGTTTGCGTTGACCCGACCCATTTGCCAAGTCTGAAAATGTGGAATCAGTTCATATTAGCACACACATTAGATGACAAATCATTCCAATGAATCTAGATGAGGCTTCGGTGGACTAGACTAGACTAGAAATTGATGGCCCTTCTCCGCTAGAATCACTTTTAAAAAATGTAAATTGTTCAAAATAAATTTTTCCTCTTTTAGCAATCCTATATCGAATTTTTACTCTAACCAAACCTTTTTTTGTTACCCCAACCAAGGCCCAAGGTGGTATATAGAGAGTTCCTTACCACTTAGGAAAGGGGTCGGTCTCCCCTCTTACAAAAGTTGAGAAAATTGTTGGATTGATCACAATAAAACCCTTGAATATCTCATATTATTTTGTTCATCTGCTTTATAAGTGATAAATCATACATTAGTCCCAGACTATGTCAGAGGTGTTAGAATAGGAAACTGAAGAGTAGAGGGAGGGAGAGAGAGAGCTCTTATTGATGAGATTTCTGTGTACATAATGGGGGGAGGAGGATCTTATTTATAGAATAAGATTGCTTCCTCCCCAAGCAACCTAACAAGGAAAAACCCTAAGTAATCCCTTTATCTCATGTGGGCCCCAATGTGGGCATCCACCTATGATAATATATCTTATAACACTCCCCCTTGGATGACCACCATTCAATGACAGTTGCCTCATTAAAACCTTGCAAAGGAAAAACCCAGTGGGATAAAAACCAAAGCGAAGGAAAAAGAGTACAACGTTCTACAGGATCATTGACTTGGTGTTGGACGTGCATAATGCTGCCTCGTTAAAACCTTAACTAGGAAAACCCAGTGGGACAAAACCTAGAGAAGGAAAAAGAGTACAGCGCACATATGTCCTGGGTAGCATACTTCAGGATGCCTCCCCCTGATTACTACTCCCCCTGATGATAACATCTTTGTACATAATTAGGTATGTCAATCTTGTATGCAATTTCTAAAATACTGAGTTTTGGCAAAACTTCGTAAACTGATCAGCCAGGTTGTTGCTTGAACGAACTTGCTTGACTTCAATCTTATTATTCATTTGAAACTCATGAGTGAAGAGGAACTTTGGTGTAATGTGTTTCGTCTTGCCATCTTTAATGTATCATTCTTGAATCTGTTGAATACATGCCCCATTGTCTTTGCAAATAATGCTCGGAGTACCTGTACTAAGAGGTAATTGACAAGAACTACACCTATGCTGAGTTAAATATTTTTGCCATACACATTCCCCACTGGCTTAAAAATCTCAGCATGGTTAGAATAAGTAGCTATCAATATTCAATTTAATAGAACACCAAAAATAATGATATTGACATGAAGAAACATATAACATGTCTATGATCGATCCTTATGAGGATCAGGGATATATCCTGAATCTGTATATCCTACAAAATTTGGTTTCAACCATAAAACAGACATAAATATCATAGCATTTGTTTAATACCAATCCAAAACCTTGGTGCAAAACTATATATGAGAAGCATATTTATAAAGAATAAAAATCTCATTAAAACTTCTCTCGATCTACGGGTCGAGATAAAATAGTCAATAGTTTTCTCGAGCTCTTCTGGAGTCTCGATTAGATTTATAAACTTCTACTGTTATAAATCTATTTAAGGATTGTATAAAGATAAATAGGCAAATGGGATTGTTTTCATACTCTTCCTTATATAAACATTTACTAAGACGATTGTACCATATTCTTCTGGAATGTTCAGGCTGTACAATAAACGTCTTACTTATATTGAGTACGTACTCTCTTACTTTGCTTCAGGCAAAGCAAATCCTTCTGGGATCTTCATATATATATATATATATCTGTGTATGTTTTCAATCCCAAGTTTCTACAGGAAACCTTATATCACAATTTTGCCTTTCGTTCATTTGCCTTACAAACACCCATTTGTAACCTACAGGGTTAACACCATTTGGGGTTTGTACTATAGGTTCATATATACCACTTCTATTGAGAGACTGCAATTCCTCAATGGCATCTCTCTATTTTGGCCAATATATTCTTTGTCGACATTCATTTATAGAACGTGGTTTTATATCCCAAACAACATTCTTAATTTCCATTGATATTTGAGTAGCTACCGTATATACAAATGCGTCATCGATGATAATTTCATTTCTATCCCATCTCTCTCTTGAATAATTATAAAGTATAGAGATCTCTTTATTTATTGGGTACTCATTGCCTCTTCAGGGGTTTCCAGAGTCTTTTCTGGGACTCATGTCTCTTCCGGGACATTAATTTCTTCAGGAAATTTGGAGAGAGTGGATTTTATCATAAACTCTTCGGGAGTATACCTCTTCTGGAGTATGATTGGGATATGATTGCTCATTTCTCCTCTTCTGGGGAGCTAAGTCCTTGAAACCTATAAGTCTACCATGCTTCTGGCATGTGTAGATTCATTTGCTGCCATATTTGGACTTTGTTCTTCAGGAACATTAATTCATACTTGTCCTACAGGGACATTAATTCGTGCTTGTGTGTTCATAGCCGATACATGTGACCTAGTCACTTTTGCTGCATCATTAAAAGCATCAAAGAATTCGTTTGTAATTAAGTGCACAATTCTCCGTACTTCATTCTCACATTGTGAAGTACATAAATCTATATGAGATTGAGTGGAAGTATTCCATATTAATTCTCGCCGTTCTTCAGGAACGGATTGTTCTTCAGGAACAAGGTGTTCTTCAGGAACTCTCTTATCTCCCCCTAACGGTGAGAAGACTGTCTCATCAAGATGACAATTAGCAGAAAACGAACAATGAATATATCTCCTGTCATTGGGTCTAGATATCCATTAATTAGGGTGAAGTATAACCAACATAGAGTCTACGTTCTGAGTTCCTGCAGGTCACAAACCTACGCTATCAAGTATTATAAAATTATAAAAAAATATGCCCAAGGAAGTGTACCCTAAGTGTAATAATTTGTGCTAATAGGCAGGATTTGATGAGTTCACTAATGTCACACTATACCCTTTTCGAAAAGGATGGTCAATAGATGGTACTCTAAGGAGTACGTAACAGAAGTATCAATAATTTACCAGAGCATAGGACCCCTAGAATAACAAGCTTCTGGCTTAACTTTGTCGTTTTGCTCATAATCGAATATGATTCGATTTTTAAAGATTGTCTTGTAATATAGCCTTGAAATATAAGAAGAATGCACATAGCTTCTCTAGTATCAGCTTCTGGCTGTCAATACTAGTAATGATGTACAAATACCATTATGTAGACTCTTCTGGAGCATTCAAGTGTTTGTACGGATATAGCTATGATCGATGCCGTGCACGAATGAAATACTAATTAAGAGAAAAACTTCTGGTTTTTTCAATGTAGTGTGTTTTGTTACACTGTCTACCGGACAGATATTATCCTTAGTTTCAGGCATTCCATGAGCCATAGAGCAAGTAATAATAAACTCACATAACTAGGTAATCGCATTGCAAAAATAAAAATAAAAACAACTAAACAATTCAGCATTCAAAGCAAATATAACATAATATACGGGGGATTAAAAATAAGTCCTAGCATTCAACAAAATATCTAAGAACTGAACTCAAGGTTCAAACTCATAAGTAGTTGTAGGTCTTCCAGACCATGCTTGGTGGTTCGCTCAATTTCCAAACAAAATGCCTTTTCAATCACCTCTCCTGGGGTGGTTTATTTCATCTCTACGGGAGAACATATTATATCTACCTCTTCTGGAGGGATTTTAATTGACTAATCTGACATTTATTTCAAGCATTGGGTGTATGACCATCTGCTGGTAATCATCCCTGTCTAATGGGGATATAATGGTGCGGAAAATAAGAGCGTATGCCATATCCTTCAGGGATATTTTATTTCCGACTTTGATAGTATCACCAAGCCTTTTAGAGTGTGTTAAGATCGATTTACTAATAACAATCAAACAAAAATAGAACTTCGGGTTCTCAACATCCGATGACAAAATATAATGAAGAATTGGCCAATCAGAAAGTTAGAACTTCGGATTCTTAACTGATGAATCAGAACTTCTAGTTCTGTCAATACTTCAGGCTAGTGATAGAACTTCAGGTTCTTAGAACTACTGGTTCTATCAAAGCTTCAGGTTTGAATCACAACTGCTAGTTCTATCAAAACTTCCAGTTTGAATCACAACTTCTGGTTCTATCAAAACTTCAGGTTTGATTTCATGGCCGTTGTATCGATCTACACTACTTTGAATCTTTAGAAATCAAAGCTCCAAGTTTGATTATGAATATGAATCTTCGGGTTCATATTCCAAATCTTAGAACTTCTGGTTCTAGATAATGTATGGATCTTCGGGTCCACGTTATTCATTGGATATAGAACTTCAGGTTCTATTATTTGTAACTACTGCTTCTTGCAATAATAAATTCATCAAAACTAAAGTTTCAGATAATCATTAGTGATAGTTATACAGAAGTAATTATATCAAGCATGCAGTATAATGTTATAGAATATAAAAATAAATGTGTCTGAGAAACAGAAATAAAAGTTAGAACTTCAGGTTCTTAACATCCAATCAAAGATAATAATAAAAATGTGATGAAGAATTTAGAAATTGAAGTTTAGAACATTGGGTTCTCAACTTAAGAATCAGAACTTCTGGTTCTAAATAGTTCATGGATCTTTCAGTACGAGTTAGAACTTCAGGTTCTAGATTAGGATAATTCATGGATCTTCAGGTCCGAGTTAGAACTTCAGGTTCTAAATTAGAATAACATACAGAACTGCAGGTTCAGATTATTTATTCGATATAGAACTTCTAGTTCTAAGTATTAGATGAAACTTTGAGTACGTATTGTAGATCTGAAAACTTCTGGTTTCAGAGTAAAATAACCAACGGATCTTCTAGTCCGAATTTGAAAGAACTTCTGGTTCATAGATTAAAAAAATTTACGGAACTTCGAGTCCGAATTATTGATTCCATATAGAACTTCTGGTTCTAAATATCGTATGGAACTTCGGGTTCTAATTTCTTGCATAGAACTTCTGGTTCTATTTATGATCCATGGTTTTCAATTTTATCATGATCTCCTTTTGATAAGAAATTACAATTCATCACTCGAATTAAAATGATAAATACTTATAGATCTAAAAGGAATAAAGTTAAATGCAGATTATCAAACGAATAAATGGTCAAAAAATAAGGAGAAATTACTTAACCTTTAAATTGTCCTTCTTTTGGTGCGAATGTGTAGATCTACTCATGAGCTTTCCGTAGGCACAAACGGATCATTGATTGAACTCTGGACGATGAAGATATCAAAGAATAAAAATTCTGCCTTTAATTTGGTCAAACTGGCTTTGACTGGACGCATATCCTGACATCATTGCTTACACCAGCGAATGAACATGCTGCTGACATCATCGAGACTCTTGCTGGATTAGCTCTGAACATGAGTTCAGGTCATCTTGACCCGACCCGAACCTAACTTGAGGAAACCCAGGCCCATATCCTTTCTTCTTATCCGATTCTGGCACTGCAACTAGAAAATTGATGAAAGGAAAACTATTCCCTCTCTTTCTGATCTGACGCACGGGAATGGTGGAGAAACAGTGACAGTGACCGGTGCTAACGGCGGGCGATCCTTTCCATCGACGGTGAAATAGCGGCGACGCGAGGCGGCGGCAACGCCTGGAGAGCGTCGATGGTTCCAGCATCGATAGTCTTCTCTGCAAAACGCAGAGTCCTTCTTAAGCTAGATCCCCCCCTTCTCACAGGGATCACCGAGAGCTTGGCCAGAATGATGGTGCCGCGTATCGCGGTGGCCACGTCCTTGCTGCACTTAACACCGAGGCTGACATGGCCGTTGTCGTCGCAGATGACGACGAAGGCCTTGAAGCGGGTGCGTTGCTCGGCACGCGTCTGCTTCTGCACGGGCATGATCTTCATGACCTCGTCCTTGACCTGAGGGCCAAGCAGGGTCTCAACGATCTGGTGCTCTTTGAGGTGTGGAGGTAGATTTGCTCCAGGTTGCGGATCTTGCCCTCCTTCACCAGGCGGCCGAGCTTCGTCACCGGGACCCACTTCTCCTCCTCCTCACGGCGGCCTCTGCCGCGCCGGCCCCCACCACGGCCCCAGCAGCGGTCTTCGCGGCTGAAGCCAGGGCCGAATCCACCTCGATCTCCACCTCTCTCTGTCATTGCGCGAGTGTGATGATCAGGGTTTTGGGGAAATGGGAGAGAGAGTCAACTGCAACAACCGGTCAATGCGAGGGGCCGTAGAGGTCGCAAGGAGCCCAGATGGCGTCGAGAGGGCAGGGTCGGCCCGAGTCGAGGCACAACCATGGCTTGCCGCTCCCGCTCCAATGCAGGAGACTGATTTCACGTTATCCCCGCCGAGACCGTGCTGGTTCCACCTGTGCTCGATGGGCGCCACGTGTCCATCGAAGACCAGGGGGAACGGTGGCAACGAACCGAGCTCGTAAATCCGATCGCTCTTCTGGATCTCCATCCACTGCTCGATCCGTTTCATGTATCCGAATTGCCGCCACTTCACCAGATCTATCACCATCACGCCAGTGTTGAAGTAGCAGGGCCTTCGGCCGGAGAAGGTCCCGGAGAACCGATCGTCCGCCCGTGAAGTACTTGGTGAAGTTCGTGTGGCAGTACCCGTGAAGTACTTGGTGAAGAGGATATGGGAAAAAAAAGGGAAGAAGAAGAAGAGAGCCTCGTGCTGATAACGTGTTAGAATAGGAAACTGAAGAGTAGAGGGAGGGAGAGAGAGAGCTCTTCTTGATGAGATTTCTGTGTACATAATGGGGAGAGGAGGATCTTATTTATAGAATAAGATTGCTTCCTCCCCAAGCAACCTAATAAGGAAAAACCCTAAGTAATCCCTTTATCTCATGTGGGCCCCAATGTGGGCATCCACCTATGATAATACATCTTATAACAAGAGGGGCATTTATTTTCCCTAGTTTAGATTTTTTCTTTTAAGCGGACTTCACTTATGAATCTCGTGAAATTCTCCTCAATCCAAACAAGAGAGCATATGAGACTGATTAAAATATGTCCAATAGTGGACTTCACTGATGAATCTCATGAAATTCTTCTCAATCCAAACAAGAAAGCATACGAGATTGATTAAAATATGTCCAATAGTGGACTTCACTGATGAATCTTATCAAATTCTTCTCAATCCATGCAAGAGAGCATACAAAATTGATTAAAATATGCCCAATAAAATATGTTTATGTAGCTTTTACGAAAATGAAAGTTTGCCAACTTTCTCTTTTCTATAGCAGTCTATTTCTTACCCCTCCATTGGAATTATTGCTCCGCTTATGTGAAAAAAGTTTGGACGATATTTTTTCCTAATGAAAAAGTATTCACGGCGAAGGATGGTTTTTTTTAGAAACATGTTGTGTTTTTCATGCCAATCATGCCAATAAAATTTGCACCAATGAAAAGAAAGTTTTTAATTATAGCCCCACGTGACCTAACAGAGATGACCCTGTGCAGAGTTCAGGAGGGCATCATTTTGAGAGAAGTCTTCCACCTTGTGTTGGCTAATCCAAGAGAAGTAGGTAGGGAATCAACAGATTTAAATGCATAGGAGATGAGCCAATTACGATAATCTAATAACCCAAGCTCTTAATTTCAATACCTCAAATATTAGGGCTCATATGGTTAATATTCTTTGTGACGAACTACAACATCCAATAAAAGTTAAATTGAGATAAGCACCAATTCACATCTTGAAAGAGATTCAATTGATCAGTGGTGGGCCCAAGGGCTTATTTGCTTGCAAAGTAAGGATCATTTGAAAAATTCCAAATATCATCTCTAAAACATAAAATCAGAAAATGCTAACATTTCACTTAACTAATTGCAAATTCCAACCAACTAAATTCAATCAAATAATAAACAGTAACTTTTAGGTACAATTATATTTTATTAGGAATTCCAAAAACGCATTGGGCCTTTTTGTTTGTGAGGAATAGTAAAATAAAGTAAACTTAAAATTTGAAACTCAAAATTTTCCCTTTCTTTTCTTTAAATTTTAAATTTTCTTCCTTTTTTTTCAAGAAAATAGTCATTACTAAATTACAAATAACTCTTTACTTTTTATACAAAAGGTTAAAAAATTTTCATATCAAATAACTAAAAATAAAAGAGTCATCATAACTTAATCATATATTATTTTCTTTAAATTTTAAATTTACTATACTCTACTTTGTTACATCCCACAACTGAATAAAGCCTAAATATCAAATAAAGAAAACCCCCAACCCAAGCGCATTTGTGTGCATCCATAAAAAAGCTCTCGAAAAAAACAAAAAAACAAAAAATAAGCCCTACAATATCACACAAATTTTTAGCGTTTCCTTGGATCAAAGTGGCCCACCAAATAAAAATCTTACTCGTAATTTCCGAAATGATGCCTCTTTTTTGGCGTAAGAACAGGCTCACATGCTTGCCCTTGTAGCCGAGGTGGTCCAAGTCCCACTCAAGTAGTATCTCTGTCTCCCCTACCACTGGGTCCCATTGGGTGGTCTCATCAGGTGATGGTGCATTAATGCTGAGACAAATTAGCCACGTGTATGACCATGAAACTGGACAAAGTTTGAGAGGGGAAGGAAGCTTCCTCGACGTTAGGTCTAGCTCGGCCACGCCGGTTCAGTCGCTGCATTAATGAGAATGAGTCCAATCTTATAAAGACGCTTTTGTTGTCATCACGTGCTGTTTCCGTGATTCATTCCCAACCAGGAAACTCTTTGTTTCCGTATCTTTGGGCGGCCCCTCTGCGTGGAGGTGACTCGGACTCGACTCATTCGACTCATTAAAGTAACAATTTGGATTTTGGGAACTCCACTAGCTTTGGGTTCTCGAGTTCAAGCTGCTTAAAATGCTTGAGTCAGCTCCGAGTCCGTTAAGTTGTGGGCACGATAATTACAATATTATACAAAAATTATCTACGTACCAACACACAATACTTTCTCACCGATAGGATGCATGGAAAAATTAAAACTAAAACCGTCAATCTGGATGGAGAGTGTGTGAGTGAATACTTTTCATACTTACCAAGCTTATGCATGTAAATATTGAAAATTTCTCAAAAATTCACCATTTAAAAGTTTTTTCTTTCTTCTCAGTTATCTCTCTCTTTTCTCTTTCTTTTTTTTAAGGTCATAGAGATTATTTTCAATCAATCTAGCCTTTTTCACGGATTACACATACATGAATTGTTGCAAGTGTAAATATGACACGCATCTTACTATTATATACTATTGGATTGAAGTCCTAAGTAAATGATGTCACTAAAATTATTAAATTCAAAGTCCATAGATAAATGAGATAGAATGCTCTAATAGAGTTGAAACCTTGCACATGGTCATGTCTTATCCGAACCTTTCCATCCAATCACATAATTCTATCTTTATCATGAATTATAGTGGGCTCCATTGAGAGGGGCAAATTTTTTTTTATAAAAATTCTGTAATAGTTTTCTTCTGCTCATCATAAATATTTATATTATGAATGAAGCAATTTTTTTTATTTTCGCTTTATGGGATAAAAAAAAGGCATGCCTACACATATAGATTATCTGATTACATAGCATCAACTCTTTTTTATTTTATAAGACTCAAGTTGGTTAATGGAACGACTTCATTGGAATTAGGCATAAGCTCTAGAAATGAATCTATTTTTTTTTTTTATAGTGACCCTACTGTAGTCGGTGGTAGCGCATCTCGAATCCACAACCTCTAACAACAAAATCGTGGTCCTAGGCCAACTAAGGTACACCTTGGAGAATTAAGGCCACTTGAATGACATCCTCAATAGATTCAAGATAGGTTGATCTCTTTGACCCGATAATCCAACCAAATTTGAACAGTAAATGTTAACTAATTATCAACCCCTCCAGGTCAACTGAGCATCCACCACATCTTAGCCACTAGATAACACTCTAAAATCTGCAGCTCAATGTGGGGCCTAATAAACTTGAATAAGTCAAGATTTTCCAAAGCTGAAAATTTTCCAAAAAAGTATAAATAAATTCGATTAAAAAGAATGAGTTTTACCACAAAAAATATAAATAAATAAATACAAATAATGAGTTTTACAAACGCTGTAGCACAGTGGATTAGAGTTTCATTTTTTTTACTAGTGCCATTATACACAGTCTCAAGTAGCGAACGACAAATGTATTATTCCATTGGTATATGAATATATAATAGGCACATTGTGTAGAAGGTTTGTAGGGCATAAGATAATAAACACATGCGATTATTCAACTTCACACGCCTATCTCTGATGCGAATATTAGTTGGTCATTAATAGTCCAGAGGGAAGTTGTTGAACTTGTTCCAATGAAAGAAAAATCACATGCCCAGAAATGGTTATTTAATGAACATTGAAGTTCCCTTTCACCGTCCATGTGAAGGGCACTGCTACTGATGATCATGACAACAAAATGTTTGGATTCCTACCTTTCTTTACGCTTTTCTTGATCCCATCCGTGCTTAAAGGATCTGAAGACTGAAGTAATCAATAGTTTTGTATTAGATTAATAAATACTGTGATCTTTCCATTTCAGTGTTAGCTAGTATGAACTGGCTAGATTGACTCAAATTAGGATAAGTTTACATTTTGGTATGTGTGGTTTTCCATGTGCATGATGTTTAGTTAGTGATAAAAATATGTAGTGTCATGGAAAACATGTAAATTTTCGAAAATGACCATCAATCATCACTAACTAGATTGACTCCCCCTCATTTATTTTCTATTAAGAAAGATAATTTGATGGTCATTTTCAAAATTTTACATTTACTTGTTCAATTTTAATCATTTTTTAGAAATATAATTTTTGTCATTTCTAAGTATTCAATTACATGAAAGAAATAGGATCAAGGATAAGAAAGTACGAGCATATACAATAGATCTTGTTCAAGCAAAGTCTAAAATGGAGAGTGGGCTTGTCAAGGTCCAAAAGGGGATTACCTATGACTATAGTTTCATTTGATGGTTGTAGACAAACACAGGGTGGAGAGAAGTATTTCTGTAAGACATATGTATGAAATGAAAAGATTTTGTGAACAACAAATTTCTATTCCCACGGGAGAAAGAAATCTTACATTCCTACTCCTCTAATAAGAAGATAAAATCCTCTTCATTGATGATGATGAATTCCTATGAGGAACAATATTCCACATAGAAAATCAAAATAATTTTCTCTCAATCACATAATCCCTATTCGTACATATGCCTTAGCATGCATTTGTTTATTGTTTGCATAAAATCAATTTCGTAAGTTTTTCCTCTTCTATACAAAAAGAGCCACACTAAACACGAAAAGTTTTTTGCAATGAAAAAATGGCAAATTTGTCCTTGCCTTTCTATGTAAAATGTAGATGCACACATGTGCCATTGTAGGAGGAAAATGTTTGAATCTACTGTTTTCGAGCTTATAAGAGTGTCCCGTTACAGTGGAATCTGATATGGGCATCTTTTTTTACGACCATTACCACAAAGGCTTAAATTAGAAGAATGACAATGGAATTTAGGTTTCCCTCATTAATACAACCAAGAAAAAATAATTTAACTGATTTTTAATAAAAGACGAACTTGGGCATGGAGGATTTGGGAAGGGGGACCTATATATCATGACAATGTCTTATATGAATCTAGATCCCACCGACGTTTATTGAGGAGTGGGCTCCGCCTAATAGAAAATATTGAAAAGTATTTCTACTATCTCTATTAATACCTTGAGGTTTTTGTAGTAATTGTTAGTTGAGAAAATTTAATATGATATAAAAGCCAACCTGTGGCCAGTTCGAATACGAGGAGGAACGAAAAAAAAAAGCGTGTCATCAAAAGTGCATCTATTAAATTTCACCTAAGAAAAAATATTGGGGAGTGAACTCCACCCACTGTAAAATATAAGAAAAAATATTGAGGAGTGGGCTCTACCTAATAGGGAAAATTAAAAAGTATTTTCATTGACTCTACTAGCACCTTGATATTTTGGTAAGAATGATTAATTGAAAAAATTTAATACCATGCAACATCAACGATATTCTTTGTCTACAAATGTAAAGGCCCATCACCGACGCTCATCACTACACAAGTAAGAATTTTGCACGTGGACTGCAATCACTTGAATTTCGAGTGGGCATTATAGCTGATGTTTCACATTTTCATTCATCAGATTTCCCTACTGCCTGCCTCTGGGGATCTGAATTGCTCAAAACATATTATGCATCGTTTGTTATATGGGTTTCGACCCATATGGCAAGGGCAAAACCAACAGGTAAAAAAAAACATGGAAGAGCATCCACCCTTACTCCTGTGATTTGCAACGAATATGTGCCCCGTACAAATGCCGCCAACGTCTGAACAAAATTTCTGTGTCCTACCTCATATATTGCTTGCCAATTCCACGTTCCACTGCACTCAAACAGTCCAAGCTCTCTGACAAGTTGATAGAAATCTTTATGGAGTTACGGCCAGGATTCTTGGTTAAGAATAGACATCACTGATCAGTCCATTTCCATTTCACCTTCCCGGAACCTTCGCTTGATGAACTTTACAATAATTGCGATGGTACATCTATACTGACGTTACACAGAATCAGAGTGCATTTACCGTGCAAATACCCTGAAAATGAGGCTTAGAGGTCATTCTCAAAAGTCACTGGATTACGGATGGTACCGCTGTCCTTGCATCCAACATGAAACAGTGAGATAAAAGACAATGCGCTTTAATTCCGATGGAAAGTGTTCTCAGACACAGAAAAATTTTTACAGGATCTACTTATACGTCTCATTTGAAAAAGAAATCATGAGAGAGACCGAGAGATTAATACAGGAAAACCCAAAATATCAAGTTGCCTATAATTGTATAGCCTTAAACTTTTATATGTGATTCATAAATTTAGTTTCTTTAAATTAATAAAAAATTAATTTAATGGTATAATATATTTGAATTTGACCAAAATGTAGGGCATATCACTATCTTGGAGGTTCCTGTATATTTTAAATTTTGAATTGAGTGATTGATAGCCCCACCTAAACTTCTTATAAAAAAAATAATGAGAGCTGTTCTCATAGAAATATTTTTCAATGATAATTCCTACTAGAAAAAGATATTCTACAAGTAATTATTTTACTCTTGCACAAGATATGTGTTAAGGACTTAACCAATTTGACTGATGGAACGCGTCAAATTAAATCTTACAATTATTTAAGACCACAACAATATGATGCAATATCTCATATTCTTTTCACTATCTTCCTTTCTATTAAAACACTTGCTGCTTTTCAATGACTAGAAGAAAAAAGAACCGCGATAAATATATTTTCAAGGTCGTCTTCTTCCTTTTCCCTTATGGTTTTTTCTTTCTTTTTCATGTTACCATCATCCTTCAAATATCGCATGAAGATATCCTTCTGGGACATTCTCTTACTTCATTTTTTACAATTTCATTGATAAAGAAGCTAGTAATTTTTTATAACAAAGTTCTAAATTCGTGGTGAATATGAACTTTGGGTTTGAACGAGAAGGAGGAGATTATGTGATATCCTACACATGGGAGGGTAGACCCAGAAAATTTTTCTTGGGGGCCACTATTTAAAAAAAAAAAAAGGAGGACCCATATAAAAAAAATTAGTTTTCAAAATATATAAGGGCTCTTCTAAAAAATTGGGAGGAAATACGTAAAAAATTATAAAAATGTTGATAACTTAAAGGGACATTTTGATTTTTTTTTTTTTTTTTTGGGGGGGGGGGGGGGGTCATTGCCCCTGCCGACACCCTCTAGCTCCACCCATGCCTATATACATGTGATATCGTACAATTTGATATCCCACGATTCTAGGATATCATAAGATTTAAAGATAAAATCGTCACTTACATGCCTTCCTTTTCTATGTGAACAATTTTGCCGAACTTCGTTTTTTTTTTTTAACCATTTTGGGGTAATTCTCAAATATAATGGCAGTGGTACAACCATTATGCCGAAGTTATTGGAAACCCGGTGTTCCTATCACCATTTTGAAAACTCTAATTTCAAAGTTGCCCTTCTTGTGCAATATCCCATAAATTCTCGAGCCCAACCCACGTTTTCCAGGGCGGGCCTTGGGTCATTGGGCTGGGCTTAGATTAAAATTGTAGGCTCATTTGTTTTATGGGCCAGGCTTAGGTTAAGTGGTAGTAAGTCCGAAGTCCGGCTCAAATAGGCAGATTAAGTTACAACTTTTCCTTCTTGCGCTTCTTATATTGCATGCAAATTTTCATAGTAGAAATTTTAAAAACTATTTATCACAGAATACTATTAGTTGTACTAGAGAAAGATCTATTGGTTGTACCAATTCAGTTATCTTTTGTTAATAAGTTTTATAATTTTATTAAAAGGAAAAAGGCAATATAAACTCAACAAGCACAAAAGATAGCTCTATATAAAAATTGCAATCACTTTTAATAAAGATTTTTTTGCATTTTAGATGGATCCATTTGAAAGTGACCGTGTGTAGAAATAGGAATTGGTACATGATAGCCATGTTTGCTCCCACCAGAGAACAACTCAAGGGTGCCTGATAATCAAGCTTGAATAAGGCTAGCTCGATTAATATACAGGCTAGTCTTGGGCTTAATAAATTTTATATGGGCTGGGCCCGGGCCAACCACTTATGGCCTGAGTTGGGCTTGGGCCAAGCCTTGGCTTTGCTTGGCCTAGCCCATGAGCACCCTATTTGCAAATCCCTTATTTGCTTTTTCTTCAACATCTCCACATGAATCCCAACATTTTTCATTGTTATCTTTTGGTAGATGTCACCTGTATTTTCCTTTCTTGTTCGTATTCTTCAACCTTTATGCTTGTTATTCTCGTTAGTTTCACAAAAGATTTTTTTTTTTAACTACCAATGAGGAGTTTTAGGTTTGGCTATTGTTGAGGTTGTTGAGGAGTGTTACTTTAAACTCCCTCAAATACTAGTTGTGTTATGTTTTCTTATACAATATATATACTTTAAAAATAACTCTTTTTTTTTTAACAACACACCCCCCCCCCCCCCCCCCAGCCCAGCGCTATGGTCACAAGTCCGAATTTGACACTCATTTAACTTTTTTTTCACCATTAGATAAAAGTCATAATAAAATGATACCTCTACACCATTAGATATTAAGGTTATAGATCAAAAGGTTAGCATGATCGTTCTAAACTTAAGAATTTGCACATATGTAAGCCTCATATGGATTTTTCTATCCAATGGACTTTCATGATCATCATGTATCCCAATGGACCAAACTCAAAGGGATGTTTTCTCCTAAAAAATCTTCAATCGTTGTGTAGTGCCATATATATAGATATATATATATGGATAATATTCAAGTAAGAACTAGTTTTCACATTATTTCCATGAGAACTATTGGTAGGACCAACCTTACAACCATTAAAACCATGCACAAATAGGGGCCCTAAAATTCTTTTTTTAATATGAACCCATTAAACTTGTGTACCACAGATGAATGGGTTAGGAGCAAGGGATTGGAATCAAATTTGATAGTTGTGGTAGTCCCACATAGATCTTTCCACTCCCTTGGTCCTATCCCCATATGAAACCCCCCTCAGATGAGACCCGCAAGTGGGCTCCATAAAAAGCTCTCATGGTAACTCCGTAAGGATAATTCTCACTAGAACAAAGCCCTATGATACCAATTGTCATAGCCTTGCTTAATTCAACATGATATTGTCCGCTTTGGCCCGCATGTGTGCTTGAGGACTTCCTAGGAGGTCACCCATCCTAGTATTGTTCTCACCCGTGTATGCATAACTTCAGAGTTCATATAGGATCCGAGGCCGTATGGCTTTAAAACATGTTATGTTGAGTTAACATAGGGTTTGACTTATAAGCCCAAGTTAAGACTTAACGATTTTCAATGTGGAACTTGTGGAGTCTCTTGTATCCCAGTTTTTCCTTGGTGGATGATAGGTACATCGGATTTGCTACCTTAGTCCAGGCTTGGTGGGTCTCGCACTCTCTCCCACCGAAACTAGAGCCGTCCTTGTGTGTATGTGTGTATATATAAAGAGAGAGAGAAATAAGTCATTATATATAGAGAGATAAGTCATCATGAGCGTGACTCTCACACTGGATAACTATGCGCACCTCCAGGCCCTATGTGAGACTGGGACTAAAGGGGATCGAAAGATCTTCCTATTTTCCTCAAAATAATAATAATAATAATAATAATAATAATAATAATAATAAAGTCTCATCCCTCATCTCTAGAGGTATCAAACATGTTGTGTCGTGCTAACCCCGCATGTTCAAGTCATTGTACAACTAACTATTTGTGTTGTGCAAGGATGCAAGGAAGGTCAGCTTGGCTTGTGTCGTGCCTAGGCCGTGCCAAATGGTGGGCTGCCTATCGTGCTTCGATTCTTTAAAAAAAAACCAAAAATATTAAAAATACATGCAACATACACATAAAGAAGAGGATGACACAAAGATTTGACTGGTATCCAATTGGATCTTTTCCACTTGAAGGTTTTTTAATAGAATTAGTTTCAAAACCTTCACAATTTTTGTAAATAATAAAAAATAAAAAAATAAAAGACTATATTTTTATATTTACACTAAAAAAAGGAAAATAAGAATTCTATATTTGTAGCCGGCTAATGTATTACCTTGGATTGTAATCTTCAATTTCTAACATCTTATCATTTCTCTTATCTGCTAAATACCAATCTCGTTAGTAGACACAACACTCAACTTTTTCTTCCGCTAATTTTGTCCTCCCGTCAATAATTTGGGTGGGCCTTTTTGGTGTATGTTTACAGGGCTCACATAATCATCTTAATCATTAAATCAATGAGCCACATAAAGTGAATGCATAGCAAATCCAACAATCCAATCCTTCCGTTGAATGATTAAGTAGGCCCAACTATGACGTGTGCACGAAATTGTTTGTGTGCACTGGCTATGCCTGAGAATTTGTGTCTCTGTGTAAATGTTTTAAATGCCTACATAACTTGAGTTGTATTCATATTTGAGAGTTTACTTAACTTTAATCATATATCATTTATTAGCCCCACTTTTATATTTAAGGCTTGTTGTCCAATTATAATCCGAATCCAAAAGCCAGATCCATTTTTTAAGTTGACATCGGAACCAATATAAAAAAAAAACCTAGTTTTGGTGAACCAGATTTAGGTCCGAGTCTTAACTTTAAAAAATTGATTTGGGGCCGGATACACATGATTCGGCCCCAAACATGCAGGTTACCACTGACCATAACATTATAAACTAAATTCGGGCTGGCAAAGAATGGCCTTTGAATATTGCCAGGACTTTCAACAAGCTCTGCCAGAATTTCATTGCCCAAGATACATGTGGGGTTAAAAAATTAAAATAAAATAAAATAAACCTACATGGGCAGACGCAGTTGAATTAGTGTCCCCTTCAATTATCACGTGCTGTTTCAGTGTTTTGGATCTCTTTAATAAATAATTGCAACTTGACTCCTGTGCAATAATTGCAACTTGGCTCCTGTTCTTGACTTTGCCTAGAATGACCAAACTACTGTTTTCTCCCATACATGGAGTACAGGAGTAGTTACTGCTCCCTTTCTCTGGCTTTAACTGTTGGATTACCAACAACCTGCATTTTCTTCGTTCTCTTGGCTGCTGCAATTTGAAAACCCGGCCATATGTTTACCAAGAACTTTAAATCGAAATTTTAAACAAAAGTCTTCACCAGAGATGATTGCTAATACACAGACATATGTTCTGACTCAATGGGGGGATAATAATGTTGATGATGTGATAGAAAGGCATCACTTCTAATTAATGTTGAAAGCAGAAAGAGATGGGGCAACTCAATCAGTTATTAAAATTAAATACAAACAATCATTATAGGTAACTACAAACAATATTTCAATCTTTTTATGGTTATGACTGATTGGGGTGGCACTGAAGTTATTATTATTATTTTTTTATCATTTTTCAGAAGACAAAGCTTGGTTTTGACATATAGGCTTATAGGGCCAAGATTGCATAAGTTTTATTGGGAAGTTGAAATTCCACTTAATTGCAAAACAATCATGTGCTGTTTTAAGTAAGATCCCTTTACTTTTTTTTTTTCCCCATTTCCGTCCTCTATTTCCAATAACCTCATGCCAAGTAAAATAAGGGTTTGCTTTTCACTGTGATTAGAAACAAGGCATAAACTTCTCTCTTGTTTTGGGAATTTGAGGGAATCTCTACCTTTATATATTTCTGCTTTTATGATGGTGGAAAAATTTCAGTAGTTTGTTTATATAAAATTGAATTTCTAAATATTTTAAGAAATGCCATCCTAAAAGAGAATAAAATAAAAATAAAAATAAAAATAAAAACAGAAAGTAAATAAGCATAGATAACCCATCAAATAATTCACCTCTCGTGAGACAAAAAAATACTGATTGATTATCTTGATAAATCAAATCCCAAGAAATTAAGGATTACATTTACACGAGCGGCCTCCTCCACCGTCAACTCTTCACCATCCAAGAATGACCCATTGGGTGAGACTTAAGAAGACCCAAACTTGCATGCTCTAACTTATACCGATGTCTTCTATCAGATGAGTTACAGCTTGAAATGTCTTTACCCTTAAATTACTATGAACTTAAATATCATGCAAACAAACGCGTCCAAAAGAAGTAAATTCATCCTCCAAATATTGCAAATGAACCAAATAACAAAAATACCAATACAGAGAACATTAAGATTTTGCCTTGATCTCCTTCTTTTTATTAAAAAAAAAAAGTTACCTTCACATATTAGAATCTTTTGCCTTGTTAAACATTAAGATTTGGAAAATTAAATCCAATCTCATTATGAATCTAATCTAAAATCAACGAAATAAACTTCCATTAAATAGATGTAAATCTTTCTTGGGTTACCATTCTAATCAAATGTTCCATGTCTAGATCCAATTCTCACTGTGCCCCAACAAAAAAATGCCACTTGTCAAAGATCCAGGACCTGCTACTACAATTCAGAAAGTGTGCAGCATCTCTTTCGATCCACGCCTTCTATTTAAGCAAGTGCCTGTTTCTCTCCGGATCCAATTCCAAGGCCCATTGCGAGAGAAGCAAAAGAAGAAGAAGAAGAAGAAGAGGAGAGAGAGAGAGAGAGAGAGAGAGAGAGAGAGAGAGGAAGCGGAAGCGGAAGCGGAAGGCAGAATAAAGCTCCGGTTTTTGCTTCCGAGAGCTTCGTGTTGCACTAATTTCTCTGCTCATTCCCGCATCTTCTCTCTCCGAGCCCTCAATCTCCTCATTTCAACGCAAGAATCCCACTTTCTAACGCTTCCGCGGCGAAGTCGCGGTAGAAATCGAGCAAAAAACCGGGAAAAACCAGTTCAAATCGAAAGATTTAGAACCGGGCGGTTTTAGTCGGATTTCAAAATCACATTTTGCTTGGATTTGAGACCGTTTTAGTTGTGCAGGAAGCTTGGGTTTTGGTGGGTTCCGACGAATTTGAGCGGGAGAGAGAGATTGCTAACTGGGTTTTCCCATTTAAAAGTATTCATCAGAGAAAGCTCGTATCTTTAAGCAAAAGCTTCTTCCTTTTTGCATTTCATTGAACAGAAGCTTCTTCGAAGTGGGATCTCCGAGGATTCTTCAAAAGCGGTATAGTTTCGTTTAAATTTGGTGAAAAGTAGCTCTGGATTCTTCTTCCTTTTTCTTTTTAAGATCAGGAGAACCATTTATGCACTGCTAGTTGATTTTTGAATGAGGTCATCTGATTGTTTTTCCTTGTTTCAATCCGTAGAGGAACAAGTGAGTTTGAGGAAGTAGGGAACTGTTCGTTGAAAAAGGCGAAGCTTTTGCGGTCTGATGGCAGAGATTGGAGCTATATGGAGGGGGTTGAGATCCGTGATACTGATGGGTCTCAGCTTTCTTGTAGCCTCTGTGTTGGTCTCAGCAGAACGGAATCATCTGGTGCATGAGAGCACAAGAAATGGCGAGGATGGTGGTGGAACGGATTATCTTCGGCATTTCGTGAACTTCTTATGGCAACCGGATCAATCGTCTTATCAGCATGTTTGGCCTGTAAGGATTTAAAATTCTAGCGCTTTTCGATTCAGCTTGCTTGAGTAGATGATAGAGATCTGTTGGGTTGTGGTGTTCTGATATCTGCTGATTGTGTCTTTTAATAGTTAAGATGGCTTACAAAAAAGAACAAAGATTTCATTAGCTAATAAGCCATTCCATCTTATAAAAAGAACAAGGAAGAAGGCCACTCTCCTTTGCAGAGTATGAGGGAACTACCCATGTCCCATAACAATCCATTGTCTCTTTTTTAACCCCTTTTTTTCTTCCTAAATCACTTGTCTCTACTTTGTCAACCTGGTACTGATCCTATTTTCAATGTCCAGCTCAAATCCTTCAATTTGTTCAATAGTTTCTCCAAGGATATGAATATTGTGGTATTATACCACTAAATTGTTTTCACTTCTTACCAACTCACCATCCCTACTCTTAGATCTAATGAACTTGCATTCATATATTTGATCTCTGAATTTTCAACTTTGTCTTGAAACCATTTTTATCCATAGTTTGAGCTTGTCATTAGCCTTTCTTGTCTGTCTAATGAGTGATGTGGAGTTACGTTGCTAAGGTGTCCAGGACTAAGGCGACTCCATGGGATTATATTTTCTGATTATTGGATTTTTATACCAACTTATTACCGGATATGATCAGATTGTATCATCTAGAAATAAGAATGAATCATCAGTGAGGATAAGATCTGTATGGAAATAGGGGTGTGTTTGCACTAGGTTCTTCTTTATATCTCTTGTTTTGTGATTTGTAATGATCCAGCTTTGAGAGCACAAGATGCATGAGATATATTTGGTTTTACAGGCAATGAAACTCGGGTGGAAAATCATAGTTGGTACTATCATTGGATTCTGTGGAGCGGCATTTGGGAGCGTTGGAGGTGTTGGTGGGGGTGGGATTTTTGTTCCCATGCTTACTCTTATAATTGGTTTCGATGCAAAATCTTCAACAGCTATATCAAAATGTAAGAGCAGTTAGATAGCCTTATCTCTCTGTTTGGATTTCAAAGAAGAATTCTTCTCCAAATATTCATTATTTGACATATTCAGTGGCCATTTAAAGACAAGTGCTGAGCTTTTAAAGTCAATTTTTGGCAGGCATGATCATGGGTGCAGCAGGCTCAACCGTCTACTACAATCTTAAGCTGAGGCATCCAACTCTACCTATGCCCATTATTGATTATGACCTGGCATTGCTTTTCCAACCCATGCTTATGCTGGGAATCAGTATTGGGGTTGCTTTCAACGTGATTTTTGCTGACTGGATGGTCACTGTCCTTCTGATCATCCTCTTCATTGGTAATTTTCATTTGATTTGTGCTGGTACCTCTAGGATTTGAAGAAAGTCTTTGATGAGTTTAGATATCTTACAGGGACATCAACCAAGGCGTTTTTGAAGGGTGTTGAAACATGGAAGAAAGAGACCATAATGAAGAAGGTGCTTTACAGCTATTGACATTTATGCTAGCCTGCATTATTCTGTGGTGCAACTTAACTTCAGCCCTGTTTGTGTTTTTATTTTTGTTTTTCATTTCAGGAGGCTGAAAAACGGTCACACTCAAATGGTAATCCCTCTACTTCTTCTACTATTTTATAAACAGACTTGGAAATCAAATTTGTTTTGAGCTTGGGAATGACCTGAGTCTGAGTTGACTCTAGAATTTAATTGAAACTAGACTCTGGTAGGCAGTGTATTTTACGTTTTCAAATTCCAAAATTCCTTTTTTTAATGCTTAATTCCAGAAGTATATGCTGCATACCTTTCCAAAGTTTCAAAGTCTCTCCCAAGTTTGTTCTAATTTTTAAAAAAGATGGCATCCAACCCAATCTAAGTCTGGATCTGGTTTAGACAGTTCCAAAACTACAAGTTGTGCGCCTATTTCTAGTTTGATGGATTGTGAAACTGATCACAGGCATGGGGAGTGAAGAGGTGGAGTACAAGCCTCTTCCTAGTGGTCCCAGCAATGGTGATCAGAAAGGGATCAAGGAGTCTGGAGATGCAGAGGTATATGTGCACATTATGAATTGGCCATCCATGTTTATTCGCTGTTGGACTAATCACTGTGATCATTTCAGGTCCCAATTCTTGAGAATGTCTACTGGAAGGAACTAGGCCTTCTTGTCTTCGTCTGGGTTGCATTCCTTGGGCTGCAGGTTGCCAAAGTAAGATATTATCCTTAATATGGTTGCACATCAGTGTTTGCTCCATGTTTTTATAGGTCCCCAGATTCCATGAATAAACATGATATATTTGTCAATGCAGAACTATACTTCAACCTGTTCGACAGCATACTGGGTTTTGAACTTACTGCAGGTACATCTTTGAGATGCAATGAGGACTGTATTTTGATAATTAAATTGAGTATGTTCGTGAGATTTCCCAGTTTCATGAAAAGAGGATCAAACAAATTTCTCTATGTAACTCTTTTTGAGAACTGCAAAAATTTTATTAAGAACAAATATGGGAATGTACAACAGAAGCTCAAGTTAGGTACATTTGTACTTCCATCGACACAAGGGGCTAATAAATAAAATTAAGGAAAAAAACAAATACAAGGAGGGCCAGAATGTATATTCTTCTCTGGAAGTTTCCTCTTTGCATGAACAGCCACCTCTGTATTTGCATCAATTAGCTTGATAAAGCTGTTTCTGGAATCAGGTTGACATGATGAGATTCTGGACACTGCTTTAATTAGACATGATGACTTTACAAGAAGATTGGTTTTGTATTCTCCTTTCCTCTGAGTATCTAATGTTCCTCCATTTGGTGTCTTTCAGATCCCTGTTTCTGTGGGGGTGACCCTGTATGAGGCAATTAGCTTATATAAAGGAAAGAGGGTGATTTCCTCCAAGGGGGAGGAAGGCACAAACTGGAAAGTCCATCAGTTGGTTCTCTACTGCTGTTGTGGTATACTTGCTGGTGTAGTTGGCGGTCTGCTTGGTTTAGGTGGAGGCTTTATTTTGGGTCCCCTTTTCTTGGAGCTGGGCATCCCTCCTCAGGTGTGCGCCTACTTCTCTTTTGGATGTGATTGCCTCTATTAACTCTAACATCAATTTGCTGGAAATGAATTTCCAGAACATATCCTGATATGAATGTCATAACCATATCTACCATTTCTGCTAAAATATGATCTTTCTTGCCTTGAAGTTCTCCCAACCTGTTCAGAACTTAGCTCCAAAATTTCTAACCTTCTGCCATTGTGGATTATAAAATCATTATCTCTTGGTCGAAACCAATAGCAGGATAATAGAGATCCTGCTCAAAAGCCAGTATTCTCTCATACTCCTGAATGAACTGGATTATAAACGGAAACCAAACTTTGCATTGTCTTACATACCAAGTTATACACATTTTGATGACTTCCAATACATATAATTCTGATCTCTGTGCACCCATGTGAGGCACATAGCGTGCATGTGAATGATAAGCTCTAACTGTCTGAACTTTTGTGCAGGTCTCAAGTGCTACAGCCACCTTCGCCATGACATTCTCCTCGTCCATGTCTGTGGTAGAATATTACCTACTAAAGCGTTTTCCTGTGCCATATGGTTTGGCTCTCTCTTACATCATTGACTAGAGCTTATGATTAGTTCATTTCCTAGCAATTGGCTACAGAATTTTATTTACTTACTCCCATAAAATTTGGCAGCTCTATACTTCGTTGCTGTGGCAACAGTTGCCGCATTTATAGGGCAACACGTGGTGAGAAAGTTAATCATTATACTAGGAAGGGCATCCCTCATCATCTTCATTCTTGCCTTCACAATCTTCGTCAGTGCAATCTCACTAGGTAAGGCAGCCAAATTTCTTTTTGCTTATGACAAGCCATTTCAAGATTTTTGAGTTCCTTTGGTTTATGAATTATGACGGTTTTGGTTTACGAAGGGGAAATATTCCATTTAATAGATAAAAAGGCATCTTGCTCCATTTTATGAAAGCTTAATTGGATACCCTTGTTACACAGTGCATTTGATTAAGATTTCTGTCAAGTTCAAAAAGTTACGTGGGGCTAATTCAACCACGCCAAGGAATTGTAAACACCCGGTGTCCAACAGCACAAACTTCTCTAGTTTTTCCTTTATATCGTTTTTTGGCTGGTGACAAATTTTCAATTAGTCACCTTAAGGCAGACCTGTCCACAGTTTATCCCTCATTTAGGCAACTACTTGTGAATAAATGATATACAGCTACAGAGGTCAACTCTGGCTATTGCTGGTACTGTTAACAAAATAGACCGTTTTTTTTTTAAATGGTTTGACATAATAGAATATGGAAGAACCAACTCTATCCTAATTTTAGCTGTCCACAAAAGGCTAGGAATATTTAGGAACCAAGAGGTTTTCCTCTTACATTCTACCAAACATAATCTCAATTGTTGGGTGAAAGTATTGTATTCAGACCTGAATGCGATCAAAAAAAATATATCTCACAAGGGAATTTGGATAGTGAGCAAAATCCACTTTTTCTCCCTAGTGAGCAATTTGGATAACTGATTGAGGTTATTTCATTTAAACAGGTGGTGTTGGCATCTCTAACATGATCGGGAAGATCCAAAGAAACGAGTACATGGGTTTCGAGAACCTCTGCAAGTATGAAGTTTAGCATGGAGATTGTTGGTAGTAGGAATCATTGCTGTTTATTTTTCTTCAGGCCTCTCCTGGGCTCCTTCGCTGTGTCTACCAATTCTAGATTGCGTTTGTACTCTTTTTTTGTGTGGTTTTTTCTTAATTTTTCTTCCAAGTCTTTTTTATTTTTTAGTTTCCTTTTGGAGAGGAGGAGGGTGTGCTGCATGTAACTGTATTCCCAATTTTACTGTTGATACTTGCAAGAACAATAGCTGTAGAATTATTAAGATTCAATCATTGCATTTCCCTTTAAATTATTTTCACAATGAAAGTGCAAATACTGTAGTGGCCACTAGATTATTTTAACAAGATGGACACTAGAGAGACTATTATAACAAGATAGGACACTAATCAGGAGCACGAACCGAACCATATTTCATATAAAAACCTCAAGTGTTGCCACCACCTAAATGTGATTGTTGAATTTAGTATAGATGAGGATGCTTTCTTGCAGTGGTGCGTTCAGGATCTTCAACCCCGTATAATTCCTTTGTCTCCTTGTAAAATTCTGAGTAGACTGATTTACACGCCTTAAATTGTAATCAGATGCTCATTTTCACCGAAGGGTGCTAAGCTTGCAATGTGAATTCCAGTGAAAAAGAACAAATATTTTCCTTTCCAAAATACTTTCTAACATTTTCTATTTATTCTCATTTCACAACATAAAACTAAATTGTGAAATATTGAAAATCACAATGATTGAGCTTAAAGATGTCCATATTCAAACATAATAATATCCTTCGTTCTGATCCCTCAATTTCCATAGTTTCTACACCATCGAGTCCTAAAAATCATTGTAATTTTTAATAAAACTTAAAATAAAATGAAATTATTATAATGGTATAATGACTCAACATTTCTTCATGGTATAACAACAAAATTAAAAAAAAAAAGGGCCATTTGGCAACAGGTCTTTCGACATTTCATTTTATGGCAAGAGGTCCGCGATCTTTTGCCATAGAGGTAAAGGTCTTTTTTTCAAATTTAATCAGTTAAAAAGTCCAAAAAGGCCTCCCTGTATACATAGCACCAAGGTTTCCTTCTGTAAATGTTTCCGCAATGGGGGTGGCGAGGCAATGGGTCGTGAGAGCAACAGTGACCGGCAATGGCGACGACAACGACAATCAGCGACGATTCCAACCTCCGAGAGACCAGCGATGCAGTGATGATGACGATCCAAATGAAAGCTTGACTCAAATTTTGTTTCCTCCTACCATTGAGTCTTACAATATTTAGAAAAAGTTTTGGACTAGATATGCTAAATATTGCAATTTATAATGTGAAAAATATTTTGATTTTCTACCGAAGCCCAACTGCAACCTAAACTATTTTTCATGACACTGGAACGCTGCTAAGATTTGTTAACTCATTCCATATTCCACAGAAGTCATGAGGGCGTTCAGGTGATTAATGATTGATCCAGACTCATTAAGAAAAATGATTCTGATAGCCAGCTCTACAATGTAACCTTTTCTGAATCTTTCAGAAATTTTCATATCCACTGAGTATGTTGCATGAAAGTTGGCTAAAAAATGAGGAAAGAGGTGCATTGTAAGCAACAATCCAACCCATAAACACATCATTCTCATAATCTCATTCAACAAAAAATGACTAGTATCATGATTCATTTACGAACAAAAATATAGGCACAATAGAAGACATGCTAGAGAATATAATGGAAAAACAAAAATGTCTGAGTTTTGGTTTGCACATCTGAAACTCAAATAAATTTACTTGAGTTTGAAACATTTTAGTTGAATTTTGGTGTTGCAAATCTGAAACTCAAGATTTTTAGATGAGGTAAGAAGTTATCTTGAGTTTCAATGGAGTATTGATGGTGAGGCTGCACTATTGATAATTGCTAATCCTAGCAAGTACACCGGAGTATTGATGACAATTAAAACCTAAGTAAGTCCTTTTAGTGGTAAAAAGTAAGTAAGTAAAATGTCCTGCAAATTATTGTTATCGTTATTAATTATCCCATTTATAATTCATCAACCACAAAGAAACACTGGAGATGGAGAAATGAGAAATGAAGATGGAGCAACACTTTAACACCCAATGTATTGTCTCTTATGTGGACCAAGTTGCACATCAGTTAACAAGCCGTGGGTTCTACTGTTATATTGATTATGTATAAAGAAACTAGACCATCTACCAGACAACCACATGTTGTTATCCTTGTCACAGTTCTGTTAGCTTGACACTTGGACCCCTCAAAGATGAATAGTGGGATACAAAAGAGAGTCACATGCAATTCGAATTTAAATTATGGGTTAGAAGCATTATCTTAGTTAAAATTTATTTTAGTTTATTTGAGTTTGAAAAAGAATGTTATATGAGTTTCTGTGCAGAATTTCAGTGCACTGTTTGACTAACGGCCAATGGTTAAGCCTCTAGTTTACCTACTTCCCGAAATTATTTTAACCTGAAATTTTGGGATATGAAATGATATATTAAAAACTTTAAATTCTCCAAATTTTACTAAAAAATAAGATGATTAAATTGGTTTACACATTTCAAATTTTTTGCCAAAAACTGTTTAGTTTTGCTTTAAGCTAAAATTCAATATGTTTAAGCCTCTGGCTTACCCACTTTCCAAAATTGTTTTGACTTGAAATTTGACAATATGAAAGATTACATACTAGACTTTAAATTCGCTAAATTTTACTAAAAAATAAAATGATTAGACTGGTTTACCCATTTCAAACTTTTTATCAAAAGCTATTTAGTTTTTTATGAGTTTTGTAGAAAGTTAAGTAAGTTTTGAAGAAATTTATACAAATTTTGTAAAAATTTATGTGAGTTTTTTGTGTAGAGTTTCTGCGCACAGTTTAATTGATAGCCCATGTTTAAGCATCTAGTTCACCCACTTCCCGTAATTATTTTAACCTGAAATTTTGGAATATGAAAGACTACATGTTAAACTTTAAATTCTCCAAATTTTATTGAAAAATAAGATAATTAAATTGGTCAATCCATTTCAAACTTTTTGCAAAAAACTGTTTAGTTTTGCTTTGAGGTAAAATTTAACATATTTAAGCCTCTGGTTCACCCACTTTCCGAAATTATTTTGACCTAAATTTCAGGGATATAAAAGACTATATGTTAAACTTTAAATTCTCTAAATTTCACTGATATACAAGATGATTAGATGGGTCTATCCATGTCAATCCTGGCCCTACCCCATATTTATGCACGGCCAGGCCTTGGCTGGCTAGAGCCCTCAAAGGGTCTACTCTACCTAGGCCCTTACCTCTATCCTCAAAGGCAAGTGCTGGGGTAAGGGCTTGAAAACAAGAACTACATTTTCAAATTATTTTAGCATTGTCATCAAGCTCACCCACCTCATTTAATCTTGGAACCGACAATGGTTACGATAAAGCCAGCATGGCAAAGTTAAATTTTTTTTATTGACTAATGAAAAATTAAAATTAGTTTGTATAATAATATCTTCTAACGACGCTTAATACTACTTCTAATGATATAAAATAACACATTAAATAATACTTAATATGGATTTTTTATGAGAAAATTAAGCTAAAACCTTAATTAAACATTTTATGAATAAAAACCAAAAAATGATGAGATAGTTGTTGGTATATCTTTTTTGAGTTGATGATATAGTCAACTTCCTGCAACTTTCTTTTTTCTTCTTTGACTTTTCTTCCTCTTCTTTAATGGTTTTAATACTTGATTGTCTTAGATTTGAAGGGAATGATGTTAAAATTTGGTGGAAATTTAAATTTTTGTTTCAAACAAATGTAAGTAAAATTTTTAGAAAAAAAACATACGATGAATGCATCAAAGAAGAAGAATTTGATAAATCTTTCACAAATCACATTATAATGTGTGTTCAAGCATTCACCATCAAATCTTTGTTTAAAATTGGTTCAAAGATTCTAGATAATGGAACAAAACGCACTTTGGGATCCAAAACTCCATACAAATAATACAATACTTAAAGAAAAAAACCTCACATTCACTCCTCAAATATTGCCCGACGTACCTCCCAATATATATTGCTCACAAACATCAAAATTTATGAAATTTTCCCAAACAAATTACTTCAAACTCGAAATGTTCATAAAAGCACACTCAAATTCATCTCCTCTAACCTCACTCGAAGCCACCACCAATAAGAAGAAATCTTCATTTAGGCATTTCACCAAACACCTTGCCCTCCAAACACAAATTGTGAGAAAATTCTCATCTGAAGGGGGCGACAAGTACAAAAAAAAAAACCAAGCATGGGACTCACACCACCTAAGGAAAATTGCCAAGATCACTTAAGAAAGACCACCATAACAAAAAATATAATGATTTTCATCACATTTCCATCACTAATTAGAAAAAGATGGAGCAAAATATCATGTTTTGCAATTAAAGTTGATGATATCATCAACAGACGAAATCATTAACTAGGGTAATTTCATTAAAAAAATGTACAAACAACTATCTCAATATTTTATGATTTTTTTCATAAAATCATTTAATTAATATTTAAACTTAATTTTTCATAAAAATCCGTACTTAATAATGCTTCTAAGTTCTAATGATATGCTAAATCATATAAAATAAAAACTTATGATGATACTTATTTAATATGCAAAAGATATTCTATTATATACAACTAATTTAAACAATAACTAGCGGAAACCCCTCATCGTCGCACGGTTAAGTCTCATAAATATTGGTTTATAAATTATTAATATCAAAATTAAATTGCAATTAATAAAAATACATGGATTGGGTGAATGGCATATGATCAAAGTTTCAGAACTTGAATATTTTATTGTATACGCTTGTTTATTGATTTATTCCATTTACACATTCCTCCATTTGCAGTAACACGAGATGTTGATTAAACACGTGTTTTATAGTGATTTCATCAACATTCAACAACATCTGGATTTGGAATTTTTAAAATAGGGTTATTTTCTATAAAACATTAAAAAAAATGATTGTTGCATCAAAGGAAGATACATTGGCATTTGTTAGGCAAGATTAGACTAAAAAAGGGTTGGGTTGTGAGGTCTTAAATGTGTCTGAAAAAAAATTTGTTTAATATATTAACAGAGAAAGAGATGGGGGAAAATGTTTTCAGCTGGTTAAAAAATAAACAACTACCAAATCATGCACAAAACAGTACATATAAGGCTTATCTTAATGAAACACTATAACCATGAAAGTAACATGATTAAAAGATTAATGACTGCCGGATTTTAGGATTTGCATTCTCTAAAACTATCTGAATGTATGGAAGGTATACAATATCAAATAGCACAATGGTTCTTTCTCCTTTGAGTTGAGCATCCAATGTTGGTCATGGTGGAAACCCATCCTAAATGGGCACAACGATTGCTTGACCCATTATTTTTAGTTTTAAAAGTGAAGAAACACATCATTGGTGGGCCACAGGGTAGGTTATGTATTCATGGATAACAAAGAAAGGGGTGGGTGTTGGAATCCATCCCAAACCACAAACCGTTTCCACTATACGCCACATTCCAGATTTCCATGTCTAAGCTCTATGCCATCACAGTGACTATGTACTTCCACACCAATTATAAATTTCGTATCATTGGAGGTCTAAGAAGAAGGGCTGTCAATCCGGCCCTTTTGAGAGGGGGCCCGGCCCGGCCCGGCCCGCAAAAGCCCTCAAAACGAGGGCTTATTTTTTTCATCTAAAACCCGATGGTAGGGTAGGGCTTTATTTTTAAAAGCCCGCATTTAGAGGGCTGAGCTTAGGCTTGACTAATCAGGCCCGAGGGGTCCCGGCCCGGCCCACTATTTATTAGATTTTAAGATAAAATATATAATATATACAAGCCTTTTGGGCCTATTAAACTTTTTGACAAAAGCCATGTCCATGCTACAACCAAGTGTTTTCCACTTTTCACTTTGTGAGAAATTATCAAAATACCCAGCCAATAATCATAAAACAGTAACATTTGAGGGGCATTTTCGTCTTTTAAAAGATAAAGCCCTAAAGGTCATCGTATATAAGCAACTCTCTCTTCAACAAAGGTAAAAAGAAAAAGCCCTAAACGCTCCTATGCCCTAAACGCCACCACCAATGTCTTAAAAAAAAAGTTTTTAACTCCGTTATGCTGCCTTTTGCATTGCATTGCCTGTCCCCAACCCGGACAAAGGATGAGAGTTTATATAAGATTGGTTGGTGGTGGTGGTGGTATAGGCTGTTACATATAAAAGATTTATTTCCATTAAAGAAAAAAATTCCCCTCTCTTTTAGCCCTGGCTCGGCCCTGACCCGGCCCTAGCTCTTAAGGGTTGAGTAAGGGCCTGAAAATTATAGGCCCGCTGTAAAAGTCGAGGGCATTTGCTCAGTTAGGCCCGGCCCGCACATGTAAGGGTAGGATAAGGGCTTACCTAAGCCCGGCCCGGGCCCGGCCCTTTGACAGCCCTACTAGGAAGAGACCTTTTAAACAACGAAAGTAAAAAAAGTTTGCATCATATACCTTTGTTGTTGCTACTCTAGTATTAGACGGTGACAAATATATGAGATGAAGAGAGGCAATGGAGATTATAAAGGAAGAGGAGGTTACATGGAGAAAGTAGAGAGAGTGGTGATGAATTGCTGAGGCTTGAGGAATGGGGAGATACATATATGTTTGTAGTGTTGTTTCAATATAGGTAGTATAGATGAGATGGCTTTTTTTTTTTTTTAATTTTAAACTCTTAGATGAAATTTGATCACATATGCTGATGTGGCTGAAGGAGGATCCCTTTGCACTTAAAACTTTTCATCTCTTATTAACCCATTTTTCAACTTTAAAGATAAAGAATAATTGATAATATCTTCATAATTTAATAATTTAGCCCTCTTTAATAATATTCGCTCTCACTATGTTCCTCGGCACAAAACTAACTATGCACAAACCAAGAGCCCTATTAAGTTCAATGTGCATTAAATATCCTTCATCGATTACTAAATGGACTGTCAAAAGCAGCTGTAGAAAAATAGAAATAGTTTAAATATCATGAGCAATATTTGATAAAACTAAATATTTCATTAAATTTCTTTCCTCCAATTTAATATATCTAATATTATAGATTGTTCTCTAGAGTCTTTTAACTAGTGATCTAATTCAATCTTCCCATGATCACATGATGGCATGTTTTTTGGTTCAACATCATTCTCTAAACTAATTACCTAATCTCCAACATTACTCAAAAAATTTCCAAAAAGTTTAAAATTTCCATTTGTACACATTCTTATATATTCATTTAATGCATATAATTTGCTACAATTAATTAGATCATATATACATAATCAGAATGGATGGTTCAGACCATATATATGAGTAAATTATTTTTCAAATCAAAAAAAAAAATTAAGGGCTAAGATTGGTTTTGTCCTAGCCAAGGCCCTCAAATTAGAGGACCTTCAAAATTCTATCCTACGCCAACCTGGGTCTTTGGAAAAAATAAAAGCCCTCAATTGAAGGAATTTTTAAATCCCCTTGTCCTTGTCAAAGGGCCAAATCGAGAGGTCGACGGTCCACCGTCATTCAGTGGGCAGGGTGACCAGCACAACCCACAAATCTTAACTCGAAAACTACGGCTTGTTAGTGAGACGAAAAGTAAGGCTTGTTAGTAAGACAGGATGGATTCTGAACAGGTCGGCCTAGGCGCCCAGCACGATGGGCTGGGTTTATCCAGACTCTGAGACTTTCGGTTTAACCATAAACACAACTTAGAGACGAGTTTCTTTAGCAAGCACTCATTGAATTGAAATTTGTTGTCAATTATGGGGGGGTTAAGTGCCTTGAAATTGAATTGAAATAGATGGAAAACGAAAAAATGAACTCGATTTTTTAGTTGAATTTCTGCATCCACTCTGCTAAAGAAAAATTTTCCAGAAAGTACTGGAAAATTTGCTCTACAGTTAAAAGAGTAAGGGCATGTTTGTAAGGGCCATTTGAATGATCCTTTTTTAGACCTTAAAACGGTTTCCATTCAAAGATGAGGGAAATGGGTATATGCATTATGCAGAGAGGCACACTCATGTCTAATTACACCTATTCCAAATCAATTACTTTCAAATGCCAACAAAGCGTTAACTAGACAAGTAGAATATGAAAGAAGAGAAACCACAATTTCTATGGAAATCCAAGTAGATCTTTAAATATCAATAGTCATACATAGGCATTAAACAACATATAAAATCATGAGATATGCTAGATTGAATAAGAAGAAAGAATTGGGTCATCAGATAGGAGCGAAAGACATTCAAATTAATCAAAATCTCTAGTCGATAGAGATTGTCATTTGAACTATGCACTATTCATCACTTGACCCAACAAAACCAATCCCAAAACCTCCACAAGACTATAACAAAAATAAAACATCCATTGCAACAACAATATTAATAATAATATCATAAAAAGAGAATTTAAATGAGCCTCAGAAGGAAGGCAGTAGTATGATTGTAATCATAAATCATCAGAGATGAAACAATGTACTTCCATCATCATAGGCACATTGAAAAACCCAAACCAAAAAATATAAACAATAATAAATCAACAAATAGAACAATTTTAATATATATGTATATATCAAAACAAAATCAAACAACCTGATATGAATTGAATCCAAAAGGCCTCATAGAGAAGATTAGATTTGTCAACACAGACAGATTCTGACATATGCTTGTCATTAAATTTTGATATAATCATAGGCCTTTGTTTAAATACCAATCAAACTCTAAAGCAAATGGAAAAAAAAAAAAAGCAATTGCAAAAATACAAATCAACCCATAAATCATCAAAAAAAAATGAATAGAATGAAACCCTAACCCTAGATTGTGGGTGGGTGGGTGTGATGAGCACAATTAGGGACTCAGAATATGGGTGGTGATATATAGGATGGTCGGCAAGGAAGTCTTTCAACCGCCATTACGACGAACGAGACCTTTCACTAAATCAATCGTCACCGTCCACTATTGCTTCATCATAACCAATAGAGCATAGAAAGATGAATACAAGAATTAAAAAAAATACACCCCTAAACATCATAGAAAGAATGAAATCACTGTGGATTGGATTAGAAGAATAGACTAAGAACCCTAAAAGAGATAGATGGTATGAAGAAGGAGATGAGAAGAAAAGCCAAAATGGAGGAGATGGGAACCCTAGCATAGAAATCTTCTTATTTATAAGGAACTGCAAGGGTTAGGGTTTCCGCGTTCTTACTGAGGCTCTCTCTTTCTCTCTCTCTCACGTGCGCACCGTGCGAATGCGCGTGCCGATGGCCTTACGTGTAAACGGGTACTCCTCGGGTTGGATCCGCCTGGACCTGCTCGACCGTTTTGGGTTCCTTCACTTCTTTTTGAGGTTTTTACAGAAAGCCCCTATATTGTCACAATACCTCAAAAAGGCTTCCCCATTTTGAGTTTTGACTGAGTAAAAGAGAATTTTGCGAAACGCGCCCGAGTTTTTGACAAAATCTCAAGAAGGTCCCTGTTTTGACCAATTTACCCCTGCGAATAACTGGAATCAAATGTCCCTCGATCTGTAATACACCGGTGGAGCTCATCATTCGTGTGCATATGAAAGTAATTTTGGCCATTAGTCGTAAAACGTAGGATTATACATGTAGCAGCTCTCATGCAGACATTTCTGACAAGCAATCATCTTAGGGTGAGTTTGATTTGAATGGATTTGAGTCTCGGATTTCATTTCCAACAACCAGTCATCTCTAGCGGCTCTCATTTATTTAGAGCTTATTTACAAATTAGAGTTTTCGCCTTTTTTTTTTAAATCTTTTAAGCTGAAGAGAATGGAAGACAATGTATTAGATGAGGATAACCCAATCAAGTTTTCAAAATGATGCAAATAGCATGTTCTACATTGTGATTCATAAAAAAGGAAAAAAAAGCGGGCCCAACTATCGCAATTCCTAAAGGTGAGACCCTTATTACCTCTTGAAGTAAGATCTTTTTTATAATTTACAAATATTTCAATTTAGAACTTAAAAATTAGAGCTTTTATTTTAGACCTCAATCTAATTAGCTCTTATTGATTAGATAAGAGCATCCAAATGTTCTCTTGCAAAGGTCTACAAGATGCTCTAATATGTAAATAAACTCTAAATCACAAAAGAGAAGCTTATTTTTAGAATTACCAAACACCTATGCACCATACACTGAATATCTCATCAAATTTGTTTTTCCCTTTTTTACCCTTTTTTTATATTGTTGTTGATTGGTAACATGATGTGACTTGAACCCTAACCTCAAGATTGCAATAGCGACTTGAACTATCCCTCAGTTCAATTAAACTGAACGTAGGAAAATCAAGGAAAGCTAATACAATCCTTCAATTTGATTTATGCGTTCTGCAAATGCTTCAGATGTAGGGAGGAAATTGAGATATACATATACAAGAAACGTCCAATAAATTCTGGATGACCAAGAGGCCATGGTAAACCTCAAGAACACAAGTAGCAAACAAATACAACTTTGCAGAAATTTACAGTAAAAACAATATTAGAGTTTTACAACCATGTGAAGAAGGTTTCTGCAGCTTTCTCAACCTCAGACATAAAAATTATAAATGGAACATAGAGGAGAATGCTTTTTTTTTCTTTAATTGTATTTACCTTTGCCTCAGGTATAATAGGTAACGTTGGACCGACCTGAATCTCAACCATCTCATGCTCGGGAACATCACAAGAAACTGAAATCAAAATCAATCGTACACACAAGATTCCTGGGAGACCTTGATGGGTTTGGTCTTAGCAGAATCAAGTACAACTGTGCAGGAGACATGCCTGTGGTGCTTTGTTTTCACCAGCTTTCCCACCACATCTCCTCGCGTTCGGATGACAAATTCCAATGTCAAAGGGACACTACCTCCATTTTCAGACAAAGCTAGACTACCCCCAGCGCCATACAAAGGGACCTTATTTCCTTCAAGGGTCACAGATACAATCCGATGACTCTTTCTTGGTTGGTAGTACTTCTTCAACTGCAATCCAACACAAGCAAATGCCAATCAAAGATCAAAAATGAGAGAACAATTCCATCATTATCATCATAGCCTTTCCAAAGATAAAATCAGTAATATGTAATTGCAATTCTAAAGTTGGTGCGGGGCAGGGCGGAAGGTAGAACATGGCTTCTGATAAATCTTTTTCTAAGAAATGCACATAAAAAGTCTAGAAGTGCAGGCAGTGACAATTTAATATTTATTTCAAAGCAGTCGTCTCTCAGAGTCATTGGTTTGCCATGAAAAGATCAATCTAGAAGCGCCAACATAGAAATAGGAGAATTTGGGGTTTGAGAAGTCCCAGGCCATTCTCACTATTAACATTTTTGCCGAAATTCTGCTCTGAATTTACTTGACTGTCAAAATATTGTAAGGATCAGATGTTCTTGACACTTGACATTGGGTAGTTACTTATGTCAAAGCAAAAGCAAGAGGCAATCTTGTTAGTTAGACAAGGAGTAACACATGGACAAAGTCCAATCATGACGTACTAAGGTTCCCTTAACTTTCTTTTGGATCTTATGTCAAAAATAACAGACATCCCAAAATACATTACCAAAGTCATGGAGAATACCCAAAGGATGCAGCACAAATTGCTAGGCAAGGTTTTAAAAATTGGCAACAGAACCATTACACACTCATCATACTAACAACAAGCACCCACATGCTTGTCATACTAGTAACAGTCTATAACCCTTCAATTTTGATTGGAAATCAAGGAGTCATAGATTGACAGTTATAGATCGACAATTATATATAAGGAAATTCTCAAAAATGCCCCTTTTCCACCCCTCTTTTTTTGTCATGGGACCCACGTTGAGTCCCCCTTGTGTACACACATATGGTTACAAGTCCAAATTTGATATTCATCCAACTTTTCCTCACCATTGGATTGAAATCATATTAAAATGATGCCTCTAAACTCTTAAATTTTAAGGCCATAGATCAAAAGGTTAGGATGATCTTATGGACTCAAGACTTTGCATCTAAGTAGGCCTCATATGGATCTTTTTATCCAGTGGACTTCCATAATCATCATGCATCCTAATGGGCACAACTAAGAGGAGCGTTTTCTCCTAAAAAAAACCCAAGGGGTATATACACATATATTGGAAGGTCGACAACCGCTCGCTATATGTATACAATGAGGATAGACAAATAGACCATCCCGATGGACTAACCTCACGAATAGACCATACTGAACTGAAGGGATAGTTCAATAAACTAACCTCACACATAGATCAGAAATGTATTTGCAGTAACAACCATTCTAATATGGACTAGACACAGCCTAATCATTCCACGTACTTGGGCAGCTAAGTGATCTACATCGGCAGATAATATGAAGAATATTCACAAGGATTGGCGTCTGGTTATGTCAGAGAACCCATTGCTTTGAAACACATCTAACAGGTCAGTCTGTTCTGAGTACCAAATCCAAACTCGAGTTCTTGACTGAGAAACAGTGGCTTAACTAATATTTTTATCTCTATTAGACCAATAGAGACGATTGAACTAGCAGAAGGGAAAAAGATACCTGTCCAGTTGCAATAGGGACCTCAGAATAGATGAGGTCGATAGGTGTTGAGCTAACATGAATGCCGAACATTGTAGCAGGATTGTAGACACTTATCCTCAACGAGCAGTTCATTGTCACCATCTTGGTTGGGACTCCAGTGTAGTCAGACCCTTCCCCTAAAACGAAGTTATTTACGGCCAGGGTCTGTCACAACTCATAACATTCACATCAGGGAGAAGAATATTTCATTAAAAGAAGATTTCTGTTTAGCCAAGATATAACTCCAAGAAAATAATATATATTGAAAAAAAGAAAAAAAAAAACTATCATAGAGGTAGGCGGAGGTTAAGCTACTCAATGCAATATATTTGATAACGTACTAAATGATCCAACATAATTAAAGACCACAGTGGAATAGCCAGCACTGTTCAGTTACCTGATCATCAATGAAAGATAGACAATATTAGGAGTCCTAGGAACCAAAATCCCATGTCCATTTTTTGTTGATTGTCGGGATGGACAATTTTCATGAGTTCAATGGTGTGCAAATGACATAAATTTGGTGTTTCTGATGGGTTATTCTCAGGATGTCAATGGACTTCGAGGCTCCAATTACCCGATCACCAGAATAACCTGACCTGACCCAAAAAAAAGTTATGGACCAATCCTTCAACCTGTTTGACAATCTGGTCAGAGTCAAGGCCCACATTTTGAACCCGATTGATAATTGGGTTCGGTTTTTGGTCTACATGGGTTTAGACGGGAATACCTGGGTTCAACACATATTTGAAGTACAATAATATACATGAGATATAGAAATTATAACATAATGACAATGATAATGATGATAGAAAATATTATAAATATATCATTATACATAATATGAAATATACATAGATGATATCATAAAATCTACAAGGTATGACAACGACATGCTTTGGCTGGAGTTGTGTCCAGGTCCACCACATTAGACACGTCGGCTCTATTTCCAGCAAGGACCCAAACCAACACAACCCATGCGGAAAGTCATTGACCATTTCCAAAGGTATTACCTAGTTATCATATAGAGTCTCGTTGACAGTTGAAAAATATTTCCAAGGGGTCTATGTAATGATGTAACATCTTTTTTTAACATAATTAGATGAAATTTCTTCTCTTATGCTGTGCGTTGAAGAATCACTCTCCCTTGTATGAAGACTCCTGGGCACACTTTTCATGATGACTGATGACTCCAAAGGCTAGAGACCTTGAAGAAGATCTAGCTCAATCTTTTTTTGCTTCAATCTATGAATAAAAAAAATAGAGATTAATGTCTTTTTCCTTTTTCTTTCCTGTGGGGAGCGGAGAAGGGTCATTTGTAATATTCAAACCTTGTAGTTTTATAGGCAGTCCGTATGAGTTACCAGTCACTAAATAGAAACTGCAAAGTTCTGTCATCCCTAGTTTCTGTCTTTAATATCACCCTTAGTAATGTATACAAAATTAAAATTTTATGGTCATCCATCCAAAAGGAGTTTAAGACCTAAGAGCCAATACATAAATTTAGCCCCTGCATTTAATGGTAGATCATGGGGGAACTATCTTTTCTCTAAAATCCAGTAAGGTAGAAGTCAAAATGCTAGTGACTGAAACTATTAAAAACAGACTAAAGCATATATTATTTTTGTGCTGTATGTTTTCAATAAGGATTGTATCTTTGTGGAGTTTTGAAATTAGAGACTCATAGCAAAAATTTTCAGAAAATATAGACACAGATAATAACTCTATAAAGAAAAGTTGATATACCTTCACAACAATCTCTGCTTTGTATGGTCAACTCGCACCCCAAATGATAAGACAGAAGATGGTGAAGAGAAGAATGAATCCCACAACAGCAATCAAAGCTTGACAACGCCTAGAAAATCCCCCGTCCTCTAGATCATCATATGATCCCTCTTCTTCAATTACATTACATTCTGGCCAACCCTTATCATTCCTCTTCCTATTCTTGGGTATGTGGTAGTAGAACTGTGGGAACGTTGAATGATCAAGATGGAATCTATCTCTATTATCCCCTTGTGCCAATTAATGGATTTGTCATTAGTAAGTGCGCACCCATCTCAATTAAGAGTTAATTGGATGGTACTGATGATTACTGTGATTAATTGGGGCTCAAGGATAATAAGATGTGGAACTTAGATTGGAAGAGACGGATTTATTCCAATTGATCCACGGATATTGATAGAGGGGCCTACTTGTGGTAATTGGGAAGTTTAGGGTCTTCATTGTAATTTATTCCTAAGACTGGAGTGCAATTGCATTTATATAGTGGTGTTATTTGCAATTAACTGTGGGCCCGGATTGCACATGAGATGTGGGGTCGCGGTGTTCCAGTTGGAGCCAGCTTTCTAAGGAATCCCTAGTGGTCCCCACGCTAGCCCAAGATATTGGAAAACACTAATCCGACTTGGACTCTAAGAATAAGAGTTTGGAAGGGAGAAAGTTGCTAATTGCTTTGGAAGTAAGACTTCTATTTCAATTAGACAAGGGAGAAATTTGGAAGTCTATATAATATCCTTGGACGTCCAAAAGAGTCTCCCTCACGCCAAAAACCCTTTCGTGCAAGAGTTGCGTGAGTTACTTTCCTCTCCTTTCTTCTAGTTCCTTGGAGTCTCGAGTGGAATTTCTCCTGAAGATTCCACCATTCTTCTTGAGAAAGGAAATCCAATTCGGGTCATAGCGTGGAAGGCTAAGAGGTGTTGAAGAAATCCATTAGAACACTGCGGATCTCCAAAAGGTATGATCTACTTCTTCCATGTCGTAGATTAATTTGGGTGCTTAGTGCTGGTAGAATTTTACTGTACATGGTCACGAGATTGAGGGTAACGCATCCTGGATTGGGTTTTGGTCTTATGGATAGTTGATCCCTGTGTCAAGTGGATCAAAAGTTTTGAAAATCTATCCACGAGACCCACCTACTTCCAACAGACTGATGACTCCAAAGGCTAGAGACCTTGAAGAAGATCTAGCTCAATCTTTTTTTGCTTCAATCTATGAATAAAAAAAATAGAGATTAATGTCTTTTTCCTTTTTCTTTCCTGTGGGGAGCGGAGAAGGGTCATTTGTAATATTCAATCCTTGTAGTTTTATAGGCAGTCCGTATGAGTTACCAGTCACTAAATAGAAACTGCAAAGTTCTGTCATCCCTAGTTTCTGTCTTTAATATCACCCTTAGTAATGTATACAAAATTAAAATTTTATGGTCATCCATCCAAAAGGAGTTTAAGACCTAAGAGCCAATACATAAATTTAGCCCCTGCATTTAATGGTAGATCATGGGGGAACTATCTTTTCTCTAAAATCCAGTAAGGTAGAAGTCAAAATGCTAGTGACTGAAACTATTAAAAACAGACTAAAGCATATATTATTTTTGTGCTGTATGTTTTCAATAAGGATTGTATCTTTGTGGAGTTTTGAAATTAGAGACTCATAGCAAAAATTTTCAGAAAATATAGACACAGATAATAACTCTATAAAGAAAAGTTGATATACCTTCACAACAATCTCTGCTTTGTATGGTCGACTCGCACCCCAAATGATAAGACAGAAGATGGTGAAGAGAAGAATGAATCCCACAACAGCAATCAAAGCTTGACAACGCCTAGAAAATCCCCCGTCCTCTAGATCATCATATGATCCCTCTTCTTCAATTACATTACATTCTGGCCAACCCTTATCATTCCTCTTCCTATTCCCTTTTCGACCAGAAGATGAGCGAAATGTCCCTGAGAACCTGCTTGCAGAAGAAGCCCTCGAATGATGCCCAAAAGATGGATGCGAAGGCGACTCCATCGGGCTGTTGAAGGCAGGAGTCGCCTGAATCGATGACTTGTCGCCATCATGAGAATCCCGCGAGGGGCTCTGCACATAGTACACAGGCCGCTTTGGGGACCTTGGCGATGAAGGGGCTAAACTGGTGACATCCGAGTCTGACTTAGCATGCATCATCTTTGAACTATTGCAGAGATGAACAAAACCAGTCTGAATTTCTTGCAAATCAAAAGACTCAAGACTTTCAATCCGTTATAATTCTTAGAAAATTATATGGTGATCCAATAGATTAGTGCAGCGCCAATGTGGTTGGGAAGGCTACAATTAAAAAAACTTAGAACGTATCATGGAATTGGAAATATCTCAGAACTACTGTTCTATTGCAACAATATCATTTCTTCAATTCTATGATGGAGGGGGTGCTTTTCTCTAGACCTTGTTAAACTGCTTGAACCAAATACCACCCAAGCATTGCATACATAAAATTCAAGACCTCAGTACAGTAGACAACCAGAAGAAATTACAGACATAATTCCACAGAGTACACTGCATGCAAGGGAGTTTTGACTTTTGAGAAATCCACCTCTTTGATGCTAGAAATATTAGAAACTGATGCATATTGAAGCAGAAACTGGAAAGGAAGCAAATTTGGTCTGAAAAATACTACAAAAAAAAAAATTTGTTTTTTTGGGTCAACAAACTGTATTATAAAAGGATAAAGTTAGAAGTAGATAAGAATTCAAGGAAATAAACATGCAAAATCCAAGAGAGATCAACAGATTCTTTCAATGCTAGCAAGAACAGATCAACAGACTACATCTGAAAGAGTATTGATGAAATTAAAAGAATTTGAGTCCTACAAGCAGAAATTTCCAACATATCAACTATTCTTGTCTTCAAAACACAATCGATCCCATCAATGCCCTGCAAATTCAAAATGGAAATCTCAAAATTTTCGAGAATCTGAACACTAACAGAAATTCAAATCTCCAAACAGAAATTTCCATAATATCACCTATTCTTATCTTAAAAAACGCATTCAAAGCCATCAATGACCTGCAAATTCAAGATGAAACACTGAGAATTTCCAGAATCCAAACAAAACCCAAATCTTCAATCTCATTTCCAAGCGCAACAGAAAAGCTTGAAACTTCCTTCTTCAATGTCTTACCTAAAGAAAGAGTCTTTCAATCACTGCTCCTTTCTCTTCAGAATCCAAACCGATTCAAAAACCTCTACGAATTCCTAGAGTCTCCTAGACCACACACACACACTCCAATTCTCCAAAATCACATAAATTACCAAAACATCACCAAAAATATGCAATTTCGAACGCATTCTTCAAAAACAACAGAAAAATTTGAATTCTGCTCGATTTCTTACCCTGCGAGTGAAGATTGAGGCTTTTAACCGCTTCAATTCCTCATCAACCAAGCTAAGAAAGATCAAAACCTCCCAAATTCCTGTGCCAAAGATCGAAACTTGTGTGAGAGTGCGTGTGGGGAAGAGAGAGGAGATTGAGTGGGGCTTCGAATGGAAGGAAGCAGCAGCTGGCAGTGAAGCTTATATGCATGGAGAGAGAGAGAGAGTGGGAGATGAGGTTCGGATTCTGGTTCGGAGACGAAGCTAGGGCTTGGATCTGCTCAACGAGCTCCAGTTTGTAGGCTCGGATGAAAAAGTGTCGGCAGAGGATCTCTTGCTAATGATTTTTGTGTCAGGCACTCAGGCTCAATGAATGGTGACTGCTACATTAACTAAACATAGTATTATAGAAACTAAACTACAATCAGTGATTTGTAATCACCAGTATTAACTAAAAATGAACATTATAGATTACAATTTCTTTTTTTTTTTTAGAACCCAAAAAACCATATAGCCTTGTTTAGGGTTTGGGTAAGAGGAGAAACAAAATTTTCTCAACATCATAGTACGAATAAGGTTTAGATAATAATAACAATTTTCATAAGAAAATATGATTCGATCTTTAGTTTTAAGCACTTATTGAATAAGTACTTTGCACTCAATTGCTATATATTTTAATACAAATAAAGTAGTTGCTCACAAATTTGGGCCTAGGATTAGCACTAATTAGCACTAATAAAATTGTGTTTGGCAATCAAATGAATATAAATTATCGATTACAATATTAAGGTGTTTATATACTCTCGCTAACTGTGTTGCTAGCTTTATGGTTGAAGAATCATCTAGGAATAGGCAGGCCAACCTATATACATTGTTTCGAGGGGGGTTGCCCCAGTTCGATTTAAGTTCACTTTCAAAATGCACAAGTAAATGCTTAGTTTATTTTCAAAATTTAGATGAAAATCATGAGTTCACTCTAAGATCTATATAAAAATTTTGAGTTTGTCCTCAAAACTCAACTATCCTTTTTGGCCATCCCATCAAATAAAAATATCGACTCAACCACTACCTTAATATAGGAGTTGTGAGATCAATGTGATTATGTAAGTGTCCAAATTGTACTGGTTTCAATCTTTTGTTCAAGCAATTACGAGATATCAGTAGCGTACCGATCAAAAACTATTTTGCATACAACGAATTTGACTCACACGATTAGGTTATCTAACCATTGATCCACGGAGCCCGCATGGTGGACGTACCATATTGAATGTAGAAAATCAAAAGCCACCTTTGATCACCAGTCTTTTATTTGATAATCTACTCAGAAACATTAACCATTGACCACATTTGACATAAAAACTAGGGAGATTAGAAGCTTCCCATCATGATTACTTTTTGAGACAACGTCGCTGTACAGTGGGCCATCAGGTCAACGGCATACTCACTTCTTTTTATTTTTCTAGCGTGGGTCCCTTCTTTTCACATGCTTTTGGTCATTTGAGGACGAAAAGCCGGAACCACGTAAAACGTGTCTCGGCATGCGAAATTTAAATAATCGTTTGGGTGGGGACATTGTCTTGTCATTTGGTTGAATTGAATTGGACCACTAGTTAACTTATTGCAATTGCCGTTTGGGAAAGGACCTCTCTCCAGCACAAAAACACGTTGAGACGCATTTTGTATGAATGAACTAATCAATGACAAATGATCCTGATTATCAGGTTATTAAACCACAAAGTGTAATGCGTCTACAATGAGATTTCTTCACTTTTTCCCCTTCTGTGTTTTTAATGATGCTGCATCTTTGACCCAATCGATTTCTTCACAAGGGATGGGTTTGGATATTTACTAGCGTAGAGTATATTAGATTGATGTGAAAGCTCCATTTAAAAAATATGAAAAGCTATGGGGTCATTTTAAAATTTTAAAACTTTTCCTTTTTATAAAATTTTCAATTAAACTCTATCATATTTTACTCTGACTCAAGGTTTTTCCTCAAGTAAAGTACAATCAAGCTTTGGATGCTTTCTACTAAAAGAAAACCTACACAAAGACACATCTCTATATGGTTTCAAAACGTTGGGAGAAAACTCGTGCCCAACGTCACTCCACCAATTAGCTAAGGTCCTAACCCATGTAGTTGGGGTAAAGAAAAACGTGGCACAATTTAACTTCTTCCTTTGTAAATTGAGAAACGCTTCAGTTTGACCAAATTGCTATTTCATTACTGAATGTACAATAATTAGATGAGTGAGTAAATGAGGTTATCTGCAACATTGTAGTTCAGTTCAGTAGTCATCTAATTCTTGTATTTCATTCGTGGAGAAATTCTCTGATGCCCACCAAACAAGAATGAGTGAAAGTGGGGGATTTTCTATCCTAGAATTTCTCCATCTCCACAATTCTCCTTAGCTTTCTCGACACATATATACAACCACCACCTTTGCGTCTAGGGTTAGGATTTGGAAATTTTAGAATCGTCCATGCCTGTCTTTGCACGCACGTGTAAGAGTACTTCTCATCTAACTTGTTTAAAGATGATAATGATAAGATACTCTATCTACCACCATTTTATTAATCTCATTCAACCGATTTCCATAGTTTAATCGTAATAATCAGAAATAATTCATATTCAAAGAATGCATGTATTTAAATAACAGGTTTGATGGCTGCCACAACTGTTACCTTATGCTGAAGTTGAATGTAGTTCTTGGATGATTAAAACATGGAAGTAGTTACCTTCCCCCACGAGAGGATTGATCAACCTTACCCAAGTACGCAAGGTCTACCTCTCGGATCGATCAAACTTACCCAAGTGCCCAAGGTCTACTTCTCTTATCAGAGGGTGAGGGGTGTTGGTAGAGGTAGCAAAAATACATTTTAATATTTTCCGTCGGGTGGAGCCCACCCACACCTCAATACTCTCCCTCAAGTGGAACTGCGTACTTTTGTTGACACGGTTTTTTTTTTTTTTTTTTTTGCTATGAGTCGTTCCTCCTGGGATTCGAACTCACAACTAATTGGCACTAATACCATATTAAATTTTCTCAACTGACTATTGCTGCCAAAACATCAAGGTGTTACTAGAGGCAGTAGAAATACTTTTTAATATTTCTCATCGAATAAAGCTCACTCTTGAATACCCAGCCCCCCGATTAATTTGGGTAACAAAAAGAGGAAAAAAAAACATATAACTGAAGTGAATTAATTGAGGATATAATAATTTTGATCAATTATAGTTTGAAGATAAAATTCATTTTTGTCATTGATTAGTTGATAGGTATATTTTTATAGATGCATGTCCCCATTGGTATACAGCCTGTAAAGATATTTTTCTAAAACCCTTTTACCTTGTTAATAGGGGTGGACTCACATTTTTTAGATTGGAGGCAATGGACCCCATTAGAATCCAAAAAACCCATAAATTTAAGATTTGGTTATAGGCCCATGCCCCAATCATTGCAAAAGGTATCCCGCAATTGTAAGCCTCTATATGAGGAAAGGGAGGAGGAAGCAGGGGTGTGGGGAAGGACGTGGGGTAAGTTTAAAATTTTTTTTTTAACAAAATCTTTGGCAGAATGGAAAGAGTTATTTTTGGAGTGCCACATGAAAAGCAATTTACGTTTTGGATGAAAGGGGATTTGCTATTTGAATTCATGAAAGACTCTTCCTACTCACCCATTTAAAATTCAAAAAACCATTAAATTACCCAAATGTCCCCATATTCTCTCCCCACTTACCTCCCCCTCTTTTCTCCTCCCCTTCCCCACCTCCCCCTATCAGCGACAATCGCCGTCTCTGGTAGAGGAGGATGATCCCCTCCCTCTCCCTCTCCCTCTCCCTCTTCCTCTTATTTCCTTCTCTACTCTATCTCTCTTCCCCCACCCCCTCCCTCTTTTTCTCTCTCCCTCCCCCTCCCGATCACCATCGCCAGCTAGGAGGGAGAGCAGGTGTCCCAATCTCCCCCAACACCACCCCCCCCCCCTCCCTTCCCTCCCCTCCCCTCCCCCTTTAGTTACTATCACTGGCTAGGAGGGAGAACTGACGGCAGGGCCTCCTAGTCGCCGTCGTTGGGAGGAGGGGGGGAAGGGGAAGAGATAAGAGAGGGAGGTGGGGAGAGAAGAGGAGGGGGCATTTGGGTAATTATATATATATTTAAAAGAATTGTTAAAACAATACCAACTTTTGCTCAGTTTACACAGCCAAACTCCCCACACCCCTTCCCTTCTCTCTAATCCCCTTCCCCACCTCCTTCTCCGGTCGACGATGAACTCTAACAGTGGAGGGAGGCTATCCCTCTCCCTCTCCCAGTAGCAGGGCTACAAGAAGGGGAAGAAAAAGGGAGGGAAGAAAGAGGAAGGGAGACTGGGAGAGAGAGAATAGAGGGAGGGAGAGGGAGAGCCTCCCTCCACCGCCGAAACTTGTCATCAGCTAGAGGAGGAGGTGGGGAAGGAGAGGAGGGAGGGAAAGGGAAAGGGTGTGTAGAGAGAAGGAGGTAGAGGTATTTTGAAAAGTTTATAATTTTTTTATTTTAATTTTAATGTATGGACTGAGCAAAAGTTAGTGTTGCTTTTAAGAATTCTTTATTTTAAAAGGAGCTTCTAAATGTACTCAAGTTTAGATTCTTTATACATAACCCAAAAGTTTTTTAAAAATTAAAAAATTTTAAAACACCCCCGCCCTCTTCTCTCCTTACATACACTTTCTCCCTCCCTCCCTCCTCCCCTTTATCACCTCCCCTTCGGCTGACGATGAAGGGGAACCCCCCTCTCCCTCTTCCTCTTCCTCATATTCCTATTCCCCCTCCATCTTCCTCTCCTCTCCTCCCTCAGGCAGGCCCAAGGGAGGAGAGGAGGGGAGAGGAGAAGAGGAAGGAGGAGAGAGAGGAGAGGAGGAAAATAATGAGGGAGAGGAGAGGAGAGGAAGAGGGGAATTCTCCTCCACCACTAGAGCTCATTGCCGGTTAGAGCAGACGAGGGAGAGAGAGAGTATAGGAAAAAAAGGGTAAAGTGTATTTTGAAATTTTTTAATTTTTAAAAATGTATAAAGAATCCAAATCGAGGTATATTTAGAAGCTGCTTTTTTAAATGGGTGAGTCACAGAGCGGCGAGAGTCCCAAGGTCAAATAACAAATCCCGACGAAAATGACTTTCAACCTTTTTAAATGATGAAAGTACCGTTAGTCTGAATCGAAAGTTTTAAACGCTTCCCATCTCCCTCCAGCAATCGGCGAGTCCATTGACCGCCGTAACTCTTTCTCTCTCTATATCTCTCTTTCAAGCATGATGCTTTTTATGTCATTTTCTTGTCTTATTGTGGTGTTTGGGAGAGAGAGAGAGAGAGAGAAGGGAAAGTTGCTTTGGGGTTTCTTCGGTTTTTCTTTTTTCTTTTTTCAATCAATGGATGATGGTGTTGATTTGGGGTTCTGGAAGAGGCGAGGATATGGAGAAGGCAGGGACTGATTCAATTAAATGGCTTGTTGGGGTTGAAAATTGATGAACTAGAAATATAAGAAGGATGACTAGGAAAAATTTTACGTTTTTTGCTTGTTTGTTATAAGAATGGAGTGCTAGAAAATGGATTGATGGTTTGTTTTGTGGTGGTGGTGGTGTTGTATCTCATTATCCATCATCTCAATAGGACAGCCACTGGACCCAAGATTGTCAATCAAATCGCAAAGCACCAAAAACATGCAATTTTCCAATGAGAAGTCCAATTCTGATACGTTCTCATGTGCAATGCTTTGGTTACCAACAGCACCCTGATTTCATCTTCCATCATCGATTCGTTCAATGAAGCAAAAGAAGTTGAGCTTGGGAGCTTGGGTCTGAGAGCTCGGTGGATTAGAATTTAGGAATGACAATTACACCGCACAATGGGCAATTTGCATGAGATTTCTACACATATCAATGCAGGGGAGATGAAAAATTGTCCTATAGCCCATCGCCTATGGATACGATCTTTAGCTGCTTCCATGTATTCGGTCCCCTCCCTAACTCCTCCTCCCGTCTTTTTTGGAGTTTTGGAGATTAGGTGTGGGGTCCAAGGGGGTAAAGATCACGTGGAATGTTTCTTTCTTAGGGTTATCGCTTTAGGTTTCTACTATTCCAATTTTCAAAGGGATCTCCATGAACTCCATTATTCATGATTGGGAGGAAGTGGCTTTCTCTTATCTCCACTATTTGTGGGTCTCCCCAGGATGTTGCCCTCCCCTCTGGGCGCCTTCCAGCTTAATTTTGATGATAGTGCTTTGGGTAGCAAGTTTGGGGGTTTTATTCACAATGAGAAATGTTTTATCCTTCTTTCTTACTTTGTCCCAAGATGAAATTTCCATCTCATCTGCATCCTCTTCACCATCCTCATTGGTTACTTGTTGAAGAGGACTCTTTCTGTGCAGTTCAATAGGCAACTCAATCTTTAAAACCCCCTGGCACATTGTGGATATCATTGAAGAGGTTATCCAACTTCCAGGGAATTTCAATGTTTCCTCCCACCATATCAAGCAATCGGTCAATGATGAAGTGGATAGGCTCACCAAAGAGGAACTTCTTAAAACTGAGTTACGTATTTCTATTCAGTTAGTTTTTTGGGGTTGTTGCCCACTTTTTTGGGGCTTAGATCCTTCCTTCTTGTTTTGGTTGCTCCTCCAAATTTTTTTTAGGCTTTTTAGAGCAATTAATATAGTTACCAATGTCACAATATATATATATATATATATTTGTAAGGCTGCGCTTGGGTAGAAGCCTGAGATTCTCATCTTCTGGAAACTCATTCAAACAATCAAAATATAAGATGTTATAAAAATAAAAAATAAAAAACAATCAAACCATGAGATTGAAACGGGAAGCCTGTGTTAAAAGAGACCAAATTTCACGCCAATTGATATGATTTGCATAAAAAACAATCAAACCATGAGATTGAAACGGGAAGCCTGTGTTAAAAGAGACCAAATTTCACGCCAATTGATATGATTTGCATGGTTAGATTGCCCATGTGCAAAAATTATAACTGTTATCTTCATAAATCATTGAATGGTTTTTATCACTTTGATCGAGTTAAATTCTCACAGATTTGAGCCCCTACAAGTTATTCAGCCTTGCAGGCGACACCTATAGATTAATTCTCCGTTTAACAGACCACAGAAATCACTCATGCATTGGCTTTAAACATGGTTAGATGATGTCGTCATTATCATAAATTTGATAAATTCAAGGTTACTCTTCCCATTTGGTCTCACTAGTTTCAGTTGTCTTATTTTATTAACATTGACTAATGGATATTATTAACATTGACTAATGGTGTTGGTTTTAGTAGATTCAATAATAATCATTATATGTGACCTACTTGTTCAGATTCGAGAGTAGGTAAGAGAGGAATAAAGAGGAAGAACAAAACTGTGAAAGCAGCAGTGGCATGCAACTCCTCCTTCAAGAAATCATCATGGACATACTTTCCAGAGTACCCATCCATTGTCTCTTCCAGTGTACTCTTGTTTCCAAGGCATGGCGAAATATCATATTCTGCAACCCTACTTTTGCCAGCATGCAACACAATCGTGCCTTGGAGAACCAGCATACATCCCTTAGCCTCATAGTTTGCCTGTAACATCCAAGCAAGAGTCCAAATCTCTATATGGTCGAAAGAGGAGGGGCGCCTGATCACAAGTTAACAGTGATGTATTCCCAGCTCACCTGATTCGAGCGCTGGTGTGATGGTATAGGATCATGCAATGGTCTGTTATGCGTCTCTTCAATGACAATGGCATTGGAGGTTACTGCAAGAGTGATCGAGCTTATGTGTCCAATCCAATCACAGGAGAATGTGTGTTGCTACCACTGAAGATAGAAAATGGGCATGGATATCAGGATTTGGTTCGACTCTACGAGGAAGGAATATAAGGTGGTGAGAGTAGTGCACAATGGAGATGATGCCCCATTGACAGCTGAGATGCACACTCTAGGGAGTAATTCTTGGAGACGGATAGAGGATGACCCACACTCACGTACCAAGTATATGCGCTTTCAATTCTCGGACGTGTTGGTAAATGGCTCTCTTCACTGGTGTACCTACCCTACAGAACCCTTGTTCATCCTCTCATTGGATATGGGTAATGAGCAGTTTGGGGAGGTGCCGCTGTTACTGACTTCAGTCCTAGAGGTTTTATATATTTGGTGGATTGGAAGGGGTGTCTTGCCATTGTAGAACTGATGTTGAGGAACGATGATGCTCTACATATATGGGTAATGAAGGAATACAATGTGAAGGAGTCTTGGACTAGACAAGCTATAATGTTAGATGGCGGCCCACTTGGCTTGAGGGTTCGACAGGTTATGCGCCATTTTATGATGAGGGTGTACATGGTCTACGAGTCACTGAGTCACTGACCATCCTCGTTTTAGATGGAGCAATAGGTACAGAGTTATTGATCATGAAGGTAGCTTAGTTTCACTTAAAACTATCGTGGGAGAGGAAGTGTAGAAGAACGAGGTTTCCCTAGAGACTATCTGGAAGATGCTCTATACTTATATTATCAAACAAAAGAGGATATGATTCGTTTTTCATTCATAATATCAGAACAAACGATCATATGACTTTTTTTTTTTTTTTGGTTAATAATCTCTTAGTTTTGGTAGTCTTTGTGAGTCTTTATTTTAGTTGAAAGAATTCCCCAGCTGTCTCTCAACTGATCTGGGACATGTTTACTGCAGCCAGTGCTCAAGACCCTTGTAAAGCCATGAATACAATTTAATCGTGGTTTTAGGCTTTGAGGGCTGCTTAAACCATCTCAAGGAAATGATCCTAGAACACCAGCTATTATAATTGAGGTCCTTTTTCCGAGAGAGAGACACAGAGAGCTTCCACTTTGCAGATCCAGAAAGTAAGGGATGTGCTTAGCCTGACTTTAGAAGCACATCCTACTCATCTATACGCTTAGTTCCCATCACATTTGAGTCCCACAAGCAAGGCATAGGTCTATTTGGTCGAAAACATCTCCAATGGTGAATGTACAGTTATATGTGCTTCGTTCTTGGTTAAGGGCCCTCCTGATCAAGAATTAAAATAGTAATTACAGCGGATGAAGCAGTCAGTGGCAAAAAAACTACATAGTTATGTAATGGTTGCAATTATACATAATAGCGTGGCAGGTTTTTTTTTTTTTTTTTTTACCAAGGGTATCTCCCGCCCAGCCTAGGAGCCTTTGGTGGTGAGCCCGAGGGACACTCGATTCTGAATAGCTAAGAATTAATCCTAAGGCCACATTCAAGCCCTCTTACCCAAATACACCAGGTAAAACGATGGAAGGTGGCTAACGAAGGTAGGTGTAGAAAACAAGACCTCTCCACTTCTTAAGGCACAGTAATGTGAATTTTTTTAAATGGACAAAAAATTAAATCTTGCATGGCAATCAGTCTTACATTTTTTTTAGTGTTTTGAAACCATATAAGAATAGAGATTAAAAAAATAAAATATGAAATACAGTATTATAAATTACAATTGTGTAGCTGTATTATATTTTAAACCTTAGCGCCGCTATTTTTCAAATACCGTTACATAATTTTGAACCATGAACAATCTCTAATAGGGATATTCAAAAGTTTCATTATCAAATGGGGGTGGGACCGACATCGGCCCAGAGACAGAATCATAATCATTTATTAATGGCCTCAAATTTTAATGACTTCCACTCTTCAAGAGCCTTTTGACTTTGGACTTGGGGCCCTTGGAACTTATGGTCATGAAATTATGATGACTAAATTGTGCACGCGTAGGGCTATCCCTAGAGTACGGCTAGATGATTAAATTCACATATAGCATGACGGGCTTGAAACCAGGTCCGCAGCACATAATTTGTGGCGTACTCCCACCTTATTTTCCATAGCATCAATGTCGTACTTGAATGGTCTTTTTCACATAGCATTTTTTTTTTTTTATAGCTCAGGTATCTCCCGCCCAGCCTAGCCCAAGAGCCCTAAGCCCGAGAGACACTCAACCATAATAGCCAAAAACTAATCCCTCAAGGCACATATGACACCTCCTATCCAAATGCACTAGGTTAAAAACTATAGGTTAAAAACTATAGGAGGTGGCCAACAAAAGTCGGACACAAAGGCCATGTGTATTTATGTCTAATGCGTTTTTGGATCTAGGGGTTCTCAAGGACTGCGCCAACCAGGGCCTAGACTTAGACCATCCTACTTTGAGCTGAGCCTTGATAAAAAAAAACTTTGGGCCCACTATAAATGGGCCAAGTTTGGAAAAAGTAAGAGAGCACAAAGCACACCCCGGATAAGTAAAACATGCATTTCAGGGATTTTTTATTCAAAGAAGCAAAAGCCCGAAAAAGTGATAGAAACCCAGGCCCTCTTGGCTGAACGGTGGGCTCGGGCCAGACATTTAATGCCCATGTTGGGGTTGGCCCAGATATCACTTCCGAAGTTTGTAACCGTGCACCAGAAATATAAGCAGGAACCACATTATTGCACCCACTTGAGCTCTTTCCAAGTCCCAAACAAACATTATAGATGTTTCAATAAATCAGTACTCTGAAAAAGCATCCACACAGTCGTTTGCCTTTCTATAGGCATCCACTAAGCTAAGAAAACAAGAAAAGCTACACACACTAATCCAAGAACAGATCAGGAGATGGTCAAAAACTTAACTAAGATTTCAATATGCTTATGCCTACAATCTCAAGCATGTGTACAAGAGTCTAAGATCTGTATCCAATTCTAGTGGGCATTAAAAATTCATGAGAACACACAGAATGAAGCTCAAAAACTCTATTCTTCAAGCAGAAAGCTCGACAGCCAGACTTCCCGCATCTCAACCAATATCCAAAATGATATAATCAATTATGCACTCGTGGAGGTAATGAAAAGTGCCATCAGAAGCTGCCCAACTACAGCAACCTGAAAACAATCCACAAGGACATTCTAATGGCTCAAACAAAGAGGATAAGAGTTACAAGGAAGTCACCAGACTCCCGCTGTCAGCTTCTGCTTCTAGTTCTGTCACCTTGGATGGAAGGCAAGTCCAACGTTGAGAGAATCTGGGGCATCGACATGCCCCCTGAGACAACAATCTCTATATTCACAGTACATGCAAGTTATCAGACTCCAGTATAACAGAATAATGAGCATCAAAATCTTATTATGTAGGTTGAATAAGGGCATTGCTTGCACATCAAGTTACAGGTAATAAAAGTTTCTTTTTTGAAATGATAACTTTGATTAAAGGATAAGTTATTGGAAAGACTCGGTTTGTACCATGAGATTATCTAATTATGGTGACATTAAATAAAATAATACTTACCAATTCCTTCACGAACAGATAGGTTGGGTCGAATAACATCTTTGGAGTTGATAAGAAAGATATCACCAATATAAAGATGGTTAGTGGGTACGTAAACGCAGAAAAGCTCCTCTTCACCGGAATAATTCTGTGAAAAGAGAAAATATTAGTCCAGATAAAAGTAACCAGGAAGGCTTCGAGGAAGAACTATGAAAATGAGCAGCAGACACCACAAAAGAAAGGGAAATATAATGCTGTGAAATGTACTTGCACTGTACACATGGTGGATGGTTTGGTTGGTCAGGACCTCCCACTTCATGGAGACTGCCATGAATGGAGCATGGTTGGAAAACCCCATGCAAATTGGAAATTCTAAGCAATCACGTCTTTCCACTTCCACACAGAGTCAATCAGCAACCATTTTTACTTTACTACATTCCGCTAAAGGCTAATAATTGTTGAAAAACTAGAGTATAGCCCAAACAGCATGTTCTTTCCAAGGCTCGTCCATAGTAGATCCCTCATGTATAGTGGACGATTCTGTTGTCACAGTTCTCATATTTATGGGTATCACTCCCTTTTGGACATACACAGAAAACACATTGTTTTCATATAAATGTGCATAAGTACGTAAAATATCAGGAAAATATTGTGATTGGGTAGACACTAGACAGATGATTTCATATCAACAAATCCCAGCTGTCTATTCAAGTCAAGCACATTAGTGATACCCATATCTAAAGATACATATGTTCTTATCACGCACATTAGTGACACCCATATGTTCATTTAAGATTCCAAGAGCAAGTAATTTAAGTATGGTTCCCAATGGGCTAGTGATGTGGACATCATACTTCCTGCACACAAATCCTGTAAAAGGAAGAAGGAGGAGGCTCAAAAGAAACACACGCATGCCTCCTCATGGTTGGACGATCATTGCAAGGTGACAGATCATGATTTTCGCCAAGATCCACTATCAGTTCATGATTCTAGAAAAGATCCACCATTGGATCTTATCTCTGGAAAAGACCCACTGTTGGATCTTAACTTTGACAAAGATCAACGGTGGATCTAGACAAAGAACACTTGGTCAAGATGATGAAGACCCTTTGTGGCAAACCAAGACCCCCCATTGGGATGTGCCACATGAGAGGGATCAGCAAAGAAGAGAACTGAAGATCAAGTGGGACCCATATAATTGATCATACGGTCACATGAGCCGTGTGGGATGCCCAAGTTCATTAGTTTGCTTTTATTTAATTATGGACTTATTAGTTTAAGTGATGTTTTATTTTTTTATATATTTAGTTGAATGTAATGATCTTCACCGTAGAATGGCTTAGATGGTTGAGATTTATTTTAGGATTAGGTTTTCTTTATAAAAGCATGACTTATTTTGGGGAATAATGAATGGTTAATGAATATTGAAAGCTTTTGGCTATATTTCTCCATCAAAGGATCTACTGTGAAACCATCGGGCGTGAGGGACGATGTGAAATCGCGAATCAGGTATCTTCTTCTCCTTCCCTCTCTTTTTCACTGTTGAAGCAGACCTAATAGCCCAAATCCATTGGCCGATCACCATTTAAACCCCAACCCCTAAGTACCATAGCTATACAAGTACAACACCCATGCCATGTTTCACATCATCTGCCAACCAAAACCCATTGGCCAAAAGTACTAAACTGTTATACCCTCTGCCAGCAAAAATTAGTTTAACAAGATCTCCTCTATCAAGAAGCCAAGTATCCCATTACCCCTATTCAAACAGATCTACTGCCAGCAGCCGCATATACACAAGCAAAACCCACTTTCTGCCATATCCCAAGCCCTTTACATGTGTCCATTTTCTCCTTTACAATACATCACAGGCGGCAGACCCTAATTGCAAGAGTCCCAAACCTATCATATCTCCCTACCAACCTAGTCCAGGCCCATTATAAGAATAGGCTGAACCTGATTTCAGGTTTTGCAGGCCCATTTGAGCACTTCTTTCAGGCCCTTTCCCTTTGCTATTGATTTATGGATTACATGAGCCAGATTAACCACAGGAATTTGTGATTTCATTTCTGCAATTATAATTGCTGATTTCATCTTATCAATTTGTTGGTAACCCAACTGAGCCTAACCCATTTGTCAAATCCTCTGAAGGGACAAGTAAACCAATTGAAAATTGGGTGATCCCTAAGCTAGTGGAAGACTTTTCTTCCATCATAACTCTCAATTCAGATTTGGGAGGTTCTCATTGTGGGATTGTGGCAGGGCCTAGAATAACCTCTAATTCCCAAATCAAAACCATATATAAGAGGTCCAATCTGAATTTCAGTTTTAATATTTTATTTGTGAAAAGTAATTGCATGACAAACTTCAGCAGAAAATTCAGATATCAGCCTATTCAGACCACATTTCTGTTTGGAACCGAATCAGAAATTTTGGCCGGAGGTCAAGAATCCCAAAAGAAATATTCATGAGAGGTGTTTCATTTCAGACAACTGGTCGAACAAACTGAAATCAATAAGCTATGGAATCACATTCAAACCATGCAAAAGGTGGACATTAGTATGTAAAGGACCTTCCAAAAATGGGCAGGTTGAAGCCCACAATTGGATCTCATGACCTCGCTTAAAGTGCTAAAGATTCAATCTCTGACCTGGAGAACAACAGACGAAGTGATAAATCCAAAGGCATATTCACCAATGCGTGGATGTCTTATGATAGCCACCTCCTTGAAGGCTTGTGTGTTCTGATCTGTAGTAGTCAGTGGATGTTAATAATGTGGAGACCAAATTGCAATCTTAAAATGAGAATCAAGAGGACATACCAGGTGAAATGGCAGCACTGATTTGTTTGGATGCATTATAAATATGTCGAACAAATGGCATTCTCTTGATAAACCATTCCCCCAGGGAAAGAACAGATGCACCCAGCCACGATGACATAAACACCCCAACCAAGAAGATAAACGTTATGGAAGTTATGAAACCAAGCCCTGACCAAAAGAGACCACCAGATCAAATTCTGAAGTAAAACAAGTGAATAAATAGCAAGACATGGAATCAAGCAATAAGCAAAATTGCCACAGCCATCTAAATGGCATCTTTGCAACAACATTTGAAGACTCTGTTATACTGTATACACTTCTGCTTAGTCACTGTTTCAACTTATTCACTCCAGCCACACGAAGTAAAATACTGTGTATGGTCAAGAGAAATGGTGGCTTTTTGTTCAACCAGTAATTGTATGAAGTGGCTCACATTTTAATAATCCAACTGATTCATTTTGTGAGCTCCATGTTATGGCATACTAATATCTTCCATACTGAATGATCCTCACAACCTGGCCAGGATTCCAAATGTGAGGAAAATTACATAGTTCACATGAGTATTGCATGTTCTCAGGCCCTGTGGTGTTCATAAAGTGAATGATGCAGAATTGCAAGCAATGTTGTCTACAGTCTGATTGAATAACACCAACCACCCCCCCCCCCCCCCAACAACCAAAACCCCCACGACCCAAAAACAAAAATAAAAAACAAAAATAAAAACAAAAACACATAGCGGAAGTTGATTCTTCATGTGAAATTACATGGGCTACATCCACGTGTGCAGCCCCATGGCAACTATAAAACGTCCTCAATGCATTACATGATCTCACCAAGCAGTCTCATTTCCTTCACCCACACAGAGGAACCACTAATGGGGAGGCCAACACTCCAGCAAAAGGCGTATGACAACAGATCATGTTTTTTGGATTTCTTTTTTTTTTTTTTGGTGTGTGCACACACGCATGTGTCTGTGTTGTGTGCAGTTTTGGGGGTTGGGTTTTGTGTGTGTGTGTGTGTGTGTGTGTGTGTGTGTTTTGTTTTGTTGGGGGGTGGGGTGGTTGTTAATATGCTTGCCATTATAAGTTTGTACTCTCCTGGTCCCACCATTATTGACCATCTAAAGTGAAGTAAGTTTGTTGCCGCTAATGGTATGTGGTGGGTTATTGCCCCCTAGCTTCTACTGCATTATAGCAATTTTGTCATACCATTATTCCATTTTTAATAAATACAGTTATCCTTCAAAATAAAATTAAAAGAAAAAATAAGGTTCTTTCATCTTCTACATTGCATATAATATTCGTAACTCATTATGTCCATCAAGGCCTATTTGGAAAATGTAGGTTTTGGCCCATTGACAGCCCAACTTCCAATTCAGTCAAAAGTATAGACTTCTCCACTATGTGGGGACACATTAAGGTTTCAACAAACTTTTTCAGTATTCCACCCCAAAATTTCAGGATTGACCTGTTTTCTCAAAGACAACCAGAACAAAGAATGAAAGAAAAAAAAAGGAAAAAGAAGAAAGAAATAAAAAAAAGGAAAAAGGGCTCATTTCTGGATTGAGCTGGTTTTTTTCTCAAAGAAAACCTACCAAATAAAATGCCTATTTGCTCTCACACATTAATTGTAAGTTGTACCCATTCTACTGCTATATTAAAAACATTCACCCATAATCAGCATTGAGCAATATGACAAACTCGAAGCAGAGACCAGAAAATTGAGGTGCACAAAAACACTTTTTTTACCCTCACATATTGTTCCCTCCCCTTTATCTCCATGGATCAGACAGTGTTGCACAGGAAGGAGCTGGTCTTTTCTTTTGCAGGACCCAAGTAGTCTTTTGTTTAAGGGGTTCCAGTTTTGTTTTGGAAGTTTTCCTTCACAATCGTTTTTGTCCTGTCGTTCTATTGTTCTTTGGTGTTCTACCTTGTCAGTATAGCTCTCTTGTACAGCCAGCTTTTGTTAATGAAAGTTACCATTAAAAAAAAAAAAGGCCATAAGGATGCTCGAATAAAGTTTCTATAAGTAGCTTATTAGTCAGGATCCCCCATGTGCTTGAGCACTCCATATATACTAAATTGCTTCGATTATCCAAATAATTTACAAGAAAAGAACAGTAATATTCAATATGTACTAAATTGATTCAATCATCAAAATCAATCACAAGTAAACAATTCTGTTTGGCATATATGAGTAAATTGTTTGCAATCTCCAATTGTCCAAGTACATATTCACTGTCATAATAGTAGGAAGAGAGAGGTAATGGCAATAGGTCTTCAAGAAAAATATGCATACCAAAGATATCAATCCCAAGATGAGCATAGATCGGCGAGAAGAACCCATCCACAAAATGTATGAACCACCAGGTAATGTAGAAAGTAATTGCAATTGGAAACAGGATAACACTGCACACGGCAAAACAGTTAGCACCAGCAACAAGAAATGCAAAACACCAAGATCAACACCATCACCATCACCACAAAGAGAACAAGATTAAACTATAATCCTAGGACTCAAGATTTTTTTTTTTTAAATCCTAGGACCCAGGATATGGATCCGACAATTTGCGCCAAAGTTTATTGAAAAGGATTTGTATCTATACAACAAGTCCCAATTCCTTGTATATCTTAGAATTCAAGTATGAATTTACAATTCGGTATTTTTATGAAATCGCACGATTCATATGGCATTTGGACAGGAAAAACAACAATTGAATGGATATTTTTAGTCAACTCTCAACATTGCTTTTTTCGTCTTTTCAGTCCTTTCTATTTTTAAAAAGTTGTCTACTGATTAAAGAAACCTCTTAAGATGAGGAATTCATAGGATTTTAGGTAGGTTTTACAATGAAACAAGGAATACACATGCAAGTAGAGCATTTCAACTATAGGTATGACTTTTGCCTTACATTCTCCTCTCTTTTTCTTGAACAAAATTTGGAAGTTGATACGTGAAACAATGTTTCTTTTTCTCATATAACCAGAAAGGCCAACGAGTAGACAGTGATTAAAGAAGGCAGGATGACAGATCCATTACTTATGGATCCCAACACCATCTCTAGGTACTTTTGATACAACTTTCCAGATTGATGGCAAATCTTACAGGGCTAACCTGTAAGGCAAATGTCAATGTTATCACAAGCAGACTATTCCTAAACTCAAGAAGTTAAAACAACCTTAAAAAGCTTGGATGGAATTTTGGCCTTAGCAACATCACCAAACCAGTGGTCAGTCCTGGTATAAGGCTTGAACCATTTCTCACCTAAAAACTAAGAGAAAATGATGGACTAAAACACTATCACAATTTATGAGAATGCACATTATTGGATAAGAAACAACAATCAGTGACATAAAATGAGTAATAAAAGATAAAAAAAAAAAAAGATAGAAGACGAGCTCCAGATGGACTCATCAACAATTTGGTAACAAATTACACATGTCATTGTACATTTCAACACCATTATCATTGTGCACCTCTCTGCCCAGGTCACCAATAAAATAAGGCAAACTGCAGAAGGATGGAAAGGAAAAAGGGAAAAAGAAAAAAGAAAGGCAAATAAAAATCACATGTGATACAACAACAGTGTAGAAATGAACCTTACTTGCCAGCTGCAAGCAAACACAACCACACAGAGTTAATGCTTTCAGAAAATGTGATCGAAATGGGTGGGGATTTCTTATATTTTGTTACCTTTCTCAAACAACTAAAACAAACCCTTATCGTATAAAAGTGGGTTGATATCCAAAGGAAACAAGCTTTAATATATATTATATAATACCCCTACAACAGAAAGAGAAACCAAAATGATGCAGAAAGAGGAAACCAAAATGACATATCATGTAAGCAATAGCAAAAAGATGTAGAACACAAATCAAATGCAAACAAAAGGTAGATAGAATTTGTAATGAAGCTTCAATATACCATCATGGATGGCATTTTGACGTGTAACATTAACTAGAATGAAATAAAGAGTTCACAAATCAATAAAGAAGCTCACCATCCAGTCATAAACTTTTTCGAAGCCCAGCTTCGAACAACCTTGTAAAATGCCTACACATTAAAGACATGATGTAATTAAACCATATGCCAAACTTCCAAAAATAACTTACAGTAAACTGTGTGGGTCATAATACCGAGAACAAAATAAACCAACAAGGTCAAATATTGTAAGAGCATGAAAAATATAAAAGAGTAGGGAATGTCTATGTTGGAAATTTGAAGAGGCATGACATTGAAAGCTTTCCTCTTCAAAATTTTTCAACAGGTATCTGAGAGGTTCCTAAGTGACAGTTTGGCTCAAATTAACAAAAGAAAATATCAGGTAAAAAGGAAAATTTTCTGTGTATACTCACTGCAGCAAAAGGACTGATATTGTAGAACTTTGCAGAAAAGATCAGTAAAAGGTTTTCAAAATTAACTATACAACAACTGCATATGTGGAAAGCAAGTTTAGCAGTTCTTAGGACACGTTTGATAACAAGTCAAGAATTTGTGAGGAAAAAGATGATTGCTGGATTCTTCATTGCACCAGAAACAGGAATTCATCCCAGAGAATTTGTATTGCTGAGGATTTCATATTGATATCAGTGCACGTCAGTACGTATAGCTAATAAAATTAGGTATTGGGACGTAAATCTGCAGAAGTGAGGATTTTCAAATCCTATGGAGAGGGGTCAAACCTAAAAATACTCAAAATGAGGATTTCCACTGATCTAAACCCTTGGAGATTTACAGTTGCCAAACATGAATTTTCCATTACTTTGTGGAAAATTAATGAGGAATTCCCAGGGATTTGATTGTCAAACGTGACCTTAGAGTGTGCTTGTACAACAAGAGGATTCTCATTCTGTGCTCCACAGACTTCCATTTTCACGGCATAGAGGAATCCCGCATTCCTATCCATCCAATAGGAAATCAAAATCCTCTCCACTGAGAAAAATCAGTCCCTATTTCCTTCTTCTGTGAGTAAATTGTGTCACACCAAACAACAGAAGAATGGACTGCACATAAAATCAGAACAATTTTTACTTGTAAAATCCTCTCATCGCACAAACGCACCCTTAAAGAAGGGAGGGTGTTATGGTCAATTTGAAAACAATTTCGTGCCCTGGTATGAGAAACCTCATACAAGGTTGGTTGTAGAATGTTTGACCGGCAACTAAGAAAACACAGCAGGTTTGATGAGGGCATAATAAACAAGATCAATACAGAGTAGAAAGAAACGAGACAACCTAGTAGAATGTTGTGTGTTGTTTCAAACATTTTTATAAGACAGCTAGAACAGTATTGTACGAGGGAGACGAATGTTAGAATAAAAAACAAAGAAAACTGAATATCGGGGTGGACAGAAAGGAGACAACCTAGTAGGGTATTGTGTAATCATAAAGTGACATTTCAATTGAGAGGAAACTTTTATAAGACCATTAGACCTGCATTGTATGAAGGAAATGAATGTTGAACAAAAAAAAGAACAGAAAGAGAACCAAATAGTCTAGGGATGTGTGTGCTAAGTTGGATGTGTGCAGTAACAAGAAAGGACGGGATTAGGAATGAGTACATGAGAGGAAGTCTATGCATGATTCCAATAAATGAGAATTATAGAGTGTCAATTGAGATGGTTCAGACACCAAGTATTTATTAAAAAATGAAGAGGTTGAATTACAAGGAATTGGAAGAGTGCAGTAAATAGACTCAGAATAAAGCCATGAGAAATGACACTTCAGATTGTAAAGTGACTAGAACTTGATCCAATTAGGGATGAATGGAACGGGAGGGCAGACAGACAACTAGGGTTGGATGGATAGGGCTTCAATTACAACAATGATGAACCTAGATTGACCGAAAGGACTTAAGTAGGTTCCCAACAAACCTATAGGAGGATAGGAGGCTGGCACACTGAAGTCAAAGTCATGCAATGGAAACCATAAAGACAAGAATCATGAATCTCGACATGGATCACATGAGCTAACAAGTGTGTGTATTGGGTAGGTGGGTGGGTGCGTGTTTTGTTGGGGGGAGGGAGGGGGAGGAGGGAGAGAGAGAGAGGGGTGTGTCAGGTGATGGGCCACTCCTCAATGATGAGAAAGAGAGAGATGCCCAAGACTCCTCAACCTGGAATGAAGAACTCCTCAATGTCACTAGATAGGACTCCTCGACTGTTCCGAGCCATTATGACATGTGCATGTCCCATGCACTTGTCATACATGTTCCATGTAGTTGTGAAAGGGAGATTTGAAAGGAGAAGCGGGCATTTGTCAGATAAGAAGTCTTAGACACTCTTTGTTTGCACTAAAATACAGAGGAATTGAAAGCATATGATTCATAACTTGGTAGTTAACAATGAAGATAAAATGTGAGTTTTCAAAAATAAGCATACAATAATCTTTTCTTCTAGGGAAATAGATTCAGAAGATGGGAAATGAACTACTAGGATGATTTGGAGTGTCAACTTATCAACATGGCTTATGTAGGCCTAAACTTCTTATTTGTAAATGCATTGCCAATCATTTCAGGAAAAAAGTTGGGGAGCATTAAAAAAAATAATTGCATGCAAAGAACTATGTGGTGATCCGATTCAAAAAAAAAAAAAAAAAACAAACACACAAAATCAAAAACAAAGAAGTTTGTGGTGATCGTTGGTGTCCACACTTGCTTAACTCTCAAAACGTGAACCTAACCACCTGATATTGCATAGGACCATCATTTTTATCAAGTGTCCCTTTGCTGGCAATCATTTGAACAATAACGATGAACACATTCTTAGGGCAAATGGACACTTGATATATAAAATGGACATTCTTAACACAAAAATAGTGATGTTGAGACACATTGCTATCGTTGCCTTATATCCTTCACCCCTCATCTCATGACATTCAACTTCAGCTCTTTAAAAATCCTTCAGTGGAGCGTATTTATTTGAACATGAAGTCCTGTGTATTCTATTGCAAACAAACAAGCCCTTAGTCATGCAATCGATCCCCAATTAGCCCAGTACTTAGCCAGTCACAAACAAGGTCACCACGCCGATTGGCTGTGTGCAAGACTGCGACGGAAGTCTAGATGAGAACAATAACACTACGGAAATGATAAATCTAACGAAATCATTAGGTTTCACAGTCAACCCAAGCAACCCAAACAGTGGGCAAAGGAAACAAAAGGGGGTTTCTGCCAAAAACCAATCAACCCCAGAAAAACCCACATCGAAAACAACAAACAAAACCCATTTCCGAGAAAAACCCATCCGATTGCAAAGAGGGTTCCCCCAGAAAGACCCATCCGAGCGTGAAAACAACAAGGATTCAATCGAAATCAACAACGGAAAAAACAGAAACAGAGAATCACACCTCTCTTCCAGAGTGATGGGAAGAAGCGGAAGAAGAGGAGGAAGAAGGCTTGGACTCTTCATCGTTGCCGGAGTCCGCTACTGGAATGAGAAGCTCTCGATCTCGTTCTCTGCTCGCCATCGACGATCTCTCGTCGCCCATCAGCAGCGGATTTCCTCTGTCAAAGTCCAAACGACAAGCAGAAGCTGTCTTTCGCCTTCGAAATCTACGTCAAGAGACGAGAAAAGATAAGACATGTAAACGACCTCTCTTTCTCTCTCTCTCTCTCTCTCTCTCTCTCTCAGACGAAGAACATGCGAGGAAAAAGAGAAGAAACAGAATTCCACTCCGGTATAATATTGGGTGCTTGACCCGATAATGTTGTCTACGGCTTGCACCGGATTTTACAGATAAGAGCCATGCGGCATTAATCAAGACCGTTGGTCTGGTAGAAGTGGTGATCGCTCAACAAGGGTCCAATCAAAATAAAAATAGGTAGGGGAGTATTTTCTTTTCAACGCTCCTCCTTTGCTTTTTCTTTTTTTAATCAGGATTTGATTCTTTAATTTCATTTCACCCCACTCCTCATGAGCCAATTTGTAGTGGTTTAAAATCGTATGATAACATGGATTACTTTAACCCATTATACACGAGTACATTTGGATGTGGATTTGAGGTGAGATCAACGTCGAACACTCATCCCGTTATTAAAAATATGTCTGTGAAGTGCTATGGTTGATATAGAGAACAGCTATTTGATCTGCATTTCCTGTTGCGTAAATTTTTATGGTTTGGTGTGATGATTTTTCTTGAGAAACATAATTTTTTATGAGTAAAAATGCATTTGTTTTTCATAGGTAAAATAAAATAGAGTGAGATAAAAAGTCAACAAGAGATAAGGTAAACACTTTACTTATTGTTTTAAGTTAAAATTTTTTTATAACATTGGATAAAGTAACTAAACTCTACTTCCTATGAAGTAACTAAACTCTACTTTCTTACTTCTTGTGACAGACAACATATGGCAAATCTAAATTTTTTTACAACTAAGCAAGGCAACTGAATATGACTCCGGAGGAGAGACAAGAGGGAGATGACAAATAAGGCATAGTTGGTTGGTGGATATTCAGTCTAACTTAATCTCCTTATCCTAAGTTCGACTCCTTTCCTCCACTACATCCGGGATACAAACTCATGCACTCATTTCTCTAACTAGATGAAAAACAACTCAAGTTTGATTTTTAAATGGGTTTTTTTTGGAACTTAATGGTTGGCTTGGTAGATAGGCAATTCATTTCCATACAACCCACCAAAGATCGATCCTTGATGGTGGTTCTGAATTTTCCTCTCCTGACCATTGAGCTAGCTCACCAAAAAAATGGTTTTTCTTTAAAAACAATTAAGCTTGAACTCTTATTAAATGATTTTATAAAGAAAAACTATAGAACAAAAACATAGTTGTTCACATATGTTTCTAACAAAAATACCTTAACATCGTCAACCATTGACAATCAACTGGATTGAAACTTTTCTTCTTCTTTAGTGGTTTAAAGTTTTGATCTTCTCATGGCTCGTTCCATGTTCGCCTAGTGCCTGATAAAACTAAGGAAAACCTCACTGCTACTTTTGAACTAGTATCCATTTCCCCGTGTAAGATAAAACCCGATATGTGTTCTTTCTTTCGACTCCCCTTCATCCTCAATCCCATTATCCTCATCTTTTTCAAATGGCATTTTTTAATCACTCAAACAAATGCCTCTCAACACATCATAAGAGAGACCACCACATCCTCTTCTGTAAAACATCAAAATGCATTAGCCAAACACAGCATTCAAACATCATAAAGGAATAATACCAAACAAACTAGATGAAGTCAACATAAATCTACAAAGAAAAAATATTCAATGGCCACAACCTATCAAATAAAATTGATTAAAGTGCAGGCCAACCACTGTTTAAGTTAATGAATTTGCACATTTATGCATCATTTTGGGGTGAATTAGGGATTTAATTAAGTTAAATGTATCATTATTCATTAAATTTCATCATTTCATTCATTTTCACCTAAAAATTGGAATTTGCACAATTTCTACACATTTTTTCTATTGATTAAGAAGTTTTTCTCCGAAGAGTCCCAATTGGAATAAAACTCTATCCGAATGGATTCCACTTCAATGTGGACTTTTTAGTATTTTACTAGTTGAATTAGAATATGCAGAAGATGAAATTTATAGAACCAACAAAACTCTTGAATGATTTGAGTTTCACTACTTGAAAACCAACACCCTTTTAGTTCATTTGCTTGTATACTGTACTTGAATATCAATTAAGGCTTCCAGAAGCTCTTATCTCATCATATTGTATGAAGGAATATTTTTCTGACTTTGCTAGCAATCCACAACTACTGTAGAGATAGAGTATAATACAAATTAGAATTCAAAATTCAATATCGTTTTTCTCATGATAGCCTATCTTACAATCACTGTTAAAAAAATCCGTCGATACCGGTCCGTATCAGCCGATACGAACCGGTATCGGCTGGTACCAAGACAATATTTTGATGTGTATCGGTCTCGGTACAGGTCTTGCCAAATATCGCCAATTTATCGTGATATATCGGCCGCCTTTTCAATTTATCGGCAGAACCGATATATCAGCCGATATTTTCAAATTATCGGTCGATAATATATATATACCGTCTAACCCTAATTTTTCCCTCTTTCTCCCCCTCTACTCATCCTCCTCTACCCAAAGTCGGCCATCTTGCTGTTCCTCCTCCATTAGCCTCCAAAAGCATTACAAAATTATTTTTTTCGGTGGATTTGCCTTATAAAAGTAAAGGAAAAACATTTATAAGGTAAGTATATTAAATTTCTTTTTTTTTTGAAATATTTGTTTAGTAGGAGCTTAGATGTGATCCATGATAATGATTCCACTTGTTTTATGTTATAGATTTACATGTTGTGATTTATGAGTGTGGATCTATTATTTGATTTTTTAAAATATTAAGATTTTAACATTTATTAAGATTTAGAGTCTTTTAATGTTAAGTATTATTTTTAATTTTATTAGTATATAAAAACATGATTTTATGAAGCAAGTTTGATAGATTTAGTTGTAGAAGACATAGATCTACAAGATGTGGACATTTTATGTTTATTTATTTTAGGATTTTTAAATATTTTACTATTAAAATAAGATTTTTTGAGGATTTAATCACAAATTTGTTATTTTGTTGTATACTTCATGTATGATATGAATATGGTAAGTTTTCATTTTTTTCAAAACATTATGTAAATACTAAATAGTTTTATATTTTCAAATTTTATTTTCTTGTTTGAAATAATAATTTAATATTTAAAACTAATATTTTGAGGATTTCACTATAATTTTTTTAAAGTAAGCATAATCTTTGTAAACTTCATGTAGGATTACTTTTTTTTATTGTTCTTTAATGTAATTAGTTTTATATTTTTTAATTTATTTTCAGATTTTTTTTTAATTTTAGATTAAACTATTATATATTTAGATTTTTATTATAAGTATGATTTCCTAATTTTATATAATCATTGTATACTTCACATATGCTAATTTTTTTATGGTTGCCTCATCATTTATGTGAATATGTAACATGTAAATATTTTTTATATTTCTGAATTTCTTTTTTGGATTGTTAGAACATGGAATTAGAAAAATTAAATAATTAATATATCATTTAAAATGTACCATTTTGAGATTCCAATTACTTTTATATGAATGTATTAATTTCTTTGTTTTTATTATATTTTGGATCTTAGTTTAAATGTTATAAATTGTGCCAATGTGTTCTTTTGTTTTGAAGAGGCGAGATTAAAATGGTGCCTGACATTGATCCAGCATGGAACCATTGTAAAGAAGCTGGAAGCAAACATAAGATTAAATGTAATTATTGCCAAAAATTCATAAATGGAGGGATAACTAGATTGAAGCAACACTTGGCTTATAGGCAATGCTAAGTAGTAAAGTGTCCTCATGTACCACCTAATGTGAAAAAAGAAATGCAAGGGTTGTTGGATGCAGGAAAACAGAAAAAGGTTGTTAGAGAGAAAAGAAAAAATGAGGAATTTGAAGCATGTAGGGAAGAAATTTTTGGGTCTAGGGAGGGAGATATTATTTCTTCCGATAATGATGAGGATCCAAATTTAAGCAGGGCTAGAAAAGAAAGTTTGAAGTCACTTCAGGAGGAAGAAGAAAGAAGAAGAATGCAGTATGAGGCAGCTATGAGAGGTGGCCAATATGATGATGGTGGCTCATCTGGATCTAGGGGAGTGGGTTTGCGTCGACATTTAGTCAAAGACAACCCCGCCCAGTAGATATTGAGGATGATGATGAACTTCTACACAGGCACCTCGTAGGCCAAGTGTGGTGGGTCCAACGGATCCATTTGCATATAGAAAACCAACAGCCAAGCAACCCAGCATTGTAAAAGCATTAAAGGGAAAATTTAATAAAACAAAAGATAATTTGATAAGAGCTACTAGAAAGTTCTTTTTAGATGCAGCTATTCCACCACATAAGGCAAACTCTCCTTATTTTACCACTATGTTAGATGCAGCAACGGAACATGGTCCCGGTATAAAAGCACCCACCCCATATGAGATTGGTCATCTCTGTGTTAAAAAAGAATATGAGGAGTTACAGCTCTGGGTGGAAACTTTTAAGAGGATTTGGAGAAAAAGGAGCTGCACACTAATGTGTGATGGGTGGACGACTCTCACAAAATGTCATCTCTTGAATTTTCTTGTTTATTGCCCTTTGGGAACAGTTTTTATCAAATCAGTTGATGCAACTGATTATGTTCAAGATGCTAGATACATCAATAAGCTGTTTAATGACGTGATTAATGATATTGGGGTAGATTGTGTAGTTCAAGTTGTCACCGATAACGCTGCAAACATGAAGAAAGCAGGACTGATGCTTATGCAGCAGAGGCTAAATATTTTTTTGTCACCATGTGCAGCACGTTGCATAGATTTAATGCTTGAAGAAATTTCCAAAGGAAAAGTCATGAAACAAGTGATTGAAAAGATGAAGAAAATCACTAATTTTTTCAACCAGTCTTATAGACTTATTTCAATGATGAAGAAATTTACAAACAATCATGAACTACTACGGCTTGGCATTACTCGATTTGCTACCAACTTCATAGCCATTGAGAGTATTTACAAGTACAGAGGAGGGCTTCTCCAACTCATCAAATCAGATGAATGGCTGAATTCTAAGTGGGGAAAGCGGCCAACTCCCCTAGCAGAAGAAGTATGCAAGACCATTGAGTCCAATAAGATTTGGCCTCATGTTAAAAATTGCTTAAATGTTTTTGAGCCTCTAATAAAAGTTCTTCGATTGGTTGATGGCGATGATAAGCCAACTATGGGCTTTTTACATGAGGCCATATAGAGAGCAAAGATGGCTATTAAAGTAAACTGTAAATATTATACTAAACATTGGAAAATCATTATAGCCGTTGGGAGCGTCAATTGCATCATGACTTACACACTGCTGGTAAGTGGAGACTGATTTCTTGTTGACTTTCATTATTATATTAAATTCTTTTTAACACATTACTCACGTAAATTTTTGCATTTAATAGGTTATTTTCTCAATCCACAATTTCGATATGAATCTTTGGATCGAAATATAACTGATAAAATTCGAGTGGGCATGAAAAATGTTTTTGAAAGACTAGAAAATGACGCCGATGAGGCTATTAGGGCAACAAACCAAGTAAGTAAATTAAAAAGTGGAGATCTTATATAATGTATGTTGTTTTCTTCAATTTAATTTATATCATTATTCATTCATAAGTCATAATAGTTGATATTGATAATTCTTTTTCTTCTTTAATGCTATTAGATCGATGTATATAATAAAGGAATGGGAAGTTTTGGCACTACCATTGCTCAAAGAGTTGTCACACAAACATATCCTGGTAAGGATTGTATAATATAAATAGTAAATTATATTTTCATTATTTGAAAATTCAAAAATTGAATGTTTAATATATAGTTCTTTTATTTTCAGCTGAATGGTGGTTAAATTATGGAGAGAGTGCTCCAGCATTAAAGACGATCGCAATTAAAGTTCTCAGTCAAACTACATCTTCGTCAAATTGCGAAAGAAATTGGAGTACATTTGCTTTTATCCACACAAAAGTAAGAAATAAAATCACGACGGATAATTTGAACAAATTGGTCTACATTCACTATAACCTCAAGCTCCGCAGTCGAAATCGAAGAAGAAGAGCATTTGAGGATCAACAAGATTACTTCTGCCCAATTAATTTAGACTATATTTTCAGCAGAAGATGATTTGTTAGGTGAGTGGATAGAGGAGGTAGAAGAGCTATTATTAGATGGAGATCCAGAGCTAGCAGAAATGGTTGAGGACTTGACTGGGAAGTAATTTGAGTCAATGAAAGCCTCTGAAAGATTACAAGAGATTAATTTGACACAACAACAGAGAGGTACTACGGTTGATCCTACAGAAGCAAGAGAAAAGGAGGTGGGTGAGGAGAGTGAGTCAAGTATCTCTACATCTTCCTCATCAGCAGGAATTCCTCCTGATTTCCCTGGGACTGGCGGTCACTATGGAGATAATGAGCCACCAATGTATGAGACAGTTGAGCATTTTCCTGGTGTTACAGACTTAGATCCCCATCGTGGTTATGTAAGATATGTTTTACAAACTGAGACAGAGATTGGTAGTAGCATCGGTCAAGGAAGAGGGGAAGGTACTTCTGCAGGCAATGTTGGACAACGGCAGGCTACGTATGGTCCGTATGGATACAACCCTCATTGGCCAACTCAATTGCCTTTAGCTCCACCGTTACAACTGTGGTATGAGCATGGACAAGGAATGATCCAACGTGAACCCCAACAAGCTATTTTTATTCCTCATGAATTTTTTAATTTAAATTTCGGCCCTCAGTCAGCTCAATCTACTGAGGATAGCTCATCATATTATGAAGGGATCTTCGCTCATCAGCAACAATATCAATATGAGCAAGGGTATGGGAGTGCAATGCAAGAGTTTGGATTATATTATTATAACCCATACCAAAGAAGAAGAAATGATGATGATGATGATGATGATATCGAGTCTGGAAGACACTCCACTTGGAATCAGGGTATGTATTGATTCTCTCCAATTGCTTTATGATTTATTTTACTGTCATTATGTCATATGCTATGTTAATATTTATGTTCTTGAATTTTACAACTTGCTTGATAATTGAGTGATAAATTGATGGTTGATGAATGATGAATGATAATTGATGACTGATAAATAATTATTTATATACTATATAAGATACAAGTATAACTTACAAGTGTACAACACTACAAGTCTACAACCACTATATATAAATTAAAAATAAATTGTATTCTCTAAAATTTCATACTAATAGATAGTTCATATTTTATAAGTCATAATTATGGTTTTTATAAAAAAAAATCACAATTTCGGACAAGACAGCGATACATGATACCATAAGTTAGGGGGACCGATATTTTGATTTATATTTGTTACTAATGAAAAAAAAACATTGTTTTCCAGCATTTTCTAATATTTTGGATATTTTTTCAATTTTTTTTGGATTAAAAAAAATTCACACAGCGATGACCGCGACGGACCGCGAACCGCGACCGATACCGATACCGTATCGGTTTTTTGGACCGACCGATACCACGACTAATACCGCAATTTTTATCCATGCTTACAATGGCCATAACTCTCAACCGGGATGTTGGATCAACACAAATGGCCCACTGTTGGAAGGGTCTTTCATAGTAGATGCGCGTGTAACCTATGATTACACAAATCGGAGTTAAAATGAGAAAGCTATGAGCTGGAAGTTTTCATATATAATTTTGAGTGAGATTGCCATTGCATCTACACTACCGAAGTATAACTGTTGCACATCTCTCTGTAGAACCCATTTAAAAATTATATAAGAATTTCAAAAGCTTCCACATCATTTTATCTCCAAGATCTTTCTCGTATCATGAGATAAATATAATCAACAATCAACAGATCTTATCTTTCAATCCACCAAAAAGAAGTCCAGATCTAATGAACTTGAGGACTCAGAAAACTATAAAAAAAGGCCACCGTGGGAGGCTCCTTCTCATTCCCTTCTATATCTGGAAATCCCAGATCTCCCTCTCCTTCTCTTCTCTGCCTCTCGTCCCTCCATTAATTTTTTTATTTTATTTTAAAGGCATTATGGAGCCATGCTATAAAAAGTAGGGTCTAGAATAGAGATTTATGAGAGACCACTGTATAAAGAGAATATATCAATGAAGTTCCTTTTGATGTTCTTTACAATAATAGGCTGGGTTTCTTATTAGAGTGAAAGATGAAGCTAAGTATTTTAATGTTCTAATTTATATTTATTATTCTGCTCTTTTCTGATTATCTCTTATTAAGTGCTTTTAAAAAATAATAATATATTTGTCTTCATGCCAACGGCAAACCTCTGATTTATGTTTGTAATGAATAAATTTTGATGATTTATACTTACTTTGATAGATTATGCTTAGATATGTAGTTATCTTTGATAGTTTATGCTTAATTTGTTCGGTGATGCTTAAGATATTCATTTTTTCTATGAAGTGAATGAAGTCTTAGGTATTGATTTTGTTTTTTTAATTAAAATTTGGATTTTGCAATAGGTAAATCATCCAGATCAGAAAACATTAATTTGTTTCTTATCTAAGTAATAATTTAGACAAAAAAAGGTAAATTAATTACATAGATTGAATTTTTGAATAACTTAGTGGATTGTGGTTACTCTGATCTTTTTTTTAATCATTGTTTTTAACTTTATAAATTTATTTGGTTTTTTATTTGCATACCACACATCTCATGTATTATTATTTTTTCTTTGAAAAATTTTAGATTTTTAATTAAAAAGTTCAAAAGTACTCTCAATGGGATCGACCTGTATTTGCCATTGTCTCAACAAAATAATTATGTACTTGTAATTTTAAGTAGATTGATTAAATTAACATCAACCATCAAATAAGAAAACAAAACAGAGAATGAAAAGTTGGTGGAAGTTGACAATACCATCAACGAACTTGATGATATCATTTTCTAAGTTGATGATATCATCACTTTGGGTATTTTTCACCAAAAAAAAACCATAAAAACAGCTCTATCATTATTTCATTGTTTTTATTTATAAAACCATTTTATTAGAGTTTGAGCTTAATTATTTTCGTAATAATGCCTTAAAACTTTCATTTTTTAATAAGCAACTCTTAAGACGCATTTTTTTTTCAGAAAAAGGCAATTTTTTATTTTTCTTTTAATTTTGATGATTTCATAGAAAAAATTCCCTTAGATGTTCAATGAGAAAAATGTCCTTATAGTTCATTTACAACAATATAGGTCCTCCCGATTTTCATATTTTCTCATTTTTAAATGAGTGGCGATATTGTTGCGCATTTCAATTGAGCGGCAATATTATCGTTAGTGTCTTTTCCTTTGTGTTCTTTATTCATTTTCCCCCTCCACTTTTCCATATTCCCACATTTCAATCCCTTATGGAGATCATGTGGCATTAATCAAGAATGCTTGTAAGATAGAAGTAGTGATCTATCTCATTTCACCCCTTATGCAAATAAATACAGGCTTTTGTATGATAGAAGTAGTGATTCATCTTACTTCATCCCTTATGCAAATAAATATGGGTGTAGCTCATGAGCCAATATTGTCATTAGTGTCTTTTTATTTGTGTCCTTTATTTATTTTCTCCCTCCTCTTTTTCTATATTCCCACACTTCCATCCCTTATGCAAATCATGTGGCATTGTTCAAGACCGTTTGTGTCACAACCTGAGCCCAGAAATCGGGGGTTAGCGAAAAGCCAAACCAGTGACACACGTACTCTTGTGCACGTGTATCCAAACCCAGTCCAAATGCACACACACAAGAGATCTAACACGTGCGGACTAAGCGTACGCGGAAGTTGTAGATATCATAGCAAACAACAAAAGCAATAGCGGAAGCCAAAACAAAGAAAACGAGCGGAAAACCAAACGACAATAAGAAGATACGAAGATAACATACATGGTGATAAAACCAAATACAAGTCTAAGTACACACCAAAAGAGACCAAAATCATGATATACCAAATATACACAAGAGTGACAAAGTCCAAAGTATAAAAATACAGATCTCCAAAAACCAAAACCATGATGACATGCAGGTACGCACTCGGCAGAGGCGATCAAGCCCACTTTGCCAGGCCGGAGGGTGTCTCTAAACTCTGCCCTGCAGCCTCCTCGACCGCCGGGAGCTGGGCAAGTGATCTGTGCCTGCAACACCGCAGACAACATAGTGAATACAACGATCCAGCAAATATAAGTGACAGGGACGTAACACTCATAGTATCAAATAGAATAATGACAAAGATTAAATACATAGTTTCATCTTAGTATGCTAAGCAAATCGTGCATAGAATTTAAAGCATGATAAATGAATCAAAGCATAGAAATACTGAACTAGGTGGCTACTACATTGGCCATATTCTCTCATATAGAGCAGAGCAAACAGATGAGAACACCACCGACCTGGCCAAGGTACAAGTGGGTCTCGGTCTCCTGGGTTCCGGGGTCCCAAGACAAAACTACGCTTCAGCGATACAAAGCACAGAGAACCAAGCCAGAGGTAACCCCGTCGGGTATCATAGGGCTGAGGTTGAGTAGAGCCAGACTGATACCAATCAAATCAAATCTAGGGAGAAAGGAGATTATCCGCTTTGGATTCACCGATGACAAAGATCGGATCTTATCCTCACGTATTAATCTCTGGGCAAAGCCACCAGGGAATACCCACTGAAACAGAGATTTCAAAGCCAGAGAAATACAGAGCATAGCGGAAATTACAGAGCATAGCGGAAATTAAGACAAAGCACAGCATAGATGAAAGCATCATACAGAGCGAAGAATAAAACAGATATACAGAATGAAACAAAATGATCTCGGAATGCATAAATATAGATCAGCAGAACAGAGGATAAAACTATGCTCAATATGCAATGCATCTCAGATTAACGCAGAATCAAGGTTGATTACGAGCCAACTCTATTCTAGTTGTTCACTGTCACTAACCGTGCATGTTAGTGTAGTTTTAAGTTATTCAATGCACCGTTGCCATCAAAGTGTTGCAATATAATCCTCGCGTGCACCGAAGTCCCTTAAATCAACACCCATGGGGAGGTGCTTAACAGTAAATCAACACTCACATGAATGAGTCACAGCCTAACAGACTATTCATGCAGTCCAAGAATTCATAGGGCTGGTTCACATGTGTGGTCAACCTGTCATTTGGCCCTACAGAGTCACACCACTATCCTAAGATTAATTTCAGATTTTTACAGGTCTTACGGTTTAGCCATGGGTGACCTACGGCTTAGCCGTAGACATCGTACGGCCTAGCTGTAACCTGCACTACTGCTTAACCGTGGTTCCCTTCAAAACACAGCTAAACTGGTCATCTTCCACCTCTGATCTGATTCCTTCTTACGGCTGAGCTACGGTTGAGTATACGGCTTAGCCATAGACCAATTCACGGCTTAGCCGTAGCTACACCGTAGGAGTACTGTATCTGGAAAGTTTCGACTGATCAGAGTGTTAATTCACGGCTGGGTCACGGCTAGCTCACGGCTTAGCCGTAGGACAATCTACGGTTCAGCCGTAGTCTAGCCGTAGAACAAAATTCCCAATTTGGAGCCTCTGGAGTTTGAGCCGTACAAAGTTACGGCTTAGCCGTACAATACAGAAACGAAATCGAGCTGAGTTACAGAAACCGGAATTTGTACAGAAACTTAGCAAAACAAGTTCAATGAATCCCAAAACCTTAAGATTCGGCTGTAAGACCTCTCAAACATGCAAGGATAAAAAATCAAAGCAATCAATCAATATACCCATATGTGTTATCAAATCCTGTACTTATACTTGCCTCAAAGCCTTGTCAAATCCACTGGAGATCAAGCTCAAATCCAGCTAAAATCCAAGCAAATCAGAGAAACAACCCATGCACACATGAGAACACAGTGAGAGAGATGGGAAATCCAAATTGGAGAAGAAGAACTGCAGAACCCACTTACCTAAAGCAAAGACAGAGAAAGATGGAGAGAGAACCCAATCGATGGGAACCCAATCATCAAGGAAGAGAAGTGAAGTGAAGAGGAAAAGAGAAGAGAGTATGGACGTGGAGCTCTCCCAGAGCTATGCATGCAAGCGTCGAAGGAAATGAGACATCTGGACTGATGACTCATATATATAGTTTTGGAGTTTAAATCAAAGTCTGTCAAGTTTAGGCTAATTACAATTCAAGTCACACAAAGGTCCAACTCCTCCAATTGAATCCGAATGAGTCTGAGACAGTTACGGAATTTGACGAGCTCAACAAAATACACGTGCTGACACCAAGATGATGCAATTATGATGCACTCAAAGCAAAAGCAAAATTACGAAAAAGGGCTTAGAACTACCTGTACCAGGTCAAAGACTTCCCAACTACCTATCCATGACCCGAAACCAAGTCCAAAAGAAATAAACAACATAAAAACACACTAATGAGTCACTAAACCGGCTCAAAGGGGATCGGAATGTTACATCCTCCCCCACTAGGAATCATTCCGTCCTCGGAATGATCACCTACCTGCGCAAAGAGCTGGGGATACTAGCGTGCTAGCTGCTCTTCTAGCTCCCATGTAGCCTCATCTGGACCGTGATGCTCCCACAACACCTTAACCTATCTGATAGTCCTGGTGCGGAGAATCTGCTCTCGTGTACCAACGACGCGAAGCGGACGCTCAACATAAGTCGCATTAGGCTGAATCTGAATGTCATCGTATCGAATCACATGGCTCGGATCTGGCACATACTTACGGAGCATCGACACATGGAATACATCGTGGACTCCGGAGAACTCGACTGGAAGCGTCAAACGATAGGCTAAATCTCCAACTCGGCTTTTGACTTCAAACGGTCCCACATATCTCGGAGCTAACTTGCCCTTCTGACCAAACCGCACAGTGCCCTTCATCGGAGAAACCTTAAGGAACACCTAATCTCCTACTTGGAATGCCAAAGGTCTTCTCCGACAGCGTAGCTCTTCTGCCTGGACCGAGCAACCTTTAGATTCTCTATCACTTTCTGTACTTTCTCAGTCGTCTCAGCAATGATCGTCGGACCATGGAAACTCCTTGTTCTTACCTCCTCCCAGCACACTGGGGTCCTGCACTTGCGCCCGTATAGAGTCTCATAGGGTGCCATGCCAATGCTCTCATGGAAGCTATTGTTGTAAGCAAACTCACATAATGCCATTGAATCCGAATGAGTCTGAGACAGTTACGGAATTTGACGAGCTTAACAAAATACACATGCTGACACCAAGATGATGCAATTATGATGTACTCAAAGCAAAAGCAAAATTACGAAAAAGGGTTTAGAACTACCTGTATCAGGTCAAAGACTTCCCAACTACCTATCCATGACCCGAAACCAAGTCCAAAAGAAATAAACAACATAAAAACACACTAATGAGTCACTAAACCAGCTCAAAGGAAATCGGAGTGTTACAGTTAGTATGATAGAAGTAATGATCTATCTCACTTCACCTCTTATGCAAATAAATATGGGCGTAGCTCATGAGCCAATATGCAATGGTTTTAAATCATATGATGACATGGATTCCATTAACCCTCCATGCACAAGTAAATTTGGATGTGGATTTGGGGTTTGAAATGATATCAACATCTAATAATCATCCGTTATTAAAAATATGTTTGTGAAGTGTTATGGTTGACATTGAGAAAAGCTAATTTGATTTTTGTTGCATGCAGTGTAAATTTTTATAGTTTGGTGCATTTTTTTTTCATGAGAAATGTAATTTTTTATGAGTAAAGATTCATTTGTTTTCCATGGGTAAAATGAGGTAGCGTGAGAGGAAAAAGGTAACTTTATTTATCTTTTCAAGGTAAAATGCTTTTGTAACATCGGATAAGAGTAGCTAAACTTTACTTTCTTACTTGTTGTGCTGACAACATATGGCAAACATAGAATTTTCACAAGTAAGCACGGCAATTGAAGAAACTAGAGGAGAGGGAGAGGACAAATAAGGCATAGTTGTTTGGTGGATATTTGATCTAACTTGATCTCCTCATCCTAAGTTCAACCCCCTCCCCCCACTACATCGGGGATTCAAACTCGTGGACTCATGTCCCTAATCGGGTTAAAAACACCTTGAGTTTGATTTTTAAAATGGTTTTTCTTTAAAACAACTAAGCTCAAACTCTGATTAAATGATTTTATAAAGAATGATAATGAAACAGCAGCACAGTTGTTCAAGCATTTTTCTAACAAAAAACCTCAATTTATGATATCGTCAACCATTAATAATTCTTCAGTGGATTTAGGTTTTGATCTTCTCATGGCTCGTTCCATGCTTGCCTAATGCCTGATAAGATTAAAGAAAACCTTTATTGCATGTTTTGCACTAATATCCATTCCTCTACGTAAGACAAAACCTTATATATATATATTTATATTCTTTCTTCCAACTTCTCTTCATTTTCTATGCCATTCTCCTCATCTTTTTCAAATTCTTTGAATGTCTTTTTTTTTTTTTTATCACTCAACCAAATGTCTCTCAATGCATCATGAGAGAGACCACCGCATCCTCTTCTGGATACCATCAAAATGAATTAGCCAAAATAACATTCAAACACCATAAAAAGAATAATACCAAACAAACTGGATGAAGTCCACATAAAATGGAGCAAATCCACAAAGAAAAAAAATTCGTTGGCCACAACCCATCAAATGAAATTGACTAAAGTGTTGGCCAACCACCAAATAAGAAAAATAAGATGGAGAATAAGAAGTTGAAGGAAGTTGATAATACTATCAACCAACTTAATGATATTATCAATTAAGTTGATGATATCATCACGTTGGGCATTATTTCAAAAGAAAAAAAAAATACAAACAGCTTTACCATTATTTCATTGTTTTTATTTATAAAACCACTTTGTTAGAGTTTGAGGTTAATTATTTTTGTAAATATGCCTTAAAACTTTTATTTTTTAATAAGCGACTCTTAAGACAATTTTCTTTTTTCAAAAGAGAAAAGGAAATTTTTTATTTTTCTTTTAATTTTGATGATTTCATAGTAAAAATCCACTTAGACATTCAACAATAAAAAAAGGTCCCTATAGTTCATTTGCAACAATATAGGTCCTCTCAATTTTCATATGGCAATATTGTTGCTCATTTCAATTAAGCGTCAATATTGTCGTTGGTGTCTTTCTCTGTGTTCTTTACTTATTTTCTCTCTCCTCTTTTCCATCTACCCATACTTCCATCCCAATAAAACCTTAGCTATAACCTGCAAATCTACTTTCTCTTCCATTTATTCTTTTCTTTATCTATGCCTATCATTGTTAGTAAAACCTTTATTTGAAATTTTCTTAATTAGCTATTGCTACTAAAACTTTGCGGCATTAGTAAAGGTTGTAGAAATTCTTTTTAATATTCTCCTCTCTGGATGGAGCCATATTTCTCATCTCACCCGTAAACCTTACACAACAATTTCTAAAACACCCATATTTGAACCCATCTTCTCCATCACCTTCCAGTCGTTCATTCATTATCCATCGTCAATCAACACCATCAGCACCCAAACTAGCCACATTGTCTTCCATCATCAATTGCCACCCCCTCTAGCTCCTTCATCCACCATTGCCTTTTCTGTCTCTCCCTTTTCACCTGTACCAAATACAAGATAAAACATAATCGAAGAAACCCATATCTACTAAACAGTTCAATACACTTTCCATTGTTCATCATCATCACCAAGCCAAATAGAGCATGATTGTATTCATCAAGTGGAGAGATAGAGAAGGAGAAGGAAAAGTCAGAAGAGAGGGAAAAAAAATAAAAATAAAAAGGGAGAAGAGGACACAAATAGCAACACCGCTGCTAAATTGGAACGAGCGTCAATATTTTTGATCATTCAATATTCTTGAATCACGTCTGCGCCAGTCCCATTTCCACCATCATGCTCAAATTGAGAACACATCCCTGTAGGTAGGCCATATGAGGTTCATCTTGAAATGTACGACCATCAGTCTATAGGGCCCACAACGGAGATCCGGAAATAGCAGCGACCCGGGATCCGGAATCAAAATCTCAACCATAGACACGTCGGGTACAATCTCTGCCCTCGATGGAATATGAAAAGCGGTTCCAACCTGAACCTGTTCCACCCGGGACCTCCGAAATGTGACGAGGTTTCTCTCCACGCTCGACATCCGACCAAACACACGCAGCCCAAAACCTCGTCATCATCTCTGCAATGCTCCTTCAATCTCATTTCCAAACCCTAGATTTGAACTCTCTCTCTTCTTCTTCCCCACCACTTCCTTCAATCTCTTCACCTCCCTGCAACAACATTCAGACCCTGTCTTTTTTACCCAATCCTTCAAACCCACCACTCCACTCACCGATTCTTCGCTGCGGAAGCGCCCCAAGGAACCCATTCCCTTCGAGGAGTTCGAGCTCGGTCTCTTCGGCGCGAATGGAGAGTGTTCGGTTAGGGTTCGACGAAGGCATCGATGGGTTCGCTCAAGTTGGGAATAAAGTCGCGGATGCTGCTGGGGAAGTGATTCGGAAGTATTTTCGGAAGAGTTTCGACATTCACGACAAAGAGGATCTCAGTAAGTTGGTGGACTTTGAGTGCTCTTCACCATGTAGGTTACACGTGCAAGATAGGACTTGGAATAGTGAGTGCTTGGGGCTGGATGGCTATCTGGAATTATTGTTTACTCCGCTTTTATAAATGGTTTTGTCAGGTCTGTTTTCCGGTCTACTAGAGAAATGGTAAAAACACTTGGCAGCCCTTCTTATGTTTGTTTCTCTTTTTTAGCTTTTTTATGTTGTTCTCTTTTTAGAATTTTACATTTCCTTCATGTTTTGTATTTGTTTTTCAAGAATGTCAAAAGTGAAAAATTTCGTAGAAGAGATTCTCTATTTGCTTCATTTAGACTTATTTTAGGCTTTATTTCTTAATAGGTCCTCCACCAACATCTGAGGAGAAAAACTAAAATGTAAGTCTAAATGAAAAAAAATAGCAGAGATGTACCTCTTCTAAGAATTCTTTCACTTTTGAGATCCTGCAAAGAATAGAAAAGATGTTGGAACTGTAAAATTTTAGGAAGAAATCAACACAAAAAAAGCTAAAAGAGAGAAACAAACAGGAGGTAAGGAGGACTACTAACCTTGTGTTTCTATTATCCGTATGTTGGGCTGGGAAGCATGCCTCAAAAATCATTTATACCTTTCAAAAGACAATATGCTCAGCTAGTGAGGCAGCCTTATCCAATTGAGATTGATACACAAAATAAATAAGCACTCACTGTTGGAAGTCCTATCTTGGATGTGTTTAAACTCTAATACCAATTTGGTAAAACCTATGAAGTTTAAGGGAGAATTAAATGAGACAAATTCTCAAGAAAACAACCCTCTTTACTGGTCTCTTTTCTGGCTTTCATCAAAAAGGCCCTCTTATTATAAATTCAATCACACAAAGCATCTTTGCATAGTACACATAGGAATTGAATACATGATCATTCATCCCATAAGTGGTTAAAAATGAAGACCCAAGGTGAATATACGAAGAATGATTATCAAAAAACCTCCTCAGTAATGGAAAGCGAATCAAGGGAAGATGGAAAATGAATCTGTCACCCTAGTAATTCAAACCCCAGGAAAGTTAAGGTCTCATCTACATTGTTACCTTTTATAGACAGCCCTCACCTCATATTATTGACAATTCAACTCTTTAATAATCCCTCAGTGGAGCTCATTTTGCTATGAATTCCCATGTACTCTAATGCGTTTAACAGGCATGTGATGCATTCATGTGGTGGGACTTCAAATGGGTTGACATTCATTTGTTTCCTAGCCACTGCTTTCTAGTAGTTGTACTATAAATGTATGGTTTGAAAATAAATTAGAACGAATAGTACAAGTAGAGTGGAAGAAGCCCATGAATGGATGTCTGTGATTCTTCACTGGAGAACAGTTTGGCCTACAGTCCATCCATGGTGGAGCCCACCAGATGAACTGAGACAATTCCATCTCTGCTATGAATGAATGCTGGCCGAGACTACGATGTCAGTTGTTCAGCCATCATTGTGTGATCCCTTTATCCTTAAATTTTTTTCTTTAATAGGCTTTCATATATTTGGTTTGATGACTTTGTTGATAAGCAGAGTTTGGTAGTTTCTCAATTAAATTTCTGGAGTCCAGATGATATAGGTTTAATACTAAGTAAATTTTGCTAAGTTGAAGTTGGCCATTTCATCATTTTGTTTTCATTATTGGTACTGATTTATTTTAGAGGTATGTTTTTCTGAAAAATCAAATAGGTCCTGTAACAATTGCTGATCGAGCTGCAGAAGAATCAATGGTTTCAATCATATTAGAGAACTTCCCATCTCATGCAATGTAAGTGGTTCTTTATTTGACAAAATTTAGATAGTTAATGCACATGCTATTGTGTGAACTGTGATGCGCAAGTCAAATTTGTTAATGAACCTTAGAAATTGCATTATTTTTACTGAAATTCTAGAGAATCGTGTTGCAGTTATGGAGAGGAGAATGGTTGGAGGTGTAAAGAGAAAACTGCTGATTATGTTTGGGTTTTGGATCCAATTGATGGGACAAAGAGTTTTATTACAGGTTTTATAACATTTAATTGTTTTTTCCTCAAGTATTTCTTCAATTTTTTAATAGTTATACTGCTGCAGTGTAAGATTCATATGATCTGTTGAATTGTAGGCAAACCTGTTTTTGGCACTCTTATTGCACTTCTACATAAAGGAACACCGGTAAGATATTGCAGTGCTGTGATTTAGTTATATACATTGTTGAAGATGCTATGGTGTGCATTGTAATAAAATAATTTGTGGATGGAGTTGCAGTGCTTGGAAGAGCAGTAAAACATACTCTCCATGATAGAGATGAGGGTGAGTTTGTGGTTTTGAACCTGTGTAGGTTATGGTTTACACCCTATAGGCAGTCCCTGTTGCATGGGGTTGCAGTGCTTGGAAGAGCAGTAAGACATACTCTCCATAATGGAGATGAGGGTGAGTTTATGGGTTTGAACCTGTCTAGGTTATGGTTTTACTCCCTATAGGCAGTCCCTGTTGCATGGGGTTGCAGTGTACAAAACAGTGATTTTTTAAATTTTACATTAACGTGAAATTTATTATAGAGAAGCAACAAGTCTTTCATTTTCTAAGTTATATTTTGATAGTTTTGTTTAGTGGAAGTCAACAAACAAGGCCTAAGTAATCAGATAGCAGTTTTCCATGCTTGTGTTTCTGGGATGGCTGGTGTTGAGGACATGTGACACAAAACATTCAAATTCAAACTCAACTCTCTTTCACCTATCTCACAGCTATACTGTTCTTTAATAGATTGGAAAGACATATAATCCTGTTATCTAGGGATTTTACATATTGTAACAAACTATATCAACCTGCACCTACAAAGGGGAGAGAGGAGAGAGAGAGAGATGCAATGTTGATTTTGTTTTGTATGGTATCAGAACATTTGATTGATACATTGTTACTGCATAAGAAATCTCGTGTCCCCCCCCCCCCCCCCCCCCCCCACCCTATATTGATGATAGGTTTCCATCTACAAACTGAATTGTCAAATATTCTTTTACATACTTTTCAGATTGTGGGCATTATTGATCAGCCAGTTCTAAGAGAAAGATGGATTGGGATGAGTGGGAGAAGGACCACATTGAATGGACAAGAAATTTCTACACGCCCTTGTAGCAATATTTCCCAAGCCTATTTGTATGCATTTTCTTATGTCCTTGCTAACTGATTCTTAGATTGATTTGCAAGTTCTTCATCCACAATATTTTCTTGCTTATATTTATAATGTTCTAGTTGTTGTGTTCTCTTTTTTTCCCCCTTTTTTTTCAATGAAAATTTCCTTAAGACTGTCCAATACATGAAAGAAACAATCTTTCATGTATCAAAACATGAAAGTTGTTGTGTTCTGTGAAGTCCATCTATTATCAATACATGAAACCCTGGAAATTGTTCTTATGTGCACCTGACGCCATTCTAGAGATGACACTCATTTGTTCTGATGTTGGACCTAGTAATATCTCTGTGCTGATAGATCAATTAACCATCTATGTTTTTGGTTTTATCTGGTTCCTAGATTCAAAAAATGTTTTCAGCTTTGCATGCACTTGACTTACTATAGGCGGAAGGAATTGGTATCAAAGGATCATGTTTTACAAGAGTTTCTAGAATATCACAATAGCAAAATACTTGATCAAATTTCGACTTTTGGTATTTAGATGTTTTTGAGCAGGTGAATACTGCTGATTGAATTGACTAGTTACCAGAAAAAAGGCTTTGTTTCTTGTCGAAGTTAGAAACTTCCTGGTGCGAACAACCTGTGGAGCCCACCATGATTAATGCCAGTCACAATGGTAGTTAAGTTTGATGGGAGGGCATGACACGGTCTTGATTAATAGAGTTTCTGAGCGCATCCAGTCCCTTAACAAAAAACGACTTAGATCCCAATTGAAGTGAAGCTTGCAAATTGAGTTGTTTCCCTATCCTTTTCCCCAATATCTTTCTATGCCTTAAACCAGTACATGTCTTTTCCTGGTTGGAGTGTTTCTGGGACACGTACTAACAATCCTTAGAGCTTCTAAACCCCTCCCTAGGTGGACCTCAGGTGTACCACACAAAATAACTGATCTGTACACTTTGCGGGTGAAAATCCTCTATGCATGTTCCTCTGTTTTTACACTTGTAACCATTGTCTATGCCTCTTCGTTTGACAAGAAAGTCTTTGCCTGTTTCCTTTTATCATTTGAACATACCATTGGATGAAAACTAAACATCATGTAGTTTCATGACTTAATAACATGTTTTGATATGTTTCAATCCAGCTATGAATATCATCTTGATCATAGAGAAATTTGGTTACATGCCCTTTATGAGGTAAGGGTGATCCAATGGTTTGCTTTCACAAAATGTGGGTCATCCTAGATCGAATTTACAAATGGAGACATCCAATAACTGCTCTTTCTAATTCTTTTTCATTTGCATGCGCTCTCTCTCTATATATATGTATATATTTACACACACCATAGGGTGAGGGACACTTATGTGGCCTTTTCTCTTTGTACATGAACATTCATACGCTGCATATGAACATACATGACTTTTCCTCATTTGCACATGAATATTTTCAATTATGTGAGTGTCTCTCACCTTATGATGAGTGATGGATGCACATGAACATTCCCCACTCTCTCTCTCTCTCTCTATATATATATGTATATATATTTGTCTACTTCATAAAACCTTTCACCAATGTTGAGTAGTTCACCTGCCCACATGAAGAGAGGAACTACCTGTATTTACAGTTACCTCTTTGTGGTAAGATTGCCTGATGGAGGCCCATTGGGTATTGTTGTGTTAAACTGTTACACTAGTATGTGTTTCGACTTTCGATGCATGTTCAATATTTTTTCTAAGGCATTCATATTTAATGTCCTTCCAGATATACAACAAGCCCACATCTTTTCAGCGAGGATGCTAAAGAGGCATTTGTTCGTGTTAGAAATAAGGTTGGTGCAAGAGAACTCCATTCCTTTTTATTCGAAGTTTATAATGCCATCAGAAATGCTTGTTGAACAAGTGGGCGTAGTTTATTAGGTAAAAATAAACACCATGTTGTTTGGTATTATGTAGTTTGTGTATCATCAATATAATAATCATCATCAAAGCCTAGCCTCAATTATGTTGGAGTCACCTACGTGAATTCAATTTCGCTATTTCAGTTCCGGGCCAAATCCTTACCGGGTCATGAACTTGTGTTTCGCTATTTTGCTATTTCTATTGCACTTCTTAATATCTATCCATACTACTACCACTCATGTCTTCTTTAGCCTACTCCTTACCCTTAACCGGTCATGAACGTGTATAGATATTAAGGGGTTATGTTGGGGTCAAGCTATGTGAATTCTATTTTGCTATTTCAGTCTTGGCCCAAATCCTTGAATATATTGCACTTCTTAATATCTATCCATACTACTACCATTCATGTCTTCGCCTTCTCCTTATCTTTAATGGGCTGTTTGGTAAACTCACTTCATTGGTAAAATGGAGTGAAATGTCTTTTTCCTCTACTAGAAATTAAAATTCATAGGAAAAGAGAGGATAAAAGAGTATAAAACTTGTGTTTTAGGGAAAAACTGAGAAAATTCCATATGAAACCGCCAAGAATTTAGATAGAAAAAAGGTAAACTGCCATAGAAAAACTGCCTAATATTTGCAAAAGTTTTCAATTAATTAAAGACTAGTTACGACTATAATTTAAGTTGAAATTTAGTTAGCCAACTAACAATTAGTAAACTTTAAGTTAGAGACATTACTAGGAACTACACTAGTAATGAATAGTACTCCATATAAAGAGAGTCCTCTGTTTAGATTTCAAACATTCCCTCTCTTACGCTTTTGAAGCGAGAGATGAGAAGAGAGGGAAAAAAGGGAGAGATCTTAAAACCTTGAAGCTGCTGCAACAGTCTAACGAGAAGGAGCTCGAACCAAGGATGGGATCCATTGATCTCGGCTTTTCTAAATTGTCATAATCTCATACTGTTCTCATCTCTCTTTCTCGTATTTGTGTCAATTGATGCTTCTATGCTAGATTTTGGCGTTTAGACGAGAGATCTTGTCTTCACAGCTTGTTTAGATGTAGATTTGATTACTTGATCGTTGATTTTTGTGGTTTCTCATATCTCTTTTTCATATTTACATCAATTGATGCTTCTATGTTGGGGTTTGGTGTTTAGACGAGAGATCTCGTTGCCACAGCTTGTTTAGATGTAGATCTGATTATTTGATCTACATTTAAACAAGTTGTGAAGACAAGATCTCTCGTCTAAATGCCAAAATCCAGCATAGAAGCATCAATTGACGTAAATATGAGAGAGAGATGAGAAACCACAAAAATCAACGATCAAGTAATCGGATCTACATCTAAACAAGCTGTGAAAACGAAATCTCTCGTCTAAACACCAAAATTCAGCACAGAAGCATCGCTTGACGTAAATACGAGAAAGGGAGATGAGATTAGTGTGAGATGATGACAATTTAGAAAATACGAGATCGATGGATTTCATCAACTTGAAGAATGATTTCGTTAAGAGCAGATCCCATCCTTGGTTTGGGCTTCTTCTCATTAGACTTTTGTAGCAGCGCCGAGGTCTTGAGATCTCTCCCTTTTTTCCCTCTCTTCAAAAGCGTAAGAGAGGGAATGTTTGAAATCTGAAATAGGACTCTCCTTATATAAAGTACTATTCATTACTAGTTTAGTTGCTACTTGCTAGTAATGTCTCTATCTAGAAGTTAACTAATTGTTAGTTAGCTAACTAAATTTTACCTTAAATTATAGTCATAACCAGTCTTTAGTTAATTGAAAATTTTTGGGGTTTTGCCCTCAAAATATTAGGTGGGTTTTCTTTGGCGGTTTACCTTTTTAATGTCTGAATTCTTGGCAGTTTTATATAGAATTTTCGCTGTTTTTCTCTATAACATGGGTTTTAAACTCTTTTATCTTCTCTTTTCGTAAGAATTTTAATTTTTATTGTAGAGTAAAATGAAATTTCACTCCACTTTACCAGTGAAATGAGTTTACCAAACAGCTCCTAACGGGTCATGAACATGCATAGAGAAACCTTTCCTTACCATCACTGCCGTTGGCCTACTTTAGACGTCTTTAAACCATATCAAGAGAGCCTCTCTTAAATTTTTCTTAATTTGTGTATCTTAGATGATATCTTTGCATGCTAAAATGATTCTTATCTATTCATAGATATAACCCGTTTGGATACATGCATAATATAATATTTTTAGATCTAAATAGTAGCAGAATCAAATGATGTAGAATATAATAGTGCATTATTATAATATTACAACATTGTTTCTGGTTTGCATATTTTGAAGGATTCAACATATTTTAAAATGAGTCGTTTGGCTGTTGCTGAAGATTAAAAATATTGAAAATGGGTGGATGATAAATGAGGGTAAACATTACAATCTCTTCCTCTGACTAAAAGCAGGCCATTTGTGTATGGAGGGCATTGATTGGATCCAGACTCATGATGGATCCAGTACGTCGGACTCGACCACCCGGATCCAACATAATCAGAAAATCAAAGCTCCATCTCAACTGCTTCTCAAAAGAGGACCAATATCTGAGTGCCTCTGGCTGAATTCAAGTTTTGACCTTGTCCTGTTCTCTGTGTCCATTGCTACGATGTGATGGCAATGCCACGTGAACAGTGATAAATAGCCATTGAACAATGAACTGTGATGAACTCCTTATACTTTCTACCTCTAAATCCACTGTAATAAAGTAGAAAGTAGAAACTACATTACATGAGAATGTTAATGAGATAGAGAGAAAGAGAAACCTAGGTGATCATGAGTAAAGGTGTCCCAGATGCTTGGGCCTCTCCCACCTGCTGCTCCACCTTCAATCTATTGAAGAACGTACTAAGTGATTAGTTCCCATGTTTCCATATGCCGCCCCAACTGTTTTAAGATCCTAAAGCAATTAAAAGATGAAGAGAGAAGACATACCTTTCCTCTATGGCAGTAGATATCCGAGGGAGAAGAGGATATGGGAGGAAGAATGAAAGAGGAGATGTCGTGAAATAGATAACCCACCCGTGAAATGCAAGATAATATCCTTGCAAGATTCTTTCCTAGAACATAGGGGTGTAGGGAGAAATCTTTGAATATTATAAAAGAAAAGGAAGTACTTTAAATTTATTAAGTTACCTAAACAGCCTCTAGTCAAAGGCTATGACAGCTTTTTAAAAAATATAAATAAATATCATGCTCATTCTTGTGCATCCAAACACAGCCTAAGGATGTAGCTTTTAGTATCATCGTTTACTGTCAACACATTTGGTAATGTTGTGTTTTTGGAGATGATCACATTTGTGTTTTCATGCAAGGTGAAAGTACCACTATATGGGTGCGATTGTTATGCATATGCCCTTTTGGCTTCAGGGTTTGTGGATCTTGTTGTTGAATCCGGCCTTAAGGTCAGTTATATACTTACAGTTCATTGATATGTATTCGAATTTTAAGATTTTATTGTCAATAGAGAATGAAACAAATGAAAAGAAAAAAGTGATACACATACCCAAGTACACCATCTGGTACAGTTTGGCTATTTACTTCACTCTTAAATTTAAGTTCTGGGCTAAGGTGTTATCGCTATTTTGAATATTTCGTATTTTCGGTAACATAGGTTGATTTATTCTTAGTTTCCCTTTCAAGTGAAGGGGCGTGAGCCTGTAATCCTGTCACTCCGAATCATATAGATGCTTGCACATGCATTTTTTTTCCCCTGAAAACCAAAAATTTTATGGCACCAACAAAAACAACAAAGAGGGACTAAACAGAAAACACTAAGCCAAAACCTGAAGAAAAACAACAAACTCCTAAACAAAAAGAACTCTACCCATCAAAGAGGTTGAAGAACAAAGAACTCCTGCTCTTTAGCAAGACCATCCTCCATGGGATGGATACTTGCACATGTTCATTTGTGTGCTGCATGGTTGCTTCCTTTTGTCTAATCCTTCTGTAAGTAATTTTTGTATTCTCACTTGCATATATAAGATATACATATAATTTATTGTGTTGGTATATGCCTATTCCTATGAAACAAGATTGGAAACTCAACTGCACGCTCTAAAGTCTAGACCTACTGAATCATATTAGCCTACATGAATAGTCAATTTAAATTGTTGAAAAGCTTGATGTATTACTCCTGCAATTTGTGTTGTAAGTTTTGAAGTAAAAAATTAATAGAGAACCCTGTCAAATTTGAATCAATTGCCTCGCTCTAAACCTTTCTCTGTAACTCTGGATATGTACATTTTCTTGGTATATCTTATATCTGTGACCTTATGGAGATCGACTGTTTTCACAGCCATATGATTTCCTATCACTGATACCTGTGATAGAAGGAGCTGGGGGTTTGATAACTGATTGGAAAGGACGTAAGCTTGATTGGGATGCCTCTTCTGATTCAAATGTAACAAGTAAGCTCTAATTCTCTATGAACTTCTCAAGGATTAAAGAACTGGCAGCCTGGGAAAAATGGCAATGCATTCTTTTCCAGCCATGGGTAGTTATATATAATGTTTCAAATGTTAATGGAAACATGATTAAAAAAATTGTACTGGCTGGGAAGTGTCCTCTTCATGGGTCACATACCCTAAAGGTCAAAATTGGCTTGTGCTAAAATAAAAAGTCTTCTTTCTGTTGCATCTGTTGCATGCCTATTGTTTCTCTAGGTGCACATACTTGTGGCACAAAATTTCTTAGTGTTTCTCACTTTTTATTTTCTCATGATTTGATATGCCACACATTCAGGTTTCAATGTGGTAGCAGCAGGAGATGCTGAGCTTCATCAGAAGGCTCTGGATTTGCTACAATGGAAATAGGAAGCATTTCTTCAACCAATACCTAATAAGAACTGTCAATTTTTAGCTCTTGCAAAATTCATGATCTGATCTGATACATTTAAGGTTGATGCAAAATGAAAGAATGCCACCACATTGGTAAAACCCTTCTTGACATGACAATTTTTTATGTCTGATGAATTAATTGCATGTGAGAAGATATATAAGCGATGCTTTCATCTAGAGTGTAATGGCGATCCATCTATTCGCAGAACACAGGCAATGTTGCATGCAGGATATATGTATCAGCGTTTTTATGGATCAGATTGGTAAAGTTCTGTAATCATTTGTCTTACCCGTTGAAGTATGTAATTTCTTTAAAGTTTTGGGCAGCATGCTCAAATAAAATTGATGCAGACTTCCTTATATCAGCTGGCATCGTCCTCTCCTTAGCAGGTCTGGGCTAGGCCCGATAATGATTTTCAATCACATAATCCAAAATGCTGCTGATGGGAAAGGTCAGATCTTACTGAATTGGCAGATAACCACACCCTTCTCTGTCAAGTATGTGGCTTCTTGATTTGGCAGTAATGATTTTGTCCAGTACATGTTGGTTTTAGTTTATAAAATACTGAGAATGTTGTCACATGTTTCTATTTCTACTCATGTACTTCTGATTTAATTCAATACGCTCCAAGGGAGCCTTGAGGATCAGAAATCTTAAAAAATATAAGACTTCGAAAATGAAGGTGACTGGAAGAATGGCATTCACAATGGGCCTTTAGGGAGTCAAAAGCTGTGTTTTAGACAGACCCACCTGGAAGAATATGATTGGGAACTGGTTGCTACACTACTACTGTGCTTCCTTGTACATTGAACTAGGCAGCTACTCTTCGGTGCCTTAACATTTGCTTGCACCCTGACCACACCTACAAATAGCCAAATAGGGCAGCAAATCCTGACTAATCCGCCAATCGAACTAGAACCCAGCTTCCTAATTCTAAAGTTTGGCGACAACTTCCTACCCAGCTACTAAATGGGTTTTTGAGCAGACCCACTCTACAACTCACTTGAGCCAACCCAGAATTTTTAACTTGATTGTGTACTGGTGAGCGTTTTCTACCCAGGTGTTGGAAGGGATTTTCCGCTCATTGGATATTGTCTATCATGCTATCGCAAACTATCTGATTATTATTATAATCATTTTCATTTTGCATTGAGTCCTGTTTGTTGTATGGAATTTAATTGCTGCTTGCTAGGATTTCATGGTAAAATGGATTCCGACTAGGGATTAAAGAAGAGGTGACTGGTTATTCATTTTTCATCTCCCCTTAGTTTTCCATTAATAAAAGAGAGATGACTTGATGGTCATTATATTGATCTTTGCAATCGTCTTCAATGTAAGCAACTTTTAAGATGCAAACCGAGGAAAAAGTCTGGGTTTTTAGAAGTCGACTGTCATTTATGGTGACTTACATTGTCATTTGAAGCGCCTGATGCCTAAAATTTTTTGGTTAAAAATTTAGAACCCAACACCCCTTATAATTCATAGTATTCAATTCCATGTAAACAAGGCCCTACACCATGAAAAAGTTGAGCCCAAATTTAGGGCATGTTTGTGTAATAAATTTTTGCAAAGAAGGGGATGGTTTTCTTTGGATAAATAATTTTTAATGCATTTGGTACAGCATAATTCCTCAAAACCACTTTTTTACTATGTCAGATTTTTCCTTGAGAAGGTTGGAAATGGAATTCCTATGAGAACCATTAGACTTTTGTTTTCATCAATATGTTCACCCTCTTTTCATTTCACGGTGGATTGCAACCCCTATCTAGGCTCCTCTCTCATTATATACTATGATGTTCCTTTCCTTTGTTCCTATTTTTTAACTTGTTACCTTTCTTTGTACCCTCTACCTACGCTTCCACCCTTACTTTTTATGGTTTTAACAAATATTCTGCAATCGCAACAAACAACATTATCTTTAATTCACCAAGGAAAACAATTTTGCACCAGACAGCAATTTTTGTACATATGCGAAAATGTTTTCCAATGAAATTCATTTTCACCGACTTTGCTATGGTAATTACCTCTTTCCATGAAAAATGTATGTACACAAATGTGTCCTAAAAGTCAAAGCATATTTCCTCCAAACGGAGAATCTTAAAGGCACATTTGTGCAGTGCCGTAAACGAGGCATAACTGATTTCAAGAGGGGTTGGACTTTGTTTCCTTGCTGTGGGGAAAATCTGAAGTGTCTTGGGCTTTTCCTTGATGCTTTCATCTGCATCGAACATGGGCATGATGTACAAAAGCGGAAAGAATTTTGTCCTTCTGACAAAAATGGACACATAAATATATGCATTAGGAGAAAAATAAAATTTGTGCCGTAAGGAATCATCTCATTACACAAGCATGCATTTATGCAATGAAAGGATTCTGCAATAGAATAGAAAATCACTTCATATTTCATGCAACTTGCTCTCCCATCTTTTGGTGCATTGATTTTTCTATTCAAAAAATGGAAAAAACTAATTTTCTTCGATGAAGAGAAATTTTATTTTCTATGTGATGGATAGAAATGTAAGAATCCTATCACCTGTGGAAACAAAAAATTTCAGAGAGCAGAATCTTCTCATCCAAATGAAAGGCTTATGGGTTCCAATGACATGGACAATGTTCTCCTACATCCAGATTGGTCTGGCTCACGGGCTCATTCAAATGCATCACTACTAATGGGAGTAGTGGATATATTAAGGTGTCATTATAAAAAAAAAAAAATGAAAGCCAGAAAATCAGCCTCACCAAACCATTCTAATTTTTTATTTAAAGGCTTAAAGTCCGAAGGCAATATTAAGCAGGGGATTTTTTTTAGATTCAGTCCAACCATTAGTAAAGGTTCATAATTGATTTTAATACTAGATCATATGATGACAATAATATTAAGTGGGTCTAAGTGGGCTCCACAGTTCGCTCCCATAACATTCCCCAATGACTCCTAATCCACAAAGGGGTTGGGGCCCACACTTGATCCTCTTGGTGGTCGACTGACTTTTTGTTAGAGACTAGTATGTTAGATAAAAACTAGTTTTCAATAATAATTGAGATCATTTCTCAATTCAATGTTAAGCTATCCTCAAAGCTGGGGTTGGGGATGATCTTAGGATCAAGGACGATAATGCTTCTGCAATCATCACCCCTCAATTTTGTCTATTTTAATAAAAACAAGAAACCAACATCATCTCCTACTCATCCATCCACCAAGCATAAGCCTCAGACCATTTTCATTAAATCTCCATTTCTATCAGATTGCACGATGAAAGTTCTTTTTTTTTTTTTTGTTTTGAAGGATATCAATTTGCACGACCATGTTTCTTAACATGAGCACACCACTAATCGTATAGTCGACGGTGATCCCAAGAAGACGTGATCATGTCAGTTATTTAGTGGCAGTTTGGCAAATCTATTTCTCTGCTCTATTAGTCTTATAATGGTTTTAAATAGCATTTAAACTATTTGGTATTTATTGGAAAATCTTTGTATGCATACCTCTCTTACGTAAGGACTGTGTATACTTTTTTTCGGAGCTCATCGTAGATCCCACCGAGGGATGAAAAGATTCCTGCGGGACCATTCTAGATATTAAATTTGGCACCAATTACATATCATTAACTCATTTGTTTGTGATTCAAAAATTCAATCCATTCAAATTAGCGCACAATCAATTCAACAGTCTAGTAAATTCACATTTGATCGAAACTTGTGGCGTGTAGCTATTATGGCCCCACCTAGAGTTCTCATCGAAAAAATAAAAAATAAAAAAATAAAAAAGTAAAAAAAACCCGGTGAGGAGCACTTGGACATAAATATTGTCTAGTTAGATTGATTTTACGGAAAGGAGTGATTTATATTGCAAATATATAGACTTCATACCTAATAAGAAAATTCCCTCGGCCGAAAAAACCGCTTTATCTTACCCTCACTTTCCCAAGATCTTTCCATCGATTTTGCAGGAAGAAGAATAAGAAGAGGAAGATCGAAAGAAGAAGAGGGAAAAGATGGTTTTCTACTACAAGGCCAATCCGGATGTTGGAGATTACACGATTTTCATGGGTTTGGACAAGCACGAGAACGAAGAACTCATCAAATACGGTTTTCCCGAAGATATCTGGTATAACCATCGTCCTTGGATCTCACAATCTCCTTCCTTTCTTCTTCTTCTTCTTCTCCTTCCTGAAAATCCATATCCGTGAAGAAATCATCATGAATTCCAATTCAATGCTTTTCTTTTATCAGAACTAGGAATACCCATTTGATATCTCCACTGGGGTATTTGGTGTTTGTTTGAAACTGATCAAGAAGCTCTTCTTCTGGATTTTTGCCTTTTGGGTTACCGCTTTTGAAGAGAATGGAGAGTGGGTTTCTTTTAGACCTTGCATTAGATATTTGGAGTGACTAGTTAAGTGATTAGTGGTTTGCATTCCTCATTTGAGTACTAGGTTGTTTCTTAAATTGAATGGTTTCCTTTGTTGTCATAGGTTTCATGTAGATAAAATGTCATCTGCTCATGTTTATGTGAGGCTGAACCAAGGTCAGACTATGGATGATATGAGTGAAGGGTTATTGGAAGATTGTGCTCAGCTTGTCAAAGCCAATTCAATTCAAGGCAAGTTGTCTTTACATTTGATGGGTATTCAAGATATATATTATTTTCCTATTATTGATTGGAAACATTGAAACTTAGGAGCATCCTGACCAGGATTGCTATTTTATTGCATGTTTTAGATAATTTGCTCATCTAATTAATATTTTTTTTCTTATAATATGATATCTCTTTAACTTTTTTACATAAACATATAATCTCATCATGCTTGAATCAGTGTTCCTTTTGTTTGTCTAACATGTTCCATGTATTTAACAGGAAACAAGCTCAATAACGTTGATGTTGTTTACACTCCTTGGTATAATTTGAAGAAGACCCCATCCATGGATGTTGGGCAAGTTGGTTTCCACAATCCGAAGATTGTGAGTATCATGCGTAGTCTAGTCATATCTTAGATATTGTTCTGATGAGGGACTGCTGGTCTGATCATGAAATTATTGTTGCCATTTTTATTTATTTAATTCCTAAGTGAACAGTTGTTATCATTTTTAGAAGTTATGTTCCTCCCATTACCCATTTTTTAGTTATTGTCATTTGGGTTGGAAGGAAAAAAAAAAAAAAAAATTCCAGGCTATGTTTTTTCAAGTCAGTAAGTTTTTTATTCCTATTTTGATGTATGACATTGATGTCGGTTTGGCTGATCTGTAGGTCACGAAAGTATTTATTTCTTTTGCTTGTGGATGTTTACCTACCCCTATCGAATTTAAAAAGAATTTTTAATGTTTTATACAGGAGGGGAGACACCCAGTGATAAGCTTTTGTTTCTTCATTTGCAAGATTGTTGTCTTAGAATTGTAAATTAGTCCTTATATTATTGGTAAAAACAGATAATCACTGAGGGCATGCCTTTCCTGTGACTTGCCAACTGTGGTAATTTAGCATACCAACTACCACGTAATGGTCCTTAAATGTGAGCTAAGAGCCTAAAAGTCCAACATGAAGAAACTGTATTGAATATTTGTTTAACCGAACATATGTGCATAAAATACCTAATTTATCTATGAAAAATGAACACTGAAAACTCTTTAATACCCTTTAGTGTTTGACTTGCAGATTATTGACCTGGTGAAAATTAAGTTATGGAATTCAACAGTGGTCTAAAAACACTAAGCAACAGAAATAGGGCCCCACATGTAATAACAAGGGCCTTAATTAATAACAATATTCTTTACATTAAGATTATCCTATCATCACTAAGTAAGTGGTGGCTTGCAGGTCCTACAGTCCGCCAACCTTACAGTTGGCACGACTGTAAGGTTGGCAAATGATTTGGTACTGGATCTGGCAATAGGGAGGATAAGATAGATAAAATTGGTACTAGTGCGAGTTCCAATATCTGTGAGTAACTATATAACAAAATAGAGGTAGATATCTCAAACAAAATTAGAAAAAAAGAGGTAGATGTTGGAGAATTTTTGGATCCCACAAGATCTATTTAAATGAATGGGCTTAAGAATACAAATATGGTAGGCAACTCTCACCAGACTAATCACTGGATACTAAATCTAACTTCAATGATAACTCCTTATGAAGCCTTATCTAAATTGTACAACAGATTTATGAGTCGCCTGACCCATTGGTCAATAGGCCCATGCACCAGGCCTGCAAGACCTATTGGGCCGTCTACCACACTGGCTGGCATAATTGGGCTTTAAGCATTATCACTAGTGGTCCCCACGATGGTATCTTTATATCTACGAATAGGGCTCGTTACGTTGACAGATGGAGACAAGTTAGGGTAGTCTTTTGAAATTGTTGAGTGCTACTTCCCTTAAAAGGAATATTTTAAGATTGCATTTGGACCTGCATTTATTTATTTTTGGGTGTTTTGCTATGCTGGGCTACTGTTCCAGAAATGATACTTTAACTTGAGGACCTAATGATTGATGCCTGGGCATGTGTGAAACCAAGGTGCCAACACTAATCAACCATGAGTGTATTGGTGGACCTGCATTTTTGTTGAGTTAAATAATGAGAAGGGAAGATCTTCAAGAAGACAAAAGGGATATGTGGTTGAAATGCACATGCCATGGATGTTTGGGGTACAAGAAAGGATAGAATTAGGGAGGATGAGTATGTTGGAGAAATCAAGGATTGTTGTAAATGAGAGAGGATAGCTATTTTCCTTTTTAAGTCATTCAAACCCTATGAAGTGATTCTACTCTTGAATTTTTCATGACTTCCTGAAACTCTTCAGGATTTTGTCTCAGCTGTGGCACTTGCTTTTTGCGAAATTCTTTAACCTTTTTTTACCATATTTTATTTGAGAAAGTTGAAACTTTGATGCTCTGGTGACCATTCAAAAAGGGGGAAAAATGATGCTCTGGTATTAAGAGGGACAGTTGAGGGTTGATGAAAACTCTTGAATCTTGATTGCCATATTTCGTGGAGAGAATATGAACAATTAATGAACTAGAAGGAAAAAGAGAGTGGAAAAGACAGAATATATGAGAGACCATGTCGTGTTTATCTTTTAATGGTCCATGTGATCATTATGCTCTGGATGGACCCTCCACCCGTTTCTAGGAATACATGGTAGGTCACTGCTCATCCATAAATGCATTCTATTTGTTTTGTTGAGTTTTTATGCCTGGATGCTCGTCTGATGCCAGCCAACCTCCTTTTTCTATGCTTGGGATCATTACATGCTGAGACCGACTCTATATCAGGGTAGGGGCCAATAAAAGGGCACAACCCTGGTTGGAGCTTTCAATTATCAACCACATAGTCAACATTTAATTATGATCACTTCTCCATGTGGAATTAAAATCTTTGTTTCGGTGTTGAACTTAATCACCACCAAAACTGCCACATCTTAACACGGTGAACCAGTAAGTGTTGCAACCGAGTCAAACTCATAGGTCATGTGGTCACTGACAGGACTTAGTTTCATGCTTTGATCTGCTGTTGTACTGTTTCCATTTTCCATATTGTTTAAAAGAAAGACTAAGAAACAAAATTAAAATTAAATGGAAGAATCACTGAAGTCTCTGGGAATTCCTGTTGATGTCTTCCCACTGCCTGCACTTCTTTGGTATCATCATTCACTGTTGCTGATTAAGGAGTCAGATAATTTATTTAAATGTCAAAATGAGTTGGCTGCTTTATTGGGAAAAGGAAAGGCTTTCTCTCTCTCTCTCTCTCTCTGTGGAGTTGCACAAAGTTATTTAGTTTTATCCACATATTCTGATTATAGGGATTTAGATAATTTTCTAGTACATAAATATTATGGACAAGTAATGAGTAATACTTTTTGGATTCTGAACAGAAATTGTATATTCATAATGCAGACCTGACCAGGGTTTTTTTCCTTCTACATGTGTATAGGTCCGTACTGTGAGAGTAGAAAAGCGCATAAAAGAAATTGTTAATCGGTTGAACAAGACAAAAGTGGAAAGGACACCTGACTTGAGAGGTACAATATTATGATCCTAGTTTCTCTGCTGCAAAAGTCTTAAAAGAGTTTCCACTTAAACTTAGGGGGCATTTGTTTACAGCAGTTTACATATGTAAATGGCTAAGATGCATAATGGTTACGTACCATCATATTTGTTTGGCTTGATTTACGCATGGGATATGTAAAATGGATGTGAAAATGGTGTAAAAAAGACTTGTTTTTTTGTAAAAAATTTTCACACCTCATGTGGTGTGAAAAGGTTACACAGGTTACTATTATGGGGCGCTGCTACAGTGCATGGAAGAGCAGTCAGCTTTTTTTATTTTTATGATTACTGTGGGTCCCATTTTTATAATCAGAACCGTTCATTGTCTTCAGAAGGTAAAAAACGGACAGCATATCAATTTCAACTGTTGATGTTGCTTGGATGTTGAGATATCATCAAACAATTATAGCTGTTGGATTAATCTATTGTTCATGATAATCCCAGTCTGCCTTTTATGATTTTTCCATTCCTGTGGGAGCCATGTATAAAATCAAAATTGATCATCTTTTTGATAATATCAAACATGGCCACGTGTCCAATTTTTAACCGTTGATGTTGCTTGGATGTTGAGATATCATTAAAACAACACAGCTATTAATCTATTGTAGAAGACAATCCCAGTCCGCCTTTTATGATATTTCTATTTTTTGGGGCCCTACTTGTAAAATCAGGATCGATCATCATCTTGATAAGTTCAAGCAAATACATGTCTCCAATTTTCAACTGTTGATGTTGCTTGGATGTTTAGATTCATCAAAAAAATTTACAACCTATTACATTAACCTATTGTAAATGACATTCTCAGTCCCTTTTTTTCAGGTTTTTGAATTATGTGGGGCCCAAAATCCTGATTTGAACCATTTATCCTCTTTATAAGATCAAAAACGGCCATGAGGCCAAATTCCATCCGTTGATGTTCCTTGGATTGTGAGATATTTACAAAAAGATTCAGATTATTTGAATATGTGCACCTAGATTCACATGTGAAGAGGTGTGAAAAAAAACAAACAAAGAATTATGTTTCACATGTGAGTCATTTACATATATAACGTATTTTCACATCATATGTGAAATTAACAAACGACCCCTTACAGTTTATGATGTCTGCAAATCTTATCTTGATATGTGAATGGTGATTTTTTTTTATTTATGTTTTTTTTTTTAAATTCTTGCTTGAAAAGAGATGTATTTATAAAGACAAGAAAATAATTGGTTTCTCAGTTGCCTTTGTTCTGAAAAGTTTTTAAGGTCTCAGAACAGCTGCAACCATCTGTTCTTCCTGAAAATTTTGTGATGGTTTCATGGTTACCGAGGACTGAGTATTTCATGATTTTTATTTTATTTTATTTTCCATTCCTAGTGCTTTATGGAAATATAGCTTATCATTAAAGTGGTTAAGCTTCTTTTTCAAAAAAAGAAGAGTGGTTAAGCTTCTCCTGTTATGCCTGGAGTTATTTAAGCTGCTCTTGTTTTGTTTATGCAGCTGAGCGAGAAGCAGTTAATGCTGCAGAAAGGTCAGAAAGAAAAAGTCAGTTAAGAGACAAAGTAAGTCCCATATTCATAGTAGTTGGCAGTGGAGGAACTTCTCCCTCCGCCTGGTGTTTGCACGTGTGCATTTGTCTTCCTAAGTTTAGTGAATCTGATCGAGTTGCCTTTGTTAAGGTCAATGCTTTTATCATCCTATAACTTGCTACTGGTCTTGTAGAAACGGCGGGAAGAGATGGAGAGGCTCGAAAAGGAGCGACAGGAAGAGATGAGGAGCTACAAGGGCCTGATGGTCTCAGATAAGATGACGTCTAACAAAGAGATAGCGGCAACAAACAAGTCATTTCAAGAAGTGGAAGAGGATTTCATGTGATGTGAGTACAGTAAACACATCCATCCATGTAAATCTTAACACACGGAAGTCCACCCATACTGCTGGTGAAGTGATACCTTCAGTTGTGGCAAGTGGTTTCTAACCACTGTTAGAACTTAGAATTCTATTACCTTTAATGAAGTGTTTCAAACCCTTTTTCTAACACATTTCAAATTGTGTATGTCAACAACCAAATGACCTTGCCTGGAATCTTCTTGTTGGATGAATGTTGCGACATGGACTACAATACACCATGATATGAATCTTGATATCTGCTTTTTGCTTTTGACATGGAATGTTTCTTCTTGTACTACTGTCTGTGATATTGGGGTTTTTTTTTTCCTTTTTCTCTGGTTCTTTAGATGTGGGTGAAATCTGTGTAGCCGAAATAACCCTCAACCATGTGTGATGAATCTATGTTTTGAGACATCATGGACTGAGTGGCCTGCTTTGAGTTACAAGGATCCAAATGGTTCTCAAGATTGGCATCCACTGTTGCCTTGAATTTGGAATGATCATTAATTCATATACCATCAATTATTTTCACCAAAACGGCTTAATTTCTGATTTCAACCATTTAATGTGGATAGAGTCATCTTTTTTCTTGACCATCCTTTCACTACCCATCATTTGAATGGTTATGATCACCACTTGGATTCTGATTGTAAGCTCTACCCAGGTTTTGGGATGTACCTACAGTAGGCTTATCCCACAAGCTGCATAGTAGCTAAATCTGGGATTTGATTAGCTAAATCTGGGATTTGATATTATTTTGCGTCAAAAGCCAAAGATCTTACACCAGCGCATGGGTATCAGGTGTGAGCACATTATCAAGGATGGTACCCCTAACTGTTATTTTCACATGATGTGGACCGTGTATCCTTCGGGTCACTTTTCTTTATAGTTCTCTTTATGGTCACATGATTACTTATGTTATTCATGTTTTAGTTTTCTGTTGTTTGTAAAGTGCAAATATTGATAGCAAAATTGAGATACTTGTGGATGACGACTTCTGTTTTCTATGATCTACAGAGTCAGTTCCACAGAAAACTAGGTGTTGCAAGGCAGCAGGGGCCCTTGACTGTCTCACTTGGGCGGGTTGTGTATGGCTCAATTTAAGCTCGACCCAGATTGTACTATAGCTAAACCGATGCTCAAAGCTGAACTTGACACATTGTAGTTGGACTTTTATCATCCGTTGTGTGAATAACGGTTGGTAAATGGTACAGGATGCCCGTGGACCCGGCGAAGCCGTGTCTGTTTAATTACTGCACCCCAATATTCATGCCCACAGCCCAAGTTCTTGATAGTTGGGCCTCTGTCCAGTCCATTTACAGGGCATGTGCCCTTCTGTCCTACGTCCCGCACAGCGTAGGCCTTCTCGTTTAACTATCAAACTAAATAGTAAGGTCTGACCGATGGGGCAAATAACTGAAGCCCAAATCGACCCATTATGGTTCGTTTGGCGTGGTCCAGGCTAGCCCATGGACACGTCTATCCGATCCCATTTGAAACATAGATTACATAACCAGTTGGATGGAGAACAGGTGGGTCTAGGACACATGGAAGGGTAACTTTTCCTTTCTCTCGTCTTTTTCTCATTATTTGGTCCTTTTGTTGGTAGGATATGCCACAATGGGTGTTACACGTGATTAATTCACATTATAATGATCATCCAAGGGCTTTAGCACAAGTGGGTTCATGTTGTGGTGAGATCCTAAGTTTGGCTCCAAAATTTTATTTTTTAAAGGACTGATTTCTATCGTGGGGGACAACCTCGGTCCCACCAATCATGGATGAAGTGGGGGATAGGAAGATCCATATGACTGGCTCAGACATAAAATTTGAACAATACATATCAGTACTTTTCAGCAGACCAAAAATTGGATCAAAACCATCTGTGAGAGAGAGAAAGAGAGGGAGATTAATTTCTGTTTAATTTGATTTATAGTTTTAATGCTAGGACCTGATTTATTGAACCACAGGGTCAACCTAATTGGACAGAATCATCCAGTCAAGCAATTCAATCTGTTATTCTTTTTACAAACATAAGAACACTCTTCTACCAAAAGTGTGAAATTACATCCATCATCATCGTCCTTGTGTTCAGAATTATGTCCCCATTTGACGTCAGTTTACCCTATCCTATTATTGTAACTTTAAAAAAATTTAATTCCATTCAAAGTTTTTTTTTATTAGCTTCTCTCTTCCATTAGATAAATCTTTACTTTTCTTTGTATACATAATCTATTCTAAATGTTAAGGACAATTGTCCATACAATAATACTAATTATTACTACAATTTACATATTTTGAAGGAAAAAGACATTAGCTTATTTTTCTAATGATAACCTTGGATCCTTGTAGATGCCCCTTTTCAAGTGCCTCTGTCACACTCTCCTTTTCAGTAGCAATCAACACTCAACCGCATATTCCATTATAATGCGCATTTTAATGATAAATGTTGGCATGAATCAAAATTAAATGAAATTTTGCCTTAGAGTCCCATTCTTACTACAAATGATATTCTCCCTTAAACAGTCAAAATTTAAGTATTAACCATATGTGCATTATTCAAAAGCCGTGTGTTATCCTCGGGTGTATGAAAACTATTAAAATTTCTATGGATTGATAAATAATGTGAGATAAATAGATGGTACCATAAGGATGGTCCTTACGTATTATTTTGAACCATTTTGGATGGTAAATCCCACGTTGTGAGCCATCTAAAATGGTCATACACACGACGACCGTCCTAATTACACACGTGTGTGAGCACAAGGGCCAGCCCAGAACAGAATCTCTCGCTTATATTACAGCCTTTCATTCATCTCCTCCCGTTCAGTTACAGTGAGATCTCTCTGTCTTCTTGTTTATTATTAGAGAGACTCTGTTCTCCTCCTTGCTCTCTCTCTTGCTGCGAAGGTATTTTTCTTCAGATCTCTCTCCTCTTTCGATTCCGATCGGATTCTCTCCATTTTCTCCATGAGTTCAGCTTCCAGAAAACCTACGGATCGATCTTATCGGTTCAAAGATCTGTCGTGTGAATCACAGATCAGTAGATCAACCCTTCTCATAAAATCTATCTTAAAATTGGAAGAGATCATTAGATTCCAGTCAGTTCTATGGAGTCTGTTCTGTTTTCGTTTTTCAGATTCAATGTTTCGGTTTATATTGGAAGTGATCATTACATCATGCTGAAATAGATGCTTGACTTCATAGATCATCTTATCCGATCTGAACTCGGATGATCGAAATCGAAGCTTTCCGTACAGCTTTTGAGGTCTAAATCTGAATCAGCTGATTGCATGTTTTTGCTTAATGTTTGGATTTTGTTTTTGTTGGTAGTGAAAGCATTTGAATCCATTTGGGTGATTTGGTTCCTGTTCATATGTTCTGATTTTTCTTAATCAGTATCTAATCCATTTGAGTAAGGAAGAATGTTTTTCTGATTTTGGTGGCCTGAATGTTATGTTGTGCAAGTGAAGGTTTGAAACTTCTGTTATGGTCACTTTTATGTTTTGTGTATTCAAGGATCTGAGGTGCCTTTGCAGTAGAAGTTGAATAACATTGACAGTTGTAATTTTTGGACTTGTCTTGCTAGTCATTTTGACTGGGTGTTTGTTGCTTGAGTTGTTGCTGTTATTAGTTCTGTCTCATGCTTTTGATGTGTTTTCTCTTCTTATGTCAGTGTGTGGATTTTTTGTTTAGGGTGTCGTTTCACGATGGGCATTGCACAAAAGAGTTCTGAGATGGAAGAGGGAACACTGGAGATAGGAATGGGTATGTTCTTTTGTTTTGCATCTGAGTCTCGGGCCGCCGCCTTGTTCCGGGTGGTATATCAGTGTCAATATGTTGATCCGAGTTTATGATCGAATATTTTGGCATGGGTCTTGAATTTAGTTTGATCATTTGGTGGTTAGCCTTTGGGATTCTTTTCCACTTATGTAAGTGTAGAGAATAATGTCTTTATTAGTAGGAATACATGATATTCTGGGCAAGCATATAACTCCATAGTTTCATGTGGACTACTATACCGCTTTCACTAAGACAAACACAATAAAAGTCAAGAAAGAGAAGGACAGGAACTTCTTTTCTATTGCTTTTGTTTCTCCTCAAAAGCCATCTTTTTCTACAAAGCTGATCTACTAGACAACAACTGTGTCTGGCCCAGACACCATTCATATGGTGCGATTTTATCAGGTTGCATGTGACCTGGCTGGGATTTCTTTTCATATTTATATTGCAAGCTTATGCTTCATTAGACTTAGTGCTTGCTAGTCGCCCTGATTTTATTCAAGGTCATATTGCATCCTGTGCTTCGTGAAACTGAAAAGTTGCTGTGTTTGATACTCTTCAAATATTCTTCTTAGTGTTTTCTTCTGGTTCTCGTTACAGAGTATAGGACAGTTTCTGGAGTTGCAGGACCACTTGTTATTTTGGAAAAAGTTAAGGTATGCATGCTTAGTTTATTCTTCTGTATTTTTTTAGTATGCTGATTATCACAATGTAAACCCTTAGAATCAGCACCTGGGTGGGCCTATGGGTCTTGAGTTACATTCAGTGACCACTGTACAATTGCTCGTCATTGCTGGCAAACTGTTTCAGGGTCCTAAGTATCAGGAAATTGTCAATATACGCCTGGGAGATGGCACAACCCGGCGTGGTCAAGTCTTGGAAGTTGATGGGGAGAAAGCTGTTGTGCAGGTTCACATTCTATCCCTTGATTTCACCTAAACCTATCAGTTTAAATTTTCAAACTGGACTTCCTTTTTTAAGTTTACGCAATTTCAATTATCAGCTCATAAAACGTTAGTTCCATAATACTAGACATTCTTCCATGGTCTCATATATATATGACCATTCTTTTTCAGTTGGACTGATGTGTTCGTTATACAAGACTACTATTGGCTGTTTCTTTCTTTTCTCTTTATGAGTCTTTTATTAAAGTCCTCAAAATGCAGTCTTTGTCATCTATTTTCATGTGTTCTAGACAAAAGAAGAATTGTGCCTTGAATAATATGTAGCTGCTCAAAGGTTCAGGAAGTTTCCACTTGTGTGTTGTAATATCATCCTTTGAGAAGATCAAAACCACCTATGGCTGTAGATGCCAAAAGCACCTCTCTTGTTTAACATACTGTCATTTTCTTTAAGATGATCTTATCAGCAATATGCTCTCTTTATAAATGTGCATTACCGACAATGGAGATTTGGATAGAAGATACTTTGAGTTAATTCTCTTTTATCTTTCCAGCTTTTCTGGTATGCTTATCTGATTCACAATTGTTTGGTTTGTCCTCTTATATTCAAGGGGCTATATTTCTACTTTGTCTTGTAAATAGTGGAAATAGAGTTGGAAGTGGACTTTTTTAGTTTTTGGATTTTATTATGTTGGTTTTCAAATCATTACAATACTTTTTGCACCTGGAGTTCAGAGTTTGTATAATACTGAGTTTTGCCAGGTTTTTGAAGGAACATCAGGCATTGACAACAAATATACAACCGTGCAATTCACGGGCGAGGTAACATCCCTCTATCTCTTTCTCAACTGTTGCTCTTAATGGATATCCTTATTTTCCTGCTCGCTGCTGGAATTTTGTATAATTGTGCAGTTAGATAATTCTTTGGCACATGCAGATGTTGATGAACGAATTGCTGCTGCAGATGTAAACATCAATCAACAAAACTTTTCTGGATAAAAACATAGAAAATGAACACCTCATCCATAAATTTCAAAGAGCTGCAACGATTTAAAGAAGAGTAGTAACATCAATTAGATATAATGAAAAGTCAATCATAATTGTATCCTTGTTTGTTTTGTTACCTAAGGCTGCACACTTGCATTAATTTATACTCCTATACACCAATTATATAATTACCTCGCAGATTTTTTAATCAATGAAAACCTTTATATTGATTGAATGAAGTTTACAGCAGCCTAGACGGTAAGACTAAAAGCTGTTGAGATGAGAATCACTTTGAATGGCAAGGGCATCCATCTCCATTATATGGACAAGAGGCAAGAGAAAACTAAGTGTTAAATAGTAAAAAACTTTGTCCATCCAAGCTGATCCTTCCTCATTGCTCTCCATGTTCCATGTAGTGAATGGCACAACTAGTATTCGTCCACAACCAAACAAATAGCTCAAAGAGCTTCGATCTTAATCGATCATCTGGCATCTACAAATGTGGATTTTGACAGGACCTTAGGAACACACTAGAATATATTCCTCCACTACCAATCTCCCAGCACGACCATTCCTAGGTTTCCTAATGAGCAACCATAAAAATTTATCTTAATGAAACTTGACAGCTGCGGATATCACTTCGTGGTACTCACTTTTTTATGACCACAATCTGGAACAACATCAATCCATCCATGAGTGCTGAACATTTGGTGCCTAGAGATAACCTTACCCCTTTTTCTCAATGTATTGCCAGAAGGAAAATAATATTGCTAACAAGATTGAAGGGAAAATTTTACATAATAGAGATTAGACTAGCTATGACCTATGATGTTATGAAGTAAAATGTTGGCCAATCAAGAAGCAACACATGCATATAATGAATGTAGTAGAGATGAGAATGTTGGGATGGATGTGTGGCAAAACTTAAAAAGATGGAATCAGAAATGAATGTTTTTGGATGCAGTTGGGGGTAGCATCAATACGTGAGAGACTTGTTTGTGATTGTTTTGACATGTCTAACGCAGGTCAGCAACGACGCCGTTGATAAAAAAAAATTTTCTATGCTATTTGATACTCAATATCCCTTCAAGGAAAAAGGGTAAGCCGAAGAGGACATGGATGGATATAGTAAAGATGGATCTGAAAGATTGCAACCTATATGAGGAATTGGCTTAGGATAGATATGAAATGGAGAAAGAGAATGTATTTAGCTGACTCCAACATAGTTGGGACTTGGGACAAGGCTCTAATGATGATGATGATGTGGTCACATTCAACTCTTTCCAATTGTCTTGAGAATGCCAATAGGTCCTAGTTTCCGTTAGGTACTAGATTTTGAACTTTTCATCCTGATCATCAATGCTTCAAGCACCTCTCCAAGTTTAAACAGCATGGTGATAGAAAGTCCGAATCTTTCTGGTAAATGAACGTGTAGGAGAGGTTGGGAAAGTTCGAATCTTTCTGGTGAATGAACAGTTTAGGAGAGGTTGAGAACCTGATTTCTAGACCTCGTATCCCTAATTCGCAAGTTAGATCAAATTTACCATTTTTCCTTTTGTTGATCATGGGTATGAACTTTATGCAGTTCTACAAGAGTTGATAATATATGCTGAAAATTTGGAAAACATAGAGCCTAAGGGTAATTTTGATTGAGTCTGAAAATTGTGTCAACTTCAAATAATTTTTAGTGCTGTAGATTAGGGGTAGTCTTTCAGCTTTTGTATTACCAATTAAGTTTAACCGAACACTTACATTATTTTGACTTAGTTGAAAACCAAGGAGCCCCCTCCCTTTATGTCGAAATGGATTTTATGCATGAGTTCGGTGCAACATGCTAAAGAGTAATCTGGTTGCAGTAGAGGATTCCAATGAAGCCAAGAAATTACCATTGTGGAAGTGTTACAGGTTTTAGAAGTGACTGTTCCAGTCACTTAATCTGGAGAGGAATTTCTTGAGTGCTATCAGTTAGATTTTGAAGATACTGTTGGGAACCACAGAAAATTCTTCTTTCTAAAGGTGATCAAGGATACATGCAATTCTGTGGACTTGGTGTTTTACCACATTTTAAGGGGTGCTAACAGGATTGCAGATTCATTGGCTAGAGGGTTTTGAACGATAATGTCTTCATGTGGGGTCCTTTGATGCACTTTCTTTCCTTTTTTTTTTTTGCTTTCCTGTTTTATCTTTTGTTGCCAATTTATCATATTCTTTTTGGTCTGTCTCCTATACTGTCTTTCTCCTTTGATATGCTTATATCCTTTTGTTTTAATGAAACTTTTTGGTTACCAATAAGAAAAAAAAGAGAGAAATGTGGTCTGTTGGCTTTTCCTGAGCCACATAAGAAGTCTCTCTTGAGTTTCTTTGCCAACTTTTCAATTTTTTATTTGCAGGTTCTGAAAACCCCTGTTTCAATGGACATGCTTGGACGCATTTTTAATGGATCAGGGAAACCAATTGATAATGGCCCTCCTATTTTGCCTGAGGCTTACTTGGACATTTCAGGTAAGCCATTTTAAGGTCATTGGTAGTTGATAGAGTGTAAAATATCAATAGCCATTTTCATTGTATATCTTGTGGGATTATGAATTTTTTTTTTTTTTTTTTTTTTTTTTTGCAGGGAGTTCAATCAACCCCAGTGAGAGAACCTACCCTGAAGAGATGATTCAAACAGGGATATCTACAATTGATGTCATGAACTCCATTGCCCGAGGACAGAAAATTCCTCTCTTCTCTGCTGCTGGGCTTCCTCATAATGAAATTGCCGCGCAGATTTGTCGTCAGGCAGGTCTCGTGAAGAGATTGGAAAGGACTGGAAATCTCATGGAGGTATCGATGAACTGTCATCCCTTAGAAATTTTGAATGAGTGAAATTGGATGACAGCCTTTGATCTAGTTTTGCATGGGTTCTCTAGCTCTTGTAACCAAACCCTGGACAATGGTTCAAAGGAGTTTTAAGCAATGCTGCAACTCATAATTTCTGTTTCTCACCTTTTAACATGGTATTTTAAAGTTCAGTGAAATGAAATTTGTTAATCATTTTCATTAACCTACAGGATGAAGCGGAGGACAATTTTGCCATTGTATTTGCAGCAATGGGAGTAAACATGGAGACAGCCCAGTTCTTCAAACGTGATTTTGAAGAGAATGGTTCAATGGAAAGAGTGACCCTATTTCTAAACTTGGTATGTTGTTTAAATCTGGCATGACACGTATATTCTATTTGAGGTATTCAAATTCATCCTCACTTGCAACATGGAAATTGTTCATCTTTGTTATATCTATTGAGCAGTTGATACCAGTTCTTGTAGTGCACATTTCTGAAATGTGTTTTTTACAGGCCAATGATCCGACAATCGAGCGCATCATCACTCCTCGCATTGCTCTGACGACTGCCGAATATCTAGCTTATGAATGTGGGAAACATGTCTTAGTCATTCTAACAGACATGAGTTCATATGCAGATGCGCTCCGTGAGGTAATAACTCTACTATTTTAGCTGCTGTAGATTTTTGTCCAGTGTAATTTATGAAGGCTTATGCACTATGTGTTGGACCGTTGGTTTCTACATATTTTTCCTGATCTCATCATTTTTAGGCCTTGGGAACTTCAAGATGAGATTTTGTTTTATTTATTCTCTTAATTTTTTTTGGGATTTAGTGTAATTGGCCTTAGAAGATTAGTGGTTAGCCTAAAATTTATCAAGTTGAATAGCGTTAGAGATAGATATGATGGTTAGTTAGTTTTGATATTAACGACTTTAAACTAAAATTTATAAAATTTAACAAGGAATTATATTGCCTTTGGCCTTGGGAAATGTATAGTTTCCTTAGCTATCTAATACATGTAGGGCCTAATCTGGGTCCATGTTTCACTTATCCAAAAGGTTGAGATTATGGATTCCATTGTAGATTAGACACCCTATATGCATCTGAGATTAGAACATTCAAGATATCCATTTCCCCCCTTTTCTGTGGACCGTGTATGTAAACCTTTTTCATTTATTTATGTGTTGCCAACAGAGTGTTACAGTCTTCAAATTGTTCGGAGCCACCATACAAGTGGGACTCATAACTATCACTGACAGTGGGCCTTATATTTAATTGGGATCAGGAAATATACTGTTTATAAAGGCTAAAAATCCAATAATTCCTCAGGTTTAAATTGTTTTTCTCTTCAGGCCAATAAAGGCTTCCCTTTTCTTCTCTCTCTGTCACACAGGGTTAAGCTATCTTATTAAGTTCTTTATTTGTGATTTGTATATATGTAGGATATAGTATAAGATTTTAGTATATGCAGACCTCTATTCTGATTGTTCTTTTTTTTTTTAATATTAACATTCATTGAATCAGCTTAATAGTACAAGAGAGATATACTGAAAAGCCAAAAACAAGCAAAGAAAGAACCCAAATACAACACATCTATTCAGATTTTTGGGGATGCTTGTGTTGGTATATGGTCACCCTCGCTTGTTGGTCTGTTTATAATGTTGTAAAGGTTACATCCCTTTGACTTCTCCTAACTTCTCCTAACACATCAAATTTAAATTATCCTTTCTTTCAATAAAAGTTCTTGGTTGCTGTAATTTTGTCACTGCTTAGGAATGTAAGGGGAGGGTTACCTAAGGTGAGGAAAGTGTTCAGGTGGTTGCCTCCTTCAGAGATGTTTTGAAATCTAATGTGGTTGGAGTAGTGAGGGGAATGCCTAGTCCACTGGGCGTAGGAGGTGTTCTTCGCAAGAGTGGAGGTGCAGTGTTGGCTACATTCTCTAAGCATCTTGGCATATTAAGGTCCAATGAAGCTGAAGTTTTGGCCATACTGGAAGCCATTAGGATATCTGTGCCTCTCATTTTAAGTTAGTGGTGGAGAGTGACTTGTTGAGTGCAATTTCTTGGGTCTCTTCCCCAAGGTCTTCCTCTTGAAACCATCTTTGCTTCAGAGGTTTCAGTTGTCTTAGTGAGATTAAATATTTGACTTTGATGTCTCAGGTGGAGACTGGAGTTCAGTCTCGTCGGGCGGTCGGCTAATTCTTATGTAGACTCTTTGGCTAGACAAAGGGTGGATAGATCTTCTATTTTGGATGTTTTTTCCTTGTAATTTCCTTGTTGCTTTGGTAGTATGCTTGTATACCATTGTTGTCCAATTGCTTGATTGGGTCTGTTGTGTTTTTCTATTGTATTCCTTTTTTGATCAATGAAATCCTTTGTTACCAATCCAAAAAATGAAAAAAAAAAAATAATAATAATGTACACCAATTTGAGGGCAGGTCATATTTTACAACTTTAAAATTTGAAATTCCATTTGGAGTTAGGTGAAGCACAAGGGTTTGTGTTAATCAAATTATCCATCACTGTGATAGGTATCTGCTGCTCGGGAGGAAGTCCCTGGTAGACGTGGTTATCCTGGTTATATGTATACTGATCTAGCTACAATCTATGAGCGTGCTGGTCGTATTGAAGGACGGAAGGGTTCCATTACACAGATCCCCATTTTGACCATGCCTAATGATGGTACATTAAACATATGAGATCTCCATGCTTACTATCCTATCACATGTTTTTTCCCATGTATTTGTTTTACAATACACCTGACAGATTGCTTTTCGTGGCTCAGATATCACACATCCCACTCCAGATCTTACAGGTTACATCACGGAGGGGCAAATATATATTGATAGGCAGCTCCACAATAGACAGGTACAGCTGTAAAAGTTTATGCTTGTTTTATCAATGATGTTATGTCAAATCCTGCTATCGATTGCATTAGGGTATCATGCTTGTAAAAGTTTGTTTTTTGCATATGGACCAGATGGTTGACAGCCTTGATGTTGTAATTTCTCACTTGGACCTTTTTTTTTTCTTTTCATCATTTGGATCAGATAGTTGATAGCCTTGATGTTGCAAGTTCTCACTTGGACCCTTTTTTTTTTTTTGTAAGAAAAAATATCTAAAGTGAGATCTCTCTCTTAGACTTGAGACTATTATATGGTGTGGAGTCTTGGAATCTGGTTTATGGTTCTAATCTTTTTTTTTTTTTTTGTTTCTGGCTGCATTTGGCTCCTTCCTATAGTTAACAGTTGAGAAATTTTCCTTATTTTTCATGTTTCTAGCGGTAGAACCACTAGAAACAAAATGGAACCATTTCTTGCCATACACTGCTTTCTACTCTTAATAGGACTGTGTCTCAAAGTAGCAGCATATCATTTCTTAGTTTCTTTGTCATTCCATTTCAGCATGTTGGGTAATTCTACTATGCCAGAATTCTGGACTACTGGTAATTTTACTTGATCAAAATCCTGTACTTAGTTCTCTCCATTCCCTGAAAGCAAAGATCCAAACTTGGACTGACAAAGGGATATGACAAGTCTTACTACCGCCTATGGGCCTGCATATCAATTATGATCAGAATCATCCAATGGTTTGAGGATATTGCTGCTCAGTTTTAGCTATTTAATCCTCCATTATATTTTACATGTGAATCTGTAAGCCGATTGCCACTTCAAAAAATTAAAAAATAAATCTGTTAGCTAATTGTTGCCATTTGTGTCTTCCATAGATATACCCACCAATCAATGTTCTTCCATCTCTCTCGCGACTGATGAAGGTAACTGGATGATGTATCTTACACCTGTTTGAAATATTAGAAGTGCTTCCTTATCTTTGACTGGTTGAGATGCATGTTGAGCTAATTGTTTATTGAGCTTCTCATTATATTGTCACTATTTATGCAGAGTGCTATAGGAGAGGGGATGACTCGCCGTGATCATGCAGATGTGTCCAACCAGGTAGGACTTATGCTGCATGAATTTTTTGGAATCATCAGTGTACCCGTGATGGACACAGCAATGCATTGGATTCTTCATAGGTTCTTCTATTATATTTTAAAATTTGTTTTTTAGTTGATAAAATATTGTTTTGGTGTTTTCTTGTTTCAAAGTCTGACTAATATTTTAAGTATTTATTACTTGTTTATTTAAGGCAAGATTTTTACATTAATCCTACTATTAACATTATTGCATACAATTTTATTTAAAAATAAATCTTATTTAAATATCATTGCAAATGTTTGGGATTTATTGAATTGGACACCCTTTACTGCTCTGGATTCCGACGTATGCACATGTACTAATGCAACTTGGAGTAGGATATATAAAAGCTGCCAATCATTTTTCAGAGAAAGGGCTAAGCAGATTTCTTTTTTCATTTTTATGTGGCAGTTATACGCAAATTATGCTATTGGGAAGGATGTTCAGGCAATGAAAGCTGTTGTGGGAGAAGAAGCACTTTCTTCGGAGGATTTGGTCTCTCTCTCTCTCTCTCTCGTGTGTAAAATTTAAATGATCTGAGGTTAGCCATGGACATTAGCTAAGCTTGATAGGTCAAGTTCAACTTACACTTGAGCTTGAGCTATGCTAAAACTCCAATCTAGCTCGGCTTGAGCTTGGCTCAGTTTTTAATTATATTATTACTGTATCTATAGTTTTAGTTTAATATATATGTTGCATATATTTGAGTGTAATGAGCCAAGCCCAGCTTGACCTAGCTTGAGCTCATTTTAACAGAGCTCAGTTTAGTGCATAATCAGGTTTGCGCCTGCTTGAGCTTGGCTACTTGAGCTGAGCCAAGTTGCCTTGCTAGTTCACATCCTTATTGCCTCTCTCTCTCTCTCTCTCTCTCTCTCTCTCTCTCTCTCTCGGTCCTCTGAGTACTAATAATGTTTTGCAATACAGCTTTACCTCGAGTTCCTAGACAAATTTGAAAGGAAGTTTGTCACTCAAGGAGCATATGATACCCGTAACATCTTCCAGTCACTGGATCTGGCCTGGACACTGTTGCGCATCTTCCCCCGTGAGCTCCTCCATCGCATCCCAGCAAAGACCTTGGATCTGTACTACAGTCGAGATGCATCTCATTGAAGCATGCTTCATTTTCCTGCCCCATCACCTCAAATCAGTTTTTTCGTGCCTTTGCATGCATCTTCTTAGAGCCCAATATTGACCCAAGTGTGGCGCAAATAAATTTGTGGGTAAATCTAGCCTCAGCTATTTTTCTAGGAATTCTAGCTATTATTCTTTTATTTGCCTAGATCCTCTATGCCGGAACTCTCGCTTTTTTGTAATATTTGTGGCATTGTGTACTATTGTTGCCCCTTAAGTTATGCTGTGATTAGCTCCTGCTTCTGCTTGTAATGTGGTTTTTCTGGATCCGTTTTTTTAAAAATCAAGGTGGTGGCTGCACTGCACTACTGTTTGTTGGTTGCAATGCACGTTCCAAGTTTGCGTTTTATTGAATTTTCCCTTTTTTCTTCCTACCAAATAATCAATTCTTTAACCTAGGCAGGCAGAGCCACTTACTGTTATGTCCAAGTGCATGAATTGAGATAGTATAAGGGTTTGCCCGACGGTGATTGTGAGTGGACCTATCATAGTCCGCCATGTCATGATAGGGCAGCCCTGCCTTGCATGGGGTAGCTGCCCGCGTGCATGGTAGGCTGTCCCTTGGTGATGTGGTGGACTCTGATAGGTTGCGCCAGTCACCGTGGAGTGGAATATTAGAGGATCCGGACTACTGAGTGCATCTCTGATTGTATGTAGGTAAACCTAAATCGAAACCTGCACCGGAATAAAACCCAAATTCGGAGGCTTGAGCAGGTGATGTTAAATTTATGTGGCCCACTATCTGCTAAGTAGTACCTCTCAAGGGATACATGTCAATCATGTGAGGTTAATGTGATATAAATGTTTCATTGCGTATATGATTTTGGGCATAAATCATCTCAATCGGATCATTACAACCAGTGCTCTAGCGGCTTGAAAGTTGGACAGTTTCTATGAAATTTGATCCATAGATGAGTACAACTTAGATTAGTGTGAAATTAGGGTGGGTGTTAGCTTGTTGGGTATTAATATGTGTCAGTTGAGGGGGAGGACATTAATGAATGCGGGGGGTGGATTTGCATTCATATTTATATTAGATTGTATTTGTAAATATATAATTATATCGTGTGTCTGATTCGGGTGCTCAGCAATTTGGGAACCTCGGCCTAGGCCTGGTCTATATTCTACTAGGCTTCAAAATTTTTGCTCGGAAAAGCCTGAATTGGGTTCGATCAATCCGTTGAGGCTGCTGAATGAATTGCTGTGATCATCCAACATATAGATTTTTTTTTAACAGTAATAGTAGAGATATATGAAGAATAGGAAAAACTTACAGCAACGAAGAAAGAAAAAGAAAAAACCAGGCTTAGGTATCTGAGGGATATACCCAAACAACAGATACAACTAAATAAGAGAAGTCTCCAAAGGTTAAAATCCTATTAACCCGTTGCTGGGCCACTGCGTATGCTACCAACCCTTGCTTGGCCACAGCATGTGCTATAAAATTAGTTGTTCCACTTACAGAAGAAAATGTTTACTTGAATGAATTTCTTTGAACATGAACTGAAGTTTTCATGGAACCTTTTTAGAATTAACTCATGAGATGGTGTTGAGAGAATCACATCCCACAATTGATAACCCATGTTGATTTGTCATAGTTGACCATCTAAATGATCGGAGGGCAGCCGTGTGAAAGGTTCACCTTTATCAACATAAAAAAGACCGAGTTTGTGCTGATAAGAAAGGAAGAAAAAGAGAGAAGAGAGGAAGAAGAGAGAGAGGAAGAAGAGGAGAGGAAAAAAAGAGAGAAAGAGTGAAGAAAGGAAGGAATAAAGGAAGAAGAAGAAAGAGAAAGGAAGAAAGGAAGGAATGAAGGAAGAAGAAAAGAGGAGCAAGGAAGGAGAAGAGAGAGGAATAAGAAGAGACAAGAAAGGAAGAAGAAGAGAAAGAGGAAGAAAGGAAGAAGAGAAGAGAGGATAAAGAAGAGACGAAAAAGGAAAAAGAAAGAGAATAAGTAGAGATTAGAAAGGAAGAAGAAGAGAAAGATGATGAAAGGAAGAGAAGAGAGGAGAAAGGAATAAGAATAGAGAGAAAGAAGAAGAGAGGGAGAAACGAAAAAAAAAAAAAAGAGAGGGAGGAAGAAGAAAACTCGTTGGGAGTGCACCTAATAGACATTTTTTTTTTTACAAAATCAGGCCCAGGGGACCCGATTAGTGCAGATACTCAATAAAAATTTAATTGTGTTTAACAAACATTTATGATTTTTTTTTGTCATCTACTACTCATAGTAGATATTTTTTTGGCCATTTTCGCAATGGTCATAATTGAAAGCCTACAACTAGAACAAATGTTTTCCTTTAGGTAAAACTGATTACATTCTAAGATATTCATTTAATTTTTCACTTAGTTTAAAAAAAGAGGAAAACAAAAAAAAAATAAAGTTTCAATCTTTATGAAAAAAAGAAATAGAGAAAAAAAAAAAAAAACAGTTCGACTGTTATAAGGTTCTTCTGCCCGAGAATGAATAAGGGCCCGTTTGAGCATTTGTTGATATGAACCTAGGATCGTGGGTGGAATCCCCATGATCAAATTAGGGAACAATTTATAAAAAAAACATAAATAATTAGGGATCTAGCCAAATTATTAATGCGGCTCACGTCCATGAACTGTCACATTAAGATCCTGCAATGTTTATAAATGGCCCTCCTCTGTTGAGCAGGGCCCTTCTGGGGACCATGGGACTGGGGAGGATCCAAAGATATCCCCCCATGTCCCTGTGGTGGTGGAGGCTTGGAGCAGCATCCTACCCACTTCATTAACAGTCTACTTTTACCATCCAAGTGAGTGTGCAATTAATTCAATAGTTTACTACTCGGACGAGTGCCAAATTTGAAATTGGTGGCTCTAAATAGTCATAGTCCACTTGGACGGACCATGAGTTTGTATTGCTCTTGATAACTTGAGCAGCGGTGCTCGGCTGAAGTTTCCACTTAAAAATAATGGATCAATGGCATCTTTATACAAAGTATACAAATATCCCCCGTATCATTGATCGTACGCTTTCTCAAGATCCAAGCAACCATCATGTGGGGCAATCAATGAGGACCTCCTGGCCGTAAAACCAGACAAATATATTCACTAGGGGCGCACATGGAGATTCAACTATTACATTTATTTAACGCTAATAAAATAGAATATAAATTGGAATATCAATTATTACTAATGATATTTAAATAAATCTTTACCTTAAAGTTACTATTAATTTTAAATTTAAATTTAGTTTAACATTAAGTTTTTTACGTCTACTAATTAATAAAATAGTGTTACTATGCAGTGGCAACTAACGGTCATGATTTGTTGATGGTCAACTTGCTATTTGTGCCTAATATTTTTTGTCATAATTTTAAGATTATTTACTAAATTATTGATTTTTAAATTGTTTTCTAAGATAATGGTTAAAATTTTGTTGCAGATTTCTTTGACATTAATGTTAATAACTTCTGGTGTGATATTCGAATTAGGGTCTAAATACGCAGTTACTTGTGGCCCACAAGAATATGCTACATGTGCTCTATTCAAACATGATAGGGCGAACTTCATAAGTTAAAAATTCTATGCATGCACCTGTTTATTTTTTATGAAATATAATAAAAATAGAGTGAAATAAACTTTAAGGTTGCATTTTTTTTCTCTTAAAAACATGTTTGAGAGTTGCAACAAAAAAGTCCAAAAATGGCTAAAAGTAGAAACTTAGTGATTGTGGATATCAACATATGTGCTTTAGATGAGAGAATGATATAAATTTAAATATATAATTTAATTAATATTAGAATATTGAAAAGGGCTTTAATAATATATAAATCTATATTCTCAGTTGTTTAATATTTCGAATAATTCTTTGGCAATTCAAGTGTAAGAAACAGCGAAAAATAATTTCATATGTCCTAACAATTATGTGAACTAATTCTTTATAAGGTTTAATTTCAGTATAAATATTAAATTCTAATTTTCTGAATATTTGTTTTCAGGAAGGATTGCCATATGAGTTATACAAGAGAACCATACATAACATTCATTTTTGTTACATCCTCTGTTCCATTTTGTTTTTATATCATCTTTTCTTCTTACGTCCAATGCAGTTCACTTGAATTAAAATAGCAAAACATTAAAAGATGAAAATAAACAATGAAAAGCGAAATCAAATTCCAACCAAAAGATATCATAGCGAATCAAAATAATGATAAAATCATCAGAGAAAAATCAAGTTGCAATTAGACCAACGTCTTAACTTACATCATCTCTAAATAAACATAAAAAACAATATGAAAATAAAAGTCCAGACAGCCAAAAGGGAAAAGAAAGCGATGGAGATCACTAAAAATGGAGGCACACAAGAAAGACATCAATCAAAATGGAGACACACAAGATTGAAAACATGCCCTTGCATCACAAAATTGTCCAAATTTTGGACCGTGAACCACATGAGGTTCAATTTCTGAAGATAACAAAGAAAAATTAAAACAAAGTCTTTCTTTTTTTAACCCCAATCAAGGGGGCTGGGTCCCAAAACCATGGTCTTAAAATCAGCTGAAAAGCATCTTGTAATAAAAAAAAAAAGATAGATAGGTAAGATTAAAATAAAATCAAAACCCAGATCGTAAAATCAGCTGAAAAGCATCATGTAATCAGACTCACATCCTAAATTGCATCATATTCGAACAAATATCTCAAACAAGAAGTTAAAAAAAAAAATCAAGATTCACACGGCGAAGGTGGAAAACAGAATTTCGAGTGGGAATTGAGAGAGACAAACATGAGCATGTTTGGAATGTAAAATATGTATTAATATTATATATGGTGGGATTAGTTATGCTCTTTGATATTATAACGCAAGATAGAGAGTGTGTGTGATTCTTCCTAATTCATCTCACAAAAAATAATACTAAATTAAGCTAACTTGTAGCTTCTAAACTAATATATATATATTTAACAAACCTTTTCCTATACCACCCATGACCCATTCTTGCTGATGATCTTATATCTGCAACCGTGATATAAATTCATAGTTTATTTTTTATTATAGTCATTGAGAATGATCAAAGGCGAAATAGTAAAAATTAAAAATAAAATTAGTGTAAATTGATTAGAAAGAATAGACATAAAAGTAAACCAAATTATAACCAAATAAATAAATAAATAAATACATAATACATATATTATAGTTGTTTCAACCGATTCCATTGATTTCAAAAAACCCAAGAAGTTGAGTCAATATCTGTGTGAATGCTGGAGTTCAATTTTATATAAAGAGTCAGGTCAAAAGGAACTAGAGCTCAATTTTGAGTTCACTTGTTGGGAAAATGGAGTGGTTCAAATCCTCCCGTTTAAAGCCCATAGTATACTTGGAGCCGGGATCCAGCCCTTAGGATTGAACATGAATTTGATTAAAAAAAGATAATAACATTATAAGATTCACATTTTCTGTTACATGTTTACATTATATGGTAAGAGTGTTTTGTTTAGCATATATACATAGAATAATACAAACATAAAACTAACAAAATTAAATTTAAAACCTTTGACATAGAGAGTGTGAAGGTTTCCTATATGTTGGCCCAATTTGACGAGGAAAATGCTTTAACACCAATTTTTCAAGGAAAAAAAAAAAGAAAACTATATGTGAAGGTGGTAGACCAATATTTAGAAAGGAGTTAGGGTTTTTGTTTGAGATGAAAGAACATGCACTATTTATGAGCCAAAGGAATCACAGAGGATTTACAAGTGTTGTCCATCCAACTACTACAAAAGAGTTATTGTGCTAAAGTGTCACTCATTTGAGTTGCCCTACAGAAAGGATGATAGCAAGTGTCAAAGGAAAGACACCAATCATTTGAAGAGAAGGAGATGCGCTTGAATGGGTTGAACAAAGGTAATAATATGCTCAACCCAAATCTTATCATTTCTTTATGAGTAGTTTTTAGGCGCTAGGTGCCTAGCACTACCCGAAAATTTCACTTTATTTATCGGATTAAAAATGTCAATAGTTCCACTCTAAAAATTAAAGAGTGAGCCCATCACTTAATTAGTAGCTCACATTCAAGTTGACTTAGTGGGTGATGAGCTAGATTGAGTTGGTCTGCAGGTCGAATAGCATGTATGGACTTCAACTTGAATCTTATGTACAAATTGGATTAGAAATGTTAACCCAAACTTTTTAGAAAAGAAGAAGAATTAACTCTAACCTTAAATTTCCAAGCAAAGTTCGAGTTGGGTCGGTGCGGCTGGTCAAACTTATCACCCTTATTGAGGAATTAAATCTCATCACAAAGTTATTATTAATTATCATAACTTAAACACAGATTGTAAGTCTGTCTTGTAATTTTTTCATAAGGTAATCCACACATGACCAGACACGACCCATTGACATCAACCCAATTTCATTTTAAGTTTATAAGTTAGTAGTGATTTTGTGGTAATTGTTTCTCAGGTTTGGATGAGATCGACTTGAACCCGACCTATTGCATAACCCAACTGTGCTAAAACAAGCTTCATGTTACCTACCTAATGGTCCTTGGTATCAGGTTTGTTCCTTCAATGCATATATTAACACTTGATAACCAGCACACAAATATCTGGCTTCAAATTAGTAGATTGCTTCTAATTTATCAATAAATGTGAATGACTCATCATTTCTTCCTTAGACATCTATTTTCAAGAGGCCAACTAAATAGTTGGGATTCTCTCCATTGGAAGCTTCTAGGTGTGACTTATTGAAATGGGCTTGTGATGTCAATTGACCGGCTCGCTAGAATATGCATCCCTTTATAAAATGGAAAAAATGATCAAATCCTTGTGAAGCGACATGTAAGAAGTGTATTGGTGCCTTTTTTGCTATAGGGGTGTGGATAACTTTCACACCTATTTTGGAGTGAGAATTTTTGTGTGTACCTGAACTCATTTAAAAGCTATTTCCACACTCATTTATATATCATGTGTAAATGATGGTAAATAAATGAGATGATATATGCAATGTGAATCATTAAATATGTAAATAACTTCAAACAAATGACCTGATACATAAGGACAACTTTTACCCACTTCATGGGTCCTATACATAACTCTGATGGAGACAAATCTTGACTGTGTTTATATTCACCATCATAGTATCTTCATTGATCCCTTAAATCCCTAATAGCTTAAAATTTCAATTTGGCCAGTTTGGATAAGGAAAAAAATAGAATAGAGTGAAGTCAAATGAATCCTAAATAGCTTAAAATGTCAACTTTAACATATTTGAATAAGTCTGGCTCAACAGATGAAGTATTGTTGTGAACCCATGTATACACCATTTAACTTCAACCCGGGCTTGTTTGTTTCTCATGGAGTAAAATAGAAGAGGGTTGAAATGTATTGCAACGGTTAAATATTTTACTCAGAGAGGTGTTTGGAGAGATTTTAAGAGATGGGTAAAGCAAACAAATCAGCTTTGTTGGTGATTACTTTTATTTCACTATATCCTTCTCAAGTTATTCCAATCAACCTGGATAACTCTATTACTCCTCCCCACTTTCAAACTTCTTTTCCTCTCTTTCTCAGTCCATGTCTCCTCCACCTCTTTTTTGTATTTTTTTAATCCATCAATAGTGGGACGCACACAATAAGCTTCTATCTTATTTTATTTGTGGGCCCGCCGGGATGTACAATCAATCATTAGTGGGGCAAACTTTTTGTTAGAGGATTTTAGAAGTGAGTTTCTTGTGTGGGCCCCACTAATGGAAGAAATCCCTACCGTTTCTTCTGTTTTTTTTTTCTTTTTGCATGGATCTGGATCCATTGATGGATCCCTATGCTAAATTTATTTCATAGCACGCCCCACAGATGGATGGTTTTCTCTTCTCTATTTCACATTTGTCCTCCCGCTCTCATTTATTTAATCATAAGTGGGGCCCAACTTATTCAACTACTTTGTGTGGGCAGCACTGATGGATGAAATTCCAACTTTTTTCTATTTTTTCAATGGATGTAGATCTTTCAATGGGAGCCACATGTGAAATCTATTTTAGAAGTGGGCCCCACTGATGGATGAATTTTCTCTACCTCTTACATCCCCCGCCCCCTCCCCCACGCTCTCTTTTTTTCCAATCATCATGTGGGCCCAACTACTGGTCAAATTTTTCCTGTGTCCATTGATCGACATTTGTCACCATCTAACTGAATGCTTTTGAATATATGATTAGATCTTAAGTATAGCTTTGTCACACCCATTAGGGTGGGTGCCTTATAATAGATACAAGATGTCTACATATATTGATAGTGGACTTTCATATTGTAGGTCACAATCCCGTTAAGTCCCACATTGGTTTATTGATAGTAGGGTCCATTGGATGATAATTTTCATCATCCTGGATGGAGGTGTTCCTTTTGAGGATTATAAAAAAAAAGGTACTATACATTATTATTATTTGAAAGTAGATAGTTGCAAAACTAAAAAGGCAAATTTTTTACTCTAGTTCATGATATCCAAACACATGAAGCATAAATCCATTTTACTTTATCCCAATCATCCAAAAACAACAAAAATAACTCATCATTCATTTATTTCAACCCACTTTATTTACATGTGATATTTCACTCCTCTTTTACTCCTCCCCCATGCAAACAAACAAGCTCAATTTCTTTGAGTAAAAGTCTATTCTACTCTAAAATATTTTTAGATTTTGCTTTACATCAAGCATCCAAACATAGTGAAGTGAAGTAATCTATCTTAACCTGAACCCACTTTTCTTCCACTTCACTCCCTATATAAAATTTATTTCACTATACTCTACTCCTCATTTATCCAAACAGGCATGGAGTGAAGTTTTCAGTTGCTTTCAATTGTATGGCAAAATCATTCTTGGCATTTTAATTTCTTATATATGTTTGAACTCCAAATCCTCTTGTTCTTCACCTTAGAGAAATCAAAAGTTGAGAGGGTGGAACTTTAGAGTAGGGCATGCCTATTGAGAATTCAAGCTACTCAAAATGAATTTCCTCCCATTATATGAGAAATGCTCAATTGTTCCACTGTAAGATCGTGCAAAAGACATTATTTGAGCAAAATTTAATGATACCGCATACACTCGAAAGCTAGGTATATTGAGTGTCTTGAATTTTTAATAGACAGACATACCATGGATTTTCACTCCTTTAACTCTGACTTTTTTTTTAAAAATAAAGCTTTAGAGGATCCGGATTTAAGCTAGATGTGCCCGTACTTCGCTAACTCAAGTGGAGTCCGAATCCTCATTAAAAACCCCACGGTGATTGATTGGTCCCCCCATGTCACTATGGAGTTGCCGGGCAGTGCGTGATTGGTCCCCTACGGTCATCGTAGAATTTTTACTCATGCAATCTCAATTCGCTCAAGTGAGGCTCAAACACCATCCACAAGCAGTAAGCCCGAATCCTTGAGGCTTTAACATGAAGAAATCCTAAGTTACCACCCCCCCCCCCCCCCCCCCCCGCTTTACCTAAGGATTTCTTTAGATCAATGACTAGAGGATCCGGACTAACTAGCCGTTCTCCTGTGATTTTTTTTTTCTTTTTTTTTTTTTTTTTTTGAAGGAAGAGGATATGTTGTGACCTACCTCCTAAAGTTGATGAATGGAATGCACATGGCCTACTCTTTAGATTACATGTTCACGAGTGGGGTATTACAACCGGCAAAGCACATTGGAGATCTAAGGTGATTCACATACAATATTTTTCTTCTTAAATTGTTTAGGCACTATTTATTTGCATTGAAATACATAATTATTGAATAAATAGGTGGTCTCCTCCGGGCTACAGACCTAGGTCACATCAGCTTAAAGGGTAGTCGAATATATTCAGAAATACTCGTAACCAAGCATGGCCAAACCAATGAAAAGTTGCCAAGGAGAAAATTTAAATGTCCGAGTAAGAGTTACGTATACATAAAAACCTGTAAGAGTTACGTATACATAAAAATCTACTCCATCTAATCATTCTAGTTCCTTCACCTTAACTGTTCATATTTACTTATCAGATACAAATATCATGACAAAGAAAAATTATGTTTTTTGGTACGCATCCACAGCTCTTAACACTAGCGTAAGGGACCGTCGTCGAGACGATATATTCTTGGAATGGTTTTTACAGCAGCACACATGACACATCAGCAACAACAGCCTCAAAAATGAGCAGTTGTGCCACCATTGGCCCACCATAAATAGAGAATGAATGGCAGTATCACAACTCACAGTGATCACATGCAAAAAGTAAATTTCCATAGGAAAGGATAAGGTCCTACTGGCAGAGTTATCCTTTTAAAGCTGAAATTAACAACTTTATGGTTAATTAACAGACTGCTCAAAATAATAAATCCCTACTTTAATTTCTGCCTCACCATCTTTATCCTCAACATTATTGATTCCTTCACAAACTGCTTATATATGCAGAAGAAAGAGAGAAGGAAAGAAAAAGGAAGTTGGATACTTGCCTTCTTCTGTTCTGGTCTTGAAAGTTCTCTTCCAATCCTCTTGACTTGTTTGCCCAAAACAAGATCTTGAGAGAGAGAGAGAGAGAGAGAGAGAGAGAGAGAGAGAGAGAGAGAGAGAATGTTGGAAGGCAAAGCTCTGCTCCTTGACACAGACATGCCAGTGAAGATGCAGCTCCAGGCCATGAACTCTGCCTCCCAAGCTCTTGATCTCTACGACGTCTGTGACTGCACAAGCATTGCAGCCCACATCAAAAAGGTACCCAAACAGAAAACCCATCTCACCTCTCACTCTGCTTCTTCTCATTTCCATTGAAACTTTCCTCATTTTCATGAAATCTCTTCCATTCTCCTGACAACAACTGCAGGAATTTGATAAGATTAATGGGTCTGGATGGCAATGCGTTGTGGGTTCCAACTTTGGTTGCTTCTTCACACATACCCAAGGAACTTTCATCTATTTCTGCCTGGAGAGACTCAATTTCCTCATCTTCAAAGGCGCCTCTGAATGATATTTGCTTCTTCCTAGTCTGCTCATAGATCTCGTATTTTGGTCTTTCTTCTGGGTTTATGTACAGATTATCTAATGGAGATGTTAGAGAAGGAACTCAAAAGCTCAAAATCCAAAGAACTCCATCTGACCATGTTTTTTAGTTCCCCAAATGGTGTCTTTGGATTCCTCTATGTAGTGATGCTTTAATGGAGCATTCATCAGGCTCCCATGTATATATATATGTATATATCAATATATAGCAACCAGACCCTGCTTTTGGTGATCTTATCTTCTTCAGACTTCAGGTGCCACCAGTTGCAAATTTTCAATTATCATGACAAAAATATCCATTTCTTTTAAATTAACACTAATATCCACTTGAGATCCCCTAAATCCTCAAGTTTAAGATCCTGTCCCAAGAATCGTTTTGAAATTCCAAGAACGAGGCCGCAACTGATGAAGGGTCGTCTAAATGGTAGGCCTCACATGGTGAACTAATGGGTCATTGGGCTACTTTTTTCTTCCCTTTTTACTTTTAGTGATTGGGCTTATGGAGGAACTAATTCGTATGGTTGAGGATCATTATGGTCCCTATATTCAGTGAGAGATTATCCTTGCTGCTGTTTGATTAGCCTTTAGTATTGATCCTAGCCATTAACATTGCAGCCCCTCATTGAATGGGTTATGGTCCAAAATTTACTCTTACGGAAATTTTTTTTTCACCAAGGTGGTTCGGTCCAGCCCATGATGGGTAGGGTTTCGAAAGATCTCGATGAGATGAAGAAGCGTGCAAAATATCAGTTTCAATTATCTTAACTCCAATCAAAATATCCTACTTTCCATTTCTTGGCTGTCAACAAATTTTCTTCATTTTGACTTTAGATCTTTCTTTAAGAAATATTGGAAAAGGGCTTCATAGCTATGTTGGCAAGGGACATCTAAGTCCTCATGCAGCAAGCAGGGTAATCAAGTAGGATCCTCTATCAAAACAGTGAGTATTTGTGTGTGTGTGTGTATGTGTTATATTGCCAGGTTGGCCTAGTGGCTAGCGGATAGCACCCAGGGATTGATTCCTATGCGACTGTTGGGAGTGGGTGTGTCATCTCCAACATCCACCCTGTGATTCTCTAAGGAATTAGTTTAGACAGAATGAGTAAAAGTAGAAATATAGGTGGCCATCTCTTTAATGAACACCCCAATGGTAAGGCTGTCTAAAGACACAATTCCTAGAATGAACTTTGCTTTCAATCCAAGTTGTCTTCAACCTTTTCTATCTAATTTTTCTTCACCTCTTCCAAATGCATGAACCCATGTGCAAACCAAGTTGCACTCTAATTAAAAGACCAACTCAACCTTTTAATGTATTTCTTTTACAATATATCTCATTCTCACCAATAAACACATGAACAAAGATGCATAAAACAAACCTCATTCTCACACATGAAAGGGTAATTTTAAAGGCATTTGAGTTATGCAGTAGAAGTTACAATGCCCACTTGGAAGAAGATATATTTGAAGGGTAAGTTCTTGTTTTGGATAAGTCACCATACACCAACGTGGGCCCATCATAACAACTGTATGTTTTTTTATAATCACAAAACCAGGCAACAATTATGGATATTAGAGAATGTAGGTAATGGTGCTGATGCAACTGCAGGAATAAAAACCAGGATCATAGTCAACAACCTTATCTAATACCCAAACCACTGTTATCTGACTCTGAGTGCATCCACACAGAGCTCTTTCCAAAGTGGACAGGAGGACACCATTATAGGAGAGAGAATCTTACGTTTTTGCCCATCAATCAATCAAAGGTCATGTGACCTACTTGTCTTCCACTTATGAATCCAAACTCCCTTGTCGTCATTACATCAATATATCAAAATTCTTTTCAGACCCGGATATACATTGTAAAAGAATCAGACAATTACGTAATCTTTCACTTGAATCATCCTGAGGAAAGACCGTGATTTTTCTTTCGTGGAGGTGGGTCAAATACCCACTAATGCATGGCCCACCAAGGATGTACAACCAATGGCCCTCATTTTTTAAAAATTGATTCTAAACATTCTAAGTGGACCATGATGTAAAGTTGGACTTATAATGGGAATAATTTTGCTGTTAAAATTTGTTTCTTTGCAATGTTGCATTCTAGTATTTTTCTCAAATTGAAATGAGCATTGGTACAAATTCCCAGCATCAACCTTGAATCAAGCTATCTGAACACTGATTAGAAATCAAATTGCTAACGCGTTGGTCATGAAGTGGGCGAAGTAACCTAAGTCCAGCCTAGACCATTTATATTTAAAATGAAATTGCTGGTAGTTAAAATGGCCATCAACTAACCTCCCCTTTAATAGAAATTAAAGAAGGGAAGATCGGAAATGATACCAAGCCATCACCCTGGGAATTCAATACCTAGAAAAGTAAGGGTTGCATCTACATCTCCACCTTATATCATTCACCCCTCACTTCTTTACTAATTCTTTGGTGGAGCTTATGCTATGTATTTTATGCAAACACATAGGCCATCAATGGTGGCTAAAATCATCAAAATTGCAGTTCCTCGAGGAGGCATGTCTGGAGCACCTTTGCAGAATATGAAATGGTTTCCAAGGAAGAATGATTTTCCATTGTCCCATGTTAATGTTTCCCATGGCTTTCATTTTCTTAAATGAAAGCATTTTTGATAGCAGAGTAGGACCAATAGAGGTAGAGAATATTTATGCTCTACAGTCTTAACACAACAGGTAGAAACACAATTCAATTAAAAAAAAGGTTAAAATAGATCATGAAAATGTAGAAAATGAAGTCTTCGCTTTCTATTTTCTGAAGAAAATGAGATTTCTGTAGAAATAACATGCTGTGGAAACCTAAAACTATGGGTCACAAACATACTAGGCTATGGTCCATAAAGTAGAGAATGCTCAGGTCATTAAAACCAAAGAAATTACAATCGTTGTTGTGGAGGACTTAACTAACCTGATTCACAAGAGCTTAGTGAGCCACAATATTCCAGGCCAGACCTGCAGAGGGACTTGACACTAGAAGACTCTGACTGTTTTAAGAAAAGCTTTGATGATTAATCTGGCCTGGTGCACTGAGACATAAAAAATAGCCATATGCCCTTCTAGATATGGGCTGGGCCAAAATGTCAAACATGACAATCTACACCAATTAGTCCATGCAGATAGACTCAGCCCAAATGCCATAGGCTGGAGTGGTCCATCTGAAACTAGAAATCTATATAACAATTATAAATTTGCAATTGAAATTTAAAAAGAAAAAAAGAGTCATATGTGATCAAATCAACTAATTTACTTGTTTCTAAAACAGTCAGAAATAGTAATCTAGCGTCTGCAGCATTTACAAACTGAAACTATCTAGAAGAGAATACACACGAAGACTCCCTAGTATTCACGCTCTGGACAAAATATGGAAAGGAAAGGAATGACCTTTTTTTTCGTCTTCCTTTTTTTTTTTCTTCCAAATGCTGTTATATACACAGATCTTCGTGGCAACCACCTTCATGACAAGATAATTACAAGGATTTTGCACACCAATCCTATCATCTAATTATAGAACCAATGAAACAATTATACAAAAGCTTCATATACTTATCTCTCTGATGAACTTGGGTGAACTTGATTACACCAAGAACCAGCAGCTTGACTAGATTGAAAGCATGGAATATGCAGATATAATAGTAGTTGGGCTGTGAGGATATTGATCTCCGTCGAAAAGTACTCCTTTTCCTTTCAACATATATATGGCTTCTTGGGAAACATCCACAAACCAATCATCTTCTGGCAATACACTGAAAAGTAGAAACATACAGGGTCAAATTTTCATCTAAGCATTTTTTTAATGGTAAATTTTCATCTAAGCATATAGGAAACCAAAGGGTTAAAGAAGCATCAACCACAATTTATCAGAACAAGTTGGCCTCCATAACTGGAAAGAATTAAGGCAACAATGAAAATAAAGATTATTGGAAAAATGAAATGCATGGAATGGGATGAAATTAGGAAGGACTGTTGGCATGTTCACTTTCCCAAGAAAATTGGATAAGCTCCAGTATCTGCCCGCCTAGGTAGTTTGGTAATGGACATGTAAGTCATCCAGGGGCAGCTGGAGTGGCTGGGTTCCACCAGTAGTGCTCTTAAGAAAAAAAAATATGATAGCTAATGGTAGTTAGGTATACCAGCAAAAAAGAATAATCTTCAAGGAACTGGATGGCAATTGTGGGATGAAGAAGACCTTTTCCAGATGTGATTTCTGGAGAAGCTGCCAACATAATTGGTTGGAAAATAAATGTGAAATCCTTCAACCAGTATATATCCAATGCAACGGTGAATTGGAGTGCACAGAAACTTGTTGGATGGTAACAGACTGGATGAAATACTGCAGCACAAATTTGATTCGACAAAGATAACTATTCGCAGAAGAAGTCAAACATCAGAGGCATGCTCTATATTCTAGGAGAACTGCAGGAATTCCCACAGAATATGACCATGCCATCAAATATGCAACTTCTCTAGATTCTCCTTGGGATGTTATTTAAAAAAAAAAATGGTGAAACGAATAGATAACATTCTTTCACTCCATTGGACTTTCAAGCAATTGACTAAGCAGCAGCACTATGAAATCATCCCCTTATTCATATCTAACAGTGATTTGATGAAATCAAGGTAGCCTATACTGATAGTTGGTGGTGGGTAGTTAGAGGAGGTTTCTAAGAATGCAGGTTAGATGGATTGTCAGGGTGAATATGAATTGTATCATCTATTTCCAGTTAATTCCTCACTTCTTAACGTAAATTAGCTTCAATCACCCAAGCATATATGGAAAAAGAAATTAAGTAATTCACTAAATTTTTATAACTTGCCAATTTCTTGACAACTACTAGCATACCTGTTCAGATCTACTCCGGCTGTAGCAAATGCATCCATAGCTCTAGATATGTTGTCTTTGATAGCTTGATGCAAATGCCGAGACAGAAAATGGCCTTGGGATGAAAAATGGACAATAAACTCCATATCTAAATAAAACTACAAAAAAAAAAAAGTCAATGCGAATAAAATGTCAGTTTTAATCTAAATATATCATGCAGAGAATTGAATAGAAACATCATGCCATATACCTGCTTAAGGCCAAGTGGACCCAAAGGCTTTGGCCCCTCAATAACATCCCAGAAATGGTGATCATCTGAAATCCATAGGATGACAGTCTCAGTAAGTCTCATTAATAGTAGAGTAGCAAACTTTTCCTGGCCAGAAAGCATATCTGCAGCAATGCTAGCCATTCTATTCAACTTTATGAAAAGTTCCTGAAACAGCAACAGGAATGGGCAATAAGCCAGAGGAAACATTAGTTTCAATGATAAAGCATGTGCAAACCAAGGCCAGCAATCTCAATTTAATAATACAAAGTAAAGCACCTGGGGAAATTCTAATATTTAAGCATATTAGGATCTTCATGCAAATTAGATATTAGACCAATGTTGAATGAAAAAGTAGATAATGAAACTTTATTATTATTATTATTATTATTATTATTATTTTGATCGGTAAGAGAAACTTCATTAAAAGAAGGAGAGAATACAAAGGGGAAGTTTGCATAAAGAATTCAATGACTATTTAGTGCAAAGAAAGGTTATTGTATATCAAAGACTTCTTTAAAGAAAGAGGTGCAAACCAATCTTTGAACTCTTGACCCCTCTAAGATGCTTTTGATTGATGCAGCCATAGAGGCACAAGGATGGACAATTTCAAAATAAAACATGTAACAGTTCTTATTAAGTCGCATTGTAACTGGAGACAATTTGCAATAGGCACTTAAATATCTCAGCACAATGCATTTAAATAGAACCACTCACATTGCAAAACACACAATGCTTTAAAAAAAAAGTACAGGCTGGCATACATTTACTAAATACCTGAAATATCGGAGATGGAAACCAATCATATTCATTCACATCTTCATCCATACAGATATACATGTCTGCATTTATACGGGTATCATAATCGTCTGTGAAAATAAGATCAAGAGCATGTTGTCTACAGAAACTATCCCTTAATAAATCAACACAGCGTTGGAGCCGTCGCCTCCACTCTCTTATGTCTGAGGCAGTTTTAAGCAGACCGTCCTTTCCATTTAGAGAGGCAAGCTTGTTGGCTGCATGTGGAAGCAGCTCATCTGCCAATAAAGATGCATTTGCCAACAACACTATCTGCTGAGCTTCCGTGACAGCCATCCTGACAACTTTATTCCTTGTATCTTCCATGTTTGCTTCGTCATCCACGGAAGCTGGTAGTGCTTTTATTAGCAAACTGACATAGAAGCTGAATACTTGAAAGATACCTTCAAAGACAGGACCACCAAACTCCATCTTATGGAGTGGACCTACATTCTCAATTAATTCCTGCAAAAAAATTCAGAAAATGAACTTTTAAAAAGGAGTCCCATTTGAAAAGAAAAAAGGCGAACCAAATCCAACTTGAGGATACTAAAACATCTACTTCAAGCTACTAAAGAACCTATGTGCAAGGTTAAAAAGGAGTCCCATTTGAAAGGAAATAACAGAATAGGATCATTTTCCACATCTTAAAAACTTTTAAGAGAAAAACCGATCTCTCACCTGAACCAATGTATTCAATAGATGCGCACTGCATGAAAGTCTAGGTGGGGGAGAGTTCCCACAACCAAAAGATGCATTGGAACATCCATTTGTATGTGTAACAGATGGAGGATAAGTTAGCACCCAATCATCCACTGCCACTAATGAAGCAATTTTCTTTTCAATTCTTTTGAAATTAGCCTCCACTGTTTTTTCAACACTAGGCCAAAAAAGTTCCACAAGTATAGGATAAAGATCCAGCCGCTGATCTTCTAGCAGAGAACAATGACCTAAGGCAATCTGAATGCACTCTACAACAACTCTTAAGTCACCAGAAGCAGGTAATGAGGGTATGACATCTCTCTTCACCTGAAAGGCAAATGCCTCTATCTTTTTAGAAGACCAAATGAAAAGCTCAGGTTCATAGGCTGGATCATTGCCAAAGACAGCCAAAGAATCACTTGCAGCTTGAGCAATGGCAGAAAAAACTAGCCGCGAGAGGCAAGCAGTATATGCTTGTCCATAAGGGGCACTCAATGGACAAAGGTACTGCATGTTATATTCAAACCTCTGGTCATGAGCATTAAGAAGTAAAGTGTGAGCAAGGGAGCCATTTCCAAGTCTTTTCATAGCTAGAACAGTGGCACGAAGCTCAGCACCACAAATAGAGGGTTGGGAAGCAACTTCAACAAGATAATCAGATAATCTTTGGCAGCCTTCTGTAATAGCAGCCTGTAGCAATGAGAGTGCAGCTGGGTTCAATGTTTTGTTTTCTCTTGCTTGACCAGCTATATGTTCCCCTTCGTCAAGGGCATCCAAAGCTTCATCCACTTTCCTTTCCGCTAAGAAAACGTTAAGCATATCAGGAAACTCCACTAACCACTTCTCCGCATCGGTAGGTTCTCCATCCTCAACATAAGGTATGTCATCCACTATATAATGTTCATGGTAGCTAGACAGGGTCTCATTATGAACCTTTTCAGCTAAATCATGAACTAGAGCTATCTGAGTGGATAGAAGACTTCTAACAGAAAGCATATCGTCCTCTATATTAGCTACCTCCTTTGACATGCTGCAAATTCATAGAAAAAATAAACTCCATAATTCAAATGACACCAACCAGAAAATATTTAGATAAAATTGCAACTGGAGTTCTCCATTGAGAAAGAACTAGATCAATGTTGTGCAAAACTAATGAGAATGACTAATTTCTAAGTACATTGCAAATCTTGCAAAATATATTATCTCTTTTAGTTGCTTGAGCAGCAAACTAAGTGAGGGATTCGATTAAGGATATAAAATTGTCCAACAAGAGTGATATTAGAACTGCGAGATACTTGTGATGTAGTTTCATGGTTGGTTTTTAACAAAGATTAATCAAACTTCAAAGGCAAATTAAAATGAAATTAAAACCTTTAAAAATAACATTTATTTTCTTTTCCATCTAGTTCAGTTTTCACAAACACTAATCAACCATCCTCAAAAGTTGCAATTTAGAGAAAATCAACTGATGCTTTGAAAGGACATTTGCAAAACTTCCTGTGATACAATGACAATTTCAATATCCTATTTGTAAGTGGTTGCCACTAGCTGTTGTTGGCTATTCAACACTGAGATGCATTACAATTTTAATTTGGCCATTTGAAAAAGTAGAAATTGGAAAATTTACTACAACTATTGTAAAAAGGGGCTGTCAGAACCCCGTCCAACTCAGCATGATATTGTTCTCTTTGGCCCATGTGCGCATACAGGGACTTCCCAGATGATCACTCATCCTGAGCATGTTAACTTCAAAGTTTTTACGGGATCCGGGGCTGCACGGGTTTAAAAAGAATCATGTTGAGTTAAAACGGAGTTTGACTATGCTCAGGGTTAGGACTTGGCTTTTACCTATGTGCGACTTGTGGAGTCCCTCATATCTAGAGTGCGCTTTGGTGGGTGATGGGCACACTTGATTTTTTAACTGGATCTGCCACCTTGACCCCAGCTCGCCGGATCTCACAATCTCTCCCATTGGAAATAGATCCGTCTTCGGCTTTAATACCAATTGTCAGTTGTCACAGCCCCCACCCAAATCAACATGATATTGTCTTCTTTGGCCCACTTTGCACACGTAGGGACTTTCTAGGCGGTCACCCATCCTAGTGCCGCTCTCGCTCGAGCAAGCTTAACTTCAGAGTTCTTATGAGATCTAGGGCCACAAGGGTTTAAACTGTTTCATGTTGAGTTATCACGGGGTTTGACTTATAAGCCTAGAGTCATGACTTCGCTATTCTCGATGTGGGACTTATGGAGTCCCCTATATCCTGAGTGTTCTTTGGTGGGTGATGGGTACACTGGATTTTTTAACCAGATCTGCCACCTCGGCTTAGGCCCACCAGATCTTACAGGGGCGAACACATAAACAATAAATAAACAAAAGCGAAAATAACAACTTACCCCCTTGTACTTTGACCCGATTGCAAAGTGCCCTTCAACTTCAAAAATTTTCACTAAAACACCCTGGACTTAAAACCAAAGTGAAAAATTGATGGAATCCGTGTATTTTGATATAAACTTCTATTTAAACACATAATTCTCAGTTTACAGACCCATTTAAAAATACAAATAAAAATTTTCCAAAATACCCCCACCCCCTTCTCTCCCCAGTCACTTTCCCCACCTCCCCCTCCTCCAACGATTGCTCCAGTGAAGGCCTCTCTCTCTCTCTCTCTCCCCCCCCCCTTCTGGTTCATCTTCATGTTCTTCTTGTCCTTTTCCTTTTTTCCTTTTTCTACAATTAAGCAATTCATCAATTTCATTTTGACACTTGTCTTCTGATGAAAATTTCTATCAAATATAACAAAAAGTGAGTTGGGCGCCCAAGTGGAGAAGAGTCTTAGGGCATAAACGGTCCAACTATTCCATTGTTTGCAGGCACAACAAATCTAGTCTTAGCTTTCTTAAATTTTTCTATTTTCTTGAGATTCAATACCTTTTTTCTTAGCTCTCTTTTTTTTTCTCAAAAAAGTATGAATCCCATTTCAGAATAGTTCCATAAATTCGAACTGTTTGTCATGGCTTATGATACTTGATTACCACAGGTGATGCATGTCTAAATTTGGTGGGGATTACGACTATTTTGGCCATCGGTTACAAAATCTCATTTTGGATCAGATGCACTTGTTGGCATCCTATTTCTCGCTTAGTTTAAGGATGAATGACTATACTGAACATTGTTAATGGTCCCCAATTGCTTTTTTATGGGTGTTAACAGCGGGTTGAAATATATATATATATTTTGTGTGTGTGTGTGTGTGTGTGTGTGTGTGTGTGTGTGTGTGAAGCTAATCTTATTACATGAAGTGGTAAGATGAGTGTGTGGAAGATTGGACTTAGAAAGTTTCAAAGCAAGGAATTAGGCATTGAGCTAATTCCTAATAAAATCAAAATGAATATGGGGAAAAGAGACATAGATGGGTTTAGTTGTAGGTGAATTAAATCAGAAAAGAGGAAGGAAGAAAGGAAAAAGACAAGAAGAAGAGCATGAAGATGAATAGAGAGAGACAGAGAAAGAGGCCTCCGCCAGAGGAGGGAGAAGTGGGGAAGGTAAGTGGGGAGAGAAATGGGTGGGGTTATTTTGGAAAAATTTTTATTTTTTTTAAATGGGTGAGTAAACTGAGAAATTGTGTCCTTAAATAGAAGTTTCTGTCAAAATAAATGAATTCCGTCACTTTTGCACTTTGATTTTAAGTCCAGGGTGGTTTAGTGCAAAATTTAAAGTTGAGGGGGCACTTTGCCATCGGGTAAAAGTACAAGGGGGTAATTTGCAAGTTTCCCTGAACAAAATCTAAGTAAGTTGTTGCAATAGAACACTGCAAAAGATAGTTTTTATTTAGCCTACAACTTAACTCTCATCAGTAATTCATAGTAATTCTTTAAGCCATCCTTTATGTAAAGTTTAAATTTGACTAAATTTCTATTTAAAAGTTTTAGCTACATAATATGCGTATTGCAACAGATACCATTCAAAGAAAGAATTTTTTACAAAGTCTCCTTGTAAGTAATCTTTTTTTAAGGAGAAAAGGTCAAATCTCATAAGTTGTTTCGAGTATTTTGATGTCTACTTACTTCCACCGATCATCATCATCATCTTGGCATTATTCTATCAATTTGGTGTCATCTTAATGCATCTTTAGTTCAAGTGATCTTCACAAATAAATTGTGGGATTCCATTCTTAAAATTCATCTTGCGATTATCACCATGGAAAAAGTCAAGTAGATAATTGAAAGTTAGCATGAGTTATACATTAAAATCATTCAAAAACAAAAGGATGTTTATTATACCATTCTTTATGATAGCTGATTTCACCCAATGAATTAAAACATCAACAAAGATTGAGTCAACTCAGTCCTCATGGATTAGTCCCAACTCCAGTCTTGAGAATGCATGGAAGTAAGTTTGGCAAGCATAGAAGCGACCTGATTGGGGAAAGTCTCACCCACTTCAGCCAAAACCATGACTGATTTGGACATTGGTTGACTTTTGGGTTCATTTCCAGTTATTAATTTGGCTTTTAGGGGCTAGGAAGAGGATTTTAATATATTTAATAGATTTTTTAACAATTACCATGAGAAAAACAACCTTGAATTTTTATTTGTTGTTTGTTTTATTACTACATCATGAAAATCGAAACGACTTGACTTGGAAAAGCATCCCATTTTTAGTATGGTTGGGGGGTTGGTGCCTCCTTGTGTTAAGGCTATCTGTTGGTTAGTAGTGGCAAGGAAGATTTCTACGACAAATAATCTTAGAAGGAGGGGCATGCTGTCAGACACTATTTTAGATACCTATGTTCTATATGGGAAAGAAAGGGAATCTATTGATTATCTTCTTCTTCATCACGACGTGACTTCCTATCTCTAGTTTTACTTCATCAACTTGTGTGGAGTTTCATGGTGCTTTCCAGGAACATAGGCAAGTTTGGTTGAGGCATGGGTATAGGGACCTTCTCATGGTTGTAGTTTGTTGCTTTGGCATCTTATTCCATTTGCCATCCTTTGGGAAATGTGGAAATAAAGGAATGAGAGGATTTTTAGAAACTATATCCCTCTCTTTGGAGGGTATGGTTTCAAAGGATATTTTTGCAATTGCCAAGTGGGCTTTGGTTAGGAAGGATTTTAGAAATCTCATAGTGTTGGATTTGTTCCCCAATTGGCAAGCTTGTATGGGGTGCGGTGCTTCTAAAGTAAAAAAATTCCGTTTTTCAGATTCCTCCTCCTAGAGGTATATTGAAATTTAATGTCTACGGTGCTGCAAGAGGCAAACTATGGCTGGTTGGTATTGGTGGGGTGCTCTGTGATGATAAAGGTGAGGTGTTGCTTATGTTCTCTAAAAGTGTGGGGATTAGAGATTCCAATGAAGTAGAGATGTTAACTATTTTAGAAGCTCTTCAGGTCTTTTCGGCTTGTTTCCATGGCCCATTGTTGGTGGAGAGTGATTCTACAAATACGGTGGGGTGGCTCTTGAAGCCCTATTTCTAGACCTTAGAAGTTCCAATTTCACTTCATCGAAATAAAGGAGATCTCCTCCTCTTTGGTTCTCTTTTGGTCATGTGCTGAGGGGTGCCAATAGTATGGAGGACACTTTGGCTAAGCAAGGGGTGGATAGAGCTTATCCACGTGCCAATAATATGGAGGACACTTTGGCTAAGCAAGGGGTGGATAGAGCTTATCCATGGGTGGATTTATCTTTGTAATCTTTTATGGAGGGTGGTTTTAAATTTGGTTTTGTCACTTTGGTGCAAGGCTCAAAAAATTGGACTCGGGACCTGACCTGGTCATGACCGAGTCCGAGTCGACTCGGCCAAGTCACAAGTGACTCAGTGAGTCGCATTAGGACTCGGCCGAGTCACAAGTGACACAGCTGAGTCCCATGATTTGAGTCCGAGTCCATGTGACCTGACTCAACTCGGACTTGGCCGATTTTTTAAACTATGCTTTGGTGGGTAGGGTGCTTCTATACTTATGTATTTCTCATTTAATTTCTTTTGCCTTATTTTCTTTTTAATAAAGGTTCCATTACAGATAAAAAAATTGATGTATAGAGTTGAATTTACTTGCAATTGCTTGTAAGTAATTAAATCCATGAATTAGGAGTTAAACATGCATTATTTTCAAATTTCCTTTTATAAATTGCTCATACATTTTGTTGAAAGTTCTATGATTTTTTCTACATGCAGTAGTGTAATAACCCTGAATTAATTAAGTGGGCCAACTGGGCTTAGAAAGGCCCAATTTCGACCAGTCCAATTCATGACTGGATTGGGCTGCTAGGCCAAAACTTTCAGGTTGAGAGATATGATCCAAATCTACTTATTAGTGACTGTGTAACTTCCCAAAGAAGGCTCCTCGTTTTATACCAATAGACATGACTTTTCGCCTTCCCCGTATGACCTTTCAAAGAGGAGAAATTCTTTTAGGACTCCTCCATTGGATGTCCATCATTCTATAACAGGGGACCTCCTCTCTTCTTTGGTCACTTTGCATGGATAAAGAATAGAAGTATAACATTGTGATACTTGAAAAAATAGAAGAAAGGAATTTCAACAAGGAGCATTTAGCCTAGTGGATGTCCAATTTGAGGTCCCTCATTACATACACCAGGTAAGTAGAACTTCTCATACATTCAATTGAATATTTTACTGACCAGGAAAATGATTCTTCATAAATCATTGTACTGAATGGAACCAATGTACATATATCTATAAGTTCCTGCAGATACTTGTGCCTAAGAACAATATGCAAATCCATTTTTGAGACTGATAGGCAACCTCATGGATGTGTTTCCTTTGTACTAACAATCAGACCTGTACTGATGGATTTACAAGGCTGTCGACATGTCTGTAAGAAAATAAAGGTTTAAACTTACCCTCTTTGTATTTGGTTAATTGTTTCCTATGATAAATATGCTTCTTAAGGACTGTTTTTATCATTCAATATGATGGCTTAATGTGTAAATTAATTCAGAACTAGGACAAGTACTAGTTCAGGTCGTCAAAAAGAAGCCAAACTGTTTGTGGGTTGGGGGCCCATGTGGCCCACCTAATCTAGGATCAAACTTCCTCATCTAAAAAGGGACTGGTGGGTGTAACACTCCGACCCAGCTTGACCTCGTTTAGCGACTAATTAAGGATGTTTTAATTGTTAATTGTGTTTTGCTTTTGGTTGGATTCGTTGCGGGTCATGGATAGGTAGTTGGGTTGAGTTTGACCTGGATTAAGATTAAGTAGACCAAGCCCTTTTTCGTAATTTTAGCTTTTCTAAGACATGGTCATTTTCGCATCATCTTGGTATCAACATGTGTCTTTTGTTGAGCTCGTTACCTTCCGTAGCTACGTCGTTTGTAACCGATGTCTATGATTCCGTTGGACTTGGATTTGACTCGAATTGTAATTTGCCTTAACCTTAGACTTGTTTGTAATTTGAACTTTAATCTTATCCAATATAAGAGCTTAGCACCGACTCAACTCCCTCACTTTCTTCTCTTCTCTCACGTTGCTCACGTTGGAGTCTTCTTCCCTCTTCCTCTCGATTTTCCTCCTTCTCGATCAAGCCACGGAAAAGGCTTCATAGTCTTGAGTCTTGAATTCCAGTGAGCTAAGGTAAGTCTTGAATGGGTTCTCTTCTTCTTCTCCTTACTTATTGGGTGCATGTGTCTCATGTTTCTTTCTTTCTTCCTTTCACTTCATGCATGGGGAAGTAGGTTTGTGTTTGGACTGGTTGTGGACGTAAATTGAGCCCAAGGACAGCAATTGGAGTGTTAGAATTCAATTGAGGGAAGTATAAGCATAATATGTATGAACCCATGTTTGTAATTGCTTGATTTTGGTTAATTCACATGAGTTTGTAGGGAAAACATGTTTACAGCCCAATTTGATATCATTCTCCCTTTCTCTGTTGGAATTTTACAGATTTGATGTCGTTACAGGTTTTCTGTAATTGATTTAGAATTCGACCCAGCGCATGCACGGCTAAGCCATGAAATGTGCTATGGCTAAGCCGTAAAACACACTACGGCTAAGCCGTGACCTAACCATGAACCCAGCCGTAGATCAATACAAGGTGACACCTGAAAATAACTGAGAGAATGCAATTCTGCGACTCCTCTACGGCTCAGCCACGGCTAAGCCGTGCAGACTTCTATGGCTAAGCCGTAAGAAGCTTACGGTTAAGCCGTAGGGTTACCTACGGCTGAGCTGGCTGATATGAACGATAAGAAAGATAGGAAAAGAAGGAGACCTGTAGGACCTTTAAAGCAGAAGGTAGGCAACTTCGACTTGCCCAACGGAACATGATAAAATGCGTGAATGATTTCGAGGGCTGCGAATCATTCATGTACATTATCCAGTTGTTAAGCACCTCCCCATGGGTGTTGGTTTAAGGGACTTCGGTGCACCAGCTGACACAATGCAACACTAGACAATGGTGCAGCGGATAACTTAAAACTACATCATCATGCACAGTTAGAAACACTGGATAATTAGATTAAAGTTGGCTAGTAAATGAAGGTAATTCGATATGGTACGATTTGCTTGCATAACATGTTGTATTTCGATCATTGATCTCCATTCTTTAGCAGATCATTGCATGTAACGTTGAAAGTCGTACTATGTTCCACCTTGAGTATATATTCATATATGTTATTAAGCTTGCACGTATAAGACACGTTCTCGGATATGGACGCAGGATATGCTTGTCAGGATCTACTCAGGGTTTTCATGATTGACTCGGTATGGTCAGGCACTATTTAGCCTCAGCCTTAGGATCCCGACGGGGTGAATATGGTGTAGTTTTCATGGCCTTGCTGCAGTAAAGAAACGTCTTGGGGAATCCGAACCCCAGGAACCCAAGACCCATTCGTACCCTGGCCTGGACAATGGTGTTCTCTGCACGAATATAAGATCCTTCTTTTGGGAGCATACGACAATGTAGTCGCCAACTAGTTATGTACACAGCATGTATACATTGATTCGCATGGCATATTTCTTTCTTACACGACAGCTTAGTATACAAATGTGACCTATTATGATTTACATGATGTTCTTTATTTTATTAAACACAGCATGTGTTACCTGTTATGGCTTATATTTTGCTGAATCGTTGTATTCACGAGTTGTCTTTGGTGTTGCAGGCTCAGATACCCCTACCGACCCCTCGCCGGTCGGCCAGACTCCTAGTGAGGCCCCCGAGGTCCCATCAGGCCTAAAGGAGTGGATGTGATCACTCCACCGGAGAGCGCCCTGGACATTCATTGCATAAGAGTCTTCCTTTTTTTTTGAGATTTGTCACGTTTGGTTCCATCATGATTTGTACATATTTATTTTGTTCATTTTGTAAAACCTTCATCTATATATGTCAGTTTTGTTTTCGTATTCTCTTATTGCATTGTTAGTGTGATGTTTTGATATCTATAGCTTCCGCGTACATGGTTGGCACATGTGAACCTTCCCTTGTGCGTGTGCATTTAAACCAGGTCTACGTGTACAGGCACGGGAGTACGTGTGTCATCGGTTTGACTTTTGCTAACCCCCAAACTCCTGGGCTCAGGTTGTAACAGAGGGTGACCATGGGAATGGTGGACCCATAATGATTGGACCACTGGGGCCCCTTCATCCAAAGGATTCAAATGGACTAGGCATGAGACCCACTTCATTTGGCACAGGTTTTGTTGAACCATATTTCTTTTATACTATTGTGAGAAACTAATTACAATCACATGACATAAATTCTGGATATTTGTATAAAAGCCTTCCCTCCTTAAGAGTGGTCTTAACCCTTACATCTTTAAGAAGCAACAATGACTGCTACCTCCCCCAATGGTAATTAACCATGAAAATGTTCTATTAGTATGATAATTTGTTGTAACCCTATGTGTATTACAGTATAATGTCTAAGAAGCCCTTTCATTTACAAGTGAATTAAGAACATGTGATCAAGATGAAAGAAAATACTGTAATTAGTTTGAGATCAAGTTTTAACTGCCTTTATCTTACTAATAGATTGTTTTACTATTCATCATCAGTACTCAAATTCTGATTTTTATTAGGTTCAGGTTTAATATTATCAATAAGAACTATTGTGTTAAGCAAGTATTTAAAGTGGGACTCATGTCACCTGAACATAGTGATTAGATCAAATTTAAATGTAGGTTTTTGGTCCTGGTATTCATTCTATGACTAAATAGAAAATCAAAGACATGGTTAATGCCACATAAATGTGATACCAATAATGATCCAGAGTGGGGTGAGATTCAATAGGAACTATATGGGATTGGCCAATGGTAAATGTGATGATGACTATTATAAAACCAATGAACAAAAATGAAACCAGAATTATGATTGCCATGGAGTATTTGTTGTTACACTGGTATTGGGTTCAGTTTTCGAATGACGAATGGTGACAGTTTTGTCCTGACAAGAATATGAATCTCGCTGGGGGAACATGAAAACTATTATGAATTGAGATGGGTGACAGTCTTGTCAAGACACAAATATGAATTCCCTTGTTCAAACTATTACTATAAATTGAGATGGGAGAAGTCTTGTTATGACACGAAGATGAATTCCCTTGTTGAAACAATTACTATGAATTGAGATGGATGATAATCTTGTCACGACACGAAAATGAATCCCCTTGTTCAAATAACTCCTATGAATTAAGATGGGTGAAAGTCTTGTCACGATACGAATATGAATCCTCTTGTTCAAACAATTACTATGACTTAAGATGGGTGACAGTTTTGTCACGACAAGAATATGAATCCCTGATGAAAGTGCAAAATAATAATCATGGTATATGTTAAGCCATGTTCTTGAATAAGATTATGGACTTATCCTTCGGGATAAGCCTATGAATTTTCTTTCAAGGAAACATATGAATCTTAAAGCTTTGTGTGATGTATTTGATTTTATCAATACATTGATGAGGATGGATAACCGGAAATGATATGATAGATCAATTGTAATATTACATCTTTGTTACCGTGACAGTTTTTATGAGAAGAATTTAAACTTAATTCTTGTTCTTAGAAATTCTACTCACTAGTGTTACTGACTAGCGTTTCTCCCCACTACAGGTATGCATTCGTAGCGGGATTAGGGAATGAGGGAGACCAGCATCTAGATTTTGGCATGCATTGCTGACTAAGAGAATGAAGAATATCTTAGATTTTTAGATGGGAGCAGCTCTTAATTTTGGAATATTTCTCTTAGAATTGAATTAGAGAATTGTCTTTTCTAGCTGAAACTTGAATGACTTGTTAAGACTTTGATAATGAGATTTAAATATTCATCTTATGCTTGGACTAATGCTCTTGGAATTTAATATATGAATGTTATTGTGTTATAAACATGATAACAACTTAAGAATCTGAAGAGCTCTAGATTCTTGGGTCGTTACAAGTAATGCTCAATTATAGTAAATTTTGGACAGTTTCAGTTGGTCAACTCTGTTTCAGTCAAGACTTGATACCACCTCTGAACCTTAATCTTACGACATGCAAGCACACCATTCAAAACTCGTACATTGCTTGAGATGTCTGACAAATTATTCTCATCTGACTAAAGAGCCTTGTAAAGTTGCTCCATTTTAAACAGAAGTAACATACTAATGGCCACCATAATCAACAGATTTTGTAAGTCCCTTTAGATGAAGATGAGTGATGTATGTCATATGCTACATGAATATTAAAAGTCAACACACCTAATGTTGTGATGCATAACTTAGCAAACTATCAAAGATAGAAAAAAGTCATCATAGGATTGACAGACTGTAGACAGTTCAAAAAGCACAAAAGATACATCATTTTACACAAGAAAGTACAATAAACTGTTGGCCATGTAAACAAGTTAAATGCTAGTTATTGTATATATTGAGGAACAAGGCACTCACCACATGAAGGATGTATAATCAGAATAAACACTTATGCGCAGTTCCTCTGCAGAAGACTTCTTTAAACTTAGAAGAGAAGAACATAGTTGCCTTATTTCCTGTGAATAATTAAATAGATAATACTGGAATCAGACTAAGAATTTAAAAGGAATTTATTTTCTTTCCTCAGAGTATAAGATGATTGAGCAAAGGCACAATATAGGAATGAGATAAAAGACCCACCAAAGTAAAGTAATCTAGCTCTAAGGTAGCAATGACTGATGTAATAAATTTTACCAGTATGTGGTTAGGAGACTGTTTATTCTTTTTTCTTCTAGTAGAACATTGCAGACAGTGCTATTTTATTATATTTGAGAACCAATGAATAATTCATTAATATCAATATTAACTTGTACTCATTAGAAATGGATTGTAGGATCAGTCCCCAGTCCTCCCAACCAGAGAATTGTCCTTTTTTTAGCAATATTCTTCTCCCTGGTTATCAAGAGCATAGCAAAAGTACTACTGCAATATACCTAGAAACCTCCAAGAAAGAGTAAATATGATGAAATAACATAAATATGCAATAAAGACAGTGATTCAATAGGCCAGTTCACAGTCAACTCCAACCCAAAATCCTAATAACTAAAAAAGCCTATGAGTAGTAGGTCAAGTGTTTCCAATTCTGACATGACCCAAATAATATGTCAAGAATGATCATTTATGCAATCTATACTATCTTTATCATTTATTATAGAAATACTTACTTCTGACATGAACTATTATCACAGAAGCCCAACAAGGCATGTCCCAACCTGACATGATGGGTATCAACTTCATCTCTGTTTTAGCCCAACTCAAATTCTAGTCAGGTCTAAACTTAAGCCCTCCCTTCTGTGGCTAAAAATCATGTTTAATTGATATTCAGGAATACATAATAATGAACATGACCTATTATTGTCTTTATTATAATCAAATCACCAAAATGTTTCTGCCACAAACTAAATACTATATCAACAGGTGTAAAAAATAAAACCAAGAAGATTTTTACAATCTAACAAGCAGAAACATTAATGCATATCCTTCCATTCGATCACTTTGCAAGTCCTCCAATCTTGAATAATACAACTAAAGGGAGAAAAGTCTTCAGTACTATTTTGTTTCGAATGATAGCCTGACTCAAATAGCATCCTTGTGGTTTCAAAGAGAGGTGTAAAATAGAATCATTTTCAGCATGCTGTCCAACTAAAATAGCTAACGTTTTCACAGCACAACAAAACTTGAAAGGGCCTGATGTTGATTATACCAAATAGACAGTTTAGAAGCCCCAGTGCACGGGCTGTGAAGATTGTAGCACACCAAAACAGCACAGGGGCTTGCAAGAGAATGGTGAAAAGGAGGATGGAAACCTGGGAATCTGGGGCAGGTGGCTCATGCAGATGGTCCTGCATCATAATGGCAGAAGTTGATTGCTTCTGCCATCAGCAACAAGAACATGCTTCCTGTGTGTAAGGTTGCAGTTTACATAGACCAAGGTGAACTTAGATGTTAGAGGGTCCTCAGGCTGTGAACAAAGGGGAAGCATTGCTGGTCAAAAGGAGAACTTCTGGTTTTACCTGTTATGTTCATGGTAAAAAGGAAGGCAACTGAAGAGGCAACGGATGCTCAGATAATTTCCTTGATTTACAAAGAATTTGTGTAATTGTTGAGGAAGTTGTTGGGAAAAGCGGCGCAACAGAAACAACCCATGATCAATGGATCAACCACGATGAACACACACAATCATACCATCAAGCAATCACACACATGAACATAGCAATTTTACGTGGTTTAGCAATCTTGCCTACGTCCACGGAGGAGAGAACTCATCTATTATGATCCCATCTCAATCCCCTTTGATATCATCAGTGTCATTAGAAGATGACAAACTTCGTGCTTGGAGATCTATCTAATGCATTTACCATGTCTTTAAGGTTGTCCACGGTCTAACACACTCAGAGATAATGTGTCCAGATCATCTACCACAGTTGTACAAATCTTCTTACAGTGACTAGCAATATGTTCAAAAATCAAAAACATTATAGTCATAGCAGTGTATATTGCACGTATCTCATCCTTCATATTTACTTATCAGGCCTATTTGTCTGGATAGAATACATATGAATTCATGGTCAAATGAGTTTCATCAAAGGATTAGTAAAGAGGTGAGGATTAAGGACATGAGTTGACGAGTAAAGGATATGAGGTAGCACTGTAGATGGGACTTTTGAGTTTTGACTTTCTTAGGATTCAAATTACTAGGTTGATGTTTGCATATTCATTTCCCATCTTCCCTTGATTTAATTTCTATTAGGGAGATTATTTGATATCAGTTTTGGATATTTACCTATGATTCTTAGTTTTTTTTTTTTTACAACTCATAGAAATACAATCCTAGGAATTCTATTACATGAAACAGACAGGCCCATAAATTTCTGTTCTCAAGAAATTGCCAAGAACAAGATTTGTGAGTCTGTGAAATGAAGGAAGATGAACCTCCCAGATAAATAGTCTGGGCCGTGTTGTAAGAATGAGCAAGCCATCTGCCATTCCTGACCACAACGAGAAAAAAAAAAAAACTGCTACAACAAAGAATCCCCTCATTTCAGACAGGGCCCATTTGCCTAATTCGTATTGATTTCCTAAGAATTCTTCGTAAAGGGGGTTTTACAAGAGGATTAAGGAGGAAAAGAGTAAGGGGTCTAAGGTGAAGAATTAGACTAAGGGTGAAGTGTGGGTAACCATTTCCTACAAAAGGTGAGAATGTCTATAGCCCCTTGTACATCTTTACCTTTAATCCTCTACCCCAACCCATTAATCTAAAGGCATTGCCTACAAATCCAGCGAATTCAATACCAAATAAACTTTCCACACATTGTAAGTGCGTAACCCTCCAACCAACAATATACACACATCACAACACTTTGCTCAAATTCATCTTTTACATTGTAAAAAACCAACTAACCCAAAGAAGAAAAAAGACCCAAACTGTGTAAACAGTTAAAGCTTCATCTAACATAAATTGAAGGCCCAATACATGCCTTTCGAATTAAAACTTCAGTTTGGACTGCCCCATAAATTCATCCCAACAAAATACCACAAACCCACATACATAAGCACCCCAAACACTTCAAACAGACAAAGCAAACAAGAAGAAGATGCAGAAAGATAGCACCTTTTCGGTCCTGCATGGCTTTACAAGGGCATTGGGATCGAAAGAATCCGTTTTGAAGGCCTTGAGCTTCTGTTCAAGCTCGGAATCGGTGAGCTTTGCATCATTGGACAGAGCCATCTCTCTCTAAATTTCTCACATCTTTCTTCTTCTTCTACTTTGTTGGGGTTGTTGAAAAGAGCTGATGAAGATGGATGGATAAGATGGCAGCTGAGATGAGTCCCTATCCATTGTTGAGAGAAGAAAACGGAATTCGAAATTGGGATGGGATCGAGTGGGTTTCTCTTTTCGGTTATTGAGAGAAGAAGCAAAGGAGAGAGAGAGAGAGAGAGAGAGAGAGAGAGAGAGGTAGAAGAGAGGAGACGAACTGCTGCTACTCGTACCCGTCTCGCCCGCCAACTACTATGGATTTTTAAAACTGACCAGCTTTCTCCTGTGTTTGTCACTTTGTCCTACATGGGGCTCTAACATTTATATTTATTTATTTTTTCTTTTCTTTCGAAGCTATCCGTACACGTGGCTTATTAGACCATCTATCCATCCAAGCCGTGGGCCCCATCCTAGATGGAGGATGAGATTTTAATACACTATCACTGAAATCATTGTGACTTAAATGAGTTTAGATGATAGTTGTCAATTTCGTTTTGGTACCCATTTGGATTTAAGGTAATATTATAATAATAAAAATTAATCATTTTTAAATTTAAAGTTTTGGCATATTTCTCACGACATTTCATCCATTTCGGCTAATTTTGGACTTAGTTTCAAATTAATTGTTGAAATGAATCTGTCTTTTAATTACTATGATCTTAATTCACGTAAGTGTATCCTACAATAAATGTAATTTTTTCTTCTATATATTTTCAAAATTATCACTTAACTAAAAAGTTGGTCCCCGTATAAATTGAGTACCTACTCAATTATAAATTTTATAGTGGGATCAACTCATAAAAAAATTTTTTAAAAAACAAATACATTCATTTGTGATGTGCATCTCACTAAAAAAAAAACATGTTGGGGGACCACTATGACGATTGGAGACTCCAACTTAGACAATGATTTGAAGTAAAATATCAATTAGACAATGATTTGAAGTAAAATATCAATGCCTTTACCAAATAAATAAATGAATATGTAAGTAAATAAATACAAGTAAAATATCCATGACAAGTGATGATGTGCAATTCCACTCATCTTGTGGGGCCCATTTAACTAGTGGGTCGATGGTTCGATGAAAGGGCTTCCAATAACTGCATAAGGCTTCAAATTACCTATATTTGATGATTATAATCAAATGGTTTAGATTGCATGCCCTAGATTACTTATGTCTATGGTCATAGAATTAAATTTGAGGTTTAGGCCGCATATAATCGACAGTGTCTTGTTATTATTACTATTGTCCTCGTTAAAAAGACCCTGTTATTTCTATCTTACCATCCTTGGTGCCTTTGTGGATGACAGTGGTGGGCCCCACAGGTGGGTGGGGGCTGCTCTTTGTAGTCCAATTGGTTGGAACAAGTACGTGGGAAGTAACCGGTGGGTAAGACTCTAAGTCTGTGCTGTTGACCATACAAAGTGGGGCCCACATCAGGAATGTTCCAACCACTCCTCTTGTAAGATGGTGACATAATCCATCAAATAAATAATTTAGATGATGATATAACCAATCATTAAAATAAATTAATTAATTCATAGATTAGATGATGATCAAAGCTAACCATGATATAACCAATCATTAAAATAAATAAATAAATCAATAGATTAGATGATGATACACAGCTAACGTAACAACTACAGCAACATGCAATGCTCGGAGGACATATTATATCTCTCTCTCTCTCTCTCTCTCTCTCTCTCTCTCTCTCATATGGATGGGTAATGCTGCCACTTCCCATTTAGCATTGGTCGTCCCGGTCAAATCTCACTCTACCATGGGTTTGACACTGTTGATTATGTATAAAACGCATGAATAAAATAAAAAAGAAATCATATGTTCTACACAAGATTAATTAAGGACGGTCCAATTCCTATTAGAATAAGATTTGATTAGATTTCGTCCAAGATTAGAAATTTTATTTTATTTATTTATTTGACAAGCTAGTTCCACTGATTTGCCTCACAAATTTCTTGCAAGTGGTAGCCAATCTGAACCCATGAAGTGTGGTGGGAAATTATGTCTTCGTATTTTAAATTTCAGGATTTTATAGATATATTAATAGAAAAATGTCATGTAAGAAAGAATTTACTTATAAAAAATAAAAAAATAAATATAATTTAACACTAAAATTTTGTATTTATATAAAATTTTATCATATTTTACCATTTTTCCAAAAAAAACATCGCTATTGTTTCGCAAATTTTTCAATTTTGCCAATGATATGAGAATATCGGGATATTATAATATCCCGATATATGGAATGCCTGCCAGTTCACCACTAAGAAATTCTGATCCATATGAGATTTCTGATCGATTGTACACAGCTCCCTTGTGCTAACAGATTAATTCTACAAAATATTTCACACCTAATGAGATTTAATTACAATCCCAGATATTATTGCTAATACGGTAAGTCTATACAATAGCCTCCTCAACAAGACACTTAGACTATGCTTTTGATAGAGTTGAATATAATTTTTCTCCTTTTCATTACTTGTAAGCTAAATTTCGCTTGCCGTTTACTCAAGTTGCTGAGTGGTACCATGTTCATCTACAGCAATTATCGTCCTTCCTCTCTGTGCGGTTATCTCCCATGGCTATTTCTTTCTTCTCTGTAGCCTTTCGTAGCTTGTGCACTTCACCAACAACAGCGTTCAGCATCATCCAAAAGAAGATTCAATCACAACGCCAGATCCCACACCCCATCCATCAGTTTATATATTATTTATAATAAAAAATATTCTGTTTACAACTATCCTCACCATTTTTTTTTATTAAGAACCATTAGTGGCCTCATTTAACATTTAAACCCTACAATGGATTGGAACCCTCTGATTGTTACATGCGCTAAGTTTGGCATCTCAGATCGATTGTACACCTACAATGGGCCTTATAGAAGAGTTTGCACGAACTGCCCATTAGGGTAATTAAATATATGAACGAGATAGGATTTAATTTCTAAATTGAACTCTAATCTGTAAAATTGGAGCTCAATTTTAATTTGAGAGAGATTTTAAGGATTTTAGATTATTTAGGCTTTTAGGAAGATCTAAACTCTTTTTTTATCTCACTTGATTTTGACGTGAGGAAGAGATTTTAGAAATTTTAAATTATTTAAACTTTTAGAAAGATGTGGATGATTGGTTTGCGATTATTTATGCAACTGGGTTTGATAGTTTTGCGTCATACAAGACCTTTCATATGTGGGCCCACTATCTAAGATTAGGATTTTTTTTTAGAATTTGAAGATATTTTATATCCTTGCTATCAATTTTCCCATATCTATCTATTTAGTTTATGAGTTTCCTATTTTCTTTTTTTACCAACTTGATATAATTGATAAAAATCATTAATTATTGTCTATGCTAAGCCTAGGCACGATTTGCTAGTATTCAATTGAGCAAAAGATCTCTTTCCCAAGATCACAGAATGACCATATGTAGAAAGAACACGATCAAACAATGTCACTGATCAAGTTCTCAATCCCATCTAAGAGTTCCTCAACAAGCATATAAGATCATTTTTTACAAACAAATTCAGACTCATTAGATTTTGCTAGCCATTTTTTTTATTTAATATAGTGTTCATGAGATGTTATTATTGACCACTGCTATCACAAGCATCTTTCCCGGTATCATTTTGTTTTGAATATATTGCCATACTTCAATGTTGGGAAGGGTTAATCTTCTCCAAATACCATCAATAAAAATATAAAATGTTGTGAAGGGAACGTATTTCTATGCAATTAAAATTTATGGATAAATGGCAAAAGCCAATGTAAAACACTGTTTAAACTGTTTCACTCACCTTTACCAATTTTATTTATATCCCACTATTACCACAATTTTCTTGTGATTTTTCGGAAATGTTGCAATTTTATGAGAACAATACCAGTTTAAGTAACTTATATCTATGTTATTGTGAACCATAACTGCCCTTAATGCAGGTGGGACCACATTGTAAGATTCCTATTGGTTTCTCAACTCTAATTTTAGGTCCAATCTACAAATCTACGGTTGGACCTAGGAATTCTTCTTCAGAGGGGCTATTACGTGGGAAAAAAAGTGGTATGGGTCACATATAAACAAATGAATGTAGCTCTTAAAATATATAGAGGGTTTTTCCTTTTTTAAATTCTGTATTGCCATATGAATTAAAAATTTCAGAATTTTTTTTTGGAAATTTGGGGGACTCTTTTGGGTTTATCACCCTACAAATCGAAGTGTAATATTATTATTTCTAAAATTTAAACTACTCAAAATAAAAGCCTTTGCTTGGAAACATTAGTGGCTCTAGTTTATATTTTACTTTAATAAAAATTGTGTTCATGGTCAGATTGATCTTTGCACGAATATATTCTACATGTGTTCAATTATACAAACGGCAAAGATCTACACCTACTTCAAATTAAGTAAGCTATGGCCCACAGAAAATGTGAAGACAAATTTGCATTTAGCCGTTTGGATTTCACAACCCGAACCCCTTGCTATTGACTTTTTCATCATGGACATGATTTTTCTAATTCTTAGGTCCCCATGGTCCACAAAGCGCTCCTCATCAAAACCTACTTCTTGTCCACATACACCAGGTAGATTAGATAGATGGCAACGCAAGCAACATCTGTGGAGTCCGTACATTATGCCACCGGCCACAGCCGGTGGCTTTCCCGTTGGAAATTCAAAAATCTTAAAGCGCCTGATTACGAGGACTAAAAGAGCCCTCGAAACGGACGGCTGATATCTCGTCCCATCTCCACATCACTTCATCTCTGCCGCAGGATCTACTCGTAGGGTTTGAATTGAAACCCCCCCTTATATCTTTCAAATAACACTCACACTTCTTCATTTCTTCTTCTTCTTCTTCTTCTTCTTCTTCTCTGGCATTTGCAATTCGCATTCATCTTTCGTGGATTTTGCAGTGAATCGCGATTCTCAGGCGCTTCATTGAAAGTGAGTTCTTTTGATTCTTTCTTGTTCTTGTTCTTCTTGTTCTTGTTCTTTTTTTTTTCTGTTGTCATTGATCTGATCTTGAATTGGGTTGTTTCGAGGGTTTCTTTGAGAAGAATTCTAGGGTTTTGGAACCCAAAGCTGTGATTGAAGGAAATAGGGTTTGTTTGGGACATGGGTCGAACCTGGATATGGATTATGAACTTTGGTGGGTTTTTTCTTCTCAATTGGATTCGGATTTATGGGGGGTAAACAAGATTTTGTTTTTCCTGTGTAATCAATCGAGGGGGGGCTTTGGTTTGTAATAATTCTTGTAGTTCTTGATTGTTAATCAGTTATCTTGTGCTGTAGTTGAGTCCTAATTGGAAGTCGTTGAAGATTGATTGGGGTTTTCTCTGTTTTGGATGCCCTCGTCCATACAGGACAGGGTTCAAAGTCTGGGTGCTCCTCTAATAGAGCCGTATTTGCGCTTGTTAGGCATACGTCCTTCATAGAGGAGAGGGTTTAAAATCTGGTGTGCTTTAATATCTTTAGACTTTCCCACCAGGCAATATGAAGGCCAAACACACACCAACAACCACAAGAAAAGGAAAAACAGAAAGGAAAAATGTTTCCAAAGACTTAGCTTTGTTGGGTTGTCAGCAATGCCATAAGAAATGAAAACTAGGTATTCTATTGTTTGGAGGCACTTTTATTGGTTAAGTGGAACACTAGTTTCTTTGAGAAGTGGTTTACAATAGTTGGTTTTAGATGGACCAAGAATTTAGCATTTGAAGTTTGCAATGTTTCTTTGTCAGAGGGATAGGGTTTTTGTTGCAATCCAATTGCAATCATTGTAGGACGTAAGCCTCATGAGCATACTTTTTATAATAAAAAAATCTAACAGTGAATATTCATATGCATATGTCCCTCACCAAAATGGTGAGGACACTCCATATTTGGAAAGTATTAATGTGGAAAAGGACAAAATCATCGCACTCATGACACGTTTTTGACCTTGTTAGGTCTAAAAAGGGAAGTGCCCATCACCAAAATTGTGAGGGATGGATGCATAAGAATACTCGCCAAATTTAACAGCATAAAATATATTACATGTTGATAGAAATAGAAAACAATGAGTGTGATAGTTTTAAACTTTTTTTAGAAAATTAACTAGGGTTCATAAATTAGCCCTAGTCTTAAATTTAAAAAAGTAAAACCACTTTTAAGTTCTTAGCATTTCAATTGCTCCTCCCTTTTTCATTAAAATAAGGTTTGGAATGGGGTGTACTTTCCTCATATGGAGCAGCACATGCTTTATCTGCAGCATAGCTCAAATATGCCTCATATGGTGGGGCGTACCGCTTACTCCCTAAATGCAATCCACGCTTCAGATTTGTGCACCATGGAATTCTTAAGATGCATAGCCCCAGGTTGCCAAACTCTTCTAAAGAAACTGATGTAATTAATAGCTACATTGCTTATTTTCTTTTTTCTTTTTTTCTCCCCGAAAAGCAGTATAATTTATTGAAAAATAAAGCACAAAGCTATGCAAAGAGGGTAATGGACAGGAAAGATGGAATGACATATCCCTTAACAAGAAGGAATCAAAAGATAGGGATAGCCCTTGAAAGCCTAAACTAACCCTCTAACTGAAAATAGAAAAGTTTAGTAGCCTGCATTAGTTTGTTTGTTTGTCTTTTTTTTTTTTTTTAACTCTTGCTGATGCTGAGTTCCAAGATAAAGCATTTATTTCTATCTTTTTATGTAAGATCTCAGTGGAAATGTTGTTGTCTCATATTGTATATTTTATTCTTATGTGTAAAATTGTGTCCTGTGTCACAGTTCTGTCTATTCCGCATCTGTTATCATTCCTCAAGATGGTTTCACCCTGTTGCTTCAATATCCCTTTTTTAAATGAAAATGGAGCATTTTGACCATAAGACCATAATCTATTAGTTGTTCATTTAATGAGGTTGTATAGTTTTGAACCATAATGCTGGTGGAAACTTATTGAATATTCCAACATTGTTATTTTTCCTTCCTTTGTTGGTAGTATCTGCAGTCGATCAAGGTAGTCATTTTAATTGGCTGATTTTTTTTGAAACCATGTTATATGATGTTATTTCATTCAAGTTTGGGCTCAGTTGCAGCATTTAATTGGTTATTGTGATCATTGTTTCTTTAATAACAATGTTTCCTGTTCCTGATATTTCGATTTACACTTTACTCTGATGTTTTGCTGTCTTCGTCCTAAATTAAATAGATGCTAAGTATTGACTGAATTTTTCCATAAATTGTTCTTGTAATTGATTAGGTTGAACTTGTAGAGGCATTGATGGATCTTTTTGAGTATAATGTCGTCATTGGTGACCAGAGAGTCAGCTTGGTTGATGAAATTGATCCAATCTTGTGCACTATAATTAGTTATTCTTTTTTAAAATCGTTGAAGATCATTTTTAGATTTATTGAGCTGCTACAATTTGTTTTGATTAGAAGTTCAAACTTTGTCTCTTGAACGGAGATGCTTGAATTCTTTCTAAAAGTTCGGATTCACCCTGTTTGGCTGTTCCTTGTTAGTTCTCTTGTTAGAAAAATGCTTCTCTGTTTGCTCATTTTTGTCCATTCTTTTGTTTTATCAGCACATTCTTCCTCCTGTGTATGCTTCTACCCTTGCTATCAGCTGTGCTTTTTTCTCAAAGTAAAATATTATTTTAAATTTCAGGTTATCCAAGGCACTTACACAAGTTCTCTCTTTTATTTTCAGTTCATTGTTTTTCCCTTTCAAGAGGCCCTTGTAGCCCTGTACAAAGACTGATGTGAGGTTTCTATTGTGGAAGACAGTCTCTAAAGAGCGCAGAGACTGCGATATGCAGCTTCAGTTGTCAATTTTGGAAAATGGCACACAAGACAAAAGGTGGTAGGAACAGTGAAGTTGCAGCTTCTGTAACCCCTAATGGGGGAGGAGACTGTTATCAAAAACCACGTCCTTTCCATGGGTAAACTTCCAATGCTAAACTTGCAGGATGATTTTTATTTTTACATTACTGGGTATTTAATCCAAGTTGCTTTTATTTGTTTATTTTTTCTAACTCTATATGTGTGTAAAATTAAATAATAGCATAGAAATTAATCTTCCTACATTGAGCTTATTGATGACACACTCTGAGCGGACAAAATAAAAATAAATAATAATAATAATCATAATAATAATAATTATTATTATTATTACTGAGGGAGCAAAATATCTGTATTTAGTTTGGCGCTATATTTGACTTATATATTGACTTATCAGTGTTTCTCATGCAGAGTACTTCTATGTAATTTGTAACTAGAAAATGATTGGTGTTTTGCTGGTGGAGAATATGCTTACACTGTATATTGATGTGATGTGTTTGTAGGAGGACAAGTGGCCCCACAAGGAGGTCAACAAAGGGACAGTGGACAGCCGAAGAGGTAATTGCTCAATTATTCAATTTTTACCACAATTCTTCTCCAAGTTGGGTCTCTAACATCACTTTCTTTCAATCTAAAGGTAGAAGACACACCCAAAAGAAAATAAAATACAATAAGGGGACCGCTACATGCCCCTTATCTTAGTTACTTAAGAAAAAAACACACACATATATTCCAGCTTATTACAATATTATGGATTTTCTATATTTTTTTTTGAAATTTTTGTCAATTTTTTTTTAACACACCGCAACCCGCACGCCAACTGTTACCACTATTTCGATCCTTGGTGCTAGATCCGAGGAAAACATTGGATGGGCAGAGTGGGGCTCACAAAATGTCAATTGGTTTGTATTAGACCACTCCCATTCATCATTGACCTAAATGTCATTGAACTTGGACTATTGAGTGTTGATAGATTTAGTTTTAAGCTTCCATTTATTTTTGTACAATGTCATCCATCCATCTTAGGATGCCCAATTTTATACCTATATGCCATTGTGCAGTGGTGTGGAAGACAATGAGTTTTTTCGGCCCACAGTGAATCAATATTCATTGTTTCACTTAGGCTGCTGAAGTTCCCAAAAATTTGCAAAGATTTAGTTGCACACGTGGTGCACATGGAACACTATGGGACCCACCTGGGGATGGGACCTGAAGGGATTGAAAGACCTAGGGTGGGACCTACTTGTGTACTGTGATGGGAGCTCATGTGATCATCCTAATTCCTTGATCAACAAGCCACAAATTTCCACCATTAAAAATGGGCGTACAGCTGATCCTACAGCCTAGTCCATTTGGGTGGGTGCAAACCTAGGAATTGGGTTTAATTGAAGGGTGGTTCTTCTGTGCAGTCCGTTTGGATGGACCATCAGGTGGTCCTCGTTCTCACTATAAGGTGCGCATGAAATCACCCATGCACACCATGTGCATGGGACAAACATGATTTTCGGATTCTCTCCTCTACTGGGTGCAAACCTTGGGATTGGGTGTAATTCAAAGGGGTCCTCGTGTGCGGTCTATTTGGATGGACCATCTGGTGGGACCCACTGTGAGGTGCACATGAAATTACCCATGCACACCATGTGCATGGGATAATTTAAAAGCAACATGAAAGGTTTGGTAAATTACATGATTTTCGGAATATTTCCTGCAAGGGCATATTTGGGAATAACTTGTGGAAACCATGATGTACTTTTTTCTATCGATATTTTGGTGTGTGGATTCCACACGTGCAGAGTCCACAACTTGTGTTGGGTCCAATGATAAGAGAGATGAGGGAGAGAGCTCAGATTTCGCAGGAAAATCTAAAGTCCAACCCCCTCCCCCTTAGACTTAAATATTGTCAAGATCCTTGTTGAAAATTTCTTCAGAAGTCTATTTATCAAACATCTTTGTATGCAGGATGAGTTGTTGTGTAGAGCTGTTCATCAGTACAAGGGAAGGAATTGGAAAAAAATAGGTACTGTTCAATTTGCTAATGCTAATGGAATTCACATTTCACACAAACACATTTTTGTGAACTTTTTTTTTTTTGTAATGAAGTTTCAGTTACACTTTTTTTTTTTTTTTGCTTATCCTTAATTTTCAGTTAGCTTTTTGGTTTTTGCCTCTTGGGATATTATCTTTTCTGTTAATGTTTCATTCTGTCAGACTCATGTTCATATGATGGAATCATTGTGATATTGTGCTTATTTTGTTGGTAGCCATTTTCTCCTTCTCTAAACTCTTCAGTTCTCATCCTTCCCAAACCATTATATCTTGAAAGTCACTTTTCATGCTTCAAATGCTACTTTTTTTATTAATCCTTTCAATTTTCAATGATGATTGAAGTTTCTCTTTAAGGTTAACTTTTGCATAATTATTCATGGATTATATCTGGAGTCCAGCGGCTGCCATTTTGTTTATTTTATTCCTAGAGAAGTTAGATTGTTTTCTCACCATTATCGCTGCTGCCTCCTTTTTGTTTTGGCTAGGTTGCTAGAAAAAAATTTTCTACAGGATGTAGAATTCTTTGAAGTGTGTGCCAGAACAAATCTTTAAGTTAGGGTGGAGACAAGTTTACACTTTGAAGACAGGATTTTGGCTCTGCCACTGGAACTAATAAGTTTTTTTTAAAATTTTTTTTTCATAAAACTCTGAAAGATTGATAATAAGATGATTAGAGTCTACTAAATATTAGGTTTTGTACCAAAATATCTGCTGCAAAATAGCATCAAGAAATTTTTTAAATTTCTTGAACCGGGAATTCCATTGTTCAGCTAACAGAAACACCAATTGCAGAGGCCTACAGAATTGTGCATTTGCAAAGCTAAATATTTTTTTGCTAGATTTTGCATTTTTTGTGTACATTCAGGTCTTAATTTTTGTCCAATTTTTGGGTACATTTGTTATAGTTCTGATGTAAATCATAGTCATCTGGCTGTGTATGGGCTTTTGACCCATTATTGTTTGTTTACTTTTTCTAATTTTCATTTTCAGTTGTGTTTGTAGCCCATTTGTTGAGGGCACTTTAGACTTTTCTTTTCTGTCAAGCCTTACTTGAATGGCTTAGATGAGTTTTAGGGTTGTCTTGTTGGACCTATTTAAGCAATGAAAGAGGAAGAAGAAAGGTTTTTTTTTTTTATTTTTTATAGATGCTCTAAAATAGATCTTTCATATATTATAAGAGAACTGATCACATGCTGACATTCACATGGGAGTTCCAAGCCCATTCACATCACATGCCTGCTAGTGGAAATGTATCAGTCCAACACTTCAATTGGAGAAAATACACCATTAGATTTATCAGTTCTAAAAATGTGTCAAATTCTGTTTATACACATTGATGAATTCAACAGTTGTCAATCAAACTACCATGAAATCTAGGTGTCTTGATCAGAAGTGCACCCCATGTAGGTTAAATGGAGCTTTTGTCTTTATGCAAACTCCCATTCAGATGTTGGCTTATGATCATTTCTCAAATGCTAATTCATTTTTACCTTTTGATTGGCGATGTTTTAGTGCGAAGATCATGCATGTGGGTTTGTACTATGCTTAGTATTGCTAGATGATCAGTTTCACATGCAATCCATTGGAATGAGCCAACCAATTCTCTTTTTTTTCAAGAGAGCTGTATCTTCTGCAGCTAACACTTGGTGGTTTTTACCTTTAGTGCTTGGACACTAGGAAGGAACATTTATATATTTATTGATATGTTCTTTGAGGAAATCCCGGTGCTCCACTTTTATTATTTAATGTACTACACAGAAGTAGACATGGCATGATTCTGGTGTTTGAACTGGTTAGCAGGTGAATCTCACTATGCAGTCCATGATCTTTAAATTATTGCTCTAAAATTTTTGCTTGCTACAACATCCATGAACAGTCTGTGAAGTTGGATCGACATAGATATTTTGTTTGTTAACCTTTTCATCTGATGCACCATTTTGTCTGAATTGATGCCAACAGCTAATTGCATTTCATTTTTTTTTGGAACTTACCTTGTTGTTTAGAACACTTTGTTCTGATTTATTCAGAGAATAGTGATTAAGCCCCTGCTCTCAAGCTTTTCTGGAAGAATATTCTATTTCATTGGGTTCAGATTGCGAATTTTGTATATCACATAAAACACATAAAAAGGAATCCAATTATGTATAATGTTTTTTTTTCCAGAACAGGGAAAAGCCATATCTGGAAATTACAAAATGCATTTAATGGTATTGGTTAGTTCTTGGGAAACTTACCTGTTCTTTTACGTGCCATGATCCTCTCTTGTTTATCTTGCATTTAATATATCACTCCTGACGTTTGCCTACGTTTTCCTATCATTTTCTGTTCTGTCTTTGACTGTATAAACCCTTGCATTTTCATTAATATTTTTTTTCCTCAGACAAGTCTCTATTTGTTCCATCAATATTTTGGTTTGGCAAATATGTATTTGATTAAACCTCTTTTTATGGCACAACTTATTTACATCCAGCATTTGTTTTTTTTTCCTTGGTATATTACTTATGTTGCTTTTGTCTTTTGCAGCTGAATGTTTTAAGGATCGAACTGATGTTCAGTGCTTGCATAGGTGGCAGAAGGTCCTAAATCCTGAACTTGTGAAAGGGCCATGGTCAAAAGAGGTAAGCATTTAAGATGTAATTGGCATCTTCTTCAGAATTGCATTTGGTTAGAGTTATCCTGAAAATTTGCATGTGATGAACATACTAAATTAATAGAATTGATTCTCACAACATTTTAAACAGGAAGATGATATGATTATTGATTTGGTTGGAAAATATGGGGCAAAAAAGTGGTCAACCATTGCGCAAGCACTGCCTGGACGCATTGGAAAGCAATGTCGAGAAAGGTATTATTGAAAACAATAGGACTTAATAATCATTTTTCAATTTATTATTATTATTTTTTTACTATGGTTTGTCGAGGCTTATTTACTTTGTAACATTTGTTTACTTTTGTAGGGTATGCTGGCTAATAATATGCATTTCTCTCTTTCTCATTTAAACTTTTCTAAAGTGCATCTGGAAGAGTCAAACACTGTTTTGAATTTGAGTAAAACTGAAAGAAAAAAAAATTATTTGGCTTAACTTTTTTCCATAAATCCCCTCCAATACCATTGAATTTGATTTTTTTTTTTTTTTTTTTTTTTTTGCTTTCAGAAGTTTTTCACCGCAATGTCCTGGCTTCAAGTGGCTTGTTTCCTGTTTTATTCATTGAATGCTGCTGGTTGCATCCCTTATTTTGTTACTTCATTCCATTCATGTAGGAATAAAGCTATGACGATGGTGATGATTGCATACATGTTTTTCCAGGACGAATTTCTTCTGTTACTGGATTTAGATCTGTATGAATGGGGCCATTTTGCTTGTTTTTTAAGTAATTTTCACCACCTAAAATCTTGTGTTCTTTTGGCTTTTATCCCTTGAATACATTTATAAGTAACATGCAGTATCCATCTTGAGCACTAGGTACTCCTCTCTATCATGTCTTACGTACTTAATTTAGTGTTTTTTTCCTGGTTCATTCACTGAAAAGTGTAAAAGATTACTTAGTTATATGAGCATATTCTACGTGCTTACGATGGTTTGAGAAGTTGTGTTGTGTGTGAAAATTGATACTTTGATCATTGAGGATTAAATTCTTGGTTTCTATTCTGTATTTGTGGCATGTCTAATAGGGATATGAGATATTCATCCCGTGGGAGTTTACAGTGGATAGAACCTATCAAACCCACATGGATCAAATATTTATGACCCTTAATCTGGAGGACCTGAAGAAAAGGAAGAAAGAGAAACAGAGTTGATCAGGGATTTGATTGTTTTCCATTTTTCCTCAACCATCCATTTACTTTTCCTGAAAAAGAAATGAGCAGTTAGAATCATGCAATTGATGTGAGCTATGTAGCCACTTACTTCAAAACAGAAAACATCGATATTGTATTGTGTGTCATGGTTCATTTTTATCTGTAATATCCATGTCCCTGTTGTATTTATGGTGTGTTCTTGCTGTATCCTTACCATAACTGAGCATCATAGGATGTGATTTTTTTTTTCTGGTGTATCTAGCTTATGGCATACTAATCAAGTAGTTCATATTTCATACCCACATTCCATATGTAAAAAAATTCAGCCACCATAAAATAAGGTAGATACTTTTGATCTGTGACCTACCACTGTTGATTTTCTCAAACTAGATGCAGATCTGCTACAGTCCTACTGAGAAGGGCTTCATTGTAGAAATCATACAAATATAGTTCTTGCTGATTTACCAGGGGCGTACCTGAATCTACTTGACATGATTTCTAGCTGATGTGTTTTTCTAGTTTGCTTATACTAATTTTACAGCCAAGCTCTCAGTTGATCTCCCTTTCATTGTTTTCCAAAGTGGTGCAGTGTTAGATTCCTTATGTTTGATATTCTGAGTTTGTATAACTCTTTCTTTACAGTACCATGAGCTACATTTGGGATTAGATGTTTCACACATTCAATTTGTAACAAAATTTAGGGATTCAATATGTTTGATTTGTTTTTGTGTCAAAATTTGTATTCACATATTTTTATTTATTTTTTATCTGGGGAAAAGAGGCCTTTATTGTTCTTACCCAGCTTTTATTATATTGTGATTGATACTGGGAATTAACCTGCTCAGTTATGGGATAAATGTTGCACAGCTATGTTGTGGAAATCTTAGGGATGGTAAACTGATAACATAATACTAACTCAACAACCCATGCTAAGCACAAGCTTGACCCACATGGCTAGGGTCCCCACTCCATCCAAATATGTTTGACCTTTTTTTTTATAAGTAATTAGATATTGGTACTATGTGGTGGAGTGCTTAGATTAGTTGTTTAAAAGGATCAAATAGTCACAAGTTCAAATCTCACAACCTAGCATGACCTACGTCTAACTAGTTTTGCCATTTTTTTTATACATAAATACATAAGTATTTGTGCAGTGTAGTGGTTAGGTTAGTTCTTTTGAAAGGCAGGAGGACATGAGCTCAAATCTTACAAGCTATACATTTTAGCTTTTTACAAAGCTCAATAAAAAGTCAAGATTAAAAGTAATCCGGTCAAAATTGAATCCAAAACCCTTGGCTTTAATATATTATAATGGGTGATATGCATCTGTATCAGGTAATGTTAAACTATGAGGACAATTGCTTTCATCCATTTGCAAGTAATGGTGAATTTTTTCTAAGAAGATAATCATTGAACCGACAACCTTTCCTCTATTATCTGTCATGCCTAGGAATGTTCCTGTCCTAAGCCTAGAGGAAACGAGAGTTGTTGTCATTTGACACGTAGTCCAACCAAAACTTGTCAAACCAAGTTTCAGGTCTGCTTTGATTTAGAGTAGCACTTAGCCAACGAACGACATTATGATATGCATATGTATCAGTTGTTAATTGATTAAGCTATGCTGGCAACTGCTTTCGTGCAGCCGTTTTTTATGGGAAATTTCCTATAAGGAAGTGATTATTCCTTGAAGAATATAAATATGCGGCTATGTTTCTCTTGAAAGTTGAGACACTCAAAGTTTTTTATTGTAGTCTCATTCAGGTTTGAGATTGGGAAGAAGAAAAAGAAATGTGTGAGAGTAAGAGGATTGATCTTATATTTAGTAAAGTACTTATATATTTTTTAGTAAGTATTCTAAATAAATAAAAAAAATACTATACTACCCACCCCTAGGGAAGTTGAAGTTACAAGTTTGAGATACACACACATGCACACTGGTTATCTAGTGCGCCTGATGCACAACTTGTGCCCCAAGGGTGGGGCCCACTTTATGGTCCATCCAAATGGACCATACACAGTATCTCCTGAATAGCACCTGTCTCCTAGGTTTGGGTCCCACTTGAATAGACTAGACTGTTGGATCGACTGCACATTCATTTGAATAGACTATACACCGTTAAACTTGTGGGGCCCAAATGGCAATGATAAAGGTAAGGGATGGGGCTGATTTTTGCAAAGAGGAGGGGCCCAGGTAGATCTTTCAATCCCTCTGCCCCAGTCTCAGGTGGGGCCCCATGTGGGCCCTATATTGAGGTGCACATGGTCATCAAATGTGCGCCGACTACTGTCTCTCTTTCTCTCTCTCTCTCTCTATATATGTTGTACTGTCCATAATGCTATGTAACTTCTACTCTATGATAATATATGCCATAATGTTCCTAAATCTAACTTCAGCAAAGTGATCTCCCATTTATTTATCTTTTAGATGAGATTGTAGTTTGCTGTCATGTCTCAATTTTGTTCTTATATTTTTTTACTTTCCTTTTTTTGAAGATTTTGCAAGCATTCGAACATACTTTTTACACCAAATGATACTGATTTCAGGTGGCATAATCACCTCAATCCCAGCATAAACCGAGAGGCATGGACGCAAGAAGAGGAACTGGCTTTAATTCAAGCTCATCAAATTTATGGGAACAAGTGGGCAGAGTTAACAAAATTCTTACCCGGAAGGTAGGCATTCAATCAATCATTTGTCAATTGTCATTTTAGGAGTTATTCCAATTCAAGTCTTTCTTGTTAATCAAATAATTACTCCTTGTAAGAAATAAGAATCACTATGATTGGTTTTCTTATGACATTTTGTGTCTGCATAACTACATAAAAAACACTGGTGTTTTGGCCAACACTAGATATAAAAAACACTAGTGTTTCGGCCAACACCAAGTTGGGAAAGGCAATACTGATATGAGCTATTTGGTCATGTACTTTGCAGTGATGTTTGTGAGTTTGAACTGGGATGTGATTATTAATATATCATGTTCTCATATATTAACAGGACAGACAATGCCATAAAGAACCATTGGAATAGCTCTGTGAAAAAGAAGGTGGATTCATACTTGGCCTCAGGTTTACTTACACAGTTTCAAGGTCTGCCTAATGTTGAAAATTTAAACAAATATGTGTCATCATCTCCCGCAAACAAGCCACAGGAGAGTGAAGACAGTGGTTTCAAAGAAGGGGTAGAAGCTGAAGAACTGTTCAATTGCAGTCAAAGTTCTACGTCGGCTGACTGCTCTAATGTGACTAACGCAATTCCAGTACATGTGCAACAGGAATTTGAGATAAGGGAGGAAGATGTTCAGGAAATGATGCTAATTTCAGATTCATCATTGGGTTTTAAAGAATCTTGTGCTCCAATAGGAGAAACCACATGTGCAGTTCCGGAAATGCCTGTACAGTTGAGCTCACATGGATTGCCAAATTCATATTCATGTGAGAAGGTACGGGAAACACCAAAATGGCATAGTTCTTGTGCTGGAGGAAACCATGAAATCGGGTCCATTCTTGTACAGGATTCTGCTGAACTTCATGCTCCTAGTTCCATGGAGAACATCCTTGATCATCCTATTGAACCGTTGGATGATATGTTGTCATTTAAAGGTGATGTTAGTAAGAATGAACTTCTCGTAACCGGGATTGATCAAGTACATGAATCACACTGTTTATTGGAAACATTGCAATGGCATAGTTCCAATGCTAGAGGAAAACATGAAACAGATTCGATTCTTGTGCAGGACTCCCTTCGATTTCATGCTTCTAGGCCTGTGGAGAACATCCTTGCTGATCCTATTGAACCATTGGATGAAGCATTGTTATCTAAAGATGATTGTAATAGGAATAGCTTTCTAGAAACTGGTATCGATAAGGGTTTTTTATTGAAATGTTCGGCGGAAGGTTCAAATGTTGTTGACTTGGATACTTGTGAAGATTCTTTGATTTACCAATGTGATGTTCAGGGCTTTGAGATGACTAGAGCTTTTGCTTCATGTTCAATAGTTTGCCAATCTGACAATCAAGGCTCTGAAGCAGTCAGAACTTTAACTCCATCTTCTCGCCCATATTGTCCTGATAGACCATCCAATATGTCAGGAACTTCATGCTTTAAGAGTTTGTTTACTGCTGTCTCTTCGTCTCTACCTCCTGGTGATGGTAAAGTTCCATTTAGAAGTGAGGATAATGAAGGTCAAGACATACCAATTGAAACTCAAAACCTGGAGCCTGTCACATGCTCATATGATGACTTTGTTTGTACTAATGTCTCCAAAAATTCACCCTGCACTAGTGATTGGGCTAATGATTGCATGTACGCGGAGTCTGATCAGAAGAACAAAGCTTCTGAGTTAAAACCAATTGATATGTTTGGCTTTGAAAACAGAGGTGCCATCGGAAATCATTCCAATATGGAAGTTAGTGGAAATCTACATACAGAGAAGTGGGGATCTGAAAATCTATCCTATGAACCTCCTCGTTTTCCAAGCTTAGAAATTCCATTTGTCAACTGTGATCTGATATCCTCTGGTGATGAAGCATATAGTCCCCTTGGCATTCGGCGCCTAATGATGTCCTCAATGAACTGTACTACTCCATACAGCCTATGGGATTCAGCTATTGATGACGACAATTCTGATGCAGCTTTGAACGGTGCTCCAAAAGGCTTCATATGTACTCCTTCTATTCTAAAGAAACGGAACCGCGACTTGTTGTCACCCTTGCAAGAAAGAAAGTGTGACAAGAAAGGGTTTTTTTGTGCATCTCCTCTAAATAGAAGTGATATTTCTTACCTAGATGTTATATTTGATGAAAATGGAACTTGTAAAGCGTCTTTATCTTCTTTTGAGGGTGCCCTCGTTTCTCCGTCACCTTACAGTGGGAAAAGGAACTCTATACTAGTTTCCCCCAAAGATAAAGAAAATCTTGACAGAAAAGATGAAAATGATGTAGACAAGATAAAGCAAGGACTTGTTGGTTTCGAACAACTTCATGAAGCTAGTGTAGATAGTGGAAGCCAAACTGTGAGTTTCTCCTTCCCCTTTCTGCTCTTTTATCCAAGTATAACTGACTCTGCTATCGGTTTTAAATCAATACTGGAAAACTTTTGATTCATCAACTTGAAATTTATATGTGGACCTAGAGTTCTCGCCAAAAAGTTGGTGAGGGATGTATGCACTTGAATATTCCCCTATATATATGTGGAACATATTTAGTTACATTGTGCTATACATTATATAATCATCAATTTGTATGTACCATACTTAATCTGTAATTGTTGCAAAAGCTGTATTGAGTAGACCCTTGGATGGTACTGGCACAAGCATTTTCATTTTTTTGCTTAAGTCCATCTTTTCCCTTTCGTCCCTTTCGAATGCAGAAGCCTACTGGAGTCCTTGTTGAGCATAATGTGAATGACATGCTGTTATTTTCCCCTCCTCAATATACATATTCTACAAGTGGACCCTTGAACACTGGTGCCAGGAATCCCAGAAGTCAAGCTGTTAGAAGCTTGGAGACTACAGCAGACCAGGTTGGCATAGTAGATGGTCGTGTGGAATCTTCATCACCAGATCAAGGTTTTTTTGGTGTTTTCACTCCTAATGCTGGCAATAAGAAGCATGGCCATCATTTAAACCCTCTTGCACTACAGGTTAAAGTTGAGAAAGATGAGCCTTTCAACAGTGTTGGCATTGAAAGCATTAGCATGTAAGACTCATGTAAACTTCATCTTAACTATTTTTAAATTCTGCGCTGCCAACTTATTGTGATACAAGAATGTGCCAACTATGAAAATGTTAGCATGCAACTTGTTCAGACTTCCATTCCAAGTTATTTGTTTCCTTCTCTAGTGATGGGTGATGATGCAAGGTTATGTTATGCATACTTCTTGGTAAAGAGGTATAAAGCACCCAAAAGAATAAAGTATTATTATCCAAGAAATTATAGTTTTTGCCTGGGAAATTCTTTTGGTATTTCAGCTTATATTTTTTAGTGCAAATATAAATTTTCTCTTTTCGATTTAAATTGTTAGTCTTTCGTTTTCTTATTCATTTTTTTATGAAAAAAGTTCTTTGCCGCTCCATAATTTGATTAGGAATTGTCTAGAATAATATTCGAGAACATTCTATTGATTTTTAACACACACACACCACCATATAGCAATTTGTTTGGCATCTTAGTGATAGAAGTTACTTACCCAGTTTGCTAATAAGGGCTTCCCCCCACCCTTCCCTATAGCAATTTGTTTGGCATCTTAGTGATATAATTTAGTTCCCAAGTTCGCTAATAAGGGCTTTGAAATTTAAACTGCAAATAGTTCATTTCAAATAATTTCAGTTTGCTACTAAGGGCGTTGAAATTTGAAGTGAAAATAGTTCATTTCAAATAATTCCCAGTTTGCTAATAAGGGCTTTGAAATTTGAAGTGCAAATAGTTCATTTCAAATAATTCCCAGTTCTAGTCACAAACTTCTAGTGAACTATTCTTGTTAAGTTCACTAAGTTGAATCCTATAAATCCATCAGTGGGACTTACCTAAAAATCCAGGTGCTCAAAAGCACTGCTTCCCTATGTATTAGCACTAGTCCATGTCTAACTCCAATTAGTGCTGGCCCCACGTAAAGATTGATCACCGGTAAAACATGGATTACACTTTGGTTTTTACTTCAACCATGTACTTTACACATAATCAATTTGATGGTGGCCCAAGCTTTGGTTAAGTAAAATTTGGCCCTGAATAAATGTATAGAAGAAGAACAGTTATTTCAAGAGGTTTGGATTTTAAATGTGGGCTTGAGTTATAGCTTGGATACAGACAAATCAATTTGAGCTTGTTGAATTCAAATGCTGAACTAAGAAGTGAATCAAATGAACCTACTCCATGGACTTTTCTGAACGAGCTAAGTCTCGAATGCAAATTAATTGAACTGCAAACCAGTTAACTACTTCATATAATTTGGCAGAACATAGTCATATGTGCTGTTAATCAGGGTGCAAACATAGTAAATAATCATTGTTGATTAAGAATTGGGATTGCTGGAATGGTATTTTCCTGTTGATGTTTGTAATTACATGGTTAGCTTTTCAATGCCAATTGCTCAACTTCAATTCCGTAACGAGACCTCTGTTTCAGAAATTCTCCAATAATTAAATATTTATTCATTTGTTAAGTAGTCTCAATTGCTGGACGATCTAGCAGGTCAACTTCTTGGCTGGTTTTCTGTGCTATACAGCATTAATGTTGGAGGCACCTGTTAAATGTAATGGAATTTTTATTTGACAACATCCCTTGTCTTGTTAACAAACTGTTGCTGTCACTTGTTTGTACAATTATTCTCCAGCTAAAGTTAGGTTATTTCATACTGCTCTTTATTTTATTTGTGTTTTCTTCTTTAGATACGTAAATTATTGCTGCTGAATCTGTGGTTGCGATAATGCTTTTAAAGGGTTCAATATCTGGTTGTTTTTCACAATAGATTTGCGGAAACCCCTGGCACCAAAAGAGGGATTGAATCTCCTTCAGCATGGAAGTCACCTTGGTTCATGAACCCTCTTCTATCAGGACAGAGATTTGATACTGAAATAACTTTTGAGGTAATACCACAGTTCATCTCTATTCATTTTGCAAGTCGAATTTTTGCTGTCTTAAATTGTTTTTTTTTCCTTCTTTGTTACTTCAGCTTTTGTAATTTGGAATTCATAGGACTAGGGCAAGAAATTAGATTGTCAAAGGTAAAAAAGGCAAATCCAGTTTTATTGACCATTTGTTTTATTTCCTAAAGAATCCTTTGCTAAGGTTTTCGGATTGATATGTACTGTGGGATATGGCATGTATGCATTGAGGCTCATTAATTGGATAGTTATGATTCATATATATTGAAAGAATGCTGATATTGAAATACAAGAACATAAGAAAATTGCATTCCTTGATTTTATCTTTTGATAGGGTTACTCAAACTTCTAAGCTAACGTTTGGTGGTTGTTTCTTGCAGGACATAGGTATTTTCTTGAGTCCTGGAGGTAGAACATATGATACCATTGGGCCGATGAAACAGTTAAATGAACATACTGCTGCTGCTTTGGTTGAGGCTAAGGAGGTTTTGGCAACTGAAAATCCTGAAATGGATGTTCTACATAAGAATGACAATTTCCTTGCAGACCGAAATTCATCCAAAGAGAAAAATCAGTTTCGAGAAAATGAAATGGGAAATCTTATTCCTTCGCAACATAATGTCTTGGTGTGATACTCTATTTCCATCTTATTTTATTTTTACTTTTTTATAATATTTTTTATTTCTTTTATTCTCTCCATTATAGATAATGAGATTAGTGTCCCATGGGAAAACGTATCATTTGCTCTTTTGCTATTCTTTACATGCGGGCATGATCTTGGATGTTTTGAGATGATACCACAAAAGTTCCAGACTGGAGATCCAAGTTATTCATCTTTGGCTTCTTTTTTTTTTTTTTTCCTAGGTCATCTCTACTATCTAAACCATTCATTTTCAGATTGCTGTTTTAAGAGTGAGGATCATCCAGCCTAGAGAATTTTTTGGATGCTCTCCACCCTCGGAGGGGCCAATTAGTAACTTTAATGTTCCACACTATGTCTCTTGAAACTGTTGTTAGATCAGGACTCATTATATTTTCAATGGAATGCTTTCATAGGTGTTTTGTCTATTGCTAGATGTAGGCATTGTAAGTCAAGTGAAATAGTTTTTTTTTTTTTTTTTTGTAAAGACTGTCAAGTCCGACAAGCCAATACATCCCAAACACTTAAGCTGGTAGGAAGTAGAAGACAAATCTAATTAACACAGCACCCCCAACACACACACCCACCCATCCACCCAAACGGGGCGCATTTCAAATTCCCACCCACATGTGCCTACCCACACAATATGTGCTTGGCCATCCGACGTGGGGGAATAATGCCTTCCTAGGGTTTCAAACTTGCAATCTAGTGTGGCTTTGATGCCATGTTAGGTCTGACCAGCCAATAGATCACAAAAGCTTAAGTTGTTAGGAAGCGGAAGACAAACCTACTTCACAAAGACAAATATGACAATTTCTCAAGTGAGACAAATATGACAATTTCTCTAGTGTGATAAGGTTAACTGAAAGAGTTTTTTGCTATACCTCACATGTCTGAATGTATCATTTTGGGACAGATATTGAACTGGACTTGTTAAGCAGAACCTCATAATTCTTCTCATAACTCTGATTTTGATGATTGGCTCTGCTCCTTGCCATGAACAATGGCCAAGGAATCAGAATCAGTTGGTGATTGGTATCTTGGCCATTACTGGTTAGTCTTAAGTGATCACACATCACCTGGTCATGCAGGCATGCTCAACCAAGAATTTAAATATTCATTTTGAAAGGACACTGGGCTGGACCATATTGGCTGAAACCTACTCCTTTTTAGTGTATTGGTTGATATCTGAGACAGCAGTGAATTTTAATTTTAATCGCTGATACCACTGCATCATGTCATGCTGGGGACCAACCCTTGAACTTTTTCTCATCAGTGGATGATTCTCTTCTTTTTAACTTTTGTGGATGATTCTGGAATGGTTTATACCATCCATGAAAGAACGGACACTATAAACTTCAACCGTGGCTTGGCTTGGGCAGACTTTTTAGACACTTAGGCCATGTTGGTCCTAGAACACAATCCCTTCTAATGGAAAGGGCCAGATCTATTCTTCTATTTTTAAAGCCCATAACCATAGAAAGACTAAGCTGCTTAGATCCACTAATCTGTTTTGTAGTACAATTACCTGACTCCAGATTGTGATGGGTGAATGATTTGATGAAACTCCTCTAACATTAGAGTGATCCTATTTTTTAAACTCCTGTCGGCACTCGTCCACTGCCATAGAAATCTCTGAATAAGGTGATGCCCTCCCTCTTATTTTCACAGATGTCCTCCCTGACACGACAGTTTCTGTGATTCAACAAGCTTGCTGCTCAGAACTCATAAATGAATATTTTTGTGGTTCCAACTTTCAGTTGGAACACTCTTTTGCACCAGTTTTGCTTCACTGATTTCGGACAAGCATAACTCAAAAAGATGTTCTTTGACTTAGTTTTTCAGTCTGATATAGCCTTGGGTTTCCTTTTTTGCTTCTCTTAGGCAGCTGGCATGGTTTACTGTTGCTTGTGAGCCTGCCACAGTGCCACCTCCTTTGTCGGTTTGTTCTCTGCAGCTTAACTGAATTTTCACCCTTAAAAGGAAAAAAAAAAAAAACAAAGGTTCAAGTGATGGTTCACTACCTTAAAAGGGTTGGTTGCAGATCATTGTCCACATTTAGTAGGAAATATAAAACATAGTAAGGGCTGGGCTTGGGCTGTTAAGGCCCACAGTTTCTGGCAGAGACTAAATTTATGGAGCAAATATCAATTTGCTCAAGCCTGGCCCATTAACACCCGTATCATACATAGTATACCACTATTGCGCATGTGTACTAGTTCCATAGTATTCCAAACAATAGTATTGATTTGACATAATGCTTTGCATTAATCTAGTTCTCTGCTCTATGCTTTTGTGACTCTGCTTTCTCTTAGTTTATGCATGTCCATGTACAATTCTCTGTCTCCATCTCTTTTTACCGATTCTTCCGCTAAATGACCCTAGCTTAGGAAGAGACATTGGTTGTTTGGCTGTGGGTGCACCTTGTGGTGTTTGGCCTACTTTTCATGTGCATACAGTGTGTTGGGTCTCCTGATGAACTTATTTATTTATTTATTTACTCACTGGATTCTAATTTATTCATCTCTTGAACTACTTTATTATTTTTTTCAGCCTTTCCAGACAGAGCGGCGTGTTCTTGATTTCAATGGTTGTGGGACACCAATCAAAGAGAATGGGAAAGCAAATTGGGCAGAGACTTCATTGACCTTTTCAAGCCCCTCTTCCTATCTGATGAAAGGGTGTCGTCACTAGTGAGTTTTGTGGTCGGCCAACAAGTGGATGCTTCTGATTCCTTTTTCCTCTTTGAACCAAATAGCTACTATTTGAAGGCCAACTTTTACCATTATCCTCTGACGGGTGTGCAGGCCAAGTGTGCTTCTCTGGTAAGGTGGTTACAGTTAGCAGGCCAAGGATGCTTAACCTGCTAAAGTAAGCTTCCCAACACCCATATGTTTGTGGTCTGCATTTAGTAAATTCTTTGGCCTAACAACACACATACAGTGCAGTAATATTCTCAATTGTCCAATCCTTGTTAACTCTGCACTAAAATGTAGTAGCCTTTCAAGCCCTTCTGTTTATCATGTTGACAGTTGCCATTAGTTGGGTCACAAATCAAATAATAAAACCCCTAGTTCTTCTCATGCTGCTTATACCATCTGATATTAGGTCCCAAACACCTAGTTCCTATCATGCTGTGTATGCTATCTTATATTAGGTTCTGTGCATTTGTATTGGGCTAGAGGATGGTGTTATTGCTCTAGTTTAACTACCTAGCTTATCAAGCCCCTGCCTACCTACTAATGGTTGTTGGCTGGGTATGTTCTGGTGAAAGGTTGCCGCTGTTAGCATGCTGAAGCAGATGATGTGGTTGCTCTTGGTAGATTTTGATGTTCAAACACCACATTTTGCTTAGATGTTTATGTTGTCTCATGTTCAATTGGCTTCTCCAGTGAATCTACCAATAAAAAAGTAGATGAGGGTTTCTGTTCTTATGGAGTTTCTGTTTTTTTTTTTTAAATCAAACCATTAATTATCAGACATATTTCAATTTCTTGTGTAAAAGCATCATATGAATATATCAATGTATATTTTACATTTTAATTGTTGGATGAGATTCAGGTTGTAATTGAATCAGTTAGGCCTCTGTGATAGTGAAAGGAATCATTTAGGTATCAAAAATGGGTTCTTCATATCAGCGTGGCTAGTTGCGTTTTATTAAACCCAAACATAAAAATACCTGTGAGCCTCAAATTATGAAAGTGGAATCAGAGTTAATCTGATAAAGCATTCTCTTAAAGGGGTGGAAGTTTCAAAGCGTGGAGGTCATCTGTTAAAAGTGTCTTCTGAAAGGTGAAAGTGTAAGGAGTGGAGCGAGAGAGCTAACAAATTCTTAGGATTACACTTCATGGGTGAAAAGGGTAAAAATCATTCCCTTGGGAGGCTATTTGTTGGTCCTTTGTAGATCTCGCCATCTTGGATCCTTCAATCTTAACCCCTTCATTGAAGCTTATTTTTGTAATTTAAAGGAATGAAAGAAACGAAGAAGAATATAAAGACATAGGAGCTTGGGTGGAATTAGCCAAAGGGGCATTAAAGAAACATAGTTTTTCTTGTTTTGTAAGACAAAGATAAAAAGTTAATCAAAGTTGTACCAACCAAAGCACCCTGGCTTTCCATAAACAACTTTGAAGAAGTACATTTGGACTCACTTTCCATAAACAACTAAATGCCCCTCTGCACAGAAGGCCCCACTTTTGGGCTTGCATTACAGGGGGTTCACCTTTGAATAATCCAACCCATTTATGCGCAGTTGCGCAGCGGGACCCTTGATTAGAACCGGTCCCATTTGTAACTATATAAGCCAGATGTTTGAGGCATAGTGGCCAAAAAGTAGTGGGTTGTAAGAGGCCAAATAGGAGTATAGCGCAACCAACTCAGCCGCCACCAAGTCCACTCGCCTGCCAATTTTTTTAAACCTGAACCCTCTTTGAAATGGTGTAAACAGCAACTCAGTAAGCCTCCCATCAGTTATAGAAGTAGACATGAAACATCTGATGCCTAGACTAATTGAATACCTTCTCCCAGTCCGGATTTTTTTCAGGTAGGAAACTCATCTTTGAAAAAATTAGAGTTTATTTATTATTATTATTTTTTGCTTTATAAAAAGGTCTCTCTTCACTCATCCTGGAAAAGATCCTTATTTTGTGTTTTTACTTAAACCTCTTGGATAATAGTCAAAATGTACAGAAAGTAACTACTTATGTTTTGACTCTTCAAATTTGTTTGACCAATTTATCATTGACAATAACTCAAATGATGTTTTTTCTGAAATGCCACTCTGCACCCTCTGCACAAAAGTTTCCACTTTTGGGCTTCCTTACAAAGGCTTACCTTTGAATAATCCAACCCATTTATGCAAACCAGACCCTTGATTATTAGAACTGATCCCATTTCACTGTATTTTAGACTTTATTCACAATTGGAATTTATCACAAGAAGTTTCCATAAATGTACGATCATTAAACTTAGATGGCCTTAAAAAAAGGAATGATCATTTGATTAGTTTGATAATAAATATTTTCCTAATCCACATCCAAGCCTTTCCATCGACATGCCTCCCTTAGTTATCATCCTAGTGGGCCCCATCTAACTTGAATTCAGTTATGAGATTTGCTAGGTTTAAATAAAGGGTATTTTTATCATTTTCCACAAAACTAGTGGATTTTACCCGAAAATTCCCCTTAGACCATACTACACTGTATTGTACATAGTAGTTCTGACCATACTCGATTGGTGCTCAGCTCGCTTTCGTGTTTAAAAAAAATATTCTGAAGAGGGTCACTAGTGACTCTCTTCTATTTCTTAATGAGTAACTTTTAGGGGAGCTGCTGGCAATTCTTATCTATTTTTTATGAGGAGCTGCTAGCGATGTTTCTGTGTAACTTTTAGGGTTTAAAATAAACATTCGAAGCGAAAGTTCTTTTTTATCTCACGATACTACACTCACAAATAGTACACTGATGGTTTCAAAGAGGAAGAGTTCTCTTTTTTATTCCTTTCCCTTCCACAATTACGTCATTGAGACTTGGGATTCTACTTGAGATCAAATGCTTGCGTTCTGTGTGGAGATGGATAACACAATATAACACGACTCCTATTTGCGTGCCCAAGGAAATATTGCTCCATCGTATATTCTATTTTGCACAAAATGGAGAAAGCCTAAGAGTGAACCTAAGATGGGGTGAGTCTAGATCTCATTGCTTCATAATTAAATAATAATATCTAACCCATTAAACACAAAGAAAAATACCAAGAGGAAGAAGATGATGAAAGAAAAGATGGACATGGAAAAAGATGAGCAAGGCTAGCTTCGCTTGTAAGTTCAATGAGCGTCGCTAGCAATGCTTGAGTGTTGCTAGCGAAGCTCTTCGTTTGTCCTTTTCCATGTCCATCTCTTATTTCATCCTCTTCTCACTCTTCATATTCGGAGAGGACCTCCTTTGTGTATAAAGGGTTGATTTTGCTATTCGGTTACAAATTGATTAAATCTAGAAAGTTTGAAGGGGTAATATTTCTTTGGTTATGAGGTCAAGCGACATGGAAAAGTAAAGTCCTTTTAATTCTAATTTAGATGCACACGTGTATCTTAGTCATGACAACACATCACATGTGCATGTACTGTTGTGAAAAACATTGTCTATTGCCTTCTCGTGTATTGAATAGAAGAATTAGAGTTGCATCCCGCATATAACAAAAAAGCTCTCATTTGCTGTGGGTGGTTTTAATGAAGTGGAATTCTAGAAGGAAGAAGATGAAGAAAGAGGTGATGGAGAGGGATAAAGGGGAGGAAGAAGAGGAAGAAGAAAGTAAGCTTACGACTGAAACACAAAAAGATGAAAGTAGAAAGTCGTAAAATCTTTTTACAATGTAAGGAGTGTTGCTAGGGCCTCTAATGTATTTTTTTTTTTTTTACAACTGAAAGGGACCCGAGGAACAATCTCACATGGTTAAATTACTAGGTCCTTTTCAGTGCAAGTGCCGTCTAAAGAGAATTTTCAGGTAAAATCCTCTAAAAACTAACAATTATTTGTTCCATGTCAAGAATAGATGGGCCTTTTGGGGTTGTTAAAAATGCTGGGGCCTTTTTGAAAATCCTCTTAAACTTTATCTTTAAAGTTTTTCCCCTCAGATTGGTACTTTGGTCATTGTTTTAAGAATTTAATTCCAATCACCTGTCAACTTGAAGATGGAAGCTGATTTATTTTTCTTTCAAGAATGCCCTTTAATTTCCAAAATGAGGGGATCCTTTGGTCATTAGACATGTATCGAAGTCTGTAGATTCCTTGGTTAATCTTCCACACAGCAAGAGTCAAGACATCAAATCTCATCAATCATGACAGTGGGCCTAATGACATGTATGATTCTTTACCAAGCCAATTTTTCTGGGCCAATTGTACATTACCGATTGGCCAAAAGAAACATCTACACAATCATAATTATCTTATTCAAACCACTGAATTTCGAATGCCTAGAATTTCTGACTAATGATGCGATCACCATTAACTTGCTATGATATGATCCAATCTAGGGATGTAAATGGGTCAGTTTCAGTCTGGGCTCATGTTGGAACCGGAATTGGTTCTTGGTTCAAAAATCGAAACCGTTAATGAGAAGATAGAACCAAAATTGGAACTCGATCTTTCGGTATAGAGAATGATTTGTTAAAAAAAATTAACTTTTAGGAGGAATTCTTAGAAATTGAGAATATATGTGGGTCTTGGGCCCATAGGCCAAAACCAAGATGAAATTAGACCCCACACCATTTAGGTCACAAATCCAAAAACAAGATCTAGAATCGGGCTTCTTTGCTCATTGGGACTTAAATAAGGACTCGGTTATTAATAGTTTGGAACCTCCGGATAATTAGAGACGGACTATATATACATCCCTAATCTAAGTAGATTCCACAATTCGGGCAGCACATAGTACCCTATTTATGTGAGTAATTTATGGAGCCCACTAAGATGATGTCGATGATGGATGTGAAAATATCTATGCCTCACCTAGGTGTGTGTCAAAAATGGAAATACTCATTTTTAATGCTAGATTTAAGGCTCTCGAAGTTGCATTTATGTAAATTCTAAATGATAGAGAATTTCACGGGATCCTGAAGTGAGCAGACTATTCTTAGTAATTATCAGCTTATACTCAATGAGAAAGGATCTTATGATGGTTTAAATAACATCCTACCGTCAACTATTCACCTGGTATAACCTATGTAAGACCCACTTGTGTGGATCTTCAACATTCATATCACATGCTTTATATTTATACAAACTTTTCAAATTTCACTTCAATTAAAGTGTTGAACGCTTAGAAATTAATCTCTTTTGCCAGACAAATATGACACGTGTAAATCAAATGAATTTCGCTGGTAAAATTTATGTAAGTGGGTGTAGAAAAGGGATGAGTGACATGAGCAGGTTGGATCGAGCAAATATTGACCCAACACAGGTTGAATAAGGCTAGACACCAATTTCCATCAATATGTTACAAATAGTAGTCCAAGATGATTTCAGCATAGCCTCGTCTAAAGAGTGTAGGTGGAGTTCTCCTATTTATTTTCTAGGTAAGTAGCTAGGTCATTTATAACAAGAAAAAAAAAAAGAAATACAAAACTTAGAAAAAAAAAAAAATCAAAAGCCAGCTCATGCCAACCAACATACCAATGTAGTGAGCGAAAGAAGTTATCTCTCAAATTTCCCGGGCCTTTTGCCAGCTCTGACCCTCACCACACCATTCAATCAACCCAACATTAAAAAACTGCCCATAACAAAGAACTGGCTTTCTTTAATTAATCTCCTCTAGCAGATTTTCTGCTGTCACGCCATCTCACACCCCAAACATGCACCCGTCATCCCATTGCTCTAAAAATAGAAAAGCCAAACAAGGCCCATAAAAAAGTTATATACCATATTGGCACAATTCATGCAACAAACCGAGGGTACGTTAACAACTTCTCTCAATCTATAGGCCATTGGAGAGATTGCTCTCTTCATCTTTCTCTTGATTTTCTGTCCAACTCCCAAGTTCAATCCTTTTATTCCATCTCTGGGCCTCATTGGTGGCATCAGTCTACTGTCTTCCTCGATCTGTAATGCATAACTCAGTACCATTCGACGATGGTTCGAGCACTCCTGCCTGATCACAGCATTAAAAAGGTTGCTTTTGGTAGAAAGATGTTTGATTTTCCCGGGCGTCACACGCGTAGCTACACTTTGGATGGCAGACTTAGTGATGTGGCTGCTGATGACAAGAGAAAATCTAAGGGCCAAGGTTCTGGAAGCCCCGACCGACCGTTAGAGAATCAACAGATCGGTAGCGCCCTTGGCCGGTTGGGTAACGGTCCTAATCCCAAGTCGCGCCTGAGCAAGGATGGTGGCTCTGTTGACAAAGACCAGCCGCCCTCAGGCAAGTCCTGGTCTTATTTATTTATTTTTTTTGATCTTTGATATCTTCTAGAGTTCTATGAACTTATTTTTTTGTCTCTCTTTTGATTAGTAATGTGACTTGAACACACAATCTAAATGTTGAAATATCAAGCACCTTCCACTGCACCAAGGGCTGTTGGCGGAATTCTATGAAGTTCAAATGTAACTTATATGAAGTGTTCATTATTTGAAAGGAATAGCAATGTGTTAAATCGATTTTCTCTTTCATTCCTGAAAGAAATACAAAAGATTCTCAGCTTCACCCATATATTGCATTGGTAACTTTTGTTCTATCAGTTATTCTTCTGATGAGTTTATGAATTCCAAATAAACTTTTTTTTTTTCTATAACTATGAGAGATTTATAGGAATAGCAATGTGATTATATGGGTATCAACTGAATTTCTCCTTCATTCTTCAAGAATTAGAAAAAATATATTCAGCTTCTCCCATTTATTTTATTGGTAACTTGCTGAAAGGTACAAGTGATTTGTTCTATGCGCGGGTTTATATATTCCAAATACACCTTCCATATAATGCGGGAAAGAGGCTTGCAAACTTTAATCAATTATGGCCTTGAAATCTCTCTTTCAAAAAGAAAAAGAAAAATTGTGTTTGAAGCTTTACCTCTCGATGAAGCCTAAATGCTTAAATGTTGAGAAATGCTTCCTTTTTAAACAAAATACATTGATATATAGGGAGAAAGTCAATGAATAAAATCAATGTGATACTTGGATCTCTCTAGAGTTGTAGAAATCAATGGCTAGCCATCAGAAACAATGAGATGAACTGTTGGAACTTTGCTTGGTTGCCCGGATGGCCATGATGATTCTCCACACATTCACCTTTATAATCCTAACCACCAAGGAAATCCTATTTGTTGAAACATCAGAATAACCTACTTGACCTTAGGAATCTTAAGAAACTTGTTTTTTACTTCAACATATGCCACCCATTAGGAAAGGATTTGTCCACTAGAGAAACTGATGGGTTTCAGGAACCATGGATGAGTTCGTTTTAGATAAGAGAAGATCCCATTTCAGGCCCATATATGGGATTCCTAACATTTCTACATTTTAAACCAATTGAATTTAGGGGGTTTTGTCCATTTTTTTTAAATCTAAGGTTTTTTTTTTTTTGGTTATCCTCTTGTGTTATATTTGCTTTAACATAAGAGTTTCAATTATGATATTTGATTATAATTTTTGATTCACCAATTCAGAGATGGACTTGATGAGGGAAAGGTTTGCAAAGCTACTTTTGGGTGAAGATATGTCAGGTGGAGGGAAGGGTGTGTCATCAGCTTTGGCTTTGTCCAATGCCATTACCAACCTTGCAGGTATTTGTGGATCTCTTTGGTTCATTTTTACTATTGATCATCATTGCCATAATCACCGTCACCATCATCATCATCATCATAGAGCCTCGTCCCAACTATGTTGGGGTCAATTATGTTGGAGTAGTGACAAATGTTTTACGCCAACTGTCAACCAATCTAACTCAACCCTCCTTTCTGGTTTATATATTTTCTAGACATGGATTGTGTTCGTTCTCTACACTGGTGGTACCAATTCGATGGCATAAAAAGAGATCATTTTCTTAAAGAAATAAACAAGATTGATCATGCTAATTGTCAAAGGTCCTTTGTCAGCGAAGGCAAAATGGTCTTTTTTTCTTGTTGGGCCCAAATCTTGGGGGCCAAATTCCGCACTCCTTATTTTCTGGGCCTCAATGTAGGGGGCCAAATTCAGCACTCCTTATTTTGTGGGCCTCAATGTAGGGGGCCATAGAAACCTCATCATTTGAAATTCTCTGCCATACTTTCATCAGGATGATTCCCAGCCAAACGGGATTGTTTCGAAACTGTATCCATTTGCAGATAAAGAATCAGACAATTATTACAGTCCGTTGGTAAAACAAACTCAGGGTAATACATCCACATGGATAAAGATAAAAAAATTGACCGATCTGGAGTCCAGTCTATATGGTGGGGGGTGCAAAGCCTCGTGTCCAGTCACTACCAAAGGGGTCCTGCGTGCGTGAACAATTTGGATGACCATAATGTGGGCCTTCTGCTCAAAGTCCTCACCATGAGGTGTATAGGAACATTTCACTACATATATTGCATTTATGTATGTATGCAGTTCTCACCATGAGGTGCATAGGAACATTTCCCTACATATATTACATATATGTATGCGTGTGTGTATGTAAACTTTTTTATGGATTTTTTCTGCTAATTATTTATAATTTTGCACAGCTTCTGTTTTCGGCGAGCAATGGCGTTTGGAACCTATGTCAACCGAAAGGAAGGCAAGGTGGAGAAGGGAAATAGAATGGCTTCTATCTGTTACAGACCACATTGTTGAGTTTGTTCCTTCGCAACATAAATCAGATCAGGGAACAAATATGGAGGTGACAACTAGGCTTTTTGTTGCTCTCTCTCTCTCTTGTCTAATCTTTTAACTACCTTTTCCAATTCAGGAAATGCATAAAGTCATGAAATCCATGAGCTTATAAGTATCCCTCGCATTTGTATTTGCTTGTCATCATCCCAAAGCTTAAAAATCTATTTAATTTACAGATTATGGTGACCTGCCAACGGAGTGATCTTCACATGAACATCCCTGCACTGCGCAAGCTTGATGCCATGCTCATTGTAAGTTACTGTTTTGACAGTTGTAGCACTTCAATTGATAGCCTGCAACTAGACATTCTAGAGAAGAAAAAATTATAGAAATAGTCCAGTTGTTAGATGACTGCAATGTTCCAATCTGGATCTATCATTTGGCCTCATCAGATCAATGATCTAGTCAATCAGTGGAACATTGGCCTTACGTCTTGTGATTGTTCAAAGCTAGATGCTTACTTATGAACTTTGATTTTCTCTACACTTTAAATAATTTCCTAATGTGATCATGTAAAATGCAGGAATCCCTTGACAACTTCAAAGGTCAGAATGAGTTCTGGTATGTATCAAGAGATGCCCCTGACTCCGAGAAAGGGAGCACTCCACAAAGGCAAGGTGACAAATGGTGGCTTCCCACAGCAATGGTCCCACCAGAAGGACTCTCTGATGCCTCCAGAAAATGGCTACAGTTTCAAAAGGAATCTGTAAACCAAGTTCTGAAAGCAGCCATGGCTATAAATGCTCAGGTCCTCGCAGAGATGGAGATACCTGAAGACTATATTGAATCCCTTCCCAAGGTAAAGAAACAGTGAGTAGATTTCTTTTTTCAGTGTTATCGTGAGCCCCGAATTGATGGAAGCTTACTTCTCTAAGATCTTTTATCCACTAAAACTATGATACCCAGATACGGAATGGATATGGTAAGGACACGCCATAGACATGATACGGACAAAGAATTTACACATAAAAAGTGAAGTATTGGATACGATACAACATGATACGTTGCCCATTTTTGAAGTATGCGTGCATCATAGCTCTAAAGTAGTAGTCTCTACTCAAACAACCACATTCTTAACCCACATATAGTATATTAATTTCATTTCTTGCATTCTGATGACCATCGCTCCAACATTATAGTTTTAGCCATGTTCCCACAATAGTTTATTATCTTCAAAAACTTGTTCGGAACAAGTTCTTTTTTTTTTTTTTTTGGTGTTTGTGTGTCTGTGTATCTGTGTGTGTGTGTGTGTGTGTGTGTGTGTGTGTTTAGCATCAGAATTCCAGTTTTATGCTTTCATCATTTAAGGATGGCGTATTTGATCTATGCTACCGCTGTCAACTTTTACCATTGCCAGAAATTTGAATTGTACACCATTATAATTTCAGTCCCAAGCCATAAGAATCCGTCATATTCAGCATAATAACAACAAATGTCAAGATCTCATTGGTGAGTCTTCAGTGTTACATCATGTCGTAAACTAATTTTTAACTTCTCTATTCTTTTCAACTTTTTTTTTATTGAATAAAGTGTGTGTACCCCAACCCAGGGTGTCTAAATACTACAGAAGGATGGTTACTCTTTCCATTCTGTGTTGGGGGCTCTACAAGAATTCCTATCATATTAAAATTTCACTCATATTTCTAGACAGAGAGGGATGATGTTGTTCATAGATATACACACAGTGCAGTCTTAGATGTATCTGAGCTTTTTATAACTAAAAATTGATCATCTTATCCCTTTGCAGGATTTATGAAACACCAACCTCCCACACTTAAATGATCCTATTTGTGCCCTGTGTCTGTATCACTGATCAAATCAACACAAATATATAATCACCTGTGTGATCTATGAACTTATCAAATTTCATTTACAATTCATATTTATTTAGATGAAGAGCACATACTAATTTTTCATATAAGAAAATGATCAACTTGTTCTTCAATGGTTTGTATGGGGATTATTTCAAAGTCAAAATTTTGGTAACAATCTATGGATCTGTTTGCCCTGTTGATCTCTGCTCTTCAGAATGGGAGAGAAAGCCTGGGTGATTCAATTTATCGGAGTATAACAGTTGAACACTTTGACGCCGATCATTTCCTTTCAACTCTCGACCTGTCAACAGATCACAAGATTCTTGAACTCAAGAACCGCATTGAGGCTTCTATTGTCATTTGGAAAAGGAAGATGATCAACAAAGATACAAAGTCTTCTTGGGGCTCAGCAGTTAGCTTAGAGAAGAGGGAACGTTTTGAAGAAAGAGCAGAGACTGTTTTGCTACTCCTCAAGCACAGATTCCCTGGAATTCCTCAGTCGGTCCTCGATATAAGCAAGATCCAATACAACAAGGTAAGAAGAAATATTTTATCTGAACAATTCATACTTTCACTATGATGACATCGGGCTGTACTTGTTGAGAAACAAACAGTAGCTGTGGCTTCTTATTGGAGGAAATTGATGGGGTCATGGGTCAGCCCATGGATTGTGTGGGAAACTCAATTCGAAACCAAAATAGTCCAAGGACTACTCAGCACACAAGTCTGCCGCCCTCATTTATAACTAGCATAGTTCTAATAGACAAATCTGTAAATTTTTGAGTACCACAGCAATTAAACACGGGCTTCATACTCAGGCAATGATCATTATATTCCTTTCTGTATTCCCATATAGAGTATTTGATAGTATGTTAGTTAGATGTTGTGGGTATATAGTGTGACCATGACCAAAGGGTGAGAACTTCTCACTCAGGTGCCTAGTTCTTGCTGTTTTTTGTTGAATCTAGTCCCTCATTATTCAGCACTATTTTTCTTGGCCATATCCAATTCGGAATTTCAGATACAGATCTGGTTTTTCCAATTATTTATCATGGGTAGTTATATTAAGGAAGTGTTATTCAGGAATCTAAGTGCAATAGAATTTTGTTTTCTAGATAGAACACCACAGTTAGGATTTGTAACCACCATAACTAATTGTGTATGCAATGGGAACTTGACATTTTCACAACTGCTGTATATTTTTTGTATCATATAGCAGCAGTTCATGCATGAAACACTCCAAGACATAAGAAATGTGAGTATGTCATGTCTACCATGTGGTATTGATACATGGTTCTCACATCCATGACGAGTATTTGGTTGTGTTAATAAGCACTTTTTTGCAGGATGTTGGACAGTCGATCCTTGAGTGCTACTCAAGAGTACTAGAAAGCTTGGCTTTCACTATCATGTCTCGAATTGAAGATGTTCTGTATGCCGATTCTCTCACTCAGAATCCATTTCTGGCCGAGTTGAAAAAAGAATCCTTTTCCCTGGAAATGCCGCCACCGCCACATCCAGTGAAGCTTCCAAATCTTGGCAAAGAGAAAGAAAAATTGAATGCTATGGAATCACCCATTTCAATGACGCTATCAGATTTCATGGGGTGGCATTTTGATCAAGAGGCAGAGCCCAAAAAGAAGGTTTCAGAGAATATGGAGGAAATTTTCAGTTTTGAGTTACTCACCAAGCCTACTGACATTATGACTAACAAGAGCAGGAGGGGATCCTTCGTAGAGAAGCTCGAGAACTTGGGAGGATTAAGAAGCCCAAAATCTAGACACTAGAGAGAAGCCCATCGTGCTGGGGGGTGGGGGGTGTGTGTTGGAAAGATTGAAAAACAGGAGAGAGAGAGAGAGAGAGAGAGAGAGAGAGAGAGAGAGAGAGAGCTTTAAAATTCAAATCTACCGACCCATACAAAAAGTCACGTACCGTTGTTGGTCTTGCTTACGGTTGTAGGAGACAAATGATCCCATGGGGTTTGTTACATTTGAATGCTCCTTTCTTTTGTAACTCTACTGGCTTTGTAGCTTTCTAGATGCTACTAATTTCCATTGATTCTTACTTTTGTTTGTCTAATATGAGAGAGAGAGAGAGAGAGAGAGAGAGAGAGAGAGAGAGAGAGAGAGAGAGAGAGTGTGTGTGTGTGTGTGTTGATTCTAATCGGCCAACCTGACGCCCATACTAAATGGTCTGTTTGGGTCAGGTATCACTAGGCCTCATTACTAGTCAAGCTGAACAGACCAACTACTATAGGCCTGATTGATTACCGATCTCAGGCATCATTAACTGGGTTGAGTTCAATCTTCAAACAGTGAGTTCCACAATCCTAATTCAGCATTGGAAGATGATACATCACAAACGCTTGTCTGAATGATCAAGTTTTTTTTTACGAGAGTTGCTATTTCAACACTACTTTTGACTTAGTTTAAACATGTTCTTTCTATATACATATAATTAAGTTAGTCATATTCATTTTTTACTCTTTACAGTTATCCATTTACCCAATATAGGCCCACCCATCCAAACATATATTTTATTTTCTTTCTCTACACTTCTGTTTTTCTTTTCTTCCTCCATTTGATTTTATGAATGTTTAGCTTGAATAAGTTGAATGCGAGACCGAACAGGGCGATAACTGTGAAACTAATTGAGTGTTCATCTCTTCCTCTATTGCACTATTTAATTGAAAAGCACTACAAAATATGATGTTTGATAGGACAAAAAGAAATGAGAATAAAAGAAGATGGTTACTTGCACAATGAGTGTGAGAGTTACTTGCTCAGATTGGAAGAAGAGCATTCAAGGAAGAAGATGGTCTTTATTTTGTGTGAAAAGGGAGGATGCCCTTACAAGACAAGAGAAGAGGGAAAGAGAAGATAGGTAAGAAATTAGGAATTTGAGTTTTTAATGAACAATAGGCTTTTTGGTCTTTTCATGCATGGGCAAAATTGTAATAAAATTTTTGTAAATTCATGTTCAAATTGAGTGAAAAGTGGTGTTGAAATAGCAGCTCTCTTTTTTATGAGTAATGAGAAATTATATAAGAGAGAAGCACCAGATTATGACGATGATGATGAAAAACACCAGATTCCAAACAGCCTTGCAACAAACAAGAGGCTAATGGTAGAAAAATAATACCAAGGAGTCGAAAAAAAAAAAGCCAAATCTTATGGTGAAAGCTACCCAATTAAATGGCATATCCACCCTTCTTTGTAAGCGAGTCTACTAATCCGTTTGCCTCCATGATGAAATAGACACTTGAATTGTCTCTCATTCAAGTAAAACTAAAATTTCCAAGAAAACAGCCATAGATGAAGTCCATGAAATGGAATTAAGAGAGTGCAGGGTGGCTTGAAAGTGAATCAGTTCCATTCAAGTGCCAGCCATCACCCACAAACTGGTTATGGCTTAGTCTGGCCCATAGGAGTTGCCTGCATTTTGGTCCTTACCCTTTCCACAGGCTTGTGTCATATGTCGTACATATAGTGTGGGATTTGATTGGGCTAGCTCTGTAAGACAGTGGCATGTTTCCATGTATAATCTCAGTAGCTCCATTGTTGATTAGAGACATCTAAAATGTGAACTTATTTATAGAACCCACGGTTTGGTGATATATGTCCATGATCTATGAGCCTTGATTAAAATTATGGTGATTATCATTTTGTCAAAACGATCTCATTGGACGTTGATATTGACCTAATCAGGCTGGAATATTGTTCTGGCCTATTCAAAATTTAAGTTTCCCCACGTACAAACCTAGCCTCTTTTTTTTTTTTTCACATATGTTGAAATGACATTGTATTCGTAACATTTTACAGGGTCGGTCCTACCAGGCCTTGCACCATTTATGAAGGCTTGTGTTGAAACCTAACCAAGTTCATCAACATACCAACATAACTAACCACAAGCTAACTAGAATGCCACCACCACCATCATCATCATCATCAAGCTTTGAGAATCTTGCGGTCAGCTTTTTGAGTTGTTTTTCCACTCGACCCTATTTTAAAACATTTTCACTATAACTGCACAATCTATATTCAATAAATCCAAATTACATTCCTAGCTTGACTAAAAATATGACAATCAAAGTTATCCTAGAATTGCTTAGGCAGGTTTACAATTTGAACCAGATACACATCAACAACCATAATGGTGAGGTTCCGCCGCATCAAATCTTGCCACGTGGCCCAGGCGTAGGTGGCAGTTGCGGACCTTTCTTGATGGGCAGTATGTCACCTGTGGCTGTGGAGCTGAAGTAGGCAAGGGTGAGGCCACCACCCAATATCAAGAACTTGAGCAAGAATCCTCTTTTGGTAAATGGAGCTGCAAAAGTCTCAAAGAACTTGCTCTGCATTTCCATATTCAAACGAAAGAGCCAAAAGAAAGTAGATGTGTTGCAAGGGTCGAAAAAAATATTAATTAAACGCATACATGAACATTAGTGAGTGTATATGTAAAGACCTTTATGCGTGTAGGTACATATGCATATGCCATTCACTTGCTTTTCCAAACATATTGCACATTTGCACAGTTTGTCACAGTTTTCTATCTATATATCAGATATATCTTGTTACTAATACAGATCTATGTGCATGTACAAAATATATTTGTATCAAATCAGTTGCTATTATAATGATATGCTTTGATAAACTAAATACCCATATCTTGGGGCCTTTGAAACTGAGACTAGGTGAGTGATTATCAAGTTCAGGATCTAAACAGGGAATGTAAGCCACAAAAGCCTTCAAAGAAATTTAGAGAAATAACATATACATCTATATTATGAAAAGATAAAATAGATTAAATGAATCAAGCGGAACTACTTTTAATAATATTGTATTTTAATGCTTGATATGATTTAAAGATAATAAGCTAGATATAATATACACAAAACAAAAGTCTGCTATGCTACTAAATAACTAATTTGACAATTTCTATTATATTGTTTAACAAATTAATTACAGTAATACAACTATAATACAGAAGAGATTTTTTTTTTTTTTTGGTCACTGATTGTATGAGAAGTGATCAAGTCTGACCGGTTGCAAACAGTAGTGTCCAGCTCATCTTGTGGGGCCCCTGGTTGATTGTGGTTAGCGAGGATTCAATGTTGGTTAAATATGGCGTAAATTTAATGTGATTCAGTGATCATTAGTTCAAAACTATCGAATCAAGAGCGTTTAGACCTAATTGTTGTAGCTCTTCATTTTGGAGGCTCCTCATCTTGTGATTATCAAACAGTGATAATTCTTGAGCAATAGGCTATCTGTACAAAGTTCTTCCCATCCTACCAACCACCATGCAAATTGGTGGGCCTCACAAGGTGGACTCGTTGAGTTCTCCAGTTGTATCAATACCAAACTACATTTCATCAGCTTTCTCAACACTCTTAATAGTGATAATCCTATTTCCTAACAATTATGGAAAGCACTCTTAACACTGACAAGATACGAGAGAGAGAGAGAGAGAGAGAGAGAGAGAGAGAGAGAGAGAGAGAGAGAGAGAGCTACCTGTAGAGGGTTGTAAGGTGATGGGGCATCAGACCCATACAGGTCCCATTGGCCTGTGGTGTTGCCAAGGTCCTCTAGATCAAAGTAGACACTCTTGTCCCCATACTTGGCAACGATTGCACCTCCACGGGACCTAGGAACCGGAGCCATTAATGAAAGAAGAGAGCAAGCAAGAAGCCATAAATCTTCATGAATACAAGACATTCATTGATTAGTGATAATTTGATTTCTTCGCCGTAAATTCTTGGAGTATTATAGCATTTAATTTGTTTTTTATTTTTACCTGAGGTTAGTCCTTGCCGGCTGCCGGCGAGATGTCTTGACGGAGAGCTTTGTTCCACTGAGGGAGCTTCCTCCAAGGCCTCTAATGGTGAGCGGTTGTACGGAAGCAAAAGTGGCCATCTCACTCACTTTGCTTCCTTGTGTCAGCTCTTGCTATCCTCCTCCTTTTTTTTTTTTTGGCTTTGATGAAGAATGTAGATGTGACTCCTTTCACTGGCTCCATGGCAACCACGTGGATAACTAGGTTTTGGGAACGTAGGTTGAAGCACCCATTGAGGATATGACACGTGGCTTCTTCTGTTGGATAAGCTTATCCCAACGAGTGTACCACATGATATTTGCTAGAAAATAAAAATTCTCTACCATAGCATGAACTTTTTCTTGTTTGAGAAATGATCACGTCCAATCAATTGCGCAACTAATCCAAACCACTTGTAGGGGCCATTCGATGATGGAAGAAGACATTGAATGTGGTAAAAAATTTCCCTCAGCTAGAGCGATCTCGTCTAGTCATGTATATGACAACACTCTTTGACTCAATGGTTGCGACATCAAATTAAGTACAAATTTCGGACATTAAATCACCCTTGGATGGTGCCAACCCAACCAACCACCCACCATGCATAGACGGTTGTGGTAGGACTCATAAGTTTACTCCAGTTAAATGGAAAGAGGCTACCATCCTGTAAGTTAACTGTTCCCAGTATTGACTATATATTTAATAAAACCAGATTTGGTGGTCCCATGCCGTAGCTCAGTTGATTAGAATGCATTTGTTTGAATCCCCTTTCTAGGGATTAAAAGGAAAATACAAACAGACAGTCAGCTGCTGTATATATAGATATATAAATCACGTGACTCTTGCAACCATCAAAGACCTACCTAGTGAATGGCCACCGATCAGTCGATGCCCACTTTGTCTTTTAAGTCCATGAAGCTGGACCCACATGTTAAACCATATGGCCGAATAGGTTATATCGCATAATATGCAAGCCTGGACCGACATGTCTGATGATGCAGTTAGTAATACAGCCCAGAATATGCCAGCCCAAGTTGAGGTACTAAGGTACAGCGAAGAACAGAGGTGAGCCCGGTGGAAGATCCCACAGATCAGATCTGATGAGGGATGTTAACGACCCACTAACCATTTGTATCTGGTCGGGATAATGAATCCCACCAATAGGACACAACTCCAACTTTCACATGATCATCCTACATAGATATGGCTTACAAAATATTTACACAGCACCATTTCCTTCAAGATTATGAAATTTCAGAGCCAGCAAAATAAAACACTGAACCACAAACAAATACAGTAGATGCTTAACGTGCAGCTGGATGACTGATAATCTAGCAAACGGAGAAATGCGGGCACTTCTTAACTAATGGTCCACCCTATTCAAAAGATAGGGAGGGTGAAGACCATGTTGCCATCGCACCAGAGCATTATGTAAAAGTAGGGGTCTGGACCATTCACCAGTATCATCAGTTCACAGGATCATCTGAAAGCTACTAAGACAAATTTAAAACCACTCACAAAGAAGCAGCCAAAAGGGAGAACCGTTGGCTGATGTTAGATCTAGAAGGATTCTTTTACACTATCTTTGCAAATAAGAAATCAAGGTTTTCTCTGCCAGAGAGTTACATAGAATGACTTCAAAAATGCTATTGAATTCCCCAGGAAAATCAGCAGTTTCCATCAAATACCTCTCCAAATACACTGCTAACCAGGAAAAGAAAGCCAAAAAGTTGACTGAGAGATATGGAAGAGACGACCCTCAGTCCAGTTTTACTCTGTCCAGGTCACTTATCATCTCTTCAAACTGTAAAAGGTACAGGATACATAAGCATCAGCAAAAACAATAAGAAAGCACCGCAGAAAAACAAAGAGTAATATAAAATTAAGTGCAGCACCTCACATCACCACCCGAACATAAAAACCAACAAGAAAAGATACCAGCAGAAGTGTCCCCCAGCTGGTGTTCAGCTGGTTAAAGGATATCGTTTAATGTGCATAGGTGTGTGAGTTTTGAGTATCTTGTAAAATAGGAAAAATGAAATCGAGAAATAAAAAAAGAAAAGGAAAAGAAAAAAACCTAATTCAATAATCATGATTAGGCACAAGCATTTCTTCCTATAATCGGTCCAGAGAGTAAACTGTCTGTTCAATCTAGCAGAAACTATCACTTACATCAGACTGGCAATGAAGGCCATAGCCATCAGGGGGACAACCAAAAGTGGGCCAATTATGATATGCCTCAAAATCACTTAGATCATCACTGAAGTGGCAAAGATGGCGATCTGAATGTCCACTTGACCCTACACAGATGGGACATATTACAAAAAACACATTGAGGGCACGTTTTGCAGCAGTCCTCGCTGAGGATTCCGCTGCCATTTTCCCTGCAAGCAGGGAATGCCTACATTTGGCAAGTCAGGCTTAAAAAAGCAACAGACTGTAAATATCAGCAAAAGGACAGAAAGAGGCCATTGGACGCTTCCCTGTCTGAGGCTGCAAATCTTCGCACACAAAGATTGCGGAGCTACAGTGAATAAGACGTCATTTTGCAAGGTATCGTGTTTCTCAATTTTCTTGATATTGTGGGGCCATAAATCACGATCTGAACCATTTTATCACTTTAAAATTCTAAAAACAGCTATGAGAACCAATATCAACCATTGATGCATCACAGATTTGGAGATAATTTCAAAAATTTTCAGACAAATAGATTGATGCAGGCCATCATCATAATGGGCCCCGATTGAAAGTCTACACCCGCAGGCCCAAAACATAGTAGCATTGTAGTAGGATTCTATTATAGTAATTGTTTGATATTTGGCAAGTCCGGTTGGATTTGATTCCAGTTGGATTTGATTTAGGATTTCTTACCTGTTTAGAATTAGGTATTTCCTTTCTTAGAGAATTTTTTAGTTATAAATAAAGGTTGTAATCTCTTCAAGAGATATAGAATTTGATATTGAATAAAGCTTTGGGCATTGGTTCTCAGTTGAGAGAGTTATTTGTCTTTGGTGAGACACCTAGACAATTTATCCCTAAGCCTTTTGGCTCGGAGATTAGCCCGTTGGCTAATCTTCTTCCCCCGCGCTGCTCCAATTGGTATCAGAGACGAAGATCCAAGCTCGGATCGCCGTCTGATCGCCGGTTCGAGGTACCCGTTCATTGGTACAAGTCTTCGTTCATCCTCTCTGTCGTCGGTACCATCCCACCATCTCCCTCCCCTTCCCACAATCCAACCCCACAGCACACCGAACATCCAACTTTATCCAACCCCGTTGACACCCTTCTCCTCCACTGCCCGAAACCCATACCCCTCTGTCCCTCACCGGAAACCCAAACAAAACCCCCATCCACGGAAATCCCCAAATCCCATCCGATCCTCGTTGCTCAGCAACATCCCCCTCCACGACCGAACCAGAGCCATCGGAATCCTCACCCGAGCCCATCTTCCCTTCCTCCTCCTTAGCACCGATCCTCACCCACCCCCCCCCCCCCCCTCTCGCATCGACAACCCAACTCCCCATCCTTCTTCTGTCCCTCACAGTCGGCCAACCCAAACTTCCCCTGGTTGCTGTCCACCGTCCCCAACCCGCACAAAAAAAAAACAAACAATCCAACCGCAATCGCTGTCCGCAGCAACAGACGACAGCAACTGACTACAGCAACAGACGACAACGAGCCAGCGAAGCAGAGGACGCGACAGCCAGCGCCTGCTGGCGTTCTCTCCCTCTCCATCGCCGGCTGGCAGCGACCGCCTGCGCCTGCGCCTGCGCACAGCGACGCAGCAGACATCGCCGTAGACAGCAGCAGCAGAAACCGAGACAGAGACGCAGCGATCTGCGATCCATCGCCGGCTGCGCAGACGCGACGGCCTGCGCACTGCGATCCAGCGCCGGCTGCCATCGCCTGCTGGTTTGCTCTCGCCCCCCCTGTCGTTTTTCTCTCCCTCGCCGTCAGACGACCACCAACTTCTCAGTTTCTTCTCTGTTTCCTGCAAACAGGTTCTTTCCTTCTTTCTTTCGTTTTTTAACCTTCTTCTCATTACAGCTGCAAGCGGAGATATTTTTAGCAGTTGGGCCGATCCTGTTTGGGCCTAATCTGTTGACACGCCACCGGCCCAGTTCAGCCCCTTTGCTTCAGTCCGGGTCTGACCTGACCCAGACCTGACCCGCCTGCCTGATTCAGCCCAAGCCCACAGCACCTGATTCTGCCCAGGCCCACAGCACCTGACTCAGCCCAGGCCCACTCCGGCCCAGGCCCACTTCGGCCCAGGCCCACTCCAAAAAAAAAAAAAAAAAACTTGTGTTTCCTTTGCTTCCTGTAAGCAATGACAACCCGCAGCGGTCAGTCATATCGGGGCAGATTTTCGGATCATCAGCGAGATGCTATGTTAATCGAGTTGTCTGAAAGAGTATATGCATTGGAAGAATTGTCCCGCGGTTCACAGAGGCCCCCTGCCGCCGAAGCATCCTCTAGCGCTGGAAACCAACAAAATTCCGGCCGACCAGCAGAAACAGGCCCGCAAGAATCTATGCATGATTTCATTCAGCGTCTTCTTACTGAAAAAGACCCTACAGACGCACCTGCTGCACCAAAATTTGATGATATCACTAAGCGCGTCAAAATTGATATATCTGATTTCTCTGGCCGTCTCAATCCAAAGGCTTTCATTGACTGGCTCAATTCCCTCGAAGATTATTTCTCTTGGTATCATATGGATGATGCACAGCGTGTTGCCTTTGTCAAAGTCAAACTTAAAGGGTCAGCACGTATTTGGTGGCACAGCGTTGAGCACAATAATCTTGTCATGGGACGCCCTGCTATTACCAAGTGGGATGATATGCGTGAAAAGCTTGAAGGTAAATGCTTGCCCTCCAATTATTTAAGTCTCCTTCAGCAAGAATATTTTGTTTTCAAGCAAAGCACCTTATCACTGGATGAGTACACAGAGAAGTTCAATGATTATGTTATTCGGTGTAAAATTCAAGATGATGATTTCACGCTAGTCAACCGGTACAGAACAGGTTTGAGAGAAGAAATCAGACGTGAAGTCCTTATGCATGATTTCGAAACTGTTGATGATATTTATAACAAGGCAAAACGGGTTGAGCTAGAATTGCGGTCCTCCACTTTGAGACGATTTGGTTCTCAAGTCGGGGAGTCAACGACTCGTCGAACCCCCGCATTTTAGAATACCAAAGGTTATCCACCCAATCAAAATAATCCTCAATATAATCGTGCTCCTCCACCAGCGGGTTTTCGTCCACCTCCAAAACCGCAGCACAATCACCCCAATCCGCGTCCTTTTGCTCAAAATCAAAAGGGGACAGTGCCACAGGAGCAAGATATGCGGAATCGTGGACCTCCTCGTCAAGATCGACGAACTGATGGTTGTTATCAATGTGGACAACCAGGACATTTTGCTAATGCATGCCCTCAAGTTCACAATCTTTATTATTGCGAGGAAGATCCTTATTCGTCTGAAGACTATGATGAGCATCTTGAGATGGAGCCTCCTCCTGACCATTTCCAATCAGAAGTTCAGCCAGATCCACAGCTAGAGGCTCAATCTGATCCCTCTCCTCATGCCGCTACCGGTGCAGAAGAAGGTGGTCCTGTTCTTATTATACGTCGGCTTCTCCTCACCAATGAACAAGAAGAAGCTGATTGGCGACGTACTTCAATCTTCAGGACACGCGTGAGATGCAAAGGTAAGTTATGCAATTTAATTGTTGATGGAGGTAGTGCTATGAATGTTGTTTCACAGGAAATGATCACGAAGCTCAATTTGCCTACTGAAAAGCACCCAAAGCCTTACAAGGTCGCTTGGGTAGATGATCATTCAATCCCTGTGACCCATCGATGCTTGGTTCACTTTAAAATTGGCATCTATGAAGATGATATATGGTGCGATATTATTCCGATGAATATTGCTCACATTCTGCTTGGCCGACCTTGGTTATATGATCGAGAGGTGCACACTGATCAGAAAAAGCACATTCATTCTTTTAAATGGAAAGGACAAGTGGTGGATCTTCTCCCATTGCCGCCATTAGCATCTTCACCGGCAGTTTCTACCACCCCATCAAACCCTCATGTTCTCTCTATGCGGAAATTTGAAATGGAAAGCAAAGACCAAGGAGTTGTTTATGCTCTTGTGCCTAAAGAAACCCAAGAAGCAGAGAATAAACAACAAGACTCTACGCCACCAGAAATCAAGTCATTGCTCCATGATTTTCAAGATTTGATTCCCGCAGAGCTTCCTAATGAGTTACCTCCTATGCGGGACATCCAGCATGCCATTGATTTAGTCCCTGGATCTACCCTTCCTAACTTGCCTGCTTATCGCATGAGCTCTGCCGAACATGCTGAATTGCGTAGACAGGTTGAAGATTTACTCCAGAAAGGTTATATCCGAGAAAGCATGAGTCCATGTGCAGTTCCAGCCCTCTTAACACCGAAGAAAGATGGTTCTTGGCGAATGTGTGTTGACAGCCGAGCGATTAATAAAATTACCATCAAATATCGGTTTCCGATTCCTCGAGTGGATGACATGCTTGATATGATGTCTGGATCTTCTGCCTTTTCCAAGGTTGATCTCAGGAGCGGATATCACCAACTTCGTATTAGGCCCGGAGATGAATGGAAAACAGCATTCAAAACCAAAGATGGACTATACGAATGGTTAGTCATGCCGTTCGGTCTAACGAATGCTCCCAGCACTTTTATGAGAGTAATGACTCAGCTTCTACGACCTTTTCTTGGCAAATTTGTTGTGGTATATTTTGATGATATTCTAATCTTCAGCAAATCAAAGGAAGAACATCTCGATCATCTGAGGTATGTCATGCGTGCACTTCGAAAAGAAAAGTTTTACATTAATTTGAAGAAGTGTACATTTTTGAACTCCACAGTCGTATTTTTGGGCTTTGTTGTCTCGGCCCGTGGAGTTGAACCGGATCCAGCTAAAGTCAAAGCAATCCATGATTGGCCTATTCCCACTAATATACATGAGGTACGCAGTTTTCATGGTTTGGCTACCTTTTACAGGAGATTCATTTGTAATTTCAGTACCATTATGGCTCCTATAACTGACTGCATGAAAAAAGGAGAGTTCACTTGGACAAATGCTGCCTCTCGAGCATTTGAGCAAATTAAGAAGAAAATGACTGAGGCACCAGTTCTGAAACTTCCGGACTTTGACAAAGTCTTCGAAGTTAGTTGTGATGCTTCCCATGTAGGTATTGGCGGAGTCTTAAGTCAAGACGGTCATCCAGTTGCTTATTTCAGTGAGAAATTAAATGACTCCCGTAAGAAGTACACTGTTTATGATTTGGAATATTATGCAGTAGTTCAAGCTCTTCGTTATTGGCGTCATTATCTCATTGGAAAAGAATTTGTCTTATACTCTGACCACGAAGCTTTGCAGCACCTGAATTCTCAAAAGAAAATGAGCGCCAATCGTGTTAAATGGAGTGCATACCTACAGGAGTTTTCTTTTGTTCTGCGTCATAAATCTGGCACGGAAAATAAAGTCGCAGATGCATTAAGTCGTCGAACTCACATTCTTACGACAATTTCCGTCAATGTACCTGGCTTTGAAGAAATACGCAGGGAATATGCAGCTGATAATGACTTTGGTCACATTTATACAGCCCTTCTAAATGGTGAAGGTTCAGAACATCCAAAGTTTTCTCTTCATGATGGATATCTCTTCCGTGGAAATCAATTATGTCTGCCTGCTACATCTATCCGTGAATTTATGATACGTGAGTTACATAGTGGCGGATGTAGTGGACATTTTGGGCGTGATAAAACATTAGCCCTTGTGGAAGATCGTTTCTTTTGGCCACGCTTAAAAACAGATGTTGCCCGTATTTGTGAATTATGCAGAGTATGCCAACTTGCAAAAGGTCAAAAGAAGAATACAGGTTTGTATCAGCCTCTTCCTATTCCACATGCACCTTGGCAAGATTTGAGTATGGACTTTGTCTTGGGCTTACCAAAAACAGCACGAAAAGTAGATTCTGTTTTTGTCGTTGTTGATCGTTTCTCCAAAATGGCACATTTTATTCCTTGTTCTCATACAGCAGATGCCAAGAAGATTGCCATTCTTTTCTTTAAAGAAGTTGTTCGTTTGCATGGTCTTCCCAAGACAATAGTGTCTGACATAAATACAAAGTTCATGAGTTTCTTCTGGAAGACTTTATGGCACATGATGCGCACTAAACTCCAATATTCAAGTGCCTATCATCCACAAACTGATGGCCAAACAGAAGTTGTCAATCGGAGTTTAGGAAATCTTCTTCGATGTCTTATTGGAGAACATATTGCTTCATGGGATCTTATTTTACCTATGGCGGAGTTTGCCTATAATAATTCTGTTAACAGAACAACAGGGAGATCACCATTTGAAGTTGTCACTGGTGTTACGCCACGACTGCCTATTGATTTAAGTCCCTTACCAGTTGACTCTAGATCTAGTCCAGATGCTGAACAATTTGCCCAACATATGAAAGATGTTCATGATGAAGTTCGCCGGCAAATCGCTACAAGTAATGAAGCATATAAAAAGCACGCGGATTCTCACAAACGCCATGTTGAGTTTACTGAAGGTGATTTGGTAATGGTTCGTTTGAAGCCCGAACGATTCCCTGCAGGTAAATACAAGAAGCTTCATCCACGAAGTGCAGGTCCTTTCAAGATTCTAAAGAAAATCAGTTCAAATGCATATGTTCTAGACCTTCCTGCAGATATGAATATCAGCTCCACGTTCAATGTCGAAGATTTGACAATATATCATGGGCACCACAATGATGAATCCTTTGAAGAACAAGCTCTTCGCATTCCTCTTCATCAATTCCCTCCAGACGAAATTGAAGATGTTTTTGATGATCAGATCATTTCGACAAAGAATGGAGGATTTCACAAGTTTCTTGTTAAGTGGAAAGGCAAACCAATCTCTGAAGCTACCTGGATTACGGCTGCAGATTTTCAAAAGATCAATCCAGATTTATATGAGCAGTACCAAGCCAGCAACTCGCCAGAGTCGAGTTTTTCCAAGCCGGGGAGAGCTGATGCAGGCCATCATCATAATGGGCCCCGATTGAAAGTTTACACCCGCAGGCCCAAAACATAGTAGCATTGTAGTAGGATTCTATTATAGTAATTGTTTGATATTTGGCAAGTCCGGTTGGATTTGATTCCAGTTGGATTTGATTTAGGATTTCTTACCTGTTTAGAATTAGGTATTTCCTTTCTTAGAGAATTTTTTAGTTATAAATAAAGGTTGTAATCTCTTCAAGAGATATAGAATTTGATATTGAATAAAGCTTTGGGCATTGGTTCTCAGTTGAGAGAGTTATTTGTCTTTGGTGAGACACCTAGACAATTTATCCCTAAGCCTTTTGGCTTGGAGATTAACCCGTTGGCTAATCTTCTTCCCCTGCGCTGCTCCATAGATGGCGATATTTTGAGTTTTGTGGGGCCCATTTGGATAATTTGAACCGTTAAGCCTCTTCAGAAGGCCAAAAATAGCTAGAGGCTCAAATTTGGGATCCTGATTCTACCTGGATCATAAATAAAAAAATAAAATTTTTTTTGGCGGGAAACTTAGAACCATTGATATCCCAAATTACTAAAAACGATATAAAGGCAGTCTGTTTTTTCCAATTTTATGCATCCTTTAAGCCCTATAAATACAATCTGAACTGTTTAGAATCCCCACAGGGCCAAAAACTTCCATAAGATCAAATCTCACCCATAGATTCTTCATGGATTTTGAGATATAAGTGAAAATTTTCAGATCATAGAGGGTTTTTTTTATGGGCCACACTTGCATGATCCGAACTGTTCAGAATCTCTAGAATAATAAAAGTGATAAGGGGATGAGAAATTAAGGCTTGATTCATCAAGCATCTAAAGAATTTAGTAAAAAAAAACAATTGATTATTGGATGTAGACTAGTATTGTCGGTAGAAATTTTAGCTGTTTACCAAACATGGAATGCAATGATTCCTCCCATTAGAAATCCTCAATGTTGATATCCTGGTTATAGGAGAACAAAGGAATCATCCTGATAAAGGATTCTTCTCCCTAGTGTGGACTGCTACCAAACGTACCCTAAATAGATAAATCCTAGCCCTTCAGTAGAGATTTTTAAGAAAGATCAAGGGGTGGCTTTGATGCAAAAGAAAATTACAAGAATTTGCCTGCAATGGCCTGGGAAGAACAGAAACAGTCCTGCACACAGAAATAAAGAAGTACAAGGTACTAATAGGAGGGTGAAGGCTGTTAAAGACCAGTAAGTCGGTAGAAGTGACAATGTTAATGACATGAGCAAGATAGCAGAGAACTTATCCCTTGAAAGGGATGAGTGAGGATTAGAAATCATAAAGCCAACTCATATGAAGCAAAAATGCTTCGATGACGATGATTATGAGTAAAATGTTTGCTTTACTTTTTTTTTTATTTTAATACAATCCGTTTTAAAAAAATCCTCCAATATAATGGTTAAATTATAGGAAAAATGTATTTTCTAGGCTGTCTGGATCCAAACATTTCATACAGCCTACTACATGATTAACCCAGATTGTGTCACAACGTGTCTGGCAATACAGTTTGTTAAAAGGTAAGTGTTTGACCCTTATGTCTAGCCCGATGAGAAATATATGCATCATTGATGATAATATTATTATCAAGACATCATTCCAAAAAAATATATAACCTCAGCCATCAAGCCCAATGGAACCATAACCTTGACCCAAGCCAACATCATTAGTAGCTAAGCTAGAAGCCTAGAACATATAGATCAAACCAAGTATTTAGGCTTGAGCCAGAACCATGACAAGAACTATCCCAAAAGAGTCATAGACCATCTGTTGGCCTATGAGCCTGACCAAGACCAACTAGCCAACAAGCTAACCCAATCCATTGACACAACTGATGACAACTTCAGCAAGAACTAAAACAGAAGGCAACATAGCTTGCAACAACATTGGAAGATTACCTTCAGGATCTGTCTCATGAAATAATCGCCATAATTCTTCGTTGATTTGGTTTCAACAACATGAACAGTGTCCTGCAATTAGAGAGCAAGACGATGTTAAGTTGCCATTATAAAAAATTGGTACATGACTCAAACCAAAAACCTCATGGTTACAATAATGAGAACCAACCAACTGTGCCACAGGCATTATAAATTTGCCACAGATGTTTGAAATGCCATATTGACCAGCATTACTACATCAAATTGAGCTTTCATCAGTCATCACTACATTTTCATGGGAGTGCTAACCAACACAGAGACCATTATGCCAGCACAGATATGAGGATGACTTACTAAATGGAAATAAACCATTTAACATGCAGACTTTATTTTGTATGTCTATTAGAAAAGCTGTAAGGATGCTATCTATGCACTATAGAATATGTGTGTATGCGTGTGTGTTATCCTCTCTTCTTTTTCATATGTTTGGGCCTTTTCAGCATTCCAGCTTATATTTTATCTCCATTTAAAAGTAGTTCGGATCCATAGATAGACCTATAGGTTAAAGTCATAAAAATTCTAGAATCAAATAGTTCCGTAATAGACTTCCTATTTGGAACTCCAAATAGATAATGGAAATTATGAAACTCTTCAAAACTATATCCTGAAATCAAAGGGTATGCCCAGCCAGCCATGTCATATGATCAGATAAAGACTTTAAAAACATATTTTTTTTCCCATCACGAGATTTAGCCACCCTTTTGCCTCCCTGCAATTTTTGGAGAAACAAAATTATTCTTATCATGCGAAATAGCCTATAAGCAGTAGCAATCCTACGTTAAATATAAATATGTACCATAATGATGCAAGCTGCACATCAGCCAGGGGACCAAACATTCATGGGCCAACACAACGTCCATTGCGCCCAGTAGTTTACCTCATGAGACCTATGCCCAATAAGTTGATCAGTAAACTCATAGGGCCCTTGCACAACCAACCAATTGAAGAATAAATTTATAGAAACCTATCCTGAGTCTTATCTTGGCAAATCAAGAATAAATTTGTAGAGATTTAGCTTGAGCCTAATCTTGGTAAATCAATATTTACTTTCTTTAGAGTTCTTCATATCTTAGAATCTTATCATGATTAGTTGGCTCCAATAACCCGATCTTATCATGATTTAGAGAGAAAAATCAAAGAGATTTATTCAATCCTTATAAATAAAATTTAGAAAGAAGATAAAGCCAATCATTCAAAGGATTTTGCTCAATCCCTAGAGGTTGTAATTTCAAAAGGAGTGCATCTTCTTTCCAGGGCACTCGATGAAAAACATATGTTCTCTCTCTATTTTGACGCTGACTATCTGTAACTATGAAACCTAGATGTGTGAATGTACAGATCCCTTCAAGTTTCAGCTTGGAAAATAGCCACTAGTTACTCTTCCTGTCCCTTATAAGTTATAACATTACACAACACCCTCCAAAGAACTTTTTCAATCCAGCAACAATGGCATTTCTCACATTTTTGAATTTTGGCTCTTTTCACGAATCCAGAAAGAGTTGCAGGAAACTTTCTTATTTCAGCAAGATGATGTAGCTCTAAAAACAGAAAGTCCATCATTGCAGTAGTCACCAAAGTTCTCTGGAATGGAGAAGAAGACCTTCAGTCAAGAGTTCAGTGGATCCAAACAATCCCTTCCATCACACAAGTTATGTTCAATGCACATATCCAGTATGTGTGATGCACAAACATACACAATCTACCACATATATCTAAGTGAGTTTGTGATTGTCCTTTACTTTTCATTGGAAAGATTATGTTCATCAGTAAACAAACACCATCAATCAAAACAACACTAATATAATGAAACAGCATACCTCGCTAACATAGAAATCAACATCTGCATTTGAGACGATCTTTCCATCAATGTCAACCACATGAGTTTTATGCTTGTAAGTCATCAAAATTGTCCTGTTGGCTTGCAAATTTTTACCATCAAACATCGAAGAACATACATATGCTATAAAAAAAAGGGCATTATAGAAGCAAGCAGAATTCTCATCCTACTTATAGATAAACAGAAACAGACCTTAACGTGGGCTCATCCACTTCCATGTAGGTTGCAAGCTTTGCAATTGAGATGGTTGAATACAGTTTCAAGAAACTGCGAATGCCTGATAACAATTGTTGCTGCTTTACTTCATAAAGGAAAAGCTTTAACTGAAGCCTATAAGCATCCTGCAATATTTCAGAAAGCTATTTGTTAATCAAGCAGATATTGGAAATGAAATAAACATAAAAGTGTCTAATCAAATGAATGCCCAACTAAACAAATTAAAAATCAGGTCACTTTTTCATGTTACAGTAATCAAGAGGAGAACGAGTTTTAGAGCATGGTCAAAAAAATCAACCACTATGTGAGAATATTAATGATTAACTATTGGATTTTTAACAACAAATACATTCTCACCAAGTATTCTTCAAGCACCACACGTTAGAACCAAGTAGGATAAAAAATATGAAGAAAATCAATTACTCAGAAGAAGCTAAAAATTCTCGAGAGAAACGGGTATCCTTCTTGGCTTTGAAATGGTTATAGGGGGCACAGTATGTTCCGCATCATAGTTAACAACTTGCCACAACTCGTCCGTAGACAACATATCTGGGATCTGGTGGTTCAGAGTTTTTGAGTAAGTTTTTGGGGCCACACTACATTTGATCAAATCCATCATTGATAGTCTTCCTATGTACTATGCATCCCTCATTACGATCTTATGCAGCCCACACGCAAGCAGAATGGACTACAAATACAGTAGAGGCTGTACCAACTCTTTTGAAGAGCAACTGAATGTTTCAGTCACCACCAAACAATAATCTAACAGCATCTAAACAAGGGAAATCAGAGAAACTTTGCCTGCACTCTGCCAAAATAGAATACAATAAAGAAGATGTTTCATACAAAAATGAGTCCCCTACTCCATTACAACACGATTTTTTAAATGAACTTGGCTCTGCATGGTGCATTTATGAGGTCCAAAACCATATTTAAGTAGCCAAAAACAGCTCATTGATTTTCATTTTTATGGAACTCCTAATCTAACTCAGCCAACAAACACAGAAACAGCTTAATCTTTTTTAATGGTTTAAGTCCAATTTTTCAACATTGATTAGAAGCAAAGCAAAGAACATACCTGGTTGTAATTTACGAGAGGCTCCTCAAAATTTGGGGGTGATGGAGTAATGAATTTTGGGCAGGCATATGAGAAAAGTTCATCGTACAGAGCAAATGCTTCATCATCATATCTCTGCATCCTCGCCATCTTCTCACCATACTTCTCCCTCAATTGATTGTTCACATTCTCCTCAATGAGTTTCACTTGGGGACATAGAGAAAGACATATTGCCAACAATGCATACATCTGCTCGTTTTTCTTTAGAATTTGATCAAACTGTGGAGATTTCTGATGATACTGCTTGGTCTTCAAGATGTACAAGAGGACCCTATTGAATTCACGTATTGCCTCCGCATACCTGTTAAGAAGCTCAACAATAGGTCAGTCACTGGACAAACACTTCGAGATTTTCATGGGTGAGTAGAAACATGTGATGAAGTCAGACAACCTTTGAATCCAACAGCAGGTAACAACTCAGTTAAGTTGCTGCATTGCGGGAGAACCGCAGGAGAAACCCGGCAAAAAAATTAAATTTATGACCTTTAAACTTTAAGCAACTGTTTTTGTGATTCCTGAGCTTTTCAAATCCAGGCCCATGATTTCACTAATGCCTTGGTGTCTGAACCTTTTCCATGGTCAAACAATACAGAACGTGGGCAATGAGGTTTGGTAAGCCCTGCACAGCTCTCGGCACACCACTTTCACACAAACAAGGAAAAATGTGATTGCAATAGCCCATGAAGTACATTTTCCTGAACCAAATCTGGCAGGTCCACTCAACAACTGGCCCACACAAAATGCGTGCATAGCGTGTACCATCTGAGGCCTCTTTCTTCGCTGGAAAATGAATGGATAGCCCACCTGTTTGGTATGGTTGCCTCACCTTATGTATGGATTGGAACTCATAGAAGTGCCACATTCTGCATGTTCCAATTTGGCCATATGCTAGAAAGGGCGAGATCCAAATAATGCATAAGCATAGAAAACCACCAGGAAAATAAGCAAAGATGCAAAAATAAATACAAACTTAACCCACTGAAGACAGTTTGCATTCCAGATATGGATCGCCCCTGTAATAACTAGGTGAGCCGGATTGTACATGCAAACTATGTTGACAACAGGATATTACCTATTGAATTCAGGATTCTTGAGAAAGTTAAGTTACAACATGGATGGCAAGATTAGATATAACAGTAAAAAAGTATGCATACCTTCGTAGCATAAGATTGGCAAACCCATAATGATATATGGTAGTGATGTGGCTGCCTATGACAATGGTGAAAACACCTGACTGACTGATATCAATGGGAACCAAACACTTCAAACCAGTATGGTAATCTCCCAAAAGACAGTGAACTCGCAACAGCCCCACCATGCTAAAATAGCCCAACACCTTCAAAACATTGCTTCCTCCACTGTAATCATACCCGTCAGTAGCAGTGAATTGTTCAAGGCCCTCTTTCTCTTGTTCCAAGATCTGGATGATCATGGACTTCTCCACAAGGGCTTGCAAGTAATTGAGAACACCATAGACATTCCACGCCTACATGTATAACCAATACCACAGGGTGAATGCATGAACGATTAGTGTGGTGGCTGCCATATATCTATTTATAAAAAATAAGCACAAACAAACATTAACTAAAGCTCTCCGATCCATTGGGAGCTCAGTGGTAAGGCACCTTCCTACCACATAAACAACTAGAGATCAATCTCTCGCTGTAGCGTTGATGGTGAGGGACTACGGTGAGTGTGTGTGTCAACATAGATAATATGAAGAATGTTGTGTCAACAAAAAAATCTACACAAACCTGCCTTCTACTTTTAATGTGGTAGAATTAGAAAGATGGAGGATCAGTACCAAGTTCAAAAATCTCACTGCTAGATGAGTAAGGCGATCGCACTTCCCCACATCAACAGCTGAGAGTTGACTGTTAACTATCCCTGTTGTTTACCATCCATTTAGAAGACAGTCATCAAAAGGCTAGGATTATCTGATCCGTTTGGTGTTTAAACCACACAAATTCACAGTAATCCACTCTACATGGACAGCACCAGTCACCTTCCTCCTACCACGTTCACAGTTGGTTAGAAAAAGGTGGTCGTACAAGAATTTTCAGTGATCATCTGTTCCCTCAAGCCTTCCCTGACACCATTTATAAGGATTCACTGGATGTCACGAATTGCAATTTGCTTGAACAAGTGGTAAAAGTGGATTTATCCATCTCCACATCTCTGAACATTTAGACAACAGCAGATATAATAAATCACATTCGCTGGGATAGTAGTTTCCAATTTTTCCATCCAGAATCCACATCAGAGTAGAGAAAAAAAGCATCGACACAATGCAATTTCCAGTTCCCATATGTCATCAAATACATAGTGACATAGTGGATGACACAGAAACAACCACCCTCCATTCAAAACATTGAAACCCACCAAATCCAAACCTACATCCATTCCCATCCATGACCGACAATACCAAAACAAACCATTACCCAAATTAAATAACAATTAAAAAAACACAAATGTCACACACAATCATACAGAAGTCAAGCTATCAAGTATCCAACCCAATCAGCATAAAACAAAATGAAAGCAATGTAACTAAGAAAAAAACGTTGCAACAAGAGTTCAAAATCATTTTTTCCCCTTTCCTTCTTTTTCTAATGAGTGTTGTCTAAGCTATGCTAATATACCATGACATCAAGACTTCACCCTTTTTTGTTTTCTGGGTGTTGTTTAAACTTTTTATTTTTCTTGAAGAAGTTTAACTTATCCAGGATTTGGCTCAAAATAGAACAGAATGGAAAAACAGAATCCATGTAGCCGACCTGAATATGGTTGAGATAAGGCTTTGATGCTGATGAAGATGATGATGATGATGTTTAAACCATTTTAAACTTCACACAAAATCTCATCTCAATCTCAATCCTAAATGCTTAAAAGTTAACAGTCATAATCCTACACACAAAAACCCAACATTAGGAGCCCACAACACAAATCAATGAATTCAAACAACCCCATTCAATAAACCATCCAGATCTCAACAATCAAGCAGCAAAGCCAGTATCTTAATCACACCCCACTCGTCAGGAACACCACAAATTACCCAAAGCATACCTGAGGGAATTGGCGGAGGAGCGCGATCTCCTCCTCGGTCTTGTTCTTCATCTTGGCGCGGTACTGACAGAAAGACTGGAACTGATAGACGAACTCATCGACCATATCCCACAGCCACTGATTGGGCAGCTGCATGTTGACGACGCCGTGGAGCACCACCTGGAAGAGGCTGCAGTAGTTGTCGTAGGAGTCGATGCGCTGCTGCAGGGTGGGGGACATGCGGGCGTAGAGGTGGCGGAACCACATCTCGCGGTAGAGGAGGCAGAAGACGTGGTCGTTGTCGACGTAGGGGGAGACGGCGTCGACGGAGGGCCAGGGGCTCTCCTTGAACATCCGGTCGCTCAGCTTCTGGAAGCTGCCCTCGTACATCTGGTGGATCTCGTACACGTTCTTCTCGCGGATGTGGCGGTAGAGGTGGACGACGAACGTCTTCACCGAGTCGGGGACGAAATTAGGGTCGTAACCGATCTCCTGCGAGCGATCTTCGTAGTCGGAGGCGGCGGTAGAGGGTGCTGATGTCGCCATTGTTGGGAGAGATTGAGAGTTGGAAGCAGAGAATTAGGGTTTACGGTTAGGGTTTTGGAGGAGGAGGAGGAGGAAGATGGAAGAAGATTAGGGTTTGGGGTTTTAGATTAGAGAGGTGGGTGGGGGGGAGAAGGGGAAATGAAGTGGGACCAATGGGACTCCCGGGAAGAGGACGCCTTGATGGGATCATGGCATCATGCCCTACAACTTGGCAGTGTCGTTGGGTAATTCACTTGTTTAGTAAAACGGAGTGAAAGTATAGGAGGTCAAATCAAAATGTCGGGTTAGGTGGGGCATATATGATAACTAGTTTTTTACTTTTTTTTTTTTTTAATTCTTTGTGGGATATTCAAATCTTGTAATATCGAAAGACCCTTCTAATAGTCGCAAGTTCTAAATTTTGGTTAAATTCAAATTTACTGAATTATATTATTGACTGTGCACCAATTCAAATAGACTAAATTAATGAGCCACGAATAAAATAGTTAGAGATATGTGATTATAACTAAACATGATATTTGGGATGATCTTATATAGATCTTTCCATCCCCTCAGGTTTCATGACTAGACCCTCAAGTGGGCCCCATAAAAAGTTTTTACAATAGGCGTTTGAGAATACTTCTCATAAGATTAAAACTCTTTTATCATTTATATAATGACTTGAGAATGTATATTTTTAAATTATTTTTGTAAAAAATAGGTGACTTTTTTGTTATTTGTGTGGATGAGAAAATTATCTTTTTGTATTTCCTATAAAAAAGAAAAAGTGATTGAGGAAATTATGTACGATTAGGGATGGCTCATCATCTTTTCATACCTATTAAATTGAGATTTCACCTCAATTTACTCTATAAGTAAATTAAACAAATAACCTGTAGAAGGGCGCATTTGTGAGCACCAAAAACTAGTTCCATGGAAAACCAACTTCAACTACATTGGAAATGATTTTATTGTAGAAGTTGGAAAAACGTTAATTCATCTCTTCACTTTTCCTGCAAAAAGATTGGTATTGTGAATCACTTTTTATGTTTTTTTTTCAAATTTTCTTTTTAAGATAAGCAGCAGCACAGACATGCTCAATCAGATGGTTCACCTCCAGGTGGTCTGCATATGGGATCCATCTGATCAACATAGTGGGACCATCCATTTACTGTAGAACGACTGCTGAATGGTCCAATTGATTTCTATGCATTCACTCACACTTTTTTCCTTTCTTTTTTTTTTTGTTTAATATGTTGTTGTCGTTGTTGTTGTTGTTGGTGGGGGGTTGGGGTGGGGGTGCGTAGGCCGGTTCGTGGGTCTCTATTCTATGCATTGAAGAACCTACATAACTTTGTTAGGAGAAATTGGTTCCAACTTCTAATCATTCAAGATCACATTCCAATTAGACAAGCATAAGATGAGGATGAATGGCATAAGTACCTCTTCTTTTTACTTGTACATCTACATAATCATCAATTATCCCCAAATTACATATTAATACTGGTGGTTTTGCAAAGAATTTTTTCCCACATTCAGAGAGGGTAGGATTTTTTTGTCCTTTTCCTTTTATCCTTAACCAGGATTGACGGTTAGCAAACTACAACAAAAGGATTGTGCCAAGCGGAAATCCAGTTAGCAAAATACATCTCTTGCCTTGTCTCAAGCCTAGCTAATAGAAGAAGTCTAAAACCAGAAGTTCCGAATGAAAATGTTGCTCATACCAATAATTTTGCTGATTACGACCAAATTAAAAGCATTTCTGCAGCCCACGTTTGGGCAAGTAGAAACAATCGATCCCCGACTCGAGTGAACAAGTCGAACCTTTCATGAGTTCAGTTTCTGATTTTAAACATTATTTTTAACAATGTATTGTAACTGGTCAAGGCCAGAGCCACCATTTCTAGTTTCTGGACATAATACATGCCTGAATATTCTAAAAAAATAATAATAAACAAGCACTGGGTTTCGACAAGCTTCAACCTGGCCCATAAAGAGCCCTATCCGCATCTTCATGTTAGGAAGCTTCTCGGGGGCAGGACCCTGTAATTCTGGATGATTCAAGTGATAAATTCAGTCCTATCAGCAAAAAACATTCAAAGGATAGCATCACATGATTCAATGATAGTGGATTTGATGTGGAAGATGAGTTATAAAAGATAAGTATGATCTGATTCCAATGTACATGGACTGCCAAAATCGATACAACTCAAGCTTCATGAGCAGATCTTCAAAGTCATTCTTAGACAATTAGCAGAGTTGCCTAGGATGTATGAGTTCTTTGGAATTTCCAATTTCAATCTACACTTTCGTTCTAAGTCACAAACTTTGAATGATTACCCATCACGCCATTTTCATTTTCATCCACTGGCAAAAGCTGATAGTCTTATAATCCCTGACCGGCCCTCGTCTCCACTGCCATTTCCCAGAAACAATGGTGCAATCCAGAAGATAAAGAAGGCTCACACCCTTTGATAAGCTAAGTTGGTTTGAATTGGATAGGCTTCCTCGTAATCATCAGGCCCATCCTCCTCATCTGAGGAAAGAAGCGAAGACCCCATCCAGGCCTTGAAGCCTTCATTCACACGCCTCTCCATGTCAGGTGTTACCAGTTGGGGTGCTTCAAGCATCTCCAGCCCAAGATTCCGACCCGAAAAGTCACCTTCATCAAGAATGACAGCGGCTTTTCTTCTCAAGAAGAAGGCTGTACCACCATATAAGATGACCAGACTCCACGAGGCAATCTCAAAACACCAAAACAAAGGCGAAGAGCAGCCACTCCCCAGTGTGAGGAGGCTTGAGCCAAGAAACAGTGCAAGCAAACCGAAGATGATGGCAAACACAATGTTAAGTATGGCTAGGCAGCGGACTCCACCTACACAGTGCAGACCATAATATGATAGTTATAGAATACTAGATATAGAACATATTCCTCAAACTTAATTGCCCAACAGTTTATCTACATTCATCCACAATACAGCAGAGAAGTTGACCCTCGGCACTTACGAATTGATTTCATTTAATTTTCTCAGAGAGAAGAAAAACATATTTTACCAAGTTAAACAATAAAAACTTGATGCATAATACATCGTGATAGAATATGAGGCAGGTGGATCCACACAGTGGAGGTACTTTGGTCGTTATCTGGTTGGAAAATTTAAATCAATGAAACAACATGAAGCTGTAGCATACCACAACAAAAGGAATATAATCTTGAGGCAGATAAAGCATTCAATGAATTTGAAGTATTCAGGAAGAGTTGAAGGCACCACGAAACATCACGAGTTAACAGGTATTGGTGCTTGCTGCTTCTAAGTAAAATCATAGTTTAGAAGAACAAATAGTGCTGCAGGCATAATTCGAAAGTGCTCATTAGAGAAACTACAAGGATGTGAATCTGAGTCAGCTTACCTTCCAAAACAATTCATTTTTCCTTTCATTCTTTTACCAATCTAAGAGTAAGTCAGTGATGCCCAAAGGTAAAATGTACATTAGGACACCTCCTCTAGAAAGGAAGCACATCAATGCTCTTCCACCAACTCAACATGTCTGCTATTTCAGGTTATCTAATAATAGCATTTAAGTTATCAAGTTTGGCATGAAAAGGAGAAAAGCAACAATTAAATCATGATTGATTTTGTACCCTCCTTCCATGTGCTCTAAATGCACAGTGCAACTGATTGTCATCTATTTACACTGTTTGCAAGATAACCTTGAACCACTCAACCCAGCTTTGAGCCAGTGATGGATCAGAGTGGAGACTAATGGTATAATATATGTTCTAAACTTCTTAAAACTCTAGTAATGTAATTGCTTTACATTTCATGTAGTTCAGGAACTTGATCCGAGTACCTATAGATTTTAGGAAAACAGGATTATGGCTTTAGCTAACCCCAGACTGACAAGGAGGATGAGGAGGAGGAGAAGGACTAAATCCAAGGATATCGATGATGTAGATGGTGATGGAATATGATTACATAATCGGATTTCAAAATAAAGTAGCTAATGTCTATGGTCTTATTATCCTGAGCAAATTAAAAATTTCATTTCATGTCACAGTAGTAATAAGAAACTTTCAATCAAGCATAGACATAACCATATAGGGCAGAAACAAATTGTTTATATTTTTATTATTAATCTCCAAAAGCACACTCATGTATCCACAAGAAAGGCAATGATGCAAAGAACAGAATATAAAGAAATTCAGCGAAGCAGATACGTAACTTTAGCATGTTATAATCAGATGCAAGTGTGACAGAATTCTGATTCACACCTAAAAAAGAAAAATATGATGTATGTCTCAGAAGAGAAAAATAGCACCTACCAAGATCAACGTCCACAGCTAAAACATACCTCTCTTTGAAGCACAGTAATCATTTTCAACTACCCTCAAGCATCCATGTCTTGTTGGAGCAGAATAAGCAACAGCAATTCCTGTGCCATAATTAAGAATGCAAAAAGGCTGCATCATGTTATAGATCTTGGCACAATGTCAAGAAAAGCTGCTAGGCTAAAAATGGAAGCACAATATGCATAAACGGATGCCACTATATCAACACATGACTAGCAACAATTGCCATAATACAGACAATGAATCTCCGAAGTTCATTGATGAGATAAAACATCACCTTCAAATCAAATTAACCTAATATTAATCATCTATTATTTATTGAGTTCAAATACTAACCATCCATTTTCAATAAGATAGAAATTATTTGTCAAATACCACTAATCCCATCACCACCCTAGAATTCTTTATAAATCATTTTTTTCACCTGAATAGTGTTCCATCAGCCCCTTCTCAATTGCATCCCTCTACTTCTTAAGTGCACTCCACATAATAACAGAGCTTTGATTGATGAAAACCACAGATGAGTTTTCCCTTGGACAACACATGCAATAAGAATGATGAAACAAATAGAATCCCCATTCTCAATCATCCCTACCACAAGCCGCCGCCACCCCCCCCCCCCCCCCCCCCCACCAACAACAAAACAAACACCAACCGGCCCCCCCGCCCCCCACCACCCCACCAGCAAAAAAAAAAAAAAAACCTAATACCTGGATTATCTATCCTTGTCTGCAAGCAATGATGCCCAGATATGGACACAGATACGGATACGGACACGAGGAACGGGGGTTCGATACGGCAACTTCAAAAAGTTAGGATACGGATACGGGTACGGCATCACTTAAAAATAATATATATAATAAAATAAACATAATTAGAAAATTTTAAAAATAAAGCTTGCCCTAAGCCTTCCCCTTTTATAAAATTTGCTCCAAGCCCTAGTCTAATTTTATGAAATCTATCTAAGTTCTAGGCCTGGCCCATATAACCAACAAAATCCCCAAGAGAGCCCAAACCCAATCCCACCCTTGCCTTTTAATTTTTTAGAATCTGCTACAAACCGAAGACCCAATCCCGCCCCTTGCCCTTATTTTGCTTAAATTGCGCCACAAGCCGACCCATTCCCACATGTCCTTTTAATAGCCCATCCTTTCCCGAGACCGTCTCTCTATTTTAAGTCAAACGAAAGGGCAAAATGAGAGAGAGACTCTCTAGTGAAGAGAGGAGGAGGAGAAAAGCCATGGAAGAAAAGGTGTAGAAAGTGGCTGGAAATTGACGACGGTGGCTAGAAATTGAAGAGAGGAGGAGAAAAGGCATAGAAGACATGCAGAGACATGGCGCAAGCAACGGCAAGCAGCGACAGGGCTGGAAATTGACGAGCGCCGGCGGCAGCAGAGGCGATGGCAATAGTAGCACCATGGCATAGGTAGATCTGATCTTTTTCTTTACTCTTCCTCCTCCTTCCCTTTACGACCTATTTGCTCAAATATCCTTTCTTCTCTTTCTCTCTCCTGGTTGCAAGAAGGGTGGAAAAGGGCTGGGGTTATTTTGGGTTTTTTTTTTCTTTAAATAGAATGAGATAGCCGTATCCTCAAAATTTTTACCGTATCATAGCCATATCTTGCCGCATCCCGTACCCGGATCCGTATCGGACCGTATCGGTACCGTTACCGCAAGTGAAATGGCGTATTGGGGTATCATAGTCTGCAAGTGCTCCAATACACTAGCCATCCAGGATTAATGAGATTCGGCAGCAATACAAGCACCATGATTGGCATATTTCTACCATTATAACTCAAAAAAGTTAAAGCATCAGTATATTGCATTGTTGGAAAATCAGAGATTTACACTTTAGTGAATCACCATCTCCCCACCAGCATTATACTATATTAAGCTCAAAGCTTTTAGTTTTAATTTTGACTGTCGGTTATGATTTTGATTGTAAGTTATCTTTTAACTTTTTCAAGAAGGGCGGCTTGGCCCAACGGTAAAGGCTTACCGGTAGCGTCCTGGAGGACGCGGGTTCAAGTCACGGAAACAGCCTCTTCAAACATGAAGGTAAGGCTGCGTACATCTTGCCCTCCCCAGACCCCGCTATGCGGGAGCCTCGTGCACTGGGCCGCCCTTTTTTTTTTTTTTTAACTTTTTCAAAACTTCCACATTCTCTCCCCACTACTCCATCTCTTGCAACTATCTTCTTATCTCCTTTATCTTATCAAGGGCTCACCTTCACTCTCCATTTTTGGAAGTTCTACTTTTTTCTGCAAAAAACATCTCTACCTCACCTCTTATGTCCTCCTTCAACCCTAATTTTCATAGTGCCATTCAAAGTCATTTGATCTCAGATCACGAACACAGATACTTTCATAACCTTTTCAATGTATGAATTTTTAATTTTCAATGCATGAAATTACCCATTCTTATTGTGCTAGTTTACATGTTAACCTACTTCCACGGTATTTTGGTAGGAAGCATGGACCAAGAGTTTTCTAAGCATCCCACCTTCACCAAAAAATGCAATTAGCAATGTAAAAAATAATAAAAAAATAAATATAAATATACAACTTAAGCTGTAATTCAATGGTCCTACTATTGCAATGTTCAACTGATGATCTAGCAAGTAGCAACATTTACACCAGGTATCATTCATTTCACAAACCCACCCCCCCCCCCCCCCCCCCCCCCCCACAAACCAAAAACAGAAACAAGTTGAAAACATTGTCATGTTCCCAAATTGCACAATTAGTTGAAATTCGACTGTTAACATCGCCAATTAGCTTTTTTAAATCATAATTTCCATCAAGAAGCACAAGATTCTATTCAATAAAAACAGAGCCTCAAAACCTAAAACCCTCACCTGCGAGGAGGTACAAGAGGGAGCTGAAGAGGACAATTGTCGACGGGATAAACACGACCATCCAGTAATAATCCGCCGCCTCCTGCTCCGTCATATAAAACGCCCCTGGGAAGATATCAGGATCCCGTCCGCCGCTCCCAGCCAGCGTCCGCAGCTGCACATCCCGACAGAACGGCCGCCTCCCGTCGGCCGCCGGGAAGACGATCTTCAAGCTGATAGCGGCGGCGGCGACGACGGCGAGCCAGAGGATCGCCACGACGATCACGACCAAAGGCCGTTGGAGACGGCCCCAAGCTTTCTCCTCGTCGCGAAGGCTCTCGTACTCGTGCCTGGGCATGAAAGCCTGGCGCAAAGCGTCGCTGATGATCGCCATGGAGAGGGCGATCGATGCGAAGCGAGAAATCTAGGGTTTCTAGATCCGATCTGCTGAAGCCAAAACCCTAATCCATGAAACAGCTAGTGAATTCAGAATCAGAGCCATGAAAAAGATGCGAGAAAGCAAGAAAAATCTAGGGTTTGTTGTTGTTGTTGTTGTTTGGGCTGGTGGGATCTGGAGAAACCCTAACCCTAGATTTCTGGTTTTTGGGATAATCTTGGAAAGAGAGTGCGGAGATTTGTAGCTGGCCGATTACATCGATTGATAACTACCCTTCTAACAGATTTGGCGGGGATTACCAGCAGTTGAAGTGAAATACGCCATTGGCAGCTACCATGATAGTATAATACTTAAATAAATAAATAAAGTGGATTTTACCTGAAAAAATATATTTGGTTGGCGCTAAATTAAAAAGGTCCCTTTAGATTCACAGACACGATATATTAGACCACTTTATTTTCATTTTTTTTTCAAAGCAAAGAGAAAGAGAGTTGAATTGGATGCTCATTTTATAAGAATAGGATCAAATTTGACCCTTCTTTTAACTTGTTCATCTCCTCATCCCTCTCTTACTAATGGTTGAACCACCACCTGTGTCACGATCGTCGAGGAAAAAAAGGCTTGGAATTTTAGTTCTTGTTTTTCCTCTAATTTACAAAGTGGGGTACCTGGGGTTCTCGAAGTTAGAATGAACGGAGGAGGAGGAGATGAGGAGAAGAGCTTTGATGGTCAAGGAGATGATGAAAGTTAGGAAGCCATTAGAGAGGATGGGAAGTTAATGAGTGAGGGCTTTGGATAATTTCATATGTACATGCTCCACTTGTTGGAGGGAAAGAGAGAATGAGAAGAAGATTGAAAGTGAGGTAGTGAATCAAACAGATTCTTAGCTTTGGTTTGACAGTTCTTTGATCTTTTTTTTAACCCTCATTTCTATGATATATAGGATGATCAATTGAAGATGCATATTTTTGTGATTGGTGTGCCTTACGCATGATTTTTGATAGTAAATATGTGAGGATTTTATCAAAAGAAATTTTTTAATTTTCTATAGACGAAAAATGACTTAAAAGATATGTTACCACCGTAATAGTTTAAGGAGCCCTTTTTAGTTCATTTTTTTTATTGTTTTGCCTAGCGGCAATATCTCCACTCACTCGCATATATGAGTAGGGATATCTCTACTCGTTTTTTCTTCTTTTTCCTCATTTACCTTCTTCCTCTTTTTTCAACTCTTTCCACATTTATCAATTAACCCTTTACCCACTCAATATTTTTTTTCAATACATAGTGACGAGCCCAATAGTAATGGACATGAGTGTGGGTGGGAGTTTATTACTGCTACACCTCACTATCATATATACCTAACTAAATCATTTATCTATCTAATCTCCTTTTCTCCCACATCTTAAATAAACTCATTTGAACTAATTTATCTTCTTCCAACCAAACCAATTAAACTTCACCCCAAATCTCAAAGAACTCACATTCTTTCCCTCTTTGAACCCATGCTTTTCTCCTTTTTTTTTTTTGGTTTTCTTTATTTCTTTTTTTTATTCTCCTTTCATTCTTACTCACTGCCACCCACTTTTCTCAGCATCTTTTCTCATCTCCTTCCACAACACTGCAATTTCCAAACCAACTCTACCCCATCATCATCTTATGTCATTCTCTCTATATCTCCCCTCCCTATAAATCTTATTCACAATACTAAACCAATCACATACCTCTTACCAAGACTCATCTCTTACATTTTCCTTGTACCATCATGCTCGCGTATGTTGGTGAGTAGAGATATCACCGCTTGGCAAAAGAATAAAAAAAAATTGACCAAAAAGGGCTCATGCAACTATTTTGGTAGATGTATATCTTTTAGGTTCCTTTTGGTCTGCAGTGAATTTAGAGAGGTTTTTATAGGAAAACCCTCTAAATATTCCTTTCTACATAGATTTACCTTTTTTTAAAATAAGTTGAGACTTGTGAAATGGAAAGAGTGAGGGGAGGTAAAATATGTGACGATGAGAAGGGACTGTCACACTGATGGTGAGAAACTTTGGTATGTGAACATGGGAATAATGGTGGTTCCTCCAAGCTGACCTGGAAAACTTGAAACATCAATAGTCGGCCAAAGTCGGTGACCTGTTATCTGTCTCGGTTTGTAAATCATTTAATTTCGAGAACCATGGGTACCTCATTCTGTTAATTAGAGGAAAACCAAGAGCCTCCCTACTCATGTGCATCAACATTCATTTAGCACATGTGGGACACACCTAATTACAATTTACTCCAATGAACACGTCCAATAAATGCCAGTCATGAGGCTCACCATGCAAGCACATCAACGTGCATTTAGCATCCAATCAGCCCCATGCAAATCATGCACACGATGTTTTGCAAGAGCATGTATCAATTAAAAAAAATGGAGAAATCGGTTGAGGAGGGGAAGAAGCCCTAGCCACACTCGTTATCTCGTTGGTCTCTTTCTTCCTGCCTGAGTAAATAAAAAGGAAAGGTTTTAAGTTTTTTTTTTTTTTTTTTCTGATACTAGAAATTGAAAGGCTTATTAAATAGGAAGTTGTGGGGGGGGGGGGGGGGGGGGGGGGGGTGTTTTCTTTGTGGGGTTTGAAATGACCATGGGTGATGTGATGTAGAGTTTGTTTTGGAAGGGACTTATGGCACTGTTTCTTTAAGAGAATTTCTAGGAGGCTTTTTTATATATTGTAGTTTTTTAGGATATTATGTGATGGCTTGTTAGGTGGCATTTTCAAATATTATGTTCATTTACAAGAATTTTTAAATTTCAACAATTTAAAACGACTCAATTAATCTTTAAAATTTCCAAAATTTTACTTTTTTCACTTTTTACTAGAATTCTTGAATGCCCAATACAAAGAAAGACCCAAAAATTCCACACTGGATGAGAAATTTAGAGTTTCACATAAATTTTATGAATTATAGTAAAAGAACATACCCTAACGAGGGTTGCCGAGGTGGTACAGGCACCCACTTCCGTAGTGCCCATCAGGTATAGACACTCGGTGGGCCAAGGTCCTGGTCATTGAGCCGATAATATTCGGTGGGCATCCTCTCAAATGTGGCCCGATGTGCTGATGCTTCAAAGGGATGAGAGATGTGGAGTCTTGTGTGTAACTCTTTTCCAACTTCAAGAGAAAGGATTTCCTTCTTCGCTGAGATAAACAACATTCACTGTGATCTTCTCTAAGCTTCTTCTGCAGATCTGCTTTCATGGCTTCTTCTCTTTCCTTTCCGCACCAACCCATACCAGAGACCCAGTTTCCTGCCACCATAGTAAGCTCTTCTTCCGTATCGTCCAGTATCGGACGGAGTATCGGGCTTCCGGCTGTTACATCTCGGGTTTTGCGATTGAGGGTCAGTCGAGGATCGTCTGGTAAAGTAAGGGCTGCTGAGATTTCAGATCAAACGCGAGTTTCGACAAGTGGGTTCTTCTTCTTCTTCTTCTTCTTCTTCGTTTGTTTGCTTCCTAAATTTATGTTTGGGTGGCTTGAATTTATGAAGAAAAGAGTGGGAAATGGTTGGATTGTTCCAGAAATGAGTGATTTATCTTGCTACAATGGACTCTTTGAATTGTTAGATTGAATAATTTCTTTGGGGTAGTTTCCCATTATTAAGAAGATCAAACACTGTCTCTGATCAGGCTCTTTTTTGTATTTTTTTGGTTTTGGGGTAGGGGGTGATTATATGTCTGTATGGTTGTTTTGATTCCTTTTCTTTGATTGATGGGTGGTTTGAACTGTTTTAAGTAACAGAAAGATTAAAGTTAAGCCCTGGATTTAATAGATTCTCTTCTCTAATTTTGCTTACTTTATTTGGAAAATTGAGTTGCATGATCATTTTCTAGCTGGGTGCGCATGATTGTTTCTCATTTCTTTAATCTCTTTACTCTGGGGTTGGTGATATGCAAGGGTAAGGGAAAAATGGATTGGAAGTATGGAGATATAAATCGTTTATAGATTCAAAACATTGGTTTTTGCATACAAATGTACAAAGATATATTTTTAAATACTCAAAATATTGGTTTTTTTGTTAATGATTTTCTCTTAATTGCAGATTTGACAAGTGTTGATCTTCACATTGCTGAAGTTCCTCTATTGTCTAGTTCAGAGGCATGTTTTCTACATCTTTGCCCTTATAAATCTAAATTCCATGTGTGATTATATAAATTAATTATGTGGGAGACGGAAGGTTTGAAGTTCCTTAAACTTTATTTTGCACCATAGATCACTAATTATTCGGGCTTTCTAATTTCCTTTTATGTTGGTAGACCTAGGATTTTCTATGGAAAAGGATTTTATGAAAGGAGGAAGAATGCTAGGGGAGAGATCTATATGGCACAATTCACTTCCTAGGATTCAATTTCATTCGGTGAAGGTTGGGCAAAGCGGGTATTTTGATGTGCTCTTATAGATATCCACTTTGATCCTTTACTCTCAACTCTTTTGTAGTCCACTTCCCAGGAAATCCTATGAATACAGAAGGAATTAAATGGAACCTAAATGATTCTCCAAAACACATTATAACTGCTTCGGTGACCAATTTGTGTTCTTTATATTTTGTTTTTGTCTTTGTCATTCTTTTTTTCTTCCAGATTTCTCATGAAGCACTGAGTTTTTAAATAACCTCAAAATTTGATGATTGTGAAGGTAGTGGAAAGGCTAAAGATGAACCAAGAAAACAGAAAAAGCACACAGCATTACCTGGCCATGTATTCAAGCATAGTTGGTGGAATTACAACAGATCCTGCAATCATGGTAATTTCTGTAGACGATCACATGGTCCATAGAGGGCATGCTGTTTTTGACACTGCAGCTATTATGGATGGGTAAGAAATTGCAGATCATGGGCACAATAAAATAGTTTAGTTGCAGTTGTGATATGAACCGTATCATGAGGTTTTAAGAAATTGTATATTTTTAGTGATCAGTACGATTGGATTTATGAGCCAACAGTTAATGGGGACTCCTTGAAGAATACAATAGACTGGAAAATACTTTGACAACAAATAAACAACTAAAACTGTACATAACAACAGGGGCCTCTGATCATGTTTTGAGCATTATCCATCCACGGTTTGGATTACTGAAACTGGGGCCCATATGTATGGAAAAGACATCTGTGGAAACCGTATTTATCAGGAGGCTGAAGACCATATTATTCCTTTTTATGCCTGATTAAAAACCCTGAAACCCAACTCAACTTGATGTCTACACAAATCAAGTCAACTAGAAGACAATCAAGTCCACAAAAGTCTCAACTCAGTAAAATTCAGATATTTAGTATTTTTTGCTACCCACACCAAATGGGGATTTTCTTGGTACAATTGGGTTGCGGCAAAAGAGGATTCTTTTCATGCCCATTTATTGTTTTTTTTTTTCTCTCTACTCTGTTGGACAACATTTCTTGGTCTCTGAGTTCCCTTGTGTCTGTTGCATACTCAGACATCTATACGAGTTAGACCAACACATTGATCGCTTCTTAAAGTCTGCATCCATGGCAAAAATTGCCCCTCCTTTTGACCGATCAAGCATAAGAAGCATCCTTATACAGACAGTAAGTGCATCAAAATGTACACAAGGATCATTGAGGTATTGGCTATCTGCGGGACCTGGAGACTTTCAACTATCTCCATCTGGTTGTAGTACACCTGCACTCTATGCTGTCGTATATCAAGATCAATCTCCATCCTATAAAAAAGGTGTCAAGGTGATAACTTCATCCGTCCCAATGAAGTCTCCACAGTTTGCCATCATGAAGAGTGTAAACTACTTACCAAATGTATTATCTAAAATCGAAGCTGAAGAAAAGGGAGCATTTGCAGCAATTTGGTTAGATGATGAAGGCAATGTAGCTGAGGGGCCAAACATGAATGTCGCATTTGTAACAACAAACAAAGAGCTGGTAATGCCTCGCTTTGACAAGATTCTTAGTGGGTGCACAGCAAAAAGAGTAGTGGTTCTTGCAGAGAAACTGATCGAGGAGGGAAGACTTGCTGGGGTTAGAGTAGGAGATATAACTATGCAGGAAGGGAAGATGGCTGAAGAGATGATGCTCATTGGAAGCGGAGTTCTTGTACTCCCTGTCTTGCAGTGGGATGAGCAGATCATTGGCAATGGTAAGTACAACTTAACTTTTCAGCACAAATTATCTGTTACCATTTACATATAAATAAATGCATGTATTCATTGCCTTCCATGTGCATGGCACGATGGTAAAGGCATATTCTCAAAAGAGGGAGGTCTGGAGTTTGATCACTTCCACTGCTCCATGGGTAACAGTCTCACCTAAGTAGTGTGTCAGAGAGAGTAGACCCAAATATTCACATGTGTTAAGTGTCTAGGCATACAGAGAAGAACCATACACGCATAATCCTTAATAGCAATCTTGGTTATAACATGCTGGTAATTGTATTATAGGTTATGAAGCATAAAGTTGTATTTGGATACATGGAAAATCCAAATCATCAATTTGCGACACAAATGAGGCCTGCACATCTTTTCATGCCATCACTGAGAGACCAATTGGACAATCCTAAGTTCCTAATTATCCCACCAATTGAGGCTGAACGAATCATCGAGATTGTTCATAATTATAGGTCTAGTGATCAGTTTGAATCGTCTATTTGATTGCCCAACCGTTTCATTTTTCTTTTTTCTCCATAATCACTTCAACCATGTGATATTCATTTTTGAACCTTATTCAAATATGGGTGATTTCTTTTTTCTAAATATTATCTAAAATTTTCACAGTCCAGTTATTTCTATAAATACTTATTTCTATGACATGATTTTATTATCGATTTTTATTGGAATTTAAAGATTTGAAAGATAGCAAGAAAGAGAAAGAGAAGAAAAACCCCGATTGAAACTCAGCGACTTTTAAATTTCTTGCAACAGAAGAAAACAGAAGTCAACAATACTGCGATTGTCGACACTTTACAAAAATAGGTGAAAGTGAAAATTGGATCATGCAGTGTGTGATCTTAGTGTACCACCTTCCTCAATTCTCATGCTTTAACAAAATGTATACACTTGTTGAGGCTTGAGGGATTTGACCCTGTAATTACTTGCTCTTAGTAATGGCCTGCAAAGAGACTGATACATGCTAATATTTGCTACCTTTGCAGGGAAAGAGGGACCTGTGGCTCAGGCACTTTTGGAGCTCATTCTCGAGGACATGAAATCAGGCCCTAGCACCGTCCGAATTCCCATTCCTTATTGAACTTTATCAGTTGTTTTCCTCGTGGTTGTCAATCCATGGACAAGAAGCTCTTGTGGCGACAAACAATTCCAAAACTTTGGTAATGGCGCTCAATCTTTGAGCATTTTACTCTCAAATGACCTCTAATGAACTCTTTCTGTAATGAAAATAAGCAGCCGGTACTAGAATTATACCAATATTGTTTCCCTCCTTTTCTTGCTTGCGACTATAAAGGCATATTGTAGAGGATATGTAATGGTCATCAGACGCAATGGAGTGTTCGGACTGTTGATTCCATTGGGTTGTGTGTCATAGAATCATTGTGAAATATCAGAACTTCCCAATATTTATCTAATTGTTCATTGGCATTGGTACTTCAGTGCTATGGTTTATCCCAATTTTCCGCATGTTGATTTTGTTGATGACTTTTCTTTTTTAATGGTGGCATTCTTGATGACTTGGGTGGAATAGGAATAAAAAAGAAGCAAGACGATGCAATATGAGGTGATAATTGATAATCACTCGGTTTGCAGCACCCAACATGGGTTCATTTGTGGTCTTGCGTTCTTCCTTGATTGAGCCCACAAAAGCATCTTGAGTTGTTGGAAAGATCAAATCGTTCGTCCGAAATAATTTTCAATACAAACAACCCATATCACATATTCTTAACAGGCATTCACTTAAGTTCCACTTAGATTTAAAGTGAATGCACTGTTGAATTTTGAGAAAACACCCAAACATAGTTGGGATTAGGCTTCAATAATGGTGATGATATACGAAAAAATATGTAATTGTATTTTTTTTACATGATTAGTCTCATGGTTTATATCACTTATGAGTACTCCAGTGATAAGCAAGTGTTAGAATAGTTCAATTGTGCTCAATTTCGCAAAATGATCTTCAACAAGTAGACTCCAGATAAAGGCTTATTATCTATTTGCTCGTGGGGCTTACTTAGATGCATATCTATCAAAGGGAAGAGGATAGATGAAAAAAAATCAGTACTACTAGCTTATCCTAGTGCTTGATTTAACAACCTTAAAATTTAGCGCTATCTTAAAATGGGAGGGTGGAAAAGGGGTAGGAGACGTTGGAGACGGCGGGGCAGAGGCTGGGAGATGGCGTGTGGTGGCCAGAGGTCGTGGACCACGGTGTGAGGGAGAGGGTGGGTGGGTGTAGAGAGAATGGAGATGTTGAAGATGAAGTGTGTGCAATGAAAAAATTGAAATTTTAAGTTTTCTTACTGGGTGTTGGAAGAAAATGGGTGTGAAAAGGAAAAAAAGTGCATGCATTTCAAAGCTCTCGAAAGCAAAAACTCAGCCTTGAGAAATACTATCATTTTCTCGAAATAAAAAAATGTAAAAAGAATAAAGTCCTGCAGGATTAAAAACTGCACCTATGTACTCAACAGAGACCATACTAATTCTACTCCTAAGGTTCCAACACATTTCAACAAACACCACCAAGGAACCATATTCCACAACCAATTTATGGGCAAAAATTATTAAAGCAATTCCCAGGAAGCAAACCACATACGCAATGGTTCTTCATCAGCTATTTCTTTACTTGTTTGGAACCTGATTGTGCTTATATAATCATCACCATCACCCACAAAACCTCAAACTAATAATCAACTACTAGCAGCAAAAAGCAATTGATATGCATAATCTCATAAGAGAGACAAACATATTATGTTATTTTAATGTGCATACTTAACCAGTAGTTTGTATGCACAACAATTCAACACTTATAGACAACAGCATTCTAAATCCACGTGTAAAGATAGTGACAAATTCACTTCAACCAGGTAATGACACATTGAACCTCAAACTTGATAAGCATATTAGCATCATGACATCTCCATAACCTGCAAATAGCACAAGAGAATGTTGTCAACTCAATGCACGATCTGAAATATGTTGATGAACCAAAATATAACATTAAAAAAGCTGGCTGCTATAATTACAATATTCACCATAAGCTGCTACAGTTGCAAACCGTTTTTTTTTTTTTTGGATAGGAACCATATTCTCCAAATTTGGTTTCACATATAATCCTCTAGCCATTCAATTTTGTGTAGAATATTACCCAGCTTGTATGCAATTAAAATTTCATTTAAGCTCCCTAAAATTTAATCTAATGCCACATAAATGCGTTCATTGCTTTGACATATCCTTTCATATAATATATATAATCCCATAAATTTATTCCCATCATACCAATTCATCAGCAATCTCATCATCAAGTTTCCATTGCAAACACAAGATCTCAACCCCAACAAAGAAGAAGTTCGGTTCCTACCCCATTTCAACTTTCCTTGGAATTTTTGATCGGCAAGAACAGCAACCTTGGGGGAAGGAATTGAATTATCCATGAATATATTCCATGCACAAGGCTACTATCGGCATTTGGTGTGCTGGGGTGTGTGTAACCTTTGGATTCATTTAATTCTCAAATTCGAGGACAATGAAACACAATTAAGTATTCCAATTTTTTCAACATTCTTCAATAATTTCCTATTTTAAAATGGTGTTCTAGACAATACTTTGTTCAACATACCACTTCATTTATTTTCACGCAACCATGCAACAAAAATAACACATCAGAAGAATTTCAAACAATAAACTCAAATTTCTAGATATACTTGGTTGGTGAATATCCTATCGAACATGTTTGACATGTACGCTTACCCAGGTATGGAGTGCTCAACATGGTTCTTCACAAAGACATAACCCATGAGTTATAACATAAAAATCCTTATTTGAAACTAAAATTCAAAGAAACATTCAACTAAATCTCTTAGTAAGCTTCTTCCTTATGTAACCTGCTTCAATCTTGAAGTTGTTAACCATATGAAACAATCGTCCGCTTCCTTCTTTTGATATAACATGTCCACTACTTTTAAACAGATAAACACTATTGTTATCAGGTCATATTTACGGCATTTTACTCTTTCATTTTGCTAAAAGAATTGTGTGATGAAATAATGTTAGAATCAGAATGCTCTACTAACACATGATTCATTTTGCGGAGAACTAAAATATCTGAAGCATCCCAGCCAATAGAGAGCCACCAACTAGAATTAAAAAAAAAAAAAACCCCTTTGTGAACTGACCTTCCAACGTGAGACACAGGGTACTACCTTTTTGCCATAATTTCAATCACCTCAAGGCACCAACGAGAACCCTTACATAGTTACATGTACCGCAGCCCAGAGAAACCAGATAAGACCTGCTTGGGTGTTGGTCATGGTTAAGGGGGACTTTCTATAAACTCGGTATAGCATGGGCTATAGAGATGGTCCACTACGGCGGATTGATTTGACCTCGAGCTATTGTTTCTCTAAGGCAGCTCGAGCTACTTGGGATTGATAGAACTACGTAGATCGGTGGCTAGAACTGATTTAGCTAAGTCAATGACATGGGCATTGGCGCCCCAAAAGCAAGCAATGGTCTTGGGCAACTGTCTCACGGGCAACTACCACTCATCACAAAGTCACCTATAAATAGAGGTATAACCCCACGCAACACAATTCTCATACATAGAACTGCTACTAACTACTGTTGACCCAAACAAGGAAAAAAAAAAAAAAAAACCAAACTGCCCACAAAATTGTCTCTTTGTCACTTGCTTGTACAAAGTTCTCTCCAATCTACTCCCTCTTTCCAACCCTTGGTGTTACTATGGTGTGATTTCCTCAAGTTCTAGGTTAGTTAACCACTGACCTACGCATTTCTTTTGGCAAATTTTTATGAGTAAAAGACTTGAAGTCCAAAAATACCTTGAGAAGGTTATTTTGGCTAAATACCCAAAAGATGTGATCTTTTGTATCATATAAAGCCGATTTGGCCTGGATGGATGGCAGGTTTGGTGTGTTCAAAACTCTTCTCCTATTGGCTCAAACCTGGCAATGCCTTAGCCCTTAAGAACAAAAAGGAACTATAACAATAGTGAAACATAACCATTCAAAAAATAAAAAATGACAGGATGCAATGTAAAACATGCATGGTGCCTAGCACCACCAAAGGTTAAGCTCCCAATAAATGTTTGTTGAAAAGGGTTATTTTAGACGATGATTTTATATTATTATTATCAATAAAAGGTTCATATAATTCAATACAAAAGGCTTGTGCAAGATAGTGCACAAGTAGGGTAATCCCTATACAGAATAAAAACAAAGCATAATGAAGGGGACACCTAACAAATTGTCCACCATTCAAATTACAATTCAGACAAAATTCTAACTAATCTAGAGCAAAACAACAATAGATGAGAAACTAACATATTTTAGACAATTTTTTTTAAGTAACTCATAAATTATATTAATGGACGCCAAGGGGCCATCACCCCTATACAAAATCAGCTATACAACGTAAACTAGGCTACTTCCAATTCCTCCAAAACTTCTAAGAACTGTACCACTCCTGGGGGGTAATAACCTCTCATCCACAAATACGAGCAATACAAAATTGTAATATATATTTTTAGTGAAGGATGATAAAATTCTAGTCGACAAACATGCTCTTATTATTCCTCCATTCATGGTTTGTGCAAAGCGAGTGCTTCGTATGCTATTTACTGATTCCACGTCTTTTAAGTTTATTAGTTTTACTGAATGTGGTTTTTCTGACCATTTCCCTAGTTTCATGGCTTAGGTTATTGAAATTAAATAAATGGCTAATATCTTCAAAGCAATTTTAGGGAGGGAGAGAGAGAAAAAAGAAAAAAAAAAGGAAATAGACATTCGCTTTGCACAGTTATAATAGAAGACCAATAGGCAACTCTCTATACTTATAGACGAGAAATTGCAGATTTTGTTGGGGGGTTTTCCTCAGATGCATAATGATTCTAGTCCTTTAGATTTCTTGCAAGGTATTGATCTTGTGGATTTCTTGGTACAAGCAAAGTGGCCATTCAATATGAAAGTTTTACTGTTCCAACACTAGAAAACACTCATGGATAATGTTTAATTGTCAAGGTATTATTTTGGGTACTTCATAGCCTACTGTTTGGGTTTTATATTTTTTCTTTCAATATTAGTTTTTTTTAATTTTAAAATAGTTATCTTTGGATTTCATTTATTTAGTTAGTTTGTGTGTTTCCCCCTGTTCGGGTTTCTTTGCTTTTGGGTTTGCTTTACTGAAGATCGGGGATTTCCCCTAATTTATAATCTGCCTATTGAGGCTCTTTTAATTGTCTTTGCATCTCATTTATTCAGTTAATTTTATGGTCTTTATCTTGTTGGACTTCTTAGCTTTCTGTATACATATGCCGTGGTCATAAGCTGGAAAATAATTGAACACCGTTTGCTCTATTGTGAGTTTTGTATTTTGAACGTCATATAGTTTGTCTTCCTTATTTTGCTTTGATCACATCTTTACTTTATTTTAGTGGTATATATAGTTTCTTTTGCTCTTTGACTGTTCTCCTGTGATACTAACTCACTGATTGCAATTCTTTTTTACTATAGGAATGTTTCATTTCAATTTTGTGCAATAAAATGGCTCCTTTTGACAATATATACACGTAATCATGGATAGCAATTCATATGTTTCTCTGTTATTGGATTGCCTAAATCGCATATTCATTGTGGAAACTAATGTTAAACAAGAAAGTATCTCGAAAGTTGATTAACTTCCCTTTCTGCCAAATATTGTGTCTTATCAAATTTTTGGACCTGTCGCGGGATATTATTGATGTTCCTTCTACAGGGTTTAATAGTAACTACATTATGAAACAACAGTTCTTGCAAATTTCCCTACCTTTTAAAATGAAATATCATACTTTCACCCATATTGTTCAGAGGGCATTTTAGTGAAGAGTTGCTAAAATGAGATATATAGTTTCTTGCACTATGAGTTTTTCTTTGAAAAAAGTAATGTTGTTGAACATCTCAAGTTATTCTTGGTCCATGAAGATTCTCGACAAACATAGAAAGCTAGTCATTACCTAGGTACTCGTTTGCTACATATTATTCAAAGGGCATTTGAGTGACGAGTGGCTACAATGGGATTTATAGTTTCTTGCACTATGAATTATTCTTTGGCAAAGTAATGTTGTCAAAAATCTCAGATTATTCTGGGTGCATGAAGATTCTCCACAAACACAGAAAGCTGGTCATTACCTAGGTACTCGCTTGGTACGTATACATAAAACTTTAGTTTGCTTATTGTTTCCACTTGTGCTTCCTCTTTTTGTGGGCCAAGAAGACGAAGAACAAGAGTAGAGGAATCCGAAGGGGGAATAGGAAATCAGAGACACTTCGTTCAAGGGAGAAAGAAATATAGGTGTGATTTTTTCGGATTGTTGTATTGTTGTATTACTATTTGTGGAATAATGAAAAAAATATTGTATTTGTTGTTGAAACTTTTTTCTTGTGCATTTTCTTGGTTTTTTGGGACAAAAAGATTGCCGGGTTGTGTAATTTCCTTTTCTTGTTACTACGCACGGGGAAATTGTCCAAAATATTTTTAAAATTAATCATATTGTACCATCACCAACAAAGTCATCAAACATATTATATTTGACTAAAACTCCAAAATATTTTTAAAATTAATCATATTATATCATCATCATTGAAGTTAAATCATCAAACATATTATATTTGGCTAAGTTAATACCGTGAAATAAATGATAAAATTCTTTGAATCATAATTATCGTATTTCATGGTTGAGTTTGTTCACCATTAGTCACCAAATAATTATGAACACAATTAGTTACACTTTTTGCATGAGACACTTGTCTAAAGCTCTATCCATCTGGTGCATGTAAAGAATTTGCATAAGAAAGTTGTTGTGACTTATCATGACCCCTCATTAAGAATAAAATTAAAAAAAAAAACAAAATGTTAATGTTTGTATTAAAATTAACACAAGCATTACAATGAATCGCTTTTAACCCAAAAAAAAAAAAAAAAGAATTTCTCTTGCCCAAAAAATGAATCTCTTAACCATAACAAAGAAAAAAAAGAGAGGAGAGAACGTAAAGGGTACCTGGTGCTTGCCACGCAACACAAGCTAGAGCCATGAACCAAAATGCAAATGAGTGAGCTAGACGAAACATGGAGGTAGAGATATGCAAGGCTAAGGTTAGAGTGTCTAAAGCTAGGATTTACGAAATTTTTAAATGAGATGCTATTTCAAATCATAAATCTTATTCAGCTTGTGTCCTTTTGAACGTTTAGAGTTGAAATTAAAATTTTTAGCTCATTACTAAATTAGTGGTAGTTTCCTTTTGTAAAAGTTATTTCTTTTTTCTCTTTTCTTTTAAGATACAGTTGATTTGAATCATAGTAGTTATGCCCCGTGTACTACCAATCTCTCTAACAAAATAAAAAAAAAAAATCATAAATCATGGATGAGTTGGTGATAGTTTCCATTAGTGTAATTTTTAAAGTCGTTTTCAAGATACTTATGCCACATGTATTGTCAATCTCTGTAACAAAATTCAGAAAAGAATTGTAAACTTTGCATGAATTAGTGGTAGTCTCCATACATATATTTTTTAAAGTCTTTTTTTTTTAAATATATTGTCGTTGGCCAATGTGTTTATTCCATGTGTACTGCCTAAATTTTCAGAAAATTGTAAATCATGGATGAATTAGTCGTCTATCCTTTTTCTTTCCCAAGCGATTTAACATTCTCTTTCCAAATCACTTGAGTCTTGAGTAGGAAACGTATTAATTAATTGCTACAATGAAATGTTGTAGCATAAATTTAAAATTATTATAATATATCACTAATGGAATGACATACGTATTTATGACTCTTTAAAAACAAAAGAATTAAGAAAATTACTTTATGATTTTGGAATCCAAAAGCTATGGTAAAAAACAATGTATGGAGAAAAAAACAATGATGCAAGAAGGATTGTCTAGCTATGGAAAGAAAAATATATGTAAGTACCTTAACTATGGAGTTCAAAAAAAAAATGTGGGAGTTGTTGCTATAAATTTATTTCATAATTAAAGCTAGTATTGTGAGGTTAAATTGATTTGAAAAATTATGGGATCAAGCATAAATTATTAAACCGCACAATTGCAGTGTAATTGATCCGTAAAAGGGTAAATTAGAAAATCTCGTAATTATAGTATAATTATAGTAGTTGATGCCATCAAGGGTTTGAACTAAAAATGTATAATGGAATTGTTGCTATAAATTCCATCCGTAATTGGAGATGTTGTTGTGCAATTACATTGATTAAAGAAATTATGGGGTCATGGGTAAATTATTGGATCTCTTAACTATCGTGTAATTCATTTTGTGATTAGAGTTGGTGTTATAAGGTTAGATTGATTAAAAAACTTGTGGGGTCAAGGGTTTGGACCAATAGTTGAATGTCAGGTAGATTTTTAACTTAATAGGATTGTACAGCTATGGATAGAAAGACATAAATAAGTAACTAAACTATAGAGTTCAAAAAAAGTGTGGAAATTGTTGCTATAAATTCATTCCATAATTAAAGTAGGTATTGTAAGGTTAAATTGATTTTAAAAATTGTGGGATCAAGGATAAATTATTGAATTTTGTAATTATAGTGTAATTCATCCCGTAATCAAGTAAATTATTGAATCTCGTAATTATAGTATAATTATTGCAGTTGTTGCCATAAACAGTTTAAACTAAAAACATATAATGGAATTGTTACTATAAATTCATAGCAAAATTGGAGTTGGTGTTGTAAGGTTGATTACAGAAATAGTGGGATCAATCGTAAGTTATTGGATACCTTAATGATTGTGTAACTCATTCAGTAATTAATTATAGCTGGTGTTGTAAGGTTAGATTGATTAAAAAATTTGTGGGGTCTAGGGTTTGGACCAATAATTGAACGCCAAGTGGATTTTTCATTTTTGAAAATCCAAAATTATAATAGTTGTTGCCATAAATGGTTTAAACCAAAAACATATAATGGAATTGTTAGTATAAATTCATTGCATAATTGGAGTAGGGGTTGTAACGTTGATTAAAGAAATTCTGGGGTCAATAGTAAATTATTGGATCCCTTAATGATTGTATAATTCAGTCTGTAATTAATTATAGTTGGTGTTGTAAGGTTAGATTGATTAAAAATTTTATGGCGTCAAGGGTTTGGACCAATGATTGAATGCCAAATTGATTTTTAATTTTTGAAAATCTAAAAATTTCAAAAATTTAGATGAGGAGTTTGGAGGTCTATGACCTCCAATGCCTTAGAATATTTATTACAGAAAATGATGAAATGATATTTTTATTTATTTGTTTATTATAATTATTATCCTCTAAAAATGGGTACTAGCTAGAGCACCTTGCATGCAAGATGGCGACACTATTACAAGCCAAAGCATCATAACAGCCAAGCAAATTAACTAATTGTGCCAAGCATTAGACAAAGCAGTTAAGCAAATTAACTAATTTTCAAACTTCTGTTGTTAAGAGCAGCATAGAAGACTACCTCTGTGCATGTGTAAGGTACAGAGAATAGAAGACTACATGTTGTTACAGACCCACCCACGACAACGGATCAAAGCATGCATTGTTTTGATTATATACAAAAATCAGAATATAAAACAGAATACCAGAAGGAGAAGAAAATAATAGAGAACCCAAAAAAAAAGAGCCCAAAAGGGAAAACAAAAAATTAAATAAAAAATAGAAAAAGAAAAACCAGAGAACCAGAACCAGACGAAGAAGAAGAGATGAACAGAGAGAACCAGAACCAGACTAGTCAAAAGGAAGTAAAAAAAATACAGAACCAAAAAAATAGAGAACCAGAAGCAGACCCAGAGTCCCAGACGTTTGAATCAGAGGATGGAGAAGAAGAAAGGAAGAGACTCAGACGAAGAACGAGACATAGAGGAAGAGGAAGAGGAAGAAGAAGAAGAAGAGAAGAAGAGAAAGAGACGTAGAGGAAGAAGAAGAGAAGAAGAGAAGCAGAGAAGAAGAAGAAGAAGAAACTAACCAGGAAGAGCAGCCAATCGAGCGTCACAGAGACGCCTTGAGTCCCAGGGCTTTGAGTTCGTCACCAAGATCAACCAAGCAGAAGTAGAGCTTTGCATCTTCGATTACAGCTAGACGTATGAGTCACAGAGACTCGTTGAATGCCATATATCTATTTGGGGACCTAAGAAGCATGGACACTTCTAAGAAAGTGGCGTATCTGTGTCGGACACGTGTCGAACACGGACACTTATCGGACACTCTCGGACACGTGTCCAATACTATTTAGACGTGTCCATAATTAAAAACTAAAAATTTTAATTTTGGATACTTGTTTGACACTTTTTTTGCAACGTGTCCCACAATTCCTAGCCCGTATCTATGACTAAAAAATAAATGTGGCTGATATCTCTTGGACACTTTGTTGACATGTGATTATTAAAACTTGTAAACTTAATATATAACAATTTTGAACCATGGAAAAATATATGATTGTAAATATTAATCAAATCATAAGCAAAAGACAAATTAATATTTAACTAAAGAATAAGCCTCAAGATTAGCTTCTTTTTTGCTTTTTGTTTTTTTTTTTTTAGGGAGGGAAAAGAAATGATCCGTCCTTTTCTTTATATGGATTTTATGGAACTATGTATATTTCATGTTTAATGATTATAAAATATGTTTTAGTGTTGTATTGATATTTGATAATTTGATATGTTTGTTAGTTGGTACTTGAATTTTTGTTTTTTGATTGCTAAATTGATTAAAAAAGTTAAAATGATATTATTTTTTTAGTAGATGATTATATATATAAATTAATATATATTATTAACGTGTCCCCGACGTGTCCGTGTCCTACTTTTTTGAGAAATGTTGTGTTGGCGTGTCCGTGTCGTGTCGTATCTGTGTCCCGTGTCCGTGTCCGTGCTTCTTAGTTGGGGACAAATCAGATACAAATCTTAGGGCTCGGATTTGGGCTGTCTATTTATTTAGGGAGTCTTTGATAGGTGCCAACTTTATAAAATTCTCGTGTGCATCATTCGATCAAAGGACTGTTAACAAATTAGAGAAAAAATGAAAGAGGCGAGCGCCTTGATGCGCTTTGCGCTTCATAGTGCCTTGCGCTTTTCTGTGCTTAATCTGAGCTTCTTTAAACTGCCTTGCCTCGGCACTTCTGAAGCACCACATGTGCGCCTTGATGCGCCTAGCGCCTAGGTGCACCCTTAACAATACTGCACTAAACAATACTCGTTTTTTGTGTTAGTTGATTAGGATTGAAGCTGACAAAGGAAAATATATGGCTAAGTTACTGTAATAAAAGGTGATCAAATTTGAACTGGTTGAAAATAACAAATTGCAGCAAAGTAAATCAAGAAGAGAAGAAGAAGAAACTAGGAATACACCTAGGGGTTGTTTGTTCCGCATACATGTCTGGAAGGGTTAGGATACCAATATCCAAAGCCATCCCACTAGCTAGATACTCCTAACCAAGATTTGGCAGTACAGGATGAGAGCCGGATTAGTAGTGGACCCAAATGACACGATCATTTTGCAGTTTATTGTCCAAAAATATAATGACCAATTTGCTATTGTGCACTTTTTCTCCCCTTCAACGTGTGTTTGCTGCCTACTACAAATTCATATGGGTAAATGACTACACGTGATCCAAGGCTGAGGTGAAATGACTGGTCACTGATCCATCTGAACACCTTGTCACAATTTGGGGGCTAAATGGGTCTTTCACCAATGTTACTGGGAGAGATTTTGATATATATATATATATATATATTTTTTTTTTTTGTGGCGCGAGGCGGGGTGGGGGGGTGGGGTGCAAATCTGATAGCATGTGAACCACAGAAGTTAACCCTTCCAAACGTGATAAGTGGCACTGTGCATTCATACAGCTGGATATGCATAGACGAATATCTGAAGGCCCAAGCCTCCATCCAAACATGGTATCATGTGGGCCCATGATCTATCGAAAGCCTATCCCACCTTACACGCAAAATAAACAGCCCCTACAGTATAGATTCCATTGCACAATCCCAAAGAACTGTCAAAAGCTATAAAGTTACTGCCAAACTGTTCTCTATTGAATTAAGGTATTACACAGCTATATATAAATCTAAGAATCTTAACTCCAGCAGAACTATGCATCCCTAGTTGGAACCTAAGAATTCCAAATTAAACTTATATAAATGTGCTTAACCTATAACCTATGGATCATTACAATAACTCATGTCAGGCAGTGCTGGAAATCTCCAAAAGACCATAGAGCATTAAAATTCAAATGAGCTACCACATACATTCCATAGAGGCTGTTTTCCTTTCTCCTTCTAACTGAGAAGGCTACTGCTATTTGGAGGCTGAGGAAGAAAGAGATAAAGACAAGAAAACGATTAAGTGGTGCTTCTACCTGAGAGCACTCCATGAATTTACCGAGGCAAAATTTGTCCCAAAGAAAGGTCATACACAATGAGTTAGATACGGCTTAAAAGTTGGAAATTTCATATCCAATTTTAACTCGCGGCTTCTGTGGATTGAAGTGGTACTTATAAATTGCACGCCCAAAATTTTCTATATTGGTGAATGGCTCACCTACTAGCATTTTCGCCAGCTCCCGAGGATTGCAGCAAGGCGATCCATTGTCGCCATTTCTTTCTTGTTAGTGATGGAGGGATTGAGTAGGATGCTTGCTAGAGGAGAGGAGCTTCAAATGTTCCGTGGTTTTGAGGTAGGGAGAAGGGGAGGTAATTATCTCTCACTTATTATTTGCAGATGATAGTTTACTCTTATGTCAACCTAGAGCGAGGCAGCTCTGTTTTTTAAATGCATTTTGTTGGTTTTGAGGCTATTTCCAGGTTGAGAATTAATCTGACCAAAGTGAGATTATACCAGTGGGGGAGGTGGAGAATGTGGAAAATCTGGCTACGGTCATGGGATGTGGGGTGGGCACTTTTCCCTAACCTTGGCTTACCTTGGTTCGTCTTATAGATTGGTTGAGGCTCGGGATAGGGTGTTGGAGTGTTTTCAAACTAAATTGGCAGGGTAGATGAGTAATTATGTATCTAAAGGGGGTAGATTGACTCTATTAAATAGTAACTTGGCCAACATTCCCACGTATTTTATGCCTTTGCTTCTTGTGCCAGCCTCAGTCGAGAGGAGGCTAGAGAAATTACAGAGGAACTTCCTCTGGGGTGGCACTAAGGAGAGGAAGATGCATTTGGTGAGGTGGGACAAGATTTGTAGACCATCAAGGAAGGACTTGCGGGGAGACATTTAAGGGCATTTAACCAAGCTCTTCTAGGGAAATGGCTTTGGGGATTTGCTAGAGAAAATGGGACGCTATCAAAGGATGCAGTGGTGATGAGGTATGGCTGTGATAAGTGGAGGTGGGTGCCTACAATGGGTTCGGCTTCATATGGTTGGGGTTTGTGGAGGGCCTAATGAAAGGAAGTGAGATTTTTGGGCATCATACTCATTCCAGGGTTTCAGGGTACCTACAGGGACTAATGTTAGTTTTTGGCACCATAGGTGGTGTGGTGATGTTTCATTCAAAAAAAAAAAAAAATCCCACTACTTTTCAGCATTGCTCGGGACAAGAATGCTATGGTGACTGAGTATTTTTCAGAGGAATATGGAGATGTGGTTTGGGCTCCTATTTTTAACAGAAATCTAAATGATTGGGAGCTAAAGGAAGCAATGGCTCTCTTAAGGGTGCTGCAAAGAATGTAGGTGGGAGGGGTGGAGGATGATAGAATGATGTGGAAAGGCAGCAAGAGGGGTTTTGTTTACGGTGAGTTCCTTTTATAGACTCCTAGTGTGTGAAAAGAGTGTAGATTTTCCTTGGAAGGCCATTTGGAAGACGAAGGCTCCATCTTAGGTGGCATCTTTACATGGATAGTGGCCTAGGGCTCTATCCTTACCATGGATTAAGCTGAAACGGTGAGGCTTTCACATTCCAAACAGATGTGTAATGTGCTGCAGTGAGGAAGAATATATTCGTCACCATCTCCTCTTTCGCAATGTAGCCAAGGAACTCTGGCATCATGTTTTATCAGTTGTTGGCTTGAAATGGTGCATGCCAAGGGATGCTAAAGAGCTGTTGGTTTGTTGTGCTGGTGCATGCTTGAAGAAAAGGCCACGGGGAGTCTGGAGATTTATTCAGATGACACTTTTTTGGACCATTTGGAAGGAGAAATAGAAGAATTTCTGAAAATGTGTCATTGAACATACATAAGACTGAAAATTTTGTTACTGTATAGTCTTTTTTTTTGGCATTATGGCTATCAACCTGTAGGTGCTAAACACTTACTCTCTTGGAAAAGTCAGGAGATACATAGTTCCTTTTGTATATAGCTCTTTCGTACATAGGTGACAGCCCCTCAGCGTCCATTAATGATATTTTGATTACTCATAAAAAATAAATTAATAAATTGAACAACCCAAAGTATATAAAAGCAAGCATCTTGCAGTCATAGGAAGCAATCATGGATACATAATGTAGAGGCAAAAGGAAATTCTAAAAAAAACAATGGACAAGGATATTTAACAAATTAACTTAAAATAATGCATGGAAATCAATATCATATTAATTATAATAAAATCCACAGATATCTCATTTATAAAATACTAATAACATGAACTGCCAGTAATCCTAGTTATTTTTAACAAGCAAATTGATATAAAATTTAACTATGATCTTTTTAGATAAAAAAAATATTCTTGGAAAATGATAAGAACTTCAATATTACCCAAATCATGTGTTTGATCATTCTAAATTTCCTATAAATCAATCCATTATATCAAACCCCACCCCCCCCCCCCCCCCTTCTCGCCCTACTTACACAACCCCCGTCAGCACGCACAGGGGGAGAGTGGGTTCACAATTTCTATAAAACCTTCATGATAACCCATAAATATGATTACACTTTAATCATAGGTAAATCCAAATCAATATAATACTTCCAGCTATCAGTAAGAGATTGACGGAATTGTTGTCTTTCTTTATATAAATAGATTTAAAAAAAAAGTGGGAAATTTCAATAACACCCTGGCTTTTACAAATATTATCTTGCCATCCCTTGACATTTCAAAAATGACATGGAGACCCCGTTCACATACTCGTAGGATATGGATACATGCCCGATACGTGTCAGACACGAGAAATAAATCCAGGATTTCGTTTAATTTTCTTTTTCACGGATACGTCCTCAACATGCCAAGATACGGGAATGGATACGACTGAAAAACAAATACAATCTACCACAACAAAAACCATTCCAAAAAGAAAACACTTTCCAAAACCAATTAGAGATCTGCGTCGACACCAATCCATGAAGCTCCCTGTATATCGCAATCAAATTCTAGCACTTTAAATCATCGATCAAATTCTAGCACCTTAAATCATCAAATCATTGTTCTAAATAAAGTTTGGGAATATAGAGAAAAAGCAATGATCAAACCAGAAAAAGAAATAAAATTTCGGTTTCTACACATGATGAAGTATAGGAGGCCCCATGTCGTGTCTTCATTCAATTCCTCTGTTTAAAAATGAAAACAAAAACCATGTCTTATCCAAATCTTGAAGTTGTTGCTTCCACCCACGTGGAGATTTTTTAATTTGCATATCAGAGACCCATTGATGCAGGACAGACCCATGGTTCCCTGTGGGTCGACCCGTCTTTGGGCTTAGCCCACCTATCCTAGTTTATTTAGGGTTTTATTTGGTTTATGTTGTTTTAATAAGATGTTTTAATGATGTTTTAATCTCGGCCATCAATGTGATTGGATGGTCTAGATTAATGTTAGGGTTAGTCTTTTATCTATTTAAGCATTGCAAAGCCTCTTTGGTTGAGTAGTTATTGATTGATTAATGAAATTTATTGGGATCTTCCCCTCAAGTTCTCGAAATTTCTAACGCCTCCTGCAATTGGAGTTTGGTGTGAGCCCAATTTCTAACGCCTCCTGTGACTGGAGTTTGGTGAGAGCCCAATTTTCCCCTTTATCTCCATCTTCCACCTTGCCCGCCCCGCGTCTCCATTCCGTTCCGCATTATTTGGTATCAGAGACGAAGTTCGATCCATCCAGATCCGAGATTTAGCATTCTGTCATCCTTAGCATGCCATCACCACCACCACCATCACCAATGGCAGTATCAGATCCATGTCATCTCCATCAGTTTGAAACCACATCCATTAACTCTGACCAATCGGCCACCTCCACACGACCTCAAAACCTCCCGCCTTTGCCAAAACCCTAAGCCATCCTCCCTGCCAACCCACTAACGAGCCTCAAATGCCCTCAAACCTTCACAGAACACGAACCCCATCTCTCCATCTTCCTCACAACTCCAAAACCCTAATCCATCACCCTGCCTAAATCACAGGTCCACACTTCCCAAACCAGAACCTTGAAATCCAACCACCACCATCATCCCTAGATCCAATCATGCTTCCTTCACCATTAACCTAGAACCACAACAAATCCAAAGATTTGAAGATCCAACAACCCAAGAACCCATCTCCAATCTGTCTAGATCAAAAAAAAAAAAAAAAACCCATCTTCGTCAGACCTTCCATTTACCTTTCGGAAGCCTCATCGCATCTCAATCCCTTCCTCCATCGTCAGTCAGTCACCCAAACCATAGCAGCATTGTTGACAGCACCACCTTCACCACATCCCTAGCCACACCAACTTCAATCCGTCAAACCACTCCCCTCCCACATCACCACTCCATTGTTGGAATTCCGCCCATACCATCTGCAACTTCTTACACAGCCCATACCGTTTGCTCCATTGTCCTTCCAAATCTTGAGCCCAACTCACCCTTTCGACATCATCTGTGAATCCCCACACAAAAGGAAAAAGAAAAAGGAAGAAGAAAATAAGAAGAAGGAGAGAAGCAGAGGGAGAGGATGAGAAAGGGAAGAGAGCATACTTGGCACATCACCGCACGCATCTAGCTATCGTCGCCATCTCTAGTAGAGCATGATCGTCACCCCACAATATCCATCTCCTGCACTTGAAATCCATTGTCACGGAGCCTAACACCACCATGTTCATCATCAAGGAACATCAAATAAGAGCCCATCGCATCCACCTCTTCATCGTTGAGGTACAATGGCGAAAAGGGGTTTGAAAAACCATTTCTTTTCTCTTAGGCTTTGAGATCGATACAAAGAGAAACTAAAAACAAAAGGGTGGACCTAATTTTCACATCAAGTCTAGTTCGACCTGATCTAAAGGAGATCAATTTTAATCCCAGCCTAGTTTGCGAGTAGTTCAAGCCGGGTTGCAAGTTAGGTCAAGTCAGGCCAAGCTGACCAAATCCACCGCCCAAGTCCTACCGAGTTCTACTTCCAGGTCAAGCAAAGCCACGGGTCAAGTTGACACCATTCTACAAGAAAAATGCTTAGCAAGAAGCAATTATTGACATCAGCGTGACGCAAGCACCAATCTAGCAGGAGGTTTGACCAAATCAACGGGCAGACACTAATTTTTACAATATCAGGACCATATGAACTCCAATTTCAGATCCGTTTGATCCTGTGCGATCGTGGTGACAAGATTTACACAGTAGTGAAGGTATTGAGGCAAATATCATCAATCAAGGGCCCGTCATAAATTCAATCTCAACCATCAATCTTCAAATCACAAGATCTCCTCCATCTGGACTCCGATTTCAGATGTGTTTGCTCCTGTGTGCTTGTTGTGAAGAGATCTACATAACAGGTCATTCAACCACTAATGTTTCATAAGAAAACACAATAATGCAAGGGCACATAGACAATATGCCCCACCCCTTTTATCACCACTCCAATCATTCACTTCACCCTTTTCCTTTATAATTCACCTTGCCTGTTAACATCTTTAATCCTCTTTCTAGCTTTCTACCACCCTCTTCTTAGACTCTCTTCCTTCGTACGTTCTCTCAATTTCAATAAAACTAGATGCTGATTTGTGTGAGACAAGGTGTTGATCTCTGTTCTTGAGCTAATTGGGGTCACTGATGAAGGACTCATACTGATGATGAGTGACTCATGACTAAAAATTCTTCATTGAGAATTCAAGGGAGAGAAAGTTAAGACTACTTTTGAGATGGGTCTGTGAAATGAAATTATTTATATATATACGTATGTATATATGGATATAGAGATTGTGAGAATTTTGGTGGTGATGGTGGCAAGAGCAGTGGCAAAGGCGAGGATGGTTCTCTCAAACCGAATTATTTTGTTCCAATGAGAAAAAAGAGGGGCAATGTTGGTATTTTGAGTATTATTTTAGTGACGTCATCTTCCAATGTTGGAAGGGGGTCTCATTGATACAACATCAAAATGTCATGGAAGTTCTGTGTCAATATTAAAATGTAAAGGATACCAGACAATTTTTTCAATTGTCAAGAGGTGTCATTGAAATTTTTCCTTAAAAAACACAAAGTTTGCATGAAGACAACCGCGTAAAGTCACACCAGAAAAAAGTATAAAGCAAAAGAAACTAAAAGAATGAAACAAATAAAAAGAAAACCTATACGGGGTACAAAGAAAGGCCCAACTACTCAGCCTCCCATAGTGCTACATAACACAATCAACAAAATAGTAAAAAAGAACCAAACCTTCCTAGAGGACCAATTATATAAAATTTTTATTGACAATATAAAATAAATCATATATAAATCCATCAATGTAGTGTTTCCCACGATCACCGAGAGATTGACACATTACTTTCTCTTGATGAAGACATTATTATATGAAATAAATGAATAAATCGAAGGTGGCAAGAAGACATAACCAGCTTATACCAAAAGTAAATAGAGAGAAAAACAAAACCAAAAGAAATGGAAAAAATAAAAAAAGAATCTATACAAGATGGAAAGAAAGGCTCAAGGGCTTAACTGCCACTATGTACAGTTAACCCCCAAGCACACCCAAAAAAAAAAAAAAAACTATCAGAAAAGAATAGAATCTTCCTAGAGAACCAATGATTAAAGATTCTTATGAGCTCTTCAAATATCTTGAGAGCACATCATTCCAGACCTCCCAACACCACTTCGAATCATTCAACCACTAATGTTTCATAAGAAAACACAATAATGCAAGGGCACATAGACAATACGCCCCACCCCTTTTATCACCACTCCAATCATTCACTTCACCCTTTTCCCTTATAATTCACCTTGTCTGTTAACATCTTTAATCCTCTTTCTAGCTTTCTACCACCCTCTTCTTAGACTCTCTTGGTTTGTATGTTCTCTCAATTTCAATAGACAGGTCCATGGCATCATTTCCTTAAAAAGCATAATGACAACCCAAGCTTAGTAATGTTGACACCATCGTAAAGCCGAGGACCACTAAGAAACCTCATTTGTCACACTACAGATTCCTTCCCCATTCAGAACAAACACAGCTGAAGTGATCAAATCACAGATACATCTCACCTTGGCAACATCAAAATTCTCTTCTTCCTACCCCTACAATAGGTGAGATGGAAACAACAAAGTTTCCATAAGAAAAGGCACGTCTACATGAGCACAAAGACAATACTCCCCACCACTTTCACCACTGCTCCAATCACTTCCCTTACCCTTTCCCTTACCGTCCCCCTTTCCCTTTCCCTTAGAAAGACTAGTACAAGCATTGCTGCAGTGGACTACACTGAAGCACATAACGAGAAGAAATTAGACATCCAATAACGTCCACAAGAAAGAAAAAGAATTTCGTGGACCGACCAATATTCAACAGCCATGGTCATATAGAAAACCAGCAGAAGTGCATAACATGACCACACACTCTACATCAACCACTTAGAAAGACAATAATGTGCCTCGTATTTATGTCATTGGCTAAACAATTGTAGAGCCTTAGATTAGCACAACCAATATAGAATCCAAAGAAAGAAAGAAAGAAAAGGAAAAGATAAACAGATGCAGACCAAATAAATAAACAAACAAAAACAAAACACACCTTTGAGTGATTATGGTTTTTTTTTTGGCCTAACAAAGTCGACATCCATCTTAGTCCCCATAGCAAGCACATAAGCTTCAAAGGTCTCAGGAGGTTGGCCTCCATCAGCATCCTGGGCCTCAAAGGTAATATAAAAAATAAAACTACCGGCAAGCCGTGAAGTTGCCTTGACGAGCTTAAAAAACTCGTAATTTTTACCCTACATTTCAAGATGAAAACCAAAAGGAGGAGTTAATCAATCAAAGAGATGAATATTTGTATGGAAGAATTTAATTGACAAACAAACAAACACACACACACACACACAAAAAAGCGAGGAGCGCATACTGTGTCAGCGTTGTGCTTGTTAATAGCTGCGATTGAATAAGACTTGAGCCTCTGAAAAGTCTTAGATTGCTCATCATCCAAGCGACCTGGACTTAACGGGTAGTCTAAACTGATTAAACCGTATGCAAAGACATCCTCGGGTAAACGGGGAGCGTCAAACCCCTGGGCAAATACACAATCAATCATCAGAATAGCAAAAAAAAAAAATCATCAGAATACACACACGATCGATTAACTAATTTTGATGGGAAACAGAAAATAGAGAGCAATAATATAGACATATGTAATACCTCGCTCGCCTCGACCATTGCGTTGTACGTCCGAATCTCGGCGGAGGTCATGCTGCGATAGCCATCGTTATAAAAAAGGTCGTCTGAATCATAGCCGTCTTCTTCTTCTACTACTACTCCTTGTTGTTGTTGGTTATCATCGCACTCATCCCCCTCCAATTTTGGTCTTTTCTGTGGCCGTGGTAGTTCTTCTTCGATAGCTCTGGCGATGGCGGCCATCTCTCTCGCTCTCTCTCTCGCTCTCTCAGTTTTTTTTTATTATACGATATACGAAGTAATGCCCTAATTCTCTATACATACACGCTTGGACAATTCAACCTGCTACGCAAAACACACAAGCAGGCCCAACATGAAAACCGACCCAGTGGGCCAGTAGTAGGCTAGCCCAGCCAACGCAGCATAAAATTCGGCCTGGTTGGGCCCAATTTGGTAAAAAATTCATCTAACATACCAATCTCATAGATTCTTAGGAATAAAAGAAAAAAAATGTGGCAATCTCTCTATCCACACACACACTCTCTCTCTCTCCTCTCCTTATTTCACCAATTTTCCTCCAACATACTAACTCACTCCAATTTTCCACTCCGTGCTACATGTCTCTCTCTCGAAACAACTTCCCACTACTACATTCGGACTTCATCTTCTCCCATTATTCTCTCTCTCTCTCTCTCTCTCTCTCTCTCTCTCTCTCACATAGTGGCAAAGACCTCATTTCGAGAAGCTTGCCCTTTCCAAAGATCCAGATTAGAAACAGCACTAGGACGTTTTTTCCAAACTAAAGACCCTCTAAATCCACTCTATTCTTAGGTTGAAAAAGCTCTCTTTAAAAATGTCATTTTTTAAAATCTTTTGGAGACTGTTATGATCTCTTCAGTCAATCAAAAAAAAATTTTTTATTTCCCTTTTTGTTCCCCTTTTCCGTAGGTTTTCTGTATTTCTATCTAATATCAACATTTGTTTCTTCTTTTCATATTCAAGAGAGGAAAAGCTCATTTTGTTCTAGATTTAAGCATTGGCATACCTGAAAGAACATATGCTCACATGCATAAGTACACTTGCTTTTGAGATTAGCCTTAGTTGTTTTCCTTTTACTTGAAATGTGTTGAGGGTCTTTCTGGTTTGGGATTTTTCTTAATATTTGATATAGGAATAGTGGAATCTCCCTTTACCTTACTGGATTTTCTTTTTGTTTGCTAAAGACATGTAGCATGTATTCACTATATTTTATTCTCATTTTCTTGAAATGGGTCTTCAATTATTTTGGCTAGAAGGTGAATTTGAAGGGGGATATTTTTAAAAAGTATGTGGAGAGATTGCTTGTAACTGGATTCAGTAATTTTGTTGCCACTTCATGATCAAAGGTTCTTCATTTTCCCACATACAACCATTCCAGTTTTGTGTGTGTCGTTCTTTTATTATTATTTTTTTATCCTCCACATCACATTATAATACTCATCTTCTCTTTCCCAACATCATCACTGCGCTAACCACACTTTTCTACACCAACTGTCATCACCTCTCCCCCACACACTCAACCCTCATCCATCTTTGCTTGGCCACCCATGCCGGTCACATACCAAACTTCCACCACTGTCCATTCATCTCACATCCATCATATTATAACAATTCACCTTCCACCACCATCTTTCTCTACTACCGCCATCGACACCCACCATACACCACCCACCACACACCAAACTTACACACAAAATCCTAGGTTTATAAATGGGTCGGTTCCAGTCCAGGTCCACTGTGGACCCAGACCCGGAACCATTATGTTGAGCCTGGAACCGGATCCAGATCTGGAGCCATTTCGGTTCCAATTTATTGGATCCGGAACCGGTTCCGAATCTATTAGCATGATCCAGAACTAGAACCAGAACCGTATGGTTCCGGTTCCTAAGAGTAGTCTAAGACCAACCTTTTTTCTGATGAATCATTTCATTCATCAGAGTTATGAAAGAAAGCTGATTGAACATTATCATTTAAGGGTTCCTACATCAGTAGGAAAAATTGAGTCAGTTTACATCAAGCTTGAGAAACTGTTATGCCTACTCATTGTTCTTGTTGCTCTTATAATTGTAATGTGTGTATTGATGATTGTCCTAGCTTTTTATGTTTGAGACAGCTATCTAGATTAAGTTGCTAGTGATGTATTTCACAAGTATTATTGGAAGAACTTGAAGAGTGTTCTAAATGCAAAATGTTTTGTGATAAATAGCATATGTTGGTAGCTTTGGACAAGTTGAAATAATGTCATATGTTTGGGTGTGATTCTCAAAAGTTTCCAATAACAGCTTCTTGAGATAGGAAACAACCTGGCCAGCCAAATTTTGCAAGAGAATAGTTTCTGCTTGGAATATCAATTCTGTGGTTTTATTAGTATTTAAGGTGATAAGATGACGTCACAATAGATTAACAAATCATCATATTTTGGGCATTGATATGTTACAGAATAGGATTATGCTTTGTTTTGATAACTCCACCAAAACAGATGAAATGAAAAATATTTGACCAATTCTTATCACGGAGTAAATAGGAAATCGGTCTGGAATTGTATATACTAAACAACAATTAAGTAAATCGATCAGGCCATCTAGGAAAATCTGTTGATCAGAGTGGAACGAGGATCACCTCTTAAACAGAAACAATCTAGAATATATTAGGCTAGAACAAAAAAGAGATGAAATATGGAATTCGGGAAACAAATATAAATGGATGAAATCTCGACTTTGTAACACAACAAATAGATGAAATCTCAAATAGTTAAGATAGAGAACAAATTAAATCTAGAACTCATCAAACATATATAAACAGATGAAATCTCGAATTGCATAAATACACTACAGATGAAATCAGGATTTGTTAAGGGAGAAAACATATGAAATCTGGAATTTTAGAAACAAATATAAACAAATGAAATCTCGACTTTGTCGTACAACATACGGATGAAATCTAAAATCATTAATAAAGGAAATAGATGAGATCTCAAACTTGAGGACATATATAAACAGATGAAATCTCGAATTGGTTACACATCATACAAATGAAATATGAATTTCTTAAGGGAGAAAACAGATGAAACATGGAATTCGAGAATCAAATATAACTAGATGAAATCTTGACTTTATAACACAGTATATAGATGAAATCTGGAGTCGTTAATAAAGGAAATAGATGAAATCTCGAACTCGAATACATATAACAGCGGATGAAATCTGGAATTCAAGAAACAAATATAAACAGATGAAATCTCAACTAGGTAAGTCTACCTAACAAATGAAATCTGGATTTGTTAAGGGAGAAAATAGATAAAATCTGGAATGTAACATGCAAATATACACAAATGAAATCATGAATTGGTAAAACAGCATACAGATGAAATCTCAAATTGTTAAGAAAGGAAATAGATGAAATCTGGACCTCATCACACATATATAAACAGATGAAAAGTTGAAATGGTAAAAAATCATATAGATGACATCTGGATTTTTTAAGGGAGAGAACAGATGAAATATGGAATTCGAAAAACAAATATAAATAGGTGAAATTTCGACTTAGTAAATCCACCAAACAGATGGAATCTGGAATCCGAGAAATAAATATAAACAGATGAAATCTCAACTTGGTAAATCCACCAAACAGATGGAATATGGATTTGTTAAGGGAGAAAACAGATGAAATTGGGAATTCAAGAAGCAAATATAAACATATGTATTCTTGACTTGGTAAATCCACCAAACAGATGGAATCTGGATTTGTTCATGGAGGAAATAGATGAAATCTAAAATGTAACAAGCAAATATACACATATAAAATCTAGATTAGTTAAGACAGAAAACAGATTAAATCTGGAACTCATCAAACATATATAAACAGATGAAATCTCAAAATGGTCGCACATCATACAGATGAAATCTGGATTTGGGAGAAAACAAATGAAATCTGGAATTCGAGAAGCAAATATAAACAGATGAAATGTCGACTTTGTTAACACAGCGTACAGATGCAATTTGGAATCATTAATAAAGGAAACAGATGAAATCTCGAACTCATCACACATATAGAAGCAGATGAAGTCTTGAATTGTTCACACACCAAATAGATGAAATCTGGATTTGTTAAGGGAAAAAACAAATGAAATCCGGAATTCGAGAAGCAAATATAAATAGATGAAATCTCTACATTGTAACACAGCATACAGATGCAATTTGCAATCTGGATTTAATTGAGAAAACAAATTAAATATAGATTTCAAGAAAATATATCAATCAATTAGGATTTCAAGAAAAGTTCCCACAATAAGACTATAGTGACTCTCAAGAGAGTTCTTATAGAGGATTACATAAGATTTAAAAAAGGAATAAAGATTTTTCATGAAACCTATCTCGACTACTATTGGTATGAAATGTATGACATGAATATTAGATTGCATAACACAAAATGACTACAAACTCAAACATTATAGTTCTTTAGAACAAAATGAATCAACTACTCTGCTCAATATCCATGTTTCTAAAACTAATCTCAGACTTCTGTCAAGGTCTAACAGGTCTACCATAAAAGTATCAATGTTGAAGCAATAATAAAGCATATTGAGGTTGATGATTGCTTCAATAATGGAAACAATGCTGGGGATTTTGACTTCTCACTTTGTGAGCAGAGTGTTCACAACGTTTCAACGTTTGGAGGTAGATGTTTAAGGTTCTCTACCTCCATTTTCTTTTTCTGACCAGATGAATGGTAACTTTTGGGAAGCTAATCAGAGAGCTTCCTGTCATGGTGATCTGGTGAAGGTTAAATTGCTAAAATCTATTGGTACAAAGGATTGCCAATTGACTCTCAGTTCCACTTATGTCAATAACAAATCATGAAAGGGAGAAACTGTAGAAATAAAGAAATTAGGAAGAAGAAGAAGAAGAAGAAGGTAGATCTGATGTGCAAACCTGTTGTGCAAATAAGAAGAAGACTAGAAGGTAGAATAGCTGGACTGGAAGAAGAAGAGCCGGCCCTAGAAGAAGAAAACTTGTTGTGCAAATAAGAACAAGAAGACTAGAAGAGCAATTGGTTGGAATTTAGGGCATCCATCGTATATATATATATAAGTGACTTTATGGGTTGGGTCTCGGGTCGACGAGTCTGAGACCTGTTGGAACCGAAATCGGACCCGTTTTCTAAATGGGTCCAAAATAATGACCCAGAACCGGACGCATTTTAAAAAAAAGTTCCAAAAATAGGACTCATACCCAGTTTTTGGCGGGCCGGAACCTCCGAGTAATCGGAAAATTTGGTATCCATTTACAACCCTACAAAATCCCTTTCACACTCACACCCACTTTGTCACACAACTACGCCTCACCCATTACATAACACCCTACAACCCATGCAACCATGGGCGGGCCTCAGGGGGCCAACAGAGGCCCTGGCCCCCCTTTATTTTGGACTTATATTATATTATATTATATTATAAAATATTATATATATTTGTATATTGACACACACACAAATACACTTCCCTCCACCCTGTTAATCTTAATCCTTTAATGGATGGCCCAGCCAACATTATCAAAAATTAAATATTAGCCATATAATCTTGCTTGCAAAAAAAGGACTAAATAATAGCTAATTTTAGGGAAAATTCGGATGAAAGAAGAAAGGGAAGAGAAAAAAAAAAGGAAAGAAGAAAGAAAATAAAATAAAAGAAGGAATTATGAATTGATTGTAAACTATTTCTCCAGATCTAGAGTTGTCACCGCCGCCCACATACCTTATTTCAAGATCGTAATAGTTAGATCGGAGAGAACTGAAGAGTTTAGATTGTTTGGGCTTGGCGGCTATAAATGGGTTTGGAGTTGTTACTTCATCACAGATGCGATAAGAAGGGCTGAAGAAAGCAACCCTCTTTTCATTATATATATCTACAATTATAAATGCGCTAATTCTCTATGTTTTTTTATTTTTAGTCTTAAATCTCATACTTAAAATCTAACTCACTCATCCAAAATTGCTTGCTACTTATGATTTATGTTCAAGTTGTACAAAAAATTTTTTTAAATGATTGCAATTGTATCCACCATAGATAGGGATTTTTTTTCCAAGGTTTAACTTTTAATAGTAATATAGATTAAATTGTTTGAGTTTTAAATATGGGTCATTACAATAGGGTACCGTTTGGTTCTTATGGAAAAGTATATATAAACTAGAGGAGAAAACCAAGAACCCACTTTAAGAACGGTTTTCTTTAAGCCTTATAGATTTACAATTGTTATTGTGCTAATCATCCATGATTCAACATGTCTTTCTCATCGACTGGGCTTATTATTGAAATCCAACATGTTTGAAATCACTTCCTACTTATGTTGTACGATAATGAGAAATTTTAATCCAATTGAACTTATATCTGCCATAAATAAAGAAACTTTGGCCCACAATAAAAAATTCCTGATTCCGCCCCTGCACGCAACCCATTTTCACCACCATTAAACCCACTATATCACCTTCACTCCTACCACTAACTGAAACCAAATTCAACAATGCACACAGTCCATCAAATCCACTGCCTTCAACCTTACACAACCATCCCACTACTGTCACATATGCTGCGAACACCACCTTCACCAAACTACTTGTCACAACTCACTCACCACCTATTACCTTTCCATACACCCTTATCACCACAACCTGAAACCAAACCCCACTCCTTTTAAACCTCCATCTTCACACACACAACCTCAAACCTATACCCTTCACAACCCTTTACCATATCATTCGCATATCCATTTTCTCTACACCACACAACATCTCCATTACTTCTCAATACATTTCACTACTCCAATAAGCATCACATGACTCAACCTGTTAGGACTTTTGTATTGGCGAATTGGACAAAACTTGGGTCCATTGAGTTGTATTTTACATTTAGAACATTTAGAATGGACTGTGGTTGGGTACCAAATAATTTGAATTGAAGATAATTCAAATTGAAGTGTTTTTCTGAAGACGACATAAATTAAAAAGGTCATATCTCATAAACCGAGTGTCGGATATGGGCAAGTTACTTACTATTGGAAATATCATTTTGAGTAGATATCCGTAGAGCCAAAGATTACGTAAATTCAAGTTAAAATGATAAAGTCATCACCTTTGGAAGTTTAGTAACACTTGTAGAACATCCAAGTACACTTGAGCGCGCCTAAGACTGAGCTCGAGCACCGAAGGTAGTAGTGAGCGCCCTCAAGCTCTCATTTGACTGCACTCGAGCGCAAAGATGGTAGAAGCGCACTGACCAACTAGAAAACTTTTCCTATTTATGCCAGAATTGTCTATTTCACTTGCATTTGGTTACTAAACCTAAAGCACGAATTATGGGTTATAAAAAGAGGGTTTTTTTCAACCTTAGGTACAACACAACACATACAGCTCTTCTTATTTTGAATTAAGGATTGCCATTGGAGAGATTATCTAGACCTTCTATGAGAGATTAGGTTGAAGGCTTTAAATTCTAGAGTCGAAGCTTTTATTTGTTCGTAGGAGATTTGTAGCTTCTACTTTCTTGTATAAGATTGTTCTTTAAGTATAAAGGATTGTTTGTTATAGAGATCAAGGCATTGATAGGGAGCACCAAGAGATTGTGTGCTATGGAGATCTATCAAGAATAACTACAATGCCTTGTGTCGAGGGATTGGCTGTAGAGTTGTTAGTATATCTTGTACCGCGAAAGTTAGTGATTGATTTTGTCCACTTTGGACTCGTGGTTTTTTCTCGTTTGGGTTTCTATGTTAAATTTGGTGTTGTCTTCTTTGTGTGATTGCTTTTATTATTCTGCTGCATAGAAGTAGTAATTGAATCACAATTTAGAATATATTATGGGCATTACAAAACTTTCACAACCCATCTGTGCCTACTCTCAAAACAAAAATGATATAAAGTAAGTGTTTATCCTAAAAAATGAACATAAAAAAAGAAGGAAATTTCAAAAAACTTTAATGAACCAAGATTAAAAAAAACAAAGAGAAAAAAAATAAAACAAAATAAAAAACTAAGCAAAACAAAAAGGTCCAAACCTAAAAAATAAACACCAGAAAAAAAGGCCTACATTAAAATGAAAATTGAAGGTGAAGAATCATGTTAAAAAATAATTTTAGATTGACTTCCATGTGCATTACATGTGGGACCACTAGAATATATATATACATATAAAACAATGAATTACTTTCTAAGGAAATTCCTGAAAAATTTAATTACCTGAGCCAAAAACCAAGAGAAGAAAAATGAAACAAAATAAAAATTAAGCAAAACAAAAGGGTCCAAACCTAAATAAAAAACACAAAAAAGGAGGCTACAAAACTAACCCATTTGACCCGGGCCAAGAACCACTATACCACAACTATTCAACACCCTAACAAAAAAATATATATATATATTTATATATATGAAAAGGAAGGTAGACCTTACCTCAAAATGAAAAATGATGTAAAATATATGGGCCCACCCCAAAAATGAACATCAAAAAAAGGAAATTCTTGAAAACTTTAATCACCCAAGCCAAAAACCAAGTGGAAAAAAATAAAACAAAATAACAAAATTAAGTAAAACAAAAGGGTCCAAACCTAAAGAATAAACACCAGAAAAAAAAGGCTACAATTTCACATGACAATTGAAGGTGAAGAATCATATAAAAAATTATCCTTGGTTCACCACCTCATGCATGGCACGGGAGACTACTAGAATAAAAAAAATGAACTATTTTTTAAGGAGATTCCTAAAAAGTTTAATGACCCGAGCCAAAAAAACAAGAGAAAAAGCAAAAAAAAAAAAAAAAAAAACTTAAGCAAAAGAAAAAAAGGGTCCAAACCTAAAGAATAAATACACACACACACATACAAAAAGGCTACAAGACTAACCCATTTGACCTAACCCAAGAACCACTGCACTACACCCATTCAACACCCTCGTATTAAATAAACCAAATTATGAAAAGGAAGTTGGACCCTTACTGAAAATGAAAAATGATGTAAAATATATGGGCCTATCCCCGAAAATGAAAATAAAAAAAGGAAATTCCTTAAAACTTTAATGAACTAAGCCAAAAACCAATAATAAAAACACTTTAGTGACCCAAGCCAAAAACAAGAGAAAAATAAAAAATTAAACAAAATAAAAGGGTCCAAGCCTAAAGAATAAACACCATAAAAAAAGAGGGCTACAATACAAACTCATTTGACCCAGGCCAAGAACCATTGGACCAGACCTATGCAGCCCCCTCCCATAAGACAAACCAAATTATGAAAAGGAACGTAGACACTCACTAAAAATTAAAAATGATATAAAATATATGGGCCCACTCCCTAAAATGAACATAAAAAAGGAAAAATTTGAAAACTTTAATGACTCAAGCCAAAAACCAATAGAAAAAAAATAAAACAAAATAATAAATTAAGCAAAACAAAAGGGTACAAACCTAAAGACTAAACACCCAAAAAAAAAAAAACAAAATAAAAACTTAAGCAAAACAAAAGGATCCAAACCTAAAGAATAAACACACACACACACACACACACACACAAAAAGAGGCATAAAATAAATATCCTATTTGACTTGGGCCAAGAACCACTGCACTACACCCATTCAACACCCATGCAAAAAATGAACGAAATTATGAAAAAAAAGGTGGACCCTCCCTGAAAATGAAAAATGACGTAAAAAATTAGGTCCAATCCTCAAAAATGAACATACAAAACAAAAAAAAAATCAAAAAAAGTGAAATGACTTTATGGTAGACTTTAGGGTTCCATAGTAGAAAAAGAAAGAGAGAGAGGAAGGGAGGACTAAAAAATACTACAATGAAAAATGATGTAAAATATTTGGGCCCATCCACGAAATTGAACATTGAAAAAAGGAAATTACTAAAAACTTTAATGACCCGAGCCAAAAACCAAGAGAAAAAAAAATTAAGCAAAACAAAAGGGTTCAAACCTACAGAATAAACACCAAAAGAAAAAAAAAAGAAAAGAAAAAGAGAGAGGGCTACATTAAAATTACATTTGAACGTGTACTTCAAGGGTCTAGAACCAAAAAAAAAGAAAAAAAGAAATACTAACATGGAATATTAGTATCAGGTTGAAGGGTCCACATGAAAAATAAAAAGAAGATAGTTTTGGGTCAAAGTGGGTTCATAGGTTTGATGCTTTTATTGATACCAAAAATTAGTTTTGGTTTTTTGATATATGTGTATGCATTTGATTGTTTATGGTTCCGTGCATAACATGGGGTTTTGCTAGTTTGTGTTGATGGAGGTGTGTTTTCTTGGTAGTTGGAGGGATTACTTTGATTGATAACTAACCTTGTAAACGATTTGGCGGGGATTTTGAGCAAGTGAAGTGGATTACGCTGTGGGCTATGCTAGTATGTATGATTTATGGGTGCAACCTAGCATGGGCGTGGAGAAGGTTGAGCCTTTCGTGAGTAAATGTAGGATTTGTGAGCTTAGGTTGCTTGGTATTTTACACATGAGATGCAAAAATGCAATTTTAATCATTAGATAAGAAATATTTAAATAAATAAATAAATCAAATGAAACAAACACCCGGATTGTAGCAAAGAAAAATGATTCTACAACAAACAAAAATTATCAACTTCATCTTCTAGATGTTTCTACCAAAAAATAAAATAAAATAGAATCTCCCTTGTTCTAGGCTGCAAAGGAGATCCCTCTTGAATTGAATCCGCTCCCATTTTCCATCTATCCAACTGGACCACTCCAAAGTCTTATACCATAACAAGAAGTTAATCATCCTAATATCAAGATGCTCATGTTTTTTAAACCTCTAAAAGATATGGAATTTTAATCTCATAAATTGAAAAGATATTTATACGTGGGACATCCCATGAGTGGATGATGCAGGATTTTATCTTGATCACCAATTTAAAAAAGGATCCTCTAAATGAAAAATACTCACTAATCTAGCCATTGAAAATCTTATCATGCAAGATTTTTATATGAGAAAATCATCTCAATTTTAGGTTTGCTACAAAAGGTTATTAGAGACATCTTTTTTTTTTTTTTTATAAATAGCTACCCAAACATAAATTTAGGAAGCAAGCAAACGAAGAAGGAGAAGAAGAAGAAGAAGAAGGAGAAGAAGAAGAAAAAGAAGAATCACTTGTCGAAACTCGCGTTTGATCCGAATCTTAGCAGCCCTTACTTTACCAGACGATCCTCTACTGACCCTCAATCACAAAACTCGAGATGTAACGCACGGAAGCCCGATACTCCGTTCGATACGGGACGACATGGAAGAAGAGCTTACGATCGTGGCAAGAAACGGGATTTTGATATGCGTTGGTGTGGATACGGAAGAGAAGAAGCCATGACAGCAGATCTGTAAAAGAAGCTTAGAGAAGAGAAGATAGCAGTTAATCATGTTTATCTCAGCGAAGCAGGAGATAGGAGAACTTAGAGCTGTTGTGTTTAAGATAGGTGTTTTCATTTTACATGAGAGAGCCCCTATAAACCGGCACCAAAAACAAAATGCCGGATTGAAAATGTACGAAATTCGTGAACATTTGGCCTTGTTATGCAAATCCTATGTCTGTGAAGAGTATTCTCGTGCGATTCAATTCTCTATGCTGTGTCTGGTTGAAGTACACCTACACTCTATGCTGCTGAATATCAAGATCATTCTCCATCCTACAAAACTCATGTCAAATTAATAACTTCATCCGTCTCAATGAAGCCTCCACAGTTTGCCATCATGAAGAGTGTAAACTACTTACCAAATGTATTATCTAAAATGGAAGCTGAAGAAAAGGGAGCATTTACAGCAATTTGGTTAGATGATGAAGGCAATGTAGCTGAGGGGCCAAGCATGAATGTTGCATTTGTAACAACAAACAAAGAGCTGGTAATGCCTCACTTTGACAAGATTCTTAGTGGGTGCACAGTAAAAAGAGTAGTGGTTATTGCAGAGAAACTGATCAAGGAGGGAAGACTTGCTAGGGTTAGAGTACGAGATATAACCAATGCTACACGGGTACTTCAAAATGGGCAACATATCGTATCGTATCGTATCCGATACTTCACTTTTTATGTATAAAATCCGTGTCTCTTCCATATCAATGCCGTGTCCCTATGGTATCTATACCGTATCTGAGCATCATAGGATATAACTGCGTAGGAAGGGAAGATAGGCTAAAGAGATGATGCTCATTGGAAGTGGAGTTCTTGTACTCCCTGTCTTGCAGTGGGATGAGCAAATCATTCGCAACGGTAAGTGCAACTTGAACTTTTCAACACAAAAAATATGTTACCATTTACATATAGATAAATGCATATATTCATTGCCTTCTATGTGCACGGCACGATGGTAAAAGCATATCCTCTCAGGAGGGAGGTTTGGGGTTTGATTGCTTCCACTGCTCCATGGGTAACAGTCTCACCTAAGTAGTGTGTGTTGGAGAGAGTAGACACAAATATTCACATATGTATCAACTATCCAGGCATACAGAGGAGAACCATACATGCATTATAGCAATCTTGGTTATAACATGCTGGTAATTGCGTTATAGGTTATGAAGCGTAAAGTTGTATTTGGATACATGGAAAATCCAAATCATCAATTTGGAATACAAATGAGGCCTGCACATCTTTTCTTGCCATCAATGAGAGACCAATTGGACAATCCTAAGTTCCTAATCATCCCACCAATTGAGGCTAAACTTATCTTCACTTTCCCAACATCATCACTGCGCTAACCACACTTTTCTACTCCTACTATCATCACTTGTCATCCACACACTTGACCCTCACCCATCTTTGCTTGGCCGTCACACACCAAACTTGCACCACCATCCCTTCATCTCATATCCATCATACTATGACAATCCACCTTCCACCACCATCCTTCTCTATTGCTGCCATCCATACCCATCACACACCAAACTTACACATAAAATCCCCTTCACACTCACAACACCTTTGTCACACAACTACACCTCACCCATTACACAACACCTGCGACCCACGCAACGATGGGCGGACCTAGGGGGCCCAGCAGGGGCCATGGTCTCCTTTTATTTTGGACTTTTCTTATATTATATTATATATAACACATATGCATTTTGGCCCTCCCTTATAATCTTAATCCCTTAATGAATGGCCCGACCAATGTCACAACCAGGGCCACAGAATTTGGGTTTTAGGATTAAACTTAAATAGTGACATACGTACTCCCCTGTAATACATGCCTTGACCCTAGTCTATGAGGAATCACACCAGGGAAAGTCATATTACTTACACGTGTGATATGCTATTAGCAGACAACTATCCATGCAATCAATATGAGGAAGTCTGTCCATATCATTCATGAAACAAGATATCATAACACTAGAGTAAAACAAATCTATGTGACATATTACATACAAGAGATGAAATGAAAATGTCTTTACAAAAAGGGAAGAAAGTTTACGAACATTAAGAGAAATTTATACAGTCTCAAAAAATAAGGGATCGTGAATTATGCATATCAAAATAAAACTAATGCACGTCATAAACCCTAATGCAGTTATATCCCAAAGCAAGGCCCAGACATGCTCTTGACGGACTCCATAGGGGAATAATCAGAGACGATCAGCTGTCCACTCGTCTAATCCTAATGGGACCTTTAAGACCACCTCTGAAGTCTCTTTGATCTTTAAGAGATCGGAAGAGGGACCTGAGCCTGCAACACCAATGGACAACAAGTAAATAAGACTTTTGAACAAAGTATAATCATAATTAAAGTAATATGTGTTGTATCTACAGGAATTATTAACATGTGACTATAGAGATCAATTTTGTATACTAGGCATTTTGTGCAATTATAAATCATACTATAAGAATCAATTAATGGAAACACTTTACTATTTGGCTACCACATTTGTCATATCCTCCCTTTAAGGATCTTTGCATTGAGAACGCCATCGACCGAGCCAAGGTACTAATGAGCCTCTTTATACATGGAGTTCGGAAGCTCTAAGGGTACACTGCAGCGGCATCATTCGTTATTACACTAAAGTCAACTCTACTGGGCATCCTAAGGTTGAGGCTTAGTAGAGCTAGACCATTTAAATTCATTCATATCACTGAACTTGAATAATTTGTGCAATTCATTCATTAGGAACAATAGAAGACAGTATATGTTCAATTCGTGCTTACTCAATTCATTGTCAATGTCAATAGAAAACATATATAAAGAACAATTCAAATAGAATCAATTTATACATAAGCATTTCATTTTCAAGATTTTTCTTAGAGTAATAGAAAGCAATAATAGCAATTCAATATGCTATGCAATTCGAATTAATAGAATCAAGGTAGTTTTACAACCCAACCCTAAGCTAGTCAGCCATTGTTTCTAACCGTGTATGATGATGTAATTTTAAGTTATCCTATGCACAGTTGTCTACTTTTTTGGTGTTGCGTTACATTGTGTCAGGAATGTGCATCGAAGTCCTTTCAACCAACACCCATGAGGAAGTGCTTAACAAATGGACAACATCACATAAATAAGTCTCAGTACTCAAGACTCTTTCATAATGTTCAATTATTCAATTGGGCCAGTTAATAGGGTAAAGGGATCCAGAAGCTAACGCCCTACAAGGTCTTGTAGAGTACCTACTTAACCCTTAAGTTTCACTGTCTGTACGGCTTAGCCGTGGGTGACTTATGGTTTAGCCATGGGCATTCTATGGCTTAGCTATAAAATACGCTATGGCTTAGCCGTGGTTACCCAGATTTTTCTTTGTATTTATGACTTAATCGTGTTTTATTGTACGGCTTAGCCATATTTGATCTACGGCTAAGCCACAGCTTGACTACGGCTTAGATGTAGCACATTCTACGACTTGGTTGTGGCTTAATCGTAGAAGAAAACTAAAATATTCAGCTCTCTAGACCTTAAGCCGTAACCTCCTTATGGCTTAGCCGTAAGTTTCAGTTTTCTGAAGCAACTTCAATGTCTGAAGCGAAATTCAAGCAGGTTTCAGAACCTTTCAACTTAGGTTGTACTAGAGTATTCCCTACCTATTTCATTTAAACATCCTTTGTTTAAACATACTGCATCAGAAATACTGAACTTTATCATACAACAGAGTTTAGAAAAAAATGAGAACAACTAAAACAGTAGGGCTGAATGCATAGGATTCAATAAAATTACAAAAATCATAATATACCAACATGTATTTAACCAAAATTTGCTTATACTTGTCTTAGATTGAGTTTTTAACTCACTAGTCCTTCTCTTGAGTCAATAGAGAGAAACAACTAATTCTTGAACTTAAATGCCATGCATACAAGAAATGAAAAAGGAGATGAGTGCATGTATTAGAATGAGCGTCTCCTTGACTTCATTGGTTCATCTAACCAAGAATTCTATCATTGGATAAGGATTTTACCTTACAGACTGGTTTGGGAGAGATGATACTTAGGCTCTACAGTTATGGAAAGGTAGGTTGAAATGAAGATGAAGATGGAGATAGACTTTCTCAGCCTTACATGCAAGTCTTGCTTTCAAGAGAGAATGGTGATCGAAGGAAAATGGAAGGAGAAGAGCGCTAAAGTTGGGAGAGAGTACAAGGAAATAGAAGAGGCCAAAAAATGACAGTTAGCTTCTTTTATAGACAAGAGGATTTTCTGAAGTTCATAAGAAAGCCCATTTTTCTTGAGGTAATTTCAGTTTAAGTCAATTGAGGTTCCAACTAATGCAAATAAATTCGTTTGTATTTGAGTCAAGTATGGAAGTTGACGAGCTCAACGAGATGAATACGATGATATCAATATGATGTATGAATGATATAAACTATAAAGTCTAAAATTAGGAAAAAGGACTTTTATTTACCTAGTTAAGGTTAAACTCGACTCAACTACATATCCATGGCTTAAACATGACCTTTTAAAACCAAATAGTTAAATCCATTCTAATGACAAGTTAAACAGTAGTATTTAAGGCTAATTTTACAGTGATTAGCTAATAACCTATTAAATTAGTCGCTAAACACGCTTAATTAGGATCAGAGTGTTACAACCAACATTATCAAAAATTAAATACTAGCAATATAATCTTGCTTTCAAAAAAAGGACTAAATAATAGCTAATTTTAGGGAGAATCGGATGAAAGAAGAAAGAGAAGAAAAAGGAAGGAAGGATGAAAGAAAATAAAATAAAAGAAGGGATTAGGAATAGATTAGAAACTATTTCTCCAAATCTAGAGTTGTCGCAGCCACCCACATACCTAGTTTTAAGATTGTAATAGTTTGATCGGAAAGAACTAAAGAGCTTGGATTGTTGGGGTTTGGTGACCATAAAAGGGTTTGAAGTTATTACTTCTTCACAGATGCAATAAAAAGGGCTGAAGAAAGTGATCACGCTCGAAAATGGCGAATGTGCAATGGATTCGAGTATGACATTCTCGCACTTCAAGCATTTGAGAAGAATAGAAATTAATTACAGTTCATCATTAATTTTCCTTTTGTTTTGATGGATTCAAATACTTTGACTACGAGGATGCAAGTTCTTTACATGTTTTTGAAAAGTTTACAACCCCTTCCTCAAGTCTCAGATGTGATCCAAATTTAGAAAATACAAGAAAATAGATAAAAATTGGGAAAATATGCAAAAAAGAAGAAAACAGGGGGGAGTGACCGTGGGCCACGGTCATTGGCCCATGGTCACGGACCCACGATCACGGGCCCCCGATGGCCACTATCTACTTTTTGTGCGTTTCTGTTTCGTTTCTGTGATGCTTCCAAGGTGTTGAATCTTGTTTTTTTTTAATCTTTGGAGTGTTAAATGATCATCAAGAAAGTTGAATTTGGCTGTGGAATCATCTTAAACCTTTGATAATCATCACTTTTCTTTTATTACGGACTATTTTTGTATAAATGCAAAAAGGTGCTTAAATAAGCAAAAATGGAGCTAAAGTTATGTCATTTTGGACCTAAAATTTTTAAGGAACAGAATTAAGCCTAAAGAGGCTTGTTCACAACTCCCGGTGTTGCCCAAAAGCCTTCCCAAGTGAGAAAATCAAAGGAAGAAGATGTCATCCACATGACCCTTGTATACGTCTTCATTAAGTGAGGTACATGTTTCTTCCTCTTCTCGGAATTACTTCTCACCTTGAACTGGTGAGAATGAGAAGAAGAAAAAGAAGTAGGCTGGGGTATTGAAAATGCTTTGTGGCTTGCTTAAAGTTGCTTCCAACTCTGAAACTTGGTTTAGGAACTTGCACTTGTTGTTTTTCTTCACTGTATGTGTTCTCCTTCACTGTTGGTGTCCTCCCCACTTTTTTTTAGACTTCAGTAGTAGTTTAGGGGGTTATGGGGAGTTAAAAGGAGTTACGGGAAGTTAAGGTTCGAAATGATGTGAAGAGAACCACCAAAACCACAGGAACTACTCTACAGGTGTCAGTGACCGTAGCCGTGGTCACAGCTAGGTCCCAATTTTGACTTTTTGCATATATGATTCATTTTCACCTGTCTTGGGCCCAAATGATGTCTGATCTACACAAAACTTGGAGGAATGGTTTTTTACACTACTTTGAGTGTGTTATAGAAGCTTTAGCTAGTTTTAACCTTCGAAAGTTGGTAACTCCCTTAATGACCGCAGCCGCGGTCACGGCCAAGGCCCATTTTTGAACTTTTGCATATGTGACTCGTTTTCACCTGTTTGGCGCTCAAATTTATTTGGTCTTCACGAAACTTGGAGGGATGCTTTTTGACACTATTTTGAGTGTGTCATAAAAATCTCAGCCCATTTTGACCTTTGGAAGTTGGTCAACTCCCTTAGTGACAGCAGCCGTGGTCACGATCATGGCCCATTTTTGGACATTTGCATATGTAACCCGTTTTTGCCTGTTTGGGGCCCGAACGATGTCTGATCTTCACAAAACTTAGAAGGACGCTTTTCGACACTATTTTTAGTGTGGCATGGAATTTCAGCTCGTTTTGACCTTTTGAAGTTGATCAACCCTCCTGTTGACTTTTTAGGTAAATGGGCCCTTGTTTCAACTGTTTGGGGCCCAAATAACCTCGGTTTGACTTGAAACTTAGAGTGACTAATTTTAAGGGTATCTTGGTGTGTCCATCCAAATTTCATACATTTAAGATTTGTGAAAGTTCAATTTTGAGTAGTGACCCAATTATTGCATGTTCTAAGTCACTTTTCACCTCACACTGTGGGTAATAAGCTTGTTTTCTACCCTAGCAACGTTTAATTGACTTGAAACTTTGGGGAACTAACTTTGAACATATTTTGAATCTCTATTCCAAATTCCGTCGGCTTTGCCCTCCTGGAAGTAGGATTTTGATAAGTGACGTCCATGGCTTGAGGGTCATTAACTTCTAAGCTGACATGTAATGGAAATGGGATCAGACAAAATCCGTTTGACTTGAAAATTTGTAGAACCTCTTTGGAGTATCACTGAAGCTCTGTGCCCAATTGTCATTAATTTTGAGAGTCGGGAAGCAGGATTTTGGTCAGAGACCCCCATGACTTAGGGTTCCATAACAGAAAAAAAAAAAAAAAAGAGAGAGAGGGAGGGAGGGACTAAAAAATACCACAAGGAAAAATTATATAAAATATATGGGGCCATCCATGAGAATGAACATCGAAAAAAGGAAATTACTAAAAAGTTTAAATTAATGACCTGAGCCAAAAACCAAGAGAAAAAAAAATTAAACAAAACAAAAAGGGTCCAAACCTAAAGAATAAACACCAAAGAAAAGAGAGAGAGAGAGAGAGAGAGAGAGAGAGAGAGAGAGAGAGAGAGAGAGAGAGGGCTACATTAAAATTACATTTGAATGTGCACTTCAATGGACTAGAAAAACATGAATTAATTATATGGAACATTAGTATCAAGTTGAAATGTTCACATGAAAAAATAAAAAAAAGAAGATAGTTTTGGGTCAAAGTGGGTTCACATGTTAGATTCTTTTACTAATACTAGAAATTAGTTTTGGTTTTTTAATATATGTGTGTGCATTTGGTAGTTCTTGGTCAGTGCATAGCACGGGGTTTTGCTAGTTTGTGTTGATGAGGGTGTATTTTCTTATTAGTTGGAGAGATTACTCTGATTGATAACTAACCTTGTAATCGATTTGGCAATGATTTCCAGCAAGTGAAGTGGATTGCGTCATGGGCTATGTTAGTATGTATGATTTATGCATGCAACTTAGCATGTGCGCGGAGTAGGTCGAGCCTTTCTCGAGTAAATGTGCGATTTGTGAGTTTAGGTTGCTTGGTATTTTATGCATGAGATGCAAATGCAATTTTAATCATTGGGTAAGAAAATTTTAAATAAATAAATAAACAAAAATCAAATGAAATAAATACCTGGATTGCAGCAAAAGAAAAATGATTCTACAACAAATTTAAAAAAAATCTATCTAGTTATGGGTTGCAAAGGAGGACCCTCTTGAATTGAATCTGCTCCCATTTGACATCTATCCAAACGAACCACTCCAAAGTCTTTTATCATAACAGGAAGTTAATCATCCTAATATCATGATGCTCGTGTTTTCTAAACCTTTAATAGATATGGAATTGTAGTCTCATGAATTGAAAAGACATTTATATGTGGGACATCCCATGAGTGGATAATGCAGGATTTTCGATCTTGATCTACAATTTAAAAAAGAAATCCTCTAAATGAAAAATACTCACTAATCTAGCCACTGAAAATCTTATCATGCAAGAGTTTTATATAAGAAAATCATCTCAATTTTAGGTTTGCTACAAAAGATTATTAGAGATGTCGTCTTTTTATAAATAAGACAAGCAACGCAAACATAAATTTAGGAAGTAGGCAAACGAAGAAGAAGAAGAAGAAGAAGAATACACTTGTTAAAACTTGCATTTGATCCGAAATCTCAGAAGCCCTTACTTTACCAGATGATCCTCTTGTTGTGATTGTGCACAGATTTAACCAATCGGATGGAAGAAAAACATGCCATACACAGCGATGAACACATAGCATTTACGTGGTTTGGCTTGAGCCAACATCCACGGGAGAAGCCGGAAAAGTTATCACTATGAGGAAAAGGATTACAGGTGAGGAATCACTCTCACTCTCTCTTAGCCCCAAACCCAAGTACACCCAAAGACTTCGCTCTAGTCATCTTCCACACTTTAACTAGAGCAGCAGAGCATTCCATTTATAGACTCCATTACTAGCATGGAAGTTCAAATCTTCGGTTGCTCACAGTGTGGCTGTTAACTAAAGGTGGTTATTAACTGAAGGTGGTTGCATTGTTGCCCATGTGATGTTGTAGCATTGCAGGCTCCATAGAGCCATACAATCAACAAATCTCTACATTGGCAAAAATTGGAGCCAATTCTCACAAAATTCTTCTTCTCATATTCACATGCCCATTTGGGTACATGGGTACTTCTTATGCCAATTAAGTCCAAACAATACTTGAACTTGGCTGCTGGAATAGGCTTAGTCATCATATTTGCTGGGTTCTCTACTGTAGGGACCTTCTTTACTATAGTTGCACCTTGAGAAATTATATTCCGAATGAAGTGTGCCCTGACACCAATGTGTTTGATTCTTTTATGATGCATCAGATTGTTTGCTAGATCGATAGCACTCTAGCTATCACAAAACATAGTAGTTAATTGTTGTTGCAATCCAAGATGACCAACCAGACCCTTCAGCCAAATAGCTTCTTCACTGCCTCTATAGCTGCCATATATTATGCTTTAGTGGTAGACAAGGCGACGGTAGATTGCAATGTTTCCTTCCAACTAATAACACCATTAGAAAGAGTGAAGGTATAACATGTCAAGCATCTTCTCTGTCGAAATCTCAAGCAAAATTTGAATCAACATACTAAATAACACTACCAGAAGTGTTACCATTTATGTCATCTACTATCCCAATATCCGCAATACCTCTTAGATAACAGAGTATTCATTTCAAAGCCTGCTAATGAACCTTTCTAGGTTTATCTATGTATCTGCTTACTACACTAACTGCGTGTGAAATGTCTGGCCTTATACAGATCATAGCATACATGATACTTACAACTATATTGGCATAAGGAACACATGATATGTGCTCCACCTCCTCCTCGGTTTGTGGTGATAAAGTAACAAAAAGTTTAAAATGAGCAGCCAGTGGAGTATTCACTAGTTTTGACATTTGCATGCCAAAGCGTTCTAGCACCTTTTTAATGTACCTTTTTTGTGACAAACATAATTTGACCACTTTTTGGTCCTTATGAATCTTTATCCCAAGTATTTTCTTTGCAGTGCCCAAATCCTTCATCTTAAATTTACCATTGAGTTGAGTCTTCAACTTGTTGAGCTCAAACATGTCCTTAATAGCAATTAACATGTCATTAACATTCAACAACAAATAAATAAAAGAACCATTTGAGAGCTTCTTGTGATAAACACAATTGTCATACTCACTCCTCGGATAATCGTTTCCAACCATAAAGGTATCAAAACACTTATACCACTATCTCGGAGACTGTTTTAAGCCATACAATTATTTCTTTAGTAAGCAAACGTGGTCCTCCTTACCTTGGATTTAAAACCCCTATGGTTGATGCATATAAATCTGTTCCTCTAACTCACCATGCAAAAGGCAGTCTTGACATCAAGCTACTCAAGCTATAAATCCAATAGAACAACCATAGCAAGTAACACTGGGATGGAGAAAAGTTTCTATAAGATCCCGGCCCAAATTAATAAATTTAATTCAATTAAAAATAATTTATGAAATAAATAATGATATTAATAGAATTGGGGGAAATTAAACCACATTGAACAATTAGGGCAAAATTAGGGCACAAACGTGATTAAGACTCGATTTGGGAATTTTAAAGGCATGTTAGTAATTTGTAGAAAATATGAAGGGTATTTCCGTAATTCCAAAACATAGCCAACATGGGGGTCATTGGATAGAGAATAATTAATTATGAAACTTTTCCTTAAGACACGAACCTATCCGGATTAATCTAAAACTTAGTTGAAAGAGATTTAGATTAAGCCCATTCCTGGTGGTATGGGGGACCACATGTTTGTCTCATATTCAAAGAAGAGTAGCATTCAGCTTCGATCATGATAGGAGTTTGGTTGGAATACAACAAGGCTAGTGCTAGAGAGTTATCCTAGGACTCCATGTGGGGAAAAGAAGAATTCTACACTAACTTTACTTCCCAATTTCACGATAAGTGCCCATATTAAATTCTATAAATATATATTATTATATATATTATAACAATACTCCCTTTCATAAGAGAGCAACACGTGGCGTAGCCCTCTTTATGAGAGGGCGACACGTGGCGTAATTTAAGAATTCCATCTATATTAACTAAACTCTATCTATGCCAAATCTCTAAAATCTCTCAATTTTCCTAAAATCTCTCATTTGTTTTCTATAAAATCTCTCCCTCCCTAATTTCTCTCTCTCTTATCCATCTACAACATATGCAAGGAAAGGCGGAGCCCACTGATGTAGAATGCATTCCATCTATGAACAAGTGGGATAGTAGAGGTGTTCATGGGATGGGCTGGGACAGGGTAATGCATATCCAGTCCCAGCCCAACTTTAGAATTGTTGGCCTAGGCCTGGGTCAAGCCCAACATTGGTTATAAAAGTCAGGCCCAAGCCTGGTAAGCTAAATTGCGTTTTTTAATCAATTATGTGGCTATTTGAGTAATTGTTTGCATTAATTAAATTAAATTATATGCATTCATTACATAGGTTAGGCCGAGTTTTGGGCTTTCTATCATTTAATTTAAGATCAGTCCAATTATTAAAAGGGCTCTAATTACATATCTAAGCCCGTCGAGCTCGGGTTGGCCTAGGTCAGGATTACTCCTAAGATGGGTGGTGTGTAGCAAGTGATTTTTCTCATCAAAATCATCTCTTATAATTATAGCAATTTTATAGTTTTTAAAATAGAGATGGTGCACAAGTATAAACTTCTCAATTATTTGTAACCATGCATATGACTGTATACTTTGTGGCGCGCAAAGTAAGAATGATAGTAATGTGTTGTTACTTAATTCCTTTTTAAAAATTCTTTACACATGTATAAGATAATAATCTTAATCCTCTCTACGACTTTTAGAACCCAATCCAAAAATGAATTTTTATTTATAGTTTTTAATTAATTTAAGATTTCTTTAAAATTTTTGAATTCTTTTATTCAATTTCTCTTTCTAAATTTCATGTATTTAATGTTTTTTTTATTTTGGTAGGCATTTTATTTCCTCTTTAATCCTCATCATAAATTTTGACTTTCCTAAAAATTTTCAAAGCAATCCCTTTCATGTAATCTCAGCATAATCTACAATCCATATCCTTATCATAGATAATCTCAAATTATTAAAGAATCTTTAAAATATAAACTTTCTATTTTAATTGATATATGTATATAAGTATATATAGTAATTCATATATGAAATTGGTCATCAGATCATAAAGGTGGAGTCCACAATTTGAATTCTAACCCAAATCTAAACTTTATTTAACAGGAGTTGGATTTTCTCAAGCCACAATGTAGCTGGTCAACCTTACTTGACCCAAATGACATTACAATACTTGTTTTGGACATCCATTTAGGGTTGTTGTGCGCGAGAATGTGGAATTTGGGTTGGATATTACACCGGCCTAAGTGGGGTGGTGTGTAGCAAGTGAATTTTCTCATTGAAATCCTCTCTTTACTTATTTTTCATGTATTGAAAATGTATCATTAATGCAATGTTCAAGCATGTGGGTGAGTTTGATGGGCTTTTTTTAAATCAGTGTGTGTCATATAAGTTGGGGATCACTTCCATTTCATTAACTACTGTAGCATAGTTGAGGTAATGAGATATTGAGATTTCTATTTTTAATTCTTTCTTAGTTGAATAAGTAACAACACTACTATATAAGGAGAGAAGAGTCAAGCAAAATCAAGTGGCCAGAGTTTGTGCCACTAAATTTGTCTCTCTTACCTTTTTTTTTTATAGTTTAGTAATAAAAAATTTAAGGAAGAAGTTTTGCTAAATTTATTTTTTCATTTGGTTTTTACCTCATTCAAACTTTTAAAACCTACTTAAAATTTATTTATTTTCTCTTACGATTACATAATAATAATAATAATAATTATTATTATTATTATTACTACTTAAATATCATTATAATGACTACAATGTTCTTTTTTTTTTCCTCTCATTACCGGCTACAATCATGGCTTTGGTATTTTGCTTTCCTATTGACCATTTGTTTCAAATACTTATATCTTTTATTTAAGATTTAAGATTTATCTTGAGTTGATATATCACTTCATTTTATATTATTTCGTTAGTATCCCAAATCAATATAGGGTATAGAGATTTGTTATTGGTTTAGGATTTATACTCTTATACATTAACAACTTCAACTAAGATTACATGATTGATTTGTAATTTATGTGAATTCATTACACTTTTTTGTCCTGTTTCTTTTTTATAGAATTTGACGTGGTGAATTTCAAAATGTTAAATAATATATCAATATATTTTATTTTTGCTTTATTTGTTATATCATCAGGTATTTTGGCTTTTTTGGCCCATGTTGGGCACGGGCCCTGTATTGCTAGTTATATATATTATAGAAATATCCCATTTCGTGGGAGGGCGACACGTGGCGCAACCTCATTAAAGTGTTCATCAAAGAGTTATGATTAGAGATATGTGGCGCAACCTCATTAAAGTCTTCATCAAAGAGTTCTGATTAGAGATAGTTTCCTCAAAAATAGGTTTTCTAATTTAGATTAGAGATAGTTTCCTCAAAAATAGGTTTTCTAATTCATTATAAATTATAAATTATAACTTATAAAGAGAACCGTACATGCTCAGAATGCTTTACGAAACGTTCACCAAGATCTGTTGTTTCTTGGATATGCTCTCCTCTTTCTCTTCTCATTCAACTTCCACTTCAGGTATGCTTCATCTTTCCTCTCTCTCTCTTTCTTTTGAATTATCATAATATTCCATTGTCACGATGATTCCATCTCATGTTCCTTAGTTGTGAATGGCTCCGCAACTGCCTTTTCTTATCCTTTTCTTTTTTCTCTTTCCATTTTTCTTTCTGTTCTTCTCTGTTCTTCGACAATTGGAAAGGGGAAATCGAAATCGAGAGAGAGAGAGAGAGGGAGAGTTACTGTGCAAGACTTGATGAAACCATCTCATGTTTCTTAATTGTGAACGGCTCTGCAACTGCCTTCTCTTCTTCTTTTCTTTTTCTTCTTTCTTGTTTTCTTTCTGTTCTTCTCTGTTTTTTGACGATTAGAAAGGAGAAATCGAGATCGATAGATTGAGAGAGAGAGAGAGAGAGTTACTGTGCAGGACTTGATGGTGTGGATCTTAAGGAGGACGATTACTCTCATGACCCATCTCATCTGAGATCCATATATAGCTGTGACCGAGATGAATGGTTTGATTGAATGGTTTAGATTGAGAGAAGGTGATGGCCCACCCTGTACAACTATTGTGATCAATTTGGTATTTATTTGATTTCTAATGATATGGAGCTCAGTGCTGGCAACTCTACTCATCTAGGCTTCGTCATGCAGGCTTAAGCTTGGCTAACCCTTCATTGGAAAAAGGAGGTAGATGGGGTAGGTGGGTTTCATTTTACAAACCTTTAGACATGTGTTTGCCATTCCAAACCTGATCATGGCTCTGCTTTCTCCATGCATCAGCATGCGAAGAATCGCCCGCTAGGCCTAGCCCCGGAAACCAGAAACAGAAACAAACAATTAACGAAATCCAGAAAAAGAAACACAGTGCAAACGAATCACAACCAAGGAATAACTATCAAAAGAACTTCAATTATTTTTAAGAACACAAGAAAAAGAGCAGAGCCAAGAAACAAAAACCCAGCCCGGATGAATGGAAAGCAAGAAATATCCACTAACATATGTTGCAGTATATATATATATATAATCCAAAAAACAGATCCGATTTCTTCTCTGTTTTTTAGACGATTGGAAAGGGGAGATTGAAAGAGAGAGAGAGAGAGAGAGAGAGCTCTTGTGTTTAAGAAAGAGAAGAAAGAGGAGAGAGAAAAAATGGGGAAAGAGAAGAAACAGGAGAGAGAGGAAATGGGTTGAGATGTAGATATAGCTGTCATCGAGATGAATGGTTTAGATTGAGAGAAGGTGATGGCCCACCTTGTACCACTATTGTGATCAATTTGGGCTAGGTTTGCTGCTTTTGTTGTAATTTACTGTTCTCATTATATAGTGTAGTTGTAGATTAATATTTTAATAGAAATTTAGTCTCATATTTATAAAAAATGTAATTAACGATACATAAAAATTACATTAATTACAATTTTATTGTTGAATTTAGGGTGGGATCAATTCATGTTCAAGTGGTATATGGAGATTAGGCTTGCACCCAAACAATGCTTGAATGATTTGAGTGGCTCAGATTTTTACTAAACGAGCTCCCGAGTGGAGCTTAACTCTTTTTACTCAGATTTCTCCATGTGAAAGCCGCTGAGGATCCACGATTTGCTATTGGGGTTACCGATGTGTGGGCAGCTGGTTAATCACGATCGTCCATTATATCATACAGTGGAGATTGCTAAAATGCATGTTAAGTTGCATGGCAGTGGGCCACATGCCTGGGCCATTGTAAGTGAGGCCCTTATAACCTTCTTCTTCGACCACTGAGTCCTGGGATGTCATGACGTCATCAAATTGGTCATAGCGATGTGACATCTCTGCGGTTTCTTTCGGGAAGACGTAGGGTGGTCCCCAGATGCATTTCCAAATAAATAAAATAATCATTAATTAGACACCTAATTTGCTTGACAAATCCGACCCTATTGGTATTTCTACTTTACCATACACATCCCAATCGATATTGGGTTTGTTGATTATCATACTAAATGTAACACTCCGACCCAGTTTGACCTCGTTTAGCGACTAATTAATGTTGCTTTAGTTGTTAAGTATGTTTTGCTTTTGTTGCGGGTCATGGATAGGTAGTTGGGTTGAGTTTGACTTGAATTAGGTAGACCAAGCCCTTTTTTGTAAATTTAGCTTTTCTAAGACATGGTCATTTTCGCAGCATCTTGGTGTCAACACGTGCCTTTCGTTGAGCTCGTTAACTTCTGTAACTACGTCGTTTGTAACCGATGTCATATGATTCCATTGGACCCGGATTTGACTCAAACTATAAATAATTTCTTGCATTGGACCCCATTGCAATTTTGCCTTTCATCTTATCCAAAATAAAGCCATCACCGACTCACTCTCTTTCACTCTCTTCTCTTCTCTCATGCTCGTCTCTCTCTCTTTCGATTTTCCTCTTTCTTTTCTCCCTTGATTCAGCCAAGTAAGAAGGAGATTTAGAGATCTTCTTGTCCTTTCTCCTTCCTCATGTGATTCATGGTATGTATATGTAATGGTTTCTTCTCTCCTTTCTTTTTCTCATTTTCCATGACTGTGCTCACGAACTCCCTCTCTCTTTCTCATGCATGATAGCTGTGAGTGGTATTTGGATGTGAATTGAGCCCCAAGGACAACAATTGGTGTGTTTGAACTCCATTAAGGCAAGTATAAGCATCATTTGTATGAGCCCATGTTGATATATGCTTTATTCTTGAATGATTCTCATGATCTTGCAAGCCTAGTATGGTTACAGCCCAATTTGAGCTTATTTCCTTCTTTTAGATGTGTTTTTGCTACTCTGGTGTTTTCCTCGTTTTTTTGTATTTGATTCAGAAATCGACCCAGCGCATGCACAGCTAAGCCGTGAAATATGCTACGGCTGAGCCGTAAAGTGCACTATGGCTAAGCCGTGACCTAACCGTGAACCCAGCCGAAGATCAATACAGGGTGACACCTGAAAATAACTGAGAGTATGCAAATCAGCAACTCTCCTACAGCCCAGCCACGGCTAAGCCGTGAAGCCTTTTACGGCTAAGCCGTAAGGTGTCTTCGGCTAAGCCGTAAGGTCACCCACGGCTGAGCCAGAAGACATGACCACAAGAAAGTTATGAAAGGCATGAGACTCGTTGGACCTTTACTATAGAAGGTAGGTAACATGGACTTGCCCAACGGATTATGTAAACATACGTGAATGATCTCGAGGGCTGCGAATCATTCATGTTCGTTATCCAGTTGTTAAGCACCTCCCCATGGGTGTTGGTTTAAAGGACTTCGTGCGCCATATGATACAATGCAATACTAGACAACGGTGCAGCGGATAACTTAAAACTACATCATCATGCACGGTTAGAAACACTGGATCATTAGATTAGAGTTGGCTAGTAAATGAACGTGATTCGATATGCTAAGATTTGCTTGCATGACATGTTGTATGACGATCATTGATCTCCACTCTTTAGCAGGATTATTTCATGTAACATCGAATGTCTTACTATGTGTCCAGTACCTTGAGTATGCATGTATGTATGGATGTTATTAAGCTTGCACGTGTAAGACATGTTCTCGTATATGCACGCATGATATGCTTATCACGATCTACTCAAGGTTTTCATGATTGACTCGGATGGTCAGGCACTACTTAGCCTTAGCCTTAGGATCTCGACGGAGTGAATTTGGTGTAATTTTCATGGCCTTGCTGCAGTAAGGAAACGTCTTGGGGAATCCGGACCCCAAGAACCCGAGACCCATTCGTACCCTAGCCCGGTCAATGGTGTTCTCTGCACGGATATAAGATCCCTCTTTTGGGAGCATATGGCAATGTAGTCGCCAACTAGTTATGTACACAGCATGTATACATTGATTCACATGGCATATTTCTTTCCTGTACAGCAGTTTAGTATATGAATGTGACCTGTTATGATTTTCATGATGTTCTTTAATCTATTAGACACAGCATGGGTTAACTTGTTATGGCTTATACATTGCTGAATCGTTGTATTCACGAGTTGTCTTTGGTGTTGCAGGCTCAGATACCCAGACCGACCCCTCGTCGGTCGACCAGACTCCAAGTGAGGCCCCCGAGGTCCCATCCGGACTAGAGGAGTGGATGTAATCACTCCATCGGAGAGCGCCAGGAATCATTGCATATGAGTCTTCATCATTTTGAGATTTGTCACAATTGAATCCTATCATGATTTGTACATGTTTATTTTGCGTCATTTTGTAAAACCTTTATCTATATATGCTAGCTCTGTTTTCGGACTCTATTTTTGTATTGTTTAGTGTGATGTTTTGATATCTACAGCTTCCGCGTACATGTTTGGCACATGTGAACCTTCCCTTGTGCATGTGTATTTAGACTAGGTCTACATGAACAGGCACGGGAGTACGTGTATCATCGGTTTGGCTTTTGCTAACCCCCGAACTCCTGGGCTCGGGTTGTGACACTAAACCCGCTCAATGAGAGCCATGGGTCAGGTTGGGTTTGTTACTAATTTATATAATATTTTAAAAAAAACATTAAAATTATATGATATGATGTTAAAAAAACCACTCATCTTCATTGCCACTTATCCTATTGAAGTCTCATTGAATTATATAAACTCCCCCCGTTCTGAACCCAACTCGAATTAATGCATGAAAAACCATATCCGACCCAAGCACTACTAAACCCGCCCCTAAAAGGAATAGGTCGGATCGGGTTCCATTTAAAGCCAACCCATTGCCATCCTTACCATTAAATGTTAGAAGTAAATAAATGACAGTAGATATATGTGCAGAAAGTGGCCTACAACCATCAAACACTTCATCAAAAACGATGCAAAAGAAATATTAAATGGACAGCTTAGATTTACTATAAGTGATTAATTGACTGTAAGCTTAGCACTTAGGTTAGGTTAGGAAAAGGAAATTGGTTGAGATAAGTTGTAGAGTAATGAGAAAGAAATTAAGGAGATATTTTAGGTTAAGGATTTTTTAGATATAGGAGAAAGAAATCGATTTCTTAAAATATAATTATTTTAAAAATATAATTATTTCTTAAATAAGGCTCATTTTAGATACGAGCCCTGAGCAGGAGAGCGTGGGAGTGTGACACATGGAGCTTCCTTTGCATGACACATGAAGCTTTCGGTTTGTTTATGCTCTTCGCCAGGGAGGGACACGTGGCATCCCTAAAATCTCTCACTATACTCCTAATACATAAAACTTGGGCCTCCACTTTGTTGTAATTTTTTCATTTGATTTATCAACATTCCCATTTCAGTGTAGTTCTCTTATTCTGTATAGAGGCTTGGCTGTTTTATACCTTGCTTCAGTGGTTGTGACATGGATCACCTTCAAATTGAGCTATGAGTTATTGTCGACATCTATCCTATTGATCATGACGTTTGTATCCAACATTTTTATCTATTATTTAAGATTTGAAATTTATCTCGAGTTCATATATCGCTTCATTTCATTTATATCATTTCATTAGCATCTAAGATTATATAATACTCTTATATCTCTTTAACTTTGATTGATAAATTTGTTTTCAATATGTCTGATTAGTAATATATGCAAAATCCATTATAACTCTTTTCTTTTTAATAGTTCTTGATATGGACAGTTTTAAAAGATTAAATAATATATTTATATATTTGAGCATATTTTATCTCTAATGTTATTTCAAAATATATATATAAATATATATTTGGCTTACTGGGGCCATTCAAAAGATACTATTCTCCATCTACGACCTCACCAATCTCACCAAAATCCAACCTCTTCTGGGTGCAATCCCATCCCAACTTGCCAAGGTGAGGAAATTAGATTATCATAAGGTTCATATGATTGTAAGAAAAAAAGTTACTCTCACACATCATCAGCGGAAGATGCCTTGCCTCTTAGTATAATGGTATAATGTGACCCCATCAAGCAAAGTTGTCTTTAGTGGACCTATCACAAGATCTCCACTACTAAATTACCAATGATCATTAGTTCTATGATTTGTATTGTGATTCACAAATCGGGAAAAAACGTATAGTGTTGTAGTTGTAAAATATCCCAACAGAGATAAGAGGAGAGAGAATATGGATACTTCATACAAGGTATACTGGCCAGTAATATAAATAGGGTCATAATTAAGCTTTTAAATTTTAGCAGCTATTTCCTGGCCTTATACTTTAGACATGCGTGGAACCAAACTTGAATTGGGCTAGGGTATTTTGTTTCTTTGCCCTTTTTCATTTTTTATTATAATTTGGCCAATTATTCTATGTATTAAGTCATTCTTCCAACACTATGTATTAAAAAATAATTTACTGTATATGTTTTGTTATTTGCATTTATTTTAATTTGTTTGTTATACATATATTCATATATAAGTTATTCCACCTTTTATGTTCAATGAATAGAAACAATGTCAGAAAGACGAGCAAGATCATATGAGAAAGTGAAATCATGTAGAATTCCATTCCCAATTTGAATAACTTTTTTTATTTTTTGTCTTTAGCTTCTTGCATTTTTTTAATTGCGTAGGCACTTATGAGATATTTGACATCGCAGCATTAATGGGCCCCATGTGGCGCCCGCTAAACACATAAAACACACATATGAAAAATATAGGGCGGTTTTGAACGAGACATGGGAAGCAAAGCCAGGCATTATATTTTTTTATCATTCACTTTTCTCTCTCACAATCTCATCTCCATCTCTCTTGCAGTCGATACGATATTTCTCAAGTAATCTTAAAAATCCCGAATCTAAAATATATATAATATTTGGTTTTAAGGATTCTATTTAAATTATGATTTTGTAATTAATTTTATGTTAAATTTGATTTATCATTTATGTAAATATTTCTATTTACAAATATTATATTTCTCTAAACAAGGCCTGCGTTGGGCGCGGGCCCTGAAGCGCTAGTATATATAACTGGAATCCCCCTCTTCTGCATACAATTCTCCAACTCTTTCTCTCTAGCAACTCTCTTTCTCCCTAGTCTCTCTCAATTAGAAGATCTACGACCTTATGCTTAAAGATTTAAAAAGAAAGCCATAGAAGAACTACTTTGGGGCTCTCTGCGATCTAGGAAATTAAAAAAAAAATCAATAATTAAGGCAAGTGCACAAGCCCTAATTTATATTTCCTACCCAGTTTTGTTCTTTAAATCATATTTATACTATTTTATACTTTCTTTTGAAAATCCACTTCTTAATGATGACACGTGGCAACTAGAGTTTCGTGACTATGTATGGACCCACTTGTGGCTGATTAGTGGCTTCAAATCTATGACTCTCGTTGTATGGAAAATTTCCCCAGACTGACGAAACAATATGTATGCCGATGGGTTGAACTTTCTCAAGCTATTTGCAAATTACCATTGACATTCTAATAGGTGGGTCTAAAGACGTACAACCCAAACTATTTTGTGAGGAATTGATGAATGCATCCCTGTGAGTAGTATGCCTTTTGATAAGAATTTCCAGGCCAACAAGATGGAATTAAGAAAGAGATTCACATAGTAAAAAAAAATTTATTAACCCAGTTCCAACTCGGGACTGCACTGATTGGGTCTCCATGGCCGGCGTGTTCGTAGGAGCCACTCGATGGATGATCGGATTTGATCATCTAAAACTAGACCCATGGGCTACCATGGAGGACCTGGACCCATATGGATGGGATCCCCTTGGGCCACTATCCAATTGATCCACACCCTGCCCATGTAATGAAACTTTCTGTCAACCATGATGTACCATCGTCTTGAGCTTTATCCATATCTGTGAATTTATGTGGTAATATGGGCAGGACTGCTGGATGTGAGAATTTGCTCAATTCAGTTGAAGACTAGACATAAATCCCACCCTCCATAGAACTGTTGCAGAAACAGGCCATCACAAATCACTTAGGTCGACAAAGTCATGGGGCCCAGATGGGTCACCTGATGGATGATCAGATCCACGGATCTAGGAGTAGACCCCTGGGAGACTTTGGCGACCCACTCCCTTTGTGGATTTGATCCACTATAACCCATTATCTAAGTGGCCCAATAAGGAGGAGCGTGAGACCCATTCCGAAAATAGGTTACAATTTACCAAAACCATTGCCGATGAAGAAGCACTGTGCTGTCCCTTTTTGTTGCCATATGTAGGTTCTGGAAAATCATGAACAAGCCTTTTATCTTGAAATAAAATACTATTAAGTCATGCTACTTTCCAATTTACAATTTAACCATTTGATTATTCTGTGGAGTTCTAAACTTCTAAAAATTACTAGTAAGAACCTGTTAACCTTTCCCCTTTATAACTGAAACTTAATCAGTATTAGGCATATGCAGTTCATAGTTAACATTTGTGAACTGTTATTTGAGGCATGCAAACCTTTATCAAGTAATAGTGGCATGAAAGACACATTGATTAAATTAAGGATTGATTTGGACCCATGACCTATGTTAATTCCTTTTATTGGAGGACTTAAAAATTATTATAAAATGCTCATGTCCTGACCCGTGACTAAATTAAGGACTTTTAAGAATTTGAGATTTTATTTAAAATAAAAATTAAGTATATGGATTAAATATGAAATAATAATAAATCAATATCTTTATGGCTCGACACCCACCTTCGAATTATCTTAAAGCGTGCATAGAGTTAAGAAAACTTAAGGGTGTGATGTCATGGGCTCTTCGGACACCAACAAACTTTAGAAGAGCCAATTAAGAAATTAACTCAAATCTAAGAAGGAGATCCTCGTGGTCACCCAAATTAGATTTAAGGCAAGTATACGGTATTTAAAAATCCCATGATGTCATAGGGTTAAGTTAGCTTAGACCCAGCATGTAGTATGACGTGTCAAATCTGGATTTTTGTATAATGGAATTTAATTACTTGATTTTATGTTTATCAATTGTACCTAATATGTACTCCGATATGCTTAAACTTGTTTTCTCTATTGTATGATCTATGAAATTTAGACATCGCATCTGCCAACTTGAAAATTATCATAAGTTCTGTTTTATAAATTATTCGTCTGTTTATATGTATATTGAATTAAGGTGACACCACTAAGTTATTTAAGTCTAGCATAGTAGGGCACCAATATGTAAGCGCTATACTTCTGAAACTATCTGTAGATTTATTAGCTCTTTGTTAGTGACAATCAGTCACTTTGGTACCAAATTATGTTACTCTGTTCTGATGGCCGATGGCCATAATTCTGAATCTCTGGATACCAAACTTTATTTTTTATTCTCATTACATTAAATGAGGGCCGCTATAATACTTGTGACAACTTAGCCAATGTGGAAAACCAATTTGTTTTAAATACTATGATATTTGTAAAATCTTTACTTGGTTTTATGCATGAATCTACATCTTATTTTATTATATCTCGTCAATCTATTTTGAAAATCTTGTGATTTATATGTCTTGATTTTTTATCAAACTATGGTATAAAATATGACAATTGGGTAGAATTACTTGATGAGGTTATTTCATAACCTGACCTTCTATGATTGGCGCTTGTAGGTAACGACACCCCTTCCAATGAACCGGATGGAATAGTGGTCGAGGAGGAACTGCAGGAAAACTATGCATGGAGCGTAGACGATATAGCTTAAAGATATCGTGCCTGTGCTAGAGAATCAACAACTTGGATAATTAATTTCTTTATAATGATTTTAATTTCAGACTAGTTGTAAGACCTTGGTTGGCTATTTATGTTAGAATCTAGATAGTTGGATTATATCTTTACTTGTGGTGTTATTTATGACCTTGATACATTTAAATTATTAAAATAAAGTAGGATTATTTACTTTGTCCTATGATGATACCAATGATGGCTTTACAGTTATGTTGCTGTTGTGAATATGGTTTAGTTGGTTAATCTCATACTAGCAAAGAAAGGCCATCTAAGCACAGGCATTAATTAAAAAACATTCTAAATATAATGTTAATATATGTATTTTCAATATTAACACAAGTATATTTGGATTAGAAAACCTTGTAAAAGAACATTAATGACACAATATTGTTAATATAATTTTAAAATATAATAATATTATTATTAGTATTTCAACGTTATTACATTAATGCATCATTATACAAATATCATAATGCGAACACACATTATATATACATATTAACATAACCATTAGTATAAATATTAATATTAGTCCTCAATATGTCTCTCTGTTTACTCATAAATCTCTAATAAATTAGAAAGGAAAAAACTTCTATACATAAATGTCCTACCTTTCACAGTTTCCTCTTATTAATTCAAATTATAAACTTCCATCATTTAGGGAAGATGAATGTCCTTCCCACAGATTCCTTTCTCTAATTAAAATCATTAATGTCCCATTTGTTCTATTTATCATGCCATCTCCATAATTTTTTTCTTATTTTTTCTTTGTTTTAAAAATAACCAAGAATTCTCTTCTATCAACCAACTATCTTTGTTTCTTCCTTTTCTTTTAAATTGATGATTCTTCCTCCTTTTTTTAATATGAGAGGGCATGATTTATAAGGCACTTTTTTTGTGAAGCATTGAGATTGCAATGATTGGTTGAGTATTTTACCACACAATAGAGATAAGAGACAAAAGGGCTCACATCAAACCATTGGAAATGCTTCTTTTTTCTCTTTCCTTCTTATACATTTTGAAATCTTATTAAGTAGCATCTTTATTTTTTTGTTAGTTTATTTATTTTTCTTTAAATAAGCTAAAACAAGAGGAAAAGTAATAGTCTAATGATCTGGAGCTTAAAAACTATAAAAGAGCAGCACATTGAAATAATGAATCAAGTGAATTTTCAGTCTTGTATGGTAATATTTTATGAGGGTACTTTATTTTAAGTTAGGTAAATTTGGCTGATAAGTGATATATTACTTTTGCAAAAGATTTAATTTTTTTATATTTGTTAATTATGATTGGTAAGTTGTCCTATAAAAAAATTATTTAGGAGATTTTTTATTTAATTATCAATTTTCTAAATTTGTTTATGTTCACGTTTAAATGTAATGATTCACTTTAATAATATTTTAAAGAAAATACTAACATCAATTTTTTTTAAAAATAAAAATTGGTCCTACTTATTGTGAAATATTCATTATACAGAAAGAGGATGAAACCTGATATAATCTCTATGTGATGAACATGTAGACATTAAGTGGTATCGTCATAAACATAAATTAAAGAAATTTTTGGGATAAGAAATGGTCATGAACTCAATAGAAAAAGGAAAAGAAAATTGTAACATATTTATGGGAAGTTCAAACAAATTCAAGAAAGGAAAATAAAAACAACCATCGTTAAATACATGAAAGCCATATTGGAATGCAAATTCAATTGTGATCTATTGACTTTTTTTAAGGAAAGAAAATAATTTTGTTGCCAATGAAAAATGTGTTAAAATGAAAAAATCAATTGCGACCCATTGACTTTTTTAAGCAAAGAACCTATGTGCAATGTCTTGAATGAGAGACATATAATGCATTGTTACTTTACCTCTTACATAATTTCAATAAGAAAAAAAAAACATGAATAGAAATACTAATAAGTGGAAGGAGTAGTTTCCGTAACAGATCTTAACACAGGAGATGAATATGTCCTTTCTTTCTAAATCTGTAACTGCAGAGTAAAACATTTAATGACTTACACAAAGGACATGTAAAAATGCATCTGAAGAGGGCAAAAGGAGCATTATCCTATTTATTTTGTTATAATGCACAAGGGAGCTAGCTTACATACAAAGAAGGTCTTTTGGAATATCATATGGTCAAAAAATGGAAGGTGCTTGTTGGCGGCTAACCAGGTTGTAAGTTGATTCGGTGAGCAATGTGAAAATCAAACGGCAATAGATGTACTGATGTTAACAAAGGCAAGGGCATAACTATTCTTTTTTTGTTTAAAAAAAGAACTATTCTACTTTTTTTTTATAAGAACTCTTCCACTTTAATAAAAGATAAAAATAAAAGAAAGAAGGTTAGATCTGATCACTTTGTAGTAATAGATACCAACCAGTGATTTGGTTTGTGGCAATAATAATGATGCCCTTACAAAACCCAACTTTCCACCCATATCCAAAGTCCTAATAGCAAAAGAAAACATCAGAAACTTTAAGGAGAAAAAAAAGGAAAGAAGGAAGGGGCAAAAGCAACTTACAGGTTCTTTTGTAATGACAACATGTTACTATAATGACAACCGCCAAAATTTGGTACCTCTGTTCTAACAGAATTCCCAAGGATTTGGTTGTGGTAGTGATATACCAAATGTCTTATTGTGGGAATCTAGGAGACTTACTGAAATGTATAAAAAAAAAAAAAAGAGGAGAGGAGATGTTATGGGAGCCTAGAGTAATGGAGCCTGAAAAACGGTTGAGAGGACTTATGGGAGAGTAATAGGGTTTAATTAGCTAGGATTTAAGAGAGTTTAAAATCAAACTCAAAATCAATTGAAAGTCAAAATCAGATCTGATTTCTCAATTGAAACCAATTGCCGTCATATATAAGAATTGCGGATCCATTTAATTTCATTATTAACACCTTAAAATATGGAGTTCTTCGGAAATCCAAATTTTGAGGTTGTTATAGTTTCTCCATAGGAAAGAACACTTCATTGAAGTTAATAGCCTCCTTCTGAGTATACCCTTTGCAACCAGTCGTGCTTTGAACTTGGCATCTTCCACACCTAGAGTGAGTTCATTCTTCTTGAAGAGCTATTTGCAACCAACAATATTCTAGCCCTTTGGTGCTTTCACCAACTCCCTAGTATGACTCTTGCAAAAGGATTCAATCCCTTCACTCATGGCAATAGTCCATTTTGTTGATTCTTTATTGGTGATGGCATTATGATACATAACCGAATCCGCCTCCATACTTTCAGCTGCATGAAGAGCGTAAGCAATAAGATCATCATATCATTGAGATGACTTAATCTGCCTCCTCTCTTTGCCCCTAGCAAGCATATAATCTTGTGGAATTGCATTCCTCTCATTTGAGCTTTGCATCTCATCTTGCTAAGCTGGGACATCTTCTTGCAATTTTTCTTGCAAGTTTTCTGAATCTTTAAACTCAAGCTCCACTTGTTTACCAACACCGTGGTCTGTTCCCATATCAAGACACTCCTATCTTGGTTTCAGCGTTGCAGACTCGTTAAAGGTCACATCTCTGCTGATAATGCATTTGGGTGATTTTCCATCTAGGCACCATAGCCTATTTCCCTTCACCCCATGTGCATATCCTAGAAATATGCACTTTCTTGCTCTTGGCTCAAGCTTACCTTCATTTACATGAGCATAAGCAGGATAGCCAAATATTCGTAAATTTGAGTAATTAGCAGGAGAGTCAGACCATACCTCTTTAGGAGTTTTACACTTGATAGCCATTGATGGGTGCCTGTTGATCAGGTAACAAGCTGTATTAAAGCTTCCGCTCAGAACTTCTTGGATAACCCGGCATTGGATAGCATACACCGGGTCCTTTCCAATAAAGTTTTGTTTATTCGTTCTACAAGCCTATTTTGCTACTATGTATTCTTGATTGTGCGATGTCTTATAATTCCTTTATTCTTGTAGAACTCATAAAAAGCACCTCCACAGAAGTTCTAAGCTATTATTAGTTCTTAAGCACTTGATTTGTTTACCTATCTGCTTCTCGATCATAGCCTTCCATTGCTTGTACTGTGCAAAGACTTCATCTTTGTGCTTTAAAATATACACCCAAACTTTTCGAGAATAATTATCAATGAAGGTCAATACATATCTACCACCACCAAAAGATGGAACATGAGACAGTCCCCAAAAGTCAGAATGGATATAATCCAAAGTACCTTTGGTCCGATGAACTATTGTACTGAACTTGACTTTGCATTGCTTTCCAAATACACAATGCTCATAGAAGTCCAGCTTTCCCATTTTTTTGTCACATAACATACCTTGCTTACTTAACTCTCCATACCCCTTTGATTCATATGCCTAAGCCACATATGCCAAAGGTTGGTAGTGTCCAAATCTAAATCTGAGGACGACACAACAGCGGCACCTATGATTATGCTACCTTGAAGAAAATAAAGACCATTATGCTTCTGTCCTTTCATCACCACAAGAACACCCTTGGAAATTCTCATAACACCACCTCTAGCTTTGTAATTACAGCAATTGGAGTCAAGAGTACCTAAGGAAATTAGGTTTTTCTTCAATTCGAGAACGTGCCTAACATCGGACAAGGTTCTCATAATATGATCATACATCTTAATTTGGATTGAGCCTATCCTAACAACCTTACAGGCCACATTATTGCCCATAAGGACTTTACCACCATCTATGGATTGATAAGTGGTAAACTAATTCTTGTTAGGGCACATGTGGTAGGAACAACCCGAATCAAAGATCCACTCATCACCTGAGCTACTAACAGTAACAGAGAGAACATCTCCACCATCAGAATTATCTTCTGGAACACCGACTACTTTTTCAGAATTAGAGATTTTCTCCTTACCTTCACGTTCTGGACAATTCTTTTTAAAGTGCCCTTCCCTGTGATAATGCAAGCACTTTACTTTTCTCGATATTGATTTGATCTAGAACGGCCTTTTCTATTTGAACCTTTCGTTTATGTTCTTCCATGCACCATCAAACCCTCGCCCGAGCTATCACCATTATTTTTAGACACAGCCTTTTTCTTCAACTCCGTAGAGTTTAAGGCTGCCTCTACATCATCCTTGAACATAGTCTCCTTACCATACATCATGGTATCCACAAAATGCTCATACGAGGGTGGTAAAGAACATAACAGCATGATTGCTTGGTCTTCATCATCAATGTTGACATCTATATTTTCAAGGTCCATTATAACTTTACTAAATGCATTAAGGTGATTGGAGATAAATGTACCTTCATTCATTTGCAAAGTGAACAACTGTTTCTTCGGATACAAACGGTTTATCAATGATTTAGTCATGTCCAGATTTTCTAATTTTTGCCATATCCAAGCAGTGCTTTTCTCCTGAGCAACATTCCGTAATACTCCGCCGCTCAAGCATAGCAAAATTGATCCATATGCTTTCTCTAGCATATCTTCTTTGTCCGCATTTGATGTAGTTATAGGAAGGTCATTCTTTCCCTTAAGTGCCTTTTGTAATACCTTTTGAAAGGAAAGGTGTGTGGAAGATGACCAGAGTGAAGTCTTTGGGTGTACTTGGGTTTGGGGCTAAGAGAGAGTGAGAGTGATTCCGCACTGGTAATAGTGATAACTTTTCCCTACTTCCCCCGTGGACATAGGCAGCCGAACGATGTAAATGCTGTGTGTTCATCACTGTGTGTGGCATGTTTTTCTTCCAGCTGACTGGTTAAAATTGTAGCGTTCTGTACCTTAATTATATTATTATTATAGTCTAAGCTGTATTATACCTAAATAAGCCCTTAGAGTTTAAGCGTGTTTGGTTTAGCGTTAGGATTGTGTTTGCGCAATTTCATTGGGTTTTGAGTCAGTCTAAGCTTAGTAATGGGTAGCTAGCAATTTTAGGAAGTGTAGATGCTTTTTTTGTAGTTTTTCAATTTGTGAGGTTTTGGGTCAGTGGGTAGCTTTCCTAATTTAATTAACCTTATCCTTCTACCTTGACCGATTTAGACCCATCTTGGCTGCCAAGTACCTTATTTTCTACAATTAAGTCTTTTTGTGGAAAAATACCCAAAAACCCATTAAAATAGGCCAAGATTTTTCTTCTTCGGAACCATGCCAAAAGTATAGTCATTGGAAAGCTTATTTTATTTCATAAGCGGCGGCACTTATAATGACTCAATCTGACCTGTGGTTCACAAGTTATGGACAAAACAAATTTTTAGCCAACTTATTAAATGGGTGGCAGTTTTTAAATTTCTTAAAATCTACAACCATTTCCCTAACTCCTCTCACTCCCACGCGCATTTGTCCCTCCCCGCATTCCATTGGAGAGACGACTCTCTCTCTCTCCTTTGTTTTATTTGTTTTTACTTTCTTTCTTTTCTTATTTCTCTTTACTCTCATCTCTCATTTCCCTCAACTAAGACCGCCCAGCCTCATCTCCTCTCTACTCTAGATCTCTGCCTCCCCTTGCCCAATCGGCAGCCACCATCCAAGGATCTGGACTTCACTCTTTTCGGCGACCAATGCCACCACCATTCCCTCTTCCTTTCTTTCCTTCTTTTTCTATTTTCCCTCTTTCCCTTTACCTCATTTTCTTCCTCCCTGCTGCCGCCGCCGGAATTTGTGCCTACCACTGCCGCCGGAGCTTCCTTCTCTCCCTCCATCTTCCTTCTCAAGCTTCCATCTCCCTAAGGAACCTATTCCTCAAGTTTTCTCCCTATCCAAACAACCCTAGGTAAGGTTTTCGTCCCTCATAAACTGGGTCATTTAGAGTTTTAATTTAAAATAGATTTTGGCATGCTCATTAGCTTTTCTTAACTGTTTTTGTAGGTTTGATTTGAGTTGAGTTTGAGCTTCTTTTGGTCTCTTTGGTGAGCTAGAGAATACCTATTTTACTTTCTTCATCAAAGGCAAGTGGATTAACATATTTTATTGATGATGTGCATGTATATTTGGTTGATTCTAGCATTTTATTTGTCATTTGTACACCGTCTTGCTCAATTTGGGTTTTATGTTAAAAATGTTAAATTTAGGTGTGGTAATGTATGTGATAGATTAATGGGTGTTAGAGGTGATTTGAATTTGCTAAATGAAAGGTGGGATACCCATTTTCCACAGGTTAAGAAGTGTGGGAAGGATGAGAGGATTGAAACCCCATTTTTTTATTGGAATTGTTAGATGGTGATGGAGGCCTGGGTGTAGGCTAACTGTTGGACTAATTGTAAAGCCTTTTTACATACATACTGGGGGGTATTTTAAGGACTTATTATGTGGGTCATTGGTTATTATGAGGGTCATTGCGGGGTAAATGTACCTCTTATAGATGGTATGATTTGTGTACAATGTACAAATTAACCGAATCCGGTTGATGTTGGACTTGGGCTATGCACCATATGACTTAAATGAAATTAATTACTCGACCATACATCGAAATTAATTACTCGACCATACATCACCTGGAGTTTGAGTAGAGTTGTCAGGTACACAAATTGCCATCATTGACCTGGGAATGGCTTGTAATTCTTCCTTGGCCTTTGGGTTTGCATACTTTGCTTTGTTATTACATTGTTTATGACTCTTAGCGATTGTACCCTTTATTTGTATTATGTGGACTGTATTGAGGCTTGGCTTGGTGTTTGGATATGGGAGGAGTACTCATTATGGGTATAAATTTATGGTTGTGGACCAAATTATGTAGTGGAGTAATTCCTCAATATTTCTATGGTATCTATGGATTTAGCTAGCCCCTCACATTTGACTTGGGAACCTTTATTCGTGCACCGCTGAGTCGGCATATGTGTGTATTGTGTGGGATCAAGGTCTTCTGGATGACTACAGATTGGTATTGGTATGGTACGGATGTATCCTATGACTCTGGACTAGGTGTGATGCACCGTAAGGTAGACTGACCAACTGTTATGGATGGGGCTTTGTGCTGTATGACTTTGGATTTGGCGTGAAGCACTTTAAGGCGGATTGATCTACCATATATGGATAGGATGCCTAGCATTTGAAGACAGATTGGGCCACCGTATTTTGGGCTGAGTTTTACTAGGATATTGGCTTATGTGATTGTGCATATTTGTATGGGTATAGATTATGATTCCGTTCTTTCTTATGCCTTTGTTGTTTATTACTCTTGTAATTATTTTTGTCTTTATTCCATTTTTACATTGTATATTATTATGATTTATGTTTATTCATTTGTCATCTACTATTGTAGAATGATGTTGTAGTATTTGGTGCATAATAACTGAGTCTTACTATCCCGAGGCGACGGAGGAGGGTAAAGCGTTATAAGTGCTTGAGCCAAGTGTCCAATCCGAGTGAGATGCAAATGATGGATACTAATCCATCTAGACCCACATGCGAGTGACTCGTAATATTTTAAAATCTTAATGCTTTTCATTATTATTATTATTTTTTTGCAGCTTGAGTTTTTAGTGGGCTTCATTTAAAATATTTGGTATAAATTTTTGAACTTTGAAACTTAAACTCCTTTTAACTCTATATCCTTTTTTATGAGCAATACTCATTATTTTGATAATGCCAACTACTAGAGATCTGTATTTGTGAAATGTTAAACTCACCGTGAACTAAAATCCCGTCAGGAATTGAGTAGGAAGAAAATTTTTTAATTAGCCCTAATCTCACAAAAACCCATGTTTAAATACTGGGGTCGTGACCAAAAACCGTGCACATCAGAGCACCTGGATTATGCCGCTGTGATGATTGACGGAGATCCTCGAAAAAGGATCAGGTTGATCGGAAGTGGGCCATCGCTGTGCACGGATTTTCTGAGAACAGAAGACAGAGGATTTGATCTCTATTATTCTGCCCCTCTTTAGGATCAGAACTCAGAGAGGAATCCGGCCTGGATTTGCTGAGATCCCTTCAGATCTCAGATGGGCGACTCCTTGCAGAGTCGAGAGATCCGGGCTGGGTCTTTCATCTCTGTGATCGGTGGAGAACTTGGAGGGAGCAGAGGATCGGGATCGCCGCTGACGGAGAAGAACGCCGCGCTACTCCCTGGGGTTCTCTGGTCTCTCTGTCATCGCTGCCGGAATGCATCCCACGTTGGGTTAGAGAGAGAAAAGACGAGTTTTGTTTCTCGCCTATGCTCTTGCAGAACCCAGAACGAAGGTGACAAAAAGGTATTCAAAAAAAAAAAAAAAAAACGGTAGAGCTTGAAGCCAGCTGTTGCTAATGTGTGGTGTAGGAAAAGAGCCTAGTGCACCAAAGTACCACAGAAATCAGTGGTCCTTCATGCCAAGTTTTGTTTAAGCCAGATCAGGTTCTTATTTGGGTCAGCCCGACCCGAGTGGAGCAGCAGCCAGCAGCCTGCAGCCAAGCAAAGTGCTGACATCAGCATGACGCCAGCAGTACGGTCATACTAATTTGATCAGATCGTCGACTAGAAATTCTTTCTGCAACATCTTGATCATCTAACATCCGATCGAAAATTCGTTTGCACCTATGGACTCGCTTCAAGCAAAGCTACGCAATGGGTGAGAGTGATTGGTTGTTTGATGGCCAACAAAGAGGGTGATTGGCTATTTGACGGTCAGCGAGGAGGTTTAACCAATTGGAGCGTTAAAACTTGTTTCTATGATATCAGAGCCATTTAGACTCAGATTTCAAATCTGTTTCTTCCAGCATGCTCGTGGTGACGAGATCTACATTGTAGTATTGAAATTTTATAGAAATGAACACAAAATTTGAAATTAAAAAACTCAATGGCAAAAATAACTTCAACTTATAGCCCATAAAGATGCATGCACTGTTGGTTCAAAAAGGATTACAGGTGAGGAATCACTCTCACTCTCTCTCAGCACCAAATCCAAGTACACCCAAAGACTTCACTTTGGTTGTCTTTTACACCTCAATCGAAGCAGCAGAGCATTCCATTTATAGACTCCATCGTTGGCATGGAAGTCCAAATCTTCGACTGCTCACAGTGCAGCTGTTAACTGAAGGTGGCCGTTAACTAAAAGGCAGCTGTAGTGTTGCCCATGTGATGTTGCAGCACTGCAAGCTCTATTGAACCATACAATCAACACCTCTATTGACCCTCAATTGCATAGCCTAAGATATAACGCTTAGAAGCCTAATACTCCATTCGATATGGGATGACACGGAAGAAGAGCTTACGGTTGTGACAAGAAACGGGTTTTCTAATATGGGTTGGTGCGGATACGAAGGAGAAGAAGCCATGACAGCATATCTCCGGAAAAAGTTTATAGATGAGAAGATCGCAATTAATCCTGTTTATCTTAGAAAAGAAGGAGAGAGGATAGCTCAGAGCTACTGTGTCTAAGTTGAATGTTTTCATTTCATGTGAGAGAGCCCCCATAGACCGGCACTAAAAACGAAACGCCAGATTGAAAATGTGCAAGATTCATGGACATTTGGCTTTGTTTCGCAAATCTTGTGTCTGTCAAGAGTCAAAAGTATTCTCATGCAATTCAATACTCTATGCTGTGTCTAGTTGTAGTGCAGCTGCACTCTATGCTGTCGTATATCAAGATCAAACTCCATCCTATAAAAAAGTTGTCAAGGTGATAACTTCATCCGTCCCAATGAAGCCTCCACAGTGTGCCATCATGTAGAGTGTAAACTACTTACCAAATGTATTATCTAAAATGGAAGCTGAAGAAAAGGGAGCATTTGCAGCAATTTTGTTAGATGATGAAGGCAATGTACCTGAGGGGCCAAACATGAATGTTGCATTTGTAACAACAAACAAAGAGTACGCAATGCCTCACTTGGACAAGATTCTTAGTGGGTGCACAGCAAAAAGAATAGTGGTTCTTGCAGAGAAACTGATCAAGGAGGGAAAACCTGCTAGGGATAGAATAGGAGATATAACTATGTAGGAAGGGAAGATGGCTGAAGAGATGATGCTCATTGGAAGCAGATTTCTTTTACTCCTTGTCTTGCAATGGGATGAGCAAATCATTGGCAATGGAAAGTACAACTTAACTTTCCAACACAAAATATCTGTTACCATTTCCATATGACTAAATGCATATATTCATAGCGTTCCATGTGCATGGCACGATGGTAAAGGCATATTCTCTCAGGAGGGAGGTCTGGAGTCTGATCCCTTTCAATGCTCCATGGGTAATTGTCTCGCCTAAGTAGTGTGTGTAAGAGAGAGTAGACCCAAATATTCACATATGTATCAACTATCTAGGTATACAGAGAAGAACCATACATGCGTAATCCTTAATAGTAGTAATCTTGGTTATAACATGCTGATAATTGCATTATAGATTATGAAGCGTAAAGTTGTATTTGGATACATCGAAAATCCAAATCATCAATTTGGAACACAAATGAGGCCTGCATATCTTTTCATGCCATCAGTGAGAGACCAATTGGACAATCCTAAGTTCCTAACCATCCTACCAATTGAGGCTGAATGAATCATCAAGATTTTTCATAATTATTGGTCTAGTGGTCAGTCTAAATCATCCATTTGATTGCCCAATCATTTCATTTTTTTTTCTCAATAGTCACTTCAACCATGTGATACTCATTTCTAAACCTTCTCCAAATACTGGGGTTTTCTTCTCTCTAAATATTAACTAAAATTTTCATAGACTAGTTACTTCTGTAAATACTTATTTCTATGATATGATTTTATCATCAATTTTATTGGAATTTAAAATTTTGAAAGATAGAAAGAAAGAGAAGAAAAACCCCAGTTGGCACTCACAACTTTCAAATTTCTTGCATTAGGGGTGTAAGAAAACAAGTCAGCAATACTGCAATTGTCCACGCTCTAGAAAAACAGTTTAGAGTGAAAATTGGATCATGCAAAGTGTGATCTTGGTGCACTGCCTACCTCAACTCTCATGCTTTCACAAAATGCATACACTTGCTGAGGCTTGCAGGTTGTCACCTTGTAATTACTCACTCTTAGCAATGGCCTGCAAAGATATCGATAATGCTGATATTCGCTACCTTTGCAGGGAAAGAGGGACCCGTGGCTCAGGCACTATTGGAGCTCATTCTTAAGGACATGAAATCAGGCCCTAACACAGTCCGAATACCCATTCTTTATTGAACTTTAGCATTTTAATTTCCTCATGCATGTCAATCCATGGACTAGAAGCTCTTGCGACGACAAACAGCTCCAAACCTTTGGCAGTGGCGCTCAATCTTTGAGTGTTTTACTCTCAAATGAATGTCTAATGAAACTGTTTCCGTAATGAAAATAAGCAGCCGGTACTAAAATTATACCAATATTGTTTCCTTCCTTTTCTTGCTTGCGACTATAAAAGCATATTGTAGAGGATATGTAATGATCATTAGACGCAATGTAATATTCAGACTATTGATTCCATTGGGTTGTGTATCATAGAATCATTGTGAAATATCAGAACTTCCCAATATTAATCTAATTGTGCATTTGCATTGGTACTTTAGCGCTATGGCTTATCCGTATTTTCCGCATGTTGGTTTTGTTTATGACTTTTTTTTTTTTTAACTTGGCATTCTTGATGACTTGGGTGGAATAAAAATAAAAAAGAAGCAAAATGATTGCACTATGAGGTGATAATTGATAATCACTTGGTTTGCAGCACCCACCATGGGTTGATTTGTGGTCTCGCGTTCTTCCTTGATTGCGCCCACAAAAGCATTTTGTCTTATTGGAAAGATCAAATCCTTATTATAGAATTAGTAAAGGGCAGCAAAAATAATTTTCAATACAAACAATCCGTATTACACAGTTTCCTAATAGGCATTCACTCAAGTTTCACTCGAAACCAGTGTGACTGCACAGTTGAATTTTGGGAAAACACCCAAACATAATTGGGATAATGCTTCCATACTAAAGATGATATAGGAAAAATATGTAATTGTATTTTTTTTACATGGTTAGTCCAATGGTTTATATCACTTATTAGTACTCTAGTGATAATCAAGTGTTAGTTTAGTATAGTTCAATTGTGCTCATTTCCTAAAATGATCTTCAACCAGCAGACCACATTTAAAAGCTTATTACCCATTTGCTTGTGAGGCTCACTTAGACACATATCTATCAATGGGAAGAGGCCAAATGAAAAAAATCGGTACCACCAAATTATCCTAGTGCTTGATTTTACAACCTTACAATTTAGTGGCATCTTAGAATGGGAGGAGAAGGAGTAGGAGACGTGCGAGAAGGTCGGGCAGGGGCTGGGAGATGGCGTAGGGTGTCCAGAGGTGGTGGACCACGGGGTGGGTGGAGAGGGTGCATGGGTGTAGAGAGAATGGAGATGTTGAAGATGAAATATGAGCAAAGAAACAATTGAAATTGTTCTAAATAAAAAGAAAAAATTGAGAATTTAAAATTTCTTGCATGGTGTGGGAAAAAAATGAGTGAGAACAGAAAAACAATGCATGCATTTCGAAGCTCTCGAAATGCAAAAATTTGCCTTGAGCTCATATTGACACCTGGCTCCTTCTGGCCAAATCAACACCACATTGATGATGTTGAGATTAAACTAAACGTTCCCAGGACCATATGTACCAATGTACTCAACAGAGACCATACTCATTCAGCTGCAAAGGTTCTAACACATTTCAACAAACAACACCGAGGAACCATATTCCACAACCAATTTATGGGCAGAAAGTATTAAAGCAGTTCCCAGGAAGCAGGCCACTTACGCAATGGGTCTTCATCCACCTATTTCTTCACTTGTTTGGAACCTGATTGTGCTTATATAATCATCACCATGACCCACAAAACCTCTAATTAATAATCAACTACTAGCAGCAAAAAGCAATTGATATGCATAATCTCGTAGGGGAGAGAAACATATTATCTTATATATAATAATGTGCATACTTAACCTTTAGTTTGTAAGTAAAACAATTCAACACTTATAAACAACGGGGTTCTAAATCCACAAGTAAAGATAGTTACAAATTCACTTCAACCAGGTAATTACACATTGAACCTCAAACTCGATAAGCATATTAGCATCATGACATCTCCCATAACCTGCAAATAGCACAAGAAAATGTTGTCAACTCGATGCACGGACTGAAATATGTTGATGAACCATATATATAACATTAAAAAAAAGCTGGCTGCTATAATTACAATATTCTCCATAAACTGCTACAGTGACAAACCTTTATATATATATATATATATTTTTTACGGATAGGAACCATATTCTCCAAATTTGGTTGCACATGTAATCTTCTAGCCATTCAATTTTATGTAGAATATTATACACCTCATAGCAAATAAAATTTCATTTAAGCTCCCTAAATTTAATCTAATGCCTCATTAATATATTCATTACTTTTATATATCCTTTCATATAATATATATAATCCCATAAATTTATTCCTGTCATATCGATTCATCAATAATGTCATCATTTTCCCCATTGCAAACACAAGATCTCAACCCCAACAAGGAAAACGTTCACTCAATCTTGTTGGAGATGTTAATCAGAGAATTGCAATTAAGTAAAATCCTTGTTCATCATTGATGCAACTGATATAAACACTCATGTGGAGGTCAAGGTTACTATCAATATGAATGCAATTAGATTGTAGGGTTATCAAGGATGGTTACTAACCAACCTTATACTAGATAATTTAGGTTTCCAAGATCATTCATTACAGTGTATTCATAAGACATTCGGTGTCATTATATTACTATTCTTGGTGGTGTGTTCAAAACTCTTTTCCTATTGGTTCAAACCTGGCAATGCCTAGGAACTATAACAATAGTGAAACATAACCATTCAAAAAATAAAAAATGACAAGATGCAATGAAACATGTGCACGGTGTCCAGCACCACCAAAGTTTCATTTCCCAATAAATGCTTGTTGAAAAGGGATATTTTAGACGATGTTTTTTTTTCTATCAGTAAAAGGTACATATATATCAATACAAAAGGCTTGTGCAAGATAGTGCGCAAGTGGAGTAATCCCTGTACAGAATAAAACCAAAGCATGGTGAAGGGGACACCTAACAAATTGTCCACCATTCAAATTACAATTCAGACAAAATTCTAACTAATCTAGAGCATCTAAACAACCATAAATGAGCAACTAGCATATTTAAGACAATTTTTTTCGTAACTCATAAATTATATTAATGGGCGCCAAGGGGCCATCATCCCTATACAAAATCAGCTATACGATGTAAGCTAGGTTACTTCCAATTCCTCCAAAAATTCAAATGACTTTACCACTCTTGAGGGCTAATAACCTCTCATCCATAAATACAAGCCATACAAAATTGTGATGTATATTTTTAGTAAAGGATGATAAAATTCTGGTCAACAAACATGTTCTTGTTATTCCTCCATTCATGGTTTGTGCAAAGCGAGTCCTTCCTATTCTATTTACTGATTCCACGTCTCTTAAGTTTATCAGTTTCACTGAATGTGGTTTTTCTGACCATTTCCTCAGTTCCCTGGCTTAGGTTATTGACATTAAATAAATGGCTAATAACTTCAATGCAATTTTAGGGAGTGAGAGAAAAATATAGAAAGAAAAAAGAAAAAAAAATATGGAAATAGACATTTGCTTTGTACAGTTATAAAAGAAGACCGATAGGCATCTCTCTATACTTAGAGACGAGAAATTGCAGATTTTATTGGGGGGTTTTCCTCATATGCATAATGATCCTTGTCTTTTACATTTCTCGTAAGGTTTTGATCTTGTGGATTTCTTGGTACAAGCAAAGTGGCCATTCAATACGAAAGTTCTACTGTTCCAACACTAGAAAACACTCATGTATGATGTTTAATTGTCAAAGTTTTATTTTGGGCACTCCATAGCCTGTTGTTTGGGTTTTGTATTTTTTTTCTTTCAAGGTTAGTTTTTTTATTCTAAAAACAATTATCTTTGGATTTCATTTATTTAGTTAGTTTGTGTTTTTTACCCTGTTCGGGTTTCTCTGCTTTTTAGTTTGCTATACCAAAGATCAGGGATTTCCCCTAATTCATAACTTGCCTAGTAAGGCTCTTCTAATTTATCTTTGCATCTCATTTATTTAGTTAATTTTATGGTCATTCTCTTGTTAGACTTCTCAGCTTTTCATATACTTATGTCGCAGTCCTAAGCTGGAAAATAATTGAACACAGTTTGCTCTGTCGTGAGTTTCGTATTTTGAATGTCATATAGTTTATCTTCCTTATTTTGCCTTGATCACATCTTAACTTTATTTTAGTGGTATATATAGTTTCTTTTTCTCTGTGACTATTCTCCAGGGATTCTAACTCACCAATTGCAATTCTTTTTCACTATAGGAATATTCCATTTTAATTTTGTGCAATAAAATGGCTCCTTCTGACAATATGTACATGTAATCGTGGATAGCAAGTCAAATGTTTCTCTGTTATTGGATTGCCTAAATCGCATATCCTTTGTGGCAACTAATGTTAAGCAAGAAAGTATCTCGAAAAAGTTGATTAAGTTCCCTTTTTGCCAAATATTGTGACTTATCAAATTTTTGGACCCGTCGTGGGATATTGTTGATGTTCCTTTTATAGGGTTTAATCGTAACTATATTATGAAACAACAGTTCTTACGAATTTCCTTGCCTTTTAAAATTAAGTATCATACTTTCACCCGTATTGTTCAGAGGGCATTCGAGTGAAGTGGCTAAAATGAGATTTATAGTTTCTTGCACTACAAAATTTTCTTTGATAAAGTAATGTTGTCGAACATCTCAAATTATTCTTGGTGCATGAAGATTCTCGACAAACACAAAAAGATGGTCATTACCTAGGTACTCGCTTGCTACATATTGTTCAGAGTGCATTCGAGTGAAGAGTGCCTACGATGGGATTCATAGTTTCTTGCACTATGAATTATTCTCCGACAAAACAATGTTGTTGAACATCTCAAATTATTCTTGGTGCATGAAGATTCTCCACAAACACAGAAAGCTGGCCATTACCTAGGTCCTCGTTTGGTATACATAAAACTTCAATTTGCTTATGTTTTCCATTTGTGCTCACTCTTTTTTTCTGGTCGAGAAGAAGAAGAACAAGAAGAGTAGAGGAATTAGAAGAGGGAATAGGAAATCAGAGACACTTAGTTCAAGGGAGAAAGAAATATAAGTGCGATTTTTTGGGATTGTTGTATTCGTGTATTACTATTTGTGGACTAATTAAAAAAATATTGTATTTGCTGTTGAAATTTTCTTCTCATGCATTTTCTTGGTTTTTTGGGACAAAAAGATTGCCGGGTTGCATTATTTCCTTTTCTTAATACTACGCACAGGGAAATCATTCAAAATATTTTTAAAATTAACCATATTGTATCATCACCAGTAAAGTCATCAAACACATTATATACCACTTATTAGGAAAAACGGTGCAACAGAAATTGCCTGTGATCGACAAATCAATCACGATGACCACAAGTAATTACATCATCAAGTAATCACACATATTACCACACCAATTTTACGTGGTTCGACAATCTCCTCAGGATCTAGGGTTAGAGTACATCAATATATATAGTTCCCGCTTTCCTAGCCAACAAGAAAACCCATATAAAATGACTAAAATACCTCTAATCCTGAGCCTCAGTTCTGGCTAAACCAGACGACCGATCTAGCTAAACCGTAATATAAGACAAAACCCAATAGACTAAAAGTCCAAAATATTTTTAAAATTAATCATATTATATCATCATTAAAGTAAATATCATCAAAACATATTATATTTGGCTAAGTTAATATCATGAAATAAATGATAAAACTCTTTGAATCATAATTATTGTATTTCATGGTCAAGTTTGTTCACCATTAGTCATCAAATAGTTCATGAACACAATTAGTTAGGCTTTTTGTGTGAGACACTTGTCTAAAGCTCTATCCATCTGGTGCATGTAAAGAATTTGCATAAGAAAGTTGTTGTGACTTATCAGGACCCCCTCATTAAGAATAAAATAAAATAAACAAAATGTTAATGATTTAGGACTCATATCATAATTAACACAGCATTACAATGAAATGAATCGCTTTTAACCAAAAAATAGAATCTCTCTTGTCCAAAAAATGAATCTCTTAACCATAACAAAGAAAAAAAGAGAGGAAGGAACATAAGGGGTACCTGGTGCTTGCCACGCAATAGAAGATAGAGCCAAGAACCAAAATGAAAATGAGTGAGACAAAGGAAACATTGAGGTAGAGATATGTAAGGCTAAGGTTAGGGTGTCTAAAACTAGGATTAGCGAAAATTTTAAATGAGACGTTTTTTCAAATCATGAATCTTATTCGATCATTGGTTGTGTTCTTTTGAATGTGTTAGAGTTCAAATTAAAATTTTTAGCTCATTACTGAATTAGTGGTAGTTTCCTTCTGTAAAACATTTTTTTTTCTCTCTCTCTCTCTCTCTTTTCTTTTAAGATACAGTTGATTTGAATCATAGTAGTTATGCCCCATGTACTACCAACCTCTCTAACAAAATAAAATAAAATAAAAATCATCAATCATGGATGAGTTGGTGATAGTTTCCATTAGAGTAATTTTTAAAGTAGTTTTTAAGATACTTATGCCAAGTGTATTGCCAATCTCTGTAACAAAACTCAAAAAAGAATTGTAAACTTTGGATGAATCAATGGTAGCCTTCATTCATATATTTTTTCAAGTCTTCTTCTTCATTTTTTTTAATATGTTGTCATCGGCCAATGTGTTTATACCATGTGTACTGCCTAAATTTTCAAAAAATTGTAAATCATGGATGAATTAGTCATCTATCCTTTTTCTTTCGCAAGCGATTTAACATTCTCTTTCCAAATCACTTGGGTCTTGAATAGGAAACATATTAATTGATTGCTACAATGATATGTTGTAGCATAAATTTAAAATTAATATAATATGTCACTAATGGAATGACATACGTATTTATGACTCTTTAAAAATAAAAGAAATAATAAAATTACTTTAAGATTTTGGAATCCAAAAGCCTCATATCATTCTGCAATAGTATGTATGGAAGGGGGAAAAAAAACAATGATGCAAAAAGGATTGTCTAGCTATGGAGAGAAAAATATATGTAAGTACCTTAACTATAGAGCTCAAAAAAAATTGCGGGAGCTATTGCTATAAATTTATTTCATAATTAGAGCCAGTATTGTGAGTTTAAATTGATTTGAAAAATTATGGGATCAAGGATAAATTGTTAAATCACATAATTATAGTGTAATTGATCCCAGAATAGGATAAATTAGTGAACCTGATAATTATAGTATAATTACAGTAGTGGTGGCCATCAAGGGTTTAAACTAAAAACGTATAATGGAATTGTTGCTATAAATTCCATCCACAATTGGAGTTGTTGTCGTGCAGTTACATTGGTTAAAGAAAACATCGGGTCAAGGGTAAATTATTGGATCTCTTAACTATTATGTAATTCATTCCGTAATTAGAGTTGGTGTTATAAAGTTAGAATGACTAAAAAATTTGTGGGGTCAAGGGTTTGGACCAATAGTTGAATGTCAAGTGGATTTTTAACTTAAAAGCATTGTATAGCTATGGAGAGAAAGACATATATAAGTAACTAAACTATAGAGTACAAAAAAAGTGTGGAAATTGTTCCTATAAATTCATTCCATAATTAAAGTTGGTATTGTAAGGGTAAATTGATTTAAAAATTCGGGGGATCAAGGATAAATTATTGAATCCCATAATTATAGTGTAATTCATCCCGTAATCGAGTAATTATTGAATCTCGTAATTATAGAATAATTATTGCAGTTGTTACCATAAATAGTTTAAACTAAAAACATATAATGGAATTGATACTATAAATTCATTGCATAATTGGAGTTGGTGCTGTAAGGTTGATTAAAGAAATTGTGAGATCAATGGTAAATTATTGGATCCCTTAATGATTGCGTAACTCATTCCATAATTAATTATAGCTGGTGTTGTAAGGTTAGGCTGATTAAAAATTTTTTGAAGTCAAGGGTTTGGACCAATAATTGAATGCCAAGTGGATTTTTAATTTTTAAAATCCAAAATTATATTAGTTGTTGCCATAAATGGTTTAAAGCAAAAACATATAATGGAATTGTTACTATAAATTCATTGCATAATTGGAGTTGGTGTTGTAAGGTTGATTAAAGAAATTCTGGCATCAATGGTAAATTATTGGATCCCTTAATGATTGTGTAATTCCGTCCGTAATTAATTATAGTTGGTGTTGTAAGGTTAGATTGATTAAAGGCCTCAAGGGTTTGGATCAATAATTGAATGCCAAATTGATTTTTAATTTTTGAAAACCTAAAAATTTCAAAAATTTAGATTAGTTTGGAGGTCTATGATCTCCAATACCTTTTGCAATATTATATAGTATAGAATATTTATTACAAAAAAGAATGAAATGATATTTATTTATTTATTTATTATAATTATTATCCTCTAATAACAGGTCCTAGCTAGCGCACGTTGCACGCAGGATGCCGACACTAGTACAAGCCAAAGCATCATAACAGCCAAGCAAATTAACTAATTGTGCCAAGCATTATACAAAGCAGTTAAGCAAATTAATTAATTTTCAAACTTCTGTTGTTAAGAGCAGCATAGAAGACTACATGTGTCTTGTGTACTGTACAGAGAATAGAAGCCTACATGTTGTTACAGACCCACCCATGACAACGGATCAAAGCATGCATTGTTTCGATTGTATACAAAAATCAGAAAATAAAACAGAATACCAGAAGAGAAGAAAATAATAGAGAGCCCAAAAAGAAAGAGCCCAAAAGGGAAAATAAAAAAAAGAGAGAGAGAAAAAGAAAAAACAGAGAACCAGAACCAGATGAAGAAGAAGAGAGGAAGAGAGAGAACCAGAACCAGACTGTCAAAAAGGAAAAAAATATATAGAACCAAAAAAATAGAGAACCAGAAGCAGACCCAGAGCCGCAGACGTTAGAGGCAGAGGATGAAGAAGAAGAGTGGAAGAGACACAGACGAAGAAGAAGAGAGGAAGAGACACAGACGAAGAACAGACATAGAGAAAGAGGAGGAAGAAGAAGAAAAGATGAAGAAGAGGAAGAGACGTAGAGGAGGAAGAAGAAGAGAAGATGAAGAAGAGGAAGAGACGTAGAGGAGGAAGAAGAAGAGAAGAAGAAGAGGAAGAGACGCAGAGGAGGAAGAAGAAAAGAAGAAGAAGAAGAGGAAGAGATGCAGAGGAGGAAGAAGAAGAGAAGAAGAGAAGAAGACGCAGAAGAAGAAAAAGAAGAAACTAACCTAGAAGAGCAGCCAATTGAGCGTCGCAGAGATGCCTAGAGTCCTAAGGCTTTGAGTTTGTCACCAAGATCAGCAATGCGGAAGCAGAGCTTTGCATCTTCGATTACAGTTAGATGTATGAGTCACATAGACTCGTTGAACACCATGTATGTATTTGGGGACAAATCAGACCAAATCGTAGGGCTCGGGTTCGGGCTGTCTATTTATTTAGGAAGTCTTTGATAGGTGCCAACTTTATAAAATTATCAGGTGCGTCATTCGATCAAAGGACTGTTCACAAAGCCAAAACAAATCAGTGAAAAAATGAAAGAGCCGAGCGCCTTGATGCGCTTTGCGCTTCACTGTGCCTTGCGCTTTTCTGTGCTTAATCTTAGCTTCTTTAGATCGCCTAGCCTCGGCACTTCTGAAGCACTACATGTGCACCTTGATGTGCCTAGTGCCTAGGCATGCCTTTAATAACACTACACTAAACAGTACTCGGCTTTTATGTGTTAGTTGATTAGGATTAATGTCAACCAAAGGAAATATAGGGCTAAGTTACTGTGATAAAAGGTGATCAAATTTGATCTGGTTGAAGAATAATAAATTGCAGTAAAGTAAAGCAAGAAGAGAAGAAGAACAAACTAGGAATACACCTAGGGGTTGTTTGTTCTGCATACACGTCTGGAAGGGTTAGGATACAAATATCTAAAGCCATCCCACTAGCTAGATACTCCTAACCAAGATGTGGCAGTACAAGATGAGAGCCGGATTAGTAGTGGTCCCAAATGACATGATCATTTTGCAGTTTATTGCCCAAAATATAATGACCAATTTGCTGTTGTGCACTTTTTCTCCCCTTCAACGTGTGTTTGCTGCTCACCACAAATTCATACGGGTAAATGACTTTATGTGATCCATAGCTGAGCTGAAATGATCGGTCACTGATCCATCTGACCACCTTGTCGCAATTTTGGGGCTAAATGGGACTTTCACCATTGTTACTAGGGGAGATTCTTATCAATTGTTCGCCCGCCGGGGGGGGGGGGGGGGGGGGGGCGGGGCGGGGGAGGGGGGTGCGCCGCAGCACAAATCTGGGAGGATGTGAACCACAGAAGTTAACCGTTCTGAACGTGATAAGCGGCACTGTGCATTCATACGGCTGGATATGCATAGATGCATATCTGAAGGCCCAATCCTCCATCCAAACCTGGTATCAAGTGGGCCCATGATCTATCTGAAGCCTATCCCACCTTACACGCAGAATAAACAACCCCTAGAGTTTAGATTCCATTGCACAATCCCAAAGAATTGTCAACAGCTATAAAGTTACTCCTAATTTTTCTCTATTGAATTAAGGTATAACACAGCTACATATAAATCTAAGAATCTTAACTCCAGTAGAACTTTGCATCCCTACTTGGAAACTAAGAATTCCAAATTAAACCTATATAAATGTGCTTAACCTATAACCTATGGATCATTACAATAACTCATGTCAGGCAGTGCTGGAAATCTCCAAAAGACCATAGAACATTGAAATTCAAATGAGCTACCACATACATTCTGTAGAGGCTCTTTTCCTTTCTCCTTCTAACTTAGAAGGCTACTGCTATTTGGAGGCTAAGGAAGAAAGAGATAAGGACAAGAAAACGATTAAGTGGTGCTTCTACCTGAGAGCGCTCCATGAATTTACCAAGGGAAATTTTGTCCCAAAGAAAGGTAATACACAATGAGTTATATACAGCTCAAAAGTTGGAAATTTCAGATCCAATTTTAACTCATGGCTTTCGTGGATTGAAGTGGTACTAATAAATTGCACACCCAAAATTTTCTATATTGGTGAATGGCTCACCTACTAGCTTTTTTGCCAGCTCCCGAGGATTGCGGCATGGCGATCCATTGTCGCCTTTTCTTTCTTGTTAGCGATGGAGGGATTGAGTAGGATGCTTGCTAGAGGAGAGGAGCTTCAAATGTTCCGGGGTTTTGAGGTAGGGAGGAGGGGAGGTAATTATCCCTCGCTTATTATTTGCAAATGATATTTTACTCATGTCAACCTAGAGCGAGGCAACTCTGTTTTTTAAAATGCATTTTGTTGGTTTTGAGGCTATTTCCAGGTTGAGAATTAATCTGACCAAAAGTGAGATTATACCGGTGGGGGAGGTGGAGAACGTGGAAAATCTGACTATGGTCATGGGATGTGGGGTGGGCACTTTCCCCTACACCTACCTTGGCTTACCTCTTGGTTCGACTTATAAATTGGTTGAGGCTTGGATAGGGTGGTGGAGTGTTTTCAAAATATATTGGCAAGGTAGATGTGTAATTATCTATCTAAAGGGGGTAGATTGACTCTATTAAATAGTACCTTCGCCAACATTCCCATGTATTTTATGTCTTTGTTTCTTGTGCCAGCCTCAATTGAGAGGAGGCTTGAGAAATTACAGAGGGACTTCCTCTGGGGTGGCACCGAGGAAAGGAAGATGCATTTGGTAAGGTAGGACAAGATTTGTAGACCCATCAAGGAAGGTGGACGTGGAGTGAGACATTTAAGGCCATTTAACCAAGCTCTTCTAGGGAAATGGCTTTGGGGATTAGCTATGGAAAATGGGACGCTATTAAAGGATGTAGTGGTGGTGAGGTATGGCTGTGGTAAGTGGGGGTGGGTGCCTACAATGGGTTCGGGTTCATATGGTTGGGGGTTGTGGAGGGCAATAATGAAAGGGAGTGAGATTTTTGGGCATCATACCCATTTTAGGGTACCTAGAGGGACTAATGTTAGTTTTTGGCACCATAGGTGGTGTGGTGATGTTTCATTCAAATCATCATCATCATCATCATCAAAGCCTTATCCCAACCATATTGGAGTCGGCTATATAAATTCTGTTTCTCCATTCCGTTCTAGTGTGGTTATGTTTCATTCAAAAAAAAAAAAAAAAAAAAAAAAATTCTCGCCACTTTTCAGCATCGCTTGGGACAAGAATGCTACGGTGAGTGAGAATTTTTCGGGGGAATATGGAAATGTGGTTTGGGCTCCTATTTTTAAGAGAAATCTAAATGATTGGGAGCTAAATGAAGCAATGGCTCTCTTAAGGGTGCTACAAAGAATGTAGGTGGGACGGGTGGAGGATGATAGAATGATGTGGAAAGGCAGCAAGACGGGGGTTCTTACGGTGAGTTCCTTTTATAGACTCCTAGTGTGTGATAAGAGTGTAGATTTTCCTTGGAAGGCCATTTGGAAGATGAAGGTTCCATCTAAGGTAGCGTTCTTTACATGGATAGTGGCCTGGGGCTCTATCATTACCATGGATAACCTGAAACGGAGAGGCTTTCACATTCCTAACAGATGTGCAATGTGTTGCAGGAGGAATAATCTATTCGTCACCTTCTCCTCTTTTGCAATGTGGCCAAGGAACTCTGGGATCATGTTTTATCAATTGTTGGCTTGGAATGGTGTATGCCAAGGGATGCTAAGGAGCTACTGGTTTGTTGTGCTGGTGCATGCTTGAAGAAAAGGCCGCGGGGAGTGTGGTGATTAATTCAGATGGCACTTTTTTGGACCATTTGGAAGGAGATATAGGAGAATTTTTGAAATTGCGTCATTGAACATACATAGACTGAAATTTTTGTTACTATATAGTCTATTTTTTTGGCATTATGGCTATCAACCCGTAGGTGCTAGTCACTTCCTTACTCTCTTGGAAGAGTTAGGGGATACATAGTTCCTTTTATATATAGCTTTGTTGTACATAGGTGACAGCCCCTTGGCGTCCATTAATGACATTTTGATTACTCATAAAAATAAAGAAATAAATTGCACACCTCAAAGTATACACAAGCATCTTGCAGTCATAGGAAGCAATCATAGATACATAATGTATAGGCAAAAGGAAATTCTAAAAAAAACCAATGGACAAGGATATTTAACAACCATCATCATCATCATCATCCAAGCCTTATCCCAACCATATTGGGGTCGACTACATAAATTCTGTTTCTCCATTCCATTCTATTTTGAGCTATTTAACAAAGATATTTAACAAATGGACAAGAATATTTAACAAATTAACTTAATATAATGCATGGAAATCAATGTCATATTAATTATGATAAAATCCATAGATACCTCATTTATAAAATAATAATAACATGAACTGCCAGTGATCCTAGTTATTTTTAACAAGCCAATTGATATAAAATTTAACTATGATCTTTTTGGATAAAAAAAATATTCTTGGAAAATGATAAGAACTTCAATATTACCCAAATCACCTGTTTGATCATTCTAAATTTCCTATATACCAATCCATTATATCAAAAACTACATGCCCCCCCCCCCCCCCCCCTCCCCTCCCCTCCCCTCCCTCCCTCTTTGCAACCCCTGTTAGCACGTGTAGAGGGAGGGTGGGTTCACAATTTCTATAAAAGTCTTCATTATAACCCATAAATATGATTACACTTTAATCATAGATAAATCCAAATCAACATAATACTTCCTGCTATCACTAAGAGATTGACGGAAATGTCTTTCTTTATATAAATAGATTTTAACAAAAGTGGGAAATTTCAATAACACCCCCGGCATTTACAAATATTATCCGGCCATCCTTGACATTTCAAAAATGACATGAAGACCCCATTTGCTTACTCGTAGGATATGGATACGTGCCTAATATGTGTTAGACCCAAGAAATAAGTATCTAGGATTTCCTTTAACTTTTTTTTTTCAAGGATACGTCCTTCGGTCCTTGACATGCCAAGATACAGGAGTGGATACGGCTGAAAAACAAATACCATCTAACACAACAAAAACCATTCAAAAAAGAAAATACTTTTCAAAACCAATGAGAGATTTGTGTTGACACCAATCCATGAAGCTCCTTGTATATCACAATCAAACTCTAGTGCTTTAAATCAGCAAATCATTGTTCTAAATAAAGTTTGGGACTCAGATCCAAAAGAGGTTTAAAGAGAGAACTAAGATAGAGAACAAGTGAATAGAGAGAGAAAGAAACACATAAAGAGAAAAAGCAATGATCAAAATAGAAAAAGAAATAAAATTTTGGTTTCTACACATGATGAAGTACAGGAGGCCCCATGTCCTGTCTTCATTCAATTCCTCTGGTTAAAAACTGAAAAAATAAATAAATAAATAATGTCTTATCCAAATCTTGATGTTGTTGCTCCTGCCATGTGGAGATTTTTTAATTTGCATATCAGAGACCCATTTGTTGCTGTACTCTATCAATTGAAGATGTGCTCTCTAGCTGGCTGTTTTGTATGGCCAAGTCCATGAAGACCAATGCGTTCATGTGGGTTATTTTGGGTCTGGTTTTGTTAAGGGCCTTAAGGCCCATGTACAGAAATTTATGGGTTACAATGTGTCAACAATCAACAGCAATTTGGTGACTATATTTTTTTTAAAAAATTTATCATCATTATGTATTCCACATCATATGATATTTAAAATAAATTTTATTATAGACGTATCCAAGCCATACCAACATCATACTTTTTAACATTTAATCGTAGCACCATGTCCAAATCATATCATACTCGTATCCGTATCCATGCTTCCTAGACCAGGAGCCTTCTCAATAAAATTGTTGACATACTAAAGAAGTCTGGGCTTACTTCTTGACCTCTCGCACGAGTTCTCTTCTCTCGTGAGATTTTGCTTATCATTATGGAATTGATACTGAAAGAACAAAAATCTTTAAGGCGATCATTGTTGGTTGTGATCAATTAGAAGCACTTCTAGTTCTAGAGTTTGGTTCAAACAAGAAGGTACATTGCTGAAAAGTTTTGGACGGCAACTATTCCGTCAAGATGGTACACGAACATTCACCACGACATACTTAGAACATGCACACACACCCCTCCAGAGCAAGCGTGCGCGCACGACAAACATAGAGCATGCTTAGCCCAGAGAGAGGAGAGAAGCCGCTGAGCCCAAAACCACCATTGCTGATCCCCACAAAACCAGATGCTGATTTGTGTGAGACAAGGTGTTGATATCTGTTCTTGAGCTAATTGGGGTCACTGATGAGTGACTCATACTGATGATGAGTGACTCATAACTGAAAATTCTTCATTGAGAATTCAAGGGATAGAAAGTAAGGATACTTTTGAGATGTTAGGATACTTTTGAGATGGGTTTGTGAAATGAAATGATATATATATGTATGTATATATGGATAAAGAGATTGTGAGAATTTTGGTGGCGATGGTGGTAGCAGCTGTGGCAGAGGCGACCATGGTTCTCTCAAACCGAATTATTTTGTTTCAATGAGTAAAAAGAGGGGCAATGTTGGTATTTTGAATATTATTTTGGTGATGTCATCTTCCAATGTTGGAAGGGGGTCTCACTTATACGACATTGAAATGTCATGGAATTTCTGTGTCAATATTAAAATGTAGAGGACACCAGAAGATTTTTTCAAATGTCAGGAGCTTTCATTGAAATTTTTCCTTAAAAAACACAAAGGTTTCATGAAGACAACCAAATAAAGTCACACTAGAAATAAGTATAAAGCAAAAGAAACTAAAAGAATGAAACAAATAAAAAGAAAACCTATACAGGCTACAAAGAAAGGCCAAACTACTCTACCACCCATAGTGCTACATAGCAAAACCAACAAACTAGCAGAAAAGAACCAAACCTTCCAAAAGGACCAATTATATAAAACTGTTATTGCTCGGTGAGACAACCTTCTAACAATTTCATCAAACAAATCTATGGCATCTTCCTTGACAGCCGAATGACACCCCAAGCTTAACACTAACCTCCGATATACTGCCCACAACCAAGAAACCCCATCGTGACCCCAGATGTTCCTCCCTCCTTTTGCAATGGACTGCTGCAATGCCCCCATTAAATCTCAAACTTTCACAATCTCTATAAAGCCAATATGATAACCAAATGATTACAATTAAATCATATATAAATCCATCGCTATAGTGTTTCCCACGATCACCGAGAGATTGACACATTTCTTTCTCTTGATGAAGACATTATTATATGAAATAAATGAATAAATCGAAGGTGGCAAGAAAACATAACCAGCTTATACCAAAAGTAAATAGAGAGCAAAACAAAACCAACAGAAATGAAACAAATAAAAAAAGAACCTATACAAGATGGAAAGAAAGGCTCAAGGGCTTAACTGCCACTATGTACAGTTAACCCCCAAGCAGACCCCCAGAAAAAAAAAACAATCAGAAAAGAATAAAATCTTCCCAGAGGACCAATGATTAAAGATTCTTATGAGCTCTTCTACAGTTCAAATATCTTGAGAGCACATCATTCCAAACCTCCCAACACCACTTCGAATCATTCAACCACTAATGTTTCATAAGAAAACACAATAATGCAAGGGCACATAGACAATACGCCCCACCCCTTTTATCACCACTCCAATCATTCAATGCACCCTTTTCCTTTATAATTCACCTTGTCTGTTAACATCTTTAATCCTCTTTCTAGCTTTCTACCACCCTCTTCTTAGACTCTCTTGGTTTGTATGTTCTCTCAATTTCAATAGACAGGTCCATGGCATCATTTCCTTAAAAAGCATAATGACAACCCAAGCTTAGTAATGTTGACACCATCGTAAAGCCGAGGACCACTAAGAAACCTCATTTGTCACACTACAGATTCCTTCCCCATTCAGAACAAACACAGCTGAAGTGATCAAATCACAGATACATCTCACCTTGGCAACATCAAAATTCTCTTCTTCCTACCCCTACAATAGGTGAGATGGAAACAACAAAGTTTCCATAAGAAAAGGCACGTCTACATGAGCACAAAGACAATACTCCCCACCACTTTCACCACTGCTCCAATCACTTCCCTTACCCTTTCCCTTACCGTCCCCCTTTCCCTTTCCCTTAGAAAGACTAGTACAAGCATTGCTGCAGTGGACTACACTGAAGCACATAACAAGAAGAAATTAGACATCCAATAACGTCCACAAGAAAGAAAAAGAATTTCGTGGACCGACCAATATTCAACAGCCATGGTCATATTGAAAACCAGCAGAAGTGCATAACATGACCACACACTCTACATCAACCACTTAGAAAGACAATAATGTGCCTCGTATTTATGTCATTGGCTAAACAATTGTAGAGCCTTAGATTAGCACAACCAATATAGAATCCAAAGAAAGAAAGAAAGAAAAGGAAAAGGAAAACAGATGCAGACCAAATAAATAAACAAACAAAAACAAAACACACCTTTGAGTGATTATGGTTTTTTTTTAGTCCTAACAAAGTCGACCTCCATCTTAGTCCCCATAGCAAACACACGAGCTTCAAAGGTCTCAGGAGGTTGGCCTCCATCAGCATCCTGGGCCTCAAAGGTAATATGAAAAATACAAGTACCGGTAAGCCATGCAGTTGCCTTGACGAGCTTAAAAAACTCGTAATTTTTACCCTACATTTCAAGAAAGAATTTAAGCCCGATACCAAAACCAAAAGGAGGAGTTAATCAATCAAAGAGATGAATATTTGTATGGAAGAATTTAACTGACGAACAAACAAACACACACAAATAAAAAAGCGAGGAGCGCATACTGTGTCAGCGTTGTGCTTGTTAATAGCTGCGATTGAATAAGACTTGAGGTCCTGAAAAGTCTCGGATTGCTCATCATCCAAGCGACTTGGACCTAACGGGTAGACTAAACAGATTAAACCGTATACAAAGACATCCTCGGGCAAAAAGGGAGCGTCAAACCCCTGGACATATACACGATCAATCATCAGAATAACTTTAAAAAAAATCATCAGAATATACACACGATTGATTGACTAATTTTGATCAGAAACAGAGAATAGAGGGCAATAATATACCTCGCTCGCCTCGACCATTGCGTTGTACGTCCGAAGCTCGTCAGAGGTCATGCTGCGACAGCCATCCTTATAAACAAGGTCGTCTGAATCATAACCGTCTTCTTCTTCTTCTTCTACTCCTTGTTTTGGTTTTTTCTGTGGCCGTGGTTGTTCTTCTTCAAGATGAGATCCACATGCAATAGCGCTGGCGATGGCAGCCATCTCTCCCTCCCTGCCTCTCACAGTTTTTATTGATTATACGACATACGAAGTAATGCCCTAATCCTCTATACATACACACTTGGACAATTCGACCTGCTATGTAAAACACGCAAGCAGGCCCAACATGAAAACCGACCCAGTGGGCCGGTAGTAGGCTAGCCCAGCCAACGCAGCACAAAATTCGGCCTGGTTGGGCCCAATTTGGCAAAAAATTCATCTAACATACCAATCTCATAGATTCTTAGGAATAAAAGAAAAAAAACGTGGCAATCTCTCCATCCACACACACACACACACACACTCTCTCTCTCTCTCTCTCTCTCTCTCCTCTCCTTATTTCACCAATTTTCCTCCAACATACTAACTCACTCCAATTTTCCACTCCGTGCTACATGTCTCTCTCTCTCGAAACAACTTCCCACTACTACATTCGGACTTCATCTTCTCCCATTATTCTCTCTCTCTCTCTCTCTTTCTCTCACATAGTGGCAAAGACCTCATTTCGAGAAGCTTACCCTTTGCAAAGATCCAGATTAGAAACAGCACTGGAACGTTTTTTCCAAACTAAAGACCCTCTAAATCCACACTCTATTCTTAGGTTGAAGAAGCTCTCTTTAAAAATGTCATTCTTTAAAACCTGTTGGAGACTGTTATGATCTCTTCAGTCAATCAAAAAAAAATTTTTATTTCCCTTTTTGTTCCCCTTTTCCGTAGGTTTTCTGTATTTCTATCTAATATCAGCATTTGTTTCTTCTTTTCATATTCAAGAGAGGAAAAGCTCATTTTGTTCTAGATTTAAGCATTGGCATACCTGAAAGAACATATGCTCACATGCATAAGTACACTTGCTTTTGAGATTAGCCTTATTTGTTTTCCTTTTACTTGAAATGTGTTGAGGGTCTTTCTGTTTTGGGATTTTTCTTAATATTTGATATAGGAATAGTGGAATCTCCCTTTGCCTTACTGGATTTTCTTTTTGTTTGCTAAAGACATGTAGCATGTATTCACTATATTTTATTCTCATTTTCTTGAAATGGGTCTTCAATTATTTTGGCTAGAAGGTGACTTTGGAGGTGGATATTTTTAAAAAGTATGTGGAGAGATTGCTTGTAATTGGATTCAGTAATTTTGTTGCCACTTCATGATCAAAGGTTCTTCATTTTCCCGCATACAACCATTCCAGTTTTGTGTGTGTCGTTCTTTTATTATTATTTTTTTATCCTCCACATCACATTATAATACTCATCTTCTCTTTCCCAACATCATCATTGCGCTAACCACACTTTTCTACACCAACTGTCATCACCTCTCCCCCACACACTCAACCCTCATCCATCTTTGCTTGGCCACCCATGCTGGTCACATACCAAACTTCCAACACTGTCCTTTCATCTCACATCCATCATATTATAACAATTCACCTTCCACCACCATCTTTCTCTACTGCCGCCATCGACACCCACCATACACCACCCACCACACACCAAACTTACACACAAAATCCTAGGTTTATAAATGGGTCGGTTCCAGTCCAAGTCCACTGTGGACCCAGAGCCGGAACCATTATGTTGAGCCTGGAACCGGATCCGGATCCGGAGCCATTTCGGTTCCAATTTATTGGATCCGGAACCGGTTCCGAATCTATTAGCATGATCCAGAACTGGAACCAGAACTGTATGGTTCCGGTTCCTAAGAGTAGTCTAAGACCAACCTTTTTTCTGATGAATCATTTCATTCATCAGAGTTATGAAAGAAAGCTGATTGAACATTATCATTTAAGGGTTCCTACATCAGTAGGAAAAATTGAGTCAGTTTACATCAAGCTTGAGAAACTGTTATGCCTACTCATTGTTCTTGTTGCTCTTATAATTGTAATGTGTGTATTGATGATTGTCCTAGCTTTTTATGTTTGAGACAGCTATCTAGATTAAGTTGCTAGTGATGTATTTCACAAGTATTATTGGAAGAACCTGAAGAGTGTTCTAAATGCAAAATGTTTTGTGATAAATAGCATATGTTGGTAGCTTTGGACAAGTTGAAATAATGTCATCTGTTTGGGTGTGATTCTCAAAAGTTTCCAATAACAGCTTCTTGAGATAGGAAACAACCTGGCCAGCCAAATTTTGCAAGAGAATAGTTTCTGCTTGGAATATCAATTCTGTGGTTTTATTAGTATTTAAGGTGATAAGATGACGTCACAACAGATTAACAAATCATCATATTTTGGGCATTGATATGTTACAGAATAGGATTATGCTTTGTTTTGATAACTCCACCAAAACAGATGAAATGAAAAATATTTGACCAATTCTTATCACGGAGTAAATAGGAAATCGGTCTGGAATTGCATATACTAAACAACAATTAAGTGAATCGATCAGGCCATCTAGGAAAATCTGTTGATCAGAGTGGAACGAGGATCACCTCTTAAACAGAAACAATCTAGAATATATTAGGTTAGAACAAAAAAGAGATGAAATATGGAATTCGGGAAACAAATATAAATGGATGAAATCTCGACTTTGTAACACAACAAATAGATGAAATCTCAAATAGTTAAGATAGAGAACAAATTAAATCTAGAACTCATCAAACATATATAAACAGATGAAATCTCGAATTGCATAAATACACTACAGATGAAATCAGGATTTGTTAAGGGAGAAAACATATGAAATCTGGAATTTTAGAAACAAATATAAACAAATGAAATCTCGACTTTGTCGTACAGCATACGGATGAAATTTAAAATCATTAATAAAGGAAATAGATGAGATCTCACACTTGAGGACATATCTAAACAGATGAAATCTCGAATTGGTTACACATCATACAAATGAAATATGGATTTCTTAAGGGAGAAAACTGATGAAACATGGAATTTGAGAATCAAATATAACTAGATGAAATCTCGACTTTATAACACAGTATATAGATGAAATCTGGAGTCGTTAATAAAGGAAATAGATGAAATCTCGAACTCGAGCACATATAACAGCGGATGAAATCTGGAATTCAAGAAACAAATATAAACAGATGAAATCTCAACTAGGTAAGTCCACCTAACAAATGAAATCTGGATTTGTTAAGGGAGAAAACAGATAAAATCTGGAATGTAACATGTAAATATACACAAATGAAATCATGAATTGGTAAAACAGCATACATATGAAATCTCAAATTGTTAAGAAAGGAAATAGATGAAATCTGGACCTCATCACACATATATAAACAGATGAAAAGTTGAAATGGTAAAAAATCATATAGATGACATCTGGATTTTTTAAGGGAGAGAACAGATGAAATATGGAATTCGAAAAACAAATATAAACAGGTGAAATTTCGACTTGGTAAATCCACCAAACAGATGGAATCTGGAATCCGAGAAATAAATATAAATAGATGAAATCTCAACTTGGTAAATCCACCAAACAGATGGAATCTGGATTTGTTAAGGGAGAAAACAGATGAAATCGGGAATTTAAGAAGCAAATATAAACATATGTATTCTTGACTTGGAAAATCCACCAAACAGATGGAATCTGGATTTGTTAATGGAGGAAATAGATGAAATCTGAAATGTAACAAGCAAATATACACAGATGAAATCTCGATTAGTTAAGACAGAAAATAGATTAAATCTGGAACTCATCAAACATATATAAACAGATGAAATCTCGAAATGGTCGCACATCATACAGATGAAATCTGGATTTGGGAGAAAACAAATGAAATCTGGAATTCGAGAAGCAAATATAAACAGATGAAATGTCGACTTTGTTAACACAGCATACAGATGCAATTTGGAATCATTAATAAAGGAAACAGATGAAATCTAGAACTCATCACACATATAGAAGCAGATGAAGTCTCGAATTGTTCACACACCAAATAGATGAAATCTGGATTTGTTAAGGGAAAAAACAAATGAAATCCGGAATTCGAGAAGCAAATATAAATAGATGAAATCTCTACATTGTAACATAGCATACAGATGCAATTTGCAATCTGGATTTAATTGAGAAAATAGATTAAATATGGATTTCAAGAAAATATATCAATCAATCAGGATTTCAAGAAAAGTTCCCACAATAAGATTATAGTGACTCTCAAGAGAGTTCTTATAGAGGATTACATAAGATTTAAAAAAGGAATAAAGATTTTTCATGAAACCTATCTCGACTACTATTGGTATGAAATGTATGACATGAAGATTAGATTGCATAACACAAAATGACTACAAACTCAAACATTATAGTTCTTTGGAACAAAATGAATCAACTACTCTGCTCAATATCCATGTTTCTAAAACTAATCTCAGACTTTTGTCAAGGTCTAACAGGTCTACCATAAAAGTATCAATGTTGAAGCAATAATAAAGCATATTGAGGTTGATGATTGCTTCAATAATGGAAACAATGCTGGGGATTTTGACTTCTCACTTTGTGAGCAGAGTGTTCACAACGTTTCAATGTTTGCAGGTAGATGTTCAAGGTTCTCTCCCTCCATTTTCTTTTTCTGACCAGATGAATGGTAACTTTTGGGAAGCTAATCAGAGAGCTGCCTGTCATGGTGATCTGGTGAAGGTTAAATTGCTAAAATCTATTGGTACAAAGGATTGCCAATTGACTCTTAGTTCCACTTACGTCAATAACAAATCATGAAAGGGAGAAACCGTAGAAATAAAGAAATTAGGAAGAAAAAGAAGAAAAAGAAAAAGAAGAAGAAGGTCGATCTGTTGTGCAAACCTGTTGTGCAAATAAGAAGAAGACTAGACGGTAGAATAGCTGGACTGGAAGAAGAAGAGCCGGCCCTAGAAGAAGAAAACTTGTTGTGCAAATAAGAACAAGAAGACTAGAAGAGCAATTGGTTGGAATTTAGGGCATCCATCGTATATATATATATATATAAGTGACTTTATGGGTTGGGTCTCGGGTCTACGAGTCTGAGACCTGTTGGAACCGGAATTGGACCCGTTTTCTAAACGGGTCCAAAATAAGGACCCAGAACCGGACGCGTTTTAAAAAAAGTTCCAAAAATAGGACTTATACCCAGTTTTTGGCGGGCCGGAACCTCCGAGTAATCGGAGAATTGGGTATCCATTTACAACCCTACAAAATCCCCTTCACACTCACACCCACTTTGTCACACAACTACGCCTCACCCATTACATAACACCCTGCAACCCATGCAACCATGGGCGGGCCTCAGGGGGCCAACATAGGCCTTGGCCCCCCTTTATTTTGGACTTATATTATATTATATTATATTATAAAATATTATATATATTTGTATATTGACACACACAAATACACTTCCCTCCACCCTGTTAATCTTAATCCTTTAATGGATGGCCCAGTCAACATTATCAAAAATTAAATATTAGCCATATAATCTTGCTTGCGAAAAAAGGACTAAATAATAGCTAATTTTAGGGAAAATTCGGATGAAAGAAGAAAGGGAAGAGAAAAAAAAAAGGAAAGAAGAAAGAAAATAAAATAAAAGAAGGGATTATGAATTGATTGTAAACTATTTCTCCAGATCTAGAGTTGTCACCACCACCCACATACCTTATTTCAAGATCGTAATAGTTAGATCGGAGAGAACTGAAGAGTTTAGATTGTTTGGGCTTGGCGGCTATAAAAGGGTTTGAAGTTGTTACTTCATCACAGATGCGATAAGAAGGGCTGAAGAAAGCAACCCTCTTTTCATTTTATATATTTACAATTATAAATGTGCTAATTCTCTATGTTTTTTTATTTATAGTCTTAAATCTCATACTTAAAATCTAACTCACTCATCCAAAATTACTTGCTACTTATGATTTATGTTCAAGTTGTACAAAAAAATTTTTTAAATGATTGCAATTGTATCCACCATAGATAGAGATTTTTTTTTCCAATGTTTAACTTTTAATAGTAATATAGATTAAATTGTTTGAATTTTAAATATGGGTCATTACAATAGGGTACCGTTTGGTTCTTATGGAAAAGTATATATAAACTAGAGGAGAAAACCAAGAACCCACTTTAAGAATGGTTTTCTTTAAGCCTTATAGATTTACAATTGTTATTGTGCTAATCATCCATGATTCAACATGTCTTTCTCATCGACTGGGCTTATTATTGAAATCCAACATGTTTGAAATCACTTCCTACTTATGTTGTACGATAATGAGAAATTTTAATCCAATTGAACTTATAACTGCCATAAATAAAGAAACTTTGGCCCACAATAAAAAATTCCTGATTCCGCCCCTGCACGCAACCCATCTTCACCACCATTAAACCCACTATATCACCTTCACTCCTACCACTAACTGAAACCAAATTCAACAATGCACACAGTCCATCAAATCCATTGCCTTCAACCTTACACAACCATTCCACTACTGTCACATATGCTGCGAACACCACCTTCACCAAACTACCTGTCACAACTCACTCACCACCTATTACCTTTCCATACACCCTTATCACCACAACCTGAAACCAAACCCCACTCCTTTTAAACCTCCATCTTCACACACACAACCTCAAACCTACACCCTTCACAACCCTTTACCATATCATTCGCATATCCATTTTCTCTACACCACACAACATCTCCATTACTTCTCAATACATTTCACTACTCCAATAAGCATCACATGACTCAACCTGTTAGGACTTTTGTATTGGCGAATTGGACAAAACTTGGGTCCATTGAGTTGTATTTTACATTTAGAACATTTAGAATGGACTGTGGTTGGGTACCAAATAATTTGAATTGAAGATAATGCAAATTGAAGTGTTTTTCTGAAGACGACATGAATAAAAAAGGTCATATCTCATAAACCGAGTGTCGGATATGGGCAAGCTACTTACTATTGGAAATATCATTTTGAGTAGATATCCGTAGAGCCAAAGATTGCGTAAATTAAAGTTAAAATGATAAAGTCATCACCTCTGGAAGTTTAGTAACACTTGCAGAACATCCAAGTACACTTGAGCGCGCCTAAGACCGAGCTCGAGCGCCGAAGGCAGTAGTGAGCGCCCTCAAGCTCTCATTTGACTGCACTCGAGTGCAAAGATGGTAGAAGCGCACTGACCAACTAGAAAACTTTTCCTATTTATGCCAGAATTGTCTATTTCACTTGCATTTGGTTACTAAACCTAAAGCACGAATTATGGGTTATAAAAAGAGGGTTTTTTTCAACCTTAGGTACAACACAACACATACAGCTCTTCTTATTCTGAATTAAGGATTGCCATTGGAGAGATTATCTAGACCTTCTATGAGAGATTAGGTTGAAGGCTTTAAATTCTAGAGTTGAAGCTTTTATTTGTTCGTAGGAGATTTGTAGCTTCTACTTTCTTGTATAAGATTGTTCTTTAAGTATAAAGAATTGTTTGTTGTAGAGATCAAGGCATTGATAGGGAGCACCAAGAGATTGTGTGCTATGGAGATCTATCAAGAATAACTACAATGCCTTGTGTCGAGGGATTGGCTGTAGAGTTGTTAGTATATCTTGTACCGCGAAAGTTAGTGATTGATTTTGTCCATTTTGGACTCGTGGTTTTTTCTCGTTTGGGTTTCTATTTTAAATTTGGTGTTGTCTTCCTTGTGTGATTGCTTTTATTATTCTGCTGCATAAAAGTAGTAATTGAATCACAATCTAGAATATATTATGGGCATTACAAAACTTTCACAACCCATCTGTGCCTACTCTCAAAACAAAAATGATACAAATTAAGTGTCTATCCTAAAAAATGAACATAAAAAAGAAGGAAATTTCAAAAAACTTTAATGACCCAATATTAAAAAAAACAAAGAGAAAAAAAATAAAACAAAATAAAAAACTAAGCAAAACAAAAAGGTCCAAACCTAAAAAATAAACAACAGAAAAAAAGGCCTACATTAAAATGAAAATTGAAGGTGAAGAATCATGTAAAAAAATAATTTTTGATTGACTTCCATGTGCATTGCATGTGGGACCGCTAGAATATATATATACCTATAAAACAATGAATTACTTTCTAAGGAAATTCCTGAAAAATTTAATTACCTGAGCCAAAAACCAAGAGAAGAAAAATGAAACAAAATAAAAATTAAGCAAAACAAAAGGGTCCAAATCCAAATAAAAAACACAAAAAAGGAGGCTACAAAACTAACCCATTTGACCTGGGCCAAGAACCACTATACCACAACTATTCAACACCCTAACAAAAAATATATATATATATATATATTTATATATATGAAAAGGAAGGTAGACCTTACCTCAAAATGAAAAATGATGTAAAATATATGGGCCCACCCCAAAAATGAACATCAAAAAAAGGAAATTCTTGAAAACTTTAATCACCCAAGCCAAAAACCAAGTGGAAAAAAATAAAACAAAATAAAAAAATTAAGTAAAACAAAAGGGTCCAAACCTAAAGAATAAACACCATAAAAAAAAGGCTACAATTTCACATGACAATTGAAGTTGAAGAATCATATAAAAAATTATCCTTGGTTCACCACCTCATGCATGGCACGGGAGGCTACTAGAATAAAAAAAATGAACTATTTTTTAAGGAGATTCCTAAAAAGTTTAATGACCCGAGCCAAAAAAACAAGAGAAAAAGCAAAAAAAAAAAAAAAAAAAAAACTTAAGCAAAAGAAAAAAAGGGTCCAAACCTAAAGAATAAATACACACACACACACACACATACAAAAAGGCTACAAGACTAACCCATTTGACCTAAGCCAAGAACCATTGGACTACACCCATTCAACACCCTCGCATTAAATAAACCAAATTATGAAAAGGAAGTTGGACCCTTACTGAAAATGAAAAATGATGTAAAATATATGGGCCTATCCCCGAAAATGAAAATAAAAAAAGGAAATTCCTTAAAACTTTAATGAACTAAGCCAAAAACCAATAAAAAAAACACTTTAGTGACCCAAGCCAAAAACAAGAGAAAAATAAAAAATTAAACAAAATAAAAGGGTCCAAGCCTAAAGAATAAACACCATAAAAAAAGAGGGCCACAATACAAACTCATTTGACCCAGGCCAAGAACCATTAGACCAGACCTATTCAGCCCCCTCCCATAAGACAAACCAAATTATGAAAAGGAAGGTAGACACTCACTAAAAATTAAAAATGATATAAAATATATGGGCCCACTCCCGAAAATGAACATAAAAAAGGAAAAATTTGAAAACTTTAATGACTTAAGCCAAAAACCAATAGAAAAAAAATAAAACAAAATAATAAATTAAGCAAAACAAAAGGGTACAAACCTAAAGACTAAACACCCAAAAAAAAAACAAAATAAAAACTTAAGCAAAACAAAAGGATCCAAACCTAAAGAATAAATACACACACACACACACACACACACACACACACACACACACAAAGAGGCATAGAATAAATAGCCTATTTGACCTGGGCCAAGAACCACTGCACTACACCCATTCAACACCCATGCATAAAACGAACGAAATTATGAAAAAAAAGGTGGACCCTCCCTGAAAATGAAAAATGAAGTAAAAAATTAGGTCCAATCCTCAAAAATGAACATACAAAACAAAAAAAAATAAAAAAAAGTGAAATGACCTTATAGTAGACTTTAGGGTTCCATAGTAGAAAAAGAAAGAGAGAGAGGAAGGGAGGACTAAAAAATACCACAATGAAAAATGATGTAAAATATTTGGGCCCATCCACGAAAATGAACATCGAAAAAAGGAAATTACTAAAAACTTTAATGACCCGAGCCAAAAACCAAGAGGAAAAAAAATTAAGCAAAACAAAAGGGTTCAAACCTAAAGAATAAACACCAAAAGAAAAAAAAAAGAAAAGAAAAAGAGAGAGGGCTACATTAAAATTACATTTGAACGTGTACTTCAAGGGTCTAGAACCAAAAAAAAGAAAAAAAGAATTACTAACATGGAATATTAGTATCAGGTTGAAGGGTCCACATGAAAAATAAAAAGAAGATAGTTTTGGGTCAAAGTGGGTTCATAGGTTTGATGCTTTTATTGATACCAAAAATTAGTTTTGGTTTTTTGATATATGTGTATGCATTTGATTGTTTATGGTTCCGTGCATAACATGGGGTTTTGCTAGTTTGTGTTGATGGAGGTGTGTTTTCTTGGTAGTTGGAGGGATTACTTTGATTGATAACTAACCTTGTAAACGATTTGGCGGGGATTTTGAGCAAGTGAAGTGGATTACGCCGTGGGCTATGCTAGTATGTATGATTTATGGGTGCAACCTAGCATGGGCGTGGAGAAGGTTGAGCCTTTCCTAAGTAAATGTAGGATTTGTGAGCTTAGGTTGCTTGGTATTTTACACATGAGATGCAAAATTGCAATTTTAATCATTAGATAAGAAATATTTAAATAAATAAATAAATAAATAAATAAATCAAATGAAACAAACACCCGGATTGCAGCAAGGAAAAATGATTCTACAACAAACAAAAATTATCAACTTCATCTTCTAGATGTTTCTACCAAAAAATAAAATAAAATAGAATCTCTCTTGTTCTAGGCTGCAAAGGAGATCCCTCTTGAATTGAATCCGCTCCCATTTTCCATCTATCCAACTGGACCACTCCAAAGTCTTATACCATAACAAGAAGTTAATCATCCTAATATCAAGATGCTCATGTTTTTTAAACCTCTAAAAGATATGGAATTTTAATCTCATAAATTGAAAAGATATTTATAAGTGGGACACCCCATGAGTGGATGATTTAGGATTTTATCTTGATCGCCAATTGAAAAAAGGGATCCTCTAATTGAAAAATACTCACTAATCTAGCCATTGAAAATCTTATCATGCAAGATTTTTATATGAGAAAATCATCTCAATTTTAGGTTTGCTACAAAAGGTTATTAGAGACATCTTTTTTTTTTATAAATAGCTACCCAAACATAAATTTAGGAAGCAAGCAAACGAAGAAGGAGAAGAAGAAGAAGAAGAAGAAGGAGAAGAAGAAGAAAAAGAAGAATCACTTGTCGAAACTCGCGTTTGATCCGAAATCTTAGCAGCCCTTACTTTACCAGACGATCCTCTACTGACCCTCAATCACAAAACCCGAGATGTAACGCACGGAAGCCCGATACTCCGTCCGATACGGGACGACACGGAAGAAGAGCTTACGGTCGTGGCAAGAAACGGGATTTTGATATGCGTCGGTGTGGATACGGAAGAGAAGAAGCCATGACAGCAGATCTGTAAAAGAAGCTTAGAGAAGAGAAGATAGTAGTTAATCCTGTTTATCTCAGCGAAGCAGGAGATAGGAGAGCTTAGAGCTGTTGTGTTTAAGATAGGTGTTTTCATTGTACATGAGAGAGCCCCTATAAACCGGCACCAAAAACAAAATGCCGGATTGAAAATGTACGAAATTCATGAACATTTGGCCTTGTTATGCAAATCCTATGTCTGTGAAGAGTATTCTCGTGCGGTTCAATTCTCTATGCTGTGTCTGGTTGAAGTACACCTACACTCTATGCTGCTGAATATCAAGATCATTCTCCATCCTACAAAACTCGTGTCAAATTAATCATTCTAGAGTACGAGATATAACCAATGGTACACGGGTACTTCAAAATGGGCAACATATCGTATCGTATCGTATCCAATACTTCACTTTTTATGTATAAAATCCATGTCTCTTCCATATCAATGCCGTGTCCCTATGGTATCTATACCGTATCTGAGCATCATAGGATATAACTGCGTAGGAAGGGAAGATAGGCTAAAGAGATGATGCTCATTGGAAGCGGAGTTCTTGTACTCCCTGTCTTGCAGTGGGATGAGCAGATCATTGGCAACGGTAAGTGCAACTTGAACTTTTCAACACAAAAAATATGTTACCATTTACATATAGATAAATGCATATATTCATTGCCTTCCATGTGCACGGCACGATGGTAAAAGCATATTCTCTCAGGAGGGAGGTTTGGGGTTTGATTGCTTCCACTTCTCCATGGGTAACAGTCTCACCTAAGTAGTGTGTGTCGGAGAGAGTAGACACAAATATCACATATGTATCAACTATCCAGGCATACAGAGGAGAACCATACATGCATTATAGCAATCTTGGTTATAACATGCTGGTAATTGCGTTATAGGTTATGAAGCGTAAAGTTGTATTTGGATACATGGAAAATCCAAATCATCAATTTGGAATACAAATGAGGCCTACACATCTTTTCTTGCCATCAATGAGAGACCAATTGGACAATCCTAAGTTCCTAATCATCCCACCAATTGAGGCTGAACGAATCGTCGAGATTGTTCATAATTATAGGTCTAGTGATCAGTCTGAATCATCCAGTTGATTGCCCATCATTTCTTTTTTTTTTCTCAAGAATCACTTCAACCATGTGATACTCATTTCTGAACCTTATTCAGATACTGGGGATTTCTTCTCTCTAAATATTATCTAAAATTTTCATAGTCTAGTTACTTCTGTAAATACTTATTTCTATTGTATGATTTTACTATTGATTTTTATTGGAATTTAAAGATTTGAAAGATAGAAAGAGAAGAAAAACCCCCGGTCGGAACTCCATGACTCTTAAATTTCCTACAACGGGAGTGTAAGAAAACAGAAGTCAGCAATCCTGCGATTGTCGACACTCTAGAAAAATAGGTGAGAGTGAAAATTGGATCATGCAGTGTGTGATCTTAGTGTACTGCCTTCCTCAATTCTCATGTTTTAACAAAATGTATACACTTGTTGAGGCTTGAGGGATTCGACCCTGTAATTTCTTGCTCTTAGCAATGGCCTGCAAAGAGACTGATATATGCTGATATTTGCTACCATTGTGGGGAAAGAGGGACCTGTGGCTAAGGCACTTTCGGTGCTTATTCTCGAGGACATGAAATCAGGCCCTAGCACAATCCGAATACCCATTCCTTACTGAACTTTATCGGTTGCTTTCCTCATGGTTGTCAATCCATGGACAAGAAGCTCTTGTGCGGACAAACAATTCCAAACCTTTGGTAGTGGTGCTCAATCTTTGAGCGTTTTACTCTCTAAATGACTGTCTAATGAACTGTTTCTGTAATGAAAATAAGCAACCGGTACTAAAATTATACCAATATTGTTTCTCTCCGTTTCTTGCTTGCGACTATAAAAGCATATTGTAAAGGATATGTAATGGTCATCAGACGCAATGTAGTGTTCAAACTGTTGATTCCATTGGGTTGTGTATCATAGAATCATTGTCAAATATCAGAACTCCCCAATATTTATCTAATTGTGCATTTGCATTGGTACTTTAGGCCTATGGTTTGACCCAGTTTTCCGCATGTTGGTTTTGTTGATGAATTCTTTTAATAGTGGCATCGTTGATGACTTGGGTGGAATAGGAATAAAAAAGAAGCAAAACGATGCAATAAGAGGTGATAATTGATTTTCACTTGGTTTGCAGCACCCACCATGGGTTGATTTGTGGTCTCGCACTCTTCCTTGATTTAGCCCACGAAAGCATCTTGAGTTGTTGGAAAGATCTAATCGTTGATGTAGAATTAGCAGAGGCAGCCGAAATAATTTTCAGTATGAACAACCGATATCACTCACTTTCCTAATAGGCATTCACTCAAGTTCCTCTTAGATTCAAAGTGAAGGCACCGTTGAATTTTGGGAAAACACCTAAACATGGTTGGGATTAGGCTTCGATAATGATGGTGATATACAAAAAATATCTAATTGCGTTTTTTTTTTTTTACATGATTAGTCTCATGGTTTATATCACTTATGAGTACTCCAGTGATAATCAAGTGTTAGTATAGTTCAATTGTGTTCAATTTTCCAAAATGATCTTAAACAAATAGACTACAGATAAAAGCTTATTACCTATTTGCTCGTGGGGCTCACTTAGATGCATATCTATAAAAGGGAAAAGGATAGATGAAAAGAAATCAGTATTACTAGATTATCCTACTGCTTGATTTAACAACCTTAAAATTTAATGACATCTTTAAAAGGGTGGGTGGAGAAGGGGGGTAGGAGACGTTGGAGAGGGTGGGGTAGAGGCTGGGAGATGGCTTGTGGTGGCCAGAGGTGGTGGACCACGGCGTGAGGGAGAGGGCGGGTGGGCGTAGAGAGAATGAGATGTTGAAGATGAGGTGTGTGCAATGAAAAAAATTGAAATTTTAAATTTTCTTGCTGGGTGTTGGAGGAAACTGGGTGTGAAAGAAAAAAAGTGCGTGCGTTTCAAAGCTCTCGAAAGTAAAAACTCTGCCTTGAGAAATACCATCGTTTCCTCGAAATTAAAAAGGTCAAAAAACAGAGTCTTACGGCATTAAAAACTGCACCTATGTACTTAACAGAGGCCATACTTATTCTGCTGCAAAGGTTCCAACACATTTCAACAAACACCACCAAGGAACCATATTCCACAACCAATTTATGGGCAAAAAGTATTAAAGCAGTTCTCAGGAAGCAAACCACTAACGCAATGGTTCTTCATCACCTATTTCTTTACTCGTTTGGAACCTGATTGTGCTTATATAATCCTCACCATCACCCACAAAACCACTAATTAATAATCAACTACTAGCAGCAAAAAGCAATTGATATGCATAATCTCATCAGAGAGACAGACATATTATGTTATATTAATGTGCATACTTAACCATTTGCTTGTAAGCACAACAATTCAACACTTATAGACAACAGCGTTCTAACTCCACGAGTAAAGACAGTAACAAATTCACTTCAACCAGGTAATGACACATTGAACCTCAAACTTGATAAGCATATTAGCATCATGACACCTCCCATAACCTGCAAATAGCACAAGAGAATGTTGTCAACTCAATGCACGAACTGAAATATGATGATGAATCATATATATAACATTAAAAACGCTGGCTGGTACAATTACAATATTCCCCATAAGCTGCTATAGTTGCAAACAGTGTTCTTTTTTTTTTGGGGGGGATAGGAACCATGTTCTCCAAATTTGGTTGCACATATACTCTTCTAGCCATTCAATTTTATGTAGAATATTATACATCTTGTATGCAATTAAAATTTCATTTAGGCTCCCTAAAATTTAATCTAATGCCACACAAATGCATTCATTGCTTTTACATATCCTTTCATATAATATATATAATCCCTTAAATTTATTCCCATCATACCAATTCATCAGTAATCTCATCATCAATTCTCCATTGCGCTCCCTAAAATTTAATCTAAAGCCACATAAATGCTTTCATTGCTTTTACATATCCTCTCATATAATATATATAATCCCATAAATTTATTCCCATCATACCAATTCATCAGTAATCTCATCATCAATTCTCCATTGCAAACACAAGATCTCAACCCCAACAGAGAAGACGTTCGGTTCCTACCCCATTTCAACTTTCCTTGTAATTTTTTTATCAGCAAGAACAGCAACCTTGGGGGGAGGAATTGAATTATCCATGAATATATTCCATGCACAAGGCTACTATCCGCATTTGGTGTGCCGGGGTGTGTGCAACCTTTGGATTCATTTAGTTCTCAAATTCGAGGACAATGAAAGGATTCATTTAGTTCTCAAATTCGAGGACAATGAAACACAATTAAGTATTCCAATTTTTTCAACATTCTTCAATAATTTCCTATTTTAAAATGGTGTTCTAGACAATACTTTGTTCAACATACCACTTCATTTATTTTCACGCAACCATGCAACAAAAATAACACATCAGAAGAATTTCAAACAATAAACTCAAATTTCTAGATATACTTGGTTGGTGAATATCCTATCGAACATGTTTGACATGTACGCTTACCCAGGTATGGAGTGCTCAACATGGTTCTTCACAAAGACATAACCCATGAGTTATAACATAAAAATCCTTATTTGAAACTAAAATTCAAAGAAACATTCAACTAAATCTCTTAGTAAGCTTCTTCCTTACGTAACCTGCTTCAATCTTGAAGTTGTTAACCATATGAAACAATCGTCCGCTTCCTTCTTTTGATATAACATGTCCACTACTTTTAAACAGATAAACACTATCGTTATCGGGTCATATTTACGGCATTTTACTCTTTCATTTTGCTAAAAGAATTGTGTGATGAAATAATGTTAGAATCACAATGCTCTACTAACACATGATTCATTTTGCAGAGAACTAAAATATCTGAAGCACCCCGGCCAATGGAGAGCCACCAACTAGCATTAAAAAAAAAAAAAACCCTTTGTGAACACGTGGGTTGGGGACTGACCTTCCTACGTGAGACACAGGGTACTACCTTTTTGAAATAGTTGCCATAATTTCAATCACCTCAAGGCACCAACGAGAACCCTTAAGTGTACCGCAGCCTAGAGAAACAAGATAAGACCTGCTTGGGTGTTGGTCATGGTTAAGGGGGCTTTCTATAAACTCGGTATAGCATGGGCTACAGAGATGGTCCACTACGGCGGATTGATTTGACCTCGAGCTATTGTTTCTCCAAGGCAGCTCGAGCTACTTGGGATTGATAGAGCTACGTAGATCGGTGGCTAGAACTGATTTAGCTAAGTCAGTGACATGGGCATTGGTGCCCCAAAAGCAGGCAATGGTCTTGGGCAACTGTCCCACGGGCAACTACCCCTCATCACAAAGTCACCTATAAATAGAGGTATAACCCCACGCAACACAATTCTCATAGATAGAACTGCCACTAACTACTGTTGACCCAAACAAGAAAAAAAAAAAATGCCCACAAAATTGTCTCTCTGTCACTCGCTTGTACAAAGTTCTCTCCAATCTACTCACTCTTTCCAACCCTTGGTGTTACTATGGTGTGATTTCCTCAAGTTCTAGGTTAGTTAACCACCGACCTACGCATTTCTTTTGGCAAATTTTTATGAGTAAAAGACTAGAAGTCCAAAAATACCTTGAGAAGGTTATTTTGGCTGAATACCCAAAAGATGTGATCTATTGTATCATACAAAACTGATTTGGCCTGGATGGATGGCAGGTTTGGTGTGTTCAAGACTCTTTTCCTATTGGTTCAAACCTGGCAATGCCTCAAGAACAAAAAGGAACTATAACAATAGTGAAACATAACCATTCAAAAAATAAAAAATGACAGGATGCAATGTAAAACATGCATGGTGCCTAGCACCACCAAAGGTTAAGCTCCCAATAAATGTTTGTTGAAAAGGGTTATTTTAGACGATGATTTTATATTATTATTATCAGTAAAAGGTACATATAAATCAATACAAAAGGCTTGTGCAAGATAGTGCACAAGTAGGGTAATCCCTATACAGAATAAAAACAAAGCATAATGAAGGGGACACCTAACAAATTGTCCACCATTCAAATTACAATTCGGACAAAATTCTAACTAATCTAGAGCAAAACAACCATAGATGAGAAACTAACATATTTTAGACATTTTTTTTTTTGAGTAACTCATAAATTATATTAATGGACGCCAAGGGACCATCACCCCTATACAAAATCAGCTATACAACAAAAACTAGGCTACTTCCAATTCCGCCAAAACTTCTAAGAACTGTACCACTCCTGAGGGGTAAAACCTCTCATCCACAAATACAAGCAATACAAAATTGTAATATATATTTTTAGTGAAGGATGATAAAATTCTAGTCGACAAACATGTTCTTATTATTCTTCCATTCACGGTTTGTGCAAAGCGAGTCCTTCGTATGCTATTTACTGACTCCACGTCTTTTAAGTTTATTAGTTTTACTGAATGTGGTTTTTCTGACCATTTCCCTAGTTTCATGACTTAGGTTATTGAAATTAAATAAATGGCTAATATCTTCATAGCAATTTTAGGGAGGGAGAGAGAGAAAAAAGAAAAAAAAATAAGGAAATAGATATTCGCTTTGCACAGTTATAATAGAAGACCAATAGGCAACACTCTATACTTATAGACGAGAAATTGCAGATTTTGTTGGGACGTTTTCCTCAGATGCATAATGATTCTAGTCTTTTAGATTTCTTGCAAGGTATTGATCTTGTGGATTTCTTGGTACAAGCAAAGTGGCCATTCAATATGAAAGTTCTACTGTTCCAACACTAGAAAACACTCATGGATAACGTTTAATTGTCAAGGTATTATTTTGGGTACTTCGTAGCCTATTGTTTGGGTTTTATGTTTTTTCTTTCAATGTTACTTTTTTTTATTTTAAAATACTTATCTTTGGATTTCATTTATTTAGTTAGTCTGTGTTTTTTCCCCTGTTTGGGTTTCTCTGCTTTTGGGTTAGCTTTACTGAAGATCGGGGATTTCCCCTAATTTATAATCTGCCTATTGAGGCTCTTTTAATTGTCTTTGCATCTCATTTATTCAGTTAATTTTATGGTCTTTATCTTGTTGGACTTCTAAGCTTTCCGTATACATATGCCGCAGTCATAAGCTGGAAAATAATTGAACACCGTTTGCTCTGTTGTGAGTTTCGTATTTTGCACGTCATATAGTTTGTCTTCCTTATTTTGCTTTGATCACATCTTTACTTTATTTTAGTGGTATATATAGTTTCTTTTTCTCTTTGACTGTTCTCCTGTGATACTAACTCACCGATTGCAATTCTTTTTTACTATAGGAACGTTTCATTTCAATTTTGTGCAATAAAATGGCTCCTTTTGACAATATATACACGTAATCGTGGATAGCAAGTCATATGTTTCTCCGTTATTGGACTCCCTAAATCGCATATTCGTTGTGGAAACTAATGTTAAACAAGAAAGTGTGTCGAAAGTTGATTAACTACCCTTTCTGCCAAATATTGTGTCTTATCAGATTTTTGGACCTGTCGCAGGATATTGTTGATGTTCCTTCTACAGGGTTTAATAGTAACTACATTATGAAACAACAGTTCTTGCAAATTTCCCTACCTTCTAAAATGAAATATCATACTTTCACCCATATTGTTCAAAGGGCATTCAAGTGAAGAGTTGTTAAAATGAGATATATAGTTTCTTGAACTATGAGTTTTTCTTTGAAAAAAGTAATGTTGTTGAACATCTCAGGTTATTCTTGGTCCATGAAGATTCTCGACAAATACAGAAAACTGGTCATTACCTAGGTACTCGTTTGCTACATATTGTTCAGGGGGCATTTGAGTGAAGAGTGGCTACAATGGGATTTATAGTTTCTTGCACTATGAATTATTCTTTGGAAAAGTAATGTTGTCAAACATCTCAGATTATTCTTGGTGCATGAAGATTCTCCACAAACACAGAAAGCTGGTCATTACCTAGGTACTCGCTTGGTACGTATACATAAAACTTTAGTTTGCTTATTGTTTCCACTTGTGCTTCCTCTTTTTGTGAGCCGAGAAGACGAAGAACAAGAGTAGAGGAATCCGAAGGGGGAATAGGAAATCAGAGACACTTCGTTCAAGGGAGAAAGAAATATAGGTGTGATTTTTTTGGATTGTTGTATTGTTGTATTACTATTTGTGGAATAATGAAAAAAATATTGTATTTGTTGTTGAAACTTTCTTCTTGTGCATTTTCTTGGTTTTTTGGGACAAAAAGATTGCCGGGTTGTGTAATTTCCTTTTCTTGTTACTTTCCCCGTCCAAAATATTTTTAAAATTAATCATATTGTAACATCACCAACTGATGCAGTCTAGGGCCCAGCAGCCCTCTTCAAATTAGATTAGGATTATTATTGTTATTATTAGGAAAGTTTCCATTTTTAGCCTAGGGTTTTCTTGCTTATTAAGTTTGTTTTACTATATATATGGCTTTGTAGAGAAGAACTTCTCAGATTTGGTTGATTAATAAATTTGGGTTTTTCCCAGAGAGGTGCGTCCTCGTGTATGTTGAAGTCTTCGTGACGATTCGAAGTGTCGTTGGACACGTGCTTAGGCACCTCCACGCAAGCCCTAACCCTAGGGCTGCATCACCAACAAAGTCATCAAACATATTATATTTGACTAAAACTCCAAAACATTTTTAAAATTAATCATATTATATCATCATCATTGAAGTTAATATCATCAAACATATTATATTTGGCTAAGCTAATACCGTGCAATAAATGATAAAATTCTTTGAATCATAATTATCGTATTTCATGGTCGAGTTTGTTCACCATTAGTCACCAAATAATTATGAACACAATTAGTTAGACTTTTTGCATGAGACACTTGTCTAAAGCTTTATCCATCTGGTGCATATAAAGAATTTGCATAAGAAAGTTGTTGTGACTTATCATGACCCCTCATTAAGAATAAAATAAAATTAAAAAAAAACAAAATGTTAATGTTTGTATCATAATTAACACAAGCATTACAATGAATAGCTTTTAACCAAAAAAAAAAAAAAGAATCTCTCTTGCCCAACAAATGAATCTCTTAACCATAACAAAGAAAAAAAGAGAGGAGAGAACGTAAAGGATACCTGGTGCTTGCCACGCAACACAAGCTAAAGCCATGAACCAAAATGCAAATGAGTGAGCCAGACGAAACATGGAGGTAGAGATATGCAAGGCTAAGGTTAGGGTGTCTAAAGCTAGGGATTTACGAAAATTTTAAATGAGATGCTATTTCAAATCATAAATCTTATTCAGCTTGTGTCCTTTTGAACGTGTTAGAGTTCAAATTAAAATTTTTAGCTCATTACTAAATTAGTGGTAGTTTCCATTTGTAAAAGTTATTTTTTTTCTCTTTTCTTTTAAGATACAGTTGATTTGAATCATAGTAGTTATGCCCCGTGTACTACCAATCTCTCTAACAAAATTAAAAAAAAATCATAAATCATGGATAAGTTGGTGATAGTTTCCATTAGTGTAATTTCTAACATCGTTTTCAAGATACTTATGCCACATGTATTGTCAATCTCCGTAACAAAATTCAGAAAAGAATTGTAAACTTTGCATGAATTAGTGGTAGTCTCCATATATGTATTTTTTAAAGTCTTTTTTTTTAAATATATTGTCGTTGGCCAATGTGTTTATCCCATGTGTACTGCCTAAATTTTCAGAAAATTGTAAATCATGGATGAATTGGTCATCTATCCTTTTTCTTTCTCAAGCAATTTAACATTCTCTTTCCAAATCACTTGAGTCTTGAGTAGGAATCATATTAATTAATTACTACAATGATATGTTGTAGCATAAATTTAAAATTATTATAATATATCACTAATGGAATGACATCCATATGTATGACTCTTTAAAAACAAAATAATTAAGAAAATTACTTTAAGATTTTGGAATCCAAAAGCCTCATATCATTCTGCAATAGTATGTATGGAGAAAAAAACAATGATGCAAGAAGGATTGTCTAGCTATGGAAAGAAAAATATATATAAGTACATTAACTATAGAGTTTAAAAAAAATGTGGGAGTTGTTGCTATAAATTTATTTCACAATTAGAGCTAGTATTGTGAGGTTAAATTGATTTGAAAAATTATGGGATCAAGCATAAATTATTAAATCGCACAATTATAGTGTAATTGATCCATAAAAGGGTAAATTAGCAAATCTCGTAATTATAGTATAATTATAGTAGTTGATGCCATCAAGGGTTTAAACTAAAAAAGCATAATGGAATTGTTGCTATAAATTCCATCCGTAATTGGAGATGTTGTTGTGCAATTACATTAACTAAAGAAATTACGGGGTCAAGGGTAAATTATTGGATCTCTTAACTATCGTGTAATTCATTCCATGATTAGAGTTGGTGTTATAAGGTTAGACTGATTAAAAAACTTGTGGGGTCAAGGGTTTGGACCAATAGTTGAATGTCAGGTAGATTTTTAACTTAATAGGATTGTACAGCTATGGATAGAAAGACATATAAGTAACTAAACTATCGAGTTCAGAAAAAGTGTGGAAATTGTTGCTATAAATTCATTCCATAATTAAAGTAGGTATTGTAAGGTTAAATTGATTTTAAAAATTGTGGGATCAAGGATAAATTATTGAATTTCGTAATTATTGTGTAATTCATCCCGTAATCAAGTAAATTATTGAATCTCGTAATTATAGTATAATTATTGCAGTTGTTGCCATAAACAGTTTAAATTAAAAACATATAATGGAATTGTAACAATAAATTCATAGCAGAATTGGAGTTGGTATTGTAAGGTTGATTACAGAAATTGTGGGATCAATCGTAAGTTATTGGATACCTTAATGATTGTGTAACTCATTCAGTAATTAATTATAGCTGGTGTTGTAAGGTTAGATTGATTAAAAAATTTGTGGGGTCTAGGGTTTGGACCAATAATTGAACGCCAAGTGGATTTTTCATTTTTGAAAATCCAAAATTATAATAGTTGTTGCCATAAATGGTTTAAACCAAAAACATATAATGGAATTGTTAGTATAAATTCATTGCATGATTGGAGTTGGTGTTGTAACATTGATTAAAGAAATTCTAGGGTCAATAGTAAATTATTGGATCCCTTAATGATTGTATAACTCAGTCTGTAATTAATTATAGTTGGTGTTGTAAGGTTAGATTGATTAAAAATTTTATGGCGTCAAGGGTTTGGACCAATGATTGAATGCCAAATTGATTTTTAATTTTTGAAAATCTAAAAATTTCAAAAATTTAGATGAGGAGTTTGGAGGTCTATGACCTACATTGCCTTTTGCAATATTATATAGTATAGAATATTTATTACAGAAAATGATGAAATGATATATATATTTATTTATTTATTTATTATCCTCTAAAAATGGGTACTAGCTAGCGCACCTTGCATGCAAGATGGCAACACTATTACAAGCCAAAGCATCATAACAGCCAAGCAAATTAACTAATTGTGCCAAGCATTAGACAAAGCAGTTAAGCAAATTAACTAATTTTCAAACTTCTGTTGTTAAGAGCAGCATAGAAGACTACCTGTGCGTGTGTGTGTGTGTGTGTGTGTGTGTGTGTGTGTGTGTGTGTGTGTGTAAGGTACAGAGAATAGAAGACTACATGTTGTTACAGACCTACCCATGACAACGGATCAAAGCATGCATTGTTTTGATTATATACAAAAAACAGAATATAAAACAGAATACCAGAAGGAGAAGAAAATAATAGAGAACCCAAAAAAAAGAGCCCAAAAGGGAAAACCAAAAATTTAAAAAAAAGAGAGAGAAAAAGAAAAAACAGAGAACCAAAACCAGACGAAGAAGAAGAGATGAACAAAGAGAACCAGAGCCAGACTAGTCAAAAGGAAGTAAAAAAATACAGAACCAAAAAAATAGAGAACCAGAAGCAGACCCAGACTCCCAGACGTTTGAAGCAGAGGATGGAGAAGAAGAAAGGAAGAGACTCAGACGAAGAACAGACATAGAAGAAGAGGAGGAAGAAAAAGAAGAGAAGAAGAGAAAGAGACATAGAGGAAGAAGAAGAGAAGAAGAGAAGCAGAGGAAGAAGAAAAAGAAGAAGAAACTAACCAGGAAGAGCAGCCAATCGAGCGTCACAGAGATGCCTTGAGTCCCAGGGCTTTGAGTTTGTCACCAAGATCAGCCAAGCAGAAGTAGAGCTTTGCATCTTCGATTACAGCTAGATGTGTGAGTCACAGAGACTCGTTGAATGCCATATATCTATTTGGGGACAAATCAGACACAAATCGTAGGGCTCGGATTTGGGCTATCTATTTATTTAGGGAGTCTTTGATAGGTGCCAACTTTAAAAAATTATCATGTGCATCATTCGATCAAAGGATTGGTAACAAATCCAAAACAAATTAGAGAAAAAATGAAAGAGGCGACCGCCTTGATGCGCTTTGCGCTTCACTGTGCTTTGCGCTTTTCTGTCCTTAATCTGAGCTTCTTTAAATTGCCTTGCCTCGGCACTTCTGAAGCACCACATGTGCGCCTTGATGCGCCTAGCGCCTAGGCACACCCTTAACAACACTGCACTAAACACTACTCGTTTTTTGTGTTAGTTGATTAGGATTGATGTTGACAAAGGAAAATATATGGCTAAGTTACTGTAATAAAAGGTGATCAAATTTGATCTGGTTGAAAATGACAAATGGCAGCAAAGTAAATCAAGAAGAGAAGAAGAAGAAACTAGGAATACACCTAGGGGTTGTTTGTTCTGCATACACGTTTGGAAGGGTTAGGATACCAATATCCAAAGCCATCCCACTAGCTAGATACTCCTAACCAAGATTTGGCAGTACGAGATGAGAGCCGGATTAGTAGTGGACCCAAAGACACGATCATTTTGCAGTTTATTGTCCAAAAATATAATGACCAATTTGCTATTGTGCACTTTTTCTCCCCTTCAACGTGTGTTTGCTGCCCACTACAAATTCATATGGGTAAATGACTACACGTGATCCAAATCTGATCCATCTGAACACGTTGTCACAATTTGGGGGCTAAATGGGTCTTTCACCAATGTTACTAGGAGAGATTTTGGTCAATTGTTTTTTTTTTTTTTTTTTTTTTTTGGTGGGGTGGGGGGTGCAAATCTGATAGGATGTGAACCACAGAAGTTAACCCTTCTAAATGTGATAAGTGGCACTATGCATTCATACAGCTGGATATGCATAGACGAATATCTGAAGGCCCAAGCCTCCATCCAAACATGGTATCATGTGGGCACATGATCTATCTAAAGCCTATCCCACCTTACACGCAAAATAAACAGCCCCTACAGTATAGATTCCATTGCACAATCCCAAAGAACTGTCAAAAGCTATAAAGTTACTGCCAAATTGTTCTCTATTGAATTAAGGAATTACACAGCTATATATAAATCTAAGAATCTTAACTCCAGCAGAACTATGCATCCCTAGTTGGAACCTAAGAATACCAAATCAAACTTATATAAATGTGCTTAACCTATAACCTATGGATCATTACAATAACTCATGTCAGGCAGTGCTGGAAATCTCCAAAAGACCGGACAGCATTGAAATTCAAATGAGCTACCACATACATTCCATAGAGGCTGTTTTCCTTTCTCCTTCTAACTGAGAAGGCTACTGCTATTTGGAGGCTGAGGAAGAAAGAGATAAAGACAAGAAAACGATTAAGTGGTGCTTCTACCTGAGAGCACTCCATGAATTTACCAAGGGAAAATTTGTCCCAAAGAAAGGTCATACACAATGAGTTGGACACGGCTTAAAAGTTGGAAATTTTAGATCCAATTTTAACTCGTGGCTTTTGTGGATTGAAGTGGTACTAATAAATTGCACGCCCAAAAATGTCTATATTGGTGAATGGCTCACCTACTAGCTTTTTCGCCAGCTCCCGAGGATTGCGGCAAGGCGATCCATTGTCGCCATTTCTTTCTTGTTAGTGATGGAGGGATTGAGTAGGATGCTTGCTAGAGGAGAGGAGCTTCAAATGTTCCGTGGTTTTGAGGTAGGGAGGAGGGGAGGTAATTATCTCACTTATTATTTGCAGATGATATTTTACTCTTATGTCAACCTAGAGCGAGGCAGCTCTGTTTTTTAAAATGCATTTTGTTGGTTTTGAGGCTATTTCCAGGTTGAGAATTAATCTGACCAAAAAGTGAGATTATACCGGTGGGGGAGGTGGAGAATGTGGAAAATCTGGCTACGGTCATGGGATTTGGGGTGGGCACTTTTCCCTAACCTTGGCTTACCTTGGTTCGTCTTATAGATTGGTTGAGGCTCGGGATAGGGTGTTGGAGTGTTTTCAAACTAAATTGGCAAGGTAGATGCGTAATTATGTATCTAAAGGGGGTAGATTGACTCTATTAAATAGTACCTTGGCCAACATTCCCACGTATTTTATGCCTTTGCTTCTTGTGCCAACCTCAGTTGAGAGGAGGCTAGAGAAATTACAAAGGGACTTCCTCTGGGGTGGCACTAAGGAGAGGAAGATGCATTTGGTGAGGTGGGACAAGATTTGTAGACCATCAAGGAAGGACTTGCGGGGAGACATTTAAGGGCATTTAACCAAGATCTTCTAGGGAAATGGCTTTGGGGATTTGCTATGGAAAATGGGACGCTATCAAAGGATGCAGTGGTGATGAGGTATGGCTGTGATAAGTGGAGGCGGGTGCCTACAATGGGTTCGGCTTCATATGGTTGGGGTTTGTGGAGGGCCTAATGAAAGGAAGTGAGATTTTTGGGCATCATACTCATTTCAGGGTTTCAGGGTACCTACAGGGACTAATGTTAGTTTTTGGCACCATAGGTGGTGTGGTGATGTTTCATTCAAAAAAAAAAAAAAATCCCACTACTTTTCAGCATGGCTCGGGACAAGAATGCTATGGTGACTGAGTATTTTTCAGAGGAATATGGAGATGTGGTTTGGGCTCCTATTTTTAACAGAAATCTAAATGATTGGGAGCTAAAGGAAGCAGTGGCTCTCTTAAGGGTGCTGCAAAGAATGTAGGTGGGAGGGGTGGAGGATGATAGAATGATGTGGAAAGGCAGCAAGAGGGGTTTTTTTTACGGTGAGTTCCTTTTATAGACTCCTAGTGTGTGACAAGAGTGTAGATTTTCCTTGGAAGGACATTTGGAAGACGAAGGCCCCATCTTGGGTGGCATCTTTACGTGGATAGTGGCCTAGGGCTCTATCCTTACCAAGGATCAAAATAGCGATAGCGGATAGCGTCGCGGCCAGTCGCCAAAACGCTACGTAGCGGGCGCTACGTAGCGGTAGCGGAGCTACATAGCGGCGTAGCGGTGTGATTCAAGAAAATTATCAAAAAAATTTGAAAAAATTCCAGAAAATCCAGAAAATTGTAATGAGCTAGAATATGTATTTGTTTTGCAAAAAAGCCTAAAATAAGGGGGCGTAGCGGTCCCCTAAATGCATGATGTCCTGTATCGCTGTATAATTAAAAAATAATAGTATCATTCCTAATTTTCACATGGTATCATGAATCAAGATTCAAGACTCAAAGTCAAGACTCAAGAGTCAAGAATTTAAGATTTAGAGAGATTAGTCACTACAGTCAGTGACACAACAATCAACATTCAACACAATAAATGACATAGTAAATAATAACTTTATAAATAACATTGTACTTAAAGAACTGAGACATGAGAGTTAATATAAAGTTGAGATTTGAGAAATGATTAGAGGAATACCTTTACCACCAAAAGTCATATTAATATGAACATAAAAAATTAAATAAGTTCAAATAAATAAGAAAGAAAGTGTAATTCATGCATGGGATTCATAGATCTAACACTTGGGAGTAATTTTCAAGTGATTTGGTTGGTGTTTTTTCAAGAAAATTTTTTTTTTCAAAAAATAAAAAAATTCGAGATTAAAAATAAATAATAAATAAATAAATCATAGAAAATGGGGGGTTTGATCTATGAGAAACAAAGATTTATCACTTACAAGCCATTTCCAAGAGATTCATGAAGGAGAAAAGAGGAATAGAGCCATAGATATAAGAAAATCACATAAAAAATACCTTTTGAGAGATGCCTTTTGACTCCAAAGAAGCTGAATGATCTAGATTTATAAATCTTAATGTGTTTTTGGACTCTTGTTGCCTTTAATTTGAAGAAAGAGGGAGGTAGGACCAAAAAACAGTGGACAGGGAAAAGGAAAGATGGAGACAGGAGTGAAAAATGTAGAAGAATGGGCGCCAGGGCATTTAAATAGGCCCAGCAGGAAAATAGCGGCAAAATAGCGGCCGTAGCGGCAAAATAGCGGTCGTAGCGGCAAAATAGCGGCCCAGCAGGAAAATAGCGGCAAAATAGCGGCCGTAGCGGCGCTAACACCCCCGTAGCGTAGCGGTGCCGGCCGCTACGGCCGATATAGCGGCCGCTACGCTTTGTAGCGGCCGCTATTTTATTCTATGATCCTTACCATGGATTAAGCTGAAACGGTGAGGCTTTCACATTCCAAACAGATGTGTAATGTGCTGCAGTGAGGAAGAATCTATTCGTCGCCATCTCCTCTTTCGCAATGTGGCCAAGGAACTCTGGCATCATGTTTTATCAGTTGTTGGCTTGAAATGGTGCATGCCAAGGGATGCTAAAGAGCTGTTGGTTTGTTGTGCTGGTGCATGCTTGAAGAAAAGGCCACGGGGAGTCTGGAGATTTATTCAGATGACACTTTTTTGGACCATTTGGAAGGAGAAATAGAAGAATTTCTGAAAATGTGTCATTGAACATACATAGGACTGAAAATTTTGTTACTGTATAGTTTTTTTTTTTTTTTTTTTTTGGCATTATGGCTATCAACCTGTAGGTGCTAGTCACTTCCTTACTCTCTTGGAAGAGTTAGGAGATACATAGTTCCTTTTGTATATAGCTCTTTCGTACATAGGTGACAGCCCCTCGACGTCCATTAATGATATTTTGATTACTCATAAAAAATAAATTAATAAATTGAACAACCCAAAGTATATAAAAGCAAGCATCTTGCAGTCATAGGAAGCAATCATAGATACATAATGTAGAGGCAAAAGGAAATTCTAAAAAAAACAGTGGACAAGGATATTTAACAAATTAACTTAAAATAATGCATGGAAATCAATGTCATATTAATTATGATAAAATCCATAGATATCTCATTTATAAAATAATAATAACATGAACTGCCAGTAATCCTAGTTATTTTTAACAAGCCAATTGATATAAAATTTAACTACGATCTTTTTAGATAAAAAAAATATTCTGGGAAAATGATAAGAACTTCAATATTACCCAAATCACCTGTTTGATCATTCTAAATTTCCTATATACCAATCCATTATATCAAAAACTACATGCCCCCCCCCCCTCTCCTCCTCCCTCCCTCCCTCTTCGCAACCCCTGTTAGCACGCGCAGAGGGAGGGTGGGTTCACAATTTCTATAAAAGTTTTCATTATAACCCATAAATATGATTACACTTTAATCATAGATAAATCCAAATCAACATAATACTTCCTGCTATCACTAAGAGATTGACGGAAATGTCTTTCTTTATATAAATAGATTTTAACAAAAGTGGGAAATTTCAATAACACCCCCGGCATTTACAAATATTATCCGGCCATCCTTGACATTTCAAAAATGACATGGAGACCCCATTCGCTTACACGTAGGATATGGATACGTGCCTAATATGTGTTAGACCCAAGAAATAAGTATCTAGGATTTCCTTTAACTTTTTTTTTTCAAGGATACGTCCTTGCTAAGAAGCACAGACACTTCTAAGAAAGTGACGTATCTGTGTCGGACACGTGTCAGACACCGACACTTCTCGGATACTCTCGGACACGTGTTCGATACTATTTAGCCGTGTCCATAATTAAGAACTAAAAATCTTAATTTTGGACACTTGTTTGACATTCTTTTTGCAACGTGTCCCATAATTCCTATCCCGTGTCTATGACTAAAAAATAAATATATAGCTGATATCTCTTGGACACTTTGTTAACATGTGATTGTTAAAACTTGTAAACTTGATATATGAAAATTTTGTATCATGGAAAAATGTATAATTGTAAATATTAATCATATCACAAGCAAAAGACAAATAAATATTTCATTGAGGAATAGGCCTCAAGATGGGCCTTTTTTTTTTGCTTTTTGCTTTTTCATTTTTTTTAGAGAGGGGAAAGAGATGATCCGCCCTTTTCTTCATATGGATTTTATGGAACTATGGATATTTCTGTTTAATCATTATGAATTATATTTTAATGTTGTATTGATATTTGATAATTTGATATGTTTGTTAGTTGGTACTTGAATTTTTATTTTTTGATTGCTAAATTAATTAGAAAAGTTAAAATGATATTATTTTTTTAATAGATGATTATATATATATAAATTAATATATATTATTAATGTGTCCCCCGACGTGTCCGTGTCCTACTTTTTTGAGAAATACCGTGTCGGCGTCTCCGTGTCGTGTCGTATCTGTGTCCCGTGTCCGTATCCATGCTTCTTAGCGTCCTTGACATGCCAAGATACAGGAGTGGATACGGCTGAAAAACAAATACCATCTAACACAACAAAAACCATTCCAAAAAGAAAATACTTTTCAAAACCAATGAGAGATTTGTGTTGACACCAATCCATGAAGCTCCTTGTATATCACAATCAAAGTCTAGTGCTTTAAATCAGCAAATCATTGTTCTAAATAAAGTTTGGGACTCAGATCCAAAAGAGGTTTAAAGAGAGAACTAAGATAGAGAACAAGTGAATAGAGAGAGAAAGAAACACATAAAGAGAAAAAGCAATGATCAAAATAGAAAAAGAAATAAAATTTTGGTTTCTACACATGATGAAGTACAGGAGGCCCCATGTCCTGTCTTCATTCAATTCCCCTGGTTAAAAACTGAAAAAATAAATAAATAAATAATGTCTTATCCAAATCTTGATGTTGTTGCTCCTGCCACGTGGAGATTTTTTAATTTGCATATCAGAGACCCATTTGTTGCTGTACTCTATCAATCGAAGATGTGCTCTCTAGCTGGATGTTTTGTATGGCCAAGTCCATGAAGACCAATGCGTTCATGTGGGTTATTTTGGGTCTGGTTTTGTTAAGGGCCTTAAGGCCCATGTACAGAAATTTATGGGTTACAATGTGTCAACAATCAACAGCAATTTGGTGACTATATTTTTTTAAAAAAATTTATCATCATTATGTATTCCACATCATATGATATTTAAAATAAATTTTATTATAGACGTATCCAAGCCATACCAACATCATACTTTTTAACATTTAATAGTAGCACCAAGTCCGTATCATATTGTACTCGTATCCGTATCCATACTTCCTAGACCAGGAGCCTTCTGGGCTTACTTCTTGACCTCTCGCACGAGTTCTCTTCTCTCGTGAGATTCTGCTTATCATTATGGAATTGATACTGAAAGAACAAAAATCTTTAAGGCGATCATTGTTGGTTGTGATCAATTAGAAGCACTTCTAGTTCTAGAGTTTGGTTCAAACAAGAAGGTACATTGCTGAAAAGTTTTGGACGGCAACTATTCCGTCAAGATGGTACACGAACATTCACCACGACATACTTAGAACACGCACACACACCCCTCCAGAGCAAGCGTGCGCGCACGACAAACATAGAGCATGCTTAGCCCAGAGAGAGGAGACAAGCCGCTGAGCCCAAAACCACCATTGCTGATCCCCACAAAACCAGATGCTAATTTGTGTGAGACAAGGTGTTGATATCTGTTCTTGAGCTAATTGGGGTCACTGATGAGTGACTCATACTGATGATGAGTGACTCATAACTAAAAATTCTTCATTGAGAATTCAAGGGATAGAAAGTTAGGATACTTTTGAGATGGGTTTGTGAAATGAAATGATATATATATGTATGTATATATGGATAAAGAGATTGTGAGAATTTTGGTGGTGATGGTGGTAGCAGCTGTGGCGGAGGCGACCCTGGTTCTCTCAAACCGAATTATTTTGTTCCAATGAGTAAAAAGAGGGGCAATGTTGGTATTTTGAATATTATTTTGGTGATGTCATCTTCCAATGTTGGAAGGGGGTCTCACTTATACGACATTGAAATGTCATGGAATTTCTGTGTCAATATTAAAATGTACAGGACACCAAAAGATTTTTTCAAATGTCAGGAGCTTTCATTGAAATTTTTCCTTAAAAAACACAAAGGTTCCATGAAGACAACCAAATAAAGTCACACTAGAAATAAGTATAAAGCAAAAGAAACTAAAAGAATGAAACAAATAAAAAGAAAACCTATACAAGCTACAAAGAAAGGCCAAACTACTCAACCACCCATAGTGCTACATAGCAAAACCAACAAACTAGCAGAAAAGAACCAAACCTTCCAAAAGGACCAATTATATAAAACTGTTATTGCTCGGTGAGACAACCTTCTAACAATTTCATCAAACAAATCTATGGCATCTTCCTTGACAGCCGAATGACACCCCAAGCTTAACACTAACCTCTGATATACTGCCCACAACCAGGAAACCCCATCGTGACCCCAGATGTTCCTCCCTCCTTTTGCAATGGACTGCTGCAATGCCCCCATTAAATCTCAAACTTTCACAATCTCTATAAAGCCAATATGATAACCAAATGATTACAATTAAATCATATATAAATCCATCACTATAGTGTTTCCCACGATCACCGAGAGATTGACACATTTCTTTCTCTTGATGAAGACATTATTATATGAAATAAATGAATAAATCGAAGGTGGCAAGAAAACATAACCAGCTTATACCAAAAGTAAATAGAGAGCAAAACAAAACCAACAGAAATGGAACAAATAAAAAAAGAACCTATACAAGATGGAAAGAAAGGCTCAAGGGCTTAACTGCCACTATGTACAGTTAACCCCCAAGCAGACCCCCAGAAAAAAAAAAAAACAATCAGAAAAGAATAAAATTTTCCCAGAGGACCAATGATTAAAGATTCTTATGAGCTCTTCTACAGTTCAAATATCTTGAGAGCACATCATTCCAAACCTCCCAACACCACTTCGAATCATTCAACCACTAATGTTTCATAAGAAAACACAATAATGCAAGGGCACATAGACAATACGCCCCACCCCTTTTATCACCACTCCAATCATTCACTTCACCCTTTTCCCTTATAATTCACCTTGTCTGTTAACATCTTTAATCCTCTTTCTAGCTTTCTACCACCCTCTTCTTAGACTCTCTTGGTTTGTATGTTCTCTCAATTTCAATAGACAAGTCCATGGCATCATTTCCTTAAAAAGCATAATGACAACCCAAGCTTAGTAATGTTGACACCATCGTAAAGCCGAGGACCACTAAGAAACCTCATTTGTCACACTACAGATTCCTTCCCCACTCAGAACAAACACAGCTGAAGTGATCAAATCACAGATACATCTCACCTTGGCAACATCAAAATTCTCTTCTTCCTACCCCTACAATAGGTGAGATGGAAACAACAAAGTTTCCATAAGAAAAGGCACGTCTACATGAGCACAAAGACAATACTCCCCACCACTTTCACCACCGCTCCAATCACTTCCCTTACCCTTTCCCTTACCGTCCCCCTTTCCCTTTCCCTTAGAAAGACTAGTACAAGCATTGCTGCAGTGGACTACACTGAAGCACATAACAAGAAGAAATTAGACATCCAATAACGTCCACAAGAAAGAAAAAGAATTTCGTGGACCGACCAATATTCAACAGCCATGGTCATATTGAAAACCAGCAGAAGTGCATAACGTGCCGGCCGCTTCACATCAACCAATTAGAAAGACAATAATGTGCCTCGTATTTATGTCATTGGCTAAACAATTGTAGAGCCTTAGATTAGCACAACCAATATAGAATCCGAAGAAAGAAAGAAAAGGAAAAGGAAAACAGATGCAGAACAAATAAATAAACAAACAAAAACAAAACACACCTTTGAGTGATTATGGTTTTTTTTTAGTCCTAACAAAGTCGACCTCCACGTTAGTCCCCATAGCAAACACACGAGCTTCAAAGGTCTCAGGAGGTTGGCCTCCATCAGCATCCTGGGCCTCAAAGGTAATATGAAAAATAAAAGTACCGGTAAGCCATGCAGTTGCCTTGACGAGCTTAAAAAACTCGTAATGTTTACCCTACATTGCAAGAAAGAATTTAAGCCCGATACCAAAACCAAAAGGAGGAGTTAATCAATCAAAGAGATGAATATTTGCATGGAAGAATTTAACTGACAAACAAACAAACACACACAAACAAAAAAGCGAGGAGCGCATACTGTGTCAGCGTTGTGCTTGTTAATAGCTGCGATTGACAAAGACTTGAGCCTCTGAAAAGTCCCGGTTTGCTCATCATCCAAGCGACTTGTACGTAACGGGTAGATTAAACTGATTACACCGTATGCAAAGACATGCTCAGGAAAATAGGGAGCGTCAAACCCCTTGACATATACACAATCAATCATCAGAATAACCTAAAAAAAAAAAATCATCAGAATATACACATGATTGATTGACTAATTTTGATCAGAAACAGAAAATAGAGGGCAATAATATACCTCGCTCGCCTCTACCATTGCGTTGTACGTCCGAAGCTCGTCAGAGGTCATGCTGCGACGGCCATCGTTATAAAAAAGGTCGTCTGAATCATAACCGTCTTCCTCTTCTACTACTACTCCTTCTTGTTGTTGGTTATCATCGTACTCATCCCCCTCCAGTTTTGGTTTTTTCTGTGGCCGTGGTTGTTCTTCTTCAAGATGAGATCCACATGCAACAGCGCTGGCGATGGCAGCCATCTCTCCCTCCATCCCTCCCTCCCTGCCTCTCACAGTTTTTATTGATTATATACGACATACGAAGTAATGCCCTAATTCTCTATACATACACGCTTGGACAATTCAACCTGCTACGCAAAACACGCAAGCAGGCCCAACATGAAAACCGACCCAGTGGGCCAGTAGTAGGCTAGCCCAGCCAACGCAGCATAAAATTCGGCCTGGTTGGGCCCAATTTGGTAAAAAATTCATCTAACATACCAATCTCATAGATTCTTAGGAATAAAAGAAAAAAAACGTGGCAATCTCTCTATCCACACACACTCTCTCTCTGTCTCCTCTCCTTATTTCACCAATTTTCCTCCAACATACTAACTCACTCCAATTTTCCACTCCGTGCTACATGTCTCTCTCTCGAAACAACTTCCCACTACTACATTCGGACTTCATCTTCTCCCATTATTCTCTCTCTCTCTCTCTCTCTCTCTCTCTCTCTCTCTCTCTCACATAGTGGCAAAGACCTCATTTCGAGAAGCTTGCCCTTTCCAAAGATCCAGATTAGAAACAGCACTGGGACGTTTTTTCCAAACTAAAGACCCTCTAAATCCACACTCTATTCTTAGGTTGAAGAAGCTCTCTTTAAAAATGTCATTTTTTAAAATCTTTTGGAGACTGTTATGATCTCTTCAGTCAATCAAAAAAAATTTTTTATTTCCCTTTTTGTTCCCCTTTTCCGTAGGTTTTCTGTATTTCTATCTAATATCAACATTTGTTTCTTCTTTTCATATTCAAGAGAGGAAAAGCTCATTTTGTTCTAGATTTAAGCATTGGCATACCTGAAAGAACATATGCTCACATGCATAAGTACACTTGCTTTTGAGATTAGCCTTAGTTGTTTTCCTTTTACTTGAAATGTGTTGAGGGTCTTTCTGTTTTGGGATTTTTCTTAATATTTGATATAGGAATAGTGGAATCTCCCTTTACCTTACTGGATTTTCTTTTTGTTTGCTAAAGACATGTAGCATGTATTCACTATATTTTATTCTCATTTTCTTGAAATGGGTCTTCAATTATTTTGGCTAGAAAGTGAATTTGAAGGGGGATATTTTTAAAAAGTATGTGGAGAGATTGCTTGTAACTGGATTCAGTAATTTTGTTGCCACTTCATGATCAAAGGTTCTTCATTTTCCCGCATACAACCATTCCAGTTTTGTGTGTGTCGTTCTTTTATTATTATTTTTTTATCCTCCACATCACATTATAATACTCATCTTCTCTTTCCCAACATCATCACTGCGCTAACCACATTTTTCTACACCAACTGTCATCACCTCTCCCCCACACACTCAACCCTCATCCATCTTTGCTTGGCCACCCATGTTGGTCACATACCAAACTTCTAACACTGTCCCTTCATCTCACATCCATCATATTATAACAATTCACCTTCCACCACCATCTTTCTCTACTGCCGCCATCGACACCCACCATACACCACCCACCACACACCAAACTTACACACAAAATCCTAGGTTTATAAATGGGTCGGTTCCAGTCCAGGTCCACTGTGGACCCAGAGCCGGAACCATTATGTTGAGCCTGGAACCGGATCCGGATCCGGAGCCATTTCGGTTCCAATTTATTGGATCCGGAACCGGTTCCGAATCTATTAGCATGATCCAGAACTGGAACCAGAACTGTATGGTTCCTGTTCCTAAGAGTAGTCTAAGACCAACCTTTTTTCTGATGAATCATTTCATTCATCAGAGTTATGAAAGAAAGCTGATTGAACATTATCATTTAAGGGTTCCTACATCAGTAGGAAAAATTGAGTCAGTTTACATCAAGCTTGAGAAACTGTTATGCCTACTCATTGTTCTTGTTGCTCTTATAATTGTAATGTGTGTATTGATGATTGTCCTAGCTTTTTATGTTTGAGACAGCTATCTAGATTAAGTTGCTAGTGATGTATTTCACAAGTATTATTGGAAGAACCTGAAGAGTGTTCTAAATGCAAAATGTTTTGTGATAAATAGCATATGTTGGTAGCTTTGGACAAGTTGAAATAATGTCATCTGTTTGGGTGTGATTCTCAAAAGTTTCCAATAACAGCTTCTTGAGATAGGAAACAACCTGGCCAGCCAAATTTTGCAAGAGAATAGTTTCTGCTTGGAATATCAATTCTGTGGTTTTATTAGTATTTAAGGTGATAAGATGACGTCACAACAGATTAACAAATCATCATATTTTGGGCATTGATATGTTACAGAATAGGATTATGCTTTGTTTTGATAACTCCACCAAAACAGATGAAATGAAAAATATTTGACCAATTCTTATCACGGAGTAAATAGGAAATCGGTCTGGAATTGGAGGTGGATATTCTTAGAAAGTATGTGGAGAGGTTGCTTATAACTGGGTTCAGTAATTTTGTTGCCACTTCATGATCAAAGGTTCTTCATCTTCCCGCACACAACCATTCCAGTTTTGTGTGTGTTGTTCTTCTACTTTTTTTTTTATCCTCCACATCACATTACAATACTTATCTTCACTTTCCCAACATCATCACTGCGCTAACCACACTTTTCTACTCCTACTATCATCACCTGTCCCCCACACACTTGACCCTCACCCATCTTTGCTTGGCCGTCACACACCAAACTTGCACCACCATCCCTTCATCTCATATCCATCATACTATGACAATCCACCTTCCACCACCATCTTTCTCTATTACTGCCATCCATACCCATCACACACCAAACTTATACATAAAATCCCCTTCACACTCACAACACCTTTGTCACACAACTACACCTCACCCATTACACAACACCTGCGACCCACGCAACGATGGGCAGACCTAGGGGGCCAGCAGGGGCCATGGTCTCCTTTTATTTTGGACTTTTCTTATATTATATTATATATAACACACATGCATTTTGGCCCTCCCTTATAATCTTAATCCCTTAATGAATGGCCCGACCAATGTCACAACCAAGGCCACAGAATTTGGGTTTTAGGATTAAACTTAAATAGTGACATACGTACTCCCCTGTAATACATGCCTTGACCCTAGTCTATGAGGAATCACACCAGGGAAAGTCATATTACTTACACGTGTGATATGCTATTAGCAGACAACTATCCATGCAATCAATATGAGGAAGTCTGTCCATATCATTCATGAAACAAGATATCATAACACTAGAGTAAAACAAATCTATGTGACATATTACATACAAGAGATGAAATGAAAATGTCTTTACAAAAAGGGAAGAAAGTTTACGAACATTAAGAGAGATTTATACAGTCTCAAAAAATAAGGGATCGTGAATTATGCATATCAAAATAAAACTAATGCACGTCATAAACCCTAATGCAGTTATATCCCAAAGCAAGGCCCAGACATGCTCTTGACGGACTCCATAGTGGAATAATCAGAGACGATCAGCTGTCCACTCGTCTAATCCTAATGGGACCTTTAAGACCACCTCTGAAGTCTCTTTGATCATCAAGAGATCGGAAGAGGGACCTGAGCCTGCAACACCAATGGACAACAAGTAAATAAGACTTTTGAACAAAGTATAATCATAATTAAAGTAATATGTGTTGTATCTACAGGAATTATTAACATGTGACTATAGAGATCAATTTTGTATACTAGGCATTTTGTGCAATTATAAATCATACTATAAGAATCAATTAATGGAAACACTTTACTATTTGGCTACCACATTTGCCATATCCTCCCTTTAAGGATCTTTGCATTGAGAACACCATCGACCGAGCCAAGGTACGAATGGGCCTCTTTATACATGGAGTTCTGAAGCTCCAAGGGTACATTGCAGCAGCATCATTCGTTATTACACTAAAGTCAACTCTACTGGGCATCCTAAGGTTGAGGCTTAGTAGAGCCAGACCATTTAAATTCATTCATATCACTGAACTTGAATAATTTGTGCAATTCATTCATTAGGAACAATAGAAGACAGTATATGTTCAATTCGTGCTTACTCAATTCATTGTCAATGTCAATAGAAAACATATATCAAGAACAATTCAAATAGAATCAATTTATACATAAGCATTTCATTTTCAAGATTTTTCTTAGAGTAATAGAAAGCAATAATAGCAATTCAATATGCTATGCAATTCGAATTAATAGAATCAAGGTAGTTTTACAACCCAACCCTAAGCTAGTCAGCCATTGTTTCTAACCGTGTATGATGATGTAATTTTAAGTTATCCTATACACAGTTGTCTACTTTTTTGGTGTTGCTTTACATTGTGTCAGGAATGTGCATCGAGGTCCTTTCAACCAACACCCATGAGGAAGTGCTTAACAAATGGACAACATCACATGAATAAGTCTCAGTACTCAAGACTCTTTCATAATGTTCAATTATTCAATTGGGCCAGTTAATAGGGTAAAGGGATCCAGAAGCTAACGCCCTACAAGTTCTTGTAGAGTACCTACTTAACCCTTAAGTTTCACTGTCTGTACGGCTTAGCCGTGGGTGACTTATGGTTTAGCCATGGGCATTCTATGGCTTAGCTATAAAATACGCTATGGCTTAGCCGTGGTTACCCAGATTTTTCTTTGTATTTACGACTTAATCATGTTTTATTCTACGGCTTAGCCATATTTGATCTATGGCTAAGCCACAGCTTGACTATGGCTTAGCTGTAGCACATTCTACGACTTGGTTGTGGCTTAATCGTAGAAGAAAACTAAAATATTCAGCTCTCTAGACCTTAAGCCGTAACCTCCTTATGGCTTAGCCGTAAGTTTCAGTTTTCTGAAGCAACTTCAATGTCTGAAGCGAAATTCAAGCAGGTTTCAGAACCTTTCAACTTAGGTTGTACTAGAGTATTCCCTACCTATTTCATTTAAACATCCTTTGTTTAAACATACTGCATCAGAAATACTGAACTTTATCATACGACAAAGTTTAGAAAAAATTGAGAACAACTAAAACAGTAGGGCTGAATGCATAGGATTCAATAAAATTACAAAAAACATAATATACCAACATATATTTAACCAAGATTTGCTTATACTTGTCTTAGATTGAGTTTTTAACTCACTAGTCCTTCTCTTGAGTCAATAGAGAGAAACAACCAATTCTTGAACTTAAATGCCATGCATACAAGAAATGAAAAAGGAGATGAGTGCATGTATTAGAATGAGAGTCTCCTTGACTTCATTGGTTCATCTAACCAAGAATTCTATCATTGGATAAGGATTTTACCTTACAGACTGGTTTGGGAGAGATGATACTTAGGCTCTACAGTTATGGAAAGGTAGGTTGAAATGAAGATGAAGATGGAGATAGACTTTCTCAGCCTTACATGCAAGTCTTGCTTTCAAGAGAGAATGGTGATTGAAGGAAAATGGAAGGAGAAGAGCGCTGAAGTTGGGAGAGAGTACAGGGAAATAGAAGAGGTCGAAAAATGACAGTTAGCTTCTTTTATAGACAAGAGGATTTTCTAAAGTTCATAAGAAAGCCCATTTTTCTTGAGGTAATTTCAGTTTAAGTCAATTGAGGTTCCAACTAATGCAAATAAATTCGTTTGTATTTGAGTCAAGTATGGAAGTTGACGAGCTCAACGAGATGAATACGATGATATCAATATGATGTATGAATGATATAAACTATAAAGTCTAAAATTAGGAAAAAGGACTTTTATTTACCTAGTTAAGGTTAAACTCGACTCAACTACATATCCATGGCTTAAGCATGACCTTTTAAAACCAAATAATTAAATCCATTCTAATGACAAGTTAAACAGTAGTATTTAAGGCTAATTTTACAGTGATTAGCTAATAACCTATTAAATTAGTCGCTAAACACGCTTAATTAGGATCAGAGTGTTACAACCAACATTATCAAAAATTAAATACTAGCAATATAATCTTGCTTTCAAAAAAAGGACTAAATAATAGCTAATTTTAGGGAGAATCGGATGAAAGAAGAAAGAGAAGAAAAAGGAAGGAAGGATGAAAGAAAATAAAATAAAATAAGGGATTAGGAATAAATTAGAAACTATTTCTCCAAATCTAGAGTTGTCGCAGCCACCCACATACCTAGTTTTAAGATTGTAATAGTTTGATCGGAAAGAACTAAAGAGCTTGGATTGTTGGGGTTTGGAGACCATAAAAGGGTTTGAAGTTATTACTTCTTCACAGATGCAATAAAAAGGGCTGAAGAAAGTGATCATGCTCGAAAATGGCGAATGTGCAATGGATTCGAGTATGACATTCTCGCACTTCAAGCATTTAAGAAGAATAGAAATTAACTACAGTTCATCATTAATTTTCCTTTTGTTTTGATGGATTCAAATGCTTTGACTACGAGGATGCAAGTTGTTTACATGTTTTTGAAAAGTTTACAACCCCTCCCTCAAGTCTCAGATGTGATCCAAATTTAGAAAATACAAGAAAATAGATAAAAATTGGGAAAATATGCAAAAAAGAAGAAAACAGGGGGGAGTGACCGTGGGCCACGGTCATTGGCCCATGGTCACGGACCCACGATCACGGGCCCCCGATGGCCACTGTCTACTTTTTGTGCGTTTCTGTTTCGTTTCTGTGATGCTTCCAAGGTGTTGATTCTTGTTTTTTTTTTTTTATCTTTGGAGTGTTAAATGATCATCAAGAAAGTTGAATTTGGCTGTGGAATCATCTTAAACCTTTGATAATCATCACTTTTCTTTTATTACGGACTATTTTTGTATAAATGCAAAAAGGTGCTTAAATAAGCAAAAATGGAGCTAAAGTTGTGTCATTTTGGACCTAAAATTTTAAGGAACAAAATTAAGCCTAAAGAGGCTTGTTCACAACTCCCGGTGTTGCCCAAAAGCCTTCCCAAGTGAGAAAATCAAAGGAAGAAGATGTCATCCACATGACCCTTGTATGCGTCTTCATTAAGTGGGGTACATGTTTCTTCCTCTTCTCGGAATTACTTCTCACCTTGAACTGGTGAGAATGAGAAGAAGAAGAAGAAGAAGGCTGGGGTATTGAAAATGCTTTGTGGCTTGCTTAAAGTTGCTTCCAACTCTGAAACTTGGTTTAGGAACTTGCACTTGTTGTTTTTCTTCACTGTATGTGTTCTCCTTCACTGTTGGTGTCCTCCCCACTTTTTATAGACTTCAGTAGTAGTTTAGGGGGTTATGGGGAGTTAAAAGGAGTTACGGGAAGTTAAGGTTCGAAATGAAGTGAAGAGAACCACCAAAACCACAGGAACTACTCCACAGGTGTCAGTGACCGTAGCCGTGGTCACGGCTAGGTCCCAATTTTGACTTTTTGCATATATGATTCATTTTCACCTGTCTTGGGCCCAAATGATGTCTGATCTGCACAAAACTTGGAGCAATGGTTTTTTACACTACTTTGAGTGTGTTATAGAAGCTTTAGCTAGTTTTGACCTTCGAAAGTTGGTAACTCCCTTAATGACCGCAGCCACGGTCACGGCCAAGGCCCATTTTTGAACTTTTGCATATGTGACTCGTTTTCACCTGTTTGGCGCTCAAATTTATTCGGTCTTCACAAAACTTGGGGGGATGCTTTTTGACACTATTTTGAGTGTGTCATAAAAATCTCAGCCCATTTTGACCTTTGGAAGTTGGTCAACTCCCTTAGTGACAGCAGCCGTGGTCACGATCAAGGCCCATTTTTGGACATTTGCATATGTAACCCGTTTTTGCCTGTTTGGGGCCCGAACGATGTCCGATCTTCACAAAACTTAGAAGGACGCTTTTCGACACTATTTTTAGTGTGGCATGGAATTTCAACTCGTTTTGACCTTTTGAAGTTGATCAACCCTCCTGTTGACTTTTTAGGTAAATGGGCCCTTGTTTCAACTGTTTGGGGCCCAAATAACCTCGGTTTGACTTGAAACTTAGAGTGACTAATGTTAGGGGTATCTTGGTGTGTCCATCCAAATTTCATACATTTAAGATTTGTGAGAGTTCAATTTTGAGTAGTGACCCAATTATTGCATGTTCTAAGTCACTTTTCACCTCACACTGTGGGTAATAAGCTTGTTTTCTACCCTAGCAACGTTTAGTTGACTTGAAACTTTGGGGAACTAACTTTGAAAATATTTTGAATCTCTGTTCCAAATTCCGTCAGCTTTGCCCTCCTAGAAGTAGGATTTTGATAAGTGACGTCCATGGCTTGAGGGTCATTAACTTCTAAGCTGACATGTAATGGAAATGGGATCAGACAAAATCCGTTTGACTTGAAAATTTGTAGAACCTCTTTGGAGTATCACTGAAGCTCTGTGCCCAATTGTCATTAATTTTGAGAGTCGGGAAGCGGGATTTTGGTCAGAGACCCCCATGACTTAGGGGTCATTAACCCAAAGTTAATATATTTGTGAACTTAGGGTTAAAGGATGTCTGTTTGACCTAAAATTTTGCCCTTCAATATAATTTGGGCTTCCTCCAAGAGTTTCAGCTTATTCTGACATGTAGAAGTATTAATTTCCACAATGCCCCCTCAAGGAACTGGTAGATAGTCACTAAAGCTTAATTTGAGCTGAAATGAAGTCCAAATGCTTTGAAATTTTGCAACATCATTCCCGAGCATGCTTTGGAGTTGCCATTTGATTTTCATCTACTTTGGTAATCCAGAGCCTTGAGTATGTTCAGTGACCCCTAGTTTTTGAGCCAATGAATCCTAAATTTGGTATTTGGTGAGTTGAGTGACAAAGTGAAATCTAGTAACTCTGAAATGCCGCATTTTGAGCTCATTTGAAGTCTTTTGAGTGGATTGCACTAGCTCTGAACATCTGGATGTAGTACTTGACTTCCATTCCACAATCTTAAGGTTTATGTATCCTTGGTTTGGAATTTGCTTATAACACTCCGGCCCAGCTTAATCCGGTTTAGTGCCTAATGAATGTGGTTTTGGGTCCATTTATAGCGAATTAGGTTTATGTTTGTGTTTTGTCCTTTTGTGCTTCATTTCGGGTCATGATAGGTAGTTGGGTTGAGTTTAACCTGGAATAGGTAGACATGTGCCCTTTTCATAATTTTAGATTTTGTAAAACGTTGTCATTCATGCATCATCTTAGTGTCAACACGTGTCTTTCATCGATCTCGTCAACTTCCGTAACTGACTCGTATGTGAACGACGTTGTTTATTTCCATTGGACCGTTTTTTGACTTAAACTGTAAGTATCCTGAACTGTTGGACTTTTATATAAATTTTGCAAACTTTATCTTATATAAGGACGTTTATACACCGACTCTCTCTTATTGTCATCTCTCCCTCCCTCCCAACGCCAGTTTCTCTCCTTCTTCCCTGCTCTTCGTCTCTTCTTCCTCTCCTTTTTCTTCCTTGCGGTCAAAGGAAAGAAATGGGGAAAAGTCTATGCACGCAGTTGATACGTCTTCTCTTCTTTCTTCATTTCTTCTTCTCGCTTCTTGGAGCACTCTTAGGTAAGAGAGGGTTCTTGCTCATCTTTATGCGTTTTCATGTTTCCTTCTTTGTTTCTTCTTCTACTTTTCCTCTTCTTCGTTTATTGTGTGTTCTACGGTAAGCTTTGAAGTCATGCTGAGTTAGAGTGTTTGGCACTGCATGCATCCCTTTCTTTTGCTCACTCTTGACATGCATGGTGTTAGGATTGCATCTCCGAGGTCAATTGGGCCAAAGAATAACTAAATTATGGAAAAAGCTCACTCGAGGTAAGTATAAGCACAGTATGGATGAACACATGTTGGTACACGTTGATTGTGATTATTTTTTTCTACTCTTTCTCTCAAGTGTGGTTATGGACAGCCCCTTTTGAATTGTATAAACTTATTACATGTTGACTTCGTGAGTGTAAGACTTCAGTCCAATCGTTCTGTTCTATACAGAATTCTGTTACCCGACAGATTGGGCCTGAGGTCTGACCAATCGGACACTTTCAGAACCGAAATCCGACTGATCGAGCTTCAGAGCCGACCGGTCAGCCCTAATGCACTTTTGCTTAAGGAGCTTCAGGGTCCAACTAAATCCTATTCTTGCTCATTCTCCTATTCTTGCTTCTTTAACACCCAGAGGACCTTTCATGCTACCTTCTAGGTGAATGATAAGACCTTATAGGGCCTTCACATAGATTCTTAACCATATAACTCGCCCAATAGACTACCTTAATAGCATGAATGGTCTTGCGGGCTGTGACTCATTCATGTGTGTTGTCCAATTGTTAAGTACCTCCCCATGGGTGTTGGTTTAAGAGACTTCGATACATATTTATCGATACATGCAACACCCACGAAATGAGCAACTGTGTATCGAATAACTTAAAACTACATCATCATGCACAGTTAGAAACATTGGACAACTAGCTTAGGGTTGGTTAGTAAACAATCGTGATTCTTAATACTAACTTGACTTGCATGGCATTTTGACTTCAACTAGTGCCTTCTATACTCTTACTCTTGCTTTGACTTGAACTGTTCCCCTAATGTGTAATTGTTCGTTTGCAATAGTATTGCAAGACTTGAGTTTGGTGTTTGATTCTCGTGTGATGCACGCACTCTATTGCCTGCTCGTGATATGACATACTACATGCCTTGTACTGCCTGAATGTGACATTGAATTGATGTGCATCACCTGACATGATTAATATGGTCTAGAGCTACTCTACTTTAGCCTCAGGATACCCGACGGCGTTGACTTTAGCGTAACCTGCTTATTGTTACTGCAGTGTGCTCTTGTCCTGGGATTCCGAACCCCAGGAACCAGAGACCCATTCGCACCCTAGCCCGGTCGATGGTGTTCTTGTCCTGCTTGCTCTCGATAGGGAGAATATGGCAAATGTAGTAGCCATCTAGCTAGTTTATTTGTTTTATGATTCTGATATCATGCTTATTTCTATTCACGACTTGCCTAGTAGATGATCATAACCTCTATGCATTGTTATCTATTAATTATTCTGTTATACACAACGCGTGTTAACTTATTGTTGCTTATGCCTTGCTGAATTGTTGTATTCATGAGTTGTTCTTGGTGCCCTTCGTCGGTCTGCTAGACTTCAGGAGAGACGCGAGAGGCCCAGTCAGGGCTAGAGGAGTGGATGTAATCCCTCCAGTGGAGAGCAGCCTTGCATTTGCATTCGTTACTTGTCTTGTTAGATGTGGGGCTTGATTTGGACTTTTGGGTTCCCTTGTATACCTTGTCTTTTTGTCTCAAAGAAACTGTTTCCCCATTTTATGTTGTATATTCTGTTATGAATGGAATCTTTGGTTGTTCCTACTTCTATTTGTGTGTCCATGCAATGATGCCTATAGTTTCCGCAGACAACGTGTTTGTATGTGTGAATATCCCTTATGTACATTCACTTAGACAAGGTCTAAGTGTGCATGCACGGGAGTACGTGTGTCACTGGTTAACTTTTTTTTTATTATTAACTCTCGATTTCTGGGCTCGGGTTATGACATTGCTTGTAATGTCTTTACTGCAATATTTGTAATTTTTTTATGGGTCAATAAAAAGCAACCCTTTTTTCACTTTATACATTTGTAATTACTAATGCCCTAATTCTCTATGTTTTTTATTTTCATTGTTGAAGCTCATACATAAAATCTAACTCACTCATCCAAAATTACTTGCTATTTATGATTTATATTCTACTTGTACGAAAAAAACCCTTTAAAATGGTTGCAATTATATCCACCATAGATAGAGAACTTTTTTTTTGTTTTCGTTCTCCAGTGTTTAACTTTTATTTTTTTGTTTTTGTTTTCCAGTGTTTAACTTTTATTAGCAATATAGATTAAATGGTTTGAATTTTAAATATGGGTCATTACAATAGAGTACCTTTTGGTGCTTATATAAAAGAATGTATAAACTAGAGGATAAAACTAAGAACCCATTTTAAAAAAAAGCTTTCTTTAGCCTTATGCATTTACAATTGTTATTATACTAATCATCCATGATTCAACATGTCTTTTTTTATCGATGAGGCTCATTATTGAAATCTATCCTGCTCGAAATCACTTCCTAATTATGTTGTATGATAATGAGAAATTTTAATCCAATCAAACTTATATCTGCCATAAATAAAGAAACTTTGGCCCCCCAACAAAAAATTCCTGGTTCTGCCCCTGCATGCAACCCATCTTCACCACCATTAAACCCACTATGTCTTCTTCCCTTCCCATCACTAATTGAAACTAGACTTAACACTGCACACAGTCCATCAAATCCACTGCCTTTAACCCTGCACAACCATTCCACTACCGTCACATACATTGTGAACACCACCTTCACCAAATTGCTTGTCACAACTCACTACCACGTATTATCGTTCCATACACCCTTATCACCACACACTGAAACCAACCCCCACTACTTTTCTTGTTTTCTTTTTTTTTTTTTTTTTTTGATAGAAAAGATTCTCAATCTATTATTATGGAGAAAACATAAAATCATCTATTACATTTTGCATAATAAAATCAGGAGTATAGTCCCACGAAACCTCTATATCATCAATAAATTGTGTATGCCGAACTAGCTTATGAGCTACCCCCACTCCTTTTCAACCTCCATCTTCACACACACAACCCCAAACTTATACCATTCACAGCCCTTTACTATCTCATTCCCATCTCCATTTCTCTGCACTACACAACACCTCCATTACTTCTCAATATATTTCAATACCACCATTCACCCATTTATAAACACCACATGACTCAACCCATCTGTGCCTACACTCAAAACAAAAATGATATAAAGTAAGGGCCAATCCTCTAAAATGAACATACAAAAAAAAATCCAGAAAACTTTAATGACCCCCAAGATTAAAAAAAATATAAAATAAGGAGAAAAAAATAAAACAAAATAAAAAAAATAATGCAAAACGAAAGGTTCAAACCTAAAGAATAAACAACAGAAAAAGAAGGGCTACACTAAAATGACAATTGATGGTGAAGAATCATATAAAAAGATAAGCCTCGGTTCACTTCCCTATGCATTGCATAGGAGACCACTGGAATATTAAAAAAATGAATTATTTTCAAAGGAAATTCTTGAAAACTTTAATTACCCGAGCCAAAAACCAAGAGAAAAAAAATGAAACAAAATAACAAAATTATGCAAAACAAAAGGGTCCAAACCTAAATAAAAAAAACAAAAATGGGGGCTACAAGACTAAGCCATTTGACCTAGGCCACGAACCACTGCACCACACCTATTAAACACCCGAAAAAAAAAACCAAATTATAAAAAGCAATGTGGGTCCTCCTTCAAAATGAAAAATGAAGTAAAATATATGGGTCCATCCCCAAAAATGAACATAAAAAAATGAAAATTCATAAAAACTTTAATGACCCAAGCCAAAACCCAAGAGGAAAAAAAATAAAACAAAATAAAAAATAAAGCAAAACAAAATGGTCCAAATTTAAAAAAATAATCACCAATAAAAAAGGGCTATAATTTTACAAGACAATTGAAGGTGAAGAATCATATAAAAAAACGATCCTCAGTTCACCTCCCTGTGCATGGCACTGGAGACCACTAGAATAAAAAAACAATGAATTATTTTTTAAGGAGATTCCTGAAAAGTTTAATGACTGAAAAGTTTAATGACCCGATCCAAAAAAACAAGAGAAAAAAAAAAAGCAAAACATAAAAGGGTCCAAACCTAAAGAATGAACACATACAAAAATGAAAAAGAAAAAAAAATGAAAAAGAGGGCTACATGCAAGACTAACCCGTTTGACTTAGGCCAAGAACCACTACACCACACTCATTCAACACCCTTGCATAAACCAAACCCAATTATGAAAAGGAAGGTGGACCCTCACTAAAATTGAAAAATGATGTAAAATATATGGGCCCACCCCCAAAAATGAAAATAAAAAAAGGAAATTCCATAAAACTTTAATGACCCGAGCCAAATACCAATAGAAAAAAAAAGTAGTGACCCAAGCCATAAACAAGAGAAAAATAAAAAACTAAACAAAGCAAAAGTGTCCAAACCTAAAGAATAAACACCAAAAAATAATAATAATAATAACAGAGGGCTACAAGACTAACCCATTTGACCCGGGCCAAGATCCACTAGACTGCACCCATTCAACCCCCTCTCATAAAATAAATCAAATTATGAAAAGGAAGGTGGACCATCAATGAAAATATTAAATGATGTAAAATATATGGGCACATCCCCGAAAATGAACATAAAAAAAGGAAACTTTTTAAAACTTTAATGACCCAAGACAAAAACCAATAGAAAAAGAATAAAATAAAATAATAAATTAAGCAAAACAAAAGGTTACAAACCTGAAGACGAAACACCAAAAAAGAAAAAAAAAGAACATAATAAAAACTTAAGCAAAACAAAAAGGGTCCAAACCTAAAGAATAAACACCTACACACACACACACACACACACACACACACACACACACACACACAAGAAAAAGAGGCTCTCAATCAATTGCCCATTTGACTTGGGCCAAGAACCACTACACTACACCCATTCAACACCCGCCCATAAAACAAACCAAATTATTAGAAGGAAGGTGGATCCTCCCTGAAAATGAAAAATGACGTAAAAAATTAGGTACAATCCTCGAAAATGAACATGCACAAAAAAAGAAATTTAAATATGTGAAACGAACTTATAGTAAACTTTAGGGTTCCATAACAGAAAAAAAAAAGAGAGAGAGAGAGGGAGGGAGGACTAAAAAATACCACAAGGAAAAATGATATAAAATATATGGGGCCATCCATGAGAATGAACATCGAAAAAAGGAAATTACTAAAAAGTTTAAATTAATGACCTGAGCCAAAAACCAAGAGAAAAAAAATTAAACAAAACAAAAAGGGTCCAAACCTAAAGAATAAACACCAAGAAAAGAGAGAGAGAGAGAGAGAGAGAGTGAGAGGGCTACATTAAAATTACATTTGAATGTGCACTTCAATGGACTAGAAAAAATGAATTAATAATATGGAACATTAGTATCAAGTTGAAATGTTCACATGAAAAAATAAAAAAAAGAAGATAGTTTTGGGTCAAAGTGGGTTCACATGTTAGATGCTTTTACTAATACTAGAAATTATTTTTTGTTTTTTAATATATGTGTGTGCATTTGGTAGTTCTTGGTCAGTGCATAGCATGGGGTTTTGCTAGTTTGTGTTGATGAGGGTGTATTTTCTTATTAGTTGGAGAGATTACTCTGATTGATAACTAACCTTGTAATCGATTTGGCAATGATTTCCAGCAAGTGAAGTGGATTGCGCCATGGGCTATGTTAGTATGTATGATTTATGCATGCAACTTAGCATGTGTGCGGAGTAGGTCGAGCCCTTCTCGAGTAAATGTGCGATTTGTGAGTTTAGGTTGCTTGGTATTTTATGCATGAGATGCAAATGCAATTTTAATCATTGGGTAAGAAAATTTTAAATAAATAAATAAACAAAAACCAAATGAAATAAATACCTGGATTGCAGCAAAAGAAAAATGATTCTACAACAAATTTTAAAAAAATCTATCCAGTTATGGGTTGCAAAGGAGGACCCTCTTGAATTGAATCTGCTCCCATTTGACATCTATCCAAATGAACCACTCCAAAGTCTTTTATCATAACAGGAAGTTAATCATCCTAATATCAAGATGCTCCTGTTTTCTAAACCTTTAATAGATATGGAATTGTAGTCTCATGAATTGAAAAGACATTTATATGTGGGACATCCCATGAGTGGATAATGCAGGATTTTCGATCTTGATCTACAATTTAAAAAAGAAATCCTCTAAATGAAAAATACTCACTAATCTAGCCACTGAAAATCTTATCATGCAAGAGTTTTATATAAGAAAATCATCTCAATTTTAGGTTTGCTACAAAAGATTATTAGAGATGTCGTCTTTTTATAAATAAGACAAGCTACGCAAACATAAATTTAGGAAGTAGGCAAATGAAGAAGAAGAAGAAGAAGAAGAAGAAGAATACACTTGTTAAAACTTGCGTTTGATCCGAAATCTCAGAAGCCCTTACTTTACCAGATGATCCTCTTGTTGTGATTGTGCACAGATTTAACCAATCGGATGGAAGAAAAACATGCCATACACAGCGATGAACACACAGCGTTTACGTGGTTTGGCTTGAGCCAACATCCACGGGAGAAGACGGGAAAAGTTATCACTATGAGGAAAAGGATTACAGGTGAGGAATCACTCTCACTCTCTCTTAGCCCCAAACCCAAGTACACCCAAAGACTTCGCTCTAGTCATCTTCCACACTTTAACCAGAGCAGCAGAGCATTCCATTTATAGTCCATTACTAGCATGGAAGTTCAAATCTTCGGTTGCTCACAGTGCGGCTGTTAACTAAAGGTGGTTATTAACTGAAGGTGGTTGCATTGTTGCCCATGTGATGTTGTAGCATTATAGGCTCCATAGAGCCATACAATCAACAAATCTCTACCTTGGCAAAAATTGGAGCCAATTCTCACAAAATTCTTCTTCTCATATTCACATGCCCATTTGGGTACACGGGTACTTCTTATACCAATTAAGTCCAAACAATACTTGAACTTGGCTGCTGGAATAGGCTTAGTCATCATATTTGCTGGGTTCTCTACTGTAGGGACCTTCTTTACTATAGTTGCACCTTGAGAAATTATATTCCGAATGAAGTGTGCCCTGACACCAATGTGTTTGATTCTTTTATGATGCATCGGATTGTTTACTAGATCGATAGCACTCTAGCTATCACAAAACATAGTAGTTAATTGTTGTTGCAATCCAAGATGACCAACCAGACCCTTCAGCCAAATAGCTTCTTCACTGCCTCTATAGCTGCCATATATTATGCTTTAGTGGTAGACAAGGCGACGATAGATTGCAATGTTTCCTTCCAACTAATAACACCATTAGAAAGAGTGAAGGTATAACATGTCAAGCATCTTCTCTGTCGAAATGTCAAGCAAAATTTGAATCAACATACTAAATAACACTACCAGAAGTGTTACCATTTATGTCATCTACTATCCCAATATCCGCAATACCTCTTAGATAACAGAGTATTCATTTCAAAGCCTGCCAATGAACCTTTCTAGGTTTATCCATGTATCTGCTTACTACACTAACTGCGTGTGAAATGTCTAGCCTTATACAGATCATAGCATACATGATACTTCCAACTATATTGGCATAAGGAACACATGACATGTGCTCCACCTCCTCCTCGGTTTGGGGTGATAAAGTAACAAAAAGTTTAAAATGAGCAGCGAGTGGAGTATTCACTAGTTTTGACATTTGCATGCCAAAGCGTTCTAGCACCTTTTTAATGTACCTTTTTTGTGACAAACATAATTTGACCACTTTTTGGTCCTTATGAATCTTTATCCCAAGTATTTTCTTTGCAGTGCCCAAATCCTTCATCTCAAATTCACCATTGAGTTGAGTCTTCAACTTGTTGAGCTCAAACATGTCCTTAATAGCAATTAACATGTCATTAACATTCAACAACAAATAAATAAAAGAACCATTTGAGAGCTTCTTGTGATAAACACAATTGTCATACTCACTCCTAGAATAATCGTTTCCAACCATAAAGGTATCAAAACGCTTATACCACTATCTCGGAGACTGTTTTAAGCCATACAATTATTTCTTTAGTAAGCAAACGTGGTCCTCCTTACCTTGGATTTAAAACCCCTATTGTTGATGCATTTAAATCTGTTCCTCTAACTCACCATGCAGAAAGGCAGTCTTGACATCAAGCTACTCAAGCTATAAATCCAATAGAACAACCACAGCAAGTAACACTGGGATGGAGATAAGTTTCTATAAGATCCTGGCCCAAATTAATAAATTTAATTCAATTAAAAATAATTTATGAAATAAATAATGATATTAATAGAATTGGGGGAAATTAAACCACATTGAACAATTAGGGCAAAATTAGGGCACAAACGTGATTAAGACTCGATTTGGGAATTTTAAAGGCATGTTAGTAATTTGTAGAAAATATGAAGGGTATTTCCGTAATTCCAAAACATAGCCAAAATGGGGGTCATTGGATAGAGAATAATTAATTATGAAACTTTTCCTTAAGACACGAACCTATCCGGATTAATCTAAATCTTAGTTGAAAGAGATTTAGATTAAGCCCATTCCTAGTGGTATGAGGGACCACATGTTTGTCTCATATTCAAAGAAGAGTAGCATTCACCTTCGATCATGATAGGAGTTTGGTTGGAATACAACAAGGCTAGTGCTAGAGAGTTATCCTAGGACTCCATGTGGGGAAAAGAAGAATTTTACACTAACTTTACTTCCCAATTTTACGATAAGTGCCCATATTAAATTCTATAAATATATATTATTATATATATTATAACAATACTCCCTTTCATGAGAGAGCAACACGTGGCGTAGCCCTCTTTATGAGAGGGCGATACGTGGCGTAATTTAAGAATTCCATCTATATTAACTAAACTCTATCTATGCCAAATCTCTAAAATCTCTCAATTTTCCTAAAATCTCTCATTTGTTTTCTATAAAATCTCTCCCTCCCTAATTTCTCTCTCTCTTATCCATCTACAACATATGCAAGGAAAGGCAGAGCCCACTGATGTAGAATGCATTCCATCTATGAACAAGTGGGGTAGTAGAGGTGTTCATGGGATGGGCTGGGACAGGGTAATGCATATCCAGTCCCAGCCCAACTTTAGAATTGTTGGCCTAGGCCTGGGTCAAGCCCAACATTGGTTATAAGAGTCAGGCCCAAGCCTGGTAAGCTAAATTGGGTTTTTTAATCAATTATGTGGCTATTTGAGTAATTGTTTGCATTAATTAAATTAAATTATATGCATTCATTACATAGGTTGGGCCGAGTTTTGGGCTTTCTATCATTTAATTTAAGATCAGTCCAATTATTAAAAGGGCTCTAATTACATATCTAAGCCCGCCGAGCTCGGGTTGGCCTAGGTCAGGATTACCCCTAAGAGGAGTGGTGTGTAGCAAGTGATTTTTCTCATCAAAATCCTCTCTTATAATTATACCAATTTTATAGTTTTTAAAATAGAGATGGTGCACAAGTATAAACTTCTCAATTATTTGTAACCATGCATATGACTGTATACTTTGTGGCGCGCAAAGTAAGAATGATAGTAATGTGTTGTTACTTAATTCCTTTTTAAAAATTCTTTACACATGTATAAGATAATAATCTTAATCCTCTCTACGACTTTTAGAACCCAATCCAAAAATGAATTTTTATTTATAGTTTTTAATTAATTTAAGATTTCTTTAAAAATTTTGAATTCTTTTAGTCAATTTCTCTTTCTAAATTTCATGCATTTATTGTTTTCTTATCTTGGTAGGCATTTTATTTCCTCTTTAATCCTCATCATAAATTTTGACTTTCCTAAAAATTTTCAAAGCAATCCCTTTCATGTAATCTCAGCATAATCTAAAATCCATATCCTTATCATAGATAATCTCAAATTATTAAAGAATCTTTAAAATATAAACTTTCTATTTTAATTGATATATGTATATAAGTATATACAGTAATTCATATATGAAATTGGTCATCAGATCATAAAGGTGGAGTCCACAATTTGAATTCTAACCCAAATCTAAACTTTATTTAAAAGGAGTTCGATTTTCTCAAGCCACAATGTAGCTGGTCAACCTTACTTGACCCAAATGACATTACAATACTTGTTTTGGACATCCATTTAGGGTTGCTGTGCGCGAGAATGTGGAATTTGGGTTGGATATTACACCGGCCTAAGTGGGGTGGTGTGTAGCAAGTGAATTTTCTCATTGAAATCCTCTCTTTACTTATTTTTCATGTATTGAAAATGTACCATTAATGCAATGTTTAAGCATGTGGGTGAGTTTGATGGGCTTTTTTTAATCAGTGTATGTCATATAAGTTGGGGATCACTTCATTTCATTAGCTACTGTAGCATAGTTGAGGTAATGAGATATTGAGATTTCTATTTTTAATTCTTTCTTAGTTGAATAAGCAACAACACTACTATATAAGGAGAGAAGAGTCAACCAAAATCAAGTGGCCAGAGTTTGTGCCACTAAATTTGTCTCTCTTACCTTTTTTTTGTATAGTTTAGTAATAGAAAATTTAAGGAAGAAGTTTTGCTAAATTTATTTTTCATTTGGTTTTTACCACATTCAGACTTTTAAAACCTACTTAAAATTTATTTATTTTCTCTTACGATTACATAATAATAATAATAATAATAATAATAATAATTATTATTATTATTATTATTACTTAAATATCATTATAATGACTACAATGTTCTTTTTTTTTTCCTCTCATTACCGGCTACAATCATGGCTTTGGTATTTTGCTTTCCTATTGACCATTTGTTTCAAATACTTATATCTTTTATTTAAGATTTAAGATTTATCTTGAGTTGATATATCACTTCATTTTATATTATTTCGTTAGTATCCCAAATCAATATAGGGTATAGAAATTTGTTATTGGTTTAAGATTTATACTCTTATATATTAACAACTTCAACTAAGAAACTTATATGATTGATTTGTAATTTATGTGAATTCATTACACTTTTTTGTCCTGTTTCTTTTTTATAGAATTTGACGTGGTGAATTTCAAATGTTATATAATATATCAATATATTTTATTTTTGCTTTATTTGTTATATCATCAGGTATTTTGGCTTTTTTGGCCCATGTTGGGCACGGGCCCTGTATTGCTAGTTATATATATTTTAGAAATATCCCATTTTGTGGGAGGGCGACACGTGGCGCAACCTCATTAAAGTCTTCATCAAAGAGTTCTGATTAGAGATATGTGGCGCAACCTCATTAAAGTCTTCATCAAAGAGTTCTGATTAGAGATAGTTTCCTCAAAAATAGGTTTTCTAATTCATTATAAATTATAAATTATAACTTATAAAGAGAACCGTACGTGCTCAGAAGGCTTTACGAAACATTCACCAAGATCTGTTGTTTCTTGGATATTCTCTCCTCTTTCTCTTCTCATTCAACTTCCACTTCAGGTATGCTTCATCTTTCCTCTCTCTCTTTCTTTTGAATTATCGTTATATTCCATTGTCACGATGATTCCATCTCATGTTCCTTAGTTGTGAATGGCTCCGCAACTGCCTTTTCTTATCCTTTTCTTTTTTCTCTTTCCGTTTTTCTTTCTGTTCTTCTCTGTTCTTCGACAATTGGAAAGGGGAAATCGAAATCGAGAGAGAGAGAGAGAGGGAGAGTTACTGTGCAAGACTTGATGAAACCATTTCATGTTTCTTAATTGTGAACGGCTCTGCAACTGCCTTCTCTTCTTCTTTTCTTTTTCTTCTTTCTTGTTTTCTTTCTGTTCTTCTCTGTTTTTTGACGATTGGAAAGGGGAAATCGAGATTGATAGATTAAGAGAGAGAGAGAGAGAGAGTTACTGTGCAGGACTTGATGGTGTGGATCTTGAGGAGGACGATTACTCTCATGACCCATCTCATCTGAGATCCATATATAGCTGTGACCGAGATGAATGGTTTGATTGAATGGTTTAGATTGAGAGAAGGTGATGGCCCGCCCTGTACAACTATTGTGATCAATTTGGTATTTATTTGATTTCTAATGATATGGAGCTCAGTGCTGGCAACTCTACTCATCTAGGCTTCGTCATGCAGGCTTAAGCTTGGCTAACCCTTCATTGGAAAAAGGAGGTAGATGGGGTAGGTGGGTTTCATTTTACAAACCTTTAGACATGTGTTTGCCATTCCAAACCTGATCATGGCTCTGCTTTCTCCATGCATCAGCAAGCGAAGAATCGCCTGCTAGGCCTAGCCCCGGAAACCAGAAACAGAAACAAACAATTAATAGAATCCAGAAAAAGAAACACAGTGCAAACGAATCACAACCAAGGAATACCCATCAAAAGAACTTCAATTATTTTTAAGAACACAAGAAAAAGAGCAGAGCCAAGAAACAAAAACCCAGCCCGGATGAATGGAAAGCAAGAAATATCCACTAACATATGTTGCAGTATATATATATATATAACCCAAAAAACAGATCCGATTTCTTCTCTGTTTTCTGACGATTGGAAAGGGGAGAGAGAGAGAGAGAGAGAGAGAGAGAGAGAGAGAGATCCTGTGTTTAAGAAAGAGAAGAAAGAGGAGAGAGAAAAAATGGGGAAAGAGAAGAAACAGGAGAGAAAGGAAATGGGTTGAGATGTAGATATAGCTGTCATTGAGATGAATGGTTTAGATTGAGAGAAGGTGATGGCCCACCTTGTACCACTATTGTGATCAATTTGGGCTAGGTTTGCTGCTTTTGTTGTAATTTACTGTTCTCATTATATAGTGTAGTTGTAGATTAATATTTTAATAGAAATTTAGTCTCATATTTATAAAAAATGTAATTAACGATACATAAAAATTACATTAATTACAATTTTATTGTTGAATTTAGGGTGGGATCAATTCATGTTCAAGTGGTATATGGAGATTAGGCTTGCACCCAAACAATGCTTGATTGATTTGAGTGGCTCAGATTTTTACTAAACGAGCTCCCGGGTGGAGATTAACTCTTTCTACTCAGCATTTCTCCATGTGAAAGCCGCTGAGGATCCACGATTTGCTATTGGGGTTACGGATGTGTGGGCAGCTGGTTAATCACGATCGTCCATTATATCATACAGTGGAGATTGCTAAAATGCATGTTAAGTTGCATGGCAGTGGGCCACATGCCTGGGCCATTGTAAGTGAGGCCCATATAACCTTCTTCTTTGACCATTGAGTCCTGGGATGTCATGATGTCATCAAATTGGTCATAGCGATGCGACATCTCTGCGATTTCTTTCGGGAAGACGTAGGGTGGTCCCCAGATGCATTTCCAAATAAATAAAATAATCATTAATTAGACACCTAATTTGCTTGACAAATCCGACCCTATTGGTATTTCTAATTTACCATACACATCCCGATCGATATTGGGTTTGTTGATTATCATACTAAATGTAACACTCCGACCCAGTTTGACCTCGTTTAGCGACTAATTAATGTTGCTTTAGTTGTTAAGTATGTTTTGCTTTTGTTTCGCTTTTGTTGTGGGTCATGCATAGGTAGTTCGGTTGAGTTTGACCTGAATTAGGTAGACCAAGCCCTTTTTCGTAAATTTAGCTTTTCTAAGACATGGTCATTTTCGCAGCATCTTGGTGTCAACAGGTGCCTTTCGTTGAGCTCGTTAGCTTCTGTAACTACGTCGTTTGTAACCGATGTCGTATGATTCCATTGGACCCGGATTTGACTCAAACTATAAATAGTTTCTTGCATTGGACCCCATTGCAATTTTGCCTTTCATCTTATCCAAAATAAAGCCATCACCGACTCACTCTCTTTCACTCTCTTCTCTTCTCTCACGCTCGTCTCTCTCTCTTTCGATTTTCCTCTTTCTTTTCTCCCTTGATTCAGCCAAGTAAGAAGGAGATTTAGAGATCCTCTTGTCCTCTCTCCTTCCTCATGTGATTCATGGTATGTATATGTAATGGTTTCTTCTCTCCTTTCTTTTTCTCATTTTCCATGACTGTGCTCATGAACTCCCTCTCTCTTTCTCATGCATGATAGCTGTGAGTGGTGTTTGGATGTGAATTGAGCCCCAAGGACAACAATTGGTGTGTTTGAACTCCATTAAGGCAAGTATAAGCATCATTTGTATGAACCCATGTTGATATATGCTTTATTTTTGAATGATTCTCATGACCTTGCATGCCTAGTATGGTTACAGCCCAATTTGAGCTTATTTCCTTCTTTTAGATGTGTTTTTGCTACTCTGGTGTTTTCCTCGTTTTTTTGTATTTGATTCAGAAATCGACCCAGCGCATGCACGGCTAAGCCGTGAAATATGCTACGGCTGAGCCGTAAAGTGCACTATGGTTAAGCCGTGACCTAACCGTGAACCCAACAGTAGATCAATACAGGGTGACACCTGAAAATAATTGAGAGTATGCAAATCAACAACTCTCCTACAGTCCAGCCACGGCTAAGCCGTGAAGCCTTTTATGGCTAAGTCGTAAGGTGTCTTCGGCTAAGCCGTAAGGTCACCCACGGCTGAGCCAGAAGACATGACCCACAAGAAAGTTATGAAAGGCATGAGACTCGTCGGACCTTTACTATAGGAGGTAGGCAACATGGACTTGCCCAACGGATTATGTAAACATACGTGAATGATCTCGAGGGCTGCGAATCATTCATGTTCGTTATCCAGTTGTTAAGCACCTCCTCATGGGTGTTGGTTTAAAGGACTTCGGTGCACCATATGATACAATGCAATACTAGACAACGGTGCAGCGGATAACTTAAAACTACATCATCATGCACGGTTAGAAACACTGGATCATTAGATTAGAGTTGGCTAGTAAATGAACGTGATTCGATATGCTAAGATTTGCTTGCATGACATGTTGTATGACGATCATTGATCTCCACTCTTTAGCAGGATTATTTCATGTAACATCGAATGTCTTACTATGTGTCCAGTACCTTGAGTATGCATGTATGTATGGATGTTATCAAGCTTGCACGTGTAAGACATGTTCTCGCATATGCACGCATGATATGCTTATCACGATCTACTCAAGGTTTTCATGATTGACTCGGATGGTCAGGCACTACTTAGCCTTAGCCTTAGGATCCCGACGGAGTGAATTTGGTGTAGTTTTCATGGCCTTGCTGCAGTAATGAAACGTCTTGGGGAATCCGGACCCCAAGAACCCGAGACCCATTCGTACCCTGACCCGGTCAATGGTGTTCTCTGCACGGATATAAGATCCCTCTTTTGGGAGCATATGGCAATGTAGTCGCCAACTAGTTATGTACACAGCATATATACATTGATTCACATGGCATATTTCTTTCCTGTACAACAGCTTAGTATATGAATGTGACCTGTTATGATTTTCATGATGTTCCTTACTCTATTAGACACAGCATGGGTTAACTTGTTATGGCTTATACATTGCTGAATCGTTGTATTCACGAGTTGTCTTTGGTGTTGCAGGCTCAGATACCCAGACCGACCCCTCGTCGGTCGACCAGACTCCAAGTGAGGCCCCCGAGGTCCCATCCGGACTAGAGGAGTGGATGTAATCACTCCATCGGAGAGCGCCAGGAATCATTGCATATGAGTCTTCATCATTTTGAGATTTGTCACAATTGAATCCTATCATGATTTGTACATGTTTATTTGCGTCATTTTGTAAAACCTTTATCTATATATGCTAGCTCTGTTTTCGGACTCTATTCTTGTATTGTTTAGTGTGATGTTTTGATATCTACAGCTTCCGCCTACATGTTTGGCACATGTGAACCTTCCCTTGTGCGTGTGTATTTAGACCAGGTTTACATGAATAGGCACGGGAGTATGTGTATCATCGGTTTGGCTTTTGCTAACCCCCGAACTCTTGGGCTCGGGTTGTGACACTAAACCCGCTCAATGAGAGCCATGGGTCAGGTTGGGTTTGTTACTAATTTATTTAATATTTTAAAAAAAAACATTAAAATTATATGATACGATGTTAAAAAAACCACTCATCTTCATTGCCACTTATCCTATTGAAGTCTCATTGAATTATATAAACTCCCCCCGTTCTGAACCCAACTCGAATTAATGCATGAAAAACCATATCCGACCCAAGCACTACTAAACCCGCCCCTAAAAGGAATAGGTCAGATCGGGTTCCATTTAAAGCCAACCCGTTGCCATCCCTACCATTAAATGTTAGAAGTAAATAAATGACAGCAGATATATGTGCAGAAAGTGGCCTACAACCATCAAACACTTCATCGAAAACGATGCAAAAGAAATATTAAATGGACAGCTTAGATTTACTATAAGTGATTAATTGACTGTAAGCTTAGCACTTAGGTTAGGTTAGGAAAAGGAAATTGGTTGAGATAAGTTGTAGAGTAATGAGAAAGAAATTAAGGAGATATTTTAGGTTAAGGATTTTTTAGATATAGGAGAGAGAAATGGATTTCTTAAAATATAATTATTTTAAAAATATAATTATTTCTTAAATAAGGCTCATTTTAGATGCGAGCCCTGAGCAGGAGAGCGTGGGAGTGCGACACATGGAGCTTCCTTTGCATGACACATGAAGCTTTCGGTTTGTTTATGCTCTTCGCCAGGGAGGGACACGTGGCATCCCTAAAATCTCTCACTATACTCCTAATACATAAAACTTGGGCCTCCACTTTGTTGTAATTTTTTCATTTGATTTATCAACATTCCCATTTCAGTGTAGTTCTCTGATTCTGTATAGAGGCTTGGCTGTTTTATACCTTGCTTTAGTGGTTGTGACATGGATCACCTTCAAATTAAGCTATGAGTTATTGTCGACATCTATCCTATTGATCATGACGTTTGTATCCAACATTTTTATCTATTATTTAAGATTTGAAATTTATCTCGAGTTCATATATCGCTTCATTTCATTTATATCATTTCATTAGCATCTAAGATTATATAATACTCTTATATCTCTTTAACTTTGATTGATAAATTTGTTTTCAATATGTCTGATTAGTAATGTATGTAAAATCCATTATAACTCTTTTCTTTTTAATAGTTCTTGATATGGACAGTTTTAAAAGATTAAATAATATATTTATATATTTGAGCTTATTTGATCTCTAATGTTATTTCAAAAAATATATATAAATATATATTTGGCTTACTGGGGCCATTCAAAAGATACTATTCTCCATCTACGACCTCACCAATCTCACCAAAATCCAACCTCTTCTGGGTGCAATCCCATCCCAACTTGCCAAGGTGAGGAAATTAGATTATCATAAGGTTCATATGATTGTAAGAAAAAAAGTTACTCTCACACATCATCAGCGGAAGATGCCTTGCCTCTTAGTATAATGGTACAATGTGACCCCATCAAGCAAAGTTGTCTTTAGTGGACCTATCACAAGATCTCCACTACTAAATTACCAATGATCATTAGTTCTATGATTTGTATTGTGATTCACAAATCGGGAAGAAACGTATAGTGTTGTAGTTGTAAAATATCCCAACAGAGATAAGAGGAGAGAGAATATGGATACTTCATACAAGGTATACTGGCCAGTAATAAAAATAGGGTCATAATTAAGCTTTTAAATTTTAGCAGCTATTTCCTGGCCTTATACTTTAGACATGCGTGGAACCAAACTTGAATTGGGCTAGGGTATTTTGTTTCTTTGCCCTTTTTCATTTTTTATTATAATTTGGCCAATTATTCTATGTATTAAGTCATTCTTCCAACACTATGTATTAAAAAATAATTTACTGTATATGTTTTGTTATTTGCATTTATTTTAATTTGTTTGTTATACATATATTCATATATAAGTTATTCCACCTTTTATGTTCAATGAATAGAAACAATGTCAGAAAGACGAGCAAGATCATATGAGAAAGTGAAATCATGTAGAATTCCATTCCCAATTTGAATAAATTTTTTTTATTTTTTGTCTTTAGCTTCTTGCGTTTTTTTAATTGCGTAGGCACTTATGAGATATTTGACATCGCAGCATTAATGGCCCCCATGTGGCGCCCGCTAAACACATAAAACACACATCTGAAAAATATAGGGCGGTTTTGAACGAGACATGGGAAGCAAAGCCAGGCATTATGTTTTTTTATCATTCACTTTTCTCTCTCACAATCTCATCTCCATCTCTCTTGCAGTCGATACGATATTTCTCAAGTAATCTTAAAAATCCCGAATCTAAAATATATATAATATTTGGTTTTAAGGATTCTATTTAAATTATGATTTTGTAATTAATTTTATGTTAAATTTGATTTATCATTTATGTAAATATTTCTATTTACAAATATTATATTTCTTTAAACAAGGCCTGCGTTGGGCGCGGGCCCTGAAGCGCTAGTATATATAACTGGAATCCCCCTCTTCTGCATACAATTCTCCAACTCTTTCTCTCTAGCAACTCTCTTTCTCCCTAGTCTCTCTCAATTAGAAGATCTACGACCTTATGCTTAAAGATTTAAAAAGAAAGCCATAGAAGAACTACTTTGGGGCTCTTTGCGATCTAGGAAATTAAAAAAAAAATCAATAATTAAGGCAAGTGCACAAGCCCTAATTTATATTTCCTACCCAGTTTTGTTCTTTAAATCAGATTTATACTATTTTATACTTTCTTTTGAAAATCCACTTCTTAATGATGACACGTGGCAACTAGAGTTTCGTAACTATGTATGGACCCACTTGTGGCTGATTAGTGGCTTCAAAGCTATGACTCTCGTTGTATGGAAAATTTCCCCAGACTGACGAAACAATATGTATGCCGATGGGTTGAACTTTCTCAAGCTATTTGCAAATTACCATTGACATTCTCATAGGTGGGTCTAAAGACGTACAACCCAAACTATTTTGTGAGGAATTGATGAATGCATCCCTGTGAGTAGTATGCCTTTTGATAAGAATTTCCAGGCCAACAAGATGGAATTAAGAAAGAGATTCACATAGTAAAAAAAAATTTATTAACCCAGTTCCAACTCGGGACTGCACTGATTGGGTCTCCATGGCTGGCGTGTTCGTAGGAGCCACTCGATGGATGATCGGATTTGATCATCTAAAACTAGACCCATGGGCTACCATGGAGGACCTGGACCCATATGGATGGGATCCCCTTGGGCCACTATCCAATTGATCCACACCCTGCCCATGTAATGAAACTTTCTGTCAACCATGATGTACCATCGTCTTGAGCTTTATCCTTCTTCTCTTACACTTAGAAATATCTGTGAATTTATGTGGTAATATGGGCAGGACTGCTGGATGTGAGAATTTGCTCAATTCAGTTGAAGACTAGACAAAAATCCCACCCTCCATAGAACTGTTGCAGAAACAGGCCATCACAAATCACTTAGGTCGACAAAGTCATGGGGCCCAGATGGGTCACCTGATGGATGATCAGATCCACGGATCTATGAGTAGACCCCTGGGAGACTTTGGCGACCCACTCCCTTTGTGGATTTGATCCACTATAACCCATTATCTAAGTGGCCCAATAAGGAGGAGCGTGAGACCCATTCCGAAAATAGGTTACAATTTACCAAAACCATTGCCGATGAAGAAGCACTGTGCTGTCCCTTTTTGTTGCCATATGTAGGTTCTGGAAAATCATAAACAAGCCTTTTATCTTGAAATAAAATACTATTAAGTCATGCTACTTTCCAATTTACAATTTAACCATTTGATTATTCTGTGGAGTTCTAAACTTCTAAAAATTACTAGTAAGAACCTGTTTACCTTTCCCCTTTATAACTGAAACTTAATCAGTATTAGGCATATGCAGTTCATAGTTAACATTTGTGAACTGTTATTTGAGGCATGCAAACCTTTATCAAGTAATAGTGGCATGAAAGACACATTGATTAAATTAAGGATTGATTTGGACCCATGACCTATGTTAATTCCTTTTATTGGAGGACTTAAAAATTATTATAAAATGCTCATGTCCTGACCCGTGACTAAATTAAGGACTTTTAAGAATTTGAGATTTTATTTAAAATAAAAATTAAGTATATGGATTAAATATGAAATAATAATAAATCAATATCTTTATGGCTCGACACCCACCTTCGAATTATCTTAAAGCGTGCATAGAGTTAAGAAAACTTAAGGGTGTGATGTCATGGGCTCTTCGGACACCAACAAACTTTAGAAGAGCCAATTAAGAAATTAACTCAAATCTAAGAAGGAGATCCTCGTGGTCATCCAAATTAGATTTAAGGCAAGTATACGGTATTTAAAAATCCCATGATGTCATAGGGTTAAGTTAGCTTAGACCCAGCATGTAGTATGACGTGTAAAATCTGGATTTTTGTATAATGGAATTTAATTACTTGATTTTATGTTTATCAATTGTACCTAATATGTACTCCGATATGCTTAAACTTGTTTTCTCTATTGTATGATCTATGAAATTTAGACATCGCATCTGCCAACTTGAAAATTATCATAAGTTCTGTTTTATAAATTATTCGTCTGTTTATATGTATATTGAATTAAGGTGACACCACTAAGTTATTTAAGTCTAGCATAGTAGGGCACCAATATGTAAGCGCTATACTTCTGAAACTATCTGTAGATTTATTAGCTCTTTGTTAGTGACAATCAGTCACTTTGGTACCAAATTATGTTACTCTGTTTTGATGGCCGATGGCCATAATTCTGAATCTCTGGATACCAAACTTTATTTTTTATTCTCATTACATTAAATGAGGGCCGCTATAATACTTGTGACAACTTAGCCAATGTGGAAAGCCAATTTGTTTTAAATACTATGATATTTGTAAAATCTTTACTTGGTTTTATGCATGAATCTACATCTTATTTTATTATATCTCGTCAATCTATTTTGAAAATCTTGTGATTTATATGTCTTGATTTTTATCAAACTATGGTATAAAATATGACAATTGGGTAGAATTACTTGATGAGGTTATTTCATAACCTGACCCTCTATGATTGGCGCTTGTAGGTAACGACACCCCTTCCAATGAACCGGATGGAATAGTGGTCGAGGAGGAACTACAGGAAAACTATGCATGGAGCGTAGACGATATAGCTTAAAGATATCGTGCCTGTGCTAGAGAATCAACAACTTAGATAATTAATTTCTTTATAATGATTTTAATTTCAGACTAGTTGTAAGACCTTGGTTGGCTATTTATGTTAGAATCTAGATAGTTGGATTATATCTTTACTTGTGGTGTTATTTATGACCTTGATACATTTAAATTATTAAAATAAAGTAGGATTATTTACTTTGTCCTATGATGATACCAATGATGGCTTTACAATTATGTTGCCGTTGTGAATATGGTTTAGTTGGTTAATCTCATACTAGCAAAGAAAGGCCATGCTAAGCACAGGCATTAATTACAAAACATTCTAAATATAATGTTAATATATGTATTTTCAATATTAACACAAGTATATTTGGATTAGAAAACCTTGTAAAAGAACATTAATGACACAATATTGTTAATATAATTTTAAAATATAATAATAATATTATTAGTATTTCAACGTTATTACATTAATGCATCATTATACAAATATCATAATGCGAACACACATTATATATACATATTAATATAACCATTAGTATAAATATTAATATTAGTCCTCAATATGTCTCTCTGTTTACTCATAAATCTCTAATAAATTAGAAAGGAAAAAACTTCTATACATAAATGTCCTACCTTTCACAGTTTCCTCTTATTAATTCAAATTATAAACTTCCATCATTTAGAGAAGATGAATGTCCTTCCCACAGATTCCTTTCTCTAATTAAAATCATTAATGTCCCATTTGTTCTATTTATCATGCCATCTCCATAATTTTTTTCTTATTTTTTCTTTGTTTTAAAAATAACCAAGAATTCTCTTCTATCAACCAACTATCTTTGTTTCTTCCTTTTCTTTTAAATTGATGATTCTTCCTCCTTTTTTTAATATGAGAGGGCATGATTTATAAGGCACTTTTTTGTGAAGCATTGAGATTGCAATGATTGGTTGAGTATTTTACCACACAATAGAGATAAGAGACAAGAGGGCTCACATCAAACCATCGGAAATGCTTCTTTTTTCTCTTTCCTTCTTATACATTTTGAAATCTGATTAAGTAGCATCTTTATTTTTTTGTTATTTTATTTATTTTTCTTTAAATAAGCTAAAACAAGAGGAAAAGTAATAGTCTAATGATCTAGAGCTTAAAAACTATAAAAGAGCAGCACATTGAAATAGTGAATCAAGTGAATTTTCAGTCCTGTATGGTAATATTTTATGAGGGTACTTTATTTTAAGTTAGGTAAATTTGGCTGATAAGTGATATATTACTTTTGCAAAAGATTTAATTTTTTTATATTTGTTAATTATGATTGGTAAGTTGTCCTATAAAAAAATTATTTAGGAGATTTTTTATTTAATTATCAATTTTCTAAATTTGTTTATGTTCACGTTTAAATGTAATGATTCGCTTTAATAATATTTTAAAGAAAATACTAACATCAATTTTTTTTAAAAATAAAAATTGGTCCTACTTATTGTGAAATATTCATTATACAGAAAGAGGATGAAACCTGATATAATCTCTATGTGATGAACATGTAGACATTAAGTGGTATCGTCATAAACATAAATTAAAGATATTTTTGGGATAAGAAATGGTCATGAACTCAATAGAAAATGGAAAAGAAAATTGTAACATATTTATGGGAAGTTCAAACAAATTCAAGAAAGGAAAATAAAGACAACCATCGTTAAATACATGAAAGCCATATTGGAATGCAAATTCAATTGTGATCTATTGACTTTTTTTAAGGAAAGAAAATAATTTTTTTGCCAATGAAAAATGTGTTAAAATGAAAAAATCAATTGCGACCCCTTGACTTTTTTAAGCAAAGAACCTATGTGCAATGTCTTGAATGAGAGACATATAATGCATTGTTACTTTACCTCTTACATAATTTCAATAAGAAAAAAAAAACATGAATAGAAATACTAATGAGTGGAAGGAGTAGTTTCCGTAACAGATCTTAACACAGGAGATGAATATGTCCTTTCTTTCTAAATCTGTAACTGCAGAGTAAAACATTTAATGACTTACACAAAGGACATGTAAAAATGCATCTGAAGAGGGCAAAAGGAGCATTATCCTATTTATTTTGTTATAATGCACAAGGGAGCTAGCTTACATACAAAGAAGGTCTTTTGGAATATCATATGGTCAAAAAATGGAAGGTGCTTGTTGGCGGCTAACCAGGTTGTAAGTTCATTCGGTGAGCAATGTGAAAATCAAACGGCAATAGATGTACTGATGTTAACAAAGGCAAGGGCATAACTATTCTTTTTTTGTTTAAAAAAAGAACTATTCTACTTTTTTTTATAAGAACTCTTCCACTTTAATAAAAGATAAAAATAAAAGAAAGAAGGTTAGGTCTGATCACTTTGTAGTAATAGATACCAACCAGTGATTTGGTTTGTGGCAATAATAATGATGCCCTTACAAAACCCAACTTTCCACCCATATCCAAAGTCCTAATAGCAAAAGAAAACATCAGAAACTTTAAGGAGAAAAAAAAGGAAAGAAGGAAGGGGCAAAAGCAACTTACAGGTTCTTTTGTAATGACAACATGTTACTATAATGACAACCGCCAAAATTTGGTACTTCTGTTCTAACAGAATTCCCAAGGATTTGGTTGTGGTAGTGATATACCAAATGTCTTATTGTGGGAATCTAGGAGACTTACTGAAATGTATAAAAAAAAAAAAAAAGAGGAGAGGAGATGTTATGGGAGCCTAGAGTAATGGAGCCTGAAAAACGGTTGAGAGGACTTATGGGAGAGTAATAGGGTTTAATTAGCTAGGATTTAAGAGAGTTTAAAATCAAACTCAAAATCAATTGAAAGTCAAAATCAGATCTGATTTCTCAATTGAAACCAATTGCCGTCATATATAAGAATTGCGGATCCATTTAATTTCATTATTAACACCTTAAAATATGAAGTTCTTCGGAAATCCAAATTTTGGGGTTGTTATAGTTTCTCCATAGGAAAGAACACTTCATTGAAGTTAATAGCCTCCTTCTGAGTATACCCTTTGCAACCAGTCGTGCTTTGAACTTGGCATCTTCCACACCTAGAGTTCCTTCATTCTTCTTGAAGAGCTATTTGCAACCAACAATATTCTAGCCCTTGGGTGCTTTCACCAACTCCCTAGTATGACTCTTGCAAAAGGATTCAATCCCTTCACTCATGGCAATAGTCCATTTTCTTGATTCTTTATTGGTGATGGCATTATGATACATAACCGGATCTGCCTCCATACTTTCAGCTGTATGAAGAGCGTAAGCAATAAGATCATCATATCATTGAGATGACTTAATCTGCCTCCTCTCTTTGCCCCTAGCAAGCATATAATCTTGTGGAATTGCATTCCTCTCATTTGAGCTTTGCATCTCATCTTGCTAAGCTGGGACATCTTCTTGCGATTTTTCTTGCAAGTTTTCTGAATCTTTAAACTCAAGCTCTACTTGTTTACCAACATCGTGGTCTGTTCCCATATCAAGACACTCCTATCTTGGTTTCAGCGTTGCAGACTCGTTAAAGGTCACATCTCTGCTGATAATGCATTTGGGTGATTTTCCATCTAGGCACCATAGCCTATTTCCATTCACCCCATGTGCATATCCTAGAAATATGCACTTTCTTGCTCTTGGCTCAAGCTTACCTTCATTTACATGAGCATAAGCAGGACAGCCAAATATTTGTAAATTTGAGTAATTAGCAGGAGAGCCAGACCATACCTCTTTAGGAGTTTTACACTTGATAGCCGTTGATGGGTGCCTGTTGATCAGGTAACAAGCTGTATTAAAGCTTCCGCTCAGAACTTCTTGGATAACCCGGCATTGGATAGCATACACCGGGTCCTTTCCAATAAAGTTTTGTTTATTCGTTCTACAAGCCTATTTTGCTACTATGTATTCTTGATTGTGCGATATTCCTTTATTCTTGTAGAAATCATAAAAAGCACCTCCACAGAAGTTCTAAGCTATTATTAGTTCTTAAGCACTTGATTTGTTTACCTATCTGCTTCTCGATCATAGCCTTCCATTGCTTGTACTGTGCAAAGACTTCATCTTTGTGCTTTAAAATATACACCCAGACTTTTCGAGAATAATTATCAATGAAGGTCAATACATATCTACCACCACCAAAAGATGGAACACGAGACAGTCCCCAAAAGTCAGAATGGATATAATCCAAAGTACCTTTGGTCCGATGAACTATTGTACTGAACTTGACTTTGCATTGCTTTCCAAATACACAATGCTCATAGAAGTCCAGCTTTCCCATTTTTTTGTCACATAACATACCTTGCTTACTTAACTCTCCGTACCCCTTTGATTCATATGCCTAAGCCACATATGCCAAAGGTTGGTAGTGTCCAAATCTAAATCTGAGGACGACACAACAGCGGCACCTGTGATCATGCTACCTTGAAGAAAATAAAGACCATTATGCTTCTGTCCTTTCATCACCACAAGAACACCCTTGGAAATTCTCATAACACCACCTCTAGCTTTGTAATTACAGCAATTGGAGTCAAGAGTACCTAAGGAAATCAGGTTTTTCTTCAATTCGAGAACGTGCCTAACATCGGACAAGGTTCTCATAATATGATCATACATCTTAATTTGGATTGAGCCTATCCTAACAACCTTACAGGCCACATTATTGCCCATAAGGACTTTACCACCATCTATGGATTGATAAGTGGTAAACTAATTCTTGTTAGGGCACATGTGGTAGGAACAACCCGAATCAAAGATCCACTCATCACCTGAGCTACTAACAGTAACAGAGAGAACATCTCCACCATCAGAATTATCTTCTGGAACACCGACTACGTTTTCAGAATTAGAGATTTTCTCCTTACCTTCACGTTCTGGACAATTCTTTTTAAAGTGCCCTTCCCTGTGATAATGCAAGCACTTTACTTTTCTCGATATTGATTTGATCTAGAACGGCCTTTTCTATTTGAACCTTTCGTTTCTGTTCTTCCATGCACCATCAAACCCTCGCCCGAGCTATCACCATTATTTTTAGACACAGCCTTTTTCTTCAACTCCCTAGAGTTTAAGGCTGCCTCTACATCATCCTTGAACAAAGTCTCCTTACCATTCATCATGGTATCCACAAAATGCTCATACGAGGGTGGTAAAGAACATAACAGCATGATTGCTTGGTCTTCATCATCAATGTTGACATCTATATTTTCAAGGTCCATTATAACTTTACTAAATGCATTAAGGTGATTGGAGATAAATGTACCTTCATTCATTTGCAAAGTGAACAACCGTTTCTTCGGATACAAACGGTTTATCAATGATTTAGTCATGTCAAGATTTTCTAATTTTTGCCATATCCCAGCAGTGCTTTTCTCCTAAGCAACATTCCGTAATACTCCGCCGCTCAAGCATAGCAAAATTGATCCATATGCTTTCTCTAGCATATCTTCTTTGTCTGCATTTGATGTAGTTATAGGAAGGTCATTCTTTCCCTTAAGTGCCTTTTGTAATACCTTTTGAAAGGAAAGGTGTGTGGAAGATGACCAAAGTGAAGTCTTTGGGTGTACTTGGGTTTGGGGCTAAGAGAGAGTGAGAGTGATTCCGCACTAGTAATAGTGATAACTTTTCCCTACTTCCCCCGTGGACATAGGCAGCCGAACGATGTAAATGCTGTGTGTTCATCATTGTGTGTGGCATGTTTTTCTTCCAGCTGACTGGTTAAAATTGTAGCGTTCTGTACCTTAATTATGTTATTATTATAGTCTAAGCTGTATTATACCTAAATAAGCCCTTAGAGTTTAAGCGTGTTTGGTTTAGCGTTAGGATTGTGTTTGCGCAATTTCATTGGGTTTTGAGTCAGTCTAAGCTTAGTAATGGGTAGCTAGCAATTTTAGGAAGTGTAGATGCCTTTTTCGTAGTTTTTCAATTTGTGAGGTTTTGGGTCAGTGGGTAGCTTTCCTAATTTAATTAACCTTATCCTTCTACCTTGACCGATTTAGACCCATCTTGGCTGCCAAGTACCTTATTTTCTACAATTAAGTCTTTTTGTGGAAAAATACCCAAAAACCCATTAAAATAGGCCAAGATTTTTCTTCTTCGGAACCATGCCAAAAGTATAGTCATTGGAAAGCTTATTTTATTTCATAAGCGGCGGCACTTATAATGACTCAATCTGACCTGTGGTTCACAAGTTATGGACAAAACAAATTTTTAGCCAACTTATTAAATGGGTGGCAGTTTTTAAATTTCTTAAAATCTACAACCATTTCCCTAACTCCTCTCACTCCCACGCGCATTTGTCCCTCCCCGCATTCCATTGGAGAGACGACTCTCTCTCTCTCCTTTGTTTTATTTGTTTTTACTTTCTTTCTTTTCTTATTTCTCTTTACTCTCATCTCTCATTTCCCTCAACTAAGACCGCCCAGCCTCATCTCCTCTCTACTCTAGATCTCTGCCTCCCCTTGCCCAATCGGCAGCCACCATCCAAGGATCTGGACTTCACTCTTTTCGGCGACCAATGCCACCACCATTCCCTCTTCCTTTCTTTCCTTCTTTTTCTATTTTCCCTCTTTCCCTTTACCTCATTTTCTTCCTCCCTGCTGCCGCCGCCGGAATTTGTGCCTACCACTGCCGCCGGAGCTTCCTTCTCTCCCTCCATCTTCCTTCTCAAGCTTCCATCTCCCTAAGGAACCTATTCCTCAAGTTTTCTCCCTATCCAAACAACCCTAGGTAAGGTTTTCGTCCCTCATAAACTGGGTCATTTAGAGTTTTAATTTAAAATAGATTTTGGCATGCTCATTAGCTTTTCTTAACTGTTTTTGTAGGTTTGATTTGAGTTGAGTTTGAGCTTCTTTTGGTCTCTTTGGTGAGCTAGAGAATACCTATTTTACTTTCTTCATCAAAGGCAAGTGGATTAACATATTTTATTGATGATGTGCATGTATATTTGGTTGATTCTAGCATTTTATTTGTCATTTGTACACCGTCTTGCTCAATTTGGGTTTTATGTTAAAAATGTTAAATTTAGGTGTGGTAATGTATGTGATAGATTAATGGGTGTTAGAAGTGATTTGAATTTGCTAAATGAAAGGTGGGATACCCATTTTCCACAGGTTAAGAAGTGTGGGAAGGATGAGAGGATTGAAACCCCATTTTTTTATTGGAATTGTTAGATGGTGATGGAGGCCTGGGTGTAGGCTAACTGTTGGACTAATTGTAAAGCCTTTTTACATACATACTGGGGGGTATTTTAAGGACTTATTATGTGGGTCATTGGTTATTATGAGGGTCATTGCGGGGTAAATGTACCTCTTATAGATGGTATGATTTGTGTACAATGTACAAATTAACCGAATCCGGTTGATGTTGGACTTGGGCTATGCACCATATGACTTAAATGAAATTAATTACTCGACCATACATCGAAATTAATTACTCGACCATACATCACCTGGAGTTTGAGTAGAGTTGTCAGGTACACAAATTGCCATCATTGACCTGGGAATGGCTTGTAATTCTTCCTTGGCCTTTGGGTTTGCATACTTTGCTTTGTTATTACATTGTTTATGACTCTTAGCGATTGTACCCTTTATTTGTATTATGTGGACTGTATTGAGGCTTGGCTTGGTGTTTGGATATGGGAGGAGTACTCATTATGGGTATAAATTTATGGTTGTGGACCAAATTATGTAGTGGAGTAATTCCTCAATATTTCTATGGTATCTATGGATTTAGCTAGCCCCTCACATTTGACTTGGGAACCTTTATTCGTGCACCGCTGAGTCGGCATATGTGTGTATTGTGTGGGATCAAGGTCTTCTGGATGACTACAGATTGGTATTGGTATGGTACGGATGTATCCTATGACTCTGGACTAGGTGTGATGCACCGTAAGGTAGACTGACCAACTGTTATGGATGGGGCTTTGTGCTGTATGACTTTGGATTTGGCGTGAAGCACTTTAAGGCGGATTGATCTACCATATATGGATAGGATGCCTAGCATTTGAAGACAGATTGGGCCACCGTATTTTGGGCTGAGTTTTACTAGGATATTGGCTTATGTGATTGTGCATATTTGTATGGGTATAGATTATGATTCCGTTCTTTCTTATGCCTTTGTTGTTTATTACTCTTGTAATTATTTTTGTCTTTATTCCATTTTTACATTGTATATTATTATGATTTATGTTTATTCATTTGTCATCTACTATTGTAGAATGATGTTGTAGTATTTGGTGCATAATAACTGAGTCTTACTATCCCGAGGCGACGGAGGAGGGTAAAGCGTTATAAGTGCTTGAGCCAAGTGTCCAATCCGAGTGAGATGCAAATGATGGATACTAATCCATCTAGACCCACATGCGAGTGACTCGTAATATTTTAAAATCTTAATGCTTTTCATTATTATTATTATTTTTTTGCAGCTTGAGTTTTTAGTGGGCTTCATTTAAAATATTTGGTATAAATTTTTGAACTTTGAAACTTAAACTCCTTTTAACTCTATATCCTTTTTTATGAGCAATACTCATTATTTTGATAATGCCAACTACTAGAGATCTGTATTTGTGAAATGTTAAACTCACCGTGAACTAAAATCCCGTCAGGAATTGAGTAGGAAGAAAATTTTTTAATTAGCCCTAATCTCACAAAAACCCATGTTTAAATACTGGGGTCGTGACCAAAAACCGTGCACATCAGAGCACCTGGATTATGCCGCTGTGATGATTGACGGAGATCCTCGAAAAAGGATCAGGTTGATCGGAAGTGGGCCATCGCTGTGCACGGATTTTCTGAGAACAGAAGACAGAGGATTTGATCTCTATTATTCTGCCCCTCTTTAGGATCAGAACTCAGAGAGGAATCCGGCCTGGATTTGCTGAGATCCCTTCAGATCTCAGATGGGCGACTCCTTGCAGAGTCGAGAGATCCGGGCTGGGTCTTTCATCTCTGTGATCGGTGGAGAACTTGGAGGGAGCAGAGGATCGGGATCGCCGCTGACGGAGAAGAACGCCGCGCTACTCCCTGGGGTTCTCTGGTCTCTCTGTCATCGCTGCCGGAATGCATCCCACGTTGGGTTAGAGAGAGAAAAGACGAGTTTTGTTTCTCGCCTATGCTCTTGCAGAACCCAGAACGAAGGTGACAAAAAGGTATTCAAAAAAAAAAAAAAAAAACGGTAGAGCTTGAAGCCAGCTGTTGCTAATGTGTGGTGTAGGAAAAGAGCCTAGTGCACCAAAGTACCACAGAAATCAGTGGTCCTTCATGCCAAGTTTTGTTTAAGCCAGATCAGGTTCTTATTTGGGTCAGCCCGACCCGAGTGGAGCAGCAGCCAGCAGCCTGCAGCCAAGCAAAGTGCTGACATCAGCATGACGCCAGCAGTACGGTCATACTAATTTGATCAGATCGTCGACTAGAAATTCTTTCTGCAACATCTTGATCATCTAACATCCGATCGAAAATTCGTTTGCACCTATGGACTCGCTTCAAGCAAAGCTACGCAATGGGTGAGAGTGATTGGTTGTTTGATGGCCAACAAAGAGGGTGATTGGCTATTTGACGGTCAGCGAGGAGGTTTAACCAATTGGAGCGTTAAAACTTGTTTCTATGATATCAGAGCCATTTAGACTCAGATTTCAAATCTGTTTCTTCCAGCATGCTCGTGGTGACGAGATCTACATTGTAGTATTGAAATTTTATAGAAATGAACGCAAAATTTGAAATTAAAAAACTCAATGGCAAAAATAACTTCAACTTATAGCCCATAAAGATGCATGCACTGTTGGTTCAAAAAGGATTACAGGTGAGGAATCACTCTCACTCTCTCTCAGCACCAAATCCAAGTACACCCAAAGACTTCACTTTGGTTGTCTTTTACACCTCAATCGAAGCAGCAGAGCATTCCATTTATAGACTCCATCGTTGGCATGGAAGTCCAAATCTTCGACTGCTCACAGTGCAGCTGTTAACTGAAGGTGGCCGTTAACTAAAAGGCAGCTGTAGTGTTGCCCATGTGATGTTGCAGCACTGCAAGCTCTATTGAACCATACAATCAACACCTCTATTGACCCTCAATTGCATAGCCTAAGATATAACGCTTAGAAGCCTAATACTCCATTCGATATGGGATGACACGGAAGAAGAGCTTACGGTTGTGACAAGAAACGGGTTTTCTAATATGGGTTGGTGCGGATACGAAGGAGAAGAAGCCATGACAGCATATCTCCGGAAAAAGTTTATAGATGAGAAGATCGCAATTAATCCTGTTTATCTTAGAAAAGAAGGAGAGAGGATAGCTCAGAGCTACTGTGTCTAAGTTGAATGTTTTCATTTCATGTGAGAGAGCCCCCATAGACCGGCACTAAAAACGAAACGCCAGATTGAAAATGTGCAAGATTCATGGACATTTGGCTTTGTTTCGCAAATCTTGTGTCTGTCAAGAGTCAAAAGTATTCTCATGCAATTCAATACTCTATGCTGTGTCTAGTTGTAGTGCAGCTGCACTCTATGCTGTCGTATATCAAGATCAAACTCCATCCTATAAAAAAGTTGTCAAGGTGATAACTTCATCCGTCCCAATGAAGCCTCCACAGTGTGCCATCATGTAGAGTGTAAACTACTTACCAAATGTATTATCTAAAATGGAAGCTGAAGAAAAGGGAGCATTTGCAGCAATTTTGTTAGATGATGAAGGCAATGTACCTGAGGGGCCAAACATGAATGTTGCATTTGTAACAACAAACAAAGAGTACGCAATGCCTCACTTGGACAAGATTCTTAGTGGGTGCACAGCAAAAAGAATAGTGGTTCTTGCAGAGAAACTGATCAAGGAGGGAAAACTTGCTAGGGATAGAATAGGAGATATAACTATGTAGGAAGGGAAGATGGCTGAAGAGATGATGCTCATTGGAAGCAGATTTCTTTTACTCCTTGTCTTGCAATGGGATGAGCAAATCATTGGCAATGGAAAGTACAACTTAACTTTCCAACACAAAATATCTGTTACCATTTCCATATGACTAAATGCATATATTCATAGCGTTCCATGTGCATGGCCCGATGGTAAAGGCATATTCTCTCAGGAGGGAGGTCTGGAGTCTGATCCCTTTCAATGCTCCATGGGTAACTGTCTCGCCTAAGTAGTGTGTGTAAGAGAGAGTAGACCCAAATATTCACATATGTATCAACTATCTAGGTATACAGAGAAGAACCATACATGCGTAATCCTTAATAGTAGCAATCTTGGTTATAACATGCTGATAATTGCATTATAGATTATGAAGCGTAAAGTTGTATTTGGATACATCGAAAATCCAAATAATCAATTTGGAACACAAATGAGGCCTGCATATCTTTTCATGCCATCAGTGAGAGACCAATTGGACAATCCTAAGTTCCTAACCATCCTACCAATTGAGGCTGAATGAATCATCAAGATTTTTCATAATTATTGGTCTAGTGGTCAGTCCAAATCATCCATTTGATTGCCCAATCATTTCATTTTTTTTTTTCACAATAGTCACTTCAACCATTTGATACTCATTTCTAAACCTTCTCCAAATACTGGGGTTTTCTTCTCTCTAAATATTAACTAAAATTTTCATAGACTAGTTACTTCTGTAAATACTTATTTCTATGATATGATTTTATCATCAATTTTATTGGAATTTAAAATTTTGAAAGATAGAAAGAAAGAGAAGAAAAACCCCAGTTGGCACTCACAACTTTCAAATTTCTTGCATTAGGGGTGTGAGAAAACAAGTCAGCAATACTGCAATCGTCCACGCTCTAGAAAAACAGTTTAGAGTGAAAATTGGATCATGCAAAGTGTGATCTTGGTGCACTGCCTACCTCAACTCTCATGCTTTCACAAAATGCATACACTTGCTGAGGCTTGCAGGTTGTGACCTTGTAATTACTCACTCTTAGCAATGGCCTACAAAGATATCGATAATGCTGATATTCGCTACCTTTGCAGGGAAAGAGGGACCCGTGGCTCAGGCACTATTGGAGCTCATTCTTAAGGACATGAAATCAGGCCCTAACACAGTCCGAATACCCATTCTTTATTGAACTTTAGCATTTTAATTTCCTCATGCATGTCAATCCATGGACTAGAAGCTCTTGCGACGACAAACAGCTCCAAACCTTTGGCAGTGGCGCTCAATCTTTGAGCGTTTTACTCTCAAATGAATGTCTAATGAAACTGTTTCCGTAATGAAAATAAGCAGCCGGTACTAAAATTATACCAATATTGTTTCCTTCCTTTTCTTGCTTGCAACTATAAAAGCATATTGTAGAGGATATGTAATGATCATTAGACGCAATGTAATATTCAGACTATTGATTCCATTGGGTTGTGTATCATAGAATCATTGTGAAATATCAGAACTTCCCAATATTAATCTAATTGTGCATTTGCATTGGTACTTTAGCGCTATGGCTTATCCGAATTTTCCGCATGTTGGTTTTGTTTATGACTTTTTTTTTTTACTTGGCATTCTTGATGACTTGGGTGGAATAAAAATAAAAAAGAAGCAAAATAATTGCACTATGAGGTGATAATTGATAATCACTTGGTTTGCAGCACCCACCATGGGTTGATTTGTGGTCTCGCATTCTTCCTTGATTGCGCCCACAAAAGCATTTTGTCTTATTGGAAAGATCAAATCCTTATTATAGAATTAGTAAAGGGCAGCAGAAATAATTTTCAATACAAACAACCCGTATTACACAGTTTCCTAATAGGCATTCACTCAAGTTTCACTCGAAACCAGTGTGACTGCACAGTTGAATTTTGGGAAAACACCCAAACATAATTGGGATAATGCTTCCATACTAAAGATGATATAGGAAAAATATGTAATTGTATTTTTTTTACATGGTTAGTCCAATGGTTTATATCACTTATGAGTACTCTAGTGATAATCAAGTGTTAGTTTAGTATAGTTCAATTGTGCTCATTTCCTAAAATGATCTTCAACCAGCAGACCACATTTAAAAGCTTATTACCCATTTGCTTGTGAGGCTCACTTAGACACACATCTATCAATGGGAAGAGGCCAAATGAAAAAAATCGGTACCACCAAATTATCCTAGTGCTTGATTTTACAACCTTAAAATTTAGTGGCATCTTAGAATGGGAGGAGAAGGCGTAGGAGACGTGCGAGAAGGTCGGGCAGGGGCTGGGAGATGGCGTAGGGTGTCCAGAGGTGGTGGACCACGGGGTGGGTGGAGAGGGTGCATGGGTGTAGAGAGAATGGAGATGTTGAAGATGAAATATGAGCAAAGAAACAATTGAAATTGTTCTAAATAAAAAGAAAAAATTGAGAATTTAAAATTTCTTGCATGGTGTGGGAAAAAAATGAGTGAGAACAGAAAAACAATGCATGCATTTCAAAGCTCTCGAAATGCAAAAATTTGCCTTGAGCTCATATTGACACCTGGCTCCTTCTGGCCAAATCAACACCACAATGATGATGTTGAGATTAAACTAAACGTTACACTTAACAAAAAATTGAATTTGCATATATTCAAGCATGCACAGGCAAACAAAGGATTTGAATATATGTAAAAGCACCTGTTCAAAATATGTACATATTTATATATTAAAAGCACAAAAGAAATACTATCATTTCCCTCAAACAAAAGTTATAAATTTAATATGGTACCAATGTACTCAACAGAGACCATACTCATTCAGCTGCAAAGGTTCTAACACATTTCAACAAACAACACCGAGGAACCATATTCCACAACCAATTTATGGGCAGAAAGTATTAAAGCAGTTCCCAGGAAGCAGGCCACTTACGCAATGGGTCTTCATCCACCTATTTCTTCACTTGTTTGGAACCTGATTGTGCATATATAATCATCACCATGACCCACAAAACCTCTAATTAATAATCAACTACTAGCAGCAAAAAGCAATTGATATGCATAATCTCGTAAGGGAGAGAAACATATTATCTTATATATAATAATGTGCATACTTAACCTTTAGTTTGTAAGTAAAACAATTCAACACTTATAAACAACGGGGTTCTAAATCCACAAGTAAAGATAGTTACAAATTCACTTCAACCAGGTAATTACACATTGAACCTCAACCTCGATAAGCATATTAGCATCATGACATCTCCCATAACCTGCAAATAGCACAAGAAAATGTTGTCAACTCGATGCACGGACTGAAATAAGTTGATGAACCATATATATAACATTAAAAAAAGCTGGCTGCTATAATTACAATATTCTCCATAAACTGCTACAGTGACAAACCTTTATATATATATATATATATTACGGATAGGAACCATATTCTCCAAATTTGGTTGCACATGTAATCTTCTAGCCATTCAATTTTATGTAGAATATTATCCACCTCATAGCAAATAAAATTTCATTTAAGCTCCCTAAATTTAATCTAATGCCTCATTAATGTATTCATTACTTTTATATATCCTTTCATATAATATATATAATCCCATAAATTTATTCCTGTCATATCGATTCATCAATAATGTCATCATTTTCCCCATTAACAACACAAGATCTCAACCCCAACAAGGAAAACGTTCACTCAATCTTGTTGGAGATGTTAATCAGAGAATTGCAATTAAGTAAAATCCTTGTTCATCATTGATGCAACTGATATAAACACTCATGTGGAGGTCAAGGTTACTATCAATATGAATGCAATTAGATTGTAGGGTTATCAAGGATGGTTACTAACCAACCTTATACTAGATAATCTAGGTTTCCAAGATCATTCATTACGGTGTATTCATAAGACATTCGGTGTCATTATATTACTATTCTTGGTGGTGTGTTCAAAACTCTTTTCCTATTGGTTCAAACCTGGCAATGCCTAGGAACTATAACAATAGTGAAACATAACCATTCAAAAAATAAAAAATGACAAGATGCAATGAAACATGTGCACGGTGTCCAGCACCACCAAAGTTTCATTTCCCAATAAATGCTTGTTGAAAAGGGATATTTTAGACGATGTTTTTTTTTCTATCAGTAAAAGGTACATATCTATCAATACAAAAGGCTTGTGCAAGATAGTGCACAAGTGGAGTAATCCCTGTACAGAATAAAACCAAAGCATAGTGAAGGGGACACCTAACAAATTGTCCACCATTCAAATTACAATTCAGACAAAATTCTAACTAATCTAGAGCATCTAAACAACCATAAATGAGCAACTAGCATATTTAAGACAATATTTTTTGTAACTCATAAATTATATTAATGGGCGCCAAGGGGCCATCATCCCTATACAAAATCAGCTATACGATGTAAGCTAGGTTACTTCCAATTCCTCCAAAAATTCAAATGACTTTACCACTCTTGAGGGCTAATAACCTCTCATCCACAAATACAAGCCATACAAAATTGTGACGTATATTTTTAGTAAAGGATGATAAAATTCTGGTCAACAAACATGTTCTTGTTATTCCTCCATTCATGGTTTGTGCAAAGCGAGTCCTTCCTATTCTATTTACTGATTCCACGTCTCTTAAGTTTATCAGTTTCACTGAATGTGGTTTTTCTGACCATTTCCTCAGTTCCATGGCTTAGGTTATTGACATTAAATATATGGCTAAGAACTTCAATGCAATTTTAGGGAGTGAGAGAAAAATATAGAAAGAAAAAAGAAAAAAAATATGGAAATAGACATTTGCTTTGTACAGTTATAAAAGAAGACCGATAGGCATCTCTCTATACTTAGAGACGAGAAATTGCAGATTTTATTGGGGGGTTTTCCTCATATGCATAATGATCCTTGTCTTTTACATTTCTCGTAAGGTTTTGATCTTGTGGATTTCTTGGTACAAGCAAAGTGGCCATTCAATACGAAAGTTCTACTGTTCCAACACTAGAAAACACTCATGTATGATGTTTAATTGTCAAAGTTTTATTTTGGGCACTCCATAGCCTGTTGTTTGGGTTTTGTATTTTTTTTCTTTCAAGGTTAGTTTTTTTATTCTAAAAACAATTATCTTTGGATTTCATTTATTTAGTTAGTTTGTGTTTTTTACCCTGTTCGGGTTTCTCTGCTTTTTAGTTTGCTATACCAAAGATTAGGGATTTCCCCTAATTCATAACTTGCCTAGTAAGGCTCTTCTAATTTATCTTTGCATCTCATTTATTTAGTTAATTTTATGGTCATTCTCTTGTTGGACTTCTCAGCTTTTCATATACTTATGTCGCAGTCCTAAGCTGGAAAATAATTGAACACAGTTTGCTCTGTCGTGAGTTTCGTATTTTGAATGTCATATAGTTTATCTTCCTTATTTTGCCTTGATCACATCTTAACTTTATTTTAGTGGTATATATAGTTTCTTTTTCTCTGTGACTATTCTCCAGGGATTCTAACTCACCAATTGCAATTCTTTTTCACTATAGGAATATTCCATTTTAATTTTGTGCAATAAAATGGCTCCTTCTGACAATATGTACATGTAATCGTGGATAGCAAGTCAAATGTTTCTCTGTTATTGGATTGCCTAAATCGCATATCCTTTGTGGCAACTAATGTTAAGCAAGAAAGTATCTCGAAAAAGTTGATTAAGTTCCCTTTTTGCCAAATATTGTGACTTATCAAATTTTTGGACCCGTCGCGGGATATTGTTGATGTTCCTTTTATAGGGTTTAATCGTAACTATATTATGAAACAACAGTTCTTACGAATTTCCTTGCCTTTTAAAATTAAGTATCATACTTTCACCCGTATTGTTCAGAGGGCATTCGAGTGAAGTGGCTAAAATGAGATTTATAGTTTCTTGCACTACAAAATTTTCTTTGATAAAGTAATGTTGTCGAACATCTCAAATTATTCTTGGTGCATGAAGATTCTCGACAAACACAAAAAGATGGTCATTACCTAGGTACTCGCTTGCTACATATTGTTCAGAGTGCATTTGAGTGAAGAGTGCCTACGATGGGATTCATAGTTTCTTGCACTATGAATTATTCTTCGACAAAACAATGTTGTTGAACATCTCAAATTATTCTTGGTGCATGAAGATTCTCCACAAACACAGAAAGCTGGCCATTACCTAGGTCCTCGTTTGGTATACATAAAACTTCAATTTGCTTATGTTTTCCATTTGTGCTCACTCTTTTTTTCTGGTCGAGAAGAAGAAGAACAAGAAGAGTAGAGGAATTAGAAGAGGGAATAGGAAATCAGAGACACTTAGTTCAAGGGAGAAAGAAATATAAGTGCGATTTTTTGGGATTGTTGTATTCGTGTATTATTATTTGTGGACTAATTAAAAAAAATATTGTATTTGCTGTTGAAATTTTCTTCTCATGCATTTTCTTGGTTTTTTGGGACAAAAAGATTGCCGGGTTGCATTATTTCCTTTTCTTAATACTACGCACAGGGAAATCATTCAAAATATTTTTAAAATTAACCATATTGTATCATCACCAGTAAAGTCATCAAACACATTATATACCACTTATTGGGAAAAACGGTGCAACAGAAATTGCCTGTGATCGACAAATCAATCACGATGACCACAAGTAATTACATCATCAAGTAATCACACATATGACCACACCAATTTTACGTGGTTCGACAATCCCCTCAGGATCTAGGGTTAGAGTACATCAATATATATAGTTCCCGCTTTCCTAGCCAACAAGAAAACCCATATAAAATGACTAAAATACCTCTAATCCTGAGCCTCAGTTCTGGCTAAACCAGACGACCGATCTAGCTAAACCGGAATATAAGACAAAACCCAATAGACTAAAAGTCCAAAATATTTTTAAAATTAATCATATTATATCATCATTAAAGTTAATATCATCAAAACATATTATATTTGGCTAAGTTAATATCATGAAATAAATGATAAAACTCTTTGAATCATAATTATTGTATTTCATGGTCAAGTTTGTTCACCATTAGTCCTCAAATAGTTCATGAACACAATTAGTTAGGCTTTTTGTGTGAGACACTTGTCTAAAGCTCTATCCATCTAGTGCATGTAAAGAATTTGCATAAGAAAGTTGTTGTGACTTATCAGGACCCCCTCATTAAGAATAAAATAAAATAAACAAAATGTTAATGATTTAGGACTCATATCATAATTAACACAGCATTACAATGAAATGAATCGCTTTTAACCAAAAAATAGAATCTCTCTTGTCCAAAAAATGAATCTCTTAACCATAACAAAGAAAAAAATAGAGGAAGGAACGTAAGGGGTACCTGGTACTTGCCACGCAATAGAAGATAGAGCCAAGAACCAAAATGAAAATGAGTGAGACAAAGGAAACATTGAGGTAGAGATATGTAAGGCTAAGGTTAGGGTGTCTAAAACTAGGATTAGCGAAAATTTTAAATGAGACGTTTTTTCAAATCATGAATCTTATTCGATCATTGGTTGTGTTCTTTTGAATGTGTTAGAGTTCAAATTAAAATTTTTAGCTCATTACTGAATTAGTGGTAGTTTCCTTCTGTAAAACATTTTTTTTTTCTCTCTCTCTCTCTCTCTCTTTTCTTTTAAGATACAGTTGATTTGAATCATAGTAGTTATGCCCCATGTACTACCAACCTCTCTAACAAAATAAAATAAAATAAAAACCATCAATCATGGATGAGTTGGTGATAGTTTCCATTAGAGTAATTTTTAAAGTAGTTTTTAAGATACTTATGCCAAGTGTATTGCCAATCTCTGTAACAAAATTCAAAAAAGAATTGTAAACTTTGGATGAATCAATGGTAGCCTTCATTCATATATTTTTTCAAGTCTTCTTCTTCATTTTTTTTAATATGTTGTCATCGGCCAATGTGTTTATACCATGTGTACTGCCTAAATTTTCAAAAAATTGTAAATCATGGATGAATTAGTCATCTATCCTTTTTCTTTCGCAAGCGATTTAACATTCTCTTTCCAAATCACTTGGGTCTTGAATAGGAAACATATTAATTGATTGCTACAATGATATGTTGTAGCATAAATTTAAAATTAATATAATATGTCACTAATGGAATGACATACGTATTTATGACTCTTTAAAAATAAAAGAAATAATAAAATTACTTTAAGATTTTGGAATCCAAAAGCCTCATATCATTCTGCAATAGTATGTATGGAAGGGGGAAAAAAAAACAATGATGCAAAAAGGATTGTCTAGCTATGGAGAGAAAAATATATGTATGTACTACCTTAACTATAGAGCTCAAAAAAAAAAATGTGGGAGCTGTTGCTATAAATTTATTTCATAATTAGAGCCAGTATTGTGAGTTTAAATTGATTTGAAAAATTATGGGATCAAGGATAAATTGTTAAATCACATAATTATAGTGTAATTGATCCCAGAATAGGATAAATTAGTGAACCTGATAATTATAGTATAATTACAGTAGTGGTGGCCATCAAGGGTTTAAACTAAAAACGTATAATGGAATTGTTGCTATAAATTCCAACCACAATTGGAGTTGTTGTCGTGCAGTTACATTGGTTAAAGAAAACATCGGGTCAAGGGTAAATTATTGGATCTCTTAACTATTATGTAATTCATTCCGTAATTAGAGTTGGTGTTATAAAGTTAGAATGACTAAAAAATTTGTGGGGTCAAGGGTTTGGACCAATAGTTGAATGTCAAGTGGATTTTTAACTTAAAAGCATTGTATAGCTATGGAGAGAAAGACATATATAAGTAACTAAACTATAGAGTACAAAAAAAGTGTGGAAATTGTTCCTATAAATTCATTCCATAATTAAAGTTGGTATTGTAAGGGTAAATTGATTTAAAAATTCGTGGGATCAAGGATAAATTATTGAATCCCGTAATTATAGTGTAATTCATCCCGTAATCGAGTAATTATTGAATCTCGTAATTATAGAATAATTATTGCAGTTGTTACCATAAATAGTTTAAACTAAAAACATATAATGGAATTGATACTATAAATTCATTGCATAATTGGAGTTGGTGCTGTAAGGTTGATTAAAGAAATTGTGAGATCAATGGTAAATTATTGGATCCCTTAATGATTGCGTAACTCATTCCATAATTAATTATAGCTGGTGTTGTAAGGTTAGGCTGATTAAAAAATTTTTGAAGTCAAGGGTTTGGACCAATAATTGAATGCCAAGTGGATTTTTAATTTTTAAAATCCAAAATTATAGTAGTTGTTGCCATAAATGGTTTAAAGCAAAAACATATAATGGAATTGTTACTATAAATTCATTGCATAATTGGAGTTGGTGTTGTAAGGTTGATTAAAGAAATTCTGGCATCAATGGTAAATTATTGGATCCCTTAATGATTGTGTAATTCCGTCCGTAATTAATTATAGTTGGTGTTGTAAGGTTAGATTGATTAAAGGCCTCAAGGGTTTGGATCAATAATTGAATGCCAAATTGATTTTTAATTTTTGAAAACCTAAAAATTTCAAAAATTTAGATTAGTTTGGAGGTCTATGATCTCCAATACCTTTTGCAATATTATATAGTATAGAATATTTATTACAAAAAAGAATGAAATGATATTTATTTATTTATTTATTATAATTATTATCCTCTAATAACAGGTCCTAGCTAGCGCACGTTGCACGCAGGATGCCGACACTAGTACAAGCCAAAGCATCATAACAGCCAAGCAAATTAACTAATTGTGCCAAGCATTATACAAAGCAGTTAAGCAAATTAATTAATTTTCAAACTTCTGTTGTTAAGAGCAGCATAGAAGACTACATGTGTCTTGTGTACTGTACAGAGAATAGAAGCCTACATGTTGTTACAGACCCACCCATGACAACGGATCAAAGCATGCATTGTTTCGATTGTATACAAAAATCAGAAAATAAAACAGAATACCAGAAGAGAAGAAAATAATAGAGAGCCCAAAAAGAAAGAGCCCAAAAGGGAAAATAAAAAAAAGAGAGAGAGAAAAAGAAAAAACAGAGAACCAGAACCAGATGAAGAAGAAGAGAGGAAGAGAGAGAACCAGAACCAGACTGTCAAAAAGGAAAAAAATATATAGAACCAAAAAAATAGAGAACCAGAAGCAGACCCAGAGCCGCAGACGTTAGAGGCAGAGGATGAAGAAGAAGAGTGGAAGAGACACAGACGAAGAAGAAGAGAGGAAGAGACACAGACGAAGAACAGACATAGAGAAAGAGGAGGAAGAAGAAGAAAAGATGAAGAAGAGGAAGAGATGTAGAGGAGGAAGAAGAAGAGAAGATGAAGAAGAGGAAGAGACGCAGAGGAGGAAGAAGAAGAGAAGAAGAAGAAGAGGAAGAGATGCAGAGGAGGAAGAAGAAAAGAAGAAGAAGAAGAGAAGAAGAGAAGAAGACGCAGAAGAAGAAAAAGAAGAAACTAACCTAGAAGAGCAGCCAATTGAGCGTCGCAGAGATGCCTAGAGTCCTAAGGCTTTGAGTTTGTCACCAAGATCAGCAATGCGGAAGCAGAGCTTTGCATCTTCGATTACAGTTAGATGTATGAGTCACATAGACTCGTTGAACGCCATGTATGTATTTGGGGACAAATCAGACCAAATCGTAGGGCTCGGGTTCGGGCTGTCTATTTATTTAGGAAGTCTTTGATAGGTGCCAACTTTATAAAATTATCAGGTGCGTCATTCGATCAAAGGACTGTTCACAAAGCCAAAACAAATCAGTGAAAAAATGAAAGAGCCGAGCGCCTTGATGCGCTTTGCGCTTCACTGTGCCTTGCGCTTTTCTGTGCTTAATCTTAGCTTCTTTAGATCGCCTAGCCTCGGCACTTCTGAAGCACTACATGTGCGCCTTGATGTGCCTAGTGCCTAGGCATGCCTTTAATAACACTGCACTAAACAGTACTCGGCTTTTATGTGTTAGTTGATTAGGATTAATGTCAACCAAAGGAAATATAGGGCTAAGTTACTGTGATAAAAGGTGATCAAATTTGATCTGGTTGAAGAATAATAAATTGCAGTAAAGTAAAGCAAGAAGAGAAGAAGAACAAACTAGGAATACACCTAGGGGTTGTTTGTTCTGCATACACGTCTGGAAGGGTTAGGATACAAATATCTAAAGCCATCCCACTAGCTAGATACTCCTAACCAAGATGTGGCAGTACAAGATGAGAGCCGGATTAGTAGTGGTCCCAAATGACATGATCATTTTGCAGTTTATTGCCCAAAATATAATGACCAATTTGCTGTTGTGCAGTTTTTCTCCCCTTCAACGTGTGTTTGCTGCTCACCACAAATTCATATGGGTAAATGACTTTATGTGATCCAGAGCTGAGCTGAAATGATCGGTCACTGATCCATCTGACCACCTTGTCGCAATTTTGGGGCTAAATGGGACTTTCACCATTGTTACTAGGGGAGATTCTTATCAATTGTTCGCCTGCCGGGGGGGGGGGGGGGCGCCCCTCCGCACAAATCTGGGAGGATGTGAACCACAGAAGTTAACCGTTCTGAACGTGATAAGCGGCACTGTGCATTCATACGGCTGGATATGCATAGATGCATATCTGAAGGCCCAATCCTCCATCCAAACCTGGTATCAAGTGGGCCCATGATCTATCTGAAGCCTATCCCACCTTACACGCAGAATAAACAACCCCTAGAGTTTAGATTCCATTGCACAATCCCAAAGAATTGTCAACAGCTATAAAGTTACTCCTAAATTTTTCTCTATTGAATTAAGGTAGAACACAGCTATATATAAATCTAAGAATCTTAACTCCAGTAGAACTTTGCATCCCTACTTGGAAACTAAGAATTCCAAATTAAACCTATATAAATGTGCTTAACCTATAACCTATGGACCATTACAATAACTCATGTCAGGCAGTGCTGGAAATCTCCAAAAGACCGTAGAACATTGAAATTCAAATGAGCTACCACATACATTCTGTAGAGGCTCTTTTCCTTTCTCCTTCTAACTTAGAAGGCTACTGCTATTTGGAGGCTAAGGAAGAAAGAGATAAGGACAAGAAAACGATTAAGTGGTGCTTCTACCTGAGAGCGCTCCATGAATTTACCAAGGGAAATTTTGTCCCAAAGAAAGGTAATACACAATGAGTTATTTACAGCTCAAAAGTTGGAAATTTCAGATCCAATTTTAACTCATGGCTTTCGTGGATTGAAGTGGTACTAATAAATTGCACACCCAAAATTTTCTATATTGGTGAATGGCTCACCTACTAGCTTTTTTGCCAGCTCCCGAGGATTGCGGCATGGCCATCCATTGTCGCCTTTTCTTTCTTGTTAGCGATGGAGGGATTGAGTAGGATGCTTGCTAGAGGAGAGGAGCTTCAAATGTTCCAGGGTTTTGAGGTAGGGAGGAGGGGAGGTAATTATCCCTCACTTATTATTTGCAAATGATATTTTACTCATGTCAACCTAGAGCGAGGCAACTCTGTTTTTTAAAATGCATTTTGTTGGTTTTGAGGCTATTTCCAGGTTGAGAATTAATCTGACCAAAAGTGAGATTATACCGGTGGGGGAGGTGGAGAACGTGGAAAATCTGACTATGGTCATGGGATGTGGGGTGGGCACTTTCCCCTACACCTACCTCGGCTTACCTCTTGGTTCGACTTATAAATTGGTTGAGGCTTGGATAGGGTGGTGGAGTGTTTTCAAAATATATTGGCAAGGTAGATGTGTAATTATCTATCTAAAGGCGGTAGATTGACTCTATTAAATAGTACCTTGGCCAACATTCCCATGTATTTTATGTCTTTGTTTCTTGTGCCAGCCTCAATTGAGAGGAGGCTTGAGAAATTACAGAGGGACTTCCTCTGGGGTGGCACCGAGGAAAGGAAGATGCATTTGGTAAGGTAGGACAAGATTTGTAGACCCATCAAGGAAGGTGGACGTGGGGTGAGACATTTAAGGCCATTTAACCAAGCTCTTCTAGGGAAATGGCTTTGGGGATTAGCTATGGAAAATGGGACGCTATTAAAGGATGTAGTGGTGGTGAGGTATGGCTGTGGTAAGTGGGGGTGGGTGCCTACAATGGGTTCGGGTTCATATGGTTGGGGGTTGTGGAGGGCAATAATGAAAGGGAGTGAGATTTTTGGGCATCATACCCATTTTAGGGTACCTAGAGGGACTAACGTTAGTTTTTGGCACCACAGGTGGTGTGGTGATGTTTCATTCAAATCATCATCATCATCATCATCAAAGCCTTATCCCAACCATATTGGAGTCGGCTACATAAATTCTGTTTCTCCATTCCGTTCTAGTGTGGTTATGTTTCATTCAAAAAAAAAAAAAAAAATCTCGCCACTTTTCAGCATCGCTTGGGACAAGAATGCTACGGTGAGTGAGAATTTTTCGGGAGAATATGGAAATGTGGTTTGGGCTCCTATTTTTAAGAGAAATCTAAATGATTGGGAGCTAAATGAAGCAATGGCTCTCTTAAGGGTGCTACAAAGAATGTAGGTGGGACGGGTGGAGGATAATAGAATGATGTGGAAAGGCAGCAAGACGGGGGTTCTTACGGTGAGTTCCTTTTATAGACTCCTAGTGTGTGATAAGAGTGTAGATTTTCCTTGGAAGGCCATTTGGAAGATGAAGGTTCCATCTAAGGTAGCGTTCTTTACATGGATAGTGGCCTGGGGCTCTATCATTACCATGGATAACCTGAAACGGAGAGGCTTTCACATTCCTAACAGATGTGCAATGTGTTGCAGGAGGAATAATCTATTCGTCACCTTCTCCTCTTTTGCAATGTGGCCAAGGAACTCTGGGATCATGTTTTATCAATTGTTGGCTTGGAATGGTGTATGCCAAGGGATGCTAAGGAGCTACTGGTTTGTTGTGCTGGTGCATGCTTGAAGAAAAGGCCGCGGGGAGTGTGGTGATTAATTCAGATGGCACTTTTTTTGACCATTTGGAAGGAGATATAGGAGAATTTTTGAAATTGCGTCATTGAACATACATAGACTGAAATTTTTGTTACTATATAGTCTATTTTTTTGGCATTATGGCTATCAACCCGTAGGTGCTAGTCACTTCCTTACTCTCTTGGAAGAGTTAGGGGATACATAGTTCCTTTTATATATAGCTTTGTTGTACATAGGTGACAGCCCCTTGGCGTCCATTAATGACATTTTGATTACTCATAAAAATAAAGAAATAAATTGCACACCTCAAAGTATACACAAGCATCTTGCAGTCATAGGAAGCAATCATAGATACATAATGTATAGGCAAAAGGAAATTCTAAAAAAAACCAATGGACAAGGATATTTAACAACCATCATCATCATCATCATCAAAGCCTTATCCCAACCATATTGGGGTCGACTACATGAATTCTGTTTCTCCATTCCATTCTATTTTGAGCTATTTAACAAAGATATTTAACAAATGGACAAGGATATTTAACAAATTAACTTAATATAATGCATGGAAATCAATGTCATATTAATTATGATAAAATCCATAGATATCTCATTTATAAAATAATAATAACATGAACTGCCAGTAATCCTAGTTAGTTTTAACAAGCCAATTGATATAAAATTTAACTACGATCTTTTTGGATAAAAAAAATATTCTTGGAAAATGATAAGAACTTCAATATTACCCAAATCACCTGTTTGATCATTCTAAATTTCCTATATACCAATCCATTATATCAAAAACTACATGCCCCCCCCCCCTCCCCTCCCCTCCCCTCCCTCCCTCTTTGCAACCCCTGTTAGCACGTGCAGAGGGAGGGTGGGTTCACAATTTCTATAAAAGTCTTCATTATAACCCATAAATATGATTACACTTTAATCATAGATAAATCCAAATCAACATAATACTTCCCGCTATCACTAAGAGATTGACGGAAATGTCTTTCTTTATATAAATAGATTTTAACAAAAGTGGGAAATTTCAATAACACCCCCGGCATTTAGAAATATTATCCAGCCATCCTTGACATTTCAAAAATGACATGGAGACCCCATTCACTTACTCGTAGGATATGGATACGTGCCTAATATGTGTTAGACCCAAGAAATAAGTATCTAGGATTTCCTTTAACTTTTTTTTTTCAAGGATACGTCCTTGCTAAGAAGCACGGACACTTCTAAGAAAGTGACGTATCTGTGTCGGACACGTGTCAGACACCGACACTTCTCGGACACTCTCGGACACGTGTCCGATACTATCTAGCCGTGTCCATAATTAAGAACTAAAAATCTTAATTTTGGACACTTGTTTGACATTCTTTTTGCAACGTGTCCCACAATTCCTATCCCGTATCTATGACTAAAAAATAAATATGTAGCAGATATCTCTTGGACACTTTGTTAACATGTAATTGTTAAAACTTGTAAACTTGATATATGACAATTTTGTATCATGGAAAAATGTATAATTGTAAATATTAATCATATCACAAGCAAAAGACAAATAAATATTTCATTGAGGAATAGGCCTCAAGATGGGCCTTTTTTTTTTTGCTTTTTGTTTTTTCATTATTTTTTAGAGAGGGAAAAGAGATGATCCGCCCTTTTCTTCATATGGATTTTATGGAACTATGGATATTTCATGTTTAATCATTATGAATTATATTTTAATGTTGTATTGATATTTGATAATTTGATATACTTGAATTTTTATTTTTTGATTGCTAAATTGATTAGAAAAGTTAAAATAATATTATTTTTTTAATAGATGATTATATATATAAATTAATATATATTATTAACGTGTCCCCCGACATATCTGTGTCCTACGTTTTTGAGAAATGCCGTGTCGGCGTGTCCGTGTCGTGTCGTATCTGTGTCCCGTGTCCGTATCCATGCTTCTTAGCGTCCTTGACATGCCAAGATACAGGAGTGGATACGGCTGAAAAACAAATACCATCTAACACAACAAAAACCATTCCAAAAAGAAAATACTTTTCGAAACCAATGAGAGATTTGTGTTGACACCAATCCATGAAGCTCCTTGTATATCACAATCAAACTCTAGTGCTTTAAATCAGCAAATCATTGTTCTAAATAAAGTTTGGGACTCAGATCCAAAAGAGGTTTAAAGAGAGAACTAAGATAGAGAACAAGTGAATAGAGAGAGAAAGAAACACATAAAGAGAAAAAGCAATGATCAAAATAGAAAAAGAAATAAAATTTTGGTTTCTACACATGATGAAGTACAGGAGGCCCCATGTCCTGTCTTCATTCAATTCCTCTGGTTAAAAACTGAAAAAATAAATAAATAAATAATGTCTTATCCAAATCTTGATGTTGTTGCTCCTGCCATGTGGAGATTTTTTTAATTTGCATATCAGAGACCCATTTGTTGCTGTACTCTATCAATTGAAGATGTGCTCTCTAGCTGGCTGTTTTGTATGGCCAAGTCCATGAAGACCAATGCGTTCATGTGGGTTATTTTGGGTCTGGTTTTGTTAAGGGCCTTAAGGCCCATGTACAGAAATTTATGGGTTACAATGTGTCAACAATCAACAGCAATTTGGTGACTATATTTTTTTTAAAAAATTTATCATCATTATGTATTCCACATCATATGATATTTAAAATAAATTTTATTATAGACGTATCCAAGCCATACCAACATCATACTTTTTAACATTTAATCGTAGCACCATGTCCAGATCATATCATACTCGTATCCGTATCCATGCTTCCTAGACCAGGAGCCTTCTCAATAAAATTGTTGACATACTAAAGAAGTCTGGGCTTACTTCTTGACCTCTCGCACGAGTTCTCTTCTCTCGTGAGATTTTGCTTATCATTATGGAATTGATACTGAAAGAACAAAAATCTTTAAGGCGATCATTGTTGGTTGTGATCAATTAGAAGCACTTCTAGTTCTAGAGTTTGGTTCAAACAAGAAGGTACATTGCTGAAAAGTTTTGGACGGCAACTATTCCGTCAAGATGGTACACGAACATTCACCACAACATACTTAGAACATGCACACACACCCCTCCAGAGCAAGCATGCGCGCACGACAAACATAGAGCATGCTTAGCCCAGAGAGAGGAGAGAAGCCGCTGAGCCCAAAACCACCATTGCTGATCCCCACAAAACCAGATGCTGATTTGTGTGAGACAAGGTGTTGATATCTGTTCTTGAGCTAATTGGGGTCACTGATGAGTGACTCATACTGATGATGAGTGACTCATAACTGAAAATTCTTCATTGAGAATTCAAGGGATAGAAAGTTAGGATACTTTTGAGATGTTAGGATACTTTTGAGATGGGTTTGTGAAATGAAATGATATATATATGTATGTATATATGGATAAAGAGATTGTGAGAATTTTGGTGGTGATGGTGGTAGCAGTTGTGGCAGAGGCGACCATGGTTCTCTCAAACCGAATTATTTTGTTTCAATAAGTAAAAAGAGGGGCAATGTTGGTATTTTGAATATTATTTTGGTGATGTCATCTTCCAATGTTGGAAGGGGGTCTCACTTATACGACATTGAAATGTCATGGAATTTCTGTGTCAATATTAAAATGTAGAGGACACCAGAAGATTTTTTCAAATGTCAGGAGCTTTCATTGAAATTTTTCCTTAAAAAACACAAAGGTTTCATGAAGACAACCAAATAAAGTCACACTAGAAATAAGTATAAAGCAAAAGAAACTAAAAGAATGAAACAAATAAAAAGAAAACCTATACAGGCTACAAAGAAAGGCCAAACTACTCTACCACCCATAGTGCTACATAGCAAAACCAACAAACTAGCAGAAAAGAACCAAACCTTCCAAAAGGACCAATTATATAAAACTGTTATTGCTCGGTGAGACAACCTTCTAACAATTTCATCAAACAAATCTATGGCATCTTCCTTGACAGCCGAATGACACCCCAAGCTTAACACTAACCTCCGATATACTGCCCACAACCAAGAAACCCCATCGTGACCCCAGATGTTCCTCCCTCCTTTTGCAATGGACTGCTGCAATGCCCCCATTAAATCTCAAACTTTCACAATCTCTATAAAGCCAATATGATAACCAAATGATTACAATTAAATCATATATAAATCCATCGCTATAGTGTTTCCCACGATCACCGAGAGATTGACACATTTCTTTCTCTTGATGAAGACATTATTATATGAAATAAATGAATAAATCGAAGGTGGCAAGAAAACATAACCAGCTTATACCAAAAGTAAATAGAGAGCAAAACAAAACCAACAGAAATGAAACAAATAAAAAAAGAACCTATACAAGATGGAAAGAAAGGCTCAAGGGCTTAACTGCCACTATGTATAGTTAACCCCCAAGCAGACCCCCAGAAAAAAAAAACAATCAGAAAAGAATAAAATCTTCCCAGAGGACCAATGATTAAAGATTCTTATGAGCTCTTCTACAGTTCAAATATCTTGAGAGCACATCATTCCAAACCTCCCAACACCACTTCGAATCATTCAACCACTAATGTTTCATAAGAAAACACAATAATGCAAGGGCACATAGACAATACGCCCCACCCCTTTTATCACCACTCCAATCATTCACTTCACCCTTTTCCTTTATAATTCACCTTGTCTGTTAACATCTTTAATCCTCTTTCTAGCTGTCTACCACCCTCTTCTTAGACTCTCTTGGTTTGTATGTTCTCTCAATTTCAATAGACAGGTCCATGGCATCATTTCCTTAAAAAGCATAATGACAACCCAAGCTTAGTAATGTTGACACCATCGTAAAGCCGAGGACCACTAAGAAACCTCATTTGTCACACTACAGATTCCTTCCCCATTCAGAACAAATACAGCTGAAGTGATCAAATCACAGATACATCTCACCTTGGCAACATCAAAATTCTCTTCTTCCTACCCCTACAATAGGTGAGATGGAAACAACAAAGTTTCCATAAGAAAAGGCACGTCTACATGAGCACAAAGACAATACTCCCCACCACTTTCACCACTGCTCCAATCACTTCCCTTACCCTTTCCCTTACCGTCCCCCTTTCCCTTTCCCTTAGAAAGACTAGTACAAGCATTGCTGCAGTGGACTACACTGAAGCACATAACAAGAAGAAATTAGACATCCAATAACGTCCACAAGAAAGAAAAAGAATTTCGTGGACCGACCAATATTCAACAGCCATGGTCATATAGAAAACCAGTAGAAGTGCATAACATGACCACACACTCTACATCAACCACTTAGAAAGACAATAATGTGCCTCGTATTTATGTCATTGGCTAAACAATTGTAGAGCCTTAGATTAGCACAACCAATATAGAATCCAAAGAAAGAAAGAAAGAAAAGGAAAAGGAAAACAGATGCAGAACAAATAAATAAACAAACAAAAACAAAACACACCTTTGAGTGATTATGGTTTTTTTTTAGTCCTAACAAAGTCGACCTCCATCTTAGTCCCCATAGCAAACACACGAGCTTCAAAGGTCTCAGGAGGTTGGCCTCCATCAGCATCCTGGGCCTCAAAGGTAATATGAAAAATAAAACTACCGGCAAGCCGTGAAGTTGACTTGACGAGCTTAAAAAACTCGTAATGTTTACCCTACATTTCAAGAAAGAATTTAAGCCCGATAACAAAGCCAAAAGGAGGAGTTAATCAATCAAAGAGATGAATATTTGTATGGAAGAATTTAATTGACAAACAAACAAACACACACCAACAAAAAAGCGAGGAGCGCATACTGTGTCAGCGTTGTGCTTGTTAATAGCTGCGATTGAAAAAGACTTGAGGTCCTGAAAAATCTCGGATTGCTCATCATCCAAGCGACTTGGACCTAATGGGTAGTCTAAACTGATTAAACCGTATGAAAAGACACCCTTGGGGTAAGGGGGAGCGTCAAACCCCTGGAGATATACACAATCAATCATCAGAATAACTTTAAAAAAAATCATCAGAATATACACATGATTGATTGACTAATTTTGATCAGAAACAGAAAATAGAGGGCAATAATATACCTCGCTCGCCTCGACCATTGCGTTGTACGTCCGAATCTCGTCAGAGGTCATGCTGCGACAGCCATCCTTATAAAAAAGGTCGTCTGAATCATAACCGTCTTCTTCTACTACTACTACTCCTTCTTGTTGTTGGTTATCATCGTACTCATCCCCCTCCAATTTTGGTTTTTTCTCTGGCCGTGGTTGTTCCTCTTCAAGATGAGATCCACATGCAATAGCGCTGGCGATGGCAGCCATCCCTCCCTCCATCCCTCTCACAGTTTTTATTGATTATATACGACATACGAAGTAATGCCCTAATTCTCTATACATACACACTTGGACAATTCAACCTGCTACGTAAAACACGAAGCAGGCCTAACATGAAAACCGACCCAGTGGGCCAGTAGTAGGCTAGCCCAGCCAACGCAGCACAAAATTTGGCCTGGTTGGGCCCAATTTGGCAAAAAATTCAGCTAAGATACTAATCTCATAGCTTTTTAGGAATAAAAGATAAAAACGTGGCAATCTCTCCATCCACACCCACTCTCTCTCTCTCTCTCTCTCTCTTCTCTTCTTATTTCACCAATTTTCCTCCAACATACTTACTCACTCCAACTTTCCACTCCGTGCTACATGTCTCTCTCTCTAAACAACTTCCCACTGCTACATTCGGACTTCATCCTCTCCCATTATTCTCTCTCTCTCTCTCTCTTTCTCAGAGTGGCGAAGACCTCATTTCAAGAAGCTTGCCTTTCCAAAGATTCAGATCAGAAACAACACTGGAACGGTGTTTCCAAACTAAAGACCCTCCAAATCTCCACTCTATTCTTAGGTTGAAGAAGCTCTCTTTAAAGATGTCGCTTTTTTAAACCTTTTGGAGACTGTTATGATCTCTTCAGTCAATCAAAAACAAAATTTATTTCCCTTTTTGTTCCCCTTTTCTGTAGGTTTTCTGTATTTCTATCTAATATCAGCATTTGTTTCTTCTTTTCATATTCAAGAGAGGAAAAGCTCATTTTGTTCTAGGTTTAAGCATTGGCATACCTGAAAGAACATATGCTCGCATGCATAAGTACACTTGCTTTTGAGATTAGCTTTATTTGTTTTCCTTTTACTTGAAATGTGTTGAGGGTCTTTCGGTTTTGGCATTTTCTTAATATTTGACATGGGAATAGTGGAATCTCCCTTTATCTTACTGGATTTTCTAAGTGTTTTCTAAAGACATGTAGCATGTATTCTCTGTATTTTATTCTCATTTTCTTGAAATGGGTCTTCAATTATTTTGGCCAGAAGGTGAATTTGGATGTGGGTATTCTTAGAAAGTATGTGGAGAGATTGCTTATAACTGGGTTCAGTAATTTTGTTGCCACTTCATGATCAAAGGTTCTTCATCTTCCCCCACACAACCATTCCAGTTTTGTGTGTGTTGTTCTTTTACTTTTTTTTTTTTATCCTCCACATCACATTACAATACTTATCTTCACTTTCCCAACATCATCACTGCGCTAACCACACTTTTCTACTCCTACTATCATCACCTGTCCCCCACACACTTGACCCTCACCCATCTTTGCTTGGCCACCCATGCCGGTCACACACCAAACTTGCACCCCCATCCCTTCATCTCATACCCATCATACTATGACAATCCACCTTCCACCACCATCCTTCTCTATTGCTGCCATCCATACCCATCACACACCAAACTTACACATAAAATCCCCTTCACACTCACAACACCTTTGTCACACAACTATGCCTCACCCATTACACAACACCTTGCAACCCCATACAACCATGGGTGGACCGAAGGGTGACAGCAGGGGCCATGACCCCCCTTTATTTTGGACTGTTCTTATATTATATTATAGTATATATATATATTTGTATATAGACACACACATATACACTTTGCCCCCCCCCCCCCCTTTAATCTTAGTTCTTTAATGGAAGGCCCAGCCAACATTATCAAAAAGTAAATACTAGCAATATAATTTTGCTTTTGAAAAAAGTACTAAATAACAGCTAATTTTAGGGAAAATCGGATGAAAGAAGAAAGTGAAGAAAAATAAAAGGAAAGAAGAAAGACAATAAAATAAAAGAAGGGATCGGGAATAGATTATAAACTATTTCTCCAAATCTAGAGTTGTTGTTGCCACCCACATACCTTATTTTAAGATTATGATAGCTAGATTGGAGAGATCTGAAGAGCTTTAATTGTTTGCACTTAGAGGCTAAGAAAGGGTTTGGAGTTGTTACTTCATCACAGATGTGACAAGAAGAGTTGAAGAAAGCAACCCTTTTTTCACTTTATACATTTGCAATTATAAATGCGCTAATTCTCCATGTTTTTTAATTTTAGTCTTGAATCTCATACTTAAAATCTAACTCACTCATCCAAAATTACTTGCTATGTATGATTTATGTTCTACTTGTAAAAAAAATTAAAATGATTGCAATTATATCCACCATGGATAAAGATTTTTTTTTATTTTCCAATATTTAACTTTTATTAGTAATATAGATTAAATGGTTTGAATTTTAAATATAGGCCATTACAATAGAGTACCTTTTGGTTCTTATAGAAAAGTATGTATAAACTAGAGGTGAAAACCAAGAACCTATTTTAAGAATGGTTTTCTTTAGCCTTATGGATTTACAATTGTTATTGTACTAATCATCCATTATTCAACATGTCTTTTTCATCGATGGGGCTCATTATTGAAATCCAACATGCTCGAAATCACTTTCTAATTATGCTATATGATAATGAGAAATTTTAATCCAATTGAACTTATATCTGCCATAAAAAAAGAAAATTTGGCCCCTCAACAAAAAATTCCTAGTTCCACCCCTGCATGCGACCCATCTTCAACACTATTAAACCCACTATATGTAACACTCGGACCCTAAGCTAAGCTTGATTAGCCAGTAATTAATTGTGATCACTAGCTAATTAATGACGTTTTCTCTTAATCAGGTCTATTTTCGTTTTGTGGAGTTTAGTGGGTCAAGTTCAGGTCGTGGTTAGGCAGTTGGGTTGGGTTTGACCTTATCTAAGTAGATGAAAGCCCTTTTTCATAATTTTAGAATACATGATTTCATGTCATACATGCATCATGTCGACACCATCACGTTGAGCTCGTTAACTTCCATACTTGACTCGAATGCATTAGATGTTATTTGATTCAGTTGGACCTTCATTTGACTTACATTGAAAATAAGATAAACTAGAAGGACTTTCTTATAAACTCCATAAAATATTGTCTTATAAATGGGTCACCGCCTCATTGACTCTCCAATGACTTCTTTCTTCTTCTTTTCTTCATCGTTTTCTCTCCTCTTCTTCTCTTCTCCGTTCATGGTTCTCTCATCATCGAGAGAAGGATGTTGATTGTGTGCCTCATCGTCTTTTTCTCCAGTTTCTTCTTCTTTGAGTTGAACCAGGTATGACATTGTTTGGCTTGCAGTTCTCTCAACTTGTAATTCACTCCATGTACTTATTCTTTTCTCAATTCTTGCATGCATGGCTCTTAGGTTTTGTTGTAACCAAATTGAGCGCAAGTTGAGCTAAAGGAAGGATTAAGAGCTTGAAAAGCTTAATTGGAGGCAAGTATAAGCAAATTATGGATGAATACATGTTGGTAGATTATGATTGTTATAATTCTTATAAATCTTTCAAGTTTCATATGTTTCACAACCCTTTTGTATACTTTTATATGTTATTGTTTCACTGTGGATGAAATGGTCCAAGTTCTGAATTGTATGTGAAATCCTTGAATTTCGGCATTTCTGAAACTTACGATCGAGCCATAGATTTCCACTGCTTCGAGTCCAGAGGGCAGAAAAACTTGATATTGCACTGTGGCCAAACTATGGCTAAACCATATGGTGTACTACGACTGAGTCGTAACCTAGCCGAGGTCTAGCAGTAAGCTATTTTACGGTTTGCAATCCTGAAAGTCTAAAAAGTCTAAAAATCTTCTACGGCTAAGCTACGGTTAAGCTGTATATTGTGTTACGACTAAGCTGTAGTCACACCGTGGCCTAACCGTGACGAAATACGGCTAAGCTGTAAGAAGCACGGTTCAACTGTCGCTCGCCATATCTGCGGAGGCAACTCTGTGGAACTATGGCTGAGCCGTAGTGCATAATACGTCTAAGTCGTAAGATGCATACAGCTAAGCCATAAGTCACCCACGGCTAAACCGTGAGTCCACTGAAACCTAGGGTTCAATATGGATTATTGTGAGACCTTGTAGGGCCTTAGTTTTTAGATCTCTATACACCATTAACTGACCCAAAGGAATAATTATGTACATTATGAAGAGTTTTGAAGGTTGATACTTATTCATAAGATGTTGTCCATTTATTAAGCACCTCCCTATGGGTGTTGGTTTAAGGGACTTCGATACACCTTCCCAACACAATGTAACACCAAAGAAAACCAACTGTGTATCGGATAACTTAAAACTATATCATCATGCACGGTTAGAAACAATGGATGACTAGATTAGGGTTGGCTAGTAAAACTGCCTTAATTTTCTTGAAATGAATTGCATGGCATATTGGACGATGGTTCTTGTCCTCAACTCTTATGAATGGAATTGAGTGATTGAATGATTATCGTATGTCTTAACTTCCAATATTTTATTATATACATCAAATCCCCTTGATGTATTCTTAATATTCGATTTACATTGACCATGGGTATTGAATTGAGTATGAACGTATTGCACACCTAAATTGAATGCGTACGATTGGTATTGTGTTTGTTCAAGTTCAAATATATGACTGAATTGAAATGATCTGGCTCTACTCAACTTCAGCCTTATGATACTCAGCGATGTTGACTTTGGCGTAGCTTATTTGTTACCACTGCAGTGAGTTCTTGTCTTAAGGCTTCCGGACCCCAGGAACTAGAGACCCATGCGTACCCTGGCCCAGACGATAGTGTTCTCAACGCATAGATCCCTAAAGGGAATATATGGGAAATGTAGTAGCCAACTAGTATGTATTGCATTTATTGATCCTTATAGTATGCTTATTTCAAATGCACAACGTGCCTAGTTACTAACTTGGACCTCTATTAATCACATGTTCTTATTTCTTTTTGATACAACACGTTTTGGTGGGAGAAGGTGTTCGGCCCGCCAGAAGCAAAGCCATGCGAGTCCCTTGACCCAAAATTGATTTATTTCAAATGCATGATATGTTTAGTGTACTACCTTGACTTCTAATGATCACATGTCATGACTTCTATTAGAGACAATGCGTATTACCTTAATTTTACTTATGCTTCGCTGAATAGTCTTATTCACAAGTTGTTTAATGGTGTTACAGGTTCAAGTCCCAAACCCGGTCTGGTACAGACCCAGGTTGCGTAGGAGGAGACTGCAATGGTTCTTTTAAATGGTATTGGTGGACAGCAGAAGTTTTCTAATTGTCTCGTTTGTCGAGAGTGACTTACTAGTAGCTAAGAATTGTACATATTCGGGTTTTTGGGTTTTTTAGCATCTGCATTTAATCGCATCCATGTAGATTGCATTGTATAACTTGATATCGTTATTTCTTTACCTTCTTGTATTCCCTTCATACAATGTTATCCTTGATTTCCTTGTATGCATTCACACATTATGTTTGGTGATAGGCTTCTGCACATTGAATGCTTAGACAGATGATTCGTTCAGCACTTTAGACGTGTAAGCATGTAAATATCCCTTTTGTAATTCCATTTAGACTCCGGTCCGGGTGTGAATTGCACGGGAGTACGTGTGTCACTGATTGGGGTAATTCTAGTCCCCAATTTCTTAAGCTTGGGTCGTGACACTATATCACCTATGCCTCTCATCACTATCTGAAACCAGACTCAATACTGCACACAATCCATCAAGTCCACTGCCTTCAACCTTGCACAACCATTCTACTACTATCACATTCACTGCAAACAACACCTTCACCAAACTACCTATCACAACTCACTCACCGCCTATTACCATTCCATACACATATCACCACAAACTGAAACCAACCCACACTCCTTTTCAACCTCCATCTTCACACACATAACCCCAAATCTGTACCCTTCACGGCCCTTTACCATCTCACTCGCATCTCCATTTTCTTTGCACCACACAACATCTCCAATACTTCTCAATACATTTCACTGCCACCATCCACCCATTTATGAACACCCCACAACTCAACCCATCTGTGCCTACTCTCAAAACAAAAATGATATAAAGTAAGGGTCTATCCTCGAAAATGAACAAAAAAAAAGAAATTTGTGAAAACTTTAATGACCCAAGATTAAAAAAACAAAGATAAAAAAATAAAACAAAATAAAAAAAATAAGCAAAATAAAAGGGTCCAAACCTTAAGAATAAACACTAGAAAAAAGAAGGCTACATTAAAATGACAATTGAAGTGAAGAATCATATAAAAAAAATAATACTCAATTTACTTCCTTGTGCATTGCATGGGGTACTGCTAAAATATATATATATATAACAATGAATTATTTTCTAAGGAAATTCTTGAAAACTTTAATTACCCGAGCCAAAAACCAAGAGAAAAAAATGAAACAAAATAAAAAATAAGCAAAACAAAAGGGTCCAAACCTAAATAAAAAACACAAAAAAAAAGGGGCTACAGGACTAACCCATCTGACCCAGGCCAAGAACCACTACTACATCACAACTATTCAACAGCCTCACAAAAAAAAAAAAAAACCAAAAAAAGAAAGAAAAACAAATTATGGAAAGGAAGGTGGACCCTGTCGCAAAATGAAAAATGATGTAAAATATATGGCTCATCCCTAAAAATGAACATAAAAATAAAGGAACTTCCTAAAAACTTAAATGACCTAAGCCAAAAACCAAGAGGGAAAAAAATAAAACAAAATAAAAAATTAAGCAAAACAAAAGGTCCAAATGTAAAGAATAAACACTAGAAAAAAGGGCTACAATTTCACATGACAATTGAAGGTGAAGAATTACATTATAAATGATCCTCAGTTCGCCTCTCCGTGCATGGGATAGGAGACTGCTAGAATAAAAAAACAATGAATTATTTTTTAAGGAGATTCCTAAAAAGTTTAATGACCAGAGCCAAAAAACCAAGAGAAAAAAAATGAAAACTTCAGCAAAAAAAAGAAAGGGTTCAAACCTAAAGAATAAACACACACACACACACACACACACACACACACACACAAAAGACTACAAGACAAACCCATTTGACATGGGTTGAGAACCACTACACCACACCCATTCAACAGCCTCACATAAAACGAACCAAATTATGAAAAGGAAGGTAGACCTTCACTGAAAATGAAAAATGATGTAAAATATATGTGCCCATCCCCGAAAATGAAAATAAAAAAAATGGAAATTCCTTAAAACTTTAATGACCCCAGCCAAAAACCAATGGAAAAAAAAACTTTAGTGACCCAAGCCAAAAACAAGAGAAAATAAAAAATTAAACAAAACAAAAGGGTCTAAACCTAAAGAATAAACACCAGAGAAAAAAAAAAAGAGAGAGCCACAAAACTAACCAATTTGACCTAGGCCAAGAACCTCTATACTAGACCTGTTCAACACCTTCGTATAAAATAAACCAAATTATGAAAAGGAAGGTGGACCCTCACTAAAAATAAAAAATGATATAAAATATATGAGCCCATCCCCAAAAATGAACATAAAAAAAGGAATATTTTGAAAACTTTAATGACCCAAGCCAAAAACCAATACAAAGAAAATAAAACAAAATAATAAATTATGCAAAACAAAAGGGTACTAACCTAAAGACTAAACACCAAGAAAAAAAAACAAAATAAAAACTTAAGCAAAACAACCAAACCTAAAGAATAAACACACACACACACACGCACGCACACCACGGACACAGAGAAACACACACACACACAGAGATAGACACACGCACACACACACACACACACACACACACACACACACACAGAGGCATGCAATAAATAGCCCATTTGACCCGAGCCAAGAACCACTACACTACACCCATTCAACACTCATGCATAAAACAAACCAAATTATGAAAAAGAAGGTGGACCCAAAAATGAAAAATGGGGCCATCCACTAAAATGAACATCAAAAAAAGGAAATTACCAAAAACTTTAATGACCCAAGCCAAAAACCAAGAAAAACAAATTATGCAAAACAAAAGAGTCCAAACCTAAAGAATAAACACCAAAAGAAAAAAAAAGAAAAAGAAAAAGAGAGAGGGCTACATTAAAATTACATTTGAACATGTACTTCAAGGGTCAAGGACCCAAAAAAAATGAATTACTATTATGGAACATTTGTAGCAAGTTGAAGGGTCCACATGAAAATTAGTTTTAGTTTTTTGATATATGTGTGTACATTTGGTTTCCTCCTGGGTCTGTGCATAGCACGGAGTTCTACTAGTTTGCATTGATGGGGGTGTGTTCTCTTGGTAGTTGGAGGGATTACTTTGATTCATAACTAACTTTGTAATAAATTTTGGCAGAGATTTCCAGCAAGTGAAGTGGATTACGCTATGGGCTATGTTAGTTTGTATCATTTATGAGTGCAACTTGGCATGGGCATGGAGCGAGCCTTTTCCGAGTAAATGTGGGATTTGTGAGCTTAGGTTGCTTGGTATTTTATGCATGAGATGCGAAAATGCAATTTTAATCATTGGGTAAGAAATATTTAAATAAATAAATAAACAAAAATCAAATGAAACAAACACCCGGATTACAGCAAAGGAAAATGATTCTACAACAAATAAAATTTCACAACATCATCTTCTAGATGTTTCTACCAAAAAATAAAATAAAATAAAATAAAATAAATTCTCTCTTGTTCTGGGCTGCAAAGGAGGACCCGCTTGAATTGAATCTGCTCCCAATTGACATCCATCCAACTGGACCACTCTAAAGTCTTGTATCATAACAAGAAGTTAATCATCCTAATATCAAGATGCTTGTGTTTTCTAAACCTCTAATAGATATGGAATTTTAGTCTCATGAATTGGAAAGATATTTATAAGTGGGACATCCCATGAGTGGATGAAGCAGGATTCTCGGTCTTGATCGCCAATTTAAAAAAGGAATCCTCTAAATGAAAAATACTCACTAATCTATCCATTGCAAATCTTAGCATGCAAGATTTTTATATGAGAAAATCATCTCAATTTTAGGTTTGCTACAAAAGGTTATTAGAGATGTCTTTTTTTATAAATAAGACAAGCTACCCAGACATAAATTTAGGAAGCAAGCAGATGAAGAAGAAGAAGAAGAAGAAGAATCCAATTGTCAAAACTCATGTTTGATCCAAAATCTCAGAAGCCCTTATTTTACCAGACGATCGTCTACTGACCCTCTATCGCAAAACCCAAGATTTAACACTCGGAAGCCCGATACTTCGTCCATTACTGGACGACATGGAAGAAGAGCTTACAGTTGTGGCAAGAAATGGGTTTTTGATATGGGTTGGTGCGGATACGAAAGAGAAGAAGCCATGACGACCAATCTCCAGAAGAAGCTTATAGAAGAGAAGAAAACAGTTTATCCTATTTATCTCAGCGAAGAAAGAGAGAGGAGAGCTCAGAGCTGTTGTGTCTAAGTTGACTGTTTTCATTTCACGTGAGAGAGCCCCCATAAACCGGCACTAAAAACAAAACGCCAAATGGAAAATGTACGACATATGTGGACATTTGGCTTTGTTACACAAATCCTATGTTTGTGAAGAGTATTCTCTTGCGATTTAGTACTTTATGCTGTGTCTAGTTGTAGTACACCTGCACTCTAGGCCGTTGAATATCAAGATTATTCTCCATCCTACAAAAATGGTGTCAAAGTGATAACTTCATTTGTCCCAATGAAGCCTCCACAATTTGCCATCATGAAGGTGTAAACTACTTACCAAATGTATTATCTAAAATGGAAACTGAAGAGAAGTCTGCATCCATGGCAAAATTGCCCCTCCTTTTGACTGATTAAGCATAAGAAGCATCCCTATACAGAGAGTAAGTGCATGAAAATATACACTAGGATCATTGAGGTATTGGCTATCTGCAGGACTCGGAGACTCTTAACTATCTCCATCTGGTTGTAGTACACCTACACTCTATGCTGTCGTATATCAAGATCAATCTCCATCTTATAAAAAAAGGTGTCAAGGTGATGACTTCATCCGTCCTAGTGAAGCCTCCACAGTTTGTCATCATGAAGAGTGTAAACTACTTACCAAATGTATTATTTAAAATGGAAGCCGAAGAAAAGGGAGCATTTGCAGCAAGTTGGTTAGATGATGAAGGCCTATGAAGCATGGGTACCGGTATAGATACCGATACGGTCACACAGATACAGTAAAATCCTAAAAAAATAAGATACGAGTAAGATTGGAGTATATCTATTAAAGAATTATATTTTTAAAATTTTAATAATATAAAATGCTAATAATTAAAATAGGTTAGAATTCTTAGAAGTAATAAGCTAATAATTACTTAATACTATTAGAAATTGAACCTCATGGAAAAAAAAAGAGCAATAAAGATATTATTTTTCATAATTCAACATTCCTTCCTTCTCCTTTCCATTTCCTAAGTAGTGTGTGTCAGAGAGAGTAGACCCAAATATTCACATATGTATCAACTGTCTAGGCATACAAAGAAGAACCATACATGCATAATCCTTAATAGCAATCTTGGTTATAACATGCTGGTAATTGTATTATAGGTTATGAAGCATAAAGTTGTATTTGGATACATGGAAAATCCAAATCTTCAATTTGCAACACAAATGAGGCCTGCACATCTTTTCATGCCATCAGTGAGAGACCAATTGGACGATCCTAAGTTCGTAATCATCCAACCAATTGTGGCTGAATGAATCGTTGAGATTGTTCATAATTATAGGTCTAGTGATCAGTTTGAATATCCATCTGATTGCCCAATTGTTTCATTTTTTTTTCTCAATAATCACTTTAACCATGTAATACTCATTTCTGAACCTTATTCAAATACGGGGGATTTCTTCTCTCTAATAAATATTGGCTAAATTTTTCATAGTCCAGTTACTTCTATAAATACTTATTTCTATGATATGATTTTATTATCGATTTTTATTGGAATTTAAAGATTTGAAAGATAGAAAGAAAGAAAAGAAAAACCCTAGTCGAAACTCCACTTCTTTTAAATTTCTTGCAATAGGGGTGTAAGAAAACAGAAGTCAGCAATACTGCGATTGTCGACACTCTAGAAAAACAGGTGAGAGTGAAAATTGGATCATGCAGTGTGTGATCTTAGTGCACTGCCTTCCTCAATTCTCATGCTTTAACAAAATGAATACACTTGCTGAGGCTTGAGGGATTCGACCCCGTAATTACTTGCTCTTAGTAATGGCCTGCAAAGAGACTGATACATATTGATATTTGCTACCTTTGTAGGGAAAGAGGGACCCGTGGCTCAGGCACTTTTGGAGCTCATTCTTGAGGACATGAAATCAGGCCTTAGCACAGTCCGAATTCTCATTTCTTATTGAACTTTATTGGTTGTTTTCCTCACGGTTGTCAATCCATGGACAAGAAGCTCTTGTGGCGACAAAACAATTCCAAACCTTTGGTAGTGGCACTCAGTCTTTGAGCGTCTTACTCTCAAATGACCTCTAATGAACTGTTTCCATAATGAAAATAAGTAGTCGGTACTAGAATTATACCAATATTGTTTCCCCACTTTTCTTGCTTGCGACTATAAAAGCATACTGTAGAGGATATGTAACGGTCATCAGACGCAATGTAGTGCTCAGACTGTTGATTCCTTTGGGTTGTGTATCATAGAATCATTGTGAAATATCGGAACTTCCCAATATTTATCTAATTGTTCATTTGCATTGGTACTTTAGTGCTATGTTTTATCCCAATTTTCCGCATGTTGGTTTTGTTGATAACTTTTCTTTTTTAATGGTGGCATTCCTGATGACTTGGGTGGAATAGGAATAAAAATGAAGCAAGACGATGCAATATGAGGTGATAATTGATAATCACTCGGTTTGCAGCACCCACCATGGGTTCATTTGTGGTCTCGCGTTCTTCCTTGATTGAGCCCACAAAAGCATCTTGAGTTGTTGGAAAGATCAAATTGTTCATCCGAAATAATTTTCAATACAAACATCCCATATCACACACTTTTCTAATAGGCATTCACTCAAGCTCCACTCAGATTCAGAGTGAATGCACCATTGAATTTTGGGAAAACACCCAAACATGGTTGGGATTAGGCTTCGATAATGATGATGATATACAAAAAATAAGTAATTGTATTTTTTTTACATGATTAGTCTCATGGTTTATATCACTTATGAGTGCTCTAGTGATAATCAAGTGTTAGTATAGTTCAATTGTGTTCAATTTCCCAAAATGATCTTCAACAAGTAGACTACAGATAAAAGCTTATTACCTATTTGCTTGTGGGGCTCACTTAGATGCATATCTAGCAGGAAGAGGACGGATGAAAAAAAATCAGTACTACTAGATTATCCTAGTGCTTGATTTGACAACCTTAAAATTTAGTGGCATCTTAAAATGGGAGGGTGGAGAAGGGGGTAGGAGACATTGGAGAGGGTGGGGCAGAGGTTGGGAGATGGTGTGTGGTGGCCAGAGGTGGTGGGCCAGGGCATGAGGGAGAGGGGGGGTGGGTGTAGAGAGAATGGAGATGTTGAAGATAAGTGTGTGCAATGAAAAAATTGAAAATTTTAATTTTCTTGCTGGGTGTTGGAAGAAAATGGGTGTGAAAAGAAAGAACGTGCGTGCACTTCAAAGCTCTCGAAAGCAAAAACTCTGACTTGAGAAATACTATCATTTCCTCGAAATAAAAAAGGTTAAAAAATACAGTCCTGCGGGATTAAAAACTGCACCTATGTACTCAACAGAGACCATACTTATTCTACTGCTAAGGTTCCAACACAATTCAACAAACACCACCAAGGAACCATATTCCACAACCAATTTATGGGCAAAAAGTATTAAAGCAGTTCCCAGGAAGCAAACCACTTACGCAATGGTTCTTCATCACCTATTTCTTTACTTGTTTGGAACCTGATTGTGCTTATATAATCATCACCATCACTCACAAAACCTCTAATTAATAATTAACTACTAGCAGCAAAAAGCAATTGATATGCATAATCTCATAAGAGAGACAAACATATGATGTTATATTAAAGTGCATACTTAACCATTAGTTTGTAAGCACAACAATTCAACACTTAAAGACAACAGCGTTCTAAATCCACGACTAAAGATAGTTACAAATTCACTTCAACCAGGTAATGACACATTGAACCTCGAACTTGATAAGCATATTAGCATCATGACATCTCCCATAACCTGCAAATAGCACAAGAGAATGTTTTCAACTCAATGCACGATCTGAAATGTGTAGATGAACCATAAATATAACATTAAAAATGCTGGCTGCAATAATTACAATATTCCCCATAAGCTGCCACAGTTACAAACCGTTTTTTTTTTTTTTTTGGATAGGAACCATATTCTCCAAATTTGGTTGCACATATAATCTTCTAGCCATTCAATTTTATGTAGAATATTATCCAGCTTGTATGCAATTAAAATTTCATTTAAGCTCCCTAAAATTTAATCTAATCTAATGCCACATAAATGCATTCATTGCTTTGACATATCCTTTCATATAATATATATAATCCCATAAATTTATTCCCATCATACCAATTCATCAGTAATCTCATCATCAATTCTCCATTGCACTCCCTAAAATTTAATCTAATGCCTTCATTGCTTTTACATATCCCTTCATATAATTTATATAATCCCATAAATTTATTCCCATCATACCAATTCATCAGTAACGTCATCATCAATTCTCCATTGCAAACACATGATCTCAACCCCAACAAGGAAGACGTTTGGTTCCTACCCCATTTCAACTTTCCTAGTAAATTTTTATCAGCAAGAACAGCAACCTAGGGTGGGGAGGAATTGAATTATCCATGTATATATTGCATGCACAAGGCTACTATCTGCATTTGGTGTGCAGGGGTGTGTGCAACCTTTGGATTCACTTAGTTCACAAATTCGAGGGCAATGAAACACAATTAAGTATTCGAATTTTTTCAACATTCTTCAATAATTTCCTATTTTAAAATGGTGTTCTAGACAATACTTAGTTCAACATGCCACTTCATTTATTTTCACGCAACCATACAACAAAAATAACACAGCAAAAGAATTTCATACAATAAACTCAAATTTCTGGATATACTTGGTGGGTGAATATCCTATTGAACATGTTTGACACGTACACTTACCCAGGTATGGAGTGTTCAACATGGTTCTTCACAGAGACGTAACCCACGAGTTATAACATAAAAAACCTTATTTGAACCTAAAATTCAAAGAAACATTCAACTAAATCGCTTAGTAAGCTTCTTCCTTATGTAACCTGCTTAAATCTTGAAGTTCTTAACCATATGAAACAATCGCCCGCTTCCTTCTTTTGATATAACATGTCCACTACTTTTAAACAGATAAACACTATTGTTATTGGGTCATATTTACAGTATTTCACTCTTTCATTTTGCTAAAAGAATTGTGGGGCTGAATGAAATAATGCTAGAATCACAACGCTCTACTCCTTTATCTTCTGGAGCAAAACCAAAAAATAACACATGATTCATTTTGTGGAGAAATAAAATATCTGAAGCACCCCGGCCAATGGAGAGCCACCAACTCGCATAAAAAAAAAAAAGACCCTTCGTGAACACATGGTTTGGGGACCGACCTTCCAACATGAGACACAGGATACTACCAGTTTGAGATGGTTGCCATAATCTCAATCACCTCAAGGTACAAATGAGAACCCTTACGTGTACCGCAGCCCAGAGAAACAAGATAAGACCAACTTGAGCATTGGGCATGGTTAAGGGGGGCTTTCTATAAACTCGGTATAGAATGGGCTATAGATATGGTCCACTAAGGCGGATTCAGTTGACCTCGAGCTATTGTTCCTCTAAGGCAGCTCAACCTACTTGGGATTGATAGAGCTACGTAGATCGGTGGCTAGAACTGATTTACCTAAGTCAGTGACATGGGCATTGGCGCCCCAAAAGCAGGCAATGGTCTTGGGCAACTGTCTCACAGTCACAGGCAACTACCCCTCATCACAAAGTCACCTATAAATAGAGGTATAACCCCATGCAACACAATTCTCATACATAGAACTGCTACTAACAACTGTTGACACAAAAAAGAAAAAAAAAAAAAAAACCCAACTGCCCACAAAATTGTCTCTGTGTCGCTTGTACAAAGTTCTCTCCAATCTACTCCCTCTTTCCAACCCTTGGTGTTACTAAGGTGTGATTTCCTTCTTAAGTTCTAGGTTTGTTAACCACTGACATACGCATTTCTTTTGGCAAATTTTTATGAGTAAAAGACTAGAAGTCCAAAAAAACCTGGAGAAGGTTATTTTGGCTAAATACCCAAAAGATGTGTATCTATTGTATCATATAAAGCCGATTTGGCCGGGATTGATGCCAGGTTTGGTGTGCTCAAATCTCTTTCCCTATTGGTTCAAACCTGGCAATGCCTTAAGAACAAAAATGAACTATAACAATAGTAAAACATAACCATTCAAAAAATAAAAAATGACAGGATGCAATGTAACATGTGCATGGTGCCTAGCACCACCAAAGGTTAAGCTCCCAATAAATGTTTGTTGAAAGGGGTTATTTTAGACGATGAATTTATATCATTATTATCAGTAAAAGGTACACATAAATCAAGACAAAAGACTTGTGCAAGATAGTGCACAAGTAGGGTAATCCCTATACAAAATAAAAACAAAGCATAATGAAGGGGACACCTAACAAATTGTCCACCATTCAAATTACAATTCAGACAAAATTCTAACTAATCTAGAGCATCTAAACAACCATAGAAGGGAAAGAGAAACTAACATATTTTAGACAATTTTTTTAAGTAAAAAAAAAAGGCGGCTCAATGCACGAGGCTCCCACATAGCGGGGGTCTAGGGAGGGCAAAATGTATCCAGCCTTATCTTCATTTTGAAGAGGCTGTTTCTGTGACTTGAACCTGTGCCCTCTAGGATGCTACCGATAAGCTTTTGCCGTTGGGCCAACCCACCTTTCAGACAATTTTTTTTTTTAAAGTTAACTCATAAATTATATTAATGGACGCCAAGAGGCCATCACCCCTATACAAAATCAGCTATACAATGTAAACTAGGTTACTTACAATTCCTCCAAAAATTCTAAGAACTGTACCACTCTTGAGGGTTAATAACCTCTCATCCACAAATACAAGCCATACAAAATTGTAATATATATTTTAAGTGAAGGATGATAAAATTCTAGTCGACAAACATGTTCTTATTATTCCTCCATTCATGGTCTATGCAAAGCGAGTCCTTCCTATGTTATTTACTATTTCCACATCTTTTAAGTTTATTAGTTTCACTGAATGTGGTTTTTCTAACCATTTCCTTAGTTTCATGGCTTAGGTTATTAAAACTAACTAAATGGTTAATATCTTCAATGCAATTTTAGGAAGGGAGAGAAAAATATAGAAAGAAAAAAGAAAAAAAAAGGAAATACGCATTCGCTTTGTACAGTTAACAAAGAAGACCAATAGGCATCTCTGTGTACTTATAGACGACAAATTACAGATTTTATTGCGGGGTTTTCCCCAGATGCATAATGATTCTCGTCTTTTACATTTTTGTAAGGTTTTGATCTTGTGGATTTCTTGGTACAAGCAAAGTGGCTATTCAATATGAAAGTTCTACTGTTCCAACACTAGAAAACCTTCATGTATAACGTTTAATTGTCAAGGCATTATTTTGGGTACTTCGTAGCCTCCTACTTGGGTTTTATATTTTTTCCTTCAATATTAGTTTTTTTAATTTTAAATTAATTATTTCTGGATTTCATTTATTTAGTTAGTTTGTGTTTTTTACCCTGTTCAGGTTTCTCTGCTTTTGGTTTTGCTATACTGAAGATCGGGGATTTCCCCTAATTTATAACCTGCCTATTGAGGCTCTTTTAATTTGTCTTTGCATCTCATTTATTCAATTAATTTTGATGGTCTTTATTTTGTTGGACTTCTTAGCTTTCCGTATACATATGCCGCAGTCATAAGCCGGAAAATATTTGCACACCGTTTCCTCAAGTTTCATATTTTGAACGTCATATAGTTTGTCTTCCTTATTATGCTTTGATCACATCTTTACTTTATTTTAGTGGTATATATAGTTTCTTTTTCTCTTTGACTATTCTCCTATGATACTAACTCACCAATTGCAGTTCTTTTTAACCATAGGAAAGTTTCATTTCAATTTTGTGCAATAAAATGGCTCCTTTTGACAATATATATGTGTAATCATGGATATCAAGTCATATATTTCTCTGTTATTGGATTGCCAAAATCACATATTCCTTGTGGCAACTAATGGTAAACAAGAAAGTATCTCGAAAAAAGTTGATTAAGTTCCCTTTCTGCCAAACATTGTGTCTTATCAAATTTTTGGACCTGTTGCAGGCTATTGTTGATGTTCCTTCTACAGGGTTTAATAGTAACTATATTATGAAATAACAATTCTTATGAATTTCCTTACCTTTTTAAAATGAATTATCATACTTTCACCCATATTGTTCAAAGGGCATCTGAGTGAAGAGTTGCTAAAATGAGATATATAGTTTCTTGCACTACAAATTTTTCTTTGAAAAAGTAATGTTGTTGACCATCTCAGGTTATTCTTGGTCCATGAAGATTCTCGACAAACACAGAAAGCTGGTCATTACCTAGGTACTCGCTTGCTACGTATTGTTCATAGGGCATTTGAGTGAAGAGTGGCTACAATGGAATTTATAGTTTCTTGCACTACGAATTATTTTTTGAAAAAGTAATGTTGTCAAACATCTCAGATTATTCTTGGTGCATGAAGATTCTCCACAAACACAGAAAGCTGGTCATTACCTACGTACTTGCTTGGTACGTATACATAAAACTTTAGTTTGCTTATTGTTTCCACTTGTACTTCCTCTTTTTGTGGGCCGAGAAGACAAAGAAGAAGAGTAGAGGAATCCGCAGGGAAATAGGAAATCAGAGACACTTCATTCAAGGGAGAAAGAAATATAGGTGTGTGAGTTTTTTCGGGTTGTTGTATTGTTGTATTATTATTTGTGGAATAATGAAAAAAAATATAAAAAAAACATTGTATTTGTTGTTGAAATTTTCTTCTCGTGCATTTGCTTGGTTTTTTGGGGCAAAAAGATTGCCGGGTTGTGTTATTTCCTTTTCTTATTCCTACGCATGGGAAAATCGTCCAAAATATTTTTAAAATTAACCATTTTGTATCATCACTAGCAAAGTCATCAAGCATATTCTATTAGACCAAAAGTCCAAAATATTTTTAAAATTAATCATATTATATCATCATCATTAAAGTTAATATTATCAAACATATTATATTTGGCTAAGTTAATATCATGAAATAAATGATAAAATTCTTTGAATCATAATTATTGTATTTCATGGTCGAATTTGTTCACCATTAATCACCAAATAGTTTATGAACACAATGAGTTAGACGCGTGAGACACTTGTCTAAAGCTCTATCCATCTGGTGCACGTAAAGAATTTGCATTAGAAAGTTGTTGTGACTTATCATGACCCTTCATTAAGAATAAAATAAAATAAAAAACAAAATGTTAATGTTTTAGGACTCGTATCATAATTAACACAAGCATTACAATGAAAAGCTTTTAACCAAAAAAAAAAAAAAAAACAGAATCTCTCTTGCCCAAAAAATGAATCTCTTAACCATAACAAATTAAAAAAGAGAGGAGAGAATGTAAGGGGTACCTGGCGCTTGCCATGCAACACAAGAAAGAGCCAAGAACTAAAATGCAAATGACTGAGCCAGAGGAAACATGGAGGTGGAGATATGCAAGGCTAAGGTTAGGGTGTATAAAGCTAGGATTTACAAAAATTTTAAATGAGATGCTTTTTCAAATCATAAATCTTATTCAATCGTTCCTTGTGTCCTTTTGAACGCGTTAAGAGTTCAAATTAAAATTTTTAGCTCATTACTGAATTAGTGGTAGCTTCCTTTTGTAAAAGTTATTTTTTTCTCTTTTCTTTTAAGATACAGTTGATTTGAATCATAGTAGTTATGCCCCGTGTACTACCAATCTCTCTAACAAAATTAAAAAAAAATCATAAATCATGGATGAGTTGGTGATCGTTTCCATTAGTGTAATTTTTAAAGCCATTTTTAACTTTTAAGATACATATGCCACGTGTATTGTCAATCTCTATAACAAAATTCAGAAAAGAATTGTAAACTTTGGATGAATTAGTGGTAGTCTCCATACATATATATTTTAAAGTCCTTTTTTTTTAATACATTGTTGTTGGCCAATGTGTTTATACCATGTGAACTGCCTAAATTTTCAGAAAATTGTAAATCATGGATGAATTAGTCATCTATCCTTTTCCTTTCCCGAGCAATTTAACATTCTCTTTCCAAATCACTGGAGTCTTGAATAGGAAACGTATTAATTGATTCCCACAATGATATGTTGTAGCATAAATATAAAATTAATATAATATATCACTAATGGAATGACATACGTATTTATGGCTCTTTAAAAGTAAAAGAATTAAGAAAATTACTTTAAGATTTTGGAATCCAAAAGCCTCATGTCATTCTGCAATAGCATGTATGGGGAAACAAAACAATGATGCAAAAAGGATTGTCTAGCTATGGAGAGAAAAACATATGTAAGAATCTTAACTCATCATCATTATCAAAGCCTTATCCCAACTAAGGATATAAATATTGGCCGATACGAAGCGTATCGGCCGATACGCTATTTGGAAAATATCGGCACTCACAAATGTATAAGCCCGTATCGGCCGATACGCATACGGGCCGATACATTTTGTATCGGCCAATACGTATCGGCCGGGGGGGGGGGGGGGGGGGGTGGTGGTTAAAACCTCCCAGCCGATTTTTTGACCCACTTTTTCCCTTTTAACTTTTATCATCTCCCCTCTTCACTGCTCCAAGCCCCTTTCCTTGCCTCCATTTTTCAAATCCTCTAAAAAAAAAACAGTAAAATCATCAACAAAAACATCCAAAGCACTGTGATTCCTGGAAGACATTTCCTTTAGTATTAGATTAGAGCTAATCAGCAAGGTATTCCTCCATTACAAAGTCTTTGCTCTTTAAGTAGATTAGTATATTATTTTTCTATAAAGTTTGAACATAGTTTATCTTTCATTCTTGAATGAATCTTGATGAAATTTGTTTATAACATTTTTTTTATAAGCCTAAAGTTACTATTTAAGTTGATATAACTGAACAACATGAATCCATATGAAAAACATTGATTATTCATATTCTTTTCTATTAATACAGCGATACAGGATCTCATGCAATGAGGGGCTGCTACATACTCATATACTAGTTGCTTTTGCAAAACAAACACATATTCCATCATTTTCCAATATTCTGGATTTTCTGAAATTTTTTTGAATTTTTTTGAAGACTTTTTTAAATCACGCCGCTACCGCTACGTATCGTTTTGGCGACGGGTCGCTACGCCCACCGCAACCGCTATTGTCATCCTTGATCCCAACCATATTCAGGTCAGCTATATGAATTTTGTTTCTCCATTTCCATTCTATTTTGAGCTAAATCCTTAGATAAGTAAAACTTTTTTAAATTTGATTTAATGACCTCCATCAATGTTTTTTTCGACCTACCCCAACCTCTTACGGGCCATCCACCTGGATAGCCAAACTTTTCCTCACCAGTGCCACAACCGGCCTACGCTCAATATGTCCAAACCATCTTAAACAAGTTTCTCCAATCTTATCCCCTATTATTGCTACACCTAAATGCCCTCGAAAGCGCTTATTTCTAATTTTATCTTTCCAACTTTTACTATACATCCACCTAAACATTCTCATCTCCACCGCATCCATCTTATGTATATGTATTTTCTTAATTGGTTAAATTCTGCTCAACATGTCATAATTGGTCTAATCACTGTCTTGTAAAATTTGCACTTCAATTCCATCGGCATTTATCTATCACAAAGCACTCCAGAAGCTAGTCTCCACTTCAACCATCCAGCTTTTATCCTATGCTCAACATTTTCATCAATCTTCCCATCTTTACTAATCATCGAGTCCAGATTCTGAAAAAAATCTCTATGTGGTATCTCATGGGTTTCAATTTTGACAGTGGTATCAACACTTTGTATATGTCCACTGAAGTTGCAATCCATATATTTTGTCTTTTTACGACTTATTTTAAAGCCTCTAGATTCTAATGCCTCATGCCATCTCTCGATTTTGCATTTATACTATCTATTGTTTTGTCCACCAAAACTATATCATCTGCAAATAATATACGCCATGATACTTCTTCTTAAATATGCGTAGTTAACTCATCCAAAATCAATGCAAAAATATAAGGGCTTAAGGTTGATCCCTGATGAAAACCTATAGTTATGAGGAATCCACCTGTTTCTCCACATGTGGTTCTCACATTTGTTACTGCTTTTTCATACATAGCTTTAAAATTTTCAATATAACTACAGGAGACATTCTTTTTATTCAAACCATATTGATTTTCAACAATCTTGGTCTTCTGTCTAAGACTTTGCTCCATTATTTTTACCCACAACTATATAATATGACTTACAAATTTAATCCCTCGATAGTTGGTACAATTTTGTATATCTCCCTCATTCTTATATATAGGTACTACAATGTTTCTTCTCCATTCATCCAGCATTTTCTTTGTCACAAGTTTCTTATTGAAGAGTCTACATAACCAACTCACCCTAACCTCTCCTAAGCATTTCCATACTTCTATCGGAATATGATCTGAGCCTGTAGCCTTTTCTGTCTTTATTCACTTTAATGCTTCCTTCACTTTTACCCCTCTAATTCTACGGAAAAAAGTATACTCTGCTATGAAGTATCTTCTCTAGTACTTGTATCCTCTATATGTTCTTCATTTAAAAGTTAGCTAAAATATTCATTCCACTTCTTTTTTAATATCGTTGTCCTTCACTAGAACATTTTCCTCATTGTCCTTGATACATTTGACATGATCTAAGTCCTTATTTTTCTTTTCTCTAATTTTTGCGAGCTTAAAAATATCCTTCTCTCATTCTCTTGCTCCCAACCTATTATAAAAGTCTTCGTATGCTTTAGACTTTGCACTACTTATTACTTTCTTACCTTCTCTCTTTGCCTTCCTATACAACTCAAAAATTTTCATACTCTTAGTCCCCTATCAAACTTTGTAGCAATGTCTTTTCTCTCGAATAACTTTTTGAACCTCCACACTCCACCACCACGTTTCTTTATTAACATGTCTCTTTTCTTTCGATTCTCCAAGTACCTCCTTTGCAACCTTCCTAATGCAATTAGCCATTTGATTCTACATTATTGTAGTTTCTCCTTTTATTCTTCATTTCCAATCATTTTGTCCTCGCTTTTTCCCCTTCAAATCTCTCCATCTTGTTTTAGGGCCCATTTTGTTTACTACCGCTCTTTTTCTACTTCTAATGCAAATATATAAAACTATGAGCTCATGTTGCATGGTCAAACTCTCTCATGGGATAACCTCGTAATCTTTACAAGCCAATCGGTCCTGTTTTCTAACTAGAAAAAGGTTTATCTAACTCCTATTACTCCTATTATTATAGGTAATTAAATGCTCATCTCTCTTTTTAAAGTAAGTGTTTGCTACTACAAGATTAAAAGCCACTGCAAAATCCAATATAGTGTTATGAATTTATACGTTTCTCCAAATCCTTGCCCTCTATGCACTCTCTTGTATCCTCTATTATCTCTTTCTATATGCCCGTTTAAATCCCCTCCAAGAAAAATCTTATCACTATTTGGGATTTCTTACAATAAATCATCCATCTCATCCCAAATTTATCTTTTTACACTTTCTTCTAGTGTTACTTGGAGAGCATATGCACTGATGATGTGAATTATGTCTTCCTCTAACACTAGTTTAATTGCTATAATTTTATCACCAAACCTCTTTACCTCCACAATTTTTTCTTTCAAATCTTTATCTACCACTATACCCGCTTCATTTCCTGTATTACTCTTTTCTGCATAAAAAAGCTTATACTCATCTGTGAGCTCCTTAGCTTTATTTCCTTTCCACCTTGTCTTCTGTATACAAACTATAGTAATTCTTCTTCTTTTCATTACCTCAACCAACTCCATACTCTTGCCTGTCAAAGTTCCTATACTCCAAGTAGCAAGTCTAATTTTCCTCTTCCTCCTCTTCTTATCATGGACTAACTTCTTCAACCGCACTAACCCAGAGTCATGTGGTAGCCCTCGCACACTTTTCACTGTAACCAGGCGACATTATAATGCGTTGCTTAAAGCGAGGAACACCCTAACCTTATTGCGAAAATTTGTTATCTCAGATTTCATATTTAGGTTGTGACAAAGTTTTACGTTGGCTGTCAACCTATCTAACATAATCCTCCTCCTTTACCAGGGCTTGGGATCGGCAACAAAAACTAGTAAAGTTCATTAAAAAATGTGGGAGTTATTGCTATAAATTTATTTCATAATTAGAGCTAGTATTGTGAGGTTAAATTGATTTGAAAAATTATGGGATCAAGTATAAATTATTAAATCGCACAATTATAGTGTAATTGATCCCGTAATAGGGTAAACTAGCAAATCTCGTAATTATAGTATAATTACAGTAGTTGTTGCCATCAAGGGTTTCAACTAAAAATGTATAATGGAATTGTTGCTATTAATTCCGTCCGTAATTGGAGTTGTTCTGCAGTTACATTGATTAAAGAAATTATGGGGTCAAGGGTAAATTATTGGATCCATAAACTATTGTGTAATTCATTCCGTGATTAGAGTTGGTGTTATAAGGTTAGATTGATTAAAAAATTTTTGGGGTCAAGGGTTTGGACCAATAGTTGAATGTCAGTTGGATGTTTAACTTAATAGGATTGTACAGCTATGGATAGAAAGACATATATAAGTAACTAAACTATAGAGTTCAGAAAAAGTGTGGAAATTGTTGCTATAAATTCATTCCATGATTAAAGTTGGTATTGTAAGGTTAAATTGATTTAAAAAATTGTGGGATCAAGGATAAATTATTGAATCTTGTAATTATAGTGTAATTCATCCCGTAATTGAGTAAATTATTGAATCTCGTAATTATAGTGTAATCATTGTAGTTGTTCCCATAAACAGTTTAAACTGAAAACATATAATGGAATTGTTATTATAAATTCATAGTAGAATTGGAGTTGGTGTTGTAAGGTTGATTACAGAAATTGTGAGATCAATCATCGTAAATTATTGGATACCTTAATGATTGTGTAACTCATTCAGTAATTAATTATAGCTGGTGTTGTAAGGTTAGATTGATTAAAAAATTTGTAGGGTCAAGGGTTTGGACCAATAATTGGACCCCAAGTGGATTTTTCATGTTTGAAAATCCAAAATTATAGTTGTTGCCATAAATGGTTTAAACCAAAAACATATAATGGAATTGCTACTATAAATTCATTGCTTAATTGGAGTCGGTGTTGTAAGGTTGATTAAAGAAATTCTGGGGTCAATGGCAAATTATTGGATCCCTTAATCATTGTGTAATTCCATCGGTAATTAATTATAATTGGTGTTGTAAGGTTTGATTGATTAAAAAATTTATGGCATCAAGGGTTTGGACCAATAATTGAATGCCAAATTGATTTTTAATTTTTGAAAATCTAAAAATTTGAAAAATTTAGATGAGTCTGGAGGTCTATGACCTCCAATACCTTTTGCAATATTATATAGTATAGAATATTTATTACAGAAAAGGATGAAATGATATATTTATTTATTTATTTATTTATTTATTATAATTATTATCCTCTAATAATGGGTACTAGCTAGCGCACCTTGCATGCAAGATGGCAACACTATTACAAGCCAAAGAATCATAACAGCCAAGCAAATTAACTAATTGTGCCAAGCATTATACAAAGCAGTTAAGCAAATTAATTAATTTTCAAACTTCTGTTGTTAAGAGCAGCATAGAAGACTACATGTGACTTGTGTAGTGTAAACAGAATAGAAGCCTACATGTTACAGACCCACCCACAACAACGGATCAAAGCATGCATTGTTTTGATTAAACACAAAAAACAGAAAATAAAACAGAATACCAGAAGGAGAAGAAAATAATAGAGAACCCAAAAAAAAGAGCCCAAAAGGGAAAATAAAAGAGAGAGAGAGAGAGAGAGAAAAAAAGAAAAAACAGAGAACCAAAACCAGACGAAGAAGAAGAGAGGAAGAGAGAGAAACAGAACCAGACTTGTCAAAAAGGAGAAAAAAAATACAGAACTAAAAAAATAGAGAACCAGAAGCAGACCCAGAGTCCCAGATGTTAGAAGCAGAGGACGAAGAAGAAGAGAGGAAGAGACACAGATGAAGAACAGACATAAAGGAATAGGAGGAAGAAGAAGAAAAGAAGAAGAAGAGGAAGAGACAGAGGAGGAAGAAGAAGAGAAGAAGGGAAGTAGAGGAGGAAGAAGAAGAAGAAGAAACTAACCTAGAAGCGCAGCCATTTAAGTGTCACAGAGATGCCTTGACTCCCAGGGCCTTGAGTTCGTCACCAATATCAGCCAAGAAGAAGCAGAGTTTTGCATCTTCAATTACAGCTAGATGTATGAATCACAGAGATGCATTGAATGCCATGAATGTATTTGGGGACAAATCAGACACAAATCGTAGGGCTTGGGTTCGGGCTGCCTATTTATTTAGGGAGTCTTTGATAGGTGCCAACTTTATAAAATTACCATGTGCGTCATTCAATCGAAGGACTGTCGACAAATCCAAAACAAATCAGTGAAAAAATGAAAGAGGCGAGCACCTGGATGCGCTTTATGCTTCACTGTGCCTTGCGCTTTTCTGTGCTTAATCTGAGCTTCTTTAAATCGCCTCGCCTTGGCACCTCTGAAGCACTGCATGTGCACCTTGATGCGCCCAGCGCCTAGGCACGCCTTTAACCACACTGCACTAAACAGTACTCATTTTTTGTGTGTTAGTTGATTAGGATTGATGTCGGCCAAGGGAAATATAGGGCTAAGTTACTGTGTAAAAGGTAATCGAATTTGATCTGGTTGAAGAATAATAAATTGCAGTAAAGTAAAGCAAGAAGAGAAGAAGAAGAAACTAGGAATACACCTAGGGGTTGTTTGTTCCACATACACATCCGGAAGGGTTAGGATACAAATATCCAAAGCCAGCCCACTAGCTAGATACTCCTAACCAAGATTTGGCAGTACAAGATGAGAGTCGGATTAGTAGTGGTCCCAAATGACATGATCATTTTGCAATTTATTCTCCAAAAATATAATGACCAATTTGCTGTTGTGCACTTTTTCTCCCGTTCAACATGTGTTTGCTGCTCGCCACAAATTCATATGGGTAAATGACTGCACGTGATCCAAGGTTGAGCTGAAATGATTGGTCACTGATCCATCTGACCACGTTGTCGCAATTTGGGGGCTAAATGGGTCTTTCAGTATTGTTACTAGGGGAGATTAAGGGAGATTCTGGTCAATTGTTAGTGCGGGGAGGGGGGGGTGTGAAATTGGGGGCCATGTGGGGTGGTTAACCCTTCTGAACGTGATAAGTGGCACTGTGCATTCATACGGCTGGATATGGATAGATGCATATCTGAAGGCCCAATCCTCCATCCAAACCTGGTATCATGTGGGCCCATGATCTATCTGAAGCCTATCCCACCTTACATGCAAAACACAGCCCCTAGAGTTTAGATTCCACTGCACAATCCCAAAGAACTGTCAAAAGCTATGAAGTTACTCCCAAATTGTTGTCTGAATCAAGGAATAACACAGCTATTATATAAATCTAGGAATCTTAACTCCAGTAGAACTATGCATCCTCACTTGGAAACTAAGAATTCCAAATTAAACCTATATAAATGTGCTTAACCTATAACCTATGGAACATTACAATAACTCATGTCAGGCAGTGCTGGAGATCTCCAAAAGACCGGAGAACGTTGAAGTTCAAATGAGCTACCACATACATTCCATAAAGGCTGTTTTCCTTTCTCCTTCTAACTTAGAAGGCAACTGCTATTTGGAGGCTGAGGAAGAAAGAGATAAAGACAAGAAAACGATTAAGTGGTGCTTCTACCTGAGAGCGTTCCATGAATTTACTGAGGAAATTTTGTCCCAAAGAAAGGTCATACACAATGAGTTAGATACAGCTTAAAAGTTGGAGATTTCAGATCCAATTTTAACTCGTGGCTTTTGTCGATTGAAGTGGTACCAATAAATTGCACACCCAAAATTTTCTATATTGGTGAATGACTCACCTACTAGCTTTTTTGCCAGCCCCGAAGGCGGCATGGTGATTTATTGTCACCATTTCTATCTTGTTAGCGATGGAGGGATTGAGTAGGATGGTTGCTAGAAAGGAGCTTCAAATGTTCTTGGGTTTTGAGGTAGGGAGGGGGGGAGGTAATTATCTCCCACTTATTATTTGCAAATGATATTTTACTCATGTCAACTTAGAGTGAGGCAGCTCTGTTTTATAAAATGCATTTTGTTGGATTTGAGGCTATTTCCAGGTTGAGAATTAATCTCAGCAAAAGTGAGATTATACCAGTTGGGGAGGTGGAGAACGTCGAAAATCTGGCTACGGTCATGGGATGTGGGGTGGGCACTTTTCCCTACACCTACCTCGGCTTACCTATTGGTTCGTCTTATAAATCGGTTGAGGGTTGGGATACGGTGGTGGAGTGTTTTCAAACTAAATTGGTAAGGAAGATGCGTAATTATCTATCTAAATGGGGTAGATTAACACTATTAAATAGTACCTTGGCCACCATTCCCATCTATTTTATGTCTTTGATTCTTGTGCCAGCCTCAGTTGAGAGAAGGCTTGAGAAATTACAGAGGGACTTCCTCTAGGGTGGCACTGAGGAGAGGAAGATGCATTTGGTGAGGTAGGACAAGATTTGTAGACCCACCAAGGAAGGTGGACTTGGGTGAGACATTTAAGGGCATTTAACCAAGCTCTTCTAGGGAAATGGCTTTGGGCATTTGCTACGGAAAATGAGACGCTATTAAAGGATGTAGTGGTGGTGAGGTATGGCTGTCATAAGTGGGGGTCGGTGCCTACAATGGGTTCGGGTTCATATGGTTGGGGGTTGTGGAGGGCAATAATGAAAGGGAGTGAGATTTTTGGGCATCATACCCATTTTAAGGTACCTAGAGGGACTAATGTTAGTTTTGGCACCATAGGTAGTGTGGTGATGTTTCATTCAAAAAATAAATAAATAAAAAAATTTCTCGCTACTTTTCAGTATTGCTCGGGACAAGAATCCTACAGTGAGTGAGTATTTTTTGGGGGAATATGGAGATGTGGTTTGGGCTCCTATTTTTAAGAGAAATCTAAATGATTGGGAGCTAGAAGAAGCAATGGCTTTCTTAAGGGTGCTGCAAAGAATGTAGGTGGGAGGGGTGGAGGATGATAGAATGATGTGGAAAGGAAGCAAGACGGGGGTTTTTACTGTGAGTTCCTTTTATAGACTCCTAGTGTGTGACAAGAGTGTAGATTTTCCTTGGAAGGCCATTTGGAAGACGAAGGCTTCATCTAAGGCAGCGTTCTTTAAATGGATAGCGGCTTGGGGCTCTATCCTTACCATGGATAACCTGAAATGGAGAGGCTTTCACATTCCTAACAGATGTGCAATGTGCTGCAGTGAGGAAGAATCTATTCGTCACCTTCTCCTGTTTCGCAATGTGGCCGAGGAACTTTGGGATCATGTTTTATCAGTTGTTGGCTTGAAATGGTGTATGCCAAGGGATGCTAAAGAGCTGCTGGCTTGTTGTGCTGGTGCATGCTTGAAGAAAAGGCCGCAGGGAGTGTGGCGATTAATTTAGATGGCACTTTTTTGGACCATTTGGTACGAGAAATAGGAGAATTTTTGAAATTGTGTCATTGAGCATACATAGACTGAAAATTTTGTTACTGGATAGTCTATTTTTTTGGCATCATGGCTATCTAACCGTAGGTGCTAGTCACTTGCTCTCTAGGAAGAGTTAGGATATACATAGTTCCTTTTATATATGGCTCTGTTGTACATAGGTGACAGCCCCTTGGCGTCCATTAATGACATTTTGATTACTTATAAAAATAAATAAATAAATTGCACACCTCAAAGTATACACAAGCATCTTGCAGTAACAGGAAGCAATCATGATACATAATGTAGACGCAAAAGGAAATTCTAAAAAAAAACAATGGACAAGGATATTTAACAAATTAACTTAAAATAACGCATGGAAATCAATGTCATATTAATTATAATAAAATCCACAGATACCTCATTTATAAAATACTAATAACATGAACTGCTAGTAATCCTAGTTATTTTTAACAAGCAAATTGATATAAAATTTAACTATGATCTTTTTAGATAAAAAAAAATATATTCTTGGAAAATGATAAGAACTTCAATATTACCCAAATCACCTTTTTGATCATTATAAATTTCCTATACATCAATCCATCATATCAAAAACTACATAACCACCCCCCCACCCCCCTTTTCGCTCCCTCATCGCAGCAACCCCCATCAGCACGCACGAGGGGAGGGTGGGTTCACAATTTCTATAAAAGCCTTCATTATAACCCATAAATATGATTACACTTTAATCATAGATAAATCCAAATCAATATAATACTTCCTGCTATCACTAAGAGATTGACGGAAATGCCTTTCTTTATATAAATAGATTTTTAAAAAAAGTTGGAAATTTCAATAACACCCCTGGCATTTACAAATATAATCCGACCATCCCTTGACATTTCAAAAATGACATGGAGACCCCATTCACATACTCTTAGGATATGGATATGTGCCCAATACATGTCAGACCCGAGAAATAAGTATCTAGGATTTCCTTTAACTTTTTCTTTTCAAGGATACATCCTTGACATGCCAAGATATGGGAATGGATACGGATGAGAAACAAATACCATCTACCACAACAAAAGCCATTAAAAAAGAAAACACTTTCCAAAACCAATTAGAGATCTGTGTCAACACCAATCCATGAAGCTCCCTGTATATCGCAATCAAACTCTAGCGCTTTAAATAATCAAATCATTGTTCCAAATAAAGTTTGAGACTCAGATCCAGGAGAGGTTTAGAGAGAGAACTAAGATAGAGAACAAGTGAACAGAGAGAGAAAGCGACACATAAAGAGAAAAAGCAATGATCAAAACAGATAAAGAAATAAAATTTCAGTTTCTACACATGATGTACAGGAGGCCCCATATCCTGTCTTCATTCAATTCCTTTGTTTAAAAATGAAAAAAAATAAAAATCATGTCTTATCCAAATCTTTAAGTTGTTACCTCCACCACATGGAGATTTTTTAATTTGCATATCAGAGACACATTTGTTGCTGGACTCTATCAATTGAAGATATGCTCTCCAGCTGGCTGTTTTGTACGGCCAAGTGCATGAAGACCAATGCGTTTATGTGGGTTATTTTGGGTCTGGTTTCGTTAAGGGCCTTAAGGCCCATGTACAGAAATTTATGGGTTACAATGTGTCAACAATCAACAGCAATTTGGTGACTATATTTTTTTTAAAAAAATTAATCATTATGTATTACACATCATATGATATTTAAAATATATTTTATTATACATGTATCCTAGCCATACCCATATCATACTTTTTAAGATTTAATCGTATCGTCATGTCCATATCATATCGTACCCGTATCCATATCCATGCTCCCTAGACTAGGAGCCTTCTCAGTAAAATTATTGACATACTAGAGAAGCCTGGGCTTCCTTCTTGACCTCTCACACAATGACTTCTCTTCTCTCATGAGATTCTGCTTACAATTACGCAATTGATACTGAAAGAACAAAAATCTTTTACGTGATCATTGTTGGTTGTGATCAATCAGAAGCACTTCCAGTTCTAGATTTTGGTTCAAACCAGAAGGCACATTGCAGAAAAGTTTTGGACGGCAACTATTCCGTCAAGATGGTGCACGAACATTCACCACCACAAACAACTTAAAACACACACACACCCCTCCTAGAGCAAGCGTGCGCGCACGACAAACACAGAGCATGCCCAGCCCAGAGAGAGGAGAGAAGCCCCTCAGCCCAAAACCACCATTGCTGAACCCCACAAAACTAGATGCCGATTTGTGTGAGACAAGCTGTTGATAATTTGTTCTTCAGCTAATTGGGGTCACTGATGAGTGACTCATACTGATGATGAGTGACTCATGACTGAAAATTCTTCATTGAGAACTCAAGGGAGAGGAAGTTAGGATACTTTTGAGATGGGTCTCTGAAATGAAATGATATATATACATATAAGTATGTATAGATGGATAAAGAGATTGTGAGAATTTTGGTGGTGATGGTGGTAGCAGCAATGGAGGAGGCGACGATGGCTCTCTCAAACCGAATTATTTTGTTCCAACGAGTAAAAAGAGGGACAATGTTAGTATTTTGAGTATTATTTTTATGATGTCATCTTCCAATGTTGGAAGGGGGTCTCACTGATATGACATCAAAATGTCATGGAATTTCCGTGTCAATATTAAAATGTAGAGGATACCAGATGATTTTTTCAAATGTCAGGAGGTGTCATTGAAATTTTTCCTTAAAAAACACAAAGGTTCCATGAAGACAACCAAATAAAGTCACACTAGTAATAAGTATAAAGCAAAAGAAACTAAAAGAAAGAAACAAATAAAAAGAAAACCTATACAGGGAACAAAGAAAGGCCCAACTACTCAACCACCCATAGTGCTACATACCACAACCAACAAAATAGCTAAAAAGAACCAAACCTTCCTAGGGGACCAATTATATAAAATTGTTATTGCTCGGTGAGACAACCTTCAAACAATTTGATAAAACAAATCTATGGCATCTTCCTTGACAGCCGAATGGCACCCCAAGCGTAACACTAGCGACCAATATACTGCCCACAACCAAGAAACCTCATCGTGACCCCAGATGTTCCTTCCCCCTTTTGCAACAAACTGTTACAATGCCCCCATTAAATCTCAAACTTTCACAATCTCTATAAAGCCAATATGATAATCAAATGATTACAATTAAATCATATATAAATCCATCAATATAGTGTTTCCCACGATCACCAAGAGATTGACACATTTCTTTCTCTTGATGAAGACAGTATTATATCAAATAAATGAACAAATCGAAGGTGGCATGAAGACATAACCAGCTTATACCAAAAGTAAATATAGAGCAAAACAAAACCAAAAGAAATGGAACAAATAAAAAAAGAACCTATACAAGATACAAAGAAAGGCTCAAGGGCTTAACTTCCACCATGTACAATCAACCCCCAAGCACACCCCCCAAAAAAAAACTATCAGAAAAGAATAAAATCTTCCCGGAGGACCAATGATATAAGATTCTTATGAGCTCTTCTACAGTTCAAATATCTTGAGAGCACATCATTCCAGACCTCCCAACATCACTTCAAATCAATCAGCCACTAATGTTTCATAAGAAAACACAATAATGCAAGGGCACATAGACAATATGCCCCACCCCTTTTACCACCACTCCAATCATTCACTTCACCCTTTTCCTTTATAATTCACCTTGCCTGTTAACATCTTTAATCCTCTTTCTAGCTTTCCACCACCCTCTTCTTAGACTCTCTTCCTTCGTACGTTCTCCCAATTTCAATAAACAAGTCCACGTCATCATTTCCTTAAAAGCATAATGACAACCCAAGCTTAGTAATGCCGACACCATCATAAAGCCCAGGACCACTAAAAAACCTCATTTGTGACCCTACAGATTCCTTCCCCATTTAGAACAAACATAGCAGAAGCGATCAAATCGCAGATACATCTCACCTTGGCAAAACCAAAATTCACATCTTCCTACCCCTACAATAGGTGACATTCAAACAACAGAATTTACATAAGAAAAGGCACGTCTACATGAGCACATAGACAATACTCCCCACCACTTTTACCACCGCTCCAATCACTTCCCTTCCCCACTTTCCCTGACCTTCCTAATTCACTCTACAAGTTAACTTCTTTAACTCCTTTTCTAGCTTTTCTCGAACCTTTTCTCTTTTCTCTTAAAACTAACTTTTGCCGTCAGACAGCCTTCTCCTGATTGCATCAAAAAAGTCCATGGCATCATTCCCCTTATAGCCGAATGACGCCCCAAGCCTAGTAGTACTCACCCCATTATACTGTCCATAACCAACTAAGGAAACTCACCCAGGATGTCACTCCCCGCTCTAAAACAAACATGGCTGAGAAAGAGAAAATGATTGAAGCATCCCACCTTAGCATATCCAAAATCCTCTTCTTCCTTACCCTCTACAATAGTCATTGGCTCATTGCTACTGGTCGTTCATCGAAACTAGATTGAGGCCAATATCCTACATCCCTTTTGCCATCAACCCCTCTAAATCCAGACTCAAATATAAAATGATACAACCACTACAACAATTTTTACTGTTGTTTTCGCTTGAACCTATGGTGGGAAAGTTCAGAAAATGGTGGCAGGAAAATAATGAACTTTGGACTAATCTTAGTCAACTTCAAAATTGATAAATTGCGATAGAATGCCTAAAAAATGAAGATGTTTATTTTCTTTCCTTCGTTTTTTCCACCTAGTCTAGAGCTAGGTATTGGATTGCTAAGCCAAGGGTAACAGACAATATTCAGTTTATTGATGATGCACTAGGATATTGTCATTGAGAGATCTGATTCCACGTACACACACACACACACACACAAAGAAAAAGGAAAAAGAAAAAAAAAACATTATCCGAAATCCCATTGTTCTAAAAAAAAAAAAGTAATGTAAATATTCTAAATTACTGATAGTTATGTCTCGACTAGTAAAAAAGATTAAAAATATGTAAATAATCGTCTTTAATTCTAACTAAGATTCAAACATCGATATTTGCAATAGACTTGAAGCATCTTCTGTATTTCCCTAATACAATTATCGAAGAAGCATGCAACAACATCTTTTATGTTTCTCGGGTGAGGGCCCTCTTTCAGTAAAGTTTTAAGGAACGTTATCTAAAAAACGGAACATATGAGCTGTTTGCAAATACACTTGTAACATATCCAGAAAATGAAATGATTTCTCTTTTTTAATATCAGAAAAGTTCTTCAACCACTTAGAAAGACAATAATGTGCCTCGTATTTATGTCATGGGCTAAACAATTGTAGAGCCTTAGATTAGCACAACCAATATAGAATCCAAAGAAAGAAAGAAAAGGAAAAGAAAAACAGATGCAGACCAAATAAATAAACAAACAAAAACAAAACACACCTTTGAGTGATTATGGTTTTTTTTTTGGCCTAACAAAGTTGACCTCCATCTTAGTCCCTATAGCATGCACACAAGCTTCAAAGGTCTCAGGAGGTTGGCCTCCATCAGCATCCTGGGCCTCAAAGGTAATATAAAAAATAAAACTACCGGCAAGCCGTGAAGTTGCCTTGACGAGCTTAAAAAACTCGTAATTTTTACCCTGCATTTCAAGAAAGAATTTAAGGCCGATACCAAAACCAAAAGGAGGAGTTAATCAATCAAAGAGATGAATATTTGTATGGAAGGATTTAATTGACAAACAAACACACACACACACAAAAAAGCGAGGATCGCATACTGTGTCAGCGTTGTGCTTGTTAGTAGCTGCGATTGAATAAGACTTGAGCCTCTGAAAAGTCTCGGATTGCTCATCATCCAAGCGACCTGGACTTAACGGGTAGTCTAAACTGATTAAACCGTATGCAAAGACATCCTCGGGTAAACGGGGAGCGTCAAACCCCTGGCCAAATACACAATCAATCATCAGAATAGCAAAAAAAAAAAAAATCATCAGAATACACACAGGATCGATTAACTAATTTTGATCGGAAACAGAAAATAGAGAGCAATAATATAGACATATGTAATACCTCGCTCGCCTCGACCATTGCGTTGTACGTCAGAATCTCGTCATAGGTCATGTCGCGAAAGCCATCACTATAAAAATGGTTGTCATCCAAATCATAACCGCATTCTTCTTCTGCTACTACTCCTTGTTGTTGTTGGTTATCATCGCACTCATCCCCCTCCAATTTTGGTCTTTTCTGTGGCCGTGGTTGTTCTTCTTCAAGATGAGATCCACATGCAATAGCTCTGGCGATGGCGGCCATCTCTCTCTCTCTCTCTCTCAGTTTTTTTTTATTATACGATATACGAAGTAATGCCCTAAAGTAATGCCCTAATTCTCTATACATAGACAATTCAACCTGCTACGCAAAACACGCAAGCAGGCCCAGCATGACAAACGACCCAGTGGGCCAGTAGTAGGCTAGCCCAACCAACGCAGCACAAAATTCGACCAGGTTGGGCTCAATTTTGCAAAAAATTCATCTAACATACTAATCTCATAGATTGTTAGGAATAAAAGATAAAAACATGGCAATCTCTCCATCCACACCCACTCTCTCTCTCTCTTCTCTCCTTACTTCCCTAATTTTCCTCCAACATACTAACTCACTCCAACTTTACACTCCATGCTACATGTCTCTCTCTATAAACAACTTCCCACTACTACATTTGGACTTCATCCTCTCTCTCTCTCTCTCTCTCTCTCTCTCTCTCATTCTCTCACATAGGGGCAAAGACCTCATTTCAAGAAGCTTGCCCTTTCCAAAGATCCAGATCAGAAACAGCACTGGAACGGTGTTTCCAAACTAAAGACCCTCTAAATCTCCTCTCTATTCTTAGGTTGAAGAAGCTCTCTTTAAAAATGTCATTTTTTTAAACCTTTTGAAGACTGTTATGATCTCTTCAGTCAATAAAAAAAATTTTATTTCCTTTTTTGTAGCCCTTTTCTATAGGCTTTCTGTATTTCTATCTAATGTCAGCATTTATTTCTTCTTTTCATATTCAAGAGAGGAAAAGCTATTTTTGCTCTAGATTTAAGCATTGGCATACCTGAAAGAACATATGCTCGCATGTATAAGTACAATTGCTTTTGAGATTAGCCTTATTTGTTTTCCTTTTACTTGAAATGTGTTAAGGGTCTTTCTGTTTTGGGATTTTTCTTAATACTTGATATGGGTACAGTGGAATCTCCCTTTACCTTACTGGATTCTCTTTCTGTTTGCTAAAGACATGTAGCATGTATTCTCCATATTTTATTCTCATTTTTCTTGAAATGGGTCTTCAATTATTTTAGCCAGAAGGTGAATTTGGAGGTGAATATTCTTGGAAAGTATGTGGAGAGATTGCTTATAATTGGGTTCAGTAATTCTGTTGCCACTTCATGATCAAAGGTTCTTCATCTTCCCCTACACAACCATTCCAGTTTTGTGTGTCTTGTTCTTTTACCTTTTTTTTTATCCTCCGCATCACATTATAATATTCGTCGTCACTTTCCTAACACCATCACTGTGCTAACCACACTTTTCTACACCTGTTGTCAGCACCTCCCCGCGCCCCCCCCCCCCCCCCAACACACACACGCGACCCTCACCCATCTTTGCTTGGCCACCCATGTCGGTCACACACCAAACTTGCACCACCATCCCTTCATCTCATATCCATCATACTATAACAATCCACCTTCCACCACCATCCTTCTCTATTGCTGCCATCCATACCCATCACACACCAAACTTACACATAAACCGCCTTCACACTCACACCACCTTTGTCACACAACTATGCCTCACCCATTACACAACACCCTGCGACCAATGCAACCATGGCCGGACCTAGGGGCCCAGTAGGGGCCATGGCCCCCCTTTATTTTGGACTGTTCTTATATTATATTATAGTATATACATTTGTACCTAGACACACACATCTACACTTTGGCCCCCCCTTTTAATGTTAATTCTTTAATGAAAGGCCCAACCAACACTATCAAAAAGTAAATACTAGCAATATAATTTTTCTTTCGAAAAAAATACTAAAAAATAGCTAATTTTAGGGAAAATCGGATGAAAGAAGAAAGTAAAGAAAAATAAAAGGAAAGAAGAAAAAAAATAAAATAAGAGAAGGGATCGGGAATAGATTATAAACTATTTTTCCAAATCTAGAGTTGTCGTTGCCACCCGCATACCTTATTTTAAGATTATGATAATTTGATCGGAGAGATCTGAAGAGCTTTAATTGTTTGTGCTTATAGGCCATGAAAGGGTTTGGAGTTGTTTCTTCATCACAGATGTGATAAGAAGAGTTGAAGAAAGCAACCTTTTTTTCACTTTATACATTTGCAATTATAAATGCGCTAATTCTCTATGTTTTTTAATTTAAATCTTGAATCTCATACTTAAAATCTAACTCACTCATCCAAAATTGCTTGCTATGTATGCTTTATGTTCTACTTGTTAAAAAAAATTTAAATGAGTGCAATTATATCCACCATAGATAAAGATTTTTTTTTATTTTCCAATGTTTAACTTTTATTAGTAATATAGATTAAATGGTTTGAATTTTAAATACACACCATTACAATAGAGTACCTTTTGGTTCTTATAGAAAAGTATGTATAAACTAGAGGAGAAAACCAAGAACCAATTTTAAGAACGGTTTTCTTTAGCCTTATAGATTTACAATTGTTATTGTACCAATCATCCATTATTCAACATGTCTTTTTCAACAATGGAGCTCACTATTGAAATCCAACATGCTTAAAATCACTTTCTAATTATGCTATACGATAATGAGAAATTTTAATCCAATTGAACTTATATCTGCCATAAATAAAGAAATTTTGGGCCCCCAACAAAAAATTCCTAGTTCCGCCCCTACACGCAACCCATCTTCACCACCATTAAACCCACTATATGTAACACTCTGACCCAAGCTAAGCTTGATTAGCGAGTAATTAATTACAATCACTAGCTAATTAATGACGTTTTCTCTTAATCATATCTATTTTCGTTTTGTGGAGTTTAGTGGGTCAAGTTCAGGTCATGGTTAGGCAGTTGAGTTGGGTTTGACCTTACCTAAGTAGATGAAAGCCCTTTTTCATAATTTTAAAATACATGATTTCATGTCATACATGCATCATGTCGACACCATCACGTTTGCCTTATTGAGCTCGCTAACTTCCGTATTTGACTCAAATGTATTAGATGTTATTTGATTCAGTTGGACTTTCATTTTAACTTATATTGAAAATAAGATAAACTAGAAGGACTTTCCTATAAACTCCATAAAATATTGTCCTATAAATGGGTCACCGCCTCATTGACTCTCCAACGTCTTCTTTCTTCTTCTTTTCTTCATCGTTTTCTCTCCTCTTCTTCTCTTCTTCATTCCTGGTTCTCTCACCATCGAGACAGGGATATTGATTGTGTGCCTCATCTTCATTTTCTCCAGTTTCTTCTTCCTTGAGTTGAACCATGTATGACATTGTTTGGCTTGCAGTTCTCTCAACTCATAATTCACTCCATGCACTCATTCTTTTCTCAATTTTTGCATGCATGGCTCTTAGGTTTTGTTTTAACCAAATTGAGCCCAAGTTGAGCTAAAGGAAGGATTAAGAGCTTGAAAAGCTTAATTAGAGGCAAGTACAGCAGATTATGGATGAATATATGTTGGTAGATCATGATTGTTATGATTCTTATAAATCTTTCAAGGTTCATATGTTTCACAAACCTTTTGTATACTTTCATATGTTATTGTTTCACTATGGATGAAATGATCCAAGTTATGAACTGTACGTGAAATCCTCGAATTTCGGCATTTCTGAAACTTACGATTGAGCCATAGATTTTCACGGCTTTGAGTCCATGGAGCAGAAGAACTTGATATTGCACTGTAGCCAAACTACAGCTAGGTCGTATGGTGTACTAGGTTGAGTCGTAACCTTGCCGAGGTCTGGCCGTAAGCCATTTTACGGTTTGAAATCCCGAAAGTCTAAAAAGTCTAAAAATCTTCTACGGCTAAGCTACGGTTAAGCCGTATATTGTGTTACGACTAAGCTGTAGTCACACCATGGCCTAACCGTAGACGAAATACAGGTAAGCTATAAGAAGAAGCATGGTTCAACCGTGGCTCGCCACATCTGCAGAGGCAACTCTGTGGAACTACGGCTGAGCCGTAGTGCATAATACAACTAAGCCGTAAGATGCATACGGCTAAGCCATAAGTCACCCACAGCTAAGCTGTGAGTCCACTGAAACTTAAGATTCAATATGTATTGTTGTGAGACCTTGTAGGGCCTTAGTTTTTAGATCCTTATACACCATTAACCGGCCTAAATGAATAATTATGTACATCATGAAGAGTTTTGAAGGTTGAGACTTATTCATGAGATGTTGTCCGTTTGTTAAGCACCTCCCCATAGGTATTGGTTTAGGGACTTTGATACACCTTCGCGATACAATGTAACACCAAAGAAAAACAATTGTGTATCGGATAACTCAAAACTACATCATCATGCACGGTTAGAAACAATGGATGACTAGATTAGGGTTGGCTAGTAAAACTGCCTCGATTCTCTTAAAATGAATTGCATGGCATATTAGACGGCGGTTCTTGTCCTCCACTTTTATGAATGGAATTGAGTGATTGAATGATTATCGTATGTCTTAACTTCCAATATTTCCATATTATATGCATCGAATCCCCATGATGTATTATTGATATTTGATTTACATTGACCATGGGTATTGAATTGAGTATGAACATATTGCACACCTAAATTGAATGCGTATGATTTGGTATTGTGTTTGTTCAAGTTCAAGTATATGACTGAATCGAAATGATCTAGCTCTACTTAGCCTCAGCCTTACTAGGTTGACTTTGGCGTAGCTTATTTGTTACCACTGTAGTGAGTTTTTGTCTTGAAGCTTTCGGACCCTAGGAACTAGAGACCCATGCGTACCTAGCCCGGACGATGGTGTTCTCAACGCATAGATCCCTAAAGGGAGGATATGGCAAATATAGTAGTGAACGAGTATGTATTGCATTTATTGATCCTTATAGCATGCTTATTTCAAATGCACAACGTGCCTAGTTACTAACTTGGACCTTTATTAATCACATGTTCTTATTTCTTTTTGATACAATGCGTTTTGGTGGGCGTAGGTGTTCGGCCCGCCAGAAGCAAAGCCATGCGTGTCCCCTGACCCAAAACTAATTTATTTCAAATGCATGATATGCACAGTGTACTACCTTGACTTCTAATGATCACATGTCATGATTTCTGTTAGAGATAACGTGTATTACCTTAATTTTGCCTATACTTTGCTAAATAGGTTTATTCACAAGTTGTTTAATGGTGTTATAGGTTCAGGTCCCAAATCCGATCTGGTACAGACCCAGGTTGCGTAGGAGGAGACCGCAATGGTTCCTTTAGATGGTATTGGTAGACAGCAGAAGTCTGCTGACTGTCTCATTTGTCGAGAGTGACTTACTAGTAGCTAAAAATTATATATATTTGGGTTTTTAGGTCTTTTAGCATCTACATTTAATTGCATCCATGTAGACCGCATTGTATAATTTGATCTCGTTATTTCTTTTCTTTCCTGTATTCCCTTCATAGAATGTTATCTTTGATCTCCTTGCATGCATGCACACATTATGTTTGGGTTGTACAGGAATGTGTATAATTAATTTATTAATCTTATGTTCCAGAATATTAAGTTTGGGATTGTTTCATGGTTGTTTCGGTATTGCTGAACTGTTCAATGAAAAGTGAAGAAAAATTATAGGTGATATTGACAGGCTTCCACACATTGAATGCTTGGACAGATGATTCGTTCAGCACTTCAGACGTGTAAGCATGTAAATATCCCTTATTTAATTCCATTCAGACTCCGGTCCGGGTGTGAATTGCACGGAAGTACATGTGTTACTGATTGGGGTAATTCTAGTCCCCGATTCCTTGGGCTTGGGTCGTGACACTATATCACCTTTGCCTCCCATCACTAGCTGAAACCAGACTCAACACTGCACACAATCCATCGAATCCACTGCCTTCAACCTGCACAACCATTCCACTAGTATCACATACACTGCGAACAACACCTTCACCAAACTGCCTATCACAACTCACTCACCACCTATTACCATTCCATACACATATCACCACAAATTGAAACCAACCCCCACTCCTTTTCGACCTCCATCTTCACACACACAACCCCAAACGTGTACCTTTCACAGCCCTTTACCATCTCACTTACATCTCCCATTTCTCTGCAGCACACAACATCTCCAATACTTCTTAATACATTTCACCACCACCATCCACCCATTTATGAACACCACACAACTCAGTCCATCTATGCCTACTCTCAAAACAAAAAAGATATAAAGTAAGGGTCTATCCTCGAAATTGAACAAAAAAAAAAGGAAATTTGAGAAAACTTTAATGACCCAAGATAAAAAAAAAACAAAGAGAAAAAATAAAACAAAATAAAAAAATTAAGCAAAAATAAAAGGGTCTAAACCTACAGAATAAACACCAGAAAAAAAAGAGGGCTACATTAAAATGACAATTGAAGTGAAGAATCATATAAAAAAATAATCCTCAATTCACTTCCCTGTGCATTGCATGGGGGACCACTAGAATATATATATATAAACAATGAATTATTTACTAAGGAAATTCATGAAAACTTTAATTACCCTAGCCAAAAACCAAGAGAAAAAAAATTAAACAAAATAAAAAATGAAGCAAAGCAAAAGGGTCCAAACCTAAATAAAAACAGAAAAAAGGGGGCTACAGGACTAACCCATTTGACCCGGGCCAAGAACCACTACACAACTATTCAACAGCCTCACAAAAAAAAACCAAAAAAAAAAAAGAAAAAAAATTATGAAAAGGAAGGTGGACCCTGCCTCAAAATGAAAAATGATATAAAATATATGGCTCATCCCTGAAAATGAACATAAAAATAAAGGAAATTCCTAAAAACTTTGATGACCCAAGCCAAAAACCAAAAAAAAAAAAAATTAAGAAAAACAAAAGGGCCAAATGTAAAGAATAAACACCAGAAAAAAGGGCTACAATTTCACATGACAATTGAAGGCAAAGAATTACATAATAAATGATCCTCAGTTCACCTCACTGAGCATGGGATAGGAGACCGCTAAAATAAAAAAACAATGAATTATTTTTAAGGAGATTCCTGAAAAGTTTAATGACCAGAGCCAAAAAACCAAGGGAAAAAAAATGAAAACTTTAGCAAAACAAAAAGGGTTCAAACCTAAAGAATAAACACACACATACACACACACACACACACACACAAAAAAGGCTACAAGACTAACCCATTTGACATGGGTCGATAACCACTACACCACACCCATTCAACAGCCTCACACAAAACAAACCAAATTATGAAAAGGAAGGTAGACCTTCACTGAAAATGAAAAATGATGTAAAATATATGAGCCCATCCCCGAAAATGAAAATAAGAAAAGGGAAATTAGTTAAAACTTTAATGACCCTAGCCAAAAACCAATAGAAAAAAAAAAACCTTTAGTGACCCAAGCCAAAAACAAGAGAAAATAAAAAAATTAAACAAAACAAAAGGGTCTAAACCTAAAGAATAAACACCAGAGAAAAAAAAAAGAGAGCGATAAGACTAATCCATTTTACCTAGGCCAAGAACCTCTATACTAGACCTGTTCAACCCCTTCGTATAAAATAAACCAAATTATGAAAAGGAAGGTGGACCCTCGCTAAAAATAAAAAATGATATAAAATATATGAGCCCATCCCCAAAAATAAACATAAAAAAAGGAAGTTTTGAAAACTTTAATGACCCAAGCCAAAAACCAATACAAAAAAAAATAAATAAATAAAACAAAATAATAAATTATGCAAAACAAAAGGGTACAAACCTAAAGACTAAACACCAGGAAAAAAAAAACAAAATAAAAACTTAAGCAAAACAAGAGGGTCCAAACCTAAAGAATAAACACACACACACACACACACACACACACACACACACACACATACACAAAGAGGCATACAACAAATAGCCCATTTGACCCGGGCCAAGAACCACTACACTACACCCATTCAACACTCATGCATAAAACAGACCAAATTGTGAAAAAGAAGGTGGACCCTCCCAGAAAATGAAAAATGACGTAAAAAATTAGGTCCAATCCTCGAAAATGAACATACAAAAAAAAAAGAAATTTAAATATGTGAAATGAACTTGTAGTAGACTTTAGGGTTCCATAGTAGAAAAGAAACAGAGAGGGAGGGAGGACTAAAAAATACCACAATGAAAAATGATGTAAAATATACGAGGCCATACACGAAACTGAACATCGAGAAAAGGAAATTACTAAAAACTTTAATGATCCAAGCCAAAAACCAAGAAAAAAAAATTAAGCAAAACAAAAGGGTCCAAACCTAAAGAATAAACACCAAAAGAAAAAAAAAAGAAAAAGAAAAAGATGGAGGGCTACATTAAAATTACATTTGAATGTGTACTTCAAGGGTCAACGACCCAAAAAAAAAAAAGAATTACTATTATGGAACATTTGTAGCAAGTTAAAGGGTCCACATGAAAAAAAATTAAAAAAAGAAGATAGTTTTCGATCAAAGTGGGTTCATAGGTTAGATGCTTTTACTGATACTAGAAATTAGTTTTGGTTTTTTGATATATGTGTGTGCATGTGGTAGTTCCTCCTGGGTCCGTGCATAGCACGGAGTTCTACTAGTTTGCGTTGATGGGGGTGTGTTCTCTTGGTAGTTGGAGGGATTACTTTGATTGATAACTAACTTTGTAATAGATTTGGCAGGGATTTCTAGCAAGTGAAGTGGATTTCGCTCTAGACTATGTTAATTTGTATGATTTATGAGTGCAACCTGGCATGGGCATGGAGCGAGCCTTTTCCGAGTAAATGTGGGATTTGTGAGCTTAGGCTGCTTGGTATTTTATGCATGAGATGCAAAAATGCAATTTTAATCATTGGATAAGAAATATTTAAATAAATAAATAAACAAAAATCAAATGAAACAAACACCCGGATTGCACCAAAGGAAAATGATTCTACAACAAATAAAATTTCGCAACATCATCTTCTAGATGTTTCTACCAAAAAAAAAATAAAATAAGATAAAATAAATTCTCTCTTGTTCTGGGCTGCAAAGGAGGACCCTCTTGAACTGAAACCGCTCCCAATTGACATCTATCCAACTGGACCACTCTAAAGTCTTGTATCATAACAAGGAGTTAATCATCCTAATTTCAAGATGCTCGTGTTTTCTAAACCTCTAATAGATATGGAATTTTAGTCTCATGAATTCGAAAGATATTTATAAGTGGGACATCCCATGAGTGGATGATGCAGGATTTTCGGTCTTGATCGCCAATTTAAAAATGGAATCCTCTAAATGAAAAATACTCACTAATCTAGCCATTGAAAACCTTAACATGCAAGATTTTTATTTGAGAAAATCATCTCAATTTTAGGTTTGCTACAAAAGGTTATTAGAGATGTCTTTTTTTATAAATAAGACAAGCTACCCAGACATAAATTTAGGAAGCAAGCAGATGAAGAAGAAGAATCCAATTGTCAAAACTCGCATTTGATCCGAAATCTCAGAAGCCCTTATTTTACCAGACGATCCTCTACTGACCCTCTATCGCAAAACCCAAGATGTAACACTTAGAAGCCTGATACTTCTTGTTGGACGACACGGAAGATGAGCTTACGGTTGTGGCAAGAAATGGGTTGATGTGGATATGAAAGAGAAGAAGCCATGACGACCGATCTCCAGAAGAAGCTTATGGAAGAGAAGATCGCAGTTAATCCTGTTTATCTCAGCGAAGAAGGAGAGAGGAGAGCTCAGAGCTATTGTGTCTAAGTTGACAATTTTCATTTCACGTGAGAGAGCCCCCATAAACTAGCACTAAAAACAAAACACTAGATGGAAAATGTACGAAATTCGTGGACATTTAGCTTTGTTAGGCAAATCCTGTGTTTGTGAAGAGTATTCTCTTGCGATTCAGTACTCTATGCTGTGTCTAGTTGTAGTACATCTACACTCTAGGCTGTTGAATATCAAGATCATTCTCCATCCTACAAAAATGGTGTCAAAGTGATAACTTCATTTGCCCCAATGAAGCCTCCACAGTTTGCCATCATGAAGGTGTAAACTACTTACCAAATGTATTATCTAAAATGGAAGCTAAAGAAAAGTCTGCATCCATGGCAAAAATTGCCCCTCCTTTTGACTAATCTAGCATAAGAAGCATCCTTATACAGAGAGTAAGTGCATGAAAATGTACACTAGGATCATTGAGGTATTGGTTATCTGCGGGACTCGAAGACTCTTAACTATCTCCATCTGGTTGTAGTACACCTACACTGTATGCTGTCGTATATCAAGATCAATCTCCATCCTATAAAAAAGGTGTCAAGGTGATGACTTCATCCATCCTAGTGAAGCCTCCACAGTTTGCCATCATGAAGAGTGTAAACTACTTACCAAATGCAGTATTTAAAATGGAAGCCGAAGAAAAGGGAGCATTTGCAAAAATTTGGTTAGATGATGAAGGCCTATGAAGCACGGGTACTGGTATAGATATCGATACGGTCACGCAGATGTGGTAAAATCCTCTAAAAATAAGATACGAGTAAGATTGGGCAATATCTATTAAAGAATTATAGTTTTTAAAATTTTAATAATACAAAATGCTAATAATTAAAATAGATTAGAATTCTTAGAAGCAACAAGCCAATAATTACTTAATACTATTAGAAATTGAACCTCATGGAGAAAAAAAGAGCAATGAAGATATTATTTTTTATATTTCATAATTCAACATTCCTTCCTTCTCTTTTCCATTTCCTAAGTAATGTGTGTCAGAGAGAGTAGACCCAAATATTCACATACGTATCAACTGTCTAGGCATGCAGAGAAGAACCATACATGCATAATCCTTAATAGCAATCTTGGCTATAGCATGCTGGTAATTGTATTATAGGTTATGAAGCATAAAGTTGTATTTGGATACATGGAAAATCCAAATCTTCAATTTGCAACACAAATGAGGCCTGTGCATCTTTTCATGCCATCAGTGAGAGACCAATTGGACAATCCTAAGTTCCTAATCATCCAACCAATTGTGGCTGAATGAATCGTTGAGATTGTTCATAATTATAGGTCTAGTGATCAGTTTGAATCATCCATTTGATTGCCCAGTCGTTTCATTTTTTTCCCAATAATCACTTCAACCATGTGATACTCATTTCTGAACCTTATTCAAATACGAGGGATTTCTTCTCTCTAATAAATATTATTTAATTTTTTCGTAGTCCAATTACTTCTATAAATACTTATTTCTGTGATATGATTTTATCATCGATTTTTATTGGAATTTAAAGATTTAAAAGATAGAAAGAAAGAAAAGAAAAACCCCAGTTGAAACTCCACTTCTTTTAAATTTCTTGCAACAGGGGTGTAAGAAAACAGAAGTCAGCAATACTGCGATTGTCGACACTCTAGAAAAATACGTGAGAGTGAAAATTGGATCATGCAGTGTGTGATCTTAGTGCACCGCCTTCCTCAATTCTCATGTTTTAACAAAATGTATTCACTTGCTGAGGCTTAAGGGATTTGACCCTGTAATTACTTGCTCCTAGTAATAGCCTGCAAAAAGACTGATACATGCTGATATTTGCTACCTTTGCAGGGAAAGAGGGACCTGTGGGTCAGGCACATTTGGAGCTCATTCTCGAGGACATGAAATCAGGCCCTAGCACAGTCCGAATTCCCATTCCTTATTGAACTTTATTGGTTGTTTTCCTCGTGGTTGTCAATCCATGGACAAGAAGCTCCGGTGGCGACAAACAATTCCAAACATTTGGTAGTGGTGCTCAATCTTTGAGCATTTTTCTCTCAAATGACCTCTAATGAGCTATTTCTGTAATGAAAATAAGCAGTCAGTGCTAGAATTATACCAATATTGTTTCCCCCCTTTTCTTGCTTGCGACTATAAAAGCATATTGTAGAGGATATGTAATGGTCATCAGATGCAATGTAGTGTTCAAACTATTGATTCCATTGGGTTGTGTATCATAGAATCATTGTGAAATATCAGAACTTCCCAATATTTATCTAATTGTTCATTTGCATTGGTACTTTAGTGCTATGGTTTATCCCAATTTTCCGCATGTTGGTTTTGTAGATGACTTTTCTTTTTTAATGGTGCCATTCTTGATGACTTGGGTGGAATAGGAATAAAAAAGAAGCAAGACGATGCAATATGAGGTGATAATTGATAATCACTCAGTTTGCAACATCCACCGTGGGTTCATTTGTGGTGTCGCGTTCTTCCTTGATTGAGCCCACAAAAGCATCTTGAGTTGTTGAAAAGATCAAATTGTTTGTCCGAAATAGTTTTCAATACAAACAATCCATGTCACACTTTCCTAATAGCCATTCACTCAAGTTCCACTCAAATTCAAAGTGAATGCACCATTGAATTTTGGGAAAACACCCAAACATGGCTGATATTAGGCTTCGATAATGATGATGATATACAAAAAATATGTAATTGTTTTTTTTTTTTACATGATTAGTCTCATGGCTTATATCACTTATGAGTACTCTAGTGATAATCAAGTGTTAGTTAAATTGTATTCAATTTCCCAAAATGATCTTCAACAAGTAGACTGCAGATAAGGGCTTATTACCTATTTGCTCATGGGATTTACTTAGATGCATATCTATCAAAGGGAAGAGGACAGATGAAAAAAATTCAGTACAACTAGATTATCTTAGTGCTTGATTTAACAACCTTAAAATTTAGCGGCATCTTAAAATACAAGGGTGGAGAAGGGGGTAGGAGACGTTGGAGAGGGTGGAGCAGAGGCTGGGAGATGGCGTGTGGTGGCCAGAGGTGGTGGACCACGTCATGAGGGAGAGGGTGGGTGGGTGTAAAGAGAATGGGGATTTTGAAGATGAAGTGTGTGCAATGAAAAAATTGAAAATTTAAATTTTCTTGCTGGGTGTTGGAAGAAAATGGGTGTGAAAAGAAAAAAAGTGCGTGCATTTCAAAGCTCTCGAAAGCAAAAACCCAACCTTGAGATATACTATCATTTCCTCGAAATAAAAAGGTTAAAAAATACAATCTAGCGGGATTAAAAACTGCACCTATGTACTCAACAGAGACCATACTTATTCTACTGCTAAGGTTCCAACACATTTCAACAGACACCACCAAGGAACCATATTCCACAACCAATTTATGGGCAAAAAGTATTAGAGCAGTTCCCAAGAAGCAAACCACTTATCGCAATGGTTCTTCATCACCTATTTCTTTACTTGTTTGGAACCTGATTGCACTTATATAATCATCACCATCACCCACAAAACCTCTAATTAATAGTCAACTACTAGCAGCAAAAAGCAATTGATATGCATAATCTCATAAGAGAGACGAACATATGATGTCATATTAATGTGCATACTTAACCATTAGTTTGTAAGCACAACAATTCAACACTTATAGACAACAGCGTTCTATATCCACGAGTAAAGATAGTAACAAATTCCCTTCAACCAGGTAATGACACATTGAGCCTCAAACTTGATAAGCATATTAGCATCATGACATCTCCCATTACCTGCAAATAGCATAAGAGAATGTTGTCAACTCAATGCACGATCTGAAATATGTTGATAAACCATAAATATATCATTAAAAATGCTGGTTGCTATAATTACAATATTCCCCATAAGCTGCCACAGTTACAAACCATTTTTTTTTTTTTTTTTTTGGATAGGAACCATATTCTCCAAATTTGGTTGCACATATAAGCTTCTAGCCATTCAATTTTATGTAGAATATTATCCAGCTTGTATGCAATTAAAATTCATTTAAGCTCCCTAAAATTTAATCTAATGCCACATAAATGCATTCATTGCTTTTACATATCCTCTCATATAATATATATAATCCCATAAATATATTCCCATCATGCCAATTCATCAGTAATCTCATCATCAATTTTCCATTGCGCTCCCTAAAATTTAATCTGATGCCAAATAAATGCCTTCATTGCTTTTACATATCCTTTCATATAATATATATAATCCCATAAATTTATTCTATCAGACCAATTCATCAGTAATCTCATCATTAATTCTCCATTGCAAACACATGATCTCAACCCCAACAAGGAAGACGTTCGGTTCCTACCCCACTTCAACTTTCCTTGTAAATTTTTATCAGCAAGAACAGCAACCTGGGGGGTGGGGGGGAATTGAATTTCCATGCACAAGGCTACTATCTGCATTTGGTGTGCAGGGGTGTGTGTAACCTTTGGATTCACTTAGTTCACAAATTCAAGGACAATGAAACACAATTAAGTATTCCAATTTTTTCAACATTCTTCAACAATTTCCTATTTTAAAATGGTGTTCTAGACAATACTTTGTTCAACATGCCACTTCATTTATTTTCACGCAGCCATGCAACAAAAATAACATATTAAAAGAATTTCATACAATAAACTCAAATTTCTGGATATACTTGCTTGGTGAATATCCTATCGAACATGTCCAACATGTACACTTACCCAGGTATGGAGTGTTCAACATGGTTCTTCACAGAGACGTAACCCACGAGTTATAACATAAAAAACCTTATTTGAACCTAAAATTCAAAGAAACATTTGACTAAATCTCTTAGTAAGCTTCTTCCTTATGTAACCTGCTCAAATCTTGAAGTTCTTAACCATATGAAAAAATCGTCCACTTCCTTCTTTTGATATAACATGTCCGCTACTTTTAAACAGATAAATACTATTGTTATCGGGTCATATTTATGGTATTTCACTCTTTCATTTTGCTAAAAGAATTGTGTGGGGCTGAATGAAATAATGCTAGAATCACAATGCTCTACTGCTTTATCTTCTGGAGCAAAACCAAAAAATAACACATGATTCATTTTGCGGAGAACTAAAATATCTGAAGCACCCCAGCCAAAGGAGAGCCACCAACTAGCATTTAAAAAAAAACGCTTGTGAACACATGGGTTGGGGACCAACCTTCTAACGTGAGACACAGGATACTATCTTTTTGAGATGGTTGCCATAATCTCAATCACCTCAAGGTACAAACGAGAACCTTACATGTACTGCAGCCCAAAGAAACAAGATAAGACCGACTTGAGCATTGGGCATGGTTAAAGGGACTTTCTATAGACTGGGTATAGCATGGGCTATAGATATGGTCCACTAAGGCAGATTGATTTGACCTCGAGCCATTGTTCCTCTAAGGCAGCTCAACCTACTTGGGATTCATACTATGTAGATTGGTGGTTAGAACTGATTTAGCTAAGTCAGTGACACGGGAATTGGCGCCCCAAAAGCAGGCAATGGTCTTGGGCAACTGTCTCACAGGCAACTACCCCTCATCAGAAAGTCACCTATAAATAGAGGTATAACCCCACACAATACAATTCTCATACACAGAACTGCTACAAACTACTGTTGACCCAAAAAAAAAAAAAAAAAGAAACCCAACTGCCCACAAAATTGTCTCTGTGTCACTCTTTGTACAAAGTTCTCCCCAATCTACTCCTTTCCAACCCTTGGTGTTACTATGGTGAGATTTCCTCCTTAAGTTCTAGGTTTGTTAACCACTGACCTACGCATTTCTTTTGGCAAATTTTTATGAGTAAAAGACTAGAAGTCCAAAAAAACCTGGAGAAGGTTGTTTTGGCTAAATACCCAAAAGATATGTATCTATTGTATCATATAAAGCTGATTTGGCCTGGATGGATGGCAGGTTTGGTGTCCTCAAAACTCTTTTCCTATTGGCTCCAACCTGGCAATTCGTTAAGAAGAGAAAAGAACTATAACAATAGTGAAACATAACCATTCAAAAAATAAAAAATGACAGGATGCAATGTAACATGTGCATGGTGCCTAGCACCACCAAAGGTTAAGCTCCCAATAAATGTTTGTTGAAAACGGTTATTTTAGATGATGATTTTATATCATTAATATCAGTAAAAGGTACATATAAATCAATACAAAAGGTTTGTGCAAGATAGTGCACAAGTAGGGTAATCCCTATACAGAATAAAAACAAAGCATGATGAAGGGGACACCTAACAAATTGTCCACCGTTCAAATTACAATTTGGACAAAATTCTAACTAATCTAGAGCATCTAAACAACCATAGATGAGAAAGAGAAACTAACATATTTTAGACAATTTTTTTAAGTAACTCATAAATTATATTAATGGACGCCAAGGGGCCATTACCCCTATACAAAATCAGCTATACAATGCAAACTAGGTTACTTACAATTGCTCCAAAAATTCTAAGAACTGTACCGCTCTTGAGGGGTAATAACCTCTCATCCACAAACACAAGTCATACGAAATTGTAATATATATTTTAAGTGAAGGATGATAAAATTCTAGTCAACAAACATGTTCTTATTATTCCTCCATTCATGGTTTGTGCAAAGCGAGTCCTTCCAATCTTATTTACTATTTCCACATCTTTTAAGTTTATTAGTTTCACTGAATGTGGTTGTTCTAACCATTTCCTTAGTTTCATGGCTTAGGTTATTAAAATTAACTAAATGGCTAATATCTTCAATGCAATTTTAGGGAGGGAAAGAAAAATATAGAAAGAAAAAAGATAAAAGAAATAAGGAAATAGACATTCTCTTTGTACAGTTATAAAAGAAGACTAATAGGCATCTCCCTGTACTTATAGACGAGAAATTGCAGATTTTATTAGGGGGTTTTCCTCAGATGCATAATGATTCTTGTCTTTTACATTTCTTGTAGGGTTTTGATCTTGTGGATTTCTTGGTACAAGCAAAGTGGCTATTCAATATGAAAGTTCTACCAGTCCAACACTAGAAAACACTCATGTATAACGTTTAACTGTCAAGGTATTATTTTGGGTACTTCGTAGCCTGCAGTTTGGCTTTTATATTTTTTCTTTCAATATTAGTTTTTTTTATTTTAAAATAATTATCTTTGGATTTCATTTATTTAGTTAGTTTGTGTTTTTTACCCTATCCAGGTTTCTCTGCTTTTGGGTATGCTATACTGAAGATCGGGGATTTCCCCTAATTTATAACCTACCTATTGAGGCTCTTTTAATTTGTCTTTGCATCTCATTTATTCAGTTAATTTTATGGCCTTTATTTTGTTGGACTTCTCAGCTTTCTGTATACATATGTCGCGGTCATAAGCTGGAAAATAATTGAACACCATTTGCTCAAGTTTCATATTTTGAACGTCATATAGTTTGTCTTCCTTATTATGCTTTGATCACATCTTTACTTTATTTTAGTGGTATATATAGTTTCTTTTTCTCCCTGACTGTTCTCCTGAGATACTAACTCACCGATTGCAGTTCTTTTTTACTATAGGAATGTTTCATTTCAATTTTGTGCAATCAAATGGCTCCTTTTGACAATATATATGCGTAATCATGGATATCAAGTCATATGTTTCTCTGTTATTGGATTGCTTAAATCGCATATTCTTTGTGGCAACTAATGGTAAACAAGAAAGTATCTCGAAAAAAAGTTGATTAAGTTCCCTTTCTGCCTAACATTGTGTCTGATCAAATTTTTGGACCCATCACGGGATATTGTTAATGATCCTTCTACAAGGTTTAATAGTAACTATATTATGAAACAACAGTTCTTATGAATTTCCCTATTTTAAAATGAAGTGTCATACTTTCACCCATATTTTCAAAGGGCATTCAAGTGAAGAGTTGCTAAAATTAGATATATATTTTCTTGCACTACGAATTTTTCTTTCAAAAAGTAATGTTGTCGAACATATCAGGTTATTCTTGGTCCACAAAGATTCTCGACAAACACAGAAAGCTGGTCTTTACCTAGGTACTCACTTGCTACGTATTGTTCAGAGGGCATTTGAGTGGAGAGTGGCTACAATGGAATTTATAGTTTCTTGCACTATGAATTATTCTTTGAAAAAGTAATGTTGTTGAACATCTCAGATTATTCTTGGTGCACGAAGATTCTCGACAAACACAGAAAGTTGGTCATTACCTAGGTACACGCTTGGTGCGTATATATATATAACTTTAGTTTGCTTATGTTTTCCATTTGTGCTTCCCCTTTTTATTGGCCGAGAAGACGAAGAAGAAGAGTAGAGGAATCTGATGGGGGAATAGGAAATTAGAGACATATTGTATTTGTTGTTGAAATTTTCTTCTCGTGCATTTTCTTGGTTTTTTGGGACAAAATGATTGCCGGTTTGTGTTATTTCCTTTTCTTATTACTACGCATGGGGAAATTGTCCAAAATATTTTTAAAATTAACCATATTGTATCATCACCAGCAAAGTCATCACACAAATTATATTTAACTAGAAGTCCAAAATATTTTTAAATTTAATCATACAATATCATCATCATTAAAGTTAATATCATCAAACATATTATGTTTGGCCAAGTTAACATCATGAAATAAATGATAAAATTCTTTGAATCATAATTATTGTATTTCATGGTCGAGCTTGTTCATCATTAGTCACCAAACAGTTTATGAACATAATTAGCTAGACTTTTTGCATGAGACACTTGTCTAAAGCTCTATCCATCTGGTGCATGTAAAGAATTTGCATTAGAAAGTTGTTGTGACTTATCATGACCCCTCATTAAGAATAAAATAAAAAAAAAACAAAATGTCAATGTTTTAGGACTCGTGTCATAATTAACACAAGCATTACAATGAATAGCTTTTAACCAAAAAAAAAGAATCTCTCTTGCCCAAAAAATGACTCTTAACCATAACAAAGAAAAAAAAAAGAGGAGAGAACATAAAAGGTACCTGGTGCTTGCCACACAACACAAGATATAGCCAAGAACCAAAATGCAAATGAATGAGCTAGGAAACATGGAGGTGGAGATATGCAAGGTTAAGGTTAGGGTGTATAAAGCTGGGATTTACAAAAATTTCAAATGAGATGCTTTTTTAAATCATAAATCTTATTCAATCATTGCTTGTGTCCTTTTGAACTTGTTAAGAGTTCAAATTAAAATTTTTAGCTCATTACTGAATTAGTGGTAGTTTCCTTTTGTAGAAAAACCTTTTTTTTCTCTTTTCTTTTAAGACACAGTTGATTTGAATTATAGTAGTTATGCCCCTTGTACTACTAATCTCTCTAACAAAATTAAAAAAAAAATCATAAATCATGGATAAGTTAGTGATAGTTTCCATTAGTGTAATTTTTAAAGTCGTTTTTAAGATACATATGTCACGTGTATTGTCAATCTTTGTAACAAAATTCAGAAAAGTATTGTGAACTTTGGATGAATTAGTGGTAGTCTCCATACATATATTTTCTAAAGTCTTCTTTTTTTTTTTAATATATTGTCGCTGGCCAATGTGTTTATACCATGTGTACTGCCTAAATTTTCAGAAAATTGTAAATCATGGATGAATTAGTCATCTATCCTTTTTCTTTCTCGAGCGATTTAACATTCTCTTTCCAAATCACTTGAGTCTTGAATAGGAAATGTATTAATTGATTGCTACAACGATATGCTGGCGCATAAATTTAAAATTAATATAATATATCAATAATGGAATGACATATGTATTTATGGCTCCTTAAAAATATACGAATTAAGAAAATTACTTTTAAGATTTTGGAATCCAAAAGCCTCATATCATTTTGCAATAGTATGAATGGAGAAAAAAAACAATGATGCAAAAAGGATTGTCTAGCTATGGGGAGAAAAACATAGGTAAGTACCTTAATTCATCATCATCATCAAAGCCATATCCCAACTATATTAGGGTCGGCTACATGAATTCTATTTCTCTATTCCGTTCTCTTTTAAGCCAAATCTTTAGATAAGTTAAACTTCTTCAAATATGATTTAATGACCTCCATCAATATTTTCTTTGACCTATCCCTACCTCTTAATGGGCCATCCACTTGGATAGCAAAACTTTTCCTCACCAATGCTGTAACTGGCTTACGCTCAATATGCCCAAATCATCTTAAGTAGGTTTCTCTAATCTTATCCCTTATTGGTGCTACCCCCAAATGCTTTCGAAAGCGCTCATTTCTAATTTTATTTTTTTCAATTTTACTAGATATCCACCTAAGCATTGTCATCTCCGCCACATCCATCTTATGAATATGCGTCTTTTTAATTGGCCAATATTCTGTTCAATATATCATAGCTGGTCTAACCACTGTCCTATAAAATTTGCCCTTCAATTTTGTTGGCATTCGTTTGTCACAAAGCACTCCAGAAGCTAGTCTCCACTTCAGCCATCCAGCTTTTATCCTATACTCAAAACTTTTGTCAATCTTCTCATCCTTACTAATCATAGAACCTAGATACATAAAAGAATCTCTACGTTGTATTTCATGGGTTGCAATTTTAACAATGGTTTCAACACTTTGTATATGTCCACTGAGGTTGCAATCCATCTGTTTTGTCTTTATACAACTTATTTTAAAGCAGCTAGATTCTAATGCCCCCGCTATCTCTTGAGTTTTGCATTTACACCATCTTTTGATTCATCCACCAAAACTATATCATCTGTAAACAATATACACCATGGTATTTCTTCTTTAATATGCACAGTTAACTCATCCATAATCAATGCAAAAAGATAGGGGCTTAAGGTTGATCCTTGATGCAAACCTATAGTCATGGGGAATCTACCTGTTTCTCCACATGTGGTTATCACATTTGTTACTGTTCCTTTATACATATCCTTAAAAATTTTAATATAACCGTAGAGGATATTCTTTTTTTTTTTTTTTTCAAAACCCACCAGATTAAATCCCTCGTACCCTATTATAGGTTTTTTTTAAAGTCGATAAAGACCATGTGTAGATTTTTTCTCTTTGCTTGATATTTTTCCATTAATTGCCCAAGTAAAAAGATAGCTTCCATAATTAACCTCCCTAGCATAAAATCATACTAATTTTTAGCAATCTTGGTCTTCTATCTAAGTCTTTGCTCCATTATTCTCTCCTATAACTTCATAGTATGACCCAAAAATTTAATACCTCGATAGTTGGTATAATTTTGTATATCTTCTTTATTCTTATATATAGGTACTATGATGCTTCTTTTCCATTCATCCGGCAGTTTCTTTATCACAAGTATTTTATTGAAGAGTCCATATTACCAACTCACTCTAACCTCTCCTAAGCATTTTCATACCTCTATCGGAGTATCATCTAGGCCTGTAGCCTTTACTGTCTTCATTCGCTTCAATGCTTCTTTCACTTTCACCCCTCTAATTCTATGGAGAAAAGTATGCTCTGCTAATGAAGTACCCTCCCTAGTTCTTATATCCCCCATATATTCTTCATCTAAACGTTTGCTAAAATATTCCTTCCACCTTTCTTTAATATCATTGTCCCTCACCAGAATATTTTCCTCATTGTCCTTGATACAATTGACATGATCTAAGTCCCTACTTTTCTTTTCTCTTATTTTTGCAAGCTTAAAAATCTCGCTCCCTTTCTCTTCTTCCCAACCTATTATAGAAGTCATCGTATGCTTTGGACTTTACACTACTTACTACTTTCTTAACTACTTTCTTTGCCTTCTCAAACAACTCAAAATTATCATACTCTTAGTCCCCAGCAAAACTTTGTAGCAATGTCTTTTCTCTCGAATAACTTTCTGAACCTCCGCACTCCACCATCATGTTTCTTTAGTAACATGCCTCTTTCCTTTTCATTCTTTAAGTAACTCCTTTGCAACTTTTCTAATGCAATTAGCCACTTGATTACACATTACTATAGTTTCTCCTTCAAGATTTCATTCTTCATCTTCAATCATTTCGTCCTTAAATATATTTGCTCTTCCCCCCTTCAAATCCCTCCACCTTATTCTAAGGCACATGTTGTGTACTACTGCTCTCTTTCTACTTTTAATGCAAATATCTAAAACTACGAGCCTATATTGCATGGTCAAACTCTCTCATGGGATAACCTTACAATCTTTACAAACAAATCAGTTCTATTTTCTAATTAAAAAAAAGTCTATTTGACTCCTATTACTCCCACTATTATAGGTAATTAAATGCTTATCTCTCTTTTTAAAGTAAGTGTTTGCTACTATAAGATCAAAAGCCACTGTAAAATCCAATATAGTGTTTCCGAATTCATTTTTTTCTCCAAATCCTTGCCTTCCATACACTCTCTTTTGTATCCTCTATTATCTCTTCCTATATGCCCGTTTAAGTCATATCTAAGGAAAATCTTATCACTATTTGAAATTTCTCGCAGTAAATCATCAATTTCCTCCCAAAATTGTCTTTTCACGCTTTCCTCTAATCCTACTTAAGAAGCATATGCGCTAATGATATGGATTATGTCTTCCTCTAACACTAGTTTAATTGCTATAATTCTATCACCAAACCTCTTTACCCCATTAATTTTTTCTTTCAAATCCTTATCTACCACTATACCTACTCTATTTCTTGTATTGCTCTTTCCTGCATAAAAAAGCTTATACCCATCTGTGAGCTCCTTAACTTTATTCCCTTTCCACCTCGTCTCCTGTATATAAGCCACAGTAATTTCTTTTCTTTTCATTACCTCGACCAACTCCGTGCTCCTGCCTGTCAAGGTTCATATATTCCAAATAGCAAGTTTAATTTTCCTATTCCTCCTCTTCTTCTCATGGACTAACTTCTTTAACCGCACTAATCCAGAGTCATGCGGTAGCTCTTGCACACTTTTCACTGAACCAGGTGACGTTACAATGCGTCGCTTAAAGCGGAAAATGCCCTAACCCTATCACAAAATATTGTCATCTAAGAATTCATATTTGGGTTGTAACAAAGTTTTACGCCGACTGTCAACCTACCTAGCGCAACCTTCTTCCTTCACCCGGGCTTGAGACCAGCAACAAAACTGGCAGAGTTCAAAAAAAAGAAAAATGTGGGAGTTGTTGCTATAAATTTATTTCATAATTAAAGCTAGTATTGTGAGGTTAAATTGATTTGAAAATTTATGGAATCAAGGATAAATTATTAAATCGCACAATTATAATGTAATTGATCCCGTAATAGGGTAAATTAGCAAACCTCGTAATTATAGTATAATTACAGAAGTTGTTGCCATCAAGGGTTTAAACTAAAAACGTACAATGGAATTGTTGCTATAAATTCCATCCGTAATTGGAGTTGTTGTTGCGTAGTTACATTGATAAAAGAAATTATGGGGTCAGGGGTAAATTATTGGATCTCTTAACTATTGTGTAATTCATTCCGTGATTAGAGTTGGTGTTATAAGGTTTAGATTGATTAAAAAATTTGTAGGGTCAAGGGTTTGGACCAATAGTAGATTGTCAGGTGGATTTTTAACTTAATAGGATTGTACGGCTATGGATAAAAAGACATATATAAGTAACTAAACTATAGAGTTCAGAAAAAGTGTGGAAATTGTTGCTATAAATTCATTCTATAACTAAAGTTGGTATTGTAAGTTTAAATTGATTTAAAAATTTGTGGGATCAAGGATAAATTATTGAATTTTGTAATTATAGTGTAATTCATCCCGTAATCGAGTAAATTATTGAATCTCGTAATTATAGTACAATTATTGTAGTTGTTGCCATAAACAGTTTAAACTAAAAACATATAATGGAATTGTTACTATAAATTCATAGCTGAATTGGAGTTGTGTTGTTAAGGTTGATTACAGAAATTGTGAGATCAATCGTCAATTTTTGGATACCTTAATGATTGTGTAACTCATTCAGTAATTAATTATAACTGGTGTTGTAAGGTTGGATTGATTAAAAAATTTGTGGGGTCAAGGGTTTGGACCAATAATTGAGCGCCAAGTGGATTTTTCATTTTTGAAAATCCAAAATTATAGTTGTTGCCATAAATGGTTTAAACCAAAAACATATAATGGAATTGTTACTATAAATTCATTGCATAATTGGAGTTGGTGTTGTAAGGTTGATTTAAGAAATTCTGGGGTCAATGTTAAATTATTGGATCCCTTAATGATTGTGTAATTCCGTCCGTAATTAATTATAGTTGGTGTTGTAAGGTTAGATTGATTAAAAAATTTATGGCGTCAAGGGTTTGGAGTTTGGGCCCATAATTGAATGCCAAATTGATTTTTAATTTTTGAAAATCTAAAAATTTCAAAAGTTTAGATGAGTTTGGAGGTCTATGACCTCCAATACCTATTGCAATATTATATAGTATAGAATATTTATTACATAAAAGGATGAAATGATATTTTTATTTATTTATTTATTATACTTATTATCCTCTAATAAAAGGTACTAGCTAGTGCACCTTGCATGCAAGATGGCAATACTATTACAAGCCAAAGAATCATAACAGCCAAGCAAATTAACTAATTGTGCCAAGCATTATACAAAGCAGTTAAGCAAATTAATCAATTTTCAGACTTCTGTTGTTAAGAGCAGCATAGAAGACTACATGTGTCTTGTGTAGTGTACAAAGAATAGAAGCCTACATGTTGTTATAGACGCACCCATGACAACGGATCAAAGCATGCATTGTTTCGATTATATACAAAAATCAGAAAATAAAACAGAATACCAGAAGGAGAAGAAAATAATAGAGAACCCAAAAAAAAAGCCCAAAAGGGGAAATTTTAAAAAAAAGAGAGAAAAAGACAAAACAGAGAACCAAAACCAGACGAAGAAGAAGAGAGGAAAAGAGAGAACCAGAACCAGACTTGTCAAAAAGGAGAAAAAAAAATACAAAACCAAAAAAATAGAGAACCAGAAGCAGACCCAGAGTCCCAAACGTTAGAAGCAGAGGACAGAGAAGAAGAGAGGAAGAGACACAAACGAAGAATAGACATAGAGGAAGAGGAGGAAGAAGAAGAATAGAATAAGAAGAGGAAGAGATGCAGAGGAGGAAGAAGAAGAGAAGAAGAGAAGAAGAAGAAGAAGAAGAAGAAGAAGAAACTAACCTGGAAGAGCAGCCAATCGAGCATCACAGAGATGCCTCAAGTCCCGGGGCTTTAAGGTCGTCACCAAGATCAACCAAGCAGAAGCAGAGCTTTGCAACTTCAATTACAGCTAGACGTATGAGTCACAGAGACTCGTTGAATGCCATGTATTTGGGGACAAATCAGACACAAATCGTAGGGCTCGGGTGAGGGCTGTCTATTTATTTAGGGAGTCTTTGATAGGTGCTAACTTTATAAAATTATCATGTGCGTCATTCGATCGAAGGACTGTTGACAAATCCAAAACAAATCAATGAAAAAATGAAAGAGGCGAGCACCTTGATGCACTTTGTGCTTCACTGTGCCTTGCGCTTTTCTATGCTTAATCTGAGCTTCTTTAAATCGCCTCGCCTCGCCACTTCTGAAGCACTACAAGTGCGCCTTGATGCACCCAGCGCCAAGGCACGCCTTTCACAACACTGCACTAAACAGTACTCGGTTCTTCCGTGTTAGTTGACTAGGATTGATGTCAACCAAGGGAAATATAGGGCTAAGTTACAGTGATAAAAGGTGATCGAATTTGATTTGGTTGACGAATAATAAATTGCAATAAAGTAAAGCAAGAAGAGAAGAAGAACAAACTAGGAATACACCTAGGGTTGTTTGTTCCTCATACACATCCGGAAGGGTTAGGATACAAATATCCAAAGCCATCCCACTAGCTAGGTACTTCTAACCAAGATTTGGCAGTACAAGATGAGAGCCGGATTAGTAGTGGTCCCAAATGACATGATCATTTTGCAGTTTATTATCCAAAAATAAAATGACCAATTTGCTGTCGTGCACTTTTTCTCCCCTTCAACGTGTGTTTGCTGCTCACCACAAATTCATATGGGTAAATGACTGCACGTGATCCAAGGCTGAGCTGAAATGACCAGTCACTGATCCATCTGACCACCTTGTCGTAATTTGGGGGCTAAATGGGTCTTTCACCATTGTCACTAAGGGAGATTCTGGTCCATTGTTGTGGGGTGGGGTGGGGTGGGGTTTGGGGGGGGGGGGGGGTGGGGTGGGGTGGGGGCGGGCACAAATCTAAGAGGATGTGAATCACAGAAGTAAACCCTTCTGAACGTGATAAGTGGCACTGTGCATTCATACTGCTGGATATGCATAGATGCATATCTGAAGGCCCAATCCTCCATCCAAACCTGGTATCATGTAGGCCTATGATCTATCTGAAGCCTATCCCACCTTACATGCAAAATAAACAGCCCCTAGAGCTTAGATTCCATTGCACAATCCCAAAAAACTGTCAAAAGCTATAAAGTTACTCCCAAATTGTTCTCCACTGAATTAAGGTATAACACAGCTATATATAAATCTAAGAATCTTAACTCCAGTAGAACGATGCATCCCTACTTGGAAACTAAGAATTACAAATTAAACCTATATAAATGTGCTTAACCTAAAACCTATGGATCATTACAATAACTCATGTCAGGCAGTGCTGGAAATCTCCAGAAGACCGTAGAACATTGAAATTCAAATAAGCTACCACATACATTCTGTAGAGGCTGTTTTCCTTTCTCCTTCTAACTTAGAAGGCCAATGCTATTTGGAGGCTGAGGAAGAAAAAGATAAAGATAAGAAAGAAGTGGTGCCTCTACCTGAGAGCGCTCCTTGAATTTACCGAGGGAAATTTTGTCCCAAAGAAAGGCCATACACAATGAGTTAGATACGGCTTAAAAGTTGGAAATTTCAGATCCAATTTTAACTCATGGCTTTTGTGGATTGAAGTGTAATTGCACGCCCAAAATTTTCTATATTGGTGAATGGCTCACCTACTAGTTTTTTCGCCAGCTCCCCGAGGATTGCAGCATGGCGATCCATTGTCGCCATTTCTTTCTTGTTAGTGATGGAGGGATTGAGTAGGATGCTTGCTAGAGGAGAGGAGCTTCAAATGTTCCGGGGTTTTGAGGTAGGGAGGAGGGGAGGTAATTATCTCTCACTTATTATTTGCAAATGATATTTTACTCATGTCAACCTAGAGCGAGGCAGCTCTATTTTTTAAAATGCATTTTGCTGGTTTTGAGGCTATTTCCAAGTTGAGAATTAATCTGACCAAAAGTGAGATTATACCAGTGGGGGAGGTGGAGAACAGGGATAATCTGGCTACCTCAGCTTACCTCTTGGTTCGTCTTATAAATCAGTTGAGGCTTGGGATAGTGTGGTAGAGTGTTTTCGAACTAAATCGGCAAGGTAAATGCGTAATTATCTATCTAAAGGGGGTAGATTGACTCTATTAAATAGTACCTTGGCCAACATTCCCATGTATTTTATGGCTTTGTTTCTTGTGCCAGCCTCAATTGAGAGGAGGCTTGAGAAATTACAGAGGGACTTCCCCTGGGTGGCACCGAGGATAGGAAGATGCATTTGGTGAGGTAGGACAAGATTTGTAGACCCATCAAGCATGGATGAAAATCGCAGTCGTCACGGTGTGATTTTTTTTTTTCAATCCAAAAAATTTTGAAAAAATATCCAAAAAATCCAAAATATTAGAAAAGGCTAGAAAACAATATTTTTTTCCAATAGTAAAAAGTATAAATCAAATTATCGGTCCTCATAAATTATGACCTAGATCGCTGTTTTGTCTAGATTTGTACTTACAATTAAATAGATTTAGATGTATATGCCATAATAAGTTAAAATATCACAAACTTTATAAAATGCAACCATAATTATGGTAATGAATTATCAATTAATTTATAAATCTATTAATGTAGTTCATATATAAAATCCAAACCACTTAAAATAACTACCATTTGACTCCAATTGACCTTGGCCAACAGTTCGATTGAACGTTATACAAGTCTAAGCCTTTATTAAAATTTATTCACATCATTTTAATCGATTAATTAGATAGTTACCTTACTCTAATTTGACTAAAATTTGTTAAGGACCCATTTAATAAAGAGCATAGGTTTTGAATAGTTTGTGAAACACTATCTAAATCCAATCCATTCAATAAAAATTACCTCCATGATATGGATTATGGGGGTATTTTAAAACTTTTCTTTCATTAAAAGTTTCTCCAATAAAATAGTTCTGCAGAGAACTATTGGCCCCATTTCCTAATGATATAAATTGTAGCCCTAATTGTGTTCCACTCACCCATGTAGAAAAGAAATGCCCACAATGAATATAAGATATCAATAATTCACTTATAGCTTAGATTTTAAAAAAGTGGGCCACAGTAGAGCCACATCTTATATGGTGGAAGTGTGGAAGACTCGCACCACATGTTACCATGTCAAAAGTCAAAACTATGACGATTCCGGTTCCATTGTTTTACTTTGCAGTACTTTGTAATCTGTGATTCCACTTCCCAGAAAGAGAAAAACGGTGGAGGAAGGGGGAAAATGAGTGAAACAAAAGAGGAAGAGAAGGAGTGGAAAAAAGAGAAGAAAAATAACAAGAAAAAAAGACTAGGAGACGGTGAGGAAGGGGATCAGAACAATGGATTCCAGGTATCATATCTCTCTTTTTTCTCCTTCTCCCCCCCACCCCCCTCCCCACTTCTTTTTAGTTTAGTTGGATTTGCTCTTCCTCCAGGTGTGTGTGTGTGTGTGTTTTTTTTTTACAGTTTCGGTTATATCAGCCATTACGGCTAATATTTCAAAATATCGGCTGTGACGATTGATATTTATCCAATATATTCGCGATACAATACTGGTATCCCACTAAAATATCGTTGCGGTTCGGACTGATACGCATCGGTATTGGCCAATATTTTAAACCTTGCCATCAAGGAAGGTGGACTTAGGGTGAGACATTTAAGGGCATTTAATCAAGCTCTTCTAGGGAAATGGTTTTGGGGATTTGCTACGGAAAATGGGACACTATTAACGGATGTAGTGGTGGTGAGGTATGGCTGTGATAAGTGGGGGTGGGTGCCTACAATGGGTTCGGGTTCACATGGTTGGGGGTTGTGGAGGCCGGAGGGCAATAATGAAAGGGACTGAGATTTTTGGGCATCATATCCATTTTAGGGTACCTAGAGGGACTAATGTTAGTTTTTGACACCATAGGTGGTCTGGTGATGTTTCATTCAAATATATATATATATATTGCTGCTTTTCAGCATTGCCCGAGACAAGAATGCTACTGTGAGAGTATTTTTTGGGGGAATATGGAGATGTGGTTTGGGCTCCTATTTTTAAGAGAAATCTAAATGATTGGGAGCTAAAGTAAGCAATCGCTCTCTTAAGCGTGCTGCAAAGAATGTAGGTGGGAGGGGTGGAGGATGTTAAAATGATGTGGAAAGGCAACAAGATGGGAGTTTTTACAGTAGGTTCCTTTTATAGACTCCTAGTGTGTGACAAGAGTGTAGATTTTCCTTGGAAGGCCATTTGGAAGACGAAGGCTCCATCTAAGGTGGCGTTCTTTACATGGATAGTAGCCTGGGGCTCCATCTTTACCATGGATAACCTGAAACAGAGAGGCTTTCACATTCCTAACAAACGTGCAATGTGCTGCAATGAGGAAGAATCTATTTGTCACCTTCTCCTCTTCTGCAATGTGGCCAAGGAACTCTGGGATCATGTTTTATCAATTGTTGGCTTGAAATGGTGTATGCCAAGGGATGCTAAAGAGCTGCTAGTTTGTTGTGCTGGTGCATGCTTGAAGAAAAGGCCGCAGGGAGTGTGGCGATTGATTCAGATGGCACTTTTTTGGAGCATTTGGAAGGAGAAATAGGAGAATTTTTGAAATTGCGTCATTGAACATACATAGACTGAAATTTTTGTTACTGTATAGTCTATTTTTTTGGCATTATGGCTATCAACCCGTACATGCTAGTCACTTCCTTACTCTCTTGGAAGAGTTAGGAGATACATAAATCCTTTTATATATAGCTCTATTGTACATAGGTGACAGCCCCTTGGCGTCCATTAATGACATTTTGATTACTCATAAAAATAAATAAATAAATTGCACACCTCAAAGTATACACAAGCATCTTGCAGTCATAGGAAGCAATCATAGATACATAATGCAGAGGCAAAAGGAAATTCTAAAAAAAAACAATGGACAAGGATATTTAACAAATTAACTTAAAATAGCACTTGGAAATCAATGTCATATTAATTATAATAAAATCCACAGATATCTCATTTATAAAATAATAATAACATGAACTGCCAGTAATCCTAGTTATTTTTAACAAGCAAATTGATAACTATGAACTTTTAAGATAAAAAAATACTCTTGGAAAATAATAAGAGCTTCAATATTACCCAAATCACCTGTTTGATCATTCTAAATTTCCTATACATCAATCCAATATATCAAAAACTACATGACTCCCCCCCGTCCCCCCCCCCCCCCCCAAAAAAACCCCCCGCAGCACGCGCGGGGGGAGTTGATGTAAGCCAGACCAATGAGCTACGTTTGAAAGTTTATACCCACAGGCCCAAGTCTAAAACCCAGCACTGAAAATTGATTAATATTTTGCTCTATTAGTAATAGTTGCTTTTTTAAGTTGTAGAAATTGCTTTTATATTTTAATTAGGACTCCATATTTGGATTGAACTAGTTTGTTTCTTTATTTGGAGACTAGTTTAGTTATGTAATCCCTTCTCCTGGGATAGATTACATTATTATTGAATTGAAATTTCAGTTTTCTTTTCCCTATAAGTTGACTTCCTGCCTTTGGTGTGAGACCTAGACAGATTATCTTAAGCCTTTTGGCTTGGAGAATAGCCCGTTAGCTATTCTTCTTCTTCGTGCTACTTCAGTAGGGTGGGTTCACAATTTCTATAAAAGCCTTCATTATAACCCATGAATATATTACACTTTAATCATAGATAAATCCAAATCAATATAATACTTCATGCTATCACTAAGAGATTGATGGAAATGTCTTTCTTTATAATAAATAGATTTTAAAAAAAGTGGGAAATTTCAATAACACCCCTGGCATTTACAAATATTATCCGGCCATCCCTTGACATTTCAAAAATGACATGGAGACCCCATTCACATACTCGTAGGATATGGATACATGCCCGATACGTGTTAGACCCAAGAAATAAGTATCTAGGATTTCCTTTTAACTTTTTTTTTTTTCAAGGATACATCCTCGACATGCCAAGATACGGGAGGGGATACGGCTGAAAAACAAATACCATCTACCACAACAAAAACCATTCCAAAATGAAAACACTTTCCAAAAGAAATCAGAGATCTATGTTGACACCAATCCATGAAGCTCCTTGTAGATGGCAATCAAACTCTAGCACTTTAAATCATCAAATCATTGTTCTAAATAAAGTTTGGGACTCAGATCCAAGAGAAGTTTAGAGAGCGAAATAAGATTGAGAACGAGTGAACAGAGAGAGAAACAGACACATAAAGAGAAAAGGCAATGATCAAAACAAAGAAAGAAATAAAATTTCGGTTTCTACACATGATGAAGTACAGGAGGCCCCATGTCCTATCCTCATTCAATTCCACTATTTAAAAACGAAAAGAAAAAAAAATCATGTCTTTTCCAAATCTTGAAGTTGTTGCTTCCGCTACGCGGAGATTTTTTAATTTGCATATCAGAGATCCATTTGTTGTTGTACTCTATCAATTGAAGATGTGCTTTCCAGCTGTCTGTTTTGTATGGCCAAGTCCATGAAGACCAATGCGTTCATGTGGGTTATTTTGGGTCTGGTTTTGTTAAGGGCCTTAAGGCCCATGTACAGAAATTTATGGGTTACAATGTGTCAACAATCAACAGCAATTTGGTGACTATATTTTTTTAAAAAAATTAATCATCGTTATGTATTACACAGCATATGATATTTAAAATATATTTTATTATAGACGTATCCTAGCCGTGCTCATATCATACTTTTTAAGATTTAATCATATCGCCATGTCTATATCGTATCGTACTCGTATCCATATCCATGCTTCCTAGAAGTCTGGAAGTCTAGGCTTATTTCTTGACCTCTCACACAATGAGTTCTCTTCTCTCGAGAGATTTTGCTTACCAATATGGAATTGATATTGAAAGAACAAAAATCTTTCAGGTGATCATTGTTGGCTGTGATCAATTAGAAGCACTTCCAGCTCTAGATTTTGGTTCAAACCAGAAGGCACATTGCTAAAAAGTTTTGGACAGCAACTATTCCATCAAGATGTTACACGAACATTCACCACCGCAAACATACTTAGAACACACACACACCCCCCTCCTAGAGCAAGCGTGCACACACGACAAACACAGAGCATGCTCAGCCCAGAGAGAGGAGAGAAGCCGCTCAGCCCAAAACCACCATTGGTGATCCCCACAAAACCAGATGCTGATTTGTGTGAGACAAAGTGTTGATATCTGTTCTTGAGCTAATTGGGGTCACTGATGAGTGACTCATACTGATGATGAGTGACTCATGACTGAAAATTCTTCATTGAGAATTCAAGGGAGAGAAAGTTAGGATACTTTTGAGATGGGTCTGTGAAATGAAATGTTATATATATATATATATGTGTATGTATATATGTATAAAGAGTTTGTGAGAATTTTGGTGGTGATGGTGGTAGCAACAGAGGCAGAGGCGACGATGGATCTCTCAAACCGAATTATTTTGTTCCAACGAGTAAAAAGAGGAGCAATGTTGGTATTTTGAGTATTATTTTGGTGATGTCATCTTCCACTGTTGGAAGGGGGTCTCACTGATACAACATCAAAATGTTATGGAATTTCCATGTAAATATTAAAATGTAGAGGATACCAGACGTTTTTTTTCCAAATGTCAGGAGGTGTCATTGAAATTTTTCCTTAAAAAACACAAAGGTTCCATGAAGACAACCAAATAAAGTCACACTAGAAATAAGTATAAAGCAAAAGAAACTAAAAGAAAGAAACAAATAAAAAGAAAACCTATACAGGTACAAAGAAAGGCCCAACTACTCAACCACTCATAGTGCTACATAACACAACCAACAAAATAGCAGAAAAGAACCAAACCTTCCTAAAGGACCAATTATATAAAATTGTTATTGCTCAGTGAGACAACCTTCAAACAATTTGATAAAACAAATCTATGGCATCTTCCTTAACAGCCGAATGGCACCCCAAGCTTAACATTAACCTCCAATATACTGCCCACAACCAGGAAACCTCATTGTGACCCCAGATGTTCCTTCCCACTTTTGCAACAAACTGCTGCAATGCCCCCATTACATCTCAAACTTTCACAATCTCTATAAAGCCAATATGATAATCAAATGATTACAATTAAATCATATATAAATCCATCAATACAGTGTTTCCCACGATCACGGAAAGATTGACACATTTCTTTCTCTTGATGAAGGCATTATTATATCAAATAAATGAACAAACCGAAGGTGGCAAGAAGACATAACCAGCTTATACCAAAAGTAAATATAGAGCAAAACAAAACCAAAAGAAATGGAACAAATAAAAAAAGAACCTATACAAGATACAAAGAAAGGCTCAAGGGCTTAACATCCACCATGCACAGTCAACCCCCAAGCACACCCCCCAAAAAAAAACCTATCAGAAAAGAATAAAATCTTCCCGGAGGACCAATGATATAAAATTCTTATGAGCTCTTCTAAAGTTCAAATATCTTGAGAGCACATCATTCCGGACCTCCCAACACCACTTCGAATCAATCAGCCACTAATGTTTCATAAGAAAACACAATAATGCAAGGGCACATAGACAATACGCCCCACCCCTTTTATTACCACTCCAATCATTCACTTCACCCTTTTCCTTTATAATTCACCTTGACTGTTAACATCTTTAATCCTCTTTCTAGCTTTCTACCACCCTCTTCTTAGACTCTCTTCCTTCGTACGTTCTCTCAATTCCAATAAATGAGTCGATGGCATCATTTCCTTAAAAGCATAATGAACCCAAGCTTAGTAATGCCGACACCACCGTAAAGCCCAGGACCACTAAGAAACCTCATTTGTGACCCTAAGATTCCTTCTCCATTCAGAACAAACATAGCTGAAGCGATCAAATCGCAGATACATCTCACCTTGGCAAAACCAAAATTCTCATCTTCCTACCCCTACAATCGGTGACATTCAAACAACAGAATTTCCATAAGAGAAGGCACGTCTACATGCACACATAGACAATACTCCCCACCACTTTTACCACTGCTCCAATCACTTCCCTTACCTTCCTAATTCACTCTGCAAGTTAACTTCTTTAACTCTTTTTCTAGCTTTTATTGAACCTTTTCTCTTTTCTCTTTTCTCGTAAAACTACCTTTTGCCGTTAGACAGCCTTCTCCTGATTGCATCAAAAAAGTCCATGGCATCATTCCCCTTATAGCCGAATGACGCCCCAAGCCTAGTAGTACTCACCCCATTATATAGTCCATAACGAACTAAGGAACCTCACCCAGGATGTCACTCCCCGCTCTAAAACAAACATGGCCGAGAAAGAGAAAATGATTGAAGCATCCCACCTTAGCATATCCAAAATCCTCTTCTTCCTTACCCTCTACAATAGTCATTGGCTCATTGCTACTGGTCGTTCATCAAAACTAGATTGAGGCCAATATCCTACATCCCTTTTGCCATCAACCCTTCTAAACCCAGACTCAAATATAAAATGATACAACCACTACAACTATTTTTAATGTTGTTTTCGCTTGGACCTATGGTGGGAAAGTTCAGAAAATGGTGGCAGGAAAAAAAATGAACTTTGGACTAATCTTGTTCAACTTCAAAATTGAAAAATTGCAATAGAATGCCTAAAAAAGAAGTCGTTTATTTTCTTTCCTTCGTTTTTTCCGCCTAGTTGAGAGCTAGGTATTGGATCACTAAGCCAAGCGTAACAAACAATATTCAGTTTATTGATGATGCACTAGGATATTGTCATTGAGAGATCTGACTCCACACACACACACACACACACACACACACACACAGAAAAAGGAAAAAGAAAAAAAAAACATTATCCGAAATCCCATTGTTCTAAAAAAAAAGTAATGTAAATATTCTAAATTACTGATAGTTATGTCTCGACTAGTAAAAAAGATTAAAAATATGTAAATAATCGTCTTTAATTCTAACTAAGATTCAAACATCGATATTTGCAATAGACTTGAAGCATCTTCTGTATTTCCCTAATACAATTATCGAAGAAGCATGCAACAACATCTTTTATGTTTCTCGGGTGAGGGCCCTCTTTCAGTAAAGTTTTAAGGAACGTTATCTAAAAAACGGAACATATGAGCTGTTTGCAAATACACTTGTAACATATCCAGAAAATGAAATGATTTCTCTTTTTTAATATCAGAAAAGTTCTTCAACCACTTAGAAAGACAATAATGTGCCTCGTATTTATGTCATGGGCTAAACAATTGTAGAGCCTTAGATTAGCACAACCAATATAGAATCCAAAGAAAGAAAGAAAAGGAAAAGAAAAACAGATGCAGACCAAATAAATAAACAAACAAAAACAAAACACACCTTTGAGTGATTATGGTTTTTTTTTTGGCCTAACAAAGTTGACCTCCATCTTAGTCCCTATAGCATGCACACAAGCTTCAAAGGTCTCAGGAGGTTGGCCTCCATCAGCATCCTGGGCCTCAAAGGTAATATAAAAAATAAAACTACCGGCAAGCCGTGAAGTTGCCTTGACGAGCTTAAAAAACTCGTAATTTTTACCCTGCATTTCAAGAAAGAATTTAAGGCCGATACCAAAACCAAAAGGAGGAGTTAATCAATCAAAGAGATGAATATTTGTATGGAAGGATTTAATTGACAAACAAACACACACACACACAAAAAAGCGAGGATCGCTGATGCAGCCAAAGGGCTAGGGCTGCGTGGAAGTGCCGGAGCACGTGTCCAACGACACTTCGAACAGTCACAAAGGACTTCAACACACACGAGGAACACCTCCGGGAGAAAACCCAAATCTATTAATCAATCAAATCTCTCTAAAAGTTCTTCTCTACAAAGCCATATATATAGAAAAATAAACTTAATAAGCAAGAAAACCCTAGGCTAAAAAAATGGAAACTTTCTTATAATAACAATAATAAGAATCCTAATCTAATTGAAAACCCTAGATTGCATCATCCTCCCCTGGTTGAAAGAAGAGTTCGTCCTCGAACTCGATGCTGCTTCGGGTTACCAGTGTAAATGTGTTGGACATGAAGGACATCCTTTGTGGCAGCTTTCCAGGAATTCTTCTTTGGCGGTTGTGGTTTCTCAGGATGAAGAGTAACTTGTTGTCCACCATGCATGAATGTATAGGTGTTGTCGCGCATACCATGAGTTCCATTCTTGTCATACATCCACGGACGACCCAACAAGATATCACCACTATCCATAGGTAGCACGTCACACCAGATTGTATCCTTGTAAGTCTCACCAATAGCAAAAGTAACTTTGCAAGTATGTCGAACATGTGCTCGATCACCATTCATGAGCCACTTGACAAAATAAGGACGGTTATGCTTATAAACTTTCAATTGGAGGCGATCAACAAGAGCCTGGGAGATGAGATTTTCACAACTTCCACTGTCAACAACTGTCTTGGACCGTTGTTTCAAATTTTGAAAACTGGAACGGAGATCTCTTGCATAGTTGACAGGGAGGAATTTTTGTTTCAAAATATTTTTCATCTCAATCCATGTATCAACAGGGTCCATGTTCTGATTCCTCCGTTTTCTTTGCAATTCAGCCCACCAAGTTGCAGCATAATTACGAAATCTAGTAGCAATCAGTGTGACTTTATTGTGCTCAGTCATTGGCTTATGTGCGAAAATATTTTCCACACACACTAACCAATCCATAAATTCAGCGGGCTGCAATTTGCCATCATATTCAGGAATCACAATTTTAATCCCGAATTCTCGATCAGGATTATTGACTGGTGGATCCCGTGGATTCCGAATATGTGCACCATCTTCACGGTGGGGATGCACACGTTGATGATTTTCCAAATTTGTCACGCGAATGTCCAATTGGTGCAGGATGGTGTGCATGTCATCAACTTTGGCAGATAATTCCTTAATGGCACTGGCCAAATCTTCAAGTGATGACGATGAAGATTCAGCATCCACTTGCTTCTTAGGAGGCATTTTTTTTTTTTTTTTTTTCAGAACAAGAAGGTGGGCCGGGTCGGGTTGGACTTGTGAGGAGCCGGACCCACTCAGGTCCGTTTAGAAATCAATGGGTCGGGCACGGATCTGCCTCTTCCTTGGTTTCGGTGTCGTGCAGAGACAGAGATAAAGAAAGGAGGGGACTTATCTGCTTGCGATGGAGGCTGAAGCTGAGATGGCTTGGACGCGCTGGAGATCGCTGGAGATCGTGGACGCGCTGGAGATCGCCGATCTGCGCCGCTGCTTCTGTCGGTGACGGCGAGGTCGACGGTGCACCTGGAGGCTGCGAAGGCTTGGCCGGTGCCAGGTATGATGGCGGTGATGAAGAACCGGCTGGAAGCCGCCGCTGCTTCTGTCGGTGACGGCGAGGTCGACGATCCAGTCACCGGTGCCAGGTATGTTGGCGGCCTCTTTCTTCTCTTCGCTCGGCTCTCTCTCGCTCCGGTTGCTCTCTCTTTTTTTTTTTTTGTTTTCACTCGGATTTGGGAAAGAGGGATGTTGCAGAGTCTGGGGTTTGGGGGTGGTGGATCTGATTACGAGCAGGGGGAAGAAAAGGGGCGAGGAATAGAGAGGGTTTAGGAGTGGAAGAGGAGGTGGTGCGGGAAAGACCGAGAGGGGGTGGGTTTCGACAGGGGCGTGGTTGTAGGGGTCGGATCTCCGATCGGGTGGTTGGGTTGCGAATGCGTCCGGGAAGTGGAAAGGCACAGAGAGATGGGTTCCGGTGATTCGACTGGGAGAGAAAAAGGGCGTCTGGGATGATCGGGAATGGCGGGTTGGACTGAGAGGGGTCGATGGGGGTTGGATGGGGTCAACAGAGGGCCAAGGGATGCGACAGAGGTGTCGGAGCGGATTGGGATGATGGGGCGATGTGTAGATCTGAGGTGGGGGAACTGTGTCCACGGCAGGGAGATGGGATCTGGTGCTGAGGATTAGGGTTTTGGGTCGGCGAAGGGTGTCGAAAAAGGGGGTGGGCTTTGGTGGTGATGTCAAACGGCGGGGACTGTGGTGGTGAGGCGGGGCGTGGTGGTTGTCTGTGATGTTGAGGCTGCGACAGTGGGGTGGTGACAACTTCCGGGAACAACCAGAGGGCTCCGGGGACTGGATCGGGGCTTTGATACCAATCTGATGCAGCCAAAGGGCGAGGGCTGCGTGGAAGTGCCGGAGCACGTGTCCAACGACACTTCGAACAGTCACAAAGGACTTCAACACACACGAGGAACACCTCCGGGAGAAAACCCAAATCTATTAATCAATCAAATCTCTCTAAAAGTTCTTCTCTACAAAGCCATATATATAGAAAAATAAACTTAATAAGCAAGAAAACCCTAGGCTAAAAAAATGGAAACTTTCTTATAATAACAATAATAAGAATCCTAATCTAATTGAAAACCCTAGATTGCATCAATCGCATACTGTGTCAGCGTTGTGCTTGTTAGTAGCTGCGATTGAATAAGACTTGAGCCTCTGAAAAGTCTCGGATTGCTCATCATCCAAGCGACCTGGACTTAACGGGTAGTCTAAACTGATTAAACCGTATGCAAAGACATCCTCGGGTAAACGGGGAGCGTCAAACCCCTGGCCAAATACACAATCAATCATCAGAATAGCAAAAAAAAAAAAAATCATGAGAATACACACAGGATCGATTAACTAATTTTGATCGGAAACAGAAAATAGAGAGCAATAATATAGACATATGTAATACCTCGCTCGCCTCGACCATTGCGTTGTACGTCAGAATCTCGTCATAGGTCATGTCGCGAAAGCCATCACTATAAAAATGGTCGTCATCCAAATCATAACCGCATTCTTCTTCTGCTACTACTCCTTGTTGTTGTTGGTTATCATCGCACTCATCCCCCTCCAATTTTGGTCTTTTCTGTGGCCGTGGTTGTTCTTCTTCAAGATGAGATCCACATGCAATAGCTCTGGCGATGGCGGCCATCTCTCTCTCTCCCCCACCCTCCCTCTCACAGGTTTTTTTTATTATACGATATACGAAGTAATGCCCTAATTCTCTATACATAGACAATTCAACCTGCTACGCAAAACACGCAAGGAGGCCCAGCATGACAAGCGACCCAGTGGGCCAGTAGTAGGCTAGCCCAACCAACGCAGCACAAAATTCGACCAGGTTGGGCTCAATTTTGCAAAAAATTCATCTAACATACTAATCTCATAGATTGTTAGGAATAAAAGATAAAAACATGGCAATCTCTCCATCCACACCCACTCTCTCTCTCTCTTCTCTCCTTACTTCCCTAATTTTCCTCCAACATACTAACTCACTCCAACTTTACATTCCGTGCTACATGTCTCTCTCCATAAACAACTTCCCACTACTACGTTCGGACTTAATCCTCTCCCATTATTCTCTCTCTCTCTCTCTCTCTCTCAATGGCAAAGACCTCATTTCAAGAAGCTTGCCCTTTCTAAAGATCCAGATCAAAAACTCTACCGGAATGATGCTTCGAAACTAAAGACCCTTCAAATCTCCACTCTATTCTTAGGTTGAAGAAGCTCTCTTTGAAAATGTTTTATTTTTAACCTTTTGGAGACTATTACGATCTCTTCAGTCAATCCAAAAAAAAATTTTATTTCCTTTTTTGTTACCCTTTTTCATAGGTTTTCTGTATTTCTATCAAACATCGGCATTTGTTTCTTCTTTTCATATTGAAGAGAAGAAAAGCTCTTTTTGCTCTAGATTTAAGCATTGGCATACCTGAAAGAACATATGCTCACATGTATGAGCATACTTGCTTTTGAGATTAGCCTTATACACAATCAATCATCAGAATGCACACACGATCGAGTAACTAATTTTGATCGGAAACAGAAAATATGGAGCAATAATATAGACATATGTAATACCTCGCTCGCCTTGACCATTGCATTGTACGTCTGAATCTCGTCATAGGTCATGTCGCGATAGCCATCCTTATAATAAAGGTCGTCATCCTCTGAATCATAACCGCATTCTTCTTCTTCTTCTACTACTCCTTGTTGTTGTTGGTTATCTTTGTACTCATCCCCTTCCAATTTTGGTCTTTTCTGTGGTCGTACTTGTTCTTCTTCAGGATGCGCAGATGCAGAACCACCCTCGTTCCCAGCAACGGCAGCCATCGGGCTGATTAAGAACTAATGCCCTGATTCTCTATATATACGTACACATTCTGAATTTCGGATGCGCTGGCTGGGCTAGCCCACTACCGGCCCGATACGTAAAATAAGCGATTGGGGCCCACATGAAAAAACGACCCAGTGGGGCGGTAGTAGGCCACCCAAGCGAGTGCCGTACAAATTTTGGCCTGGTTGGGCCCAATTTAGCCCAAAATTCATGTAGTCATTAGATTGATTATTAAGATTACTATTTTGCCCCCTTAACAACTACAACAACTAATACTGAAGGATATTTTCGTAATTTACTATATTTTCAACTTCTATAAACACCCAACCCATCTCATTTTTTATCACACATATTCTCTACAATCTCTCATCTTACTACAAGCTGTCTAATCTCCATAATTTCTCTACAATCTCTCATTTAATTTTTACAAACTCTTTAATCTTTACGATTTGAGATCAAGAAGAAGAAACCACCAGGTCAATAATATTCTACAACTTGGGAAGCTTTAAAAAATTTGAATCAAGTTGGAGCTATTTGTATTTTAATATTCATTTCAATATTTAATTTTCTGTTAAATTTAACTAATTCTTGTTTTTACTAACTTTAATATGAATGGTAAGAGCCGCCCTTTTAGCATGCGCTCAAACATCGATGAGGCTAATGCATGTTCAACCATTTGATACTGATTGAGATTCTACCCAATCCCCTAATTCTGGTGTTCCCCCAACACCCTCATCTTCTGATGACCCTCTTGGGTATTGATACTCTATTTAGATGTGGTCCTCATTGAGTTAACCATAACTCCCCAAAATCCTAGTGCTAATCTCATAGAATTTTAGAAAAAAAGGATAAAAACGTGGCAACTTTCCATCCACACCCACTCTTGCTCCTCTCTCCTTATTTTCCTAATATTCCTCATACAGACAAACTGACTCCAACTTCCCACTCCGTGCTACACGTCTCACTCTCTAAATAACTTCCCACTGTACATTCGGATTTCAACCTCTCCCATTAATCTCTCTCTAGCTCTCTCACTCTCTCTCATACTGGCAAAGACCTCAATTCAAGAAGCCGGCCCGTTCCAAAGATTCAGATCAGAAACTCCACCGGAACTGTGTTTCCAAACTAAAGACCCTCCAAATCTCCACTCTTTAGGTTGAAGAAGTCTCTCTGAAATGTTGTTTTTTTAACCTTTTGGTGCTTGTTACGATCTCTTCAGCCAATCAACAAAAAATTTTCTTTTTTTTTTTGTTGCCCTTTTTTGTACGTTTTCTGTATTTTTATCTAATGTTAGCATTTGTTTCTTCTTTTCATATTCAAAAGACGAAAAGCTCTATTTGCTCTACAGTAATTAAGCACCTGCATACCTAAAAGCACATATGCTCGCATGTATAAGTACACTTGCTTTTGAGGTTAGCCATATTTTTTTCCTTTTACTTGAAATGTGATGACTGGTCTTTCTGTTTTGAGATTTTTCTTAATATTTGATATCGGTACAATGGAATCCCCCTTTACCTTATTGGATTTTCTTCTTTTTTCTATTTTTTTTGTTACACCAGCTTCAGTGGGCCAGAAAGTCCTATCTGCTGCTTGATCTTTCCATCTAGACAGCTCATGATCGATCAGTTCAGTAACCCATTAAACAGAAAGGTATACAGCTGGAAGCTTAAAAGAACTCATGGCAGATGGATTGAACTACATTACATCTTTGGCTTCATTTGGATTTGTGGTTCTGAAATAAGTGGATTTGATATGTAAATTTATCAATATGTAAAGAATATTGATCATTTGGGATTGATTGATTGTCATCACTGTGCGAAGAGATACGCATGCTATTAGAATCCTTCACGGATGGTATTTAAAATAACATATTCAATCTAGTTATTTCAAAGCCATCAAACCCCTAGTTTGTTTCTAAAATTAAACGACAAATCCTTAATTGTGGCTATTTAAACACCACAAATCTGAATGTTGTTGGCCGCTAAAGTCTAAATCCCTGCAGTGAACAACCTGGTTCCAACACCATTTAACTTGATCGGCAGTATAATTGCACTAGCCTGAGTGAGACATCAACTAGGTGTCTAAGAATTTAAAACATGGGATTAAAGGGGTAATAAATTTTTCTCTCTCTCTCTCTCTCTTTTTTTTCTTTGCTTTGGACTGGAGAATTTTTCAAACCAAGAACAAAGAAGAAAAGGCAACAGCCAAACATGTATGAATGCAAACAATGCAAACCAAAAGAAACAATGAAGCCAGCACAAACTTGCCCACACAAACAGTCAATCAGCTCAGCATAAGGTATCAACAAGCCAAAGGCACCATTGCAGCCCCTCACCAAGCACCCTCAGTGCTCATCAAATCCATTATCCAGAATCTTCCACTCAACACAAGAACCTTTTCACTCTTTATGGATGGTCACGGCATACTGTTACACATGCGTGGTCGCAAAAACACTCAGCATCATCACCATGGCTAAAAGAAAATGACCGCACATATTTAAGGAGAACGCAAAAGCACAACACAAGAAAGATTCGTAACTTGGAAAAAACAGTCACCACATGTAATAGCAAAATCTCTGCTCAAATATCACCACAACCGCTTGAAGGAGACATAGCATCTAAAAGAAAAAATAAACTGGAACATATTCCTCCAATGGAATTGTCACCTAAGAAAACTATCCTTCTATTTCAGTACTTAATAATTGGACCAATAGTGTCAAGCTAGTGACCAAGCTTTTCCTCAGCAGCCTTCTCAGCATTGAACCTGAATGTTGTCAATTGGTTAGTCCTCTCGCAAGGTCCTGCACGAACATCGAAGTGATAGTAAGTCAGCAACATTTCAGGCATAAGTTTTTTCACAAAGGAATATCATGGACTAGCGAAGCGCACCAATATTGTTGCAAACTCACAAGTTTTTAACAAGTTCAAGTAAACGTAGAAACAAAAGATCCACCATCAACAATGGGGGATCTATCCAAACAGTATATAACAGGGCACATGGAAGCAAATGATCAAAACACGGTAACATGTAAGCACTTTATGTGATATTTGTACATGCAACTCAAATAACATCCGCAGGTTTGTACCATTTTGAAATAGGAATCCACATATAATGACAACGTTTTCAGGGCATGATCCAATCACTTCCTCATGAGAAACAAACTGACCATCACCAGGTGCTCTACTAGGCTCGTCAGTCTAAGTTTCTAGGTTCAAAATATATTATAAAGTCAGTCTTACAAACTTGAAAATAATATTATTCCTCACAACAGGGAGCACTAAGCTAAATTTTTAGAAAGGAACAAAGTTCAGCACAACTATATATGGGGAGTTGAGGGGTGGATACAGCAGAGGCAGAGATGTAATGATTAATTTATTTATAATGGATAAATTTTAATGTGATCAAAATGCCAAAACAGATGTTGATTAAAAGAAACTCTTAAACTTTAGATGGTGGGGCCACAGTGAAATTCTCTTTCATTTTGAAAATTCTCTTTCATTTTGACGAAATAGTTTTTCGTTGATTCTGATTGCACATATGATGCAATTCGGACCTCACTCATATATGATATGATGCATCGCAACCCTGTCGCATGTATTGCACATTGCATGTACAAAATATGCCTCCCGTTTAATCTGTTTACTGCAACGTTGTATATATAGGTAATGAAACCTATCTTTTCATTATCCTTCTCTCTCCTATACGGAGATGATATGAGTACCACACTCTATATTTTCTTCTTTTTTATAATGCCACATTGTAGTACCCCTCTACTCTTTATCATACTCTCCTACATGGAGATGGAGAGGAGAAGCCTTCTTCTTTCCAATTAGATGTAACAGACTTCCTAAATGACTCTTGCAGAATTGGACTCAATTGAATGCCAAACATCAATGCCTTGTTTGTTATTTTTTGTTTGAGTAGCTCTTAACTTCGTGATACAAGCAAACCAATCTTCAAAGTTATACAACCAACAATGCATCATAGCCAATCTTCATAGTTTTACGACCAACCAACAGGGCATTATAGACCAATCTTCATAGTTTTCATTCCTCTATTTTCTTCATATTCATTCTGTTCCTTAGTCTTACCGCTGCACCTTATGTTTCGCTAGTCCTACTGATGCACCTTATGTTTCACTGGAGGTGGCAGGGAATGAAGGGTGTGGGAGGTGTCGAGGAGGATGTGGGAGGAGCTGGTACAATGGCAGGGAGGGCGGCGAAGGGGGTAGGAGACATTTGAGAGGGTGGGGCAAGGGCTGGGAGATGGCGTGGGGTGGCCAGAGGTGGTTGACCGTGGGGTGGGGGAAGAGGGTGGGTGGGCAGTTGTAGAGAGAATGGAGATGTTAAATATGAAGTGTGTGCAAAGAAAATTTTGAAAATTTAAAATTTAAAATTTCTTGCTGGGTGAAGGAAAAAAGTGGGTGTGAAAAGTAAAAAAGTGGGTGTGAAAAGAAATAAAGTGAATGCATTTCCAAGCTCTCAAGATGGGGAAAAAAAAAAAAACACAGCCTTGAGCTCAAATTGACACCTAGCTCCTTATAGCCTAATCAACACCCTATTAACAGTGTTGAGATTAAACTTAACGGTACACTTAACAAAAGAGAAACTAAAAAATGGATTTGCATATATTCGAGCTTGCACATGCATATGAAGGATTTGAATCTAGTTAAAAGCACCTGTTCAAAATATGTACATATTTATATATTAAAAGCACAAAAGAAATACTATCATTTCCTCGAAACAAAAAAGGTACAAAATACAGTCTTGGGGATTAAAAACTGCACCTATGTACTTAACAAAGAGACCTTACTTACTGCTGCTAAGGTTCAAACACATTACAACAAATAACACCAAGGAACCATATTCCACAACCAATTTATGGGCAGAAAGTATTAAAGCAGCTCCCAGGAAGCAAGCCACTTACGCAATTGTTCTTCATCACCTATTTCTTTACTCGTCTGGAACCTGATTGTGCTTTATATAATCATCACCATCACCCACAAAACCTCTAATTAATAATCAACTACTAGCAGCAAAAAGCAATTGATATGTATAATCTCACAAAAAAGACAAATGTATTATCTTATAAATATTAATGTGCATGCTTAACCTTCAGTTTGTAAGCACAACAATTCAGCACTTACAAACAACAGCGTTCTAAATCCACAAGTACAGATTGCTACAAATTCACTTCAACCAAGTAATGACACATTGAACTCAAGCTTGATAATCATATTAGCATCATGACATCTCCCATAACCCGCAAATAGCACAAGAGAATGTTGTCAACTCAATTCACAGTATCAAATATGTTGATGAACCCTAAATATAACATTAAAAAAGTTGGCTTGTATAATTACAATATTCACCATAAGCTGCTACAGTCACAAACCTTCTTTTTTTTTCCGGTTAGGAACCATATTCTCCAAATTTGGCAACACAATCTTCTAGCCATTCAATTTTATGTAGAATATTATCCAGCTTGTACGCAATTAAAATTTCATTTAAGCTCCCTAAAATTTAATCTAATGCCTCATAAATGCATTCATTGCTTTACATATCCTTTAATATAATATAATTCCATAAATTTATTCCCATCACACCGGCTCATCAGTAATCTCATCATCATTTTCCCCATTGCAAACACAAGATCTCAACCCCAACAAGGTAAACATTCGGTTCCTAATTCTTTTCAACTTGTAAATTTTTATCAGCAAGAACAGCTATGCCAGGGGTGGGTTGGGGGGTGGGGGGGAGAGCACGAATTGAATTATCCATGATTATATTTCGTGCACAAGGGCATCTGCATTTGGTGTGCAGGTGTGTGTGTGTAACCTTTGGATTCACTTAGTCCTCAAATTCGAGGACAATGAAACACAATTAAGTATTCCAATTTTTTCAACATTCTTCAATAATTCCTATTGTAAAAATGGCGTTCTAGACAATACTTTGTCCAACATGCTGCTTCATTCATTTTCACAAAACCATGCAACAAAAATAACACATCAAAAGAATTTCATACAATAAACTCAAATTTCTGGAGATACTTGGTTGGTGAATATCCTACCAAACATGTTCGACATGCACACTTACCCTAGTATGGAGTGTTCAACATGGTTCTTCACAGAGACGTAACCCACGAGCTATAACATAAAAAACCTCATTTGAACCTAAAATTCAAAGAAACATTCAACGAAATCTGTTAGTAAGCTTCTTCCACATGCAACTTGCTTAAATCTTGAAGTTGATTAGCCATATGAAACAATAGTCCACTTCCTTCTTTTGATACAAAATATCCACTACTTTTAAATAGATAAACACTATTGTTATTGGGTCATGGTTATGGAATTTCACACTTTCATTTTGCTAAAAGAATTGTGTGGGGCTGAATGAAATAAAGTTAGAATCACAACGTTTTACTGCTTTATCTTCCAGAGCAAAACCAAAAAGTAATAATACATGATTCATTTTGTGGAGAACTAAAATATCTGAAGCCACCCGGCCAAGGGAGAGCCACCAACTAGCATTAAAAAACCCCTCGTGGACACATGGGTTCGGGACCGACCTTCCAACGCAAGACACAGGGTAACCTTTTTTGAGATGGTTCCCATAGTCTCAATCACCTCAAGGTACAAATGAGAACCCTTATGTGTACCGCAGCCCTGAGAGACAAGATAAGACTAACTTGGGCGTTGGGCATGTTAAGTGGGCTTTCTATAAACTCGGTATAGCATGGGCTATAGAGATGGTCCACTAAGGCAGATTGATTTGACCTCGAGCTATTGTTCCTCTGAGGCAGCTCGACCTTCTTGGGATTGGTAGAGCTACATGGATTGGTGGCTACAACTGATTTAGCGAAGTCAGTGACATGAGGGACATGGGCATTGGCACTGCAAAAGCAGGTAATGGTCTTAGGCAACTATATCACAGGCAACTACCCCTAATCACAAAGTCACCTATAAATAGAGGTATCACCCCACACAACACAATTCTCATACATAGAGCTGCTACTCTAATTCTTTGAAACCCAAACTACTGTTAAACCAAAAACAAAACAAAAAAAAACCCATCTGCCCAAAAAATTGTCTCTGTCACTCGCTTGTACAAAGTTCTCTCCAATCAACTCCCACTCTCCAACCCTTTGTGTTACTGCGGTGTGATTTCCTCCTTAAGTTCTACATTTGTTAACCACCAACCTACACATTTCTTTTGGCAAATTTTTATGAGCAAAAGACTAGAAGTCTAGAAAAACCAGGAGAAGGTTATGTTGGCTAAATACCCAAAAGATGTGTATCTATTGTATCATATAAAGCCAATTTGGCCTGGATGGATGGCAGGTTTGGTGTGTTCAAAACTCTTTTCCTATTGGTGTAAACCTAGCAATGTCTTAAGCACAAAAAGGAACTATAACAATAGTGAAACATTACCATTCAAAAAATAAAAAACGACAGGATGCAATGTAACACATGAATGATGCTTAGCGCCACCAAAGGTTAAGCTCCCAATAAATGTTTGCTGAAAAGGGATATTTTAGACAATGATTTTTTTATTATTATCAGTAAAAGGTACATATATATCAAAACAAAAGGCTTGTGCAAGACAGTGCACAAGTTGAGCAATCCGTATATAGAATAAAACCAAAGCATATTGAAGGGGACACCTAACAAATTGTCCACCATTCAAATTACAATTAAGACAAAATTCTAACTAATCTAGAGCATCTAAACAACCATAGATGAGCAACTAACATATTTTACACAATTTTTTTAAAGTAACCCACAAATTATAATTATGGATGCCAAGGGACAATCACCGCCATACAAAATCAGCTATACAATGTATACTAGGCTACTTCCAATTCCTCCAAAAAATTCTAAGAACTATACCACTCCTGAGGGACAATAACCTCTCATCCACAAATACAAGCCATACAAAGACAATTGCTTTAATCTATCTATGGACAGTATAGCATCCTCAAAAAATATTTTAGACAAATTTATCTCCCCAGTTTTATACCTAAGTGTCGGGAATGCCTATCAGACTACTACGAATGGAAAAAGGGAGAGGAATCCATCAATCACAACCAACTAGAACCTCGAACAAGCACCACCATTCCTCATTTGAGACAACGCTTTCCCCAACCCCGACACTACATTGTTGAAATCAGCAGTGAAGTAGGTTAAATGTGGGAAATCACTACCCCCACAACCAATGGCACTAGATTTGATGTTGGGCTGCAGAAAGAAAGAAAATTTTGGGGGCTAATCAAGATCTTGTTTTGTGGTTCATGTGAGTATCGTGCTTTAAGGTTTACAAGACGTGTAGGACGGGTAATGGTTTGAAGGGTAAGAAAGAGGCAACTTTGAGGCTGTTCTTGGCACTGTGAACACTGATCTAGTGTTATTTAACGCCCAAGGAGCAAAGGTCTCCAGAGGCCTAGGCCCACCGAGGCACGGGCTTCATCAAAGCGAGTCGCATGCTGTAGACAAAAATATAAACATTTTAGCATAGGAAAAAAATTCAAGTTCAAACACAAGCAAGGCCTATAGAAGTTACAAAATTCACAAGTTATAACCAAAGATGCAAAGAAAATTGGTAACATAGGCAAACATTAGAACTTAGAAGAATTTCAAACATCATAAGCATCCAATCATCGATCCAAATGCTTAAAATTCAACAAAAGCAAGAAAATGCAACAGACATCAAACACTGACACTTAGGCTTAAGTTTTTAACATTTGAAAACATCAAATTCAAACTAAATAAACATCCTACTTCAATCCCATCTATCCTCAGGACCTAAAAAGCATCCTCAACACTACGCAAATCATAATCTTTTTCTTCATCAGTGGATTTATATCCATCCATGTCTTTCTCCTCAATCTCCTCTGAGCCTCCTTCATCCCCATTTATCAACTGAGGTTGAAGTTGTGTAACTCTAGCCGATGATCTAGAAGTAGAACCTTTTGCTGCTGCCCTTGCCGTTGAAGTTGATATTGCTCTACCTCTATGACTACTTTCTCCAACTCCAGAAGTTGTGGCAATGTCACCCCATTTCAAAATCATCAAACACAAGCTCATTATCATCATCATCATCCGATTCCCTATCCATCCTCCTAAACAACTACTCATTGCTTGAATCGACTTGTGTCACAGAAACAGGATCAAGTTTTCCCCGCAAATCATATTGACATGGATGGAGGCTCTATTGTACTTAATAAATACCAAATCTTTGAGACGTTTTTTATCCAACTTTTTTCTTCTTTTGCTATGAAGCTACAACAATTAGAAGACAAGATATTAAAATCTACTAACATAGGGTAAAATAATATTTGAATTCACTAGACTTGTGATTAGATACTCACATGGTCAAATGCACTCCAATTCAGCCCAAAACCAAATGCACTACGCATTAGGCTGACAACTTTTACGGTAGATTTTTGCAAACTTGAGGTTTTAGACCATAAGAAGCTCATCAATCAGCTGTTAATTATAAATTTATGATAGATTAGTAATGCAAGATGAGTCAAGCCCAAGTCCATTGGACCTGGCTCATAAGCGATTTGATTAATCTGGCCCAAGCCCATTGGATTAGCCCACAAATTCTAATGGGATTAAATAGTTTTTTTGTGGGAAGTTAATATTAATTAGGACTTTAATTAGTTTCCTATTTGCTTTAGTATTTTGGTTTTATCAAATTAAGTAGTATCATTGATTTAGGTATTTGAGTCCTAGTAGAAGTAGTTCTTTATTTTCTATAAATATGCAAATCCCTCTTTTGGGAGGGACACCTTTGAATTGATTAATGAATTGAGACTTTTGGAGATTTGAGTATTTTCTTTTGATTGTCATTGCTCTTGAATCCTTCGGATTCGGCCAAATCCCTGCTCTGGGTTTGGCCCTCATCATCGTGATCTCTAGGCTACATCAACTAGCAAGACTTTTTACCAAATATAGAGTCTAATGGAACAAAATGGGCTTAGGGTATTAAATTGATTACATGGTACCTTTATCGTTCTTTGCCTAGTTACCAACGGATGGCCAAAGAGATTTTCAACTTTCATATAAACATCCATCTCTTCAATGATTTTTTCTTGTATCTCTACACTTGGGACCAACCTTGATACGCAATCATAAAACCCCGTCATAAATATATTTTCTTGAGAAGCACTTGACTTTCAATAAAAGAACTCCAGGTTTAAAAGGCACCCAACTGTATGCAAAGGACGCTGCAATTGAACATCCCACCTTCGATCAATGATTTCCAACATGTCTTTCTATCTCTCTTCCTTTCCCTCAAAGAATTTTGCAATTGCTTCTTTGGCCATGTCAATAGCTCATAAATGTATCCCATGTGAGGCCTTTCCTCACCATAAACCATTCTAACTAGCACAAAAAGGGGACTTACGACCTTAAGAGCATAGACCATAGTGTTCCAAAAAGAAGGCATCTACATAATTTGTGCTCTCCTCTTACCTTGTTGCTCCTTTGCCCATCTGATCGTGGTCCAATCCTCTGAAGTGAACATCTTCCTCAATTTGTCCTTCTGCTGATGAATCCTCTTTAAAGTGAAAATGGTAGTAGCAAATCTGGTTTTTGCCGGCTTTATGCCTTTATCAACTTCTTCAAATTGGTAAATCACCGCATCATATTCAACAAACCAAGCAATTACAAAATAAAATCGTGGACCTCAACTGCCCTCTCAGATGTCTTCCAGAGTATGGGTATTTTGAAAATGTCTTCTATTGTCAAATCTAAAACAATGGGCAGCACATGGGGTCTAGTATAAGTGCGGTCGCTTTGCCCAAATACTTTCCTATTAGAAGTCGGAAGTTAGAAGCAAAACAAAGAAGTAGCCAATGCATTATTCAAGCACTAACAAATTCTTCTCCTTTTTTTTTTCTTCTCAGAATATAAGATTCTTACTGCTCAACACATTTGCTGTGGCACCATCCATGACAATTTGGGTGACATTAGCTTCACCTATATGCTCCACAAATTTGTCATGCAGTTGAAACATTTTATCCACATCCTTTGAGTGGCCAGAAGCATTAATTGACTCAACACACATGGTTAGTTCTGAATAAAACACTAAAATGTTAACCAAGGTTCTATTTTTTTCAATCAGTCCACCTATCAACCATAATTGAACATCCATATTTTGCCCTTTGCTCTTTGTGACCCTTCACCAATTCCTCAATACCCTTTAACCCTTTTCTGAGATAAGGAGCCCTCACCTCATCACCTCAAGCTAACTAGGTGGTTTCATACGAAGACCATATAGTCCAATAGCTTCAATCATTGGTCCAAAACTATCATAGTTTGCTGCCGTAAAAGGCCCAACACCATACATCCACCTTGTAAATCTAAGCATTTCCCACTCTCACATTTCTCTTATGTAAAGGTCATTAGCATCAATTTATCTTTGTCTCCACTTGCTTTTTCAATTTTGGACCATAACATCCAAATTGGGTGTGAAGTATGCATCGACAGGCCCTCTTGATACGACATCGTTTTCACTCTCATTGTCCCTTTTCTCTCAACCACTCTCTGCTCTGTCTCCTTCCCTCTCTCAAACCATTCCTTCTCAGTTTTTGCCAATTAGTGGTGGTAAAGTCTGAGAAAACCAAAAAAATCACGAACAAGGGTTTTTGTGGCCAGGCCCAAACAAATCCCTCGGGCTTCGTCATTCGTGGTGAAGTCTTGATTCGTCATCAAGTCCTTGTGGTTTTTTATTATACTATTTTCTCTCAATTTATGATGCTCAATTACACTGGTTGGTCGCCGAGTCAACATTGTTTGTGGCTTTGTGCTTCAAGTTTGTGACATTTTTGTATACTAGTATTCCCTTTCTTGCTTTAAGTTTGTGCTTTGAGTTCCAATCTTATCTTCGATGGTTGTGCCTCAATCTGAATTTTCCATTGTATTCCTTCAGGACAATTGTGGTCAATGAGTTTGACTATGCGAGCAATGAGAAGAGAGATCCTAAGCACATTGCAGAGGTTGTACTCTTTGCTCAGCTTAATGTTGGTCGTGGTGCTCAATGTAATGCTTTTGGGATCACTACACTATAGGAGATGGATTCCTATGCTGTTAACCCAGAAATCCTGCTTCCTACCCATGGTCAAGAGGTAAAAGATTTCACATTCTCTTGGTCTTGTCCTTTCTTTGCTGAAATTGGCAATTTATATATTGTAAATTGTGATATATATTTTTAGTGAAGGACGATAAAATTCTTGTCAACAAACACGTTCTTATTATTCCTCCATTCATGGTTTGTGAAAAGGGAGTCCATCCTATGCTATTTACTGATTCCACCAAGTTTATTAGTTTTACTGAATGTGTTTTTTCTGACCATTTCCTTAATTTCATGGCTTAGGTTATTGAAATTAAATAAATGGCTAATATCTTCAATGCAATTTTACAGAGGGAGAGAAAAATATAGAAAAAAAAATAAAAAAAAATAAGGAAATAGATATTTGCTTTGTACAGTTATACTAGAAGACCAATAGGCATCTCTCTATACTTATAGACGAGAAATTACAGATTTTATTGGGGGCGTGTCCTCAGATGCATAATAGTTCTTGTATTTTACATTTCTTGTAAGGGTTTGATCTGATTTTGTGGATTTCTTGGTACAAGCAAAGTGGCTATTCAATATGAAAGTTCTACTGTTCCAACACTAGAAAATACTCATGTATAACGTTTAATTGCCAAGGTATTATTTTGGGTACTTTGTAGCCTGCTGTTTGGGCTTTATATTTTTTTCTTTCAATCTTATTTTTTATTTTAAAAATAAATTATCTTTGGATTTCATTTATTTAGTTAGTATGTATTTTTTTCCTGTTCGGATTTCTCTGCTTTTGCATTTGCTATACTGAAGATTAGGGATTTCCCATAATTCATAACCAGCCTATTAAGGCTCTTTTAATTTGTCAATGCATCTCATTTATTTAGTTAATTTTATGGTCTTTGTCTTGTTGGACTTCTCATCTTTTCCTATACATATGCCGTGGTCATAAGCTGAAAAATAATTGACCACAATTTGCTCTGTGGTGAGTTTCATATTTGAATGTCATATAGTTTATCTTCATTATTTTATTTTGATCACATTTTTACTTTATTTTAGTAGTATATATAGTTTCTTTTTCTCTTTGATTGGTCTCCTATGAATCAACCTCACCAATTGCAGTTCTTTTTCTATAATAGGAATATTTCATTTCAATTTTGTGCAATAAAATGGCTCCTTTTGACAATATATATGCGTAATTGTGGATATCATGTTAGATGTCTCTCTGTTATTGGATTGCCTAAATCACATATTCTTTGCAGTAAATAATGTTAAACAAGGAAGTATCTCGAAAAATGTTAATTAAGTTCCCTTTCTGCCAAATATTGTGTCATATCAAAATTTTGGACTCGTTGCGGGATATTGTTGATCTTCCTTTTAAAGGGTTTAATAGTAATTATATTATGAAACAACAGTTCTTACAAATTTCCCTACCTTTTAAAATGAAGTATCATACTATCACCCATATTGTTCAGAGGGCATTTGAGTGAAGAGTGGCTACAATGGGATTTATAGTTTCTTGCACTACGGATTTTTCTTTGAAAAATTAATGTTGTCGAACATCTCAAATTATTCTTGGTGCATGAAAATTCTCATCAAAGATAGAAAGCTGGTCATTAACTAGGTACTCGCTTGCTATGTATATACAAAACTTTAGTTTGCTTATGTTTTCCATTTGTGCTTCCTCTTTTTGCTGGTCGTGAAGACGAAGGAGAAGAGTATAGGAATTAGAAGTCGGAATAGGGAATCAGAGACAATTAGTTCAAAGGAGAAAGAAATGTAGGTGTGGTTTTTTGGGATTGTTGTATTCTTGTATTATTATTTCTAGACTAATGAAAAAACTGTTGTATTTGTTGTCGAAATTTTCTTCTCGTGCATTTTCTTGGTTGTTTCGGACAAAAAGATTGGCTGGTTGCATTATTTCCTTTTCTTGTTACTTTAAAATTAACCATATCGTATCCTCACAAGTCATCAAACATATTATATTTCGCTAAACGTCCAAAATATTTTTAAAATTAATCATATTATATCATCATCATTAAAGTACATCAAAACATATTATATTCGGCTAAGTTAATATCATGAAATAAATGATAAAACTCTTTGAATCATAATTATTGTATTTCATGGTCGAGTTTGTTCACCATTAGTCACCAAATAGCTAATGAACACAATTCGATAGACTTTTTGCGTGAGACACTATCCCATCTAGTGCATGTAAAGAATTTGCATAAGAAAGTTGTTGTGACTATCATGACCCCACATTAAGAATAAAATATAATAAAAAAACAAAATGTTAATGTTTTGAGGACTTGTATCATAATTAACACAAGCCCTTAAAAAAATCGTAATTAACACAAGCATTTCGATAATCCCTTTTGACCAAATAAAATAATCTCTCTTGCCCAAAAACTGAATCTCTTAACTATAACAAAGGAAAAAAAAAAGAGAGAGAACATAAGGGGTACCTATTGCTTGCCACGCAACAGAAGATAGAGCCAAGAACCAAAATACAAATGAGTGCGCCAGAGGAAACATGGAGGTTGAGAAATGTAAGGCTAAGGTTAGGGTATATAAAGCTAGGGATTTACGAAAATTTTTAATAAGATGTGTTGTCAAATCATAAATCTTATTCAATAATTGCTTGTGCCCTTTTGAATGTGTTAGCTCAAATTAAAATTTGTAGCATATTACCAAAATAGTGGGAGTTTTCTTTTGTAAAAGTTTTTTTCTCTCTTTTCTTTTGAGATACAGTTGATTTGAATCATAGTAGTTATGCCCCGTGAACTACCAATCTGCCTAACAAAATTTTTTTTTAAAAATCATAAATCATGGATGAATTAGTGATAGTTTCCATTAGTGTAATTTTTAAAGTTGTTTTTAAGATATTTTTGTCACGTGTATTGTCGATTGCTGTAACAAAATTCAGAAAAAATTTGTAAACTTTGGATGAATTAGTGGTAGTCTCCATTTATATATTTTTTAAATTCTTCTTTTTCCTTTTTTAAATATATTGTACTTGGCCAATGTGTTTATGCCATGTGTACTACATAAATTCTCAGAAAATTGTAAATCATGGATGAATTAGTCATCTATCCTTTTTCTTTCCCTAGCGATTTAACATTCTCTTTCCAAATTTCTTAAGTCTTAAATAGCAATCGTATTAATTGATTGCAACAATGATATGTTGTCACATAAATTTAAAATTAATATAATATATCATTAATGGAATGACATGTATTTATGACTTTTTAAAAATAAAAGAAATAAGAAAATTACTTTAAGATCTTGGAATCCAAGAGCCTCATATCATTATGCAATAGTATGTATGGAGAAAAAAAAACAATGATGCAAAAAGTATTGTCAACCTATGGAGAGAAAAATATATGCAAGTACCTTAACTATAGAGTTCAAAAAAAATGTGGGAGTTGTTGCTATAAATTTATTTCATAATTAAAGCTGGTATTGTGAGGTCAAATTGATTTTAAAAATTATGGGATCAAGGATAAATTATTTAATCAAATAATTATAGTGCAATCGATCCCGCAATAGGGTAAATTAGTGAATCTCATAATTATAGTATAATTACAGCAGTTGTTGCCATCAAGGGCTGAAACTAAAAACGTATAATGGAATTTTTCCTATAAATTACATCTGTAATTGGAGTTGTTGTTGTGCAGTTACATTGATTAAAGAAATTATGGGGTCAAGGTAAATTATTGGATCTCTTAACTATTGCAGAATTCATTCCGTAATCAAAGTTGGTATTATAAGGTTAGATTGATTAAAACATTTGTGGGGTGCCGAAGCCCCAAACTAGGACGTCGAATTAAGATTTAATGATGGGGTATTTGTGCATTTATATCCCCAAGATCAAATTCGTGTGCGTGAGGACAAGTCCCATCACTTGTAGCGACCAATCACGGAAGCTTACATGGTTTTGTGGCCCGAAGTCCATGGCCCTTGGATTCCATGCCACAACCCGATGCTAAATACATACTTACCAAGATAACATAAATAATAAGATTGGTAACTATAAAATTCAGAAGATATAGAGCCACGCAAGTAAACAGGGTATATTATTAGCCAATATTTTAAATTACAATAATAAAAGTGCATTAATTACAATCGCAAAGGAAAAGAGCTAATAAAAGCTAGTACAAGAATAAAATCTATAACTAACTAGTATCAATGTATGACGAAGCTCCGATAGCAAGACCAATATCTACATGACATCGCTGGCACTACAAACTCTGCATTACCTATGGCTCCAAACTAAAAAGCACGGACACTTCTAAGATAGTGACATATCTGTGTTGGACACCGACACTCCTCGGACACTCTCAGACACTTGTCCGATACTATTTTAGCCGTGTTTATAATTAAGAACTAAAATTCTTAATTTTGGATATTTATCCGACACTCTTTTTATGACGTGTCCCACAATACCTAGCCGATATCTATGACTAAAAACTAAACATGTGGCCAATATTTCTTGGATACTTGTTAACATGTGGTTACTAAAACTTTTAAACTTGATATATGATAATTTTATAATAATGTATGATTGTTAATATTAATCATATCACAAACAAAAGACAAATAAATCTTTCATCAAAGAATAGGCCTCGAGATTGGCTTCTTTTTTGTTTTTTATTTTTTGTTTTTTTTAAGGGAGGGGTAAGAGATGATTCTCCCTTTTCTTTGTATAGATTTTATGGATGTATGGATATTTCATATTTAATGATTATGAATTATATTTTAGTATTGTATTGATATTTGATATGCTTGTTAGTTTGTGCTTGAATTTTTATTTTTTGAGTGCTAAATTGATTAAAAAGTTAAAATGATATTATTTTTTTAGTACATGATTATATATATAAATTAATATATATTATTAACGTGTCCGTGTCCGTGTCCGCAATGCTTTGGCTCCAAAGCCTACTACTCGCACTCTAGCTCAAGATATGGCTATCAAGGCCTAGAGCACCAAAGTTAATAGGTCAGATACAACGATCTGATAGGTGATTGAGATGGATAATATGCTGGCATTATCATGTTAATGTGTTAATAGAATTAAAGAGCTAATAAAAAAATAACATAAGCAATATAACGGAGCATAATATGAATAACAAGACTATAAGCATGTGAGAATCATAAATAACAAGCAAGATATGTTGAACAATATAAACAACTAGTTGGCAATCTATGTAGCTAAATCCTCCATCACGATTGCGCTGTGTGAGCATGACATAGCACACATGAACATGAAATTTACTCCGGGTTGCGCTGCGTGTCCTGAGTGAAGGAAAAACCATGCTCGGGTGAGTTGCATAGGCCAGAGAGGGCAGAAGTACCACCGCAACTAAAGCTAGAACGAGGAAGTCGCTCCTAACTAGAGCCCGAGGGGGAACCATGAAGCCATCTGCAGAGGCAAAATAGTAATCTAAACCCAAGACTCATGTTGGCCTAACCAAGTAACGGTCAAAGGTCAATGATGCCAACACGTGGAAACATGACAAATCAGGAAAACTGGTTGAAGGTGACTGGAAACTGAAATGAGGAACTATTTATGACATGCATTTTCATATCAGACCTATAACACATTACAAATAGTCCTTTGGGGTCAAAACGGGGTGAAATCACGTAAACTGGGTCAGCTGAGCAAACCAGGTGATTTCAGGAAAAATGTGTTAAAACAGTCCTTTAATGCTTGAATCAGGTAAAATAGTTAAATTTGGGTTGAAAAACAAAAGAAAACATGATTTTAAATTTGAAAACCATTGGACAACATTCTGACAGGTAATGAGTAGCCCAAAATGGAAAATGTATGGTTGGGATCCGATGTCCGGGAGTGGACTCGACGCGTAATTACGCCATTGCCTGAAACACCCTAACCTAGGATCCTGTTATCCCGAGGATCAAACCCAATATGTGTTAGCCCTAAATACATATAATTATCAGTCAGGTCTTTAGATGGGGTCAAGGGTTTGAACCAATATTTGAATGACAAGTGGATTTTTAACTTAAAAGGATTGTATAGCTATGGAGAGAGACATATATAAGTAACTAAACTACATACTTCAGAAAAAGTGTGTAAATTGTTGTTATAAATTCATTCCATAATTAAAGTTGGTACTATAAGGTTAAATTGATTTAAAAACTTGTGGGAGCCAGGATAAATTATTGAATCCCATAATTTTAGTGTAATTCATCCTATAATTGAGTAAATTATTGAATCTCGTAATTATAGTATAATTATTGTAGTTGTTGTGATGGGGACATCAAATCAAGAAGTAAAGCGCGTAACTTGGCCCCAATTTGGATGGATTATCCTTTTCTAGGGTTAATTCATCTTGGATTACAAGATCCACCGTTGGATCATAGCATCGATGAAGATCCATCGTTGGAGGGTTCCCAAGGCATGCAAGTAGAAGGCCCCACCTTGGGATGTGCCAAGGGAGAAGAAGTATTGCTGTTTTAATGATGTTTTAATTTTAATAAGGGTCCCAAGTTGTTTGGTTAAGTTATGTAATAAAAGGAGGGTCCCAATATATGTAGTTTTATTTCAATACTTTGAGAGGAGGGCCCACAACTTAAATTCCAGCATTGGAATGCGTGCAAGGGGGAGAACTCCTCCCATTCGGCCAGCCTTCTTTTATGTGTTTTTTTATTTCTTTTGTTTTGTTGTCTCAAGTGAGATCTTTAAATCTCAGCCGTTGATTGATTAGGGCTGAGTTTTCTCTTCTTTTTATATGTAACTCCATCTTGGAGAAGCCATTATTGATGAATGAAAGAACTCTTCTCTTGCTGAAAGCTTCTCAAGTCTTCTTGAGAGATTTTGGATCTTCCTCGCCCTAGTTGGGGAGTTCGGCGTGAGGCCAAGTAAATCATCTTCTCTAAGGTATTCTTCTTCCTTCTTTTCTTTTGGTAAAGAACCTCCAGCCTTTCAGTCCAAGAAACCCTTCCTCTCTTCTTCTAAAACCAGCCCGATCTTGGGTTAAGAAGAGAAGTCATCCTAACAGTCCCAGATCTGAGTTTTGGACATCATAAGCCTTACAACCAGATCTGAAACCTTAAGAAATACAGTCCAAATAGCCTGTAGATCTGAACCTAAACCTAGTTTGGACAGATCTGAATATTAATTTGAACCGTAGATCAGTATTGTTAGTAACCAACTACTGAATCTCCACATTCAGATCTGAATTTACAACTGTCAGATCTGAAATTTGGCTGATTTAAAAATCCCTAGAATGGGCGGTAGTTCTTCTTCCGCAAGATCCATCTCCTGATTTGGGGAACACATTCGCGGGACCGATTTGTATGACGAATCAAACTAAATACCTATTGCTGAAATTAAAATTGCTTTGTGCTGGTGCCAATCTATGCGATTTAGTGTGCATATTATTTTGATTTGATCTCTCTCTTTGCATATCATTCATTAATTGTTAGGGTCCTGCATCATGTTGCCATAAACAGTTTAAACTAAAACCATATAATGGAATTGTTACTATAAATTCATTGCATAAATGGAGTTGGTATTTTAAGGTTGATTAAAGAAATGATGGGATCAATGGTAAATTATTGGAACCCTTAATGATTGTGTAACTCATTCTGTAATTAATTATAGCTGGTGTTGTAAGGTCAGATTGATTAAAAAATTATTTTTCATTTTTGAAAATCCAAAATTAGAGTAGTTATTGCAATAAATGGTTTAATACAAAAACATACAGTGGAATTGTTACTATAAATTCATTGCATAGTTGGAGTTGATGTTGTAAGGTTGATTAAAGAAATTGTGGGGTCAATGGTAAATTATTGGATCCCCTAATGATTGTGTAATTCATTCCGTAATTAATTATAGTTGTTGTAAGGTTAGATTGATTTAAAAATTTCTTGGGTCAAGGGTTTGGACCAATAATTGAATGCCAAGTTGATTTTTAATTTTTGAAAATCCAAAATTTTCAAAATTTTAGATGAGTTTAGAGGTCTATGACCTCCTATACCTTTTGCAATATTATATAGTATAGATTATTTATCACAAAAAAGGATGAAATGATATATTTATTTATTATAATAATTATCCTCTAATAGCAGGTACTAGCTAGCACACCTTGCACGCAAGATGATGACACTAGTACAAGCCAAAGCATCATAACAGCCAAGCAAATTAACTAATTGTGCCACTCAAATTAATTAATTGTGCCAAACATTATACAAAGCCGTTAAGTAAATTAACTAATTTTCAAACTTTTGTTGTTAAGGGCAGCATAGAAGACTACATGTGCATGTGTATTGTAAAAGAATACAAGACTACATGTTGTTACAGACCCACCCATGACAACAGACCAAGCAGGCATTGTTTTGATTATATAGAAAAATCAGAATATAAAAGGAGAAGAAAATAATAAAGAACCAAAAAAAAGAGTCCAAAAGAGAAAAAAAAGAAAAAAGAAAAAACAGAGAACCAGAACCAGACGAAGACGAAGAAGAGAAGAGAGAGAGCCAGAACCAGACTCGTCAAAAAGGAGAAAAATACAGAACCAGAAAAATAGAGAACCAGAACCAGACCCAGTCTCCCAGGCATTAGAAGCAGAGGACGGAGTAGAAGAGAGGACAAAGAAGAAGAGAGGAAGAGACACAGAGGAAGAAGAGACATAGGGGAAGAGGAGGAAGAAGAAGAAGAAGAGGAAGAGATGCAGAAGAAGAAGAGACACAGAGGAAGGAGAAGAAACTGTGAATGCCATAAAGCAGACACAAACCGCAGGGCTTGAGTTCGGGCTGTCTATTTTTTTAGGGAGCCTTTGATAGGTGCCAAGTTTATAAAATCATCATGTGCTTCATTTCATCAAAGGACTGTTAACAAATCCAAAACAAATCAGAAAAAAAAAAAAGAAAGAGCTGAGCGCCTTAATGTGCTTTGCACTTCACTGTGCCTTGCGCATTTCTGTGCTTAATCTGAGCTTCTTTAAATCACCTCGCCACGGCACTTCTGAAGCACTTCAGGTGTGCCTTGATGCGCCTAGGTGCACCTTTAACAACACTGTACTAAACAGTACTCGTTTTTAATGTGTGTTAATTGATTACGAATGATGTTGACAAAGGAAAATATAGGGCTTAAAATCCAAATTACTATGGTAAAAGGTGATCGAATTTGGTCATGTGGCAGAATAATAAATTGCAGTAAAGTAAAGCAAGAAGAAGAGAAGAAACTAGGAATACACCTAGGGGTACCGCACACACGTCTGGAAGACTTAGGATACAAATATCCAAAGCCATCCTACTAGCTGGATACTCCTAACCCAGATTTGGGAGTACAAGATGAGAGCCAGATTACTAGTGGTCCCAAATGACATGATCATTTTGCAGTTTATTGTCCAAAAATAAAATAACCAATTTTTTGTTGTGCACTTCTTCTCCCCTGGAACGTGTGTTTGCTGCTCACCACAAATTCATATGGGTAAATGACTGCACATGATCCAAGGCTGGGGTGAAATGACCTGTCACTGATCAACCTGACCAACTTGTCGCAATTTGGGGGCTAAATGGGTCTTTCACCAATGTTACAGAGGAAGATTTTGGTCAATTGTTGGCCTAATCCACGTGAGGAGGAGGGGGAGGGGGGGTGGGGAATCTGGGAGGAAGTAAACCACTCCCCAGGTGGGTAATCTGGGAGGATGTTAACCCTTCTAAGTGTGATAAGTGGCACTGTGCATTCAGACAGCAGGATTTGTACAGATGCATAGCTGAAGGCCCAATCCTGAATCCAAACCTGGGTATCACGTCACATGGGCACATGATCTATTTGAAGCCTATCCCACCTTACCTGCAAAACAAACAGCCCCTAAAGTTTAGATTGCATTGCACAATCCCAAAGAACTCTCAAAAGCTCTAAAGTTACTCCCAAATTGTTCTCTATTGAATTAAAGTATAATACAGCTATATACAAATCTAGGAATAACTCCAGTAGAACTATGCATACCTACTTGGAAACTAAGAATTCCAAATTAAAACTATAACCTATGGATCATTACTATAACTCATGTCGGGCAGTGCTGGAAATGTCCAAAAGACCCTATTAAAAGCTGACCAGCAGTACCCTAACCTAAATATAAATATCAAGCAAGACTCTGCAAAACGTAAAACTAGACTATGAAGGTTTCCAAGTAGGCTCTGTCATGGAAACAAGACAAATTCCAAACTTACTTGATTTTACTCTTTCTTCAGCTTCTGATGAACTACATCCCGAAGCTCTTCTCTAACGCTATTAATGCATGCCACCATCTAATATAACCAACCAGCCAACCAGTACTCCCATCAAAAAACTAAAATCAATGCCGCCTCTATGGCTACAACCCAAGAGCTTCAATCACGAATGTCAACCATAAAATATGTGAAACTCTTTTACCGACCACCATCTTCAAATCATCCCTGCTATTTGTTTAATTCCCACAAGAAGCCTATTTGTTATAATCTTTGGACCAATGATCAGTATCATTGTAGGATTTATTGTCATCTTAGCCACAACCCTAACCCAAGACTTCTCTTGCTCCCACCCCCCTCCGAGTTCTCTCTCAATATTCTAAAATCAAAATCCAATGAACATTGAAATTCAAATGAGCTACCACATACAATCTGTAGAGGCTGTTTTCCATTCTCCTTCTGACTAAGAAGGCTACTGCTATTCGGAGGCCGATGAAGAAAGAGATAAAGACAAGAAATTGATTAAGTGGTGCGTCTACCAGAGATTGCTCCATGAATTTACTGAGGGAAATTTTGTCCCAAAGAAAGGTCATACACAATGAGTTAGATACGGCTTAATCGTTGGAATTTTCAGATTCAATTTTAACCCGTGGCTTTTGTGGACTGAAGTGGTACTAATAAATTACACACCCAACATTTTCTATATTGGTGAATGGCTCACAGGCTAGGTTTTTTGCCAGCTCCCGAGGATTGCGGCAAGGCGATCCATTTCGCCATTTCTTTTCTTGTTAGTGATGGAGGGATTGAGTAGGATGGTTGCTAGAGGAGAGGAGCTTCAGATGTTCCGGGGTTTTGAGGTAGGGAGGAGGGGAGGTAATTATCGCTCACTTATTATTTGCAGATGATACTTTACTCTTATGACAACCTAGAGTGAGGCAGCGACGTTCTTTAAGATACATTTTGCTGGTTTTGAGGCTATTTCCGGGCTGAGAACTAATTTGACCAAAAGTGAGATTATACCAGTGTGGGAAGTGGAGAATGTGGAAAGTCTGGCTGAGGTCATGAGATGTGGGGTGGGCACTTTTCCTTACACCTATCTCGGCTTACCTCTTGGTTCATCTTGTAAATCGGTTGAGGCTTGGGATGGGGTGGTGAAGCGTTTTCAAACTAAATTGGCGGGGTGGATGCGTAATTATCTATCTAAAAAGGGTAGATTGACTCTATTAAAGAGTACCTTGGCCAACATTCCTACGTATTTTATGTCTTTGTTTCTTGAGCCAGCCTTGGTTAAGAGGAGGCATGGGAAATTATAGAGGGACTTCCTATGAGGCGGCACCGAGGAGGAGAGGAAGATGCATTTGGTGGGGTGGGACAAGATTTGTAGACCCATCAAGGAAGGAGGACTTGGGGTGAGACATTTAAGGGCATTTAACCAAGCTCTTCTAGGGAAATGGCTTCGGAGATTTGCTATGGAAAATGGGACGCTAAGAAAGGAGGTAGTGGTGGTGAGGTATGGCTGTGATAAGTGGGGGTGGGTGCCTACAATTGGTTTGGGTTCATATGGTTTGGGGTTGTGGGAACCATAATGAAAGGGAGAGAGATTTTTGGGCATCATACCCATTTCAAGGTAGCTAGAGGGACTACTGTTAGTTGTTGGCACCATAGATGGTGTGGTGATATTTCAATCAAAAAAAATTCTCACTACTTTTCAGCATTACCCAGGGCAAGAATGCTGCGGTGAGTGAGTATTTTTTGGGGGCATATGGAGATGTGGTTTGGGCTCCTATTTTTAGGAGAAATCTACAAGATTGGGAGCTAAAGGAAGCAGTGGCTCTCATAAGGGTGCCGCAAAGAATGTAGCTGGGAGGGGCGGAGGATGATGGAATGATGTAGAAAGGCAGCAAGACTGAGTTTTTTTACGCCGAGTTCTTTTTATAGACTCCTAGTGGGTGAAAAAAGCGTGGATTTTCCTTGGAAGGCCATTTTGAAAATGAAGGCTCCATCTACGGTGGCATTCTTTACATGGACAGTGGCTTGGCACTCTATCCTTACCATGGATAACCTAAAACGGAAAGGCTTTCACATTCCTAATAGATGTGCAATGTGCTACATTGAGGAAGAATCTATTTGTCACCTTCTCCTCTTTTGCAATGTGGCCAAGGATCTTTGGGATCCTATGAAGCACGGGTACCAGTATGAGTACTGATACGTGTAAGGTACGGGTACGTTGATAAAGCAAAGCCCTTAAAAAAATATGATAAGGGTATGGCTGGGGTATGTCCATTAAAAATTACATTATTTGAAATTTTAATAATGCAATATGCTAATAATTAAAATATATTAGAATCCTTAGATGTAACTAGCCAACAATTACTTAATGCCATTAACAAATTCAAACTAATGAAAAAAAGATGGAAGCAATAATACTATTTTTTATATTTCATAATCCAGCATTCCTTCTTCTTCTTCTTCTTCCTCCTTTCCATTTTCCTTTTTTTTTCCACTGGAGACAAGGGGGTTGGAGATGGGCTAGGAGCTAAAGCTTTTTCCCTTTTAAGTTCGTCAAAAAGGGTTAGGGCTAAAGTTAAAAATTACATTTTTAGCTCTTTCAAACTCTTACAAAACTTTTTACCAAAAAAAAAACACTCTTACAAAAGTGCCAGGAACGTACCCATGTACGTACACGTCCCGAACCTACGAAGTCAAAATGTACCAGGCACGTTTGACCGTACCCGGTACATTTTTTGCCACACTCGTCCCCAGTACATTTTTTGCCCTACTCATACCCAGTACAGGTACGTGTACATTTTGAAAGTACCCGTGCTTCATAGCTAGGATCTTGTTTTATCAGTTTTTGGCTTGAAATGGTGTATGCCAAGGGATGCTAAAGAGCTGCTGGTTTTTTGCGCAGGTACATGTTTGAAGAAAAGGCCATGGGGAGTGTGGCGATTGATTCCGATAGCACTTTTTTGGACCATTCTGAAGGCAAAATAGGAGAATTTTGAAAATACGTCATTAAACATACGTAGACTAAAATTTTTGTCATAGTACAGTCTATTGTTTTGGCATTATGGCTATCAACTCATAGGTGCTAGTCACTTCCTTACTCCGGAAGAGTTAGGAGATGCATAGTTGCTTTTATATATAGCTCTTTTGTACTTAGGTGATGGCCCCTTGGCGTCCATTAATGACATTTTGATTACTCATAAAAAATAAATAAATAAATTGCACACCCCAAAGTATATACAAGCATCTTGCAACCACAGGAAGCAATCATAGATACATAATAAGTAAAACGAATGTAAAGGCAAAAGGAAATTCTAAAAAACAATAGACAAGGGTATTTAACCAATTAACTTAAAATAACACATGGAAATCAATATCATATTAATTATAATAAAATCCATGGATATCTCATTTATAAAATACTAATAACATGAACTGCCAGTAATCCTAGTTATTTTTAACAAGCAAACTGATATAAAATTTATACTATGATTTGTTTAGATAAAAAATATATATATATTGTTGGAAAATGATAAGAACTTCAATATTACCCAAATCACCCATTTGATCATTCTAAATTCCCTATACATCAATCCATTATATCAAAAACTATATGACCTCCCCCCCCCCCTCCCTCTCGCTCTCTCTCTCTTGCAACCACCGTCAGCACACGCTCACGGGGTGGGGGGTCCACAATTTCTATAAAAGCCTTCATGATAACCCATAAATATGATTACACTTTAATCATAGATAAATCCAAATCAATAGAATATTTCCTACTATCACTAAGAGATTGACAGAAATGTCTTTCTTTATATAAAAACATTAAAAAAAATCCTTGAAATTTCAATAACACCCCCGGCATTTACAAATATTATCATGCCATCCTTTGACATTTCAAAAATGACATGGAGACCCCAATCGCATACTCGTAGGATATGGATACGTGTTAGACATAGGAAATAAGTATCCAAGATTTCCTTTAACTCTTTTTTTCCTGAATACGCCCTCAACACGCCAAGATATGGGAGTGGATATGGCTGAAAAAACAAATACCATCTACCACAACAAAAAGCATTCCAAAAGGAAAACACTTTCCATAACCATAACCAAAACCAATTAGAGATCTATGTCGAACTACCGATACCAATACATGAAGCCCCCAGTATATCACAAACAAACTCTAGCACTTTAAATCATAGAATCATGGTTCTAAATAAAGTTTGGGATTGAAATCCAAGATAAATCATCGAATCATGGTTCTAAATAAAGTTTGGGATTCAGATCCACGAGAAGTTTAGAGAGAGAATTAACAGAGAGACCGAGTGAACAGAGAGAGAAAGAGAGCTACATAATAAGAAAAGGCAATGGTCAAATCAGATAAAGAAATAAAATTTCGGTTTTTACACATGATGAAGTAAAAGAGCCCCATGTGCTGTCTTCATGCAATTCCATTGTTTAAAAAAAAAATCACGTCTGATCCAAATCTTGAGGGTGTTGCTTACTCCATGTGGAGATTTTTAAATTTTCATATCAAAGACCCATTTTTTGTTGTACTCTATCAATTGAAGATGTGCTCTCCAGGCTGTTTTGTATGGCCACATCCATGAATACCCATGCGTTCATGTGGGTTATTTTGGGTTTGGTTTTGTTAAGGGCCTTAAGGCCCATGTTCTGAAATTTATGGGTTACAACGTGTCACAGCAATTTGGCAACTAATATTTTTTAAAAAATTAATCATCATATGATATTTAAAATATATTATATTATAGACATATCCCATCCTCATTTGTATCATACTTTTTAAGATTTTATCGTATCGCCGTACCTGTATTGTATTATACCCATATCCGTATCCATGCTTCCTAGGCCAGGAACCTTCTACGTAAAACTGTTGACATACTAGAGAAGTCCAGGCTTAATTCTTGACCTCTCACACAACAAGTTCTCTTCTCTAGTGAGATTCCGCTTACCATTATGGAATTGATATTGAAACAACAAATATCTTTCAGGTAATCATTGTTGTCGAAGTCAATTCCATGGTTAGTTGTTATCAATCAGAAGCACTTCCCGTTCCCATTTTTGGTTCACTTCCATTTTTGGTTGTAAGAGAAGGTGTTCATCTCTGTTCTTGAGCTAATTGGGGTCATTGATGAGTGACTTATGATTGAAAATTCGTCGTTGAGAATTCAAGGGAGAAAAAGTTGGGATACTTTTGAGATAGTTATGTGAAATGAAAATATACACATATGCCTATGTGTATATATGGATATAGAGATTATGAGAATTTTGGTGGTGATGGTGGTAGCAATAGTGGTGGAGGTGACAATGGTTCCCTCAAACCGAATTATTTTTTTTTCCAACTAGTAATAATAGGGGCAATGTTGGTATTTTGAGTATTATTTTGGTAACGTCATCTTCCGATGTTGAAAGGGGGTCCCACTGGTATGACATCGAAATGTCATGGGATTTCCTGTCAATATTAAAATGTAGATGATACCAGACAATTTTTTCAAATGTCAAGAGGTGTCATTGAAATGTTTCCTGAAAAAACAAAAAGGTTACATAAAGACAACCAAGTAAAGTCGCACCAAAAATACGTATAAAGCAAAAGAAACTAAAAGAATGAAACAAATAAAAAGAAAACCTGTACAGGGTACAAAGAAAGGCTCAACCACCATAGTGCTACATAACACAACCAACAAAATAGTAGAAAAGAACCAAACTACCCTAAAGGACCAATTATATAAAATTGTTATTGCTCGCTGAGACAACCTTCTAACCATTTGATAAAACAAATCTATGGCATCTTCCTCGACAGGGGAATGACACCCCAAGCTTAACACTAACCTCCAATTTAATACCCACAACCAAGAAACCTCATCGTGACCCCAGATGTTCCCTCCCCTTTTTGGAGCGAATGCTGCAATGGCCCCATTAAATCTAAAACTTTCACAATTCTATGAACCTAAAACGATAATCAAATGATTACAATTAAATCATATATAAATACATCAATATAGTGTTTCCCACGATCGCCGAGAGATTGACACATATCTTTCTCTTGATGAAGAAATTATATCAAATAAATGAATAAATTGAAGACGGCGAGAAGACATAACCAGCTTATACGCAAAGTTATTATAGAGCAAAACAAAACCAAAAGAAATGGAACAAATCAAGAAAAAAAAAAAAAAGAATTTCATGGACCGACCAATATTCAACAGCCATGGTCACATTGAAAACCAGCAGAAGTGCATAACGTGCCGACACACTCCACATCAACCACTTAGAAAGACTAGAATGTGCATCGTATAGCATTAGATTAGCACAACCAATATAGAATCCAAAGAAAAGAAAGAAAAGGAAAAGAAAAACAGATGCAGACCAAACGATAAATAAATAAATAAACAAAAACAAAACACACCTTTGAGTGATTATGGTTTTTTTTTAGGCCTAACAAACTCGACCTCTATCGTAGTCATTAAAGAATAAACGCGAGCTTCAAAGGTCTCAGGAGGTTGGCCTCCATCAGCATCCTGGGCCTCAAAGGTAATATAATAAATAAACCCACCGGCAGCCCGTACAGTTGCCTTGACGACCTTAAAAAACTCGTAATTTTTACCCTACATTTTAAGAAAGAATTTAAGCCCAAAAAGAGGAGTTAATCAATCAAAGAGATGAATATTTGTATGGAAGAATTTAACTGACAAACAAACAAACACGCACATACAAAAAAAAAAAAAAAAAGCGAGGAGAGCATACTGTGTCAGCGTTGTGCTTGTTAATAGCTGCGATTGAAAAAGACTTGAGGTCCTGAAAAGTCTCGGATTGCTCATCTTTCCAGGAAAGTAAACAGATTAAACCGTATGCAGCGACATCCTCGGGCAAACGGGGAGCGTCAAACCCCTGGACATATACACAATCAATCATCAGAATACCTTACAAAAAAAAATTCATCAGAATACAGACACGACACACGATTGATTAACTAATTTTGATCAGAAAAATTAAAAAAATAAAATAAAATAGAAAGCCATATAGACATATGCAATAGCTCGCTCGCCCCCACCATTGCATTGTACGTCTCAATCTCCTCATGGGTCATTTTGCGACGGCCATCGCCATAAAAAAGGTCATCCTCCTCTGAATCATAATCGTATTTTTTTTCTTCTCTACTTGTTGTTGCTGGTTATCATCATACTCATCTCTCTCTCTCTCTCTCTCTCTCTCTCTCTCTCTCTCGCTCGCCGAGGGCATTGACTAAGAACTAATGCCCTGATTCTCAATATATACCTATACATTCTGAATTTTGGCAGCGCTGGCTGGGCTAGCCTACTACCGGCCCGATAAGTAAAACAGGCAATCAGGGCCCACATGAAACAACGACCCAGTGGGCCGGTAGTAGGCCAGCCAAGCCAGTGCAGCACAAATTTTGGCCTGGTTGGGCCCAATTTAGCCCAAAATGCATCTAGTCATTAGATTGATTATTAAGATTACTATGTTGCCCCCTTAACAACTACAACAACAACTAATAATGAAGGATATCTTCATAATTTATTATATTTTCAACTTCTATAAACACCCAACCCATCTCATTTCATATCACGCATATTCTCTACAATCTCTCATCTTACTACAAGCTGTCTAATCTCCATAATTTCTCTACAATCTCTCGTTTAATTTTTACAAACTCTTTAATCTTTATGATTTGAGATCAAGAAGAAGAAACCACCCGGTTAATAATATTCTACAACTTGGGAGGCTTTAAAAATTTTGAATCAAGTTGAAGCTATTTGTATTTTAATATTCATTTCAATATTTAATTTTCCGTTAAATTTAACTAATTCTTGTTTTTACTAACTTTAATATGAATAGAAAGAGCAGCCCTTTTAGCATGCGCTCAGACATCAATGAGACTAATGCATGTTCAACCATTTGATATTGATTGAGATTCTACCCAATCCCCTAATTCTGGTGTTCCCCCAACACCCTCATCTTTTGATGACCCTCTAGGGTATTGATACTCTATTTAGATGTGGTCCTCCTTGAGTTAACCACAACTCCCCAAAATCTCAGTACAAATCTCATAGAATTTTAGGAAAAAAAGATAAAAACGTGGCAATTTCTCCATCCACACCCACTCTTGCTCCTCTCTCCTTTTTTTCCCTAATTTTCCTCCTACATACATACTGACTCCAACTTCCCACTCTGTGCTACACGTCTCACTCTCTAAATAACTTCCCACCTATACATTCGGATTTCAACCTCGCCCATTAATCTCTCTAGTTCTCTCACTCTCTCTCTCACTGGCGAAGACCTCAATTCAAGAAGCCGGCCCATTCCAAAGATTCAAATCAGAAACTCCACCGAAACGGTGTTTCCAGACTAAAGACCCTCCAAATCTCCACTCTTTAGGTTGAAGAAGTCCCTCTGAAGATGGTTTTGTTACCTTTTGGTGCTCAGCCAATCAACAAAAAAAAATTCATTTTCTTTTTTGTTGCCCTTTTTTGTAGGTTTTCTTTACTTATAACTAATGTTAGCATTTGTTTCTTCTTTTCATATTCAAAGAGGAAAAGCTCTATTTGCTCTAGATTAATTAAGCATTGGCATACCTGAAAGAACATATGCTCAAATGTATAAGTACACTTGCTTTTGAGGTTAGCCATATTTTTTTTCTTTTACTTGATATGTGATGAGGGTCTTTTTGTTTTGGGATTTTGCTTAATATTTAATATGGGTACAATGGAATCTCCCTTTACCTTATTCGATTTTTTTTTTATTACACCGGCTTCAGTGGGCCAGAAAGTCCCATCTACTGCTTGATCTTTCCATCTAGACAGCTCATGATCGATCAGTTCAGTAACCCATTAAACAGAAAGGTATGCACCTGGAAGCTTAAAACAACCCATGGCAGATGGATTGAACTACGTCTTTGGCTTCATTTGGATTTGTGGTGCTGAAATGAGTGGATTTGATATTTAAATTTATCAATATGAAAAGATGATTGATCATTTGGGATTGATTGTGATCACTGTGTGAAGAGAAATGCATACTATTAGAATCCTTCACGGATGGGATTTAAAATAACATATTCAATCTAGTTATTTCAAAGCCATCAAACTCCTAGTTTATTTCTAAAATTAAACAACAAATCCTTAATTGTGGCTATTTAAACACCACAAATCTGAATATTGTTGGCCACTAAAGTCGAAATCCCTGCAGTGAACAACCTGGTTCCAACACCATTTAACTTGATCAGCAGTATAATGGCACTAGCCTATGCGAGACATCAACTAGATGTCCAAGAATTTAAAACATGAGATTACGGGGGTAATAAATTTCTCTCTCTCTCTCTCTCTCTCTGTTCCTTTGCTTTGGACTGGAGAATTTTTCAAACCAAGAACAAAGAAGAAAAGGCAACAGCCAAACATGTATGAATGCAAACAATGCATACCAAGAGAAACAATGAAGCCAGCACAAACTTGCCCACACAAACAGTCAATCAGCTCAGCATAAGGTATCACCAAGCCAAAGGCGTCATAGCAGCCCCTCACCAAGCACCCTCAGTGCTCATCAAATCCATTATCCAGAATCTTCCACTCAACATAAGAACCTTTTCACTCTCTAAGGATAGTCATGGCATACTGTTACACATGCGTGATCGCCTACCAGCAGAAACACTCAGCATCAACACCATGGCTAAAAGAAAATGACCACACGCATTTAAGGAGAATGTAAAAGCACAACACAAGAAAGATTTGTAACTTGGAAAAAACAGTCACCACATGTAATAGCAAAATCTCTGCTCAAATATCACCACAAGCAAAGATAAACCACTAGAAGGAGACATAGCATTTAAAAAATTAAAAATAAACTGGAACAAAATCCTCCAACGGAATTGTCACCTAAGAAACTATACTTCTATTTCAGTACTTATTAATTGGAGCAATAATGTCAAGCTGGTGACCAAGCTTTTCCCCAGCAACCTTCTCAGCTTTGACCCTGAATTTTATCAATTGGTTTGTCCTCTCCCAAGTTCCTGCACGAACATCGAAGTGATAGTAAGTCAGCAACATTTCAGGCATAAGTTTTTTCACAAAGGAATATCATGGACTAACGAAGCGTGCCAATATTTTTGCAAACTCACAAGTTTCTAACGAGTTCAAGTAAACGTAGAAACAAAAGATCCATCGTCAACAATGGGGGATCCATCCAAACAGTATATAACAGAGCACATGGAAGAAAATGATCAAAACATAGTAACATGTAAGCAGTTTATGTGATATTTGTACATGCAACTCCAAAAACATCCACAGGTTTGTACCATTTCGAAATAAGAATGCACATATAATGACAATGTTTTCTGGGCATGATCCAATCACTTCCTCATGGGAAACAAACTTACCATCACCAAGTGCTCTACTAGGCTCATCAGTCTAAGTTTCTAGGTTCAAAATATATTTTAAAGTCAGCCTTACAAACTTGAAAATAATATTATTCATCACAACAGGGAGCACTAAGCTAAATTTTTAGAAAGGAACAAAGTTCAGCACAACTATATGTGGGGAGTTGAGGGGTGGATACAGCAGAGGCAGAGCTGTGATGATTGATTTATTTATAATGGATAAATTCTAATGTGATCAAAATGCCGAAACAGATGTTGATTAAAATAAACTCTAAAACTTTTGATGGTGGGGCCACAGTGAAATTCTCTTTCATTTTGACAGAATAGTTTTTCGTTGATTCTGATTGCACATATGATGCAATTCGAACCTGACTCATATTTGATATGATGCATCGCAACCCTGTCGCATGTATTGCACATTGCATGTAAAAATATGCCTCCTGTTTAATCTGTTTACTGCAACGTTGTGTATATAGGTAATGAAACCTATCTTTTCATTCTCCTTCTCTCTCCTATACGGAGATTATATGAGTACCACACTCTATATTTTCTTCCTTTGTATAATGCCACATTGTAGTACCCCTATACTCTTTATCATACTCTCCTACATGGAGATGGAGACGAGAAGCCTCCTTCTTTCCGATTAGATATAACAGACTTCCTAAATGACTCTTGCAGAATTGGACTCAATTGAATGCCAAACATCAATGCGTTGTTTGTTATTTTTTGTTTGAGTAGGTCTTAACTTCATGATACAAGCGAACCAATCTTCAATGTTATACAACCAACAAGGCATCATAGCCAATCTTCATAGTTACACAACCAACTAACAAGGCATCATAGACCAATCTTCACAGTTTTCATTCCTCTATTTTCTTCAGATTCATTCTGTTACTTAGTCTTACCGATGCACCTTATGTTTTGCTAGTCCTACTGATGCACCTTATGTTTCACAGGAAGTTGCAGGGAGGGTGAAGGGTGTGGGAGGCGTCGAGGAGGATGTGGGAGGAGCTGGTACAATGGCAAGGAGGGTGGCCAAGGGGGTAGGAGACGTTGGAGAGGGTGGGACAGGGGCTGGGAGATGGCGTGGGGTGGCCGGAGGTGGTTGACCGTGGGGTGGGGCACGAGGGTGGGTGTAGAGAGAATGGAGATGTTAAAGATGAAGTGTGTGCAAAGAAAATTTTGAAAATTTAGAATTTCTTGCTAGGTGAAGGAAAAAAGTGGGTGTGAAAAGAAAAAAAGTGCATGCATTTCCAAGCTCTCGAAAAAATTAAAAAAAAACAAAGCCTTGATCTCAAATTGACACCTAGCTCCTTATAGCCTAATCAACACCCTATTAACGATGTTGAGATTAAACTTAAGATTACACTTAACAAAAGAGAAACTAAAAAACGAATTTGCATATTTCAAGCTTGCACATGCATATGAAGGATTTGAATATAATTAAAAGCACCTGTTCAAAATATGTACATATTTATTTATTAAAAGCACAAAAGAAATACTATCATTTCCTTGAAACAAAAAAGGTCCAAAATACAGTCATGCGGGATTAAAAACTGCACCTATGTACTTAACAAAGAGACCTTACTTACTGTTGCTAAGGTTCAAACACATTTCAACAAAAAACACCAAGGAACCATATTCCACAACCAATTTATGGGCAGAAAGTATTAAAGCAGCGCCCAGGAAGCAAGCCACTTACGCAATTGTTCTTCATCACCTATTTCTTTACTCGTTTGGAACCTGATTGTGCTTTATATAATCATCACCATCACCCACAAAACCTCTAATTAATAATCAACTACTAGCAGCAAAAAGCAATTGATATGCATAATCTCATAAGAGAGACAAACATATTATCTTATAACTATTAATGTACATGCTTAACCTTCAGTTTGTAAGCGCAACAATTCAACACATGCAAACAACAGCATTCTAAATCCACAAGTACAGATTGCTACAAATTCACTTCAACCAAGTAATGACACATTGAACTCAAACTTGCTAAGCATATTAGCATCATGACATCTCCCATAACCCGCAAATAGCACAAGAGAATGTTGTCAACTCAATTCACAGACTGAAATATGTTGATGAACCATATATATAACATTATAAAAGTTGGCTTGTATAATTACAATACTCTCCTTAAGCTGCTACAGTTACAAACCTTCTTCTTTTTTCGGTTAGGAACCATATTTTCCAAACCTTCTTCTTTTTTCGGTTAGGAACAAAAGTGAGAGGAACATACCCATGTACAAACCCATCCCATACCCACAAAATCAAAATGTACCAGGCACATTTAATTGTACCCGGTACATTTTTTGCCATACTCGTACCCAGCATATTTTTTGCTGTGCTTGTACTCAGTACGCGTACGTCTACATTTTGGAAGTGCCCATGCTGCATAGCAGTTTTTGGCTTGAAATGGTGTATGCCAAGGGATGCTAAAGAGCTGCCGGTTTGTTGTACATGTACATGCTTGAAGAAAAGGCCATGGGGAGTGTGGCGATTGATTCTAATGGCACTTTTTTGGACCATTTAGAAGGAGAAATAGGGGAATTTTGAAAATATGTCATTAAACATACATAGACTGAAATTTTTGTTACAGTATAGTCTATTTTTTTGGCATTATGGCTATCAACCAATAGGTGCTAGTCACTTCCTTACTCTAGAAGAGTTAGGAGATACATAGTTGCTTTTATATATAGCTTTTTTGTATAGTTGCTTTTATATATAGCTTTTTTGTACTTAGGTGACAGCCCCTTGGTGTCCATTAATGACATTTTGATTACTCATAAAAAATAAATAAATAAATTGCACACCCCAAAGAGTATACAAGCATCTTGTAGCCATAGGAAGCAATCATAGATACATAATAAGTAAAATGAATGTAAAGGCAAAAGGAAATTCTAACAAACAATAGACAAGGGTATTTAACCAATTAACTTAAAATAACACATGGAAATCAATATCATATTAATTATAATAAAATCCATAGATATCTCATTTATAAAATACTAATAACATGAACTGCCAGTAATCGTAGTTATTTTTAACAAGCAAACTGATATAAAATTTATACTATGATTTGTTTAGATAAAAAATATATATATATTGTTGGAAAATGATAAGAACTTAAATATTACCCAAATCACCCATTTGATCAGTCTATATTTCCTATACATCAATCCATTATATCTAAAACTACACCACCCCCCCCCCCCCCCCCCCCCCCCCCCCCCCCACCCCCCGCGGCCCTCTCTCTTGCAACCCCCATAAGCACGCACAGGGAGAGGGGGTTTCACAATTTCTATAAAAGCTTTCATGATAACCCATAAATATGATTACAATGAAATAATAGATAAATCCAAATCAATATAATAACTCCTGCTATCACCAAGAGATTGACAGAAATGCCTTTCTTTATATAAAAAAATTTTAAAATAAAGTTGGAAATTTCAATAACACCCCCAGCATTTACAAATATTATCCGGGCATCCCTCAACATTTCAAAATGACATGGAGACCCCATTCGCATACTCTTAGGATATGGATACGTGCTTGATACGTGTCAAACACGAGAAATAAGTATCCAAGATTTCCTTTAACAATCTTTTTTTTCACGGATACGTCCTCGACACACCAAGATACGGAAGTGGATACAGCTGAAAAAAAAATACCATTCCAAAAAGAAAACACGTTCCATAACCATAACCATAACCGATAAGAGATCTATGACGAACTACTGACACCAATCCATGAAGCTCCCTGTATATCACAATCAAACTCTAGTGCTTTAAATCATCACATCATTGTTCTAAAAGAAAGTTAGGGACTCAGATCCAAGAGAGGTTTAGAGAGAGAATTAAGATAGAGAACAAGTGAACAGAGAGAGAAAGAGAGATGCAAATAGAGAAAAAGCAATGGTCAAACTAGATAAAGATATAAAATTTCAATTTCTACACATGATGAAGTACAGGAGCCCCCATGTGATATCTTCATGCAATTGCGCTGTTTAAAAACGAAAAAAAAAAAATCATGTCTTCTCCAAATCTTGAAGGTGTTGCTTCCGCCACATGGAGATTTTTCAATTTGCATATCAAAGACCATTTGATGTAGTACTCTATCAATTGAAGATGTGCTCTCCAACTAGCTGTTTTGTATGGCCATGTCCATGAAGACCCATGCATTCATGTGGGTGATTGTGGGTCTGGTTTAGTTAAGGGCCTTAAGGCCCATGTACATAAATTGATGAGTTACAATGTGTCAACAACCAATAGCAATTTGGTGACTAATATTGTTTAAAAAATTAATCATCATTATGTATTACACATCATATGATATTTAAAACATAGTTTATTATAAACGTATCCCAGTTGTACCCGTATCATACTTTTTAAGATTTAATCGTATCGTTGTGTTCGTATTATATCATACCTGTATCTGTATCCATGCTTCCTTCCTAGACAAGGAGCCTTCTAGGTAAAGTTGTTGACATACTAGTTAGCCTGGGCTGACTTCTTAACCTCTCACACAACGAGTTCTCTTCTCTAGTGAGATTCCACTTATCATTATGGAATTGATACTGAAAGAACACAAATCTTTCAGGTGATTATTGTTGGTTGTGATCAATCAGAAGCACTTCCAATTATGGTTTTTGGTTCAACCAGAAGGCACAATGCTGAAACGTTTTAGACAGCAACTATTTCATAAAGATGGTATACAAATATTCACCACCACAAACACACTTAGAACACACGCACACACCCCTCCTAGAGCAAGCACGCGCACAAGACAAACTCAGAGCACGCTCAGCCCAGAGAGAGGAGAGAGGAGAGAGGCCCACTCAGACCAAAACCACCATTGCTGATTCCCACAAAACTAGATGCTGATTTGTGTGAGACAAGGTGTTGATCTCTGTTCTTGAGCTAATTGGGGTCACTGATGAATGACTCATACTGATGATGAGTGACTCATGACTAAAAATTCTTCATTGAGAATTCAAGGGAGAGAAAGTTAGACTACTTTTGAGATGGGTCTGTGAAATGAAATTATTTATATATATACGTATGTATATATGGATATAGAGATTGTGAGAATTTTGGTGGTGATGGTGGCAAGAGCAGTGGCAAAGGCGAGGATGGTTCTCTCAAACCGAATTATTTTGTTCCAATGAGTAAAAAGAGGGGCAATGTTGGTATTTTGAGTATTATTTTAGTAACGTCATCTTCCAATGTTGGAAGGGGGTCTCATTGATACAACATCAAAATGTCATGGAAGTTCTGTGTCAATATTAAAATGTAGAGGATACCAGACAATTTTTTCAATTGTCAAGAGGTGTCATTGAAATTTTTCCTTAAAAAACACAAAGTTTGCATGAAGACAACCGCGTAAAGTTACACCAGAAAAAAGTATAAAGCAAAGAAACTAAAAGAATGAAACAAATAAAAAGAAAACCTATACGGGGTACAAAGAAAGGCCCAACTACTCAGCCTCCCATAGTGCTACTTAACACAATCAACAAAATAGTAAAAAGGAACCAAACCTTCCTAGAGGACCAATTATATATAATTTTTATTGACAATATAAAATAAATCATATAAAAATCCATCAATATCGTGTTTGCCACGATCACCGAGAGATTGACACATTACTTTCTCTTGATGAAGACATTATATCAAATAAATGAATAAAACGAAGGTGACGGGAAGACACAACCAGCTTATACCAATAGTAAAAATAGAGCAAAACAAAAACAAAATAAATGGAACAAATCAAAATAGAACATATACAAGAAACAAAGAAAGGCTCAAGGGCTTAACTACCACTATGTACTGTTAACCCCCAAGCACATCCCAAAAAAAAAAAAAAAGCACTATCAGAAAAGAATAGAATCTTCCTAGAGGACCAATGATATAAGATTCTTATGAGCTCTTCTACAGTTCAAATATGTTGAGAGCACATCATTCCCGACCTCCCAGCACCACTTCGAATCATTCAACCACTAATGTTTCATAAGAAAACGCAATAATGCAAGGGCACATAGACTGTGCCCCACCCCTTTTACCACCCACTTCAATCATTCACTTCAGCCTTTCCCTTTGTAATTCACCTTGTCTGTTAACATCTTTAATCCTCTTTCTAGCTTTCTACCACCCTCTTCTTAGACTCTCTTGGTTTGCATGTTCTCTCAATTTCAATAGACAAGTCCATGGCATCATTTCCTTAAAAAGCATAATGACAACCCAAGCTTAGTAATGTTGACACCATCGTAAAGCCCAGGACCGCTAAGAAACCTCATTTGTGACCCTACAGATTCCTTCTCCATTCAGAACAAACATAGCTGAAGCGATCAAATCGCAAATACATCTCACCTTGGCAAAACCAAAATTCTCATCTTCCTACCCCTACAATAGGCGACATTCATACAACAGAATTTCCAAAAGAAAAGGCATGTCTACATGCATGCATAGACAATACTCCCCACCACTTTTACCACCGCTCCAATCACCTCCCTTCCCCACTTTCCCTTACCTTCCTAATTTACTCTGCAAGTTAACTTCTTTAACTCTTTTTCTAGCTTTTCTCGAACCTTTTCTCTTTTCTCTTAAAACTACCTTTCGCCGTCAAATAACCTTCTCCTGATTGCATCAAAAAAGTCCATGACATCTTTCCCCTTACAGCCGAATGAGGGCCCTTTTTTAGAAAGTGTTAAGGAACATTATCTAAAAAAGGGAACATATGAGCTGTTTGCAAATACAATTGTAACAATTCCAGAAAAAGAAATGATTTCTATTTTTGAATATCAGAAAAGTTCTTCATAACCTATACATTCAACTGATTTTTAGCTACAAGCATTGCTGCAGTGGACTACACTGAAGCACATAACAAGAAGAAATTAGACATCCAATAACGTCCACAAGAAAGAAAAAGAATTTCGTGGACCGACCAATATTCAACAGCCATGGTCACATTGAAAACCAGCAGAAGTGCATAACGTGCCGGCCGCTCCACATCAACCAATTAGAAAGACAATAATGTGCCTCGTATTTATGTCATTGGCTAAACAATTGTAGAGCCTTAGATTAGCACAGCCAATATAGAATCCAAAGAAAGAAAGAAAAGGAAAAGGAAAACATATGCAGACCAAATATATAAACAAACAAAAACAAAACACACCTTTGAGTGATTATGGTTTTTTTTTAGTCCTAACAAAGTCGACCTCTCTCATAGTCCCCATAGCAAGCACACGAGCTTCAAAGGTCTCAGGAGGTTGGCCTCCATCAGCATCCTGGGCCTCAAAGGTAATATGAAAAATAAAACTACCGGCAAGCCGTGAAGTTGACTTGACGAGCTTAAAAAACTCGTAATGTTTACCCTACATTGCAAGAAAGAATTTAAGCCCGATACCAAAACCAAAAGGAGGAGTTAATCAATCAAAGAGATGAATATTTGCATGGAAGAATTTAACTGACAAACAAACAAACACACACAAACAAAAAAGCGAGGAGCGCATACTGTGTCAGCGTTGTGCTTGTTAATAGCTGCGATTGACAAAGACTTGAGCCTCTGAAAAGTCGCGGATTGCTCATCATCCAAGCGACTTGGACCTAACGGGTAGTCTAAACTGATTAAACCGTATGAAAAGACACCCTTGGGGTAGGGGGGAGCGTCAAACCCCTGGACATATACACAATCAATCATCAGAATAACTTTAAAAAAAAATCATCAGAATATACAAATGATTGATTGACTAATTTTGATCAAAAACAGAAAATAGAGGGCAATAATATACCTCGCTCGCCTCTACCATTGCGTTGTACGTCCGAATCTCGTCAAAGGTCATGCTGCGACAGCCATCCTTATAAAAAAGGTCGTCTGAATCATAACCGTCTTCTTCTTCTACTACTACTCCTTCTTGCTGTTGGTTATCATAGTACTCATCCCCCTCCAATTTTGGTTTTTTCTGTGGCCGTACCTGTTCTTGTTCAGGATGCGCAGATGCAGAACGACCCTCGTTCTCAGCAATGGCAGCCATCTCTCTCTCTGTCTCCGGGGGCATTGATTAAGAACTAATGCCCTGATTCTCTACATATACGTATACATTCTGAATTTTGGCTGGGCTGGCAGGGCTAGCCTACTACCGGCCCGACACGTAAAATAAGCGATCGGGGCCACGTGAAAAAACGACCCAGTGGGCCGGTAGTAGGCCACCCAAGCGAGTGCCGCACAAATTTTGGCCTGGTTGGGCCCAATTTAGCCCAAAATTCATGTAGTCATTAGATTGATTATTAGTATTACTATTTTGCCCCCTTAACAACTACAACAACTAATACTGAAGGATATTTTCGTAAGTTAACATATTTTCAACTTCTACAAACACCCAACCCATCTCATTTCATATTACATCTATTCTCTACAATCTCTCATCTTACTACAAGCTGTCTAATCTCCATCATTTCTGTACAATCTCTCATTTAATTTTTACAAACTCTTTAATCTTTACGTTTTGAGATCAAGAAGAAGAGACCACTAGGTCAATAATATTCTACAACTTGGGAGGCTTTAAAAAATTTGAATCAAGTTGGAGCTATTTGTATTTCAATATTCATTTCAATATTTTATTTTCTGTTAAATTTAACTAATTCTTGTTTTTACTAACTTTAATATGAATAGTAAGAGCCTCCCTTTTAGCATGCACTCAGACATCGATGAGGCTAATGCATGTTCAACCATTTGATACTGATTGAGATTTTACCCAATCCCCTAATTCTGGTGTTCCCCCAACACCCTCATCTTCTGATGACCCTCTAGGGTATTGATACTCTATTTAGATGTGGTCCCCCTTGAGTTAACCACAACTTTCCAAAATCCTAGTGCTAATCTCAAAGAATTTTAGGAAAAAAAGATAAAAACGTGACAATTTCTCCATCCGCACCCACTCTTGCTCCTCTTTCCTTATTTCCCTAATTTTCCTCCTACTTACTAACTGACTCCAACTTCCCACTCCGTGCTACACGTCTCACTGTCTGAATAACTTCCCACTCATACATTCGGATTTCAACCTCTCCCATTAATCTCCATCTAGCTCTCTCACTCACTCTCCCACTGGCGAAGACCTCAATTCAAGAAGCCGGCCCGTTCTAAAGATTCAGATAAGAAACTCTACCGGAACGGTGTTTCCAAACTAAAGACCCTCCAAATCTCCAGTATTTAGGTTGAAGAAGTCTCTCTGAAAATTCATTTTCTTTTTTCTGCCCTTTTTTGTAGGTTTTTTGTATTTTTATCTAATGTTAGCATTTGTTACTTCTTTTCATATTCAAACAAGGAAAAGTTCTATTTGCTCTAGATTTATTAAGCATTGGCATACCTGAAAGAACATATGCTCAAATGTATAAGTACACTTGCTCTTGAGGTTAGCCATATTTTTTTTCTTTTACTTGAAATGTGATGAGGGTCTTTTTGTTTTGGGATTTTGCTTAATATTTAATATGGGTACAATGGAATCTCCCTTTACCTTATTCGATTTTTTTTTTATTACACCGGCTACAGTGGACCAGAAAGTCCTATCTACTGCTTGATCTTTCCATCTAGACAGCTCATGATCGATCAGTTCAGTAACCCATTAAAGAGAAAGGTATGCACCTGGAAGATGGATTGAACTACGTCTTTGGCTTCATTTGGATTTGTGGTTCTGAAATGAGTGGATTTGATATTTAAATTTATCAATATGTAAAGATGATTGATCATTTGGGATTGATTGTGATCACTGTGTGAAGAGAAATGCATACTATTAGAATCCTTCACGGATGGGATTTAAAATAACTTATTCAATCTAGTTATTTCAAAGCCATCAAACCCCTAGTTTATTTCTAAAATTAAACAACAAATCCTTAATTGTGGCTATTTAAACACCACAAATCTGAATATTGTTGGCCACTAAAGTCGAAATCCCTGCAGTGAACAACCTGGTTCCAACAACATTTAACTTGATCAGCAGTATAATGGCACTAGCCTATGCGAGACATCAACTAGATGTCCAAGAATTTAAAACATGAGATTACGGGGGTAATAAATTTCTCTCTCTCTCTCTCTCTCTCTGTTCCTTTGCTTTGGACTGGAGAATTTTTCAAACCAAGAACAAAGAAGAAAAGGCAACAGCCAAACATGTATGAATGCAAACAATGCATACCAAGAGAAACAATGAAGCCAGCACAAACTTGCCCACACAAACGGTCAATCAGCTCAGCATAAGGTATCACCAAGCCAAAGGCGTCATAGCAGCCCCTCACCAAGCACCCTCAGTGCTCATCAAATCCATTATCCAGAATCTTCCACTCAACGTAAGAACCTTTTCACTCTCTAAGGATAGTCATGGCATACTGTTACACATGCGTGATCGCCTACCAGCAGAAACACTCAGCATCAACACCATGGCTAAAAGAAAATGACCACACGCATTTAAGGAGAATGTAAAAGCACAACACAAGAAAGATTTGTAACTTGGAAAAAACAGTCACCACATGTAATAGCAAAATCTCTGCTCAAATATCACCACAAGCAAAGATAAACCACTAGAAGGAGACATAGCATTTAAAAAATTAAAAATAAACTGGAACAAAATCCTCCAACGGAATTGTCACCTAAGAAACTATACTTCTATTTCAGTACTTATTAATTGGAGCAATAATGTCAAGCTGGTGACCAAGCTTTTCCTCAGCAACCTTCTCAGCTTTGACCCTGAATTTTATCAATTGGTTAGTCCTCTCCCAAGTTCCTGCACGAACATTGAAGTGATAGTAAGTCAGCAACATTTCAGGCATAAGTTTTTTCACAAAGGAATATCATGGACTAACGAAGCGTGCCAATATTTTTGCAAACTCACAAGTTTCTAACGAGTTCAAGTAAACGTAGAAACAAAAGATCCATCGTCAACAATGGGGGATCCATCCAAACAGTATATAACAGAGCACATGGAAGAAAATGATCAAAACATAGTAACATGTAAGCAGTTTATGTGATATTTGTACATGCAACTCCAAAAACATCCACAGGTTTGTACCATTTCGATAAGAATGCACATATAATGACAATGTTTTCTGGGCATGATCCAATCACTTCCTCATGAGAAACAAACTTACCATCACCAAGTGCTCTACTAGGCTCATCAGTCTAAGTTTCTAGGTTCAAAATATATTTTAAAGTCAGCCTTACAAACTTGAAAATAATATTATTCATCACAACAGGGAGCACTAAGCTAAATTTTTAGAAAGGAACAAAGTTCAGCACAACTATATGTGGGGAGTTGAGGGGTGGATACAGCAGAGGCAGAGCTGTGATGATTGATTTATTTATAATGGATAAATTCTAATGTGATCAAAATGCCGAAACAGATGTTGATTAAAATAAACTCTTAAACTTTTGATGGTGGGGCCACAGTGAAATTCTCTTTCATTTTGACGAAATAGTTTTTCATTGATTCTGATTAGACATATGATGCAATTCGAACCTGAATCGCATATGATATGATGCATCGCAACCTTGTCGTATGTGTTGCACATTGCATGTAAAAATATGCCTCCCGTTTAATCTGTTTATCTGCAACGTTGTATATATAGGTAATGAAACCTATTTTTTCCTCATCCTTCTCTCTCCTATATGGAGATGATATGAGTATCACACTATATATTTTCTTCTTTTTTATAATGCCACATTGTAGTACCCCTATACTCTTTATCATACTCTCCTACATGGAGATGGAGAGGAGTTGCCTTCTTCTTTCCGACTAGATATAACAGAAACCCTAAATGACTCTTGCAGAATTGGACTCAATTGAATGCCAAACATTAATGCCTTGTCTGTTATTTTTCATTTGAGTAGCTCTTAACTTTGTGATTCAAGCAAACCAATCTTCAAAATTATACAACCAACAAGGCATCATAGCCAATCTTCATAGTTTTATGACCAACCAACAGGGCATCATAGACCAATCTTCATAGTTTTCATTCCTCTATTTTCTTCATATTCATTCTGTTACTTAGTCTTACCGCTGCACCTTATGTTTCGCTAGTCCTACTGATGCACCTTATGTTTCACTGGAGGTGGCAGGGAATGAAGGGTGTGGGAGGCGTCGAAGAGGATGTGGGAGGAGCTGGTACAATGGCAGGGAGGGTGGCGAAGGGGGTAGGAGACATTTGAGAGGGTGGGGCAAGGGCTGGGAGATGGCGTGGGGTAGCCAGAGGTGGTTGACCGTGGGGTGGGGCGAGAGGGTGGGTGGGCGGGTGTAGAGAGAATGGAGATGTTAAATATGAAGTGTGTGCAAAGAAGATTTTAAAAATTTAAAATTTCTTGCTGGGTGAAGGAAAAAAGTGGGTGTGAAAAGAAAAAAAGTGGGTGTGAAAAGAAATAAAGTGCATGCATTTCCAAGCTCTCAAGAGGGGAAAAAAAAAAAAACAGCCTTGAGCTCAAATTGACACCTAGCTCCTTATAGCCTAATCAACACCCTATTAACAATGTTGAGATTAAACTTAACGGTACACTTAACAAAAGAGAAACTAAAAAATAGATTTGCATATATTCAAGCTTGCACATGCATATGAAGGATTTGAATCTAGTTAAAAGCACCTGTTCAAAATATGTACATATTTATATACTAAAAGCACAAAAGAAATACTATCATTTCCTCGAAACAAAAAAGGTACAAAATACAGTCCTGCGGGATTAAAAACTGCACCTATGTACTTAACAAAGAGACCATACTTACTGCTGCTAAGGTTCAAACACATTTCAACAAATAACACCAAGGAACCATATTCCACAACCAATTTATGGGCAGAAAGTATTAAAGCAGCGCCCAGGAAGCAAGCCACTTACGCAATTGTTCTTCATCACCTATTTCTTTACTCGTTTGGAACCTGATTGTGCTTTATATAATCATCACCATCACCCACAAAACCTCTAATTAATAATCAACTACTAGCAGCAAAAAGCAATTGATATGCATAATCTCATAAGAGAGACAAACATATTATCTTATAAATATTAATGTACATGCTTAACCTTCAGTTTGTAAGCGCAACAATTCAACACATGCAAACAACAGCGTTCTAAATCCACAAGTACAGATTGCTACAAATTCACTTCAACCAAGTAATGACACATTGAACTCAAACTTGCTAAGCATATTAGCATCATGACATCTCCCATAACCCGCAAATAGCACAAGAGAATGTTGTCAATTCAATTCACAGACTGAAATAAGTTGATGAACCATATATATAACATTAAAAAAGTTGGCTTGTATAATTACAATACTCTCCTTAAGCTGCTACAGTTACAAACCTTCTTCTTTTTTCGGTTAGGAACCATATTTTCCAAACCTTCTTCTTTTTTCGGTTAGGAACAAAAGTGAGAGGAACATACCCATGTACATACCCATCCCATACCCACAAAATCAAAATGTACCGGGCACATTTAATTGTACCCGGTACATTTTTTGCCGTACTCGTACCCAGCATATTTTTTGCTGTACTTGTACCCAGTACGGGTACGTCTACATTTTGGAAGTGCCCATGCTGCAGAGCAGTTTTTGGCTTGAAATGGTGTATGCCGTTTATTGTGCAGGTACATGCTTGAAGAAAAGGCCATGGGGAGTGCGGCGATTGATTCTAATGGCACTTTTTTGGACCATTTAGAAGGAGAAATAGGGGAATTTTGAAAATACGTCATTAAACATACATAGACTGAAATTTTTGTTTCAATACAGTCTATTTTTTCGGCATTATGGCTATCAACCCATAGGTGCTAGTCACTTCCTTACTCTGGAAGAGTTAGGAGATACATAGTTGCTCTTATATATAGCTCTTTTGTACTTAGGTTACGGCCCCTTGGCGTCCATTAATGACATTTTGATTACTCATAAAAAATAAATAAATAAATTGCACACCCCAAAGTATATACAAGCATCTTGCAGCCATAGGAAGCAATCATAGATACATAATAAGTAAAACGAATGTAAAGGCAAAAGGAAATTCTAAAAAACAATAGACAAGGGTATTTAACCAATTAACTTAAAATAGCACATGGAAATCAATTTCATATTAATTATAATAAAATCCATAGATATCTCATTTATAATATACTAATAACATGAACTGCCAGTAATCCTAGTTATTTTTAACAAGCAAACTGATATAAAATTTATACTATGATTCGTTTAGATAAAAAATATATTCTTGGAAAATGATAAGAACTTAAATATTACCCAAATCACCCATTTGATCATTCTAAATTTCCTATACATCAATCCATTATATCAAAAACTACATGACCCCTCTCTCTCTCTCTCTCTCTCTCTCTCTCTCTCTCTCTCTCTCTCTCTTGCAACCACCGTTAGCACGTGCTCGCGGGGTGGGGGGTTCACAATTTCTATAAAAGCCTTCATGATAACCCGTAAATATGATTACACTTTAATCATAGATAAATCCAAATCAATAGAATATTTCCTACTATCACTAAGAGATTGAAAGAAATGTCGGTCTTTATATAAAAACATAAAAAAAAATCCCTGAAATTTCAATAACACCCCCGGGCCCCGGCATTTACAAATATTATCAGGCCATCCTTTGGCATTTCAAAAATGAGACGGAGACCCCACTCGCATACTCGTAGGATATGGATACGTGTCAAACATAGGAAATAAGTATCCAAGATTTCCTTTAACTTTTTTTCCTAGAATACGTCCTCAACACACCAAGATACGGGAGTGGATATGGCTGAAAAACAAATACCATCTACCACAACAAAAAGCATTCCAAAAAGAAAACACTTCCCATAACCAAAACCAAAACAGATTAGAGATCTACGTCGAACTACCTATACCAATACATGAAGCCCCCGGTATATCACATACAAACTCTAGCACTTTAAATCATCGAATCATGGTTCTAAATAAAGTTTGGGATTCAGATCCAAGAGAGGTTTAGAGAGAGAATTAAGAGAGAGAACGAGTGAACAGAAAGAGAAAGAGAGACACATATAGAGAAAAGGCAATGGTCAAACCAGATAAAGACATCAAATTTCAGTTCCTACACATGATGAAGTAAAAGAGCCCCATGTGCTGTCTTCATGCAATTCCATTGTTTAAAGAAAAATCACGTCTTATCCAAATCTTGAAGGTGTTGCTTACTCCATGTGGAGATTTTTAAATTGTCATATCAAAGACCCATTTTTTGTTGTACTCTATCAATTGAAGATGTGCTCTCCAGGCTGTTTTGTATGGCCACGTCCATGAATACCCATGCATTCATGTGGGTTATTTTGGGTCTGGTTTTGTTAAGGGCCTTAAGGCCCATGTTCTGAAATTTATGGGTTACAATGTGTCACAGCAATTTGGCAACTAATATTTTTTAAAAAATTAATCATCATATGATATTTAAAATATATTTTATTATACACGTATCCTAGCCGTATCCGTATCATACTTTTTAAGATTTTATCATATCGCCGTGTCTATATCATATTGTACCTATATCTGTATCCATGCTTCCAAGTCCAGGAACCTTCTTCGTAAAATTGTTGACATACTAGAGAAGTCCGGGCTTACTTTTTGACCTCTCACACAACAAGTTCTCATCCCCGGTGAGATTCCGCTTACCATTATGGAATTGATATTGAAACAACAAATATCTTTCAGGTGATCATTGTTGTCGAAGTCAATTCCATTGTTGGTTGTGATCAATCAGAAGCACTTCCAGTTCCCGTTTTTGGTTCACTTCCATTTTTGGTTGTAAGAGAAGGTGTTGATCTCTGTTCTTGAGCTAATTGGGGTCACTGATGAGTGACTCAAACTGATGATGAGTGACTTATGATTGAAAATTCGTCATTGAGAATTCAAGGGAGAAGAAGTTGGGATACTTCTGAGATGGTTCTGTGAAATGAAATTATATATATACATATGTCTGTGTGTATATATGGATATAGAGATTATGAGAATTTTGGTGGTGATGGTGGTAGCAGTAGTGGCGGAGGCGACAATGCTTCTCTCAAACAGAATTATTTTTTTCCAACTAGTAATAAAAGGGGCAATGTTGGTATTCTGAGTATTATTTTGGTAACGTCATCTTCCAATGTTGAAAGGGTGTCTCACTGATACGACATCAAAATGTCATGGGATTTCCTATCAATATTAAAATGTAGATGATACCAGACAATTTTTTCAAATGTCAAGAGGTGTCATTGAAATGTTTCCTAAAAAAACACAAATGTTCCATGAAGACAACCAAGTAAAGTCACACCAAAAATATGTATAAAGCAAAAGAAACTAAAAGAATGAAACAAATAAAAAGAAAACCTGTACGGGGTACAAAGAAAGGCTCAACCACCATAGTGCTACAAAACACAACCAACAAAATAGCAAAAAAGAACCAAACCACCCTAAAGGACCAATTATATAAAATTGTTATTGCTCACTGAGAAAACCTTCTAACAATTTGATAAAACAAATCTATGGCATCTTCCTCGACAAGGGAATGACATCCCAAGCTTAACACTAACCTCCAGTTCACCACTCACAACCAAGAAACCTCATCGTGAACCCAGATGTTCCCTCCCCCTTTTGGAGCGAATGCTGCAATGGCCCCATTAAATCTAAAACTTTCACAATTCTATAAAGCTAAAACGATGATCAAATGATTACAATTAAATCATATATAAATACATCAATATAGTGTTTCCCACAATCACCGAGAGATTGACACATTTCTTTCTCTTGACCAAAAGAAATGGAACAAATCAAGAAAAAAAAAAGTTTTTGGACCGGACAATATTCAACAGCCATGGTCATGTTGAAAACCAGCAGAAGTGCATAGCGTCCAGACACACTTCACATCAACCACTTAGAAAGACTAGAATGTGCCTCGTATTAATGTCTTTGGCTAAACAATTGTAGAGCCTTAGATTAGCACGACCAATATAGAATCCAAAGAAAGAAAGAAAAGGAAAAGAAAAACAGATGCAGACCAAATAATAAATAAACAAAAACAAAACACACCTTTGGGTGATTATAGTTTTTTTTAGGCCTAACAAAGTGGACGTCTATCACTCTAGCCAACACGCAAGCTTCAAAGGTCTCAGGAGGTTGGCGTCCATCAGCATCAGCATCAGCATCCCGGGCCTCAAAGGTAATATAGTAACTAGAACCACAACAGGCACACCGCAAATTTGCCTTGACCACCTTAATAAACTCGTAATTTTTACCCTACATTTTAAGCCCAATACCAATACCAAAAGGAGGAGTTAATCAACCAAAGAGAAAAATATTTGTATGGAAGAGTTTAATTGACAAACAAACAAACACACACACACACACAAGGGAGGAGCGCATACTGTGTCAGCGTTGTGCTTGTTAATAGCTGCGATTGAACAAGACTTGAGGTACTGAAACTCCTCGGATTGCTCACCCAAGAGACCTAGATCGACCGGGCTATGTAAACCGAACTCAAAGACATCCTTGGGCAAAGGGGCGGCGTCAAACCCCTGGACATATACACAATCAATCAATCATCAGAATAAATAGAAAAACAACACTGAAGAGATGGAGATGAAAGGGCAATAATATAGACACGATTGATTAACGAATGTTGATCAGAAAAATAAAATAGAAAGCCATATAGACATATGTAATACCTCGCTTGCCTCGACCATTGTGTTGTACATCCGCCTCTCGTCATCGGTCATTCTGCGATAGCCAAGGGCATAAGAAGGGTCATCTTCCTCTGAATCAGAATCGTATTTTTTTTCTTCATCTACTTGTTGTTGTTGGTTATCATCATACTCATACCCCTCCAATTTTGGTTTTTCCTGTGGGTGCTGTCGCTGCTCTTGTTCAGGATGAGATTCATATGCAGATGCAGAACCACCCTCTTTATCAGAAATAGCGCTGGCAATGGCATTGGCAGCCATCTCTCTCTCTCTCTCTCTCTCTCTCTGTTTCTCTCTCTCGCGCGCGCTCTCTCTCTCTCTCGCTCTCTCGGTATTGCTTAAGAACTAATCATGCACTATTCTGTATATATGCATGTATATTGTGCCAACTGTTAGAATAGAAAAACTGAAGAGTAGAGGGAGGGAGAGAGAGAGCTTTATTGATGAGATTTTTGTGTGTACATAATGGGGGGAGGAGGATCTTATTTATAGAATAAGATTGCTTCCTCCCCAAGCAACCTAATAAGGAAAACCCTAATTCTTAGTAATCCCTTTATCTCATGTGGGTCCCAATGTGGGCATCCAGCTATGATAAAAACATCTTATAACACTCCCCCTTGGATGACCATCATTCAATGACAGTTCCCTCATTAAAACCTTGCAAAGGAAAAACCCAGTGGGATAAAAACCAAAGCGAAGGAAAAAGAGTACAACGTTCTACAGGATCATTGACTTGGTGTTGGACGTGCATAATGCTGCCTCGTTAAAACCTTAACTAGGAAAACCCAGTGGGACAAAACCTAGAGAAGGAAAAAGAGTACAGCGCACATATGTCCTGGGTAGCATACTTCAGGATGCCTCTCCCTAATGACTACTCCCCCTGATGATAACAACCTTGTACACGGTTAGCCATGTCCATCTCATATACAAATCTTTAGAATATTGATTTTGACAAGAACTTCGTAAATTGATCAACCAGGTTGTTGCTTGAACGAACTCGCTTGACTTCAATCTTGTTATCCTTCTGAAGCTCATGAGTGAAGAAGAACTTTGGTGTAATGTGCTTCGTCTTGTCATCTTTAATGTATCATTCTTGAATCTGTTGAATACATGCCCCATTGTCTTTGCAAATAATGCTCGGAGTACCTGTACTAAGAGGTAATTGACAAGAACTACATCTATGCTGAGTTAAATATTTTTGCCATACACATTCCCCACTGGCTTAAAAATCTCAGCATGGTTAGAGTAAGTAGCTATCAATAGTCAATTTAGTAGAATATCAAAAATAATGATATTGACATGAAGAAACATATAACATGTCTATGATCGATCCTTATGAGGATCAGGGATATATCCTGAATCTGTATATCCTACAAAATTTGGTTTCAACCATAAAACAGACATAAATATCATAGCATTTGTTTAATACCAATCCAAAGCCTTGGTGCAAAGATATATATGGGAAGCATATTTATAAAGAGTAAAAATCTCATTAGAACTTCTCTCGATCTGCGGGTCGAGATAAAGTAGTCAATAGTTTTCTCGAGCTCTTCTGGAGTCTCGATTAGATTTATGTTATTTATGTAAATAACATAAACTTCTACTATTATAAATCCATTTAAGGATTGTATAAACAGGAACAGGTAAATGGGATTGTTTTCATACTCTTCTTTATATAAACATTCACTAAGACGATTGTACCATATTTTTCTGGAATGCTTCAGGCTGTACAATGAACGTCTTACTTATATTGAGTACGTACTTTCTTACTTTGCTTCAGGCAAAGCAAATCCTTCTGGGATTTTCATATATATAACTGTGTATGTTTTCAATCCCAAGTTTCTACAGTAAACCTTGTATAACAAATTTGCCTTTCATTCATTTGCCTTACAAACACCCATTTGTAACCTACAGGGTTAACACCATTTGGGGTTTGTACTATAGGTTCATATATACCACGTCTATTTAGAGATTGTAATTCCTTAATGGTATCTCTTTATTTGGCCAATATGTTCTTTGTCGACATTCATTTATAGAACATGGTTTTGTATCCCAATCATCATTCTCAATTAGTTGTGTAGCTACCGCATATACAAATGCGTCATCGATGATAATTTCATTGCTATCCCATCTCTCTCTTGAATAATTATACAGTATAGAGATCTCTTTATTTATTTGGGTACCCATTGCCTCTTCAGGGGCTTCTTAGAGTCTCTTCTGGGACTCATGTCTCTTCCGGGACATTAATTTCTTCAGGAAATTTGGAGAGAGTGGATTTTATCATAAACTCTTCGGGAGTATACCTCTTCTGGAGTATGATTGGGATATGATTGCTCATTTCTCCTCTTCTGGGGAGCTGAGTCCTTGAAACCTATAAGTCTACCATGCTTCTGGCATGTGTAGATTCATTTGCTGCCATATTTGGACTTTGTTCTTCAGGAACACTAATTCGTACTTGTCCTACAGGGACATTAATTCGTGCTTGTGTGTTCATAGCCGATACATGTGACCTAGTCACTTTTGCTGCATCATTAAAAGCATCAGGGAATTCATTTGTAATTAAGTGCACAATTCTCCGTACTTCATTCTCACATTGTGAAGTACATAAATCTAGATGAGATTGGAAGTATTCCACATTAATTCTCGCCGTTCTTCAGGAACGGATTGTTCTTCAGGAACAAGGTGTTCTTCAGGAACTCTCTTATCTCCCCCTAACGGCGAGAAGACTGTCTCATCAAGATGACAATCAGCAAAAACGAACAATGAATATATCTCCTGTCATTGGGTCTAGATATCCATTAATTAGGGTGAAGTATAACCAACATAGAGGCTACGTTCTGAGTTCATGCAGGTCACAAACCTACGCTATCAAACCTTATAAAATTATAAAAAAATATGCCCAAAGAAGTGTACCCTAAGTATAATAATTTGTGCTAATAGGTAGGATTTGATGAGTTCACTAATGTCACACTATACCCTTTTCGAAAAGGATGGTCAATAGATGGTACTCTAAGGAGTACGTAACAGAAGTATCAATAATTTACCAGAGCATAGGACCCCTAGAATAACAAGCTTCTGGCTTAACTTTGTCGTTTTGCTCATAATCGAATATGATTCGATTTGTAAAGATTGTCTTGTAATATAGCCTTGAAATATAAGGAGAATGCACTTAGCTTTTCTAGTATCAGCTTCTGGCTGTCAATACTAGTAATGATGTGCAAATACCATTAGGTAGACTCTTCAGGAGCATTTAAATATTTGTATGGATATAGCTATGATCGATGCCGTGCACGAATGAAACACTAACTCAGAGAAAAACTTCTGGTTTTTTTCAATGTAGTGTGTTTTGTTGCACTGTCTACTGGACAGATATTATCCTCAGTATCATGCATTCCATAATCCATATAGCAAGTAATAATAAACTTACATAACTAGTTAATCGCATTACAAAAATAAAAGTAAGAACAACTAAACAATTCAGCATTCAAAGCAAATATAACATAATATACGGGGGATTAAAAATAAGTCCTAGCATTCAACAAAATATCTAAGAACTGAACTCAATGTTCAAACTCATAAAAGTAGTTGTAGGTCTTCCAGACCATGCTTGGTGGTTCGCCCAATTTCCAAACAAAATGCCTTTTCAATCACCTCTCCTGGGGTGGTTTATTTCATCTCTACGGGAGAACATATTATATCTACCTCTTCTGGAGGGATTTTAATTGACTAATCTGGCATTTATTTCAAGCATTGGGTGTATGACCATCTGCTGGTGATCATCCCTGTCTAATGGGGATATAATGGCGCGGAAAATAAGAGCGTATGCCATATCCTTCAGGGATATTTTATTTCCGACTTTGATAGTATCACCAAGCCTTTTAGAGTGTGTTAAGATCGATTTACTAATAACAATCAAACAAAAATAGAACTTCGGGTTCTCAATATCCGATGACAAAATATAATGAAGAATTGGCCAATCAGAAAGTTAGAACTTCGGGTTCTCAACTGATGAATCAGAACTTCTAATTCTGTCAATACTTCAGGCCAGTGATAGAACTTCAGGTTCTTAGAACTACTGGTTCTATCAAAACTTCAGGTTTGAATCACAACTTCTGGTTCTATCAAAACTTCAGGTTTGATTTCATGGCCGTTGTATCGATCTACACTACTTTGAATCTTTAGAAATCAAAGCTCCAAGTTTGATGATGAATATGAATCTTCAGGTTCATATTCTAAATCTTAGAACTTCTGGTTCCAGATAATGTATGGATCTTCAGGTCCAGATTATTCATTGGATATAGAACTTCAGGTTCTATTATTTGGAACTACTACTTCTGGCAATAATAAATTCATCAAAACTAAAGTTTCAGATAATCATTAGTGATAATTATACCGAAGGAATTATATCAAGCATGCAGTATAATGTTATAGAATATAAAAATAAATGTATATGAGAAACAGAAAATAAAATGTAGAACTTCAGGTTCTTAACATCCAATCAAAGATAATAATAAAAATGTGATGAAGAATTTAGAAATTGAAGTTTATAACATTGGGTTCTCAACTTAAGAATCAGAACTTTGGTTCTAAATTAGAATAGTTCATGGATCTTTCAGTGCAAATTAGAACTTCAAGATCTAGATTAGGATAATTTATGGATCTTCAGATCCGGGTTAGAACTTCTGGTTCTAAATTAAGATAATTCATGGATCTTCAAGTCCAAGTTAGAACTTCTGGTTCTAGATTAGGATAATTCATGGATCTTCAGGTCCAAGTTAGAACTTCTGGTTCTAGATTAGGATAATTCATGGATCTTCAGGTCCAAGTTAGAACTTCTGGTTCTAAATATTAGATGAAACTTTGAGTACGTATTGTAGATCTGAAAACTTCTGGTTTCAGAGTAAAATAACCAACGGATCTTCTGGTCCGGAATCGACGGATCTTCTGGTCCGGATTCAAATGAACTTCTGGTTCATAGGCTAAAAGGATTTATGGAATCTCGAGTCCGAGTTGTTGATTCCATATAGAACTTTTAGATCTAAATGTCATATGGAACTTTCAGTCCAAATTACTTATATAGAACTTCTGGTTCTATTTATAATTCATGATTTTTAATTCTAGCATGATCTCTTTTCGATAAAAGAAAATGAATAATCATCACAAGAATTAAAATTCGAAATATTTGCAAATTTAAAAGGAATAAAGTTATCAAACTAATAAAAGATCATAAAATAAAGAGAAAATTACTTAACTTTGAATAGTCCTTCTTTTGATGCCAATGTGTAGATCTACTCGTGATGTTTCCATAGATGCAAACAGATTGTCGATCTGACTTTAAATAGCCAAGATATCGCAATTTGAAGTTTGATGGTCGATCTGCACTTCTACTTGCATTACCTATACGGTCTCTGCGTCAGCCTTGCATGCTCGTCGTCATCAACGAATGTACCAGCATCCCTGCTGGTTTGGAATCGGGCTGGATAGGGTTGGGTTGGATCAGATATGACCCAACCTGTTAAAGGAAAGAGGCAAAAACTACTGGAATAGTCTTGGTCTGGGGATCCTTTTCCTCTTTTTCTTCTTGGAGAAAGGACAAAAAAAAAACAAATGGAGCCAATAATTGAGGTAACTACCACTACACCTTTTTAGAGAATTCTCGGATTCTGTGTGCAGTGTAAAACCGAGACTTATTCTTCTCTGAATTGTTAGTCTCGGTCTTGGCGCCCCAACAAAGGAAACTACTTCAATAGTATTTTTCCCTTGATTTTCCTTCCAAAGCTCCAAAATAAAAAAAAAACCTTTTAGGCTCAAGAGAAAAACCGAGATCTACACCGATCCAAATCGATGGGATGAATCGTGCTGATAACGTGTTAGAATAGAAAAACTGAAGAGTAGAGGGAGGGAGAGAGAGAGCTTTATTGATGAGATTTCTGTGTGTACATAATGGGGGGAGGAGGATCTTATTTATAGAATAAGATTGCTTCCTCCCCAAGCAACCTAATAAGGAAAACCCTAATTCTTAGTAATCCCTTTATCTCATGTGGGTCCCAATGTGGGCATCCAGCTATGATAATAACATCTTATAACACCAACGATATATAATACATTGTGAATTTGGGCTACGGCCGCTATAAAAACCACTACACTAGGATTTTAATTTGGGAGCTTCTAAATATATATCGTTTTTCTCTCTTCTTACACTAGAATTTTAATTGTTTTTTTTTACAGTTTTACCTATGCATGAAAGGACTAAAATGCTATTGTCTCTTATAACATTAGCCCATTATTTTTTTTCATACACACTCTTCCATCCTTCTTCCTTCTTTCCTCCAAGAGCATCTTTCCTCTTCCTTCTTTCCTCTTCCCTTTTCCCTCTTTCATGTAAGAGAGCATTCCTAAAACCCTCTCCTTCCCTCTTCCACCTTCCTTCAAATAGAGCATCACTATCTAAGAGTTCAAGTTAGCATTATCTTCCCTTCTCATTACTTTTTGTCCTAACAAATAGCAATCAACACTCAAATAGTGTAATGGAGGAGGAGATTAACACTCAAATAGTTATTTTCAATGAGAATGGCAGTGATAAGGTGAGTGTGTTTGAAATTTATACATTCTTTTTTTTTTTAATTTTTCTGTATCAGCTCGTGTTCTGTTTGGTCCCGGAAGTCCGAACATATATATGCATATTCAGTCTGCAATGATCAAACAAAGATATATATGTTCGGCCAAAGGTGGCCGAACACATTTGATGTGTTCGGCCATTAGAGGCCAAACATGTCACGTTTGTTTGGCCATTCATAGCAGAACACCCGGGATGTGTTCAACCGTTCATGGCATAACATATTACCTTTTGTTCAGTCCTGAATGGCCGAACAGTATTCGTATGTTCGGCCATTCAAGGCTGAACATAATATATGAGTTAACATTCCATTTCATTTCCATCTGTAGGATAGTCCGTCTACACAATGCAGCCGAGTGACTGATGAATGTATAATAGATTATACAAGTGAATTTACCACTCTTGAGATAAAGCGCGAAGTTTAATAATTTTGTAAATTAATTGCATCAGTTAATATATAAAAATAAATGGTTTTATGTGTAGATATTTAAGAGCCGGGATGCTTTAATCAAGTAGGCTCGTGATGTTGGCAAGAGAAATGGTATTGTTGTTGTGATTAGGGCCTCAATGCAGGTGGGGTTGGTGTAAAACCAAGAATCACCCTTGTATGTGAAAGATTTGGATATTATAATGCGAACAAGTCCAATGACAAAAGGGACTTCTAAAAAGAAGATCAAGCAAACAGGGACAAAGAAATTTGGATGCTCGTTCACATTAAAGGGCAAAAAGTTGGCTACATGCGATGATTAGATGTTGGAAGTTGTGCGTGGTGTTCATAATCACTCAGCTGCTGAGTATCTATGAGGGCACTCATTTGCAGGGAGATTATCAAAGAAAGAGACGGAGTTGTTAATTGATTTGTTAGAGAGTATGGTTAGGCCAAAAGATATTTTGGTTACATTAAAACAAAAAAGTGAACTAAATGTAACAACAATGAAGACTATCTACAATGCACGCTATAGGCAGAAAGTCTCTAAACAGGATGGAAGTAGTCAAATGCAATAACTCCTATGTAAATTGGCAGAGCATAAGTACATTGAATGGCATAGGAACTATGATAATACTGACACCCTCAGGGACATTTGTTGAACACATCCAACCAGCTTAGAATTGTTGAGTGAATTTCCACATGTGTTGATAATGGATTGCACGTACAAGATGAACCGGTATCGGCTGCCTCTCCTGGAGATTATTGGAGTTACGTCCATAGAAATGACATTTTCCATATGCTTTGCTTATCCCGAAGCTGAATGTGAAGATAATTATGCATGGGTGTTGAGTGTCTTGCATTCTATCATTGTTGATGCTAATCGTGTTCTTTGTGGAATCATTATTACCGAGAGAGAGTTGGAGCCCATGAAGGCCATCAACAGTGTATTCCCGGAAAGTAATCATTTATTGTGTACTTGGCACATTAATAAGAATGTCTTGAGTAAATGTAAAAAGTTGTTTGAAACCAAAAAAATGTGGGACAAGTTCAATATGAGTTGGAATATGGTGATGTCTGCTTCCACAGAAGAAGAGTATAATGAACTTTTGGGTAGGCTAAGTAAGGATTTCCATACTTATCCCGAAACACTGTAGTATGTGAAGAGCACATAGTTAGATCCATACAAGGAAAAATTTGTATCTGCATGGGCAGATCATTGTTTACATTTGGGGAATATTACATCGAAAAGGTAATGTGAATGTTTGTTATTGATTGAGTTAATATTTATTGTGTAATATATCGATATGAATTAATAGCTTTTATTTTTCTTACAGGGCCGAGAGTTCACATGCACAGTTAAAGAAACAACTTGGATCATGTCAAGGAAATCTTAAATCAAACTGGACAAAGATCCATAATCTGCTCCAATTGCAACATACTAGTATTAAAGCATCATTTGTAAAAAAGTAAAATAGTTGTGCAACACAATTTCAAGCGTTCTGGTTTCAATGAGTTTCGTGGCAATGTCTCAAAACATGCACCGGGTAAAATATTGTCAGAAAAAAAAAGAGCTAAAAAAGTTGGAACTGATCCGGTCTCATGCATGTACATCCATCGTCGTACACATGGTTTACCTTATGCACATGAGATTGAAGAATATGTTTATTAACAATGCCCAATTTCCTTTAGTTGCGTACATCCACATTGGTGTAAACTTGATATGTTACCTAACAGTGCAATGAAGAGGCCTACTTTGGATGTTAAAGCGGAGTTGGTGTTAGTTGAAAGGGCTTTTAATGAGGCTGATCATACAAAGCAATTGCAAATGTTGAGGAAGTTGAGGGTGATCATACAAAACGGAGTACTTTCTCAATAGAACCAAAAGTTAAATTAAAAGCTCGAGGTCGTCCATTTGTTAAAGTTGATACATCGACCCGGCATGATCCAAGTGCCTTTGAGATAACTCTATATGCACATGATAGTTACTCTCCTATATTTAATGAAGCGAAGGCTGTTCACAGCAAGGCAACTGTACATGGTATAATTAAGAAGAAAGGAAAGGCGAAGGTGGATCACACAAGATCACAGCCTACTATTTCTTACCGTGAGCAATTTTCAGATGAGATTAGATACTACATACGCATCATAAAAGATGTTGCAGCTAATGGCAACTGTATCTTCAGAGCCATTAGAGGGCTACTTGGGCTAACCGAAGATGATTAGCCACGGGTTAGGAGAGATTTAGTAAATGAATTATTTGCCTATTCAATAGAGTATCAAGAACTTTATGGGATTGAAAATAAAGTTCAATAATTGATTGAGGCATTGTCATATGATGATAATTATCTCAGTCATTCCCATTGGATGACTATGCCAGACATGGGGCATATTATTGCATCTCATTATAATTTGGTATTATTCCACTTTAGCATGCAACAATGTCTTACTTTTCTGCCTCTTTGGTCTGTGCCACCATCAAAAGTATCTCGCAAGAAGATAGCGATTGATTTTGTAAACAACAGTGATGTTCAAGTTATTATTCCACTTTTTTAAAAAAAATATTTTTTTATTTCCATATGAATTTTCTAACTTCTGTTATGTTCCAGCTCTTCTTGGACCCAGGCCATCCAATTCCACCGATTGTGAACAAGTGGCATGAATTTGATCTTCCATGTGCAAATGAATAGGCAACTACATATACTGGTCGCATTAAGCATTTCAAAGAGCTTATCAACTCAAATGTAGCAATAAGTGAAACAATAGGGATTGAATGAACTTATTGTAGCACGTAACTCATTTGGGATGTAACTAATATTAGATGTAACTAATTTTACTCATTTGGAAGATAACATGCAACTTTGATTAGTACAGTACAGTTGTTAATTTCATACATGAAATTCGTTAACTGCTTACATACTTACTTCCATGTACAAAAAATAAAGAACCTCGTCTTAAACAAAAAACAACATCATCATGGACACATCAACCTCTATCACTCCTACTCCGGCATGTGTAAGTACTGGAAGTCATATTGGGATCCCTCACAATTCGTTGCGCCTCTTGAAGTGAAAGTCCCCTTAAGACATGGCGCATGCGATCAACATTAGCGTGCATCCTCCGTGGGTTACGATAGAAGTCAGCCTCTGTCAGTGGCTCAGCGATACTTAGTGCATCTTGACAACGTTGCTCGTGACTTAAAGACGAACTTGCCCCATTTGCCTCATTTCTTTGCCCCGACCTGGATCGATACCTTGGGTTTTGTATTGTCCTCCATGATATCTGTGTGTACCAGCTCATATAATCAGAAACACAATCTAATGGAAATCTGATAGGTCGACTCTGGTTTGCGGGTGACAATACATGATTCTCCTATCTTTGCCACTGCTGATTGACCCATTGATATGCAATTTGATATTGCTGAGTACTAAGACCTCGATGTGCCCGGTCTGGAGTCCATGGTGCTGGAGGAATAGTCTGCAATCTTCCAAATTACCTTAACACTCTCTCTGGGTGATACAGTTCCACAACCTCCAAACACCTAATACATCCAGAGTAGAATACAAACTCATACAATGGATGTTGTTGCCTTGAATTACGATATGGATTCCAAGTAACCTGCGTCAATTTATATAGATCTCTAGTAGCACATAAATACAAGAATGCAGAATAATTTGAAAGTACTACTGGTGAGAAACACAATACCTTATCATTGCCCATTTCGTCAATTATTTCTCGTAATGATTGAAGGTGGCTATCTTTATTTGACTCTCTACTCGGTTGCCACAATAATGCTCAATGGTCGTGTTGAATGTACATGAGAGTTGGGTTAGGAGCCAAACATGGAAAATGCTCATATATCCATGCTTCTAGGAGTAATAGATACCTGGCTATTTGTTTCACTTTATACCGAGTAGCTAACCCCAAATGCCTATAAAGATAGGCTAAAGCAGCAACACCCCATGCATATGAAGCCACACCATCAATATCCATGAGGAAGTGAAGATAAATGATCGAAACACGTGTGCCACTTTTGTCACTAAACAGTGTACATCCAAATATATATAGCAAATAACCTCTCACTGCCCGGTCAATGGCTGCTTCTCGATCAGAATCTGTCACTGCATCAAACTTATTCTTTAGCCACTCTAACCTTACTGAATGACCCCGCACCTGTGCAAGTTCATCATGAGCCTCCGAGCGTCAAACTCCTAATGCTCGGTGTAATAGCTCTTTAGCTTCAGAAAATCCAAAATCATCATTATATGAAATAGTTATCCCCGTCACTGGGATCCCAAGAATGGTGGCAATATCATCTAAAGTGATGGTCATCTCCCCAAAAGGCATGTGGAACGTATTAGTCTTTGGATGCCACCTTTCCACAAACGCTGACACAAGGCTCTTATCAACAGATCTGTAAGAAGTTCTGATCAACGGTGCTAGACTAGATTTATCAATCTTCTGTCTAAATAAATATGGCTCATTCAGATACCACATCCTTACTTTTTGCCCATGACTCAAACACTTGAGCGGAAGACGGTCCTGAAAATATGCATATACATTAAAGAAGAAATAAGATATCACATTTATATGGAAAATATATAAAACATACCTCTTCGTTCCAAATAAATTTTACAACGTGTGTTTGAAAACTCTTCAAGACCGAAGGGTCAGTCGGCCAAACCATTTCTTCTCCATTATATTCTTTATCCACTTCCACCTCCTCATCTTCATTCTCTTCGAAGTCTGGGACTTCCAGTTGTTCTGGCGCTTCAATAATTGGCCCTTCAACACATTGACAACGCCTTCTTTCAGAAGCTATTGGACAAGCTCTAGAACTACTAGCCATATCTGTAAGTAATTCAATTAGCTGTTAGTTGAATGGGGCTATAGTGTAGTCATTGTATTCGGTTCTGTATGACCGAACACAGTGAATGTGTTCGGCCATTGCTGGCCGAACACAATAAACATGTTTGGCCAATAGTGGCCGAACCTCTTCTATATGTTTGGCCCTGTATGACAGAACACTATGATACTGTTCAGCCATACCTGGCCGAACAGTATGCACGGTGTTCGGCCACACAGGGCCGAACATGGCGACAGGATGGAACGGCTTGTATGAGCACCAAATGGAATGAAGGGAAGAATATATCATACTATCACAACCTAAACATGCAAGAACCCATTGTAATGAATAATATGTGAAGAAGAGAAGAGAATACCTTTAAAACTGGTGGAGAAAAGAATGTAGAACCACTGTAGCAATGGTGGAGAAGAGAAGAAAGCTTACCTTCAAGATTGGAGAGGAACCCTTGGGGAAGAAAAGGGAATGGAGGAACGGAGGAAGAATGAAGAGGAACCCTTAGGGAAGAAAGGGGAATGGAAAGAGGGATTTTTGTTGTAGAGAAAGAGGAATTTGTTGGGTGGGGGTATAATATGTAAATGTAGTGTGTATAAAGAAAAGAAAAGCAAACCCCCTCACTTACTTCATTGTGTATAAAGAGAAGTGGTGTAAGAAGAGATAAAATCAGTGTATCTTTAACAACTCCCTTTCGGATTGATTATTAAGATTACTATTTTGCCCCTTTAACAAATATAACAACTAATACTGAAGGATATTTTCAAAAATTATTATACTTCCAACTTTTATAAACAGCTAATGCATCTCATTTCATATCACACATATTCTCTACAATCTCTCATTCTTATTGCAACCTACCTGTCTAATCTCCATAACTTTTGTATGATCTCTCATTTTGTTTGTACAAAATTTTTAATCTTTACAATTTGAGATCAAGAAGAAGCAGCCACCAAGCCAATAATATTCTACAACTCGGGAGGCTTTAAAAAATTGATATCAAGTTGGAGGTATTTGTATTTTAATATTTATTTCAATATTTAGTTTTGTGTTAAATTTAACTAATTCTAGTTTTTTCTAACTTTAATATGGATAGTAAGAGCCATGATTTTAGAATGTGCTTAGACACTGACAAGGCTAATTTCATGTTCAATCATTTGATATAGATCGAGATGCTATCCAATCTCCTAATTCGGGTATTTCCCCAGGACCCTCATCTTCTGATAACCCTTTAGGATGTGTTTGGAAGCAGGATAGGAGGTGATAAATGGGGAGATAAACAACTTTTTTGCATTATGTCCCACTTATCCTTTATTTGTGTTTTTAGTACTTGGGATTATATTATTCTAGACCCGACACTACAGTAAATAAATACCTAGTATGGGGGCTTGTATAATCTCACCTGGGATGTGAGATAACTTGAGTTGGCTTTAAATGGGGGGTGAGATTATATTTTTTAAATCTTTTTGTCCCTTGTCTCCCATTCATCCAGACGCAATCAAATATGGGATTGAATTTATCTTTGGGATAAATGAAATATCATCCCATGAAATAATATCATTGGATGGGCTTGGATGGTATTAACTATCTAATCCTGCCAAAGATTGATCCTGCTTCCAAACACATCCTTATGGTATTGATAAGTCAATTGGTAGTTTTAGTGTTTGACCCTCTCATGCTAGTAAAAAAAAACCCTAGGTTAAAAAGTATGGGACACAATTATTGTAGAACAAATAAAAGATAAAAATGGAAACCTAGGTCCTAGAGCAGTATGTAAATACCAATAAAAAAAAAGGATTATAGGAGCGCCTGAAGTGGTGGACTGGTTGCTTAACAAGGCATAGAAGAGAATGTCATAGAAAACAAAGCAACGATCCGATTAGGCAATAAATCTTAGGTGAAGATTTTGCATCCATCACCTTTGGAACTTTTTCGTTTAATGAATATACCAACCAAATTGAATTAGCAAAACTATTAGCAGAAATAGAAATCCCTTTTCGCTTTTGCAGAAGAACCTAGAATAAAAAATATATTAAAAAGAAAAATATTCATGTGCATATGTCTCTCACTATTTTTTTCGTAAAAACTCTAGGTGAGACCCACTGTATGGTGCATCCAAATGGGCTACACATACAACCCCTTGAATTGAACCCGTTTACCAATTTTTGGTCAAATCCAAATTTATTGGATTGTTGGATCAATTATGCACTCATTCGAATGAAATTAATTACTAGGTCATGGATGAAGGGGTTAAGGATATGTGATTGGGGTCAAACTTGGTATCTAGGATGGTTCCGCATGGATCTTTCCATTCCTATCGGTCTCATCCCTTTGTGGAGTCCACCATGGGCCCCACAAAAGAGTATGCACGGTCCCTTGTTGAAAGACATATGCACATGAATATCCCCCTATTAGAAATTATCATAACCCACACTATACAAAAATATCCAAAACTATAACAAGAAAAGATGGAACAAAGTTATATAGAGAATATTTGAAAATTTTGACTAATACCTTGACAAATCTAAAAAAATCGCAATTACTTCATATATTCGAACTAGCAATCAAAATGTTGGACATACGAGTATAAGTGCACATTATATTGATTTTGAATGAAATTCACAAAAACAAAGAATAATTATGTTTTCTATGTTAGAATCACCAAACAGTGGCAATACCATCACAACCTTCCTAGTAGCCACCCTTAGAAGTTATAATATGTATGATACAATCATGCCAAGTTCTCTTGATAGTACTATTGATAATAAGGCTTCAATTGACATTTTAAAAATTCAATTGCATTGTTTTTATTCATATTAGATGTAAAATTAATTGAAACACAATAAAATACCATTAGAGAGTGTCTTTTTTTTTTAATTCAAGCATCAACATCTACGACACAAGAATATAAAAAGACATGTAAAGGCTTTGGTTTAAAGTAAAAAAAAAAAATTGGTAGATGTTGGATAGAGATGAAACTCAACTTACCTAATGTGAAGACCTTGTTATGAATTCAAAGATGTTATTAACATATTCTTTAAAGATAGCATGATAGATTGTGTTATAGATATTAATGATTGGGAAATTACTCTTATTATTATGCAATTTTTAGAAGAACTTTATGAATTAATTAATATTTTATCTGGTGTTTTTTATCCTAGTAGTAAAGTTATGTACTGTTTATATAATATGAGTTTATAGTTTACTAATTATAGATCTCAACATTTATTTGCAGATATTTATGAAAAAATATATTTCAAATTTAAAAAATATTGAGAAAATATTTCATTGTTGTTTTGTTCAGCCATAGTAATGGACACTAGGACTAAATGAGATGGAGTAGAAGCAAAATTAGGAGCTATTAACAAAAATTTTCACATTACATTCAAAACTGCCATAGAAATGGTTAGAGACTCTTTTACAAGTCCTCACCATGAATATAGTTATCGATTAGATGATATGGGCCCACTCACTCGACCTCCTATTCCTACTTCCTGTTGTGACCCATCTTGGTCATTTTGGTTAATGAACTTACTCTTTTTTTTATTATAATGCCATGTGGCCAATATCATTTGGTTAGTCATTTTTATTGGTAGAACCTAAGGCTCCATTTGGATTGATGGATTTGAAAGGAATAGAGGTTTGATCGATGTTCAAATTTATCAAGGTGTAACATGAGGGTTGATCATTTGAGATTAGACGGTGAGAGCTACGAGAAATGATAAGAGGCTGAGGCAAAGAGAGATATATACTAGCTGCTAGAATCCTTCATAAAAAAAGCATTTCAAAAACAGCACATCTACGCCCACATTGTTATAAGATATATTATCATAGGTGGATGCCCACATTGGGACCCACATGAGAAAAGGGATTACTAAGGGTTAGGTTCTTTCCCTATTAGGTTGCTCGGGGAGGAAGCAATCTTATTCCATAAATATGATCCTCCTCCCCCTTATTATGTACACACATCTCTTTAATACAAAGATTTCCCTCTTCCCCTCTGCTTCTCTCTATTTCTGTGTCTGATATTTCACAATATGTTATCAGCACGAAGAGCTCCTTGATTTGAAAAGTGATAGAGAAAAGGCTTGGGTAACTTTGAAGAACCCAAAGAAGTGGGTTTTGGCATGGCCTTGATCATTAAAATTTCTCTCTCTGCCTCTTTGATCTTCATCTCCTCAACAGCAACTAATTTGAGAGAGATATGAGTGCAATGATGGCTCTTCTTCCCATGCATAATTCAAGAAAAGCAGCCAAAGCCATCGCCACCTTCTCCACCTGGAGAAATGCAATAGGTTCGTCATCACCATCACTGTGCTTGGCTGCACGGGGTCCACCAGGTTCACCGTCAAGGAGGTGGATCTCGTTGCCTCCGTCATTAAGACTGCTCTCGGGTCATATGCTCGATAAGGCCGGTATTCGGCGCTCGGCTCCGATTTCAACTTCCTCCTCTTTTATTTTCGTACACAACTCTTCAGCGGTCTGGATCTGTCCATTTCTCTCTCATTCTCCGGCATTTTGCCGGAAAACGTAGATTTCCCCCTAATCTCCAGAAACCTTAAGGTAGCGTTTGGTTCGCTGGAATGATTTTTGGCAGGAATGGAATGGAAACTGGAATGAGTCTGGAATGGAATGAGGTAGGAATAGTAATTCCCATTCCAACGTTTGGTTGGACAGAGGAATCAATCCAGTAATAGGATTCTCATTCTAGTTCCTGTATTTGGCATCCATGAATGATGCCAGGAATGGAATAAAAATTACATAAAACTAACAAAAATACCCCTATGAATTTTTTTTGCCAAAATTTCCCTCTCTCGCCAAGCCCTCTCTCTATTCCCAGCCCTCTCTCCTTCTCTCTCCGTCCCAACCCTCTCCTTCTTTCGCCCAACCCCCTCTCCCACTATCTGTGTTCTCAGCACTTTTTCCCTCTCTCTTTTCTCAAACCCTCCTCTGTCCCAGCCCTCTCTCCCTTCCTGCCCAGCCCCTCTCCTTCTCCTCTATTCCTAGCCCCTCTCCCTCTCTCTCTGCTCCCAGCAGTCTTTCCCCATCTTGCCAGCTCCCTCTCCCTATCTCTAGCTTCCCACCCCTCTCTCCCTCTCTCTCTGTCCCACCCTCTCCCTCTCTCGCCCAGCCCCCCTCTCCCTATCTCTCACTTCCCAACCCCCTCACCCTCTCTCTCTGTCCCAACCCTTTCCCTCTCTCGCCCAACCCCCTCACCCTCTCTCTATCCTAACCCTCTCTCCCTTTTCGCTCAGCCCCTCTTCTTCTCTATATTCCCTACCCTTTCTCCCTCTCTTGTCCAGCCCTTCTCCTTATCTCTCACTTCCCAGCCCTCTCTCCCTCTCTCTTTGTCCCAACCCTCTCCCTCTGTCGCCCATTCCCCTCTCATTCTCTCTCTTTCACAGCCCTCTCTCCCTTTCTCACCCAACCCCTCTCCTTCTCTCTGTCCCAACCATCTCCCTCTAAGGCGGGTTCCAATCAACCAATGGCTAGAAGGAGGTGTCACAGAACATACCTTATGATCGACGGAAGAAGGTCGGCAATGAAACATAGAAGGAGAGAGAGGTCAGAGACGAAGAGGAAGGAGGCTAGGTCTTATGATCGGGCATCTCAGGTTTTGTTTGATGAAATAGGCTTTTTGGACTCAAGGGAAAATTATAAAGGAATGGAATGGCCATTCCTTTACCCCCCCCCCCCCCCCCCCCCACCCAAAGGAATGGTGATTCCCTTGTATAAAGGAATGGTAATTCCTGAAGTAATGGTCATTCCGCCACTTTTTCACGGAATGACCATTCCATTCCGACCTTCATTCCAGCGAACCAAACGCTACCTAAGATTTTATAGGTCAAATCTGTTGAAGATGAGAGAAATCCTTCATGTTCAAGGCGGACAGTGTGGGAACTAGATCGGGTCCAAGTTCTGGGAAGTGGTGTGCGACAAGCACGGCATCGATCCAACCGGGCGCTACACCGGGTCGTCGGATCTGCAGCAAGATCTATTACCTCCTTCGTCGGTAGTGTACCTAGCACGATCTATTACCTCCTTCGTCAACAGCGTACCTAGAAAGGAGATACAAGCATCCCTCCTTTCCTACACCTCACTTTTAAGTCCACATGCCACTGTTTCTTTTTTTATCTTTTAGTTTCATTGGTCGTTTTCAAAAAGCAAACTTGAAAGTTCACCTGTCACTTTCACACATTGTCCTTTTGTATTATTCTGCAAACAAAAAAAAAAAAAGAAGAAACGAAAGGTGCATAGAGGAGATCGGCTCAAACTGAGCCGACCGTAGCCGCCTTACCACTCGACAACAACAAAAGGTGCAATTCGGGTCGGGTCAAGTTGACCCGAACCTGTTTGCTGCAAGTCCAGTCCGCCAGAAGCAGCATAAATGTCAGCATGACCCCAACTGCTGACGCAAGCACTATGTCAGCAAATCATATGGTCAAAGGTAGATTTGACCGAATCGATGGTAGAAACTTGTTTCTGTGATATCTTGACGATTCGGAGTCCAATTTGAGATCCGTTTGTACCTATGGAAAGCTCGTAAGCAAATCTACATATTGGCATCAAAAGAGGACAATTCAAAGGTTAAGTCATTTCTTCTTATTTTATGATCTTTTATTAGTTTGATAATCATACACTTGCATTTATCTTTATTCTTTTTAGATCTGTAAGTATTTATAATTTTAATTCGAGTGATGAATAATTTATTATTTCTTATAAAAAAGAGATCATGATAAAATTGAAAATCATGGATCATAAACATGAACCAGAAGTTCTTTCGAATTCGGGCCGGAAGATCCATTGGCTATTTTACTTTGAAACCAAAAGTTTTCAGATCCACAATATGTACTCAAAGATTCATATTCCTACTCAAACTTGAAGTTTGATATTTAAATCCAGAAATAAAACCAATAGGCCATAATATCAAACCCAAAGTCTTGATAGAACCCGAAGTTCTAATTCATGCACATGAAGTTCTATATTAACTGAATAACTTAGACCTGAAGATCCATAAATTATCTGAAACCAGAAGTTTTAAGATTTGGAATATGAACCTGAAGATTCATATTCATAATCAAACTTAGAGCTTTGATTTCTAAAGATTCAAAGTCATGTAGATCGATACGAAGGCCATGAAATCAAACATGAAGTTTTGACAGAACCAGAAGTTGTGATTCAAACCTGAAGCTTTGATAAAACTAGCAGTTCTAAGAACCTAAAGTTCTATATATAGCTTGAAGTTTTGACAGACTAGAAGTTTTGATTCTTCAGTTGAGAACCCGAAGTTCTATTTTTATTTGATTATTATTGGTAAATTGATCTTCACACACTCTACAAGGCTTGATAATGTTATCAAGGTCAGACATAAGATATCCCTGGTGGCTATGGCATATGCTCTTATTTTCTAGGCCATTATATCCCCGTTAGACAGGAATGATCACCAGCAGATGGTCATACATCCAATGCTAGAAATAACTACCAGATTAGTCAATCAAAATCCTCCAGAAGGGGTAGATATAATATGATCTCCAGTAGAGATGAAAATAACCACCACAGGAGCAGTGATTAACAAGGCATTGTATTCAGAAATTGGGAAAATCACCAAGCACGGTCTAGAAAGACCTACAACTACTTTTATGAGTTTGAATATTGAGTTCAGTCCTTAGATATTTTGTTGAATGCTAGGACTTATTCTTTTATCCCCCATATATTCTGTTTTTACATTATATTTGCTTTGAATGCTAACTTATTTAGCTATTCTTAATTTTATTTTTGTCATGCAATTAAATAGTTATATTAGTTTATTAGTACTTGCTGTACGGCTCATGAAATGCATGAAACTAAAGATAATATCTGTCCGGTAGACAGTGCAACAAAACATACTATATTGGAAAAAACCAGAAGTTTTTCTCAGAGTTGATGTTTAATTCATGCATGGCATCGATCATAGCTGGATCGGTACAAATACTTGAATGCTCTAGAAAAGTCCATACAAATATTTGTACATCATTACTAGTATTGATAGCCAGAAGCTAATACTAGAAAAGCTAAGTGCATTCTCCTTATATTTCAGGGTTATATTACAAGACAATCTCCAATATCAAATCATATTTGATTATAAGCAACACGACAGAGTCAAGCCTGAAGCTTACACTAAGCCCTAGACTTAGTGACCCTAAGGCTTTAATGCTTTGGCATGATAGGTTAGGTCACCCTAGGGGTACTATGCTATGGTAAAAAAAAAAATTATAATTTTGTTAAGTACTCCTTAGAGTACCATCCTTTCCGCAAAGGATATAGTGTGACATTTGTGACCCATCTAATCCCGCCTATTAGCACAAATTATTACACCTAAGGTACACTTCCTTGAGCATGTTACTAAATTTATAAGGCTTGATATTGTCGGTTCATAACCTACATGAACCCACAACGTAGACTCTATGTTCGTTATAAATCACCGCCAATTATTAGATATTTAAATTCAATAACAGGAGATATATTAATTGTTCATTTTGTTGATTATCATCTTGATGAGACAGTCTTCTCGCCGTTAGGGGGAGATAAGAGCATTCCTGAAGAGCACCTTGTTCCTGTAGAACAATCCGCTCCTGAAGAACGGTGAGAATTAGCGTGGAATACTTCCACTCTATCTCATCTAAATCTATATACTTCACAATGTGAGAATGAAGTACGGAGAATTGTGCACTTCATTACAAACGAATTCCCTGATGCTTTTAATGATACAGCAAAAGTGACTAGGTTACATGTATTGGCTATGAACACACAAACATGAATTGATGTCCCTGTAGGACAAGTACGAATTAGTGTCCTTGAAGGACAAATTCCAAACATGGTAGCAAATAAATCTATACACGCCAGAAGCGTGGTAAACTTATTGGTTTCAAGGACTCAACTCCTTAGAAGAGGAGAAATGGGCAATCATATCCTAATCATACTCCAGAAGAGGTATACTCCCGAAGAGTTTATGACAAAATCCACTCTCTCTAAGATTCCTGAAGAAATTAATGTCCCGAAAAAGACATGAGTCCCGGAAAAGACTCTAGAAGCCCCGGAAGAGGCAATGGGTACCCAATAAATAAAGAGATCTCCATAATTTATAATTATTCAAGATAGATGGGATATAAATGAAATTATCATCGATGACGCATTTGCATATGCGGTAGCTACACAAATATCAAGGAAAAATGAGAATGATGATTGGGATATAAAACCACGTTCTATAAATGAATGTCAACAAAGAATATATTGGCCAAAATAGAGAGATGCCATTAAGGAATTACAGTCTCTCAATAAACGTAGTGTATCTAAACCTATAGTACAAACCCCAAAAGGTGTTAACCCTGTAGGTTACAAATGAGTGTTTGTAAGGAAAATAAATGAAAGGCAAGACTTGTTTGTCAAGGTTTCCTGCAGAAATTTGGGATTGAAAACATACACAGACATATATATGAAAATCCCAAAAGGATTTGCTTTGCCTGAAACAAAGTTAGAGAGTACGTACTCAATGTAAGTAAGACGTTCATTGTACGGCCTGAAGCATTCCAGAAGAATATGGTACAATCATCTTAGTAAATATTTACCTAAGAAAGGGCATGATAACAATCCCATTTGCTCGTGTATCTTTATAAAATTTTTAAATTGATTTATAATATTAGAAGTTTATAAATCTAATCGGGACTCCAGAAGAGTTCGAGAAAGCTATTAATTATTTTATCTCAACCCGCAGATCAAGAGAAGTTTTAATGAGATTTTTTATTCTGTATAAATATGCTTCCCATATATAGTTTTGTACCAAGGCTTTGGATTGGTATTAAATAAATGCTATGATATTTATGTCTGTTTTATTCTTATGGTTGTAAAGAATTCAAATTTTGTAGGATATGCGGATTCAGTATGTATCTCTGATCCTCATAAAGGTCAATTATAGACATGTTATGTGTTTTTTAATGGTAATGCCATCATTTCTTAGTGTTCTATTGAACACATTTTGGTAGTTATTTTTTCTACCCATGCTGAGTTTTTAACCCTTTATGAAGCCAGTGGGGAATGTGTGTGACTAAAATCTTTAACTCAGCATATATATAGTTCTTGTCAATTGCCTCCTAGTATAGGTACCCCGAGCATTCTTTGCGAAGACAATGAGGCATATATTCAACAGATTAAAGAATGATACATTAAAAATGACAAGATGAAGCACATTACACCAAAGTTCTTCTTTACTCATAAGCTTCAGAAGAATAGTAAGATTGAAGTCAAGCAAACTCGTTCAAGTAACAACCTGGCTGATCAGTTTATGAAGTCTTTGTCAAAATCAGTATTCTAGAGATTTGTATATGAGATGGACATGCCTAACCATGTAAAAGGTTGTTATCATCAGGGGGAGTAGTCAATAAGGGGGAGGCATCCTGAAGTATGTTACCCAAGATATCTGTGCGCTGTACTCTTTTTCCTTTTCTACGTTTTATCCCATTGGGTTTTCCTAGTTACGGTTTTAACGAGGCAGCATTATGCACATCCAACACCAATTCAATGATTCTGTCGAACGTTGTACTCTTTTTTCTTCGTTTTGGTTTTTATCCCACTGGGTATTTCCTTTGTAAGGTTTTAATGAGGCAACTGTTATTGAATGGTGTCATCTAAGGGGGAGTATTATAAGATATATTATCATAGGTGGATGCCCACATTGGGACCCACATGAGATAAAGGGATTACTAAGGGTTAGGTTCTTTCCCTATTAGGTTGCTTGGAGAGGAAGTAATCTTATTCTATAAATAAGATCCTCCTCCCCCTTATGTACACACATCTCTTTAATACGAAGATTTCCCTCTTTCCCTCTGCTTCTCTCTATTTCTGTATTTGATATTTAACAATAATACAAAATTTTACAACCTTTTCATAATTTTCGTACGCGGGGCTGGTGTGTGTGCGAGAGCCCCCTCTCTCTCTCACACAGAGACACACACCAACCCTCCCATCTCACACAAAAGCTATGAAAATGTCATAAAATTTTGAGTAAATTACATTGTCATGTCTCCAAGTTTAATGAAAATGCACTTCACTCCAAAATGTTTCAAAAATTACACTTAGCCCCAGATGATGTTAATTTTACTAATTTATACTACATCATTTCATGTTATTACCATCATACCTTGGTCAAAATATGTCAAGATTGACCCACACTCCAATTCCACCCCTACCCTTTTTTAGTCCAGCAATTCCTAATAATCCTTCCATCTCCACCTCCTCCCCTCATTGAGAGAGAGTGAGGGAGCGAGGAAGAGAGGGGAGGGCGGCTGCACTAGTGGGGGAGCCGGGAGGAGCAAATGAAAGAGAGAGGGAAGAGATAATTTTTTTTTCTTTTTTTTTCCTTTTTCTTTGAATTTTCATTTTTTCTGATTTTTCTATTTTTTATTTTGAATTGTTAAGGGCAAAGTGGGTATTTTTTAAAAATTTGGATGGTCAACTAACAATCAAGGGGTTGACTGTGAGTTGACCCTAAACCTTAAGGGATTGAATGTAATTTCTAAAACGTCAGGGTCTGGAGTGTATTTTTATTGAACCTCAAGAGGTGTCAGTGTAATTTGCTCTCAAAGTTTGCATGGCTCAAGATCTTCTCTTTCAAATAACATCTTCTACTTAATTATTTCTAATCCATATTTTCAAGACCGTCAAATCCCCAGGTCCTGTTTTATTCTAACCCGAAGCTAAACTACCAAATCCTGGCACAGTAGACTCGAAATGCTAGGTTGCTTGGAGTTTTACAGAACTGCAAATTCAGTAATCCAAACGCAACCTAAAGGAGATTTTTTTTAATACACCAGCTTCAGTGGGCCAGAAAGTCCTATCTGCTGCTTGATCTTTCCATCTAGACAGCTCATGATCGATCAGTTCAGTAACCCATTAAACAGAAAGGTATGCAGCTGGAAGCTTAAAAGAACTCATGGCAGATGAATTGAACTACATTACATCTTTGGCTTCATTTGGATTTGTGGTTCTGAAATAAGTGGATTTGATATGTAAATTTATCAATATGTAAAGAATATTGATCATTTGGGATTGATTGTCAACACTGTGTGAAGAGTTACGCATACTATTAGAATCCTTCACGGATGGGATTTAAAATAACATATTCAATCTAGTTATTTCAAAGCCATCAAACCCCTAGTTTATTTCTAAAATTAAACGACAAATCCTTAATTGTGGCAATTTAAACACCACAAATCTGAATGTTGTTGGCCGCTAAAGTCTAAATCCCTGCAGTGAACAACCTGGTTCCAACACCATTTAACTTGATCAGCAGTATAATTGCTCTAGCCTGAGTGAGACATCAACTAGATGTCTAAGAATTTAAAACATGGGATTAAGGGGGTAATCAATTTCTCTCTCTCTCTATCTCTCTCTCTCTCTTTTCTATGCTTTGAACTGGAGAATTTTTCAAACCAAGAACAGAGAAGGAAAGGCAACAGTCAAACATGTATGAATGCAAACAATGCATACCAAGAGAAACAATGAAGCCAGCACAAACTTGCCCACACAAACAGTCAATCAGCTCAGCATAAGGTACCGCCAAGCCAAAGGCATCATAGCAGCCCCTCACCAAGCACCCTCAGTGCTCATCAAATCCATTATCCAGAATCTTCCACTCAACATAAGAACCTTTTCACTCTCTAAGGATAGTCATGGCATACTGTTACACATGCGTGATCGCCTACCAGCAGAAACACTCAGCATCAACAACATGGCTAAAAGAAAATGACCACACATATTTAAGGAGACTGTAAAAGCACAACACAAGAAAGATTTGTAACTTGGAAAAAACAGTCACCACATGTAATAGCAAAATCTCTGCTCAAATATCACCACAAGCAAAGATAAACCACTTGAAGGAGACATAGCATCTAAAAAATTAAAAATAAACTGGAACAAAATCCTCCAACGGAATTGTCCCCTAAGAAAACTATACTTCTATTTCAGTACTTATTAATTGGAGCAATAATGTTAAGCTGGTGACCAAGCTCTTCCTCAGCAGCCTTCTCAGCTTTGACCCTGAATTTTGTCAATTGGTCAGTCGTCTTCCAAGGTCCTGCACGAACATCGAAGTGATAGTAAGTCAGCAACATTTCAGGCATAAGTTTTTTCACAAAGGAATATCATGGACTAACGAAGCGTGCCAATATTTTTGCAAACTCACAAGTTTCTAACGAGTTCAAGTAAACGTAGAAACAAAAGATCCATCGTCAACAATGGGGGATCCATCCAAACAGTATATAACAGAGCACATGGAAGAAAATGATCAAAACATAGTAACATGTAAGCAGTTTATGTGATATTTGTACATGCAACTCCAAAAACATCCACAGGTTTGTACCATTTCGATAAGAATGCACATATAATGACAATGTTTTCTGGGCATGATCCAATCACTTCCTCATGAGAAACAAACTTACCATCACCAAGTGCTCTACTAGGCTCATCAGTCTAAGTTTCTAGGTTCAAAATATATTTTAAAGTCAGCCTTACAAACTTGAAAATAATATTATTCATCACAACAGGGAGCACTAAGCTAAATTTTTAGAAAGGAACAAAGTTCAGCACAACTATATGTGGGGAGTTGAGGGGTGGATACAGCAGAGGCAGAGCTGTGATGATTGATTTATTTATAATGGATAAATTCTAATGTGATCAAAATGCCGAGACAGATGTTGATTAAAATAAACTCTTAAACTTTTGATGGTGGGGCCACAGTGAAATTCTCTTTCATTTTGACGAAATAGTTTTTCATTGATTCTGATTACACATATGATGCAATTCGAACCTGAATCGCATATGATATGATGCATCGCAACCTTGTCGTATGTGTTGCAGATTGCATGTAAAAATATGCCTCCCGTTTAATCTGTTTATCTGCAACGTTGTATATATAGGTAATGAAACCTATTTTTTCCTTATCCTTCTCTCTCCTATATGGAGATGATATGAGTATCACACTATATATTTTCTTCTTTTTTATAATGCCACATTGTAGTACCCCTATACTCTTTATCATACTCTCCTACATGGAGATGGAGAGGAGCTGCCTTCTTCTTTCCGACTAGATATAACAGACACCCTAAATGACTCTTGCAGAATTGAACTCAATTGAATCCCAAACATCAATGCCTTGTTTGTTATTTTTCGTTTGAGTAGCTCTTAACTTCGTGAAACAAGCAAACCAATCTTCAAAATTATACAACCAACAAGGCATCATAGCCAATCTTTGTAGTTATACAACCAACCAACTGGGCATCATAGACCAATCCTCATAGTTTTGATTCCTCTATTTTCTTCATATTCATTCTGTTACTTAGTCTTACCGCTGCACCTTATGTTTCGCTAGTCCTACTGATGCACCTTACGTTTCACTGGAGGTGGCAGGGAATGAAGGGTGTGGGAGGCGTCGAGGAGGATGTGGGAGGAGCTCGTACAATGGCAGGGAGGGCAGCAAAGGGGGTAGGAGACGTTTGAGAGGGTGGGGCAGGGGCTGGGAGATGGCGTGGGGTGGCCGGAGGTGGTTGACAGTGGCGTGGGGGGAGAGGGTGGGTGAGGGGGTGTAGAAGAATTGAGATGTTAAATATGAAGTGTGTGCAAAGAAAATTTTGAAAATTTAAAATTTCTTGCTGGGTGAAGGAAAAAAGTGGGTGTGAAAAGAAAAAAAGTGCATGCATTTCCAAGCTCTCAAAAAAAAAAAAAAAAAACACAGCCTTGAGCTCAAATTGACACCTAGCTCCTTATAGCCTAATCAACACCCTATTAACCATGTTGAGATTAAACTTAACAGTACACTTAACAAAAGAGAAACTAAACAATGAATTTGCATATATTCAAGCTTGCACATGCATATGAAAATTTTGAATATATTTAAAAGCACCTATTCAAAATAGGTACATATTTATATATTAAAAGCACAAAAGAAATACTATCATTTCCTCGAAACAAAAAAGGTACAAAATACAGTCATGCGGGATTAAAAACTGCACCTATGTACTTAACAAAGAGACCACACTTACTGCTGCTAAGGTTCAAACACATTTCAACAAATAACACAAAGGAACCATATTCCACAACCAATTTATGCGCAGAAAGTATTAAAGCAGCTCCCAGGAAGCAAGCCACTTATGCAATTGTTCTTCATCACCTATTTCTTTCCTCGTCTGGAACCTGATTGTGCTTTATATAATCATCACCATCACCCACAAAACCTTTAATTAATAATCAACTACTAGCAGCAAAAAGCAATTGATATGCATAATCTCATAAGAGAGACAAACGTATTTTCTTATAAATATTAATGTGCATGCTTAACCTTCAGTTTGTAAGCACAACAATTCAACACTAACAAACAACAGCATTCTAAATCCACGAGTACAGATTGTTACAAACTCACTTCAACCAAGTAATGACACAGTGAACTCAAACTTGATAATCATATTAGCATCATGACATCTCCCATAACCCGCAAATAGCACAAGAGAATGTTGTCAACTCAATTCACGGTCTGACATATGTTGATGAACCATATATATATATATATAACATTAAAAAAGTTGGCTTGTATAATTACAATATTCACCATAGGCTGCTACAGTTACAAACCTTCTTTTTTTTTTTTTTCCGGTTAGGAACCATATTCTTGAAATTTGGCAACACAATCTTCTAGCCATTCAATTTTATGTAGAATATTATCCAGCTTGTACGCAATTAAAATTTCATTTAAGCTCCCTAAAATTTAATCTAATGCCTCATAAATGCATTCACTGCTTTACATATCCTTTAATATAATATAATTCCATAAATTTATTCCCATCACACCGAGTCATCAGTAATCTCATCATCATTTTCCCCATTGCAAACACAAGATCTCAACCCCAACAAGGTAAACATTCGGTTCCTAATTCTTTTCAACTTGTAAATTTTTATCAGCAAGAACAGCTACGCCGGGGGGGGGGGGGGGGGGGGGGGGCACGAATTGCATTATCCATGATTATATTTCGTGCACAAGGGCATCTGCATTTGGTGTGCAGGTGTGTGTGTGTGTAACCTTTGGATTCACTTAGTCCTCAAATTCGAGGAAAATGAAACACAATTAAGTATTCCAATTTTTTCAACATTCTTCAATAATTCCTATTGTAAAAATCGTGTTCTAGACAATACTTTGTCCAACATGCTACTTCATTCATTTTCACAAAACCATGCAACAAAAATAACACATCAAAAGAATTTCATACAATAAACTCAAATTTCTGGATATACTTGGTTGGTGAATATCCTACCGAACATGTTCGACATGCACACTTACCCTAGTATGGAGTGTTCAACATGGTTCTTCACAGAGACGTAACCCACGAGTTATAACATAAAAAAACCTCATTTGAACCTAAAATTCAAAGAAACATTCAACGAAATCTGTTAGTAAGCTTCTTCCACATGCAACCTGCTTAAATCTTGAAGTTGATTAACCATATGAAACAATAGTCCACTTCCTTCTTTTGATACAAAATATCCACTACTTTTAAACAGATAAACACAATTGTTATTGGGTCATATTTACGGAATTTCGCACTTTCATTTTGCTAAAAGAATTGTGTGGGGCTGAATGAAATAAAGTTAGAATCACAACGTTCTACTGCTTCATCTTCCAGAGCAAAACCAAAAAGTAATACATGATTCATTTTGTGGAGAACTAAAATATCTGATGCCACCCGGCCAAGGGAGAGCCACCAACTAGCATTAAAAAACCCCCCGTGGACACATGGGTTAGGGACTAACCTTCCAACGCAAGACACAGGGTACTACCTTTTTTGAGATGGTTCCCATAGTCTCAATCACCTCAAGGTACAAATGAGAACCCTTATGCATACCGCAGCGCTGAGAGACAAGATAAGACTGACTTGGGCATTGGGCATGCTAAGTGGGCTTTTTATGAACTCGGTATAGCATGGGCTATAGAGATGTTCCACTAAGGCTGATTGATTTGACCTCGAGCTATTGTTCCTCTGAGGCAGCTCAACCTTCTTGGGGTTGGTAAAGATACGTGGATCGGTGGCCAGAACTGATTTAGCTAAGTCAGTGACATAAGGGACATGGGCATTGGCACTGCAAAAGCAAGTAATGGTCTTAGGCAACTATATCACAAGCAATGACCCCTAATCACAAAGTCACCTATAAATAATGGTATCACCCCACACACAATTCTCATACATAGAGCTGCTACTCTAATTCATTGAAACCCTAACTACTGTTAAACCAAGAAAAAAAAAACCCATCTGCCCAAAAAATTCTCTATCACTCGCTTGTACAAAGTTTTCTCCAATCAACTCCCACTCCCCAACCCTTTGTGTTACTATGGTGTGATTTCCTCCTTATGTTCTATGTTTGTTAACCACCAACCTACACATTTCTTTTGGCAAATTTTTATGAGTAAAAGACTAGAAGTCTAGAAGAACCAAGAGAATCCAAAAGATGTGTATCAATTGTATCATATAAAGCCAATTTGGCCTGGATGGATGGTAGGTTTGGTGTGTTCAAAACTCTTTTCCTATTGGTGTAAACCTAGCAATGTCTTAAGAACAAAAAGGAACTATAACAATAGTGAAACATAACCATTCAAAAAATAAAAAAACGACAGGATGCAATGTAACACGTGAATGATGCCTAGCGCCACCAAAGGTTAAGCTCCCAATAAATGTTTGTTGAAAACGGATATTTTAGACAATGATTTTTTTTTTTAATTATTACCAGTAAAAGGTACATATATATCAAAACAAAAGGCTTGTGCAAGATAGTGCACAAGTTGAGTAATCCGTATACAGAATAAAACCAAAGCATATTGAAGGGGACACCTAACAAGTTGTCCACCATTCAAATTACAATTAAGACAAAATTCTAACTAATCTAGAGCATCTAAACAACCATAGATGAGCAACTAACATATTTTACCCAATTTTTTTAAGTAACCCATAAATTATAATTATGGACGCCAAGGGGCAATCACCGCCATACAAAATCAGCTATACAATCTAAACTAGGCTACTTCCAATTCCTCCAAAAAATTCTAAGAACTGTACCACTCCTGAGGGACAATAACCTGTCATCCACAAATACAAGCAAACAAAAACGATTGCTCTAATCTATCTATGGACAGTATAGCATCCTCAAAAAATATTTTAGACAAATTCATCTCCCCAGTTTTATACCTAAGTGTTGGGAATGCCTATCAGACTACTATGGAGGGAAAAAGGGAGAGGAATCCATCAATCACAACCAACTAGAACATCTAACAAGCACCACCATTCCTCATTTGAGACAACGCTTTCCCCAACCCCGACACTACATTGTTGAAATCTGCAGTGAAGTAGGTTAAATGTGGGAAATCACTACCCCCACAACCAATGGCCCTAGATTTGATGTTGGGCTGCAGAAAGAAAGAAAATTTTGGGGGCTAATCAAGATCTTGTTTTGTGGTTCATGTGAGTATTGGGCTTTAAGGTTTACAAGATGTGTAGGACGGGCAATGGTTTGAAGGTTAAGAAAGAGGCAACTTTGAGGCTGTTCTTGGCACTGTGAACACTGATCTAGTGTTATTTAACGCCCAAGGAGCAAAAGTCTCCAGAGGCCTAGGCCCACCGAGGCGCGGGCTTCATCAAAGCGAGTCGCATGCTGTAGACAAAAATATAGACATTTTAGCATAGGAAAAAAATTCAAGTTCAAACACAAGCAAGGCCTATAGAAGTTACAAAATTCACAAGTTATAACCAAAGATGCAAAGAAAATTGGTAACATAGGCAAACATTAGAACTTAAAAGAATTTCAAACATCATAAGCATCCAATAATCGATCCAAATGCTTAAAATTCAACAAAAGCAAGAAAATGCAACATACATCAAACACCGACACTTAGGTTTTAAGTTTTTAACATTTGAAAACATCAAATTCAAACTAAAAAAACATCCTACTTCAATCCCATCTATCCTAAGGACCTAACAAGCATCCTTAACACCACGCAAATCATAATCTTTTTCTTCATCAGTGGATTTATATCCATCCATGTCTTTCTCTTCAATCTCCTTTGAGCCTCCTTCATCCCCATTTATCAACTGAGGTTGAAGTTGTGTAACTCTAGCTGATTATCTAGAAGTAGAACCATTTGCTACTGCCCTTGCCGTTGAAGTTGATGTTGCTCTACTTCTCTAACTACTTTCTCCAACTCCAAAAGCTGTGGCAATGTCACCCCATGTCAAAATCATCAAACACAAGCTCATTATCATCATCATCATCCGACTCCCTATCCATCCTCCTAATCAACTACTCATTGCTTGAATCAACTTGTGTCACGGAAATAGGATCAAGTATTCCATGCAAATCATATCGACATGGATGGAAGCTCTATTGTACTTAATAAATACTAAATCTTTGAGACGTTTTTGATCCAACTTATTTCTTCTTTTGCTATGAAGCTACAACAATTAGAAGACAAGATATTAAAATCTACCGACATAGGGTAAAATGATAGTTTAATTCGCTAGACTTGTGATTAGATACTAACATGGTCAAATACACTCCAATTCAGCTCAAAACCAAATGCACTACGCATTAGGCTAACAACTTTTATGGCAGATTTTTGCAAACTTGGGGTTTTAGACCATAAGAAGCTTATCAATCAGCTGTTAATTATAAATTTATGATCGATTAGTAATGCAAGATGGCTTGGCCCATAAGCTATTTGATTAATCTAGCCCAAGCCCATTCACAAATTCTAATGGGATTAGATAGTTGTTTTTGTGGGAAGTTAATATTAATTAGGACTTTAATTAGTTTCTTATTTGCTTTAGTATTTTGGTTTTATCAAATTAAGTAGTATCATTGATTTAGCTATTTGAGTCCAAGTAGAAGTCGTTCTTTATTTTCTATAAATATGCAAATCCCTCTTTTGGGAGGGACACCTTTGAATTGATTAATGAATTGAGACTTTTGGAGATTTGAGTATTTTCTTTTGATTGTCATTGCTCTTGAATCCTTTGGATTCGGCCAAATCCCTGCTATGGGTTTGGTCCTCATCATCGTGATCTCCAGGCTACATCAATTAGCAGGAATTTTTACCAAGTATAGAGTCTAATGTAACAGAATGGGGCTTAGGGTATTAAATTGATTACATGGTACCTTTATCATTCTTTGCCTAGTTACCAAAGGATAGCCAAATAGATTTTCAGCTTTCATATAAACATCCATCTCTTCAATGATTTTTTCTTGTATCTCTACACTTGGGACCAACCTTGTTACGCAATCATAAAACCCTGTCATAAATTTATTTTCTTGAGAAGCAGTTGAATTTCAATAAAAGAATTCTAGGTTTAAAAGGTACCCAACTGTATGCAAAGGACGCTGCAATTGAACATCCCACCTTTGATCAATGATTTCCAACATGTCTTTGTATCTCTCTTCCTTTCCCTCAAAGGATTTTGCAATTGCTTCTTTGGCCATGTCGATAGCCTCATAAATGTATCCCATGTGAGGCTTTTCCTTACCATCAACAATTCTAACTAGCACAAAAAGGGGACTTGAGACCTTAAGAGCGTAGACCAAAGTATTCCAAAAAGAAGGCATCAACACAATTTGTGCTCTCCTCTTACCTTGTTGCTTCTTTGCCCATTTGATCGTGGTCCAATCCTCTGCAGTGAACACCTTCCTCAATTTGTCCTTTTGCTAATGAATCCTCTTTAAAGTGAAAACGGCGGTAGCAAATGGGGTTTTTGCCAGCTTTATGCCATTATCAACTTCTTCAAATCGGCAAATCACCTCATCATATTCAACAAACCGAGCTGTTACAAAATAAAATCGTGGACCTCAACTGCCCTCTCAGATGTCTTCTAGAGTATGGGTATTTTGAAAATGTCTTCTATTGTCAAATCTAAAACAATGGGCAGCATATGGGGTCTCGTATAAGTGCGGTCGCTTTGTCCAAATACTTTCCTATTAGAAGTTAGAAGTTAGAAGCAAAACAAAGAAGCAGCCAATGCATTATTCAAGTACTAACAAATTCTTCTTTTTCTTTTTTTTTTCTTTTTCTTCTCAGAATATAAGATTCTTACCGCTCAACACATTTGCTGCGGTACCATCCACGACAATTTGGGTGACACTAGCTTCACCTATATGCTCCATAAATTTTTCATGCAGTTGAAACGTTTTATCCACATCCTTTGAGTAGCCAGAAGCATTAATTGACTCAACACAAATGGTTAGTTCTGAATAATTCACTAAAATGTTAACCAAGGTTCCATTTTTTTCAATAAGTCCACCTATTGACCATAATTGAACATCCATATTTTGCCCTTTCCTCTTTGTGACCCTTCACCAATTCCTCAGTATCCTTTAACCCTTTTCTGAGATAAGGAACCCTCACCTCATCACCTCAAGCTAACTAGGTGGTTTCATACGAAGACCATATAGTCCAATAGCTTCAATCATTGGTCCAAAACTATCATAGTTTGCCACCATAAAAGGCCCAACACCATACATCCACCTTGTAAATCTAAGCATTTCCCACTCTCACATTTCTCTTTTGTAAGGGTCATTAGCATCAATTTATCTTTGTCTACACTTGCTTTTTCAATTTTGGACCATAACATCCAAATTGGGTGTGAAGTATGTATCGATAGGCCCTCTTGATATGACATTGTTTTCACTCTCATTGTCCCTTTTCTCTCAGCCACTCTCTGCTTTGTCTCCTTCCCTCTCTCAAACCATTCCTTCTCAGTTTTTGCCAATTAGTGGTGGTGAGGTCTGAGAAAACCAAAAAAATCATGATCAAGGTTTTTGTGGCCAAGCCCAAACAAATCCCTCGGGTTTTGTCATTCGTGGCGAAGTCTTGATTCGTCATCAAGTCCCTGGGGTTTTTGATTATACTATTTTCTCTCAATTTATGGTGCTCTATTACACTGGTTGGTCGCCGAGTCAACATTGTTTATGCTTTGTGCTTCAAGTTTGTGACATTTTTGTATACTGGTATTCCCTTTCTTGCTTTAAGTTTGTGCTTTGAGTTCCAATCTTGTCCTCGATGGTTGTCTCCTCAATCTGAATTTTCCATTGTATTCCTTCAGGACAAGTGTGGTCAATGAGTTTGAATATGCGAGCAGTGAGAAGAGAGATCCTTAGCACATTGCAGAAATTGTATTCTTTGCTTAGCTTAATGTTGGTCGTAGTGCTCAATGTAATGCTTTTGGGATCACTACAATGTAGGAGATGGATTCCTGTGCTGTTAACCCAGAAATCCTGCTTCCTACCCATGGTCAAGAGGTAAAAGATTTGACATTCTCTTGGTCTTGTCCTTTCTTTGCTGAAATTGGCAATTTGTATATTGTAAATTGTAATATATATTTTTAGTGAAGGATGATAAAATTCTTGTCAACAAACACGTTCTTATTATTCCTCCATTCATTGGAAAAGGGAGTCCACCCTATGCTATTTACTAATTCCACCAAGTTTATTAGTTTTACTAAATGTGTTTTTTCTAACCATTTCCTTAGTTTCATGGCTTAGGTTATTGAAATTAAATAAATAGCTAATATCTTCAATGCAATTTTACGGAGGGAGATAAAAATATAGAAAAAAAAGAAACAAAAATAAGGAAATAGATATTCGCTTTGTACAGTTATAATAGAAGACCAACAGGCATCTCTCAATACTAATAGGCATCTCTCTATACTTATAGACAAGAAATCACAGATTTTATTGGGGGGTTTTCCTCAGATGCATAATGGTTCTTGTCTTTTACATTTCTTGTAAGGGTTTCATCTAATTTTGTGGATTTCTTGGTACAAGCAAAGTGGCTATTCAATATGAAAGTTCTACTGTTCCAACACTAGAAAATACTTATGTATAACGTTTAATTGCCAAGGTATTATTTTGGGTACTTTGTAGCCTGCTGTTTGGGCTTTATATTTTTTCTTTCAATGTTATTTTTTATTTTAAAAATAAATTATCTTTGGATTTCATTTATTTAGTTAGTTAGTGTTTTTTTCCCTGTTCGGGTTTCTCTGCTTTTGCATTTGCATTTGCTATACTGAAGATTGGGGATTTCCCATAATTCATAACCAGCCTATTGAGGCTCTTTTAATTTGTCAATGCATCTCATTTATTTAGTTAATTTTATGGTCTTTGTCTTGTTGGACTTCTCATCTTTCCCTATACATATGCCGTGGTCGTAAGCTGAAAAATAATTGAACACAATTTGCTCTGTGGTGAGTTTCATATTTGAATGTCACATAGTTTATCTTCATTATTTTGCTTTGATCACATTTTTACTTTATTTTAGTAGTATATATAGTTTCTTTTTCTCTTTGACTGGTCTCCTATGAATCAAACTCACCAATTGCAGTTCTTTTTCTCTATAGGAATATTTCATTTCAAATTTGTGCAATAAAATGGCTCCTTTTGACAATATATACACGTAATTGTGGATATCATGTTAGATGTCTCTCTGTTATTGGATTGCCTAAATCGCATATTCTTTGCGGTAAATAATGTTAAACAAGAAAGTATCTCGAAAAATGTTAATTAAGTTCCCCTTCTGCCAAATATTGTGTCATATCAAATTTTTGGACTTGTCGCGGGATATTGTTGATGTTCTTTTTAAAGGGTTTAATAGTAATTATATTATGAAACAACAGTTCTTATGAATTTCCCTACCTTTTAAAATGAAGTATCATACTTTCACCCATATTGTTCAGAGGGCATTTCGAGTGAAGAGTAGCTACAATGGGATTTATAGTTTCTTGCACTACGGATTTTTCTTTGAAAAAGTAATGTTGTCGAACATCTCAAATTATTCTTGGTGCATGAAGATTCTCATCAAAATAGAAAGCTGGTCATTACCTAGGTACTCGCTTGCTATGTATATACGAAACTTTAGTTTGCTTATGTTTTCCATTTGTGCTTCCTCTTTATAAAAATGTATGATGGTTAATATTAATCATATCACAAACAAAAGACAAATAAATCTTTTATCAAAGAATAGGCCTCGAGATTGGCTTCGTTTTTGCTTTTTATTTTTTATTTTTATAAGGGATGGGTAAGAGATGATTCTCCCTTTTCTTTGTATGGATTTTATGGATTTATGGATATTTCATATTTAATAATTATAAATTACGTTTTAGTATTGTATTGATATTTGATATGTTTGTTAGTTGGTACCTGAATTTTTATTTTTTGAGTACTAAATTGATTAAAAAGTTAAAATGATATTATTTTTTTAGTATATAATTATATATAAATTAATATATATTATTAACATGTCCTCTGACGTATCCGTGTCCTACTTTTTTGAAAAATGCGGTGTTGGCGCATCCGTGCGTGTCGTATCTGTGTCCCGTGTCCGTGTTCGTGCTTCTTTGGCTCCAAAGCCTACTGCTCGCACTCTAGCTCAAGATATGGCTATCAAGACCTAGAGCACCAAAGTTAATGGGTCAAATATGACGACCTGGTAGGTGACTAAGATGGATAATATGCTGGCATTATCATGTTAATGTGTTAATAGAATTAAAGAGCTGATAAAAAAATAACATAAGCAATATAACGGAGCATAACATGAATAACAAGAGTATAAGCATGTGAGAATCATAAGCAACAAGTAAGATATGTTGAACAATATAAACAACTAGTTGGCAATCTATGTAGCTAAATCCTCCATCACGATTGCGCTGCGTGACCATGACATAACACACATGAACATGAAATTTACTCTGGGATGCACTGCGTGTTCTGAGTGAAGGAAAAACCACGCTCGGCTGAGTTGCATGGCCAGAGAGGGCAAAAGCACTGTCGCAGCTAAAGCCAGAGCGAGGAAGTCGTTCCCGACTAGAGCCTGAGGGGGAAACATGAAGCCATCTGCAGAGGCACAATAATAATAATCCAAGACTCAGGTTGGCTTATCCAAGTAAGGATTGAAGCTCAGTGATGCCGATACGTGGAATCATGACAAATCAAGAAAATTGGCTAAAGGTGACTGGAAACTGAAATGAGGAACTATTTATGGCCTGCGTTATCATATCAGACCTATAACACACTTATGAATAGTCCTTTGGGGTCAAAACGGGGTGAAATCACGTAAACTGGGTCAACTGAGCAAACCAGGTGATTTCAGGAAAAATGTGTTAAAACAGTCCTTTAATGCTTGAATCAGGTAAAATAGTTAAACTTGGGTTCAAAAACAAAAGAAAACATGATTTTAAATTTGAAAACCATTGGATAACATTCCAACAGGGAATGAGTAGCCTAAAAGGGAAAATGTATGATTGGGATCCAATGTCTGGGAGTGGACTCGACGCGTTATTGCGCCACTGCCTGGAACACCCTAACCTAGGATCCTGTTATCCCAAGGTCAAAACCAACACGAATTAGCCCTAAATACATATAATTATTGGTCAGGTCTTTACATGGGGTCAAGGGTTTGGACCAATAGTTGAATGACAAGTGGATTTTTAACTTAAAAGGATTGTATAGCTATGGAGAGAGACATATATAAGTAACTAAACTATAGAGTTCAGAAAAAGTGTGTAAATTGTTGTTATAAATTCATTCCATAATTAAAGTTGGTATTGTAAGGTTAAATTGATTTAAAAAGTTGTGGGAGCCGGGATAAATTATTGAATCCTGTAATTTTAGTGTAATTCATCCTATAATTGAGTAAATTATTGAATCTCGTAATTATAGTATAATTATTGTAGTTGTTGCCATAAACGGTTTAAACTAAAACCATATAATGGAATTGTTACTATAAATTCATTGCATAATTGGAGCTGGTATTGTAAGGTTGATTAAAGAAATTATGGGATCAATGGTAAATTATTGGAACCCTTAATGATTGTGTACTCATTGTATAATTAATTATAGCTGGTGTTGTAAGGTCAGATTGATTAAAAAAATTATTTTTCATTTTTGAAAATCCAAAATTATAGTAGTTATTGCAATAAATGGTTTAAACCAAAAACATATAGTGGAATTGTTACTACAAATTCATTACATAGTTAGAGTTGGTGTTGTAAGGTTGATTGAAGAAATTGTGGGGTAAACGGTAAATTATTGGATCCCCTAATGATTGTGTAATTCATTCTGTAATTAATTATAGTTGCTGAAAGGTTAGATTGATTTAGAAATTTCTTGGGTCAAGGGTTTGGACCAATAATTGAATGCCAAGTTGATTTTTAATTTTTGAAAATCCAAAAATTTAAAAATTTTAGATGAGTTTGGAGGTCTACGACCTCCTATACCTTTTGCAATATTATATAGTATAGATTATTTATCACAAAAAAGGATGAAATGATATTTTTATTTATTTATTTATTATAATAATTATCCTCTAATAGCAGGTACTAGCTAGCACACCTTGCACGCAAGATGATGACACTAGTACAAGCCAAAGCATCATAACAGCCAAGCAAATTAACTAATTGTGCCACTCAAATTAATTAATTGTGCCAAGCATTATACAAAGCTGTTAAGTAAATTAACTAATTTTCAAACTTCTGTTGTTAAGGGCAGCATAGAAGGCTACATGTGCATGTGTATTGTAAAAGAATACAAGACTACATGTTGTTACAGACCCACCCATGACAACAGACCAAGCAGGCATTGTTTTGATTATATAGAAAAATCAGAATATAAAAGGAGAAGAAAATAATAGAGAACCAAAAAAAAAAAAAAAAGAAAAAAAGAGTCCAAAAGAGAAAAAAAAGAAAAAAGAAAAAACAGAGAACCAGAACCAGACGAAGACGAAGAAGAGAAGAGAGAGAACCAGAACCAGACTCGTCAAAAAGGAGAAAAATACAGAACCAGAAAAATAGAGAACCAGAAGCAGACCCAGTCTCCCAGGTGTTAGAAGCAGAGGACGGAGTAGAAGAGAGGACAAAGAAGAAGAGAGGAAGAGACACAGAGGAAGAAGAGACATAGAGGAAGAGGAGGAAGAAGAAGAGGAAGAGACGCAGAAGAAGAAGAGACGCAGAGGAAGGAGAAGAAACTGTGAATGCCATAAAGCAGACACAAACCGCAGGGCTTGAGTTCAGGCTGTCTATTTATTTAGGGAGCCTTTGATAGGTGACAAGTTTATAAAATCATCATGTGCTTCATTTCATCAAAGGACTGTTAACAAATCCAAAACAAATCAGAAAAAAAAAAAAAAAAAAAAAAAGAAAGAGCTGAGCGCCTTAATGTGCTTTGCACTTCACTGTGCCTTGCGCATTTCTGTGCTTAATCTGAGCTTCTTTAAATCGCCTCGCCACGGCACTTCTGAAGCAGTACTCCTTTTTAATGTGTGTTAATTGATTACGAATGATGTTGACAAAGGAAAATATAGGGCTTAAAATCCAAATTACTATGGTAAAAGGCGATCGAATTTGGTCATGTTGCAGAATAATAAATTGCAGTAAAGTAAAGCAAGAAGAAGAGAAGAAGAAACTAGGAATACACCTAGGGGTACCGCACACACGTCTGGAAGGGTTAGGATACAAATATCCAAAGCCATCCTACTAGCTGGATACTCCTAACCCAGATTTGGGAGTACAAGATGAGAGCCGGATTACTAGTGGTCCCAAATGACATGATCATTTTGCAGTTTATTGTCCAAAAATATAATGACCAATTTTTTGTTGTGCACTTCTCCCCTGGAACGTGTGTTTGCTGCTCACCACAAATTCATATGGGTAAATGACTGCACATGATCCAAGGCTGAGGTGAAATGACCTGTCACTGATCAACCTGACCAACTTGTTGCAATTTGGGGGCTAAATGGGTCTTTCACCAATGCTACAGAGGAAGATTTTGGTCAATTGTTGGCCTAATCCACGTGGGGAGGAGGGGGAGGGGGGTGCGGGTGGGGTATCTGGGAGGAAGTAAACCACTCCCCAGGTGGGTAATCTGAGAGGATGTTAACCCTTCTCTAAGTGTGATAAGTGGCACTGTGCATTCATACAGCAGGATTTGTATAGATGCATATCTGAAGGTCCAATCCTCAATCCAAACCTGGGTATCACGTCACGTGGACCCGTGATCTATTTGAAGCCTATCCCACCTTACATGCAAAACAAACAGCCCCTAAGTTTAGATTGCATTGCACAATCCCAAAGAACTCTCAAAAGCTCTAAAGTTACTCCCAAATTGTTCTCTATTGAATTAAAGTATAATACAGCTATATATAAATCTAGGAATAACTCCAGTAGAACTATGCATACCTACTTGGAAACTAAGAATTCCAAATTAAACCTATAACCTATGGATCATTACTATAACTCATGTCAGGCAGTGCTGGAAATCTCTAAAAGACCCTATTAAAAGCTGACCAGCAGTACCCTAACCTTAAAATAAATATCAAGCAAGACTCTGCAAAACGTAAAACTAGACTATAAAGGTTTCCAACTAGGCTCTGTCATGGAAACAAGACAAATTCTAGACTTACTTGAATTTACTCTTTGTTCAGCTTCTGATGAACTACATCCTGAAGCTCTTCTCCAACGCTATTAATGCATTATGCATCCCACCATCTAGTATAACCAACCAGTCAACCAGTACTCCCATCAAAAAACTCAAATCAATGCAGCCTCTATGGGTACAAGCCAAGAGCTTCAATCACGAACATCAACCATAAAATATGTGAAACTCTTTTACCGATCACCATCTTCAAATCATCCCTGCTATTGGTTTAATTCCCACAAGAAGCCTATTTGTTATAATCTTTGGACCAAATAATCAGTATCATTGTAGGATTTATTGTCATCTTAGCCACAACCCTAACCCAAGACTTCTCTTGCTCCCACCCCCCTCCGAGTTCTCTCTCAATACTCTAAAATCAAAATCCAATGAACATTGAAATTCAAATGAGCTACCACATACAATCTGTAGAGGCTGTTTTCCATTCTCCTTCTGACTAAGAAGGCTACTGCTATTCGGAGGCTGATGAAGAAAGAGATAAAAGACAGGAAATTGATTAAGTGGTGCTTCTACCAGAGATTGCTCCATGAATTTACTGAGGGAAATTTTGTCCCAAAGAAAGGTCATACAGAATGAGTTAGATACGGCTTAATCGTTGGAATTTTCAGATCCAATTTTAATCCGTGGCTTTTGTGGACTGAAGTGGTACTAATAAATTGCACACCCAAAATTTTCTATACTGGTGAATGGCTCATGGGCTAGGTTTTTTGCCAGCTCCCGAGGATTGCAGCAAGGCGATCCATATCACCATTTCTTTTCTTGTTAGTGATGGAGGGATTGAATAGGATGCTCGCCAGAGGAGCTTCAGATGTTCCGGGGTTTTGAGATAGGGAGGAGGGGAGGTAATTATCGCTCACTTATTATTTGCAGATGCTACTTTACTCTTATGCCAACCTAAAGGGAGGCAGCAATGTTCTTTAAGATACATTTTGTTGGTTTTGAGGCTATTTCCGGGCTCAAAACTAATTTGACCAAAAGTGAGATTATACCATTGTGGGAAGTGGAGAACGTGGAAAATCTGGCTGCGGTCATGGGATGTGGGGTGGGCACTTTTCCCTACACCTATCCCAGCTTACCTCTTGGTTCGTCCTATAAATCGGTCGAGGCTTGGGATAGGGTGGGGGAGCGTTTTCAAACTAAATTGGCGGGGTGGATGCGTAATTATCTATCTAAAAAGGGTAGATTCACTCTATTAAAGAGTACCTTGGCCAACCTTCCCACGTATTTTATGTCTTTGTTTCTTGAGCCAGCCTTCGTTAAGAGGAGGCATGAGAAATTATAGAGGGACTTCCTATGGGGTGGCACCGAGGAGGAGAGGAAGATGCATTTGGTGGGGTGGGACAAGATTTGTAGACCCATCAAGGAAGGAGGACTTGGGGTGAGACATTTAAGGGCATTTAACCCAGCTCTTCTAGGGAAATGGTTTGGAGATTTGCTACGGAAAATGGGATGCTATGAAAGGAGGTAGTGGTGGTGAGGTATGGCTGTGATAAGTGGGGGTGGGTGCCTACAAATGGTTCGGGTTCATATGGTTGGGGGTTGTGGGAACCATACTGAAAGGGAGAGAGATTTTTGGGCATCATACCCATTTCAGGGTAGCTAGAGGGACTACTGTTAGTTGTTGGCACCATAGGTGGTGTGGTGATGTTTCATTCAAAAAAAAAAAAAATCTCACTACTTTTCAGCATTGCCCAGGGCAAGAATGTACCAATTAGTGAGTATTTTTTAGGGGCATATGGAGATGTGGTTTGGGCTCCTATTTTTAGGAGAAATCTACATGATTGGGAGCTAAAGGAAGCAGTGGCTCTCATAAAGGTGCTGCAAAGAATGTAGCTGGGAGGGGCTGAGGATGATAGAATGATGTGGAAAGGCAGCAAGACTTGGTTTTTTTACGCTGAGTTCTTTTTATAGACTCCTAGTGGGTGAAAAAAATGTGGATTTTCCTTGGAAGGCCATTTGGAAAATGAAGGCTCCATCTAAGGTGGCATTCTTTACATGGACAGTGGCCTGGTGCTCTATCCTTGCCATGGATAACCTAAAACGGAAAGGCTTTCACATTCCTAACAGATGTGCAATGTGCTACATTGAGGAAGAATCAATTCTTCACCTTTTGCAATGTGGCCAAGGATCTTTAGGATACTATGAAGCATGGGTACCGGTATGAGTATCGATACGTGTACGGTATGGGTACGCTAATACAATAAAGCCCTAAAAAATATAGCAAGGGTACGGCTGGGGTACGTCCATTAAAAAATTAGATTTTTTAAAATTTTAATAATACAGTATGCTAATAATTAAAATAGGTTAAAATCCTTAGATGCAACAAAACAACAATTACTTAATACTATTAACAAATTCAACTTAATGAAAAAGAGAGAGAGAAGCAACAATAATATTTTTTATATTTCATAATCCAGCATTCCTTCCTCTTCTTCTTCCTCCTTTCCATTTTCATTTTTTTTTCTTTTTTTCCACTGAAGACGAGGGGGTTGGAGATGAGCTAGGAGCTAAAGCTTTTTCCCTTTTAAATTCATCGAAAAGGGTTATGGCTAAAGTTTAAAATTACATTTTTAGGTCTTTCAAACTCTTACAAAAGTTTTTACCCAAAAAAAAAAAAAAAACTCTTACAAAAGTGTTAGGGACATACTCATGTACATACCCATCCCATACCTACAAAGTCAAAATGTACCAGGCATGTTTGACTGTCCCTGGTACAGTTTTTGCCATACTCGTACCTAGTACATTTTTTGCTGTACTCGTACCCAATATGGGTACGTATACATTTTGGAAGTACCCGTGTTTCATAGCTGGGATCTTGTTTTATCAGTTTTTGGCCTGAAATGGTGTAAGCCAAGGGATGCTAAAGAGCTGCTGGTTTGTTGTGCAGGTACCTGCTTGAAGAAAAGGCCATGGGGAGTGTGGCAATTGATTCCGATGGCACTTTTTTTGACCATTCAGAAGGAGAAATAGGGGAATTTTGAAAATACGTCATTAAACATACATAGACTAAGAAATTTTTGTCACAATATAGTCTACTTTTTTGGCATTATGGCTATCAACCCATAGGTGCTAGTCACTTCCTTACTCTAGAAGAGTTAGGAGATACATAGTTGCTTTTATATATAGCTCTTTTGTACTTAGGTGACGGCCCCTTGGTGTCCATTAATAACATTTTGATTACTCATAAAAAATAAATAAATAAATTGCACACCCCAAAGTATTTACAAGCATCTTTTAGCCATAGGAAGCAATCATAGATACATAATAAGTAAAACAAATGTAAAGGTAAAAGGAAATTCTAAAAAACAATAGACAAGGGTGTTTAACCAATTAACTTAAAAAAACACATGGAAATCAATATCATATTAATTATAATAAAATCCATAGATATCTCATTATAAAATACTAATAACATGAATTGCCAGTAATCCTAGTTATTTTTAACAAGCAAACTGATATAAAATTTATACCATGATTTGTTTAGATAAAAAAATATCATCATCATCATTAGCAGCAAAGCCTTGTCCCAACCATGTCGGGGTCGGCTATATCAATCCTGTTTCTCCATTCCGTTTTATTTTAAACCAAATCCTTCGACAAGTTAAATTTCTTCAAATCTGAATCAATGAAAATGATAAGAAAAAAATATATTTTTAGAAAATGATAAGAACTTAAATATTACCCAAATCACCCATTTGATCATTCTAAATTTCCTATACATCAATCCATTATTTCAAAAACTACATGACCTCCCCCACTCTCTTTTTCGCTCTCTCGCAACCACCGTCAGCACGCGCTTGCAGGGTGGGGCGTTCACAATTTCTATAAAAGCCTCATGATAACCCGTAAATATGATTACACTTTAATCATAGATAAATCCAAATCAATAGAATATTTCCTACTATCACTAAGAGATTGACAGAAATGTCTTTCTTTATATAAAAACATAAAAAAAAATCCCTAAAATTTCAATAACACCCCCGGCATTCAAATATTATCAGGCCATCCTTTGGCATTTCAAAAATGACACGAAGACCCCACTCGCATACTCTTAGGATATGGATACATGTCAGACATAGGAAATAAGTATCCAAGATTTCCTTTAACTTTTTTTTTCCCAAATACGTCCTCAACACGCCAAGATACGGGAGTAGATATGGCTGAAAAACAAATACCATCTACCACAACAAAAAGCATTCCAAAAGAAAACACTTCCCATAACCATAACCAAAACCGATTAGAGATCTACGTCGAACTACCTATACCAATACATGAAGCCCCCGGTTTATCACAAACAAACTCTAGCACTTTAAATCATTGAAGCATGGTTCTAAATAAAGTTAGGGATTCAAATCCAAGAGAGGTTTAGAGAGAGAATTCAGGGAGAACGAGTGAACAAAGAGAGAAAGAGAGACGCATATAGAGAAAAGGCAATGGTCAAACCAGATAAAGAAATAAAATTTTGGTTTCTACACGTGATGAAGTACAAGAGCCCCATGTGCTGTCTTCATGCAATTCCATTATTTAAAAAAAAATCATGTCTTATCCAAATCTTGAAGGTGTTGCTTACTCCATGTGGAGATTTTTAAATTTTCATATCAGAGACCAATTTTTTGTTGCACTCTATCAATTGAAGATGTGCTCTCTAGGCTGTTTTGTATGGCCACGTCCATGAACACCCATGCGTTAATGTGGGTTATTTTGGGTTTGGTTTTGTTAAGGGCCCTAAGGCCCATGTTCTGAGATTTATGGGTTACAATGTGTCATAGTAATTTGGCGACTAATATTTTTAAAAAAACTAATCATCTTATGATATTTAAAATATATTTTATCATAGACGTATCTCAGCCCTATCCATATCAAACATTTTAAGATTTTATCGTATCGCCGTGTCCATATTGTATTGTACCCATATCCGTATCCATGTTTCCTAGTCCAGGAACCTCCTATGTAAAATTGTTGACATACTAGAGAAGTCCCGGGTTACTTCTTGACCTCTCACACACCAAGTTCTCTTCTCTAGTGAGATTCCGCTTACCATTATGGAATTGAAATTGAAACAACAAATATCTTTCAGGTGATCATTGTTGTCAAAGTCAATTCCATCGTTGGTTGTTAACAATCAGAGCACTTCCACTTCCAGTTTTTGGTTCACTTCCATTTTTGGTTGTAAGAGAAGGTGTTCATCTCTGTTCTTGACCTAATTGGGGTCATTGATGACTGACTCAAACTGATGATGAGTGACTTACGATTGAAAATTCGTCGTTGAGAATTCAAAGGAGAAAAAGTTGGGATGCTTTTGAGATGGTTCTGTGGAATGAAATTATATATATATACATATGTCTGTGTGTATATATGGATATAGAGATTATGAGAATTTTGGTGGTGATGGTGGTAGCAGTAGTGGCGGAGGCGACATTGGTTCTCTCAAATCGTATTATTTTTTTCTAACTAGTAATAAGAGCGGCAATGTTGGTATTTTGAGTATTATTTTGGTAACATCATCTTCCGATGTTGAAACGGGGTCTCACTGATACGACATCGAAATGTTATCGGATTTCTGATGTAGGCCCTAGGGTTAGGGCCAGTGTAAGGGTGTCGAAGTACGTGTCCAAAGGCATTTCAAATCGTCAAGAAGACTTCAACACACCAGGACGCACCTCTCGGGGATAAAACCCAATTTTATTAATCAACCAAGTATGAGAATCTCTTCTCTACAATGCCATATATATAGTAAAAGCAAACTTAATGTGTAAGAAAACCCTACGCTATTAATAGAAACTTCTCTAAGAACAATTTAATTAGAAATCTACTAATAAAAATAATATAATCCTAATCTAATTTGAATAGGAGCTGCTTGTGGGGCCTAGCTTGCATCATCCTCCCCGGGTTAAAAGAAGAGTTCGTCCTCGAACTCGAGTCTGCTTCGGATTGCCTCTATAAATGTGGTGAACATGAAGGACTTCCTTTGTGGCAACTTTCCAGGAATTCTTCTTCGGCGGTTGTGGTTTCTCGGGATGAAGAGTAACCTGTTATCCACCATGCTTGAATGTATAGGTGCTGTCGCGCATACCATGAGTCCCATTTTTGTCATAAATTCATGGACGGCCCAATAAAATATCACCACTATCCATAGGTAGCACATTATACCAGATTGTATCTTTGTAAGTTTCTCCAATGGCAAAAGTAACTTTGTAAGTATGTCGAATATGAGCTTGATCACTATTCATCAGCCACTTAACAAAATAAGGGTGGTTGTGCTTATAAACTTTCAATTGGAGGTGATCAACAAGAGCTTAGGAGATGAGATTTTCGCAACTTCTGCTGTCAATAACAACTGTGCAATTTTGTCCCTGAACCTACCCGCGGAACGGAAGATATTTTTTCGCAACCATTTGTTCTTAGCAATTGGTGGAGCGTCCTTGATAACAATAAAAGCTTTACCTGTGGTATATGCATCTATTTCAATAAAATCCTCATTGTCAATATCCTTGGGATCAATGTCAGTACCCTTAGTATCATCTAGGTTTTTATCAACACCTTCAATCTCAATCAGATGTATTCGCTTTGGACATTTTGCTGCACGGTGCCCATGCTATTGACAATGAAAACAAACCATCTTATTTTGACCTTCAGTCCTTGCAAAAATATGTCCATTGGATTTAGCTTCTTGTAGGGATGAATTCTTTGATGGAACCCATTTGGATTTTTGTACGTAATGATTTGCAATTCTCTCAGCCTTGACAGTATGTTGGATGAGTTCATGGACATTATCAAAATGTTGGAAGGCAAGGATATGCTGAATATCTAGTCCCAACGCATAGAAAAATCTATCAACTACCACATCATCATCTTCATTCAAGCCACAACAAGCTTGCAAAGTCAGAAATTCCTCAAAATAATCAATTACTGTTTTGGACCTTTGTTTCAAGTTTTGAAAGCTAGAATGTAGATCTATTATATAGTTGACAGGGAAGAATTTTTGCTTCAAAATATTCTTTATCTCAGTCCATGCGTTAACAGGGTCCATGTTTTGATTCCTCCGTTTTCTTTGCAATTTAACCCACCAAGTTACAGCATAATTACGGAATCTAGTGGTAATCAGTGTGACTTTATGGTGCTCAATCATTAGCTTATGTGCGAAAATATTTTCCACACATACTAACCAATCCATAAATTCAACGAGCTGCAATTTTCCATCATATTTGGGAATCACAATTTTAATCCCTAAATCTCGATCAGGATTATTGACTGGTGGATCACGTTGATTCCGAATATTTGCACCATCATCACGATTGTGATGCACACGCTGATTATTTTCCAAATGTGTCACTCTAGTGACCAATTGTTGCAGGGTCGTGTATGCCATCAACTTTTGCAGATAATTCTCTAATGGCACTAGCCAAATCTTTAAGGGAAGAAGATGAAGATTCAACTTCAACTTGCTTCTTAGGAGGCATTTTTTTAAAGCAAAATTTAAATATAACTAACCTGATGAGTAGATCGGCTCTCCACAAACGCGTTGGTGAACACTGATCAGTAATCAGGCTTTAAATGGGCTCACGGTAGCAAATATGTGACAGTGCCACGTGATTGAAGTCACGTGTGTCTGGCTAACTCCAGATTCTTGTGCAAATAACAAAAAGGTTATTTGAAAACCCTTTACGTTTGGGTTCCTTTATAGACAAGAAGATGCGGACGAGAAGATGGCAGATGGCCCTAGCAACAGCTCTAACGACAATGGTGGAGATGGCGATGACTGCCTTTTCTGGTTCCAAGCGATGGAGATGATAATTGAAGGAACGTCGTTGGCTTTTGACGACAACAGCGAGTGAAGATCAGCAAACAGCACGACAGTTGGTGGCTGTGCAGTGAAGGAGATGTAGTGCCTTGCGGTGGCTTACAGCGACGACAGGCAGCGTGTGGCGGTCACAGGCGACAAAAGGCAACGTGCAGCAGCAATGACGGTAGGCGGTGTGCAGCAATGAGAATTTAGGTACGCACTCCTCCGCAGATCTGCTTCTTTTTTTTTTTTTTCGTTGGTTGGGTTTTTAGGAAGGAGTAGGGTTGGCTGGGGATTGGGTTGGGTTTTGGATGGAGGCAAGAGGGCCCCCGATGGGGTTTTTTTTTTTTTAGGTTTCGGCCAACTGGGAGTGGCTGGGATGACGGATTTTGGGTGGTGGGTTTAAGGGGCAGGGGTGAATCGGTGAGGGGTTTTGGGAAGATGGCAGATGGGGTTTTGGAGATGAATTTTCTGGATCGGCAGAAAAGGGGAGAGTGGGTAACACGGCATAATCCCTGATCGTGTAGCTCTGATACCAAACTAATGCAGGGCCTAGGGTTGGGGCCTGCGTAGGAATGCCGAAGCACGTATCCAAGGACACTTCGAATCGTCAAGAAGACTTCAACACACAAGAGGACGCCCCTCTCGAGGATAAAACCCAATTTTATTAATCAACTAAGTATGAGAATCTCTTCTCTACAATACCATATATATAGTAAAAGCAAACTTAATGTATAAGAAAACCCTACGCTGTTAATAGAAACTTCTCTAATAACAATTTAATTAGAAATCTACTATAAAAATAATATAATCCTAATCTAATTTGAAAAGGGGCTGCTTGTGGGGCCTAGACTGCATCAATTTCCTGTCAATATTAAAACGTAGATGATACCAGACAATTTTTTCAAATGTCAAGAGGTGTCATTGAAATGTTTCCTAAAAAAACACAAAGGTTCCATGACGACAACCAAGTAAAGTCACACCAAAAATATGTATAAAGCAAAAGAAACTAAAAGAATGAAACAAATAAAAAGAAAACCTATACAGGGTACAAAGAAAGGCTCAACCACCATAGTGCTACATAACACAACCAACAAAATAGCAGAAAAGAACCAAACCACCCTGAAGGACCAATTATATAAAATTGTTATTGCTCGCTGAGACAACATTCTAACAATTTGATAAAACAAATCTACGGCATCTTCCTCGACAGGGGAATGACACCCCAAGCTTAGCACTAACCTCCAATTTACCACCCACAACCAAGAAACCTCATCGTGACCCCAGATGTTCCCTCCCCTTTTTGGAGCGAATGCTACAATGGCCCCATTAAATCTCAAACTTTCACAATTCAATGAAGCTAAAACGATAATCAAATGATGACAACTAAATCATAAATAAATACATCAATATAGTGTTTCCCATGATCACTGAGAGATTGACACATTTCTTTCTCTTGATGAAGACACTATATCAAATAAATGAATAAATTGAAGGCAGCGAGAAGACATAACCAGCTTATACCCAAAGTTATTATAGCACAAAACAAAACCAAAAGAAATGGAACAAATCAAGGAAAAAGAAAAAAAAAAGTTTGAGGACCGACCAATATTCAACAGCGATGGTCATAGTGAAAACCAGCAGAAGTGCATAAAGTCCCGACACACTCCATATCAACCACTTAGAAAGACTAGAATGTGCCTCGTATAACATTAGATTGGCACAACCAATATAGAATCCAAAGAAAAGAAAAAGAAAAACAGATGCAGACAAAACAGTAAATAAATAAATAAACAAAAACAAAACACACCTTTGAGTGATTATGGGTTTTTTTTAGGCCTAACAAACTCGACCTCTATCGTAGTCATTAAAGAAAACACACGAGCTTCAAAGGTCTCAGGAGGTTGGCCTCCATCAGCATCCTGGGCCTCAAAGGTAATATAATAAATAAACCCACCGGCAGCCCGTACAGTTGCCTTGACGACCTTAAAAAACTCGTAATTTTTACCCTACATTTTAAGAAAGAATTTAAGCCCAAAAAGAGGAGTTAATCAATCAAAGAGATGAATATTTGTATGGAAGAATTTAATTGACAAACAAACAAACACACACAAACAAACAAAAAAGCGAGGAGCGCATACTGTGTCGGCGTTGTGCTTGTTAATGGCCGCGATTGAAAAAGACTTGAGGTCTTGAAAAGTCTCGGATTGCTCATCTTTCCAGGAAAGTAAGCAGATTAAACCGCATGCAGAGACATCCTCGGGCAAAATACCTTCAATCATCAGAATACAGAACCCTGAACATATAAACAATCAATCATCAGAATACCTTCAAAAAAAAAAAATCATCAGAATACAGACACGACACACGATTGATTAACTAATTTTGATCAGAAAAATTAAAAAAATAAAATAAAATAGAAAGCCATATAGACATATGTAATAGCTCGCTCGCCCCCACCATTGCATTGTACGTCTCAATCTCCTCATGGGTCATTTTGCGACGACCATCGCCATAAAAAAGGTCATCCTCCTCTGAATCATAATCGTATTTTTTTTCTTCTCTACTTGTTGTCGCTGGTTATCATCATACTCATCTCTCTCTCTCTCTCTCTCTCTCTCTCTCTCTCTCGCCGAGGGCATTGACTAAGAACTAATGCCCTGATTCTCAATATATACCTATACATTCTGAATTTTGGCAGCGCTGGCTGGGCTAGCCTACTACCGGCCCGATAAGTAAAACAGGCAATCAGGGCCCACATGAAACAACGACCCAGTGGGCCGGTAGTAGGCCAGCCAAGCCAGTGCAGCACAAATTTTGGCCTGGTTGGGCCCAATTTAGCCCAAAATGCATCTAGTCATTAGATTGATTATTAAGATTACTATGTTGCCCCCTTAACAACTACAACAACAACTAATACTGAAGGATATCTTCGTAATTTATTATATTTTCAACTTCTATAAACACCCAACCCATCACATTTCATATCACGCATATTCTCTACAATATCTCATCTTACTACAAGCTGTCTAATCTCCATAATTTCTCTACAATCTCTCGTTTAATTTTAACAAACTCTTTAATCTTTATGATTTGAGATCAAGAAGAAGAAACCACCCGGTTAATAATATTCTACAACTTGGGAGGCTTTAAAAATTTTGAATCAAGTTGAAGCTATTTGTATTTTAATATTCATTTCAATATTTAATTTTCCGTTAAATTTAACTAATTCTTGTTTTTACTAACTTTAATATGAATAGAAAGAGCAGCCCTTTTAGCATGCGCTCAGACATCAATGAGGCTAATGCATGTTCAACCATTTGATATTGATTGAGATTCTACCCAATCCCCTAATTCTGGTGTTCCCCCAACACCCTCATCTTTTGATGACCCTCTAGGGTATTGATACTCTATTTAGATGTGGTCCTCCTTGAGTTAACCACAACTCCCCAAAATCCCAGTGCTAATCTCATAGAATTTTAGGAAAAAAAGATAAAAACGTGGCAATTTCTCCATCCACACCCAATCTTGCTCCTCTCTCCTTTTTTTCCCTAATTTTCCTCCTACATACATACTGACTCCAACTTCCCACTCTGTGCTACACGTCTCACTCTCTAAATAACTTCCCACCTATACATTCGGATTTCAACCTCGCGCCATTAATCTCTCTAGTTCTCTCACTCTCTCTCTCACTGGCGAAGACCTCAATTCAAGAAGCCGGCCCATTCCAAAGATTCAAATCAGAAACTCTACCGAAACGGTGTTTCCAGACTAAAGACCCTCCAAATCTCCACTCTTTAGGTTGAAGAAGTCCCTCTAAAAATGTTGTTTTTGTTACCTTTTGGTGCTCAACCAATCAACAAAAAAAATTATTCATTTTCTTTTTTGTTGCCTTTTTTTGTAGGTTTTCTGTATTTTTATCTAATGTTAGCATTTGTTTCTTCTTTTCATATTCAAAAGAGGAAAAGCTCTATTTGCTCTAGATTAATTAAGCATTGGCATACCTGAAAGAACATATGCTTGCATGTATAAGTACACTTGCTTTTGAGGTTAGCCATATTTTTTTCCTTTTACTTGAAATGTGACGAGGGTCTTTTTGTTTTGGGATCATCCTTAATATTTGATATGGGTACAATGGAATCTTCCTTTACCTTATTGGATTTTTTTTTATTACACCGGCTTCAGTGGGCCAGAAAGTCCTATCTACTGCTTGATCTTTCCATCTAGACAGCTCATGATCGATCAATTCAGTAACCCATTAAACAGAAAGGTATGCAGCTGGAAGCTTAAAACAACCCATGGCAGATGGATTGAACTACATCTTTGGCTTCATTTGGATTTGTGGTTCTGAAATGAGTGGATTTGATATTTAAATTTATCAATATGTAAGGATGATTGATCATTTGGGATTGATTGTGAGAACTGTGTGAAGAGAAATGCATACTATTAGAATCCTTCACGGATGGGATTTAAAATAACAGATTCAATCTAGTTATTTCTAAATTTAAACAACAAATCCTTGATTGTGGCTATTTAAACACCACAAATCTGAATATTGTTGGCCACTAAAGTCTAAATCCCTGCAGTGAACAACCAGGTTCCAACACCATTTAACTTGATCAGCAGTGTAATGGCACTAGCCTATCTGAGACATCAACTAGATGTCCAAGAATTTAAAACATGGGATTAAGGGGGTAATAAATTTCTCTCTCTCTCTCTCTCTCTCTCTCTCTCTCTCTCTCTCTCTTTTTTCTTTGCTTTGGACTAGAGAATTTTTCAAACCAAGAACAAAGAAGAAAAGGCAACAGCCAAACATGTATGAATGCAAACAATGCATACCAAGAGAAACAATGAAGCCAGCACAAACTTGCCCACACAAACAGTCAATCAGCTCAGCATAAGGTATCACCAAGCCAAAGGTGTCATAGCAGCCCCTCACCAAGCACCCTCAGTGCTCATCAAATCCATTATCCAGAATCTTCCACTCAACGTAAGAACCTTTTCACTCTCTAAGGATAGTCATGGCATACTGTTACACATGCGTGATCGCCTACTAGCAGAAACACTCAGCATCAACACCATGGCTAAAAGAAAATGACCACACATATTTAAGGAGAATGTAAAAGCACAACACAAGAAAGATTTGTAACTTGGAAAAAACAGTCACCACATGTAATAGCAAAATCTCTGCTCAAATATCACCACAAGCAAAGATAAACCACTAGAAGGAGACATAGCATCCAAAAAATTAAAAATAAACTGGAACAAAATCCTCCAACGGAATTGTCACCTAAGAAACTATACTTCTATCTCAGTACTTATTAATTGGAGCAATAATGTCAAGCTGGTGACCAAGCTTTTCCTCAGCAACCTTCTCAGCTTTGACCCTGAATTTTATCAATTGGTTAGTCCTCTCCCAAGTTCCTGCACGAACATCGAAGTGATAGTAAGCCAGCAACATTTCAGGCATAAGTTTTTTCACAAAGGAATATCATGGACTAACGAAGCGTGCCAATATTTTTGCAAACTCACAAGTTTCTAACGAGTTCAAGTAAACGTAGAAACAAAAGATCCATCGTCAACAATGGGGGAGCCATCCAAACAGTATATAACAGAGCACATGGAAGAAAATGATCAAAACATAGTAACATGTAAGCTGTTTATGTGATATTTGTACATGCAACTCCAAAAACATCCACAGGTTTGTACCATTTCGAAATAAGAATGCACATATAATGACAATGTTTTCTGGGCATGATCCAATCACTTCCTCATGAGAAACAAACTTACCACCACCAAGTGCTCTACTAGGCTCATCAGTCGAAGTTTCTAGGTTCAAAATATATTTTAAAGTCAGCCTTACAAACTTGAAAATAATATTATTCATCACAACAGGGAGCACTAAGCTAAATTTTTAGAAAGGAACAAAGTTCAGCACAACTATATATGGGGAGTTGAGGGGTGGATACAGCAGAGGCAGAGATGTGATGATTAATTTATTTATAATGGATAAATTTTAATGTCATCAAAATGCCAAAACAGATGTTGATTAAAAGAAACTCTTAAACTTTAGATGGTGGGGCCACAGTGAAATTCTCTTTCATTTTGACAGAATAGTTTTTCGTTGATTCTGATTGCACATATGATGCAATTCGAACCTGACTCATATTTGATATGATGCATCGCAACCCTGTCGCATGTATTGCACATTGCATGTAAAAATATGCCTCCCGTTTAATCTGTTTACTGCAACGTTGTGTATATAGGTAATGAAACCTATCTTTTCATTATCCTTCTCTCTCCTATACGGAGATGATATGAGTACCACACTCTATATTTTCTTCCTTTGTATAATGCCACATTGTAGTACCCCTATACTCTTTATCATACTCTCCTACATGGAGATGGAGACGAGAAGCCTCCTTCTTTCCGATTAGATATAACAGACTTCCTAAATGACTCTTGCAGAATTGGACTCAATTGAATGCCAAACATCAATGCGTTGTTTGTTATTTTTTGTTTGAGTAGGTCTTAACTTCATGATACAAGCAAACCAATCTTCAAAGTTATACAACCAACAAGGCATCATAGCCAATCTTCATAGTTACACAACCAACTAACAAGGCATCATAGACCAATCTTCACAGTTTTCATTCCTCTATTTTCTTCAGATTCATTCTGTTACTTAGTCTTACCGATGCACCTTATGTTTTGCTAGTCCTACTGATGCACCTTATGTTTCACAGGAAGTTGCAGGGAGGGTGAAGGGTGTGGGAGGCGTCGAGGAGGATGTGGGAGGAGCTGGTACAATGGCAAGGAGGGTGGCCAAGGGGGTAGGAGACGTTGGAGAGGGTGGGACAGGGGCTGGGAGATGGCGTGGGGTGGCCGGAGGTGGTCGACCGTAGGGTGGGGGGAGAGGGTGGGTGTAGAGAGAATGGAGAAGTTAAAGATGAAGTGTGTGCAAAGAAAATTTTGAAAATTTAGAATTTCTTGCTGGGTGAAGGAAAAAAGTGGGTGTGAAAAGAAAAAAAGCGCATGCATTTCCAAGCTCTCGAAAAAATTAAAAAAAAACACAGCCTTGATCTCAAATTGACACCTAGCTCCTTATAGCCTAATCAACACCCTATTAACGATGTTGAGATTAAACTTAACATTACACTTAACAAAAGAGAAACTAAAAAACGAATTTGCATATTTTCAAGCTTGCACATGCATATGAAGGATTTGAATATAATTAAAAGCACCTGTTCAAAATATGTACATATTTATTTATTAAAAGCACAAAAGAAATACTATCATTTCCTTGAAACAAAAAAGGTCCAAAATACAGTCATGCGGGATTAAAAACTGCACCTATGTACTTAACAAAGAGACCTTACTTACTGTTGCTAAGGTTCAAACACATTTCAACAAATAACACCAAGGAACCATATTCCACAACCAATTTATGGGCAGAAAGTATTAAAGCAGCGCCCAGGAAGCAAGCCACTTACGCAATTGTTCTTCATCACCTATTTCTTTACTCGTTTGGAACCTGATTGTGCTTTATATAATCATCACCATCACCCACAAAACCTCTAATTAATAATCAACTACTAGCAGCAAAAAGCAATTGATATGCATAATCTCATAAGAGAGACAAACATATTATCTTATAAATATTAATGTACATGCTTAACCTTCAGTTTGTAAGCGCAACAATTCAACACATGCAAACAACAGCATTCTAAATCCACAAGTACAGATTGCTACAAATTCACTTCAACCAAGTAATGACACATTGAACTCAAACTTGCTAAGCATATTAGCATCATGACATCTCCCATAACCCGCAAATAGCACAAGAGAATGTTGTCAACTCAATTCACAGACTGAAATATGTTGATGAACCATATATATAACATTATAAAAGTTGGCCTGTATAATTACAATACTCTCCTTAAGCTGCTACAGTTACAAACCTTCTTCTTTTTTCGGTTAGGAACCATATTTTCCAAACCTTCTTTTTTCGGTTAGGAACAAAAGTGAGAGGAACATACCCATGTACATACCCATCCCATACCCACAAAATCAAAATGTACCGGGCACATTTAATTGTACCCGGTACATTTTTTGCCGTACTCGTACCCAGCATCTTTTTTGCTGTGCTTGTGCCCAGTACGGGTACGTCTACATTTTGGAAGTGCCCATGCTGCAGAGCAGTTTTTGGCTTGAAATGGTGTATGCCAAGGGATGCTAAAGAGCTGCCGGTTTGTTGTACATGTACATACTTGAAGAAAAGGCCATGGGGAGTGTGGAGATTGATTCTAATGGCACTTTTTTGGACCATTTAGAAGGAGAAATAGGGGAATTTTGAAAATACGTCATTAAACATACATAGACTGAAATTTTTGTTACAGTATAGTCTATTTTTTTGGCATTATGGCTATCAACCAATAGGTGCTAGTCACTTCCTTACTCTAGAAGAGTTAGGAGATACATAGTTGCTTTTATATATAGCTTTTTTGTACTTAGGTGACAGCCCCTTGGTGTCCATTAATGACATTTTGATTACTCATAAAAAATAAATAAATAAATTGCACACCCCAAAGAGTATACAAGCATCTTGTAGCCATAGGAAGCAATCATAGATACATAATAAGTAAAATGAATGTAAAGGCAAAAGGAAATTCTAACAAACAATAGACAAGGGTATTTAACCAATTAACTTAAAATAACACATGGAAATCAATATCATATTAATTATAATAAAATCCATAGATATCTCATTTATAAAATACTAATAACATGAACTGCCAGTAATCCTAGTTATTTTTAACAAGCAAACTGATATAAAATTTATACTATGATTTGTTTAGATAAAAAATATATATATATTGTTGGAAAATGATAAGAACTTAAATATTACCCAAATCACCCATTTGATTAGTCTATATTTCCTATACATCAATCCATTATATCTAAAACTACAGCGCAACCCCACCCCCCCGCGGCCCTCTCTCTTGCAACCCCCATAAGCACGCACAGGGAGAGGGGGTTTCACAATTTCTATAAAAGCTTTCATGATAACCCATAAATATGATTACAATGAAATAATAGATAAATCCAAATCAATATAATAACTCCTACTATCACCAAGAGATTGACAGAAATGCCTTTCTTTATATAAAAAAATTTTAAAATAAAGTTGGAAATTTCAATAACACCCCCAGCATTTACAAATATTATCCGGGCATCCCTCAACATTTCAAAATGACATGGAGACCCCATTCGCATACTCTTAGGATATGGATACGTGCTTGATACGTGTCAAACACGAGAAATAAGTATCCAAGATTTCCTTTAACAATCTTTTTTTTCACGGATACGTCCTCGACACACCAAGATACGGAAGTGGATACAGCTGAAAAAAAAATACCATTCCAAAAAGAAAACACGTTCCATAACCATAACCATAACCGATAAGAGATCTATGACGAACTACTGACACCAATCCATGAAGCTCCCTGTATATCACAATCAAACTCTAGTGCTTTAAATCATCACATCATTGTTCTAAAAGAAAGTTAGGGACTCAGATCCAAGAGAGGTTTAGAGAGAGAATTAAGATAGAGAACAAGTGAACAGAGAGAGAAAGAGAGATGCAAATAGAGAAAAAGCAATGGTCAAACTAGATAAAGATATAAAATTTCGATTTCTACACATGATGAAGTACAGGAGCCCCCATGTGATATCTTCATGCAATTGCTCTGTTTAAAAACGAAAAAAAAAATCATGTCTTCTCCAAATCTTGAAGGTGTTGCTTCCGCCACATGGAGATTTTTCAATTTGCATATCAAAGACCATTTGATGTAGTACTCTATCAATTGAAGATGTGCTCTCCAACTAGCTGTTTTGTATGGCCATGTCCATGAAGACCCATGCATTCATGTGGGTGATTTTGGGTCTGGTTTAGTTAAGGGCCTTAAGGCCCATGTACATAAATTGATGGGTTACAATGTGTCAACAACCAATAGCAATTTGGTGACTAATATTGTTTAAAAAATTAATCATCATTATGTATTACACATCCTATGATATTTAAAATATAGTTTATTATAAACGTATCCCAGTTGTACCCGTATCATACTTTTTAAGATTTAATCGTATCGTTGTGTTCGTATTATATCATACCTGTATCTGTATCCATGCTTCCTTCCTAGACAAGGAGCCTTCTAGGTAAAGTTGTTGACATACTAGTTAGCCTGGGCTGACTTCTTAACCCCTCACACAACGAGTTCTCTTCTCTAGTGAGATTCCACTTATCATTATGGAATTGATATTGAAAGAACAAAAATCTTTCAGGTGATTATTCTTGGTTGTGATCAATCAGAAGCACTTCCAATTATGGTTTTTGGTTCAACCAGAAGGCACAATGCTGAAACGTTTTAGAGAGCAACTATTTCATAAAGATGGTATACAAATATTCACCACCACAAACACACTTAGAACACACGCACACACCCCTCCTAGAGCAAGCACGCACACAAGACAAACTCAGAGCACGCTCAGCCCAGAGAGAGGAGAGAGGAGAGAGGCCCACTCAGACCAAAACCACCATTGCTGATTCCCACAAAACTAGATGCTGATTTGTGTGAGACAAGGTGTTGATCTCTGTTCTTGAGCTAATTGGGGTCACTGATGAATGACTCATACTGATGATGAGTGACTCATGACTAAAAATTCTTCATTGAGAATTCAAGGGAGAGAAAGTTAGACTACTTTTGAGATGGGTCTGTGAAATGAAATTATTTATAGATATACGTATGTATATATGGATATAGAGATTGTGAGAATTTTGGTGGTGATGGTGGCAAGAGCAGTGGCAAAGGCGAGGATGGTTCTCTCAAACCGAATTATTTTGTTCCAATGAGTAAAAAGAGGGGCAATGTTGGTATTTTGAGTATTATTTTAGTGACATCATCTTCCAATGTTGGAAGGGGGTCTCATTGATACAACATCAAAATGTCATGGAAGTTCTGTGTCAATATTTAAATGTAGAGGATACCAGACAATTTTTTCAATTGTCAAGAGGTGTCATTGAAATTTTTCCTTAAAAAACACAAAGTTTGCATGAAGACAACCGCGTAAAGTCACACCAGAAAAAAGTATAAAACAAAAGAAACTAAAAGAATGAAACAAATAAAAAGAAAACCTATACGGGGTACAAAGAAGGGCCCAACTACTCAGCCTCCCATAGTGCTACATAACACAATCAACAAAATAGTTAAAAAGAACCAAACCTTCCTAGAGGACCAATTATATAAAATTTTTATTGACAATATAAAATAAATCATATAAAAATCCATCAATATCGTGTTTGCCACGATCACCGAGAGATTGACACATTACTTTCTCTTGATGAAGACATTATATCAAATAAATGAATAAAACGAAGGTGACGGGAAGACACAACCAGCTTATACCAATAGTAAAAATAGAGCAAAACAAAAACAAAATAAATGGAACAAATCAAAATAGAACATATACAAGAAACAAAGAAAGGCTCAAGGGCTTAACTACCACTATGTACTGTTAACCCCCAAGCACATCCCAAAAAAAAAAAAAAGCACTATCAGAAAAGAATAGAATCTTCCCAGAGGACCAATGATATAAGATTCTTATGAGCTCTTCTACAGTTCAAATATGTTGAGAGCACATCATTCCCGACCTCCCAGCACCACTTCGAATCATTCAACCACTAATGTTTCATAAGAAAACGCAATAATGCAAGGGCACATAGACTGTGCCCCACCCCTTTTACCACCCACTCCAATCATTCACTTCAGCCATTCCCTTTGTAATTCACCTTGTCTGTTAACATTTTTAATCCTCTTTCTAGCTTTCTACCACCCTCTTCTTAGACTCTCTTGGTTTGCATGTTCTCTCAATTTCAATAGACAAGTCCATGGCATCATTTCCTTAAAAAGCATAATGACAACCCAAGCTTAGTAATGTTGACACCATCGTAAAGCCCAGGACCGCTAAGAAACCTCATTTGTGACCCTACAGATTCCTTCTCCATTCAGAACAAACATAGCTGAAGCGATCAAATCGCAGATACATCTCACCTTGGCAAAACCAAAATTCTCATCTTCCTACCCCTACAATAGGCGACATTCATACAACAGAATTTCCAAAAGAAAAGGCACGTCTACATGCATGCATAGACAATACTCCCCACCACTTTTACCACCGCTCCAATCACCTCCCTTCCCCACTTTCCCTTACCTTCCTAATTTACTCTGCAAGTTAACTTCTTTAACTCTTTTTCTAGCTTTTCTCGAACCTTTTCTCTTTTCTCTTTTCTCTTAAAACTACCTTTCGCCGTCAAATAACCTTCTCCTGATTGCATCAAAAAAGTCCATGACATCTTTCCCCTTACAGCCGAATGAGGGCCCTTTTTTAGAAAGTGTTAAGGAACATTATCTAAAAAAGGGAACATATGAGCTGTTTGCAAATACAATTGTAACAATTCCAGAAAAAGAAATGATTTCTATTTTTGAATATCAGAAAAGTTCTTCATAACCTATACATTCAACTGATTTTTAGCTACAAGCATTGCTGCAGTGGACTACACTGAAGCACATAACAAGAAGAAATTAGACATCCAATAACGTCCACAAGAAAGAAAAAGAATTTCGTGGACCGACCAATATTCAACAGCCATGGTCACATTGAAAACCAGCAGAAGTGCATAACGTGCCGGCCGCTCCACATCAACCAATTAGAAAGACAATAATGTGCCTCGTATTTATGTCATTGGCTAAACAATTGTAGAGCCTTAGATTAGCACAGCCAATATAGAATCCAAAGAAAGAAAGAAAAGGAAAAGGAAAACATATGCAGACCAAATATATAAACAAACAAAAACAAAACACACCTTTGAGTGATTATGGTTTTTTTTTAGTCCTAACAAAGTCGACCTCTCTCATAGTCCCCATAGCAAGCACACGAGCTTCAAAGGTCTCAGGAGGTTGGCCTCCATCAGCATCCTGGGCCTCAAAGGTAATATGAAAAATAAAACTACCGGCAAGCCGTGAAGTTGACTTGACGAGCTTAAAAAACTCGTAATGTTTACCCTACATTGCAAGAAAGAATTTAAGCCCGATACCAAAACCAAAAGGAGGAGTTAATCAATCAAAGAGATGAATATTTGCATGGAAGAATTTAACTGACAAACAAACAAACACACACAAACAAAAAAACGAGGAGCGCATACTGTGTCAGCGTTGTGCTTGTTAATAGCTGCGATTGACAAAGACTTGAGCCTCTGAAAAGTCGCGGATTGCTCATCATCCAAGCGACTTGGACCTAACGGGTAGTCTAAACTGATTAAACCGTATGAAAAGACACCCTTGGGGTAGGGGGGAGCGTCAAACCCCTGGACATATACACAATCAATCATCAGAATAACTTTAAAAAAAAATCATCAGAATATACAAATGATTGATTGACTAATTTTGATCAGAAACAGAAAATAGAGGGCAATAATATACCTCGCTCGCCTCTACCATTGCGTTGTACGTCCGAATCTCGTCAAAGGTCATGCTGCGACAGCCATCCTTATAAAAAAGGTCGTCTGAATCATAACCGTCTTCTTCTTCTACTACTACTCCTTCTTGCTGTTGGTTATCATCGTACTCATCCCCCTCCAATTTTGGTTTTTTCTGTGGCCGTACCTGTTCTTGTTCAGGATGCGCAGATGCAGAACGACCCTCGTTCTCAGCAATGGCAGCCATCTCTCTCTCTGTCTCCGGGGGCATTGATTAAGAACTAATGCCCTGATTCTCTACATATACGTATACATTCTGAATTTTGGCTGGGCTGGCAGGGCTAGCCTACTACCGGCCCGACACGTAAAATAAGCGATCGGGGCCACGTGAAAAAACGACCCAGTGGGCCGGTAGTAGGCCACCCAAGCGAGTGCCGCACAAATTTTGGCCTGGTTGGGCCCAATTTAGCCCAAAATTCATGTAATCATTAGATTGATTATTAGTATTACTATTTTGCCCCCTTAACAACTACAACAACTAATACTGAAGGATATTTTCGTAAGTTAAACATATTTTCAACTTCTACAAACACCCAACCCATCTCATTTCATATTACATCTATTCTCTACAATCTCTCATCTTACTACAAGCTGTCTAATCTCCATCATTTCTGTACAATCTCTCATTTAATTTTTACAAACTCTTTAATCTTTACGATTTGAGATCAAGAAGAAGAGACCACCAGGTCAATAATATTCTACAACTTGGGAGGCTTTAAAAAATTTGAATCAAGTTGGAGCTATTTGTATTTCAATATTCATTTCAATATTTTATTTTCTGTTAAATTTAACTAATTCTTGTTTTTACTAACTTTAATATGAATAGTAAGAGCCTCCCTTTTAGCATGCACTCAGACATCGATGAGGCTAATGCATGTTCAACCATTTGATACTGATTGAGATTTTACCCAATCCCCTAATTCTGGTGTTCCCCCAACACCCTCATCTTCTGATGACCCTCTAGGGTATTGATACTCTATTTAGATGTGGTCCCCCTTGAGTTAACCACAACTTTCCAAAATCCTAGTGCTAATCTCAAAGAATTTTAGGAAAAAAAGATAAAAACGTGACAATTTCTCCATCCGCACCCACTCTTGCTCCTCTTTCCTTATTTCCCTAATTTTCCTCCTACTTACTAACTGACTCCAACTTCCCACTCCGTGCTACACGTCTCACTGTCTGAATAATTTCCCACTCATACATTCGGATTTCAACCTCTCCCATTAATCTCCATCTAGCTCTCTCACTCACTCTCCCACTGGCGAAGACCTCAATTCAAGAAGCCGGCCCGTTCTAAAGATTCAGATAAGAAACTCTACCGGAACGGTGTTTCCAAACTAAAGACCCTCCAAATCTCCAGTCTTTAGGTTGAAGAAGTCTCTCTGAAAATTCATTTTCTTTTTTCTGCCCTTTTTTGTAGGTTTTCTGTATTTTTATCTAATGTTAGCATTTGTTACTTCTTTTCATATTCAAACAAGGAAAAGTTCTATTTGCTCTAGATTTATTAAGCATTGGCATACCTGAAAGAACATATGCTCAAATGTATAAGTACACTTGCTCTTGAGGTTAGCCATATTTTTTTTCTTTTACTTGAAATGTGATGAGGGTCTTTTTGTTTTGGGATTTTGCTTAATATTTAATATGGGTACAATGGAATCTCCCTTTACCTTATTCGATTTTTTTTTTATTACACCGGCTACAGTGGACCAGAAAGTCCTATCTACTGCTTGATCTTTCCATCTAGACAGCTCATGATCGATCAGTTCAGTAACCCATTAAAGAGAAAGGTATGCACCTGGAAGATGGGTTGAACTACGTCTTTGGCTTCATTTGGATTTGTGGTTCTGAAATGAGTGGATTTGATATTTAAATTTATCAATATGTAAAGATGATTGATCATTTGGGATTGATTGTGATCACTGTGTGAAGAGAAATGCATACTATTAGAATCCTTCACGGATGGGATTTAAAATAACTTATTCAATCTAGTTATTTCAAAGCCATCAAACCCCTAGTTTATTTCTAAAATTAAACAACAAATCCTTAATTGTGGCTATTTAAACACCACAAATCTGAATATTGTTGGCCACTAAAGTCGAAATCCCTGCAGTGAACAACCTGGTTCCAACACCATTTAACTTGATCAGCAGTATAATGGCACTAGCCTATGCGAGACATCAACTAGATGTCCAAGAATTTAAAACATGAGATTACGGGGGTAATAAATTTCTCTCTCTCTCTCTCTCTCTCTCTCTCTCTCTCTGTTCCTTTGCTTTGGACTGGAGAATTTTTCAAACCAAGAACAAAGAAGAAAAGGCAACAGCCAAACATGTATGAATGCAAACAATGCATACCAAGAGAAACAATGAAGCCAGCACAAACTTGCCCACACAAACAGTCAATCAGCTCAGCATAAGGTATCACCAAGCCAAAGGCGTCATAGCAGCCCCTCACCAAGCACCCTCAGTGCTCATCAAATCCATTATCCAGAATCTTCCACTCAACGTAAGAACCTTTTCACTCTCTAAGGATAGTCATGGCATACTGTTACACATGCGTGATCGCCTACCAGCAGAAACACTCAGCATCAACACCATGGCTAAAAGAAAATGACCACACGCATTTAAGGAGAATGTAAAAGCACAACACAAGAAAGATTTGTAACTTGACAAAAACAGTCACCACATGTAATGGCAAAATCTCTGCTCAAATATCACCACAAGCAAAGATAAACCACTAGAAGGAGACATAGCATCCAAAAAATTAAAAATAAACTGGAACAAAATCCTCCAACGGAATTGTCACCTAAGAAACTATACTTCTATCTCAGTACTTATTAATTGGAGCAATAATGTCAAGCCGGTGACCAAGCTTTTCCCCAGCAACCTTCTCAGCTTTGACCCTGAATTTTATCAATTGGTTAGTCCTCTCCCAAGTTCCTGCACGAACATCGAAGTGATAGTAAGTCAGCAACATTTCAGGCATAAGTTTTTTCACAAAGGAATATCATGGACTAACGAAGCGTGCCAATATTTTTGCAAACTCACAAGTTTCTAACGAGTTCAAGTAAACGTAGAAACAAAAGATCCATCATCAACAATGGGGGATCCATCCAAACAGTATATAACAGAGCACATGGAAGAAAATGATCAAAACATAGTAACATGTAAGCAGTTTATGTGATATTTGTACATGCAACTCCAAAAACATCCACAGGTTTGTACCATTTCGAAATAAGAATGCACATATAATGACAATGTTTTCTGGGCATGATCCAATCACTTCCTCATGAGAAACAAACTTACCATCACCAAGTGCTCTACTAGGCTCATCAGTCTAAGTTTCTAGGTTCAAAATATATTTTAAAGTCAGCCTTACAAACTTGAAAATAATATTATTCATCACAACAGGGAGCACTAAGCTAAATTTTTAGAAAGGAACAAAGTTCAGCACAACTATATGTGGGGAGTTGAGGGGTGGATACAGCAGAGGCAGAGCTGTGATGATTGATTTATTTATAATGGATAAATTCTAATGTGATCAAAATGCCGAAACAGATGTTGATTAAAATAAACTCTAAAACTTTTGATGGTGGGGCCACAGTGAAATTCTCTTTCATTTTCACAGAATAGTTTTTCGTTGATTCTGATTGCACATATGATGCAATTCGAACCTGACTCATATTTGATATGATGCATCGCAACCCTGTCGCATGTATTGCACATTGCATGTAAAAATATGCCTCCCGTTTAATCTGTTTATCTGCAACGTTGTATATATAGGTAATGAAACCTATTTTTTCCTTATCCTTCTCTCTCCTATATGGAGATGATATGAGTATCACACTATATATTTTCTTCTTTTTTATAATGCCACATTGTAGTACCCCTATACTCTTTATCATACTCTCCTACATGGAGATGGAGAGGAGTTGCCTTCTTCTTTCCGACTGGATATAACAGAAACCCTAAATGACTCTTGCAGAATTGGACTCAATTGAATGCCAAACATTAATGCCTTGTCTGTTATTTTTCATTTGAGTAGCTCTTAACTTCGTGATTCAAGCAAACCAATCTTCAAAATTATACAACCAACAAGGCATCATAGCCAATCTTCATAGTTTTATGACCAACCAACAGGGCATCATAGACCAATCTTCATAGTTTTCATTCCTCTATTTTCTTCATATTCATTCTGTTACTTAGTCTTACCGCTGCACCTTATGTTTCGCTAGTCCTACTGATGCACCTTATGTTTCACTGGAGGTGGCAGGGAATGAAGGGTGTGGGAGGCGTCGAGGAGGATGTGGGAGGAGCTGGTACAATGGCAGGGAGGGTGGCGAAGGGGGTAGGAGACATTTGAGAGGGTGGGGCAAGGGCTGGGAGATGGCGTGGGGTAGCCAGAGGTGGTTGACCGTGGGGTGGGGGGAGAGGGTGGGTGGGCGGGTGTAGAGAGAATGGAGATGTTAAATATGAAGTGTGTGCAAAGAAGATTTTGAAAATTTAAAATTTCTTGCTGGGTGAAGGAAAAAAGTGGGTGTGAAAAGAAAAAAAGTGGGTGTGAAAAGAAATAAAGTGCATGCATTTCCAAGCTCTCAAGAGGGGAAAAAAAAAAAACAGCCTTGAGCTCAAATTGACACCTAGCTCCTTATAGCCTAATCAACACCCTATTAACAATGTTGAGATTAAACTTAACGGTACACTTAACAAAAGAGAAACTAAAAAATAGATTTGCATATATTCAAGCTTGCACATGCAAATGAAGGATTTGAATCTAGTTAAAAGCACCTGTTCAAAATATGTACATATTTATATACTAAAAGCACAAAAGAAATACTATCATTTCCTCGAAACAAAAAAGGTCCAAAATACAGTCCTGCGGGATTAAAAACTGCACCTATGTACTTAACAAAGAGACCATACTTACTGCTGCTAAGGTTCAAACACATTTCAACAAATAACACCAAGGAACCATATTCCACAACCAATTTATGGGCAGAAAGTATTAAAGCAGCGCCCAGGAAGCAAGCCACTTACGCAATTGTTCTTCATCACCTATTTCTTTACTCGTTTGGAACCTAATTGTGCTTTATATAATCATCACCATCACCCACAAAACCTCTAATTAATAATCAACTACTAGCAGCAAAAAGCAATTGATATGCATAATCTCATAAGAGAGACAAACATATTATCTTATAAATATTAATGTACATGCTTAACCTTCAGTTTGTAAGCGCAACAATTCAACACATGCAAACAACAGCGTTCTAAATCCACAAGTACAGATTGCTACAAATTCACTTCAACCAAGTAATGACACATTGAACTCAAACTTGCTAAGCATATTAGCATCATGACATCTCCCATAACCCGCAAATAGCACAAGAGAATGTTGTCAATTCAATTCACAGACTGAAATAAGTTGATGAACCATATATATAACATTAAAAAAGTTGGCTTGTATAATTACAATACTCTCCTTAAGCTGCTACAGTTACAAACCTTCTTCTTTTTTCGGTTAGGAACCATATTTTCCAAACCTTCTTCTTTTTTCGGTTAGGAACAAAAGTGAGAGGAACATACCCATGTACATACCCATCCCATACCCACAAAATCAAAATGTACCGGGCACATTTAATTGTACCCGGTACATTTTTTGCCGTACTCGTACCCAGCATATTTTTTGCTGTACTTGTACCCAGTACGGGTACGTCTACATTTTGGAAGTGCCCATGCTGCAGAGCAGTTTTTGGCTTGAAATGGTGTATGCCGTTTATTGTGCAGGTACATGCTTGAAGAAAAGGCCATGGGGAGTGCGGCGATTGATTCTAATGGCACTTTTTTGGACCATTTAGAAGGAGAAATAGGGGAATTTTGAAAATATGTCATTAAACATACATAGACTGAAATTTTTGTTTCAATACAGTCTATTTTTTCGGCATTATGGCTATCAACCCATAGGTGCTAGTCACTTCCTTACTCTGGAAGAGTTAGGAGATACATAGTTGCTCTTATATATAGCTCTTTTGTACTTAGGTTACGGCCCCTTGGCGTCCATTAATGACATTTTGATTACTCATAAAAAATAAATAAATAAATTGCACACCCCAAAGTATATACAAGCATCTTGCAGCCATAGGAAGCAATCATAGATACATAATAAGTAAAATGAATGTAAAGGCAAAAGGAAATTCTAAAAAACAATAGACAAGGGTATTTAACCAATTAACTTAAAATAACACATGGAAATCAATTTCATATTAATTATAATAAAATCCATAGATATCTCATTTATAATATACTAATAACATGAACTGCCAGTAATCCTAGTTATTTTTAACAAGCAAACTGATATAAAATTTATACTATGATTCGTTTAGATAAAAAATATATTCTTGGAAAATGATAAGAACTTAAATATTACCCAAATCACCCATTTGATCATTCTAAATTTCCTATACATCAATCCATTATATCAAAAACTACATGACCCCTCTCTCTCTCTCTCTCTTGCAACCACCGTTAGCACGTGCTCGCGGGGTGGGGGGTTCACAATTTCTATAAAAGCCTTCATGATAACCCGTAAATATGATTACACTTTAATCATAGATAAATCCAAATCAATAGAATATTTCCTACTATCACTAAGAGATTGAAAGAAATGTCGGTCTTTATATAAAAACATAAAAAAAAAATCCCTGAAATTTCAATAACACCCCCGGGCCCCGGCATTTACAAATATTATCAGGCCATCCTTTGGCATTTCAAAAATGAGACGGAGACCCCACTCGCATACTCGTAGGATATGGATACGTGTCAAACATAGGAAATAAGTATCCAAGATTTCCTTTAACTTTTTTTCCTAGAATACGTCCTCAACACACCAAGATACGGGAGTGGATATGGCTGAAAAACAAATACCATCTACCACAACAAAAAGCATTCCAAAAAGAAAACACTTCCCATAACCAAAACCAAAACAGATTAGAGATCTACGTCGAACTACCTATACCAATACATGAAGCCCCCGGTATATCACATACAAACTCTAGCACTTTAAATCATCGAATCATGGTTCTAAATAAAGTTTGGGATTCAGATCCAAGAGAGGTTTAGAGAGAGAATTAAGAGAGAGAACGAGTGAACAGAAAGAGAAAGAGAGACACATATAGAGAAAAGGCAATGGTCAAACCAGATAAAGACATCAAATTTCAGTTCCTACACATGATGAAGTAAAAGAGCCCCATGTGCTGTCTTCATGTAATTCCATTGTTTAAAGAAAAATCACGTCTTATCCAAATCTTGAAGGTGTTGCTTACTCCATGTGGAGATTTTTAAATTGTCATATCAAAGACCCATTTTTTGTTGTACTCTATCAATTGAAGATGTGCTCTCCAGGCTGTTTTGTATGGCCACGTCCATGAATACCCATGCATTCATGTGGGTTATTTTGGGTCTGGTTTTGTTAAGGGCCTTAAGGCCCATGTTCTGAAATTTATGGGTTACAATGTGTCACAGCAATTTGGCAACTAATATTTTTTAAAAAATTAATCATCATATGATATTTAAAATATATTTTATTATACACGTATCCTAGCCGTATCCGTACCATACTTTTTAAGATTTTATCGTATCGCCGTGTCTATATCATATTGTACCTATATCCGTATCCATGCTTCCAAGTCCAGGAACCTTCTTCGTAAAATTGTTGACATACTAGAGAAGTCCGGGCTTACTTTTTGACCTCTCACACAACAAGTTCTCATCCCCGGTGAGATTCCGCTTACCATTATGGAATTGATATTGAAACAACAAATATCTTTCAGGTGATCATTGTTGTCGAAGTCAATTCCATTGTTGGTTGTGATCAATCAGAAGCACTTCCAGTTCCCGTTTTTGGTTCACTTCCATTTTTGGTTGTAAGAGAAGGTGTTGATCTCTGTTCTTGAGCTAATTGGGGTCACTGATGAGTGACTCAAACTGATGATGAGTGACTTATGATTGAAAATTCGTCATTGAGAATTCAAGGGAGAAGAAGTTGGGATACTTCTGAGATGGTTCTGTGAAATGAAATTATATATATACATATGTCTGTGTGTATATATGGATATAGAGATTATGAGAATTTTGGTGGTGATGGTGGTAGCAGTAGTGGCGGAGGCGACAATGCTTCTCTCAAACAGAATTATTTTTTTCCAACTAGTAATAAAAGGGGCAATGTTGGTATTCTGAGTATTATTTTGGTAACGTCATCTTCCAATGTTGAAAGGGTGTCTCACTGATACGACATCAAAATGTCATGGGATTTCCTATCAATATTAAAATGTAGATGATACCAGACAATTTTTTCAAATGTCAAGAGGTGTCATTGAAATGTTTCCTAAAAAAACACAAATGTTCCATGAAGACAACCAAGTAAAGTCACACCAAAAATATGTATAAAGCAAAAGAAACTAAAAGAATGAAACAAATAAAAAGAAAACCTGTACGGGGTACAAAGAAAGGCTCAACCACCATAGTGCTACAAAACACAACCAACAAAATAGCAAAAAAGAACCAAACCACCCTAAAGGACCAATTATATAAAATTGTTATTGCTCACTGAGAAAACCTTCTAACAATTTGATAAAACAAATCTATGGCATCTTCCTCGACAAGGGAATGACATCCCAAGCTTAACACTAACCTCCAGTTCACCACTCACAACCAAGAAACCTCATCGTGAACCCAGATGTTCCCTCCCCCTTTTGGAGCGAATGCTGCAATGGCCCCATTAAATCTAAAACTTTCACAATTCTATAAAGCTAAAACGATGATCAAATGATTACAATTAAATCATATATAAATACATCAATATAGTGTTTCCCACAATCACCGAGAGATTGACACATTTCTTTCTCTTGACCAAAAGAAATGGAACAAATCAAGAAAAAAAAAAGTTTTTGGACCGGACAATATTCAACAGCCATGGTCATGTTGAAAACCAGCAGAAGTGCATAGCGTCCAGACACACTTCACATCAACCACTTAGAAAGACTAGAATGTGCCTCGTATTAATGTCTTTGGCTAAACAATTGTAGAGCCTTAGATTAGCACGACCAATATAGAATCCAAAGAAAGAAAGAAAAGGAAAAGAAAAACAGATGCAGACCAAATAATAAATAAACAAAAACAAAACACACCTTTGGGTGATTATAGTTTTTTTTAGGCCTAACAAAGTGGACGTCTATCACTCTAGCCAACACGCAAGCTTCAAAGGTCTCAGGAGGTTGGCGTCCATCAGCATCAGCATCAGCATCCCGGGCCTCAAAGGTAATATAGTAACTAGAACCACAACAGGCACACCGCAAATTTGCCTTGACCACCTTAATAAACTCGTAATTTTTACCCTACATTTTAAGCCCAATACCAATACCAAAAGGAGGAGTTAATCAACCAAAGAGAAAAATATTTGTATGGAAGAGTTTAATTGACAAACAAACAAACACACACACACACACAAGGGAGGAGCGCATACTGTGTCAGCGTTGTGCTTGTTAATAGCTGCGATTGAACAAGACTTGAGGTACTGAAACTCCTCGGATTGCTCACCCAAGAGACCTAGATCGACCGGGCTATGTAAACCGAACTCAAAGACATCCTTGGGCAAAGGGGGGGCGTCAAACCCCTGGACATATACACAATCAATCAATCATCAGAATAAATAGAAAAACAACACTGAGGAGATGGAGATGAAAGGGCAATAATATAGACACGATTGATTAACAAATGTTGATCAGAAAAATAAAATAGAAAGCCATATAGACATATGTAATACCTCGCTTGCCTCGACCATTGTGTTGTACATCCGCCTCTCGTCATCGGTCATTCTGCGATAGCCAAGGGCATAAGAAGGGTCATCTTCCTCTGAATCAGAATCGTATTTTTTTTCTTCATCTACTTCTTGTTGTTGGTTATCATCATACTCATCCCCCTCCAATTTTGGTTTTTCCTGTGGGTGCTGTCGCTGCTCTTGTTCGGGATGAGATTCATATGCAGATGCAGAACCGCCCTCTTTATCAGAAATAGCGCTGGCAATGGCATTGGCAGCCATCTCTCTCTCTCTCTCTCTCTCTCTCTCTCTCTCTCTCTCTCGCGCTCTCGGTATTGCTTAAGAACTAATCATGCACTATTCTGTATATATGCATATATATTGTGCCAACGATATATAATACATTGTGAATTTGGGCTACGGCCGCTATAAAAACCACTACAATAGGATTTTAATTTGGGAGCTTCTAAATATACATCATTTTTCTCTCTTCTTACACTAGGATTTTAATTGTTTTTTTTTTACAGTTTTGCCTATGCATGAAAGGACTAAAATGCTATTGTCTCTTGTAACATTAGCCCATTATTTTTTTTTCATACACACTCTTCCATCCTTCTTCCTTCTTTCCTCCAAGAGCATCTTTCCTCTTCCTTCTTTCCTCTTCCCTTTTCCCTCTTTCATGTAAGAGAGCATCCCTAAAACCCTCTCCTTCCCTCTTCCACCTTCCTTCAAATAGAGCATCACTATCTAAGAGTTCAAGTTAGCATTATCTTCCCTTCTCATTACTTTTTGTCCTAACAAACAGCAATCAACACTCAAATAGTGTAATGGAGGAGGAGATTAACACTCAAATAGTTATTTTCAATGAGAATGGCAGTGATAAGGTGAGTGTGTTTGAAATTTATACATTCTTTTTTTTTTTTTCTGTATCAGCTCATGTTCTGTTCGGTCCCGGAAGTCCGAACATATATATGCATATTCAGTCTGCAATGATCAAACAAAGATATATATGTTCGGCCAAAGGTGGCCGAACACATTTGATGTGTTCGGCCATTAGAGGCCAAACATGTCACGTTTGTTTGGCCATTCATAGCAGAACACCCGTGATGTGTTCAACCGTTCATGGCAGAACATATTACCTTTTGTTCAGTCCTGAATGGCCAAACAGTATTCGTATGTTCGGCCATTCAAGGCTAAACATAATATATGAGTTAACATTCCATTTCATTTCCATCTGTAGGATAGTCCGTCTACACAATGCAGCCGAGTGACTGATGAATGTGTAATAGATTATACAAGTGAATTTACCACTCATGAGATAAAGGGCGAAGTTTAATAATTTTGTAAATTAATTGCATCAGTTAATATATAAAAATAAATGGTTTTATGTGTAGATATTTAAGAGCCGGGATGCTTTAATCAAGTAGGCTCGTGATGTTGGCAAGAGAAATGGTATTGTTGTTGTAATTAAGGCCTCAAATGCAGGTGGGGTTGGTGTAAAACCAAGAATCACCCTTGCATGTGAAAGATTTGGATATTATAATGCGTACAAGTCTAATGACAAAAGGGACTTCTAAAAAGAAGATCAAGCAAACAGGGACAAAGAAATTTGGATGCTCGTTCACATTAAAGGGCAAAAAGTTGGCTACATGCGATGATTAGATGTTGGAAGTTGTGCGTGGTGTTCATAATCACTCAGCTGCTGAGTATCTATGAGGGCTCTCATTTGCAGGGAGATTATCAAAGAAAGAGACGGAGTTGTTAATTGATTTGTTAGAGAGTATGGTTAGGCCAAAAGATATTTTGGTTACATTAAAACAAAAAAGTGAACTAAATGTAACAACAATGAAGACTATCTACAATGCACGCTATAGGCAGAAAGTCTCTAAACAGGATAGAAGTAGTCAAATGCAATAACTCATATGTAAATTGGCAGAGCATAAGTACATTGAATGGCATAGGAATTGTGATAATACTGATACCCTCAGGGACATTTGTTGAACACACCCAACCAGCTTAGAATTGTTGAGTGCATTTCCACATGTGTTGATAATGGATTGCACGTACAAGATGAACCGGTATCGGCTGCCTCTCCTGGAGATTATTGGAGTTACGTCCATAGAAATGACATTTTCCATATGCTTTGCTTATCCCCAAGCTGAATGTGAAGATAATTATGCATGGGTGTTGAGTGTCTTGCATTCTATCATTGTTGATGCTAATCGTGTTCTTCGTGGAGTCATTATTACCGACAGAGAGTTGGAGCCCATGAAGGCCATCGACAGTGTATTCCCGGAAAGTAATCATTTATTGTGTACTTGGCACATTAATAAGAATGTCTTGAGTAAATGTAAAAAATTGTTTGAAACCAAAAAAATGTGGGACAAGTTCAATATGAGTTGGAATATGGTGATGTCTGCTTCCACAGAAGAAGAGTATAATGAACTTTTGGGTAGGCTAAGTAAGGATTTCCATACTTATCCCAAAGCACTGTAGTATGTGAAGAGCACATAGTTAGATCCATACAAGGAAAAATTTGTATCTGCATGGGCAGATCATTGTTTACATTTGGGGAATATTACATCGAAAAGGTAATGTGAATGTTTGTTATTGATTGAGTTACATTTATTGTGTAATATATCGATATGAATTAATAGCTTTTATTTTTCTTACAGGGCCGAGAGTTCACATGCACAGTTAAAGAGACAACTTGGATCATGTCAAGGAAATCTTAAATCAAACTGGACAAAGATCCATAATTTGCTCCAATTGCAACATACTAGTATTAAAGCATCATTTGCAAAAAAGTAAAATAGTTGTGCAACACAATTTCAAGCCTTCTGATTTTAATGAGCTTCATGGCAACGTCTCAAAAAATGCATCGGGTAAAATATTCTCAGAAAGAAAAAGAGCTAAAAAAGTTGGAATTGATCCGGTCTCATGCATGTACATCCATCGTCGTACACATGGTTTACCTTGTGCACATGAGATTGAAAAATATGTTTATTAACAATGCCCAATTTCCTTTAGTTGCGTACATCCACATTGGTGTAAACTTGATATGTTACCTAACAGTGCAATGAAGAGTCCTACTTTGGATGTTAAAGCGGAGTTGGTGTTAGTTGAAAGGGCTTTTAATGAGGTTGATCATACAAAGCAATTGCAAATGTTGAGGAAGTTGAGGGTGATCATACAAAACGGAGTACTTTCTCAATAGAACCAAAAGTTAAATTAAAAGCTCGAGGTCGTCCATCTGTTAAAGTTGATACATCGACCCGGCATGATCCAAGTGCCTTTGAGATAACGTAATATGCACATGATAGTTACTCTCCTATATTTAATGAAGCGAAGGCTGTTCACAGCAAGGCAACTGTACATGGTAAAATTAAGAAGAAAGGAAAGGCGAAGGTGCATCACATAAGATCACAGCCTACTATTTCTTACCGTGAGCAATTTTCAGATGGGATTAGATACTACATACGCATCATAAAAGATGTTGCAGCTAATGACAACTGTATCTTCAGAGCCATTAGAGGGCTACTTGGGCTAACCGAAGATGATTAGCCACGGGTTAGGAGAGATTTAGTAAATGAATTATTTGCCCATTCAATAGAGTATCAAGAACTTTATGGGATTGAAAATAAAGTTCAATAATTGATTGAGGCATTGTCATATTATGATAATTATCTCAGTTATTCCCATTGGATGACTATGCCAAACATAGGGCATATTATTGCATCTCATTATAATTTGGTATTATTCCACTTTAGCATGCAACAATGTCTTACCTTTCTGCCTCTTTGGTCTGTGCCACCATCAAAAGTATCTCGCAAGGAGATAGCAATTGATTTTGTAAACAACAGTCATGTTCAAGTTATTATTCTACTTTTTTTAAAAAAATATTTTTTTATTTCTATATGAATTTTCTAACTTCTGTTATGTTCCAGCTCTTCTTGGACCCAGGCCATCCAATTCCACCGATTGTGAACAAGTGGCATGAATTTGATCTTCCATGTGCAAATGAATAGCAACTACATATACTGGTCGCATTAAGCATTTCAAAGAGCTTATCAACTCAAATGTAGCAATAAGTGAAACAATAGAGATTGAATGAACTTATTGTAGCACGTAACTCATTTGGGATGTAACTAATATTGGATGTAACTAATTGTACTCATTTGGAAGATAACATACAACTTTGATTAGTACAGTACAGTTGTTAATTTCATACATGAAATTCGTTAACTGCTTACATACTTACTTCCATGTACAAAAAATAAAGAACCCCGTGTTAAACAAAAAACAACATCATCATGGACACATCAACCTCTGTCACTCCTACTCCGGCATGTGTAAGTACTGGAAGTCATATTGGGGTCCCTCACAATTCGTTGCGCCTCTTGAAGTGAAAGTCCCCTTAAGACATGGCGCATGCGATCAACATTAGCGTGCATCCTCCGTGGGTTATGATAGAAGTCAGCCTCTGTCAGTGGCTCAGCGATACTTAGTGCATCTTGACAATGTTGCTCGTAACTTAAAGACGAACTTGCCCCATTTGCCTCATTTCTTTGCCCCGACCTGGATCGATACCTTGGGTTTTGTATTGTCCTCCATGATATCTGTGTGTACCAGCTCATATAATCAGAAACACAATCTGATGGAAATCTGATAGGCCGACTCCGGTTTGTAGGTGACAATACATGATTCTCCTATCTTTGCCACTGCTGATTGACCCATTGATATGCAATTTGATATTGCTGAGTACTAAGACCTCGATGTGCCCGGTCTGGAGTCCATGGTGCTGGAGGAATAGTCTGCAATCTTCCAAATTACCTCAACACTCTCTCTGGGTGATACAGTTCCACAACCTCCAAACACCTAATACATCCAGAGTAGAATACAAACTCATACAATGGATGTTGTTGCCTTGAATTACGATATGGATTCCAAGTAACCTGCGTCAATTTATATAGATCTTTAGTAGCACATAAATACAAGAATGCAGAATAATTTGAAATTACTACTGGTGAGAAACACAATACCTTATTATTGCCCATTTCGTCAATTATTTCTCGTAATGATTGAAGGTGGCTATCTTTATTTGACTCTCTGCTCGGTTGCCACAATAATGCTCGATGGTCGTGTTGAATGTACATGAGAGTTGGGTTAGGAGCCAAACATGGAAAATGCTCATATATCCATGCTTCTAGGAGTAATAGATACCCGGCTATTTGTTTCACTTCATACCGAGTAGCTAACCCCAAATGCCTATAAAGATAGGCTAAAGCAGCAGCACCCCATGCATATGAAGCCACACCATCAATATCCATGAGGAAGTGAAGATAAATGACCGAAACATGTGTGCCACTTTTGTCACTAAACAGTGTACATCCAAATATATATAGCAAATAAGCTCTCACTACCCGGTCAATGGCTGCTTCTCGATCAGAATCTGTCACTGCATCAAACTTATTCTTTAGCCACTCTAACCTTACTGAATGACCCCGCACCTGTGCAAGTTCATCATGAGCCTCCGAGCGTCAAACTCTTAATGCTCGGTGTAATAGCTCTTTAGCTTCAGAAAATCCAAAATCATCATTATATGAAACAGTTATCCCCGTCACTGGGATCCCAAGAATGGTGGCAATATCATCTAAAGTGATGGTCATCTCCCCAAAAGGCATGTGGAACGTATTAGTCTTTGGATGCCACCTTTCCACAAACGCTGACACAAGGCTCTTATCAATAGATCTGTAAGAAGTTCTGATCAACGGTGTTAGACTAGATTTATCAATCTTCTGTCTAAATAAATATGGCTCATTCCGATACCACATCCTCACTTTTTGCCCATGACTCAAACACTTGAGCGGAAGACGGTCCTGAAAATATGCATATACATTAAAGAAGAAATAAGATATCACATTTATATGGAAAATATATAAAACATACCTCTCCGTTCCAAATAAATTTTGCAACGTGTGTTTGAGAACTCTTCAAGACCGAAGGGTCAGTCGGCCAAACCATTTCTTCTCCATTATCTTCTTTATCCACTTCCACCTCCTCATCTTCATCCTCTTCGAAGTCTGGGACTTCCAGTTGTTCTGGCGCTTCAATAATTGGCCCTTCAACATGTTGACGACGCCTTCTTTCAGAAGCTATTGGACAAGCTCTAGAACTACTAGCCATATCTGTAAGTAATTCAATTAGCTGTTAGTTGAATGGGGCTATAGTGTAGTCATTGTGTTCGGTTCTGTATGACCGAACACAGTGAATGTGTTCAGCCATTGCTGGCCGAACACAATAAACATGTTCGGCCAATAGTGGCTGAACCTCTTCTATATGTTTGGCCCTATATGGCAGAACACTATGATACTGTTCAGCCATACCTAGCCGAACAGTATGCACGGTGTTCGGCCACACAGGGCCGAACATGGCGACGGGATGGAACGGCTTGTATGAGCACCAAATGGAATGAAGGGAAAAATATATCATACTATCACAACCTAAACATGCAAGAACCCATTGTAATGAATAATATGTGAAGAAGAGAAGAGAATACCTTTAAAACGGGTGGAGAAAAGAATGTAGAACCACTGTAGCAATGGTGGAGAAGAGAAGAAAGCTTACTTTCAAGATTAGAGAGGAACCCTTGGGGAAGAAAAGGGAATGGAGGAATGGAGGAAGAATGAAGAGGAACCCTTAGGGAAAAAAGGGGAATGGAAAGAGGGATTTTTATTATAGAGAAAGAGGAATTTGTTGGGTGGGGGTATAATATGTAAATGTAGTGTGTATAAAGAAAAGAAAACCAAACGCCCTCACTTACTTCATTGTGTATAAAGAGAAGTGGTGTAAGAAGAGATAAAATCAGTGCATCTTTAACAACTCCCTTTCGGATTGATTATTAAGATTACTATTTTGCCCCTTTAACAAATATAACAACTAATACTGAAGGATATTTTCAAAAATTATTATACTTCCAACTTTTATAAACAGCTAATGCATCTCATTTCATATCATACATATTCTCTACAATCTCTCATTCTTATTGCAACCTACTTGTCTAATCTCCATAACTTTTGTATGATCTCTCATTTTGTTTGTACAAAATTTTTAATCTTTACAATTTGAGATCAAGAAGAAGCAGCCACCAAGCCAATAATATTCTACAACTCGGGAGGCTTTAAAAAATTGATATCAAGTTGGAGGTATTTGTATTTTAATATTTATTTCAATATTTAGTTTTGTGTTAAATTTAACTAATTCTAGTTTTTTCTAACTTTAATATGGATAGTAAGAGCCATGATTTTAGAATGCGCTTAGACACTGACAAGGCTAATTTCATGTTCAATCATTTGATACAGATCGAGATGCTACCCAATCTCCTAATTCGGGTATTTCCCCAGGACCCTCATCTTCTGATAACCCTTTAGGATGTGTTTGGAAGCAGGATAGGAGGTGATAAATGGGGAGATAAACAACTTTTTTGCATTATGTCCCACTTATCCTTTATTTGTGTTTTTAGTACTTGGGATTATATTATTCTAGACCCAACACTACAGTAAATAAATACCTAGTATGGGGGCTTGTATAATCTCACCTGGGATGTGAGATAACTTGAGTTGGCTTTAAATGGGGGGTGAGATTATATTTTTTAAATCTTTTTGTCCCTTGTCTCCCATTCATCCAAACGCAATCAAATATGGGATTGAATTTATCTTTGGGATAAATGAAATATCATCCCATGAAATAATATCATTGGATGGGCTTGGATGGTATTAGCTATCTAATCCTGCCAAAGATTGATCCTGCTTCCAAACACATCCTTATAGTATTGATAAGTCAATTGGTAGTTCTAGTGTTTGACCCTCTCATGCTAGTAAAAAAAAACCCTAGGTTAAAAAGTATGGGACACAATTATTGTAGAACAAATAAAAGATAAAAATGGAAACCTAGGTCCTAGAGCAGTATGTAAATACCAATAAAAAAAAAGGATTATAGGAGCGCCTGAAGTGGTGGACTGGCTGCTTAACAAGGCATAGAAGAGAATGTCATAGAAAACAAAGCAACGATCCGATTAGGCAATAAATCTTAGGTGAAGATTTTGCATCCATTACCTTTGGAACTTTTTCGTTTAATGAATATACCAACCAAATTGAATTAGCAAAACTATTAGCAGAAATAGAATTTCCTTTTCGCTTTTGCGGAAGAACCTAGAATAAAAAATATATTAAAAAGAAAAATATTCATGTGCATATGTCTCTCACTATTTTTTTCGTAAAAACTCTAGGTGAGACCCACTGTATGGTGCATCCAAATGGGCTACCTGCACAACCCCTTGAATTGAACCCGTTTACCAATTTTTGGTCAAATCCAAATTTATTGGATTGTTGGATCAATTATGCACTCATTCGAATGGAATTAATTACTAGGTCATGGATGAAGGGGTTAGGGATATGTGATTGGGGTCAAACTTGGTATCTAGGATGGTTCTTTCCATTCCCCTCGGTCTCATCCATTTGTGGAGTCCACCATGGGCCCCACAAAAGAGTATGTACGGTCCCTTGTTGAAGGACATATGCACATGAATATCCCCCTATTAGAAATTATCATAACCCACACTATACAAAAATATCCAAAACTACAACAAGAAAAGATGGAACAAAGTTATATAGAGAATATTTGAAAATTTTGACTAATACCTTGACAAATCTAAAAAAATCGCAATTACTTCATATATTCGAACTAGCAATCAAAATGTTGGACATACGAGTATAAGTGCACATTATATTGATTTTGAATGAAATTCACAAAAACAAAGAATAATTATGTTTTCTATGTTAGAATCACCAAACAGTGGCAGTACCATCACAACCTTCATAGTAGCCACCCTTAGAAGTTATAATATGTATGATACAATCATGCCAAGTTCTCTTGATAGTACTATTGATAATAAGGCTTCAATTGACATTTTAAAAATTCAATTGCATTGTTTTTACTCATATTAGATGTAAAATTAATTGAAACACAATAAAATACCATTAGAGAGTGTCTTTTTTTTTTTTTAATTCAAGCATCAACATCTACGACACAAGAATATAAAAAGACATGTAAAGGCTTTGGTTTAAAGTAAAAAAAAAAATGGTAGATGTTGGATAGAGATGAAACTCAACTTACCTAATGTGAAGACCTTGTTATGAATTCAAAGATGTTATTAACATATTCTTTAAAGATAGCATGATAGATTGTGTTATAGATAATAATGATTGGGAAATTACTCTTATTATTATGCAATTTTTAGAAGAACTTTATGAATTAATTAATATTTTATCTGGTGTTTTTTATCCTAGTAGTAAAGTTATGTACTGTTTATATAATATGAGTTTATAGTTTACTAATTATAGATCTCAACATTTATTTGCAGATATTTATGAAAAAATATATTTCAAATTTAAGAAATATTGAGAAAATATTTCATTGTTGTTTTGTTCAGCCATAGTAATGGACACTAGGACTAAATGAGATGGAGTAGAAGCAAAATTAGGAGCTATTAACAAAAATTTTCACATTACATTCAAAACTGCCATAGAAATGGTTAGAGACTCTTTTACAAGTCCTCACCATGAATATAGTTATCGATTAGATGATATGGGCCCACTCACTCGACCTCCTATTCCTACTTCCTGTTGTGACCCATCTTGGTCATTTTGGTTAATGAACTTACTCTTTTTTTATTATAATGCCATGTGGCCAATATCATTTGGTTAGTCATTTTTATTGGTAGAACCTAAGGCTCCATTTGGATTGATGGATTTGAAAGGAATAGAGGTTTGATCGATGTTCAAATTTATCAAGGTGTAACATGAGGGTTGATCATTTGAGATTAGACGGTGAGAGCTACAAGAAATGATAGAGGCTGAGGCAAAGAGAGATATATACTAGCTGCTAGAATCCTTCATAAAGAAAGCATTTCAAAAACAGCACATCTACGTCCACATTGTTATAAAATATATTATCATAGGTGGATGCCCACATTGGGACCTACATGAGATAAAGGGATTACTAAGGGTTAGGTTCTTTCCCTATTAGGTTGCTCGGGGAGGAAGCAATCTTATTCCATAAATATGATCCTCCTCCCCCTTATTATGTACACACATCTCTTTAATATGAAGATTTCCCTCTTCCCCTCTGCTTCTCTCTATTTCTGTGTCTGATATTTCACAATATGTTATCAGCACGAAGAGCTCCTTGATTTGAAAAGTGAGAGAGAAAAGGCTTGCGTAACTTTGAAGAACCCAAAGAAGTGGGTTTTGGCATGGCCTTGATCATTAAAATTTCTCTCTCTGCCTCTTTGATCTTCATCTCCCCAACAGTAACTAATTTGAGAGAGATATGAGTGCAATGATGGCTCTTCTTCCCATGCATAATTCAAGAAAAGCAGCCAAAGCCACCGCCACCTTCTCCACCCGGAGAAATGCAATAGGTTCGTCATCACCATCACTGTGCTTGGCTGCACGGGGTCCACCAGGTTCACCGTCAAGGAGGTGGATCTCATTGCCTCTGTCATTAAGACTGCTCTCGGGTCATATGCTCGATAAGGCCGGTATTCGGCGCTCGGCTCCGATTTCAACTTCCTCCTCTTTTATTTTCGTAACAACTCTTCAGCGGTCTGGATCCGTCCATTTCTCTCTCATTCTCCGGCATTTTGCCGGAAAACGCAGATTTCCCCCTAATCTCCAGAAACCTTAAGGTAGCGTTTGGTTCGCTGGAATGATTTTTGGCAGGAATGGAATGAAAACTAGAATGAGTCTGGAATGGAATGAGGTAGGAATAGTAATTCCCATTCCAACGTTTGGTTGGACAGAGGAATCAATCCAGTAATAGGATTCTCATTCTAGTTCCTGTATTTGGCATCCATAAATGATGCCAGGAATGGAATAAAAATTACATAAAACTAACAAAAATACCCCTATGAATTTTTTTTGCCAAAATTTCCCTCTCTCGCCAAGCCCTCTCTCTATTCCCAGCCCTCTCTCCTTCTCTCTCCGTCCCAACCCTCTCCCTCTCTCGCCCAACCCCCTCTCCCACTATCTGTGTTCTCAGCACTTTTTCCCTCTCTCTGTTCTCAAACCCTCCTCTGTCCTAGCCCTCTCTCCCTTCCTGCCCAGCCCCTCTCCCTCTCCTCTATTCCTAGCCCCTCTCCCTCTCTCTGCTCCCAGCAGTCTTTCCCCATCTCGCCAGCTCCCTCTCCCTATCTCTCGCTTCCCACCCCTCTCTCCCTCTCTCTGTCCCAGCCTCTCCCTCTCTCGCCCAGCCCCCCTCTCCCTATCTCTCACTTCCCAACCCCCTCTCCCTCTCTCTCTGTCCCAACCCTTTCCCTCCCTCGCCCAACCCCCTCTCCCTCTCTCTATCATAACCCTCTCTCCCTTTTCGCTCAGCCCCTCTTCTTCTCTATATTCCCTGCCCTTTCTCCCTCTCTCGTACAGCCATTCTCCTTATCTCTCACTTCCCAGCCCTCTCTCCCTCTCTCTTTGTCCCAACCCTCTCCCTCTGTCGCCCATTCCCCTCTCATTCTCTCTCTGTCACAGCCCTCTCTCCCTTTCTCACCCAACCCCTCTCCTTCTCTCTGTCCCAACCATCTCCATCTAAGGCGGGTTCCAATCAACCAATGGCTAGAAGGAGGTGTCACAAAACATGCCTTATGATCGACGGAAGAAGGTCGGCAATGAAACACAGAAGGAGAGAGAGGTCAGAGACGAAGAGGAAGGAGGCTAGGTCTTATGATCGGGCATCTCAGGTTTTGTTTGATGAAATGGGCTTTTTGGACTCAAGGGAAAATTATAAAGGAATGGAATGGCCATTCCTCTACCCCCCCCCCCCCCCCCCCAAAGGAATGGTGATTCCCTTGTATAAAGGAATGGTGATTCCTGAAGTAATGGTCATTCCGCCACTTTTTCACGGAATGACCATTCCATTCCGACCTTCATTCCAGCGAACCAAACACTACCTAAGATTTTATAGGTCAAATTTGTTGAAGATGAGAGAAATCCTTCATGTTCAAGGCGGACAGTGTGGGAACCAGATCGGGTCCAAGTTCTGGGAAGTGGTGTGCGACAAGCATGGCATCGATCCGACCGGGCGCTACACCGGGTCGTCGGATCTGCAGCAAGATCTATTACCTCCTTCGTCGGTAGTGTACCTAGCACGATCTATTACCTCCTTCGTCGGCAGAATACCTAGAAAGGAGATACAAGCATCCCTCCTTTCCTACACCTCACTTTTAAGTCCACATGCCACTGTTTCTTTTTTTATCTTTTAGTTTCATTGGTCGTTCTCAAAAAGCAAACTTGAAAGTTCACCTGTCACTTTCACACATTGTCCTTTTGTATTATTCTGCAAACAAAAAAAAAAAAAAAATGAAAGGTGCATAGAGGAGATCGGCTCAAACTGAGTCGACCGTAGCCGCCTTACCACTCGACAACAACAAAAGGTGCAATTTGGGTCGGGTCAAGTTGACCCGAACCTGTTTGCTGCAAGTCCAGTCCGCCAGAAGCAGCATAAATGTTAGCATGACCCCAACTGCTGACGCAAGCAATATGTCATCAAATCATATGGTCAAAGGTAGATTTGACCGAATCGATGGTAGAAACTTGTTTCTGTGATATCTTGATGATTCGGAGTCCGATTTGAGATCCGTTTGTACCTATGGAAAGCTCGTAAGCAAATCTACATATTGGCATCAACAGAGGACAATTCAAAGGTTAAGTCATTTCTTCTTATTTTATGATTTTTTATTAGTTTGATAATCATACACCTGCATTTATCTTTATTCTTTTTAGATCTGTAAGTATTTATAATTTTAATTCGAGTGATGAATAATTTATTATTTCTTATAAAAAAGAGATCATGATAAAATTGAAAATCATGGATCATAAACATGAACCAGAAGTTCTTTCAAATTCGGGCCGGAAGATCCGTTGGCTATTTTACTTTGAAACCAAAAGTTTTCAGATCCACAATATGTACTCAAAGATTCATATTCCTATTCAAACTTGAAGTTTGATATTTAAATCCAGAAATAAAACCAATAGGCCATAATATCAAACCCAAAGTCTTGATAGAACCCGAAGTTCTAATTCATGAACCTGAAGTTCTATATTAACTGAATAACTTAGACCTGAAGATCCATAAATTATCTGAAACCAGAAGTTTTAAGATTTGGAATATGAACCTGAAGATTCATATTCATAATCAAACTTAGAGATTTGATTTCTAAAGATTCAAAGTCACGTAGATCGATACGAAGGCCATGAAATCAAACATGAAGTTTTGACAGAACTAGAAGTTGTGATTCAAACTTAAAGCTTTGATAAAACTAGCAGTTCTAAGAACCTAAAGTTCTATATATAGCCTGAAGTTTTGACAGACTAGAAGTTTTGATTCTTCAGTTGAGAACCCGAAGTTCTATTTTTATTTGATTATTATTGGTAAATTGATCTTCACACACTCTACAAGGCTTGATAATGCTATCAAGGTCGGACATAAGATATCCCTGGTGGCTATGGCATATGCTCTTATTTTCTACGCCATTATATTCCCGTTAGACAGGGATGATCACCAGCAGATGATCATACATCCAATGCTAGAAATAACTACCCGATTAGTCAATCAAATTCCTCCAGAAGAGGTAGATATAATATGTTCTCCAGTAGAGATGAAAATAACCACCACAGGAGCAGTGATTAACAAGGCATTTTATTCAGAAATTAGGAAAATCACCAAGCACGGTCTAGAAAGACCTACAACTACTTTTCTGAGTTTGAATATTGAGTTCAGTCCTTAGATATTTTGTTGAATGCTAGGACTTATTCTTTTATCCCCCCATATATTCTGTTTTTACATTATATTTGCTTTGAATGCTGACTTATTTAGCTATTCTTAATTTTATTTTTGTCATGCAATTGAATAGTTATATTAGTTTATTAGTACTTGCTGTACGGCTCATGAAATGCATGAAACTAAAGATAATATCTGTCTGATAGACAGTGCAACAAAACATACTATATTAGAAAAAACCAGAAGTTTTTCTCAGAGTTGATGTTTAATTCATGCATGGCATCGATCATAGCTGGATCGGTACAAATACTTGAATGCTCTAGAAAAGTCCACACAAATATTTGTACATCATTACTAGTATTGACAGCCAGAAGCTAATATTAGAAAAGCTAAGTGCATTCTCCTTATATTTCATGGTTATATTACAAGACAATCTCCACTATCAAATCATATTTGATTATAAGCAACACGACAGAGTCAAGCCTGAAGCTTACACTAAACCCTAGACTTAGTGACCATCAGGCTTTAATGCTTTGGCATGATAGGTTAGGTCACCCTAGGGGTACTATGCTATGGCAAAAAAAAAAATATATATATATATATAATTTTGTTAAGTACTCCTTAGAGTACCATCCTTTCCGCAAAGGATATAGTGTGACATTTGTGACCCATCTAATCCCGCCTATTAGCACAAATTATTACACCTAGGGTACACTTCCTTGAGCATGTTACTAAATTTATAATGTTTGATATTGTCGGTTCATAACCTACATGAACCCACAACGTAGACTCTATGTTCGTTATAAATCACCGCCAATTATTAGATATTTAAATTCAATAACAGGAGATATATTAATTGTTCATTTTGTTGATTATCATCTTGATGAGACAGTCTTCTCGCCGTTAGGGGGAGATAAGAGCATTCCTGAAGAGCACCTTGTTCCTGTAGAACAATCCGCTCCTGAAGAACGGTGAGAATTAGCGTGGAATACTTCCACTCTATCTCATCTAAATCTATATACTTCACAATGTGAGAATGAAGTACGGAGAATTGTGCACTTCATTACAAACGAATTCCCTGATGCTTTTAATGATACAGCAAAAGTGACTAGGTCACATGTATTGGCTATGAACACACAAACACGAATTAATGTCCCTGTAGGACAAGTACGAATTAGTGTCCTTGAAGGACAAATTCCAAACATGGTAGCAAATAAATCTATACACGCTAGAAGCGTGGTAAACTTATTGGTTTCAAGGACTCAACTCCCTAGAAGAGGAGAAATGAGCAAACATATCCTAATCATACTCCAGAAGAGGTATACTCCCGAAGAGTTTATGACAAAATCCACTCTCTCTAAAATTCCTGAAGAAATTAATGTCCCGAAAAAGACACGAGTCCCGGAAAAGACTCTAGAAGCCCCGGAAGAGGCAATGGGTACCCAATACATAAAGAGATCTCTATAATTTATAATTATTCAAGAGAGATGGGATATAAATGAAATTGTCATTGATGACGCATTTGCATATGGGGTAGCTACACAAATATCAAGGAAAAATGAGAATGATGATTGGGATATAAAACCACGTTCTATAAATGAATGTCGACAAAGAATATATTGGCCAAAATAGAGAGATGCTATTAAGGAATTACAGTCTCTCAATAAACGTAGTGTATCTAAACCTATAGTACAAACCCCAAAAGGTGTTAACCCTGTAGGTTACAAATGAGTGTTTGTAAAGAAAATGAATGAAAGGCAAGACTTGTTTGTCAAGGTTTCCTGCAGAAATTTGGGATTGAAAACATACACAGACATATATATGAAAATCCCAAAAGGATTTGCTTTGCCTGAAACAAAGTTAGAGAGTACGTACTCACTGTAAGTAAGACGTTCATTGTACGGCCTGAAGCATTCCAGAAGAATATGGTACAATCATCTTAGTAAATATTTACCTAAGAAAGGGTATGAAAACAATCCCATTTGCTCGTGTATCTTTATAAAATCCTTAAACTGATTTATAATATTAGAAGTTTATAAATCTAATCGGGACTCCAGAAGAGTTCGAGAAAGCTATTAATTATTTTATCTCAAGCCGCAGATCAAGAGAAGTTTTAATGAGATTTTTCATTCTGTATAAATATGCTTCCCATATATAGTTTTGTACCAAGGCTTTGGATTAGTATTAAATAAATGCTATGATATTTATGTCTGTTTTATTCTTATGGTTGTAAAGAATTCAAATTTTGTAGGATATGCGGATTCAGTATGTATCTCTGATCCTCATAAAGGTCAATTATAGACATGTTATGTGTTTTTTAATGGTAATGCCATCATTTCTTAGTGTTCTATTGAACACATTTTGGTAGTTATTTTTTCTACCCATGCTGAGTTTTTAGCCCTTTATGAAGCCAGTGGGGAATATGTGTGACTAAAATCTTTAACTCAGCATATATATAGTTCTTGTCAATTGCCTCCTAGTATAGGTACCTTGAGCATTCTTTGCGAAGACAATGAGGCATGTATTCAACAGATTAAAGAATGATACATTAAAAATGACAAGATGAAGCACATTACACCAAAGTTCTTCTTTACTCATAAGCTTCAGAAGAATAGCAAGATTGAAGTCAAGCAAGCTCGTTCAAGTAACAACCTGTCTGATCAGTTTATGAAGTTTTTGTCAAAATCAGTATTCTAGAGATTTGTATATGAGATGGACATACCTAACCATGTAAAAGGTTGTTATCATCAGGGGGAGTAGTCAATCAGGGGGAGGCATCCTGAAGTATGTTACCCAGGATATCTGTGCGCTGTACTCTTTTTCCTTTTCTACGTTTTATCCCATTGGGTTTTCCTAGTTACGGTTTTAACGAGGCAGCATTATGCACATCCAACACCAATTCAATGATTCTATCGAACGTTGTACTCTTTTTTCTTTGTTTTGGTTTTTATCCCACTGGGTATTTCCTTTGTAAAGTTTTAATGAGGCAACTGTCATTGAATGATGTCATCCAAGGGGAAGTGTTATAAGATATATTATCATAGGTGGATGCCCACATGAGATAAAGGGATTACTAAGGGTTAGGTTCTTTCCCTATTAGGTTGCTTAGAGAGGAAGTAATCTTATTCTATAAATAAGATCATCCTCCCCCTTATTATGTACACACATCTCTTTAATACGAAAATTTCCCTCTTTCCCTCTGCTTCTCTCTATTTCTGTATTTGATATTTAACAATAACACAAAATTTTACAACCTTTTCATAATTTTCATACGCAGGGTTGGTGTGTGTGCGAGAGCCCCCTCTCTCTCTCACACAGAGACACACACCAACCCTCCCATCTCACACAAAAGCTATGAAAATGTCATAAAATTTTGAGTAAATTACATTGTCATGTCTCCAAGTTTAATGAAAATGCACTTCACTCCAAAATGTTTCAAAAATTACACTTAGCCCCAGATGATGTTAATTTTACTAATTTATACTACATCATTTCATGTTATCACCATCATACCTTGGTCAAAATATGTCAAGATTGACCCACACTCCAATTCCACCACTACCCTTTTTTAGTCCAGCAATTCCTAATAATCCTTCCATCTCCACCTCCTCCCCTCATTGAGAGAGAGTGAGGGAGCGAGGAAGAGAGGGGAGGGGGGCTGCACTAGTGGGAGAGCCGGGAGGAGCAAATGAAAGAGAGAGGGAAGAGATACTTTTTTTTCTTTTTTTTTTCTTTTTTCTTTGAATTTTCATTTTTTCTGATTTTTCTATTTTTTATTTTGAATTGTTAAGGGCAAAGTGGGTATTTTTTAAAAATTTGGATGGTCAACTAACAATCAAGGGGTTGACTGTGAGTTGACCCTAAACCTTAAGGGATTGAATGTAATTTCTAAAACGTCAGGGTCTGGAGTGTATTTTTATTGAACCTCAAGAGGTGTCAGTGTAATTTGCTCTCAAAGTTTGCATGGCTCAAGATCTTCTCTTTCAAATAACATCTTCTACTTAATTATTTCTAATCCATATTTTCAAGACCGTCAAATCCCCAGGTCCTGTTTTATTCTAACCCGAAGCTAAACTACCAAATCCTGGCACAGTAGACTCGAAATGCTAGGTTGCTTGGAGTTTTACAGAACTGCAAATTCAGTAATCCAAACGCAACCTAAAGGAGATTTTTTTTAATACACCAGCTTCAGTGGGCCAGAAAGTCCTATCTGCTGCTTGATCTTTCCATCTAGACAGCTCATGATCGATCAGTTCAGTAACCCATTAAACAGAAAGGTATGCAGCTGGAAGCTTAAAAGAACTCATGGCAGATGGATTGAACTACATTACATCTTTGGCTTCATTTGGATTTGTGGTTCTGAAATAAGTGGATTTGATATGTAAATTTATCAATATGTAAAGAATATTGATCATTTGGGATTGATTGTCAACACTGTGTGAAGAGTTACGCATACTATTAGAATCCTTCACGGATGGGATTTAAAATAACATATTCAATCTAGTTATTTCAAAGCCATCAAACCCCTAGTTTATTTCTAAAATTAAACGACAAATCCTTACTTGTGGCTATTTAAACACCACAAATCTGAATGTTGTTGGCAGCTAAAGTCTAAATCCCTGCAGTGAACGACCTGGTTCCAACACCATTTAACTTGATCAGCAGTATAATTGCTCTAGCCTGAGTGAGACATCAACTAGATGTCTAAGAATTTAAAACATGGGATTAAGGGGGTAATCAATTTCTCTCTCTCTCTCTCTCTCTTCTCTATGCTTTGAACTGGAGAATTTTTCAAACCAAGAACAGAGAAGAAAAGGCAACAGCCAAACATGTATGAATGCAAACAATGCATACCAAGAGAAACAATGAAGCCAGCACAAACTTGCCCACACAAACAGTCAATCAGCTCAGCATAAGGTACCGCCAAGCCAAAGGCATCATAGCAGCCCCTCACCAAGCACCCTCAGTACTCATCAAATCCATTATCCAGAATCTTCCACTCAACACCAGAACCTTTTCACTCTTTAAGGATGGTCATGGCATACTGTTACACATACGTGGTCGCCTACTAGCAAAAACACTCAGCATCAACACCATGGCCAAAAGAAAATGACCACACATTTAAGGAGACTGTAAAAGCACAACACAAGAAAGATTTGTAACTTGGAAAAAACAGTCACCACATGTAATAGCAAAATCTCTGCTCAAATATCACCACAAGCAAAGATAAACCACTTGAAGGAGACATAGCATCCAAAAAATTAAAAATAAACTGGAACAAAATCCTCCAACGGAATTGTCACCTAAGAAACTATACTTCTATTTCAGTACTTATTAATTGGAGCAATAATGTCAAGTTGGTGACCAAGCTTTTCCTCAGCAACCTTCTCAGCTTTGACCCTGAATTTTATCAATTGGTTAGTCCTCTCCCAAGTTCCTGCACGAACATCGAAGTGATAGTAAGTCAGCAACATTTCAGGCATAAGTTTTTTCACAAAGGAATATCATGGACTAACGAAGCGTGCCAATATTTTTGCAAACTCACAAGTTTCTAACGAGTTCAAGTAAACGTAGAAACAAAAGATCCATCATCAACAAGGGGGGATCTATCCAAACAGTATATAACAGAGCACATGGAAGAAAATGATCAAAGCATAGTAACATGTAAGCACCTTATGTGATATTTGTACATGCAACTCCAAAAACATCCACAGGTTTGTACCATTTCGATAAGAATGCACATATAATGACAATGTTTTCTGGGCATGATCCAATCACTTCCTCATGAGAAACAAACTTACCATCACCAAGTGCTCTACTAGGCTCATCAGTCTAAGTTTCTAGGTTCAAAATATATTTTAAAGTCAGCCTTACAAACTTGAAAATAATATTATTCATCACAACAGGGAGCACTAAGCTAAATTTTTAGAAAGGAACAAAGTTCAGCACAACTATATGTGGGGAGTTGAGGGGTGGATACAGCAGAGGCAGAGCTGTGATGATTGATTTATTTATAATGGATAAATTCTAATGTGATCAAAATGCCGAAACAGATGTTGATTAAAATAAACTCTTAAACTTTTGATGGTGGGGCCACAGTGAAATTCTCTTTCATTTTGACGAAATAGTTTTTCATTGATTCTGATTACACATATGATGCAATTCGAACCTGAATCGCATATGATATGATGCATCGCAACCTTGTCGTATGTGTTGCAGATTGCATGTAAAAATATGCCTCCCGTTTAATCTGTTTGTCTGCAACGTTGTATATATAGGTAATGAAACCTATTTTTTCCTTATCCTTCTCTCTCCTATATGGAGATGATATGAGTATCACACTATATATTTTCTTCTTTTTTATAATGCCACATTGTAGTACCCCTATACTCTTCATCATACTCTCCTACATGGAGATGGAGAGGAACTGCCTTCTTCTTTCCGACTAGATATAACAGACACCCTAAATGACTCTTGCAGAATTGGCCTCAATTGAATCCCAAACATCAATGCCTTGTTTGTTATTTTTCGTTTGAGTAGCTCTTAACTTCGTGAAACAAGCAAACCAATCTTCAAAATTATACAACCAACAAGGCATCATAGCCAATCTTTGTAGTTATACAACCAACCAACTGGGCATCATAGACCAATCCTCATAGTTTTGATTCCTCTATTTTCTTCATATTCATTCTGTTACTTAGTCTTACCACTGCACCTTATGTTTCGCTAGTCCTACTGATGCACCTTACGTTTCACTGGAGGTGGCAGGGAATGAAGGGTGTGGGAGGCGTCGAGGAGGATGTGGGAGGAGCTCGTACAATGGCAGGGAGGGCAGCAAAGGGGGTAGGAGACGTTTGAGAGGGTGGGGCAGGGGCTGGGAGATGGCGTGGGCTGGCCGGAGGTGGTCGACAGTGGCGTGGGGGGAGAGGGTGGGTGAGGGGGTGTAGAGAGAATTGAGATGTTAAATATGAAGTGTGTGCAAAGAAAATTTTGAAAATTTAAAATTTCTTGCTGGGTGAAGGAAAAAAGTGGGTGTGAAAAGAAAAAAAGTGCATGCATTTCCAAGCTCTCAAAAAAAAAAAAAAAAAAAAAACACAGCCTTGAGCTCAAATTGACACCTAGCTCCTTATAGCCTAATCAACACCCTATTAACCATGTTGAGATTAAACTTAACAGTACACTTAACAAAAGAGAAACTAAACAATGAATTTGCATATATTCAAGCTTGCACATGCATATGAAAAATTTGAATATATTTAAAAGCACCTATTCAAAATAGGTACATATTTATATATTAAAAGCACAAAAGAAACACTATCATTTCCTCGAAACAAAAAAGGTACAAAATACAGTCATGCGGGATTAAAAACTGCACCTATGTACTTAACAAAGAGACCACACTTACTGCTGCTAAGGTTCAAACACATTTCAACAAACAACACTAAGGAACCATATTCCACAACCAATTTATGCGCAGAAAGTATTAAAGCAGCTCCCAGGAAGCAAGCCACTTATGCAATTGTTCTTCATCACCTATTTCTTTCCTCGTCTGGAACCTGATTGTGCTTTATATAATCATCACCATCACCCACAAAACCTTTAATTAATAATCAACTACTAGCAGCAAAAAGCAATTGATATGCATAATCTCATAAGAGAGACAAACGTATTTTCTTATAAATATTAATGTGCATGCTTAACCTTCAGTTTGTAAGCACAACAATTCAACACTAACAAACAACAGCATTCTAAATCCACAAGTACAGATTGTTACAAACTCACTTCAACCAAGTAATGACACAGTGAACTCAAACTTGATAATCATATTAGCATCATGACATCTCCCATAACCCGCAAATAGCACAAGAGAATGAAAAACCCCCCCGTGGACACATGGGTTAGGGACTAACCTTCCAACGCAAGACACAGGGTACTACCTTTTTTGAGATGGTTCCCATAGTCTCAATCACCTCAAGGTACAAATGAGAACCCTTATGCATACCGCAGCGCTGAGAGACAAGGTAAGACTGACTTGGGCATTGGGCATGCTAAGTGGGCTTTTTATGAACTCGGTATAGCATGGGCTATAGAGATGTTCCACTAAGGCTGAATGATTTGACCTCGAGCTATTGTTCCTCTGAGGCAGCTCAACCTTCTTGGGGTTGGTAAAGATACGTGGATCGGTGGCCAGAACTGATTTAGCTAAGTCAGTGACATAAGGGACATGGGCATTGGCACTGCAAAAGCAAGTAATGGTCTTAGGCAACTATATCACAAGCAATGACCCCTAATCACAAAGTCACCTATAAATAATGGTATCACCCCACACACAATTCTCATACATAGAGCTGCGACTCTAATTCGTTGAAACCCTAACTACTGTTAAACCAAGAAAAAAAAACCCATCTGCCCAAAAAATTCTCTATCACTCGCTTGTACAAAGTTTTCTCCAATCAACTCCCACTCCCCAACCCTTTGTGTTACTATGGTGTGATTTCCTCCTTATGTTCTATGTTTATTAACCACCAACCTACACATTTCTTTTGGCAAATTTTTATGAGTAAAAGACTAGAAGTCTAGAAGAACCAAGAGAATCCAAAAGATGTGTATCAATTGTATCATATAAAGCCAATTTGGCCTGGATGGATGGTAGGTTTGGTGTGTTCAAAACTCTTTTCCTATTGGTGTAAACCTAGCAATGTCTTAAGAACAAAAAGGAACTATAACAATAGTGAAACATAACCATTCAAAAAATAAAAAAACGACAGGATGCAATGTAACACGTGAATGATGCCTAGCGCCACCAAAGGTTAAGCTCCCAATAAATGTTTGTTGAAAACGGATATTTTAGACAATGATTTTTTTTTTAATTATTACCAGTAAAAGGTACATATATATCAAAACAAAAGGCTTGTGCAAGATAGTGCACAAGTTGAGTAATCCGTATACAGAATAAAACCAAAGCATATTGAAGGGGACACCTAACAAGTTGTCCACCATTCAAATTATAATTAAGACAAAATTCAAACTAATCTAGAGCATCTAAACAACCATAGATGAGCAACTAACATATTTTACACAATTTTTTTAAGTAACCCATAAATTATAATTATGGACGCCAAGGGGCAATCACCGCCATACAAAATCAGCTATACAATGTAAACTAGGCTACTTCCAATTCCTCCAAAAAATTCTAAGAACTGTACCACTCCTGAGGGACAATAACCTGTCATCCACAAATACAAGCAAACAAAAACGATTGCTCTAATCTATCTATGGACAGTGTAGCATCCTCAAAAAATATTTTAGACAAATTCATCTCCCCAGTTTTATACCTAAGTGTTGGGAATGCCTATCAGACTACTATGGAGGGAAAAAGGGAGAGGAATCCATCAATCACAACCAACTAGAACATCTAACAAGCACCACCATTCCTCATTTGAGACAACGCTTTCCCCAACCCCGACACTACATTGTTGAAATCTGCAGTGAAGTAGGTTAAATGTGGGAAATCACTACCCCCACAACCAATGGCACTAGATTTGATGTTGGGCTGCAAAAAGAAAGAAAATTTTGGGGGCTAATCAAGATCTTGTTTTGTGGTTCATGTGAGTATTGGGCTTTAAGGTTTACAAGATGTGTAGGACGGGCAATGGTTTGAAGGTTAAGAAAGAGGCAACTTTGAGGCTGTTCTTGGCACTGTGAACACTGATCTAGTGTTATTTAACGCCCAAGGAGCAAAAGTCTCCAGAGGCCTAGGCCCACTGAGGCGCAGGCTTCATCAAAGCGAGTCGCATGCTGTAGACAAAAATATAGACATTTTAGCATAGGAAAAAAATTCAAGTTCAAACACAAGCAAGGCCTATAGAAGTTACAAAATTCACAAGTTATAACCAAAGATGCAAAGAAAATTGGTAACATAGGCAAACATTAGAACTTAGAAGAATTTCAAACACCATAGGCATCCAATAATCGATCCAAATGCTTAAAATTCAACAAAAGCAAGAATATGCAACAGACATCAAACACCGACACTTAGGTTTTAAGTTTTTAACATTTGAAAACATCAAATTCAAACTAAAAAAACATCCTACTTCAATCCCATCTATCCTAAGGACCTAACAAGCATCCTCAACACCACGCAAATCATAATCTTTTTCTTCATCAGTGGATTTATATCCATCCATGTCTTTCTCTTCAATCTCCTTTGAGCCTCCTTCATCCCCATTTATCAACTGAGGTTGAAGTTGTGTAACTCTAGCTGATTATCTAGAAGTAGAACCTTTTGCTGCTGCCCTTGCCGTTGAAGTTGACGTTGCTCTACTTCTCTAACTACTTTCTCCAACTCCAAAAGCTGTGGCAATGTCACCCCATGTCAAAATCATCAAACACAAGCTCATTATCATCATCATCATCCGACTCCCTATCCATCCTCCTAATCAACTACTCATTGCTTGAATCAACTTGTGTCACGGAAATAGGATCAAGTATTCCATGCAAATCATATCGACATGGATGGAAGCTCTATTGTACTTAATAAATACTAAATCTTTGAGACGTTTTTGATCCAACTTATTTCTTCTTTTGCTATGAAGCTACAACAATTAGAAGACAAGATATTAAAATCTACCGACATAGGGTAAAATGATAGTTTAATTCGCTAGACTTGTGATTAGATACTAACATGGTCAAATACACTCCAATTCAGCTCAAAACCAAATGCACTACGCATTAGGCTAACAACTTTTATGGCAGATTTTTGCAAACTTGGGGTTTTAGACCATAAGAAGCTTATCAATCAGCTGTTAATTATAAATTTATGATCGATTAGTAATGCAAGATGGCCTGGCCCATAAGCTATTTGATTAATCTAGCCCAAGCCCATTCACAAATTCTAATGGGATTAGATAGTTGTTTTTGTGGGAAGTTAATATTAATTAGGACTTTAATTAGTTTCTTATTTGCTTTAGTATTTTGGTTTTATCAAATTAAGTAGTATCATTGATTTAGCTATTTGAGTCCTAGTAGAAGTCGTTCTTTATTTTCTATAAATATGCAAATCCCTCTTTTGGGAGGGACACCTTTGAATTGATTAATGAATTGAGACTTTTGGAGATTTGAGTATTTTCTTTTGATTGTCATTGCTCTTGAATCCCTTGGATTCGGCCAAATCCCTGCTCTGGGTTTGGTCCTCATCATCGTGATCTCCAGGCTACATCAATTAGCAGGACTTTTTACCAAGTATAGAGTCTAATGTAACAGAATGGGGCTTAGGGTATTAAATTGATTACATGGTACCTTTATCATTCTTTGCCTAGTTACCAAAGGATAGCCAAATAGATTTTCAGCTTTCATATAAACATCCATCTCTTCAATGATTTTTTCTTGTATCTCTACACTTGGGACCAACCTTGTTACGCAATCATAAAACCCTGTCATAAATTTATTTTCTTGAGAAGCAGTTGAATTTCAATAAAAGAATTCCAGGTTTAAAAGGTACCCAACTGTATGCAAAGGACGCTTCAATTGAACATCCCACCTTTGATCAATGATTTCCAACATGTCTTTGTATCTCTCTTCCTTTCCCTCAAAGGATTTTGCAATTGCTTCTTTGGCCATGTCGATAGCCTCATAAATGTATCCCATGTGAGGCTTTTCCTTACCATCAACAATTCTAACTAGCACAAAAAGGGGACTTGAGACCTTAAGAGCGTAGACCAAAGTATTCCAAAAAGAAGGCATCAACACAATTTGTGCTCTCCTCTTACCTTGTTGCTTCTTTGTCCATTTGATCGTGGTCCAATCCTCTGCAGTGAACACCTTCCTCAATTTGTCCTTTTGCTAATGAATCCTCTTTAAAGTGAAAACGGCGGTAGCAAATGGGGTTTTTGCCGGCTTTATGCCATTATCAACTTCTTCAAATCGGCAAATCACCTCATCATATTCAACAAACCGAGCTATTACAAAATAAAATCGTGGACCTCAACTGCCCTCTCAGATGTCTTCTAGAGTATGGGTATTTTGAAAATGTCTTCTATTGTCAAATCTAAAACAATGGGCAGCATATGGGGTCTAGTATAAGTGTGGTCGCTTTGTCCAAATACTTTCCTATTAGAAGTTAGAAGTTAGAAGCAAAACAAAGAAGCAGCCAATGCATTATTCAAGTACTAACAAATTCTTCTTTTTCTTTTTTTTTTTCTTTTTCTTCTCAGAATATAAGATTCTTACCGCTCAACACATTTGCTGCAGTACCATCCACGACAATTTGGGTGACACTAGCTTCACCTATATGCTCCATAAATTTGTCATGCAGTTGAAACGTTTTATCCACATCCTTTGAGTAGCCAGAAGCATTAATTGACTCAACACACATGGTTAGTTCTGAATAATTCACTAAAATGTTAACCAAGGTTCCATTTTTTTCAATAAGTCCACCTATTGACCATAATTGAACATCCATATTTTGCCCTTTCCTCTTTGTGACCCTTCACCAATTCCTCAGTATCCTTTAACCCTTTTCTGAGATAAAGAACCCTCACCTCATCACCTCAAGCTAACTAGGTGGTTTCATACGAAGACCATATAGTCCAATAGCTTCAATCATTGGTCCAAAACTATCATAGTTTGCCACCATAAAAGGCCCAACACCATACATCCACCTTGTAAATCTAAGCATTTCCCACTCTCACATTTCTCTTTTGTAAGGGTCATTAGCATCAATTTATCTTTGTCTACACTTGCTTTTTCAATTTTGGACCATAACATCCAAATTGGGTGTGAAGTATGTATCGATAGGCCCTCTTGATATGACATTGTTTTCACTCTCATTGTCCCTTCTCTCTCAGCCACTCTCTGCTTTGTCTCCTTCCCTCTCTCAAACCATTCCTTCTCAGTTTTTGCCAATTAGTGGTGGTGAGGTCTGAGAAAACCAAAAAAATCACGATCAAGGTTTTTGTGGCCAAGCCCAAACAAATCCCTCGGGTTTTGTCATTCGTGGCGAAGTCTTGATTCGTCATCAAGTCCCTGGGGTTTTTGATTATACTATTTTCTCTCAATCTATGGTGCTCTATTACACTGGTTGGTTGCCGAGTCAACATTGTTTATGCTTTGTGCTTCAAGTTTGTGACATTTTTGTATACTGGTATTCCCTTTCTTGCTTTAAGTTTGTGCTTTGAGTTCCAATCTTGTCCTCGATGGTTGTCTCCTCAATCTGAATTTTCCATTGTATTCCTTCAGGACAAGTGTGGTCAATGAGTTTGAATATGCGAGCAGTGAGAAGAGAGATCCTTAGCACATTGCAGAAATTGTATTCTTTGCTTAGCTTAATGTTGGTCGTAGTGCTCAATGTAATGCTTTTGGGATCACTACACTGTAGGAGATGGATTCCTGTGCTGTTAACCCAGAAATCCTGCTTCCTACCCATGGTCAAGAGGTAAAAGATTTGACATTCTCTTGGTCTTGTACTTTCTTTGCTGAAATTGGCAATTTGTATATTGTAAATTGTAATATATATTTTTAGTGAAGGATGATAAAATTCTTGTCAACAAACACGTTCTTATTATTCCTCCATTCATTGGAAAAGGGAGTCCATCCTATGCTATTTACTAATTCCACCAAGTTTATTAGTTTTACTAAATGTGTTTTTTATAACCATTTCCTTAGTTTCATGGCTTAGGTTATTGAAATTAAATAAATAGCTAATATCCTCAATGCAATTTTACGGAGGGAGAGAAAAATATAGAAAAAAAAAGAAACAAAAATAAGGAAATAGATATTCGCTTTGTACAGTTATAATAGAAGACCAATAGGCATCTCTCAATACTAATAGGCATCTCTCTATACTTATAGACAAGAAATCACAGATTTTATTGGGGGGTTTTCCTCAGATGCATAATGGTTCTTGTCTTTTACATTTCTTGTAAGGGTTTCATCTAATTTTGTGGATTTCTTGGTACAAGCAAAGTGGCTATTCAATATGAAAGTTCTACTGTTCCAACACTAGAAAATACTTATGTATAACGTTTAATTGCCAAGGTATTATTTTGGGTACTTTGTAGCCTGCTGTTTGGGCTTTATATTTTTTCTTTCAATGTTATTTTTTATTTTAAAAATAAATTATCTTTGGATTTCATTTATTTAGTTAGTTAGTGTTTTTTTCCCTGTTCGGGTTTCTCTGCTTTTGCATTTGCATTTGCTATACTGAAGATTGGGGATTTCCCATAATTCATAACCAGCCTATTGAGGCTCTTTTAATTTGTCAATGCATCTCATTTATTTAGTTAATTTTATGGTCTTTGTCTTGTTGGACTTCTCATCTTTCCCTATACATATGCCGTGGTCGTAAGCTGAAAAATAATTGAACACAATTTGCTCTGTGGTGAGTTTCATATTTGAATGTCACATAGTTTATCTTCATTATTTTGCTTTGACCACATTTTTACTTTATTTTAGTAGTATATATAGTTTCTTTTTCTCTTTGACTGGTCTCCTATGAATCAAACTCACCAATTGCAGTTCTTTTTCTCTATAGGAATATTTCATTTCAATTTTGTGCAATAAAATGGCTCCTTTTGACAATATATACGCGTAATTGTGGATATCATGTTAGATGTCTCTCTGTTATTGGATTGCCTAAATCGCATATTCTTTGCGGTAAATAATGTTAAACAAGAAAGTATCTCAAAAAATGTTAATTAAGTTCCCTTTCTGCCAAATATTGTGTCATATCAAATTTTTGGACTTGTCGCGGGATATTGTTGATGTTCTTTTTAAAGGGTTTAATAGTAATTATATTATGAAACAACAGTTCTTATGAATTTCCCTACCTTTTAAAATGAAGTATCATACTTTCACCCATATTGTTCAGAGGGCATTTCGAGTGAAGAGTAGCTACAATGGGATTTATAGTTTCTTGCACTACGGATTTTTCTTTGAAAAAGTAATGTTGTCGAACATCTCAAATTATTCTTGGTGCATGAAGATTCTCATCAAAATAGAAAGCTGGTCATTACCTAGGTACTCGCTTGCTATGTATATACGAAACTTTAGTTTGCTTATGTTTTCCATTTGTGCTTCCTCTTTATAAAAATGTATGATGGTTAATATTAATCATATCACAAACAAAAGACAAATAAATCTTTTATCAAAGAATAGGCCTCGAGATTGGCTTCGTTTTTGCTTTTTATTTTTTATTTTTATAAGGGATGGGTAAGAGATGATTCTCCCTTTTCTTTGTATGGATTTTATGGATTTATGGATATTTCATATTTAATAATTATGAATTATGTTTTAGTATTGTATTGATATTTGATATGTTTGTTAGTTGGTACCTGAATTTTTATTTTTTGAGTACTAAATTGATTAAAAAGTTAAAATGATATTATTTTTTTAGTATATAATTATATATAAATTAATATATTATTAACATGTCCTCTGACGTATCCGTGTCCTACTTTTTTGAAAAATGCGGTGTTGGCGCATCCGTGTCGTGTCGTATCTGTGTCCCGTGTCCATGTCCGTGCTTCTTTGGCTTCAAAGCCTACTGCTCGCACTCTAGCTCAAGATATGGCTATCAAGACCTAGAGCACCAAAGTTAATGGGTCAAATATGACGACCTGGTAGGTGACTAAGATGGATAATATGCTGGCATTATCATGTTAATGTGTTAATAGATTTAAAGAGCTGATAAAAAAATAACATAAGCAATATAACGGAGCATAACATGAATAACAAGAGTATAAGCATGTGAGAATCATAAACAACAAGTAAGATATGTTGAACAATATAAACAACTAGTTGGCAATCTATGTAGCTAAATCCTCCATCACGATTGCGCTGCGTGACCATGACATAACACACATGAACATGAAATTTACTCTGGGATGCACTGCGTGTTCCGAGTGATGGAAAAACCACGCTCGGCTGAGTTGCATGGCCAGAGAGGGCAGAAGCACTGTCGCAGCTAAAGCCAGAGCGAGGAAGTCGTTCCCAACTAGAGCCTGAGGGGGAAACATGAAGCCATCTGCAGAGGCACAATAATAATAATCCAAGAATCAAGTTGGCTTATCCAAGTAAGGATCGAAGCTCAATGATGCCGATACGTGGAATCATGACAAATCAAGAAAATTGGCTAAAGGTGACTGGAAACTGAAATGAGGAACTATTAATGGCCTGCATTATCATATCAAACCTATAACACACTTATGAATAGTCCTTTGGGGTCAAAACGGGGTGAAATCACGTAAACTGGGTCAACTGAGCAAACCAGGTGATTTCAGGAAAAATGTGTTAAAACAGTCCTTTAATGCTTGAATCAGGTAAAATAGTTAAACTTGGGTTCAAAAACAAAAGAAAACATGATTTTAAATTTGAAAACCATTGGACAACATTCCAACAGGGAATGAGTAGCCCAAAAGGGAAAATGTATGATTGGGATCCAATGTCTGGGAGTGGACTCGACGCGTTATTACGCCACTGCCTGGAACACCCTAACCTAGGATCCTGTCATCCCAAGGTCAAAACCAACACGAATTAGCCCTAAATACATATAATTATCGGTCAGGTCTTTACATGGGGTCAAGGGTTTGGACCAATAGTTGAATGACAAGTGGATTTTTAACTTAAAAGGATTGTATAGCTATGGAGAGAGACATATATGAGTAACTAAACTATAGAGTTCAGAAAAAGTGTGTAAATTGTTGTTATAAATTCATTCCATAATTAAAGTTGGTATTGTAAGGTTAAATTGATTTAAAAAGTTGTGGGAGCCAGGATAAATTATTGAATCCTGTAATTTTAGTGTAATTCATCCTATAATTGAGTAAATTATTGAATCTCGTAATTATAGTATAATTATTGTAGTTGTTGCCATAAACGGTTTAAACTAAAACCATATAATGGAATTGTTACTATAAATTCATTGCATAATTGGAGTTGGTATTGTAAGGTTGATTAAAGAAATTATGGGATCAATGGTAAATTATTGGAACCCTTAATGATTGTGCACTCATTGTATAATTAATTATAGCTGGTGTTGTAAGGTCAGATTGATTAAAAAATTATTTTTCATTTTTGAAAATCCAAAATTATAGTAGTTATTGCAATAAATGGTTTAAACCAAAAACATATAGTGGAATTGTTACTATAAATTCATTGCATAGTTAGAGTTGGTGTTGTAAGGTTGATTGAAGAAATTGTGGGGTAAACGGTAAATTATTGGATCCCCTAATGATTGTGTAATTCATTCTGTAATTAATTATAGTTGCTGAAAGGTTAGATTGATTTAGAAATTTCTTGGGTCAAGGGTTTGGACCAATAATTGAATGCCAAGTTGATTTTTAATTTTTGAAAATCCAAAAATTTCAAAATTTTAGATGAGTTTGGAGGTCTATGACCTCCTATACCTTTTGCAATATTATATAGTATAGATTATTTATCACAAAAAAGGATGAAATGATATTTTTATTTATTTATTTATTATAATAATTATCCTCTAATAGCAGGTACTAGCTAGCACACCTTGCACGCAAGATGATGACACTAGTACAAGCCAAAGCATCATAACAGCCAAGCAAATTAACTAATTGTGCCACTCAAATTAATTAATTGTGCCAAGCATTATACAAAGCTGTTAAGTAAATTAACTAATTTTCAAACTTCTGTTGTTAAGGGCAGCATAGAAGACTACATGTGCATGTGTATTGTAAAAGAATACAAGACTACATGTTGTTACAGACCCACCCATGACAACAGACCAAGCAGGCATTGTTTTGATTATATAGAAAAATCAGAATATAAAAGGAGAAGAAAATAATAGAGAACCAAAAAAAAAAAAGAAAAAAAGAGTCCAAAAGAGAAAAAAAAGAAAAAAGAAAAAACAGAGAACCAGAACCAGACGAAGACGAAGAAGAGAAGAGAGAGAACCAGAACCAGACTCATCAAAAAGGAGAAAAATACAGAACCAGAAAAATAGAGAACCAGAAGCAGACCCAGTCTCCCAGGTGTTAGAAGCAGAGGACGGAGTAGAAGAGAGGACAAAGAAGAAGAGAGGAAGAGACAGAGAGGAAGAAGAGACATAGAGGAAGAGGAGGAAGAAGAAGAGGAAGAGACGCAGAAGAAGAAGAGACGCAGAGGAAGGAGAAGAAACTGTGAATGCCATAAAGCAGACACAAACCGCAGGGCTTGAGTTCAGGCTGTCTATTTATTTAGGGAGCCTTTGATAGGTGACAAGTTTATAAAATCATCATGTGCTTCATTTCATCAAAGGACTGTTAACAAATCCAAAACAAATCAGAAAAAAAAAAAAAAAAAAAAAAAGAAAGAGCTGAGCGCCTAAATGTGCTTTGCACTTCACTGTGCCTTGCGCATTTCTGTGCTTAATCTGAGCTTCTTTAAATCGCCTCGCCACGGCACTTCTGAAGCAGTACTCCTTTTTAATGTGTGTTAATTGATTACGAATGATGTTGACAAAGGAAAATATAGGGCTTAAAATCCAAATTACTATGGTAAAAGGTGATCGAATTTGGTCATGTTGCAGAATAATAAATTGCAGTAAAGTAAAGCAAGAAGAAGAGAAGAAGAAACTAGGAATACACCTAGGGGTACCGCACACACGTCTGGAAGGGTTAGGATACAAATATCCAAAGCCATCCTACTAGCTGGATACTCCTAACCCAGATTTGGGAGTACAAGATGAGAGCCGGATTACTAGTGGTCCCAAATGACATGATCATTTTGCAGTTTATTGTCCAAAAATATAATGACCAATTTTTTGTTGTGCACTTCTCCCCTGGAACGTGTGTTTGCTGCTCACCACAAATTCATATGGGTAAATGACTGCACATGATCCAAGGCTGAGGTGAAATGACCTGTCACTGATCAACCTGACCAACTTGTTGCAATTTGGGGGCTAAATGGGTCTTTCACCAATGCTACAGAGGAAGATTTTGGTCAATTGTTGGCCTAATCCACGTGGGGAGGAGGGGGAGGGGGGTGCGGGTGGGGTATCTGGGAGGAAGTAAACCACTCCCCAGGTGGGTAATCTGAGAGGATGTTAACCCTTCTCTAAGTGTGATAAGTGGCACTGTGCATTCATACAGCAGGATTTGTATAGATGCATAGCTGAAGGCCCAATCCTCAATCCAAACCTGGGTATCACGTCACGTGGACCCGTGATCTATTTGAAGCCTATCCCACCTTACATGCAAAACAAACAGCCCCTAAGTTCAGATTGCATTGCACAATCCCAAAGAACTCTCAAAAGCTCTAAAGTTACTCCCAAATTGTTCTCTATTGAATTAAAGTATAATACAGCCATATATAAATCTAGGAATAACTCCAGTAGAACTATGCATACCTACTTGGAAACTAAGAATTCCAAATTAAACCTATAACCTATGGATCATTACTATAACTCATGTCAGGCAGTGCTGGAAATCTCTAAAAGACCCTATTAAAAGCTGACCAGCAGTACCCTAACCTTAAAATAAATATCAAGCAAGACTCTGCAAAATGTAAAACTAGACTATAAAGGTTTCCAACTAGGCTCTGTCATGGAAACAAGACAAATTCTAGACTTACTTGAATTTACTCTTTCTTCAGCTTCTGATGAACTACATCCTGAAGCTCTTCTCCAACGCTATTAATGCATTATGCATCCCACCATCTAGTATAACCAACCAGTCAACCAGTACTCCCATCAAAAAACTCAAATCAATGCAGCCTCTATGGGTACAAGCCAAGAGCTTCAATCACGAACATCAACCATAAAATATGTGAAACTCTTTTACCGATCACCATCTTCAAATCATCCCTGCTATTGGTTTAATTCCCACAAGAAGCCTATTTGTTATAATCTTTGGACCAAATAATCAGTATCATTGTAGGATTTATTGTCATCTTAGCCACAACCCTAACCCAAGACTTCTCTTGCTCCCACCCCCTTCCGAGTTCTCTCTCAATACTCTAAAATCAAAATCCAATGAACATTGAAATTCAAATGAGCTACCACATACAATCTGTAGAGGCTGTTTTCCATTCTCCTTCTGACTAAGAAGGCTACTGCTATTCGGAGGCTGATGAAGAAAGAGATAAAGACAGGAAATTGATTAAGTGGTGCTTCTACCAGAGATTGCTCCATGAATTTACTGAGGGAAATTTTGTCCCAAAGAAAGGTCATACAGAATGAGTTAGATACGGCTTAATCGTTGGAATTTTCAGATCCAATTTTAACCCGTGGCTTTTGTGGACTGAAGTGGTACTAATAAATTGCACACCCAAAATTTTCTATACTGGTGAATGGCTCATGGGCTAGGTTTTTTGCCAGCTCCCGAGGATTGCAGCAAGGCGATCCATATCACCATTTCTTTTCTTGTTAGTGATGGAGGGATTGAATAGGATGCTCGCCAGAGCAGAGGAGCTTCAGATGTTCCGGGGTTTTGAGATAGGGAGGAGGGGAGGTAATTATCGCTCACTTATTATTTGCAGATGATACTTTACTCTTATGCCAACCTAAAGGGAGGCAGCAATGTTCTTTAAGATACATTTTGTTGGTTTTGAGGCTATTTCCGGGCTCAAAACTAATTTGACCAAAAGTGAGATTATACCATTGTGGGAAGTGGAGAACGTGGAAAATCTGGCTGCGGTCATGGGATGTGGGGTGGGCACTTTTCCCTACACCTATCCCAGCTTACCTCTTGGTTCGTCCTATAAATCGGTCGAGGCTTGGGATAGGGTGGTGGAGCGTTTTCAAACTAAATTGGTGGGGTGGATGCGTAATTATCTATCTAAAAAGGGTAGATTCACTCTATTAAAGAGTACCTTGGCCAACCTTCCCACGTATTTTATGTCTTTGTTTCTTGAGCCAGCCTTCGTTAAGAGGAGGCATGAGAAATTATAGAGGGACTTCCTATGGGGTGGCACCGAGGAGGAGAGGAAGATGCATTTGGTGGGGTGGGACAAGATTTGTAGACCCATCAAGGAAGGAGGACTTGGGGTGAGACATTTAAGGACATTTAACCCAGCTCTTCTAGGGAAATGGTTTGGAGATTTGCTACGGAAAATGGGATGCTATGAAAGGAGGTAGTGGTGGTGAGGTATGGCTGTGATAAGTGGGGGTGGGTGCCTACAAATGGTTCGGGTTCATATGGTTGGGGGTTGTGGGAACCATACTGAAAGGGAGAGAGATTTTTGGGCATCATACCCATTTCAGGGTAGCTAGAGGGACTACTGTTAGTTGTTGGCACCATAGGTGGTGTGGTGATGTTTCATTCAAAAAAAAAAAATTCTCACTACTTTTCAGCGTTGCCCAGGGCAAGAATGTAGCAATTAGTGAGTATTTTTTAGGGGCATATGGAGATGTGGTTTGGGCTCCTATTTTTAGGAGAAATCTACATGATTGGGAGCTAAAGGAAGCAGTGGCTCTCATAAAGGTGCTGCAAAGAATGTAGTTGGGAGGGGCTGAGGATGATAGAATGATGTGGAAAGGCAGCAAGACTTGGTTTTTTTACGCTGAGTTCTTTTTATAGACTCCTAGTAGGTGAAAAAAATGTGGATTTTCCTTGGAAGGCCATTTGGAAAATGAAGGCTCCATCTAAGGTGGCATTCTTTACATGGACAGTGGCCTGGTGCTCTATCCTTGCCATGGATAACCTAAAACGGAAAGGCTTTCACATTCCTAACAGATGTGCAATGTGCTACATTGAGGAAGAATCAATTCTTCACCTTTTGCAATGTGGCCAAGGATCTTTAGGATACTATGAAGCATGGGTACCGGTATGAGTATCGATACGTGTACGGTATGGGTACGCTAATACAATAAAGCCCTAAAAAATATAGCAAGGGTACGGCTGGGGTACGTCCATTAAAAAATTAGATTTTTTAAAATTTTAATAATACAGTATGCTAATAATTAAAATAGGTAAGAATCCTTAGATGCAACAAAACAACAATTACTTAATACTATTAACAAATTCAACTTAATGAAAAAGAGAGAGAGAAGCAACAATAATATTTTTTATATTTCATAATCCAGCATTCCTTCCTCTTCTTCTTCCTCCTTTCCATTTTCATTTTTTTTTCTTTTTTTCCACTGAAGACGAGGGGGTTGGAGATGAGCTAGGAGCTAAAGCTTTTTCCCTTTTAAATTCATCGAAAAGGGTTATGGCTAAAGTTTAAAATTACATTTTTAGGTCTTTCAAACTCTTACAAAAGTTTTTACCAAAAAAAAAAAAAAAACTCTTACAAAAGTGTTAGGGACATACTCATGTACATACCCATCCCATACCTACAAAGTCAAAATATACCAGGCATGTTTGACTGTCCCTGGTACAGTTTTTGCCATACTCATACCCAGTACATTTTTTGCTGTACTCGTACCCAATATGGGTACGTATACATTTTGGAAGTACCCGTGTTTCATAGCTGGGATCTTGTTTTATCAGTTTTTGGCCTGAAATGGTGTAAGCCAAGGGATGCTAAAGAGCTGCTGGTTTGTTGTGCAGGTACCTGCTTGAAGAAAAGGCCATGGGGAGTGTGGCAATTGATTCCGATGGCACTTTTTTTGACCATTCAGAAGGAGAAATAGGGGAATTTTGAAAATACGTCATTAAACATAAATAGACTGAGAAATTTTTGTCACAGTATAGTCTAATTTTTTGGCATTATGGCTATCAACCCATAGGTGCTAGTCACTTCCTTACTCTAGAAGAGTTAGGAGATACATAGTTGCTTTTATATATAGCTCTTTTGTACTTAGGTGACGGCCCCTTGGTGTCCATTAATAACATTTTGATTACTCATAAAAAATGAATAAATAAATTGCACACCCCAAAGTATTTACAAGCATCTTTTAGCCATAGGAAGCAATCATAGATACATAATAAGTAAAACAAATGTAAAGGTAAAAGGAAATTCTAAAAAACAATAGACAAGGGTGTTTAACCAATTAACTTAAAAAAACACATGGAAATCAATATCATATTAATTATAATAAAATCCATAGATATCTCATTATAAAATACTAATAACATGAATTGCCAGTAATCCTAGTTATTTTTAACAAGCAAACTGATATAAAATTTATACCATGATTTGTTTAGATAAAAAAATATCATCATCATCATTAGCAGCAAAGCCTTGTCCCAACCATGTCGGGGTCGGCTATATCAATCCTGTTTCTCCATTCCATTTTATTTTAAACCAAATCCTTCGACAAGTTAAATTTCTTCAAATCTGAATCAATGAAAATGATAAGAAAAAAATATATTTTTAGAAAATGATAAGAACTTAAATATTACCCAAATCACCCATTTGATCATTCTAAATTTCCTATACATCAATCCATTATTTCAAAAACTACATGACCTCCCCCACTCTCTCTTTCGCTCTCTCGCAACCACCGTCAGCACGCGCTTGCGGGGTGGGGCGTTCACAATTTCTATAAAAGCCTCATGATAACCCGTAAATATGATTACACTTTAATCATAGATAAATCCAAATCAATAGAATATTTCCTACTATCACTAAGAGATTGACAGAAATGTCTTTCTTTATATAAAAACATAAAAAAAAATCCCTAAAATTTCAATAACACCCCCGGCATTCAAATATTATCAGGCCATCCTTTGGCATTTCAAAAATGACACGAAGACCCCACTCGCATACTCTTAGGATATGGATACATGTCAGACATAGGAAATAAGTATCCAAGATTTCCTTTAACTTTTTTTTTCCCAAATACGTCCTCAACACGCCAAGATACGGGAGTAGATATGGCTGAAAAACAAATACCATCTACCACAACAAAAAGCATTCCAAAAGAAAACACTTCCCATAACCATAACCAAAACCGATTAGAGATCTACGTCGAACTACCTATACCAATACATGAAGCCCCCGGTCTATCACAAACAAACTCTAGCACTTTAAATCATTGAAGCATGGTTCTAAATAAAGTTAGGGATTCAAATCCAAGAGAGGTTTAGAGAGAGAATTCAGGGAGAACGAGTGAACAAAGAGAGAAAGAGAGACGCATATAGAGAAAAGGCAATGGTCAAACCAGATAAAGAAATAAAATTTTGGTTTCTACACGTGATGAAGTACAAGAGCCCCATGTGCTGTCTTCATGCAATTCCATTATTTAAAAAAAAATCATGTCTTATCCAAATCTTGAAGGTGTTGCTTACTCCATGTGGAGATTTTTAAATTTTCATATCAGAGACCAATTTTTTGTTGCACTCTACCAATTGAAGATGTGCTCTCTAGGCTGTTTTGTATGGCCACGTCCATGAACACCCATGCGTTAATGTGGGTTATTTTGGGTTTGGTTTTGTTAAGGGCCCTAAGGCCCATGTTCTGAGATTTATGGGTTACAATGTGTCATAGTAATTTGGCGACTAATATTTTTAAAAAAACTAATCATCTTATGATATTTAAAATATATTTTATCATAGACGTATCTCAGCCCTATCCATATCAAACATTTTAAGATTTTATCGTATCGCCGTGTCCATATTGTATTGTACCCATATCCGTATCCATGTTTCCTAGTCCAGGAACCTCCTATGTAAAATTGTTGACATACTAGAGAAGTCCCGGGTTACTTCTTGACCTCTCACACACCAAGTTCTCTTCTCTAGTGAGATTCCGCTTACCATTATGGAATTGAAATTGAAACAACAAATATCTTTCAGGTGATCATTGTTGTCAAAGTCAATTCCATTGTTGGTTGTTAACAATCAGAGCACTTCCACTTCCAGTTTTTGGTTCACTTCCATTTTTGGTTGTAAGAGAAGGTGTTCATCTCTGTTCTTGACCTAATTGGGGTCATTGATGACTGACTCAAACTGATGATGAGTGACTTACGATTGAAAATTCGTCGTTGAGAATTCAAAGGAGAAAAAGTTGGGATGCTTTTGAGATGGTTCTGTGGAATGAAATTATATATATATACATATGTCTGTGTGTATATATGGATATAGAGATTATGAGAATTTTGGTGGTGATGGTGGTAGCAATAGTGGCGGAGGCGACATTGGTTCTCTCAAATCGTATTATTTTTTTCTAACTAGTAATAAGAGCGGCAATGTTGGTATTTTGAGTATTATTTTGGTAACATCATCTTCCGATGTTGAAACGGGGTCTCACTGATACGACATCGAAATGTTATCAGATTTCTGATGTAGGCCCTAGGGTTAGGGCCAGTGTAAGGGTGTCGAAGTACGTGTCCAAAGGCATTTCAAATCGTCAAGAAGACTTCAACACACACGAGGACGCACCTCTCGGGGATAAAACCCAATTTTATTAATCAACCAAGTATGAGAATCTCTTCTCTACAATGCCATATATATAGTAAAAGCAAACTTAATGTGTAAGAAAACCCTACGCTATTAATAGAAACTTCTCTAAGAACAATTTAATTAGAAATCTACTAATAAAAATAATATAATCCTAATCTAATTTGAATAGGAGCTGCTTGTGGGGCCTAGCTTGCATCATCCTCCCCGGGTTAAAAGAAGAGTTCGTCCTCGAACTCGAGTCTGCTTCGGATTGCCTCTATAAATGTGGTGAACATGAAGGACTTCCTTTGTGGCAACTTTCCAGGAATTCTTCTTCGGCGGTTGTGGTTTCTCGGGATGAAGAGTAACCTATTATCCACCATGCTTGAATGTATAGGTGCTGTCGCGCATACCATGAGTCCCATTTTTGTCATAAATTCATGGACGGCCCAATAAAATATCACCACTATCCATAGGTAGCACATTATACCAGATTGTATCTTTGTAAGTTTCTCCAATGGCAAAAGTAACTTTGTAAGTATGTCGAATATGAGCTTGATCACTATTCATCAGCCACTTAACAAAATAAGGGTGGTTGTGCTTATAAACTTTCAATTAGAGGTGATCAACAAGAGCTTGGGAGATGAGATTTTCGCAACTTCTGCTGTCAATAACAACTGTGCAATTTTGTCCCTGAACCTACCCGCGGAACGGAAGATATTTTTTCGCAACCATTTGTTCTCAGCAATTGGTGGAGCGTCCTTGATAACAATAAAAGCTTTACCTGTGGTATATGCATCTATTTCAGTAAAATCCTCATTGTCAATATCCTTGGGATCAATGTCAGTACCCTTAGTATCATCTAGGTTTTTATCAACACCTTCAATCTCAATCATATGTATTCGCTTTGGACATTTTGCTGCACGGTGCCCATGCTGTTGACAATGAAAACAAACCATCTTATTTTGACCTTCAGTCCTTGCAAAAATATGTCCATTGGATTTAGCTTCTTGTAGGGATGAATTCTTTGATGGAACCCATTCGGATTTTTGTACGTAATGATTTGCAATTCTCTCAGCCTTGACAGTATGTTGGATGAGTTCATGGACATTATCAAAATGTTGGAAGGCAAGGATATGCTGAATATCTAGTCTCAACGCATTGAAAAATCTATCAACTACCACATCATCATCTTCATTCAAGCCACAACAAGCTTGCAAAGTCAGAAATTCCTCAAAATAATCAATTACTGTTTTGGACCTTTGTTTCAAGTTTTGAAAGCTGGAATGTAGATCTATTATATAGTTGACAGGGAAGAATTTTTGCTTCAAAATATTCTTTATCTCAGTCCATGCGTTAACAGGGTCCATGTTTTGATTCCTCCGTTTTCTTTGCAATTTAACCCACCAAGTTACAGCATAATTACGGAATCTAGTGGTAATCAGTGTGACTTTATGGTGCTCAATCATTGGCTTATGTGCGAAAATATTTTCCACACATACTAACCAATCCATAATTCAACAAGCTACAATTTTCCATCATATTTGGGAATCACAATTTTAATCCCTAAATCTCGATCAGGATTATTGAATGGGATCACGTTGATTCCGAATATTTGCACCATCATCACGATTGTGATGCACACGCTGATTATTTTCCAAATGTGTCACTCTAGTGACCAATTGTTGCAGGGTCGTGTATGCCATCAACTTTTGCAGATAATTCTCTAATGGCACTAGCCAAATCTTTAAGGGAAGAAGATGAAGATTCAACTTCAACTTGCTTCTTAGGAGGCATTTTTTTAAAGCAAAATTTAAATATAACTAACATGATGAGTAGATCGGCTCTCCACAAACGCGTTGGTGAACACTGATCAGTAATCAGGCTTTAAATGGGCTCACGGTAGCAAATATGTGACAGTGCCACGTGATTGAAGTCACATGTGTGTGGCTAACTCCAGATTCTTGTGCAAATAACAAAAAGGTTATTTGAAAACCCTTTACGTTTGGGTTCCTTTATAGACAAGAAGATGTGGACGAGAAGATGGCAGATGGCCCTAGCAACAGCTCTAGCGACAATGGTGGAGATGGCGATGACTGCCTTTTCTGGCTCCAAGCGATGGAGATGATAATTGAAGGAACGTCGTTGGCTTTTGACGACAACAGCGAGTGAAGATCAGCAAACAGCACGACAGTCGGTGGCTGTGCAGTGAAGGAGATGTAGTGCCTTGCGGTGGCTTACAGCGACGACAGGCAGCGTGTGGCGGTCGCAGGCGACAAAAGGCAACGTGCAGCAGCAATGACAGTAGGCGGTGTGCAGCAATGAGAATTTAGGTACGCACTCCTCCGCAGATCTGCTTCTTTTTTTTTTTTTCGTTGGTTGGGTTTTTAGGAAGGAGTAGGGTTGGCTGGGGATTGGGTTGGGTTTTGGATGGAGGCAAGAGGGCCCCCGATGGGGTTTTTTTTTTTTTTTTTGTTTAGGTTTCGGCCAACTGGGAGTGGCTGGGATGACGGATTTTGGGTGGTGGGTTTAAGGGGCAGGGGTGAATCGGTGAGGGGTTTTGGGAAGATGGCAGATGGGGTTTCGGAGATGAATTTTCTGGATCGGCAGAAAAGGGGAGAGTGGGTAACACGGCATAATCCCTGATCGTGTAGCTCTGATACCAAACTAATGCAGGGCCTAGGGTTGGGGCCTGCGTAGGAATGCCGAAGCACGTATCCAAGGACACTTCGAATCGTCAAGAAGACTTCAACACACAAGAGGATGCCCCTCTCGAGGATAAAACCCAATTTTATTAATCAACTAAGTATGAGAATCTCTTCTCTACAATACCATATATATAGTAAAAGCAAACTTAATGTATAAGAAAACCCTACGCTGTTAATAGAAACTTCTCTAATAACAATTTAATTAGAAATCTACTATAAAAATAATATAATCCTAATCTAATTTGAAGAGGGGCTGCTTGTGGGGCCTAGACTGCATCAATTTCCTGTCAATATTAAAACGTAGATGATACCAGACAATTTTTTCAAATGTCAAGAGGTGTCATTGAAATGTTTCCTAAAAAAACACAAAGGTTCCATAAAGACAACCAAGTAAAGTCACACCAAAATTACGTATAAAGCAAAAGAAACTAAAAGAATGAAACAAATAAAAAGAAAACCTGTACGGGGTACAAAGAAAGGCTCAACCACCATAGTGCTACATAACACAACCAACAAAATAGCAGAAAAGAACCAAACCACGCTAAAGGACCAATCATATAAAATTGTTATTGCTCGCTGAGACAACATTCTAACAATTTGATAAAACAAATCTACGGCATCTTCCTCGACAGGGGAATGACACCCCAAGCTTAGCACTAACCTCCAATTCACCACCCACAACCAAGAAACCTCATCGTGACCCCAGATGTTCCCTCCCCTTTTTGGAGCGAATGCTACAATGGCCCCATTAAATCTCAAACTTTCACAATTCAATGAAGCTAAAACGATAATCAAATGATGACAACTAAATCATAAATAAATACATCAATATAGTGTTTCCCATGATCACTGAGAGATTGACACATTTCTTTCTCTTGATGAAGACACTATATCAAATAAATGAATAAATTGAAGGCAGCGAGAAGACATAACCAGCTAATACCCAAAGTTATTATAGCACAAAACAAAACCAAAAGAAATGGAACAAATCAAGGAAAAAGAAAAAAAAAAGTTTGAGGACCGACCAATATTCAACAGCGATGGTCATAGTGAAAACCAGCAGAAGTGCATAAAGTCCCGACACACTCCATATCAACCACTTAGAAAGACTAGAATGTGCCTCGTATAACATTAGATTGGCACAACCAATATAGAATCCAAAGAAAAGAAAAAGAAAAACAGATGCAGACAAAACAGTAAATAAATAAATAAACAAAAACAAAACACACCTTTGAGTGATTATGGGTTTTTTTTAGGCCTAACAAACTCGACCTCTATCGTAGTCATTAAAGAAAACACACGAGCTTCAAAGGTCTCAGGAGGTTGGCCTCCATCAGCATCCTGGGCCTCAAAGGTAATATAATAAATAAACCCACCGGCAGCCCGTACAGTTGCCTTGACGACCTTAAAAAACTCGTAATTTTTACCCTACATTTTAAGAAAGAATTTAAGCCCAAAAAGAGGAGTTAATCAATCAAAGAGATGAATATTTGTATGGAAGAATTTAATTGACAAACAAACAAACACACACAAACAAACAAAAAAGCGAGGAGCGCATACTGTGTCGGCGTTGTGCTTGTTAATGGCCGCGATTGAAAAAAGACTTGAGGTCCTGAAAAGTCTCGGATTGCACATCTTTCCAGGAAAGTAAGCAGATTAAACCGCATGCAGAGACATCCTCGGGCAAATGGGGAGCGTCAAAACCCTGAACATATAAACAATCAATCATCAGAATACCTTCAAAAAAAAAATCATCAGAATACAGACACGACACACGATTGATTAACTAATTTTGATCAGAAAAATTAAAAAAATAAAATAAAATAGAAAGCCATATAGACATATGTAATACCTCGCTCGCCCCCACCATTGCATTGTACGTCTCAATCTCCTCATGGGTCATTTTGCGACGGCCATCGCCATAAAAAAGGTCCTCATCCTCTGAATCATAATCGTATTTTTCTTCTTCATCTACTTGTTGTTGTTGGTTATCATCATACTCATCCCCCTCCAATTTTGGTTTTTTCTGTGGCCGTAATTGTTCTTGTTCGGAATGAGATCCACATGCAGAACCACCCTCGTTATCAGAAATAGCGCTGGCAATGGCATCGGCTGCCATCTCTTTCACTTTCTCTTTTTCTCTCTTGGATTGGAGATGAGGAAGCAAGGAGAAGACGGAGAAAGATGGCTTCAGCTACAGTTGCAGAGGAAAGAAGAGAGGGAAGGAACGATCGCTGCTGGTGGGTTTTTTTATAGTGAGTGGAAAGTGGGCCCATCACTCAAAAACTTGATGGGCCCAAAGCACTTGGATCTGGGCTTCGGATCGCTTTGATGGGTTTGGGTTAATATAAAAGTTGAAACCTATATTGAAAAGAGTTTGATGATGTAAAACTGATATATGGATAGCCTACCCAATGAATGCATAATTCATGACATATAAATCACCAAAATAGGTCATAAATCTTACATAGTTTTGGTCAAACTCAATTACCTATCCAACTTGGACTCAATTAAAATAAAAATAAGATAAATCAAAGCTAAAATACATTTAATTAATTTTAAATCAAGTTTAATTAATATAATTACAATTAAGTAGGGTTGGGAACTCGTAGCTCCACCAACTGTTGAGAATAAATGGTTAAGAAAAAATATCTTCCATTCTATGAATATAGTTCTTGGATAGCATTGCACAGTTATTGTTGATGGAGGAAGTTACAAAAATCTCATATTTCGAGCTTTTGTTGATCAACTCAAATTAATAGTTTACAAATACAACTACCCTTATTTTGTCCAATAGCTGATCATAAGTGATTAAACGCATGTTTGACATACTTGCAAAGTTACTCTTGCCATTATGAGACTTATAAAGACACAATTTGGTGCGATGTGCTACCTATAAATAGTGATAATATTTTATTTGGTCACCCATGAATGTATGACAAAAATGGGACTCATAAAATACATGATAACACATACACATTCCTGTATGGTGGAAAGCAAGTCTCACTTCATCCTGAAAAGCCAGAGTTACTGAAAAAATTTTCGAGTAATTGCAACAAAGGAAATCATTCATGTTCACCACATTTACAGAGGCAATCTAAAAAATATTTGAGTTCAAGGACAAACTCTTCTTTCAACCCGGGGAAGATAATGCAGTCTCAGTCCTACAAGTGATCTCATTCAAGACTATGTTATTTTATTAATAACTTTCTAGTTGCATTATTAGAAAAGTTTATATTAATTAATTAGGGTTTTCTTAGGCAGTGAGCTAGCTTTTTTTTTTATATAGTATTGTAGAAAAGAAATTCTCAAACTTTGATTACTAATTAGATTTGTGGATTCTATTCGGAAGGTGCATCCTTGTGTGTAAAGTTTTATTGACGATTCGAAGTATCCCCGCATACATGCTCCATCACCTTAAGCAACCCTAAACCTAGGGCTTGCATCATGAAAACTGGTATTCTCTTCTACATGTTAATAGTTCATAATTGGTTTTGGATCAACTGTTTTGGCATGAGCCTGATTTGCTTCAAATCAGCATCCGAAGGATTTAATATTGTAGCATTGAAGTTTTTATTGAACAATTTTATGAGGTGTTTTGCCAGGATCTCCTCTTTCTAAACAATGGGGAGAAGTGCCGTGGCAAGCACTGGAAATGTAATTTTGAGTGGATTTATAAAAAAAATCTAAAATCTGTAAAATATAGCGGGGCACCCTATAATTAAATTAAAAGTTCTAAGAGTCGTGATTTGATAGTTTTATAGGAGTTACTCTAACAAATCGTAACCTAAAACCACTTTAACCTAGGAAAGGGGGACCTCTATTTCACTATGCTTCCTTTAAGGCAGCTTTCTCCTTAACCTACAACGATATTGGTTGATTTGAACATATTCTTGGGGGGTGCACAAGAAGCTTGGTAAATAATATTCGTCTATAAATGTATGTTACCTCAGCAGGATCAAGTGAACAAAAAGATAAAAAAGGAATTAGGGAAGGTGGTTTCCACTCATATATTGATAGCAACAGGAGTTCAAAATACGCAACGTTATTAAATTAATATCTAGCTGCCTGTCAAGAATTGTTGTTTCCAAGGCACCCAAATTTTACAATTTCATGAGTACAAAATGCGGCTGAGAATAAGATTCAAGTCCCAGAACTATTGAGTTGTTCCGTGGTATAAAAACTTCCTTTACTTTCCACTTCCCCTGTCCAGTTTTTATCCCACCCCTCTTTTCTATTTTTGTTTTTCTTCTACTTTAAATTAGCGCATTAGGTTTATGTTCCATATTAGAATGTTTTCCAATGACACTCAAACTCACCTTTCAAAACAATTAATGAATTGTGCAACCTATATAAGGATAGTTTGAAACCTGCCCAACTATGATTATTATTATTATTATTATTATTATTTTTTGAACCTGAACCAATTAAACTACAAATTGTTTGAATGGTCCCGTGGTTAATTTCAGGCCGTCCTAGATATAGAAATCAATTAACTAATTGGGCTTCTAGCATAACCAACTTCATTAAAAAAATTTGTTCTCTATTTACCATCAATTAGAATGCTTTCAGAATCTAAATAGAAAAAGTCACTGCACGACAAATTATACGTACAAATTCGTATGGATACAAAACTTATCGAGAGAAAAAAAAAAAGAAAAGAAAAACATAAACATGTTGAGACACTCCTTACCACACTTTCTTAGATGTGTAGGTAAAGAAGAGTGTAGAAATCATTGCCAAGTCAAAGAGAGCTTTTAGAGCTTTGAAATCCATAGATGACAAAAGAAATCCAAGAAAAAGAATTTCCATAAAATGAAAGGAAAATACCAGATCCCAACAGATTACTAATAATATATTTATTAATAAAATTTAGTGCTTTAGAATTTTTAAGTTAAAATTTTGTAAAATCTTATGATGAAGTAGACAATAACAAAGAGACCAAATAATTAAAAAGTTAAAATAAGACAAAAAAATAACATATCCAAAACAAAACAGGAAGACTAGAGATGAACTTTCAGAACATGCTTCTGGTTGACATCCAATGCAATATATTAAAGTAGAAATACAGTTTATATCATTTCAATTGATGACTTCAATAGAAAAAAAAATGTCATACTTATCCATGGTTCAGTTTCATTCACAAAATGAGAAAAAACATGTTCTATGTATACTACTAATTTGAAGTAAAAGTAAATAGAATACCAAAATAAATTTTGTTACTTGTGTGCTGCATGATGCAATGTGTTTTTTCATGATTTATTGGAAACATATTGTCACATCGTTATTATTTAACAGAAGAACGATTACATAACTACAAAGTAAGTGAAAAATAGACCATCAAACTATAATCGACAATAAGCTTAGAGGGTAATTTGAATAATCAGTAGTGGCAATTTAGAATCTGTCCACTGGTGTTGAACTCGATTATAGTCCATACACTAGACTCAGATTCATTTTTCTCTTTTTCATTTTTCCCTCAATACAAGTTGTGTTCCCCAACTATTAAATAAAACTATTGCTCATTCCCATTTCTCTATTCTTACTTCCATTAACATAGAAATTTTATGGGTATGGCAATATTTTGCTCTGTTTTGTCTACATTTATATGAAATCATCACCATAGAACTTTATGAGAAAAACATTGTAAGCTTAAATAAATTTATATAGAGTGAAAGAATTTCCAAGCTCAACCGAGGATTTTTCGACTAAGAGATAATGTCTACAAAGCTACATCCAAAAGACAAATAAAGGCCAACTAGGAAAAATAGCAATCAAGAATCATATTAGTGGAATTTGCTCAAATGACTCTAGAAATCTCAAAACAACAAATGTTTTCCTTCTTTCAATAATGAACTACCAATTGATATTACCTTTTAGCAGTCGGGGATTGGAGTTGAGATTCTTTTTGAAGACCGACTAATAATTGACCAATCTCCTTCATTTTTTTTCTCATAATTGCATATTATTTTGCATATCATATATCAACAATGACACATCTAAGGGTCAGACTGTGGATTTTTAAGTACTCATTCCATAAATGAAGATCTTCTCATTCTTGATTTGTGTAAAATCTAAAGTTAATTTGTTATTTATACTCTCTTTACGAACCTTGTGAGACTAGTAGTTCGCCTGTTGAAGTACTAATTTATTGAGTTTTCAGATTTTTCTTGATTGCTAACTACATAAATGTGGTTCCAATAGGACTCATTACTTTGAGGTACTTGACTTGCTTGACCCATCATGATCTAATACAGCAGTGTGTTCCTTAACTCTCTCTCTCTCTCTCTCTCTCTCTCTCTCTCTCTCTCTCCTTATTGCATTTAAAACCATGCAAAAAATTATTAGTTATTTTAGTTTGAACAAATAATTTATGGCTCTTGTAGGATCCAATTGAAATAGGAAAGGGAATTGCAAAACACATATTAACTATAGTGTGCAAAGAGCATCTTAGCTATATATAGAGAGAGAGAGAGAGAGAGAGAGAAACGGTATAGCGAAATGGTGCGGTATGTGAACTAAGCTTTTAGGGCCAACTTACAATCGTGCTAACAATGAAAGATTGAAAGATTATGATAGAAACTAGGTGTGTGCAAAAAATCAGCCTCATTCAATCATCCTAGCCCTTGCATCTTAATGGTTCACATTTACAACGGTTGAAATAAACTACCTTATTTACGAAGCTTTTAATTTACCTACATTCATGCTGTCTTTATATTCAGTGGTATACTGTGTCTATAACCTGCTGTGTACTACCAAGAACTTTAGCTATAGTTACAATACAATGACTGCAACTGAGTAAAGCTTTTAATTTCCCTACATTCACGCTGTCTTTATATTCAGCGGTATACTCTGTCTATAACCTGCTGTGTACTACCAAGAACTTTAGCTATAGTTACAATACAATGACTGCAACTGAGTCCATTACAACTGTGTACCCATATATCTAATGCCAAGCAATGACTAGGTTTGCACGGTGATGTTTTCACTACGTTAATATATAGTGAATGAGCTAGATTTTCTGGTGTCAGTATGTCTACAATGCAAAGGTATAAGCTCGCTTCCACTTACAAAGAACTGTGTTGCAGAAAATTTTTAAGAATTTAAATGCAGTGATTGAATCAGTTTTACATGTGCCAATGTCTACTGGGATTGGTTGCAATGCAGTAAACGTATGTGATAATAAAATGTATCTCCATCTTCCCTTTTTCTATAGATTTGTGCTGTAAATGTCATTAGTTTCTTACCCATGCTTAGCACAAGCATTGTTCGCTTGTTTGATACTGATTGAGATTATACCCTATCCCTTAATAATGGTATTCCCCAGGACCTTCATCTTCTGATGACTCTTTAGGGCATGTTTGGTAACAAAATTATTGAGAAAAGAAAATTTGATTTACAAGGTATCTATCAATATCCATGTTCGGTGTTGGCAAATCTCTGGTAATTTTGGTAGATTCAAATCCTTACTTCTTATAATTCCAAATCAATATCCATGTTTGGTGCTGGAAAATCTCTGATAATTTTGACAGATTTAAATCCTTACTCCTTATAATTCCTAGGTTCTACCTCCCACCATAGGATTTTCATGTCATCACATTAAAAAAAGGGATATAAGAGGCTAAATCATCACCCGAAAGATAGGATGCTCATGGGCTAGGCAGCCTAAGCCTAATCTGGGCTTAGCCCACCTTGGCCCGGCTTTGATAGGTAAGTAAGGGCCCATTTAATAATTAGGCAGAGCTTGGGTTAAGTGATAGAAAGGCCAAAGCTCGACCCAGCCTGTGTAAGGAATCCATGTAATTAGTATAAAAAATTACTTAAATGGCCACACAATTGATAAAAAAAAAAAAAGAAAAAAAAACCAGATTCGACCCTGCCGGATTGATTAAATGAGCAGGCTTGGGCTAACTTTTTTGGCCCTTGTCAAGCTTGGGCAGGGCCTACGCTAGTGTTTCTAAAGTCGGGCCTGCCTTGCATAGGTAAGTGAGGCCCATCTAACAATTGGACCTGTTTAATAATTGGGTCGAGCTTGAATTAAGTGATAGAAAGCTAAAAGCCAGGCCCGACTCATGTAAGAAATGCGTGTAATTTAATGTAATTAGTACAAATAATTATTAAAATGGCCACAAAATTGATTAAAAAAATCTGATTTGGCCCAGCCAGATTGATTAAATGGGTGGGTTAGGGCCTGACTTTTATGGCCCATGTTGGGCTTGGGCTGGGCCTACACTAGTGTTTCTAAGGTGAAGCCGGGCTTAAATATACCGTACCCCTGCTCGGTCCATGAACTCCTCTACCAAAAGAGTACACACAGCTTGTGAAAATCCTCAGTCATTTTATAGTTCCAACTAAGCATAGAACATGAGAAATCCTCAGCAATAAACTCTTTAGTGAGGGTTTTCATTTTCTAGGGGTAGTAAAAAATTTGTGGAATTGCAAATTCCTCACCTGTTACCAAACATACCCTTAGGGTATTGACAGGCCAATTGGTAGTTTTAGCGCTAGACCCTCTCATACTAGTAAAAAAACCTAGGTCCAAAGTATGGGACACAATTAGAGGAGGACAAATAAAAGACAAAATGGATTCTACAATTCCGTGCTCTTTTTTCTTGTTGCCCTACTTGAGCCTAGCCCACTCTGGTCTTGGATTTAACCTTACTGTTTGGTTCATGGGCCCCGCCTGGACCTAAAATCTATAGCTTCTTAATATCCAAGTTGGGCTTGGATTCAATGGCAAAGAACTTGAAGCCTAGCCAGGCTTGAACGGGACGCACAGATTTTGTTGCATTGCAGTGGGGGTGTGGGGTGGGGTTGAGTTCCATATGATGCAAGATGTCGGGCAGTTGGTATTCTCCTGCTTATACCCATTTTCTCCTGCTTAACGTTTCTCCTCCTGCGTGCTCCATCCTTTTGTCGTGTTGGTTGTTGTATGTGGGTGGGGTGGGGGGGTGGGGTTGGGCGCGGTTGGGGGTGTTCCATCGGATGCAAGATGTCGGACAGTTGGTCTTCTCCTGCTTCTACCCATTTCTCTCCACACCTGATGGTCCCATTAGACAGATGCATCGGATGCATGCTTGACGGGTTTCTCCACTCTACACCTATGTGGAGAACATACACTGCAAAATGATCAGATGTGTAAATTTGTATCTTTGGGTGATTAGATGTGTAAATTTCAAATATTTGTCCTAGCCAGTAGAAACTAACCCATGCTTATTGAGAGAATAAATTACAGAAATATATGTGACTTAGTTGGGATCTGTTATTCTATATCTTAGCCCAGGTCCGTATTTCATCTCTTGTTTATGTTTCAGTTAGGGGTTTAACGGTTCATTTAACCATATGTTTTGGAAAAACCATTAACCAAACCGTATTTTACGGTTTTTGGTTTTTTAAAAACCATAACTATGGCTGTAAAAATTATATAAAATTGAACCTTGGTTAACCGTATTAGATAGTTCGATTACGGTTAACGATTATAGTTTTTTTTTTGTCAAAATGCAAAATATAATATGTTCAAAAGACTTGTTCGGTTACGGTTAGCCATTATAGTTTTTTCCAAGTCTTATTATGTGTGGGAAATATGCATAATTTATATTTTAAAGATGAGTTGGGCTATTCCCGAAGAGGCATTTATGAGAGACAACCTTTTAGGGCCATGGCGATGTCATATACAGAAGGTGGGGATGAAAAGATCTAAAAGACCTAGTGGGTCTATAAAATATCAACCCTAAGAAATAATTTTAACCCCTTTAATCCAACAATGAGGGGTGTAACATGCTACAATCTATAATTCTATAATTAATTTAATTTCTAGACGAAACACTATGGACTTGCTTCTTAGCTGGGCTATCTCATTAGGAGGACCTTCCAAGTTCTAATGACTCTTGTCTACCTCAAATGCTGTTTTACAATTTTTCAACTTTTTAAGCAAAACACACAGAGGAATCAACCGACGGTTCATCATCAACTCTACGAATTAACTGGTGAAAACATGATTAAAATTGGTTAAAAAAATATTTTGATGGTTCAAGCAGGTTTTTTTTTTAATCAAAATTGAGTTGGATTAAACCAAACAATAGGTTTCGTTAAAAAGGGTAGAGCTTCTTTTTCTTCTTCCTCCTTCGGTCCTTCAAATGATTGAATCTGCTGCTTTTTCTTCTTCTTCTTCTTCTTGTTTCGTTGAAAAAAGGAGCTGCTTGGTTTTTTTATATTTAGGGCTTAGGGCTTAAAAATAATTACATTTTAGCCCTTTTATTTTTTTTTTCTAATTTTAAGCCAATAGATGCGATTAACCGACCGAACCAGTTCCAACGGTTCGATTCTGTTATTAACTGTTAGCCATGACTAAAAATCGAAACCAAGCCGTGACAAACAGTTTTCTAATTTTAATAACTATAACCAAACCGTAAAACACAGTCATTACCTGCGGTTCGATTTGGTTAGATGGTTTTTTAGTTTTTTGTTACACCCCTAGTATTAGTGCATGTTTGTGTAATTTTTTTTTAACTGTCCATGTTGTCCTCTGTTTATTGCCAAGTAGAGTGTTTCTATATCAGCCTTCCTATCAATATGGATCCTAAGCCCTGTTTGTATACATTAAAATGCGTAGAAATTGAATCGTGTGGGGGAGGGGGAGGGAGAGGGGTGTTAAAAATGAAGATTAAAGATGAATTTTCAAAAATCAGTATCAAATAGCATTGTCTTTTAATTCTATTTCTTGAAAAGAAAATGTCACTTGATATACTTTTTTTCGAAATTCACTATTAATCTTCATTTTTAGCCACCCAACATATTCAATTCCTATTTATTATAATGCAAGCTAACTAGCCCTTAGTGCATTTGTTTTGATTTTGTTAGGGTGCATATGGTTGTACCTTGAATCAATATTTTGGCAACATAGCCAAGTGCTTGGGGAATTATGAAAATGGGAAGCCACATCAGTTGGATAAAAGGGATACAAAGCACAAAGACCAAAGAAGAGAAATGAGAAGGTGTAAGAGAGATGCACAACCCCAACCTCAATTGCAACACACCCACAGAAGGCATCAACCTGTCAACCCCTTGCTTAACTAACACATCTACCATGAAATTGTTAATAAGTGAGATATTTAGAGGATTCCTTACTACCCTTGGAATAGAAATTCCTCTCTCAGGATTTATTTAGCTGTAGATTTATGCATTTAAGTGAAGAAAAAATTGGTTTTAGTGTGCAAAAATTGTTCAAAAGAGAGGATTTCCAAATCCTATGTCAAATTTCCAAATCCTATGTCAGGAGGTCACTCCCAATATATTCTCAAAAATAAGGATTGCTACTGGTCCCCAAGGATTTACAATTTCAAAAAGTGGGTTTTCCACGACTTTGTTGAAAGCAAAAGTATTTCATCCAAGGATTTGGTTGCCAAATGTGACATTAAAGTTTAATGGCTTTGGGACTTAAGCATTGGCTTAGTGGTAGGCAAACTGTCTCCAATAACACCCACCACGGATCGATTCATGGTGCGTGCTTTGAAATTCTCATCCCTTGGCCATTGAGCTAGCCAGCCAAAAAAGAAAAAAAAAGTTTAATGGCTTAACTGGCTTTACATAGTGCAATCTTTTCTAATTAAATATAATGATGATTAATGATCAAATTGAGGTCCGGTTCTAAGCCAAGGCATTGGTGCAAAATGATTTGATTAATGATAGGGAGGCTTAATTGACAGTAGCAAAGACTGGTGCAAGTGTTGGGGTGGTAAATTCTGCACCACCCTACAATCTAACTCATATCTAACTCTATAATAGTAGGGTCGGGTTTATTCTTTTAATTTCTTCATTAGGTTCAAGTTGAAAATCTTGACCCAATTATTATTATTACTATTATTTGTACAAATAGCTTACCTAATTGAAAAAATGTTTGTGCCCACCTTGTTTGTACCTACAAACCTAGATAAAACTACAATAATCCACCAAACCTAACCTAAGGTCAACCTGTTAACTAAGGGCTAGTATTAGGGCTGTAAAGTGGTCCCCAATTTTCCAATTACCCGAAGGTTCTGATCTTTCAATAACTGGGTTTGGGTCCATATTTAGGTCCTGATAAGTAAATGGGTTCAAGTCTGAATCCTATTTTTAGACCTGTGACCTAAATGGTTTTTGGTCTAGTTCCAACTTGATTTCAGCCTATTGACCCAAAATCTGACATATTACACTAGTTTTTATTATTTCCTAAAAGTTAGTTTTTTCTCCAAAACATTCTCTACACAGTCCCAGACTTGGATTTGAACCCACCTCATACACAGCTCCGATTTCGGATCCATCCTCTTTTTAACGGTTCCGATTCCGAATACAGGTAACTAGTTTCGAACCAGTTCTACTTTTGAGTCTATCCTTTCATTAAAGGTTCCAGTTCCAGGTCTACCGTGGACTCAGATTGAAACCGACCCGTTTACCACCCTAGCTGATATTATGTATATTATAGAAATGGAAGAATGGAAAAGTTTCTTTCGTTTAGAGTGCTGCTATGAACTAAAATTGGAGAAGGAATCTTCCTAAAATTCACCATTGATTGAAATTAGTCAAGATGGGTCCCTCACCTCAAATGGTGGAAATATGTAGAATCTATTGCGATAGTCTAGCTATTTTTTTTTCTTTGTTGATGTTGTTGGTTTCCCATGGCATTTTTACTTAAAAGAACTATTTCACCAGGCACACGCATCACCTACAACTTATGCGAACTAAGTGAGTTTGGGTTGAGACTCGAAATACAAGACATGGGAGCAAACTTATATCTTATGCTAATGAACCATTATCATTTATCACCTATGCTGGTTGGTACAGTGCTTGAGTTCAGTAAAAAGAAGTGGGAGCTTTTCACTTGAGTCAGATCAGGATTGAGTTTTATTAAGTTTGATAGTTAGTTTAGTAATAAAATTTGTTTTACAGACATGTCTTCAGATTATCCAGATTCCCAGAAAATTAGCATTGATCAAGGCATATTGTGCATCCCAATTGTAAGACCCCACTCATGGGATCCAGACTCGTCTGGGATCGGCGACATGGGATTCGGACTGTGACAAAATCCAAAGGAAGAGAAAAAGAAAAAAAAGTTAAAGGAACAGAAGCAGGGGGGGGTGTGAAATTTGTCATAGTCGAAGTTTTAAATACTTTTACCCCATAACCTACATTTACTTTCATATCCGTATTTATCTATTCATTTAGAGTCCTTTTTCCATGGAATATAATTTTAAGAATTCTATGAACTGAATTAAAAAAAAAAAAGATAGAATTGAAGAAACAAATGTAATGATCTTATAAATGGCAATCAAATAATTGCCCCTAAGAAAATGAAAGAATTGATGGGAGATGGAAATGAACTCCCAACCATCCATCAAATCCTAGAAAAGCAGGAGTCTGGGTCTACTTATTTATTCTGCCATTCACCCTACACTACTTCAATGAACCCATTTTCACCACGATCCTTAGGGCATGTTTGGCATCATGCCAACGGGACATTCCCTTTTTCCCACGGGATAAGCCATTTAAACACTGCTTGGTAAGTATATTAAAGTGTTCCAAAACTTGTTTTGGCCAGAACGATCCCTAAAAACGTGTCCCGTTGGAGTAGAAAATGAAAAACGATTAAACTTCATTTTTATTAGGGAACAACCCACTGGTGAAAAGAAATCTGACTCAAATAAGAACCAAGCAAGAGCAGAATTGAAGAGAGAAAATTGCTTGCTTGAGACGATCACAGCATGCCTATTAATAACATTTCACTTACTAAATATGATACAAATTATGGAGCTGTCTAAAGCTAAAAATGGAAATATACAGGTAGAGAAAGCTGTACAAAGGATGTGATAATCTACAAAGAATCCCCTCCAGATCTGGTTTAATTCAATGAGCCAATCTGCCTTGGGCCCATTGGGCCGACCCAATGGGTTGGGCCCATCACCCGGGCCCAGTGACTTGTTTTGACAGTGCTGCTTTGTTCCCGTGTTTTGAATAACACCTTTGACTCTTTATGAACTCCTGTAATCTCTAAAAGCACTCTCTCTATTTCTTCTATCTCTCCCTTCCACTCTCTATCTCCCCCCCCCCCCCCTCTCTCTCTCACCAGTCCCTACCTTTTACCCCAACCAGGCAAGACGTCGCTTTTGCCTTCCTCTCTCTTCTTTCACTCCCTGCTCCACTCTCTCCCCCACAGCCAAAGGTCTAACCCAAACCAACCCCACCCCCCCCCCCCCCCCCCCGCCCTCTCTCTTTCTTCCAGGGTGCCCATTCCTCCACTTTCTCCTCTCTCTCCCAACCAATCTCTTTGTATCTCTCTTCAATCTCTTCTAGCGATAGGATTACATATTTTAAGTTTTCCAATCATATTACAAATGCATGTGTTCTGTAGTTACTAATATATTTTATGGTTGAACAAATTTTCTTTTCTACTTGGTGTCATGGGCGAAAATTTAGAGTCGTAAAGAAAACACAGGAAAGGTGGGTTTGGAAAAAGTCTCGGTTGAGAAGAAGGGTCTTATTTTTTATTTCTATATTTTTTCATGTTAATAAAATTCTTAACCTTCACTTTATTGATACAACTGATTCTCATTTTCCAACATACTATAGATGTTTCTAAGAATAGTTTGGTTGGGGTTGGTTCAACCTAGATGACAGACTTTATTTTTGGCTGGACTTTCTAAAATAGTTTACTTTGTAATTTCTAAATTGAGCCCCAATTATCACAATGCAGTCCCATGGTCGCCAATCACAAAAGGTGGTCCCACTTTATGATTCATAATGGTTTGTTATATGTTCACAATTACAAAATGTGGAACCATATTATAATTTTTATAAATGTGAGCTCATATTATAAATCCAATGAAGGTGGGCCCCATGTTGTAATTTTCAAAAGTTCAACAATAATGGATTTAAGTTCAAAGGTGTTTCCACAATATTACCAAACAAGTTCCGTGGAGCATATTCTTATGAAAACATTTTAAAATAATGTTACCAAACAAGTGCTACACAGATAGTTCTCAGCACAACCTGAGCTTAGCATAACCCGATCTTAGCATAAAATCAGAAACAACTCAGAAACGATACCAAACAGGCCCTTAGGTATTCAACTTCACCCAAATATACTTATAAAATAATTTATTTTCCTTGCCATTTACTGATTATATCATGATAAAAACTGAATTTTTGAAAAATGTCCCAATAATTTCTTGTGGCATTAATTTGAGAATGGCATCATATGGGCATACAAAGCAAACAACCAATTGTTTGGAAAAGCATTAAATGAGGAATTGTAAACTAGTAAAACCTGTGATTGAACACTACAAGTCTATAAGATATATATATACAACAAAATTCGAACTTCCATTGTCAATAGTCGTCTAAAGAAACAATTGAAAAGTGAAACTACCAACTAAATTGTAGAGGAACCCAACTTCAACTCAAGACTAAGGGTTATGTCAAGATCATTTTCGGCTGCAGCCACCGCTGGCTCATTGAGATTAAAATTGTGAATTTGGCGATCCGCCCTGTTTTCATTTTCTTGCAACCTGACTGAGGCCGTCGAAGTTTCACCCCCGCCACTCCAGTGGCACCTTTGGTGGCCCTCAAGTTCATGTCCTGATGGGAATGTCTTGTTGCAGGTCTTGCGCCGATGCTCCACCCCTCCCTTTGAACGTGCACCATCAATCTCTAGTAAGGGCATGGAGTGGGTCGTATCCGAACTTGCATGCCGAACATCCTTAGCGTCGTATACTACTGAAATTGCATCTACTTTGGTAGCAGTCATTGGATCATTCTTATGGCTGGTCATATGGCCGCCTAATGCTTGGGGAGAAAGGAATGATCTTTTACATGTTCTACATACATGACTTCCTGAAGACGCGGATTTTCCTTTACCTTTAATTGATTTCATGTCATGGAACTTTTTCTTCTTTTCAACTTCAGTCTCGCAAGAGATCTGCATATGATTTTTGTTGTTGTCCATCATCTCAGTGCTTTCAATAATTTTCACTTTAGAAACTGTTTCAGCGGATTTTGACTTAAACCCATTTACACACGTATTTTCTTCTTCCTGAATTTGCAACAATTCCAACTTAGAATCCTTGCTATTGGCCTTTGATCCCTCGGAATCTTGCTTCATTCTCGTTTGTTCTCTCTCCACTGGGGCCACATGAGAAAGCATGAAGAGATTATAAACAGCATATTTTTCATAATGATTCATGTTGTCGAAGCAACTGCGAGCCTCTAGTGTGTGAATTGGTTCCATTCCAGACATATTTTTTTCTCCCTGAATTTGCAATTTTTCTAACCCAGAATCCCTGCTATTGGCTTTTGATCCCTCACAATCTTGCTTCATTCTGCCCCGCTCTCTCTCCGCTGGGGCTATACGAGAAGGCAGCATAAAGAGATTATAATCAGCTTTTCTTTCTCCTTTATCCATGCTTTCTAAGCTACTGGGAACCTTCGGTGTGTGAATTGGTTCCACGTACCGGCTTCTTTTGGCAGACCATTTGGCCGAGGGTGATAGCAAATTTGAAGGCAAACTCTCCTTTGTTGTAGTTGAATCCTTTTTATCTTCCATCTTTTGTCCTTTAGTCTCTGTTATTGTCCATGTAGCGCTCTTCTTCTCAGTGAATGGCTGTTGGATTCCCCTCCAACTCCTCTCAGGGTGGCATCTCATGTGACCTGAAAGAGATTTCATGGACTCGAAGCCCTTTCCACATACTGGACACCTGTGATCACTTCTAGCGACATGAGGAACTTTATCTTCTTTGACATGTTCTGTTGATGCACTCCAAGCACTCTCTTTTCCGGTGTCAGCAGTATAGACGTTGTGACTCTTGAGCTGCTGATCAGTTTCATGATCCAAACATGGTTTCTTTTCTCTGCGATAGGATAGACCATCTTCTCCAACAATGCCATGATCAATTGAAGTACCCTCAGAGGTGGAAGCCTTGCTACAAGGCTCATAGAAAGGAATGTTGGCACAAGGATTATCCATAGCCCCCCTGTATTGATGGGGCATTAGAATCTTGTTTCGAACAATTATTAATTTCGTCATCAGCTGTGTCTTTGTAGAAATTAGTCTCTCAGCTGAACTTGATGTAGCTTCTCTTTCTTAAGGTGATCTGCAGAGAAGTCAAATCAAGTTAATATGATTCAAATATCAACAATGAAGAAAACACAAATCAATCCAAGAGCCACAGAAGTCCAATAAACAGAGAATGTGTAAAAAATGAGGATTTTTTACACATTGAAGTAAGTAGAGGTGATATTTCTAAAAAAAATGAAAAATAGCCCTTTAATTTAGTAAAAATGGTTTTGGATTAATAAAGCATAGACGGACTTCAAGTCAATTTGGTGCAGTACTTTAGTTCATGAGTTAAAGAATTGAGTTTATGTAATTAAACCCTCATCACCTAAAGGAGTGGCTTGAAGTAATGAAAATGCAGTGCTTGAGTCTGGATATAGTTCTATTACTATTGAGCATAGACTGGGTTTCATGAGTTTTGTTAGTTTTATAGAGATGTGTTCAGACTATCCAAATTCCTCAATATTAGCATTGATCAGGGCATACATGGGTCTGATGCAACTTAGGTGGGCCCCATGTGTAACATGGACTGATGTGGGAGACAGGCACTGTAACAAAAGGCAAAGAAAAAATAGATAAAAGGAGGAGTTATGATGACTTCTACAAGGTTACCTCTCAAAAAAATCGTAATGTGAAAACTCATAATCCCCAATTCACATGTCCTAACCCAGTATCTCAAAAACATAATTCATAAACCCCATTCTCTAATTCTAAATGCCTAAGCCCCCCTAAATTCCACTTGAGTCATTAATCCACAAGCAAGAACCCCTAATTAGTAATCTTTAATCAAGAATCCACAATCAATCGTCAATAACCGATAATCATTAAATCTGAGACCCTAAACCCTCATAAAAACCATTAAATGTATAATTAACATTCAAATTAAAAGTGACAGTCTAAGTAAACTGTCAACATTTAAATCCCAGACAAAATTAAAAACAGTAAAATAATAGTTAAACAGTCTAAATACAAAAGTAACTCCACTGTAAAAATTATTTTACAGAATTTGATGGAAACGGAAAAAAAAAAAAGGGGTTGCTGAGGAATTACCTTGATCTTTTGTTTGATGTTGGCACTTGGCAGCAATTTCGTACTTAAATTTCCAAAGGCCTTAAATCTCTCTTTTCCTTATTTCACTTGCTCAAGACTCTCGAGTGATGGAATGCAAGTGATAGGCTGGACAGTTTGATAGCGGTCGTAAGACCTGGGTGGGTTTGTTTCCAAATCCCGGTTGGTTTGGAATTTGATTTTGTTTCCAAATTAGCGTCCCATGCTTGTAGCGCAAGTAATGAGGCCTCGTAATTTAATATGTAAAGTTTCCATATATATATATATATATTTCTTAAGCTATTTCGTTCTTTCCTTTTTTTAAAGTAGTCCTCGTTGCTTTCTAATTCTTCTCTATTTAATCTCCAATATAGAAAACTTGTTACCATATTGTCACGGACCGATCGTCTCACCCATGATTTATAGCCCGTGCGACACTCGACTAATGCCCCGTGCACTAAGCGAGTCAGCCTTTCCTCCCAAGCTAATTGGAACTCACCCAACTCTAACGCTAACACCACACTCACAAGAGAATAATACTTGGAGAATGCTAAGAGAACTAGAGAGCTTATTACAACTCTTGGATGGTTACAAATGAGGGAGGCCACCCCTTTATATACACTTAGGTCATATAAGGTGTGGCTTCGAATGTGCCACGTGTCAATCATGCATTGGTTGAAAGTCTTCCAGAACTCTCTCTAGAATGTTCTACACTACTCTTTACAAATATCTAAATTTCTACACTATTCCAAGGTTGTAGAGAATGGTAGAAACTTCTACACAACGGGCCCTTGGTCTTGGGTCATGAGATTGGCCTGACCCAAAGATCCATCTAGGCAAAAAATGTGGGGCAATCTAGCAGATCGTGACAATATGCTCATAATCCGTACAAGCCATGGTGGGTCCATGTGGCCTAAATAACTTATCATACGCACTTATGTATTCTTGTGTATCTATTTATTGAACTTACTTCTTAGTTTGTGGGGATCCTTTTATTTCGAATTAAAATGACCGTACACTATTATACACCTTCCATATATTTTTCCATTATCTTTATTTATTTCTTCATATTAATTTTGTTTTTATTCTTAATTATCTGAACTTTGAATGTATTTCACTATACTTTTGCATGAATCTTGTGTGTATAGAATTGAATTCCTATATGTGTGTTTAGAAAGGGCAACCCCTTCCTACTAGTGTGTTAAAGCTCAATGTAGATGGCGCCGCCTTATTCCCCGATATTCTGAAGGATGAGATGGGCAATGTAGTGATGGCCATGAGTAAGATGGAGAATGGGGTGAAAGACGCTCAGGATATGAGAAGTCAAAGCTCTAGTTACATTGAGAGGGACGGAGGAGGGAAAGGGGGAGAGAGGGAAGGAGGGAGGGAGTGGGAGAGGGAGAGCGAGCGGTTTAAAAATAAGAATTACCTATGTATGATGAGAAAGAGCCCTAGTAAATTTAGAAGCCCTATTTTTTTTTAAATATGCCCCCGATGAAAATACCAAATTCTACGGTTTTTTTTATTATAATTAGAGTAGCTTTTGTTCAAATCTCTTAATTGATTTTAGGCCTAAAAGGCAAATAGAATGGACTTGGACAAGCTTTTTCCTGGCTCAATTGGACAGATGAATACCTTATGCAGGGCTAAACTTCTTGCACCCCCTTCTTGTGCTAAAGATGTTGTGTTTATCTTAGCGGGGATACAAGAATGATAAAAATCAAGCTAGGTACCTCTCCCTCACCCCAACTGGTGGAAATATGGTGAGCGTTACAAAGTATGTTTTTTAAAATGAAAAATAGCACTTTAATTTAGTAAAAATTGTATTGGAGCAGTGGAGCTCAGACTCACTTCCATTTTTAATTTATTATTATTTTTTTTAATGATGATGATGTGGGTTTCCCATGGTATTTTTATCTGAAACAACTATTTTTTCAGGTGTACATTTGACCAACAATATACATGCACAAAATAAGTTTAGGGTGGAACTCAAACACAAAGCATGGCAGTGAACCATCACTTAGGGCGGGTTGGTGCTGTGCTTGAATTTAGTTAAATAAGTTGTAGCTTTTTACTGAAGTCAGAACCGGATTGAGGTTTATTAAATCTGATAATTAGTTTTGTATTAAATTAGTTTATCTTAGAAATGTCTTGCGATTATCCAAATTCCCACAAAATTAGCACTGATTTAAGATTCCAGCCACATTGGAGGGGAACCCATTCAACTCAGGTGGGACCCACAGTGATTAAGATCCCACTCGGTAGATCCGAACTCGTGTGGAACACACGGCATGGGATTTGGATTTCGGACTAGTTGCACTTTAACAAACGGCAGAGGAAGAAAATGTAAGAGAAAAGAGACAAGAAGCAGTAGAAATAGAAAAGAGAGAAAAGGCAAAAAGAAGAAGCAGCAGCAGCAGCAGGAGTGACGGTTTCTACAGGGTACCTCTCTCTTTCTCTCTTTATCCTAAAATGAAAAGGAATCTCCTAATCCATTATCACGAGGCCTAAACCCCATTCTCTAATTCTAAACGCGTAAACCCCTAAACCCCATTCATTAATCAACAATTCATAACCCCTAATCATTAGTCGCTAATCAAGAATCCCTATTCTTGAATCCCTAATCAAGAATCCACCATCAATAATCATTAAATCCAAGACCCAAAGAATCCACAATCAATAATCATTAAAACTGATAGTCTAAAGTAAACAACTAAAATTTAAATCCTAGACGTCAATCCAGATAAATAAACTAAAATCAGCAAAACGATAATCAAACAGTCTAATTCAACAGTAAAAATTATTTTACAAAACTTGAAGGAGACGAAAAAAAAGAGCATAGGCTTTATGAGGAATTTACCTTAAGTCTTTGTTTCTGGGTAATTGAAGCCGGTCGCAAGCAATAATGTGATTGAAAGATTTGGGAATAGAGATGGACTGAATTGGAGAGCAATTTTCAAATGCATTGCAAGTGAGTGATAGACTGGAGCATGTGATTGGGTGTGCTTATAAAGACCTGTACAACTAATTTTCTTAGTTGGGGTCCTAGTTGGTTTAGAATTTGAGTTTGTTCTTTCTAATTTCACGTGTAGTAAAGAGTCCCTCTTAAGCTACTTTCTATTTTTAATCTAATGTTTATAATAACGGTCTTAGGAGTGCGGATTAATGTAGCTGTTAGTCCTCCATGTTTTCTAGTTCCATTATACCTCTTAATCGTTTTTTGTTTTTTTTTTAAGTTTGCACAATTTCCCTATTTTTTATATTTAATTAACCATTAATTCTTGTTTAATGGGATTAGTTAGTATTAGCTTACAGGGTCTCTTGATTCAATATGGAAACTTTCCATATATATTTCTCAAGCTTTTTTGTTTTGTTTTTTGAATTAGCCCGTCTTCTTTTGTAATTCATCTGGATTTAATCCCAAGAATATAAAACTAGCTACCCTATGGTCCCAACCCTTACAAACCATGGTGGGTCCATGGGGCCTACATATTTTATCATAAGCACCTGCGTGTTCATGTGCATTTAGTTATCTAATTAATGTACCTAATTTCTGGGGTCTCCTTATGTCTAATTAACATGACCGTGCACTATTAGACACCTTCCATGTATATTTCCATCATCTTTCTCTATTTTTTTCTCTCTTTATTTATTTTTATTCCTAATTATCCTAATTATCTGAATTTGTTATCCATTTAACTGTATTTTTCGTGAAGTGTATTTCTACATAAACATAATCGCTGAATAACGTTAGTACTGATTTATCATGGAATATCAATAATTGTCACCTAGATCTAGACACAACCGAATTTCATGAGTTCCAAATTTTAGGCTAAAGTCCATTTCAATTTCGGGTGGACTCACTTGGGCAAAAAATAATTTTGTATGAATTCTAAGTAACAACTTCTTATGGATAATGGCTAAAATTGAAAAGGCAAAGATGAGGTTATATACATGAATATCAAGTTTCTCTTCCTTCCTAACATATTTTTTTAGGACTTTCTACTGTGAATTTTTTCTCTTACCCCCTTAATCAGAAAAGCGATCGCACTAAATTATGGAAAAGCTTCTTTTTGGAAAAATATTCTATTTTTTGTACCATCTATAGAAATCAAATGCATGTCCAGCTTTTGTGTGACTTTTCTTTAAAAAAAGCAATTTCACACAAATGTACCAAATGGAGGTCCTTAGGGCCACATATGATTGCATAGAATTGAATTCCTATATATTATTGGTAAAATTGGCTCTCTGGCAAGTATATGAGATTATAAAAGTGGCAAGGAGAGCGGGATTTGAGGTCACAATGTGGATGGACCCTAACTTTCCCAGGGCTGGATATCCATTTTATAGTAATTGAGAATTTTTTGGAGATCATTTGATTATCGATCGTCACCTTGTTTCTTAAAGTTTAGTTAATTTTAACAGCACATTTCATAGATTTCTTAGGAATTCAATTTTATACAAACAAACTACATTCGTGGGAAAATGAGGATCAACTTCACCATACAATATCAAATTCTGGGAGCATCTCGCACTTGCCCCTCCCTCCTTTAAATACATTACTGTGGAGGCCCAATAGTATTTACTTATAGTATATGAGCTTATTTACAATTCTTAGAAGCTACTTTAAGGCTAAGAAAACAGGGACCATCAGTGTACTTATACACTGTTCCTGTAACATGGGTTCACTGTTTCTGTAACATGGGCTCAGGGGGTTCCAAATAGCGTCCCATCTTGTTGGACTACTTTGATGGTGGGTCCTAGTAGATAATCCACAAAGACCGAATTCCAAGGTCAACAGGATGGTGGGCCATAGTAACACATCTAAAAGTGGTTGGCTTATTCAAGGCTTCCGGAACTTATGTAGACTAAGAACCGGTCAATGCAGTGCTTATACACTTTTCTGCAACATGGTGTGAGAATTGGGTCTCACGCCTCTGCCATTCAAGCTTCAAAGATGATGGCTTTGAGTGGGCCCCGTCACAACCGGACTAAATCCCCATGGTCGCCCTAGGATGGATCTTTAGATGGCCGGGCCAGATCCTCGATCATGTGGGTCATATGGGCCCCACAATCCCAGACGTAAAAACTGTTGTAAAACGACCTGAGTGGTTTTTTTTTCACTGTGGGTTTCTTCTACAATTACCGGTTGGAATGGGACGAGAATAACTCCTAAGGATTCTTTGTATTCATTATTACAGATTTGCAAAGTTTCACAAAAGTGTGGGAGGATCTGCAAGCCTAAATACTATATACCACTGTCGTCAATTTCTTTCCATCTAGTGGGCAGATTTGGGTCAGTTAGATGGATGCCCCGATGGGGCCCAACCCATATGAGTCCAGGCTCTCTATGGTTGCCCATGGATCTACTTACAGATCCATGGTTCAGATCTGAGATCCAATGGTCCACCCGGCCCCACAATCTATTTCAAGAAAAGGCACAGAAACAGTCCGGTTCTGGAAATTCCGATTCCAGAAGGGGTTTCCTCACTGCTATTAGGCATACCACATACGACCACTACAATCATCAGAAATTATATATAAAAACATGATGACAGTGATGACCGGCTTGATAAAAATCAATTCACACCGTACAGTATAGAATAACATGAATAAGGCTAGAAATATGAAAACCATATAAATTATATTATAAATCAGGTTTACAAAACAAAATCATACACCTCACGTGCTAAAGATAAAAATCAGGTAGAAATATGATGGGTTTGTGCACTTGCCTTAATTACCAAAATTCCAAACCCGTAGAGAGCCTCAAGGTAATTCTTCTATGGCTTCCTTTCAAATCCTTAAGCCTAAGGTTGAGACCTTCTAGTTGAGAGAGAGAAACTAGGGAGAGAGAAAGAGAGGTAGGAGAGGGGCTCTAGTCATAAACATATATATAGAATTTAATATAAGTACTTAGAGTAAAAGTAGGAAGTAGAGGTAAGGTGGGATTCTCCTTTTTCCATATAGAGTTCTAGGATGTCTCTCTAGCCTTAGCCTTATTGTATCCCAACCAAACTCTTACGAAGGTAAATTCTACTCTTCTTTGAAGATGCGATAAGTATGTGGTCCTCCACACCACTAGTAGTGGGTTTATCTAAATATCTTTCAACCAGGCACTGAATTAATCCGGATGAGTTCGGGTATTAAGGGCAAGTTTCATAATTAATTATTCTCTATCCAATGAGCCCCATTTTGGCTATGTTTTTAAAATTATGAAAATACCCTTCATATTTTCTAAAAATTACCAACATGCATTTAAAATTCCCAAATCAGGTCCTAATCACGTTTATGCCCCAATTTTGCCCTAATTTTTCATTGTGAGTTTATTTTCCCCAATTCGATTAATGTCATTATTTATTTTGTAAATTATTTTTAATTGAATTAAATTTATTAATTTGGGCTAGGGTCTTACATCCTCCCCCCCCCAACCCTAGAAGCATTTGGTCCTCCAAATGAAATAACGTACCTCAGGTAAAAGATGAGGATATTGCTTTTGAACTTGATCCCAAAGTTCCCAAGTGGCTTCGGCTGGTCCATGGTTTTCCCATTGAACATTTACCCAGCTGATAGTCTTAGTCCTTAGCACTTGATCACGAGTGTCAATGATCCGCGCAGGCTTTTCTATATACGTTGCATCATCTTGAATAGCCAAGGGTTCATTATGTAGCACATGGGCAGGATCTGTAACATATTTCTTCAACATCGAGATGTGAAACACGTCATGTACTCCAGCAAATTCTGGCTGGAGCGCCAATTGATATGCCACTGCTTGAACTCATCTAAGAATCTCAAAAGGACCAATGTGCCTCTGAGATAACTTGTCCTTTTGCCTAAATCTTAAGGTTCCCCTTGTAGGTGATACCTTCAAAAACACTTTATCACCGACTTGAAACTCTAAATCTCTTCTCCGATTATCAACATAGCTCTTCTGTCTGCTTTGGGCTATTTTCAACCTTTCTTGAATTAATTTGACCTTGTCGCTTGTGTCACTCACTAGAGACGGCCCATGGAAACTTCGAACTCTGACTTCTTCCCAGCATACTGGAGTTCTGCATCTACGTCCATATAAGGCCTCAAATGGAGCCATGCCAATACTAGAGTGATAGCTATTATTGTAGGCAAACTCACATAGTGGAAGACATTCATCCCATTCTTTCTTGAAATCCAACACACAAGCTCTTAACATGTCTTCCATAGTTTGGTTAGTTCTCTTTGTCTGGCCATCTGTCTGCGGATGGTAAGCAGTGCTAAAATTTAGCTTGGTTCCCATAGCTTGTTGCAGGGTTGTCCAAAACCTTGAAACAAATTTGATGTCTCTATCTGATACAATTGATTTAGGTGCCCCGTGTAATCTCACAATTTCTTCGACATACTTTTTAGCCAGCTTATCTGCAGTTGCGGATGAAGTACTAAATGGTAGGAAGTGTGTAGACTTGGTCAATCGATCAACGATCACCCAAATCGCATCGCAACCCCTTTTTGTGTTTGGAAGTCCTGAAATGAATTCCATCGTAACATGCTCCCATTTCCATGTTGGAATCCCTAGTGGCTGAAGTAGTCCTCGAGGCTTCCGATGGTCAGCCTTGATCTGTTGGCATACCAGGCAGTGTGAAACGAATCCTCCAATCTTACGCTTCATGTTGTTCCACCAATATTGATTCTTCAAATTCCTGTACATCTTGGTACTACCTGGATGGATGGTGTATCTCGTATGATGAGCCTCTGTCATGATTTCATTCTTTAAGTCTTCTACATTTGGAACACACAATCTATTACGAAAGTAAAGGATGTCGTCAACGATCTCAAAGTCTGGTCTCTCCGAGATATGGTCAACGATTCTTGCTAATTCCGGATCATTCCGCTGAAATAGTTTACTTTGTAATTTCTAAATTGAGCCCCAATTATCACAATGCAGTCCCATGGTCACCAACCACAAAAGGAGGTCCCACCTTATGATTCCTAATGGTTTGTTATATGTTCACAATTACAAAATGTGGAACCATATTATAATTTTTATAAATGTGAGCTCATATTATAAATCCTATGAAGGTGGGCCCCATGTTGTAATTTTCAAAAGTTCAACAATAATGGATTTAAGTTCAAAGGTGTTTCCACAATATTACCAAACAAGTTCCGTGGAGCATATTCTTATGAAAACATTTTAAAATAATGTTACCAAACAAGTGCTACACAGATAGTTCTCAGCACAACCTGAGCTTAGCATAACCCGATCTTAGCATAAAATCAGAAACAACTCAGAAACGATACCAAACAGGCCCTTAGGTATTCAACTTCACCCAAATATACTTATAAAATAATTTATTTTCCTTGCCATTTACTGATTATATCATGATAAAAACTGAATTTTTGAAAAATGTCCCAATAATTTCTTGTGGCATTAATTTGAGAATGGCATCATTTGGGCATACAAAGCAAACAACCAATTGTTTGGAAAAGCATTAAATGAGGAATTGTAAACTAATAAAACTTGTGATTGAACACTACAAGTCTATAAGATATATATATACAACAAAATTCAAACTTCCATTGTCAATAGTCGTCTACAGAAACAATTGAAAAGTCAAACTACCAACTAAATTGTAGAGGAACCCAACTTCAACTCAAGACTAAGGTAGCGTTTGGTTTACTGGAATGATTGCTGAGAGGAATGGAATGGAGGTTGGAATGAGCCTGGAATGAAATGAGGCAGGAATGGTAATTCTCATTCCAACGTTTAGTTAGACAGAGGAATCATTCCAATAATAGGACTCTCATTCCGATTCCTGTGTTTGGTATAATTGGATTGATACCAGGAATGGAATAAAATTTATATCAAACATTGTATATAATTTTATTCTTAAAATTTTAATATTTTAAATTTAATTTCAACTATGTTTATTTTATGATTTATATAATAATATTTATTTATATTTTATTAAAATATTAAAAAATTAATAAATTTAGCTTTTTAAAATAAATTTTAATTTTTTTATGTGACCAAACATTGTATATAATTTTATTCTTAAAATTTTGATATTTTAAATTTAATTTCAACTATGTTTATTTTATGATTTATATAATAATATTTATTTATATTTTATTAAAATATTAAAAAAATAATAAATTTGGATTTTTAAAATAAAATTCGTCAAAAATAAAATTGGGAAAGGAATGGAATGGTCATTCCTCTGCCCCCGGGTGGAATGGTGATTCCCTTGTATAAAGGAATGGCGATTCCTGAAGTAATGGTCATTCCGCCGTTTTTTCACGAACCAAACGTGGGAATGGTCACTCCAATGGAATGATCATTCCATTCCAGCCTTCATTACAGCGAACCAAACGCTACCTAAGGGTTATGTCAAGATCATTTTCGGCTGCAGCCACCGCTGGCTCATTGAGATCAAAATTGTGAATTTGGCGATCTGCCCCGTTTTCAATTTCTTGCAACCTGACTGAGGCCGTCGAAGTTTCACCCCCGCCACTCCAATGGCACCTTTGGTAACCCCCAAGTGCCTGTCCTGATGGGAATGTCTTGTTGCAGGTCTTGCATCGATGCTCCACCCCTCCCTTTGAACGTGCACCATCAATCTCTGGTAAGGGCATGGAGTGGGCTGTATCCGAACTTGCACATCGAACATCCTCAGCGTCGTATACTACTGAAATTGCATCTACTTTGGTAGTAGTCATTGGATCATTCTTATAGCTGGTCATATGGCCACCTAATGCTTGGGGAGAAAGGAATGATTTTTTACATGTTCTACAAACATGACTTCCTGAAGACACGGATTTTCCTTCACCTTTAATTGATTTCATGTCATGGAACTTTTTCTTTTCTTCAACTTCAGTCCCGCAAGAGATCTGCATATGATTTTTGTTGTTGTCCATCATCTCAGTGCTTTTAATAATTCTCGCTTTAGAAATTGTTTCAGCGGATTTTGACTTGAACCCATTTACACACGTATTTTCTTCTTCCTAAATTTGCAACAATTCCAACTTAGGATCCTTGTTATTGGCCTTTGATCCCTCGGAATCTTGCTTCATTCTCGTTTGTTCTCTCTCTACCGGGGATACATGAGAAAGCATGAAGAGATTATAAACAGCATATTTTTCATAATGATTCATGTTGTCGAAGCAACTGTGAGCCTCTAGTGTGTGAATTGGTTCCATTCCAGACGTATTTTTTTCTCCCTGAATTTGCAATTTTTCCAACTCAGAATCCTTACTATTGGCTTTTCATCCCTCACAATCTTGCTTCATTCTGCCCCGCTCTCTCTCCGCTGGGGCTATACGAGAAGGCATAAAGAGATTATAATCCGCTTTTCTTTCTCCTTTATTCATGCTTTCTAAGCTACTGGGAACCTTCGGTGTGTGAATTGGTTCCACGTACCGACTTCTTTTGGCAGACCATTTGGCCGAGGGTGACAGCAAATTTGAAGGCAAACTCTCCTTTGTTGTAGCTGAATCCTTTTTTATCTTCCATCTTTTGTCCTTTAGTCTCTGTTATTGTCCATGTAGCGCTCTTCTTCTCAGTGAATGGCTATTGGATTCCCCTCCAACTCCTCTCAGGGTGGCATCTCATGTGACCTGAAAGAGATTTCATGGACTCGAAGCCCTTTCCACATACTGGACACCTGTGATCACTTCTAGCGACATGAGGAACTTTATCTTCTTCGACATGTTCTGTTGATGCACTCCAAGCACTCTCTTTTCCGGTGTCAGCAGTATAGACGTTGTGACTCTTGAGCTGCTGATCAGTTTCATGATCCAAACATGGTTTCTTTTCTCTGCGATAGGATAGACCATCTTCTCCAACAATGCCATGATCAATTGAAGTACCCTCAGAGGTGGAAGCCTTGCTACAAGGCTCATAGAAAGGAATGTTGGCACAAGGATTATCCATAGCCCCCCTGTATTGATGGGGCATTAGAATCTTGTTTCGAACAATTATTAATTTCGTCATCAGCTGTGTCTTTGTAGAAATTAGTCTCTCAGCTGAACTTGATGTAGCTTCTCTTTCATAAGGTGATCCGCAGAGAAGTCAAATCAAGTTAATATGATTCAAATATCAACAATGAAGAAAACACAAATCAATCCAAGAGCCACAGAAGTCTGATAAATAGAGAATGTGTAAAAAATGAGGATTTTTTACACATTGACGCAAGTAGAGGTGATATTTCTAAAAAAATGAAAAATAGCCCTTTAATTTAGTAAAAATGGTTTTGGATTAATAAAGCATAGACTGACTTCAAGTCAATCTGGGGCAGTACTTTAGTTCATGAGTTAAAGAATTGAGTTTATGTAATTAAACCCTCATCACCTAAAGGAGTGGCTTGACGTAATAAAAATGCAGTGCTTGAGTCTGGATATAGTTTTATTACTATTGAGCATAGACTGGGTTTCATGAGTTTTGTTAGTTTTATAGAGATGTGTTCAGACTATCCAGATTCCTCAATATTAGCATTGATCAGGGCATACATGGTTCCGATGCAACTTAGGTGGGCCCCATGTGTAACATGGACTGATGTGGGAGGCTGGCACTGTAACAAAAGGCAAAGAAAAAATAGATAAAAGGAGGAGGAGTTATGATGACTTCTACAAGGTTACCTCTCAAAAAAATCGTAATGTGAAAACTCATAATCCCCAATTCACATGTCCTAACCTAGTATCTCAAAAACATAATTCAAAACCCCATTCTCTAATTCTGAATGCCTAAGCCCCCCTAAATTCCACTTGAGTCATTAATCCACAATAAAGAACCCCTAATTAGTAATCTCTAATCAAAAATCCACAATCAATCGTCAATAACCGATAATCATTAAATCTGACACCCTAAACCCTCATTAAAAACCATTAAAAGTATAATTAACGTTCTAATTAAAAGTGACAGTCTAAGTAAACTGTCAACATTTAAATCCCAGACAAAATTAAAAACAGTAAAATAATAATTAAACAGTCTAAATACAAAAGTAATTCCACTGTAAAAATTATTTTACAGAATTTGATGGAAACGGAAAAAAAAAGGGGTTGCTGAGGAATTTCCTTGATCTTTTGTTTGATGTTGGCACTTGGCAGCAATTTCGTACTTAAATTTCCAAAGGCTTTAAATCTCTCTTTTCCTTATTTCACTTGCTCAAGACTCTCGAGTGATGGAATGCAAGTGATAGGCTAGACAGTTTGATAGCGGTCGTCTTATAAAGACCTGGGTGGGTTTGTTTCCAAATCCTGGTTGGTTTGGAATTTGATTTTGTTTCCAAATTAGTGTCCCATGCTTGTAGCGCAACTAACGAGGCCTCGTAATTTAATATGTAAAGTTTCCATATATATGTTTCTTAAGCTGTTTCGTTCTTTCCTTTTTTTAAAGTAGTCCTCGTTGCTTTCTAATTCTTCTCTATTTAATCTCCAATATAGAAAACTAGCTACCATATTGTCACGGACCGATCGTCTCACCTATGATTTATAGCCCGTGCAGCACTCGACTAATGCCCCGTGCACTAAGCGAGTCAGCCTTTCTTCCCAAGCTAATTGGAACTCACCCAATTCTAAAGCTAACACCACACTCATAAGAGAAGAATACTTGGAGAATGCTAAGAGAACTAGAGAGCTTATTACAACTCTTGGATGGTTACAAATGAGGGAGGCCACCCCTTTATATATACACTTAGGCCATACAAGGTGTGACTTAAAATGTGCCACGTGTCAATCATAAATTGGTTGAAAGTCTTCTGAACTCTCTCTAGAATGTTTTACACTACTCTTTACAAATATCTAAGTTTCTACACTATTCCAAGGTTGTAGAGAATGGTAGAAACTTCTACACAACGGGCCCTTGGTCATGGGTCATGAGATTGGCCTGGCCCAAAGATCCATCTAGGCACAAAATGTGGGGCAATCTAACAGATCGTGACAATATGCTCATAATCCATACAAGCCATGGTGGGTCCATGTGGCCTAAATAACTTATCATACGCACTTATGTATTCTTGTGTATCTATTTATTGAACTTAGTTCTTAGTTTGTGGGGACCCTTTTATTTCGAGTTAAAATGACCGTACACAGTTTTACACCTTCCATATATTTTTCCATTATCTTTATTTATTTCTTTATATTAATTTTGTTTTTATTCTTAATTATCTGAACTTTGAAAGTATTGCAATATATTTTTGCATGAATCTTGTGTGTATAGAATTGAATTCCTATATGTGTGTTTAGAAAGGGCAACCCCTTCCTACTAGTGTGTTAAAGCTCAATGTGGATGGCGCCGCCTTGTTCCCCGATATTCTAAAGGATGAGGTGGGTAATGTAGTGATGGCAATGAGTAAGATGGAGAATGGGGTGAAAGACGCTCAGGATATGAGAAGTCAAAGCTCTAGTTGCATTGAGAGGGAGGGAGGAGGGAAAGGGGGAGAGAGGGAAGGAGGGAGGGAGTGGGAGAGGGAGAGGGAGCGGTTTAAAAATAAGAATTACCTATGTATGATGAGAAAGAACCCTAGTAAATTTAGAAGCCCTATTTTTTTTAAAAATATGCCCCTGATGAAAATACCAAATTCTACGGTTTTTTTTATCATAATTAAAGTAGCTTTTGTTCAAATCTCTTAATTGATTTTAGGCCTAAAATGCAAATAGAATGGACTTGGACAAGCTTTTAACTGGCTCAATTGGACAGATGAATACCTTATGCAGGGCTAAACTTCTTGCACCCCCTTCTTGTGCTAAAGATGTTGTGTTTATCTTAGCGGGGATACAAGAATGATAAATATCAAGCTAGGTACCTCTCCCTCACCCCAAATGGTGGAAATATGGTGAGCGTTACAAAGTATGTTTTTTAAAATGAAAAATAGCACTTTAATTTAGTAAAAATTGTATTGGAGCAGTGGAGCTCAGACTCACTTCCATTTTTAATTTATTATTATTTTTTTTAATGATGATGATGTGGGTTTCCCAAGGTATTTTTATCCGAAACAACTATTTTTTCAGGTGTACATATGACCCACAATATACATGCACAAAATAAGTTTAGGGTGCAACTCAAACACGAAGCATGGTAGTGAACCATCACTTAGGGCGGGTTGGTGCTGTGCTTGAATCTAGTTAAATAAGTTGTAGCTTTTTACTGAAGTCAGAACCGGATTGAGGTTTATTAAATCTGATAATTAGTTTTGTATTAAATTAGTTTATCTTAGAAATGTCTTGCGATTATCCAAATTCCCACAAAATTAGCACTGATTTAAGGTTCCAGCCACATTGGAGGGGAACCCATTCAACTCAGGTGGGACCCACAGTGATTGAGATCCCACTGGGTAGATCCGAACTCGTGTGGAACACACGACATGGGATTCGGATTTCGGACTAGTTGCACTTTAACAGACGGCAGAGGAAGAAAATGTAAGAGAAAAGAGACAAGAAGCAGTAGGAATAGAAAAGAGAGAAAAGGCAAAAAAAGCAGAAGCAGCAGCAGCAGGAGTGACGATTTCTGCAGGGTACCTCTCTCTTTCTTTTTTTATCCTAAAATGAAAAGGAATCTCCTAATCCATTATCACGAGGCCTAAACCCCATTCTCTAATTCTAAACGCGTAAACCCCTAAACCCCATTCATTAATCAACAATTCATAACCCCTAATCATTCGTTGCTAATCAAGAATCCCTATTCTTGAATCCCTAATCAAGAATCCACCATCAAAATTCATTAAATCCAAGACCCCAAGAATCCACAATCAATAATCATTAAAACTGACAGTCTGAAGTAAACAACTAAAATTTAAATCCTAGACGTCAATCCAGATAAATAAACTAAAATCAGCAAAACGATAATCAAACAGTCTAATTCAACAGTAAAAATTATTTTACAAAACTTGAAGGAGACGAAAAAAAAAAAGAGCATAGGCTTTATGAGGAATTTACCTTAAGTCTTTGTTTCTGGATAATTGAAGCTGGTCGCAAGCAATAAAGTGATTGAAAGATTTGGGAATAGAGATGGACTGAATAGGAGAGCAATTTTCAAATGCAATGCAAGTGATAGATAGACTGGAGCGTGTGATTGGGGTGTGCTTATTAAAGACCTGTACAGCTAATTTTCTTAGTTGGGGTCCTAGTTGGTTTAGAATTTGAGTTTGCTATTTCTAATTTCAGGTGTAGTAAATAGTCCCTCTTAAGCTACTTTCTATTTTTAATCTAATGTTTATAATAACGATCTTAGGAGTGCGGATTAATGTAGCTGTTAGTCCTCCATGTTTTCTAGTTCCATTATACCTCTTAATCGTTTTTTGTTTTTTTTTTAGTTTGCACAATTTCCCTATTTTTTATAGTTAATTAACCATTAATTCTTGTTTAATGGGATTAGTTAGTATTAGCTTACAAGGTCTTTTGATTCAATATGGAAACTTTCCATATATATTTTTCAAGCTTTTTTGTTTTGTTTTTTGAATTAGCCCGTCTTCTTTTGTAATTCATCTGAATTTAATCCCAAGAATATAAAACTAGCTACCCTATGGTCCCAACCCTTACAAACCATGGTGGGTCCATGGGGCCTACATATTTTATCATAAGCACCTGCGTGTTCATGTGCATTTAGTTATCTAATTAATGTACCTCGTTTCTGGGGGTCTCCTTATGTCTAATTAACATGACCGTGCACTATTAGACACCTTCCATGTATTTTTCCATCATCTTTCTCTATTTTTTTCACTCTTTATTTATTTTTATTCCTAATTATCCTAATTATCTGAATTTGTTATCCATTTATCTGTATTTTTTGTGAAGTGTATTTCTACATAAACATAATCGCTGAATAACGTTAGTACTGATTTATCATGGAATATCAATAATTGTCACCTAGATCTAGACACAACCGAATTTCACGAGTTCCAAATTTTAGGCTAAAGTCCATTTCAATTTCGGGTGGACTCACTTGGGCAAAAAATAATTTTGTATGAATTCTAAGTAACAACTTCTTATGGATAATGGCTAAAATTGAAAAGGCAAAGATGAGGTTATATACATGAATATCAAGTATCTCTTCCTTCCTAACATATTTTTTTAGGACTTTCTACTGTGAATTTTTTCTCTTACCCCCTTAATCAGAAAAGCGATCGCACTAAATTATGGAAAAGCTTCTTTTTGGAAAAATATTCTATTTTTTGTACCATCTATAGAAATCAAATGCATGTCCAGCTTTTGTGTGACTTTTCTTTAAAAAAAGCAATTTCACACAAATGTACCAAATGGAGGTCCTTAGGGCCACATATGATTGCATAGAATTGAATTCCTATATATTATTGGTAAAATTGGCTCTCTGGCAAGTATATGAGATTATAAAAGAGGCAACGGGAGCGGGATATGAGGTCACAATGTGGATGGACCCTAACTTTCCCAAGGCTGGATATCCACTTTATAGTAATTGAGAATTTTTTGGAGATCATTTGATTATCGATCGTCACCTTGTTTCTTAAAGTTTAGTTAATTTTAACAGCACATTTCATAGAATTCTTAGGAATTCAATTTTATACAAACAAACTACATTCTTGGGAAAATGAGGATCAACTTCACCATACAATATCAAATTCTGGGAGCATCTCGCACTTGCCCCTCCCTCCTTTAAATACATTACTGTGGAGGCTCAATAGTATTTACTTATAGTATATGAGCTTATTTACAATTCTTAGAAGCTACTTTAAGGCTAAGAAAACAGGGACCATCAGTGTACTTATACACTGTTCCTGTAACATGGGTTCACTGTTTCTGTAACATGGGCTCAGTGGGTTCCAAATAGCGTCCCATCTTATTGGACTACTTTTATGGTGGGTCCTAGTAGATAATCCACAAAGACCGAATTCCAAGGTCAACAGGATGGTGGGCCATAGTAACACATCTAAAAGTGGTTGGCTTATTCAAGGCTTCCGGAACTTATGTAGACTAAGAACCGGTCAATGCAGTGCTTATACACTTTTCTGCAACATGGTGTGAGAATTGGGTCTCACGCCTCTGCCATTCAAGCTTCAAAGATGATGGCTCTGAGTGGGCCCCGTCACAACCGGACTAAATCCCCATGGTCGCCCTAGGATGGATCTTTAGATGGCCGGGCCAGATCCTCGATAATGTGGGTCATATGGGCCCCACAATCCCAGACGTAAAAACTGTTGTAAAACGACCTGACTGGGTTTTTTTTCACTGTGGGTTTCTTCTACAATTACAGGTTGGAATGGGAAGAGAATAACTCCTAAGGATTCTTTGTATTCATTATTACAGATTTGCAAAGTTTCACAAAAGTGTGGGAGGATCTGCAAGCCTAAATACTATATACCACTGTCGTCAATTTCTTTCCATCTAGTGGGCAGATTTGGGTCAGTTAGATGGATGCCCCGATGGGACCCAACCCATATGAGTCCAGGTTCTCTATGGTTGCCCATGGATCTACTTACAGATCCATGGTTCAGATCTGAGATCCAATGGTCCACCCGGCCCCACAATCTATTTCAAGAAAAGGCACAGAAACAGTCCGGTTCTGGAAATTCCGATTCCAGAAGGGGTTTCCTCACTGCTATTAGGCATACCACATACGACCACTACAATCATCAGAAATTATATATAAAAACATGATGACAGTGATGACCGGCTTGATAAAAATCAATTCACACTGTAAAGTATAGAATAACACGAATAAGGCTAGAAATATGAAAACCATATAAATTATATTATAAATCAGGTTTACAAAACAAAATCATACACCTCACATGCTAAAATAAAAATCAAGTAGAAATATGATGGGTTTGTGCACTTGCCTTAATTACCAAAATTCCAAACCCGTAGAGAGCCTCAAGGTAAGTCTTCTATGGCTTCCTTTCAAATCCTTAAGCCTAAGGTTGAGACCTTCTAGTTAAGAGAGAGAAACTAGGGAGAGAGAGAGAGAGGTAGGAGAGGGGCTCTAGTCATAAACATATATATAGAATTTAATATAGGTACTTAGAGTAAAAGTAGGAAGTAGAGGTAAGGTGGGATTCTCCTTTTTCCATATAGAGTTGTAGGATGTCTCTCTAGCCTTAGCCTTATTGTATCCCAACCAAACTCTTACGAAGGTAAATTCTACTCTTCTTTGAAGATGCGATAAGTATGTGGTCCTCCACACCACTAGTAGTGGGTTTATCTAAATATCTTTCAACCAGGCACTGAATTAATCCGGATGAGTTCGGGTATTAAGGGCAAGTTTCATAATTAATTATTCTCTATCCAATGAGCCCCATTTTGGCTATGTTTTTAAAATTATGAAAATACCCTTCATATTTTCTAAAAATTACCAACATGCATTTAAAATTCCCAAATCAGGTCCTAATCACGTTTATGCCCCAATTTTGCCCTAATTTTTCATTGTGAGTTTATTTTCCCCAATTCGATTAATGTCATTATTTATTTTGTAAATTATTTTTAATTGAATTAAATTTATTAATTTGGGCTAGGGTCTTACATCCTCCCCCCCCCCAACCCTAGAAGCATTTGGTCCTCCAAATGAAATAACGTACCTCAGGTAAAAGATGAGGATATTGCTTTTGAACTTGATCCCAAAGTTCCCAAGTGGCTTCGGCTGGTCCATGGTTTTCCCATTGAACATTTACCCAGCTGATAGTCTTAGTCCTTAGCACTTGATCACGAGTGTCAATGATCCGCGCAGGCTTTTCTATATACGTTGCATCATCTTGAATAGCCAAGGGTTCATTATGTAGCACATGGGCAGGATCTGTAACATATTTCTTCAACATCGAGATGTGAAACACGTCATGTACTCCAGCCAATTCTGGCTGGAGCGCCAATTGATATGCCACTGCTTGAACTCATCTAAGAATCTCAAAAGGACCAATGTGCCTCTGAGATAACTTGTCCTTTTGCCCAAATCTTAAGGTTCCCCTTGTAGGTGATACCTTCAAAAACACTTTATCACCGACTTGAAACTCTAAATCTCTTCTCCGATTATCAGCATAGCTCTTCTGTCTGCTTTGGGCTATTTTCAACCTTTCTTGAATTAATTTGACCTTGTCGCTTGTCTCACTCACTAGAGACGGCCCATGGAAACTTCGAACTCTGACTTCTTCCCAGCATACTGGAGTTCTGCATCTACGTCCATATAAGGCCTCAAATGGAGCCATGCCAATACTAGAGTGATAGCTATTATTGTAGGCAAACTCACATAGTGGAAGACATTCATCCCATTCTTTCTTGAAATCCAACACACAAGCTCTTAACATGTCTTCCATAGTTTGGTTAGTTCTCTTTGTCTGGCCATCTGTCTGCGGATGGTAAGCAGTGCTAAAATTTAGCTTGGTACCCATAGCTTGTTGCAGGGTTGTCCAAAACCTTGGAACAAATTTGATGTCTCTATCTGATACAATTGATTTAGGTGCCCCGTGTAATCTCACAATTTCTTCGACATACTTTTTAGCCAGCTTATCTGTAGTTGCGGATGAAGTACTAAATGGTAGGGAGTGTGTAAACTTGGTCAATCGATCAACGATCACCCAAATCGCATCGCAACCCCTTTTTGTGTTTGGAAGTCCTGAAATGAATTCCATCGTAACATGCTCTCATTTCCATGTTGGAATCTTTAGTGGCTGAAGTAGTCCTCGAGGCTTCCGATGGTCAGCCTTGATCTGTTGGCATACCAGGCAGTGTGAAACGAATCCTCCAATCTTACGCTTCATGTTGTTCCACCAATATTGATTCTTCAAATTCCTGTACATCTTGGTACTACCTGGATGGATGGTGTATCTCGTATGATGAGCCTCTGTCATGATTTCATTCTTTAAGTCTTCTACATTTGGAACACACAATCTATTACGAAAGTAAAGGATGTCGTCAACGATCTCAAAGTCTGGTCTCTCCGAGATATGGTCAACGATTCTTGCTAATTCCGGATCATTCCGCTGAAATAGTTTACTTTGTAATTTCTAAATTGAGCCCCAATTATCACAATGCAGTCCCATGGTCACCAACCACAAAAGGAGGTCCCACTTTATGATTCCTAATGGTTTGTTATATGTTCACAATTACAAAATGTGGAACCATATTATAATTTTTATAAATGTGAGCTCATATTATAAATCCTATGAAGGTGGGCCCCATGTTGTAATTTTCAAAAGTTCAACAATAATGGATTTAAGTTCAAAGGTGTTTCCACAATATTACCAAACAAGTTCCGTGGAGCATATTCTTATGAAAACATTTTAAAATAATGTTACCAAACAAGTGCTACACAGATAGTTCTCAGCACAACCTGAGCTTAGCATAACCCGATCTTAGCACAAAATCAGAAACAACTCAGAAACGATACCAAACAAGCCCTTAGGTATTCAACTTCACCCAAATATACTTATAAAATAATTTATTTCCCTTGCCATTTACTGATTATATCTTGATAAAAACTGAATTTTTGAAAAATGTCCCAATAATTTCTTGTGGCATTAATTTGAGAATGGCATCATTTGGGCATACAAAGCAAACAACCAATTGTTTGGAAAAGCATTAAATGAGGAATTGTAAACTAATAAAACTTGTGATTGAACACTACAAGTCTATAAGATATATATATACAACAAAATTCAAACTTCCATTGTCAGTAGTCGTCTACAGAAACAATTGAAAAGTTAAACTACCAACTAAATTGTAGAGGAACCCAACTTCAACTCAAGACTAAGGGTTATGTCAAGATCATTTTCGGCTGCAGCCACCGCTGGCTCATTGAGATTAAAATTGTGAATTTGGCGATCTGCCCCATTTTCAATTTCTTGCAACCTGACTGAGGCCGTCGAAGTTTCACCCCCGCCACTCCAGTGGCACCTTTGGTGGCCCCCAAGTGCCTGTCTTGATGGGAATGTCTTGTTGCAGGTCTTGCATCGATGCTCCACCCCTCCCTTTGAACGTGAACCATCAATCTCTGGTAAGGGCATGGAGTGGGCTGTATCCGAACTTGCACATCGAACATCCTCAGCGTCGTATACTACTGAAATTGCATCTACTTTGGTAGTAGTCATTGGATCATTCTTATAGCTGGTCATATGGCCACCTAATGCTTGGGGAGAAAGGAATGATTTTTTACATGTTCTACAAACATGACTTCCTGAAGACACGGATTTTCCTTCACCTTTAATTGATTTCATGTCATGGAACTTTTTCTTTTCTTCAACTTCAGTCCCGCAAGAGATCTGCATATGATTTTTGTTGTTGTCCATCATCTCAGTGCTTTTAATAATTCTCGCTTTAGAAATTGTTTCAGCGGATTTTGACTTGAACCCATTTACACACGTATTTTCTTCTTCCTAAATTTGCAACAATTCCAACTTAGGATCCTTGTTATTGGCCTTTGATCCCTCGGAATCTTGCTTCATTCTCGTTTGTTCTCTCTCTACCGGGGATACATGAGAAAGCATGAAGAGATTATAAACAGCATATTTTTCATAATGATTCATGTTGTCGAAGCAACTGTGAGCCTCTAGTGTGTGAATTGGTTCCATTCCAGACGTATTTTTTTCTCCCTGAATTTGCAATTTTTCCAACTCAGAATCCTTACTATTGGCTTTTCATCCCTCACAATCTTGCTTCATTCTGCCCCGCTCTCTCTCCGCTGGGGCTATACGAGAAGGCATAAAGAGATTATAATCCGCTTTTCTTTCTCCTTTATTCATGCTTTCTAAGCTACTGGGAACCTTCGGTGTGTGAATTGGTTCCACGTACCGACTTCTTTTGGCAGACCATTTGGCCGAGGGTGACAGCAAATTTGAAGGCAAACTCTCCTTTGTTGTAGCTGAATCCTTTTTTATCTTCCATCTTTTGTCCTTTAGTCTCTGTTATTGTCCATGTAGCGCTCTTCTTCTCAGTGAATGGCTATTGGATTCCCCTCCAACTCCTCTCAGGGTGGCATCTCATGTGACCTGAAAGAGATTTCATGGACTCGAAGCCCTTTCCACATACTGGACACCTGTGATCACTTCTAGCGACATGAGGAACTTTATCTTCTTCGACATGTTCTGTTGATGCACTCCAAGCACTCTCTTTTCCGGTGTCAGCAGTATAGACGTTGTGACTCTTGAGCTGCTGATCAGTTTCATGATCCAAACATGGTTTCTTTTCTCTGCGATAGGATAGACCATCTTCTCCAACAATGCCATGATCAATTGAAGTACCCTCAGAGGTGGAAGCCTTGCTACAAGGCTCATAGAAAGGAATGTTGGCACAAGGATTATCCATAGCCCCCCTGTATTGATGGGGCATTAGAATCTTGTTTCGAACAATTATTAATTTCGTCATCAGCTGTGTCTTTGTAGAAATTAGTCTCTCAGCTGAACTTGATGTAGCTTCTCTTTCATAAGGTGATCCGCAGAGAAGTCAAATCAAGTTAATATGATTCAAATATCAACAATGAAGAAAACACAAATCAATCCAAGAGCCACAGAAGTCTGATAAATAGAGAATGTGTAAAAAATGAGGATTTTTTACACATTGACGCAAGTAGAGGTGATATTTCTATAAAAAATGAAAAATAGCCCTTTAATTTAGTAAAAATGGTTTTGGATTAATAAAGCATAGACTGACTTCAAGTCAATTTGGGGCAGTACTTTAGTTCATGAGTTAAAGAATTGAGTTTATGTAATGAAACCCTCATCACCTAAAGGAGTGGCTTGACGTAATAAAAATGCAGTGCTTGAGTCTGGATATAGTTTTATTACTATTGAGCATAGACTGGGTTTCATGAGTTTTGTTAGTTTTATAGAGATGTGTTCAGACTATCCAGATTCCTCAATATTAGCATTGATCAGGGCATACATGGTTCCGATGCAACTTAGGTGGGCCCCATGTGTAACATGGACTGATGTGGGAGGCTGGCACTGTAACAAAAGGCAAAGAAAAAATAGATAAAAGGAGGAGGAGTTATGATGACTTCTACAAGGTTACCTCTCAAAAAAATCCTAATGTGAAAACTCATAATCCCCAATTCACATGTCCTAACCTAGTATCTCAAAAACATAATTCAAAACCCCATTCTCTAATTCTGAATGCCTAAGCCCCCCTAAATTCCACTTGAGTCATTAATCCACAATAAAGAACCCCTAATTAGTAATCTCTAATCAAAAATCCACAATCAATCGTCAATAACCGATAATCATTAAATCTGACACCCTAAACCCTCATTAAAAACCATTAAAAGTATAATTAACGTTCTAATTAAAAGTGACAGTCTAAGTAAACTGTCAACATTTAAATCCCAGACAAAATTAAAAACAGTAAAATAATAATTAAACAGTCTAAATACAAAAGTAATTCCATTGTAAAAATTATTTTACAGAATTTGATGGAAACGGAAAAAAAAAAGGGGTTGCTGAGGAATTTCCTTGATCTTTTGTTTGATGTTGGCACTTGGCAACAATTTCGTACTTAAATTTCCAAAGGCTTTAAATCTCTCTTTTCCTTATTTCACTTGCTCAAGACTCTCGAGTGATGGAATGCAAGTGATAGGCTGGACAGTTTGATAGCGATCGTAAGACCTGGGTGGGTTTGTTTCCAAATCCCGGTTGGTTTGGAATTTGATTTTGTTTCCAAATTAGCGTCCCATGCTTGTAGCGCAAGTAATGAGGCCTCGTAATTTAATATGTAAAGTTTTCATATATATATATATATTTCTTAAGCTATTTCGTTCTTTCCTTTTTTTAAAGTAGTCCTCGTTGCTTTCTAATTCTTCTCTATTTAATCTCCAATATAGAAAACTAGCTACCATATTGTCACGGACCGATCGTCTCACCTATGATTTATAGCCCGTGCGGCACTCGACTAATGCCCCGTGCACTAAGCGAGTCAGCCTTTCCTCCCAAGCTAATTGGAACTCACCCAATTCTAATGCTAACACCACACTCATAAGAGAAGAATACTTGGAGAATGCTAAGAGAACTAGAGAGCTTATTACAACTCTTGGATGGTTACAAATGAGGGAGGCCACCCCTTTATATATACACTTAGGCCATACAAGGTGTGGCTTAAAATGTGCCACGTGTCAATCATAAATTGGTTGAAAGTCTTCTGAACTCTCTCTAGAATGTTCTACACTACTCTTTACAAATATCTAAGTTTCTACACTATTCCAAGGTTGTAGAGAATGGTAGAAACTTCTACACAATGGGCTCTTGGTCATGGGTCATGAGATTGGCCTGGCCCAAAGATCCATCTAGGCACAAAATGTGGGGCAATCTAACAGATCGTGACAATATGCTCATAATCCATACAAGCCATGGTGGGTCCATGTGGCCTAAATAACTTATCATACGCACTTATGTATTCTTGTGTATCTATTTATTGAACTTAGTTCTTAGTTTGTGGGGACCCTTTTATTTCGAGTTAAAATGACCGTACACAGTTTTACACCTTCCATATATTTTTCCATTATCTTTATTTATTTCTTTATATTAATTTTGTTTTTATTCTTAATTATCTGAACTTTGAAAGTATTGCAATATATTTTTGCATGAATCTTGTGTGTATAGAATTGAATTCCTATATGTGTGTTTAGAAAGGGCAACCCCTTCCTACTAGTGTGTTAAAGCTCAATGTGGATGGCGCCGCCTTGTTCCCCGATATTCTAAAGGATGAGGTGGGTAATGTAGTGATGGCAATGAGTAAGATGGAGAATGGGGTGAAAGACGCTCAGGATATGAGAAGTCAAAGCTCTAGTTGCATTGAGAGGGAGGGAGGAGGGAAAGGGGGAGAGAGGGAAGGAGGGAGGGAGTGGGAGAGGGAGAGGGAGCGGTTTAAAAATAAGAATTACCTATGTATGATGAGAAAGAACCCTAGTAAATTTAGAAGCCCTATTTTTTTTAAAAATATGCCCCTGATGAAAATACCAAATTCTACGGTTTTTTTATCATAATTAAAGTAGCTTTTGTTCAAATCTCTTAATTGATTTTAGGCCTAAAATGCAAATAGAATGGACTTGGACAAGCTTTTAACTGGCTCAATTGGACAGATGAATACCTTATGCAGGGCTAAACTTCTTGCACCCCCTTCTTGTGCTAAAGATGTTGTGTTTATCTTAGCGGGGATACAAGAATGATAAATATCAAGCTAGGTACCTCTCCCTCACCCCAAATGGTGGAAATATGGTGAGCGTTACAAAGTATGTTTTTTAAAATGAAAAATAACACTTTAATTTAGTAAAAATTGTATTGGAGCAGTGGAGCTCAGACTCACTTCCATTTTTAATTTATTATTATTATTTTTTAACGATGATGATGTGGGTTTCCCAAGGTATTTTTATCCGAAACAACTATTTTTTCAGGTGTACATATGACCCACAATATACATGCACAAAATAAGTTCAGGGTGGAACTCAAACACGAAGCATGGTAGTGAACCATCACTTAGGGCGGGTTGGTGCTGTGCTTGAATCTAGTTAAATAAGTTGTAGCTTTTTACTGAAGTCAGAACCGGATTGAGGTTTATTAAATCTGATAATTAGTTTTGTATTAAATTAGTTTATCTTAGAAATGTCTTGCGATTATCCAAATTCCCACAAAATTAGCACTGATTTAAGGTGCCAGCCACATTGGAGGGGAACCCACTCAACTCAGGTGGGACCCACAGTGATTGAGATCCCACTGGGTAGATCCGAACTCGTGTGGAACACACGACATGGGATTCGGATTTCGGACTAGTTGCACTTTAACAGACGGCAGAGGAAGAAAATGTAAGAGAAAAGAGACAAGAAGCAGTAGGAATAGAAAAGAGAGAAAAGGCAAAAAGAAGCAGAAGCAGCAGCAGCAGGAGTGACGATTTCTGCAGGGTACCTCTCTCTTTCTTTCTTTATCCTAAAATGAAAAGGAATCTCCTAATCCATTATCACGAGGCCTAAACCCCATTCTCTAATTCTAAACGCGTAAACCCCTAAACCCCATTCATTAATCAACAATTCATAACCCCTAATCATTCGTTGCTAATCAAGAATCCCTATTCTTGAATCCCTAATCAAGAATCCACCATCAATAATCATTAAATCCAAGACCCCAAGAATCCACAATCAATAATCATTAAAACTGATAGTCTAAAGTAAACAACTAAAATTTAAATCCTAGACGTCAATCCAGATAAATAAACTAAAATCAGCAAAACGATAATCAAACAGTCTAATTCAACAGTAAAAATTACTTTACAAAACTTGAAGGAGACGAAAAAAAAGAGCATAGGCTTTATGAGGAATTTACCTTAAGTCTTTGTTTCTGGGTAATTGAAGCTGGTCGCAAGCAATAAAGTGATTGAAAGATTTGGGAATAGAGATGGACGGAATTGGAGAGCAATTTTCAAATGCAATGCAAGTGATAGATAGACTGGAGCGTGTGATTGGGGTGTGCTTATTAAAGACCTGTACAGCTAATTTTCTTAGTTGGGGTCCTAGTTGGTTTAGAATTTGAGTTTGTTCTTTCTAATTTCAGGTGTAGTAAATAGTCCCTCTTAAGCTACTTTCTATTTTTAATTTAATGTTTATAATAACGATCTTAGGAGTGCGGATTAATGTAGCTGTTAGTCCTCCATGTTTTCTAGTTCCATTATACCTCTTAATCGTTTTTTGTTTTTTTTTTAAGTTTGCACAATTTCCCTATTTTTTATAGTTAATTAACCATTAATTCTTGTTTAATGGGATTAGTTAGTATTAGCTTACAAGGTCTTTTGATTCAATATGGAAACTTTCCATATATATTTTTCAAGCTTTTTTGTTTTGTTTTTTGAATTAGCCCGTCTTCTTTTGTAATTCATCTGAATTTAATCCCAAGAATATAAAACTAGCTACCCTATGGTCCCAACCCTTACAAACCATGGTGGGTCCATGGGGCCTACATATTTTATCATAAGCACCTACGTATTCATGTGCATTTAGTTATCTAATTAATGTACCTAGTTTCTGGGGGTCTCCTTATGTCTAATTAACATGACCGTGCACTATTAGACACCTTCCATGTATTTTTCCATCATCTTTCTCTATTTTTTTCACTCTTTATTTATTTTTATTCCTAATTATCCTAATTATCTGAATTTGTTATCCATTTATCTGTATTTTTCGTGAAGTGTATTTCTACATAAACATAATCGCTGAATAACGTTAGTACTGATTTATCATGGAATATCAATAATTGTCACCTAGATCTAGACACAACCGAATTTCATGAGTTCCAAATTTTAGGCTAAAGTCCATTTCAATTTCGGGTGGACTCACTTGGGCAAAAAATAATTTTGTATGAATTCTAAGTAACAACTTCTTATGGATAATGACTAAAATTGAAAAGGCAAAGATGAGGTTATATACATGAATATCAAGTCTCTCTTCCTTCCTAACATATTTTTTTAGGACTTTCTACCGGGAATTTTTTCTCTTACCCCCTTAATCAGAAAAGCAATCGCACTAAATTATGGAAAAGCTTCTTTTTGGAAAAATATTCTATTTTTTGCACCATCTATAGAAATCAAATGCATGTCCAGCTTTTGTGTGACATTTCTTTAAAAAAAGCAGTTTCACACAAATGTACCAAATGGAGGTCCTTAGGGCCACATATGATTGCATAGAATTGAATTCCTATATATTATTGGTAAAATTGGCTCTCTGGCAAATATATGAGATTATAAAAGAGGCAAGGGGAGCGGGATATGAGGTCACAATGTGGATGGACCCTAACTTTCCTAGGGCTGGATTCCATTTTACAGTAATTGAGAATTTTTTGGAGATCATTTGATTATGGATCGTCACCTTGTTTCTTAAATTTTAGTTAATTTTAACATCACATTTCATAGAATTCTTAGGAATTCAATTTCATACAAACAAACTACATTCGTGAGATTATGAGTATCAACTTCACCGTACAATATCAAATTCCGGGAGCGTCTCGCACTTGCCCCTCCCTCCATTAAGTAACAGAGGCTTAGAGTCATCGGTGTGTGTATAGAGCGCATGAGCTCCACATCTCCCCGTATAGTCCAATAAAAAAATTCCATGAGTGTCTTGATAGCATATCCAATTTATATCCTTCCCTGCTCACCTTTTTACCATAATTCTTACTACCCACTTTACTCTTAAAACCTGAACCCTCTCTCACTAGATTTATGTGATTATTATTTTTGTGAAATTGACTCTTTTCGATTAGAAAAAGTCCTTCTTTGAAGTGATCCAATTTTGTACAATTAGATGTCCCATGAAATAAGGAAAATCGCCTATATAACTGGATGTCCTCTGAATTAAGTACTCGAAACAAGAAACTCACCAATAGATTTCGATATCATGACAATTTTCTAAATTATAAATTGAATTAATAAAAAACTTAGCAGTAAAAAGGGATATAATAAAAAGTGCAGAAAATTACCATAAAGGAGGAACACCGTCCAAAAAGAAGAATGAAGGAAAACTTATGGACCTCACAATAGGCCCAAAGGAGAAAAACAAAAATAGAAGACCTCCCTCCACTGAAGTAAAATCACATCTATTAATGTCATGGCATTTTAAAATCTTTTAATCGAGACTCCACTTTTCTTTTTTTTTTTTTTTTAATGACAAGGAACCCACTGACTTCCTTATAGTTGATCATTAGTAAAATTTCGAATACGAACACCGCCCACTAGCATTGTATAGCAGGTAAGCCCCAAATGGTTCAAAGCTCATTATTGGACTTCCTAATCACTAGAAGAACTTAAGTGTGAGTAACAGTTTAGATGTGGACAACAATTTCAACTAATGTTAATTTTATGGCAATTTAAATATAACCAATGTGCCATTTATATTTATATAACTTTTATTTGAAAAAAAAATACACTGTTAGATTTAGAATTTTTTAGTTTAGTTTGTAACAAGCCTACTCTTAGGCTATGTTTGGCAGGTCTAAAATTTCCCTCTACTCCTCTATTTCACTATTAGTCTCATATAGTTATCTAAATTGAGTCATATCAATCCAGTTGTGTTGCCCCCCTAAAATCCAAGCAATTCAAAAGCATGTCGCCCTATCTATTAGCACTAATCCACATCTAACTCCAATCAATGTGGTACCTTGAGATTGCTTACCGATTAAATATGAAGCTTTACTTTGGTTTTTTGTTTTAACCATGTATTTTACACACAATCAATATATATATATATATGCCCAACTCTAATTAGTAAAATCTTGCCATAGTTAATATAAAGAATAATTATCCTCGGTGCTTTGGATTTTAGAAGTGACTCTAGTGATTGCCTAAGAATGGACACTAATGAATTAGTTTATCGAACTTGTTGAACTCGAATTGCGAACTAGACGAATTGAGATATGAATCAAATGAACCTACTCCATCAAATTTATTGATCCAACAAAGACTCGAATTACAAATTGCAAGCTCAATGCCAATTAATCAAATTCCGAACTAGGTAACTATGGTTTGTCATGCTTATAGTATTGTTTATCTTGTCAAAGATAAATTTCTATCCAAATTTATACGTTAGCTAATCTGCTAGTGTAACTAACAATCGTGGGCTTTCATGCTGTTTTTTATTGTTATACATGCTCTCAAGAATTTGGTTCCATATGTGCACGCGTCTACTTTTACTTTATCTTCTTGAATGTGCTTCTTATCCTTATGAGCACACGCAACATAGCTCTGATTCACATGTCATATACTCCTGCTAGATTTCATTGTTCTGATGCTTCGTCTTCTTGCATTTCAGAGAATGACTACATCTCAGACTTGTTTTCAGAATAATTTACGAAGATGCCATCTCAGAATTGTATTCAGAATAATTTAAGATGAAGCATCTTTGGAGAGATGAAATCAAACTGATAAGATTGAATAATTTGATATCTGCTGGGACATGAAATGGTCCTCGATTATCCAACTGATAAGATTTTCGCTTGACAAAACATTTAACGTTTTCATTATCAGCAGCCTAAGAACACTTAATGAGAAGAAATGGATGGCCTGTATAACTGTAACTGTAACTTTCCATGCATGAAATGCAACAATAAGTAAAGGGCAGTGGATCATCCCTGCACTAAAAAATACCAATTGGTACATGCTTGCTATTATTACATTTAAGTTTATTATCATTTTATGAATTTTTAATATATTAATCTAGAAATATAATATATTATGTTTATTGGGTAAATTATGAAAGGCGGCTTAGCCACCAGTGGTGTCTTAGAGGACGTAGGTTTAAGTCACGACAGCCTTTTTAAAGTGAAAGGTAAGGCGGCATACATCTTGTCCTCCTTAGACTCCACTATGCGAGAGCCTCGTGCACTGGGCTGCCCATTGAGTAAATTGTAAGTTTCTCCGTTCCTTCACTTCTATATCTACACCTGCGCCCATTGGGTAAATTGTAAGTTTCTCTGTTCCTTCACTTCTATGTCTACACCTGCGCGCGTGACCATGCCCAAGTTACAGCAATTAGGATAACAGAAAGCAAAAGACTCTTGACATGCAAGGAAGGAAAGATCTAGCTTCATTAGCAGAAGAAGCATAACAATAATGTCTTCTAATTAAACATAAAGAACAGAAAATTCCCTCTGCCCACCGAAAAAAAAAAAGAAGAAGAAAAAAGGTTGGCATTGTTGTCAATGGGAACCGAAAAGAAGGGTCAGAAGGGGCTCCTGCTTTAAGACATTCCACAGACATTAACAACTAATACACATACAAGCTACACACGGTGCACAGATTAAATGGCTAGAAGCGTTCACGTAGATCCATGTCAGATGGATTGTGTCCTACGCTACACAGGTGCTTCCACAGACGATATTCCTGCAAGAATAAATTAGATGATTAATTGAAAATTTTAGTTCATAGTAATGCAATTATCATGCTATAAAAGAAGAGCACGTACACAAACACTTGGAACTTAATTGCTGCATTTTTTTTAATGATGCTACAAGCTCACTAATACATCAGTGGCCGACATACATTGTACACTGAAATCAGTTTTTTCCGACTACATTTCCATTTTTTGTCAGTTTTATCTACTCTTATGTCACCCTTGGAGTTAATGATTATCAGTAAAAAATACCATATGCACTTCACCTTTTTCTATTTTCATCATCACCATCATCTTAATCAATCTGGGTTGGCAAAGGGTTTCTACAATTCAACTAGAAAAGAAAAAAGCTCTCTCTCTCTCTCTCTCTCTCTCTCTCTCTCTCTGTGCGCGCGCACACATGCTTCTCTCTCTCTCTCTCTCTCTGTGCGCGCGCACACATGCTTGTCCCCACTTATTAATGTCTATAATGAAAGGAATGTAAGTACCGTATGAAGACATTTTGATTTCTGAGTTCATGTAAGATGATAGTAGGAACGAGCTGATCAGTCCCCTCAGACCATTTAGCCTCAAATCAACAGAGTCCTATCTTTACAAAAAGATCCTTTTAGGAAGTGTTTTCAGTAATCATAAAGACTGTATCTGGTGCTCCAGAAACTTGATTTAAAGAAATAATGTTTTTATTGATCAATAATGGTAAGAGCGGAACTTATTATTTTGTGATCTAATGTATTCCCTGCAGCATGATCCCAACTATTCAACAGCTAGGTTACAAGATCCACATTTGACATATGAAAAATCTGATAGTTAGAAACACCGAAGAGTGAAGGATCACCTAACAGACTATAAGCCCCTGCATATGAATAGCTTGGATCACCTAACAGACTTGAGACCCCACACACAGTTTTTCAGGGCTAAGTGCTTTTTTGTACATTGTATATTTCATCTGTTGATAACAATCAACACAATATGCGAAAGTCACCTTACTATGGACATGTGCAAACCTATTGCAGGTCACTTGAATGATTTACAAAACCCAAATTACTGACCAAGTAGAAAGTGGGTCACGTGAGGCCTTCCATAAAAAAATTGAAATCAATTACCAAACAAGATTCCCCATCAAATGCTATTTGGTTCAACAATTCAAGCTGCATTAATTAAGTCGTGAAGCCTAAAGGAGTTCATGTTTCTTACATAAAAGAGCAACCAGGCTGTCTTCGCCTTTTCTTTTTTGCAATTTCCTTCCTTCTTGGAGGTTGGAGCACGACCTTGATTGCAGTATCAAAAACAGCTTTGACATTCTAATCAAACATGAAAAAAGTGAGAATCAGGAAATCAAATCCATATCTCAAAATATCAAATCTGTATCTCAAAATAATCACATTAGAATGTGTCTGCATCTGTTTTGAGATAAATGGAAATATACAGCTTGAAAGGTTGAACTAGAGGCTCAAAAATATCCAACAGCTTGGAAAAAATGTTGTGCCAAAAATAAAAATAAAAAAGCTTGGAAATTTGAAATACTATTAAGCAATTCTCAACTGTTACCTGTTGAGTTTTTGAGCTACATTCAATGTAAGCAGCAGCACCAATTTGCTTTCTGAGCTCCTCTCCCTAAGGATGCCAACTCCAACCAATTTAACTCAAATGACATAAAAGATAATAATGTGACGCAAGGAGTACAAGTGTAGAAGACAAGAGTGACAATACTTGAGTGGATGTTATCACAGTAGCACCCATATGGGCCAGATATCCTTTGTCTTCACGAAGATCTGGAGGCAGTAATAACCAGTGAAAAATAATTGTGAGGAGCTGCAGAAAATAAAAAACATTTTTCCAAAGGAACAACAACATGTGCCACAATCAGATTGTTTACGCACCTAACTTCGTTCCAACAAGAACAATTGGAACATTGGGTGCAAACCGTCGAAGCTCAGGCATCCACTGATTGACATTAGTTAAATCAGTAATCAGATAGTTAAATCAGTAATCAGATCCCTAAGTGAAATACATACATACATATATATATATATATATACAAAGCAGGTTGATATTTCATATCTTCCCTAATTCTGGATGCACAATCAGATAGAAAATTTTGGCAGAACAGACGGTTATCTATGTACCACTACATTTGCGCTGGCATGAAAAATGAAAACTACATTAGCTTGGATACTTGTTTTTCCCCATTCATTGTTCTTTGAACTTTCTCGTTCCACCGTAATGCACGGCAGGACAGGAAAACTAACCATTCTCCTTAAATAATAAGACCTAGTGTGTGTTGGGTAATATTAAAGGCATCCATAATACTATGGCACATTGCCAAACATGCAACATAATTGGGAAGACATAGGCTTCTAAGTTCTAAATGAGGGATGAAACAGATAACTGAAAATGTTGAGCTCCCTAACATTGCATTTTGGGACGATCAAAATCTGGGTCATGCATCTTTCCCCAAATGTGTCTTGGGTGCTTCTAGGACCCACTAGCAAACAAGAACCATGACAATATTCAACATAGTTCCACTTCCACCCCAGTTGAGCAGCAAAGTTCATATCAGACACTGAGTTCCCCTGTTTCCGATTTGGACAGTAGAGAACCCATTCAAGAAATAACCATTAAGCATTCATGGCCATGGAACTTACACATTTGTTCATCAAAACAGAACCACAATAATTATATGTTAAAAAGGAAACAGTTAGTTGGTCACTACCTTCTTGTTTACACCAAGGTAAAGATCCTAAGAAATTAGACTTCAATTTTAAATTGAAATGAGCCACTTGTAAAAAGAAAAAGCCTCAAAATAAAGCCTTAAGCATAGATTACAGGGGAAAAAGACTGTCCATTTGGTCACTACCTTCTTGAGAACATTCTCATAGCTTGCTTTGCTGAGTAAAGAGAAAGCCAAAACAAAGACATCTGCTCCTCTATAACTCAATGGCCTCAATCTACTGTAATCTTCTTGGCCTGAAAATAAAAATAGAGAAAAGATAGATATAGGTACAAAGCAAAAGAGGGAACACATAACCTTTTAATCAAAATGCTGGCCGAGCCCAAAGCAACAGAATCCAATACCTGCAGTATCCCAGAGGCCTAAGTTGACAATGTTCCCATCCACAGCAACATTAGCACTGAAGTTGTCAAAAACAGTGGGTATATAGTCCTGTCAATAAAACAGCAAGGGTAAGAGAAAGAAAAAAAAATCCATGACTGCCAAAAAAAAGTCCATGACTGCCTGTTCAGACCTCCCCACAAAAACAAGGGGTTTCTGAGAAAAGCTTGAATCTTTAGACAAAAAAGGGTTGAAAGTAATGCCAGACAGGCCCCTAAATATCCATATCAACCAAACGACCAGAAAATGTCAAGATAAAATGCATTTACCAAAGTTCCAGAAGACTCAAATTTTGAAACCAATACCAAGAAGAAAAAAAAAAGAAGCAAGAGAAGTAAAAAGGAAAGGCCAAAAAGCAAAGAACAGAAACCCCAATTAGAGATTCCAGGATATAAACCGAAACAGTAGATCGCCCAAACAGGAAAAAGGAAAAATAAAACCGATAGGACAGACAGATTCTGTGACATGGATGTTGAAGAAGATTACAGTAGGGAACTTGTTGCTGGTATAACAAATGAGCATGCATGTCTTCCCAACTGCTCCATCTCCAACAGTCACACATTTGATGAACTTTGAAGCATTCATCCTCTCTAATCGATAGGAAGAAGGTTTCACCAGCTGTAGCTCTAGAACAAATAGTAGTAGTAGCAGAAGAAGAATATATGGGACTACAAAAGGTGAGAGGATTAACAGATTGAGGAAGTAGAAAGAGAGAGAAGGCCTTTTGTCTTCTGGGTTGTGAAGAGAAGCATAGAAGGAGAAGAAACAAGTGATCGAGCATATAGAAGTGCAGAAGTGAATGTAGATAATAAAGAGTTGTCTTCGGGTCGTTGCAACAGATAAAAAGGGAGAGAGAGAGAGAGAGAGAGAGAGAGAGAATGCTGAAGTCAAAGGTGTGGCAATCCTTGTTACAGCCGCTTTGAATTTTCGTAACTCTGGATGGGTTTCAAAATCTAACAGAAAATTTTTTGAAATGCAGGAGTAAGGGGAGTGGGACCCACGCCAGGCTTCCAAACGGCTCTCTCTCTTTGTTCGTTGGGATCCTACCAAACAGTCATCCCTTCGTTTTTAAATTTAATGGAAACGACAACTGCCCGTAACTTTGTTAAATTTTTTACTTAATGTCTTGTGTCCTCTAGCATACGCCAATGTGATGACATAAATGTTTTTTGTTTTGAATATCCTTCATATCATTCATTTATTATTATTATTATTATTTGAAAAAATAGCATATAGCCCCTCTGTACTTAGGGCAAGATGCAAAGTGCCCCTCGAACTTTAAAAGTTTGTACTAAACACCTTTATACTTCATAGTAAAGTGTAAATATTACAGAATCCATTATATATAACGGATTCGTAGTTGAGGCTTAGGAGCGGGAACTTACCCGCCAAAAATGAATGAAAAAAGAACGAGTTTGCCCTTGAGACTTTTTCTCAACATAAATCAACAACCACCACCATCGGCTCTGAGACTTAAACCAAACATCATCAATATAAAAGGACATCCTCGCAAAACTCTCAATTTCATCAATCGGATGGTGAAAGCTCTCATTTTCATCAATCTCATGGTGGAAGCTGTCATTTTCAATGTCATGGGGATGTTTATTATTACTTCTGCGACCATAGAGCTGTTTTAAGAACTTCACGAACATAGCGCAACATAGGTAGGAGGCTTCTTGGCTATGCACTATATGGGGTTTGTTTTGTTATGTTTGAGTTAATTAGTTTCTTGTTTTTTGTGGTTATTTGATCTGCACTAAACCATGGCATGCTGATTTTTTTGGGGGGTTTTTTGTTATTATCTTTGGAAATCTCAGATCCAGCAAAGATGTGGATTTCTTGAATGGGTTGACGGGGAAATAGAGCTCATGCAAAAGCTAAATAATGGATAGGATTGATATGTTGGAGAGAGAACTCAAATCAGCTCAAGGGAGGAAAAGAAGTTATGCATGTATCTTGATTGGAACTTGGGTGGGAATTGGGCTGGTGTTATTTATATGTTACCTAATTATGGTTAGGGTCTTTGTAGATGGGTTGGATATACTTTAAGTTTGTGTAATCATAATATGAGATGTTTGTATATTTGGAAATATCCATAAGTTTTGATTCTATACATAAAAGAAATCACTTGAAAATTGAGTACATTCTGTATGAATTTTGTGGAATTCTATTATTGTGATGGATATTGGAAGTCATCAGTCATTCAAAAAACATGGGGAAAAACAATTTGAAGTAAAATGTATTCTATAGATTTTTTTTTATTTGGAGAATAAAATATTTTCTATAGATTTTTTTTTTTTGTTGCAAAAAGGACTTCTTGATGATTTTGTTAGAACCTTGTAACCCGCATAGGACTTCTACTGCCTGCATATATTTGTTTTCATCTTTCATGTGATCCCTTTGTTTTCATCTTTCACGTGATCTAATCACAACATGATCAAGTACTTGCTGTGAACATTCTAATCACAAGGTTTGGCCTATCAATTCATTCTCCTTGATGTGATTCTATTGTTATTAGTAAAAGCTAATGAATCAGGTATGTGACTGTTCTAAGATCTAAGACTCCATTACGAGGGTCCAAATCAAATTATGAAAATTTATTTTCTTGAATGAAAATGTTGATGGTTAGGTTCTGATTTATTCTGGTTTCTTTATATTGTATTGGATTTGATATGTGACTTGGTGGTCTAGTATATACAAAACATTGGATATTTATATTCTATCAATTAGCCAGCCTAGCGAAAAACTATAATTCCAAAGATGATATTTTTAAAAGGTAAGCAATGCCAAATAATGAAGGACTTCCTTTTGAACTTTTGAGAGACCTTTTAAAATTGCAGACCTTCCATACATGGTTAAAGTTTGACAATAAAAAATAAGAGCTTGGAGAATACTCTATTACTGTATTTTGCTTTTCTTTTGGCCACATATTGTCTCTTAATAGAAAGAGCACTGGGGGATGTTAGACTAAATACCTAAACAAACCAAATACAGATCTAAATGTGAACCTTATGCTAATAGAATAATCAGCTTGTGTCTTTTGCTCTTTTTTTTGTAGAAAGCATCTTATAAAAGATATAAACATTGAATTTTCTATTTCCCCAATGTTTGGTAAAGATGTTTGCTTCAAAACATGCACAACCCTCTTGATGTTGTAGTAGAAGCAAACATAGTGCTAGGCTTATTGCTCAGACCATAGTAGATGCGAAGCTCCACGCAGAGTATGAGGAATTTGGCAATTCCCTAGGATACTCAAAATCATAGCACAGTTGATGTGGTGTGTGGACCAACCAATGTCAAATAAAGTGGTGATTGGGCTTTTTCTGGGAGCCTTTGAGAACCCTTGCACAGTCAAACTCTCTGTTCCTTCTGTAATATCTTTGCTTCCATAAGCTCTTTGAAGGAATGGGTCTCGATGGCTTTATGCTTCAGATTAATTGATGTAGCCATGTGCAATAATCCGAGACCCTAATCTAATAGGCCATGAAATCTTACCCATTGTTAACATTTACATTAATTATTTTTTAAAAAAAAGGTAAGCAATGCCAAATAATGGAAGACTTCTTTTTGGAATTTTAAGAGACCTTTTAAGATTACAAACCTTCCATACATGCTTAAAGTTTGACAGTGAAATGGAAGAGTTTGGAGGATACTCTATTGCTGTATTTTGCCTTTCGTTTGGCCACATGTTGTCTCGTTGATAAAAGGAGCAGTGAGGGATGTTAGACTAAATAACTAAACAAACCAAATACAGATTATCCGGATAATAACAGTTCACATTTCAAACAAAATCTTCAAATTGAAAATCAAACAGCCTCTGCCTCACATGTACTAAGCTATCTCAATCTACTCCAGTCCTACCTTTACCTCTGCGTTTCGATGGGGCCCTTACTGGTTGTGCATTCCCTCTTCTGCCACTGGTTGATGATGCTGAGTAATTTGCACCTGGAATAGCAACAGTTGGCCATGATGAAGCTTCTTTGACTATACCTTGAACCTTAGGTGATCTCCTGATGCTGCTAAATAGGACTGGTTGTGAGGCATGCTTGAGCTATAATGTTCACTTGCCTACCCCCCGAAGAAATAGGAAACATATTGTCAATTTGCGTTCATGTGAATAATTACATTAGAAAATGAAGTAAGGAGCAATCTTTACCATAGGTGGTGTCTTGCTGCTGGAAAGGGTTGGCTGAGAGGCATGTCTGAGCTATGCTGATCCTTTAGGGGTAGTTCTAGGCTACCTTAAAGATCTAGGCTCTGCTGCTCTTTTAGCTGGAGTCTTGGGCTATGATGAAGATCTCCAATGCTGTGATGAAAGGATTTGGACTGATGAAGATTTGGGTTATGCTAAAGGGACCTACTGTGATAAAGATCTGGGCTATGCTGAAAGAACCTAGACTGATGAAGATCTGGGTTGTGATGAAGATTTGGGCTGTACTGATGGGGCCTAATGTTCTGACTGTCTAAATAACCTAGATTGAGGATGTACTGGCCCTTTGTAAGATCTGGCATTGTGGTTCTTTTGCAGGCATTAGCATAACTCATAACCCTTGATCTCCTAAAAACTCTGCTAGAATTATGCATTTCACCTAGATCCCTTCTAATTTTCTTAGGGCTACCTGCAGGTCTTTTGTATTAAGGTGGAGCAATTGCCTCCTTCCCACTTTCTACCCAATCATGCATGCCAGGTATCAGGTGTATCATGCTGCTTTAAGCCCTCATATAATTCTTTTTGCTATAGCATGGATGAATGTAGTCTTCTGGTTGCTCTTAAGTAAGGTAGATACATAATATTGCATGCTTACAGGGAATTCCACTTAAATCCCATAGTCTACACAGATAAGTCATATTTTCAATGTTCACAATGTATGTCTTGGCAAAATAGTCCACCTCAAACTCACCTCTCCTGACCAATTAGTAAAACAATGTCTTGATTCATTTTTGTTCTTTTCCAATTTCTCTATAATACCTGGACATATTGTGCCATTGTACTAAATGATCTCTTTCAACTTCACCTGAGTTCTAAAAATAATTTTCCTTCTTATCCGCTCAAGCATAAAAACTATTGATTTATCCCTTACTTCCATTATGTAATTGTTGAATAACTCACACAAGTTGTTTGTCAATGCATCACACTTTGCCTTTGTACTGAAATGTGATCTGGCCCACCTGTTTGGATTAACATCTATCAACCACCAATAAGCAGACTGATCAATCTCTTTGATCATCTTTACATGAGACTCAAACTATCTTATACTTCCACATGATGCTACAACCCACACTGCATCCTTCAATAATTTTCCTCTATAAAGCTTCTTAAAATTATCATAGATATGCTTCATGCAACGTCTAATTTCAGCCGTAGGAACCACTGTCTCAAAGGCCTGATCAAGCCCTTTTTGTCGGTCAGATAAGAAAATCCAACCCATATCACCACCATCACCAATGTCATCAATCAAAGCTTTTAAGAACCAAGTAAATAAATCCTTGTTTTTAGCCTCTACAACAGCAATGGCAATATGAAACATATTTTCATTCCCATATCTCCCTATTGCAGCCAACAACTATCCAACGTATTTGCCTTTAAGGAAACATCCATCCAATCTAATTATGGGCCTATATCCACCTAAGAATTCAATTTTCTGTGCCTCATAACATACATATAGTCTTTGAAAAAAGAAATCTAATTCATGTTAGGTCTCTCTGTCACCACAAATATCTTTGTATTAGGATTATGCTTCATAATAGTGACACAGTAGTCTCTTGGCCTGCTGTATTGCATTCTAACATCTCTAGAAATATTGTCTGCAGCTTTCCTCTTGGCACTGTATAGCTTATGGATGGATAGGTCCACTTTAAGTTCTCTTTTAAGTTCTTTTTTCATGGCGGGGTCTGCTAGTATTTATTGACAATATATTTAGCAGTGACCAAGTGGTTTTTGAACTTAATTTTACATGTATGTTTCCGCTTGAAACTCTTAATTTGGAAAGTCCTTTCACCCTGTGACACTCCGACCCAACTTAATCCGGCTTAGTGACTAATTAGGTTGCTAATTGTGTTTTGACCTTGTTTTGTTTGGTTCCGGGTTATTGATAGGTAGTTGGGTTAAGTTTGACCTGGTTTAGGTAGACATAAGCCCGTTTTCGTAATTTTAGATTTTGTAAGATGTCGTCATTCAAGCATCATCTTGACACCAACGTGTGTCTTTTGTAACGCTCGTTGATTCTCGTAACTACTTCGTTTGGTACATATGGCGTTTGTTTTCGTTGGACTTGTAATTGACGTGTACTGTAATTTGTAATATGGCTTGGACTTTCTTGCAAGTTGTCTTAATCCTTATCCTTAGATATACCCCACCGACCTTCTCTCCCTCACGTTCTGTTTCTCTCTTTCTCTTGATTCTTTTTTTTCTTGTTTCTTATTTCTTCTTGTCGATCAAGCCGAGGAGGGAGCGTTTGTGCATGTTTATGCGTGATTCAACGCTCGTGTGATTTAAGGTGAGCTTTGGTTTTCTTTGAATCTCATCTTCTCCTCCTTCTTCTTCTCATTATCGACAATTTCATGTACTCATGTCTCTCCTTCCTTCTTTTTTTGCATGCATGGTGACTAGGAGCATGCTAGAAGCGTGAAGTGAGCTCAAAGATAACAAAGAGCGTGTAGAACGCATTTGAGGCAAGTATAAGCATAATTTGTATGAACCATGTGGGTAGATGTTTGATTGTGATTACTTCATGTACTCTTGCATGTGAATTAAGTTTACAGCCTATCTTATGATAGTCTCCATTTATTTCATGTGATTTTGTCAGTTGGTACACATTCAGTTGTTTCTGTAACATGTTCAACAATTGACCCCGTGCAATCTACGGCGAAGCAGTAAACTACCTACAGCTCAGGGTCCAGAGAGCTAAAAACCCAGATTTCTTCTACGGCAGGACACGGCTAAGCCGTACATTGTACTACGGCTAAGCCATAGCTCAACCGTGACCCAGCCGCAGATCAGTACAGGGTGGACTCTTCTGGATTAACTAGGAGTAAGTATTTTGACAGACCTTTTACGGCCCAGCCATGTCTAAGCCGTCAAATGTGCTATGGCTAAATCGTAGAATAGAACACGGCTGAGCCGTAAAACAAAATACGGTTGTACCGTAAATGCAGATGAATAGGAAGGAGAACCGCGACTGAGCCGCAGTACATATTACGGCTAAGCCGTATGTTCACCTACGGCTAAGCCATACCACCCTAGAGAAATGACTAAAAAGGGATAGGACTAAGGAAGAGACTGATATGGCCTTCATGCTAGAATGTAAATCACTTGAACTTGCCCAATGGAATGAACGAATGGCATAAATGATCTCGAAGGCTGCGACTCATTCATGTACGTTATACAGTTATTAAGCACCTCCCCATGGGTGTTAGTTTAAGGGACTTTGGTGCACATCCCAAACATAATGCAACACTAAACAACGGTACATCGAATAACTTAAAACTACATCATCATGCACAGTTAATAACACTGGATAACTAGATTAGGGTTGATTAGTAAAGGTAATGACTCTCGTAAAAGAATCTGCCTCATATTTGCATATTGACTTTGGTCTTGCCCTCTTATACGCGTTCTGCGCTGAGGCAACGATTGGATATTTCCTGGCTCTGTCCATGGTTAATCCCGGGCGGAATAGCGGTCTTGCATGTTCGCTACGACCTGTTTGATTCATGTGAGATGATAAGTCTTCATCTATTTTGTTATCTTGCTTCCATATGCTCGGATTGGCATTCATTATATCTTTTGATCTGGTAAATGTGTTTTTGCTTGTTTTGTTTGATTCGTATGCTCTTTTGATTTGTCTGAGATATGCCTGACAAGACATGCACGTCACGTTCTGATATGATATACACGTTATGATATGCACGTTATGATAAGTTATGCATGTTCTTATGTTTGTTTGACTCCATATGGTCCGGCACTACTAAGCCTCAGCCTCAGGATACCCTCCGGGGTTGACTTTGGCGTAGTTATATGTCGCCACTGCAGTGTGCTCACGTCTTAGGGATTCCGGACCCTAGGAAACCGAGACCCATATGGCCCATGGTGTTCTCAGCACGGATATAAGATCCCTTTTTTGGAGCATATGACATATGTAGTAGCCATCTAGTATGTACATGTTATGCATGCATTGATCCTGAGAGCATGTTGGAATTAGAATGCACGACTGCCTAGAATACGACATTGAAATGCTATGATTTATCTAATGTCATTTATTCTATTAGATACCACATGTGTTAACTTGTTATAGCTTATACTTTGCTGAATTGTTGTATTCACAAGTTATCCTTGGTGTTGCAGGCTCAGACCCCTCGACCAAGTTCTCGTCGGTCATTCTGATTGTAAGGGAGCCTTCAGCTGTCCTTTCAAGTTCGCGGAGTGTGTGTCATCACTCCATTAGAGTGAGATAGTATCATACATGCATATTGTCTTCGTTTCATGTCATTGGTTTATCCCCATTCTGTATATTTGCACTTTGATTCAGTTTGTATATTCCGACCTTTATGTAACCAGTTGGACATCATTCATTTGGTTTCCAGTATTTTAGTGTTACGATTTGATACATATAGTTTCCGCGTACATGTTTTGCACGTGTGAAATTCCCTTGTGCTTGTGCATCTAAACCAGATCTCAGTGCATATGCATGGGAGTACGTGTGTCGCTGGTTAGGTTCTTGCTAACCCCTAATCTCCTGAGCTCGGGTTGTGACACACCCTGCATGAGGGATGCATGAATTCTAAATCCATAGTTGTATTTGCAAAGAGCTGTGAACCTTTTGTTTTTATTTTTCAAATACTTAATATCATAACCTTGTCTCACATCTATTTAACAAGGGCCAGTCTGAAGATCTGAAGACTAAAAAACATCATCCCTAACTTCGATCTAAGATTCTCCATATCAGTTGCCTCATTGAACACAGGCCATATGTTCCTTATATCATCATCAAATGACCTGCATAAACTAAAAAGATCATCAATATCCTCATTATCTATGTACTAGTTGTCATCAACTGGTACTTGACTGAATTTATATCCACCTGAATCCACTCCTTGTTTTTTTATTTCCATTATGTCCTGCTGAATCCACACCCTATTATTGATTGCATTTATGTCCACCTTGATCAATAGCCTCTCCTTGATCAACTCCTTCTCCTTGGTTAACACCCTGTCCTTGATTAACTCCTTCTCATTCATTAACACCCTGTCCTTGATCAACTCCATGTTCTTCATCATCTTCCATACCTGTCCTTGATCAACTCCATGTTCTTCATCATCTTCCATACCTTTCTCTTTGTCCACACCATTACATGTTTTTCTAAAAATATCCTCATCATTCGACTTCTCAATATCCTCAAATAATTCTGAAGGATCATTAGGATCTAATCTAGTTCCATCACTGTCATCATTATCCTCCTCCTCATTGTCACCACTAGCCTCCTCATGACTAACATCATTACCCTTCTCCTCATTTTCTTCTTCAATATCAACATGGTAGTCCTCAAAATCAGCAAAATCCATTTTTTTTTATTTTATTTGGGTTCTCACTCTCACTCACAACACATCCATCTAAAGAGGCAAGTAGTTACTTTAAGCACCCTTTAATATTTATGTTTTCTTTCAGTATCTTTATCTGGGGTGAAACTACCATCAATAGTTCATGCCCCCTCTCAACATATATAATTAACACATTGGAGTCCTTGTAACACTCTAAACAAAGCAATACATCTTTGTCTAAATTTATTTGCCTAAAACCATCTTCAAAACTTAAAGCTGGCACTTTATAAAACATTGAACTATTAGCTGGATACCCAAGTTCCATTACATAATCCCTAAACTAAAAAAAATGATGCGTTATCAATATCAAAGTCAATGATCTCATCTATGACACCCCCAACATAGACCTTATTTGGGTCTATAAAATACCTACCATGATGGAATTCAAGTGTAACATAATTCTCCATATCTGCATGCAATGGCACAGTTCAAAAAGACAAATAGCAAAACAATAATGGAAGACAAATTTAGAAAAAGTAACAAACAATTTTTAATAAACAACTTTTAATGCCACAGTTAAACCTAAACAAAGGTAGTCCCTACCATCTGTGGCTCCCACCATTTTTTAAAGAAAAACAATACACTTTCCATCAACATTAAAAACAATTGTATAAAGTGGGCACCTTTTTTCCATCAACATCAACAACAACTATTCAGGTGGGGACCTTCAACAACAATTGTTCAAATGGGGACCTTAAAAAGCAATTGTTCAAGTGTGTACCTTCTTCCACATTAATAAAAAATAATTGCTACAATGAGGTGCTTCTTCCAAAATTTAATAACATAAGGACCTTCTTCTACCAGCATCAAAAGCATTTGTTAAAGTAAGGACCTTCTTCCCTAAACATTCAAATTGCTCTAGTGGGGACCATTTTCTATACACATCAGAGAAAATGCCCTTTTTAGAAAAGGAGAACATCTGGAAACCCAAAAATGGTGGAAGGTTTCACGATAAATCTTCACAGAAAAAAACAAACTTCATACATATAAGACAAATCTATCAAACACACCCTATATGCATGCATGTAGAATGGATGCCAAATGGCCCCATAGAGCAACCATTTCTAAACCCTAAGCATCCATCTATACACCATGATGATCAAATGTATGAGTACATACCTCTCCAAAGCAGGATTCTCTTTTTGGTAAAGATCAGATGAGATGCTCGATGGAGATGAAGAGAGATGGAGAGCAAGTTAGGGTTCCTTTGAAGGAAAAGTGCCTTCGTCGAGCAAAAATGAGAGGAAATGAAGATGAATAGGTCGATGGTTCATTATATATCACAAGGTAAAACTGTTATTTTACATTTTCCGTAACATCTCTTTCTATTTGCACTTTACTTTGAAGTACAAGGAGGTTTAGTAAAAACTTTTAAAGTTCGATGGGGCACTTTGCATCTGGCCCTAAGTACAAGGAGGCTATATGCTCCTTACCCTTGTTATTATTATATAACTATTATATGTTTATTTTAGTGTATGCATTTATATATATATGTATGTATGCATAAATATAATATAAAAAAGTGACAGGGCCCAAAGCCAAGGCTAGGCCCTACTAGCATTGTCTAAGTTCGGCTCTCAAATTTCAGGGCCCGTAAAAAATTGTCTAAGGTTGGCTCTAAAGCTTTTCTAAGAAAAGCCCTCAATTTAAGAATTTTTTGAGAGTCAAGTCGTGTCAGGCCCTCTTGTCTTTGGGCCAATTTGACAGGTTTAAGTTGAATACACTCATCCAACTATATTTACTGTTGGATTAAAAAAAAGAAGGGCATTTTGACAACATTACATTTTTGAAGGCCATAGACTTTTAAAAGCATTACACCAGAGATCTTCTGTTCTCCCTATGAATTACATGACGTCGTTAGGTACCATGAGCCAGGCTGCACCATCCCTATATAAAGGTTTTCACTTAAATAAGGGTCTTATCAACGGTACATAGTGATGCATGCACTATACAATTTACAAAGTGAGAAAAATTAGGCTAAAATCTGAAAACAGAAGAGTGGGGGCCACAAAGATCTAAGCAAATCAAAATAGTAGGAAGGCTGGAAGAAGTTGCCAAGTATGATTACAATATGGTAATAATTATAAATCTAAAGACCTTAAATTTTAATAGTTACACTGATGAAATGAAGTATGAGATTCCCTTCTCTCCGTCGAAGAAACAGACAATTCATATCTTGACCTTAGCGTAGGAGTGTAGCGACTGAACGAAGAACAGCAGAAGAGAACTGTATGCCTGTAACCACAGAAAGATGCCAATGTTCTGTGGTTTTGTATTTATTGCATGCATGTAGCTGGTGGATGGTCACTGGTCAGGTCCCCTCTCTCTTCCTCTCGAACTCCCTTGTTTTATTTCTTAATAATATGGTTTCAATGCATGTGAGGGCCATTCTGGCAATGAGACCAGTTCATAGTACTTCTTGCATGGACATATTACAAAGTGGCAATAAATGCCCGCACTACATTCATCCAACCTTCCAGGCAAATTGGTCCATTTAAAAAGTGGCAATTTTTGTATCTTGTTAGATTTTCTCCTCTGCTAGGCAACATTCATCAATACCTGCAACCAATGGCATCCATGATTCCAACACTTTTGGCTAAATAATCCGTGGGAGGCCGGCACAGTCGCGGAAATTTAATAAAATGCGTCTGTCTTCATCATCATCTGACACTTGGTCACATTTAACCCAGTTGGATTAAAGGTATGCTACAATAAGGCATCCGATACCATTCACCTATATTTATTGGTGTGGCTTACCTTCTCAAAATTCAAATTATTTGTGGAAGGACACCCTTCACAAGTATGCACGAAGAATAACAAATAAAGGTGATTGTCTAAATTATGCGATCAATTCAACATCACGCCTTAGATTATGGAGTGAAATTGCAACTGGTGTCAAAACAAGGGATTTATTTATGAATTGCATTTTGATGGTTTCAATGTTTTCGCTAGGCAAACGGGTGCCATGTGTATTTTTAAAAGTTTGAGTTGGTGAAACTTATTGATACAAATAAGAGACTAAATCAATTCCAAGTAATATGATTTTCATAGTTCATCTTTATTTTTCCAAGTTATATCAATTTAATCCGTAAACACTTGGTAGCTCACAAGAATTAACACTCACCCTTCTTAAAACAGTCATTCAATCTATGCTCATTATTCGGTTGAATTTTGAAAGATAAATAGTTAAAAATCATCGAAATGAATGTCATAGGACAATAGAAAACCTCCGATCAACACATACCACATGATACACAAGCAAACCAATGAGACAATCACATTAAAAACTTAATAATATACTTGGCTCAGAAAATTTGCCCACGTCTATAGGAAAGAGGAAAACTCGTGCTATCATTATCACCCTTTCTCTAGTGCTCAGGGGTTAGAGTTACATATTGTACTATATATGTAAAATATCATTTCTTAAGCCCTAAGCTTTGGTACAAATTACCAAAATCAAATAATCAAAACCCTAAATAGATCTTAGCAAATCTAAAGGATGATCCAATTAACCCGGATTACAACATATAACGCAATAATGATTACCTCATTTTTGCATACGAATTGACAATGTATCACTTTAATATGAGATGAGCACATGTAAAATTAAAAGCTCATAAGTGAAATATTGCAAAATTTCACAAGTTTTACATACGAACTATTAAACAGCAAAGTCATTTCCTATTAAAATAAAATTTAAACACTGATTAGAGGCATTTATTCTGAGCTATTTAAACTTTTTTTTTTTTGTGTATGAAAAGAGAATGGGATGTGAGCTCTTCCAGTCTAAGGTGGTCTTTTTTTCTTACTATTTAAACTTTTAATAGGTTGTCTCTCTTCTTTTTTTTTTTCTTCACTTCCTTCTTTTTCTTCTCTACCTCTCCTTCTTTCCTTCTTTTGCTTTTTTTTAATTAAATAGGTGGGCCCTTCAGTGCATAGGTTTAAAGGGGATCCGGACTCGAATCCTAGCTACGGTCAAAGAATCACATCATTACGGCAACAGAAATTTAATAATATCTTGAAAATGTCAAGATTCTTGGAAGGTCCCCAAAACACAACCCCTTGGCCTTGATTCTTGTTGTGGCATTGTTTGTCGGCACTGGTGCATTTTATCTATTTCAATGCAAATGGCTTTTGACCCCACACGGCCACACCCCATGTGGCCACGTCCTTGGTAAAAGCCAATTTCTTCATCAGCACAATTGACGGAAGGACCTACGGAACTACATTCAGTCTTATCCTACGACTGCAAGGTGGGCCACAGCTTTAGATCATATCTTTGCTGATCAAGACCAACAACAATAAGGTTGATGACAATGGGCCGCAGCAACTTGAGATCATATCTATGCTGATCAAAGGCTTAGATTCTCTAAGGTGGGCCCCACATGTTCACAGAACATTCCATCGGAGACCATCCTTCAGATCATTAATTCTACATTGAAAGTCCTTTGTTTGTGTTCATTAATTATACATGGATCCTCATCCGCTACTAGAGACAACGTCTACATAGGACAGGTCTTATATTTATTTTTCTGACCGGAGTGGGGATTCTGGGCCCTACATGTACCATGTGAAGTACCAAGCATCCAATGCAATATAATCAAGCCGAGGATGTCGGGCTTTCTGTAAGTACTGGACCCCTGCTTTCAGTAAGCATCTTGGTTGTGGGCCTGTGGCTAATGGAGCAGCTTGGGCGGTCGGGTGGGGCCATATCTTGACCTAGTCCAAGCACGGAGGCAATCACGTGTAAATCCAAGACCGATGCGGGAATATCCAAATTACCAACGCCGAGTCCTAATTAAAAGCTAAGCCCAAGCTTGAGCCTGAGTTTAGTAGACCTAAATCAAATGTAATTAAATTCTCAGAAAAGCAAAAGTTTTTACATAGGGAAATAATCTTATGCAAACTAGTTCTCTTCATCATTTTGTGAGAAGTCTAGGTAGGGCCCTGCTATCACCTAATCCAAATCTTGAACTAATAGAAACCCCTTGATAGTTATACACCCCAAGTTTTAATCAAATTCGAATTTAGTAAACCATTGGATCGATTATGCATCAATCAGAATGGACTAGATTTATGGGCAAAGGATGAAGGGATTAAGGACATATGCTTGTGGTCAAACTTATTATTTAGGGTAATTCCATATAAATCTTTCCATCCCTTTGGTCCGATCTCCAAATGAGACCCACAAGTGACTATAGAGAGGAAAGTGATGTCCTGAAATCCCACATCGATTATAGAAAGGAAAATGACTAGGTTTATAAGTAGAGCTTGCAACCTTACCTTGCATAAAGCCTTTTGGCGGGTTATAGCCCATCAGAAGCAAAATCGTAAGGCCCATGAGTCAAAGCGAACAAAATCATGCATGAGGGTGAGGTGGGACGTTTCAAATCGTATCAGAGCCGACTCTCGACTAATCTGAGTGTGGATCCCTACCGTGATCCGGTGCAAGTGGACACGTTTCTATATGGACAGGCCAAGAGTGTGGATCCCTACCGTGATTTAGTGCAAATGAGCAGGTTTCTATATGGATAGGCGAAGAAGGCTGGCAAGCTACCACATAGGAATGTGCAACCCTAAATGTAATAATAAAAGTTTATTTAGTAACCTTAGTTGATATTTATAACTAATTGTTTTTTTCTTTATTTATATACTATTGATTAAGAAATAACTGATAGAACATAAAAGATTTTCTAGTTAGAATAATCAATTTAATAGATTTTTGTTTTACTCTTAACTGGAGCCGGGCCGCTAAAATTAGCTTCATGTGAGGGAAGGTGCCCTCGGGTGATGGGACCTTCCTGCTAAAAAAGCTCAGAGGGGCAGGGACCCTTAGCATAAAGGAAAGTGCCTGTCCAAATTTAAATCCTGGGTAGTGGGTAGGCAAGTAGGTACAAGCGCCTCAAGTGATTCAGTTTTCATCACCACCATGACCAGGTTAGTCAGTTGCTGGCATTTCCACTTAAAACGGGTGTGATCCAAGTAACTCTGTGTGAGCCCACTCTAGTTTTTAGTACCCAAAGGCCGAGAAAGGTAATTATATAGGTCATTTGAAATAGCTAAGAGGCACTATTCGCCAAAATATAATAGGAAATTTGTGAAATATAGATTTATGAAATGCATGGGGCAAGACAAGCAAAAAAACCAACAAATTAGTCAAACATTTATCCCCATACCACTTAGAGCACGTTTGGTAGACATCGGTGGGAATGAGGGGATTCTATGCTTGTGATGATTCCCTCTTTGCAAACATATGTGGGGATGAGGGGATTATATGCTTGTGATGATTCCCTTCTTACGCTTGAATCAGTGCATCCTCCCTAAAATAATTTAAGTTTGGCAGAATAGAGGATTTCCAGGAAAGAGGACGTTTTACGCAATATCTCATGATCCACAAGGCTCCACGTTCTAAATTTTTGTCCCAGAACCATTCCTGGCCTCTAGATCATATGTAATGGTCCGGATTTTTCAAAAAGAGTCCGTAAAAGTCCAAATTTGCACCTTTAGCGTTGATTACGTTTTAAAAAATATCTCAACATGTAAGATGATTTAACGACTGAAAATTAGTTTTATAGCCGTTTTTGAGATAGGAAACAATCTTAACAGTGCTAGTCCACTATAGGGGACCCACAAATTTGTGATCAGCACAAAACCCGGTAGCCCCGTTTTGGGCACCTACTATGGAATCCAAGGATCCGACCAAGCGGAGGGGGACACACATGGAATGCAAACGGCTTTGTTCCATGTTCCATGCTATGGCCAAATGTGATAACTCCACGCTTCCGTGAAAAACCGACTAGTTTTCTGTAGAAAGTGGGTTTGCCTAACAATCCCTAAATTATTCGGTGGTAGAAGATTTCACTTTCTCCAGATGACAAAGGGGTTGATCCTTGGTACCCTTGACTAGTAGGGTAGTAAACGGGTCGGTTCCAGTCCGGGTTCATAGTGGACCTAGAACCAAAACGACCTAGAACCGAAACCATTAGTGAAAGGATGGACTCGGAACCGAAACTAATTCGGAACCAGTTTCCTTGATCCTAAACCAAAACCATTAAGGAGAGGATGGACCCAGAACCAGAACCATGTATTGGGCATGTCTGGGTCCGGTTCTATGTCGAGACTACTTTAAAGAAAAGCTAACTTTTAGAAAAACCTTTCAAAAATTGGGATAATATGTTGGGTCTCGAGTCCATGGGTTAAAAGCAAGTTGGAATTAGACCCGAAATCGTTTAGGTTATACATCCAAAAGTAGGATCCAGACCCGGATCCATTTACTTATTGGGACCTAAATAAGGGCCCAGACCCGATTATTAACCGGTTGGAAGAAATAATCTTTTCTCTTCCACATACCTCATTCTCTCTCACTCCATTATCTCATTTGTTGCAGTGACTGTTATCATGAAGAAGTTGATGATCCTGACTTGGATCTCTAACTTGGTTTACATTATGTTGTTCTTTTTGTTCTTTTCTTTTTTCTATAATTATCGGTTGATTCAAATGCATCCAAATTTATTAATGGTTAGGCTATTAAAGCAGAGGAAATGACTCTTCATCCTGCTCATACGAAAACGAGAAAGATGGTATTTTTTCCCTCCCTTTCCTCAAATCCTTACAAAGTTTTTTTAATGTTATTTTGAGTTGAGAAAGTTAGAAGATTAGCATTCCATACAATTTGATTTAGGATTTTAGTGCCTTGAAAAAGAACCATCTATACTTCTAATGTATTGAAAATTTTGTTGATGAGACGTGAGTTCCTTCCTTTTTTTTTTTTTTGTTTTTTTGTTACAATACATTTACATTTTGTTTCAATTGACCGTATTCCTCAGGGTTTAAGAGTTGTTTGATGAGATTCCTCTAAAAAATCGTCTATGTAGCATAACAATAATAATTGAAGGTTTTTTGGGAGAGATCCTCTAGAATGGATTAATTCAATCAATTTCAACAATATGTGTGCAAGCAATCAACCACGCAGCGAAAATAAATCAAACCACAAGCACACACCACAAGAAGACACAAATTTTACGTGGAAACTCAAACAGGAAAAAACCACGATCAAGAATTAAGCAATATGAATTATACTACAATTACAAGAGAATACTCACAACCCTTATCCAGTTGCTCCTCAACCTAAGGACCTTGTGATTCCCTTGCACAGTTTCCTGCTGCAACGACCCCCTGCCGTTCTTTGTGACAGATCGAAGACACCTAGACACCTTCTAGATGTTGTACTTGACTCTCTAAAATAATCTTCTACACTTAGAGAAGTAGAAGACAAAGATCTCTAGAGCAGAACTTCAGCCCTTCAACTATCCAATGAAAGAACTCTAGAGAAGGTAATCTCCAACAAGCAATCTTCTTCTTAGAATATTGAGATCTATGTTCCTCTCTTTAGGTTGAGAGAGAACCCTCTTTTATAGCTTCAAATTCGTGCTTTATAAGTATAATACGATCAGGAAAGGAGTTGGCATCAAACAGGTAAATTTTCTTTCAATTCGGACTGAAAAATCGCAAGTCAATGCACTTTCTGCACTTGCCCGATCAGTCGGATAAATTTCCCGACCAGTCGGATTAAGGTTTTGCGCGGGTGAAAATTTCAGCATTTTCCTGCAAACTTCCGGAGGCCATAACTTTCTCATTTCAGCTTCGATTGAGGCGATCTTGGGCTCTACAGAATCCTCTCAAAATAAGCTTTCCAATAGTAGGTCGCATGCCCATATCTGATGCTCGGTTTGTGAGATGTGACCTTTTTATTCCATGTTGTCCGTAGAAAACAACTTCAATTTGTCGTTTTTTCTTCTATTTCTTCACTTCAGTTCATCCGTTGACTCAAAACCATTGTCCATACTCAAAAATATGTAAAATACAACACTAATGGACTCAAGTTTTGTCCAACCCATGAATTTGCCAACACAAAAATACTTACAATAATAATAAATCTTGTAATCTAATTATGGTCATATGTTTATGAGTTATTTAATATATGAGTGTTTGTAATTCTATCAATTGGGTCAATAAGTTTGATATATGAGTGTCTATAATTCTGTCAATTGGGTCAATAACAATCTTTATAAAGGGCTTCCCTAGCGCTTTCTTTCAAATTAAAACCAAACAAAAAGCATCTTTTCTCTTCTCGCATTCTTTTTTGTTATAGTTATTTAAGAGACTAATATTTTTGACTTCCAATATTTTCTCCTTTCTCATAAACCTTCATTGATTTAATCCTGGATAGGGGCTCATCCGATCATCAACAATTTATATAACCCCTAATTATATGGACACTTAGAGAGAGAATGGTACAATTCAATCAAAACAGAGCAAAAAATTGTATGGATATATCTTCTAATTAGGATAATTAATCTCTATGGCTCATCATATTACCAGCACTTTAAATGGCCAAACCATAAAAAACACATACACCCAATGCAGAGCCAGTCTATTGGACTTACAATGCATTATGAACATGGAGTAGTAATGGATCATTCTATTTATTTATTTAACATTGATTTATACTATATGTAGAGCATGTAACAATAAGATCCAATAACATAAAAGAGAAAGGCTCTACCCAAAGCCATTAGAACTGGTGCCACATCAACATCAAGCTTTCTTCTTATCATGCTAAGTCATGGTAGCCTTCTCCCACAGTTAATGTAATGATTCAATCTCTATCCATAATGTGCTATTACTTTGTCACATTTCCTATATTGTCATCCTCCTCTGAAATCTCTCCCATCAATCACTTAGTATCTTTCCATTATTTCTTTCTAAAATATCTTCTTTAATAATCATAATTTCTTCCTGAAGTCTCTCCCTAATAATTATAATTTCTTCCTAAAATCTCTCACCAAATAACCTGTCACAACCCGAGCCCAGGGACCGGGGGTCAGAAGAAGCCTAACCAATGACACACGTACTCCCGTGCATGCACACCTGGACCCCGTCCGAGCATACACACACAAGGGATCATTCACACGTGCAAACAACTGTACGCGGAAGCTGTACGTATCAAGGCATATAACAACACACCAAGAAACATAGGAGATTACAAAACAACATGAGCTGATGACAAGAACAATTACAAGAACGTATGACAATATAGCGGGCTTACAATAATCAAAAATCAAAATACAGATATCACTCAAAGCCCACGTTACAAGTGCAGAAAAAATCCCCTCAATAGACTCGGACTCAAAGAATGGGGAGAACAAAATGATGCAAACCGTACTCTGGAGGATGGATCAAGTCCACTCCTCTAGGCCGGAGGGGGCCTCGCGAGCCTCTCCTGGAGTCGGGTCGACCGACGCAGGATCGGGAGAGGGATCTGAGCCTGCAACACACAAAGACAACTAATAAGTACAACGACTTAGCAAAATAGAAGTCACAAGATGATAACACGAATTGTATCTAAAATGAGCAACAGTCATAATGCAAGATCTATAGAAGGCATGTTCGTATACTAAGCAATTATGCAAATGAATAAGCATGCTATCAGAATCATAAACAGATAACAGTCAAAGTGGCTACTACATTGGCCATTTTCTCCCTTACGAGAGCAGTCGGAATGAGAACACCAGCGACCGGGCCAGGGTACGCATGGGTCTCTAGTTCCCGGGGTCCGGAGTCCCAGGACAGAACACTCTGCAGAGGCAAACACATAAACTAAACCAAAGTTAACCCCGTCGGGTATCCTAAGGCCGAGGCTCAGTAGTGCCATATACCAATCACAATCAAATCGGATGATGCACCTCAATCAATCAATCATATCATATCACATACAGATCTCACATATCATATCAAACGAACAATAGGAAGTGCATCACATATACTGATACTGATACTGATACTGATACGGATACTGAATACACATAAGCAAATAAAAGAAGCACTGACAATGAGTATCAATAACAATCACTAACTCAGAACTCAAGTACTCAAGTAGAGCAACGGGAAAACACAATAATAGAATGGTCCCGCCCGGGCTTCGCTCTGGGGTTGCTGCATTTCCCACAGAATCGAGAGGTCCAGCGCAGAACACATAAGAGGGCATAACCGAAAGCAATATGCTGTACAAATCAGAACACTTGTACGAATCAAGGTCAATTACAAGCCAATCCTAACCTATTTATCCAGTGTTTCTAACCGTGCATGTTGATGTAGTTTTAAGTTATCCGGTATACCTTTGTCTAGTGTTGCAGTGTCAGGAGTGTACACCGAAGTCCCTTAAACCAACACCCATGGGGAGGTGCTAAACAACTGGATAACAGTCATGAATGATTCACAGCCCATGAGATCATTCATGTCATGCAAACATTCCATTGGGCATGTTCAGGTTAGCTACATTCTATCATGAAAGTCATAACGGTCTCTTTCTTAAACCTAGCCCTTTTCATTCACTTCTCAGGATCTCACGGTGTAGCCGTAGGTGACCTTACGGCTTAGCCGAGGCATCTTACAGCTTAGCCGTACTATGCACTGCGGCTGAGCCGAGGCTCCCTAAAATGTTCATCCGGATTTACGGCTCAACCGTATTTTACTCTACGGCGCAGCCGTATCCTGGTCCACGGCTTAGCCGTAAGACAATATACAGCTTAGATCAGGCTGGGCCGTCGAAGAATGGCAAATTGCCAACTCTCAGTTATTTTCAGATGTCAGTCTGTACTGTTTTACGGTTAGGGTTACGGCTGGGTCTCGGCTTAGCCGTAAGCCATTTCACGGCTTAGCCGTAGCACATTTCACGGTGTAGCCGTGAGTGCACGGAGCCATTTTTCCTGCAACTGTTACAGTCATACAGAAAGTGAACAAAACGACTGAAAATAGGAACATAACAGCAAAATGGGCTCAATAGGGCTGTCTAACACTAAGAAACACAATGAAGAATAAAAACACAACAATCGAATCCTTATCAATCGGTGTTCATACTACTTAGGCTTATGCTTGCCTCACAGATGGAAATCAGTTCGTTGCTTTGGCTCAGTCCACTGGAAACACACACAATCGAGCTCCTTTCCTCCTTCCACACGAATCAGAAACGAAGAAGGAATGAGAGAAAGAGAGCTGAACAGGAGAGAGACGAGCTGAGAGAGAGACAGAGACGATCGAGAGAGAAAGAAGGAGTTGGTAAGATATTTATAAATTAAATTGAGTCCAAATGACATAAAAGTCCAAACAGCTAACACAATTATCAGTTTGAGTCAGAGGACGGTCCAACAAGAGCAAATGAAATCATTCGGATCCAAGACAGTTACGAAGATCGACAAGCTCAACGAAATACACGCGATGACGTCAGAATGACGCAAAACTGACAAGGTCAAGCAAAAGTCAAAATTACGAAAAAGGGCTCGAATTACCTAAACCAAGTCAAACTCAACCCAAACAATCTCTCTAAGACTCGAAGCCAAAGAAAAACAAAATCAAAACACACTTAACGTTAAAATCACACACAATTACCCACTAATCCGGATCAAATCGGGTTGGAGTGTTACATAACCATAATTTCTATCTATATAACTTCTAATGTATTCATGCCGAACAAACCATTGAGTATCTTTAAAAAATGTATATCCATAAATCATAAACTATTGGATTAACTCATGGTGAACCACAATTTTAATAGCAATAAATATAGCTCTATTTTAAAATGGTAACATGACTTATAAGATAAGAGGATATGAGATATTGACACTCTAATAAATTGATCACCAACATAATGCCCAGCCCAACCTAGAAGATATCTTTCTTTTTTTTTCCATTCTTTTATATTTTTTTGAGAGCTTTAGGGCACTATGGCAAAAGGTGCAATTGTAAAAACTTGATGCCATTAGAAAAGACCATTTTCCTTCATTTTCTCTTGAAGATTGGTGTCATATAGGTTGTTTCTGTGGTTGCTTTCTAATTTTTTCTTCTTCTTCTTTTTTTATTTGGCCATGTGTTGCTCATATTCATATTTACCCTTTTTATTAATAGTGCAATTTCTCAAACACATGAGCTACCAACATGTGGGCCATCGATAGATGATGGTGCTTCTATATTTATCATCAAATTATTGTTTTCTTTATATAATCTAAGTTTTTTGTGCAATTCTCTATTAGTTTTGTAATTGAGTTTGGATTTTCATCGATCTCTTATATTGTGAATATATTTTTAAGAACCAGACTGAGTTATCATTATCCTCATCAATTATGAACCAAATTAAAGGATTTATGTGAAAAAAGTTAGGCATGAAAGTGCAACTATCCAAAGAAGGCATCACTTCTTCTAACCAATACCTTACAACTAAAGGCAATTTTGTTTTCAAATATATAAATTTTTTAGTAATTTCTTTTAAATTTATTCTATTTCTTAATAATATCTATAAAAATCTCAATATATTTTTGCTTTTGGGCCCAAGCTTAGCAAGGGCGTTGTTGCTAGTCTTTCTGACAATGCAAGTAGGGATTTTAGTTTTTGCTTAGCACGGCAATATATAATTTATAATTTTAAAATAATAAAAATTTTAAATAATATTTAATCTAAATTATATTAAGGTAGTAAGAATTTCAAACTCAATTAAAACATATAATAAAAATGAAAGCCCTTTAATTTGTTTGAAACGAATTGAGTATTTTACTTCAAACATTCTTTTGAAATTGAAAAAATAAATTCATAATAAAAAAATAAATTTTGATAAAAATACTAAAAAAATCCAACATGAAAACAAAAGTTCATAAATAATCTAATAATAAAACAGTTTAGAAGAAACAAATAAATCCATGAAAACCCAATGCCTAAAAACAAAAAATTGAAGCTAAAAAAATAAAAGAAAAAAATATAAATCCATGAAAACCTCTCACCACAAAAACTAAATAAAACAAAACATCAAAATTGAAAAATAATAAAATATAAATATTGTAAAGAAAGCATTAAAAAACCAAAATACATAAAAGAAATTAAGAAAGAGAAAATATATGACATAATTATATAGAAGAAATTATTAAAAATATTATTGTGAGAATCCTTGCATTCCACTCATTCTTGTTCTTAGTGAGAACAACCCCAATGCTAGCTATGCTCTTGGGGAACCTAGAGCTATCTGCCCGATTGCATTGAAGGCCTCATCTACCCTAGCTAAGCAATGTTGCGGCACCAGCCACATTGCAGACATATTCACCACGATATGTTTGTTCTCCAATAACTCTCGTTGGATAGCAGCATTTCTCCGAGCATGCTCCACCAACGTTGGCATTGTAATTTCCACGCCTGGAAGGAGTACAGCAGCTCCCATACGTTGCTTAAAACTAAGCACCCTGCACCCTTTTAGTGAACCTTGCCAGCAATGGTACAAGAATTTGATCATAGATCGCTACCCCTATGGCAAGAGAAAGAAGCCTAAACACGTCAAAGGATCCTGGAGGGATCTCAAACTTGGAGCTGGGATGTCTATCCGTGTTGCTTGGTTGAAGAATTGGAAATGAATGTTGGCTAATAGTAACAGTGTATCCTGATCCCAGTGGATTAGATCAGTGGCAGACTCAAAACTTTTATTTGCAAGGCGTGGAACCAAACAGACAATTGGGTTTCAGTGACAAACTCAGTATTTTCACATAGGTTTTCAAGGTGGACACAAGATTTTTATGTAAGCTCTCAAAGTACAACATGAATTTTCATTATGCACTTCAACATAATGTCTCTTTGGTGAGGAAATCTAATGACGGAATTTATTGTCATTTATTGGCAACAAAATTTATATTTTGTCACCAATTTTGAAAAAATTACATATAGTTTGGCGATGAACATAATGTTGTTGCCTAAAGTATAAAATAGGCGATGAAAAATTAACTTTTGTGTCCTCATGTCATTTATTGATAACAAAATTTCGTCACAAGTGTAAAATAGATGACAAAAAATTAAATTTCGTCCCCTAATGTCATTTATTCACCAATTTCGAAAAAATATATATTTTGGCAAGGAACAAAATTTCATCACCTAAAGTGTTAAATAGGCGACAAAAAATTTAATTACTTCGCTTAATGTCCTTTATTAGCGACGAAACCTAGATTTTGTCACCAAGTTAAAAAAAATACATATATTTTGATGAGGAAAAAACTTTGTCGCCTAAAGTGTAAAATATGAGACGAAAATTTAATTCCATCACCTAATGTCCTTTATTAACAATGAAATTTAGATTTCGTCACCAATTTCCCAAAAAAAAAAAGGCTCCATTATTCTTGAAAAACTGTTGAGAATAATGTCACCATTTTTTCTTTGTTTTTTATGAAATTGGCGATGAAATTTAGATTTCGTCACCAATAAAGGACATTTGGAAAAATGGGAGGTGGATGTGATTTTTGTTGATGGAGGGATAACATCTTTATTGACAGAGAGATTTGGGGAAATTGTATCACATAATTGATGATAATTTGATGTTGGTGGTGATGATGGTAATGAATTGTGGATTATGAGCTAGATAAATTTAAAAATGGTTTTTTTTTTTAAAAAGTTATTTTGGTAACAAAATTATTTCATCGCTCATCAATTTTTAATTCTCTCTTTGTATAATTTTTGTGACAAAGTATACTATATCATGATGAGATAGTAATCTATAATCTAATGGCGACAAAACTATTTCGTCGCCAAAGATCATAGTCAATAGAACTATGGAAAAGAATGTGGCAACAAAGAATCTAAATAAAGGGTTCGTTGCCGAAAACCCTACCTCTTGTAGTGATGGTTTTAAAAGGAGACTGAGTTCAATAGGTGTGTCCGCCCGCACATGTGTACTTGAAACCGTTACTAGACGAGATAGGCATCACTTTAAATGGTGACTTGAAGTCTTCTACTTGACCCACATGAACGCATAAGTTCTAGGTGTTTTACGTTGACCCATATAGGTTTAAGTCTTTTTTTGTGATTTCTAATCATGCATGCTTTGTTTAAGAACCTACGCAAGTGGCCAATGGAACAAATAAAATAATCGGTGATTTAGGTGGAAGTCTGATTTTTTAAACTTCATTAGGTAGAAGTCCATCTCTTAAGCTCTTAGTTGCAAGAGTCCACTAGTGTTATAAAATTTAATTATTTAAATATGTTCTAGTTTGTCTATTAAAAACTTTAGAGGTGGACTTAAAGCTACAAGAGTTTTAAAAACTCGACTAGAGCCTAAACCTCCTAAAATAATTTGTTGTGAAAGGAGATGAAGAAAGCAAAAGCAGATGTAGGAACATTTAACATTATGAATGATGATATGAAACTTGGGGTGTTCATATTCCCTGGCCGTTTTGTAAGCTAGCATTTTATATGCACCACTCTAACAGCTAAATTAACCAACTTTGAAAGCCAAGGGACAAACATCATCACATCATATCTAAATAAAATCTTAACATACCAATTTTTTTTCAAAAACTCTATTGAGAAACAGGTCCTAAAAGTCTCAGACTTTTAGAACTCTTAAAATTCTGATCTATTTGCTTTTCAATGGAATTTCTACATGTTCAAATATAAAGGAGGATTTAGTAATTTTACATATTAGAGAATTTAAAAAAACTTCAAACTTGGATTCTTTGGATCGCAAAGAACAGGTCCAGGTTCCCACTTAAATAAAGCTCTTATAAATAGTATATATTGGCACATGCACTATACTGCTTACAAAGCGGGAAAAATTAGGCCAAAATATAAAAGCAAAAGCAGCGTACCCACGAAGAACCACGCAAACCAAAATAGCTTGGAAGGTTGAAAGAGGTTGAAGTAGAGGCGTCAAACGTGCCGGACAACTTGGCTCGGCACGGTTTCCCTCGTGCCTTTGTTGTGCTTGACTTTCGCGCCTTGCTTTCTCGCAGTCCACCTAGCTTCCAATTTTAGGATTTTAGGCTAAAAAATTTAAAACATAAACACAAAAAAGAGTATGACACACATATTTAAATAATTTGGTCAAACATGACCTACTCCACTAAAATGAGAACCACTTGGGTCTTTTCTGCCTGAAGGTTTTTCAATAAGATTAATTACCTTCAAAATCTTTACAATTTTGTTGATAATAAAAATAAATAAAAAAATTAAAGACTATATTTTTGAATTTATACTAAATAAAAGAAAAGAAATTATATTTTTGTCAATTGAGTCGTGTCGTGCCATGCTTGAGTCGTGCCGTGCTATGAAACAGGTCGTATTGTGCTGTGCCGATGGGCCTAGGTATCAGGGCCTAGCCCAGCAGTGCCTAGACCCATTCACAGCCATGCTGAGCTGGGGCTGCATGACCCATGTGATACCTATAGGTTGAAGTGTGATTACAACATGGTAATAACGGAAGATCTAAAGGCCATACAATTTAATAGTTCCACTAATGAAGGAAGTATGAGAATTTATTTTTATAACAAAGGGTGTCCCAATCCTTTGGGCCAAATTAATCCCGTTGGGCCTAAGGGGAGTTGGATAAATGCCCTATGACCCCAGTTGCATAGCTCAAACCCATAACCTCTCCTTCACTTGGCCGGAGAAAACAATTAAATCTTGGGTAATTTGGGTCCAAGTTCGGTTTTTAAGAGATAATCTTTTCTAGTCCCATGGCTTTTTTTTTGGGAGATGCAAGTTAGTGGTTTCAACTGTTTTGGTGCTTCGAGTTTATTCTATTTGTTTTTTCACATCTTTTGTAGGTGAAAGACAAAAGCTTTCTGTGGTTTTAACTGATTTTCATAGTGAAAGATTCCATCTTTCTGTGGTTGAGTTTGGTGTGATTAATATTAGAGATGAAAAAAGCCTATGATCCAATCTAGGGTGGAAAGATTCTTGCTTTTCTCAGAAATCTGGCTGCTTTTTAGCTTTTGTGATGCGTTTCTGTTGATTTTGCAGATTTTCACTAGTCTTTGGCGGTTAGTCTAGATTTTAGTAGAAATAGGAACGAGTTTTGAAGAAACTCTATGTTGTTTTCTTCACTTGAGAGAAATAAAGGCCTCTTTAAAAAGAAAAGGTCTCGTGCGTCTTTGCAGTTTGGGGAAGATCTTGTGTTTTTATGTTGTTTATCTGATTTTGTATAGATTCCCTTGGGTTTTTGTGTTTTTGGTATTTGGGTTTTCCTTTCTGAGCCAAAATCTAGGATTTGTCCAGTCCTGGTATGGAAAGATTACTTTCTATTTCCAATGACTTGACAGAACTAGGCTTATTAATTCCTGACTAGAATCTCTTTTTTTCTATTAGTTATTATTTATGAACTAGTATATATATTATAAAACACCAATGAATTATAAATGTCAGCTAGGGTTACTAAACAAACTTCCATTATTATAATTCTATATACTTAAAAAGATAAAAACTTGCGCTTCTCTATTGATTATTATTTAATGTGGGCCTATTATAATTGGGCTTCGGCTTGGTAAGTTGGATCTTCTTGAATCAGTCTTAGACTTACATCGGTCTTGGGCTAGGTCCGTATTGGCCCCACCCGAGGCCCACAACCAAGTTAGTTACGAAAGCAGGGTCCAGCTTTTGCAGAAAGGACGACATCCTCGGCTGGAGTATATTGCATTGGATGTGTCGTGCATCATTTGGAGTCAAACAACAAAAAATAAAAATAAAAATGAAAAAGACATTACCTATGCAACAGCCGTTAAATCTGACATTAACAAGTGAAATTTAAATATTTTTTACAAAATTATTCTTTCAATAATGGTGCGGTGTCACATTGCCCTAGAATATTGCATGTAGTCATATGTGTCACAACAAAAAGCCCTACAATACGTGTGCAATAAGGCAAGACCCTAAGGCATTACACGAACAATTCCGTGAAAAGTACTTAAAATGACCATTATTGTATGAATGTGAGGTTTAAGGACCGCCAAACGTCCAATATCCCAAAAATAAATTCCAAAAAAATATATAATGTCTGTAGTATGTAGACCATGTCTCCCTGGTGGAGGATCTATATGTATAATTAATGATTAATGAACACAGACAAAGGACTTCCAAGGTCACAAAGGACTTCCAAATTCTTCCGTGACATTGGAAGAAAATTAGGGCTTCTATGACCAATGTAAATCACCGGTCTTCAGGACAGAAAACACAGTAGCAGATTGATACAAACACAGTAGCAAAGTTTGGACCAGCAATTTTTACAACTTTATACAAACACATTGCCGATTGATATGTACCTTCTGTATATGCAGAGGATCAGATGCCACATGGACCTGACAGGTGAAACTAGAGGATCTCTGAATAGAATTCAAATTAGGCTGACCACTGGTGAACCGAAGGAAAACTGCAAGTTGATTTTCGCAGGACTGTATATAAAGTTCCACACAAATTCTGGCACAAGAAAGGTTTGCCGAAGTCGCCTATGATATTGTTGGCCCCATTTTTTTCCCGAGTTGTCTGAAATACTCCGGTTGCCATAAGTGGTTAGGGTTACAAGGCATCCACCCATCGTAGGATATTGTTTTTATTCTTTAATAAGTGGCTCCTTAGTCAAGGCCACGATGTCAGATAGTTAAGTTAGTTAAGGTGTCAAAAAGTGTAAACCAAGTGTCACACCTTAGTGTCACACTTTAGTGATTAGTTAAGTTAGTCACTCAACTAAATCTCATAAATAGGAATAGGCTGGCCCTATGCCCCCTAATTTATAATAGCCCTTAGATCAACTTATTTGAATCCAACGGCTTATATTCACTCTGGAGAGATCTCACCCTAACTTGCAATCTTTAAACTAGGCCATGAGCGCTTTCATTATTTATTATTTCAAGTAATCAAGTTAGGGGCGGCTCCTATCTTGGCTGTGAATAACGCTTCACTGCCTTTCGAAACCGCTGCTTAGCAGTTTTTAGAAGGTTTTTTTTGTTCTATTTTGTAAAAATTAACTACTCCTTTGTAGTTACTGCTTTGAACTTTGTGCTAATGAATATCCTCTGTGAAGTAAAAAAAAAAAAACCAAAAAAGTAATGCCAACTCCCCCGAATCACTAAAAAAAAAAAAAGGAGTGCAATGTAGGTAATGTTGAAAAGATGTAGGATGAAATTAATTGTTTAAAAATTAATATCCATCATGTAAGACTCCTGCAAATTCTAATTCAGAAGAATTGGATGCCATTGGAAAAAAAAAATGAAACCTTATCTGGAGCAGAAGACATCCTGAGCTGATAAACGACTGCCGCAATAGGCACAACTGCACAAGTCCCCCATGATTTAGGTCACCAAGCCAACAATACATAATCATCATATGCAAAAACTGTACATGTGTTATCAAGAAGACTCTCTCTTGGATAATTGGTAGCATTCTCCGCATTAAGAATCCAAAACATTATAGAACAAGGCTACTGGTTGAAGATTTTCCAGCCTACAGCAACAAGGTAGACACTGTAGCATGGGGGCAAAGTAGGTTGGGTAACGTAAAAGACAAATCATATCTCTCCTCGATAACCTCCAGACCCATAGTAGTCCCTTCTTGAACCAGCAATCGCCATGCTTTTTTGGTGTTCCAACTTAGGACAATCGCGAATACGGTGACCAAGCCCACCACAGTATGCACAGCCTTTCACCCCACTGGCATTGGTTATGGCATCCACATCTTCCATTGGATCATTGAGTTCTCCAAGTACAGGTGGTATCCTCTGCTTTGCTTCTTGCAGTAGATGCTTTAGATCAAGAAGCGTTGTCTCACTCTGGTTCTTGTTTATAAATGTTGTTGCAATGCCTGTCTTCCCACACCTACCAGTACGACCAATCCTATGCACGTAGTTCTCAATCTCAGCAGGCATATCATAGTTGATAACATGCTGAATGTCAGGGAAATCTAGCCCTTTTGAAGCAACATCAGTTGCAACCAAAACATCCTTCTTCCCAGATTTGAAGGAAGAAATGGCATATTCTCGCTCTTCCTGATCCTTACCTCCATGTATGGCTACTGCCTCAACCCCTTTCAGCATGAGATACTCATGGATGTCGTCCACATCAGCTTTGTTCTCGCAAAATATCAGGACAGGAGGCGGCGTCTTTTGCAGGCACTCAAGAAGATAAACGATCTTTGCCTCTTGCTTCACATACTCAACTTCTTGTATGACATCAAGATTAGCTGCTCCAGCTCTTCCCACATTGACAGTCACTGGCTTCACCAAAGCACTTCGTGCAAAGTTTTGGATCTTTTTAGGCATTGTGGCAGAGAAAAGTAGGGTTTGTCTCTGAGCTTTGAAATGGTCAAAGACTTCCCTGATGTCATCCTCAAATCCCAAATCAACCAGCCTGTCTGCTTCATCCAATGTCAAATACCTACCAGCAGGAGCCATTGTGAGCAAAGAAACAGAATAAATAAGCATTAGGTGATTTATGTTTTAAGGATAGAATGGAGAAGAGACATTCAAAAAAAAAAAAAAATTGGGAAACTCATATCCTAAGATATATATATATATATATAAAGGTGTTATGATGTGTAATGGTTTTGTTCTTTTGCACATTAATACTTTCCAAAAAAAAGAGTCGGGATGTATGCACTTGAATATTGTCCATATATATGTGTGAAACTTTAGATATTACAAATAAAATTTTAACTAAATATAATGAATTTGATGTTAAATACGGATAAAGGACCTAAGAGAATACAACTTCCGAAGGCAAAAAAATTATAGTAAGAATATTATCTGAGAAGAAGGTGATTTGGTTTAAATGACTCTAAAATATTAAAATTAATATTGATGGTTCATAGGTCAGTGCTAAAGATCAAAGGGATGTACATAGCAGCTTTATAGCACCAAAACTTCCCCACAAAGATTCAAAGGGCATGCTTGTTCATGAGACAGGAAAACTTGAAACATGGTGTTCCAAGTCTCTCCAAATTCATCCATTTGATGCATTATAATAAAATTATAACTATAGCATGCACATCAAAGTATAGTTTTTTAAACTTCTCCTGTCCTTGGAGATGTTGGAATACATTGAAGGATAAACCATGGCTAGGAGATGTAGAGTTGGAGGCGATTCTCACAACCTAATTGCAATGGCACCCAATTTAGTGGATATCTGAAGAGTTCTTAAATTTTAGAACCAGGGTAAATTATTCATTCCCCCATGTTCTAAAGAAACTGATGAACAGGAAATGCTTTGGCAAAGGGTATGTGAAGAGGGAAAAATCTTTGGATGGACAAGTTTCCTTCATTTGTGTAATAAAATTGTTTTGTATTGAAAAGAGAGGCTTGTTCATGAAAGGCCATAATGCTCCTAAGCATGGAGCATCCTAGATTGTGACCTACCTGGGAGCATGACAATCTTGGAGGGGCAAGGTCTCTGAAATTTCTCCATAAGACCCACCTTTATCAAAAATAGGGAAACAATTTGATCATGGGGGATAATGTTTTGAAAACCCCTAACCTCAAAATTGTCAAAATGATGAGCATTAGATAACTTGGATGAGTGCCAAATTTGCATGATCAATCCAAACAAAAACAATGTTCTAATATCCCATGGCCAATGTGAGGAGGCATATAATGCTGCAGAGAACTAGAAAGGGAGATTGAACGATTGCAGATCCAGATGAATCCAAATCAGTGCTTAAGGAGCACTTTGTATTCCAAGGAAAGATCTCACAGGACCCCCTTAGAGAGCCTGAACTTTGGAAGCATTCCAATGGATGAAGTTGAAAGGTTCAAAAACAGTTCACAAAGCTGGATAGAGTGCATAAACAAGTAGATAATAGCAATAAATGAACCCCAAATGGTTTTAGTTTAACTTTTATTAAGCTGGTTAGAACCAACTGAATTTCATACTAAAGGAACTCAAGTAAATAGTACAATTTCCCTTTCATTACTCTTATTCCCAAGTATGATGCCCAAAAGAGCTTATAATAAGTAGTTGCCCTTTTTTTTAACGTTAAACATATCCATTACATGTTATGTTGCACTTCTTCCAAATTAATCAGTAATGTTTCTAGCTAATTTGGTTCAAGTTTTCGGCCCCGGCCGCAAATGGGGTATCCAATTTCCACACCTCCACAACCGCGTGGGCAGGTATCATTCCACCATAACAATCAATACATTTCCAAATTGAAGTGTATTAATCCCAATGTGAATAACATCATGCAGTTACAGAACAAAATAAAAGCTCCGAAAAAAAAAAAGAGAGAGTATGTAAGTGATGCTAGTACCTGCAGTTGTCAAGATTCATCTTCTTCTTTGCCAGCATATCCTTCAACCTCCCGGGCGTGGCAACCACGATATGAACACCCTTCTTCACCACATCGAGCTGCAACCGCATATCCACCCCACCAATGCAGAGCAAAGGCCTCAGCTCCGGGTAGCCATGCTCCTTGAGAGGCACCAAGAACTGCTCCACAACCTCATACGTCTGCCGCGCCAGCTCCCTGGAGGGGCAAATCACGAGGCCAAAGGGGCCCTCGCCGGGCACAATTGGCATCATCACCTCCTCCTGCAGCGCCACCATGATCAGCGGGAGTACGAAAACAAGCGTCTTTCCGGAGCCAGTGAAGGCGATTCCGATCATGTCGCGGCCGGAGAGGATGACGGGGAGGCCCTGGACCTGGATGGGGGTGGGCTGGACGATGCCCTTGGCCTTGAGCTTCTTGAGAATTGGCTCGGGGAAGCGCATGTCCTTGAAGTTCTTGATGGGCGGCGGGACGTCGTCGCCCTCGACGAGGATGTGCCACTGCTTGCGGATGGAGTCAGCGGCCTTCGGGGGGAGGTGGCGGATGGCGGAGGGGGGCTTCCAGCCGGTGGCGAGGGGCTCCGTGTAGGTGATTCCCTTGGCGAGCTCGCGGACCGACATTAGGGTCTTGCGGTCGGAGAGGTGCTCGATCATCTCCTTCTCCTGCTGGACGAGCTGCTCGGTGGCGCTGATTTCGGGCTGGGCGAGCTTGAGCTGGGAGGCTTTGACGAGGAGGCTCGGCTTCGATTCGGCGAGGCGGGGGCGGTCGGAGTCGGACGAGGGGTCGGCGGCCTCGGGGGCGGAGGCGGACGAGGACTTGGCGGTGGAGCCCCGGCGGTGGAGGAGGAGCTTCTGGGCTTCCATGGCTCTGCGTTTGGCAACAGGGATGTATTCGACGTAGTTGTCGTCTTCGTCTTCGTTGGTGTTGGTGTTGATTCCATTCGTAGTGGTGGTGGTGGTGTCCATGGATTTTGTGTGATGATGGATTCAAACTTCAAAAGGGAAATTGGGGTTTTTTGTTTTTTTTGGAAGACAGATAGATGATTAGGGTTTTGGAAGAGAAAGAGTGAGATTTGAAGGAAACTAGGTTTCCTAATCGACAGAGAGATTTGAAAACAGAAGAAGAAGAAGAATGAAGTGTTTAGGGATCGAGATCGAGCTGAGGAGAGAAAAATAAATTAAAAAGTCAAACCCAAATCGCGTATGGGGAATGAAATAAAAGCAACACTGCAAGCGTTTAGGGTTTTGGAAGAGAGAGAGAGAGAGATATGAAGGAAACTAGGGCTTCTTGATCGACAGAGAGATTTGAAAACAGAAGAAGAAGAAGAAGAAGAAGAAGAAGAAGAACTTAAGAATAAGTGTTCAGGGATCGAGATAGCGCTGAGGAGAGAAATAAATTAAAACATCGAACCCAAATCGCGAATGGGGAAGGAGCGAGTGGAATGAAATAAGGTAGCGTGTGCTTTGGTTCGCAGTAATGAAGGCAGGAATGAAATGGCCATTTTATTGGAGTGACCATTTTCATGTTTGGTTCGTGAAAAAGTGGTAGAATAACCATTACTTTAGGAATCACCATTCTTTTATACAAGGGAATCATCATTCTACCGGGGGTAGAGGAATGGCCATTCCATTCATTTCCCAATTTTAATTTTGACGAAATTGCCCACCCTTACCCAAGATGCATAAAAATTACTCGACGCAATTGGGAACCCATCTTCGAACCTTCTCTGCGCCTCTCCTCATCTCTGCGTCTCTCGTCTCTGCATCATCTCTCTCTGATCGATCGCCAAATCCGAGTAAGCTCCGTCAGCAGGTACTGATCACTCTCTTCTCTCTGTCATTCTCTTCTCTTTCTCTCTTCTTCACTGCTACGGATGCAGGATTTCTCGAAGACATTCCGAACCCTAGCTTTTGGGACTGGGCTAGACAGACAGAGAGATAAAGGGATGCAGGGGGTTGGACGAGAAAGGACATAGGGATAGAGGGGTGGAGGGAGCCTGGGATAGTGGGGATAGAGAAAGAGAGAGGGAGAGTGAGAGTGGGTTGGGCGAGAGAAACACAAGGAGTTGGGGGGGTCTCGTCGGTGGGGATAGAGAGAGAGGGGGAGAGTGAGAGTGGGGTTGGGCGAGAGAAATAGAGGGAGGGGGAGGGGCTGGACAGTTGGGATACAAAGAGAGAGAGAGGGAGAGTGAGAGTGGGTTGGGAGAGAGAAACACAGGGAGTTGGGGGGGTTCGTCAGTGGGGATATAGAGAGAGGGAGAGTGAGAGTGGGGTTGGGCGAGAGAAACAGGGGAGGGGGAGGGGTTGGATAGTTGGGATACATAAAGAGAGAGAGGGAGAGTGAGAATGGGTTGGGCGAGAGAAACAGAGGGAGGGGGAGGGGCTGGACAGTTGGGATACAGAGAGAGAGAGGGAGAGTGACAGTTGGGTTGGGCGAGAGAAACAGAGGGAGGTCATTTTTTAGGTATATTATCACCGGGGTATTTTGGTTAGTTTATTATAAATTTTATTCCATTCCTGGTATCATTCCATCATACCAAACACAGGAATCGGAATGAGAGTCCCATTACTGAAATGATTCATCTGTCTAACCAAACGTTGGAATGAGAATTACATTCCTGCCTCATTCTATTCCAGGCTTATTCTAGCCTCCATTCCATTCCTCTCAGCAATCATTCCAGCGAACCAAACGCTACCTAAGAGCAACAATGCACGCGAAGTGCAAAATATATGGATATTGCGCTGGGACTGGGAGAGGGCCCGCACATGCAGTAATACAGCTCACCCACATAGAAAAGTTTCTCTTATATACCTTTACATTAGCGCTTTGAGGACCACGCCCAACGTGGGGGCATAACAAATTTTTTTTATTAATTTTTAATATTTTTATAAAATAAAAATTAATATTATTATTTAAATATAATACAAACATAGTTAAAATTAAATTTAAAATATCAAATATTTTAAGAAAAAAATTTATACACAATATTTGGTCATATACTCAATATGAATTATCGCGTATAGGTCTAGCCTGGGGGTGGCTGAACCGCACATAGTACATACATCTGTACATGTTAGAATCCAAAAATCTCTACTCAACCATTATTTGAAGTCAAAATGGGACTAAATTTCTACTCAGCCATTATTTAAAGTCAAAGTGGGACTAAGTTGCATTTTTTCTTTTAGCTTAAGCAAAAGGATCAGAAAATCTATCCCATTTGATATATAAAATTATATTCGCAAATGAGACAATATTAAGATGTTTTAATTTGGATTACAGGTGGGCCAATTATTAATATGATATAATATTTATAATGATTAAATATTGAAAATATTGGGATTCTTAGAGATGGTGATGAAGAAAAAACTCTAATCTACATCCAGAAATCTCAATCCTGCCCTACCTCTGTGATTAGCCTACAGTGAGGTGACCTCACATTAATTTTTGATTTGAGGTTGGTTCTCAGCATATTCAAAATAAATAATGTTAGAAAAGAAGATATATTAGGAAGTAACTCAGCATATAATACGATTGCAAGACATGCTCCTATTATGAACGTAGTTCCTAGTTTAGGAATGGCACTCCATGTCGACCCACCTAATACTATAACCATTAAGAGGGGTGTGTGGCATTTGTACGGTCTGCATTTCATCTATAAAAAAATTAATATAAAAATCACATGAGAACCCCACATTAGAATCATGCTCAAACAAACCTACATAGGCTCAAATATATACATAAATAAAGAAAGCAAGATCAAGCTTAGGATTTTCTAAGCTCCAAAATTCTATGTTCAGTGATCATTTGAAGCCAAAATAAGATTAAGTCGCAACTATTGAGCTTAAACAAAAGGGTCAAAAAATGTAACTCTGCCTATAATTTAATCTTTATTGCATAATCTGACCCACGTCTAATATGGATTTGTACAAGTGTGGTCAAATGGGTTGGGTTAGAGTTTATCTATGTAATCCATTTAAATGAGTTGGTCAAAATTAATTGCATAGTTGGAGTACATGTGAACCCATGCTTAGTTATCTGTGATTGTTGTACCCATTTCTGCCTAATTTATACTTGTTTATTTTGATTGCAGTCTGATTTTAATGCATTATGTTTATATTATTTGGTTAATTTACGTGGCATATTATAGACGTATCAAACTTGTATTATTTGAAAGTTAACATCAAACTTGTATTATTTAAAAGTTAAGTGTTTTAATTTCTTTCAATAATGTTAGTTGTGTTGGTGGCAAAATAAATATACAAAAATAAATAACTAACCATGTTGGTGTAGTAGAATTAGACTCTAATTGGTGGGCTTGAACTTTGCTTATTGGCTAGTTAATCCAATCATTTATTATATTGAAACGGATTAATTCTCAACCTGGTTAGACTTTCTATGCCTAGATTTAATTATGGGTAACTATCTTATAAAGTAAACTTAACTTTCTTTTGCTTAATATTACATTTGGGTTTAAAATTTACTAATTTGACCTAGTATACGTATTTAATTTTTAAATACAAATTGAGCTTTTTATAAATAGAAATATATATATTTAAATTAATAAATTTTTATTAGGGCCTGGGCTCAGTAAGGGCCTTTATTGCAAGTAATAATAATAAAGATACTATGCTATGACTCCACTAAAGAAACTCAATATTTTCCTTAGTTGGAGAGGTATTGCTGATTTGGATTGATTAGGTGGGCTCCATAGTTGTGGTTGGAGAGATATACTTCATATTTTAAGCTACTAAGAAAACTGGTGATTCTTTGTGGTTGGATGGCCTTTTCATCCATCGCCTAGTTATAGAAAAGAGTCCAAGCAGACCACACTGCCTGGAGCTCATAATCACTATATATTTTTTTCATTTTACTTGGAAATAGACCCACATTAAATATGTTTAGAATTAATTTTAATCAAATTTGCATTATCGTGGTATTGATCACATTAAAAACACGTAATTAAAATTAATTGCACAAAAATGCCAAGGTACATAAAAAATTCACACTTAAGATAAAAAATTCACACTTAAGCCCATCTTTGTTGATCTTACCAAAGCAAAAGGTTAGATGGGCTAGATAATTTGATTTCATATGTTGATGGGCAAATCTGGTAAAGCAAGCAGGTCTCCATGATGGGTAGATGAATGAATGGATTCATCAAAATAGGTCCCACGAGATGAGGTGAGGCACATACTTTTTAGAAAAATATAGATTAGAGGTAGTCTTTTCTTATTAGATTTAGACTAGCAATAATGCCCGTGCTGAGCCCAGGTGATATAAAATCAATTTTATCTCAAATGTTTTATTATTTGTCAACATAAGTAATGATATTCATAGTGACAATGGATACATCTTTATTTGCACATAATTAAAATTCTACAATGATACTATATAAAAAAAATATTTCTTGATACTATATAAAAAAAATATTTCTTTGGCAATGATTGATTGATGATTATCTAATTAAGGCCATTTACTATTTTTGGCACTGATTAGAGATCAGATTCACCATCTTATATGCATAAATATTGTGGATGTGCTTACCTAATTGGAAACTGTAGTATTTGAAAAGTCGAATCGAATGAGAGAGAAGTAAAAAAAATAGTTGCTGTAGAAGCCGGTGCTCTAGATTCTATACGTCAAGGGCCTACAGTAATGCCAGCTAGACAATTGCTTGAATGGATGTCATTGTAAATGGAGCATGCCAAAGCGTCCCAAATTGTAGTCCACATGTACAAGATTTTGGAGGCAGATGCAGCTACATTTTTGTCGTAGCAAAGGTTCCTATCATCAGACAATTTATGAAAATCCAATGCCCAATTTACAAATTGATACCTGAATGCTTCTATTCTAATAACCGAAGTGCGCCAACATGGAGACATGATGAAGTCCATCCACTTCTCACACTTGCATCACCTTATAAATGAACTATTCTAGTTTTATTCCATGCACAGTTGAGGATGGCTTGAATCTCACATGTGAACGCTCGATCAGTATTTAGACACATATCGACGTCACAAATATAAGAAAAACTTTCAAAGCCCATTTGTTAGATCAATATTGAATTCCTAGAACTCTAAGCATAACTACAAATCTTTATAATAAAAAAAAAAAGAATAACTACAAGTCATTAAAAAAAAGAACCCTTTGTAGAGGGAAAGATTCTGAAGGAGAAAAAAATTTTTGGTAAGAAACAAGGTTAGTTTTAAGAATTCATTAAAATATTCTGACAACTTAAAAATCTTTAAATTAGGATAAAAAAATTATGATTGTGAATGGATGCATGATCATTTGTTTATTCTAAAGGACAAAAATATGGAAATAAAAAAAAGAAAAAAACCAAGTTAGGAAGTAGATCGGCACGTGGTAGGTCAAGTTTGATAACTGTATTAAAAGATGGGCTCAAGTTTGCTTAGGTTGAATAGGTGGGTTATTAGGCAAGTTGAGTATGTGAGTTCAGATTTGGACAGGCAAGTGGGCTATGTGGTATGAAGAAAGTGTAATCAATAATACAAATAAAAAAACACAATTAACAGCAATAAAATCATATTCCAATGAAAACAATTCTACCATGAACACAACCGATCTAACCAATATCTACAAAAAAAAACACATATTTCAATTCAAAGTAAAATAATAATAAGAAGAAGAAAGAAATCGAATCATACCATAAGCTAGCCAATTGTAGATGCGGCGAGAAATATCAAGCATCGAGGAGAGGATCACCGAGGCAGTGGCAAAGTGAAGTATTATGCACATCTCAAGAAGAGTCCTAAGAATACAAGGAGATAAGTATAAGGAACGGAGGAGGGACGATTCGATTTAAAAAAAAAAAAAACAGAACATGATTTGCGTTGATTGCCTTTGCCCCATGGAGAAGAAAGTTATGTACTGTTGCTGCAAGAATGAATAGCATGCTCAACCTCTCATAATCAGTTGGCATACATGTCATCATATCCCTAGCGTGTCAAACTATATCATACGGCCTCTCTGTCTTCTCAACCCATTGTGCAATTTCTATGATCTCTTCTTCTGAGATGTTGCAGTATTATATGAATAATATCATTGTCCAGTAATTTAGTGCATTCAAGCTCACCTGTTTCATTTAGTTAAGAAAATAACTTACTATTAGCGAATTCGAGTGAAATGGATTAATCAAATCTTACCAAAAAAGATAAGAGGGAGGAAGAGAGATTTTAGAAGATGAAAAGAGAGATTTTAAGAGATCTAAGTTTAAAAAATACTAATTACCTAAAATGTAAGAGGGAGGGAGAAAGATTATAGGAGAAGAGATTTTAGTATTTTAGGATGCTGACGTGGCCCTCTAGAAAAAAAGAAAAAAAAATTGCTGATGTGGCACTCTCAAGAGGCATCCATTCTTAGAACTTCAATATATATATATATAAGTAGCGTTGTAAACTTGTGCTTAGCCCGAACCTCTATAAAAAATTTAAATAGTTTATTACAAAGTTTAAGAAAATAATAAAAGTTCAAATGTTTATAAAATTTAACAGGCTTTTGAATTTTTTTTCTTTTATTTAAACTATGAGAATCATTTAGTGGGCTACTTACATTTTTAAACTTTTCCTAATTTTTATTTTATTCATTTAGTAGGTTGACTTTTATAAATATCTGAAATTTTATATTTTTAAAATTTTTTTAATAAACTATTTTATTTTTTTTTACGAAGGCCTGAGCTAAGCACGAGCCACGTTGCTAGTTGATAAATATATAATGGATGTTTTTGAAGAGTGAAAAAAGTATATTAAAAAATTTTATAGATAAAAAAAGAAAGGAAGATGAAGTCTATTTAGCAAAGCGTTTTGCCCTCAACCTACACTTATTAGTGCTTGATTAATGCTTACGAATCTAAATGGGATGTAATCACTCTCATGTGAGTAATTTTAGTTTTATTTTGAATCATGTTAGGAACTCTTGATTAGATAAAGAATGAGAATCACCCATATGTGATTTCATATATTTCACCCATTTTGGTAGGTGGGGCCATCCATGATTAACAGCATCGGATTTATTTGATTTTGTTATTTCAATGGGTGGGTCCTCTGTGATTAATAATCTTCAGAGGGTCCTACATTGGTTACAAGTTAGGGGGGAGCACCTATCAGGATTTTATCATCAAATGGGTGAGTTGACACATAGGGATCACCATTGATCCTTGATCTACATGGAGGGGAATCCCCTTAGTGAGCATTATAATTATGGCAGGGTGGCCATTCATCATCTAATGAGAGGGTTGACACATAGGGATCACCATTGGTCCTTGATTTAGATGGAGGGGGATCCCTTTGAGGTTTTTTTTATGATTATGACAGGTAGCCCCTAGTGAGTAGGTCCATAGGCAAGTGGGGCCTGTCACAGTGATAAACCTGTTAGCATTTTTACTATTAAACACACCAATTACAGTTATTGGGAGATTTTAGGAGATCCAAGTTTAAAAAATACTAATTGTCTAAAAGATAAGATTGAAGGAGAGATTAGAGGAGGTGATAGGATGCTGACATGGCGCTCTAGAAAAAAAAAATAATGGGTGCTGATGTGGCACCCTCCAAAAGGCTCTGTTCTTATAGCTTTAATATATATAAAGTTTATTATTAAGAAATTAGGATTAAAAAAGCTAGCTAGATGAGAGATTATGCTACTAAAATAGAACTCTTCTTCCTAGGGAAACCAAAATAAATCATGAGAGATTTTAAGAGAAATGGAAGATATTTCAAAATTTATGTGTCACGTGTTGCTCGCTCTCTCTCTCTCTCTCATGAAAAAGGGAAATTCTCTTAATATATGTAACTAACATTGAAGGCTCGTGCCCAACACGGGCCAAAAACAAAAAGGAAAAAACGTATATTTAAATATAAAAGTAATATATGTGCATATCATAAAAATATTAAAAAAATTAAAATATTAATAAAAAGATCATAGAAGAAGTAGAATGAGGGAAGGAGTAAGGAAAAGATACAAATTTGAATTGATTAGGTGGGCCTATAATTGATAAAGTATTCTAGTTCAAGTTCTAATAATAACAACAATAATTCTATTCATGTTTATATGCCTAATTTAATTATTGGGTATGGTCAATCGTCAAATGTGTAGGGTTCGCTCTTTAGTTATGTGCTATATATAGATAATAATTATATTTTTAAATTATTATTATTATTTATTTAATTCCTTTTAACCGCCCAAAGATTTAGGTTGGCTGCATAAAACCATGCCACCTATTGTGATGAGAAAATGTGCTTTAAAAAGTTGGATGGTATCGTTCATTGAATCAGTTGGCTTTCAAATTTTAAATTCAAATTTAGAGAAAGATTACTTAAATATTTCGATTGTCCAAGACTCTCGATCCATGATGGCGGATTAGTTGGCATTTGAAATTTTAATTTAATTTTATATTCTCTTTGATGGCAAAAGCAAATTTTGGTGTACATAATTACATAAAGTAGAACAGAGATTTTAGGGGATGAGAATATTAGGATAAAAATGAATAGATATAGATTGCCCTAAAGGAGAGATTTTAGGAAGAATATTTACCCAAAATGATTCGTTGGATAGAAGGATAATGATAGAAAGCGTCCAGGCCTCCATAGTAGCACTAGGCTTCGATGCTAAGCTTAGGCTAAGCCCAGACATGATCATGCACCGCCAATGGCTAGGCCATATTGGGCCATGCCAAGTTCAACAAAGTATAGGTCAATACATATTAAAAAGTAATTATATTTATTTTAAAATAAAACCATTTAAATCAACTGTAAAAATATTCTGTGATAAAAATATTATACCCATAAAGTCTCATTAAAATATTCATAAAAAAAGTTACATCATTTTTCCTTTAACCCAAAAGCTCAACTTAAAAGAAAAAGAAATATTATACAGTAAGAAAAAATCAGATAGAATAGTCTAATGTACAAAAATCATTAAGTCAACCAACCCTCTCACTATGAAAAAAAATTGATTAGTTGGACTGGAATAGAAAAGAAAATAGACCAACATCCAATGCTATTCATTTGATAAATATATGTAGGTGGGCGCCTTGCCTTTCCACTCCTGACCACTGGGCCAACTTAGGAAAAAATAAAAAAATAACTAAATCACAACGAGTGTTAGGATGTGTAGAGAATTTTTAATAAGGGTCTTCATAGGCCAGGCTAAGCCAGGCCAGCCTAAGGCATATTCAAGCCTGACCCAACTTTAGAAGCAAAAGCCTAGGCCGGCCCAAGCCTGACACGACCTATAAAATTCAGGTCCGAGTCCGCCCTTTAATTAATTGAGCCTGGCCAAATTATTAAAATAATTAAAAAGACTTATACAAACAAATAGAATAAGTGTAGTCGGATGTCATCTATAGAGAAAAATAGAGTAGTTTGGATTAAGTGAGTTTTATTAAGATTTTTGGTAAAGAAAACCACGTATTAGGAAAGATTTTAGGGAGAATTAAGAAATTAAGATTGGCAAATAGTGCTTTAAGGAATGAGTCTCATAATATATATAATACAAGAGAAAAAACAAAGTCAATAATTATAAAAAGGAAGTCTGCACATGCAGAAAAAAACATAACATAGCAAGACTTCTAACATTGAACTGCAATGCGAAAAACGTGGTTAATGACCAAGCAGTTGCACATTTTCATAAAACTACATTGATAAAAAAGTCAATGGGGCATTGTTTTCTTCGTATTCTAAAAGATAGAAACATGTATTAAAATACATAGAAAAGATGTCTTGTTGACTTTCTAACAAGATAGTTTTATGCGATATTGTATAAATCCAACTAAAATTTGAGAATTATATATTAGAAAAAAAGAGTAGTATGGAAAGCATTTGGAAAAACTTTTCAACTTTCGTCACTAGTGCGTATCTAATGGTGACCATATAGGAAAAACTTTAATAATGTCTGTATCTATTTGAAGTACATTCGTGTGTATGAAAAATTAATTTCTTAAACATCCTCTTTTTCGTAAAATGTAAGTAATAGTTAAAAAGTCAACCTGGTATTCTTTGAAAAAAACTAAAAGAAAAAATTTGTATCATCAATATATAGCTAGATTTGAGAATTTTACTTCATTTATTTTATTTAAAAGCAATATTACTCGCTCATTTATATATATTGAGGCAAATGGAAAGCAGAGCTCTCAAGGGTGCCCTGCCATCACCATGGAATTCTCATTGAAAAAAAAACTTACAAAAATCATAGAGAGCTCTGCGTTTCAAGTGGGCCACGTTACACCTTTCTAAATATCCTCTCAAAATCTTTTCAAATTCTTTTGAAATCTTTATCAACCTAACTTTTGAAATTCAAATGTTAAAGACATGGGCAGTATTGGTAGAGTACGACTAGATCAGAGTTTTGGTTCTCTAATCAAGTAAGGTTCAAAGAAAAATCTATTAGTTTGTTGATGAGGTTCGATTCCCTTTACATTAAACAGTTTATGGTAGAGATTGAGGTCCACCAACGTCAGGGTTTTTGGTTTCCCTTCAATCAAATACATCTAAAATTTCCTAAATACATTAACTTTGATTTCAAGTTGTCATGCATTCTTACTGAACTAAGTGATATTAATTTGTCATTTGTGAGAAAGAACAAGTTTGAGGTTATACATGTTAGGGATTAAGATAAAGATTGAGTTGTCAGAGATTCTAAGTAGTTTGAATTTTGAATAATAGCTGCTTATATTTGTTTTCCCATGTTATAAATTGAAATCATCTCTCAATTGATTGTTTATGATGAAATGGTTGAAAGGCAATGACTATTAATTTTCCATATGGTATCAAAACGGGGTCGGGGGATATGATCATGTAATCAATTCGGTTCTGATTTTATCATTTTCGCTTCTGCAATAATCACTATCAATCTTTCGATTCCAATAAAATAAATAACATCCTCTATTATCCATCTATCAACTCAAGCTTCAAACCTTACAATCGCCATCAATTGATCAAAAGCTTCTGGAAGAGATAGCGATAGATTTGATCTAGTAGACGACCAGCACTGATAGACTCCACAGGAGTGGATAATGACAGTAATAGATCTGTAGATGTAAGGTGATCCCCGAGAAAAATGATCCAATCTCCAAAAAGACATGATAGATCTGTGGATGTACGGTGATCCCCAGGAAAATTGATCGAATCTCCAGAAAGACATGATCGAAGACATGATTAATGTCTATGATTTATTTATTTATTTTAAAATCAAAAGACTTTATTTTTTTTTATATCAACAATGATAGATCCTTTGAAAGGATTATGTCATTGAGCGGGGATGTTAGGGATTAGAATAAAAGTTAGGTTGTCAGAAATTTTAAGTAATTTGAATTTTGAATAATAGTTGCATAGCTTTGCTTTTCCATTTTATAAATTGAGATCATCTCTCAATTGATTGTTTATGGTGAAATAATTGAAATGCAAAGATTATTAATTTTCCACAATGCATTCCCTATTATTTATGGTGATCATCTGAATATCTAAAACTGGAATGTGGATTTCAAAATTTAATTTCAAAGTTGACAACTAATTATTAACTTTTCATTTGTATCATCTCAAAGTATCACCAAAATATTTTTCTTTTATCTCCTAATTTCTCTGTTAATTTTAGGAAGTCTAAGTTAGGAAGAAATGTAGACAACTGAATCCTTTTAAAATACAAACCTCCTGAATTATCTCCTAAATACATACATATTTTACTTTTGGCAATGCTTATCTGACGCTTGATTGCAACATTTTTCTCACCATACTTTTACTCCTTCCAATTTGAATCTTCGCTCACACACACACTCCACAATTTCGGGCCTGTTTGCAACCCTCCATATGCAGTTCTCTTTTACCTTCATTCGCTGTACTTGAATATTTTAATAATAAACACACTCTTAACTATATCCGATGTTATTAAACTGCAGAAGAGTTTTCACATTTTACAGACAGGGTTCTCTCCACAATTGCCAAGCTCAGTAAAGGTTAGGCCCACCTTAGATATGCAAAGCCCCAAATTCACACCCAGTCAATAATCACAATATTTAATCGAAAATGAGTTTGAAAAGAAATTTTAGAAAAGAAAGTCCAATTATGGTCCATTGGTGGGGTGATCAGAGTAGAGATGGGCTCATGTTCATTGTGCTTGCTTGTACAATGGGTCTTTTCACGTTTTTGTGATTAATGTACCTGCCTACTATGAAAATAATAATATTGATGATGATAATGTTCAGTTGGCTATTTAAATAATGGTCCTGATGTGGGCCGCGAATTCACCGAATCATCCACTTTAATTGCCCGTATTGAGCCATTGATCGAAGGTGATTTTTGTTTCCACGGGAGAGAAAAATAAGTGTACTAGCAAAACATGCACGTGATTAGCATAATCAATATAAAAATGCAAAAGTTATAATAAAATAAATCGTTATTATAAATTGGTGGAAAAGGTTTTTTATTTAAAAAAATAAAATATTACCTGAATGTATTAGCCATGAAATCATCTACAGAGAAGATTTTCAAATCTAGTTGCAGGAACTGCAGTATAAGGAACCACAATATAAAAAAAATAATGGAAAAAAATTATATCATTCATCTTCAGTATCATTTCTTGAACTTAGAGTGAGTACTGAAGAAGCGAAGAATTCCAGTATTTTACAGTTACGTATTTACAAGAGAGGATAAATGCAAAAGTTTTCAAATGCAAAACAGTTGCATGAGTTGTCACATGATATAAATGATGAGATGGAAAAGCCTCTATACAAGATTGAGTTGTTTTTTACTTTTTTTGGTAAAATTTGAGAAGTGGGAGTAAGTCAACAAAAGAGGAATTGGAAAGTGGGAGAGAACATGAAAGATTTGAAATAAAGTAATTTAACTTGTGATAAGAATTATATTTGATGGCTAAATTTTCATCAAAAAAATTTTTAACGGTTAAAATTGAAACCAAACCCCTTGGGTTTAATATATTGTAATCCCCTTGAGTTTAATATATTATGATTCTTACCTTTTCATAAGAAGTTAAAATATTTCATTATTAAATCATTTCAATTTTTTCTTGTGTTTTTTTTAAAGAAAATGTAGCCGTGTGCTACTGAAAAGTTGGAATAATTTTTCTCTCTACTTAAAATATGAAATTCCTTATTTTATCTGTGGCACAACCTAAAAGAAATAATAATAATAATAATAAAAAATAAATAAATAACCATAAGAAAAATACAAGGCCCACCAATTGCAATCAAACAAAGGCCAAAGCTCAAAAGTCATCCACCATGCCCCCATTATGTCAACAGTTGATCTAATTTACAAATTCAAACTCACTAATTACAGAAGTTAACTGGCCGAGTTTTTCTATTGTACGATTTCCTTAACTAACTTCTACCTTATCTCCCCTAAATCCAGAATTACTCCTCAAATCTCCAATGCAATCAAGTCTCAGCCATACAATCTTAACCACATGTTATTAACAGCAAAATCCAGCGGCACACGTGTCGCACAAACAAAAAAGCTACCTTTTAGGGGGCACATAATTAAAAAGAGAGGAAAATCCTCACATAAGAACTTGATTTTTTTAATCTTATTTTTAAAAAACGACATAAGTTTGAAACTTTTTAATTAGAGCCTAAACTATAATTTATTAAAGCTAAAGGTTTTTTTGTTTTAATTTTGACTGCAGCTGCTGATTTTAACTGGTGATTATTATCATGTTCTATAATTAATTTACTTTTACCTCTACTTGCAACATGCAATTATAACTCTCAAATCTTCTTTTAATCTTTTTACTTTTTCCTTAGCAACAACTTTTTTTTCATATCAAATTTAATTTTCCTATTTTCTTCCTATTCCTTCTCCTAGCCCATTTCAACTCTACGAACTCTTAGATTGAGAAAAGAGAAACTATTTTTTTACGACCCAAGATATTTCTTACCAACCCTGCCTTTAAACATTTGACTTCCGCGTTAAGGTTTACTTGATTCTGACGACCAAGGACAATTTCTTAAGGGGTATATACATAGTCGCAAATGTAATATCCAAATAATGCAAGGAGTAAAAGTCGAACTTAATACATTAGAAAGCAAACTCAATGCTCAAACCAATTGAGCCACCACATATTATAATCTTCTATTTTTTATTTTCTTTTTAAAATTACGTGCTTTGTCTAAATCAAATTATTGTCGGAGTTTGAGGATGATTTTGCATGATTTAAGATTTTAGTAAATTATAGAATACATCTTACAGTTGTTGCCAAACACGCCGTGCTTAGTACAAGTTATTATTGTGATAGTTATCAATTAATAATATCTCACCATTTAAGGTTAATTGTTGTTAATCATCATTTAGACATCGATGAAGAAAAGGAGGTGAAGATAGATAAAGTGAGAGAGATTTTTTTTCGTTGAATTGTAATTTGGATATTTTGAAAAAATTGAGGAAAAAAGTATTTGAAAAAAACTTTTAATTTGGTCAGATGTCCTTAACTGAAAACCTACTAGAAATTTGGGATCTAATTTATTTTTTTTTAAATTGTGTCTTTTTTTGAAATTAGGCAAGAAATTAAGGCTTTTTATAAGATTTTCCCTAAAAATATAGAACTCATTCTCCACATCCAGCAGCCTTTTATCTTTCTCAAATCCAACGGCCACCAACCCACAGAATCTCATCCCCTATGAATTTCATCCGTCGGATCCTCCTCTCATTCCTCATCCGTTGGATCCAAACAAGACTCCTCATCCGACCGTCGAAATATCTCCAATTGAATTTCAAAAACCCGAAGAGGGAGGAGAGAAAGCCTTCCCAGTTCCAAACCTTCTCTTCCTTCTTCCCTTCCTTTCAATTTCGCTGCAAAAATCAAATCTTTCTCTCTCTCCTCCTCTCTCCGCCTCTTCTCTTCCCTCCGTACGATCGATTTCGCCGGAATCCGCCGCTGGCGGGAAGATTTCCGCCCGACATTTGCCGGAACCCGGCTTCTCGGGGAAGAAGAAGGGGAAGATTCCTCATCTCTTTTCCTCTATAATTCGCATCGCACGACCTCCGATCCGAACTCCTTCTGAGTTTTCGGAGGTTTTTCGCCGATTAGGAGGATTTGCCGTTCGGCGAGGGTTTCTGCTGCGGTTGAAGCGAAATCGAGTGATCTGAATTTGAAATCCGTTCGATCTTTTGATTCTTTCTGGTGAATTCGAGTGTCTTGATGGAGAAAGAGATTCAGTCTGCGGTTCCGCCGGAATCTGCACCGGCGCAGGTGGCATCTGCGCCGACGCCGTCAGTTTCAGTGGCGGCTTTCCCCGCGAAGAAGCTTGCGCCGCGCCAGCTGGATTTTAACGCGTCGTTCTGCAGTGCGGCGCCGACGGCTAGCGTCGCTGCAGCGCAGTCGATGGTTGCGCCGCCGGCTGTTCGTCCTCTGTTGCCTGCTGTGGTGTAAGTTCAGTTGCGTTATTTTTGAGATTTGGCTTCTTCAAGAGAGAGATTTGAATTCTTCGCGAGTTTTTTTTTTTTTTTGTCTTGTTGCTTGAGTTTTGATTTAAGTTTGTTTGATTTTGTTGTTATGGTGATCATTGTTTAAAGAAGAAGGAGAAGAAAGGTTTTATTTCTTCAATCTTGAACATGACAGAAGAAAGGAACTTTTTAATTCTTGTGAAGAAAGGTTTGATTCATATCAATCTTGAATGATAGAAGAAAGGAGGTTTTTAATTTATAAATTAAGCTATTAGATCTTTAGAATTAATTCAACTTTTTAATTTATAAATTAAGTTATTTGCAGAATGAATGGGGAACTAGAATTCATGTAGCCGACCCCAATATGGTTGGGTTAAGGCTTTGATGATGATGATGATGATGATGATGAGTTATTTGCAGAATAATTGCGTTTCATTTCCTGTGAAGTTTTTAATTTGTGAATTAAGTTATTTAATAAATGTCTTGTGAAACTATTCATATGAAGTGTAGATTGTATTTGACTGGATCAGGGTGGACTTTAAGCTGTTGTCAACTTTAGACATGGTGGATTGCTTGATTGAGTTTTGTAGGCTTAAAGGAAACTAACATGATATAGTTGAGTTTTGGTGCTCTTTTAAGCTCTTGATCAATCTTCTGGGTTGCTTTATTGAATTTTCTGAGTGTTAGATCTTACTACTATGTGAATTTTATGAAAAAACAAGCTATTATTGTTTCAAGCTGATTCCTTTCAGTTTAAGTAGATTAAGTTGAACATTTTCTCTAGAGTATAAGCATATGTGGATTGAAATTTTGATGGGAAGTATTTTGTAGATGCCATTGATTAAGAAAAAAAAACTTCAAAACTTTGACGCCTATCAATGTCTGAATGAGTGCATTAGCTAAAGCGATATTCTTTTGCTTACTTACTTACTTCCATGGAACATCAATGACAAGCTGAATATTTATAATTATATATAGTGATTTTGGTATCTAGTTATAACACTTTTATGCCTTCTTTTCCCCCTTCTTTCTTTTCTTCTTTAGGAAGCCTGAGCCTATATCACGACCACGACCAACCTTCGAAGGTAAAGGTGGTACTCCAAAGAAACAGAAGCAGTGCAATTGCAAAAACTCACGGTGCTTGAAGTTGTAAGTTAACCACATAATTCCACGCATATTAACTATGGAGAATGCTTTTGGAACTTTTGACGTATCTATCAGTATGGAACTTGATGTGTTATTTGTTGTACATCAAATTCAGGATAGCAAAGAATGATCACACTCTTTGTTTTACTTCTTTGTTGGTATGCTTTTCTTAGATGTCTCCTATGGTAAACGTTTTTATTGCTATGCTGATCATGAAGAAAGAACAGAACTTGCAGAACTTTGCTGTGTTCAATTGGTGAAATAATATGATTTGATGAGACCAAGCCAAGATAAATGTTGTAGTGTCAAATGAAACTTCCAGAGGTCGTTGACTGATGTACACGCTTGTTCAGTAACTGCAATGTGCTAGTTGTGTGTCATATCTTGAATGTTTTTAAACGAAAAGAGTTTCTCCAAAGAATAAGGTCAACTGTGTTTTTTTCTTATAGATGGTATGAATAAGGCCACCTGCAGAGGCCCATCAAATAAAACAAAAAGCCCCATCGACACGAGAAACATCTACTACAACCAATAGAGGATTTTATGTTTAAGTTTGACACATCCTACAGAGGAGCAGGCAAGTCGCTAACATAGTTCTTCTCTCCAACATCTGAAAGAAGACAATGCCTAAGCTGTTGGGATATATTGTGGCACATTCTAATTATACTGGAATTCAAAAATCATAAAGTATACCTCTTTATGTATTTTTTTTAGAACTTTTTTTTTCTTTGAAGGGGTAATCTTTTTATGATATAGGGATTCTACAACTAGAAAGTTAGGTGATTATCTGAAAAAGCTTGAACAGACCTCTAAAGATAATTGCCAATGAACCCAAAAAAATCAACGATGGAATTTGAAAATTGTTTGCAACTGTGATAATTCACACACCACAAAACAAGCCATACATTTTACCCAAACTACAGAACTGCTACAGAAGTGGCCATACATTTTAGTATTTTACCCTTTGGAAGTGATAAAGAAGCGGTTTTCTTTTTCCTTGGACCTGCAAAAGATGACCAAGATCTGTGTTGTACAGATGATTTCTTACATGTTGATCTGTGTGATTACAATTTTGCGCTTCCAACTTAGAAACAGATGAATACCTAACAATTTGCACGGTTGTGGGTGGTTGGGGTGGGGCGGGGAGGGGTGCGTGCATAACTACTCAAGTAGGGATTAGGATTGTATCCCCCCACTTTTTGTGCACCTTACCTTCTCTTGACACCTCTGAGCAGACTCTACTGAAATGTTTCATCACTTTTCCACCGTTGATCAAATTTAATATTAGTTGGGAAAATATTTAATGATTGACATAACTACAGAGATGCTTTGTTTAATTCCTTTATAAATCTTTTTTTTCTTTTTTACATAAATACGGAATTGATGTTAATATTATGATTGCCATATGGATAAATGCTGTGAGATGCACTAGTTCGAGATTGTAATACTTATTCTGTTGCATGAGTCAGGTATTGTGAGTGCTTTGCATCTGGAGTTTACTGTGATGGATGCAACTGTGCAAACTGTTGTAATAATTCTGAAAATGACGTTGCAAGGAAGGAAGCTATTGATCTTACACTAGAGCGTAATCCACATGCTTTTCGACCGAAGATTGCCAGTAGTCCGCATACAAATCGTGATAGGAGGGTATGAATTATTTCTTTACTTTTTGCTTATTTTTTATTGTATGGAACCATAACCATTAAACTAGGTTAATTTTGATGTCTCCAAATTGTAAACATTGATGTGAAAAAACTTGGGTTAGGGCTTGCGTAGGGGTGCCGAAGCACGTGTCCAAAGACACTTCGAATCGTTAAGAAGACTTCAACATACGAGGACGCACTTCTGCGGGATAAAACCCAATTCTATTAATCAATCAAGTCTGAGAATTTCTTCTCTACAATGCTTATATAAATAGTAAAATAACTAAGGGCCTAAAAAATCTAATAAAACTAGAAAACTACATAATATAGGAAACTAAATCCTAATTACAACTCATTAAATAAAATTAACAATCTAATGATATATAATTATTAAATAAAAATCTTAAATCTAATTTGGCCCTACACATGTGGCCATGAGGTCAATACTGCATCAAACCTGTGGCACGATGATGGGTGTTCACTATCATAGTCTTGAGGTTGTGGGTTCAAGTCATGTTACCAATCAGGAAAAAAAGAAAGACCACGTACACTTGATCTATAATTATATATTTTATTATGACATCATTATTTAGGCTAACTTGTGGTAAATATAGCATGTATTTTCTGTCCATCATATGCTCACTTAATGATTAATGTTCTTCATAGTATTTTTATTATCGGATATACTTGTATCCAGTGTTACAGCACCAGTTTGTATGCTTTACAAATCCTTGCTGGGACTGAAGACCTTGTGAATAATTAATAATCAAAGTAAGAGAATCTTTGTTTTTCAAAAGATAAAATGAAATAACTATAGCAAGCTCTCTGCAGATTCTGGCCTTTTAGTTCAAAAGAAAATTAAACATAACTATTTTATTGTTACCTGTGTCATCAGAAAGAATATCCGGCCATTCTGGAAAGACCCTGGTAACTTGAATGCCTCTGTTCAAATTGATCTTCCATGATCTTGAGCACATCCTCATCTACCCTTTGGTTTCTACTTTCGCATCTATAGGATGGCTAGTGAGGTAATGTGCTGTTTGTTTTTATTTACCACTGCATGTAAAAGACTTCATCAATCTTTCTTACCGCTAGGGGAATTTCACTTACAAGCAGACTCAGTGTTCATACTTTATATACAGTCCAACTCATAGGGCCTACCTACATGCATGCTTATCAAGTGGGTAGAGGGGGTGGAAAGGTCTCATCATGGATGAGGGTCAAGGGAGAAAAAAGAGAAGGGAAAAAAACCCGATAGATTATCGGAACCCTTGATTTGACATACTTAATTATATATTCTTTTCAGATGTAATGCAACGATGAGTAAAGAACAGCAGAGTATCAAGTTGGGCCTGGTGCTAGATCTTTATTATTATTATTATTATTATTATTTGCGTTGGTTGTTGGTTTTGGGGGGAGTCGTGTGTTTGTGGTGCGTGTGAAGGAAGTACTTTGATCAAAGACGGAGCTTATAGAGTTGGACTACACATGCAGTCCCTCTTGAAGGAGAAAATTTCTATTTATAGATATGCTCGAAGAAATATTTAATCTTATGTACATTTTGGAATCCTCTTCAACCCTAGTTTTAATGTTTCTTTGAGATCTAACACATTACTTGTAACACATTCAAATTTTGCATTTTCTTGCTGAATAACTAATAAATAAATTGCATTATTGTAAGCTTATTTTGACATACTAATGGATTGCTTTAACATATATGTATAGGATGAGGCAGGAGACCTCCCACATGCAGGGAGGCACAACAAGGGATGTCACTGCAAGAAATCTGGGTGTCTCAAGAAGTATTGTGAGTGCTTCCAAGCCAACATTCTTTGCTCTGATAATTGCAAATGCAATGAGTGCAAAAATTTTGAAGCCAGCGAAGAGAGGCGGGCTCTTTTCCATGGGGAACACGGTAACTCTCTGGCCTATATCCAGCAAGCTGCTAATGCTGCCATTACTGGGGCTATCGGCTATGCCTCACCTCCAACTTTCAAGAAGAGGAAAAACCAGGAACTGTATTTTGGGACAACAACCAAGGATCCACCCATTCACCGGCTTGGCCAATTTCCACAGGTATCATCTGATTCTCCTGATCATTGCAGAAGAGAACCTTGTACTGGTTTTGTTCTTAATGTTTCTAAATTATTATCAATATATGATACCATAGTTGATTCAAAATAATTTAATAAGCATGTTTTTGCTGCTTGCTCAAAATGTTATTTTATTATTTTGAAAACAACCATGGAAAATATTTCCTATTTCAAAATAATTTAATATGCATGCTTTTGTTACTTGCTCAAAATGTCATGTAAATAAAAAAACCCACAGAAAATATTTCCCATGAAACTCTTTTTAAAAGATTTCCATTTCCCTCTTTTTATGTTTTCTTGTTTACCAAGAAAGACTATTTGATGTCAAGAGTTACTGCAATTTCTTTTTAACAATTTTCTTTTCGGATGAACATATTCTATCCTGTCTGTTACTGTCTTATTGGACAGTGATTACTGCTGCAAGGATGCAGATACACTCACAACCACAGTAAATAGATGGTCCCACCTTCATGTAAACTTCTGAGATCAAAATTCATTCTTTACTTTCGTCAGCAATGGCATGCTTTCCTATTTGGTAGCATGGCCGTGGGAAATTAGTAAAGAAACCAAAGTTCACATTTTTCTCTTCTTGGGCTACCAATTAATATGGGTTTCTCTTTCTTCCTGGCCATTGCTGATTAATAATTTTTGGCCACTTCTGATTAGGAGTTTTTTCACTGCCATTCTGATTTGCTGCATTCCAGGCAAATCTGAAGACAAACACACCTTCTTCATCCTTGACATCTTTTCCTTCAACTCAGGTTACTAATTCTGCAGTTTCAGGTTCTTCAAAACTCACATACAGGTATCCATCATCTCTCAATTCTCGAAACTTGTATGGAATCAATGATTGCTATATGTTATGAAATTCTAGAATTGGCATATGGGCTGGACAATGAATTTGCTTCCAGGCATGACCCATTAAAGGTCCAACTGGAGACCTTTTTGTGCCTGTTGGTTAATTGTGCCTAAAGTTCAGATGGATTAATAAAAGGGACAGCTGCTGGTCAAGTTTTCATGTTTCCTTCCTTTGGCATTCCCCACACCCTCATTTAAATCATTTTATGATTGCGGTTTCTTCCTCCTCTTTTTTTGGGTGTGTATGAAGAAAGATGGGTAGGTTGTGTGGGCAGAGTTGCAGATTTATGAACATGCCAGGGTTAGGCTGTAATTTTGGGCCTAATTTATGAATGGTCCTACAGACAACTGGACGAGCCCAGCCCATCGCCACATACGTATGTCGCATAAAGATTTTGGCATTCCTTCTTTGCTTCACTAAACATAACTGCGTTTGTTTGTGCTAAAGGTCTTTATTAGCAGACACTGTCCAACCAGAGAATATAAAGGAGCTATGCAGACGTTTAGTGTTTGTATCAAGAGAGGCTGCCCAAAAAATAGCAGGTATTCATTTATCAAAATAAAGATAAAAAAGTACAATGCACAAATATTAGGCATTTGAATTGGCATATGGTATTTCAGGTTTCTTTATTTCAGGAGCATTTGCATAACATAGGAAGAACAATCTATTACAGAGTAAGAATTTGACCAAGCATGGTTATTTGACAAGAATTATAGCATCAAGTGCCAAAACCTCATGGCCTTAATTGATTCTACTAGGAGAAGTCAAACACTTTTGGGCACACTAATTTAGTCATGCTCCTGCAGTTGGAAAGGCTGTTGGAATAGTGGGCTGACAATTTAATAACTGGACTTGACCCTCAACTGTTGACCTTTTTTCTTTCTGCTCATTGCCTATTAATGGTGGGACCTACCTCTTGAGCTGTTCACTCACAATTTGCAGATGCACATGGGAGCACGACTTTGGTCGTCCCATGACTTGCAAGCTAAAATGGTGCTGTGTTGCTCTTTATAGCGAATAGTCCCAATAGACGTTGAGATGGCAACATGGCATCTTATTCATGAACTCGGTTGTGTTTATTAAATGTAGAAACCATTCATCTATTGGGCCCCAATCACATGTCCCTAACCTCTTCATCCGTGACCCACAAATTCAGTCCATTTGGATGGGTGCACAATCGATCCAACAATCCAATAAATTTGGATCTGACTGAAACTTGGGGCATGTGGTTATCAGAGGGGTCCATGTGTATTGCAAGGTTTGGATTGAATGATAAATGGGCCCCACCTATAGTTCTCACCAAAAAGTTGGTGAGGGACATTTGCACTTGAATATTCCCATATATATATATATATATATATGGGCAAGCCTCTCCTAAGCTTAAGCTTATATAAAAAAATTTCGTAAACCCAACCCTTTGGGCCCACCTTTGGTCCATCCAAATGGACCAAACACACGACCCCCCCTGAATTGCACATATCCTCCAATTTTTAATAAAATTCGAATTTATTAGACCGTTGGATCGGCACCGATCTAAATGGACTATTGACCATTAAATTTTTGGGGCTCAGATGGAGATGATAGAAACTACCATTTGAGCTAATTTTTTGCAAAGAAGAGGGTCGTAGGGAGTCTTTCAAATGCCCCCCATCTCCATCCCCATGTGGGCCCCTAGGTGGGCTCCATAAGCTTGAGCCACACACTTGAGCTTACCTTATTCTAAGCTTGAGCTTAGGAGAGGGGCTCTATATATATATATATATATATATGAAACTATTCAAGTGAGAACTACTTCTTACCACGCTTTCCTAAGAACTATTGGTGGGAGCTAAGAAGCACGGACACTTCTAAGAAAGTGACGTGTCCGTGTCGGACACGTGTCGGACACCGACACTCCTTGGACACTCTTGGACACGTGTCCAATACTATTTAGCCGTGTCCATAATTAAGAACTAAAAATCTTAATTTCGGACACTTGTTTGACACTCTTTTTGCAACGTATCCCACAATTCTTAGCCCGTGTCTATGACTAAAAAATAAACATGTGGCTAATATCTCTTGGAAACTTTGTTAACAGGCTAAGAAGCATGGACACGGACACGAGACACTGATACGACACGACACGGACACGCCGACACGGCATTTCTCAAAAAAGTAGGACACGGACACGTCGGGGACACGTTAATAATATATATTTATATATATAATCATCTATTAAAAAAATAATATCATTTTAACTTTTTAAATCAATTTAACAATCAAAAAACAAAAATTCAAGTACCAACTAACAAACATATCAACTTATCAAATATCAATACAACACTAAAACATAATTCATAATCATTAAATATGAAATATCCATAGTTCCATAAAATCCATATAAAGAAAAGGGCGGATCATCTCTTTCCTCTCCCTTAAAAAAAAACAAAACAAAACAAAACAAAAAGCAAAAAAGAAGCTAATCTTGAGGCCTAGTCTTTAGTGAAATATTTATTTGTCTTTTGCTTGTGACATGATTGATATTTACAATCATATATTTTTCCATGATATAAAATTGTCATATATCAAGTTTACAAGTTTTAATAACCACCTGTTAACAAAGTTTCTAAGAGATATTAGCCACATGTTTATTTTTTAATCATAGACACGGGCTAAGAATTGTGGGACACGTTGCAAAAAGAGTGTCAAACAAGTGTCCGAAATTAAGATTTTTAGTTCTTAATTATGGACACGGCTAAATAGTATTGGACACGTATCCGAAAGTGTCCGAGAAGTGTCGGTGTCCGACACGTGTCCGACACGGACACGTCACTTTCTTAGAAGTGTCCGTGCTTCTTAGTTAACAGGTGGTTATTAAAACTTGTAAACTTGATATATGACAATTTTATATCATGGAAAAATATATGATTGTAAATATTAATCATGTCACAAGCAAAAGACAAATAAATATTTCACTAAAGACTAGGCCTCAAGATTAGCTTCTTTTTTTGCTTTTTGTTTTGTTTTGTTTTTTTTTTAAGGGAGAGGAAAGAGATGATCCGCCCTTTTCTTTATATAGATTTTATGGAACTATGGATATTTCATGTTTAATGATTATGAATTATGTTTTACTATTTTATTGATATTTGATAATTTGATATGTTTGTTAGTTGGTACTTCAATTTTTGTTTTTTGATTGCTAAATTGATTAAAAAAGTTAAAATGATATTATTTTTTTAGTAGATGATTATATATATAAATATATATATTATTAACGTGTCCCTGACGTGTCCGTGTCCTACTTTTTTGAGAAATGCCGTGTCGGCGTGCCCGTGTCGTATCGTATCAGTGTCTCGTGTCCGTGTCCATGCTTCTTAGGGTGGGAGAGCTCTTAGCAACCCATCCAAACCATGCACAAGTAGGGATCTTCCTTGATAGTCACTAATCCCAAGGTTCCAATCCAAATGGATTTGACCATTGGATGAAGGGTTGAATTTTTTAATATGAAGCTATTAAACTTGTGGGTTATGGATAAAAGGGTTAGGGGCATGGGATTGGGATCAAACTTAATAGCTGTGATGGTTCCACATAGATCTTTCCATCCCTCTAGTCCCATACGAATGGGACTGATGTAGGTCGATCCCAGATCCAGCCCAGATCACAGGTTTGTAGACATTGATGAGCCCTACTTGATCCATGATCTCTTCAAGATCAGGGATCCCTATCCTTGGTTAGATAGTTCTGATTAATTATTTATTTTCTATTTTATGTTGACTTGAGATTAGTACTTAATTTAATTTAATAAGCCATAATTGTTTCGAATTAGTCTTTCCTAGTTTAGAAACAGTTACTCCTATATAAGGAGGAGCCTTTCATTATAATGGATATGCTCATTTTGGATTTATCAAATTTTATTTGAGATTATCTCTGTTTGGTGTTTTTCCTCTTATAAGTGTGCCATGGCGGTTGGAACTGGATTTGATTAATCTTTCAAGAGATTGATCTACACTCAATCAAAAATCCGAGGCTGCGCCAGGGGCCCACCATAAAAAGTTCTCACGGTAACTCCATGTGAACAATTCTCACAAGAACAAAGCATATATATATATATATGAGAGGAAGATTACTATGCATCCATCCCTCATCATAGGATGATATGATAGTTTTGTCTTCTTGCACATTAATGCTTTCCAAAAAAGGAAGTGTCTTCAACCTATGATGAGGGATAGATACATAGTAATATTTTCTTATTTATATATATATATATAGAGGAGGAAAGGGTGGGGGGGGGGGGGGGGGGGCGGGGGTGGGGAGCGCTTGGTGCGTAATATGGGACCCACTTGATGCCCCATCCGACTGGCCATGTGCAACCCCACCCCCCTGGCAAATTACACATGTCCATTTGGGTTTTGCACCCATTTGTATGGACTAGACCATTGGATCGACTATACACCCATTGAAATGGACTATACACCGTTAAAGTTATGGGGCTCAGATGGAGATGATTGGAATTAGGGTTGGGGCTTTTTCTTTTTTTTTTTTTTTTTTTTTTTTAAATATGAGGGGTCCAGGGAGATCTTCTAATCACCCCAGGTTGCAGTCCCAGGTGGGGCCCTATGTGGGTTCCACATTGAAGTGCACGCATTGATCCAATGCACGAATCACCCACTAGTTCTCAAAAACTCCCTATTTTAAAAATGCTTCATTTTGCCCCTGATACAGTACAGATCCAGCCCAAGAAGGCAGCTGGGCCCAAACAATGACCCACGGGTCAACACGGTCCATTGGGTTTAGCCATAAGCCCAATTGGCTAGGAGCTACTGTGGCATCTTCTATATTTATCCTACCTCTAATATTATTTATTACTTAATTAGGATTAGGAAGTTTCTTATTTTAATTAGTAAGTCTTGCTTTCCAAGAACTAGGTTTTCTACCCTATAAATAAAAGAGACCTTATGGTAGTTGCTTATGCTTTGATAATTAAAAATATTTAAATTGAGTTTTTCCTCCAGTTATGATGTGTTTCTTGGTTATGTTTGTACCTTAGGACAGGAATCCATTGCGGATTCAATCAAACCTTGGAGAGATTGATCTATTCTTCTTGATCGTGGATGCTCTAACTCCCCTATTTTTTTTCGGGCATGGAGCCCACCTTGGGCCATTTCTATCTTTTCATACACTACCTCCCCAAGAATTGGCATAAGGTCAAATTTGACAGTCATTCAACTTTTATTTACTGTTGGATTGAAATCCTATGAAAATGATGCCCTTCTAAACCATTAAACTTTAGGGCCATGGAGTTGAAAATTTGCATAGTTAGATCTCACCTAGATCTTTCTATCCAATGGCATTTTATGGTTGTGATGCACAATAGTGGGCCCACTAGGGGGGCCTTTCTTTGTAAGAAAACTCCCCGGGAGATTTCTCACAAAAAAAAAAACCTCTTTCACCTCTAGTTTCTCCATCTTTTTGAGACTTTCTTTTCTTTTCTCTCTACCTTCACAAAAACAGTGAGGTTTTAAATTTGTGAACATGGGTTTTTTTTTCTCTTTTAAATCTCTCCCAAACTACTCCTAGTCCTATATGTTCCTCTTTGTGACCTTTCATAGGCCTATATTCAAAGCATACAAGCCCCCTTTCTTTCTTCTTCTTCATGGATTCCTTTTTCCCCATTCTCTTAATTTGTTTTTATTCATTTCCATCACCCCATCTGAGTTGCTAACTGTTCATGTACTTCCCCTAGTTGATTCCTCTATTAGAAACTTTTTGAGTTGTGATTTAGTTCATAAATAATACTAAGTTAATTGGATGAGAAAGTCTTCACCCTCACCTTCTCTCTTCATCCAAACGGTTTCATCACTAGTTCTCCACTGGAATTCCATTCTTTTATTTGAAAATTTGGTGCTTCAAAACTGTGATTGATGCCATTCTTATTGAGCCGTATGTTTCCCTATTGAAATTTTTTGAATTTAGGGATTTGATGTAGGCCAGATCCATTATTGGCCAACCCATTAGGCCTAGGCCCAGTGAAGAGTTCCAATGATAGTTTTGGATTTTAGGATTTTAATCTTATTAGGATTCTTTTATTTTTAGAAGTAAGTATTATATTTGAGTTAGAATTCTTTATGATGATTGAATTAGGATTGTTTCCTTAGTTAGAGAGTAGCTTATCTATAAATAAAGATGTACTCCCTTCTCATGGGACACGTTACATTAATATTGAATAAGAATTCAGTTTTCTTCTCCAGAGTGAGTTAATTTTGTCTTTTGGCGTGCGACTTAGAAAACCTATCTTAAGTATTTTGGCTTGGAGAATAGCCCATTGGCTATTCTTCATCCAACCACAGCCTTACCCAGCCATCCACTCCCTCCCACACAGTTGGCTATTCTTTTTCCCTGCGCTGCGTTAGGATTCCTTTGACATTTGGTTTCACGGCCCTTGTATATCATGTGGGTTGGGTTTGTTGTTGTCACTTTCTTGGAATTTGGTCTCTATTCCATGTCTGACTCGTGTTTAGGTATTAAAGCAAAAGAGCTTGTGAAGAACTTCTGGGTTTAAATGAGTTCATATTTCCTAGAAAGGTAAACATATCTGATAGAAAAAGGGTAAAACCTGTCACCATCACCATCTTAGCCTTTTCCCATTGATCTAAATGAGATGAACTGATCTTAATATTGCTTCAACTAAAAAGTCAGTGACACAATGAATATACAAATCTAATATGTACATAAGACGTTTGTTTGCACCCATTTACATATATAAATGATGCACATGCTTAACATTGGCACGTGGTCTCCTTTATTTTTTGGTACTCTTTTCGTCCCCAATATTTTAATCCAAACAGTTCAAATTTTTTTATTGGCCCATTGAACCCCTATATAATTAGTTTCAAGTCTTGTTCATAGAATTGGAGGTAAGAATCATTTTTTATACATAATCCGAATCTTTCAACATTTACTCATGAAACGGTGCTTCCAAAGTCATCCAAACAAACATATTATTGTGTTTCACCTGTGTAAAACTTGCATGCTTGTTTACATGCAAAGTTTGTATATGTGAAGCAGCGCAGGGGAAGAAGATTAGCCAACGGGCTAATCTCCAAGCCAAAAGGCTTAGGGATAAATTGTCTAGGTGTCTCACCAAAGACAAATAACTCTCTCAACTGAGAACCAAAGCCCAAAGCTTTATTCAATATCAAAATCTATATCTCTTGAAGAGATTACAACCCTTATTTATAACTATAACATTCTCTAAGAAAGGAAATACCTAATTCTAAACAAATAAGAAGTCCTAAATCAAATCCAACTATACTTGCCAAATATTAATAAAACAACTAAACAACTACTAATAATATAATCTACTTTAATCTATTAGGCTGTATTGATCTTGGGTCCAATGGCTTGGTCAATCATAGATCTGGCCTGCATCAGCCCAGGCTCACCCCAACCCGGCAAAACCCACCTCCAACCCCATTCACTACCGAAATCCACAGACCTCTCCCGCCTCACTCCCAGCCTCCATACCCTCCCCAAACCCCTTCCTTACCCCACTGCACAACCGAAACCCTCACCCGAGCCCAACCCCTCCACGGGCCCATCTTCCCTTCCTCCTCATCATCACCGATCCACCCCCCCCCCCCCCCCCCCCCCCCAAGCCGCACCCAGAAACCCCAAACCCACCACCACCGAACCGAACCCTTTTCCCCACACGCCTCCATCTCTCATCGGCGGCTCCCCATCCCTCTTCTGTCGCTCATAATCGACCACACCTGTCCACCTTCCCCAACCCAGAACCCAGCATAACAAAAAAACACAAAACAGAAAGTGCAGTCGACCGCGACAGACGAAAACGAGAAAGGGTAGACGAGGACGTGACCGCCTGCACCTGCGCACAGCGACGCCGAGCACTCGCCAGTGCCTGCTGGCGTTCTCTCCCCCTCCATCGCCGGCTGACATCAACCTCTCTCTCTCTCCCTCGCCGGCAGACGACCGCCAACTTCTCTTTTTTTTTTCCGTTTCCTGCAACAGGTCCTTTCCTTCTTTCTTTCCTTTTTATCCTTCTTTTCGTTACTGTCGCCAGAGGAGATATTTTCATAGTTGGGTCGTTCCAGTTGGGCCTAAACTACTGACCCGCCACCCGGCCCAGTCCAGCCCACTTTGCTTCAGTCCGGATTTGACCTGACTCTGACCCGCCTGCCGGATTCAGCCCAGGCCCACAGTAGCTGCCCTGTTCAGCCCCAGCCCACCGCAGCTGCCCTGTTCAGCCCAGGCCCACTCTAACTATTCAGCCCAGGCCCACAGCAGCAAAAATATATATATGTGGGCCCAGCAAAAAATAATCCAGTCTTTTTGGATTGATTGATCTCAGCCATTGCTTATCAAATGATGATATTTTAGTCGGATTCACGATCCATCTCACTTGCGTATTTTTGTCTACAAGATCAAGCCATCATGTCAGTCAATTTTGAGCATTCAGAAGATTTTTGAATTTCTTATAGTAAAATTAAAATGCAAATCTTTGGACCATCTGATGAAATTCAAAGCATGTTATATGAGTATAAATATGGAGATTGGTACTTTGCAAATAAGGTCTACTTTGAGCAATTCCTTAATCTCAGACAGGCAAATTCGACAGTTTATGAATATTTAAATCAATTTTCGAGACTGCATCAAGTTTGCGGCTTAGAACAAAATAAGCTGCATGATTTAACTCGCTTTATCAGAGGTTTGAAGCCAGACATTCTTGAGAAGATGAAACCATGTCACAGTGTTCATGAAGCATACAAAGAAGCAATTCATATTGAGCACATGCTTCAATGGTCCCACCGGCAACAAGTTAAGCCTAAGCAAGAACATTCTCCACAACGAATGAAAGATCATCTGATGGGAACAAAATTTGAAGGTAAAGATACTCACACCCTTGTCATTCGCAGACTTCTCACCACCAATGAACAAGAAGACAAAGAATGGAAACAGACTATGATATTCCGGACACGAGTAAGGTGTGAAGATCGATTAACTAATCTAGTTATTGATCATGACAGTACTATCAATTTTGTGGCACAATATGTTATTGACAAACTCAATTGGCCTACAGAGACTCTTCCAATGCCTTACGAAGTTACATGGTCTAATGCTTCTGTCATTACTGTAACTCACAGATGTCTAGTATCTTTCAAGATTGGTGTATATGAAGATAAAATTTGGTGTGATGTAATTCCTATGAATATCACTCATATTCTTTTGGGACAACCATGGCTTCTTAATCGGAAAGTGCACTATGACAAAGAGAAGAATATTTATTCTTTCTGTTGGAAAGGACAATATGTTGACCTTGTTCCATTACAATCAACAACATCTTCATCTACCTCATCACCATCAATTGAAGAGTCACAAGATGAACACAGGAAAGACACAAATTCCACCGATGATGTTGAAAAGCCCATTCATGGAAAGGAAGATCTTATTGTAACTTCAAATGAGAAGCAAGAGATAAAGCAAGATGATGTACAAGCAGACAGTAATCATCCAATGGATCTGATTGCCACATCGGGTGACAAATCAATTACCCCAGTGGTTTTGCAAGAAGATATGTCCACATTAATTGACGTGCACCATATTGATTTCATCTTCAGAGATCAACTAATGTCAATCAACAATTATGCTATCTTATTACAGAGTCTACTATTAAAGCATATAATGGTCATATCACACTGTCAATGCAACCATCAACAGACACATCACCTCCAACCTACTTCTGAGTGGAATAGAAGATTCAATTCTGCTTTCAAGGCATATTATCAACCTGACGCTAAATCAGTGACACAGAAGTTTGTTCGAATGATTTTCGACCCAGGTGGATATTTACAGAACTCGAGGACGAGTTCTCCTCCAAGCGGGGGAGAACTGATGCAGGCCAGATCTATGATTGACCAGGCCATTGGACCCAAGATCAATACAGCCTAATAGATTAAAGTAGATTATATTATTAGTAGTTGTTTAGTTGTTTTATTAATATTTGGCAAGTATAGTTGGATTTGATTTAGGACTTCTTATTTGTTTAGAATTAGGTATTTCCTTTCTTAGAGAATGTTATAGTTATAAATAAGGGTTGTAATCTCTTCAAGAGATATAGATTTTGATATTGAATAAAGCTTTGGGCTTTGGTTCTCAGTTGAGAGAGTTATTTGTCTTTGGTGAGACACCTAGACAATTTATCCCTAAGCCTTTTGGCTTGGAGATTAGCCCGTTGGCTAATCTCCAAGCCAAAAGGCTTAGGGATAAATTGTCTAGGTGTCTCACCAAAGACAAATAACTCTCTCAACTGAGAACCAAAGCCCAAAGCTTTATTCAATATCAAAATCTATGTCCTAAATCAAATCCAACTATACTTGCCAAATATTAATAAAACAACTAAACAACTACTAATAATATAATCTACTTTAATCTATTAGGCTGTATTGATCTTGGGTCCAATGGCCTGGTCAATCATAGATCTGGCCTGCATCAATATGTAAATCTCATTTACATGTCCCACGTGTAAAAGACGTGTGACCTTTAAGTTAATGATCTAAGATGTTTTATAGGTAGGACCCACCAAAATTGGGCCATGGTTGGTCCTTTTTGTAAACCACATTATATGCAAAAGGTTAACCATCATGATTGTTTCTGTCGGTCAAACTCTGGTTGAGTTGCTATATCTTGATCTATCCATAATCCATCCATGATGGAAGAGCTTACTACCTGAATCAATTACTCCATTGAGAGATCCAATTGAAGGACCATCCTATGCCCAATAACCATATACTTCCAATAAACAAGGAAAATAATTTGGAGGCAATAATCTGGGGAGCATAGAAGGAAATATGCATTCCTAATGACTATATCTAACTCACATGAGACTGAATGGGAAGTACATTTAAACTGCAACAAAAAGAATTACCACCTTTTCCTCGATTAATTATATTAGACTTTTCTTGTACCCTACAATTTTCATGAAAAATTTACTTATTTTTCCAAGCATTTAAAGTTTATCTGTTTTTCACAAAACAGGATACTGTCTTTTGCTTGATTTGGATCATGGTTTCAGGTTGACTGCCCGTTTTTCATGCCTAAGCTCTATCTAAACCTTGTTTAGCAAATTGACGAAATGGATTTGTGATTCTCTAAGCTCTATCTAAACCTTGTTTAGCAAATTGACAAAATGGATTTGTGATTCTCTTTATTTGTATGATTAAAATTTGCAGAGAGGAAAAGTTCCACAGAGGAGCAAGTAGAAAAAGAAGATCAGATGGAAGGGCCACTTGCTTCTTCATGTATAGATGGCAACAATAGCCAGAAAGAACCAGGAATTCAGAAAGCTGAAGTTGACAGTCATCTAAATGGAAACCAGACAGAGAAGACAGCTACCGAAGACTCTGGATCAGATGGTGCTGATGTGGAGAAAGGAAGGCCAATGTCTCCTGGAACACTTGCACTGATGTGCGATGAGCAAGACACATCATTCATGGCATCAGCATCACCTTCTGGTTGTGCAGGCGATGACCGAGGCACTTCTCTGCAGTTACCATTTGGAAAGGGATTGACAGAGAAGTATGCTGAGCAGGAACGGTGTGTTTTGACTGAGTTCCGGGATTGGCTTACAAAGCTTATCAACATTGGAGGAATGAGAGGTAAACCCCTCAGGCATTTGGTCTTCCCTTCCAAATCACAAGTGATTGCAATTAGTTGAATCTGTCTGGCTGAGCTGAAAAACAAGGGATAAAAGTAACTTTCTCGAGTTCTAGGGGTTCCTAAGAAACAAGGAGGCTAGTGCAGTGCAAATGTTATATGTATATAAATACGTTTTGCTATGCAGCAATGTCCTGAAGCTATTTCAGTAACGAGTTGCCGTTTCTTCCTGCAAAGAACAACCAAGTGCTAATTCTGAATTATATTAATGGACTTCATATAGGTCAGTGTGGCCTGCCTAGGGTGGACCCATATGTAGGAATTGTTGATGACTAATTCTAAAAGCTTGAGCTTACAGAGAACGGTATAGCAGAACACCCCACCGCCCCAATGCATGACAACCCCTGGGACTCGAACCTACAAGAGATTTTAGGCTGTCCTCTCATCGCCTTCACCTTGATGTGATTCCGTCCTCCAAGAGGTGATGGAGAGGCACTATTGCATCTACCCTATTCTAAGGTGGACCACCGACCACACCTTATGGCATAAAAGCCTGCACCAGATCATGCCTTTCTTTGAATATAACTTTCTTGAACTCCACAAGTGTTCTTGGACCCTGACATTTTTTCATCATCTCTGTTTTTTTTTGCAAATCACAGAAGCATTGTTTTCTTCGTTGGCTGCAAAAGCTGAAGCAGCAAGTCATCTGGAACCGGTTGGAAATGGTGCAGCAAGGGCTATTGCTATGGTTTCCACAGATACATTTGCAACTGTAAATGTGGGTGCAACTGCTGCATCTCATAATTTCCTGACTCCAAAAGTCAGCGGCCCAGTTGAAAATGGCGAATTGAAATTGAAGATTGAGAATGCAGAGATGGAGATCTGAAGTAACATGATAAAACCACAAGATGGGTTTTGCATCACTACTCAGACCTCGTTCTATACTGCAAGGTTGGTTTGTGTCACTGCAATATTTGGCCTTGTTCTATCTTGCAGTGTAAGCAAATGTAATTCTGTCCTGGTGACTACCGATCGTGATTAAATTGATCAAGGTCGGACCATTTTTTTTTCCTTGTGATGAATGTATTTATATAACTGATAATAAATGTGTTTATATTTATAGTTTTTATCCGGTTTCCCTGTGTTAGGAGTGCATGATGGTTTTCTGTAACCTTCCAGCCTGCTTCCAAGTCGGAAATATATCTTTTCCAATTGAACAGCCCCATCACCCACCTGCATCCTTCTTTGTCCAATCCAGTGGTACAAGTGTCTTCAGGTTATTATTCCATGTTAAAATTGTCTTATCGAGTTAATGACTGAGAACAAACAACTGCAGGATTGATATGTGCCACTACGGGACCATCAGTATTTGTGTACAGATCTTCAAATGGGTCCATCATTAATGGGCCAATACCTGTTTAACTTCAGATCAACCTGGAAAACTACTATTCAGCCACTCTGATTGCACAAAGTTTTGAGAGGTGGATTGCAAGAGACATTTTAAAGATGTTATGCAGATTTTAGGTACATTGCTCGATCCAAGTAAACCAACCCATGAATCAATGTTTTGAGTCCCAGAAATCACGCTAGACTGATGATGAGGTGGGCTACTCTCTACCAAATAAATTGAAGTGTTGACCTATGGTCCAAGCTCCAAACTAAATGTAAATTGGCGGTTACCTGAGGAGCAGACCCGCTGCATATTTCAGCTGGTTGATTTATTTGGTGGGATGCAGGATGCAAGCAGGACTTTTTATTTGGGTTGGTGTTTTGTGGACTGATAGCTTTTATGAAAGGTCGTAAGGTCGGATTTTCTGATCTGACTTGGTCTTATCTATTGGACTTTGGGACATAGGAAACTGAAAAGCGATGTTCCAGATTTGGGGCTGGATCAATATCTAAAAGGAGGCCTTTATCAAATGGGGGTATAAACCTGGATTTGTGTACTTGGACTGTTGTTATGTTTCGATCTTATGAATAAATTTGAAATTATCCAAACCAGGACTTAAACTCGGATCTGGATCAAAGCTTTTATCCAAAAGGAATATGCTAAGAAGATGCAGATGAAGATGAATCAAACTTAAAACCGAAGAATAAAAAGAAAGTAATAGGTCCTTGGTCTAGCAACAAAGCTCCGTGCTGAGTTCGGGTCAAAAAGATATTAAAATTAAATTTTTTTTGAAATATTATTAGTAAAATATAAAACTAATGAATATATTATCTATCATTATCATATTTATTTTAGCTATTGATATATATAAGGAAGAAAAAGCAAATTATTAAAAAAACCATAGTGGAGAGAGAGGTGTTAGTCCAAAGCACCAATTCAACAATGGAAGAAAATGAGCACAGTAGGTACCACCCCTACTTTTGGAGCCTAATGGCCTGATGCATGGTCTATAGATTTAGATAAGAATCCTGTGGTACCTTTGTCATTAATATTCTTTTGGTTTAAATGAAGAGTTTTAAAAGGATTTTGGGTAGGGCCCATTGACTTAGCCCATATTTTATGAATGAGGAGAGGAGCCTGAGGTACTCCTTTTAATAGAATATTAATTGAGATAGAACTTGGTAGGACCCAATATATGTGAACTAATGAGATTTAACTAATTCACAAAATTGGTAGGACCCAATATATGCGAATTTATGAGTTTTAACTGATTTACACATGGGATGGACCCATTATTAAGGAAGAAACAAAGAGAATACATAGGAGGGGCTTGGACCGCTTTCTAATGAGATGGGGAAAGATTTTAGGACAATCTCTTATTGGAGGTAGTGCAGATTGTTGGAGACCATCACTACCATAAATGTATGCTAATTTGAATTCAAGATTAATATAGAAAATCTTGGCTCATTATAGATTAGATTAGAAAATCAAATTCCTTAACATTATAGAAAATTTAAATGGAGTGACTTAGGGAGTAGATTTGGAGAGGTGTACTGTGGCAGAGTCAAACCCAAAGCTCTGAATGAATTTTCTAAGCATTTGTGGCGCCCTCTTCAGCGTTCATTTTCTTTGCTTTAATATATGTAAAGAGTTGAAAGGGCCCTTTACTTTTTTTAGCTCCTTCCAAGATTGTCCTCTTATTCTCATTCCTTTTTCTGAGTTTATTATTATTCTTACTTTGTAACATTGGGCCCACCAATGGGAAATATGGATCTTCTCACTATCTTTTCAAACCTGGTGACAACTGGCCCACCAATTAATATGGATCACAAAAGCATGCCCGCTCTTTTATGGGACATGACCAAATTTTACTCTATCATAATTGGCCCCACCATGAGATTAAACTTGTGTAAAACACCACGGGATTAACATCAGGACACTTTCTCAAGCAAATGCAATATAAATAAAATTAAAAAATTTTTAAAAATAAATTTATGCCTAATTCTTCGACCCATTTTAGTTTGAGTTATGCTATTTGGTAAAAAAAAATTATGTTTGAATTTTGATAATTCATAGTTGAGTAAACATCAACTTAAAATTAAGTTGAATTTAGGGTTCATTGCTTCGATCTAGAAAAAAATAAACAAAAGCAAAAAAAAAAAGGATTGTTTAATTGGTAGGGATGAATAATGATCATAAGGGAATTTCTTTAATACTTGTTAGTCGACAAGTACAAAAATAACTTATTTTAAGAATAAATTCATATTTTTATTTGCAGTGGCCCACTATTAGAATTTTTTTTAGAGAGATAAATAAAAGGGCAAATATGAAAAACAAGTAAAAATAGGACACTCTCCTTTTTATTCTCTCTAAAAGCTCTTCTTGATCTTATCTCACAAAAGAAGCCAAAAAGCCCATTTACATTCCATTATTTCTTTTGCTTCAATATTATGGGCTTCTTCTCTAGCACTGCTCAATCCAAAAATAGTTTCCATGGCCTGTTCTTTTACAAGAATTCTTGCCAAGAATTTCATGTGTTGAGGTTTGTTGAACATAATGTGATGGCTTCTCTATTAACATTTTCAAATCAATTAAAATACGGAATACGGCAATATTCACACAAAATATGAATCTACGTTCTTCATCCAACTAGGGTCGGGTTTAAGTTACTTTTGGTTAGGTGGGAGCTGTGTATATTTTGTGTGCATGTTGTTGTGTGTACATTTAATAATTGCAAGAGTATTGGCTGTTAGGCAAGGTTCTGTTGGTTTGGTTATTATTAACTGGGGTAGGGTTTCAGTTACTTTTGGTTTGGTGGGAGAGGGTTAATGTTTGCTTACCTGTACCTTCTACATCGGCTGTGTGCATTTTGTTTTCATATTGTTGTGTGTACGTATGATAATTGTTTTCAAATGTCATGTTCATTTGCAAGAATTTCAAAATTCTAGCCACTTGAAAGGACAAAATTAACCTTTAGGAATTTCAAAATTCCACCTCCCTCACCTTTTATTGGAATCCCTGGCTCAAGTACAAATGAGCATTTTGGAATTCTACTATGTCTGGGAATTTCAGAATTCCCCAAACATGAATTTTGGGAATTCTAGCAAAACAACTGGGCCTCGAGGAATTCAAGTTTCACACACACAATTTTGACTGTGAAGCACCCACACTTGCATGAGAAGTAAAAATAAATCTAAGGGCGGACTTACATTGGGTCCATAGGGGGCATTGGACCCTGTTGGATTCCAAAAAATGACTAGTAAATAGGTCACTAGCCCATGCACCCCTTCAACCCAAAACGATAGTTTTTATATAATATATTGCAGATTATGACAAGTTTGACAGATAGCTCATTGGTACATATGCTGAGTGATTGCTGTGTGGGTGTATAAGTTTGAATCCTAAATCCCCCAGCATATATTAAATATGTTTTTTTATACTAAAGTCTAAAAGGGATCCCCCAGTCTATACAAAATGATTTTTTTTATTCTAAAGTCTAAATTAAATGAATCGTAAGATCATCTATTTTCAAATATTCTCAAAAATCGCTACTATATTTTCTATTTCTATTAAAAGTTTTCTCAACTGATAGTCATATTGAACAAAACTTAATGACTCTTAATTTTTTTATTTATTTTTGACCAATTTATCCATAAACAAAAACTCATATTTCATTTCTTGAGATAATAATATAATTGCCACTTACTTTAAACTTTGAGCATAACAAATTAAGAATTGCAATCATTTATATATTTCTAATCCACATCTAGGTCTTCAATTAATATGCTACCTTAGTCCTTTTATATCTAGGTGGGCCATTGTCTATTATTTATCAATAAAAGTTATACTAATTATATGCTCCCTTAGTTTCTTTTTCTTTGTTTGATCAATTTAACTTTTAAGAAAATGACTTTTCTATTATGTTAAAAGATAAAAAAAAGATAATTTGACCTTCCAAAAACTAGTAATTATATATTATACTGCCAGCAGCTCAGTGCTCAACCACACTAAATATCACTATAATTAGAGTGACTACTTGTTAAATAGCTTAATTTTCATATTTTCATTAATTCTCTATTATTTTCAATTTTTATAGATTTTTTAAAATAAAACATAACAATTTTTAGGACCTGTCAGGCATGAGCAACACGGACTTGTCTCAGTCCCGATTGGCACTGGAATTTAAAACCATGCCTCCATCTCTTATCCTCAGTTTAAGACAGAAACCCTTTTTTACCTTTCACCCTTTCTAAAACCTCAAAATAGAAAAACCCTCTTTCCCTTTTGTCATCTCTCTACTTCCTCGTCTCTCTCCACAAATCCACTCTCTCTCATTTCCATTTCCTCTCCTGTTGTTTACAGTCATCCAATCTTCGAAAGAGATTTGAGGCCAACAAGCATGTGGTATGTTTACAGTTTCTCCTTACAGTCTCCGAAAAGGTAAATTTAAAATTTTGGAAACATTTCATCTGTACAAGTTCTATTATATTTCTGAAAGCATTTCTCCTTCAGTCTTTGCTTTTATGTGCATACCTGATTCTAGCAAATGAATTTATTCCTAACATTTAGTTCCCACCCACTCTAATTTTTGTCAAATGACGGAAGAATGGAACGACACATCTTAAAAAACTTGAGAATGCCAGTGACTCTTCAAAATTATTTGTAGTTCTTGTGATTATTGTTTGCCCCCAACAAAAATCCTAGGTCCACCGCAGGTCAAATCATTGGGGAAATTGTGAGGGGAAAACACCCTACTGTCTGTCCCAAGCTGTGTAGGTCAGCTAGTTGGAACATGGGTGCAGTACAATAGGAAAGAAACAATAAGACAAAAAGAGAAAAAGCCCTCATTGTCCCATATGATCTTGGGGCGAAAAGATCGTGTCAATCTAATCATCACAACCTTTTTGATGTAAAGACAGTAAATCCACCACCTGTTATATGTAATATTTATTCGCTGCTGCATGAAGAAAGCCTTTGTCTCTTATAACTGCGGTAGGGTTTTACAACTGTATAAAAATGGATGATGAAATACTTTGCCATTCAAAAGATGATGTAGAAGATAATACAATGTGCAGAGCAATGGTTTAGAATGGGAACTGGTGAGTATGGCAAGTTATTAGCTGTCTCAATAATAGTTTTGTTCCTCGAAAAATAATGGGAAGCAACATCAGAAGGCAAAGAAAATGAGTGTAATGCTATTCAACATTATTGCCTGATCTACAAACAACTCGAATTCCACATCCAATGACAACATGACTCCTAATCACCGAATTTCAACAAGCTCAAACAAAACGATCGAATTCTCAGTATTTTTTTCACCTTTTCTTTTCTACATGGAATTTACAAGAATCAAATCACCAGATAAAGGCCGGACAGGAGCACCAAAAGAAGAAGAATCAATAGGAAGAATTAAAAAGAAATGGAAATAGAAAAAAGATTGAAACAAAAAAAGAATACCAAAAGCCAAATCGGTCAATACTTTCACAAGCTTCCAACTCTACTGGGATTGGATTTGTTTGGCTTCGTCTTTGCGATGTCCAAAAGATCTCCAAATAGCTTGTCCTCTGCCTTGGCTGGCCTCATGGGCTGCTGGTAGCCAGATGAAGGCTTTGGATATGAGGTGTTCATGTATTGACTACTGCTATCTTCTTGCACGGAAAGTCCATTCATTCTTTGCTCAAGGAACAAAGCTCCACGCACTTGGTCATAAGAGTAGCCTGCAGGCTGGCCACTCTGCATTGGCTGGGAAGAGATACTCATCTGTGGGCTGCTTTGCATTGGTTGTGAATACATACCCACCTGTTGCCCACCCTGCATTGGCTGGGAAGAGATACTCATCTGTGGGCTGCTTTGCATTGGTTGTGAATACATACCCACCTGTTGCCCACCCTGCATCAGCTGAGGATGGATGAATGCAAAGTGACCACCCTGCATTGATTGAGGATACATATTCGTCAACCGACCGCTCTGAATCTGTGGCAGGTACATTCCACTTGCTGGACCACTACTGTTGTGCATCTGTTGAGGATAAATGCCACCTGATGGGGGGCCACTAACACTCTGCATCTGTTGCGGGTGCATGCCACCTGATGGGCCATTGTTTACCTGCATCTGTTGCGGGTACGTGCCACCTGATGGGCCATTGTTTACCTGCATCTGTTGAGGGTACATGACACCTGATGGGCTGCCATTGTTCTGCATCTGTCGAGGGTACATCACACCTGATGGAGCACTACCACTCTGCATAAATTGAGGGTACATTCCACCTGATGGGCCACTCTGCATCTGCTGAGGATAAAAGCCCCCAGTTTGGGTTGGTTGAGAATACATCACCTGATGGCCATTCTGCATTGGTGGAGGCTGCAGACCAACTAAATGTCCACCTTGCATCGACTGGGGAGGAGGCATGCCTGCAAATTGGCTGCTCTGCATTGGTTGGGGAGGAGGCATACCCTGGGTAGATGGGAGATGCTCACTGCCGACATAGCTGCTGTGCATTTGTTGCGCTTCCCAAGGCGGTGGTGGTAGGACACCACCGCTTTGGGTGTTTGCACCTGTTGAGAAAGGATGATTAACTGAATCTGAACTTTTAAATATTTTCTGATTGCTTAATATTCGAAGGCATGGCTAACTCAGTTCCAGACACTTCACAGGCATGTGAAATTTCTCCTTGTTTCCAATTCCATCAATTTCCAGTAATTATTAAGAATTCTGGAAAACTGCAAGGCCACACCAGAGTCCATCTTCCAAATACTTTCTAGTTTCTTGACAGCCAAATCTCAAGGGACAAAGATACATATTCGCATATTAGTTCCAACCGCAATTCTTTTTTTTTTAATTAAAATTATTTTGGTGATATAAAATTCAGATAGAGCTGCATTATATAAGATATGCCTACCATATCTATGTTGCCAACTTACCTATTCGACATGGTTACTCCAACACATTTGAAGTACATGTTATTCTAAAGAGGGATTAGACAAATTAGACAAAACTTTCAAGGGTCTGAAGCACTTGGGTATAGTGAGATTGCATGATAGGAGTGGGCAGCGAAGTTTATGCAGGTGTATTGCATGCCATGATGCACAGATACTTCAAAACCAGCAATGTTCTGTGTCGCATCATATTAGATAGTTCGCTTTCTGCAAAATCTGTGTCCCTTCCATATCCATGACGTGTCCCTGCATTACCATGCTGTAGCTAGGTATCATAGATTCCATGTAACATTCAATAATTTGGAACAAGTATGTACCATAAACAAGTGCCTCCTGCTGGGGGTCCAAACTATGAGCACCCTGAGCATTCCATGAAGAATCCAACTCTGAGTATGAATGTGCAGTTTGCATGTATGGTGTCTGTTCATATTGAGGTTGAGCTGTATTATGCATATTCCCATTTGAATAAATAGTAGGCTGCGGCTGCTGTGGCTGGGACTGGGGTGTTGAAGGGTATGGTTGTGTTGCTGGATGAACTGACTGAACAACAAGAGAAGCAGGTGCACTGTTATCCAGTGAAAACATGTCTGCAAGCGCTAAGATATTCTGCTGATTGGAGGTAGGACTGGTGGTGGTGGGTGGTTGGCTGACAGGAACAAGAGCTAATGAATTATCAGCTTGTGGTGTAAAGAAATCTTCACTGAGAAGATCTATGTGGGGTTCCATCTTGGCAGAAGGGGTTGATGGACCATTCGGAGCTGGTGGTGCAGGGAGCAGTAACTGCTGAAGAGGGTTCTGGTTTTTAGGACCTGAGGAGGACCTGCATATAAATATCAAACATTTTATTTTATCAGAAACTGGTATATAACCTGTGATATAGAAATAAATAATAATAATAATAATAACAATAATTAACTACAGGAATAACGAAAAGTACAAATAGTGAGAAATACGTTGAATGAATAGGAGGAAAATGAAAAGGGTAAAAAAGGAAGAAAGAATTAAACTAAGATTTGAATAATATCAATTATCACTGTCAACTTAAATAAACATGAGGTACCAAAAAAAAAAACTTGAATAAACTTAGTTGTTTAGTTTTCCTTCATTAAGGATCTCAATAATCACTATTTCTCCAATATGTCACTCTTCTAACTTTTAAGAGTTCTAAAATATGTATTTCAATTTTTAAAAAAAGGAAAAAAAGAAAAAAAAATATCTTTTACACATTATTATGCCCTCACATATGACGTGCTACTTTCTTACCAGGACCAATGTCTTAAAGTTTGGACTGGGCAACAAACTGCCAAATCCAAGGTTCGGTTAAACCCGGTCCAATTTGCAGCTCATTCCAGTTAAACCATGATATCAGAATGAAGTCATAATTATGTCGGAAATAAATAAAAAAAGGGGAAATACACAAAGAAGAAGTTATATAAGATATAAAAAATAAAATATAGGCATAAGGAATTATATAACTAATTTGACATCTTCAAATTTGCATATCTACCAAATTTTGAGTTCAACAAAGTCCCCATAAATTCATCAAAAAAAAATGAAAAATGAGATTTCTTATCCAGCTGTAACATATTCATAATATCATCCAGCAGATTATTCTTTTCTTTCTCTCATATCTTTCATATCAGTTTCTCTTCAAAAATAACTCGCTTATCACTTTTTAGTGACACTCAGTTCACAGCCATCAATTATACAGTTGAGGAATCTACTATTTGCACTGCTACATTTTGTGCAAAGACCTCTTCAGCAATTTTAATGAAGAATAAATTTAAAAAATAGTACCAAAGTGGTGCCGCAGTTCCACCAAAAGTATCAAACAACATCATCGCATGGTTGTCAATTTCATTTTAGACCTCATTCTAGTTTGGCTCCAAACTGGAAGGTTTCGGCCAATTCAGAACTTCAGTGATACATTTTGGAATTTCATTTTGGTAAAAAAATAATACTAATATATGTAAGTGTAGAAACTGTAAGAAGCATCAAAATTTAAAAAACATGAAATTTGTATACATTTAATTTATTCTACTAGATCAATAATGTGATATGTTATTTCTAAGTGACAGGTGACTAGTTTATAAGCTATCAGCACGTGGCAATGTGAAATTAGACATGCATTCTCAAATCTTGACTCATAATATCACATGAAATTATTTTGTATTCTGCATACAATCAAGGGCTTTGCATATATTTTATAAAAAAAAAAGGGGGGAAATTTTCAAATAAGGCCCTAAGGTTTTGCCTTATTTAAAAAAAGGACACAAGTCTCAAAACTTTTCAAATTAGTCCCTAAGTTTTCCAAGAAGTTTTCAGTTAAGGACATCTGTCTATTTAAAGCTATTTTTCAGCATTTTTTTCCCTCAAATATTTTAAAATACCCATATTACCCTTTATTGAAATAAATTCCTCATTCAATTACTCTATATTCTCTTCATTTCCTCCTGTGGCAACCTAACGATGATCAAGAACTAGTATCCCCATGGTAATCGGCTGCATGTAGTGGATGTTGAAACTATATCATGGATTCAAATGATTGGTAAATTAATATTTTTAAAAAATTGAGAAAAAAGTCGCCAATAAGTACCTTTAAATGGATGGCTGTCCTTAACTAAAAATTATTGGAAAACTTAGGGACTAGTTTAAAAAGTTTTGAAACTTGGGTCCTTGTTTGAAATAAGGCAAAACCTTAGGGCCTTATTTGAAAATTTCCCTAAAAATTACACAAAGATCCTTTCTTTTTATTTTTAATTTTTTGAAAAAAAATAAAAATTTCAGCTGAAATACCTAAATTGACTGAAATCAATCAAAATCCTAGATGAAATTCGCTATGTGTAGTTCAGTTCGGTCAGCAGTCTGAACCAAAATTATTTGGCCATTTCAGCAGAAATTAAATGAACCAAAATTGGCAACTGCAGTTGTATGCAAATGCATTACTGTGAGATAAATGCATTACTGTGAGATAAAAGCAGACAACTAGATGAATTTATGCCATCACATGCGCTAGAGAGAATGAAAGACTAAGATTCCTTGATAAAAAGAGAAAAAAAAAAAAAGAAAAGGACTTACCTCCCTTCTTGTTGTTGGTTTTTATCTTGAGTTGTAACGGCAGCATCATCAACATCTACAAGTGCTTGAAGAGTTTTTGTTTTTAATCCTTGGAAAATAGCTCCAGAAGAAAGGGCATCATACTTGATCAAAACACGTTGCAAGTCATCATTCAGTTGCAGACCATGACAAAGCAGCTCTTCATCTCTGTAAACAGTTATAGGACATTAGAACTCCAAAGCGTTTGTTTTTAATGGTAAAATGACTCAAACGTACAACCGCATTGCAACTTCCAACACTAAAGGAGCTCTTATATAACTCCAAAGCTATTGAATGAAGGAAAACCACCACCCCCCCCCCCCCCCCCCCCCCCCCCCCCCCCCCCCCCACCCCCCACCCAAAACACCCCCCAAGGGCTCTATTGAAGACCTCATTACCCATATAGGAGAATTTTCAAATGAGCACTTTTGAGTTGAGAACCAATTAGGAACTTCTATTAGTGGTCACCTAAGTTAAATACTACCCACAGTTTCATCACACTATCACGATAAATCGCTTCATAATAGAAGGGATTTTCCTATGCAATGAGAAATTGCCATGTGATGACGTTTTGTGAAGTTATTTGTTAATAATATATTAAAAACTCGAGAGATGGCGGGGGGCATTGAAATCTAAAGACTTTAAAATAAGTCGTACAAAGATAGAATATATGAAGTGCAACTTTAGTGGACATATACAAAGTGTTGAAACCACTATCAAAATTGAAACCCATGAGATACCACGTAGAGATTATTTTCGGTACTTAGGCTCAATGAATAGTAAGGATGGGGAGATTGACGAAGAAGCATAGGATAAAAGCTAGATAACTGAAGTGAAGACTAACTTCTGCAGTGCATTGTAACAAACGAATGCCAACGAAATTGAAAGGCAAATTTTACAGGATAATGGTTAGACCAACTATGACATATGGAGCAGAATGTTGGCCAATTAAAAAACACATATACATAAGATGGATGTAGTAGAGATAAGAATGCTTAGGTGGATGTGTAGTAAAACTAGAAAAGATAAAATTAGAAATGAGCGCTTTCGAGAGCATTTAGGGGTAGCACCAATAGGGGATAAGATTTGAAAAATCCGTTTAAGATAGATTGGGCATGTTGAGCATAGACCGGTAATAGCACCGGTGAAAAAAAGTTTGGTAAAACCCCACACTGAGATAGGTGCTCAAGAAAAGATGAGCACTGCATGGGGATGTTCATGGGCCAAGCTAAGCAATATTCAGGCCCAGCTTGGTTTCTAAACAATGTGTAAGGCATCCACTATGAACTCCTCAGCTATAGCTTAGTTAGGTGGGTCATGTATGCATGTGAGAAAGTGCAAGTATTCAAGTCTCCATCCTAGCAAAAAGTTGTTTTCGTTTAAATGGTGTATCTTATTCGGGCCGGGCCAGGGTTAGAGCTTTTTGCCATTGAACCCAAGCGTGGTGCGTATATTAAGCGAGCCTAGATTTTAGGCCCAAGACAGCCCATGCAACAAAACCAACAGCTCAAGCTTGGCCTAAAGTAGTAGGATGGACCCGGGTCGGGCTCGGACTGGTCCATAAGCACCACTAGAACCCCACACCTAAACACCTAAGGGGGCCCACTGTAAATTGTGCATCTTATTCAGGTTAGGCCAAGCTTCGAGCTTTCTACCATTGAATCCAAGCCTGGCCTGCATATTAAATGAGCCTAGATTTTAGGTCCAAGCCTGGTTAGTGTAACAAAACCGATAGCTCAAGCCCCCTAAAGCTTCATACCTAATACCTAGTGGGGCCCACCTTATTATCTGTATGAATAGATGACAACAAGAGGACTGCCCTGATAGTTTGATCCCAGGTTTGGCAACCATTGGAATGGATTGGACCGTTGGATCGAATATGCACTATTTTGGTCAGTGAAAAGTCATCCGTTGTTGATCAAGTGATTAGGATGATGATTCGAGCCTTCATCTCCATACCCATATCCCATGTTGATGTCATCGCGTGCACGGTTTCATTCCTAGGTAGGACCCTAATTAGGCCCAACAAGAAAGTGTGCTCATGTTATCATAAGCACCGGTGCTCAGTTGAAGGTGCCCTACACACACACACACACACACAAAGGGATCTCCTCTGTTGAGTACCAGTGCTCAACTTATGCTGAGCACCACTTTTTAGTGGGGCCACTAGGGGCCCTACTTGAGAATGGGAAAGAGGAGCATCGAAAGATCTCCCTTCCACCTACCCATGTATGGTAATGAAGGCTCAAATTATCATCCTAACTACTTTATCAATGGCCGACAAGTTTCCACCATCCAAAATGAGTATATGCCGATTCAATGGTCCAATCAAATTAGATTAGTGCCAAATTTGGGATTGGTGACTATAACAAGTGGCACTTGTTTTATGGTCTATGTGAATGGATTATAAGTTGGGCCCTACTAGGTATTTTGCCACAAGGTACTCACCTCATCGTGAGCACTGGTGCTTGGCGGAGGTTTTCCCATATATATATATATTAAGCGCACATGGTGTGCATGGAAGTTTCCATGCACACCTTGCTGTGGGCCACCCTCATGCAGTTAGGGCCCACCTATGTACAAAATATGGGCCCCATATGATCATCCTAATCCCTTTCATCAATGGCCAATAAGTTTTGCCCCTAAAAAATTGACCCATTGATCGAGCAGTGCAGTCCATTCGAATGTGTATAAAAAAGGGACCAATGTCTGTGGGGTGGGGTGGTACCCATTTTGATGGACCATTAGGTGGGCCCTACTACGAGGTGTGAAAATTTTGGGGGGTGCACTGGATAATACACATAGATACTTATCATCATCATCATCAAAGCATATAGGGTCAGCTACATGAATTTTGTTTCTCCATTTTGATCTATCCTGAGCCAAATTCTCTTATAAGTGCATGCACAGATACACAAATACTATAGCTTCAAAAAAGAAATGTCAAAAGCTAGCCTCAAAAAGAAATGTCAAAAGCCTGACCAAAATTTCAGTCAGGCTTCAAAGTCCTTGTCCAAACCCAAAAGGCCAAGTTTGAATTGGGTTGCATGCAGGTCAGGCATGCAGATTCGAGCTTGACTGACCCCAATTGCACCCTACAAGTAAATGCACTGCTGCTTCAGCACAAACATATCTATTATCAGCATGCATGAGGAGAAAAGAGCAGAAAACAAGAAGAACTGAAGAAAACAGCAATCATGCTTATTACCTAATTTTAGTGTGAGAGGTTAGAGAGGAAGACAGTGATAAGAGGCCTTACGAAGTTGTGTTCACTAGTTGTACAACTCTAATCTTGTAAGCACGGCATTGCTCAACAAGGTCAACAATAACCTCCTGCCTAAGACCCTGAAAATCAGCACAAAGATGGCTCAGCACTTTCTAATAGAATTTGCATATTTTATCCTTTTTAATTGATGATAATTTATGGATACAACCAATCAATCACATCAATTGTGATCTTATGCTTTGAAATTTTGATATGCTGCTTCTCATTTTTAACTGTTGGTTAGTCGCAGTGTGTTTAATGTAATACATCATGTTAACAAAAGTTTTTTTTTAATCAGTATCAGGTTAACAAAAGTGAAAAAACATGTCATGGTTAATGAAAATGGGCTTTGGAGATACGTGACAAAAACAAAAATCAGAAAAAAAAAGCATGGAAATGCAGGTCTCAAGACACAAATGACTCTCTAACATGGCTTTAAGAGTCTTTTCAAAAACAAAATTGAGACGTTAGAACAAAAAACGAGCCTTTCAACAACTTTAGGAGAACAAAATCTCCCTGTAGCATTATGCTTTATATATGACACAGGGAAAATCAAATTGCGGGTTTAAGTGGTGGCATTGATAATTGCCAAATGAGGAAATCAGCGGTGGATTGCAGAAAAATATTGTTCAAGAGCATAAGGAATTTTAAAATTCAAATCATATACATGAAGTATGGAAAAATACCTCCTTATTCCCAGGATCTAAAGCAGTCAACATTTCTGCAAGGACATCCATAATACCTCGGGCATTCTGAATTTCTGACAAGCTGACCAAAAAAATATAAGTTAAATTGCAAAAGAGAGAAGTGTTTGTAACAATAAATTAGTTATAACTAGCAATTTAACTGCATAATACCACAACAATAAGCTCTCTCAAGCTTCACAAGGACTTTGCTGCACCCTTAGTTAAGGAGGTCCCTCACCTTTTATTAACATCAAATATTTTCTAAATAAAAAACTATGGGTACAGCTGGGAATATTTAACACCGATGGCAATGATAGTTTATATCTATATTTGCTTGTTCATTGGTAGACGCTTATATTTATGTTTATAAAACAATGTTAATTCGCATTTTATAGTTCAAAAAATTCAACTTGATTTAAATAACTCCATGGTAAAGAAAAATCGAGACATCCCTGAGCTTCATTATTTTGCAATCCACATTTTCTGAGTCTTTTTTTTTTTCCTATTTGTAGATTCTGCACCAGTGTTGAGAACTCATTTCCTCAATGAAGCTTACAGCTCCGGCACTCAACAGTCTTCTGTCTCCTCCATAAAATTTCTTTTAGTTCTATCTCCTTTCAGTTTTGAACTAAAAACAAAGAAAATAGATTATTTGCTCACTTTTTGGCATTAAAATTCAAACGTGGTAAGAAAATTATCTCCTTTCCTCCTTGCAATTAAAATGGCAAAGGAGTTGTAAAATATTGGAGTTACATGTTTCAATTAAGAAATAAAAAGTGCCAAGTTTCAATTAGTTTATAGGTTGACTTCATAAAGGATTAACATATACTTCAATTGCCTGGAAAACGGAAGCATATAATGAGCATAATGAGAAGAAAGCAACTGATTAGTGTACCTCAAAGGGGTTAAGTCAGAAGCCAAGGAAGACTCAGGTGCCTCTTTTCGGTGATCAGTATTACGTAGAGATTGTGGATGCGATGTAGAAGGTTGTGCTTGTGAAGGGCTAAAAACAGGTGCAGACCTCTCAGGTCTTTGAGGAAATATTGCTCCAGCACGCTGGTACAGCAAAAAGTTTTTTCAGAAGGGAAAGAATGAACTTATTTAAGAAATGTTCAAAGAATTCGAGGGATGGAAAAGGAAAATGAAAATTTCTTCATTTTGTTTTAGCTGTAATTCATACATTCAGGAAAATGATATCCAACATAAGCATGGTTTAAATTCCTGTACAAGCCAAATACGAACCGGTATCGACCAATACAATAATTTGATGCATATTGCTCATTCGGTCTCTTGTCGCCCTGTCAAAAAATCCCCAAAATATTGGATATTATCGGCCGATATCTCAAATTATTGGTCCTAACCAATATATTGGTCAAAATATCGGCCAACCATAATTTTTTTTTCCTTTCTCCTATTTTACTTCTTTCTACCTCATTACTTCAAATATAACAGATGCTGCCCTTTTTGTTGTAGGTAGAATGATGATTGCATGCTCTTTTTGTTGTAGGTAGAATGATGATTGCATGCTTTTTTTGTTGTAGGTACCTTGCATTATCTTAAATCTACACATTTTGAGGCTAGATCTACTATTTGAGGTTTTAAAAAATAGGTTCTTTATTGGAATCTTGTAGATCTTCGTAAAATAGTTACTCAAATTTATCATCATTTCAAGTAAATCATAAATGTCCAATTGCTTTGTGCTTTATCATATTATCATAATAAAATATGCTATAATAATACTCTTGAAATTACAACTTACTTGATGATTGAGTGACGAAGACAAGCTTTATTTTCTTAAATTTCACACTAATAAATGGCCCATAAGCCATAATTATGGTTGCATTTTATTAAATTTGCAATTTTCTAACTTGTTTTGGTATATACATTTAAATTAATTTAATTGTAAACAAAATTTATACAGTTACTCTTCAAAAAAAAAAGTATACAGTTTTAGATTAGATAGCAATACAAGATATCATAACTTAAAAGGGACTGATAATTTGATTTATAGTTGTTACTAATGGAAAGGAATATTATTTTCCAGCATTTTATAATATTCTGGATTTTTTTATATTTTTTCAAATATTTTTTGACTAAAAAAATTCACACCACGACGACCATGACGGACCATGAACTACGACCAATATCAATACCATATCGATTTTTGGAGCCAGTTGATACCGCGTCCGATACTGTAATTTTGAACCATGAACATAAGTACAAAACTCCGATGCTTCATAAATGTTCTAAAAATGGTGAAAAATAAAGCTGAACTTCATCAACCTATGCAACTCCTTTGGAATCTCGCAGAAGACAGCTAGAAGAATATTCTCCCAAATGCCAAATATTAGACTTACCAACAATTCCTGGTATGCAGCAAAGTATTGTGGATATCTTGCCCTAGGCCCACCAAAAGCTTCTTGCCAAGTATCTATTAGAACTAGTATTTTCTCCTTTACATGAGGATCAGGCTGTATATACACAGAAAACAGGAGAGTGAAAGATCTTCACCGGGAAAGGAAAGAATATATGAGGAAAAAAGTTGCACAAGATTTTTTTTTTTTTTTACCTTCTTTTTCACTATCTTCACCATCTCATGGAGGACGTGTTTTTCCGCAACATGCATTTGAACAATGTCTCCACAATTCTTTATCACTGTCTCCAACAACTGCAAGTAGCGGGGAAAAGCTAACTGCTTAAAATGCAGTAGAACAGACAAAAGTATCTGACAATGGCTTCTTGATTTGAGGAATATAATAATAAGATTCAAAGTGTAGACCTTTCTTCCAGAAAGGACAATAGAAATAAAAAATTTTCAACCTTTTTTTTTCACGCAAACTCATTGCATCCAACGAATGCTGTCTCTGAATCATTCATCATCTAGAAAGGACAAAAGAAATGAGTTTTTTTCCCAGAATGGGAAGGACAAAAAAGACTTTCAGAACTTCAGACCTTCAGACACCATTTTATATTATGGTCAATTTAAGAACCAGTGGTGAAAGGACAACTTTCACTGACCAAGTCTTAATTAATACCACTCCCCAGTTCTCATGTGATGTAAACAAAGACGGGTCCAGACCAATTTGGATTCATCCCCGAATGAAAGCCAAGACAAAGGTACCAAATTCAACCAAGTAATGGCCACAATTACAGAGTCACAAGATTAAAAGATCATTTATAATAACAAAAGCAGGAAACTGCTATTTGAGTCCCAACTATTCATTCATGACAGTGTTCAAAATTGAAGTTAAAGGTATGGAAGCAACCATCTGCTTTGATACCCAGATACATCAAAATAGTAACATCACATGTCGAATTGCATCCGATACTCGGTGTGAAATTCTTGTCCCCTCAGTCTCCATGCCATATCTGGCATCATGGACCAGCTGTCTAAAAGTCTAGTGCTACGCTTTTCTAGCTTGAAATGTGAGCTTAAGATGATATCAACAAGGATAAGAATCAGTGCTTGCTTAAATGGAAGGGCCAATTATCCTTTAAACAATATGCAATACTAGTTCTACTGGAGAAATTCCAAAAAAGAACCTAATGGAGCCAATACAACGCAGTATTCTGATTTTACCCTGGTGTTGTCACGCCAAGATATATATAGGACAATATATATATATATATTGAATGATAACTTTTATAAAAGGGAAAGCAGTACAAGAGGGATGTACTGAAGGCAAAGAAAGAAAATGAGAGCACTGAAAGGCCATCCCAGGGCCACAGCACTACAGGCCTCAATATAAAAAAGGAAAACAAACCCCAATGTACTAGTTAACTAAAAGCCACCTCCCTCAATATGGCTACCAATGATATATGTCTTCTTGCCTCAATATAATAGAGGAAAACAAACCGCAATGCACTAGTTAACCGAAAGCCACCTCCCTCAATATGTCTTCCAACGATATGTCTTCCATCATCATCATCATCATCATCAAAGCCTTATCCCAACCATGCTGGGGTCGGCTACATGAATTCTGTTTCTCCATTTCGTTCTATTTTGAGCTAAATCTTTCGATAAGTGAAACTTCTTCAAATCTGAATTAATGACTTTCATCCATGTTTTCTTCGGCCTGCCCCTACCTCTTGATGGGCCCTCCACCTGTATATCCAAACTTTTTCTCACCGGTGCCATTACTGGCATACGCTCAACATGCCAAAACCATCTTAAACGGGTTTATCTAATCTTATCCCCTATTAGTGCTACCCCTAAATGTTCTCGAAAGCGCTCATTTCTAATTTTATCTTTCCTAGTTTTACCACACATCCATCTAAACATTCTCATTTCCACTACATCCATTTTATAAATATGCGTCTTCTTAATTGGCCAACATTCTACTCCATATGTTATAGCTGGTCTAACCATTGTCCTGTAAAATTTGCCCTTCAATTTCGTTGGCATTCGTCTGTCACAAAGCACTCCCAAAGCTAGTCTCCACTTCAGCCATCCAGCTTTTATCCTATACTCCACATCTTCGCCAATCTCCCCATCCTTACTAATCATCGAGCCTAGGTACCGAAAATGATGCAGGCTAATCCCAAGTCCGGCCAAGATCACAGGCCATCCGATTAATCCTTGACATCCTCAAAGATCCCTTTCCTTAATTATCTGCTTCCTATTTTATTTTTAGTAGGTTTTGTTTGTTTAGAATTAGTTCTTCTATTTTAGAAACAATCACTCCTATATAAGGAGGAGTCTTTCATTGTAATAGACATGCTTTTATCAATAATAATTAAGTTTTTCGCAGAGTTTCTCGTTCTAGTTTTTCATCGTGACTATCATTGAGTCTTTGGATTTGAACAATCCTTCAAGAGGTTGTTTTACACCCGACCTACGATCCAGGGCTGCGCCAGAAAAGAATCTCTACGTACTATCTCATGGGTTTCAATTTTGACAGTGGTTTCAACACTTTGTATATGTCCGCTGAAGTTGCAATACATATATAAATAATCTTTGTACGACTTATTTTAAAGCCTCTAGATTCTAATGCCCCCTGCCATTTCTCAAGCTTTGCATTTACACCCTCTCCTGATTCATGCACCAGCACTATATCATCTGCAAACAACATACACCATGATATTTCTTCTTGAATATGCATAGTTAACTCATCCATAATTAATGCAAAGAGATAAGAGCTTAAAGTTGATCCCCGATGTAAACCTATAGTCACGGGAAATTCACCTGTTTTTCCACATGTGGTTCTCACATTTGTTATTGCTCCTTCGTACATATCCTTAAAAAGTTCAATGTAACCTCTAAGGACATTCATTTTCTTTAAGACCCACCAAATTAAATTCCTTGATACCCTATCATATGCTTTTTCCAAATCGATAAAAGACTATATGTAGATTTTTCCTCTTTGCTCGGTATTTTTCCATTAATTGCCTAAGTGAAAAGATAGCTTCCATAGTTGATCTCCCTGACATAAAACCAAATTGATTTTCAGAAATCTTGGTCCTCTTTTTTTTGTCTTTGCTCCATTATTCTCTCCCATAACTTCATAGTATAACTCATAAGTTTAATCCATCGATAGTTGGTACAATTTTGTATGTCTCCTTTATTCTTATATATAGGTACTACAATGCTTCTTCTCCATTCATCTGGCATTTTCTTTGTCACAAGTATCTTATTGAATAGTCTACATAACCAACTTACTCCAATCTCTCCTCAGCATTTCCATACCTCTATCAAAATACCATTTGGGCATGTTGCCTTTCCTGTCTTCATTCGCTTCAATAAGAAAAATATTCAGTCCTCCAAACAATTACCATGAAATGAAATATAGATGTTCAACAGCCCAAGTGATCTCGGAGTTCCAGGTTATTAAACAGCTATTCAAAAGGCTAGTCAAGGAATCAGGCAATGATCTGTTTCAGCATAAAGTAAAATACGAATCTTCATTTTAATTTAGCCCCACAATATATAGTAACGATCTAGAAAACATATAGAAGAAATTGGAAACACAAATATAGCAATAAAGAAGACAAGATCGAGAAGATAATAGGAAAAGAACATAGAGTACACCCACCTATGAACACAGATCATACCCAGGGGCGGACCCATGCTATGGACATCGGGGGCAGTAGATCCCGTTAGGATCCGGAAATTATACGAAGTCTCAATGGCCTGCTGGCTCAGGCCCCATCATTGTTGAAGGTTTGCCCCCCACTCCCCTTAGTCCCAAAACCATTTCCCTTCCTCAAACCCCAAATCACCCAAATCCTCTCTCCAAGAGTTCTTGACTGAATGAACTCCCTAGTCTCACCCTCCTTCAGTTGTTCCCCTTCAAGCTCTGAGCCTCCGGTGGTCTAAATCCGTCACTCCGTCATAGAAGCAGAGAGGTGCGGCTCAGCCCTACTTCCTCCCTGCCTCTCTCTTGATCTCTTTTTTCTCTCCATCTATTTTCTCTTCTCTGATTTTCTTTCTCTTTGCCTCTTCTCTCTTCTCTGATTTTCCTCGTCTACCTATTCCTGTTGTTGGGCCTTTTGTTTTGCTCTGTATTTATTTATTTTTGTGGGTTCTCCGGGCATCTGATTGTTGGGCAAGATTATGTTTCAATGCCTACTTTTGTGGTTTTGGTTTTTTTGGAATTTCACTTGTGGTTTTGCATGCATCTAAATGCTCCCCCAAAGATTGTTTTTTCTCTTTCTTCTTGCTTTGTAATATTCTACACTGTCCCCCCTCATTAACCAAATCAGGTCAAGCAAGCCCTGCTCATTTGCAAGATGGTGATAAAGAAGTTTGCAGGATCTGTTTCAAGGAACTATGTGGATGAAGTTCTCTGAAGTTGGAGTGCAGTTGTAGAGGTGTTCAAAGGCTTATGGATGTAGAATGTGCAATAAACTGGTTTCGTAACAAAGGCAACAAGAAATGTGATGTTAGTGCCCAAGATATTTTCAATTTACTTGTGACTTTGTTTAGGTTGCAGAGTTCTGCTCAAAGGGATGATAGTCAACAGCATATCAGATACAACTCAAATTCACAATTGATGAGGTAATAAATCATCCTAACTTGCCACAAAATTATTGTAGTCTACTGAGGCATAGGATTCTGTATCTGTTGAGCCTTTTTTTCCTGAAAAGGTAAGTGTAGATCACATCATATAAATGGTTGACCATAACCATATGCTAAAAAGAAAATAATGTTGAATACATAACAACAAAATAATGTTAGACAGTTCCAATTGACCGTCTGCCCCACTCGTATGAAAATATTCGGTCCAACACTGATCACACGCACCTATGAATGTGGTTCAGTGGGAAGATGGGCCACACACCTTGGTTTTCACAATGAAAAGTGAAAAAGTAGTAGTTCCACGGAGAAATTTAGAAGTAAAATTCCCATTAAAACTAATCCCAAAACAAATCCGAGGATCTAGAAGTGGTTGCAAGAAAGGCTGCCACTCAAGTGATTTGGTGGGATTTCTGGAAAAGAGTTGCATGGTATACAAGGACCTGATCCTTGAAGACGTTGGACGGGATGGTGTGGGATTGGCGTTTTACTAGGATTAAGCCTTGTTGATTTAGTGTTCAGAGTGGATGGCGCTTAACAGGTTTTTTTTTTTTTTTTGGGGGGGGGGGGGGGGGTGTGGAAATTATGCTTGATTGACTAAATGCTTGCTGAGAACATTTCACTAATAATATTAATAACAATAATAGCAGCAGCAGCAGCAGCAGTAAAGTTGGGTGCAACCCCTACAGCATAAATATTTCTTGCACATATAAAACCCTATTTTCTGTCCTTGAGATGAACTAAATGAGAAATAAATCAAATCCCTCAACTTATTATAAAAGTTGATAGATCAAGAAACTTATCACTTAAAGAAAGCAATGAGAAAGAGACAGCATTAAAAAAGGTGAGCTTTTAAGGGTTAAGACAACATTGCCAGATCTGGAGATTCCACAGACCAGGGCTTTCCTGTGCAATCCCTTTGGTTTCATGATTTTTGCTCCAACGTGGAGCCCATGTAATCCACGATCCTTTTGCATCATTCTCCCCAAGTTGAGAGGAACTCAACCTTGAGTTTGATAGGGCCATCCACAGGACTGAACACCAATCTAACCATGACATGACTATGATTGCCTTTTGTCCCTATATAATCTTCACTGGATAGTGACAGGTCTTATATTCAACAGTTATATTTAACTGCAGTCACCATCGAACTATCTAGCCCAGGTGTTGACTCCATCTAAGTCTAACCGATGAATTACAAAAATTAGTTCCATCTGACCACTGGAATTTCACTGCATTGCCACTTATGCTCACTGATTAAGAAAGTCAATATTGTTCAAATTGTCACCAATACCCTAATACTTTCCACTCAAAGTCTGTCATTCACACTGGATGATGAAGTAATGAACTGATGAATTTTGACCGTTGGCATACAGCAGGAAGTGAGCATATCATCAATAACTGCTTATGGTGCTGTAAAAAAGGCAAAAATGTTGACAATGGTCAATGGCTTCAAGGTGTTACAGAACCTAATAACGAGATATCTCTATTTCCTACAGAAAGGACAATATAAACGGTGAGATACTTGAACTAAAATCTGTCTCAACCCAATGATAAATGGGACATGTTGCAGTGACCAATTCTTAATGACTAGCATTCCCCTGCTCTCATCACTTACCATAAACACTTTCCAGTCAGTCCAATTTCACATAGCTAGAAGAAAGTGATGGTGTATTAAAAGTTCAATATTCTTTGTATCAATTTAAGGGAGTATACTCTCCTGCACACGGTGCGCATGCACACCGTGCATCAAGAGTATCAGTTTTAGTTTTAACAGGTGGTCCCCACGTGTTGGAGGCTCAAGGAGCATGATGCGCCTATCCTTAATTTGAGTTGCTTAGAAATATGCAGTACGTGAAGCCGTGATTTGATATCTAAATCCTATAAAGATAGAAACAGGTCTTTTTTTCTGGAATCAAAGAAAGGTATTGAAAAATATATTGCTCTCGTGACTTGGAATAAACCTATCTCTGTGGAGGAAAGGCAGAGCAAACATTTCCAAAAAAAGGAAGAGCAATTAATTCCTATGGAGCATCCAGGAACAAGAAGATTCAATTAGAAATATTGACAGGTTCTTGTGTGGTCAAGGAAAGAAAAAGTTCACTTCTACAATTTCGTCTCTATTTAATTTGAATATCAGAATAACATGCAGTGACCAAAACAGAATAAAGAGAATGACGTGCAATGCATGTGTGATTTAAAATCAGATCATGGTTACGAGAAGAGACAGAAGACTCATGTTAATAAAACCACGATAACACAGAACCCAAATAAATAATGATCAAGGAGTGCCTATGCATTACCATCTAGCGTTCAAGTCCTTGTAAATATAAAACCTATTATTACATCCTCAGCATAAAGAGGAGAATATACAAGTTAGCTACAAGTCTCATCACACACAAAAAATAAAGATGTGCAGACAACAATAATTAATTAATTGCAAGGAGTGTGGAAGCCGACAAAGCCAAAAGGGAAATTATAATGGATCTGTTTTTCAATGACTACAATGCAAATCAACTGCTACTGTTGCTTACCGTAAAAGCAAGAAGTTGAATCTTTGGATTCTTATTTTGAATGCGCCTTTTAAGGCTTCTTACGACAGCCTTTGCCTGCCTGGTGGTTCACAAGCAATGGAACATAAGTCAAACGACCATAACAAAAATAACAAAGCATAGCATAGTGATGCCCTTGCACTACCACACACACACACACACAAAAAGACATAAATTTAGGAATACTTATTTGCAAGACTGCAAACAAAACAAATAAAACAAAAATTCAGAAAAATCACCAGTAGCATGGAGAAGCATGGCTGGACAAAAGACATTTTTGCAACCAAAAATAGCCATGAGGATTATTAGTTTAAATAAGAAATGATTTGATACACTCAGCATTATGTAAAGTCAGGTCAAAATCAAATCCATTGCATTGACCCACTTGTAATAATACAAAACTCTTGGATCTCAACCATTAGGTGATCAGCTCGAAAATCACCCATACAAGTGGCACTCACTACTCACCATTCAACTAAACCACATCTTCAATTAATGGAGTTGATCTCTCCCCAGGGCATGGTGCGTCAGTATCATTACTATACACTTACCATTAAGGTGCATAACCATTACATGTAATGGGGTAAGATTTGAGATCTAAAGATTTGTTGGCTTCACTGGTAGTGGTAGTCCCTTTTTTTTTATAATTAGCTCGACATTATCATATGATGTCAAGACCAGAAGGTTGAGTGCATGCAATCAATTACCTCCTAGTTCAAATTTGGTGCCCCAAGCTAGCCAGGCCATTGCTGATAGTTTTGCATCCTAAATTTATACATGAATTTTATCTTTTCAATATCACTGCATCTTAAAATGGATATTTCTATCCAGTATCCCCTATCTTGCACCTCATGTTTGTGTAAATGCAGTCAGTAGGGCTGTCCATGGCAAGTCTGGGTTTGATTCAGAACTGGATTTTGAATTGATAGAGCTGATCCTATTCAAAATTTCAGCTCCCTAGATCACTGAAAGACTATAAATAAAATAACCGATTACGGCGCAGTTCTACATAAATTTTGCATTTTTGCTTCACATGCCAATCCAGCTAACAACAACTGATCTAAATCAAACCTAATGATCAAGATCTCAGAAACAGATCCCCCCAAAAAAAGTACAAATTTCATGAAAAAATTCAACCAATTCTTCAAATCGACGAATGCCAATGTGATATCTGAATTTTTATATATATACCCAGGATCGCGATTGAGGATATCGCAGATCTCTAAATTCATAGCCCAGTCAGGTCCGATCAGCAAGTCGCTGGTCGCCCGCTCGACCGAAGGATGCACCATTGCTAGGAACCAGAGATGATCCACGAACCAAGCACGAGATCTGCTCAAGCCCCCCCTTCTTGTCGATGATTGGTGATCTGGAACAGGAGAAAAAACCTAGAATCGAGAGAGATCGGGAATTCGCTGGAGTGAGATCGTGATCTGTAGAGAGATTGCAGCGAATTCGATCGAAATTCCTCGTCAGATGATCAGAGATTGAGAGGAGAAACCCTAGAGAGAGAAAGAGGGATTGGGGAATTGTGAAATGCGGTTTTTGTGTTTCTCTCTCTCTACCTCTCTTTCTCTTCAACTAAAATGAAATCTTCTTCTGCTGCCGCTGTGAAGATGCGCTTTCTCCGGTTTTAATGGAAGTGTGAATCTCGGCCAACAGGGGATGGACGCGTGTGCGGTCAGATTCGCACGTGTTGAAGGTCAAATGAAAAAACTTAATTAACTTTTTAGAATTTCTAATCAGTACATTTCTACTAAAATAGTTAAAATTGGAAAAACAAAGATGAAGATTTATAAATTACCTTCAATGATTCTATCACCTTATTAAATTCACTTTAACGGAAGAGTCAATCTCTGTACACTACCTTATATCATTTGCCCTTTGCCCCTTTAATATTTTATCTTTTAAACCCTCCTTTTACTCAAAGTGTTATAATAAATTCAAATTTAATATCATGCGGGAAATTGAGCTTTGATGGATATGATATTAAATGTATGGTTTGTAGGCAGAAAAAATCTCACTTTTTAGAAGTGACTGTTTATTGTTTTTATCAGCATACCTTCCTATGGTTGATAATTTAATTTGAATATCCAGCTATAGATTTTTAATAAACATGAGTGTGAAATTAGCGTTAAATGAGGAAAACGATGCTCATAAAATATTTTCTTCCAGGGTATTGTTTGTGGAAAAGTGAGGTTTTTACAGAGGGACCCTAAATTTTGACTAAAAAGAGACCGCGACAAATGTAATAAATAGCTGTTGATTTTATGCATGAATAACAAAAAGATATCTTTTGCTTGACGTGCAATAGGGTAAAGTGAAGTGAACTGAGCCTCCATTTTAAGCTTTGATAGTCCTCATGTTAACCTCAAGAGTTGTTCTCTTCACTCTGTATTTTTATGAACCCTCTGTTAATGCTGTTGAAATGGATTATCCAATGAAAAACCTACATAATGCGGTTTGGATTTTGGGTTCTTGTAATGGGTTAATTTGCATTAACATCTAAGGAAATATGTTTTTATGGAACCTATCTACAAGAAAATCCAAGAAATTGCGTGAGTTTGACAGTAAAGTGGAAAACAATTGTCGTGCTTCTTGTGCTAAGTATGGGTTTGGTGCCGATGATACCAGTGATGATTATAAAGTGGTAGAGATTTTGTGTGTTTATGGCGACTTAATTGAGACTTATGAAGCACGGGTACTTCCAAAATGTACATGTACCCATACCGGGTACTTACTCATACACGTTCCAGGTATGGGTACGGTAAAAAACATATCGGGTATGATCAAACGTATCTGGTATATTTTGACTTTGTCGGTATGGGATGGATACGTTTCTGGTACTTTTGTATTTTTTTTTTTTTTGTAAAAACTATTGTAAGAGTTTGAAAATGCTAAAAATATAATTTTTAACTTTAACCCTAACCTTGCTCAACGAACTTAAGAGGAAAAAGGCTTTAGCCCTAACCCATCTCCAATCCCCTCGTTTCCAACGGGAAAAAAAAAAAGAAAATGGAAAGAAGGAAGAAGAAGAAGAAGAAGGAATGCTAGATTATGAAATATAAAAAAAATATATTACTATTGCTCTTTTTTTTAATTACGTTGAATTTATAATTGAATTAAGTAATTGTTGGCTTATTGCATCTAAGAATTCTAACCTATTTTTAATTATTAATATATTATATTATTAAAATTTTTAAAAATATAATTCTTTAATGGGTGTACCCCAGCTGTACCCGTATCATATTTTTTTAAAATTTTGCCATATCAGCGTATCCGTACCATACTCATATCGGTACATGTACCGGTATTCATGCTTCATAGATTGAGACTGAGACTGAAGTCAAGTTTTTGTCACAACCCGAGCCCAGAAATCGGGGTTAGCGAAAAGCCAAACTAGTGACACACGTACTCTTGGGCACGTGCATCCAAACCCAGTCCAGATGCACACACACAAGGGATCTAACACGTGCGAAACAGACGTACGCGGAAGCTGTAGATATCATAGCAAGCAAAACAAGAGTACGAATGGAAGACAAAAATGCGGAACGAAAAATACGTAGATAACACACTACTATAAAACCAAATACAATCTGAATACACACCAAAATCATGATGTACAAAATAATACAGAGTGACAAAGTCCGAAATGCAAAATACAAAATCTCAAAACCAAAACAAGTAAGTCCCGGATGATATGCAAGCACGCACTCGGCAGACGTGATCATGCCCACTCTGCCAAACCGAAGGGTGTCTCTACGCTCTGCCCTGTAGCCTCCTCGACCGCCGGGGAGCTGGGCAGGGAATCTGTGCCTGCAACACCATAGACAACACAATGAATACAACGATCCAGCAAATATAAGTAACAGGGACGAAGCACTCATAGTATCAAAGTGAATAATGACAAAAGATTAAATATAGAGTTTCATATTAGTATGCTAAGTAAATTGTGCATAGAAGTAAGGCATGATAATAAATCAAAATATAGAAATACTGAACTAAGTGGCTACTACATTAACCATATTCTCTCACATAGAGAGTAGACAGAGCAGACAGATGAGAACACCACCGACCTGGCCATGGGTACAAGTGGGTCTCGGTTTCTTGGGTTCCGGAGTCCTAAGACAAAGCTACGCTGCAGCGATACAGAGAACAGAGAACCAAGCCAGAGGTAACCCCGTCGGGTATCCTAGGGCTGAGGCTGAGTAAAGCCAGACTGATACCAATCAAATCAAATCCAAAGAAGAAGGGAGATTATCCGCTTTAGACTCACCGACGGCAAAGGCCGGATCTTATCCTCACGTATTAATCTCTGGGCAGAGCCACCAGGGAATACCCACTGAATCAGAGAGTTACAAAGCCAGAGATATACAGAGCATAGCGTAAAATAAGTCGAAGCATAACATAGATCAAAGTATAGTACAGACCGAAAAATAAACAAATATACAGAACGAACGCAAAATGATCTTGTAATGCATAGATATAAATCAGCAGAACAGATGGCAAAACTGTAACCAATATGCAATGCATCTCAGATTAACACGGAATCAAGGTTAATTACAAGCCAACACTAATCTAGTTGTTCACTATCACTAACCGTGCATGTTGGTGTAGTTTTAAGTTATTCAATGCACCGTTGCCATCAAAGTGTTGCAATGTACTCACTACGTGCATTGAAGTCCCTTAAACCAACATCCATGGGTAGGTGCTTAACAATAAATCAACGCTTACATGAATAAGTCACAGCCTAACAGACTATTCATGTGGTCCAAGGAATCCATTGGGCCGGTTTACATGTGTGGTTACCTGTGTATAAGCCCTACAAAGTCACACAATTAGCCTATGTTTCAGTTCAGGAAATTCAGATCTTACGGTTTAGCCGCGGGTGACCTACGGCTTAGCCGTATACAGCTTACGGCCTAGCCGTAATATGCACTACGGCTTAACCGTAGTCCCCTTCAGAACACGGCTAAACGGGTTATCTTCCACATCGGATCTGATACCTTTTACGGCTGAGTTACGGTGGAGGATACGGCTTAGCCATAGACAAATCCACGGCTTAGCCGTAGACACACCGTAAGAGTACTGTGTCTGAAAAGTCTCGACTGATCAGAGTGTTAATTCACGGCTGGGTCACGGCTAGCTTACGGCTCGACCGTAGAACAATATACGGCTTAGCCGTAGCCTAGCCAAAGAACAAAATACAAAAAATCAAGCATCTGGAGTCTGAGCTGTACAAAATTACGGCTTAGCCGTACAATACAGAAAACGAAATTGGGATAGTTACAAAAACTGGAATTTCATGTACAAACTGAGCAAAACTAATTCTAAGAAATCCAAAGTCAGAGAAATAGGCTGTAAGACATCCCAAACATGAAAATGGAAGAAATCAAAGCAATCAAACAATAGACCCATATGTGTTATCAAATCCTGTACTTATACTTGCCTCAAAGCTCTGTCAAAACACTGAAGTCAAGCTCCAATCCAACTAAAAACCCAAACAAATCAAAGAAACAACACATGCAAGAATGAGAACACAGCAAGAGAGATAAAACATCCAAATTGGAGAAGAAGAACTGAAGAACCCACTTACCTCAAGGCAAAGACAGAGAGGAAAGAGAAAGAAAACCCAATCGAATCCAACTCCAACCAAGAGAAGAGAAATGAAGAGAAGAGAAGAATAGACGTGGAGCTCTCCTGGAGTTGCATGCAATCAACTAAGGGAAATGAGCAAGACATCTAGTTGATGACTCAATATATATAGGTTTTGGAGTTTAAAACAAAGTCCGATGGGTTTAAACTATTTACAATTCAAGTCACACGAGGGTCCAACTTCTCCAATTGACTCCGAATGAGTCTAAGATAGTTACGGAAAATAACGAGCTCAACAAAATACACGTGCTGACACCAAGATGATGCAAATAGGATGTAATCAAAGCAAATGCAAAATTACAAAAAGGGCTTAGAACTACCTATACCGGGTCAAAGGTTACCCAACTACCTATCCAAGATCCGAAACCAAATCCAAAAGAAATAATCAACACAAAAACACACTAATGAGCCACTAAACCGGCTCGAAGGGGATCGGAGTGTTATAGTTTTCTAGTTTGAAGGACTGATACTTGGAGAAATTTTGGAAATTTTCATGAAAAAAAATATAGGTTCATTTTAAGCTCTGATAGTCCTCATTTTGATCTAAAGGATTTTTTTATTACTCCAGCTTTAAGAGATTTAGTTGGCATACCTATAGGCTCATTTTAAGAAGTATTGGCATACCTATATGCTCATTTTAAGCACTGATAGTCAAGGTTTATAGTTTAAGGACTGATATGTGGATAAGTATTGGAAAATTTTCTTGTGTATTGGGTTTATATCTTATATTTCAGGTTCACCAAATTCATCCATATGGTTAGTCTTGGATCGGGCTTTGGGTCAAGGGTATTTTGGTCATTGGATCGTGTTTTCTTAGGGGCTAAGAAGGAGAGAGTTATATATATAATGTAACCTATAATCCTATACCTAAGTAAAAAAGTGCAAAAAAAGAGTAAAGTTCTATTTTGGTCGTGGACGTAAACATCTCGCTAAACCACGAAAATCTCTCATGTGTGCTCTTGTGTGTTTGTCTCTTCTTGTGTGTGGCTTTGATTGTTGATCACAGCTTATGTGCTTCCGCACGTTCACATAAAGTGGTATAAGAGCCTCGGTTGTGGTGTTGCGATCAATAGAGTTGGATCTTTTTTAAGGATCCAATTTTTTGCAAACTTTGTTGCAGAGAAAAACAAAGATCGGTTGTGATCTTTGGGTGGGCCACACATCGCTGAAGGATATCATAAGAGGAGAGGGTTTTGCTATTTTAGTTGCTGGAAAACAGAGAGTTCATTCATTGTTGATTTGCAAGATTTTTTGGTTCTAGGATTCGGTCATTTCTGCCAAATTTGAGAAGAAGAATGTCGGAGAGAAAGATTAGAGAAGGTTGCATCTCTATTCTCTTCGCTTTGCTGCCGTTCACTTGCACCATCACCGGAGAAGGAATCCGAATCCTCTGACAGGGTTAACATCGCTTGCCATCGTTTATCGTACTGGAGTCAAAGAGGAAGACGACAAAGGCTTTTTGTTCCCTCTGGCTACAAAACCCAGTTGGCAGAGAATCGGTGAGAAAAAGAGGAGGGATTTGGACCTAGCAATCTAAGTCGGGTCAAGGTCAGGTTAACCTAACCTGTTTGCCGACAACGCACCCATAGGAAGTTGCAGGTTAGGTCGGGTTAAGTCAGCCTGATCCGCGTGCAGAGCCCAGCCTGCCAGCAGGTGCAGGGCTAACGTCAGCAAGTACTGTTAAAGCAGTTTGACTGTGAATTGATGGCAGAAACTCCTTTCTACGATATCTTGATCATCCGGTGTTTGATCGAAATCCATTTGCGCCCACAGACTCATTTTGAGTAGATCTATGTAGTGGAAGAGGGAGATTGGCTGTTTGACGGTCAACGAAGAGGTTTGACCGATCAGAGTGTAGAAACTTGTTTATGAGATATTATAGCCATCCGAACTCGAATTTCAAATCTGTTTCTTCAAACATGCTCATGGTGGTGAGATCTGCAGTGTGGTTTATGAATTTTGTAGGAATGGATGCAAAATTTGAAGTTGAAAATTCAACGGCAATAATGATTTCAGCTTATAGTCCATGAAGATGAATGCTTTGTTAGTTCAAAACGGGTTGCAGAAAGCATTGAAGGGAAATAATGCCCTTTTTGCGACGATGTTAGAAGACGAAAAGGATGATATGTTGGAGAAAGTAAATGGAGTGATTTTGTTATGCTTGAGCAATGTATTGTTACGAAAGGTTGCTTAAGAGAAAACCACTGCTGGATTGTGACTGAGATTAGAGAATCTATAAATGACCAAGTCTCTAACTAATCGTTTGTATATGAAGAAATGGTTATTCTCTCTCCAGACGTAGGAAGGCATGTCCTTTAATACCCATCTTAATGTATTTGATAAAATAATTATGGATCTGGAAAATATTGATGTTTCAATTGGTGATGAAGACCAAGCTATTATGCTGTTACGTTCTTTATTGCCCTCATATAAGCATTTTGTTCATACCATGATGTATGGTAGAGATACTTTTTCAAAAAAATATGTAGAGGCAGCCTTGAACTCTAAGGAGTTGAAGAAAAAGGTTATACCTGAAAACAATAGTAACTCGGGCGAGCGTTTAGTTGCAAGAGAAAGAACAAACGGCTTCAGTAACAGAGGCAAATATGTATTCAAGTCTAAATCCAACAAGAAGAACATTGAATGATATTATTGCCATAAGAAAGGACATGTTTGAAAGAACTATCCTGACAATAATAAGAAAATGAAGGAAATAGAAGATTTATCTTCTGATGATTCAGTTATTGTTGTAGAAGGAATATCAGGTTTTGATGTCAACAGTGCATTTTTTGTGATATCAAAGGTATTCATTATCCGGATGAATGGATTCTTTATTCTGGATGTTCCTACCATATGTGTCCCAATAGAGACTGGTTTATCATTTATCGAGAGATCAACAGTGGCAATGTCTTGATGGGCAATGATGTTGCATATAAGATGGTTAGGATTAGAACAATCAGAACAAAGATGCATGATAAAATCGTCAGAACATGAGCATAGGATTGACATGTCTCTCATTTGAAAATGAATCATATCTCTTTAGGTGCCTTGGACTCTAACTGTTGTAAGTTCTTAGCTGAAAGTGGAGTTATGAAGGCTATGAAGGGTGCTCTAGTTCTTATGAGAGGCAATAGAGTTGAAAACTTATATGTTTTATCTGGATATACTATTTCAAATGGAGCTGCAGTGTCTCATTAGATGATCATGAATCTGTTTTAACTTGTTTTATGACACTTGCATATGGGTCACATTAGTAAGAAAGGCTTGACAATGCTGAGCAAGCGGAATTTAATATGTGGCAGCAAGACAGGTAAGTTGAATTTCTATGAGAAATGTATATTCGGTAAACACCGCAGGGTTAGTTTCGAAACGGGTATTCATCACATGAAAGATATCCTTGATTACATTCATTCAGATGTATGGAGTCCTTCTAAGGTTTATTCTTAGGTTGGGTCTTGATTTATGTTGACTTTCATAGATGATTATTCAAGGAAAGTTTGGATTTATAAATTAAAGATGAAAGATCAGACATTTGAAATATTTAAGCGATGGAAGGCAATAGTTGAAAAACAAACTGGTAGGAAGGCGAGGAAGTTGAGGACAAATAATGGCAATGAGTGCAAATCCAATGAGTTTGAGAACTTTTGTAACGATAAAGGCATAGTTCGGAGTTACACTACCACAAGAACTCCACAACAGAATGGAGTTGTAGAAAGGATAAACAAAATGATCTTGGAAAGAGTTCGTTGTATGTTTTTTACTGCAGGATTGTTCAAAGATTTTTGGGCTGATGCAATATATGCTGCAGGCTACTTGGTTAATAGGTTTTCACACTTAGTGATTGATTGCAAAACACAGGAAGAAATGTGGTCAGGTAATTCAGCTGATTATTCTAACTTAAGGGTTTTCGGTTGTTTAGCGCATGCTCATGTAAAAAAGGATAAGTTAAAACCAAGGGCTATGAAGTGCATCTTGATTGGATATACTTATGGGGTGAAAGGAAACATGCTATGGTGTACTGTTCGAGATTCGCCCAAATTTCTGGGTAGGGCCCATGCATTTTACATTATTTTTCATTTTGGGTCCACCTTCCTTTTTATTTTTTATATGATTCTTCACCTTCAATTGTCATTTTAATGTAGCCCTCATTTTTTTTGTGTTTATTCTTTAGGTTTAGACCCTTTTTTTTTTCTTAATTTTTTATTTTGTTTCTCTTGGTTTTTGTCTTGGGTCATTAAAGTTTTTTGGAGTTTCCTTCTTTTTTTATGTTCATTTTCGGGATAGGCCCTTGCTTTATATCATTTTTGTTTTGAGAGTAGGCACAGATGGGTTGAGTTGTGTGGTGTTTATAAATGTGTGGATGGTGGCAGTGAAGTGTATTGAGAAGTAATGGAGGTGTTGCGGGGTGCATCGAAAATGGAGATGGGAGTGAGATGGTGAAGGGCTGTGAAGGGTATGGGTGTGGGGTTATGTGTGTGTGTGTGTGTGTGTGTGTGTGTGTGTGTGAAGATGGAGGAGGAAAAGGAGTGGAGGTTAGTTTCAGTTTGTGATGATAAAGGTGTATGGAATAGTAACAGGTGCTAAATGAGCTGTGGCAGGCAGTTTGGTGAGGATGTTGTTGGTAGTGTATGTGGGGGTAGTGGAATAATTGTGTAGGGTAAAAGGCTGTGTAGGTGATGGACTATGTGTATTGTTGAGTTTGGTTTCAGTTAGTAATGGGAGGTGAAGGCAATGGTAATCTTATGATTTTTGTTTGAGGGGTGCAGGCCCTAATAGGTAGTTTAGTGCTGGGGGCAACTTAAGACATTTTATGTGAATTTTGAGGGTGGATTTATATTTTTTAGAGAGTTGTTAAACAGATACCACTATTAACTCTGTATAATTAGCCAAACTTTTTTTCAAAAATCTCTAAAATTCCCTCATTGCTTTTCTCCTCACACCCATTTTCTCTCTCTCTCTCTCTACTCCCCTTCTCCTTTGGCTGAGGACGAGCTCTTGTGCGGAGGGACCTCTTCTTCCTCCTCTTCCACTTCCGCTTCCCCTTCCCCTCCTTCTCTCTCCCCCTCTCCCTCTATTCTCTCTCTCTCCTCCATCCCCCTTTCTCGCCCTCCCCACATCTCGCAGATGCAGCAAATTGGGCCCAACCAGGCCAATATTTGTCCTGCACGGGCTGGGCGGCCTTCTATCGGCCCATTGGGTCGTTTTTTAATGCTGGGCCCTGCTTGGCTGTTTTACGCATCGGACGGGGCTTATCTCCGACCAGGTTGAATGGATTACCTTAACATGTCCAACTGGCTTTACAAGGGCCTTGGCCCAAATTCACAATGTATATCTATGTATAGAGAGAATTAGGGCATTAGTTATTGATCAATACTTTCTGAGAGAGAGAAAGGGAAAGAGAGATGGCTGCCATAGCATGTGGATCTCATCCTGAACAAGAACTACGGCCACAGAAAAAACCAAAATTGGATGGGGATGAGTATGATGATAACCAGCAACAACAAGTAGATGAAGAAAAAAAATACGATTATGATACAGAGGATGAGGACCTTTTTTATGGCGATGGCCGTCGCAAAATGACCGATGACGAGATTGAGACTTACAACACAATGGTCGGGGCGAGCGAGGTATTACATATGTCTATATGGCTTTCTATTTTATTTTTCTGATCAAAATTAGTTTATCAATCGTGTGTCGTGTCTATATTCTTATGTTTTTTTTTTTTAAAGATATTCTGATGATTGATTGTGTATATGTCCATAGGGTTTTGACGCTCCCCGTTTGCCCCTGGATGTCTCTGCATGCGGTTTAATTTGTTTACTTTCCTGGAAAGATGAGCAATCCGAGACTTTTCAGGACCTCAAGTCTTTTTCAATCGCAGCTATTAACAAGCACAACGCTGACACAGTATGCGCTCCTCGCTTTTTTGTTTGTGTGTGTTTGTTTGTTTGTCAATTAAATTCTTCCATACAAATATTCATCTCTTTGATTGATTAACTCCTCCTTTTGGTTTTGGTATTGGTATTGGGCTCAAATTCTTTCTTAAAATGTAGGGTAACAATTACGAGTTTTTTAATGTCGTCAAGGCAACTGTACGGGCTGCCGGTGGTCTTATTTATTATATTACCTTTGAGGCTGCTGATGGAGGCCAACCTCCTGAGACCTTTGAAGCTCGCGTGTTTTCTTTAATGACTACGATAGAGGTCGAGCTTGTTAGGCCTAAAAAAAAACCGTAATCACCCAAAGGTGTGTTTTTGTTTTTGTTTGTTTATTTATTTATTATTTTCTCTGCATCTGTTTTTCTTTTCCTTTTCTATCTTTTCTTTGGATTCTATATTGGTTGTGCTAATCTAATGCTATACGAGGCACATTCTAGTCTTTCTAAGTGGTTGATGTGGAGTGTGTGCTCACGTTATGCACTTCTGTTGGTTTGTAATATGATCATGGCTGTTGAATATTGGTCGGTGCACAAAATTCTTTTTCTATTATTGTGGACATTATTGGACGTCTAATTTCTTCTTGTTATGTGCTTTGGTGTAGTCCACTGCAGCAATGCTTGTAGCTAAAAATCAGTTGAGTGTATAGACAATGACGAACTTTTCTTATATTGAAAAAGATAAATCATTTCTTTTTCTGGAAATGTTACAAGTGTATTTGCAAACAGCTCATATGTTCCGTTTTTTAGATAATGTTCCTTAAAACTTTTCTTCAAAAGGGCCCTCACCTGAGAAACGGAAATATTTTGTTGTATGCTTCTTCGATAACTGTATTAGGAAAATACGGAAGATGCTTCAAGTCTTTTGCAACTGTCGATGTTTGAATCTTAGTTAGAATTAAAGATGAATTCAATGCTTCTGTCAATAGGGATAATTGTCCCTTGGTTGATATTGTGCCCTAAAAATCGGACAGTGGTTTGAAAAAGTTTCCAAGAATATCATCTATGTAGACGATGATATAATCCGAATAATGAGTAAAAATGTCATGCATTATGTTATGGAATTCAGCAGGAGCATTTTTTAGTCCAAATGGCATTACGTTCCATTCATAATGTCCTAATGGTACAATAAAAGCAGTTTTATAGTGATCTGCATCGGCTAATTGAATTTGCCAATAACTAGATTTTAGATCAAATTTGGAAAAGATTATAGCAGCATGTAACTTGTCCAGTAAATCTTTTTTATTAGGAATTGGATACCTGATCCATTTCAAGCAATCATTTGCAGGCTTGTAATTAATTACAAATCTTGGAACTCCTCTTCTTTTTCTGCATTTTTATTTACATAAAAAGCAGTACAACTCCAAGGAGAATAACTTTTTCTGATATATTTTTTATCCAAAGTATTTTGGATTTTTGTCTTACACAGATCTAAATATTCTTTTTTCATTTGGCTTGGACGAGCCTTAGTTGAAATGAATTTTTCATTAAATCCTGCTTCATAAGGAAGAGAAACAATATGTTGTTTTTAGTTCCAAAAAGCATTTGGAATATGACTGCATATTTCTATGATAAATTGTTGATGAATTTTGTCAATTTTATTTTTGACTTGAGGATAAGATATTTGTTGCTCAATATTCAATGTTACTTTTTCTTTTTGTAAGAAATTAATATGTTTTTCTTTACAAGTGATGGCATATTGTGAATTATTGAGGATTTATATTTTTGGATCAGATATGAAATTGAACCGAATAATATGATTTTCATATCTTCCATTGAATCTTGTAGAATCAACGTATTCTAGAGGCATTATGGAATTCATGAAAGGACTACCCAATATAATTTGTTGGGTAAGATTTTTGATTAGATAAAAATGGGCTGGCATACATATGCCATTATTGCATATGCGAGTACTTTTTAATTGATAATTAATAAACAATTTTTGTCCATTTGCAGCGCTTAGACTGTCTTTAGTCTTTTGAAAATATTGAGTTGGAACAAGACCTTCTTTTATGCAGTCAAGATTTGCTCCAGTATCAACTAAAGCAAGTGCATTAGAAATAGTATATTCATTATTGATCACAATTGTAATCTAAACATACCATTTTTGGATATTAACCTTGTTTATTAGGTTCGAATATTTTTCTTCTTCTTCTTCCTTTGGATTGTCAGAAGGAGATGAAGAAGCTTTTTCTAATTGAGAAATTCATTATCTATAATTATTAGATCTTGAAAAGTTTTTGGTTGAAATCCTTTTAATTGTCAGGTTTCATCTATTAACTGATTTATTTCCATTTTTAAGTCGGTTAAAGAAGCAGGTTTTGTATTAGTTTGATTGTTAAGTCGGTTTAGGACTTCCCTCAAACTGTAATGATTGATAGGAATTATTGATTTTTCCCTCTCATCTGTTTCGTGTATTGTTATACATGTTTCAATTATTGTTTGGCGAACTTGTTGATCAGTAATTTGATCAACAAAGTTTAAAAGAGATTGTTGTTGGCTAGAGAGAACATTTATACTTAAGCCATTCATTTTAACAATTGTTTTCAAATAATCATTAGAGGTTGGGCATTCATTGAGATTATGGCAAACACAATTTCTTGTGTCTTCTTGTTCTTCATTTTCTGAAGAACTGGATTCTAGGACTTCTAATTCTTCTGGTTTAGATTCTAATTCAGAAGAGCTAGAATGAAGCATTAATTTTAGCAATTGATTCTTTGGATGTTCATCTGTTTCTAAGTTTTGAATTTTTTGTTTTAATTTGCATTTATTAGAATAGTTTCCAATTTGACCACATTTATAATAAATTATTTTTGATTTCTTAGGGATGTTGTTTTTTCTCTTAGAATCTCTTTTTCTAGAGATGTTTTTTAATTCTGATTTTCTAGGAAAATATTTTTTCTTTCTGTATGGTTTCTGCTTAGGCTGTTGTCTTTTGCATTTTTGAGATTTAGGATACTTAATTGATGTATCATAGGTGAACTGATCACAGAATTCTCCTAATTCTTTTCGTCTAGTAAGATGTTGCTTTTTTAATTGTTGTTGCAATTTTGAATCATTGCAAAAAGATAATCCTTCTTGAATGACAATACTAATTAATTGTTCATAAGTATATTGAGCATAAGGAATAGAAATTCCATCATGTCTCTCTCGGAGTCTTTTCCTCGCTCTTTCTGCAAATAAATTGGGAAGCCCATCTATGAATTTGGCTTTCCGGTGATCATTATTGGCATCATATCTTTGCATGACTTTAGCAAGAAATACATCTTTATACCATTTGAAATGGGTTAAAGATGGACATCTACAATTTTGTAATAATTCACGACTTCTTTCCCTTTGGTTATCCCAAGGGCCTACAAAATGTAGTACGATTGTCTGAACTAATGTGTAAACAGCATCTTCAATTAGTTCTTGCTATTGAGTATGTTCACTTTTAATAATTTTTCTAGCAGTTAGAATGTCTAACATTTGTTCTGTGATGCTATTATCCCACCAACCTTCTATTACACCAGTAAAACCAGTGGTAATAAGTTTGCATATATTTGCATCAACATTACCATTCTGTTTACAAATAGTGCTATACATCATCATTTTATGTATAACTTCTAAAAATCTGATATTTTGATTTTCCATCTATATTCCATTCATAGATAGTTTTATGAAATGAATTTTGGGTTTGAAGCCAGTCATCTTCATACAAAATATCTTGGGGACTAGGTTGAGGATAATAAAATCCACTTCCCATAACATCCCAAGTTTTTTTGGAACTTTTAGTATAATTAATATTTTGAACTTCATTTTGTAAAGCTTGTAAGGAAGCATCTGTTTCTAAGAGATTTTCCTGACTAATTTCAGGTTTTGATTCTGTATTAGAATCATGTGATAAAACTTGTAACTTTAAGTCTATCATCCGACTTAATAATTGGGTTATAAATTCATCATCTCTCTTGTTTATTAGAGAGTTTGAGTCCTTCTATTGGGATGGGAGGTTTAATAGGAATTTCTTGAATAAATTTTGGATCAGCTTTTGATTTGCTAAAATCCTTCATATCCTGTATAGATTGAATTTGATTTTCAATCCTTGTCAATTGTTGACCAATTGTTTGGAGGTGCAAATTGGTACGATTGTTCTGTTTATATACTTTACTCAAAGAAGAGCCTTCATCTGCTTTAACATATGCATTTGTTTCCAGAATTACTGGAGGTTGATCAGACGAGCTAGCAGATTCTAACCTTAATGGCTCTATTGGTGGATGTATGGATTTTACTATAGTTCCATCCAACTTTTGCCAGGCTTTCTGACATTCACAAATCATATTTAATTTCATTCTCTATCCAAATAAGGATAATTAACAGCATAAAACCATTTCACAAAAGGAATAATAGTTTTGGATGTCTCTATATAATTCTATATAATGATAGAAATCATGTTTGAATTCTGCTTTTTGTTCATCATTGAACTTCATTAAAAACCATTTTCTAAAGGCCTCATATTTTGCCTGTTGAAATTCGGCACTTATTGCTTTTCTATTAACAATAAATGGGGTTTCCATTAGGAAAGGGTGAAATTGACTTCACTGGCATTTGGAGAATTTCTTTCATTAGACTGCCTACTGTAAATTCCATGTGGAATTTGCTGTTCAGAAATATGAAGTCCTTCCAAATTGTCAGGAATAGTATTAGGTGTATTTCCTGCTGGAGGAATTATTATTGTTTCTGCTATATTACCAGATCTAGATCCAGATTCTTCTGATGCTGGAGCCACAGACAGTGCAGTAGAAAAGGACTGCCTTGAAGAAGGGGGTAAAGACACAAGAAGGGGGTAAAGACACCCCATAAGGAGGTATACTCCTAGAGGTACTAACTCTAGAGGATAGGGATCTAATTGGTCTCTGAAATTTAATTGATACATCTCCATCAGAGGTCTCAATTATTTCATCAATATCATATTGCATGATTGGTTTGGCTGGGACTACACGGACTGCCGATGGTTTTATTTATTATATTACCTTTGATGCTGCTGATGGAGGCCAACCTCCTGAGACCTTTGAAGCTTGCGTGTTTCGTTAATGACTACGATAGAGGTCCACTTTGTTAGGCCTAAAAAAAAAACCATAATCACTCAAAGGTGTGTTTTGTTTTTGTTAATTAATTAATTTATTATTTGGTCGGCATCTGTTTTTCTTTTCTTTTCCTTTTCTCTCTTTCTTTGGATTCTATGTTGATTGTGCTAATCTAAGGCTCTACAATTGTTTAATATGACCATGGCTGTTGAATATTGGTCGGTCCATGAACTTTTTTTTTTCTTGTGGACATTATTGGACGTCTGATTTCTTGTTGTTATGTGCTTCAGTGTAGTCCACTGCGGCAATGCTTGTAGCTAAAAATCAGTTGAATGTATGGGTAATGAAGAACTTTTCTGATATTGAAAAAGAGAAATCATTTCTTTTTCTGGAAATGTTACAATTGTATTTGCTAATAGCTCATATGTTTTGTTTTTTGGATACCATTCCTTAAAACTTTTCTAAATAAGGGCCCTCACCCGAGAAACATAAAATTGCTGTTGCATGCTTCTTCAATAATTGTATTAGGAAAATACAAAAGATGCTTCAAGCCTATTCCAACTATTGATGTCTGAATCTTAGTTAGAATTAAAGGTGAGTTTTTAGATATTTTAAATCTTTTTTACTAGTTGACACACAACTATCAATCATTTAGAATATTCATGCTACTTTTTTTTAGAACAATGGGATTTCTGTTAATGTTTTTTTTTCCTTTGTGTGTGTGTGTGTGTGTGTGTGGCAACCTTTGTGTTGTTTAAGGAAAAATTTCAATGACACCTCCTGACATTTGAAAAAATTGTTTGGTATCCTCTACATTTTAATATTGACAAGAAAATCGCATGACATTTAAATGTCGTACCAGTGAGACCCCCCTTCCAACATCGGAAGATGATATCACCAAAATAATACTCAAAATACCAATATTGCCCCTCGTTTTACTCGTTGGAACAAAATAATTTGGTTTGAAAGAACCATGGTCGCCTCCGCCACTGCTGCTACCACCATCACCACCCAAATTCTCTCAATCTCTATATCCATATATACATGTACATATATATATATATCATTTCATTTCACAGACCCATCTCAGAAGTATCCTAACTTTCTCTCCCTTGAATTCTAAATGAAGAATTTTCAGTCATGAGTTACTCATCATTAGTATGAGTCATTCATCAATGACCCCAATTAGCTCAAGAACAGAGATCAACACCTAGTCTCACACAAATCAGCATTTGGTTTTGTGGGGATCTGCAATGGTGGTTTTGGGCTGAGCGGCCTCTCTCCTCTCTCTGGGTTGAGCATGCTCTATGTTTGTTGTGTGCACGCGCTTGCTTTGGGAGGGGTGTGTGTGTGTGTGTTCTAAGTATGTTTGTGGTGGTGAATGTTCGTGTACCATCTTTATGGAATAGTCATCGTCCAAAACTTTTCAGCATTGTGCCTTCTGGTTTGAACCAAAAACCGGAACTGGATGTGCTTCTGATTGATCACAGCCAACAATGATCACCTGAATGATTTTTGTTTTCAGTATCAATTCCGTAATGGTAAGAGGAATCTCACCATAAAAGAGAACTCATTGTGCGAGAGGTCGAGAAGTAAGTTTAGACTTCTCTCGTGTGTCAGCAATTTTACTTAGAAGCTTGCTGGTCTAGGAAGCATGGATATGAATACGGGTACGACACTATACGTACACGGAGATACAATTAAATCTTAAAAAGTATGATATGGGTATGGCTGGGATACGTCTATAATAAAATATATTTTAAACATTCTATGATGTGTAATGCATAATGATTATTAATTTTTTAAAAAATATTAGTCACCAAATTGCTGTTGATTGTTAACACATTGTAACGCATAAATTTTTGAACATGGGCCTTAAGGCCGTTAACAAAACTAGACCCAAAATAACCCACATGAACGCATGGGCCTTCATGGACGTGGCCATACAAAACAGCCAGCTGGAGAGCACATCTTCAATTGATAAGAGTACCGCAACAAATGGGTCTTTGATATGCAAATTAAAAAATCTCCATGTGGTGGAAGCAACCCCTTCAAGATTTGGATAAGACATGATTTTTTTTCCGTTTTTAGACAGAGGAATTACATGATGACAGCACATGGGGGCTCCTGTACTTCATCATGTGAAGAAACCAAAATTTTATTTCTTTATCTAGTTTGACCATTGCTTTTTTGCTATATGCGTCTCTCTTTCTCTCCCTGTTCATAGTTCCCTATCTTAATTCTCTGTCTAAACCTCTCTTGGATCTGAGTCCCAAACTTTATTTAGAACAATGATTTGATGATTTAAAGCACTAGAGCTTGATTTTGATATTTAGGGAGCTTCATGGATTGGTGTCAGTAGTTCGACATAGTTCTCTAATTGGTTTTGGTTATGGTTTTTGAAAGTGTTTTCTTTTTGGAATGGTATTTGGTTTTCAGCCGTATCCACTCCCATATCTTTGCGTGTCTTCCAAATGGCCTTCCAAGGAAAATCTATGCTCATGTCGCACACTAGGAGTCTATGACAGGAACTCATAGTAAAAACCCTGTCTTGCTGCCTTTTCACATCATTCTTTCATCCTCCACCCCTCCCACCTACATTCTTTGCATCACCCTTAAGAGAGCCACTGCTTCCTTTAGCTCCCAATCATGTAGATTTCTCTTAAACATAGGAGCCCAAGCCAAATCTCCTTATTCCCTCGAAAAATACTCACTCACTGTAGCGTTCTTGTCCCGGGCAATGCTGAAAAGTCGTGAGATTTTTTTATTTTATTTTTTTGAATGAACCATCATCACACCACCTATGGTGCCAAAAACTAACATTAGTCCCTCTAGCTACCCTAAAATGGGTATGATGCCCAAAAATCTCACTCCCTTTCATTATAGCCCATGGACCCCCAACCATATGAACCCGAACCCATTGTAGGCATCCACCCCACTTATCACAGCCATATCTCACCACCTCTACATCCTTTAATAGCGTCTCATTTTCTGTAGCAAATCTCCAAAGCCATTTCCCTAGAAGAGCTTGGGTAAATGCCCTTAAATGGCTCACCCCAAGTCCTCCTTCCTTGATGGGTCTACAATTCTTGCCCCACCCCACCAAATGCATCTTCCTCTCCTTGGTGCCGCCTAGAGACTTCCTCTGTAACTTCTGAAGCCTCCTCTCAACTGATGCTGGCACAAAACAAAGACATAAAATACGTGGGAATGTTGGCCAAAGTACTCTTTGATAGAGTCAATGTGCCCCTTTTAGATAGATAATTATGCATCTACCCTGACAATTAGTTTGACAACACTCCACCACCCTATCCTAAGCCTCAATCGATTTATAAGACGAACCAAGATAGGTGTAGGGAAAAGTGCCCACCCCACATCCCATGACCGCAACCAGATTTTCCACGTTCTCCACCTCCCCCACTGGTATAATCTCACTTTTGGTCAAATTAATTCTCAGCCTAGAAATAGCCTCAAAACCAACAAAATTCATTTAATAAAACAGAGCTAGGCGCTCAAGGTTGACATAAGAGTAAAGCATCATCTACAAATAATTAGTGAGAGATAATTACCTCCCCTCCTCCCTACCTCAAAACGCCAGAACATTTGAAGCTCCTGTCCTCTAGCAAGCATTCTACTCAATCCCTCCACCACTAACAAGAAAAGAAATGGCGACAATGGATTGCCTTGCCGCAATCCTCGGGAGCTGGCGAAATAGCTAGCGGGTGAGCCATTCACCAATATAGAAAATTTTGGGTGTGCAATTTTTTAGTACCACTTCAATCCACAAAAGCCACGAGTTAAAATTACAACTTTTAGGCCATATCTAACTCATTTTTTATGACCTTTCTTTGGGACAAAATTTCCCTCGGTAAATTCATGGAGCGCTCTTACGTAGAAGCACCACTCAGTCGTTTTCTTGTCTTTATTTCTTTCTTCCTCAGCCTCCAAATAGCAGTAGCCTTCTCAGTTAGAAGGAGAAATGGAATCAGCCTCTACAGAATGTATGTGGTAGCTCATTTGAATTTCAATGTTCTATGGTCTTTTCGAGATTTCCAGCACTGCCTAACATGAGTTATAGTAATGATCCATAGGTTGTAGGTTAGGCACATTGATATGGGTTTAATTTGGAATTCTTAATTTCCAAGTAGGGATGTAGAAAGTAGGGATGTGTAGTTCTACTGGAGTTCAGATTCTTAGATTTATATATATCTGTTATACCTTAATTCAAGAGAGAGCAATTTGGTAGTAACTTTATAGCTGTTGACAGTTCTTTGGGATTGTGCAATGCAATCTAAGCTCTAGGGGCTGTTTATTTTGCGTGTAAGGTGGGATAGGCTTCAGATAGATCATGGGCCCACGTGATACCAGGTTTGGATGGAGGATTGTGCCTTCAGATATGCATCTATACCTATCTAGCCGTACGAATGCACAGTGCCACTTATCACGTTCAGAAGGGTTAAGTTCTGTGGTCTACATCCCCTCAGATTTGTGTGCCCCCCCAACACACACCCACCACCACCCCCCTACCTGGATTGGGCCAACAATTGACCAAAATCTCCCCTAGTAACATTGGTGAAACACCCATTAGCTCCAAAATTGCGACAAGGTGGTTAGATGGATCAGTGATCGGTCATTTTACCTTAGCCTTGGATCACGTGCAGTCATTTACTCATATGAATTTGTGGTGAGCAGGAAACACGTTGCAGGGGAGAAAAAGTGCACAACAACAAATTAGTCATTATATTTTTGGACAATAAACTGCAAAATGATCATGTCATTTGGGACCACTACTAATCTGGCTCTCATCTTGTACTCCCAAGTCTGGGCTAGGAGTATCTAGCTAGTGGGATGGCTTTGGATATTTGTAACCTAACCCTACCCGACATGTGTGCGAAACAAACAACTTGATGGGGATATCAGGTCTGATCCCTCTCTTTCTTACAAAATGTGTCAAAGAAGAGGGCGTCGGACAGCGGATCATGCCTTAATTTGGATGGATGAACAATACTCATGTTTTGATCGTAAAGAAATTACAAATCCACCGTTGATCCAGTATTGCGAGGACATTCGACGGCTAAATTTCGAGGAAGACCCCATGTAAATTGTCTTGAAGGCCCCACATTGGGAAGCCCCACATGGGAGGGATAAAAGAGTTTTTGTTTCTTTTTGTTTTGTTTAGAGGGGCCCAAGTAATTAAAAGAGTTTTAGAATAAGAAAGGGGCCCATGTTTTTTAATTATATATGTAATAAAAGAGGGGTCCGCAACTTAAAGCACAAAGGGAAGTGCCTTGGGATTCATACGCATATCCCATGCACATGAAATCCAAGGGAATTGACGCAAGTTGTTTCTTTATTATTATTTTCTTTTGTTTTTTTAGTTGTGATGATGTCATCTTTAGGTTATATTAAAGACATCTCTTGTACTCTTTTGCTTATGCTATGTTATGAGAAGATATTGAATGAAAAGAGAAGTTCTTCTTCTTCCTTGAGCCTTTTGAGTTTACCTTTCTCTTGAGATCTCTTCTAATGTCTCCGGATCGGAGTTTGGTGAGAGCCCAATAAAGGTATCAATATCTCTTTCACTTTTCTTTTTTCTAAAAGCATTTTTTGGTTATTCCCATTTAAATCTAGAGCCATCCTGGTATTGTCATCAGATCTAAACTATCCAGATCTGAACCCTATAGATTTAGAATCCCCTGATTACCAAATTTTAGATCTGAACCATAAACCATCCTAGATTTGAAACTTATCTCAGATCTGAACTTTTATTAGATCTGGATCTTTTCCAAGATCTGAAAATACTAGATTTGAATTTTGTTATTATAGATCTTCCCTTTAGACCATTGCTAAATCATTGAATGTGTACTATTGGCCCTAAGCAATCTGGAAGTTCTATCTTTAATTAAGATCCTACTATTTTATATACCAAGAAAGGGCTTGCTGCAGGATCTGTGAGATCACTTTGGACCGTGGATTTATTATTTACTAGAAATTCAATATCCTAATTTACTTGGATTGTTTATAACTGAATTTTAATTGTTAATTCAGATCTAATCTCTTCATATTAGGATAGATCTCATATTGTCATGCATCACAACCCCTAGGTGTATTCCTAGTTTCTTCTTCGCTTTACCTTACTGCAATTTATTATTCTGCAACCAGATCAAATTCGATCACCTTTTATCACGGTAGCTTTGCCCTATCTTTTCCTTTGGCAACATCAATCCTAATCAACTAACACTTAAAAAACGAGTAGTGTTTAATGCAGTGTTGTTAAAGGCCCGCATGCCTAGGCCGCGAGGCGCATCAAGGTGCACTGGTAGTGCTTCAGAAGTGTCGAGGCGAGGCCATTTAAAGAAGCTCAGATTAAGCACAGAAAAGTGCAAGGCACAGTGAAGCACGAAGCGCATCATGGCTCTCGCTTCTTTCATTTTTTATCTGATTTGTTTTGGATTTGTTAACCGTCCTTCAATCGAATGATGCATATGATAATTTTATAAAGTTGGCACCTATCAAAGGCTTCCTAAATAAATAGACAGACCGAACCAGAGCCCTACGATTTGTGCCTGATTTGTCCCCAAATACATACATGGCATTCAACGAGTCTTTGTGACTCATACATCTGGTTGCAATCGAAGATGCAAAGCTCAGCTTCTGCTTGGCTGATCTTGGTGATGAACTCAATGCCCTGGGACTCAAGGCATCTCTAGGATGCTCTATTGGCTGCTCTTCCAGGTTAGTTTCTTCTTCTTCTTCTTCTCTTCTTCTTCTTCCTTTTCCTCTTCCTTTGCGTTTCCTCCTCCTCTTCTTCCTCTCTTCCTCTATGTCTCGTCTTCCTCCGTGTCTCTTCCTTCTCTTCTTCTCCGTCCTCTGCTTCTAATGTCTAGGACTTTGGATCTGCTTCTGGTTCTGTATTTTACTGGTTCTGTATGTTTTTTCTCCTCCTTGTCGAGTTTGGATCTGGTTCTCTGTTTTTTCTTTTTGCCTTTTTATTTTCCCTTTTGGGCTCCGTTAATTTTTTTTGGGGTTCTCTATTATTTTCTTCTCCTTCTGGTATTTTTCTTTATATTCTGATTTTCTATATAATGGAAACAATGCTTGCTTTGGTCTGTTGTCATGGGTGGGTATGTGACAACATCTAGTCTTCAATTATCTGTACAGTACACACACGTGTAGTCTTCTATGCTGCTCTTAGCAATAGAAGTTTGAAAATTAGTTAATTTGGTTAACTGCTTTGTATAATGCTTGGCACAATTAGTTATTTGCTTGGCTGTTATGATGCTTTGGCATGTACAAGTGTCGCCATCTTGGATGCAATGTGCGCTAGCTAGTACCCATTATTAGAGGATAATAATAATTATAATATATAAATAAATAAATATATATATATCATTTCATCCTTTTGTTTAATAAATATTCTATACTATATAATATTGCTAAAGTTATAGGTGGTCATATACCTCCAAACTCTGCATCTAAATTTTTGAAAATTTTGGATTTTCAAAAATTAAAAATCAACTTGGCATTCAATTATTGGTCCAAACCCTTGACTCCATAATTTTTTTAATCAATCTAGCCTTACAACACCAACTATAATTAGCCACGGACTATATTACACAATTATTAAGGGATCCAATAATTTACCCCCAAAATTTCTTTAATCAACCTTACAACACCAACTCCAATTGTGCAATGAATTTATAGTGACAATTCCATTATATGTTTTTGGTTTAAACCATTTATGACAACAACTACTATAATTTTGGATTTTCAAAAATTAAAAATCCACTTGGCATTCAATTATTGGCCCAAACCCTTGACCCCACAAATTTTTTAATCAATCTAACCTTACAACACCAGCTATAATTAATCACGGAATGAGTTACGCAATCATTAAGGGATCCAATAATTTACCATTGATCCCACAATTTCTTTAATCAACCTTACAACGACTCCAATCATGTAGTGAATTTATAGTAACAATTCCATTTTATGTTTTTAGTTTAAACTGTTTATGGCAACAACTGCAATAATTATACTATAAGTTCGAGATTCAATAATTTACTCGATTACGGGATGAATTACACTATAATTATGGTATTCAATAATTTATCCTTGATCCCCCAATTTTTTAAATCAAATTATCCTTACAATACTAACTTTAATTATGGAAGGAATTCATAGCAACAATTTCCACACTTTTTCTGAACTCTATAGTTTAGTTACTTACATATGTCTCTCTCCCAAGCTGTACAATCCTTTTAAGTTAAAAAGCCACCTGACATTCAACTATTGGTCCAAACCCTTGACCCCACAAATTTTTTTATCTATCAAACCTTATAACACCAACTCTAATTACAGAATGAATTACACAACTGTTAAGAGTTCCAATAATTTACCCTTGACCCCATAATTTCTTTAATCAATGTAACCGCATGACAACAACTCCAATTATGGATGGAATTTATGGCAACCATTCCATTATACGTTTTTAGTTTATACCCTTGATGGCAACCACTACTGTAGTTATACTATAATTACAAGATTCACTAATTTACCCTATTATGGGATCAATTACACTTTTATTATGCGATTTAATAATTTATCCTTGATCCCATAAATTTTCAAATCAATTTAAACGCACAATACCAGCTCTAATTATGAAATAAATTTATAGCAACAACTCTCGCATTTTTTTTTTGAACTCTATAGTTAAGTTACTTACATATATTTTTCTCTCCATAGCTAGACAATCTTTTTTGCATCATTGGGTTTTTTTGTTTTTTTCTCCATACATACTATTTCAGAATGATATGAGGCTCTTGGATTCCAAAATCTTAAAGTAATTTTCTTAATTCTTTTATTTTTAAAGAGTCATAAACACGTTTGTCCTTCCATTATTGATATATTATATTAATTTTAAATTTATGCTACAACATATCATTGTAGCAATCAATTAAAACGTTTCCTATTCAAGGGTCAAGTGATTTGGAAAGAGAATGTTAAATGGCTCGGGAAAGAAAAAGGATAGATGACTAATTCATCCATGATTTACAATTTTTTGAAAATTTAGGCAGTACACATGGTGTAAACACATTGGCCAACGAGAATATATCTATATATATATAAAAGAGGACGACTTTAAAAAACATATGAATGGAGGCTACCCCTAATTCAGCCCAAGTTTACAATTCTTTTCTAAATTTTGTTACAGAGATTGACAAAGCACTTGGCATAGGTATCTTAAAAATGACTTTAAAAATTACACCAATGGAAACTATCACCAACTCATTCAAGATTTATGATTTTTTTTTAAATTTTGTTAGAGATTGGTAGTACATGGGGCATAACTACTATGATTCAAACCAACTATATCTTAAAAGAAAAGAGAAAAAAAAAACCTTTTACAAAAGGAAACTACCACTAATTCAGTAATGAGCTAAAAATTTTAATTTGAAACACATTCAAAAGAACACAAGCAATGATCGAATAAGATTTATGATTTGAAAAAGCATCTCATTTAAAAGTTTCGTAAATCCTAGTTTTATACACTCTAACCTTAGCCTTACATATCTCTACCTCAATGTTTCCTCAGTCTCACTCATTTCCATTTTGGTTCTTGGCTCTATCTTGTGTTGCGTGGCAAGCACTAGGTGGTACCCCTTACGTTCTCTCCTCTCTTTTTTTCTTTGTTATGGTTATGTGATTCATTTTTTGGGGAAGAGAGATTCTGTTTTTTGGTTAAAAGCGATTCATTTCAATGTAATGCTTGTGTTAATTGTGATACAAGTCCCAAAACATTAACATTTTGTTTATTTTCTTTTATTTTATTCTTAATGAGGGGGTCATGATAAGTCACAACAACTTTCTTATGCAAATTCTTTATGTGCAGCAGATGGATAGAGCTTTAGACAAGTGTCTCATGCAAAAAGCCTAACTAATTGTGTTCATAAACTATTTGGTGACTAATGGTGAACAAACTCGACCATGAAATACAACAATTATGATTGAGAGAGTTTTATCATTTATTTCATGATATTAACTTAGCCAAATATAATATGTTTTGATGATATTAACTTTAATGATGATGATATAATATGATTAATTTTAAAAATATTTTGGAGTTTTAGTCAAATATAATGTGTTTGATGACTTTACTGGTGTTGATACAATATGGTTAATTTTAAAAATATTTTGAACAATTTCTGCGTGCGTAGTAATAAGAAAAGGAAATAATGCAATCCGGCAATCTTTTTGTCCCAGAAAACCAAGAAAATGCATGAGAAGAAAATTTCAACTGCAAATACTATATTTTTTTCATTTGTCTACAAATAAAAATGCAAGAATACAAAAACCCCAAAAAATCACACTTGTATTTCTTTCTCCCTTGAACTGAGTGTCTCTGATTTCTTATTCCCTCTTCTGATTCCTCTACTCTTTTTCTTCGTCTTCTCGACAAAAAAAAAAAAAAAAAAAAAAAAGGAGGAAGCACAAACGGAAAACATAAGCAAACTAAAGTTCTATATATACGTGCCAAACGAGTACCTAGGTAATGGCTAGCTTTTTGTGTTAGTGGCAAGGATGCAAATAGCGGTTGCGGCGGCCGTAGCGGCCGGTCGCCAAAATGATACGTAGCGGCGTAGCGGTGTGAATTAAAAAAGTTTTCAAAAAAATCAGAAAAAATTCCAGAAAATCCAGAATATTGGAAAATGATGGAATATGTGTTTGTTTTGCAAAAGCAACTAGTATATGAGTATGTAGCGCTCCCCTCATTGCATTAGATCCTGTATCGTTGTATCAATAGAAAAGAATATGAATAATCAATATTTTTCATATGGAATCATGTTGTTTAGTTATGTCAACTTAAATAGTAACTTAAGGCTTAAACAAAAAATGTTATAAACAAATTTCATCAAGATTCATTCAAGAATGAAAGATAAACTACGTTCAAACTTTATAAAAAAACAATATACTAATCTGCTTAAAGAGCAAAGACTTTGTAATGGAGGAATACCTTGCTGATTAACTCTAATTTAATACCAAAGGGAATGTCTTCCAGGAATCACATTGCTATCAGTGTCATCATCTTTATCATCATTTGTTGTGTTTGTGCCCCTATTATATTGCACATTCTCCCCAAATTGAATTTGATATTGGTGAGCATTGGGATCTTGCATTGCAAAGAAGAAATCAAAGGAGCTTGGAGGAGGTGGATATCTATATTGAGGTTGACTATCATCATAGTCACCATATAAGTAAGACCCTGAAGCCGAAGATTGTTCTTCTTCTTGTTGCACATGACCATATTGATAATATTGTGATGGTTCATGAGGATACGGCCTGTAGTCTGAATGTGGAAGTGGAACATTATAAATAGGGTTCCAAAATGCTGTTTGTTCCCCTCCTACATTTCCACTTCCACCCACATTTCCTTGCTCATCTATGTGTGCGGGTGATGACACATTCCGTCGCCTTTGATAAGCATGTTGTGGAGCCATTCTTGATTGTTCGGGAAACTCATCTACGGTCTTAATAGGAATGACATTTTCTTCTTCATCATATTGATAAGACTCAGCAGTGCCACCTGTTCTGCTGTCTCCTCCGTCTCCTCCATCTCCTCCAGGATCTCCACCATGGCTACTGGAAGAGGCAACAGTAGAACTACTATCTTCAGAAGATGACATAATATGAGCTGGTTCCTTCCCTCTAGATGTTGCACTTGCACTTGCACTACTTCTTTCTCCCTGAGGTGGCTGTCCCCCTGACATTTGTACATCTTCAGCAATTAAACGTTGTACTTCTTGCTGAAAGCCCGGATCTGAATCTAACAATGGATCTTCAGTCTCGGCTATCCATGGAAGTAAGGGATTGTCGTCTCTGAATATGTGATCCAAATTAATTGGACAATAAGTAGGATCATCCTTTGCTTTTCTCTCTCTATTTCTGTTCCTCAACTTGAGATTGTAATGGCAGTATGCCAATTTGTTGAGTTTTCTCATGGTTATCTGATTCTTGGGCTTCGTATGGATCATGGAGAAAGTGCTCAAATTCCTTTCACAATTTGATGATGTTGTTGTTTGACTAAGGATGTGAATGGCTGCTCTCCTTAGATGTGGAGTACTCTCTCCAAAACTCTCCCACCAATCAGCTGGAATTCAAAAAAAAAGAAAAAAAATTAGACATCTTTAAATCGTAGAAAGTTCCTTTTCTATGTATTGTCAGTTGCGTATAACTACCAGATGAACATTTTCCAATCGCTCGCTGTACAAAAGGATCAGTGAAAGTTCCTTTTTTATGTGTATAAGTAGAAATCTACAATGCAAAAAATTAGAAATAAATAAGTACACCATATCAATACAATTATCTAAAATATATTTAAAAGATTAAATAAATTTCTTAATTAGCTTACCTCTTGTATAGCTTCAATATGATCATCTTCACTTAAAATTCTTTTCAATACTGTCCTTAATCCTATTCGCAATTCCGTATCTATTGCTTCAATGTGGTGTGAGGCATTGCGATAGTAGAATTCAGGATTTAAAAAATAACCTGCAGCATGCAATGGATGGTGCAGCTGATCGTTCCACCGGGCATCAATAATTTTTATGTAATCATCATGATATCGGCAATTTTCTATAATGGCTTGCTTTGCCCGATCAATTGCTTCATAAATGTACCCCATTGTTGGCTTTTCATCAGCATCTACAAGCCGCAACACTTTCACTAAAGGTTCATATGCCTTTAATATGTTCTCTACTTTGGCCCAAAATTTATTATACCTCATTAGAATTGGGATGTCAAACTCCGGACCACGTGTTGCTTTGCCCCATTTCGAACGAAGCCATTCTTCTGATGAAAACATCTGAATTAGCTCCGTTCTCCAACGTTCTAGGCTTTCCATAGCAATAAAATGGGTAGCAAATCTAGTGGATGCCGGACGCACTAAGGCATGATTGTTTGTGAATCTCTTCATCAAGCTTAAGAGCCATGAATGGTCGTATATGAACCTTGTAATGCCTCTACATGCCTTGATTGCAGCAGCCACATTCTTCTTCTTTCCAATATCCTCCATTATAAGGTCAATGCAGTGTGCTGCACATGGGGTCCAAAATAAATGTATGCTCTTTTCCATTAAAAAAAGACCACCCTTCTTAAAATTAGCTCCATTGTCTGTCACAATTTGGATAATGTTCTCCTCTCCAACACTTTCTACAACTTTATCCATAAACCTATAAATATAATCTGTTGTCCGTTTCTCTTTAGATGCATCAACGGACTTCACAAAGACGGTCCCAGTGACATTATACACCAAAAAGTTAATTAATTGTGTTTGGGTGCCGCTTGTCCACCCGTCACACATAATAGTGACTCCATTTTGTCCCCACATGGGCCTAAACGTCTCTACCTAAGCCTTTATTTCTTTATACTCTTCTTCAAGGTACTTGGTGCCTACATCATACACGGATGGCGACGTAATACCCCGCCCAGCTTGAGCCGCAACATTAAGAACTGTCTGAAAATAAGGAGAATCAATTGCGGTAGGGGGTATATTCTTATGAATTAGCCATTTTGCTGTAGCTTTGGCTAATCTATCTCTTACAGCCTTCATGACACCCTTGACAACATTAGAGATTTTTGATTGCTTGGTTGCCTCCGATCTATGTACGAAAGGATCAACAAAACTAACCCCTCTTCCAGTTTGTGTAGGTGTAGCCATCCGAGTAGAAATAATCTCTATATCATCATCCCGCTGTCGGGTGCTAAATGCTCTACGCATTTTACCCGCAATGCCTTTGCCCTTGCTTGTTGCACCAGATGAGCCACCTTCATCATAGTTTCTACGCTGGCTATAGGCTCGATGCTCTGCTTCTTCTTGGCACGACATAAGGGACTCTCGGCGTGCAGCCATCATTTCTGGGTCATTAAACTCATCATCAGAAGCAGCACCAAGACCTTCATCCCCAAATACATCATGGCGTGCTGCATCAACACCCTGCTGCTTCTTCTCTTTAATTTGTACTTTTCTCTGTTTTGTTTGATTCAATAAAATTTTCATTTGCTCCCTAACTTCTTTGGATACTTCAGGACACCCTGCAACATTGCCTTGCACATGGGCCAAATGTTGTTTAAATCTTGTAATGCCCCCATGGGTCACTTTGTGACAAAACTTGCACTTAATCTTCAACCGATTGTTTTCAATTGCCTCACCATAGCTCCATGCAAGATCTATCTCACGCGGCATTTTTTCACGTCACAATACCTAAACAAGATTTAAAAGTAATAGGTTAAAATTTAAATAAATTTCAAAAACATGAAAAAATTAGAATAACACGCATCTACGTGGGTGGGAATTGGGATTGATATATGGGAAACATAGATATAATAATTGGGGACTATTTTCAACCCATTTGATTCAGTTTACTTTTATACAAAAATATTTTTTTAAAAAAATACAAAAATCCGAACATAAAAAATATGAAAAAAATTAAAAGAACACAAAAATATGTAGGATTGATCTATGGGAAACATAGATCTAATATTTAGTGACCATTTTCAACCCATTTGATTCAGTTTACTTTTATACAAAAATATTTTTTTAAAAAAATTACAAAAATCCGAAAATAAAAAATATGAAAAAATTGAAAGAACACAAAAATATGTAGGATTGATCTATGGGAAACATAGATCTAATATTTAGTGACCATATTCAACCCATTTGATTCAGTTTACTTTTATAAAAAAATTATTTTTTTAAAAAAATACAAAAATCCGAAAATAAAAAATATGAAAAAATTAGGGGGACACAAAAATATATGGGATTGATCTATGGGAAGCATAGATCTAACATTTAGGGACCACTTTCAACCAATTTGATTGGTTTTCCATTAACAAAATAGATTTTTTTTTCAAATAATAAAATAATCCGAAAATAAAGTTCAAAAAAAAAAAATTAATAAAGTGATAAAAAAGAGGGGCTTGATCAAAGAGGAACATGGATCTAACAACAACAACTCATTTTCAAGTCATTCATAGAAGAAAAGAGAGAAATAAGCACAAAGTAGAAAAAAAAAAGCTTCAAAACTCACCTTTTTTGAGCTTGATGCTTGAATCTTAAATGCCACTCTAATCTTTGGATGTTTTTGATGTTGATGATTTTGATGTTTTTTTGAGATGATTTGAAAAATGGAGGCAAGGAAAGGGACTTGGAGTTGTGAAGAGGGGAGAAAAGAGGAGAGAAGACAAATGTTGAAAGGGAAAGGTGGGTAGAAAAATCGGCTGGGGGGTTTTAAACCCCCCTAGCCGATATGTATCGGCCGATACACTTTGTATCGGCCCGTATCGGCCGATACACATGTGTATCGGCCGATACGGGCCGATACACATGTGAACGGCGATTTTTGTTATAAAGGGTAGCGCCCACTGGCGCTACGCTAGATTTATCGGCGTATCGGCTGATATTTATATCCATGGTTAGTGGAGAATCTTCATGCACCAAGAATAATCTGAGATGTTCAACGACATTACTTTTTCAAAGAATAATTTGTAGTGCAAGAAACTATAAATCCCATTGTAGGCACTCTTCACTCGAATGCACTCTGAACAATACGTAGCAAGCGAGTGCCTAGGTAATGACCATCTTTCTGTGTTTGTCGAGAATCTTCATGCACCAAGAATAATCTGAGTTGTTCGACAACATTACTTTATCAAAGAAAAATTCATAGTGCAAGAAACTATAAATCTCATTTTAGCCACTTCACTTGAATGCCCTCTGAACAATACAGGTGAAAGTATGATACTTCATTTTAAAAGGTAAGGAAATCCATAAGAATTGTTGTTTCATAATATAGTTACTATTAAACTCTGGACAAGGAACATCAACAATATCCCACGACGGGGTCCAAAAATTTGATTAAGTCACAATATTTGGCAGAAAGGGAACTTAATCAACTTTTTTCTAGATACTTTCTTGTTTAACATTAGTTGCCACAACAAATATGCGATTTAGGCAATCCAATAACAGAGAAACATCTGACTTGATATCCACGATTACGCATATATATTGTCAAAAGGTGCCATTTTATCGCACAAAATTATAATGAAATATTCCTATAGTGAAAAAGAATTGCAATTGGTGAGTTGGAATCACAGGAGAGCAGTTAGAGAGAAAAAGAAACTTTATAGACCACTAAAATAAAGTTAAGATGTGATCAAAGCAAAATAAAGAAGATAAACTATATGACGTTCAAAATGCGAAACTCACGACAGAGCAAACGGGTTCAATTATTTTCCAGCTTAGGACCGTGGCATATGTATACGAAAAGCTGAGAAGTCTAACAAGAGGAAAACCATAAAATTAACTAAATAAATAAGATGCAAAGACAAATTAAAAGAGCCTTAATAGGCAAGTTATGAATTAGGGGAAATCCCTAATCTTTGGTATAGCAAACCCCAAAGCAGAGAAACCCGAACAGGGGAAAAAACATAAACTAACTAAATAAATGAAATCCAAAGATATTTTTTTAAATTAAAAAACTAAAATTGAAAGAAAAAAATATAAAACCCAAACAGCAGGCTATGGAGTACCCAAAATAATACTTGACAATTAAATGTTATACATGAGTGTCTTCTAGTGTTGGAACAATAGAACTTTCATATTGAATAGCCACTTTGCTTGTACCAAGAAATCCACAAGATCAAAACCTTACAAGAAATGTAAAAGACAAGAATCATTATGCATCTAAGGAAAACCCCAATAAAATCTGCAATTTCTCGTCTATAAGTACAGGGAGATGCCTTTGGTCTTCTTTTATAACTGTACAAAGTGAATGTCTATTTCCTTTTTTTTTTCTTTTTTCTTTCTATATTTTCTCTCCTTCCCTAAAATTGCATTGAAGATATTAGCCATTTAGTCAATTTTAATCACCTAAGCCATGAAACTAAGGAAATGGTTAGAAAAACCACATTCAGTGAAACTAATAAACTTAAAAAGATGTGGAAATAGTAAATGACATTGGAAGGACTCGCTTTGCACAAACCATGGATGGAGGAATAATAAGAACCTGTTTGTCGACTAGAATTTTATCAGCCTCCACTTAAAATATATATTACAATTTTGTATGGCTTGTATTTGTGGATGAGGGGTTATTACCCCTCAAGAGAGGTACAGTTCTTAGAGTTTTTGGAGGAATTGTAAGTAACCTAGTTTACATTGTATAGCTGATTTTGTATAGGGGTGATGGCTTGGCATCCATTAATATAAATTATGAGTCACTTATAAAACAAATTGGATGCGTGGCAGGTTTGGTGTGTTCAAAACTCTTTTCCTATTGTTTCAAACCTGGCAATGCCTTAAGAACAAATAGGAATTATGACAATAGTGAAACATAACCATTCAAAAAATAAAAAATGACAGGATGCGATGTAACACGTGCATGGTGCCTAGCACCACCAAAGGTTAAGCTCCCAATAACTGTTTGTTGCAAAGGGATATTTTGGACGATGATTTTTTTTTCTCAGGAAAAGGTACATATATATCAATACAAAAGGCTTGTGCAAGTTAGTGCACAGGTAGGGAAAATCCTATACAGAATAAAACCGAAGCATAGTGAAGGGGACACCTAACAAATTGTCCACCATTGAAATTACAATTCAGACAAAATTCTAACTAATCTAGAGCATCTAAACAACCATAAATGAGCAGCTAACATATTTGAATCGGCTTTATATGATACAATAAATACAGATCTTTTGGGTATTTAGCCAAAATAACCTTCTCCAGGTTGTTTTGGACTTCTAGTCTTTTACTCATAAGAATTTGTCAAAAGAAATGTGCAGGTCAGTGGTTAACAAACGTAGAACTTAAGGTGGAAATCACATCATAGTAACACCAAGGGTTGTAAAGAGGGAGTAGATTGGAGAGAACTTTGTACAAGTGAGTGACAAAGGGATAATTTTGTGGGCAGTTGGGCTTTTTTTTTTTTTTTGGTGGGGTGGGGGGGGGGGGGGGGGGGTCAACGGTAGTTAGGGTTTCAAAGAATTAGAGTAGCAACTCTATGTATGAGAATTGTGTTGCGTGGGGTTATACCTCTATTTATAGGTGACTTTGTGATGAGGGGTAGTTGCCTGTGAGACAGTTGCCCAAGACCATTGCCTGCTTTTGGGGCGCCAATGCTAAATCAGTCCTAGCCACCGATCTACATAGCTCTATCAGTCCCAAGTAGATAGCGCTGCCTTAGAGGAACAATAGCTCGAGGTCAAATCAATCTGCCTTAGTGGACCATCTCTATAGCCCATGCTATACCAAATTTATAGAAAGGCCCCTTAACCATGCCCAACATCCAAGTCAGTCTTATCTTGTTTCTCAGGGCTGTGGTACTCATAAGGGTTCTCATTTGTACCTTGAGGTCATTGAGACTTTGGCAATTCTCTCAAAAAGGTAGTACCATGTGTCTCGTGTTGGAAGGTCGGTCACCAACCCAGGTGTCCAAGAAGCGTTTTTTTTTTTTTTTAATGCTGGTCAGCGGCTCTCCATTGACCAGGGTGCTTCGAATATTTTAGTTCTCTGCAAAATGAATCATGTGTTACTTTTTGGTTTTGCTCTGGAAGATAAAGCAGTAGAACGTTGTGATTCTAACATTATTTCATTCAGCTCCACACAATTCTTTCAGCAAAATGAACAAGTGAAATACCGTAAATATGACCCGATAACAACATTGTTTATCTGTTTAAAAGTAGTGGACATGTTATGTCAAAAGAAGGAAGCGGACGATTATTTCGTATGGTTACCAACTTCAAGATTTAAGCAGGTTACATGAGGAAGAAGCTTACTAATATATTTAGTTGAATGTTTATTTGAATTTTAGGGTCAAATATGGTCTTTTACTTTTTTATGTTATAACTCGTGGATTACGTCTTTGTGAAGAACCATGTTTAACACTACATACCTGGGTGAGTGTATATGTCGAACATGTTTGATCTGATATTCACCAACCCAGTGTATCCAGAAATTTGAGTTCATTGTGTGAAATTCTTTTGCTGTGTTATTTTTGTTGCAAGGTTGCATGAAAATGAATGAAGTGGCATGTTGAACAAGGTATTGTCTAGAATACCATTTTGCAATAGGGAATCATTGAAGAATGTTGAAAAAATTGAAATACTTAATTGTGTTTCATTGCCCTCGAATTTGAGGACTACATGAATCCAACGGTTGCACACACCCTTGTACACCAAATGCAGATAGTACCCTTGTGCACGGAATATATTTATGGATACTTCAATTCCTCCCCGCACCCCCCGGGTTGCTGTTCTTGCTGATAAAAACTTACTAGGAAAGTTGAAATGGATTAGGAACCGAATGTTTTCCTTGTTGGGGGTTGAGATCTTGTGTTTGCCATGGGGAAAATGATGATGAGTTTATGGATGAATCAGTATGATGGGAATAAATTTATGGGATTATATTTATTATATGAAAGGATAGGTAAAAGCAATGAATGCATTAATGAGGCATTAGATTAAATTTTAGGGAGCTTAAATGAAATTTTAATTGCATTCAAGCTGGATAATATTCTACATAAAATTGAATGGCTAGAAAATTACACGTGCAACCAAATTTGGAGAACATGGTTCCTATCCCTCCCAAAAAAAAGGGTTTTTTAACTGTAGCAGCTTATGGAGAATATTGTAATTATAGCAGCCAGCTTTTTTTAATGTTATATATATGGTTCATCAACATATTTCAGTCCGTGCATTGGGTTGACAACATTCTCTTGTGCTATTTGCAGGTTATGGGAGATGTCATGATGCTAATATGCTTATCAAGTTTGAGGTTCAATGTGTAATTACCTGGTTGAAGTGAATTTGTAACTATCTTTACTGTGGATTGCAGGTTATGGGAGATGTCATGATGCTAATATGCTTGTCAAGTTTGAGGTTCAATGTGTAATTACCTGGTTGAAGTGAATTTATAACTATCTTTACTGTGGATTTAGAACACTGTTGTTTATAAATGTTGAATTGTGTTGCTTGCAAACCAAAGGTTAAGTATGCACATTAATATATATAAGATAATATGTTTCTCTCTTTTGAGATTATGCATATCAATTGCTTTTTGCTGCTAGTAGCTGATTATTAATTAGAGGTTTGTGGTTCATGGTGATGATTATATAAGCACAATCAGGTTCCAAACGAGTAAAGAAATAGGTGGTGAAGAACCATTGCATTAAGTGGCCTGCTTCCTGGGAACTGCTTTAATACTTTGTGCCCCATGAATTGGTTGTGGAATATGGTTCCTTGGTGTTATTTGTAGAAATGTGTTAGAACCTTAGCGGCAGAATTAAGTATGGTCTCTGTTAAGTACACAGGTGCAGTTTTTAATCCTGCAGGACTGTATTTTGCACCTTTTGATTCGAGGAAATGATAGTATTTCTTTTGTGCTTTTAATATATAAATATGTACGTATTTTGAACAGGTGCTTTTAAACATATTCAAATCCTTCGTATGCATGTGCAAGCTCGAATATATGCAAATTCATTTTTTTGTTTCGCTTTTGTTGAGTGTAACATTAAGTTTAATCTCAACATCGTTAATATGGTGTTGATTTCGCTAGAAGGAGCTAGGTGGCAATATGAGCTCAAGGCAGAGTTTTTGCTCTGGAGAGCTTCGAAATGCATGCATTGTTTTCTTTTCACGCTCAGTTTTTACCTACACCCTGCAAGAAAATTTAAATTTTCGATATTTTCGTTGCATAGACTTCATCTTCAACATCCCCATTCTCTCAACACCTACCCACCCTGTCCCCCCACCCCATGGTCCACCACATTCGGGCACCCCACGCCATCTTCGAGCCCCTGCCCCACCCTCTCCCACGTCTCCTACCCCCTTCTCCACCCTTCCATTTTAAGATGCCACTAAATTTTAAGGTTGTTAAATCCAGCACTGGTATACTTTGGTGGTACTGATCTTTTTCATCTGTCCTCTTCTCATTGATAGATATGCTTCTGAGTGAGCCTTAGGAGCAAATAGGTAATAAGCTTTTATCTGTAGTCTGCTTGTTGAAGATCATTTTGGGAAATGAGCACAATTGAACTATACTAGCACTTGATTTTCACTAGAGTACTCATAAGTGATATAAACCTTTGGACTAATCATGTAAAAAAAAAAAATACAAGTACATATTTTTCCTATATCGTCATTATTATCGAAGCATTATCTCAACTATGTTTGGGTGTTTTTCCAAAATTCAACAGTGTATTCACGCTGATTTTGAGTGGAACTTGAGTGAATGCCTATTAGGAAACTGTGTAATATGGGTTAGTATTGAAAATTATTTCTGCCTCCTCTACTAATTCTATAATAAGGATTTGATCTTTCCAACAACTCAAGATGCTTTTGTGGGCTCAATCAAAGAAGAACGTGAGACCACAAATGAACCCGTGGGTGCTGCAGACCGAGTGACTATCAATTGTCACCTCATATTGCATCGTTTTGCTTCTTTTTTATTCCTATTCCACCCAAGTCATCAAAAATACCACCATTAAAAATGAATAGTCATCAACAAAACAAACATGCGGAAAATTGGGATAAACCATAGCACTAAAGTACCAATGCAAATGAACAATTAGATAAATATTGGGAAGTTCTGATATTTCACAATGATTCTATGATACACAACCCAATGGAATCAGCAGTCTAAACACTACATTGTGTCTGATGACCATTACATATCCTTTACAATATGCTTTTATAGTCGCAAGCAAGAAAAGGAGGGAAACAATATTGGTATAATTTTAGTACCGGCTGCTTATTTTCATTACAGAAATAGTTCATTAGACGGTCATTTGAGAGTAAAACACTCAAAGATTGAGTGCTACTATCAAAGGTTTGGAATTGTTTGTCGTCGCGAGAGCTTTTTGTCCATGGATTGACAACCACGAGGAAAACAATCGATAAAGTTAAATAAGGAATGGGAATTCGGACTGTGCTAGGGCTTGATTTCATGTCCTTGAGAATGAGCTCCAAAAGGAATGAGCTCCAAAAGTGCCTGAGCCACAAGTCCCTCTTTCCCAGCAAAGGTAGCAAATATCAGCTTGTATTAGTCTCTTTGTAGGCCATTACTAAGAGTGAGTAATTACAGGGTCGAATCCCTCAAGCCTCAGGAAGTGTATACATTTTGTTTAAGCATGAGAATTGAGGAAGGTGGTACACTAAGATCACACACTGCATGATCCAATTTTCACTCTCACCTATTTTTCTAGAGTGTCAACAATTGCAGTATTGTTGACTTCTGTTTTCTTCTGATGCAAGGAGGTAGGATTGGGAGGTTTTGATTTGGTTTATAAGTGGGTTAATTATTAATATGATCTGATAATTATAATATTTAAATATTGGGAGTTTTAGGATGGTGATGATGAAAAAGCTCTAATCTACATCAAGAAATTTCAATCCTACTCCAACGTTGTGATTGGCCTGCTCTAAAGTGCGCCCCACATTAAATTTTAAAAATCTAATTTTGAGGCTAGTTCCTAGCATATTCAAAACAAAACACCTCATAAAAGAACACAAATTTTGGCCCAACTCAATAAATAATGCAATTGCAAGTAAATGCTCTTATTATGGAGGCGGTTTCTAGTTTAGGAGTGGCCCCACTATGTAGAGCCCACTTAATACCATAACAATTAACATTGGTGTGTGGCGTTTGTAAGATTTACATTTTTTTACATAAAATAATATAAGAATTACATAAGAACCCACATTATAAGAGTCGGACATTAGAGTCAAGCTCTAATAAACTTACATATGCTCAAATAAATAAACATATATATATATATATTAAGAAAGCGAGGCCAAGGTTAATATTTTCTAGGCCACTGTCGAGGAAAATCTTTTGATAAGTTATTTTCATTGCTGTCTGATTTTAATGTCTTATTTTTATATTGTTTGGTTAATTTCGAGGCAAATTATACCCGTACCAAACTTACATTATTTGAAAGTTTAGTGGTTTAGAGAAGGGTCAAAACCAACCCAGCAAAACACAAACAATAAAACCATCAAACCCAATTTCAACAAAGAAAAAAACAACAAAAGATGTAAAAGAAACACACAAAAGAACTCAAATCCAGAAACCCAGATATAAAAATAGATAGAAGGATAGATAGATAAACAACAATAGAGAAAACCTTCTCTTTTCTCCCTTACCCTCTGGCACAAACCGAATAGAACTTAATGGGTCGGTTTTCTTAATCCCGAGTGGTGGTAGTAGCCAGCATGGATGTGAGAGGATGGCGAGTAAGAGTTTGTCTCTAACATTAGGTGTTAATTAGAATTGCTCCATAAGGCATTTGGCATTGTATATAAAACTGAAAGACTTTAGGTATAAGAAATTAAAAAAAAAGAGAGTTTAAAGTGGAATGAAAGTTGTTTTAGGGAGAGATTTGTAGCATGTTTAGGACTTTGGTTTTATGGAAAGTAGAAGATTTAAAACTCTAATGAGAGGACGCCTTATATTAGGGAGAAGATCCTTTAATATTTAGGATTCAAATTTAAATTGCGCCGTATGTCGCTTTCTCATGAAGAGAATTGCGTCATGTGTCACTCTCTTGTGAAAGGGGATATTGTTATAATATATATAAATAATCATGATGCATTAGGGAGGTCTTACACAATGGCAAAGGTCAGCTCACATGAAACTAATATCCCTTGTTACTTTATCTTGCTTTAAGCCCATGGATTTATTTCGCTTTGCATCTGTAGACAGATAAAATGGTGGATATATCTACTATATCTTTCAATCGATGCCTCCCCTAGGCCGAATGATCGGGTTTGTCTATTATATCAGTATAGATATAAGTGATTTTTTTTAGCAAAATTTATATACATATAAGTTGATTTCTAATTGATTTTTATTCATGTGGAATGGTACCACTAATGACTAATTTTCTGCATTGTAGGTTTTTTCCTGTTTGGAGTAATAGACTAGAGTAATGAGGAGTGGTAGTGATGCGGTTCATGTAGGTGGGGGTTTTTGAGATAAGGAAATGGGTTTGATGAACTAATCCATCTGAAAGAACTTGTGCTGTCTGTAAGTCCATATGCATAGGTCAGTTGATGGACACGTATGCAAATATTAAATCTTTATATGCATGTTTTGTTACTTGCAGCTGCATTTATTACATACGTAAGTTTAGTTGGATGTGTTAGGCATTTTTGTATACATTCAATTGGTTGTTTTCATGTGTTCTTTTTTCTTTGTAAGGTGCTAAGCATCTCAATTGTTTTATGTCATAAATAATTATTAGAACATGTTCAAATGAGTGTGTTCTTGATGATTTTGTTGTTTACATTTTTTAATTTCTTGAATCTTTTCATCATGGTTATTCGAGTATCTTTTCGAGCATGCTTATGCCAGCAAATGTAGAATCATGGAATGATGCTATTTGAGCAAATTTTTCAACACGATTGACATTTTTCTTCATTTAATTTGTATGGACATTGGCACGTACATGGTCTCAGTAGTAATCTCAATAGTGGAGATAGTGCCACGATATCCTAACTTTGTGTCTTCACACCGATCACATCACATGGAATAGTTAGCATTCAGTCACTTTCTTGCCCACAGTTTTGGCCGGGTGGATGGTTCCCATTAATTAATGATTATCACAAAATATAGAAAGGGAATCATTTTTTTATTTAAAAAAAAAGAGTTACCGACTACAGTACTTGAGATAATTATAGTTTGAAAGTGGGTTGAAAGTTGAAACTGTCAAGTAACATTCGCATGCCCTAATTACGATGGATTTCAAGGATACAGCAATGGGAAATCAATACCAAATGCCCCCTGATTTTAGAAAGATGCCCATGTCCATCTTTAAGGATACAGCAATGGGAATTCAATCACAAATGCCCCTTGATTTTAGAAAGATGCCCATGTCCATCTCAACAAAGGGATCAGTAACCTTCCCATTGTCACACCGATACCAGTGTAAAAGTAAACAATCTTGACCCAAGGAGAGATCATTTGCACTTTTCATTGCCCCAAACAATCCAAAATTCCTTCTCACTTTCTTATGCCCTGAAAGCTACAATTTCCTCGAATGACAGTGCCCAAAGAAAGCCAGTTCTTCTCACATCACTACCTAGCAAAATGCCGGAATCCTACATAAGGAAATCACATTAACACATCCACTGTAAATCACACATCCACTGTGCACCGACGCCCCTCCAACACAGCACACTGTTCCAACTTTCTCAAACCGCACGAATCAGGACCAAATCCACGTAAAAGGAATCACATCTATGTAAGAAAACTAACAATGAATGAAAAAGAAAAGCAGACAAGATAGTGCAGAGATCAATAAGAAATACACAGAGAATAGAAAGAAAATTAAATAAAGCTACTGTTACAGAATCATTCTTCCCACCTCCCCACCTCAAAAGGAAATGAATGCAAAAACACCAATATTCAAGCCCAAAGAGGACACTTCAGTGCACATCAGAGGCCATCAACCACCCCATTTTCATCCTTCGTTATCCTTACCTACCGACACTGACCTGGTCAAAAGGAAGTCTTCCAAAACTTGGTAACTCTCTTGTTCCTTGAGCCAATTACGATTTCACCGAGACAAAGTAACACTAGGTAAAATATGCAGTTCAATTACTGATTGAGCCACATGTGGCCATTAATCGAAGTATTGGACTCAATCTGGGTCAAGTAACGATCAATTGGTAGGATGTGAAAGGTTGGGTTTCAAATTTACAATCAAAGTGGTCCTACCCTTGTTTATTGGTCATTTCCATGCTTTAACTCTTCTTTTTTTTTTTTTTTTTATTGCTGTGCTCATGGATTTTGTTTCCTTTTGTTACGTTGTTTTTTTTCCTAGTTTTGATGTGTTCTATTAGGATTTTTTTGGTGGTGTGTTTATATGGATTTGTGGTTTTTTGGTTTTTTTTTTACCATTTTTTGCTTCAATTTTTTACTTTTGGTATTGGATTGTCATGAGTTTGTTTATTTCTTTTAAATTGTTCTTCTTATTGTATTGTATTGCTATGTATTTTTATATTTTTTCTAGAGGATTTTGCCAGAAAAATCCCTTTAGCCTCTTTATAGATAAAAAATAATTTAAAATATATATAACTACCGCAGTGGTCCCATGGGCCCATTTTGGTTTTTTTTTTTATTCTGCTCAGCGGCGATATTCCCTCTAACTCACATATACGAGCTTCTCCTTCCTCCTCTTCCTTTTTCCTTCATAATATGGTGACTTCGTTGTCTTAGATTTGGGTGCAAGTAGGAGGTTATTACCAAATCACCTCGGTATCATATATACCCATTTAAATACATCATTTTTCATATCCCTTTTTTCTTTCTTTCGTTTTTATTTTTCTCTTTTCAATTTTAAGTCTCTCTTAATCATTTCATCAAACACCCTATAGGCTTGTTCCAAGCTGTCACACTTTTCCTACATGTCGTCCGAGTGTTGTATATACAGGCGTCCCTCTTAGTCATTTTATCAAACAACTTATGGGTATTTAACTCGAAATATAAAATTACGTGCTTGGCTAGCAACGATATCCCCGCTTACTTGCTTATTTTTTTCTTCTTCTTCACAATTAAGTGGGGATGTTGCTGCCTCATGTCAGATTCAGGAAAAAATCACGTGTTTGGCTAACAGTGATATTCCCGCTCACTTACTCATTTTTTGTTCTTCTTCACAATTAAGCGGGGATATCGCCGCTCATGCCAGACTCAGGAAAAAAAAAACTTTATTTTTGGATGATGGTCGCATAGGTGATGGTCGTTGAATGGTGATAATGGGTGGATTTGAAGATTGTGGTGAAAGAAAAACATTAGAGGTTGGAGGTTGATTTAGATGTTGTAAACTAGAATAGAAGGGAAAGGGGATACAAAGGAAATGAGATGAGATGATGATGTGTTAGAACACTTAGGCAATGCCCGTAAAGTGTTTTACAAAATGACTGAAAGGGATGTCTGTTTATAGAGCATTTGGACGACGTTTATGAAAAGTGTGACAGTTTTGGACATGCCTATATGATGTTTGATGAAATGACTGAGAGGGATTTAAGATTGAAAAGAGAAAAAAAATGAAAGAAAAAAAAATAATGTGGAAGATGATGTATTTAAATGGGTATATATGATACTGTGGTGTTTTAGTAATAAGCTCCCACTTGCGCCCAAGTTCAAGAGAATGAAGTCACCATATTATGAAGCAAAAAGGAGGATGAGGAAGGAGGATAAGGAAGAAGAAGTTTATATATGCGAGTAAAAGGGGATGTCGCCGCTCAACAAAACAATAAAAAAAAACCAAAAAGGGTCCATGGGACCACTGTGGTGGTTACATATTTTTTAGGTCCTTTTTTATCTATAGAGAGTGTAAAGGGATTTTTTTTTGGTAAAATCCTCTTTTTTCTATGAATCTTCTTTGTTTATCATGGGTTTATTTTATTATTATTTCTCAATTTTGATGGGCTTGAGAAATGAGATATTTGTTTATTATAATCTATTTTCTTCTCCTTAATCAATATCTTAAAAAATAGCTCCAAACTTTATGAAGTTTTATTTTTGGGCCTGGGCTTAGTGTAGGCCTATCTTGCTAGTTTTAATTAGAAAATTTTACTAGAAAAACCCCTTTAAGTGGGTATTAAATAAAAAGTTTCCCCTTACTCGAATTCGATGCTTGCTAAAATGGGGGAGGGTTAAATTTGACCCTCGATGCACCCTTTCGTGTTTCTTTCTTCTTTTATCTTCTAATGATGATTTCCCTATTTTTTAACCTTTTGATTTGTAGACATCAAGTGATCTTTACCAGAGATTCAAACAAGGTGACATGACACTGAGGTAGAAGGCAGCATAAGACAAGATCAACATTCCGATGCACAGCACAAACGAAGCAACCAGAGCAAGTGCCATAGGCAATGTACACTCCTACCCACATTTTGGGCTTCTCCACATCGTAGCACAGCTCTTTCAACCACCTACTTGTCATCTATGAAGCACAGGTATCGGTATGGGCACCGATATGGGTACTAGTATGGGCACGCCGATATAGCAAAATCCTAAAAAAAAAAAGATATGGGTACGGCTGATGTACGTTTATTAAAGAATTATATTTTTTAAAATTTTAATAATGCAGTATGTTAATAATTAAAATAGATTAGAATGTTGTGAAATATACACAAGAATAGAGAGGAGCAGAGAGGAAGAGGGAGATCTTGTTGAGAGAGATGTGTGTACTTATAAAGGGAGGATGTTTATTTATAGGCAAGGTAACCTCTTTATTGAGAAACACTAATTACAATATATTCTAAATCTAACACTAATTACAATATATTCTAAATTTAACTCATCTCATGTGGGCATCCACCTATGATGAAACATTTCAAAACACTCCCACTTGGATGACCACTATTCAATGACAATTGCTTCATTAAAACCTTGCAAAGGAAAAACCCAATGGGAAAAAACCAAAGTGAAGGAAAAAGAGTACATCATTCTATAAGATCATTGAATTGATGTTGGATGTGCACAATGCTGCCTCATTAAAACCTTAACTAGGAAAACGCAGTGAGATAAAACCTTGGAAATGAAAAAGAATACAGCGCACATATGTCTGGGTAGTATGCTTTAGGATACATATTTTTGATCAGTTACTCTCCCTGACAATAATAACCTATATATTGTTTGATGACAAACTCGACGCATGTCGATCTCATGTATAAGCTTCTAGATTATTGACTTTGGTAATGACTTGATAAACAAATAAGTAAGGTTGTTGCTTGAACGAACTTGCTTGACTTTAATCTCATTGTTCTTCAGAAGCTCATATGTAAAAAAGAACTTTGGTGCAATGTATTTCATCTTATTACCTTTAATGTATCATTCTTTAATTTGTTGAAAGCATGCCTCATTGTTTTCATACATAATGCTTGGGGTATCTGTATTAGGAAACAATTGACAAGAACCACAAATATGCTGAATCAAATATTTTAGCCACACACATTTCCTACTGGCTTTATAGAGAGCTAAAATCTTAGCATGGTTAGAAGAAGTACTACTAAAGTCTATTTCGTAGAATGCCCAAAAATGACAGTATTACTACTAAGAAATGCATAACCTGTCTGTAATCGATTATGAAGGTCGGAGAGACAACCCAAATCTGCATAATCTACAAAGTTGGAATTTTTATAATCATAAAAATAAAATAGACCTAAATCAATTGTTCCACATAAAAATCGTAGGATATGTTTAATATCAATCCAGTGCCTTTGGGTTGGTGTGAAACTATATATAGCAAGCATATTTACAAATAATGAAATATTCCTTTAGAACGTCTCTCGATTTGCAGGGCGAGACAAAATTCTCCTGTAAATAGTTCATGATTTTCTCGAGCTCTTCTAGAGTTCCGATTAGATTTATGTTATCTACATAAATTTACACTATTGTGAATCTATTTAAGAATTTTATAAAGATACTGGGCAAATGGGATTATTTTCATATCCTTTAAAACATTTACTAAGACGATTGTTCCATATTCTTCTGGAATGCTTCAGGTTGTACAATAAATGTCTTAATTGTATTAAGTACGTGCTTGTTTACTTTGCTTCAGGCAAAGCAAATCCTTCTAGGATTTTCATATATATGTTTGTGTATGTCTTCAGTCCCAACCTTGCACCACAAGTCTTACCTTGTATCTTGTAATTTCATTCATTTTCTTTACAAATACCCATTTGAAACCTACAGGGTTAACAATTTTTGGAGTTTGTACCATAGGTCCAGACACACCACGTCTATTGAGAGACTCTAACTTTTCTTTGATGGAACTTATCCATTTTGGCCAATTTTCCTTTTATCGGCATTCATTCATAGTACGTGGTTCTGTGTTCCAATCATCATTCTCATTTTTTCTTGATATTTGTGTAGCTATTGCATATGCAAATGTGTCATCAATGATAATTTCCTTTCTGTCCTATCTCTCTCTTGAATAACTATAAAGTATAGAGATCTCTTTACTATTGGGTACCCTTGTTCTTCAGGGGCTTCCAAAGTCTCTTTCAGGACTTGTGTCTCTTCCGGAATATTAACCTCTTTAGGAATTTTAGAAAGAGTAGATTTTTCCATAACCTCTTATTAAGTGAAATGATGTACCTCTTTAGGAGTGTACGATTTGTCATAACCTTTTTGGGAGTATGATTAGAATTTGATTGTTTATTTCTCCTCTTCCGGGTAGCTGAGTCTTTAGAACCTATAGGTATGCCATGCTTATGACGTGTAACAGATTCCTTTGCTGCCATATTTCGATTTTTGTCCTATAGGAACACTTATTCATGCTAGTCCTACAGGGACATTAATTCGTGTTTATGTGTTCATAGTTGGTACATGTAATCTAGTCACTTTTGTTGCATCATGAAAAGTATTAGGGCATTCGTTTGTAATTAAGTGCACACCACACTTCATTCTTACATTGTGAAGTACAGAGATCTAGATGAGACAGAATGTGAGTATTCTACGTTAATTCTCGTTGTTCTTTAGGAATTGATTGTTCTACAGGAACAAGGCATTTTTTAGGAATTCTCTAATCTCTCACTAACGGCAGGAAGATTGTTTCATTAAGGCGACAATCAACAAAAAAAGCAGTGAATATATCTCCTGTTATTGGTTTTAGATATCTAATAATTAGGTTGATGCAGATCACAAACCCATGACGTCAAGCCTTAGGGTGATCTAATCTATCATGCAAAACATTAAAACCTTAGGGTCATTAAGCTTCGGGTTTCGTTTAAGCTTTTAGCTTGACTTTTTCATTTTGCTCATAATAGAATGTGATTCGATTTTTGGAGATTGTCTTGTAATATAGCCCTGAGGTCTGATGAGAATGTACTTAGCTTTTCTAATATCAGCTTCTGGCTGTCAGTACTAGTAATGATGTATAAATTCTGTATTACTTTCACTTATAGTTTATATATGTGGTATCCATTCATCATGATATCTTTGAAGCGAGCAAGTTTTTTGAGGAACTGCTAAAAAAATAATAATGCATCTTTAATGCATATATGTGTACAATTTGGTAACATTATGTAAACTCTTTTAGAGTATTCAAGTATTTGTATAGATTTAGCTATGGTTGATACCTTATACAAATTAAACACTAAGTCTGGGAAAAACTTCTAGTTTTTCAATGTAGTATGTTTTGTAACATTATCTACTGAGCATATATTATCCTTAGTTTCATGCATTCCACGATTTATACCGCAAGAAATAATAAAGTCACATAACTATTCAGTCGCATCTTAAAAATAAAATTGAGAACATCAAAATAATTCACCATTCAAAGCAAATATAATGTGTAAATACAAGATACGTGGGATACAAGAATAAGTCCTACTGTCCAAGAAAATAGCTAAGAACTAAACTCAACATTCAAATTCATAAAAGTAATTGTAGGTCTTTTAGACCATACTAGGCGGTTTTTCCAATTTTCAAAAAATCCCTTATTAATCACCTCTCCTGGGGTGGTTATTTTCATCTCTACTGGAGGACTTATTATATCTACCTCTTTTCGAAATATTCTGTTTGACTAGTTTAGCATTTATTTTAAGTATTAGATGGTATGACCATCTGCTAGTAATCATACCTATCCAACAGGGATATAATGGCATAGAACATGCGCGCTTATGTCATATCCTTCAGGGACATCTTATTTTCTTCTTTGATGGTATCACCAAACCTTTTTGAGTATGTAGAAATTGATTTAATAATAAAAATAAAAAAAATAGAACTTCAGGTTCTCAATATCCAATGACAAAATATAATGAAGAATCGGCCAATTAAAAACTTAGAACTTCGGATTCTTAACTGAGGAATTAGAACTTCTGATTCTATTAAGACTTCAGGTTTGAGATAAAACTTCAGGTTGTTAGAACTACTGGTTATATTAAAGCTTTAGGTTTGAATTATAACTTCTGGTTCAGTCCAAACTTTATGTTTGGTTTTATGGCATTCGTATCGATCCATATTACTTTGGATCTTTAAAAAATTCAAAGCTTCAGGTTTAATCATGAATATAAAACTACAAATTCATATAAACGTTGAAAAAAAAAATTAGGACAGCCTGTTCATAATTCAGGGAATTTCGAGTCTAAATTATATATTTGATATAGAACTTCTAGTTCTTAGACTAAAATAATATACAGAACTTCGAGTCCAAGTTATTGATTCTATATAAAACTTCTGGCTCTAATTATTGTATTGAACTTCGGGTTTCAATTATGATTCATGAATTGCAATTTTATTATAATCTCTTTTCGATAAGAAATAATAAATCATTCATCACTCGAGTTAAAATTATAAATGCTTGCATATTTCAAAAGAATAAAGATAAACGCATGTATATAACTATCAAACTAATAAAAGATCATAGAATAAGAAAAATATAATTAACCATTTAATTGACTTTTTTTTACTGCCAATATGTAGATTTGCTGGCGAGCTTTTCCGTAGGTGCAAATGAATCTCCGATTGGATGTCGAATGATCAAGATATCGCTAAAACAAGTTTCCGCCATTCATTTGGTCAAACAGGCTGTTGACCATGCTAACATCATCCCTGTGATTGGATTTATGACTGGGTTGGGCTTCACTACACTCAGGTTAGGCTGACCCAAACTAAACCTGCACTAGTTCGGAATTGGCCGGTGTGGGCTGCTTGACACTATACTCAGGTCAGGTAGAACCCAACCTGCACTTGGACTACTAGTGCTGGGCTTGCTGTACCCGGGTCAGAACTAACCCAAACTTGACCTAGGTTGTAGCCACGCCATTCTCCTTGTTCTGTATTGCTAGGAAACTCGAAAACAGTAGCCCTGTTGCCTTCTTCTACTAGTCCGACCGGCAAGCAGTGAGTCCAAAACTGTTGTGGCTTTTCCTGCAAAGTACACCACCAACGGTAAGGAATGAGATCGGATCACTAGCGGACGTTCAGATTTGTTCCCCACAGTCAGATCTCATCTGAGATCGACTTCTTCTCTCTTCTTAAAAACAAGAAAAAAAAGAAAAAAGAAAAAGAAGAAAGCCAAGCTCGGATTTGTTGTAGAACCAAGCTCAAGGAGAAGAAGGGCTTTGCTCTTATTTTTTATTTTTTATTTTTTATGCTCTACAAATTGCATCTAGCCCGAACTTCTTCCTCTTTCAGTAATCATGCCCATAGGATTCTCCTTTCAATGCATGAAAACTAAGAAGAGAACTTTTTTTTTATTTATTTGGGCATCCATCATGTGTTGTTGTTACAACACGCCAAGAAGGAGATAGGGTGACAACAGCCCTTGTCTTTCTAATATATTTTCCTGCCAAGAAAACAAAGGAGGCTTATTATTCTTCTCTGGTCCACGCTTGCATAGAAATGCGCAAGGTGAAAACTCACCAAGATGGAGGAGCCGATCTTGTCCATTCTGAGCCCTCGTGCTGATAACGTGTTGTGAAATATCAAACGCGAGAATAAAGAGGAGCAGAGAGAAAGAGGGAGATCTTCTTCTTGAGAGAGAACTGTGTACATACAAAGGGAGGATGTTTATTTATAGGCAAGGTAACCTCCTTATTGAGGAATAGTAATTAAAACATATTCTAAATCTAACTCATCTCATATGGGCATCCACCTATGATAATATATTTCAAAACATAAAATTCTTAGATGCAATAAGCCAACAATTACTTAATAACATTATAAATCAACCTAATGAAAAAAAAGAGCTACAACAATATTATTTTTTTTCTTCCTCCTTTATATTTTCTTTTTTTTTTTTCCCGTTGGAAACAAGGAGATTAGAGATGGATTAGAGTTAAAACCTTTTTCCTTTTAAGTTCGTTGAGAAGGATTAGGGCTAAAGTTAAAAATTATATTTTTAACTTTTTCATACTCTTATAAAAGTTTTTACAATGAAAAAAAAAAACTCTTACAAAAGTACTAACAAACCTATCCCATATCCACAAACATACCTATCCCGTACCCACAAAGTTGAAACATATTGAATATGTTTGACCATTTCTGATACATTTTTTACTATATTTATACCGAGTACGTGTAAGGATGAGTACCCAATATGAGTACGTATACATTTTAAAAGTATTTGTGCTTCATAGCTTGTCATCAACTTGAGTGTGGCCTCAATGATTTCATGCACCCGGTGCAACATGATGGGAAACGTCAAAGTCAGACCAATACAGAGCCCCACCTGCGCATTTATATAATAATTTGGTAGAGAGGAGACAGAGAGTGTGTGTTTAAAGCTTTTAATTAACAAGCAAGCAAACTGAAGGCGAGGCTTGGTCCAAGTGCCTTGACTGCAACGAGGACCAGTGCTTTGGGAGATTAAAGGTGATGATATCTTTGGTTTCTTCCCCATAGGCTAGATTCCCAAAGATGCCAAAGAACAGGTAGACGGTGGTTATCTTAAGAAACGCGGGGGAGAGGACAAGGGAGCTTGTGCCTCTCCTTAATGGACGTACGGAAAAAGGAAGAAGAAGATAGCATTTTTGGGTTTTAAAAGCAAGTAAAGGAGTGTTGAATTCAACACTGTTATTTACAAGGATATTAAGAAAAAAAAAGTCAAAGTGGTCCCAAGCTAAACTACTAAAGGGCTCTTTTGGATTTAAAGGCCACCTAAATGGTTTTACCTATAAAATCCTCTTTTAATTACTATAGGAGTGGTTGCAAGGATCTAATTTGCAACAACCTTTTTGTTATTTGTTGAGATCTTTATCCTTATCTCAACCTCTCAAATTGACTCTACCTAAGAACAAGTCTACATTTATTTTACAAGGCTTATCATAAGAACCCCTTTAAACAAATGGTTTTACTACAAAAGTGGCCCTTATATGGATAAAACATAAACTTCCCAATGATTATTTACTTAATTGATTCCTAATACTCGAGGCTCACATCAGACTCATTAACTTGGCAATTGGCATGATTAGGACCCCAAAGAATAATTCAACTATTAATCAAAATCAATCAAGTCTAATCCGAGTTTGGGTCATTACAATTGGCACCACAAAGAAGGTTATGTACTGATAAATATGTACATGAAAATGCAAGAAGACACAAAACATTAATGACAAAAATGAGGAATATAAAACTAAGTTTAAAATAGGAAAAATAGTAATTTACACCTATGTACTTTAACTTGATTGCAAAGTGACCTCTACTTTAAACTTTTGCACTAAACCTACCTAAACTCACAACTAAAGTGCAAAATGGATGTCTGTTAAGGAAACTTGTAAAAGTATCAAATTACCCTTCTTTTCTATTCATTCTTTCCATCCCCTTCCTCTCACATCGATCTGAAACCTCTAAACCCACATCAGGACAAGAAAAGCAAATGACAAAAAGGCATCATATATCTCATATCTTTTGTATGTAACTTACATCATGGAGTTTGGTCCACCAAGGTGGGGTTCAATAAGTCAGGCTCGGACCAAATCAAGTTGAGTCAAAACGCCCCAAATTTTCCCTGTGTGGGGTTTGCAAGCATCACCTAAGGGTTTACTTTTATTTAGGGCTGTCAATATGGCCCTTTGAGGGGCACCGGCCCGGCTAAGCCCGCAAAAGCACTTTTTGCTTTTTGCCCTAAAGCCTAAGGGTAAGATAGGGCCCAATTTTGAAAAGCCCGCAATCTTGAAGGCCGTGCTAGGGCTTGACTTAGCTAGCCCAACCCTTTGTCATTAATAAATAAAATAAGTAATATATATTATATATAGGAGTTTACAAAAAATTATAAAAAAAATCTTCTAAGTAGCAATTAATAATAGAGACTTAGTATTTTGTTAAACAGTATTAATTGACGGATATTCTCATAGATCATAATATTGTACCTATATTTAATTATACATTTTCTTTTAAATGGTATTCTTGATTTTATGTTTGCTGAAGATGAACATATTCTTTAATGAAAAGATAATTCAACCTGTTATTAGATTGATTTTTACCAATGTAAACTATTTAAGTTTGAGAGTTTACATAGATAGCCCTAACATCATCATTAAGTGGAGTTGAGTTTTATCTACTAGCTAGTCATTGATCGATGCCAATTTCTTTATATCCCCTTACTTTCATATGACTGTTGTTTCAATCAAATGGACTTCACATATAGAGTTAAAGCTTGAGACTTATGCATCAAGCATCTTAGTCATTCATCTTCGATAGTCAAAGTTTAATTGCTTTATTATAAAATCCAATGATAATGTTTCAAAGAGTTACAAGTTAGGGCTAATGCTAATTCAAAAATGGTCTAACATTTATTTGAACCATATATACTAACTAATTTATTTGGGAAAGGTTTTATACATATTTGAAATAAATCTAATTGAATCATATGAGAATTGTCAAACAAGATCTAATGGTCTTTATTATTGCTTTATAGAAAAAATGTAATATATGATCTAGTAAAAAATGGCACAATTAGTAAAACTTTAACTTGCGACGACCTTACTAGTAGCCTAATGACAAATAAAATCAATACATTCTTTAACTATCACTGGTGTGATTAGGTATTTAATAGTGTCTCCCGTTGCCTAATTTCATATCACAATACTATCAAATTAGCTAATTTTATGTAATCCTAAATAATATTTTTATATGAGAAAAAAGTAACTTATTTCATGTATTCTTTTAGAAGTTGCACAAAAATATTAACTTTTGCATTATACCCATCGATATTTCGAATAAAGGAGCGAGTTAGCATCATAGTATAGAAAAATTATATCTATAATAATATTAAGAAAAATCATTTCTCTTGACCCTAGCCTTTGAGTGTAGGGTAAGGGTTTTGATATTATAGGCCCGCTGAGGAATCCAAGGGCTTTGGCTTAACATAAGCCAGGCCCACATCTATGAGGGTAGGGTAAGGGTTTACACCGGCCTAGCCCTTTGACAGCCTTACTCCTGTTGTGTCAGAACTAAGTTACCCACATCATAAAATTCCACAAATCCCAATCACCACATTTACATTGATTAGAAGATGCAGATCCTTCACCTCGATTGCAATCTTCATAACATTATTCAAGATAACATAAAAAACAACAATAGAAATTCAAGAACTGATGAACTTGGTGATGGCCTTGGTGCCTCAAAAATAGCGTGCTTGGTGAGCTCTCCAGGAAGGACGAGCCTGATAGAGGCTTGAATCTCTTGAGAGGTGATGGTGGGCTTTTTGTTGCAACGGGTGAGCCTTGATGCTTCCTGTGCAAGCTTCTCGAAGATGTCATTGATGAACTTGTTCATGATTTCCATGGCCTTGCTAGAGATTCCAATCTCTGGATGGACCTGCTTTAACACCTTGAAGATGTAGATCTTGTAGGTCTCTCAAGGTGTTATACGATCCCGGATTTTTAAATTACAAGTTAAACAATAAGCAATGGAATAATAAGAGTAACTCGCAAACAAACAATCAACCGTATAAAAAGAAGACATGTAGATTTTTACGTGGAAACCCTAATAGAAAAAAACCATGAGCTACATAGGCTAAAAATCAAGCACTAATTTCAAGTAGTTACAAGATATACTCACAACCTTACACAGTCAGTCACTTGACCACAGGATGTAGTTCTTCTTACAAGAATCCATGATATAACTCAACTCTGTGTGCCTTGCTCTCTGCACTTGATCACCACAATCTCTTCTGATGAAGTAAAAGCAACAAATCTCCTATAAGCTAGTATAAGCAGTAACAATTCTAGAACTAAAAGCATTTAGCAAACTTTCTCCAATAGAAGCTCTAGAGAAAAATGATAATCTCCAAGGAATATTCTCAATTTAGAATTATAAGATCTGTATTTAGGATTGAGAGAAAACCCTTTTTATATCTCATAATTCGTGCCTTAGGGTTAGAATCCAAGTAAGCATCTCTGACACAAACAGAATAAGCATCTTTGACACAAACAGGGAAGGTTTTCATGCAAGTTAGTGGGCTTTTTCCATCACACACTTGAGCTGAGCTTAATTATGCCTTTAGAATAAATTCTGTGATGAAATTTTGCATTGGGTGCTCTAGCAGATGGCATTTTAATAAATATCTGAAAAATTTTCCAAGGCCATAACTTTGTCGTTTTAACTTCAATTGACGCAATCTTAAAACCTACGGATATTTACTCAAAATAAACTTTCCAATGGTACGTAGATTGCCCTGATACATTGGTTGGTTTGAGAAATATAATAATTTCTCTCCAAACACCTCCATTCAAGCGACTAGATGAACTACGCTTTAGTCCAATCTAAAAATATAAAAGTACAACCCAATTAGACCAAGAGTTTTGTCCAACCCATGAATTAGCTAACATATAATAATCCTAGTAGTCTTTATCCCCTTTCCCAGCCTTTTTTGTTTCTTATCGTTGCCTCCTCCTCCTTCCTTGGGGAGGCACTTCTCTGCCTTAGGCTTCTTCTCTATGAGGGCTTTCTCCACCTTCTTCTCCTTTGTGGGTTTCTTCTTTGCTTGTTTCTTCTCTACCTTGGGCACCATCGAGAGACAAAGGAGGAAGATTTGAACTTGCAAGAATTGAAAAGGAGAGGAATGCGAGGGACAATTTGGTTGGCTCAAATATGACATAGAATAGCGAGGAGAATTGGGGTGGGGGGGGGGGGGGGGGGGTGTGGAGGGAGAGAAAAGAAGAGGGAGAAGGAGGAAGAGGAAGGGGAGGAAGGAGTGAGGGTATTTTGGAAACGTTTTTATTTTTATTTTAAATGGGTGTGTAAATTGAGAAATTGTGTATGTTTAAATCGAAGCTCCCGTAAAAAAAATGGATTAAGTCACTTTTGCACTTCAGTTTTAAATCTATGGTAGTTTAGTGCAAAAGTTAAAAGTTGATCAGGACACCTTACAATTAGGTCAAAGTATAGGGAGTAATTTGCTATTTTTCTTTAAATTTTGAAACAACAAATACCTAAAAAAGCGCCAAAGTGAATGTTTAGTGAATCTTGATTGATGGTGCAACCAATAGATTAAAAAAAAAATTGGATCCCATAATAATTCCAACGATAGGACATATAATTATTCATTGTCATCAAAGCCATGCCCTAACTATAACATATAACTATTTAATAGAAAATCTAGTTCTCATAGCAAGAGGTTCAAGAATTAAAAGAATGAAAGTAAAGATAACTTTTGATGCATAATGTAGTTGACCCACTTATAGAAGAATAAAAGAAGTTTTAGGGTAGGCTTGAGAAAATTTGAGGCTTAAAGCGATAATCCTAAATGAGGCATTTTCTATTTTTTAATATTATTATAAATATTTTACTTAAAATATTTTTTTCTTTTTATAATGCAAAATTACTAATTTAGTTTTTTATTCAAGTTTTGCTAATATATCTTTTTCAATTGATAGCATGGCTAATGTGCCATTGTTGATCTTAGACAGGATTTTGCCAATTTTAACTTTGAAAAACTTCTTTGTATAGAAGTAACAGTTATAGGTATTAGCAATCCTTTTCCAGTAGACATATATTTGTCATTTAAAAATTATAAGTAATAATATTTTTAAAAAATGAACAGTAATTATATAATAAACATATAAAATGATCTTGAAATTAAAAAAAAAAATCTGAAAGCATGAAATAGTAGAACCTAATTAAGCGATTTATTAGTATTGGCTATAAAGATTGTAGATATAGATTACTTTTGAATTTAATGCAGCTTCTTCAATATGAAAAAAGAAAACATATTATATTTGAATTTATTTTCTATGAATTCCAAGCAATATAGATGCAAGAGGAAAATTATACAAATTGAAGGATTTTCAAAATGAAATTCTTGCTTATTGTGATTTTAGGGTTTTCTTTTTTTCTTTTCAAGGCAACAACTTTTGAACAACGAAAAGTGGTTTTAATGATTTTTTAGAATGTAAAAAAGATAGCCGTTGTTTTTTTTATATGTGAAAAAGATGATAGTTACTTTAATTATTTTTATGGGGCCTTATTTTTTGGGGGGAGAAACAAAAGGTTGACGACTGCTTTTTTTGAAATTTTAAAAGGTGGAGCTACTTTAATTACTCTTATGGGGCTTATTTTTTTGGATTAAAAAAATAGGATGCTAATTGCTTTCTTTTGGATTTATTTTTTTGGGGGCCTAAAAAAAGGCTTTTTTGACCTTAAAAGCTGCCTTTGAGAAATTCTTTCCTCTATACTCCTCATGGGGCCTACTTATATTTCAAAGAAAGGAAATAAAAAAAACTTGAATTATGTCAAGAGGAAATAGAGATAGTCCAATTCAATAAGTGGAATTGCCCTTCATTTTCGTATCCATGGCTTAGCTACCCCAGGAAAAGTACACATGTTTTCTAAGAAGTTTGAATAAATTCTTCAGACCATTTAGTTTATATATGTCCATAGACCTATTGGATGTAAGAGATTTCGATAATAAAAAATCAATAAAATTGAAATCCACTGGCTTTGCCTTTGTATCCTATTACTTTTAAAATTATTTTGGACCCAATGTGTTCATGATTCTTCTTCCGCCATGGAATACGTGGGATAAAAAATTACGGGGGTCAAAGATGTTGGGTTTTGTCTTGTATTTTGGTTTAGTCGGATCGGTCGTTTGGGTTAGCCAGAACCAGAGTTCAGGGTTAGGGGTATTTTAGACATTATATATGAGTTTTTTTGGTGGCTAAAAAAACGAGATCTATATATTGATGTGTTGTGTAACCCTAAATCCTAAGAAGGTGAAGTGATTTTCTCTGTGGACATAGACAAGGTTACAGTACTATGTAATTACTTGTATACACATAGTTTGCAGTCGGGGATCAATTTCTAACGAGGAGGTAGCCAAGGGTAATGAGTCAAAAGAAATAAAGGCCATTGTGGACCGCTCATAAAATGGGACTCACCTGTCATATTTTCCACATATCTGGAAGTTTTCACATATACGAATCTGGGCTGGCTGGCACTGATCACGTGGGGGGGACCAGTCCCCCTGAGGGTTTTCCTCGTTAAATTTCAATTCGTCATTACGGTGGTTGGTTGTACCTTTGACCTTTTGCAGATGGTTGCAGCCTGTATCATTGGGAAAGTGGGTCTGGAATCTATCACGACAAGTTAAAGTTCTCATGGATCTTTGGAACCTGGGCCTGTCATTATTTTTTTTTACAACACAAAAATTAATACAAGGAATATATCTCAAATGATTTAGATATGTGGGAACCAGTTTAAAATGCGACATTCGATGTCCTTTTTTATTTGGCCAAGGCTTTGCAGATGAAATTTCCGCCCACTTCTAAACTGGAGAATTCCTTAAGTAGTATTTTTATCCAAAATATGCATACTCTCTTCAAATTTCTTACCCACGCCGTGCTTCTACACAAACACACATTCGATATGAAACTTGCTGTAGCAGAGAAAACATTTTTCGTTTCTACATTTTTTTAAAAAAATCGTATACACAAATGTGCTTTGTGACCTTATGTTTACATTAAAATACATATAAATTGAATACATATAAAATTATATAAATAAATCAAGAGTAAGATTTTTAGTTTATCGGGTAGTTATCCTAATCTGAGATCATTTTCATATACCTCAATCCAAATAAAACCCTTCTTGGCCCCCAAATATTTTATTTAAAAAAAATAAGTTTTTTTTATGAAAAATATTCAAAATTTCATTAAATAATGCCAAGATTTCACCTTCTCGAAACCATAGTAATAGTATACTTTTTGGAAAGCTCATTTACTTTCTTGACCGCTAGCACTTGTGGTGACTTAATCCAACCTATCGTTTGTAAAATACGATCAAAATAAGATTTTTAACTAAAATATTGAAAAAATGATATTTCCGTTATTTCTTCAAAAGCTCTACCCAATTCTCTTCTCCTTGTTCCTTCGCCCATTTTCACTTCACCCATAGCCCGCAAACTCCCCACCCGTTTTCATGCAGCCAACCAACGTTTTTCTCTCTCTCTCTTCCCTTTTCTCTCTCTATCTCTTATTCTTCGTTATCTCTCTTTTTTCTTTTATCTCTTATTTGCTCTCCCTGTTCTCTCTCTCCCTCTCCTCTCTGTCTCTCGGGTTCTCTCTTCACCTCAACGTCCCCGCCACGCCCAAGCTCAATGGCAGCCTCTCTCCTCTCGATTTTCACTCTTTTTCTTTTCCTAATTGAGCAATCACCTCATCCATCTTCCCTTTCCTTCCCTCTTTCTTTCCTTTTCTTTTTCTTTCTTGTTTCCTTCTTGCTGTCAGTGAGATCTCGAGCCATCGGAGGTTCATCTGCACCATCCACTCCGGTCATTATGCTCATTTGGCTCTCCTGTTTCCAACGATGCCTTTCTTTCAAGATATTTTTCCAAATCCACCGTAGGTAAGCTTCCCTCTTCCTTGAAGTTAGATCTTTTGAATTTATGATCATAACTTAGCGTTGATTAGCCACTTAGCTTCTTATCTCCAATTTATACAGTTGTTTTGGTTTAATTTGGGTTTTCAGTGGATTTGAGCTTCATGGGATCCGCCAGTGGGTTAGGACATCTCACTCAATTCACATCAAGGGAAGTGGAATTATATATTTCCATTTTTAATTGCATTTCTTTTAAATGATTCTAGCTTGTTTTTCCTCTCATGTGGTTGATTTGCCCATTTTAAATTGTAATTTGGATTAATGATAGAATTAGGGATTTGTTAGTTAATGGATTGAATGGAGGATGGAGGTGATTTAAGCTTGACGTGGTGGGGCTTGGCCCATTTTTATGCAGGTTACTGATGGAATGGAAAAAGGGAATAGATCCCTTCATTTTACATAAATACGAAACTCCCCATTTCTGATCAGTCTTAGGTCCGATCAATTGGGTAGGGTTCTGTTAGGGTAATATTGACATGCAAAAAAATTTGAAAGAAATCCACGAGCACCTCAACAAATCAAAGTCAGGTTGAGACTTAAACATGATTCAAGCACATCAAAATAAAGCACAATCAACTCAAGGACAAAGCTTGAAAAGACACCTTGAAGTCTGAAAAAAAAAACAAGTCAAATACTTCAAAAAAGTGAAAAAAGTATATACTAGTTGACTAAATAAGTCAGTGGTCGATAAAGGATAGTGATTGGTTGACCATTGTAAATTTTGACAGCTTATCAAATAGCCGATTCAAATCGAGTCAAATCATTTTGAGCAGATTTCATGCTGATTAGCATGATTCAAGCAATGAAGATTCGGCTGTTACCTTACATGATTGACTATAGAAAGGTCGTTGACTATAAAAATGTATATCGACTACCCTTCCTGCAAATCAAATTTTGTTCAATTTTCTCCCCACCACAAATGACTAGAGTAATCTCTAAGAGATTATAAGTACGCCACCTTGGGCAGCAATTCCAACAAAAACACTATCATCAAGCAAAACACAACAACCAAGGCATTCAAGGCTCTTTGGATTCTTTGTGAAAAGACTCCGACGGTTCGACTTCTTTAAGTTCTAACTTCGACTTCTTTAAGTTCTAGCTTCGACTTCAACGGCAAAGCACTTGATCTTTTGAAAATAATCTGAAGGATGGTGTCTTGACTCAAATGGGTTTCCAATGAAGATGAGTGTTTCGAGACTTTCTTCGTCTCCTTCACTAAGGAGTTGAAGGAAATATAGGTAAAACTATGGGCAATTCATTAGCATAATGCGATCCATGGGGGCAAACATGACCGTAAAACTTTCGTTCTAACTCTCCTTGGAATTCTACATCGAAGGGAAACGAGTGATAAGTTATAAAGATTGCTTGATTGATTTAAATACAAAAAGGTCGGCGTGCATTTGATACACTCTAAAGTAACATGATCGTAGGAGTTGAGTGCATTGGGTTATGAAGACAGCCACTGCCATGTGGAAGGAATCATGGTAAGACTACTAGCCTGTATTTACCTTGACCGATGGATCAGATTGATCCTCACCAGGATGTGTGGATGTATCAACGTCCTCATAATTATAAGCAACTATGATTAGGGTTTGGAGTTATATGCAGATAAGAGGTCAGGCTTTGGGTATAAGTTTAGTGCATTGGGCTGGCAAAAATTGTTTTGGGGCCGAGTTAAGATATGCGAGTCGGCCCTAAGTGGTTTTATACTTCGCACAAATTTCAGGTGGGCTAGAAATAGAGTAGGTCATGCGAATAAGTAAGTTAGTGGGCTGGACAGAGATCAGTAGGCTAAGATATACCAAGTCAGGTCAATACATTTGATGGATCGGCTTCATCCGTTTAATTGGCTTCGGTTGAATAGAATGAGAGGGTGAAATCGTGGTTGGGTTAGCAGAAAGATGAGCAAGAGTTATAGAGGATGGGATCAGTAGGCCACAAAAGTCTTAATGGGTTGGATTGAATTGATAATTTGTATACTAGTTAGAGAGTGGGCCCAAGATATTTTGAATCATAACAATGCATCAGGTGAGCCAGAACTATAACAACGTATCAGGTGAGCCAGAACTGAGTCAATTGAGTCTAATAACAGGACGAAAGTAAGGAGCAGAATAGTATTAAAGAGAGGGGGATGGAGGTAACGCTGAACCTACAAGGACTCAATCTCTGAGTTCTCAAGGAATGGTGAATTGGGTCCAGGATGCTTAAAGGTACAGGTCCTAATGTAAAAGGGTTGGCATATCTTAGTGGTGGGCAAGCTCATTAAGTCATACAAGTGGCCCAAACAACCTGAGTGATACCATTATAACAGGTGGGCCAGGAACAGTAGGTCAATTAGGTTGGGCCTGGGTCAGAAAATAATGTTGGAAAATCAATGAGTGGTCCCCAGTCACTAGATCACACCGAGTTTACGACATGCATCCAAGGTGGGCCAAGCAGTAGGTCAAATATTGGCAGTTCTGATGTTGGCACAAGTGGGACCAGAGATTGGTGATTATGGACTAGGCCTAAGGTATCAGTTTGCAACATTGGACCTGGTCAGAGTTAACCCCTGGTTCATGGTGCCTGAGAGGAAGAACGGATATGGTTAGTTTTGTTTTGCTGCTGACTTGAAATGAAGGTGAAGGTTGTGGTTGCTGAGTTCAGTTGACTGTGAGCGGAGTGGGGGAGCAGAAGGGCAGTACGACAGAGAAAGAAGAAAAGAGAAGAAAGCAAAGGAGGAGGACAAGGATGGAGAAGAAGAGGAAACAGAGGAAGAAAACCATCGAAGAAAAGAGAACACATTGGAAGGAAAGGGCAGAAAGAAAGGGGAAGAAGGCAAACAAGAAGAAGATGGTGATGATGATGGGCGTTATGGCAGCACGTGCAAGTGGGATGTGTTACATGACTGTGTGATGAATGGTCCAAAAGGAGGAGAGATGGGCTTAGTGATCTTAACCAGCCATAAAGAAGCAAAGGAGTATGGCCTGGGACTTGAGTTGCAGAGAGCAACAGAAATGGGGAAAGAAGAAAGGAAAGAGAGTAAAAAACAAAAGGCAAGGGAAGAAAAAGAGAAACGGAGAGGAGAGGAACTAGAACAGAGTGGAAGAAACAAAGAAGGAAGGGAAGAAAGAAGAAGAAAAAGAAAAAGAAGAAGTGGGCGATGACTTCCAAGGTAGGCCAAGTGAGTTCGGTGGCCGTGGGCTGAAGAAGGAGATGGAGAAGAAGAAGTAGAAGAGGAAACAGAAAGAAGATGAGAAAGTCAGAGGAGGATAGTACGTTTGCAGAGATGGGTGAGGAGAAAACTAGAGGGAAAATGTGCAGAGAAAAATGGAGGAAGAAGAAGAAGAAGAAGAAGAAGAATGATGAGAAGAACAGATGAAGAGGAAGAGAAGAAGAGAAGAAAAGAAAGAAAACACGGAGATGATGAGGTGAAAAACAAAACGTGGGCCACTGGGCTCGGTAGTCAGAGGGAGAATCAGAGGAAAACGCAGAGAGGGAGAGGAAAGAAGAATAAAAGAAGGAAAAGAAAAGAATAGGAACAAGGGGAAGAAAAGAAAACAAGAGTAGGAAGAAGAAGAAGACTGGCGGTTGGATGAGAGGAAGTTTGGCCGTGGTGGATGAGGTGTGGGCTGGGAGTTGAGTTGGGTGATAAGGCGCTGTGATGTGTGAAGACTGATGAGGTAGTGGCGGTGAAGGTGTGATTCCCTGTTGTGTGTTGGGACGATTGGCTCAGTGGCCGAAGACGAAAGAGGAGTAGCAGAGGAAGAGAAGACATGAAAAGAAGGAGGTAACCGAGTAGAGTTCAGTTGCAGAGAAAGTTTGGAAGGAGGGAAGATGGGCTCAGCTTGGAATAGCAAGGATGATAGTGGCTGGGTTTTCGGGTCTAATCGTGCTGGGCCATTGGTGGAGAAGTGTTTTGAATATAGCTGCAGATGATCGGTGATGCATGTAATGGCATGCATGCGTCGAATAAACATAATAAAGAACTAGTAACTGAAAAGAAAGAGAGAAAGAAGTCAAAGAACACAGGAGTCATGCCTTAAACAGAGAGCTTAGGAAAGTAAGGAGGAGTTTGTGGCTTCCGCTTATGGTCAGAGGGAGGGAAGGGCGATGTTCTATTTATAGAAGGGAGAATAGGAGTCCAAGAGGCATGACCGTGGATTAAAATTCCATAAAGCCTACGAAAACCCCACAATATAAAAGAGGAAAAAGAAAGGACTCTAATCCCTTGAAATTCACCCCAGTAAATACTAATTTAAATCAAATATTCCCTTCATGGGTCCAATGGAAGATTCAAAATAATAAGAACATTATATTGCCCAAACAATTTATTCACCAAAATTTAAATATCATAAAACATAGAAGAAAAAGAAAGCAAGTGGGGTCCAGCAAAATAATAAAAAAAAATCAAGGGTTCATATTAAATCTAATTAAAGATTGAAAATCTAGGTCATTACAGTGAAATGCCTGTAGATTTCTTCCAATATTTTTCGCATGTCAACATGGAATGATTTTAGGTAGCGTTTGGTTCGCTGGAATGATTGGTGGGAGGAATGGAATGGAGGCTGGAATGAGCCTGGAATGGAATGAGGCAGGAATGGTAATTCTCATTCCAACGTTTGGTTAGACAGAGGAATCATTCCAGTAATAGGACTCTCATTCTGATTTCTGTGTTTGGTATGATGGAATGATACCAGGAATGGAATAAAATTTATATTAAATTGACCAAATATAAAATTTATATAAAATTTATATTTTATTAAAATATTAAAAAATTAATAATTTTAGCTTTTTAAAATAAAATTTAATTTTTTTATGTGACCAAACATTGTATATAATTTTATTCTTAAATTTTTGATATTTTAAATTTAATTTCAACTATGTTTATTTTATGATTTATATAATAATATTTATTTATATTTTATTAAAATATTAAAAAATTAATAAATTTAGCTTTTTAAAGTAAAATTTAATTTTTTTATGTGACCAAACATTGTATATAATTTTATTCTTAAAATTTTGATATTTTAAATTTAATTTCAACTATGTTTATTTTATGATTTATATAATAATATTTATTTATATTTTATTAAAATATTAAAAAATTAATAAATTTAGCTTTTTAAAATAAAATTTAATTTTTTTATGTGACCAAACATTGTATATAATTTTATTCTTAAAATTTTGATATTTTAAATTTAATTTCAACTATGTTTATTTTATGATTTATATAATAATATTTATTTATATTTTATTAAAATATTAAAAAATTAATAAATTTAGCTTTTAAAAATAAAATTCGTCAAAAATAAAATTGGGAATGGAATGAAATGGCCATTCCTCTGCCCCCCGGTGGAATGGTGATTCCCTTGTATAAAGGAATGGTGATTCCTGAAGTAATGGTTATTCCGCCGTTTTTTCACGAACCAAACGTGGGAATGGTCACTCCAATGGAATGACCATTCCATTCCAGCCTTCATTACAGCGAACCAAACGCTACCTTAGGCCTGTGGATCATGCATGCGGAATGTTTGGAGGTTGTATGCCTTTTATAATTCACCTCTATGCACTGTTAATTATTGGTTTTATGGTGGGACCCTCCATTGGACCTGGATCACGAGGACCTCCCTTACACACTATGCAAGAGATGTTTTTGGGCAATTGTACTCCCACGGATCACATGTTTGTGTACAATGTACGAACTACACTAAACTCGGTTGATGTGGAATTTAGTATATGCACCATATAATTTGAAATGGAAGTAATAATCAAATTTGCATCAACCGTAGTATACGTAGAGATGCGGGGTACGCGAATAGTGATCATAGTTTAAGAGTTGGGCTTATAAGTACTCCTTGGCATTTGCTTTTGGATCATGCATGCTTTTTAGGGATTTTATCCTATTGTTTTGTTTTTGAATTATGTTTTAACTTGAGATTTGGATTTGAGCACCATTGAGTCAGTCTATATCTATATCATGTATCTCGATGGTCACATTGACGACTGTTGCAAGTAAATTTGATTTCGAACGATTGATTACTGTTTAAACTAAGATTGCTTAGCATTCGACATTTCGAATAGGATGTTTTCTCGATATTAATTATATGGAGTTGAGCACCTCTTTTGATTTCGAAAGACAGACCATCCTATAATACAACGATTCTACTAATGCATGACTTAAGTGTATCGCTCATTTAGATATCATTTTGAATCATGATTTACTTACCTTTTTTTTTTATCGATTATCACTTTTCTTTCATATGATTACATTGTTTTTATTTATCTTGATTCTGCATATTTATCACAGATCATATCTATTTACTTTCGGCTACTTTTGTAGTTGATGTTATTATATTTGGTGTACAGGTATTAAGTATGTTACCAAGAGGTATTGTTGGATATACATTAGGCAGCCGAGTTTCATGTGATTGAGTACAGGTGGTGTGTATATGTCATCTTCTCATGCATCATGATCAACATGGGAGTGACTTCATGCTTTAAAGGATAGTTGCTTATATTTCAGTTTATCTAGGTTATTAATTGTAGTCATTTAATTAAACTATATTTTTAATTATTCACTTTAATTTTAGAAATAAATTTATATGTTTACTTTGAAATGTTTATTATACACTCTGTTTTCATTGGAATTTTTGTTGTATTGATTGGTGAATTAATCAATACGGAATCTCACCACGGCTACAATCCATTATGGGACTATGATGGGGGGCCACGTGTTGTTTTAAACACGAATGATTTATTGGTTATTATTGAGAAAAGTTTTAATTGGCTTCTAATCTCACGTTTAACTTTAATTTATGAACTGGGGCATGACACCATCTCCACTCCCGCCGAGATCATATGCTAGATCCACCTTTCAAAACCGAAGCCCTCCTTCTTTTTCGCCACCTCGTCGACTATCAGATCTCTTCCTTCCAACTTCTCTAACCCTCCATACTTTGCTTTGATTGTTTTAAAATTTCAATAGGATGCATTCACCATGAAGTTCCACTTTACTCACAAGGAGTAGAGGAGTGAAGCACTCAAGAGGATGTGAGCTACATGACATAAGGAGTGAGGACTTATCAACACAAGATTGGAGCGCAGAACGACTAAGTTCATCGATTTGTCTGATGACACATGTTTCTTCCTAACCCCTTCAATTGTTATAGCTTGCCTCGGCCGGCGGGGAGGGTTAAGGGAGTGGTGCTGACACGTCAAAATCTGTTAGCTTTGTTGGCCGGATTCCATGTGACAATAGAGTAGAAGGAGAAGTCGTGGGTGGTTCTGTTTATGCTGCTGCTGCTATTTCATTATTGCGTTTGGGTTCGTGTGTGCGGTGAGGTCGGTAGTGGGAGGCAAGACAGTGGTGCTGATGGAGAGGTTTGATTTTGTTGTGGGAATGCTGAAGCTGGTGGAGAGGTACAGGTCGATAGGTCGATGTACTGCTCGTGCTTGTATCGCTGCTGCTACTGGTGGTGATGGTGAAGTTGGAGGAGGTGGAGAAGTACGATCTCCTTATTCAGTGGTGGTAGGTTGCCGGTGGAGCACTGCTGAGAAATGAGGTGGCAGAGCGTTTCAAGGCCATGTTCCTGTGATTGTGCAGGTAAGTGTATATGAGTTCGGTAGGGCCCAATTTTTAATCTCTCTTTTTCGTGGGCCTGGAAAATTTTAACGGTCCTCTAATAAAATACATTAAAATAATTAAAACAATTAAATGTTTTGGTGGGCCAACTCTTGTTCCAAGAGTTAAAGACCTTTGTCACATCCTTTATTTTACAAGGAAAACAAAAGCTGTATCCATTATATTCACTTGGCTAAATGCTAATTATTAGTTTCCATAGGCCTAGAGTTAGATTGACCAACGATTATTTAACTAATGTAAAATGTTTTATATCAATTTAGATATTTAATATATAGGATTTTTATAAATACATCAATTAATAACTAGCAGAACCTCCAAGAACTTAGCACAGGCAATAATAAAAATTTTAAATAATATTTAGTCTGAATTAAATTAAGATGGTAAGAATTATAATCAAAGTTAAAATCTATAATAATAATATAAAATATTAAATAATAATAAAATAATAATAATAATATGCTACAAAATTTGTAAAATTATAAAAATGAATAGACATTGATAAAAGCCCACCACCAGCAAAACTAAAAAACCCAGTGAAAGCGAAAGAATTAATAATAAAATTAAGTCACAAGTAAAGACATTAAATACATAAAAACATAAAAATGAAAAATAGAAAAGAAAATTTAAAAAATCCATAACAAAATAAATTTTAAAGGAAAAAAATATATACTCATGAAAACCTAATACCCAAAATAAGAAACTGAAATAAATAAGGAAAAGAAAAAAGAAACCCACAAATCGGTTGAAACCCACTGCGTGGAAAACTGAAAAAACCAAACCAGCATAATTGAAAAATGAAACAAACCCATAAAGAAAGCATAAAATCCATTAATAAATGAAATTTAGAAGAAAGAGAGAAACATATAATAACCCATTGCTGAAAATAAAAAAAAATTAAAGCTAAAAAAAAACCACAAATTCATAAAAACTCATCACCAAAAGAAACAAAACAACCTATCGAAACCAAATAATAATAATAATATGGGCCCATAAAAAATAAAGAAATAAAAAATCATAAGAAATACCGTAGAAATAAAAATTCATGTAATATACCAAAATATAGGAAACTTATTTGGAAAAAAAAATCTATGAGAACCCAAAGTACCCAAAATTTCCTAATTAAGACACCGTATTGCATCTCCTTATCTTCTTAGAATAGGTCATGACTGGGTCCCTTTGTTACCATTAAAAATCTATCACCTATCTATGAAAGATAAAGTGGGTTTATATTTGTTACAAAAGACAAAGCAAAGAGATCCTAGAATAGGTCATGAGAGTGGGTTTTCTCTTTATTACCAATAAAAACCTATCATCTATCTATGAAACATAACCTGGGTTCATATTTGTATGAAAAGAAATTAACGTGGGTTCATGTTTGTCTGAAAAATGAATTGGATTTGGATTTGGAGCTAACTTAGAAAGAATTTGGCAAGCATGACTTTACGTGATTTTTTTTTTGGAAGCTTAGTAATCCCATATTTATTAAATGACTTTACATGATTGAAATCTACTGCTCCTACATGTTCTATTAGGCAACTATGCCTCCTAAATAGTAGGAATTTGTGAGATCTAAATCGATAATGAGGGAGAAAAATTAAAAGAATGATGAATTGACTGCTATGATACAGTAGGAAGTTGGGTAAATGGTAGCTTAAGAGATTTAAGAGTTGTAGCTAAATTGGACTCGTTAAGGCTCAATTTCTCAAATCATCTTCTATTGGAGAATTTGGCTCAATTTCTCAAATAAATTACAGAATTTGACTCAATTTCTTAAATCAATTACAGGATTTGACTCAATTTCTTAAATCAATTACAGGATTTGGTTCAATTTCTCAAATCAATCAAAGAATTTGGCTCAATTCTCAAATCAACAATTTGAGAAATTCAAAATCTCAAATCCTATAGCTTTTATATATATATATATATACGGGCTTCAAATGTGTAATTAATGCTAATTAATACTCGTTGAGCAACCTGATGTCCATTTGGAGATGCTCCATTAATGTATCTATATTTGTACATCCATTGCAGAGACCCGTAAACAGAAGAGTTTCACATTTTAGATGCATTATTGTACTGCAGTTGCAGACTGCTTCGCTGCTGGAAGCTTTTCTTCAGCAGTCCTCGCCAATGGCGATCCAAGAAGGGAAAAGAAGAAAAAAAAAGAAAAAGAAAAAGAGCGTTTCCTTGCTTTACTTATAGTGTCGTCAAGCAGGTTTCTTGAGCACTTGATCTCAGACATTGTAACGGAGAAAGAGGAGGATTGCTAGTTGAAAAACGACTAAAGACTAGGGCATTTGATCTCCCTCTGCTCACTATTCACAGTGCTCACTGGGTGAGTCGAAGAATCGAATCGTCTCCATCGCTGAAAGGTCTTTAGATTTCCAATCGATCTTTCTCTTGCATTTTCCACTTTCTAAGGTTTTTGACTTTTTCTTTTCTGCAATGTTGCTCTCCTGCTTTGCATCTCTCAGAGCTGTGTTTGGATGGAGTGAGTGATTTTGTGATTTAGGCCGTGGGACTTTGTTTGGATGCATGCGTTTTTGGGAATGGATAGGATACAATGTAGAGGATTTTTTCTTCCATTGTTTGGATGAATGTAATATGGAATGTTGTTATTGATGCATTTTATTATTATTATTATTATTTTGGAGATGTGTTTCTATTTCCTGTGAAGATGGTAGTAAATGGTTTTCTACTTTGAATCTGATTTCTGTAAGATTCACAGAAAATGCCTCTGTTCTCTAATGACTTCTCTCTGCAAAAATCTCAATGTAAAATCTGGCACCTTCAATCTATTTTCTATTTTCAGTTTTTCTCAACAAACCTCACATTTTGTTCTGGTTTTAAACTTGCTCCTCTTTTCTCTGTGTTGGATTTGTCTTTCTTCACCTACTGGCCATTTTTGGTGCAGTAATTTTCTTAATACTTGTCTTTTTTTTGGTAGAAACAACTTCATAATACTTAGAAATACCTTCATAATGAGAATACAATAACACACAATGCAGCTACACATCATTAGGTCTTTTAGTATAGGCTTCCTATTGTGTATAGTTTTCACAAACTGCCATTAGAGCCAAAAAGGAACCACAGTGGATATATATCTATTTTTTTCTAGTGGCTTCTAATGGACCATGAACCCTAGTGGTCTCTATTAAGGGCATGCAACTGATTGATATCGCCTTGTACCAATTAGGAATGAAACCTGCTGTTCCCGTCCCCAAAGGGAGGGTTTTGTGCCTGTAATCAACTGTGCTAGTGCAAGGATTGAAGAAAATCTTCTCAATAAACCAATCCTGAGTATCAAATTGGTGGAATTTTCTAGCACAGCAAACCAGGCAAGTTGTCTTGTTAATCATATATTTGAAGGCCAAAGGTTAACAGGATGGCTGGAAATGCCCAACAAGGATTTTTTCAGTGTCATAAATCCAATGGGGGCCTGGATGAGAAAAGTCTAGATTTGGTACATAGTGGGCACAGCTAGTACAGAATTCTGGCACAAACTAAAATGCCACTAGTTTAGTAGATGTGCATAGTGTATTTTTCTTATAAAAAGAACATGACAGCTCAATCTAGTTTTGTTTTGAAGTTCAAGAAGCAATGTGAGACTGAAGAACCAACTTGGATTGCTCTCTTAGGCAAATTTCCAGCTTCTTCCAAGCCAAGCAACCGCGCAACCTTCAAGAAATTCAGTGGATGAATGTTCCAAATTCCAATTAGCTTGCAAAATTAAATCCTTTAGATACTAACACAAGAAACAATGATCTGGTGAAAACAAACAACCTTATCATAAACAAATTGTGTTGTACACATGGTAGTTCAACACTTCACTGCAACCAGTAGGATAGTGATATCAACTAATATCACTTCACCTCAAGTAGTATATGACATATATGAACAGCGTACAACACAACACTGCCCATGGTCTAGAGAATGTTCATAAACTGTTCGATGTTAAGTAAACAAGAGAGGAATTGGACACTTCAGAATGGTTGGTTGTTGGGAGACAATTTCCATCATTCAATGAATTGAAAAGTGGAAAGCAAACTGCTAATCTATAATGATTTTTTAAGTAATTCTCTCATCTATTGTAGAGATGATTGTATCAAATATTCAATGTCACTGAGGAAGTTAAGATATAAAAACTACTCTATAAGATCTTTAATCTCTCATTATGGCAGAGATCATGGTATCAATATATTCAATTCCATGATCATCAAATTGCACCCACTCCAAGCTCCACGCGTACAACAATCTCTACCACAAAGGCTCTTTTGTCTTTTAGATTTTGCTTTTGTTATAACTGGTAGCTCTTACGTCACAAACGGTTTGGGCTTTGGAAGAGAGTGTCATGTTCTTGTCTAACCCTTTCTGCGACGAATGCCAGTTTGTTGGTAAGAGAAGGCTTTTCTAGTTCTGTTGAATTTGATTGGATTTTTGGGGATTTCTTGGCTTTGTGTTTTTGGTTTTCTAGTTCTGTTGAATTTGATTGGAATTGGGGTTTTCTTGTTTTGTGTTTAGAGTGTGGGAGTTGATTCTTTGCATTTTTTTAACAGGGTGTATTTAGAGAATTTCTGTTTTCTTGGTTTTTCCTATTTAGGATTTTAGATTGAAAGTTGAGATTTTCTTTTATCAGGGGCAATTTGATTTTTTCTGAGGAGAATAACCAAGATCAGATTTCTTTTGAGGGCAATGAAATGGGTTGTGGGCTGTAGTCTGTAGACTTTTTTTTTTTTTTTTTTTTTACAATTTCTACCTTCACATGGATCATGGAAAGACTAGAGTTTTTTATTTTTCTAGGGACCTGTTTTTTTTATTGGGATTGAATTCCAAGGAATTCAAAGCACTGTGTTCCCATCAACAATTCTAATTTGAATGAGTTTATGGTCAAGATCCTCAAGCCCATCAAAATTCTCCTCCTTTTTTTGGTAGGAAATAATTATCACGAGTAAATCAAGTCTAAGGAAAGTGTGGGTGCCAACTAGATCACACATAGTATCATTCAATCTTCCCTCTTTAATATTCCTTCATTAGATCTCCTTTACCACAAGTTTTTGAGTTCTTAGAGATCGAATAAGTGGGTTTCCCTTCCAGCTCATTTGTTTGCATAGAAATTTTAGAATCTTTTAGGGCATGTTTGGTAACAAGATCATCAAGGAAAAGAAACCTTATTTCTAGGGTATTTATCAGTATCCATGTTTGATGTTGGCAAATCTCCGATAATTTTGGCAAAATCAAATCGTTACATTTCTGATTCCCAGGTTCTACTTCCCTCCATCGGATTTTCAAATCATCTAATCCAAAGCAAGGGATATAAAAGGCTAAATCCCACCCACAAGAGTACACATAGCTTCTCATGACTGAGCTAGCCCGAGCCTGAAGCGGGCCTAGCCCAATTTGGTCTAGGCTTAGATGTCATATTTTGGCCTACTTAAAAAATGGGTTGGGTTTGGGCTTAGTTGTAGAGCGCCCAAAGTTTGGCCCGACCCGATTGTAAAAGGATAATAAGAAAATATCGAAAAGTACACATGGGAAATAAAAGGTTATATCCTTACTCAAAAGAGTACGCACAGCTTCTCATTGACTGGGTTGGCCCGAGCTCGAACTGGCCTAGCCCGATTTGGTTTGGGCTTCGGCCTTTGGTTTAAGTACTCAAGTTGGGCTTGGACATCATGTTGTGGCTTGATTAATAAATGGACTGGGCTTGGACTTACTTGTAGATAGCCCAAAGCTTGGTTTGGCCCGATTGAAAAAAGGGATAATAAAACACTGTTGAAGAGTATGCATGGGATATAGTCTAAATCTTTACTCGAAAGGGTACGCACGGCTTCTAATGGACCAGGCTGGCCCGAGCCTGAATTGGGCCCAACCCAATTTGGTTATGGATTGGGCCTTTTGTAAAGTACTTTGGTTGGGCTCAGATGTCATATTTTGCCTCGATTAATAAATGGGTCGGGTTTGGATTCAGCTGTAGAGAGCCCAAAGTCCAGTTCGGCAGAGAAAGGGATAATGAGGAAATATAGAAGAGACGATTTGAACTTAGGTAGTTTTACATGTATAGACATGCACCAAGCTAGTTAAGCAACAATTATGATTGTACAATTTTACTCTCTTTGTTAATTATATATATTTAACTTAGGCTTTCGAATTTTGAGGCGGGTTGGGCCTGGGTCAACTTCATGTTGCCCGATTTGGGCATGGGCTTAGCTTGGACTTAGAGTTTAGAAGTCGGGTAGGGCCTGTATATTCCTTAAACCGGTCTAGCTCGGCACATGAACACCCCTAGATTTTACTGTTTAGCACCAAACATTAATTCTGAAAATCCTCAATCATTTTATAGTTCCAACCAAATATAGTACATAAGAAATCCTTAGCTATAGAATTCTTAGTGAGGGTTTTCATTTTCTAGGGGTCGTGAGGAATTCGTGAAACCCTAGATTCCTCAACTGTTACCAAATGTGCCCTTAGGGTGCAGTCTTTTCACAGGTTCATGTTGGCAAGGGGATTTTGTACTTAACAAAATCTTCATAGTTGCTGTTTTGGGAATTTTTTTTTCTTTTTTTTCCATTCATGTTTCAGATGTAATTTTGAGTTTTTTTATGCTGTTATGTAGAATCTATACAATCATCAAATGCTTTTAGCATTGCATAACGTAAAGCAATAAAAGAAATTTCAGTTTTATGTATTTTTTAGGAAAAGAAGTCTATTATGATGTATGCTTCTCCCAGGTGAATGTATCATCTTCAGTTTGTTTACGCTTGATAAGTAGGGCCATCTTGGATCCTTGGAATTGTGTAACTCTACATTCAGGTTTCCTAATACTCTTAGTTACTTGTAACTCCGTCTTTGAAAAGAATGAAGAAAAAAAAAAAAGAAAACAAGAGAGAGAGAGAGAGAGAGAGAGAGAGAGAGAGAGAGAGAGAGAGAGAGATGTATGTTTTTTGCATGACTCAGGTTATGCTTTTAGCATTGCATAACGTAAAGCAATAAAAGAAATTTCAGTTTTATGTATTTTTTAGGGAAAGAAGTCTATTATGATGTATGCTTCTCCCAGATGAATGTATCATCTTCAGTTTGTTTAGGCTTGATAAGTAGGGCCATCTTGGATCCTTGGAATTGTGTAACTCTACATTTAGGTTACCTAATACTCTTAGTTACTTGTAACTCCATCTTTGAAAAGAACAAAGAAAAAAAAAAAAAAGAAAACGAGAGAGAGAGAGAGAGAGAGAGAGAGAGAGAGAGAGAGAGAGAGAGAGAGAGAGAGAGAGAAATGTATGTTTTTTGCATGACTCAGGTTATTGAAATGTAAGAACTATGGCTTACATGATATTCAAATTACTTGCACTCAAGTTGTGTATATTCCATTTTATGCAAGAGATTGTTTGGTCCTATGTGCAGCCGGTGTTTTTTTTTTTTTTTTGTTTTTTTTTAAAATTTTTTGTTACCTTGTTGAGAACCCTTTTATAATTTACTGTTTAATTTAGTTGGCTTTTGATTTTGTTTCTTGACTTATTTTGTGTTTGGATATTTTCTTTCTATTTTGTTTCTTGACTTATTCTTTGTTTGTGAATGAAGTGTAAATGTGTGTGTGTGAAATAATTTATGTGTGTATGTGTGAAAGTGTGTGAAAATCTATGAAAACAATTCTAATTAATGTGGGCATTTTAATTCAATTTGAGATTGATGGTAAGTTACGCAATAGATCTAAATAGTCTGTGTATTTCGACCAAATTTGAGATAGGTGAGAGTTGTGTAATTTATGTAGGCAGTGTGGAAATTTTGATTACGTTTGATATGGATAGCAATTGTGTTTGTAATGTAAAAGATAAGATATGTGAAAGACGATCTGAGCCATCAAACAGATCTGATGGTTCAACATATGAGCATTGTGATTTGTAATATAGATATTCAAACAAAACCTTTTCTTCTGCTATATATGCTGCTCAATCTTCTTTAAGTTTTCTTTTTCTAATTGTTAAGAATAAATGAAGGATTTCAAATCCTATGACTGATTTTTACTAGCCTCGTCTAGTCGTCTTTGCAACATTTAAGCCATCAAAGCATCAGCAAATGCTCATCAATCAACGAGTCATTGGTATGGAATGAATTCAAAGCCAATAAGTGCTCAATATATGCAACCTTATTGGTTTTAATCTATGATGCACGGATACTTCAAAATGGCCAACGTATCGTGTCGTATCGTATCCGATACTTCACTTTTTGTGTGTAAAATCCGTGTCCCTGCCGTGTCCATAAGGTGTCCTCACCGTATCCATGCCGTATCCGGGCATCATAGGTTTTAATATGATTTTCAAAGCCAAAAACTCGGGTGGGGCTATTTTGCGGCTCAAGTGGGCCTCGGGGTCGGGCATAGTTGAAAACCCACGGGCCTACCCAGCAGGGCTTTAGGCCGAGCTTCTGGTTGGCCCTGCTGGCTGGGACAAGGGCCGAACCAAATTTTGTGTTTTACTTTTTATTTTTTCTTATACTTATTGTAAATTGTTAATAATTTTATTTTGAAGTAGTTAAATATTCATATACTATAATGAAATAAAAAGGAGAAAGTTTGGCACGAATCTAAAAATAGGAGTACAACTAAATAGTATGATAGGTTAAAAAAAAAAATTCAGGAATTTAGCGGGTTGGGGATGGGCTCCAAACACCTTAGAGTGATCACCTTGGCTTAGGGCCGGACTGGATTATGTCCAATTGGGCTAGAAGGGCTTCAGATGGACATCGGGAAGCTGGGCATTTTTTTACACCCATAATAATTTATAAAAGAAAGGAGGTTGAAATAGTTTGGAATATTTACTACATCAGATAAAGCTCTGTAACAAATGGGATTGATTTTGCCACCAATCTCAATACATTTACAGTTGTGCAATGCTATTCCCATTTTAACCGACTCTGATTAGTTGAGTTAATATGTTCTTGCATTCCAAACAACTTCTATATAATTATCACAGCTTTTTTTTTCCTTTCCCTTTTGTGGCCTTTTATTGGAACTGAGTCAAGAAATCAAGGGGCACTTAACCGGGAAAAAAAACAAAAGATGTTAAGGGGCATTTTAGGGATTTTCGCTGCTGGCCTCCACTCCAGACCATGCCTGTCTGCATTAGTTTGTTACACGCACGTACATGTCCCAGAGTCCAGGCTTCACACAAAGAGCTTCTTTTGCGCGTTCAACATTTTCATCCCCTCCATTCTTGTTCTCATGAGACCCTAGCCACTGCTAAGAATCTCTCTCTACTCTGCAATAAAACTACCCATATGAGAGAGCTATATTGCTCTGCTTTATCACAAACAGAGCTAAGCTTACTCATGTGTACTTACACTTCTGTCATCCCTTAAACCCTAGGTACACACACATATAGATATGTAGATGTATAAACTTGAAGCTTCTATTGACTGTTTCAATTTTTATTTATTTTGTTTTTAATTGTTTCTTACTCATATGTTGTACTTACACTTCTCTCATCCCTAAAACCCTAGGTACATTAACACATAGATATATAGATGTATAAACCTGAAGCTTATATTCATTGTTTCAAAAAAATTTTTTTTTTAGTTTTTATTTTCTTTTGCGTTTGTTGAATAGATAGACTACTAAAATGTATACTGGACAAAGTTTGCTGATTGATGTGGAATAGTGGAACGATGCTTGACCAAGTTGGTTTAAATTCCCTTATGGGAGTGATTTACTGAATGAGTGGTGTTTCACTAAAATGCTTTTATTTAGTTTTTGTTGTTACCCGCCTTGATTGTGGATATTTTTCATTGTTATTTTTCCTCGCACATACCTAAGATGCCTTCTTGAGTGTAAAGTGATTTAAAGAGTGAAACGTTTGGCTAACAACCTGTATAACTTAAAATTTCTATTGTGCCATTGATAATTCTGCAGTATTGTATTGAACCTTAATATGCAATTGTGTCATTGTTTTGGATTTGAATATGCATTTCTTGCAAAAACCTCATGTTCTTACAATTTATGATGATTTTGTAGATTCCTTAATTGAAATGGCTGGAAAGGGCAAGGCTCCTATCTCTTCAAACAAGGTGAAAAGAGTATCCAATACCTTAAGCTTTTACATGAAGCATACAATATTACTGATTACAATTTGGGCCCAACCCACTCTACAATAATTATTTTCACTCAATAAATGTAAAACGAAAAACCCAAATATTATGGTTTTTCCTGTCACTAGTTAGTAGCATAGGATATACTTTCTTTTCTTCTTTATTATAGTTATTATATATATTTGCATTATAAACTTGTTCTAATTAGCTATTAAGTATAGATAAAATATCTAACAAACCCTCTTATCCAAAAAATATATATTTATGACAGGAATCTTTTAGTTGGAGCTGGCATTTAGACAAGCTCGATGCAGATGTGTTAAATCCCGTCCGGGATCAACAAGAATGTAGTAAGTATTTTTAGAAGTTAATTTACATTAAGTTGGTTTCCATAATGATTAACTAGCTGTGACCCCATGCATTGCATGGCAAAAAAAAAAAAAAAAAAAAAAAGAAGAAGCAAGAAATAGCTATATTCCTTAAAAAAAAGTTTACTCATGTCATGTGGTTAGTATGACTAATTGTTTTGAGTCGATGGGTGATAACATCATCCTAGTGTACAATAGCTTGCACATAAGTAATTTGGATTCACCCTATTTTATATTTAAAAAAATAGAATTATAAAGAGGCTTCTTATGCCAAATACATGTCTGCAAATTTGAAGCTTCTCCAAACTCTTCTTCCACTAATGTTTAGAAGCTCAAAATCATCCATACTACACAAAACAAAAGCAAGAAACTTTGATATCATTGAAGAAGCAACAACTTAACTTTTCAAATCTAATCATTCTAAACACTAAAAATGGAGCCACATTACTATACTAACATCCGGTCATCATCTTTTTCCCCAAAAATTTGGTTAACTCATTTCATCAAAACCTTGTTGTCATGTAAAAGTAAGCCCCTCGTGCTGCTGTGGCTCTCTGAGGTTCCCACATGTCCTTAAAAACTACTACCAATAAATTAAGTTCCTATGTTACAGTTAGTGGTTCTGCACCAGCTCTAGTTCGTCTTGGGGCCACAATGATGTCTATTAAGGCCCTTTCAGCGAGTCACTGAACCCCTGCCAGGCATATCATTGCTTTGTAGGAGTGTTGCAATGGTATCGATTTAGTTGCTGCTGCTATTTTCTTTGCCATCCATGCATTACATGGATTTTCCGGTCCTTGTTTCCATGCCCCATCTATTAGCACGATCAATGCATCAGGTGAAATAGGTATAGCCTTTGGCATAGCTCATTCCAGCTTCAGTTCATTAGTACATTGCATATTCCTGCTTCCTCCAATTGCTGAACTCCGAGATCTTGCATGGCGTTTCATCAAGGAGACTATTGGGATTAAGAGCTAACAAATTCTCGTTGTGGCATGATGCAACGAACACCTGGCTCATTCTCGTAATAAGGCCTCACCCTGATTGATCTAATCAATGCTTTATATTGAGAGAAATGCCTGAAAAGAAAGTTACACTAGTAATGCCCATAAATAATGCAGGAAAGCCAAAATTCTACGCTTCAACCTGAATTGTCTAATCCTGACAATTAATATACTTTCAACAAAGGCCCCGCTGTTCATTAACTTCCATTTTAATGTATTCAAACAATCATTATGCTCATTCTTTTGACACTAACTCGAACAATAAATCCCAAAACCAAGTGATTACGTTAAATCCATTGGGTATACAGTAGGATCTACACATCTGCAATAAGAAAAGGACTTCTATGAATTGATCGAAAAACCAAGTGCCATTACACACCTGTAGGGTGAAGAGCCTATCTTCAAATTGCACTGTCTTTGTCAACAAATCAGCCCCAATAGTTGCCTTGTATTGGTTGCTCAGCTTCTCATTTACATATCTGAAATCAAATATGCAAGGCAAACACCACCAATCCAAAAAACATATTTGAGTTTCAATACTCAAATTCATAAAAAGAGTTCATTTTACTTTATTGGCAAATTCCAAATGATACATCAATGAGGTATTTCCCACCCTGCAACTCACCACACCAAACCAACCACCCACAATAAAGGGGCTGTTTATAAAATCTCAGATCATATATAACTACAAAAACGTACATACTTGGTCAATCAGATCAGTATCGATTTAAAAAAAATCATCATATAGCACACCAAAGTTTTCAAGAATTTTGAATAAATCATTAGGTGGTGTGAGTATATGCACGTGCATATGCATATATATAGGGGAGAGGGGGACTGAGCATTATTTAAATATTAATCTGACATCTCAAAGAAAAATAATAGTGAGGAAATTGGATTCTCTTAATAACAAATTCTACAGTACTTGGAAACAAACTCATGTACTTTCCATAATAGTGATATCATGCTCATGCTTAGCCTTAAATTTGTTCAACACCGAAGCATGCTTGAATGATCTATTGTTCTTCTCAGACCTCTTAATGACACGCTTGGCCTCATTGTGATGGTGAACGCATGTAAAAAATCTGATTGAATGCGAGAAGATAAAGTGGCATTGAAACGTTTGGCTTTCAACTAACCTGCATTATAAGAGGATTAGAACTCTAATAGAAATACACTACTGATGTAGCATTTTATTTTATTTTATTTTGAATGGTTACTTTCATTACTTTCAGTAAAACAAAGGAACAAACCAGGACAAAAGATTTATACTGGTTAGTACAAATAGACAGTAAGAGGAAAACAACTAAAAAAGAAAGAAGACCCTCCAGAAAATTGAGAGGACAACCACCAAACTGATCAATAGAAGGCTATTTCCTTCCAGTTGACCATAATTTCTTCAACTGAGTAATATTTGAGAATAGGATTTTGCTTCACCCACTGAGCAATTGTAAATTTAACTCTTCCACGAAGCACCTCTTCCGTAGTTGAAATTCCTTCAAAACATCTTGTATTCCTCTCCTTCCAAATATGCCATATTACTGAAAGAAACACCACCTTCCACATCTCCCTTCCTTTGAGAGATTTAACAGAGAAATTCCATTCCTCAAAAAGGTTCAGAAGAAGCTTCGAAAATACCCATATTCGCCTAAACCAACTGAAGACTGAATTCCAAATATTCCTCGCAAACTTGCAATTCAGAAGATGTTTCACCATCTCCTCATCCTCCAACCACATAGGACAAGCATTGACAATGATCATTCCTCTTTTTCGAAGGTTTTCTACAGTTAAGATTCTTCCTTGAAGGGCGATCTAGCCAAAAGCCAGCACCCTAGGAGGTGCCTTAATTTTCCAGATTCTTTCTACTCTACTGACCCTCCCATCCCTTTTAGAAAGAGTGAATAAAAAGAGGAGACTGAAAATAATCCATTTGTGGAGGGTTTCCACACACTTGAATCTTCCCATTCTCCAATAATTTGGAACCCCCTTAAAAGACTTAGGAGATCCATAACGGTGAACCACCTCATGCTCCTTCAAATTTCTTCTAAAAATTGGCCACTAAATTAGCTGTCCGTTTATGGTAGAATGTTCAAAATGACTTTTGACCCTTGCTTTCTTGACGATGGCACAATTGGCCAAATATGGGAATTTAGAAGCTAAAGGTTCTTCCCCAATCCCAACATCTTACCAAAAGAAAACGTTCTCGCCTTATTGAACTTGATATTTCATATTTGCCGGGAATTTTTCTTTTTCTTTTTTTTTTTTGTAGAGATAATGCCCTTTCACGTAGCTGAATATATAGTAGTAGTATCCTTAGTCTCCCATCGTCCCCTTTGATTTCTATATTTACCCATAATAACCACTCTCCAAAGACCTTCCGCCTCATCTCCTAGTCCCCAAAGTCATTTGCCTAATAAAGCTAGGTTCATGAATCTTAGGGACCTGATTCCTAGTCCTCCATTCTTTGATGTGCATACTGACTTCCAATTTATCAGGTGGATCTTTCTTTTTGTGCTTCTTCCCTACCAAAGAAAATTCCTTTGCAACTTCTCAATCCTACTTATTATGGACATTGGGCACTTAAGGATTGACATGAAGTATATAGGAAGATTTCCCATCACTGTTTTTATCAAGGTTATTCTTCCCCCCAGAGAAAGATAGCTTTCCAAGTTGATAACTTTCTCTCCACCCTTTCCACGACTGGATTCCATACAACTTTTTTGGCTGACTCTAAGCAGAAAGGGACACCTAGATAAGAAACTGGAAAGGATCTTACTTTGCATCCCAAAATTCCTCCAAGATGGCCCAACAGAGAATCCTCTACTCTTATCTCTATCAGCTCACTTTTAAAGAAGTTAATCTTTAACCTACTGATTCAAAACAGATTAGAATTATAAGAAAGAGGAGAGTCAAGGTCGGACCCACATGGGTCCATAGGGGGCAATGGACCCCGTTGGGATCCAAACATTCCCATACTTGTAACTGGACTGCTGGCCCATGCCCCCCTCAACTCAAAAAGGGCGACCCCCATCCCTTTTCCCCATTTCTCTTTTCCCTTTCTGAAAACCAAGAATAACAAAACCCTCGTTCCCTTTGGAGTCTCTATTGTCATCTCTCTCCCTCCCTTGTCTCTCTTTGGGCGAATCCACTCTCACTCTCCCTCTCAGATTCCTCCATCCCCTTCATCTCACCCATCTGTTTCTTCTCTCCCTTATGAAATAAAAGCTTTTCTGTTAGAGGCTGGGATTTTGATTTAACTTCAAGCACAGCTGCACATTTATCTTTCTTTGTTTTATTTTTTTTTCTTTAATTTTTTATTTTAGGAATTTTACTCAACAGGAGCACTAGGAGTAGGGGCACTGCTATTTTGCACCACCATTGCATCCCCCAAAATCGACTCACTCATCTCAGCTTCTCAGAGGAGGTTATGGCGTGAGGCCTCTCACTATTAGAAGCTTATTTGTTTTTTTATTTGAATTCTCATTTTGGGTGGTGACTTGAATTTTTTCCCTTTCATTGAGTTTCATTCATTTTAATAGTATTTTAAGTAATGGGGAATTTGGGTTCTGTTCATATTGTCTTTTTTTTTTCCTTGCTTGAAGTTTTGACTTTGATTTTTTTTCTTTTTTTGTATTTGGGTTCTATTTTATGTTGGATGGATTCCCTTCGGTTAAGTTAAATTTAATTGCATTTGGGAATTTTAAGTTTATATTGCATGTTAACATGATTTTTTTCTGGTTTAACATGTGTTGCTGTTCTTGTTTTAGTAAAAGAATAATTGGGCATGTGGCTATGTGCTGGAAACTACCAAACTGAACAAAAGATTATGTTTTTCTTTTCATTTTATGAGAAGAGCAAATGAGGAATTAATATACATGAAATTACAAAACAGTATATTTAACTTCTTTTAATATGTACTCGTTGTAGACAGGGGACTAGGATTGGGAATTGCAACAGGTACATCAACTTTGATTTGGAAGCATTGCATTTTGAGTCCAGTTTCCTCAATTTTATCAAACTAATCACATTGGAAGACTGCCTTCAGACCGAGCACAAACTAGGATTTTAGAAATGGACATAAAATTTCCTCCATTGAGTAATCCCAGTCATCTGATCATGTGAACCATTTGATGTTTTTTTCTCTTTTGACTGGTAATGTGAATAAATAATAATAAGATAATGTAAGTACATAACAATAAAATAATGTAAGTACATAACAATAAAATAATAATAAGATAATGTAAGTACATAACAATAAAATATACATAACAATAAAATAATGTAAGTACATAACAATAAAATAATGTTTGACAATTGATAATCATTTGCCCCTGTTAAACAAAAATCCTGGGTCCGCCACTGAGAAGAGTGACACATCACTTCCACCAATGAGAAGACAGGAAAAAAAGGATGAGACATTTAACTTAGATGAATTGGAGTCTCCATTAAGGGTACGCAGTTGTGGAATATAGAAAAAAGGAGAGACTGAAGAGTGCCACATGGGCACCACATAGGAGAGAGAATTTTTTATGGCCCGAACATTACTTATATATATATAGATTGCTAACATAACTTATTTCTCCATCTTTTTTCTTTTTTCTGCAGGTTGTTGTTATGCGGTTGCTGCGTGTGGTGCATGTGAAGCTCTTTCAAAGTTGGAACATGGACGTAAAATCCAACTCTCCATTCAAGAGATAGCTAACTGCATACACGAGAAATTTCCACTTCCATCTAATAAAACCCCAAAAGTGGATCGAGTGGGGTGTGAATTGTCATCTATTTCCAAGGCTTTCAAATATATACAACAATATGGAGTTAGTTTGGAAGAAAACTATAAATACATGGCAAAAAAAGGACCATGCAATCCTCCACATGATGTGAGTCCAATATCTAATTGTAAAAACAATTTTACAATAAGTTTGAAGTGTCACACTTTCTTTATGCTTGTGTTTTTTAGGGGGCAAAACTTCGAATTTCAAGCTTTTCTAAGGTAGATGATAAAGATGCTGCCAGGCACGAAAAAATTATAAGGCTTATTAAAGACCGTCCCATTTGTGCAGCAATACCTGTGCATGAATCTTATTTGGGAATACAAGATGATGTAAGTAATTCAAACGCATAAATGATTAAAATGATATATAAATTTTAATTGCTTTATCTGTGTTTATTTGGCCAGGTGATTTATCAAGGAAGGCAAAGTTCCGAGGACAGATATAAAGGAAAGCATGCAGTCCTTCTAATAGGCTATGGCACAGAGAACGGAGTTGATTTCTATTGGTTTCAAAGCTCCCACGGGACTGATTGGGGAGCAAATGGATACGGGAGGGTCCAAAGGAACCTAGTCACCCGGTGCTCATATCCTGTAAACATAGAGTGGGTAGAGTGACCGAGTCAAACTTAGGTGCATGCTTGGGTTAGTATTGTTTTTTTCCTTTTTGGCATTTTAATCATACTAGAATTTACCCATTACAAATAAATCAATCACCACATCTCTGCCTTTGCTGTATCCATCCCTAATCTCCCCATATATAGTTGTGCTAAACTTTGTTGCTTTCTAAAAATTTAGCTTAGTGCTCCCTGCTGTGATGAATAATATTATTTTAAGTTTGTAAGACTGACTTTAAAATATATTTTGAACCTAGAAACTTAGACTGATGGGCCCAGTAGAACACTTGGTGATGGTAAGTCTGTTTCTCATGAGAGAGTGATTGGATCATGCACAGAAAACATTGTCATTATTTGTGCAATCTTATTTCAAAATGGTACAAGACTTTGGATGTTATTTGAGTTGCATGTACAAATATCACATAAAGTGCTTCTAAAAGGCCTTCAGCCTGCAATTTTCCTACCATTTGAGCATTCATTCACAAATGTTGTGTCTAAGATTCCAACCAGAAAGCTGTACGTATGCTTTCTAGTCTTTTTTCATGTTTTATATGGAGTTAAGAGCCTGTCATGTTTATAGTGTTGTTTACCTTCTTAAAGATAAATTTCTATTCAAATTCTTACATTAGCTAATTGACTATTGTGACCTGCTTCATGCCACTTTCATGTAACATGCTTGAATCAGTCCCACATGTACATACAACTAATTGTACTTATCTTCTTAAACGAGCTTCTTATCCTCAAGAGCACACTGAATTAATTTGGCTTTGCAATCACATGTCATCTACTCCTATTTGACTCCATGTTCTAATGATCCTTCATCTTGTATTTTAGATAAAGATTCAATCTCAAACATTTATACAGATATATTATGCTCATTGGGTAAATTTAAGTTGCTTTGGTCTGTGTCCACCAACACCCATGACTGTGTCAAATTTTATGGAATTTTGCTCTACTTCACTTGTGTGGGATTTTTCCAGTTTCTGGTGATGTAGGACATGTGGTCGGTGTTTATTGGGTTATATAGTGAATGGTACAAATAACCCATGGATATTATGATTTTTTTTAATAAAATAAACTTAATCAGGTTCCTAGAAAAATCGTCCCTTTTTAGTAATGTTAGGGGATTTTTTTTTGGTCAAAAGAAGAGGGGTAGGGGTATGGACAATTGTGCAAGGTTGTGCTTGTAGACAATTGTGATTACAACCTGGGGCTTCTTATGGAGGTGCTGGTATGTGATGGAGGCAGTTGGTACGTGATGGAGGCAGCTGTTAAGCACTTTTGGAGACCCTAACATTGGAAGTGATCACCATCTAGGCTCAAACTAGTCCAGATGGGGTCTCGTTCAGTCGTTCCGGATCCTGTTGCCTGCAAGTAATAACATTTACAATCAAGCTGCTTATTTTTATGATAGTTTTAACAAAAATGAAACTAAAGTAAAAATAAATATCTAATCAGTTTACTTTCTTTTTTCTCTCGAAAAAAAGAGGACTTTGAAGATTTACTGGCAGATATTGGAATACCTGATTAAGAGAGTTAGAGTGCATTCAACAACAAAAATAAACATTTTAGTCTGGTTTTAATACATCATACCATTAAATTTTTATTTGGCATTACTGTACAGAGTTGCTTCTAATTTGAGAACCTTTTGTGTTGTGCTTCATGTATTAATACATATTTGTTTACTCTATTTTCTGATGTTTCTTGCTCTTGAATGTGTTCATTTGTGTCAGGTTATAAACTACAGGCTGACCGCATTTATGCTACCTACTTCGGTTGTGATGTCTTGTTGCTGATAACGAGGCAAAGGACATATGGCTAAGATATGTGCCACCTGGACGTGTATTGCCTTTTGGTTGCAGAGTAAATTCTTGTTGCTTATTTTTGTTCCTTGTGAATGATAAACTACTAGAGATGTCACTTTTTTAGTTTGAAGGAATTTCGGTAGTTACAATGCGACTTTAATAATATTTTATCCATGTATAGTCATCATCATATTCATGGCCATTATGATAGAAGCCTTACTACATCTGTCTGCGGAAGCTTTGTGATTTGCACCTTTCTGACTCGATATGTATGGAAAGTTCTGAGGGAACTGGTTCCTTGTTCTTAAAGCAAGGCATTTCTTATTTTTGTGGGGTTCACTCATATACATGACGATCATTTTTTTTCCTTCTGTCCGTCTCTGATGGTGTTGGTGTTTTTTTCTTGACAGAGGATATTCATTAGCACAAAGTTCAATGTTTACAAAATAAAACAAAAAAAATTCTAAAAATTACTGGGCAGCGGTGTCTGAAGGCAGCAAATCGTTATTCAGAGATCCTCCAGTTTCACTGCTGTCAGGTCGATGTGCCATCAGAGTCTGGAATCTCGGATTAGAAACGCCATGGTGGGACCCATCAGGTCCCGTTATGTCACCAGTGGGCAGCTTGCCCACACTGTCAGTGTGCATGGCAGGTGGCCCATTGGTGACAAAGCAGGACCTAATTGGTCCCATCACGGTCACTGTGAAGTTTTTCCTCACTGAATCTAAATTCGGCATGAGATACTCTGCGTGTACAGAAGATTTATATCAGTTGGCAATTTTTTTGTATGAAGTTGTAAAAGTTGCTGGTCCAAACTTTGCAAGTGCATCTGCTACTGTGTTTTCTGTTCCGAAGACCAGTGATTTATATTGGTCATAGAAGCCTTAATTTTGTTCCAGTGTCACGGAAGACTTTGGGAGTCATTTGTAACTTTGTGTTAATTAATTATGCATATAGATCCTCTACCAGAGAGCCATGGTGTACATCCTACAGGCGTTATATTTATTTTCGGGATATTGCCTGTTTAGCGGACCTTAAATCTCACATTTGCCCATGAATTGTTGAAGCTTTAAATATTTTTCATAGAATTGTTCATGTAATATCGTATGGTCATGCAATATTGCATACATGGGACTCTTTGATGGTAGGGCTGTTTGATGTCACACATTTGACCACATGCAATATTTTAGGGCAGCGTGATATTGCACCATTAATGTACGAACAATTTTGTGGAAAAATTTTAAATTTCACTTGTTAATATTAGGTTTGACAGCAGTGGTATGGGCAATATCTCTTCTTTTTTTTTTTTTTTTTCTGTCCGGATCTGGTGACTGTAGGCCTATAGAATCCAAATGAAGCACCAAGCATACAATGCAATATACTCCAGCCGAGGATGTCGTCCTTTCTGCAAAAATTGGACTCTGCTTTCGGTTATTATCTTGGTTGTGGGCCTCTTGCTAGTGGGGTGACCTAGGTTTGGCCGTATACAGTATCACATGTAAGTCTAAGCCTGATTCTATCAGATCCGAATTATCAAGCCCAAGCTTGAGCCCAATTATAATAGGCCCGCATAAAATAATAATGAATAAACAGTGCAAGTTCTTATCTTATTAAGTATATAGAATTATAATAATGGAAGTTTATTTAGTAACCTTAGCGGATATTTATAACTCATTGGTGTTTTATAATGTAAAAACTAGTTTTTTTCGTAGAAATAATGCTTATTCTAGTTGATAGATAATAACTAATAGAAAAATGATTTTCTAGTTAGGATAGACAACTTAGTAGATTTTATTTGACTCTTAATTGGAGTCTGGCCACCAAAATTAGCTTCATATGACCTTTTTGGATGTTCCAGTTCTACACAAGTTAATGAATGCTAATGACCAATTGAACTTTTTTTTTTTTTTTTTTTTTCAAATCTTTCTTCTGTGTATTTGAAAAGATTGTCTGTCTATTTGAAAACATTGAATTAATCACTGGGAATGTTGATGGAGATATATTTATTTTTCGGTGTCAGTGATAGCTAATTCTTATTCTTTACTACATGCGCTTAATAAACCCAGCAATGTGCCAATGTCACCAAAATGATCCAGCTCTGGTCACCACTATGACCAGGTTAGTCACTGGCTGGCTTTTAAATTTAGAACAGCACGATACTCGTTGAGTCCACCCAATGTTTTAGTAGGCGCCCATGAAGCACAGGTACTTGAAAAATACACGCATACTTGTAGCGGGTACATACCCGATATAGGTACGTGTAGGGTACGGAAAAATATGTAACGGATATGGTCAAAATGTACCCGGTAAGTTATTGACTTTATGGGTATGCACTAGTATGCACCGGTACATATCCAGTACTTTTTTCAACTTATATCTTAAAAAAAAAAAAACTGAAGGACTTAAATGCAAAATGTCTTTTACTTAAAAAGGGCCAGCCCTAATTTTCTCTCGTTCTTTCACTCATTCCCCCTTTTTGCTGCTGAAGAAAACGAAGAGAAGAAAGAAACGACGAGAAGCAGAAGAAGAAGAAGGTCCTTCGATTGGCTGCATTAGTGCGATTGTCTTCCTTACTACGATCTTCTTGAGCAATCGTCTTCCTCATTGCGAAGAAGAAGAAGAAGAGGCTCATCAAAGGTTGGATATAAAGAAGAAACGCAAGAGAGGCTCTGGAAGAAAAAAAGAACGAAGGAGGAGGAGGAGGAGGAGGAGGAGGAGGAGGAGGAGGAGCCGACGTACCTGTTGCATATGCTTTCCCATTGCACCTTCACGTTGGCCATAGCTGTAAGTCCTCTTTCCTCTTTTTTTTTTTGCTCTACTCTATAATTACTCTTTCCGGCTCTACTCTACTGAAAAAATACATTTGTTGCCGATTTTTTTTCCTGCTCTGTTTTGCTATTGGTCTACATTTAATGCCGTATTTTTTTTTCCTGCTCTGTTCTATTGTTGCTCTCCGTTTAGTGCTTTTTTTTTCTTTTTTTCTCTGCTGTTGCTTTGCTGTTGTATTTTCTTTTTCTTTTCTTTTTTCCTACTCTGCCTTGCAGTTTCGTGTTTGCTTTTTTTTTTTCTTTTTTATGCTCTACTCTGCTGTTGGTTGTTGCTTTGCTGCTGTATTTTCTACTTCTTTTTTTTTTCTTTCTCTGCTCTGCTACTCTGCATTTGCTGTTTTTTTATATGATCTGCTCTGTTGTTGCTTTGTTGATGTATTTTCTTTTTTTTTCCCTGCTCTGTATGTCTGTTGCTTAATTTTCTTTTCTTTTTTTTTTCTTGCTTTGCTTTTTTTTTCCCTGCTCTGCCATTTGCCACAGCTGCTGCTGTTGCAATTTTTTTCTGCCATTCCCGTTGCTCTGCCGTTTGCTATTGCTATTGTTCTTTCCATTTTTTAAGTCTATTGGCTTTTTTTTAAATGTTTAGTTGTTTGGCTGTTTGATTATTTATTAATTGTTGTAGGATAAAAATGAGTTCATCAAGTAATTTGGGTTTTATTGGTGCAAGTGTAAGTGCAAGTGGCATTGATGAATTTGTGGATCCTCTTGGGAAGTATGTAACCATATTAGAAAGAAGGGGAGGAGGAAGTGCGAAGGCAAAATGGCAATGCAATTATTATAATGGTAATTTTCAAGGGTCATACTATAGGGTCAAAGCACATTTGTTATAAATTAAAGGACAAAGAATTAGATGCTATGTTAATGTGAAGGGTGATGATCTCCTTCAAATGAAAAAGAAAAGTGAAGAAGCTGAAAACCAGAAGAAGATGGCTAAACCCAAAAATATTTCTTTACCACCCTCCTCTTATCCTATTAGTAGTAAGATGGCAAATACAATAGATGTTGGAAGTGGAAGTGGAAGGTTTAGATTGAAAGGGTATGAGCCAGAAAAAAAAAAAGAAAAAAAGAAAGGCAATTGGAAGTAGTGCTTTGGAGAAGGCTTTCAATTAAGGTGCTAGGGAATATCTGCATTCTTTGATTGCTCGTATATTCTACTCCGGTGGATTGCCTTTTCATTTGGCTAGGAATCCTTATTTTGTAAAAGCTTTTTAGTTTGTTGTTAAAAATCAAATTAGTGGGTATGTACTGCCTGGTTACAATTTGTTGAGGACTACACTACTTAAAAGAGAAATGGCAAATGTTGAAAGGTTGTTGGAGTCATTGAAACAATCATGGAAGGAGAATAGGTTAAGTATTGTTACTGATGGATAGACTGATGCACAAAGAAGGCCTCTTATCAATTTTATGGGAGCTTCGGAAGATGGAGCTATATTCTTGAAAGTGGTTAATTGTGAGGGTGAGTTCAAGGACAAGCACTACATTGCCTAATTAATGTGTCAAGTAATTGATAATGTTAGACCTCAAAATATGGTTCAAGTAATTACTGATAATACTCCTATTTGTAGTTCAGTTGGATTAATCATTAAAGGTAAATACTCCCATATCTTTTGGACACCATGTATAATTCACACCCTTAATTTTTCTCTTAAGAATATACATTCTGTAAAGCAAATTGGAGTTGCTGGCTATGCTTATGAAAGATGTCATTGGATTACTCATGTTGTTGATGATGTGATGTTCATAAAAAATTTTAATGTGAACCATTCTATGAGTTTGTCAATTTTTAATGACTTTGTACTTATGAAGTTACTTACTGTGGAGGAGATGTGCTTTGTATCTGTTGTTGTATTGCTAAAAAGGTTCAATTTGATCAAGAGTAGCCTTTAGACGATGGTTATTAGTGACAAATGGAGTAATTACAAGGAAGATGTTGGTAAGACATCATTTGTGCAGGAAAATCTGTTGAGTGACATCTTCTAGTGCAAAATAGGATACATATTATCTTTCACATTGACTATTCATGAGATGATTAGAGTTTGTGATATTAATAGGCCACGTTTGCACTTGGTTTATGAAATGTAGGACACAATGATTGAAAAGGTGAAAGCAGCCATCTATAGGTATGAAGGGAAGCTAGAAAATGAAGAGTCCAATTTTTTTTCTGTAGTACACCAAATACTTGTTAAAAGGTGGACCAAAAGTAGTACACCACTTCATTGCCTTGTACATTCATTGAATCCTAGGTACAACCCACTACTTTTTGTATTTGGTTATTTCTTTGAATATAATATGAAATACATAATTTACTTATACTTTCATCTTTCTATAATTTAGGTATTATAGTGCAACATGGCTTGATGAAAATCCTAATGGTGTTCCTCCTCACAAGGATAAAGAAATATCAAATATGAGAACAAAGTGCCTTAAGAAATACTTTATAAAGCCGGAGGATAGAAGGATTGTTACAATAGAATATGCTAAGTTTTCAGGTTGTTTGGAAAGTTTTGGGGAATTTGATTTAAAATTTGATAGCGAAGTAATGGAACTAATTGTTTGGTGGCGTGCACATGGGTCTTTTGCACTAATTCTCCAATCTTTAGTATTGAAATTACTTAGTCAGCCATGTTCCTCATCATGTTGTGAAAGGAATTGGAGCACTTATTCTTTCATTCACTCCATTAGAAGGAACAAAATGACATTAGACCGTTGTGAAGACTTTTTGTGCATAACAATATTCGTCTCCTATCAAGGAGGAGTCGATAGTACACAGAATGAGAGACTAAGCTCTGGGACATTAGTGGAGATGCATTTGATTCATCAGAGGGTGCTGGCTTATTTGAAGTTGCACATCTTTCACTTAATGAGCCTGAAATGGAAGTTGGATTATTCGATGAAGGTGATGTAGTTCAAGTTGATTGATGACTTTATTTTTAGTACTTTGTTTTTGTTGTAATCTTGGTGTTTATGTGGCTTTTGACTTTTGCTGTAATGACAGACATTAAACTCGATGGTTTGTAGGTTGACTTTGTAATGATATTAAGTAATTGTTGACTTGTTGCATCTAGGAGTTCTAACTTATTTTAAAATTTTTATTATTAGCCCAAGCATTATTAAAATTTTAAAAAATATAATTTTTTAATGGATGTACCCTAGCCATACCCATATCCTATTTTTTTAAGGATTTTGCCGTATCAGCGTACTAGTATATTACCTGCACCGGTACCCGTGCTTCATAGGTAGGCGCATTGGATCTTAGCCCAAAGGTTGAGACAGGTAAGGGACACTTATAGTGAAAATTTAGATTTCGGGGCTTATGAAAGGGGTGGGGGAAGACAAGCACAAAAAGTCACCAACCAAATAGGAAATTAATCTAAGAAGTAGAGGCATCTCAATTTCTTCGGACAACGAGGGGTTGAATCTAATGGAAATTTTTAAAAATAAGAAATCCAAGAGAAAACACTTTTCATATTCAAGCATTTTTCATGTATAGAAAGGATTAAAAATCACATGAAAAAATAACTTTGTTGAGAACCCATTTCTTATTTGGACACTTGCCTTCTTTTATATGCAGCACACATCCTACATCCGATATATTGGAGAGGAAAGAAGCATTTATAACAGATCTCTTCAACTAATCATGTTAGTCTATTGTAGATTTAGGACTTATTTGGTATATCTACTCTTTTTATTATAGACCCATCCAAAATAAAGGCATTAAAAAAAGTGCCATAAAAAAGAAGCTAGAACCAAAATGACTGTTTGGTAATATAAGGATCTATTTTAAACAGACTTTTTAAATCAATGGTTGAAGGTTTTTCACAAGTTTCTCAGGATCTACAAAGTATCAAGCTTTGATATTCGTCCCCATACTATGTCATCATTCCAATGGGATTTAACGGTTTGGATCTTGTGTTTGAGGCCCACAAATTAAAAAAAGCAAATAATTCACATTTTAAAGCAAATATCTCAATAATGGGATGATCCAACAGCTGAAATTCAGTCTCCTAATGATGATTGACCTTATAAACATTTTTAATGGTTTGGATTGTTATTTGTTGTCTCAGAAATAATAATAAAAAAGAAAAAAGGGACCACCAGTGGAATAATCCAAAATTGAGCATGTTACATCAAAGGTTGAAAGCTTCTCACAAATTTCTTGAGATCCACATGGAATCAAGATTTGAAAATTGACCATACAGCCGCATTAAGCTTCCAAACATTTCTAACGGTTTGGATCTTTTCTATGGGGCCTACAGAATTTAGGAAAAAAAATCTAATGGCTAGCTTTTTTGCACATATCTTGAGATTGACGATGATTCAACGGCTGAAATTTGGATGCATGCCCGTGTTTAGTCTTGTGCACATTTTCAACGGTTTGGATCTTCATTTATCATCTCGAATATGAAGAAAAGTAAAAAAAAGTTACTGGGTGTGATGACCTCAAAATTACGATAGCAACGCCTCTTATTTTGAGGAGCTCAGATTTGGGGCATTTTTTGCCTCTATTTGTCCATAGATAGTATTGGATAAATCACATGCTGAGTGTTCTTATTTTTCAAAACTCTATCCATTTTAGACAAATAGAGGCAAAATATAGTGATGCCAAACATTGGCTTAGATCCTTAATTAGGGGTAATGGATCTTGGAGCCGGGAGGCAGAAAGACTTTTATTTTGCAACTTGTAATGCTCCGGCCCAGCTTAATCTAGTTTAGCGACTAATTAATGTGTTTTTGGATAAATTTCTAGTGAACGAGTTTTATGCTTATTGTTTTGACCTTTTTGAATCTCGTTTCGGGTCATGGATAGGTAGTTGAGTTGAGTTTAACCTGGAATAGGCAGACATGAGCCCTTTTTCGTAATTTTTAATTTTGTGCGAGTTCGTCATTCATGCATTATCTTGGTGTCAGCACGTGTATTTCATTGAACTTGTTAAGTCTCGTAACTGACTAGCTTGCAAACGACTTCGTTTGCTTCCGTTGGACAGTTATTTAACTCAAACTGTAATTATCTTAAACTGTTGGACTTTTAATATAAAATGTTTCAATCCTTATCTTATTAAAGAGATGCATGCACCGACCCTTCCATTCTCTCATTCTCTTTCTCTCCAGCGGTCATTTCTTCTTCGTTTCTTTTCATTCTCCTCATCAGTTTTCAAGCAAAGAAAGAGGGAAATGGGTGATCTTTATGCACCCAATTTCCAACTCCTTTCTTGTGTGGGTTAAGGCACGATTTGGGTTCTTGCAAATCTCTACGAGGTTAGACTTCTTATGCTCTACATGCACTTAACTACTCTTTCTTCTTGCATGCATGGTTGTTAGAGCTACATTTTTAGGTCAAGCTGAGCTGAAGGATAACTAATTCACGGGAAAAGCTCAATAGAGGCAAGTATAAGCACGTTATGGATAAACACATGTGGGTAAAAGTTGATTGTTATTAATCTTATTTAGCTTTTGGTTTCTATTTATTATAGCCCTTGTGTGTGTGTTTTCACTCATTGGTTCTCTCTGTTTCCTCTTTGGGTCGAATTCAGTTCCACCTGTAATAGGTTACAATCGTGACATTTCTGAAGCTGCCCAATACAGAGTTCTGTTACTCGACCGATCAAGTATGGTGTCCAACCGATCAGACCCTTTTTAGAATTGAAATTCAACCGATCGGGCTTCAGGACCGACTGGTCGGCCTTAAAGCACTCTGCTTTGGGAGATTCAGTTTTCGACTGAATCCTCTTCTTGCTCCTTTCATTCTCCTGCTTTTAAACACTAAAAAGACCCTTTTTATGCTACATTCTTGGGTCTTCCTGCTCTTTAATTAATTAAAGAAAGCCTTCAATGGTCCAACCACAACTAAGCCGAGCGACCATTACACATTAAGAAAAGGTAGGTATTGAAGAGATCGTATAGGGCCTTTCAGTTAGAATGGAGGTAACCCTTGACTTGCCCAATGGAGCTTGGTTATAGCATGAATGGTCTTGAGGGTTGTGACTCATTCATATATGTTATCCAGTTGTTAAGTACCTCCTCAAGGGTGTTAGTTTAAGGGACTCCGATACACCTTTTCGATACAATGCAACATTAGATAAAGACAACCGTGTATTGGATAACTTAAAACTACATCATCATGCATGGTTAGAAACACTGGATAACTAAATTAGGGTTGGCTAGTAAATCATCTAAACTATAGCAAATTGACTTGCATGGCATATTGAATGACGATTATTGTCCTTCACTCTTTTGCATGGATTGAATATTCATCTTTATGTCCTTCTAATTGTGTACGTCTCAGATTTGTTTGATATGGTCTTGATAATCACTAGTCCATGTATATTGATTATTACCTTTGACTTGACTATTGTATGAATTGAACGTAATGCAATATCTCCTATATGAATTGTATGTTTTACTCAAGGTCAAGTACATGATTGACTCAATAGGATCAGGTACTACTTAGCCTCAGCCTTAAGATACCCGGTGGAGTTGACTTTGGCGTAGTATGTATGGTACCACTGCAGTGTGTTTATGCTTTAAGGCTTCCGGACTCTAGGAACCTGAGACCCATTCGTACCCTGGATCGGTCGATGGTGTTCACATCATATATAGATCCCTAGAGGGAGGATATGAAAAATGTAGTAGCCACATAGTACAGTTCACTCATGTATTGATTCGTATAGCATGCTTTATTCACAAATGTACAATTTGCCTAGCATATGAAATTGGAATTCAATGTAAATTTTATCTGTTCTTTATTGTGTTAGACACAACGTGTATTAACTTATTGTCGTTTATACTTTGCTGAATTGTTGTATTCATTAGTTGTCCTTGGTGTTGTAAGCTCAGATCCCCCTGTCGACTCCTTGTCAGTCGGTAAGACTCCAGCAGAGACCGTAAAAGCCCTGTCAGGGCTCGAGGGGTGGATGTGACACTCCTTTAGAGGGCGACATGTCATGCACATAGGTCTCATTTTGGTGTGCGGGATGTTTTTGGGTTATGTAACTTGGAGTTGATTTATTTTGTGCTTGTCATCTGGAAACTGTTCTTTCCCTTTGAACAAACAGGGTTTCAACTATGTGTATATCATGTAATTAATTTTATCTTTTGTTGTTGTCTTTTATTCTTGTATCTATTTTCTTATTCTACAATGATACTTATAGCTTCCGTGTACACTATGTTTGCACGTGTGAGTTTCCCTTGTGCGTGTGCATTTAGATGGGGTCTAAGTGTGTATGCACGAGAGTACATATGTCACTGATTAGGTTTCAACTTAACTCCTGATTTCTTGGGCTCGAGTTGTGACACAACTTGTTGGGCTAAATTGAGTTGCTATTGGGCAAGGTTGACCTGTTGCTTATGGGTAAGTTTAGACTTAACCTTATGGAACTGAAAGGTGGTTATGGTTGTTTTAACTACCAATGACAAGTTGTTCGAATGTCCCTTGTCTTAATGACCATGTTTACAGAAATTTAAGAGCTGATTAGTTCAATGTTGATCTTCGGCCAGCAAATGCATACCAACATCAAATTTACTTGGGTTTCATTTCATTTTGTAGGTGGCCCATCTATTTACCATTGCTGACTTGATCCCACATGTGGAAAACGAAAGCAATCACACTTCTTAAAGAATTTTTTATTGGAAATGAAAGCAATCACACTCCTTAAAGAATTTTTTATTCTCTCTTTTAACAAATCCCTCCACCAAACACCAATAAATCCCTCGTACCTTAGGTTGATAGTACTACTCATCCGATGCCACTAGTGTGTTTGTTTAAAAACATTCGTGACAGGATTTCAAGCCATCTGGGATTCCTAAATTCCCGTCCCCCATTGCATTGTTTGATTTGCTTTTAAGTTAGGATCTGTTATATCTTGGCATTTAGAACTAGCTTCTCATTGGGTTTTGGAATGCTTGAAGGGGTAGGAGCATTTGTGGAACTCTGATTTGGGCGTCATTCCGGCGAGAAGCATAATATCCAATGGTCAACTACAAATTCAAATCTAGAGCAAGGTTTTGTGGTTTTTACCCTGGTGACCATTTCTTCTTTCTTTTTCTTTCTCTTTTTCTTTGTTTTTCCAACATTATAGATTTTTTGCAATGCACGGTGATGGGATCTCAGATGGGTAGAGATAATTTCTCTGAGATCGTTTCCAATGGTTTCTTGAAGGTTTAGGTTTGATTATGTACTTGGACAAAATACTCATCCTTTCCTGATGTTAGGGCTTGTAATGAACCTACTAGAAATGGGATTTTTTCCCTTTTATATTTGATTGTATTCATCAAAAAGAAGGTTCTCATTCATTCATCCAGGATCAAAGCTTCATACCCTCTCTGTCGGGGTTGTATCATGCCATCCTGTAACGGTGTTTTCTAAATTCTTATATGTTTTCCTTGCTTTTATTGTTGCTGTTTTTTTCTTACTAGCAAGGGTATCACCATTTTGTGGTCATCAAAGATTTTTATTTATTGATTTTTTGTGCAGTATAGTAGGAGAATTTGTAGGATTTCATAAGGAATGATTAGATAAGATTGCTACAGTGCACCATGTGGTCGTCTAAGATTGAACCAAAATCACATGTGTCTTCCACTTTCTTGAAGGTCCAAACCATTTAGGGATGTACCGATGTGAAATTAATTCAATCCATTAAAACAGCAAGTGCACAGTTGTCCTTTTAAGACAATGGCAAGTACAGGTCAACCCACATGGAGCACTATTAAAATCTTTTTTTTAACAAAAATATAATTTTTTTTTCAATGATAATGACAAGAGAGATAAAAAAAATAAAGAATAATAAGATTGAGAAATTCTAGATCTAAAGTATAGAAATAAAATATGAGAAAATGTAAATCAGAATGTCATGAATTCATTAAGTAGTCATCATTCTATGCAATTGATAAAATAATTTGTCTTAAAAATCCTTCAAATCAGAAATAAATTAATGTTTTTTATTCGGAATATTTGTCTATCAAGAGCCCAATTCTTCACAATTTATTTGAGGCAAAAATCTCCTTCACCTAATGAGATTATAAACTTAACTAAATATCATATATTAATCAAAGATAATTTATTGAAGAATTTCAATTTAAGAATAATCTATTAAGAAAATATACATGATTAAAGCATTGTTCAAATAAAAATTTAAATAACATAGGTTGTCAATGACAAAAAGTAGATTTATTTTTATATTAAACACACAAGAGACAACAATATTTGAATCAGATCACATAGAATAATGATGAGAAATACTTAACTTCATCTAACACTTTGATCTAGGGCTCTACCCCTCTATTGCAAAAGATGTGATTTTCATTGAAAACCTCATAACAATTACAATTTTCTCTCACACTCTTCTAACTTAGTTTATGGAACAGGGCTCTAGAATATCCAAATTAATTTTCTATTTTTTTTCTACACTAGGGAGAGAAGAGAGGAATGGAGAGAGAAGTGGAGAGAAAGAGAATGGAGAGGGATGTTGTGGACGTCCAATGCATGCCTTAAATAGGCATGTGATGCCTACTTTTCTCTCCCAAGATCCTATTTTGTAGTTAGCCTATATCTTGGTGAGATAGGTTTTTTTTTCTTGTCTCCTTTATTTTCTCTTTGTTGCAATAGCCTTGTAGCTTCATTACTCTTTTAAGGAATCTTCTTTTTGACCTTTGGACTTTTGAGAGATTTTTTGAAAAAGAGCATTTAGCGATGAGTTGGCCTTCTTTTCTTGAAAATAGCTTGGACTTTCTTGAATCTTTTTTAATTATCTTGAAAATAATTCAAGATAATGCAAGCAAGGATGGTGGACCCCACTTGATCTACAATGTACTTCACTTAAGGAGAGATGGCTCCATGCAAAGGTGTGTAACATGGATAAAATTTTTAAACTTTTTGCAATCTCGTTCAAAAATATGTGACCAACTTTCCGAGGCCACAACTTTTTCGTTTTAGCTTCGATTGATGTAACCTTGCATCCTATGAACATTTACTCGGAAATAGCTTTCAAATGGTAGGTAGATTGTCCAATTCCAATACTCATTTTAAAAGTTATAACTATTTTAATCTATGCTATATAAAGAAAAATGTAATTGACTTTCCATTTATGAATTCCTCTTTTTTGACCTTTTTTTTTTTGAACTCTCTCTATATTGGCTTTTTTTTCTTGATACAAATTTGAATTCTTTTAACAACTTGAGAGTGAGACCCCTCTTTTTTACCATCTAAGCATATATTTATGTGTGTGGGGTCCTCATAAGCCAATCTTCTAAATTTTTGGTATGGTGTGCCTTACATGATTTGCTCATATATTCCTGCCCATGCTAAATGAATCCATAAAATACTAAGGAGCCCATATTGAAGCGGGACCTGTCCAGACAGAGTTTTTTTCCAATTGGGACTCTTAACAGAAAAATTGTAAATTTCTAAATTAATGCAAAAGATGTGTAAAATTTGTGAGAATTCCAATACATATGTAAAAATGCTCAAAATGATGAAAATAATTGAAAACTTATACAAATCACATAATTGAGTCCCTAATTCACACTAATTCATGCTAAAATGATGCAATTTCAGGACCTTAAAATGTACCTCCATGTGTTGGCATATGGAGGTTGATGGTTAACTAGTAGAGTCACTATTTTGGTTTGCACATATTTTTTTGAATTTTTTTTCTTGGTTAAATCTATATGCTATGGGGGTGTCATAATGTGGCTACAACCATCAAATCTACGTAAAGTTAACCATTGGATTGGATAATTTTAAAGAGCTCCAGCCTACACTGGAGGTTAACATGTGGGGGGCCTTGAACATTTTGGACCTTCTAAAGGAGGATCTTGCATGCATGTGTTTGCTTGGCCTTCCTTGGCTGCACCATGTGGTCATTCTTATGTAGTAACTCTCATATTTCACATCAATATGTTTTCATTAATTTTGATAATATCATGCACCATGAAGCCCCTTATAATTTCCAAATTCAGTTGCAAGGAAAAATCTAAAAAAGGGTATTGGAGTGCCAAATGAATTGATTGGCAAAAGGGTTGAAGTCTTTGGTTCAAGTATGAACTCTTTCCCTGTAGTTGCCCTTTTGCATAGAATTCTTATGATATTGTGCAACCAAAAGTCATTTTTTTTCACCATTTGTTCTAGGTTTTTGTCTAATTGTTTGTGCTTGTCTTTTTGTTCCTTCCCTTGAAGTGACGGGTAACTTTAATTAAACAAAGCAAAAGGAGGAGGCCATTTGTTTTGAATATTATTTTGAAATGCGAAATGATCTTCTCCAAAGTTCTTTGCTTGGTTTGGTTATTGTATAAGACGTGACTAACAACTCATTGCACTAGTCTTTTGACCTATTCAAGATTGTGTTAGAATTGTTGAATAAGAAAGATGGGGACTCATTCAGTCTAAAACGTCTTGGCAAAGTTGCAATTCATAAGGAGAAAATAGAAGGAAGGTTCGTGTTGTATCTAACTCTTATGGACAGAAAAATTTGTAGGGCTTATTACCTAATATATGACTTCATAATCACCAAAAAGGTCATATTGATTGGCACCTTTTTATTTTTTTCTCCCAAAATCTTTGTATGAGATCCAAAGTTGTGTTGTGAAACCTCTCGCGTAGTGGCAACAAGTCAATCAGTGCCGGCTTGAGACAAGTTGAGGCCTAAAGCGATAATTCTAAATGAGGTATTTTTTATATTTTTAATATTATTATAAATATTTTATTTAAAATTTATTATTTTTTTCTTTTTTTGTAATCCAATATTATTAATTAAGTTTTTATATTTAATTTTTGCTAATATATCTTTTTCAATTGATAGTATGGCTAATCCACTCAATCTTTCATGTGATAGTTTTTTTTTTATCTAAATTAGGATTTTATCAATTTTAATTTTTAAAAATTTCTTTCTGTAGAAGTAACAGTTATAAGTATTGTCAATATTTTCTTAGAGACATATTTAACATTTATAAATTATAACTAATAATATTTACAAATAAAACGAACACTAATTATAATAAACATATGATATTGGCTTGAAAGTAAAAAAAATTAAAAGCATAAAATCATAGGACCTAATTTTGTGATTTATTGATATGGATTACTTTTGAATTTGATGTAGCTTCTTTAATATAAAAACAAAAAGATTATATTTGAAGTTATCTTCTATGAATTTCAAGCAGCATATATGTAGGAGGGAAAATGTGCAAACTGGAGGATTTTCAGAACAAAAAATGATTTCTTACTTGTTGTGATTTTAGAATTTTTTTGTTTTTCTTTAAATGGCAACATTTTCTCAATGGTGAAAATGAGCTTTAATATATATTTTTTTGAAATATGAAAAGATAGTAGTTGTTTTTTTTTTTAAATGTAAAACGATGGTAGTTGCTTTAATTATTTTTATGAAGCCTTATTCTTTACCAGAAGCAAAATGATCAGAATTACTTTTTTAAAATTTAAAAAGATTTAAGTTGCTTCAATTACTTTTATGAGGCCTTATTTTTTGGAATTGAAAAGAGAGAGAGAGAGAGAGAGAGAGAGAGAGAGAGAGAGAGATGGGAATTCCTTTTTTTTTTTTTTTTTTGGGCCTTATATTTGTAGGGGCCTAAAGCAAGGGCTTTTCTTGCTCGATGGTCGAGTCACCCTTGAAGTCAATGTTCACCATCTTTTTTCCTTGATCGTGACTATCACCTGTGGCACCCATTATCCTCACTTAGCTTTGTTCCAGATACATCCCTGGTGCAAACTCAATCTCCAGCTCTAAGATTAAAGGCAAAAAAACTACAAAAGGTGCCACCTAAGGTCAAGTTCTATTTGCATGGGGAATACACAACCACAAGGTGAACCAATGGCAGTTAATGTAAGTGGATCAGAACAAGTGACCTGATCACATCCTGCCAAAGATTGCAATAAGTAATCCTTTTCCAAGCTTCTCTAATAACTCATTTCACTCTCTGGTGCAGTTTTGAGAAACCCCACTAGGGTTTTGGTATAAATATGTCAGGGAAATGGTTGGATTACATGTTTCATGTAGCTTTTCAGCTAGAACTTGTCTTGTGCTTTTGGAGGGTGGTTTTTATCCCAAGGTGGTAGGCATTTCATTTGCTTTGTCTTTTACGTTGGTTTTGCTTCTTAATATTTGAATGAATGCTTTTCTTGATTAAAATTGCCGGTACTCTGTTTAACCATGATAGTGGTAATAATAGTGGTTACTGGTTGTGGGTTGGTGGGTATGCTTTTGAGTCTTGAACATCATTTGGTTTTGGTTTTGTCGGTCTTTTTTGAAAATTAAAATGGGTTGTTTTCACATTTGAGACTATCAAATGTTAATTTTTTTAAAATGTTTTGAGCAATGAACTGGTTCTTTATTATGTGATTGAGAAATGTAATTCTTTGGCTGCTTCATTTGATTCTATAATGGTTTTTCATCTATTTCTAGCTTTGAATTTGGCTCTCCAATTCCGTAGAGTTAAGAAGATATGATCTATCCCTAAATGAGATTTTTTTTAATAAATCTTGACTTTAGTTTGTACGTTTAGACCTTTATCTTCTTTTTTATTCCAGTTCCATTACCATTAGTCTCTTTAGAATTCATGCAAAATTCCATGTTCTTTGCATAAGATCAAATCTTTAGACTATGGTTGTGGATGAAGAGTGCTTTGAATGGATGTATAAATAGTAGATAGATATATGTTGTGGCCGGATGAAGAATGGATTGATGAAGAATGTGTTATATGGATGGATGAATCTATGTTCGTATAGACATATGGTTGGGGATGTCATTTTATCAAATATCATTTGAATGCCATTTATTGCTATTTAAATATTTTATGTAGATAATTTGATGAATGATGCAATGTTATTTGTGCATTAATGAAGCATTAAGTATATTAGGTGTTTTGATGATAGTTTGGTGATGTGAATTTTAATTCCAATCTAATAATATTTGCAAGTGCACAGTTGTCTACTTGAGATAGTGGCAAGTACGAGTCAATCCCATAGGGAGCTCCACTAAATTTAAATAAAAAATCTAAACATTTCTAATTAAGTAATAAAATTGCAAAGATTTTGAAGTGAGAAAAATATTAGAAATATTAACTAAGTAAGGTGCAGAGAAAACAATTATGAAACATAGATCAGAATAACCAGGAATCCATTAAGTGCATTAATTAACAGTTTTTGCAATTTAATCTATTCTTTTGTCTCAAAACTGACTCAGATAAAAAAACAACTTAATGTTTCTGATATGGAGGATATTCTTTTGTAAAAATCAATTTTCCTTTTTAAACAAAAGTCAAGATCTCCTTCGCCTTATAAATTCAAAAATTATCCTAAGCATCATTCATCAGATTAAGTATAAACTATCAAAGGCACACAAACCTAAGCATAATTGATCAAAATGAGCATAAATGATCAAAAGTAATTTATTAAGAATTTAAATCAAAGGTTTGCTTAAGGCATAAAGACATATCTATTATTATAGGCATGCAATCAAAGAGACATAAAACAAAAATATATAAAGTGAAAATTAATATACTTAACTTCATCTTAGTGCTCTATTCTACAAGTTTACTCCTCCATTGAATAGAACTTTAGCAATTTCTTCATAAAATTCAATACATTTTGTACAATGGTTCTCTCAAAAGTCCTCTTTTTTACTCCTAAGTTCTGGAACAGGGCTCCAGAATACCCCGAATATTTCTTAAATAATACTATCTAGAGAGCAAGAAAAGAGATGAGAGAGGAGAGAGATGTGGACGTGAGAGAGATATGGGAAGATGATTTTCACATCCCAAGGTTTGATACCCCCGCATAGCCTCAGGATCATCTTTTATTTATTATAGTGTGTGGCATAAGTTGGATGGAATTGAAATTCCATCACATGCATATCTTCTTTGGCCAGTTGGATTTGCACATGAGAATCCATTTTTTTTTTTACTCAAACTTCTCCAACATGCCTTTATCTTCAATCATCTTGAATTGAAAGTGAGTGGACCCACTTATTTCATCATGGCTGTGCAATACAAAGTGGCTAGGATTAAAAACGTGTACTCCTCCATGTGAATTGGAATAGTTCACCTCACTTGGATTGTAGTGGAGTGCACATGTCTTCATGTGGTTGCAGTACATGAGTTGCTAATTTGGAGAGCCTCATGGTGCATGGACTACCCACTTTAACTTGGACTCTTGAGAAGATCAGAATGGACGTGTGTAACTTCTTGGTTGATGCAGTAGTTGGCATGCATACTTGCAAAATTTCAAACTTTAAAATGTTAATCTTGATTGGACTCCAAGTTGTGAGGAACTTGATGAAGAGATCTTGGAGTTTATCGGATTGGTTTCCAACTCAAATTCCTTGCCACCAATAGTCTTCTCTAATTGGAATAACTTGCAACTCTCTTCCTTGGGACCCACTTTTATCTTCAAGTTGTATTGGATTTTATGAGAAGTGAAAACTCATATCAATGTTGGTTGTGACATGCACATTTTTGTCGCATGGGTTGGAATTCACACAAATTCACTCCATGTATAAATTCTTCTCTTTTGATGCTTCTTTGTGATTCTTGAGGTATGGGGGTGGGAACCACAAACCTATGATAACAGTTCACTTACAAAGGAGAACTTGGTTGGATGCACATCTAGTATGAGTTAGGAACATCCAAGAATGTGGGCCCTACACTTTCATACACATTCTAATTAAGTTCATCAAATACTGAAGAGCCCACATTGAAGTGGGACCCGTTCGGACTGAGTTCTACTCTAACTGGGACTCTCCGAAGAAAATTGCAAACATTCTTAATTAACACAAAATGTGCAAAAATTGTGAAAATTCCTTTTATGTCAAAATGCATGAAAAGATAAAATTTGATGAATAATGATGTATTTAACCTAATTAAGTTCCTCATCTACCCTACAATGATGTATAATTGATGCAAATTCCTAAACATAACATACCCCCCAACTAGCTTTTTGCCAGTCCCTCAACAAAAGTTGTGAACAAAAAGTTTGAAGTTCTTTGACCTACTCTAAGAAAACAAGTAAGTATGAAAGCAAAACCACTTTTGTTGGTACTCTCGGTTGCATTTAGCATATACAATAAGCCCTTAAAGCTCCAGGTTTCCCTTAGTAGACGATTTGTGCCTCGTGAGGGTTTGCAATGAATATGCCCACAAAATTTTGTCAAAAGTAGCAAAGGTAAAAGAAATTCCTCAAAAGAAAATCCACTCCTATCGGACGCTTTTGAAATCTGGAATGATCGTAAATTAAGACTTTTCAAAATCCAATCCACTATTCTATTTTCAAAAGCTTTCTCAAATTCGTACCATGACTTGTGTGCATGGTGATAAATGAATACATGACAATCAGTTTTGAATATTTCACACCAATGCTACTTAATCAAAATTTTCCTTTAAACCATCCAATCTCCTAAAAATATAGCCAAAATAAATTTTTTTCTCTCAAGGCTATTATGATGGCTTCACACTGCTATTAAGGGCTGGAAAACTTCTCCATTGCTCCCTTTTTTTTTTTTGATTATTTTTTTTTCATTTTTCTTTTTCCCGCTCTCTCTCTTTTTTTTTTTTTTTGAATAGAACTTTTTAATCACATGTGATTGTGCAATGCTTAGGTCCCTTAAGCTTTTTAGTTAACCCATGTAATGAGCGTTAGGCCAATGACTCCCAAACTAGATGGCTTTAGGGCACTAGGTCTGGATATACCCCTACGAGTTTCTAGTTCGAGTTAAAAAGGCTTCAAACCCAAACTAGTCAAAAAACATTACTCAACAATTTTTTTTTTTTTTGCAAAGGAATGAGGAGAAGCACCTCAATCCCTGAACAAAAGGCAGCCTTTTCTAATTTGCACAAATTAACTCCCTTTCATGAACTAGGAGAGAAAAATATTTATGAACCAACTCTCAGGTTCTCATCGAATCCTTTGGAGAAATTCTGAAAGCAGTCATTTTAGCTTCCTATCCAAACTTCAAGAAATGTAAAGTCTATATAGTGGGGACAATTTTAGGCAATCTTTTGATAGGCTTTATCATTTAGAAAAAGCGGACTTTCTTTTTACTTCCTTCCAATAGTATGAAAATTCCAAATTCCTTATATATTTTGAATTTTGCTTCAATTCCTTTGAAAATTTTTTTTTTTTGGAAGCCCTTTTTTTTAGACAATAAAGTAACCTATGACATAAAAGAAAATGCAACCTAAATTTGTTTACCCCGGATCGACATGGGGGTCTTTTGACATCAGATTCCCAGACGAGTTGACTACCGTGGCCATGTTTCATCTTGTCTCATCAAGTAATCATTTTGGTCCCTACCGATGTAACCCATCTCAGACCAAATTTCTTTGGTCTTACCCAGAAGTTCCCGAATCACTAGTCTTCTTTGTTCCTTGCCTGATGAGGACCAGACTAATCCATTGCACTTCTTTCCATTTTCCCTAAAAACTGAGTTACATTTCAATCTTGTACAACGGTAACAACATCCCATAGTGCAATCCAATAATATCTGCAAATGCACAGTTGTTTACTTGACATAGTGGCAAGTAGGGGGCTCTACTAAATTTAAAATAAAAAATCTAAACTTTTCTAATTAAGTAAAAAAATTGCAGATATTTTGAAGTGAGAAAAAATATCAAAAACATTAACTAAGTAAAGTGCAGAGAAATCAATTATGAAACATAGATCAGAACAACCAGGAATCCATTAAGTGAATTAATTAATAGTTCATGCAATTTAATCTATTCTTTTATCTCAAAGTTAACTCAGATTAGAAACAACTCAATGTTTCTAATCAGGAGGAATTTGCTTTATAAAAATCAATTTTCCTTGTTAAACAAAAGTCAAGATGTCCTTCACCTTAAAAATGCAGAAATTATCCTAAGCATCTTCCATCAGATTAAGCATAAACAACCAAAGGGACACAAACCTAAGCATAATTTATCAAAATGAGCATAAATAATCAAAAGCAATTTATTAAGAGTATAAATCAAAGGTTTGCCTAAGGCATAAAGACCGATCTATTATTCTAGGCATACGATCAAAGAGACATAAAACAAAAATATATAAAGTGAAAATTAATGTACTTAACTTCATCCCAGTGCTTTGATCTACAAGTTTACTCCTCCATTGAACAGCATTTCAGCAATTTCTTCATAAAATTCAATAGATCTTGTACAATGGTTGTCTCAAAAGTTTTCTCTTCTACTCCTAAATTCTGAAACAATGCTCTAGAATACTCAGAATATTTCTCAAATAATATTATCTAAGGAGCAAGAAAAGAGATGAGAGAGGAGAGAGATGTGGACGTGAGAGAGAGAGAGAGAGAGAGATATGGGAAGATGATTTGCATGTCCCAAGTTTTGATGCCCCCCCATAGCCGCAGGATCATCTTCTATTTTATAATAGTGTGTGGCACAAGTTGGAGGGAATTGAAACTCCATCACATGCATATCTTTTTTGGCCAATTGGATTTGCACATGAGTGTCCCTTCTATTTTTGACTCAAACTTCTCCAACATGCCTTTATCTTCAATCATCTTGATTTGAAAGTGAGGAGACCCACTTATTTCATCATGGCCGTGCAATAACAAGTGGCTGGGATTAAAAACGAGTACTCCTCCATGTGCATTGGAATAGTTGACCACACTTGGATTGTAGTGGAATGCACATGGCTTCATGTGGTTGTAGTACGTGAGTTGCTAATTTGGAGAGCCTCATGGTGTATGGACTACCCACTTTAACTTGGACTCTTGAGAAGATCTGAATGGACGTGTGTAACTTCCTGGTTTGTGCTGTAGTTGGCATGCATACTTGCAAAATTTCAAACTTTAAAATGTTAATCTTAATTGGACTCCAAGTTGTAAGGAACTTGATGAAGAGATCTTGGAGCTTATCAGATTGGTTTCCAACTCAAATTCCTTGCCACCAATAGTCTTCTCTAATTGAAATAACTTGCAACGTTCTTCCTTGGGACCCATTTTTATCTTCAAGTTGTATTGGATTTTATGGGAAGTGAAAACTCATTACAATGTTGGCTGTGACATGCACACTATTGTCACCTAGGTTGGAATTCACACAAATTCACTCTATGTGTGAATTCTTCTCTTTTAATGCTTCTTTGTGATTTTTAAAGTATGGGGGTGGGAACCACAAACCTATGAGCACAGTTCACATGCAAACGAGAACTTGGTTGGATGCACATCTAGTGTGAGTTAGGAACATCCAAGAATGTGTGCCCTACACTTTCATGCACATTTTAATTTAGCTCATCAAATACTAAAGAGCCCACATTGAAGTGAGACCCGTTCAGACAGAGTTCTACTCCAGCTGGGACTCTTCGAAGGAAATTGCAAACATTCTTAATTAACATAGAAAATGTGTAAAAATTGTGAAAATTCCAATTTTTAGGTATAAATGAATGAAACGATGAAATTGGATGAATAATGATGCATTTAACCTAATTAAGCCCCCTAATCCACCCTACAATGATGTATAATTGATGCAAATTTCTGAACTTAACACCCCCCAACTAGCTTTTTCCTAGTCCCTTAGCAAACGTTTTGAACAAAAAGTTTGAAGTTCTTTGACCTAATCTAAGAAAACAAGTAAGTATGAAAACTAAACCACTTTCTCTGGTATTCTCGGTTGCATTTAGTGTATGCAATAAGCCCTTAAACCCTTAGGTTTCCCCTAGTGGATGAGTTGTGCCTCGTGACGGTTTGCAGTGAATATACCCACAAAATTCTTTGTCAAAAGCAGCAAGGGAAAAAGAAATTGCTCAAAAGAAAATTCACTTCTATCGGACACTTTCGAAATTTGGAATGATTGAAAATTCAGACTTTTCAAAATCCGATCCACTATTCTATGTTAAAAAACATTCTCAAATTAATACCAAGACTTGTGTGCATGGTGACAAATGTATCCACGACAATCAGTTTTTAATATTTAACACCAATCCCGCTTAATCAAAATTTTGTTTTAAACCATCCAATCCCTCAAAAATATAGCCAAAATAAATTTCTTCCTCTCAAGGCTACTATGATAGTTTCACACTACTGTTAAGGGTCGGAAAACTTCTCCATTGCTCTCCCCTTTTTTCCTGATTATTTTTTCTCTATTTTTCTCTCTCTTTCTTTTTGAACACACACCTTTTTAATCAAATGTAACTGTGCAATGCCCAGGTCCCTTAAGCTTTCTAATTAACCCATGTAACAGGTGTTAGGCTAATGACTTCCAAACCAGATGGCTTTACGGCACTAGATATGGATATACCCCTTTGAGCTTACTAGCTATAGTTAAAAAGGCTTCAAACCCAAACTAGTCACAAAACATTACTCAACAATTTTTTATTTTTTATTTTTACAAAGAAATGAGGAGAAGCACTTCGATCCCCGAACAAAGGGTAGCCTTTTTCAATTTGCTTGAATTAATTCCCTTTGATGAACTAGGAGAGAAAATTATTTATGAACTAAATCTCAAGTTCTCATCGAATCCTTTGGAGAAATTCTGAAAGCAATCATTTTAGCTTTATATCCAAACTTCAAGAAATGTGAAGTGTATATAGTGGGGATAAGTTTCGGCAATCTTCTAATAGGCTTTGTCGTTTAGAAAAAGTGGGCTTCTTTTTATTTCATTCCAAAAGTATGAAAATTCTAAATTCCTTATTTATTTTGAATTTGCTTCAATTCCTTTGAAAAACTCCTTTTCCTGGAAACCCTTGTTTTTTTAGACAAATAAAGTAACCTAAGATATAAAAGAAAATGCAACCAAAATTGGTCTACCCCAGACCAACATGGGGGTCTTTTAACATCAGATTCCAAGATAGTTGACTACCGTGGCCATGTTTCATCTTATCTCATCAAGTAATCGTTTTGGTCCCTATTGATGTAACCCGTCTCAGACCAAATTGCTTTGGTCTTACTCAGTGGTTTCCAAATCAGTAGTCTTCTTTTCTCCTTACCTGATGAGGACCAGACCAATCCATTGCACTTTTTTCGATTTTCCCTAAAAACTGAGTTATAGTTCAATCTTGCACAACGGTAGCAACATCGCATACTGCAATCCAATAATATCTACAAATGCACAGTTGTCTATTTGAGATAGTGGCAAGTACAGGTCAATCACACAGGGAGCTCCACTAAATTTAAAATAAAAAATCTAAACTTTTCTAATTAAGTAAAAAAATTGCAGATATTTTGAAGTGAGAAAAAAAATATAAAAAACATTAACTAAGTAAAGTGCAGAGAAATCAATTATGAAACATAGATCAGAACAACCAGGAATCCATTAAGTGAATTAATTAATAGTTCATGCAATTTAATCTATTCTTTTATCTCAAAGTTAACTCAGATTAGAAACAACTCAATGTTTCTAATCAGGAGGAATTTGCTTTATAAAAATCAATTTTCCTTTTTAAACAAAAGTCAAGATCTCTTTCAAGTTATAAATGCAGAAATTATCCTAAGCATCATCCATCAGATTAAGCATAAACAACCAAAGGGACACAAACCTAAGCATAATTTATCAAAATGAGCATAAATAATCAAAAGCAATTTATTAAGAATATAAATCAAAGGTTTGCCTAAGGCATAAAGACAGATCTTTTATTTTAAGCATGCAATCAAAGAGACATAAAACAAAAATATATAAAGTGAAAATTAATGTACTTAACTTCATCCCAGTGCTTTGATCTACAAGTTTACTCCTTCATTGAATAGAACTTTAGGAATTTCTTCATAAAATTCAATAGATCTTATACAATGGTTCTCTTAAAAGTTCTCTCTTCTACACCTAAGTTCTGGAACAAGGCTCCAGAATACTCAGAATGTTTCTCAAATAATATTATCTAGGGAGCAAGAAAAGAGATGAGAGAGGAGAGACATGTGGACGTGTGAGAGAGATATGGGATGATGATTTGCATGTCCCAAGGTTTGATGCCCCCCATAGCCTCCATAGCCGCGGGATCATCTTCTATTTATAATAGTCTGTGGCACAAGTTGGAGGGAATTGAAATTCCATCACATGCATATCTTTTTTGGCCAATTGGATTTGCATATGAGTGTCCCTTCTGTTTTTGACTCAAACTTCTCCGACATGCCTTTATCTCCAATCACCTTGAATTGAAAGTGAGGAGACCCACTTATTTCATCATGGCTGTGCAATACAAAGTGGCTGGGATTAAAAACGTGTACTCCTCCATGTGCATTGGAATAGTTGACCACACTTGGATTGTAATGGAGTGCACATGGCTTCATGTGGCTGTAGTATGTGAGTTGGTAATATGGAGAGCCTCATGGTGCATGGTCTACCCATTTTAACTTGTGAGAAGATCTACATGAACGTGTGTAACTTCCTGGTTGATGTGGTAGTTGGCATGCATATTGCAAAATTTCAAACTTTAAAAAGTTAATCTTGATTGGACTCTAAGTTGTAAGGATCTTGATGAAGATATCTTGGAGTTTATTAGATTGGTTTCCAACTCAAATTCCTTGCCATCAATAGTCTTTTCTAATTGGAATAACTTGCAACTTTCTTCCCTGGGACCCACCTTTTATCTTCAAGTTGTATTGGATTTTACAAGAAGTGAAAACTCACATTAGTTTGCTATGACATGCACACTATTGTCACCTGGGTTGGAATTCACACAAGCTCACTCCATGTGTGAATTCTTCTCTTTTGATGCTTATTTGTGATTCTTTAAGTATGGGGTGCGAACCACAAACTGTTAGTGCCATAGTAAGATTCACCGATCTCTGTTGTTAATTCCGTGTCCCAAGTCAAGTCCAAATCAAATATGTTTCAAGACTGGTCCTCATACAAGATCAAGGAAGATCAAGTAACATCAACGAAGATAAAGCAAGATCAAGGAAGATTAAGATCAATCAAGACCATTATCCAGAAGATCTTTAATGACTGCTAAAGTAATATTGACCCTTAATAACAAATTGGAATGACCTTAGAAAAAGGTTAGAAAATGCTTCTCAAATTTTTTTTGTACATAACTATGGCTTGGATCATGGCTAATCCAAAAAAACTCATAGCTTATAGTCTAGAGAACACATTTTTGAGTTTTTAACCTACGGCTAGCCTTACAGCTAAGCCGTAGCATGATTTATGGCTAAGCAGTATAGTTTACAGGCTAGCTTCCAGAGAGAAAATTTTTAGCTATTTTACCTATGGTTACCTTACGGCTAAGCCATAAGATCCACACGACTAAGCCATAGAAGGATTCACGGTTAAGCTGTAAGTATAACCGTAAGATGGAAAATAGTGAATCTGGGTCAAACTAGCTGTTGTATTTTGTCTGGGCATACAATTAAGCCGCAGACCAACTTTTTCCTAGCTGTAAATCCAACCATTGGAATTTCTCTCTATATAAGAGAAGCACTTTCCTTCCCGTACTGCCTTCTGCTCTAAAAAAAAAAAATCCTCACACCAACTGTGCTTTAGATTTAAATTTCTCACAAATCTGTATGAAGCACCAAACTCTATCTTCTCTTCAAATTTAAACTAACATCTAGAGAAGAGGAGGTAATCATCAAGGAAAGCCTTGAAATCAATCTAGGAAAACCCTAGATTTCCTAGAACCAAAAACCTCTTCCCTTGACTGTGCACTCATTGGCAGATCATCATCACAGGAGAAGGCTCAAGAGGTCAAAGCTTGGAGGTCCTTTTCTTTTCAAGCTTCAAGGGCACCATTCAAAGCTAAGGTAATTAGATTTGTGTTTGAGTGCTCTCTTCATTTTCATTTTTCGGTTATATATGGTGGAAGACGAACCATCACATCAAAAAACATTGTGGTTGGTGTAATAGATCTGGGATCAACAACCTGATAAAAAATCTTGATGGTGGAATACAAACCAGTGGATAAAAAATTGTTGCAGGATGTGTACTTATGTAGCTACCTCATCTTCAGTGGAACCAAGAGTATATACTCTTAAGAGTGGATGTAGGTCTAGAACCGAACCACTATAATTTCTCTGTCTAGTGGATTGCTTTATTTTTGTGATGAATGTTTGATAATTTTATTCTCATGTGTTGATCATCTTTGTTGCGCTAAGTCATCTTTGCTCAATTAGAATATCTATAGATTGTAAGCACACGCATTCTGAGCATCTTACTTGACCAAACTTATGCCTTTATAATAATGATTGAATCATTGGTTTGGAGTCCAAATTAGTCTTATAATTGGAAAGAATTTTAAATAGTCCTATTTACCCCCTTCTAGGACTTGGTGAGATCTATTTATTGCACTTTCAATTGGTATCAGAGACAAGTTACTTCATAAGGGTGTAACAGCCTGAAGTAGATCCTACAGCTAGAATCACCATGAATCTTGATGGAAGCTCAGTTACCTGGCCCCCTCTCTTTGATGGAACAAACTACACCTTCTGAAAAGCCTGTAAGACAGCCTTTTTGAAATCAATGGATTTGGCTGTCCGGAGGTTGTAGAGAATGATTGAACATAACCCACTAAAGAAGTGATTGTAGATGGTGTCAAAACTACTTGACTATTGGATCTAATAGAATGGTTTGCTAATCACAAAACCCTTAGGAAAAACAATGCTAGGGCATACAACGCCATTGTGTGTGCCATGAATAGAAAAGAGTTCAAAAAGATCATGAACCACTATAGGAAAATAGGCCTGGAGAATTCTTCAAGTTACTAATGAGGGTACCTCTATAGTCAAAAGTTCTAAACTTTAGATGCTCATAAGTTAGTTTGAAAATATTTGTATGGAAGAAAATGAGATGTTTACAAACTTTCATACAAAGTTCATGAAAATAGTGAATGAAATGTGCGTTCTGGGTGAAACTCTCCCAAAAGGAAAACTTTGTAGTAAAATCTTGATATCACTTTCAGAAAGATTCCATCCCAAGGTAACCTCAATAGAAGAACACAAGGATTTTGAACAAATGAAAATAGAAGATTTAGTGGGATCCCTTTAGATTTTTGAACTAAAATTCAATAATGATACAAAGAAATCAAGTTCTCTAATCACCTCTCACACCACCTCTTCTTCTAAAGAAGAAATTGAACTAACTAGTGATGATGATAATGAAGATGTGGCTCTTTTAGCTAAAAGACTTTGGAAAAAATTTAAGAAAAAGAGAGTCAAAGATTACAAAAATGAGTTTAATAATGATAAACATAAAGGTAGATCAAGTCCCTTCCTTAGAAGTAAGTCTAAGGAGTCCATGTGTTATAAGTGTAAGAAATATGGACACATATCCATAGACTGTCCACAAAAAGGGAAATACAAAAAGAAGAATCTAGCAGCCACTTGGGATGATTTGTCTGAATCAGATTCAGACTCGGATGAATCACGTCAAAAGGAATTAGACAAATATACAGTTCTGATGGCTACTACTACTACATTCAACTTCTTTGAGGAAATGATTAAATCTGAAATGACATATGAAGAAACCACAGGAAGTGAGTTAGAAAGTGAATATGAAAATTTAGATAATGAGGATAATGACAACACAACGAACTCCTATGAATTGCTTTATAAGGGGACATGTAAACTAGTTGAAACAGTAAGCAACAAATCAAAATTAAAAACTTAAAAGAAAGGGTTGACATTATCAATGATGGAAAGGAAACATTAATCAAAGAACTTGAAATAATAAAAGACCAATTAAAAACAGAAACAAAAAGTGTAATCAAATTAAAATAAAATGAAAAAGAACTTTGTAGGTTGAAAGATGAAAGTAATGTGCTTTGCAATGAAGTTGCTCAACTGAGACAACATAAAGAAAAGTATAAGTATAGGTTTACCCAAAATGATAAGAAATATATAAAACTATTCAAAATTGGGAAATCGTATAAGGATATGACCGGCCTTGGAAATGATAAAAATGTTAATCAGTCTCCCAAGTCTTGCAACTGTATTTGTTAAAAGTATACTAAGTAATGAAGATACTTGTGTCAAAAGCATTCTAGATGAGCTTCTACTAGTTTTCATACTTTTTTTTTATCAAGTATCATCTGTCACTATTATGGAGGAAAAGGTCATTTCAAAGTAGAGTGCAAATTGAGAAAAATTCATCATAACACAATACCAAACAGTGAGAAAAACAGTACAAAGAATGTTGAACCTGAAAACAGAATGGTAAAGTTAAGAATAAAGAATAAAGCAACTTACTGCAACAAGTTTCTTTTGAACCAAAAGATAAGTATCTTGCTAAAAGAAATTGAAAAGTTAATGAAGCAATTTGAAAGATACAAAGGAGAAGAAATTAAGAGGGGTAAAAAAAATTGAATCTAAAACTCCCCTTCACCAACATAAAATATATCAAGTGAAACAACAAACGTCTGTTGGAACCTCCACTACTAGAACATCTAAGTGGATACCTAAGAAAAAGAATCTAGTGGTCGATATAGCCTTCAAAGCAGGAGTTCAATCAAAATGGTATCTGGACAGTGGTTCTTCAAGACATATGACTAGGGATTAAGCATACTTTTCTGAGATGATTGATTTTGATGATGGCATTGTTACATTTGGAGATGGTAGTACTGCTAAAATTATTGGTAAGGGAATGTTGAATGTTCCAAACCTAGCTGCTTTTGAGAATGTGCTATGTGTTGATGGCTTGAAACATAACTTACTTAGCATATCTCAAATTTGTGATAAAAATTATAGTGTCAACTTTAGTAATCATGGAAGTGAGATCTCAAAGGATGGAAAGATAATCTTGAGAGGTCTTAGAACTACCAATTGCAATGTGGTAGGAAAATTAAACTCTTCAATCTCTTCACCTTCCCCTTCTTGCTTAATGACTAATACCGATGAAGATAAGTTGTGGCATCGAAAACTTAGATATGTAAACTATAGGGATTTGTCTCAGTTTAACAAATATATTCAGGGATTGCCCAAGATTAGTAGACAAGAAAAAACAATTTGTGGGGAATACCAACAGGGAAAACAAATTAGGAGTGCCCACAAAAGTGTGAATGCTATAAGAACTATTCGACTTTTAGAACTTCTTCATATGGACCTAGTTGGACCAATTAAAAGAGAGAGTAGAGATAAGAAAAGATATTTTCTTGTTATGGTAGATGACTACTCTAAATTCACTTGGGTTGCCTTTTTGAAAGAAAAATTTGATGCCTTTTGTGAGTTTAAAAGGATAGTGAAACAAATTCAAATCAAACAAGGCACTTCAGTAGCCCAAATCCAAAGTGATCATGGTGGAGAATTAAAAAATAATTAGTTTGACAAATTCTATGATAAAGATGGCATCCACCATGAATATTCAGCTTCTAAAACTCCTCAGCAAAATGGAGTGGCTGAAAGGAAAATTCAAGTCCTCCAAGACATGGCCATAGTCATGCTCCAGAGTAAAATCTTCCTAGATAGTTGTGGGCCAAAGCAGTTAATACTAGCTACTATATCATTAACAGAGTCTATCTTAGGAATGGAAAAAATTAGATAGCCTATGAACAATGATATGGAAGAAACCAAATGTCAAATATTTTAAGATCTTTGAAAGCAAATGTTATATTTTGAAAGATAGAGAACAGTTGAGTAAATTTAACTTGAAAATTGATGAAGGAATATTCTTAGGCTATTCAACATGCAGTGGGGCCTATAAAGTTCTAAATCTGAGAACCAGAGTCATCCAAGAGGGACCACTGACAGCTCCCTTCTGCTTCTTAGAGTACTGCTAGTTCTTTCTCGAAGACAGGGCACTCTTCCTTGATTCACTAAAAAACAAGCTCCTTTCAATCTCCTCCGCTGCATAGGCCCTCTCCACAACGTCATCATATACTAACGGATGCTGGAAGGCCGTAGCGTGTCCCCTGATAGTTGGCCTAAATCCCTCGAGGAACCTTTTAACTCTCTTCCCTTCTGTATCAATTAAATCCATAGCAAACCGAGAGAGTTGACTGAAGATATGCACGTACTCGGCCACCGTCATGGTACCTTGCTGCAAAGAGAGGAATTCTGCCTTCTTCTTGCGGGTGACATGCTCAGGGATGAACTTCTTCCTGAATTGCTTCTTGAAGGTGTCCCAAATTGTCACTTTAGGCATAGCCTTGATGTGATCACGGACAGTCTTCCACCAAACATCCGCCAGATCCCTAAACATAGAGCCTGTTAATATGACTTGCTGTGCCCTTGTACACGTCAATGATTCGAAGACATTTCTCTGTGTGCTTAAGCCATTCATCCACTTGCAATGGGTCTTCTCTTCCTATGAATTTAGTAGCTCCTCTCTTTCTGAACTTCTCGTATAGGGAGTTTGGGTCTCCCGCTTGATTCTGCCTTTTTAACAAAGCTGCCCATTGCATTTGCATCGCTGCTTGGTTGGCATTGCTCACCGCCAATTGGTGCATCAGCATCAAGAAGCGCTTATCTGTTGTATAGGTAGGACGAGGGGGTGGATGCATTGGAGGATCAACACCCTTTATCTCTACGTTATCACGGTCGTCATCCCCCATATTGTTACTTATTCCTGATCAGAAGCCATTATCTACAACGATAACAGTGATTAGTCTCAGTCAACACTGATACTAAAAGGTAACTATAGATCCTTATGCAAAATTAACTCCCCAACTAAGTCTATCGTATCCTCACCATGTTTCCTAGAGTTACTAAGTCTTTTAATTGACTTATCAATGCTCTGGCACCATACTTACGTATGTCACGCCCCGAACTCGACAATTGGGGATTTGTTGTGGGTTCTGAGGAATGACACACGTACCCATGACAATTTGTGCCATGATAGGACACGTATGAATGGTCACAGGGTGATCCCATGGGTACGTGTGAGGAAGATCCACCGACACGTATTACCAGTATAAGGCATTTACGCGGAAACTTGGAGATTTCACCTATAAATATATCATAAGTATCCATAAACATTCATGTCAATTCATTAAATAAACAAAGTCTGTTAATAAATCCCAACTACATGCATAAGTATGAAAGTCCATGATAATAATAATACAAATATTTCGAATGTCAGAATGAACCCTAAGACAATCCCAAAATAACCTGTTGCGCTTTGTTAAGGAGGATCACGAAAAGATGTCTTCCTCATTCTACTCGCTCACGTCCTGAGGTAACGCTGGGGTTCCCTCCCGGAGCGCGCTGATTGCCGGATTGGCATCGGGTTCCATACCTGTAACACCATGGTAACCAGTTAACACAACGGTTAAGCAAAAATAAGGATACAAGGCTTAACATGATGTAACAATTGAATTAATTGCAAAAATCATTGAAAGGAGATCAATATCGAAGTCTAACACTTAAACATATAAGTTAGCATGCATAAAGAATCATGAATAAAGAATAAAAAATACCAAAATGGCAACCACATTGCTACCTCCTCTCTACTAAAAGAGTAAACTGATCCGTGGAAAATCACTAGCTATCGGGCTAGGACCGACTAGCTACCCTGAGATCGTCGACTCACTCTTCTGATAACTACCGCAGTAGACAACTGATAAGATACTCCCATGGGGTCCCGTCGAACTTCCTATGGGGTATAAGCTAAGTGGCGCTGACTCTATGTATGTCGGGTTTAATCTGATATGCATACTTATCCTATACTGATCTGTTTATACTGATATAGAACGGTAACTCATTCCTGTTGGAAATATTAATCAGAAAATTGCAACTAAGTAAAATACTGTTCATCATTGATGCAATTGATGTAAACTTATGTGGAGGTCAAGGTTACTATCAATACGAATGCAATTAGATTATAAGGTTATCAAGGAGAGTTACCAGCCAATCCTATACTAGATAATCCGGGTTTCCAAGGTCATTCATTACAGTGTATTCATAAGATCTTTAGTGTCATTGTGTTATCATTTTCGGTGTTAGCTCATGTATATAAAAGACACTTCATTTTATGCCAACACTTATGACGTGACATTGAAAACTAACCGAAAAACTAAGAAGAAAAGAGTGATAGCTTAATACTCTTCTTTCTCCATGCTTAGTTGCCGTTGGGCTAGTTTTAGTATAGCAAGGATCCAATTCTATGGTCATAAGTGGTCTTGGGTTAAGCCTAAAACCTAGGGTAAGAGTGGATAGATATCTCGGTCTCTTTCTAAGGTTTAAGGGAGTAACCCAGCATTAGGCAATCCCATAGACTATAGGAAGTCCATAGTCAAGCATAGAATTCATTTTGGAACATATTTCTATAAGTTACAGGTCAGGAGTGCCCAACCGACCGGATAAGGGTCCGACCGCTCGAATTGCTCCGAGAAAGGGAATTCGACTGGTTAAGTAGAGTGACCGACCGGTTAGACTACCAGGGAGGCAATTCGACCGATCGATCTTCAGGATCGACCGATCGGTGCGAAGCACTCTGTTGCGGGAGTGTTTCATTCTCACTGGTTTTTCTCTTCCAATTCATGACTCTACTTGCAATCAAATTAACATAAGGCTTTCATTTCCATACTCTTGGGTTCCCTAAAGGACCATTATCAATTTATTTAACTAAACCATCACAAATTATAACTGAAATCCATACATTATCCATTGAGCTGTAAAATGGGTAAAATCACAAGAATCCATCAAGAATCAAAGAATAGAGGCATGCATGTCAAGAACATGTATCCTTATACTTGCCTTAAGCTTGGTGTTTTACTCAAGTCAATTTGCCCCTTGGCTAGATGGTGGAGAAGACTCCTCTAGTGAAGAATCTAACACATGCATGGAGGAAACTGAAAATGAGATGCATGCATGCCAGTAGATGGAATCCCTTGACCCTCATTGAACTCAATCACTCAAATGGAGATGGGGTTCCCTTACCTTAAGCTCCTTACAAGCAGGAAGATAAAGATGGTGCCTTGATTCCAAGGAGGAGAGCAAGAAGAATGAAGAGGAAGAAGAAAGAAGCTCAAGCTTGATGCATGCAAGCTTAAATCACCAAGAATGGAAGCTGGATTCAAGAAAAAGATGATGAGAGAAGGAAGAGAGCTGTAGCTGCAATGAAATGGAGGAAGGAGAGGAAGAGAGGATCGTTGGATTAAGTTTTAAAATGAGTGAAGTTCTGGAATTTACTGTTAAGTCCCCTAGGTTCCATATATATCCAGTTTGAATCAATTGGCTTAAAATGGGCTGAGATGGGTCCAAATGAAATTGGGCCAAACATAAAAGATGTTTCTCAAGCTGAAACTCACCCAATGCAACTAATATGATGCATTAATGATGCAAAACCATGAAAATGCTAAATAGAAAAGGTCCTGGACTACCTACTAAGGTTTGAACTCGACCCAACTATCTATCCATGACCCAAACATTTGGAGATTTGGGCTCAACTAGCCCAATTACATATTAATTAAAGTAGAACCAACTTAATTACTGTAAATCATAATTATCTAGGATTGGGACCTTACAGGAAGAAGTTAGGACTCGAAGTTTTCATGGATCGACAATTATCGCCAAAACTACTGAGAAGGTACAAAAGGTAATCGAGAACTCGAAAGTTGCACAGTCAAGACAGAAGAGTTATGCAGATTCTTACAGAAGAGCTTTGGAGTTTCAAGTTGGAGATTAGGTTTTTCTAAAGGTCTCGCCGATGAAGGGGTACTATACGTTTCGACCAAAAAGGTAAGTTAGCTCCAAGACACGTTGGGCCGTCGAGATTTAGAGCAGGATAGGTGATTTAGCGTACAAGTCGGCTCTTCCAGAGGAGTTTTCAAGAGTCCATGATGTATTTCATGTGTCAATGCTTTACAAATTTGTTCAAGACCCTTCCCATGTTATCCGGTATGACGATGTGCAAATACAGCTGAATGCGACGTAGGTTGAGCATCCGCTCCGTATTGTGGGAACCAGAGAGCAAATCTTGTGTACTAGAACTATACGATGGGTCAAGGTGCTATGGGAACATCACGGTCTTGATGAAGCCACTTGGGAGTTGGAAGAGCAAATGGCGAGACAGTATCCCCACTTATTCGCATAGGTATGTGTTCATTCTGGGGACAGAATGAGTTTTAAGTAGGGGAGGATGTAACCCTCCCACCCAACTTAAGTTATTTTAGCAATTAATTAATAGTGAATTAGTTGTTGTAGGTGTTTTAACTTTGTTTTTGTTTCGTTCCAAGTCATGGATAGGTAGTTAGGTTGAGTTAAACCTGGATTAGGTAGACATGAGCCTTTTTTCATAATTTTTAATTTTGTGTGAGTTCGTCTTTCATGTATCATCTTGGTGTCAACACGTGTATATATGTCGAGCTCGTTAACTTTCGTAACTGACTCGCTTGCAAACGACTTCGTTTGCTTTTGTTGGATGGTTATTTGACTCAAATTGTAATTCCCGTAAACGGTTGGACTTTTATATAATGTGTTTAATCCTTATCTTATATAAGGTAGATGCATGCACTGACTCTTGTTATTTCCTAAACTTAACGCCAGTTTCTTCTCCTCTCCTTTATTTCTTCTTTTCCTTTCTTCTTCCACGAACTAGCCAAGAGAAAGGAGAATTTTTCTGCATCCATTTCATCAAATCCATCGCTTGTGCAGTCCAAGGTACGCTTTGGATTAGTGATCACCTCTTCGAGTCTCGATTCTTTGTCTTTTTCCCTGCATGCAGTTATTTCTCCTCTTTTCTTAGATGCATGGTGCTTAGAGCAGTGTTTAGATATTGAATTTGAGCCAAGGGACAACTATTCACTTAACAAAGCTCATTTGAGGCAAGTATAAGCACGATTTGGATGAACACGTGTTGGTAAATGATTGATCATGAATAGTCTTCTAATTTTGCATGTGGTTTGTGTTTACAGCCTAATTGTGTCTAATTACTCATATTTGTGCTTGTTGTGTCCTCCTCGTGCTCAGATCATTTGTTCTGTAATAAGTTCAGAACGTGACCTGGTGTAACTTACGGCTAAGCTGTATAATTGCACGGCTCACTTTCCAAAGAGTGGCAAAATCTGGATTTACTCTAGGTCAGGCTACGGTTAAGCCGTAGAATGTGCTACGGCTAAGCCGTAGGCTAGCTGTAACCCAACCTTCTACGGTCTAGCCACGGTAAAGCCGTGCGGTGTGCTACAGCTAAGCCGTGCCCAGTCGTGGCTGAGCCGTAGAACAACCACAGTGACGTCGTAAGAGGGAGCATGGGTTAACCCTGGCTCACCAAAAATGCAGATGAACAGTCCAAGGAACTGCGATTGAGCCATAGTGCATAACACAGCTAAGCCGTAAGATGACTACGGCTAAGTCGTAGGTCACTCATGGCTAAGCTGTAAGACCGGTGAAAAGTAAGAAAGGTAGGTGTTGAACAGACCTTGTAGGGCCTTTGAATTAAAATGTAGGCAACCTTAACTTGTGTAGCACTCTGACCCAGCTTGACCTCATTTAGCGACTAATTAATGTTGCTTTAGTTGTTAATTGTGTTTTGCTTTTGTTGCAGGTCATGGATAGGTAGTTGGGTTGAGTTTGACCTGATTTAGTTAGACCAAGCCCTATTTCATAATTTTAGCTTTTCTAGGACGTTGTCTTTTTTGCATCATCTTGGTGTCAACACGTGTCTTTTGTTGAGCTCGTTAACTTTCGTAACTACGTTATTGGCAAAAGATGTCGTATGGTTCTGTTGGACCCGGCTTTGACTCGAAATGTAAATTGTACTATGCATTGGATTTCTTGTAAAATTACCTTTAAGTTGATCTAATATAAGAGCCTCCACCGACTCACTCTCTTTCACTCTCTTCTCTTCCCTCATGTTGGGAGACTTTCTCTTTCTCTCTCTCGGTTTTTCCTCTTCTCTTCTCCTTGAGTAAGCCAAACTAGAAGGGGGATTGTTCTTATCTTGTCTTCTCTCCTTCCTCATGTGATTCACGGTATGTATGTGTATTGGTTTCTTCTCTCCTTTCCTATTCTTATTCTCCATTACTGTGCTCATGAACTCCTTCTCTCTTTCTCATGCATGATACCCGTGAGTGGTGTTTGGATGTAAATTGAGCCCAAGGACAACAATTGGTGTGTTTGAATTTCATTAAGGCAAGTATAAGCATAATTTGTATGAACCCATGTTGATATATTCTTGATTTTTGGATGATTCTCATGATCTTGCATGCCTAGTATGGTTACAGCCCAAATTGAGCTCATTTCCTTCTTTTAGTCGTGTTTTTGTACTTTGGTGTCTTCCCTGTTCTTTTGTAGCAGTTTCAGAAATCGACCCAGTGCATTCACGGCTAAGCTGTGAAATGTGCTACGGTTGAGCCGTAAAGTGCACTACGGCTACGCCGTGACCTAACCGTGAACCCAGCCGTAGATCAATATAGGGTGTACCTAAAAATAACTAAGAGTATGCAAACTTGCAGCTCTTCTACGGCCCAGCCACGGCTAAGCCGTGATGCCTCCTACAGCTAAGTCGTAAGGTTCTTTTGGCTAAGCTGTAAGGTTAACCACGGCTGAGCAGAAAGACCAGAACAAGAAGAAGAAAATGAGACTTGTAGGACCTCTGAAATAGAAGGTAGGCAACCTTGACTTGTCCAGCAGAGCATGATAAAGGCGTGAATGATCTTGAGGGCTGCGAATGATTCATGTTCATTATCTAGTTGTTAAGCACCTCCCTATGGGTGTTGGTTTAAGGGACTTCGGTGCACCATATGATACAATGCAACACTAGACAACGGTGCAGCAGATAACTTAAAACTACATCATCATGCATGGTTAGAAACACTAGATAATTAGATTAGAGTTGGCTAGTAAATGAACTTGATTCGATATGCTAAGATTTGCTTGCATGACATGTTGTATGACGATCATTGATCTCCCCTCTTTAAACTGATTGCTTATTTCAGCTAATCTCGCATTGTTGATTAGGCTACTATGTTTTCCGTACCGTGAGTATGCATGTATGTTACACGTATAAGACATATGCTTGAATGTACGCATGATATGCTTGTCACGACCTACTCAGGGTTTTCATGATTGACTTGGATGGTTAGGCACTACTTAGCCTTAGCCTTAGGATCTCGACGGGGTGAATTTGGTGTAGTTTATATGGCCTTGCTGCAGTGGGGACATGTCTTGGGGAATCCGGACCCCAGGAACCAGAGACCCATTTGTACCCTAGTCTGGTCAATAGTGTTCTCAGCACGGATATAAGATCCCTCTTTTGGGAGCATATGGTAATGTAGTCACCAATTAGTTATGTACATAGCATGTATATATTGATTCACATGGCATATTTCTTTCCTACACGACAGCTTAGTATACGAATATGACCTGTTATGAATTACATGATGTCATTTATTCTATTAGACACAGCATGTGTTAACTTGTTATCGCTTATACTTTGCTGAATCGTTGTATTCATGAGTTGTCCTTAGTGTTGCAAGCTCAGATACCCAGGCCGACCCCTCGTCGGTCAGCCAGACTTTTAGCGAGGCCCCCGAGGTCCTATCCGGACTAAAGGAGTGGATATAGTCACTCCATCGAAGAGCGCCATGGACATAGTTGCATATGAGTCTTCATCATTTTGAGATTTGTCACAATTGGATCCTATCATGATTTGTTACATGTTTATTTTGCTTCATTTTGTAAAACGTTTATCTATATATGTCAGCTTTGTTTTCAGACTCTCTTCTTCTATTGTTTAGTGCGATGTTTTGATATCTACAGCTTTCGCATACATGTTTGTCACGTGTGAACCTTCCCTTGTGCGTGTGCATTTAGACCAGGTCTACGTGTACAGGCACGGGAGTACGTGTGTCATCGGTTGGCTTTTGCTAACCCCTGAACTCCTGGGCTCGGGTTGTGACAACTTGTCTAATGGAATATGAGAGAATTGCATGAATGATCTCAAGGGCTACGACTCATTCATGTACGTTATCTAATTTTTAAGCACCTCCCCATGGGTGTTAGTTTAAGGGACTTCCATACACCTTGTCGACACAATGCAACACGATAAGAAGGACAACTGTGTATCGAATAACTTAAAACTACATCATCATGCACGGTTAGAAACAATGGATAACTAGATTAGGGTTGGTTAGTAAAGTATTTGGATTCTATCAAATATTGGAATTTCCTGGCATATTGGATGGTTCTTATTGTCCTCCATTCTTTTGTACACGTACACCCTTTATTATGGATCTATTAGTTATCGTTATGCCCTTTTGATAGTATATGCATTCAACTTGTTTGATATGTTTGGTTATTACCCATAACTTGAGTATTGTATGAGTTGAACGTACTATGCTAATTCTCTTCTCTAGATGATATGCATGTTTTACTCAATTTCAAGTATATGATTGGTTTCGTATGATTAGGCACTACTCAGCCTTAGCCTTAGGATACCCGGTGGGGTTGACTTTGGCGTATTATGCATGATACCGTTGCAGTATGTTTATGTCTTTGGACTTTCGGACCCCAGGAACCCGAGACCCATTCGTACCCTAGCCCGGTTGATAGTGTTCTCAGTATGTAAGGATCCTCAAAGGGAGGATATGGCAAATGTAGTAGCCACCTAGTAACGTACATAACATGGATATCTTGACTCTTCTAGCATGCTTTATTGGACTGCATAACTGCCTAGCATATGAACTTAAACTTCTATGAATTATCAGTTGCTTTTGATTTTGTTAAATATAACATGCGTTAACTTGTTGTTGATTATGCTTTGCTTAATTGTTGTATTCACTCGTTGTCCTTGGTGTTGTAGGCTCAGATCTCACTACTGACCCCTCGTTGGTCAGCTAGACTCCAGTGGAGACCTTAGATGCCCCGTCAGGGCTGGGGGAGTGGACGTAAGCACTCCGCCGGAGATCGACATTTCATGCATCTAGGTTTTCTTTTGTAGGGGATGTAATTGGCTTTGTAATGGTCTTTCTATTTTGTATTCTGGCTCACTTCTGTACAAACCTATACGTTATGTAATCTTTTGTAGATATTCTTTTGTTTTGTCTATCTTCTCTTATTATATAATGATACCGACAGCTTCCGCGTACATGTATTAGCATTGTGAATTTCCTTTGTGCGTGTGCATTAAGAAGAGGTCTACGTGTAGGCGCTCGGGAATACGTGTCATTGATTAGGTTGAAGCTTAATCCTCGATAGCCTGTGCTCGGGTTGTGACAGTAAAAACATAAGAATTTTGATTTTCTCTGTCCTATTTTTCACATATATCAAAAGTAGTATCTCTGTGGGGACTGTGGGGAGCACTCATAAAAGAAATCCCTGTGGTATTTGGAAAATTTATAAGTTTATGAATTTTGTTTGGATTTTGGAAATAGATTTGATTTTCTCATGAGCTATTTATCATAGGTATCTAAAGTGGCATCTCTGTGGGGACAGTAGGGAACAGCCACAAAAGAAATCCTTGAGGTTGTAACACTCCGACCCATCTTGATCTCGTTTAGCACCTAATTAATGTTGTTTTCATTGTTAATTGTGTTTTGCTTGTGTTTTGTTTCCGTTGCGGGTCATGGATAGGTAGTTGGGTTGAGTTTGACCTGAATTAGGTAGACTAAGCCCATTTTCGTAATTTTAGCTTTTCTAAGACATGGTCATTTGTGCATCATCTTGATGTCAATGCGTGTCTTTCGTTGAAATCGTTAATTTTCGTAACTACGTCGTCTGTAACCGATGTCGTATGATTCCATTGGACTCGGATTTGACTCAAATTGGAAATTGATTTATGACTTGGACTTCATTGTAACTTGGACATCCACTTACCTTATATAAGATCCACTTCATCGACTCAAGCTCTCTCTCTCTCACTGCTCTCTTTCATTGTTCACGTGGATTTCTCTTTCTCCCTCCCGAGTCTCCTTCTCCATCGATCAAGCCTAATTGAGGGAATTTGATTTCTCATTCACTGGTGATTGGATTGAGGTGAGTTTGAGGTCTTCTCCATCTCCTCATCTTCTTCTTCTTCTTGTTTCCATGATTCCATGATGTTGCCCATGATGTTTCTTTCTCTTCCTCATGCATGAATGATCGCAGTGGTGGTGTTTGGATGTGAATGAGCCCAAGGACAGTTAGTGGGGCAATTGAACTCAATTAAGGTAAGTATAACCATAATATGTAAGAACCCATGTTGATATTTTCTTAATTTTGGTTAATTCACATGAGTTTGCAGGGAAAACATGTTTACAACCCAATTTGCTAGTATTCTCCCTTTTTCTGTTGGAAATTTGCATGTCTGATGTCTTCACAGGTTTTCTGTATTTGATTCAGAATTTGACCCCACGCATGCACGGCTAAGCCGTAAGTCACCTTCGGCTTAAAGTTCCGAGAGGGAAAAAAACCCAGTTTTCTTCTACAGCTAGGACACGGCTAAGCTGTATATTGTCCTACGGTTAAGCCGTATCTCAGCCGTGACCCAGCTGTAGATTAGTACAGGGTGTCTTTTTTTTAGATTAACTGAAGGTAAGCAATTGACAGACCTTCTACGGCCCAACCACGGCTAAGCCGTAGAACAAAATACGGGTGAACCGTAATTGCGGATGAACAGTAAAGGGAACCACGGTGGAGCCACAGTGCATATTACGGCTAAGTCGTAAGATGCCTACAGCTAAGCCGTATCACCCTTGGAAAATGAATAACAAGGATAGGCGTAAGGAAAAGACTGATATGGCCTTCATGATAGAATGTAGAGCACCTAGACTTGCCGAATGGTATGAATGTATGACATGAATGATCTCAAGGGCTGCAACTCATTCATGCACGTTATCCGGTTGTTAAGCACCTCCCCATGAGTGTTGGGTTAAGGGACTTCGGTGCACCAGCTGATGTAATGCAACACTAGACAACGGTGCATCGAATAACTTAAAACTACATCATCATGCACGGTTAGAAACACTGGGTAAATAGATTAGAATTGGCTAGTAAATGACTTTGATTCGCTAAGCTAACAGTTGCTTACATGACATGTTGTCTGTTGATCATTGATCTCCACTCTCTAGCATGATTACTTGTTTCAGCGACTTTCACATTGTTAACTATGTCCCTATGGTTTCTTTACCTTGAGTATGCATGTATGATTCACGTATAATAAATGATCTCGGATATACACGCAGGATATGCTTGTCACGATCTACTCAGGGTTTTTATGATTGACTCTGTATGATCAGGCACTACTTAGCCTCAGCCTTGGGATCCCGATGGGGTGAATTTGGAGTAGTTTTCATGGCCTTACTGCAATAAGGAAACGTCTTGGGGAACCGGACCCCAGGAAACCTGAGACCCATTTGTACCCTGGCCCGGACAACGGTGTTCTCAGCACGGATATAAGATCCCTCTTTTGGGAGCATATGGCAATGTAGTCGCCAACTAGTTTTGTACATAGCATGTATACATTGATTCACATGGCATATTTCTTTCTTGCACGACAGCTTAGTATACAAATGTGACCTGTTATGATTTACATGATGTTCTTTATTCTATTAGACACAGCATGTGTTAACTTGTTATGGTATATACTTTGCTGAATCGTTGTATTCACAGTTGTTTTTAGTGTTGCAGGCTCAGATACCCCTGTCGACCCCTCGCCGGTCGGCCAGACTCCAGTTGAGACCCCTGAGGCCCCATCAGGCCTAGAGGAGTGGATGTGATCACTCCATCGGAGAGCGTCTTGGACATACATGGCATAGGAGTCTTCTTTTTTGAGATTTGTCACGCTTGTTTATGTCATGATTTGTACATCTTATTCTGTTCATTTTGTAAAACCTTTAGCTATATATATGTCAGTTCTGTTTTCGTATTCTCTTCTTGCATGGTTTCGTGTGATGTTTTGATATTTACAGCTTCCGCGTACATGTTTGGCACGTGTGAAATTTCCTTTGTGCAAGTGCATATAGACCAGGTCTACGTGTACAGGCACGGGAGTACATGTGTCACTGGTTTGGCTTTTGCTAACCCCCGAACTCCTGGGCCCAGGTTGTGACAGAGGTTTTAAGAAGAATCAAAGTTTGAGTTTAAAATGGATTTGGGTTTGGAATTTTCATGGATTTTGATTTCTTTTAAAAAAAATCAAGGTTTAGGTTTTAACTTGGCTTGCCATGAGTCAAAATGAGATAAAATTTTAAAGGAGATTGGCTTTTGTGGATGATTTTGATCTAAAGAAATTTGAGATGACAAATTTGGCTCAAAATTGAGTTTATCCCAAGATGAATTTGAAATTTGGATTGGGTTGGCTTTCAAGGAAACACACAATTTTGTTTTGAACAAAATACCCAAAGTAGGTTCACCATGTTGTGGGACACCATATATTTTTTTTTGTCTTGAGTAAAACACCCGTAGTGGGTCCGCCATGTGTTGTGGGAGGTTGGTGATGAGTCTTTAAAAATGCATATTTTCAAACACATTTTAACCCATTTTAAGGACTTATTAACTTGAAAGAGCCTAATTTAGTGTGATATCATGGTTTAATTCATTTTAAATTCATCTTTATATTTTTCTGCATAAATTGCTTAAAAATCACACTTTTTGCATAAATTCATGAAACTTGCTATTTTGGAAAGTCTATTTTTGGAAAGTTTTGTGAAAATGATTTTTCTCATGAAATAAATTGAATTCTCTTCATCATTAGTTCATTCATACAAAATCATGAAGAATGATGTACATTTTTATTATCATTTCATGAGAAATGGGCCCACAGTCATGCATATGTGATGTTAGGGGTAAAATTGTCTTTTCACATGAATTCACATATGTTTTGTAGGAAATTGACTATATGGGTCCCATTTGTAAAGAATTGAGGCAAGGAATTGATTTTCAAGAGAAAGGAGAGCAGAATTGAAGAGAAAAGGAAATTGAAAGAAAATTGCAAAAAGTCGGCTTCATGGTCCCACACACACATGCACATGTGTGGGGGCACACTTGTAAAACATCCAAGATGGGGTCCATTTATTTGTTGCACATTTTCAAGAGATTTTGAAGAGAATTTGAAGAATATCTCATCAAAGATGGACAAGGAAAGCGACATAGGTGTTCTTTTTTGAGAAGGAGAAGATTTAATTGAAAAAAAAATGCAAAAAAATATCCAAGCAAGCTATTCCACGTCCAAAAGAGATTTTGGATCAGATTTTGGCTAAAAAAAGAAAAGGAAAAAAATCAAGAGAATTATCTAGAAGATCTCTTCAAGTTAGGAGCCAACAAGGAGAACTTTCCAAAAAAGGAAAGTTGACGATGCAAAGAGATAAAAGGGGAAGTTCTGCACCTCATGTGGGCCAAGTTTAATTCTAAGAGAGGATTCTTATCCCTATTTCATCTCTTGAAATATCTTAATACAAGGTGGCAAAGACAAAGAAGGAAAGGAGCATCTAAGAGGGATTTCTGGACAAAACAATCAAGGAAAGAAGAGAAAAATAAAAAGAAAAAAAATCCCCAAGGATATTGCACGTCCAAAGCATTGGTTGGAGCCCTTTTTTCTTTCATTTTTTAATTATTTTTAATATTTTAAAGTTTGAGAAGGAGTAGGACTTGAAAAAGTATAAATAGGGTACCCTTCTCCCATATTCTTCATGGAAGAATTACCCACCTCCCACCTCTAGATTTCTACACTCCATCTCTCCCTCTCTTGTCTCTCCATCTCAACTCATCAAGGAGGCTTAGCCCTAAAACCACACCACCAACCTTGAAGATCAACTAGAAGGAGGAATTCTTTTCCATCCTAGTATGTATAATCTTTTGGTTTAAGTTTTTTTAATCTTATGTAAAGGATTGTCATACTAGTTCAATAATATTCATCTTCTTATTCTTCTTATTCTTATGGTTGTATGATTGCTTGATTTGTGCTTTTCTTGTTTGGATTGACGACCCAAATAGAAGAGCATACTTTAAGAAATTATTAGGCCTAGACTAAGGGAGAATTTGAGTGAATATACAGCCTTTGACTTCTTGTTATTACCGCCTTTAACTTCTATTGTTTACCGCCTTTAACTTCAGTTACACCGCCTTTGACTTCCTGCAATTTTTATTTTCTTTCATTGCACTTTTAATTTTAAATTTCTACAATTTTATTTTCCTGCACTTCTATTTTATTTTCTACACTTTTGTTATTTTTCTTGTTACATTCACATTGATTTTAAGTTTTGTTTTTGCATAGTTTGATGGTTGGATTAGGAATCATTACATCTATTTTCTTATCATAAGATTTTGTGCATATTTAAGTTGATGAAAATTAAGCCTTCAGATCTGAATCTAATGATTAAATTCGGACTCAATATATAAACAGCATAACTTAATAGTTTCAGCAAACTGTAGAAACAGTTTTTGATGAAAAGTTCGAAGTGGGTAGACCAGTCAAATCATAATATTTTTCTTTGACACTTGGGAAAATTAAAGTTTAGGATGTGGTCTTTCATAGCCCAAAATTTCAGATCAAAATAATTTCGTAAGGTTTGTGAACCAGAGGCTTAAACTTTGCCAATCAGTCAACCCGAATCAGAATTCCTGCACAGAATTTTGCAAAGTTGTCATATTCATGCATTCATAACTTTTCGTTTTAGATTTTTTTTACTTCCGTTTTTTTTTTTGTTAGTTTTTTGCATCAGTAGAGCATGAATTCCAGCCATTAAATTTAAATTTAGGATGCATTAGAATAGTTCAAATCATGCATAAAATTTGCATCAACATACTAGTTTTTCATACTTAGAATTTTTCAGCATCTCATGGCATGCATTGCATTATTAATTTTACTAACTTTCTAATTTTAATTTTGTTTCTAGTTTTATGTTTTTGATTGTTTTTGTTAATTTTCATAATTAAAATATCTTTCTAAAATTGTTTTAATTAAAGATTTTAAATTGAAAAGTTTTCTAGTTTTGGAAATTCTAACCTAGGAAAGTTTCTATTTTTTTTTTGTTTATTTTGTTTTTAACATTGTTTAGCTTAGTTAGTTTGTAATTTTAGTTTTTATTTTTGGAAGTTCTAACTTGTGTTTTAGTTTTGCAGCAATTTTAGTTTTATTTTAGGTTTTTAGATTTAGGAAAGTTTCTTTCATTGGTTTGTAATTAATTTAATTTTGGTAAGTAGGACACTTGTATTTGTTAGATTTTAAATTAGGCTAGTTTTAGATTTTTATTTAAGACAGGTTACAAGTTGAAAATACCTTAAACACATTGCTCCCTGAGGATCGACCTGGTCTCACCAGTTTTATTACTACATCGCGGTTCTGCACTTGGAGCCAAAAACTTGATCGTGAGTTCCAAGTGCAGAACCGCGATGTAGTAATAAAACTGGTGAGACCAGGTCGATCCTCAGGGAGCAATGTGTTTAAGGTATTTTCAACTTGTAACCTGTCTTAAATAAAAATCTAAAACTAGCCTAATTTAAAATCTAACAAATACAAGTGTCCTACTCACCAAAATTAAATTAATTACAAACCAATGAAAGAAACTTTCCTAAATCTAAAACCCTAAAATAAAACTAAAATTGCTGCAAAACTAAAACACAAGTTAGAACTTCCAAAAATAAAAACTAAAATTACAAACTAACTAAGCTAAACAATGTTAAAAACAAAATAAACAAAAAAAAAATAGAAACTTTCCTAGGTTAGAATTTCCAAAACTAGAAAACTTTTCAATTTAAAATCTTCAATTAAAACAATTTTAGAAAGATATTTTAATTATGAAAATTAACAAAAACAATTAAAAACATAAAACTAGAAACAAAATTAAAATTAGAAAGTTAGTAAAATTAATAATGCAATGCATGCCATGAGATGCTGAAAAATTCTAAGTATGAAAAACTAGTATGTTGATGCAAATTTTATGCATGATTTGAACTATTCTAATGCATCCTAAATTTAAATTTAATGGCTGGAATTCATGCTCTACTGATCCAAAAAACTAACAAAAAAAAACGGAAGTAAAAAAAAATCTAAAACGAAAAAGTTATGAATGCATGAATATGACAACTTTGCAAAATTCTGTGCAGGAATTCTGATTCGGGTTGACTGATTGGCAAAGTTTAAGCCTCTGGTTCACAAACCTTCCAAAATTATTTTGATCTGAAATTTTGGGCTATGAAAGACCACATCCTAAACTTTAATGTTCCCAAGTGTCAAAGAAAAATATTATGATTTGACTGGTCTACCCACTTCGAACTTTTCATCAAAAACTGTTTCTACAGTTTGCTGAAACTATTAAGTTATGCTGTTTATATATTGAGTCCGAATTTAATCATTAGATTCAGATCTGAAGGCTTAATTTTCATCAACTTAAATATGCACAAAATCTTATGATAAGAAAATAGATGTAATGATTCCTAATCCAACCATCAAACTATGCAAAAACAAAACTTAAAATCAATGTGAATGTAACAAGAAAAATAACAAAAGTGTAGAAAATAAAATAGAAGTGCAGGAAAATAAAATTGTAGAAATTTAAAATTAAAAGTGCAATGAAAGAAAATAAAACTTGCAGGAAGTCAAAGGCGGTGTAACTGAAGTTAAAGGCGGTAAACAATAGAAGTTAAAGGCGGTAATAACAAGAAGTCAAAGGCGGTATATTCACTCAAATTCTCCCTTAGTCTAGGCCTAATAATTTCTTAAAGTATGTTCTTCTATTTGGGTCGTCAATCCAAACAAGAAAAACACAAATCAAGCAATCATACAACCATAAGAATAAGAAGAATAAGAAGATGAATATTATTGAACTAGTATGACAATCCTTTACATAAGATTAAAAAAAAATTAAACCAAAAGATTATACATACTAGGATGGAAAAGAATTCCTCCTTCTAGTTGATCTTCAAGGTTGGTGGTGTGGCTTTAGGGCTAAGCCTCCTTGATGAATTGAGATGGAGAGACAAGAGAGGGAGAGATGGAGTGTAGAAATCTAGAGGTGGGAGGTGGGTAATTCTTCCATGAAGAATATGGGAGAAGGGTACCCTATTTATACTTTTTCAAGTCCTACTCCTTCTCAAACTTTAAAATATTAAAAATAATTAAAAAATGAAAGAAAAAAGGGCTCCAACCAATGCTTTGGACGTGCAATATCCTTGGGGATTTTTTTTTTATTTTTCTCTTCTTTCCTTGCTTGTTTTGTCCAGAAATCCCTCTTAGATGCTCCTTTCCTTCTTTGTCTTTGCCACCTTGTATTAAGATATTTCAAGAGATGAAATAGGGATAAGAATCCTCTCTTAGAATCAAACTTGGCCCACATGAGGTGTAGAACTTCCCCTTTTATCGCTTTGCATCGTCAACTTTCCTTTTTTGGAAAGTTCTCCTTGTTGGCTCCTAACTTGAAGAGATCTTCTAGATAATTCTCTTGATTTTTTTCCTTTTCTTTTTTTAGCCAAAATCTGATCCAAAATCTCTTTTGGACGTGGAATAGCTTGCTTGGATATTTTTTTGCATTTTTTTTTCAATTAAATCTTCTCTTTCTCAAAAAAGAACACCTATGTGGCTTTCCTTGTCCATCTTTGATGAGATATTCTTCAAATTCTCTTCAAGATCTCTCGAAAATGTGCAACAAATAAATGGACCCCATCTTGGATGTTTTACAAGTGTGCCCCACACATTTGCATGTGTGTGTGGGACCATGAAGCCGACTTTTTGCAATTTTCTTTCAATTTCCTTTTCTCTTCAATTCTGCTCTCCTTTCTCTTGAAAATCAATTCCTTGCCTCAATTCTTTACAAATGGGACCCATATAATCAATTTCCTACAAAACAGATGTGAATTCATGTGAAAAGACAATTTTACCCCTAACATCACATATGCATGACTGTGGGCCCATTTCTCATGAAATGATAATAAAAATGTACATCATTCTTCATGATTTTGTATGAATGAGCTAATGATGAAGAGAATTCAATTATTTCATGAGAAAAATCATTTTCACAAAACTTTCCAAAAATAGACTTTCCAAAAATAGCAAGTTTCATGAATTTATGCAAAAAGTGTGATTTTTAAGCAATTTATGCAGAAAAATATAAAGATGAATTTAAAATGAATTAAACCATGATATCACACTAAATTAGGCTCTTTCAAGTTAATAAGTCCTTAAAATGGGTTAAAATGTGTTTGAAAATATGCATTTTTAAAGACTCATCAGTTGGATATTCACATTTTAGAGAGTGGGGCACTAACAGTGGGTCCCACTGCTTAAAGTAATAGTGACCAAGGGTAAAAGGTTCACCGTGTGTTGAGAGGTTTGAATCACTGCACAAGATGACTTTGGCCACCAGACCTTGGACCCCTGTTGAAACACGCCGTGTTTATAGGAAAAAGAGTGAAACAAGGACCATAGGCTTGAGAGGAAGAGTTGTGAGATGATTTTGCAACCAGTTAAAGTACATGTTTTAGTACTTTATTTGTCTTTGTTGAGGATGCCATCTTGGGAATGTTGAGTCCTTTTGTCCTCTTCAATTTTGAGTGAAAAGAATAAAATAGTCTTCAATAGTTTTAGGTAAGTCTAATGAAGCCACAAGACATGACCGGTGATGGGTACCATCTGACTATCAGCATTTACTTTTTTGTCTTCAATGCTTGAATTGACGTGGTTCTCTTGTTGACAACATGCCATTTGTTTTTACATTCTTTATTTTCATACATGTTGAGTTTGTTTACGCTTTGTGATGTATATAGTTGCTGGCATTCTTTGCTAGTGCTGTGTAGGCATTTCTTGCATTGGATGTTTCATCCTTTGTGCCAGAGTGCACACCAAATTGCCCCTTAAAAGGTCTTAAAGTGCTTGAACAACTGTTTGGACCATGAGCTTCGGTTCTGGGACTTAAGTGTGCTTGGATGCCAATTCTTGGTCTCAAAATTGAGTATTATTTTCTCTTTTTGACCTTTTACTATGGGGAGATGTCGCTGAAATTTTGGTAAAATTCCATGCCTTAGCCATTTTTACTGCTATTGACGTCTTTCCCTTTTTTTTTTCAAATAAAAAAGGCAAAGCATAAGCAACCTCAACTTTCGGCGCATCAAAGAGCCACTCTAAGGGCAGAGTTGCAAGTAACCTTGACGTAAGGGACCTGAATGAAGTGTTTGCTATTACTTTGAAGAACCACAGATCCAGAACTTTGCCTGTGAGGAACATTGTAACAATAAATCACCACATTGTAGCAACAGCTTTCATCCTTAAAAGATGATGCTCTGAAGCTTCAAGGCACCATAGAGGGCTTGGAGAAGTCTAGTTCAAAGAACCAGGCCTGCAAAGAGTGCATTCTTGCCAAAGTAAAGGCAAAGTAGACAACCTTGAATGACTTCGTTCAATTCCTTAAAAGTGAAATGAGTATCAAACTGGTTGAAATTGAGATTGATGCTATTGTCCTAGTTTATCCAAGCTATAAAGGGTGTTTGTCAACTCCAAGTGCAAAGCTACGATGTAGGAATATCCCAGTAAGTACGAAATTGAATCCATAGGGAGCTATGTTTAAAGAAGTTTTCAACTTGCCACCTATCTAATTCAAACTCTAAAACTATCTTAATTCAAAATCTAACAAATGCAATCATTCAAAAATTAAATGAATACAATAACAATTCCTAAATTAACAATCCTAATTCTAAAACTTCCTACAAATAAAAACTAAAATCTCTACAAAAGAAAACACATATTAGAACTTCCAATAAAACAAAAATTAAAATTAGAAACTTACTAAAAATAAAAACTAATCAAAGTTAGAAACAAAATAAACTAATGTCAAAAGCTTTCATAAATTTAAAAGCTAAATTAAGTTAAGAATCTACACTTTCTAAAAACAAAAGATTTCTAAATCCTATTTCGGAAAGAAATTGCAGTTTAGAAAGAACTTTAAATGGAAACAAAAATCAACTTAGTAATCTCCTAATGCTAAACAACTACAACTTTCTAAATTAAGAGAGAATCTATCCTAAATTATCATACATGTAAATCTTTCTAAAAACAAAAAAAAACTGAAACTAAACTTTCCTAAACTAATCTATGTTGAATAACAATGCAAAATTTCTAAAAAAAAAAAAAACTACATGAACGAGTAGATTAATGGAGTGTGCATGTGTGTGAACTAAAGGGGCTGCCAAAAAAATTTCAAAAATCAGTTTTCTACTGCTGGTTTAATTCAATTTCAGATCTGAATTTCATCAGTTAAACATAGAAACTTTATGTTTAACAGGCCATAATGCTTTATCAATCAACCAGCCATAATATGTCACTGTTTAGCATCTGTATTTTGCACTTCTTCACCAAAATCTCTAAACTGAATCTTGAGTGTTTTAGGTGTTAAAAATTGTTGTAGACTTCAGGCATTTAACTGACATGAATGTGTACAAATCTGGTTTTGAAAAAAATTCGTCTAACATGAACTTGATTGAAGTTATTTTCTGCACAAAGCTGAATTGTTTTCAAGTCTGAAACCTGATTACTTTTGGCGACAAACAACACTTGTGAAAGAAAAAAAAAATCATGTATACAGTGGAGTCCATAAATTGGCCAAGGTGGATTCAAATTTTTCCTAATTTGTGGACTATTTTTCAATTTTGACTCTTAGAATTTAGCAAACTGAAAATCTGATTTCTAAAGTTCCATGACAAACACCAATAAGTATGATTCTAAAAACTAAAATATGCATGAACCTAATCTAAATTATAGCAGTGAAACAATTCTAAAAAAAACCATGCAAAACATAAAGTGTAGAAAACTAAAATGAAGTGCAGAAATTAAAAGTGCAGGAAAAAAAATATATATGTATAAATAAAAGTGCAGGAATTTAAATGTGTGTTGATTGCAAGAAAAGTAAATGTAGTAAAGGTAGTAAAGACAGTAAAGTTCTTCTTCTCAAAATTTTCTTTTTAACCAGGTTCATGATTTCTTCAAATATAATCCAAGTATCTTGGGTCGTCAATCCAAGCACAAGAAGCATTAATATAATATCCACACAAACCATAAAAAAAAATCTAAAGAAGAATAATAATATACTAACATGTAAAAATCCTTACGAAAGATTGTCAAATAAAATTAAGAAAAATACATGCTAGGATGGAAAAGAAGAAAACCTCTTCTACTTGAAATTCCTAAGGGTGTAGTGTGGCCTTATGGCTAAGCCTCCTTGAGGACTAAGATGAAACGAGAGAGATATGAAGAAGATGAAGTGTAGAGATATAGAGAAGGAGCTCCTTTACCATGAAGAGTATGGGAGAGGGGTTCCCTATATACTTTTTTAACCCCCCAAAGTTTCCATAATTTAAAATTTAAAAATAATAAAAAAATTAAAAGAAAATGGGCTCCATATAAGGCTTTAAGCCTGAATTCCATGGCTGGAATTTTTTTCCTTTCTTTTCTTTTCTTTCTTTATTTGGAAGTCCTTCTTTGCTTCTTCTTTCTTTCTTTGTCTTTGCCAACTTGCATTTAGATCAGTTGAGAGATAAGTTAAGGATAAGAATCCTCTCTTAGAATTAAACTTGGCCCACATGAGGTTTAAAACTTTCCTTTTTTTTAATCTCTTGCTTTGTCAACTTGCCTTCTTTAAAAGGTACTCCTTATTTGCTCTAAACTCAAAGAGATCTTTTGAAATAATTCTTCCTTGAAATTTTCTTCTCTTTAGGCACACAAATTGGATCCAAAATCCTCCTTTGGACGTGGATCCTTCATCCTATTTTTTTTCTTCAAATCTTCTCCTTCTCAAAAAAAAAAAAAAAAAAAAAAAACTCCTATGTAGCTTTCCTTGTCCAACTTTAATGAGATATTCTTCAAATTCTCTTGAAAATATCTTGAAAATGTGCAACAAATAAATGGATCCCATCTTAGATGTCCCACATGTGTACCCCACACATATGTGAATGTGTGTGGGACCATGAAGCTAACTTTGCAAAATTTTCTTCTAATTTCTTTTCTATTTCAATTCTTCTCTCTTTTCTTTTGAAAATAATTTCTTTGCCTCAATTATTTAAAAATGGGACCCATATCATCAATTTCATGAAAAAAGAATGTGAATTCATGTGAAAAGATAATTTTAGCCCTAAGATCACAAATGCTTGAATGTGGGTTATCTCTCATGAAATGACAATAAAAATGCACACCATTTTTTATAATTTTATGTGAATGAACTAATGATGATTAAAATTGAATTTATTTTATAAGAAAACTAAATATTCACAAAACTTTCCGAGAATAGATTTTACAAAAATAGCAGGTTTCATGAATTTATGCAAAAAGTGTGATTTTTAAATAAATTATGCTGAAATGCACTACAATGATGTATAAATGAATGAAACCATGATATCACACTAAATGAGGCTTGTTTGACTCAATAAGTTCTTAAAATGGTTAAAAATATATATGAAAATATGCTTTTTTAAAGACTCATCATGCCCCCCAAGTAGCGTTTTGCTAGTCCCTTAGCAAAAACTGCAAAAAATATGAGGAATTCATCATGACCTATGCTAACCTAAAACTAATGCAATGCAAGAAAACTAAACATGAATGCAATGCCACTTTCGCTGGCATTTTTAACTGCATTTAGCATATGCGGCTAGCCCTTAAACCCCTAGGTTCCCCCTAGTAGACGAATTATACCTTGTGAGGATTTGCAATGAATATGCTCACAAAATTTCTTTTTTTTAAAGGAGAATAACAAAATAAGCAAAAGTAAAAGACAAGAAATTTCCCAAAAGAAAATTCACTCAGGTCGGATATTTTCGAAATCTGGAATAATTACACTTTCAGACTTTTCAAAGTTCGGTCCACAATTCTATTTTTGAAAACTTTCTCAAATTCATAACCAACTTGCATGCATGGTGGGAAATTGTATACATCAAAAACTTATTTTATATATTACACAATAATGCTGTAAAAACAAAATTTTCGTTCAAATAGTCTGATCCCCTGAGATTTTGCAAAAAGAAAATTTTTTTCAAAGCTACTAAGATGGTTGCCACTTTACTAGTTACTTTGATAGGCCTCTTTTTCTCTCATTGTCTTTTTTCGACATAAGAGTTCCTAAGTTCATATTGGATAAGAAAAGTTAAAATTTAGAGAGCAAATCTGGTCCTTGTTCTTCCCCAAACATACTCCCTTGCAAACTCCTACGGACACTCTTCACTCACTTACTTTTTCCAACGTAGAAACTTTCAAGTTCATATGATATAGGAAAAGTTGAGATCTAAGGAGCAAACTTAGTCCTTATGCATTTTCACACATATCTCTTGAAAATTTCTACGCACTCTCATTGGGCCATAATTCGTCATTTTTTTAATAAGTCATTTTGTGATTGTGTAATGTCTAGGTCCCTTAAGCTTTTTAATTAACCTATGTAGAGAGCGTTAGGGCACTAGATATAGAAATATCCCTACAGGCTTACTAGCTCTAGTTAAAAAGGCTAAGAACCCAAACTTGTCACAAACTGCTCTTCTTTTTTCACTTTCTATTTTTTGAAAGTAAACACTAAGTGATAGTTCTCATTTTCACTCGAATTAATTCATCTTGGCTCTAATATATACAATTCACCAAAAATGAAGCAGGCAACAAAAATATTCTACAAATTAAATTTCAAGTTCACATTGTATTCTCCAGAAAAATTCCAAAAATAGCATTCAAGCTTCTTATCCAAAATGTCAAAAAATGTATATGTGTGTATATGTGAAAAGTAAGTTTTGGTAATCTTTGATAGGTTTCCTCCTCTAGAAAATACAAACTTTCTTTTTACTTTCTTCCAAAAGTATGAAAATTCTAGATTTCTATGTATCTTCAAATTGCTTTAATTCCTTTAAAAACTTTTTTTTTCTAAAATGAAAAATAAATGAAAAAAATAAATGCAAAGTGAATGTAAAATAAATGCTGGCAAAAATTCCTAAATCCAAAATAAAATTTTAAAAATGCAAAAAAAAATTCCTAAAAAAATGACAAAATAAAAAAATTTTTTCCAAATTTTCCCTTAAGTTCCCTAAAGTGCCTATGAATTGCCTAAAATTGGACAAGCGTGCTTGTTCTCACCCTCCAACCAATGATATGGATCGTCCTCGATGTATATGAATGGAATGTAAGACAATAAGAATAACATGAGGAAATGAAATGTAAAGAAGGGTAAAGAGAAGAAGGCAAATGAAGATATGTCGAAGCTGCTCCCTATCTAAGGTTAGATAAAAAAAAAAGAACAAAAAGAAAATTCCATAATATACACAGAAAGATGCCTTTGTTAGATCCAGGGCTGATTAATCCTTGTAGACAGGATCATCAAGAGGAATTTCTTCCTCTATAGTTGGTGTGATCTCCAAGAATGGCTTTAATTGTTCACCATTGACTTTAAGCATTTAACCATCCTTGGAGTCATAAATTCTCACATCACCATATGGGAATACTTCCTTCACAATGAAGGGTCCAGTCCAATGGGAGCTCAGTTTACCAGGAAATAGATGAAGCCTAGAATTATAAAGCAGGACCTTCTGCTCAAGGTGAAATTTTTTTCGCAAAATATTTTTATCGTGAAAGATCTTGGTCCTTTCTTTATAAATTCTTGAATTGTCATAGGCTTCTCATCTCAACTCATCTGGTTCATTTAATTGCAATTTCCTCTTGGTCCTATGCCTTAGCCATATCAAAGTTAAACTGTTTTGTAGCCCAATAAGCTTTGTGTTCCAGCTCCATTGGAAGGTCGCATGTTTTCTCATAAATAAGCCGGTATGGAGACATTTTGATTGGAGTTTTGAAAGCTATCTAGTAAGCCCAAAAAGCATCTGTTAATCTTACGGACCAATCTTTTCGATTGGGGCTAACTGTAGTCTCCAAAATTATTTTGATTTCTCGATTGGATAGTTCCACTTGCCCACTGGTTTGTGGGTGATAAGGAGTGATAATTTTATATGTTATCCCATGTTGCTTCATTAGACATCAAATGCCTGATTAAAAAATGTGAACCCCCATCACTAAGGATGGCTCGTGGAGTACCAAAATCATCATCATCATCATCATTAAAGCCTTATCCCAACCATGTTGGGGTCGGCTACATGAATTCTATTTCTCCATTCCGTTCTATTTTGAGCTAAATCTTTCGATAAGTGCAACTTCTTTAAATCTGAATTAATGACTTCCATCCATGTTTTCTTCAGCCTACCCCTACCTCTTGATGGACTCTCCACCTGTATATCCAAAATTTTTCTCACCGGTGCCATTACTGGCCTACGCTCAACATGCCCAAACTATCTTAAATGAGTTTCTCTAATCTTATCTCCTATTGGTGCTACCCCTAAATGTTCTCGAAAGCGCTCATTTCTAATTTTATCTTTCCTAGTTTTACCACACATCCACCTAAGCATTCTCATTTCCGCTACATCCATCTTATGAATATGTGTCTTCTTAATTGGCCAACATTCTGCTCCATATGTCATAGCTAGTCTAACCACTGTCCTGTAAAATTTTCCCTTCAATTTTGTTGGCATTTGTCTATCACAAAGTACTCCTGAAGCTAGTCTCCACTTCAGCCATCCAGCTCTTATCCTATGCTCCACATCTTCGTCAATCTCTCCATCCTTACTAATCATCGAGCCTAGGTGCCAAAAAGAATCTTTACGTGGTATCTCATGGGTTTCAATTTTGACAGTGGTTTCAACACTTTGTATATGTCCACTGAAATTGCAATCCATATATTCTGTCTTTGGGATTTCTCGCATTAAATCATCCATCTCCTCCCAAAATTGTTTTTTCACACTTTTTTCTAGTCCTACTTGGGGAGCATATGCACTAATGATATGAATTATGTCTTCCTCTAGTACTAGTTTAATTGCTATAATTCTATCACCAAACCTCTTTACCCCCATAATTTTCTCTTTTAAATCCTTATCTATAATTATACCCACTCCATTTCTTGTATTACTCTTTCCTGCATAGAAAAACTTATACCCATCTATGAGCTCCTTAGCCTTATTTCCTTTCCACCTTGTCTCCTGTATATAAGCCACACTAATTCTTCTTCTTTTCATTACCTTAACCAACTCCATGCTCTTGCCTGTCAAGGTTCTTATATTCCAAGTAGCAAGTCTAATTTTCCTATTCCTCCTCTTCTTTTCATGGACTAACTTCTTTAACCGCATTAGTCCAAAGTCATGTGGTAGCCCTTGCACACTTTTCACTGCAGCCGGGCGATGCTGCAATGCGTCGCTTAAAGTGGGGAACGCCCTAGCCTTATCGTGAAATATCATTTGTTCAGAATTCATGTTTGGGTTGTGACAAAGTTTTATGCTGGCTATCACCTACCTAACGTAACCCTCCTCCTTTACCCGGGCTTGGGACCGGCAGCAAAACTGGTGGAGTTCGTGGAGTACCAAAATGAGAAAAAAAATATTTTCTTTCAAAAACTTCAAGACTATTTTTACATCATTTTCTCGGCAGGGAATAGCTTCAATCATTTGGACACATAATCTACGTCTATTAAGATAGAGATATAGCCAAAACTCGGAGAAAATGGACCCATAAAATCAATACTCTATACATGAAAGAGTTCTACTACCAGAATGGGATTTGGCGGTATCACGTTTCCTTTAGAAATTGTTCCCAACTTCTGACAAAGGCCAAGCAAAAATCATGAGCATATCGATATAATGTGGGCCAAAAGAATCCAGACTGCAAAATTTTCATAGCAGTCCTTTGCCTAGAGAAATGTCCTCCACAAGCTTGTGTATGGCAAAAGGAGAGTACATTATGTATCTCATTGTTAGGTACACATCTCCTAATTATTTGATCTGGGCAATATTTGAAAAGATATGGATCATCTTAGAAAAAATATCGAACTTGAGAAAAGACTGAGTCTTTTTCTTGTTTGTTCTAATGATCAGGAAATACAAATAGCTCCAAATTGATTCAAAATTTTTAAAGCCTCCCAAGTTGTAGAATATCATTGATCTGGTGGTTTCTTTGTCTTGATCTCAAATCATAAAGATTAAAGAGTTTGCAAAAATTAAATGAGAGATTGTAGAGAAATTATGGAGATTAGATAGCTTGTAGTAAGATGAGAGATTGTAGAGAATATATGTGATATGAAATGAGATGGGTTGGGTGTCTATAGAAGTTGAAAATATAATAAATTACGAAGATATCCTTCAGTATCAGTTGTTGCAGTTGTTAAGGGGGCAAAATAGTAATCTTAATAATCAGTCTAATGACTAGATGAATTTTAGGATAAATTGGGCCCAACCAGGCCAAAATTCGTGCTGCACTGGGTTCGCTGGCCTACTACCGGCCCACTGGGTCGTTGTTTCACGTGGGCCCTGATTGCCTGTTTTACATATCGGGCCGGTAGTAGGTTAGCCCAGCCAGCGCAGCCAAAATTCAGAATGTATACGTATATATAGAGAATCAGGGCATTAGTTCTTAATCAATGCCCTCGGCGAGAGAGGGAGTGAGAGATGGCTGCCATTGGTGGGAACGAGGGTGGTTCTGAATCTGCATGTGGATCTCATCCTGAACAAGAACAAGTACTGCCTCAGAAAAATCCAAAATTGGAGGGGGATGAGTATGATGATAACCAACAACAACAAGTAGATGAAGAAAAAAAATACGATTATGATACAGAGGATGAGGACCTTTTTTATGGCGATGGCCGTCGCAAAATGACCGATGACGAGATTGAGACGTACAACACAATGGTCGGGGCGAGCGAGGTATTACATATGTCTATATGGCTTTCTATTTTATTTTCTGATCAAAATTAGTTTATCAATCGTGTGTCGTGTCTATATTCTGATGAATGTGTTTTTTTAGGAAACATTTCAATGACACCTCTTGACATTTGAAAAAATTGTCTGGTATCATCTACATTTTAATATTGACAGGAAATCCCATGACATTTCGATGTCGTACCAGTGAGACCCCCTTTCAACATCGGAAGATGACGTTACCAAAATAATACTCAAAATACCAACATTGCCCCTATTATTAATTCGGTTTGAGAGAACCGTTGTCACCTCTGCCGCTACTGCTACCACCATCACCACCAAAATTCTCATAATCTCGATATCCATATATACACATAGGCATATGTGTATATTTTCATTTCACAGAACCATCTCAAAAGTATCCCAACTTTTTCTCCCTTGAATTCTCAATGACGAATTTTCAATCATAAGTCACTCATCAATGACCCCAATTAGCTCAAGAACAGAGATCAACACCTTCTCTTACAACCAAAAATGGAAGTGAACCAAAAACCAGAACTGGAAGTGCTTCTGATTGATCACAACCAACCATGGAATTGACTTCGACAACAATGATTACCTGAAAGATATTTGTTGTTTCAATATCAATTCCATAATGGTAAGCGGAATCTCACTAGAGAAGAGAACTTGTTGTGTGAGAGGTCAAGAATTAAGCCTGGACTTCTCTAGTATGTCAACAATTTTACGTAGAAGGTTCCTAGACTAGGAAGCATGGATATGGATATGGGTACAATACAATACTGGCACGGCGATACGATAAAATCTTAAAAAGTATGATATGAATGCGGCTGGGATATGTCTATAATATATTATATTTTAAATATCATATGATGATTAATTTTTTAAAAAATATTAGTTGCCAAATTGCTGTGACACGTTGTAACCCATAAATTTCAGAACATGGGCCTTAAGGCCCTTAACAAAACCAAACCCAAAATAACCCACATGAACACATGGGTATTCATGGACATGGCCATACAAAACAGCCTGGAGAGCACATCTTCAATTGATAGAGTACAACAAAAAAATGGGTATTTGATATGAAAATTTAAAAATCTCCACATGGAGTAAGCAACATCCTCAAGATTTGGATCAGACTTGATTTTTTTTTTAAAACAATGGAATTGCATGAAGACAGCACATGGGGCTCTTTTACTACATCATGTGTAAAAACTGAAATTTTATTTCTTTATCTAATTTGACCATTGCCTTTTCTCTATATGCATCTCTCTTTCTCTCTCTGTTCACTCGGTCTCTTTGTTAATTCTCTCTCTAAACTTCTCTTGGATCTGAATACTAAACTTTATTTAGAACCATGATTCGATGATTTATCTTGGATTTCAATCCCAAACTTTACTTAGAACCATGATTCAATGATTTAAAGTGCTAGAGTTTGTTTGTGATATACCGGGGGCTTCATGTATTGGTATCGGTAGTTCGACATAGATCTCTAATCTGTTTTGGTTATGGTTATGGGAAGTGTTTTCTTTTTGGAATGCTTTTTGTTGTGGTAGATGGTATTTATTTTTCAGCTATATCCACTCCCGTATCTTGGTGTGTTGAGGACGTATTATGGAAAAAAAAGTTAAAGGAAATCTTGGATACTTATTTCCTATGTTTGACACGTGTCCATATCCTACGAGTATGCGAGTGGGGTCTCCGTCTCATTTTTGAAATGCCAAAGGATGGCTTGATAATATTTGTAAATGCCGGGGCCCGGGGGTGTTATTGAAATTTCAGGGATTTTTTTTTATGTTTGTATATAAAGAAAGACATTTCTGCCAATCTCTTAGTGATAGTAGGAAATATTCTATTGATTTGGATTTATCTATGATTAAAGTGTAATCATATTTATGGGTTATCATGAAGGCTTTTATAGAAATTGTGGACCCCCCACCCCGTGAGCGTGTGCTGCGGTGGTTGCAAGAAAGAGAGAGAGCGAGAGGGGGGGGGGGGAGGTCATGTAGTTTTTGATATAATGGACTGATGTATAGGAAATTTAGAATGATCAAATGGGTGATTTGGGTAATATTGAAGTTCTTATCATTTTCCAAGAATATATTTTTTTATCTAAACAGATCATAGTATAAATTTTATGTTAGTTTGCTTGTTAAAAATAACTAGGATTACTGGCAGTTCATGTTATTAGTATTTTATAAATGAGATATCTATGGATTTTATTATAATTAATATGATATTGATTTCCATGTGTTATTTTAAGTTAATTGGTTAAATACCCTTGTTTATTGTTTTTTAGAATTTCCTTTTGCCTTTACATTCATTTTACTTATTATGTATCTATGATTGCTTCCTGTGGCTGCAAGATGCTTCTATATACTTTGGGGTGTGCAATTTATTTATTTATTTTTTATGAGTAATCAAAATGTCATTAATGAACGCCAAGGGGCCATCACCTAAGTACAAAAGAGCTATATGTAAAAGCAACTATGCATCTCCTAACTCTTCTAGAGTAAGGAAGTGACTAGCACCTATGGGTTGATAGCCATAATGCCAAAACAATAGACTATACTGTGACAAAAATTTCAGTCTACGTATGTTTAATGACGTATTTTCAAAATTCCCCTATTTCTCCTTCTGAATGGTCCAAAAAGTGCCATCGGAATCAATCGCCACACTCCCCATGGCCTGTTCTTCAAAAATGTACCTGCGCAAAAAACCAGCTGCTCTTTAGCATCCCTTGGCATACACCATTTCAAGCCAAAAACTGATAAAACAAGATCCTAGCTATGAAGCGTGGGTACTTCCAAAATGTACACGTACCTGTACTGGGTATGAGTAGGGCAAAAAATGTACTGGGGACGAGTATAGTAAAAAACGTACCAGGTACGATCAAACGTGCCCGGTACATTTTGACTTTGTAGGTACGGGATGGGTACGTACATAGGTACGTTCTTGGCACTTTTGTAAGAGTTTTTTTTTTTGGGTAAAAACTTTTATAAGAGTTTGAAAGAGCTAAAAATGTAATTTTTAACTTTAGCCCTAACCTTTTTCGACGAACTTAAAAGGGAAAAAGCTTTAGCTCCTAGCCCATCTCCAACCCCCTTGTCTCCAGTGGAAAAAAAAAAGGAAAATGGAAAGGAGGAAGAAGAAGAAGAAGAAGAAGGAATGCTGGATTATGAAATATAAAAAATAGTATTGTTGCTTCCCTCTTTTTTTCATTAGTTTGAATTTGTTAATGGTATTAAGTAATTGTTGGCTTGTTACATCTAAGGATTCTAATCTATTTTAATTATTAGCATATTGCATTATTAAAATTTTTAAAAATGTAATTTTTAATGGACATACCCCAGCCATACCCTTATCATATTTTTTAAGGGCTTTGCTGTATCAGCATACCCGTACCTTACACGTATCAGTACTCATACTGGTACCGTGCTTCATAGGATCCCAAAGATCGTTGGCCACATTGCAAAAGAGGAGAAGGTGACAAATAGATTCTTCCTCAATGTAGCACATTGCACATCTATTAGGAATGTAAAAGCCTCTCCGTTTCAAGTTATCCATGGTAAGGATAGAGTGCTAGGCCACTGTCCATGTAAAGAATGCCACCTTAGATGGAGCCTTCATTTTTGAAATGGCCTTCCAAGGAAAATCCACGCTTTTTTCACCCACTAGGAGTCTATAAAAAGAACTCGGCGTAAAAAAACTCAGTCTTGCTGCCTTTCTACATCATTCCATCATCCTCCGCCCCTCCCAGCTACATTCTTTGCGCACCCTTATGAGAGCCATTGCTTCCTTTAGCTCCCAATCTTGTAGATTTCTCCTAAAAATAGGAGCCCAAACCACATCTCCATATGCCCCCAAAAAATACTCACTCACCGCAGCATTCTTGCCCTGGGTAATGCTGAAAAGTAGTGAGAATTTTTTTTGATTGAAATATCACCACACCACCTATGGTGCCAACAACTAACAGTAGTCCCTCTAGCTACCTTGAAATGGGTATGATGCCCAAAAATCTCTCTCCCTTTCATTATGGTTCCCACAACCCCCAACCATATGAACCCAAACCAATTGTAGGCACCCACCCCCACTTATCACAGCCATACCTCACCACCACTACCTCCTTTCTTAGCGTCCCATTTTCCATAGGAAACCTTCGAAGCCATTTCCCGAGAAGAGCTTGGTTAAATGCCCTTAAATGTCTCACCCCAAGTCCTTCTTCCTTTGATTGGTCTACAAATCTTGTCCCACCCCACCAAATGCATCTTCCTCTCCTCCTCGGTGCTGCCTCATAGGAAGTCCATCTATAATTTCTCATGCCTCCTCTTAACCAAGGCTGGCTCAAGAAACAAAGACATAAAATACGTGGGAATGTTGGCCAAGGTACTCTTTAATAGAGTCAATCTACCCTTTTTAGATAGATAATTACGCATCCACCCCGCCAATTTAGTTTGAAAACGCTTCACCACCCTATCCCAAGCCTCAACCAATTTACAAGACGAACCAAGAGGTAAGCCGAGATAGGTGTAAGGAAAAGTGCCCACCCCACATCTCATGACCTCAGCCAGATTTTCCACATTCTCCACTTCCCACACTGGTATAATCTCACTTTTGGTCAAATTAGTTCTCAGCCCGGAAATGGCCTCAAAACCAACAGAATGTATCTTAAAGAACGTCGCGGCCTCACTCTAGGTTGGCATAAGAGTAAAGTATCATCTGCAAATAATAAGTGAGCAATAATTACCTCCCCTCCTCCCTACCTCAAAACCCCGGAACATCTGAAGCTCCTCTCCTCTAGCAACCATCCTACTCAATCCCTCCATCAATAACAAGAAAAGAAATGACGAAATGGATCGCCTTGCCGCAATCCTCGGGAGCTGGCAAAAAACCTAGCCCGTGAGCCATTCACCAATATAGAAAATGTTGGGTGTGCAATTTATTAGTACCACTTCAGTCCACAAAAGCCACGGGTTAAAATTGAATCTAAAAATTCCAACGATTAAGCCGTATCTAACTCATTGTGGATGACCTTTCTTTGGGACAAAATTTCCCTCAGTAAATTCATGGAACAATCTCTGGTAGAAGCACCACTTAATCAATTTCTGTCTTTATCTCTTTCTTCATCGGCCTCCGAATAGCAGTAGCCTTCTTAGTCAGAAGGAGAATGGAAAACAGCCTCTACAGATTGTATGCGGTAGCTCATTTGAATTTCAATGTTCATTGGATTTTGATTTTAGAATATCGAGAGAGAACTCGGAGGGGGGTAGGAGCAAGAGAAGTCTTGGGTTAGGGTTGTGGCTAAGATGACAATAAATCCTACAATGATACTGATCATTGGTCCAAAGATTATAACAAATAGGCTTCTTGTGGGAATTAAACAAATAGCAGGGATGATTTGAAGATGGTGATCGGTAAAAGAGTTTCACATATTTTACGGTTGATATTCGTGATTGAAGCTCTTGGGTTGTAGCCATAGAGGCGGCATTGATTTTAGTTTTTTGATGGGAGTACTGGTTGGCTGGTTGGTTATATTAGATGGTGGCATGCATTAATAGCGTTAGAGAAGAGCTTCGGGATGTAGTTCATCAGAAGCTGAAGAAAGAGTAAATTCAAGTAAGTTTGGAGTTTGTCTTGTTTCCATGACAGAGCCTACTTGGAAACCTTCATAGTCTAGTTTTACATTTTGCAGAGTCTTGCTTGATATTTATATTTAGGTTAGGGTACTGCTGGTCAGCTTTTAATGGGTCTTTTGGAGATTTCCAGCACTGCCTGACATGAGTTATAGTAGTGATCCATAGGTTATAGGTTTAATTTGGAATTCTTAGTTTCCAAGTAGGTATGCATAGTTCTACTGGAGTTATTCCTAGATTTATATATAGCTGTATTATACTTTAATTCAATAGAGAACAATTTGGGAGTAACTTTAGAGCTTTTGAGAGTTCTTTGGGATTGTGCAATGCAATCTAAACTTTAGGGGCTGTTTGTTTTGCATGTAAGGTGGGATAGGCTTCAAATAGATCATGGGCCCACGTGACGTGATACCCAGGTTTGGATTGAGGATTGGGCCTTCAGCTATGCATCTGTACAAATCCTGCTGTATGAATGCACGGTGCCACTTATCACACTTAGAAGGGTTAACATCCTCCCAGATTACCCACCTGGGGAGCGGTTTACTTCCTCCCAGATTCCCCACCCCCCGTCCCCCTCCTCCCCACGTGGATTAGGCCAACAATTGACCAAAATCTTCCTCTGTAACATTGGTGAAAGACCCATTTAGCCCCCAAATTGCGACAAGTTGGTCAGGTTGATCAGTGACAGGTCATTTCACCTCAGCCTTCGATCATGTGCAGTCATTTACCCATATGAATTTGTGGTGAGCAGCAAACACATGTTCCAGGGGAGAAGAAGTGCACAACAAAAAATTGGTCATTATATTTTTGGACAGTAAACTGCAAAATGATCATGTCATTTGGGACCACTAGTAATCCGGCTCTCATCTTGTACTCCCAAATCTGGGTTAGGAGTATCCAGCTAGTAGGATGGCTTTGGATATTGTATCCTAACTCTTCCAGACGTGTGTGCGTTACCCCTAGGTGTATTCCTAGTTTTTTCTTCTCTTCTTCTTGCTTTACTTTACTGCAATTTATTATTCTGCAACATGACCAAATTCAATCACCTTTTACCATAGTAATTTGGATTTTAAGCCCTATATTTTCCTTTGTCAACATCATTCGTAATCAATTAACACACATTAAAAACGAGTACTGTTTAGTACAGTGTTGTTAAAGGTGCACCTAGGCGCATCAAGGCGCACCTGTAGTGCTTCAGAAGTGCCGTAGCGAAGCGATTTAAAGAAGCTCAGATTAAGCACAGAAATGTGCAAGGCACAGTGAAGTGCAAAGCACATTAAGGCGCTCAGCTCTTTCTTTTTTTTTTTTTTTCTGATTTGTTTTGGATTTGTTAACAGTCCTTTGATGAAATGAAGCACATGATGATTTTATAAACTTGGCACCTATCAAAGGCTCCCTAAAAAAATAGACAGCCCGAACTCAAGCCCTGCGGTTTGTGTCTGCTTTATGGCATTCACAGTTTCTTCTCCTTCCTCTGTGTCTCTTCTTCTTCTGCATCTCTTCCTCTTCTTCTTCTTCTTCTTCCTCCTCTTCCTCTATGTCTCTTCTTCCTCTGTGTCTCTTCCTCTCTTCTTCTTTGTCCTCTCTTCTACTCCGTCCTCTGCTTCTAATGCCTGGGAGACTGGGTCTGGTTCTGGTTCTGTATTTTTCTCCTTTTTGACGAGTCTGGTTCTGGTTCTCTCTCTTCTCTTCTCTTCTTCGTCTTCGTCCGGTTCTGGTTCTCTGTTTTTTCTTTTTTCTTTTTTTTTCTCTTTTGGACTCTTTTTTTTGGTACTCTATTATTTTCTTCTCCTTTTATATTCTGATTTTTCTATATAATCGAAACAATGCCTACTTGGTCTGTTGTCATGGGTGGGTCTGTAACAACATGTAGTCTTGTATTCTTTTACAGTACACTTGCACATGCAGTCTTCTATGCTGCCCTTAACAACAAAAGTTTGAAAATTAGTTAATTTACTTAATGGCTTTGTATAATGCTTGGCACAATTAATTAATTTGAGTGGCACAATTAGTTAATTTGCTTGGCTGTTATGATGCTTTGGCTTGTACTAGTGTCATCATCTTGCGTGCAAGGTGTGCTAGCTAGTACCTGCTATTAGAGGATATTTATTATAATAAATAAATAAATAAAAATATCATTTCATCCTTTTTTGTGATAAATAATCTATACTATATAATATTGCAAAAGGTATAGGAGGTCATAGACCTCCGAACTCATCTAAAATTTTGAAAATTTTGGATTTTCAAAAATTAAAAATCAACTTGGCATTCAATTATTGGTCCAAACCCTTGACCCAAGAAATTTTTAAATCAATCTAACCTTACAGCAACTATAATTAATTACAGAATGAATTACACAATCATTAGGGGACCAAATAATTTACCATTGACCCCACAATTTCTTTAATCAACCTTACAACATCAACTCCAACTATGCAATGAATTTATAGTAACAATTCCACTGTATGTTTTTGGTTTAAACCATTTATTGCAATAACTACTCTAATTTTGGATTTTCAAAAATGAAAAATAATTTTTTAATCCATCTGCCCTTACAACTCCAGCTATAATTAATTACAAAATGAGTTACACAATCATTAAGGGTTCCAATAATTTACCATTGATCCCATCATTTCTTTAATCAACCTTAAAATACCAACTCCATTTATGCAATGAATTTATAGTAACAATTCCATTATATGGTTTTAGTTTAAACCGTTTATGGCAACAACTACAATAATAATACTATAATTACGAGATTCAATAATTTACTCAATTATAGGATGAATTACACTAAAATTACGGGATTCAATAATTTATCCTGGCTCCCACAATTTTTTAAATCAATTTAACCTTACAATACCAACTTTAATTATGGAATGAATTTATAACAACAATTTACTCACTTTTTCTGAACTCTATAGTTTAGTTACTTATATATCTCTCTCTCTATTGCTATTACAATCCTTTTAAGTTAAAAATCCACTTGTCATTTAAATATTGGTTCAAACCCTTGACCCCATGTAAAGACCTGACTGATAATTATATGTATTTAGGGCTAATACATATTGGGTTTGATCCTCGGGATGACAAGATCCTAGGTTAGGGTGTTTCAGGCAGTGGCACAATTACGCGTCGAGTCCACTCCCGGACATCGGATCCCAACCATACATTTTCCCTTTTGGGCTACTCATTCCCTGTCGGAATGTTGTCCAATGGTTTTCAAATTTAAAATCATGTTTTCTTTTGTTTTTCAACCCAAATTTAACTATTTTACCTGATTCAAGCATTAAAGGACTTTTTTAACACATTTTTCTTGAAATCACCTGGTTTGCTCAGCTGACCCAGTTTACGTGATTTCACCCCATTTTGACCCCAGAGGACTATTTGTAGGTGTGTTATAGGTCTGATATGAAAATGCAGGTCATAAATAGTTCCTCATTTCAGTTTCCAGTCACCTTCAACCAGTTTTCCTGATTTGTCATGTTTCCACGTGTTGGCATCACTGACCTTTGAGCGTTACTTGGTTAGGCCAACATGAGTCTTGGGTTTAGATTACTATTTTGCCTCTGCAGATGGATTCATGTTTCCCCCTCGAGCTCTAGTTAGGAGCAACTTCCTCGCTCTGGCTTTAGCTGCGGCAGTACTTTTGCCCTCTCTGGCCCATGCAACTCACCCGAGCGTGGTTTTTCCTTCACTCGGGACACGCAGCGCATCTCGGAGTAAATTTCATGTTCATGTGTGCTATGTCATGGTCACACAGCGCAACCGTGATGGAGGATTTAGCTACATAGATTGCCAACTAGTTGTTTATATTGTTCAACATATCTTGCTTGTTATTTATGATTCTCACATGCTTATAGTCTTGTTATTCATATTATGCTCCGTTATATTGCTTATGTTATTTTTTTATTAGCTCTTTAATTCTATTAACACATTAACATGATAATGCCAGCATATTATCCATCTCAGTCACCTATCAGATCGTTGTACCTGACCCATTAACTTTGGTGCTCTAGGCCTTAATAGCCATATCTTGAGCTAGAGTGTGAGTACTAGGCTTTGGAGCCAAAGAAGTACGGACACGGACACGGACACGGGACACAGATACAATACGACACGGATACGCCAACACGGCATTTCTCAAAAAAGAAGGACGCGGACACGTTAGAGGACACGTTAATAATATATATTAATTTATATATATAATCATGTATTAAAAAAATAATATCATTTTAACTTTTTAATCAATTTAGCACTCAAAAAATAAAAATTCAGGCACCAACTAATAAACATATCAAATATCAATACAATACTAAAACATAATTCATAATCATTAAATATGAAATATCCATAAATCCATAAAATCTATACACAAAAAGGGAGAATCATCTCTTACCCCTCCCTTAAAAAAATAAAAAATAAAAAACAAAAAAGAAGCCAATCTCGAAGCCTGTTCTTTGATGAAAGATTTATTTGTCTTTTGTTTGTGATATGATTAATATTAACAATCATACATTATTATAAAATTATCATATATCAAGTTTACAAATTTTAGTAACCACATGTTAACAAGTATCTAAGAAATATTGGCCACATGTTTATTTTTTAGTCATAGATACGGGCTAGGTATTGTGGGGACACGTTATAAAAAGAGTGTCGGACAAATATCCAAAATTAAGACTTTTAGTTCTTAATTATAGACACGGCTAAAATAGTATCGGACAAGTGTCTGAGAGTGTCCAACGAGTATCGGTGTCCGACACAGATATGTCACTATCTTAGAAGTGTCTGTACTTCTTAGTTTAGAGCCATAGGTAATGCAGAGTTTGTAGTGCCAGCGATGTCATGTAGATATTGGTCTTGCTATCGGAGGTTTGTCATACATCGATACTAGTTAGTTATAGATTTAATTCTTGTACTAGCTTTTATTAGCTCTTTTCCTTTGCGATTGTAATTAATGCACTTTTGTTATTGTAATTTAAAATATTGGCTAATAATATACCCTGTTTACTTGCATGGCTTTGTATCTTCTGAATTTTATAGTTACCAATCTTATTATTTATGTTATCTTGGTAAGTATGTATTTAGCATCGGGCTGTGGCATGGAATCCAAGGGCCACGGACTTCGGGTCACAAAACCATATAAGCTTCCGTGATTGGTCGCTACAAGTGATGGGACTTGTCCTCACGCACACGAATTTGATCTTGGGGATATAAATGCACAAATACCCCATCATTAAATCTTAATTCGACATCCTGGTTTGGGGCCGCGGCACCCCACAAATGTTTTAATCAATCTAACCTTATAACACCAACTCTAATTACGGAATGAATTCTGCAATAGTTAAGAGATCCAATAATTTACCTTGACCCCATAATTTCTTTAATCAATGCAACTGCACAACAACAACTCCAATTACAGATGTAATTTATAGGAACAATTCCATTATACGTTTTTAGTTTAAACCCTTGATGGCAACAACTGCTGTAATTATACTATAATTATGAGATTCACTAATTTATCCTATTGCGGGATCAATTGCACGATAATTATTTGATTAAATAATTTATCCTTGATCCCATAATTTTTAAAATCAATTTGACCTCACAATACCAGCTTTAATTATGAAATAAATTTATAGCAACAACTCCCACATTTTTTTTGAACTCTATAGTTAAGGTACTTGCATATATTTTTCTCTCCATAGGTTGACAATACTTTTTGCATCATTGTTTTTTTTTCTCCATACATACTATTGCAAAATGATATGAGGCTCTTTGATTCCAAGATCTTATATTAATTTTCTTATTTCTTTTATTTTTAAAAAGTCATAAATACATGTCATTCCATTAGTGATATATTATATTAATTTTAAATTTATGCTACAACATATCATTGTTGCAATCAATTAATACGATTGCTATTTAAGACTTAAGAAATTTGGAAAGAGAATGTTAAATCGCTAGGGAAAGAAAAAGGATAGATGACTAATTCATCCATGATTTACAATTTTCTGAGAATTTATGTAGTACACATGGCATAAACACATTGGCCAAGTACAATATAATTAAAAAAGGAAAAAGAAGAATTTAAAAAATATATAAATGGAGACTACCACTAATTCATCCAAAGTTTACAAATTTTTTCTGAATTTTGTTACAGCAATCGACAATACACGTGACATAAATATCTTAAAAACAACTTTAAAAATTACACTAATGGAAACTATCACTAATTCATCCATGATTTATAATTTTTTTAAAAAAAATTTTTTAGGGAGATTGGTAGTTCACGGGGCGTAACTACTATTATGATTCAAATCAACTGTATCTCAAAAGAAAAGAGAGAAAAAAACTTTTACAAAAGAAAACTCCCACTAATTTGGTAATATGCTACAAATTTTAATTTGAACTAACACATTCAAAAGGGCACAAGCAATTATTGAATAAGATTTATGATTTGACAACACATCTTATTAAAAATTTTCGTAAATCCCTAGCTTTATATACCCTAACCTTAGCCTTACATATCTTTACCTCCATGTTTCCTCTGGCGCACTCATTTGCATTTTGGTTCTTGGCTCTATCTTCTGTTGCGTGGCAAGCAACAGGTACCCCTTATGTTCTCTCCTTTTTTTTTTTCCTTTGTTATGGTTAAGAGATTCAGTTTTTGGGCAAGAGAGATTATTTATTTGGTCAAAAGGGATTATTGAAATGCTTGTGTTAATTACGATTTTTTTAAGGGCTTGTGTTAATTATGATACAAGTCCTAAAACATTAACATTTTGTTTTTTATTATATTTTATTCTTAATGTGGGGTCATGATAGTCACAACAACTTTCTTATGCAAATTCTTTACATGCACTAGATGGGATAGTGTCTCACGCAAAAAGTCTATCGAATTGTGTTCATTAACTATTTGGTGACTAATGGTGAACAAACTCGACCATGAAATACAATAATTATGATTCAAAGAGTTTTATCATTTATTTCATGATATTAACTTAGCCAAATATAATATGTTTTGATGTACTTTAATGATGATGATATAATATGATTAATTTTAAAAATATTTTGGACGTTTAGCGAAATATAATATGTTTGATGACTTGTGATGATACAATATGGTTAATTTTAAAGTAACAAGAAAAGGAAATAATGCAACCCGCCAATCTTTTTGTCTGAAAAAACCAAGAAAATGCACGAGAAGAAAATTTCGACAACAAATACAACAGTTTTTTCATTAGTCCAGAAATAATAATACAAGAATACAACAATCCCAAAAAACCACACCTATATTTCTTTCTCCTTTGAACTAATTGTCTCTGATTCCCTATTCCCTCTTCTAATTCCTATACTCTTCTCATTTGTCTTCACGACCAGCAAAAAGAGGAAGCACAAATGGAAAACATAAGCAAACTAAAGTTTTGTATATACATATCAAGCGAGTACCTAGGTAATGACCAACTTTCTATCTTTGATGAGAATTTTCATGCACCAAGAATAATTTGAGATATTCGATAACATTACTTTTTCAAAGAAAAATCCGTAGTGCAAGAAACTATAAATCCCATTGTAGCCACTCTTCACTTGAATGCCCTCTGAACAATTTGGGTGAAAGTACGATACTTCATTTTAAAAGGTAGGGAAATTCATAAGAGCTGTTGTTTCATAATATAATTACTATTAAACCCTTTAAAAGGAACATCAACAATATCCCGCGACAAGTCCAAAAATTTGATATGACACAATATTTGGCAAAAAGGGAACTTAATTAACATTTTTCAAGATACTTCCTTGTTTAACATTATTTACCACAATGAATATGCGACTTAGGCAATCCAATAACAAAGAGACATTACATGATATCCACAATTATGCGTATATATTGCCAAAAGGAGCCATTTTATTGCACAAAATTGAAATGAAATATTCCTATAGAGAAAAAGAACTGCAATTGGTGAGGTTGATTCATAGGAGACCAGTCAAAGAGAAAAAGAAACTATAAAAAAGAAACTATATATACTACTAAAATAAAGTAAAAGTGTGATTAAAATGAAACAATGAAGATAAACTATATGGCATTCAAATATGAAACTCACCACAGAGCAAATTGTGTTCAATTATTTTTCAGCTTATGACCACGGCATATGTATAGGGAAAGATGAGAAGTCCAACAAGACAAAGACCATAAAATTAACTAAATAAATGAGATGCATTGACAAATTAAAAGAGCCTCAATAGGCTGGTTATGAATTATGGGAAATCCCTAATCTTCAATATCGCAAACGCAAAAGCAGAGAAACCCGAACAGGAAAAAAAACACAGACTAACTAAATAAATGAAATCCAAAGATAATTTATTTTTAAAATAAAAAATAACATTGAAAGAAAAAATATAAAGCCCAAACAGCAAGCTACAAAGTACCCAAAATAATACCTTGGCAATTAAACGTTATACATGAGTATTTTCTAGTGTTGGAACAGTAGAACTTTCATATTGAATAGCCACTTTGCTTGTACCAAGAAATCCACAAAATCAGATCAAACCCTTACAAGAAATGTAAAAGACAAGAACCATTATGCATCTGAGGACAAGCCCCCAATAAAATCTGTAATTTCTCGTCTATAAGTATAGAGATATGCCTATTGGTCTTCTATTATAACTGTACAAAGTGAATATCTATTTCCTTATTTTATTTCTTTTTTTTTCTATATTTTTCTCTCCCTCTGTAAATTGCATTGAAGATATTAGCCATTTATTTAATTTCAATAACCTAAGCCATGAAACTAAGGAAATGGTCAGAAAAAACACATTCAGTAAAACTAATAAACTTGGTGGAATCAGTAAGTAGCATAGGATAAACTCCCTTTTCACAAACCATGAATGGAGGAATAATAAGAACGTGTTTGTTGGCAAGAATTTTATCGTCCTTCACTAAAAATATATATTACAATTTACAATATATAAATTGCCAATTTCAGCAAAGAAAGGACAAGACCAAGAGAATGTCAAATCTTTTACCTCTTGACAATGGGTAGGAAGCAGGATTTCTGGGTTAACAGCACAGGAATCCATCTCCTATAGTGTAGTGATCCCAAAAGCATTACATTGAGCACCACGGCCAACATTAAGCTGAACAAAGAGTACAACCTCTGCAATGTGCTTAGGATCTTTCTTCTCATTGCTCGCATAGTCAAACTCATTGACCACACTTGTCCTGAAGGAATACAATGGAAAATTCAGATTGAGGCGACAACCATCGAAGATAAGATTGGAACTCAAAGCACAAACTTAAAGCAAGAAAGGGAATACCAGTATACAAAAATGTCACAAACTTGAAGCACAAAGCCACAAACAATGTTGACTCGGTGACCAACCAGTGTAATTGAGCATCATAAATTGAGAGAAAATAGTATAATCGAAAACCACAAGGACTTGATGACGAATCAAGACTTCACCACGAATGACGAAGCCCGAGGGATTTGTTTGGGCCTGGCCATAAAAACCCTGATCGTGATTTTTTTGTTTTCTCAGACTTTGCCACTGCTAATTGGCAAAAACTGAGAAGGAATGGTTTGAGAGACGGAAGGAGACAGAGCAAAGAGTGGTTGAGAGAAAAGGGACAATGAGAGTGAAAACGATGTCGTATCAAGAGGGCCTATCGATGCATACTTCACACCCAATTTGGATGTTATGGTCCAAAATTGAAAAAGCAAGTGGAGACAAAGATAAATTGATGCTAATGACCCTTACATAAGAGAAATGTGAGAGTGGGAAATGCTTAGATTTACAAGGTGGATGTGGGGTGTTGGGCCTTTTACGGCGGCAAACTATGATAGTTTTGGACCAATGATTGAAGCTATTGGACTATATGGTCTTCGTATAAAACCACCTAATTAGCTTGAGGTGATGAGGTGAGGGCTCCTTATCTCAGAAAAGGGTTAAAGGATACTGAGGAATTGGTGAAGGGTCACAAAGAGCAAATGGCAAAATATGGATGTTCAATTATGGTTGATAGGTGGACTGATTGAAAAAAATAGAACCTTGGTTAACATTTTAGTGTTTTATTCAGAACTAACCATGTGTGTTGAGTCAATTAATGCTGCTGGCCACTCAAAGGATGTGGATAAAACATTTCAACTGCATGACAAATTTGTGGAGCATATAGGTGAAGCTAATGTCACCCAAATTGTCATGGATGGTGCCACAGCAAATGTGTTGAGCGGTAAGAATCTTATATTCTGAGAAGAAAAAAAAAAGAAGAAGAATTTGTTAGTGCTTGAATAATGCATTGGCTGCTTCTTTGTTTTGCTTCTAACTTCTGACTTCTAATAGGAAAGTATTTGGGCAAAGCGATCGCACTTATACTAGACCCCATGTGCTGCCCATTGTTTTAGATTTGACAATAGAAGACATTTTCAAAATACCCATACTCTAGAAGACATCTGAGAGGGCAGTTGAGGTCCACGATTTTATTTTGTAACAGCTCGGTTTGTTGAATATGATGAGGTGATTTACCTATTTGAAGAAGTTGATAAAGGCATAAAGCCGGCAAAAACCCGATTTGCTACTACCGTTTTCACTTTAAAGAGGACAAATTGAGGAAGATGTTCACTTCAGAGGATTGGACCGCGATCAGATGGGCAAAGGAGCAACAAGGTAAGAGGAAAGCACAAATTATGTTGATGCCTTCTTTTTGGAACACTATGGTCTATGCTCTTAAGGTCTTAAGTCCCCTTTTTGTGCTAGTTAGAATGGTTGATGGTGAGGAAAGGCCTCACATGGGATACATTTATGAGGCTATTGACATGGCCAAAAAAGCAATTGCAAAATCCTTTGAGGGAAAGGAAGAGAGATAGAAAGGCATGTTGGAAATCATTGATCGAAGGTGGGATGTTCAATTGCAGCGTCCTTTGCATACAGTTGGGTGCCTTTTAAACCTGGAGTTCTTTTATTGAAATTCAAGTGCTTCTCAAGAAAATAAATTTATGACGGGGTTTTATGATTGCGTATCAAGGTTGGTCCCAAGTGTAGAGATACAAGAAAAACTCATTGAAGAGATGGATGTTTATATGAAAGTTGAAAATCTCTTTGGCCATCCGTTGGTATCTAGGCAAAGAACGATAAAGGTACCATGTAATCAATTTAATACCCTAAGCCCATTTTGTTCCATTAGACTCTATATTTGGTAAAAAGTTCTGCTAATTGATGTAGCCTAGAGATCACGACGATGAGGACCAAACCCAGAGCATGGATTTGGCCGAATCCGAAGGATTCAAGAGCCATGACAATCAAAAGAAAATACTCAAATCTCCAAAAGTCTCAATTCATTAATCAGTTCAAAGGTGTCCCTCCCAAAAGAGGGATTTGCATATTTATAGAAAATAAAGAACTACTTCTACTAGGACTCAAATACCTAAATCAATGATACTACTTAATTTGATAAAACCAAAATACTAAAGCAAATAGGAAACTAATTAAAGTCCTAATTAATATTAACTTCCCACAAAAACAACTATTTAATCCCATTAGAATTTGTGGGCTAATCCAACGGGCTTGGGCCAGATTAATCAAATCGCTTATGAGCCAGGTCCAATGGACTTGGGCCTGACTCATCTTGCATTACTAATCTATCATAAATTTATAATTAACAGCTGATTGATGAGCTTCTTATGGTCTAAAACCCCAAGTTTGCAAAAATCTGCCATAAAAGTTGTTAGCCTAATGCGTAGTGCATTTGGTTTTGAGCTGAATTGGAGTGTGTTTGACCATGTGAGTATCTAATCACAAGTCTAGTGAATTCAAATATCATTTTACCCTATGTCAGTAGATTTTAATATCTTGTCTTCTAATTGTTGTAGCTTTATAGCAAAAGAAGAAATAGGTTGGATCAAAAACGTCTCAAAGATTTGGTATTTATTAAATACAATAGAGCCTCCATCCATGTCAATATGATTTGCTGGGAAAACTTGATCCTATTTCTGTGACACAAGTCGATTCAAGCAATGAGTAGTTGATTAGGAGGATGGATAGGGAATCAGATGATGATGATGATAATGAGCTTGTGTTCGATGATTTTGACATGGGGTGACATTGCCACAGCTTCTGAAGTTGGAGAAAGTAGTCATAGAAGTAGAGCAACATCAACTTCAACGGCAAGGGCAGCAGCAAAAGGTTCTACTTCTAGATCATCAACTAGAGTTACACAACTTCAACCTCAGTTGATAAATGGGGATGAAGGAGGCTCAGAGGAGATTGAAGAGAAAGAAATGGATGGATATAAATCCACTGATGAAGAAAAAGATTATGATTTACGTAGTGTTGAGGCTGCTTTTTAGGTCCTTAGGATAGATGGGATTGAAGTAGGATGTTTATTTAGTTTGAATTTGATGTTTTCAAATGTTAAAAACTTAAGCCTAAGTGGCGGTGTTTGATGTCTGTTGCATTTTCTTGCTTTTGTTGAATTTTAAGCATTTGGATCGATTATTGGATGCTTATGATGTTTGCAATTCTTCTAAGTTCTAATGTTTGCCTATGTTACCAATTTTCTTTGCATCTTTGGTTATAACTTGTGAATTTTGTAACTTCTATAGGCCTTGCTTGTGTTTGAACTTGAATTTTTTTCCTATTCTAAAATGTTTATATTTTTGTCTACAACATGCGACTCGCTTTGATGAAGCCCGCACCTCGGTGGGCCTAGGCCTCTAGAGACCTTTGCTCCTTGGGCGTTAAATAACACTGGATCAATGTTCACAGTGCCAAGAACAACCTCAAAGTTGCCTCTTTCTTACCCTTCAAACCATTACCCGTCCTACACGTCTTGTAAACCTTAAAAGCCCAATACTCACATGAGCCACAAAACAAGATCTTGATTAGCCCCCAAAATTTTTTTCTTTTTGCAGCCCAGTTTCAAATCTAGTGCCATTGGTTGTGGGGGTAGTGATTTCCCACATTTAACCTACTTCACTGCGGATTTCAACAATGTAGTGTCGGGGTTAGGGAAAGCGTTGTCTCAAATGAGGAATGGTGGTGCTTGTTAGAGGTTCTAGTTGGTTGTGATTGATGGATTCCTCTCCCTTTTTCCATTCGTAGTAGTCTGATAGGCATTCCCGACACTTAGGTATAAAACTGGGGAGATAAATTTGTCTTAAATATTTTTTGAGGATGCTACACTGTCCATAGATAGATTAAAGCAATTGTTTTTGTATGGCTTGTATTTGTGGATGAGAGGTTATTGTCCCTCAGGAGTGGTACAGTTCTTAGAATTTTTTGGAGGAATTGGAAGTAGCCTAGTATACATTGTATAGCTGATTTTGTATGGCGGTGATCGCCCCTTGGCGTCCATAATTATAATTTATGGGTTACTTAAAAAAAATTGTGTAAAATATGTTAGTTGCTCATCTATGGTTGTTTAGATGCTCTAGATTAGTTAGAATTTTGTCTTAATTGTAATTTGAATGGTGGACAATTTGTTAGGTGTCCCCTTCAATATGCTTTGGTTTTATTCTGTATACGGATTACTCAACTTGTGCACTATCTTGCACAAGCCTTTTTTTATATATATATGTACCTTTTGCTGATAATAATAAAAAAATCATTGTCTAAAATATCCCTTTTCAACAAACATTTATTGGGTGCTTAACCTTTGGTGGCGCTAGGCATCATTCATGTGTTACATTGCATCCTGTCGTTTTTTATTTTTTGAATGGTAATGTTTCACTATTGTTATAGTTCCTTTTTGTTCTTAAGACATTGCTAGGTTTACACCAATAGGAAAAGAGTTTTGAACACACCAAACCAGCCATCCATCCAGGCCAAATTGGCTTTATATGATACAATAGATACACATCTTTTGGGTATTTAGCCAACATAACCTTCTCCTGGTTTTTCTAGACTTCTAGTCTTTTGCTCATAAAAATTTGCCAAAAGAAATGTGTAGGTTGGTGGTTAACAAATGTAGAACTTAAGGAGGAAATCACACCGCAGTAACACAAAGGGTTGGAGAGTGGGAGTTGATTGGAGAGAACTTTGTACAAGCGAGTGACAGAGACAATTTTTTGGGCAGATGGGTTTTTTTTTTTTGTTTTTGGTTTAACAGTAGTTTGGGTTTCAAAGAATTAGAGTAGCAGCTCTATGTATGAGAATTGTGTTGTGTGGGGTGATACCTCTATTTATAGGTGACTTTGTGATTAGGGGTAGTTGCCTGTGATATAGTTGCCTAAGACCGTTACCTGCTTTTGCAGTGCCAATGCCCATGTCCCTCATGTCACTGACTTCGCCAAATCAGTTGTAGCCACCAATCCATGTAGCTCTACCAATCCCAAGAAGGTCGAGCTGCCTCAGAGGAACAATAGCTCGAGGTCAAATCAATCTGCCTTAGTGGACCATCTCTATAGCCCATGCTATACCGAGTTTATAGAAAGCCCACTTAACATGCCCAACGCCCAAGTTAGTCTTATCTTGTCTCTCAGGGCTGCGGTTCACATAAGGGTTCTCATTTGTACCTTGAGGTGATTGAGACTATGGGAACCATCTCAAAAAAGGTTACCCTGTGTCTTGCGTTGGAAGGTCAGTCCCGAACCCATGTGTCCACGAGGGGTTTTTTAATGCTAGTTGGTGGCTCTCCCTTGGCCGGGTGGCTTCAGATATTTTAGTTCTCCACAAAATGAATCATGTATTATTACTTTTTGGTTTTGCTCTGGAAGATAAAGCAGTAAAACGTTGTGATTCTAACTTTATTTCATTCAGCCCCACGCAATTCTTTTAGCAAAATGAAAGTGTGAAATTCCATAACTATGACCCAATAACAATAGTGTTTTTCTATTTAAAAGTAGTGGATATTTTGTATCAAAAGAAGGAAGCGGACTATTGTTTCATATGGCTAATCAACTTCAAGATTTAAGCAAGTTGCATGTGGAAGAAGCTTACTAACAGATTTCGTTGAATGTTTCTTTGAATTTTAGGTTCAAATGAGGTTTTTTATGTTATAACTCGTGGGTTACGTCTCTGTGAAGAACCATGTTGAACACTCCATACTAGGGTAAGTGTGCATGTCGAACATGTTTGGTAGGATATTCACCAACCAAGTATCTCCAGAAATTTGAGTTTATTGTATGAAATTCTTTTGATGTGTTATTTTTGTTGCATGGTTTTGTGAAAATGAATGAAGCAGCATGTTGGACAAAGTATTGTCTAGAATGCCATTTTTACAATAGGAATTATTGAAGAATGTTGAAAAAATTGGAATACTTAATTGTGTTTCATTGTCCTCGAATTTGAGGACTAAGTGAATCCAAAGGTTACACACACACACACCTGCACACCAAATGCAGATGCCCTTGTGCACGAAATATAATCATGGATAATTCAATTCGTGCTCTCCCCCACACCCCCCAACCCACCCCTGGCATAGCTGTTCTTGCTGATAAAAATTTACAAGTTGAAAAGAATTAGGAACCGAATGTTTACCTTGTTGGGGTTGAGATCTTGTGTTTGCAATGGGGAAAATGATGATGAGATTACTGATGAGCCGGTGTGATGGGAATAAATTTATGGAATTATATTATATTAAAGGATATGTAAAGCAATGAATGCATTTATGAGGCATTAGATTAAATTTTAAGGAGCTTAAATGAAATTTTAATTGCATACAAGCTCGATAATATTCTACATAAAATTGAATGGCTAGAAGATTGTGTTGCCAAATTTGGAGAATATGGTTCCTAACCGGAAAAAAAAGAGGGTTTGTGACTGTAGCAGCTTATGGTGAATATTGTAATTATACAAGCCAACTTTTTTAATGTTATATATAGGGTTCATCAACATATTTCATACTGTGAATTGAGTTGACAACATTCTCTTGTGCTATTTGCGGGTTATGGGAGATGTCATGATGCTAATATGATCATCAAGCTTGAGTTCAATGTGTCATTACTTGGTTGAAGTGAATTTGTAGCAATCTGTACTTGTGGATTTAGAACGCTGTTGTTTGTAAGTGCTGAATTGTTGTGCTTACAAACTGAAGGTTAAGCATGCACATTAATATTTATAAGATAATACATTTGTCTTTCTTGTGAGATTATACATATCAATTGCTTTTTGCTGCTAGTAGTTGATTATTAATTAGAGGTTTTGTGGGTGATGGTGATGATTATATAAAGCACAATCAGGTTCCAGACGAGTAAAGAAATAGGTGATGAAGAACAATTGCGTAAGTGGCTTGCTTCCTGGGAGCTGCTTTAATACTTTCTGCCCATAAATTGGTTGTGGAATATGATTCCTTGGTGTTATTTGTTGAAATGTGTTTGAACCTTAGCAGCAGTAAGTAAGGTCTCTTTGTTAAGTACATAGGTGCAGTTTTTAATCTCCAGGACTGTATTTTGTACCTTTTTTGTTTCGAGGAAATGATAGTATTTCTTTTGTGCTTTTAGTATATAAATATGTACATATTTTGAACAGGTGCTTTTAACTAGATTCAAATCCTTCATATGCATGTGCAAGCTTGAATATATGCAAATCCATTTTTTAGTTTCTCTTTTGTTAAGTGTACCGTTAAGTTTAATCTCAACATTGTTAATAGGGTGTTGATTAGGCTATAAGGAGCTAGGTGTCAATTCGAGCTCAAGGCTGTGTTTTTTTTTTCCCCTCTTGAGAGCTTGGAAATGCATTCACTTTTTTACTTTTCACACCCACTTTTTTCCTTCACCCAGCAAGAAATTTTAAATTTTCAAAATTTTCTTTGCACACACTTCATATTTAACATCTCCATTCTCTCTACAACTGCCCACCCACCCTCTTCCCCCACCCCACGGTCAACCACCTCTGGCCACCCCACGCCATCTCCCAGCCCTTGCCCCACCCTCTCAAATGTCTCCTAACCCCTTCGCCGCCCTCCCTGCCATTGTACCAGCTCCTCCCACATCCTCCTCGACACCTCCCACACCCTTCATTTCCTGCCACCTCCAGTGAAACATAAGGTGCATCAGTAGGACTAGCGAAACATAAGGTGCAGCGGTAAGACTAAGTAACAGAATGAATATGAAGAAAATAGAGGAATGAAAACTATGAAGATTGGTCTATAATGCCCTGTTGGTTGGTCGTAAAACTATGAAGATTGGCTATGATGCCTTGTTGGTTGTATAACTTTGAAGATTGGTTTGCTTGTATCACGAAGTTAAGAGCTACTCAAACAAAAAATAACAAACAAGGCATTGATGTTTGGCATTCAATTGAGTCCAATTCTGCAAGAGTCATTTAGGAAGTCTGTTATATCTAATTGGAAAGAAGAAGGTTTCTCCTCTCCATCTCCATGTAGGAGAGTATGATAAAGAGTATAGGGGTACTACAATGTGGCATTATAAAAAAGAAGAAAATATAGAGTGTGGCACTCATATCATCTCCGTATAGGAGAGAGAAGGATAATGAAAAGATAGGTTTCATTACCTATATATACAACGTTGCAGTAAACAGATTAAACGGGAGGCATATTTTGTACATGCAATGTGCAATACATGCGACAGGGTTGCGATGCATCATATCATATATGAGTCAGGTCCGAATTGCATCATATGTGCAATCAGAATCGACGAAAAACTATTTCGTCAAAATGAAAGAGAATTTTCAAAATGAAAGAGAATTTCACTGTGGCCCCACCATCTAAAGTTTAAGAGTTTCTTTTAATCAACATCTGTTTTGGCATTTTGATCACATTAAAATTTATCCATTATAAATAAATTAATCATTCCATCTCTGCCTCTGCTGTATCCACCCCTCAACTCCCCATATATAGTCGTGCTGAACTTTGTTCCTTTCTAAAAATTTAGCTTAGTGCTCCCTGTTGTGAGGAATAATATTATTTTCAAGTTTGTAAGACTGACTTTATAATATATTTTGAACCTAGAAACTTAGACTGACGAGCCTAGTAGAGCACCTGGTGATGGTCAGTTTGTTTCTCATGAGGAAGTGATTGGATCATGCCCTGAAAACATTGTCATTATATGTGGATTCCTATTTCAAAATGGTACAAACCTGTGGATGTTATTTGAGTTGCATGTACAAATATCACATAAAGTGCTTACATGTTACCGTGTTTTGATCATTTGCTTCCATGTGCTCTGTTATATACTGTTTGGATAGATCCCCCATTGTTGATGGTGGATCTTTTGTTTCTACGTTTACTTGAACTTGTTAAAAACTTGTGAGTTTGCAACAATATTGGTGCGCTTCGCTAGTCCATGATATTCCTTTGTGAAAAAACTTATGCCTGAAATGTTGCTGACTTACTATCACTTCGATGTTCGTGCAGGACCTTGCGAGAGGACTAACCAATTGACAACATTCAGGTTCAAAGCTGAGAAGGCTGATGAGGAAAAGCTTGGTCACTAGCTTGACACTATTGGTCCAATTATTAAGTACTGAAATAGAAGGATAGTTTTCTTAGGTGACAATTCCATTGGAGGAATATGTTCCAGTTTATTTTTTCTTTTAGATGCTATGTCTCCTTCAAGCGGTTGTGGTGATATTTGAGCAGAGATTTTGCTATTACATGTGGTGAGTGTTTTTCCAAGTTACAAATCTTTCTTGTGTTGTGCTTTTGCCTTCTCCTTAAATATGTGTGGTCATTTTCTTTTAGCCATGGTGATGATGCTGAGTGTTTTTGCGACCACGCATGTGTAACAGTATGCCGTGACCATCCATAAAGAGTGAAAAGGCTCTTGTGTTGAGTGGAAGATTCTGGATAATGGATTTGATGAGCACTGAGGGTGCTTGGTGAGGGGCTGCAATGGTGCCTTTGGCTTGTTGATACCTTATGCTGAGCTGATTGACTGTTTGTGCGGGCAAGTTTGTGCTGGCTTCATTGTTTCTTTTGGTATGCATTGTTTGCATTCATACATGTTTGGCTGTTGCCTTTTCTTCTTTGTTCTTGGTTTGAAAAATTCTCCAGTCCAAAGCAAAGAAAAGAAAAAAGAGAGAGAGAGAGAGAAAAATTTATTACCCCCTTAATCCCATGTTTTAAATTCTTAGACATCTAGTTGATGTCTCACTCAGGCTAGTGCAATTATACTGCTGATCAAGTTAAATGGTGTTGGAACCAGGTTGTTCACTGCAGGGATTTAGACTTTAGCGGCCAACAACATTCAGATTTGTGGTGTTTAAATAGCCACAACTAAGGATTTGTCGTTTAATTTTAGAAACAAACAAGGGGTTTGATGGCTTTGAAATAACTAGATTGAATATGTTATTTTAAATCCCATCCGTGAAGGATTCTAATAGTATGCGTATCTCTTCACACGGTGATGACAATCAATCCCAAATGATCAATATTCTTTACATATTGATAAATTTACATATCAAATCCACTTATTTCAGAACCACAAATCCAAATGAAGCCAAAGATGTAATGTAGTTCAATCCATCTGCCATGAGTTCTTTTAAGCTTCCAGCTGCATACCTTTCTGTCTAATGGGTTACTGAACTGATCGATCACGAGCTGTCTAGATGGAAGGATCAAGCAGCAGATAGGACTTTCTGGCCCACTGAAGCTGGTGTATTAAAAAAAATCTCCTTTAGGTTGCGTTTGGATTACTGAATTTGCAGTTCTGTAAAACTCCAAGCAACCTAGCATTTCAAGTCTACTGTGCCAGGATTTGGTTGTTTAGCTTCGGGTTAGAATAAAACAGGACCTGGGGATTTGACGGTCTTGAAAATACGGATTAGAAATAATTAAGTAGAAGATGTTATTTGAAAGAGAAGATCTTGAGCCATGCAAAATTTTAGAGCAAATTACACTGACACCTCTTGAGGTTCAATAAAAATACACTCCAGACCCTGACGTTTTAGAAATTACATTCAATCCCTTAAGGTTTAGGGTCAACTCACAGTCAACCCCTTGATTGTTAGTTGACCATCCAAATTTTTAAAAAATACCCACTTTGCCCTTAAAAATTCAAAATAGAAAATAGAAAAATCAGAAAAAATGAAAATTCAAAGAAAAAAGAAAAAATGGAAAAAAAATTATCTCTTTCCTCTCTCTTTCATTTGCTCTCTCCTGGCTTCCCCCACTAGCGCAGCCCCCCTCCCCTCTCTTCCTCGCTCCCTCACTCTCTCTCAATGAGGGGAGGAGGTTGAGACCGAAGGGTTATTAGGAATTGCTGGACTAAAAGAGGGTAGGAGTGGGATTGGAGTGTTGGTCAATCTTGATGTATTTTGACCAAGGTATAATGGTAATAACATGAAATGATGTAGTATAAATTAGTAAAATTAACATCATCTGGGGCTAAGTGTAATTTTTGAAACATCTTGGAGTGAAGTGCATTTTCATTAAACTTGGAGACGTGACAATGTAATTTACTCAAAATTTTATAACAATTTCATAGCTTTGGTGTGAGATGGGAGGGTTGATGTGTGTCTCTCTGAGAGAGAGCGAGGGGGGAGGGCTCTCGCACACACACCAACCCCACGTACAAAAATTATGAAAAGGTTGTAAAATTTTGTGTGGGCGTAGATGTGCTGTATTTGAAATGCTTTTTTATGGAGGATTCTAGCAGCTAGTATATATCTCTCTTTGCCTCAACCTCTATCCTTTCTCGTAGCTCTCACCATCCAATCTCAAATGATCAACCCTCATGTTACACCTTAATAAATTTGAACATCGATCAAACCTCTATTCCTTTCAAATCCATCAATCCAAATGGAGCCTTAGGTTCTACCATTAAAAATGACTAACCAAGTGATATGGGCCACATGGCATTATAATAAAAAAAGAGTAAGTTCATTAACCGAAATGACCAAGATGGGTCACAACAGGAAGTAGGAATAGGAGGTCGAGTGAGTGGGCCCATATCATCTAATCGATAACTATATTCATGGTAAGGACATGTAAAAGCGTCTCTAACCATTTCTATGGCAGTTTTGAATGAAATGTGAAAATTTTTGTTAATAGCTCCTAATTTTGCTTCTACTCCTAATTTAATCGTAGTGTCCATTACTATGGCTGAACAAAACAACAATGAAATATTTTCTCAATATTTTTTAAATTTGACATATATTTTTTTTATAAATATCTGTAAATAAATGTTGAGATCTATAATTAGTAAACTGTAAGCTCATATTATATAAACAGTTCATAACTTTACTACTAGGATAAAAAATACCGGATAAAATATTATTTAATTTATAAAGTTCTTCTAAAAATTGCATAATAATAAGAGTAATTTCCCAATCATTATCATCTATAACACAATCTATCATGCTATCTTTTAAGAATATGTTAATAACATCTTTGAATTCATAAAATGGTCTTAACATTAGGTAAGTTGAGTTTTATCTCTGTCCAACATCTACCAATTTTTTTTTTTACTTTAAACCAAAGCCTTTACATGTCTTTTTATATTCTTGTGTCGTAGATGTTGATGCTTGAATAAAAAAAAAAGGACACTCTCTAATGGTATTTTATTGTGTTTCAATTAATTTTACATCTAATATGAATAAATACAATGCAATTGAACTTTTAAAATGTCGATTGAGGCTTTATTATCACTAGCTTTATCAAGCGAAATTGGCATGATTGTATCATACATATTATAACTTCTAAGGGTGGCTACTAGGAAGGTTGTGATGGTACTGCCACTGTTTGGTTATTCTAACATAGAAAATATAATTATTCTTCGTTTTTGTGAATTTCATTCAAAATCAATATAATGTGCAGTAATACTCATATGTCCAAAATTTTGATTGCTAGTTCGAATATATGAAGTAATTGCGATTTTTTTAGATTTGTCAAGGTATTAGTCAAAATTTTCAAATATTCTCTATATAACTTTGTTTCATCTTTTCTTGTTGTAGTTTTGGATATTTTTGTATAGTGTAGGTTATGATCATTTATAATAGGAGGATATTCATGTGCATATGTCCCTCACCAAAAGACCGTGCATACTCCTCTGTGAGGCCCATGGTGGGCCCCACCAAGGGATGAGACCGGGGGGAATGAAAAGATCCATGCGGGACCACCCTAGATACTAAGTTTGGCCCCAATCACATATCTCTAACCCCTTCATCTATGAACTAGTAATTAATTCCATTCGAATGAGTGCATAGTTGATCCAACGGTCCAATAAATTCAGATTTGACCAAAAATTGGTAAACGGGTTCAATTCAAGGGGTTGTGAGTGTAGCCCATTTGGATGGACCATACAGCGAGTCTCACCTAGAGTTCTCACGAAAGAAATAGTGAGAAAAATATGCACATGAATATTCTTCTTTCTAATATATTTTTTATTCTAGGTTCTCCCGCAAAAGCAAAAAGGGAATTCTATTTCTGCTAATAATTTTGCTAATTCAACTTGGTTAGTATATTCATTAAACGAAAAAGTTCCAAAGGTAATGGATGCAAAACCTTCACCTAAGATTTGTTGCCTAATCGGATCGTAGCTTTGTTTTCTATGACATTCTCTTCTATGCCTTGTTAAACAGCTAGTCCACCACTTCAAGCGCTCCTATAATCCTTTTTTTTTTTTTGTTGGTATTTACATACTGCTCTAGGACCTAGGTTTCCATTTTTATCTTTCATTTGTTCTACAATAATTGTGTCCCATACTTTTTGACCTAGGTTTTTTTTACTAGCATGAGAGGGTCAAATGCTAGAACTACCGATTGACTTATCAATCCCCTAAGGATGTGTTTGGAAGCGGGATCAATCTTTGATAAGATTAGACAGCTAATACCATCCAAGCCCATCCAATGATATTATTTCATGGGATGATATTTCACATTTATATCAGAGATAAATTCAATCCCATATTTGATTGCGTCCAGATAAATGGGAGACAAAGGACAAAAATACTTAAAAAATATAATCTCAACCCCTATTTAAAGCCAACCCAAGTTATCTCACATCCCAGATGAGATTATATAAGCTCCTATACTAGGTATTAATTTACTGTAGCATCGAGTCTAGAATAATATAATCCCAAGTTATATATCCCCCCCCCCCCCCCCCGCCCCCGCCCCCCCCCCCCCCCCCCCCCCCCCCCGACACCGCTTATCACCTCCTATCCTGCTTTCAAACACATCTTAAAGGGTTATCAAAAGATGAGGGTCCTCCTGGGAAAATACTCGAATTAGGAGATTGGGTAGAATCTCGATCAGTATCATATGGTTGAAGATGAAATTAGCCTTGTCGGTGTCTAAGCACATTCTAAAATCACAGCTCTTACTGTCCATATTAAAGTTAGTAAAAACTAGAATTAGTTAAATTTAACACAAAACTAAATATTGAAATAAATATTAAAATACAAATTCCTCCAACTTGATATCAATTTTTTGAAGCCTCCCGAGTAGTAGAATATTATTGGCTTGGTGGTTGCTTCTTCTTGGTCTCAAATTGTAAAGATTAAAAAGTTTGTACAAACAAAATGAGAGATCGTACAAAAGTTATGAAGATTAGACAGGTAGGTTGCAGTAAGAATGAGAGATTGTAGAGAATATGTGTGATATGAAATGAGATGCATTAGGTGTTTATAAAAGTTGGAAATATAATAAATTTTGGAAATATCCTTCAGTATTAGTTGTTATATTTGTTAAAGGGGCAAAATAGTAATCTTAATAATCAATCTGAAAATATCCAAGTGGTTTTTATAGCGGCCGTAGCCCAAATTCACAATGTATATGTATATATACAGAATAGTGCATCATTAGTTCTTAAGCAATACCGAGAGAGCGAGAGAGAGCGCGAGAGAGACAAGGGAAGAGAGAAACAGAGAGAGAGAGAGAGAGAGAGAGAGAGAGAGATGGCTGCCAATGCCATTGCCAGCGCTATTTCTGATAAAGAGGGTGGTTCTGCATCTGCATGTGAATCTCATCCCGAACAAGAGCAGCGACAGCACCCACAGGAAAAACCAAAATTGGAGGGGGATGAGTATGATGACAACCAACAACAACAAGTAGATGAAAAAACAAATACGATTCTGATTCAGATAATGATGACCTTTATTATAAGCTTGGCTATCGCAGAATGACCGATGACGAGAGGCGGATGTACAACACAAAAGTCGAGGCAAGCGAGGTATTACATGTCTATATGGCTTTCTATTTTATTTTTCTGATAAAAATTCGTTAATCAATCGTGTCTATATTATTGCCCTTTCAACGCCATCTCCTCAGTGTTGTTTTTCTATTTATTCTGATGATTGATTGATTGTGTATATGTCCAGGGGTTTGACGCTCCCCCTTTGCCCGAGGATGTCTTTGAGCTCGGTTTACATAGCCCGGTAGATCTAGGTCTCTTGGGTGAGCAATCCAAGGAGTTTCAGTACCTCGAGTCTTGTTCAATCGCAGCTATTAACAAGCACAACGCTGACACAGTATGCGCTCCTCGCTTTTTTGTGTGTGTATGTGTGTGTGTGTTTGTTTGTTTGTCAGTTAAATTCTTCCATACAAATATTCATCTCTTTGATTGATTAACTCCTCCTTTTGGTTTTGGTATCGGGCTTAAATTCTTTCTTGCAATGTAGGGTAAAAATTACGAGTTTATTTAGGTGGTCAAGGCAAATTTGTGGCGTGCCTGTTGTGGTTCTAGTTACTATATTACCTTTGAGGCCCGGGATGGGGATGCTGATCCTGCTGATGGAGGCCAACCTCCTGAGACCTTTGAAGCTTGCGTGTTGGCTAGAGTGATAGTGGTCCACTTTGTTAGGCCTAAAAAAGAACCATAATCACTCAAAGGTTTGTTTATTTCTTTGTTTGTTTATTTATTTGGTCTGCATCTGTTTTTCTTTTCCTTTTCTTTCTTTCTTTGGATTCTATATTGGTTGTGCTAATCTAAGGCTCTACAATTGTTTAGCCAATGACATAAATACGAGGCACATTATTGTCTTTCTAAGTGGTTGATGTGGAGTGTGTCAGGACGGTATGCACTTCTGCTGGTTTTCAACATGACCATGGCTGTTGAATATTGGCCGGTCCACAAACTTTTTTTTTCCTTGATTTGTTCCATTTCTTTTGGTCAAGAGAAAGAAATGTGTCAATCTCTCGGTGATCGTGGGAAACACTATATTGATGTATTTATATATGATTTAATTGTAATCATTTGATTATCGTTTTAGGTTTATAGAATTGTGAAAGTTTGAGATTTAATGGGGCCATTGCAGCATTCACTCCAAAAGGGGGACGGAACGTCTTGGTTCACGATGAGGTTTCTTGGTTGTGGGTGGTGAGTTGGAGGTTAGTGTTAAGCTTGGGGTGTCATTCCCCTGTCGAGGAAGATGCCATAGATTTGTTTTATCAAATTGTTAGAAGGTTGTCTCAGCGAGCAATAACAATTTTATATAATTGGTCCTTTAGCGTGGTTTGGTTCTTTTCAGCTATTTTGTTGGTTGTGTTATGTAGCACTATGGTGGTTGAGCCTTTCTTTGTACCCCGTACAGGTTTTCTTTTTATTTGTTTCATTCTTTTAGTTTCTTTTGCTTTATACATATTTTTGGTGTGACTTTACTTGGTTGTCTTCATGGAACCTTTGTGTTTTCTTAGGAAACATTTCAATGACACCTCTTGACATTTGAAAAAATTGAATGGTATCATCTACATTTTAATATTGACAGGAAATCCCATGACATTGCAATGCCGTATCAGTGAGACCCCCTTTCAACATCGGAAGATGACGTTATCAAAATAATACTCAAAATACCAACATTGCCCCTATTATTACTGGTTGGAAAAAAATAATTCGGTTTGAGAGAATCGTTGCTGCCTCCGCTACTACTGCTACCACTATCACCACCAAGATTATCATAATCTCTATATCCATATATACACAAAGACATATGTATATATATAATTTCATTTCACAGAACCATCTCAAAAGTATCCCAACTTTTTCTCCCTTGAATTCTCAACGACGAATTTTCAATCACAAGTCACTCATCATCAGTTTGAGTCACTCATCAATGACCCCAATTAGCTCAAGAGCAGAGATGAGCACCTTCTCTTACAACCAAAAATGGAATTGAACCAAAAACCGGAATTGGAAGTGCTTCTGATTGATCACAACCAACAATGGAATTGACTTTGACAACAATGATCTCCTGAAAGATATTTGTTGTTTCAATATCAATTCCATAATGGTAAGCGGAATCTCACCGGAGATGAGAACTTGTTGTGTGAGAGGTCAAAAAGTAAGCCCGGACTTCTCTAGTATGTCAACAATTTTACGAAGAAGGTTCCTGGACTTGGAAGCATGGATACGGATATAGGTACAATACGATACAAAGACGGCGATACGATAAAATCTTAAAAAGTATGATACGGATACGGCTGGGATATGTGTATAATAAAATATATTTTAAATATCATATGATGATTAATTTTTTAAAAAATATTAGTTGCCAAATTGCTGTGACACATTGTAACCCATAAATTTCAGAACATGGGCCTTAAGGCCCTTAACAAAACCAGACCCAAAATAACCCACATGAATGCATGGGTATTCATGGACGTGGCCATACAAAACAGCCTGGAGAGCACATCTTCAGTTGATAGAGTACAACAAAAAATGGGTCTCTTATATGAAAATTTAAAAATCTCCACATGGAGTAAGCAGCACCTTCAAGATTTGGATAAGACGTGATTTTTTTTAAACAATGGAATTGCATGAAGACAGCACATGGGGCGACGTCAGCCTACTTCATCTGACTTGCGGTCAACGGCCAGAGTTGACCAGATTGACGGCAGAAATTTGTTTCTGCGATATCTTGATCATCCGAAGTCCGATCGGAGATCCGTTTGCACCTACGGACTCGTTTCGAGCAGATCTACGTGTTAGTGGAAGAAGATTGGTTGTTTGACGGTCAACAAGGAGTTTGACCACATCAGAAGCGCAGAATACCGTTTTTGCGATATCGGAGCCATCCGGGGTCGGATTTCAGATCCGTTTCTTCCAGCGTGCTCGTGTTGACGAGATCTACAGCTTGGTGCAGGAGTTGAGGTCAGTGTTAGTTGTTTGTTTTTTCCTGTTACTTAATTTGATTAAGATGGAGAACAATACTATCAACACTACCATGGTTAAGCTCAACCATTCCAATTGGTTGATCTGGAAACCGAAGATGGAGGATATTCTCTATTGTAAAGACCTCCATGATCCCGTTGACGGGGATAGTGCCCGACCGAAAGATATGCAAGATGCTGATTGGAACAAATTGCATAGAAAAGCGATTGGTCACATCAGACAGTGGGTTGATAACAGTATATTTCACCACGTGTCTAATGAAACCAATGCGAATACCCTTTGGAAAAAGCTAGAAGCAATGTATGATAAAAAGACCTCAGTGAACAAAACCTTCTTGATCAGAAAGCTTGTGAATTTGAAATTCAAGGATGGTGGTCAGATCGAAGATCACATTAATGAGTTCCAAAGTGTGGTAAATCAGTTAGCCACTATGAAGATGATCCTTGATGATGAGATGCAAGCTTTGTTGCTTCTGAGTTCTTTGCCAGATTCATGGGAGACATTGGTTGTTTCCTTGAGCAATTCTACTCCAGATGGTGTGTTATCTATGAGTCAGGTTACCAGTAGTCTACAGAATGAAGAAACAAGACGGAAATCTGCAGGGACAGATAATGCACAGGCCTTTGTTACTGAGAACAGGGGGAGGAGTAAGAGTAGAGGACCAAAGAGGGGTCGTGGCAAGTCTAGAGGTGAATCACAGTCTAAGTCTAGCAGTGAATCACAGAGCAAGAAAAAGTCTGTAAAATGCTTTTTCTGTGGCAAGATGGGCCACATCAGGAAAAATTGTTTTGCCATGAAGGAACAGAAAGGATCCAACAATGAGAAGAAGAATGACAATGATAACACTACAGCTACTTTGGAACAGAAAGTAGTGGTGCTCGCCGGCGATAATGATAAGTGTTTGAGTGTTGCAAATGGTCAGGTTGAGTGGGTTGTTGACACAGCAGCATCCTACCATGCTACTCCCTGCAGGGAGATGTTCACGACGTATAAAGCAGGTGACTTTGGTACTGTGAAGATGGGCAACACGAGTCATTCAGATATTGTTGGTATCGGTGATGTCTGCATTAAAACCGATATTGGTTGCACAATGACGCTGAAAGATGTGCGACATGTTCCTGATCTGCGGTTGAATCTGATTTCTGGGACTGCATTGGACCGTGCAGGTTATGAGAATTACTTCGGAAATGGCAGATGGAAGCTCACTAAAGGGTCTCTTGTTATTGCGAGAGGTACAGCAGGTAATACTCTTTATAAAACACAAGTAAAGCTGTGCAAAGATGCGTTGAATGCAGTTCAAGATAATTCCTCTCTGAATCTGTGGCATAAGAGGCTTGGTCATATGAGTGAGAAAGGCTTGCAGATGTTGGCAAAGAAGGATTTAATTCCTTGCTCCAAAGGTATATTCCTTGACCCTTGTGATTATTGTTTATATGGTAAACAGCATAGGGTTGCTTTCTCTTCGACATCAAAATTGAAATCCAATGTGTTGGATTTGGTATATTCTGATGTTTGTAGTCCCATAGAGGTAGAATCATTGAGTGGCAATAAGTACTTTGTCACGTTCATCGATGATGCATCCAGGAAAGTCTGGGTTTATCCGTTGAAATCAAAGAATCAAGTATTCCAGATGTTTCAACAGTTTCATGTCCAGGTTGAAAGAGAAACAGGTAAACTCTTGAAGTGTCTCCGTTCAGATAATGGGGGAGAGTACACATCCAACCAGTTCAAAAGCTATTGCTTGAAGCATGGCATTCGACATGAAAAGACAGTTCCTGGTACTCTACAGCACAATGGTGTGGCAGAGAGAACGAACCGCACTATTCTTGAGAAGATGAGATGCATGATAAGATTAGCACGGTTGCCTAAGTCATTCTGGGGTGAAGCCGTTCTGACTGCCGTTTATCTGATTAACAGATCTTTCTCAGTTCCTTTGAATTATGATCTTCCAGAGAGAAGATGGACAGGTAAAAATGTTTCCTATTCACATTTGAAGGTGTTTGGGTGTAAAGCATTTGTGCATGTACCAAAGGAGCAGCGTTCCAAGTTGGACGATAAGGCAGTGAGTTGCATCTTTCTTGGTTATGGTGGAGATGAGTTTGGCTACAGATTATGGGATCCAGAGAAGAGGAAACTTATCAGAAGTAGGGATGTGGTTTTCCATGAAGATCAGTTCTTTGGAGATGTTGAGAAGATTGATAAGTCTTCTGAGAAAGTTGATGGAGTGGTTGATCTCACACCGACTCCTTCTCCGGTGCAGACTACAGGTGGAGAAGGTGGACAAAACGATCCGGATCGTGATGAGGCACAGGGGTTGCCAGATGATGAGGGTGTTGAGCAGGGGGAGCAGCATTCTCCTCGGATTGAAACCACGGAACCTCAAGTTAGGAGATCTACAAGGGAGCGTCAACCATCAACTAGGTATCATGCATCCGAATATGTGTTGCTTACTGATGAGGGAGAGCCAGCTAGCTTCCGAGAAGCAATGACTCATGCTGATAAAGATAAGTGGATGAAGGTTATGCAGGATGAGATGAGTTCTTTGAAGAAGAACAAGACTTATGAGCTGGTGCAACTTCCTAAAGATAGGAATGTTTTGCAAAACAAATGGGTGTTCAAGCTGAAAAAGGATGAGAATGGGAAACTGGTGAAGCACAAAGCACGGTTAGTGGTAAAAGGCTTCGCACAGACGAAGGGTATCGACTTCAGTGATGTTTTCTCTCCTGTTGTGAAAATGACTTCTATCAGAATCGTTTTGGGTCTAGTCGCCAGCATTGACCTCGAGCTTGAACAGATGGACGTGAAGACCGCGTTTCTTCACGGTGACTTGAAAGAAGAGATCTACATGACTCAGCCAGAGGGGTTTGAGGTAGAAGGAAAAGAACAGATGGTTTGCAAGTTGAAAAAGAGTCTCTACGGGCTGAAGCAAGCACCGAGATAGTGGTACAAGAAGTTTGATTCATTCATGTTAAGTCATGGGTACCGAAGGACAGCTGCAGATCATTGTGTCTATGTTCGTCGATTTATCGATGGTCGGTTCATCATCCTTCTTTTATATGTAGATGATATGCTGATAGTTGGACAGGATAGCAAGTTGATTGGCAAGTTGAAAGAGGAGATGTCAAAATCGTTTGACATGAAAGATTTAGGTCCCGCACGAACGATATTGGGCATGCAAATACGTCGTGATAGGAGTTCCAAGCAGCTGTGGTTGTCACAGGAGAAATATGTTGAACGAGTTCTCGAGCGATTCAACATGAAGAATGCTAAGCCAGTTAGCATACCTCTAGCCAGTCACTTCAAACTAAGCAAGCGCTTGTGTCCTACTACAGATGATGAAAAGGAACGGATGGCATGTGTTCCTTACTCCTCTGCTGTGGGGAGTCTCATGTATGCCATGGTTTGTACACGGCCAGACATTGCTCATGCTGTGAGTTTAGTGAGTCGATTTCTCGCGAACCCTGGAAAAGAGCATTGGGAAGCAGTGAAGTGGATCTTTAGGTATTTGAGAGGTACTTCCAAGGTGTGCTTATGTTTCGGAGGCTCAAAACCAGTCATGGAAGGTTATACTGATGCTGATTTTGCAGGCGATCTTGATCGTTGGTTGTCGACTTCTGGTTATTTGTTTACTTTCGTAGGGGGAGCTATTTCTTGGCAATCAAAGTTACAGAAGTGTACAGCACAGTCTACAACTGAAGCGGAATACATAGCTGCTAATGAAGTAGGGAGAGAGATGCTTTGGTTGAAGAGATTCCTTCAAGAACTAGGTTTGAAGCAAGAAGAATATGTAGTTTACTGTGATAGTCAGAGCGTTATGGATTTCAGTGAGAATGCTACATATCATGGCCGCATGAAGCACGTTGATATCAAGTACCATTGGATTCGTGAGGTGATCGAGAAGAACTTCATGAAGCTGGAAAAGATTCATTCGGACAATAATCCCTCGGACATGATGACCAAGGTTGTGTCTAAGGGAAAGCTGGAGCTGTGTTCAGAGTTGGCCAGACTGAACTCCCAGTAAGGGGTTCAGGGCATCTTCCCTATGGTCTGGAGGGGGAGATTGTTGGCCATGTGGGTCCAGACCATGATTGGGTTCTATATCTGGGGTGGTTTCCTAATGATATTAGGAATTTTCTATTTTGTCAAATAGTAGTTTTCTAATGGGTTAGGACTTTCCTTTTTCTTGAGATAGAGTTCTTGGGGGATAAGGATGTAATGGTTATATATATAATGTAATCTGTAACCCTAGACAGTCAGTCAGTCAGAGTGGCTGAGATTCCAATTGAAGCAGCGCAGGGGAAGAAGATTAGCCAACGGGCTAATCTCCAAGCCAAAAGGCTTAGGGATAAATTGTCTAGGTGCCTCACCAAAGACAGATAACTCTCTCAACTGAGAACCAATACCCAAAGCCTTATTCAATATGAAAATCTATCTCTCTTGAAGAGATTACAACCTTATTTATAACTAAAATATTCTCTAAGAAAGGAAATAGCTAATTCTAAACAAATAAGAAGTCCTAAATCAAATCCAACTGGACTTGCCAAATATTAATAAAACAACTAAAGCAACTACTAATAATATAATATATTCTAATCTATTAGGATTTATTGGTCATAGGTCCAATAACTGGCTTGGTCAATCATGGATATGGCCTGCATCAGCTCTTTTACTTCATCATGTGTAGGAACCGAAATTTTATGTCTTTATCTGGTTTGACCATTGCCTTTTCTCTATATGCGTCTCCCTTTCTCTTTCTGTTCACTCGTTCTCTCTTAATTCTCTCTCTAAACCTCTCTTGGATCTGAATCCCAAACTTTATTTAGAACCATGATTCGATGATTTAAAGTGCTAGAGTTTGTTTGTGATATACCGGGGGCTTCATGTATTGGTATAGGTAGTTCGACATAGATCTCTAATCTGTTTTGGTTATGGTTATGGGAAGTGTTTTCTTTTTGGAATGCTTTTTGTTGTGGTAGATGGTATTTGTTTTTCAGCCATATCCACTCCCGTATCTTGGTGTGTTGAGGACGTATTATGGAAAAAAAAGTTAAAGGAAATCTTGGATACTTATTTCCTATGTTTGACACGTATCCATATCCTACGAGTATGCGAGTGGGGTCTCCGTCTCATTTTTGAAATGCCAAAGGATGGCCTGATAATATTTGTAAATGCTAGGCCCGGGGGTGTTATTGAGATTTCAGGGATTTTTTTTTATGTTTTTATATAAAGAACGACATTTCTTTCAATCTCTTAGTGATAGTAGGAAATATTCTATTGATTTGGATTTATCTATGATTAAAGTGTAATCGTATTTACGGGTTATCATGAAGGCTTTTATAGAAATTGTGAACCCCCCACCCCGCAAGCACGTGCTAACGGTGGTTGCAAGAGAGAGAGAGAGAGAGAGAGAGAGAGAGAGAGAAGGGGGGAGGGGTCATGTAGTTTTTGATATAATGGATTGATGTATCGGAAATTTAGAATGATCAAATGGGTGATTTGGGTAATATTTAAGTTCTTATCATTTTCCAAGAATATATTTTTTATCTAAACAAATCATAGTATAAATTTTATATCAATTTGCTTGTTAAAAATAACTAGGATTACTGGCAGTTCATGTTATTAGTATATTATAAATGAGATATCTATGGATTTTATTATAATTAATATGATATTGATATCCATGTGTTATTTTAAGTTAATTGGTTAAATACCCTTGTCTATTGTTTTTTAGAATTTCCTTTTGCCTTTACATTCGTTTTACTTATTATGTATCTATGATTGCTTCCTATGGCTGCAAGATGCTTGTATATACTTTGGGGTGTGCAATTTATTTATTTATTTTTTATGAGTAATCAAAATGTCATTAATGGACGCCAAGGGGCCGTAACCTAAGTACAAAAGAGCTATATATAAGAGCAACTATGTATCTCCTAACTCTTCCAGAGTTAGGAAGTGACTAGCACCTATGGGTTGATAGCCATAATGCCGAAAAAATAGACTATACTGAAACAAAAATTTCAGTCTATGTATGTTTAATGACGTATTTTCAAAATTCCCCTATTTCTCCTTCTAAATGGTCCAAAAAAGTGCCATTAGAATCAATCGCCGCACTCCCCATGGCCTTTCCTTCAAGCATGTACCTACACAATAAACGGCATACACCATTTCAAGCCAAAAACTGCTCTGAAGCATGGGCACTTCCAAAATGTACACGTATCCATACTGGGTATGAGCATGGCAAAAAATATGCTGGGTACGAGTACGGCAAAAAATGTATCGGGTACAGTCAAATGTGCCCGGTACATTTTGACTTTGTGGGTATGGGATGGGTATGTGCATGGGTATGTTCCTCTCACTTTTGTTCCTAACCGAAAAAAGAAGAAGGTTTCGAAAATATGGTTCCTAACCGAAAAAAGAAGAAGGTTTGTAACTGTAGTAGCTTAAGGAGAGTATTGTAATTATACAAGCCAACTTTTTTAATGTTATATATATGGTTCATCAACATATTTCAGTCTGTGAATTGAGTTGACAACATTCTCTTGTGCTATTTGCGGGTTATGGGAGATGCCATGATGCTAATATGCTTAGAAAGTTTGAGTTCAATGTGTCATTACTTGGTTGAAGTGAATTTGTAGCAATCTGTACTTGTGGATTTAGAACGGTGTTGTTTGTATGTGTTGAACTGTTGCGCTTACAAACTGAAGGTTAAGCATGCACATTAATATTTATAAGATAATATGTTTGTCTCTCTTATGAGATTATGCATATCAATTGCTTTTTGCTGCTAGTAGTTGATTATTAATTAGAGGTTTTGTGGTTGATGGTGATGATTATATAAAGCACAATCAGGTTCCAAACGAGTAAAGAAATAGGTGATGAAGAACAATTGCGTAAGTGGCTTGCTTCCTGGGAGCTGCTTTAATACTTTCTGCCCATAAATTGGTTGTGGAATATGGTTCCTTGGTGTTATTTGTTGTAATGTGTTTGAACCTTAGCAGCAGTAAGTATGGTTGCTTTGTTAAGTACATAGGTGCAGCTTTTAAACCCGCAGGACTGTATTTTGGACCTTTTTTGTTTCGAGGAAATGATAGTATTTCTTTTGTGCTTTTAATATATAAATATGTACATATTTTGAACAGGTGCTTTTAAATATATTCAAATCCTTCATACGCATGTGCGAGCTTGAATATATGCAAATTCGTTTTTTAGTTTCTCTTTTGTTAAGTGTAATGTTAAGTTTAATCTCAACATCATTAATAGGGTGTTGATTAGGCTATAAGGAGCTAGGTGTCAATTTGAGCTCAAGGCTGTGTTTTTTTTTTTTTTTTCGAGAGCTTGGAAATGCATGCACTTTTTTTCTTTTCACACCCACTTTTTTCCTTCACCCAGCAAGAAATTTTAAATTTTCAAAATTTTCTTTGCACACACTTCATCTTTAACATCTCCATTCTCTCTACACCCACCCTCTCCCCCCACCCCACGGTCAACCACCTCCGGCTACCCCACGCCATCTCCCAGCCCCTGCCCCACCCTCTCCAACATCTCCTAACCCCTTCGCCGCCCTCCTTGCCATTGTACCAGCTCCTCCCACATCCTCCTCGACGCCTCCCACACCCTTCATTCCCTGCCGCCTCCAGTGAAACATAAGGTGCATTAGTAGGACTAGCGAAACATAAGGTGCAGCGGTAAGACTAAGTAACAGAATGAAGATGAAGAAAATAGAGGAATGAAAACTATGAAGATTGGTCTATGCTGCCCAGTTGGTTGGTCGTATAACTATGGAGATTGGCTATGATGCCTTGTTGGTTGTATAATTTTGAAGATTGGTTTGCTTGTATCACGAAGTTAAGAGCTACTCTAATGAAAAATAACAAACAAGGCATTGATGTTTGGGATTCAATTGAGTCCAATTCTGCAAGAGTCATTTAGGGTGTCTGTTATATCTAATCGGAAAGAAGAAGGCAACTCCTCTCCATCTCCATGTAGGAGAGTATGATAAAGAGTATAGGGGTACTACAATGTGGCATTATAAAAAAGAAGAAAATACAGAGTGTGATACTCATATCATCTCCATATAGGAGAGAGAAGGATAATAAAAAAATGGGTTTCATTACCTATATATACAACGTTGCAGCAAACAGATTAAACGGGAGGCATATTTTTACATGCAATGTGCAATACATGCGACAAGGTTGTGATGCATCATATCATATAAGAGTCGGGTTCGAATTGCATCATATGTGCAATCAGAATCAACGAAAAACTATTTCGTCAAAATGAAAGAGAATTTCACTGTGGCCCCACCATCTAAAGTTTAAGAGTTTCTTTTAATCAACATCTGTTTTGGCATTTTGATCATATTAAAATTTATCCATTATAACTAAATTAATCATTACATCTCTGCCTCTGCTGTATCCACCCCTCAACTCCCCATATATAGTCGTGCTGAACTTTGTTCCTTTCTAAAAATTTAGCTTAGTGCTTCCTGTTGTGATGAATAATATTATTTTCAAGTTTGCAAGACTGACTTTATAATATATTTTGAACCTAGAAACTTAGACTGATAAGCCTAGTAGAGCACTTGGTGTTGGTAAGTTTGTTTCTCATGAGGAAGTGATTGGATCATGCACATAAAACATTGTCATTATATGTGCATTCTTATTTCAAAATGGTACAAACCTGCGGATGTTATTTGAGTTGCATGTACAAATATCACATAAAGTGCTTACATGTTGCCGTGTTTTGATCATTTGCTTCCATGTGCTCTGTTATATACTGTTTGGATGGATCCCCCATTTTTGACGATGGATCTTTTGTTTCTATGTTTACTTAACTTGTTAGAAACTTGTGAGTTTGCAACAATATTGGCATGCTTCGTTAGTCCATGATATTCCTTTGTGAAAAAACTTATGCCTGAAATGTTGCTGACTTACTATCACTTCTATGTTCGTGCAGGACCTTGGAAGAGGACTAACCAATTGACAAAATTCAGGGTCAAAGCTGAGAAGGCTGCTGAGGAAAAGCTTGGTCACCAACTTGACATTATTGCTCCAATTAATAAGTGCTGAAATAGAAGTATAGTTTTCTTAGGTGACAACTCCGTTGGAGGATTTTGTTCCAGTTTATTTTTAATTTTTTAGATGCTATGTCTCCTTCAAGTGGTTTATCTTTGCTTGTGGTGATATTTGAGCAGAGATTTTGCTGTTACATGTGGTGACTGTTTTTACCTAGTTACAAATCTTATTTGTGTTGTGCTTTTACATCCTCCTTAAATATGTGTGGTCATTTTCTTTTAGCCATGGTGTTGATGCTGAGTGTTTCTGCTAGTAGGTGACCACGATGTGTAACAGTATGCCATGACTATCCTTAAAGAGTGAAAAGGTTCTTGTGTTGAGTGGAAGATTCTGGATAATGGATTTGATGAGCACTGAGGGTGCTTGGTGAGAGGCTGCTATGGTGCCTTTGGCTTGGTGATACCTTATGCTGAGCTGATTGACTGTTTGTGTGGGCAAGTTTGTGCTGGCTTCATTGTTTCTTTTGGTATGCATTGTTTGCATTCATACATGTTTGGCTGTTGCCTTTTCTTCTTTGCTCTTGGTTTGAAAAATTCTCCAGTCCAAAGCAAAGAAAAAAAAAAGAGAAAAAAATTTATTCCCCCCGTAATCCCATGTTTTAAATTCTTGGACATCGAGTTGATGTCTCACATAGGCTAGTGCCATTATACTGCTGATCAAGTTAAATGGTGTTGGAACCAGGTTGTTCACTGCAGGGATTTAGACTTTAGTGGCCAACAATATTCAGATTTGTGTTGTTTAAATAGCCACAATTAAGGATTTGTTGTTTAATTTTAGAAATAAACTAGGGGTTTGATGGCTTTGAAATAACTAGATTGAATATGTTATTTTAAATCCCATCCGTGAAGGATTCTAATAGTATGCATTTCTCTTCACACAGTGATCACAATCAATCCCAAATGATCAATTATCTTTACATATTGATAAATTTAAATATCAAATCCACTCATTTCAGAACCACAAATCCAAATGAGGCCAAAGATGTAGCTCAATCAATCTGCCATGGGTGGTTTTAAGCTTCCAGGTGCATACCTTTCTGTTTAATGGGTTACAGAACTGATCGATCATGAGCTGTCTAGATGGAAAGATCAAGCAGTAGATAGGACTTTCTGGCCCACTGAAGCTGGTGTAACAAAAAAAATAGAAAAAAGAAAAAAATCCAATAAGGTAAAGGGGGATTCCATTGTACCGATATCAAATATTAAGAAAAATCTCAAAATGGAAAGACCAGTCATCACATTTCAAGTAAAAGGAAAAAAATATGGCTAACCTCAAAAGCAAGTGTACTTATACATGCGAGCATATGTGCTTTTAGGTATGCAGGTGCTTAATTACTGTAGAGCAAATAGAGCTTTTCGTCTTTTTAATATGAAAAGAAGAAACAAATGCTAACATTAGATAAAAATACAGAAAACGTACAAAAAAGGGCAACAAAAAAAAAAAGAAAATTTTTTGTTGATTGGCTGAAGAGATCGTAACAAGCACCAAAAGGTTAAAAAAACAACATTTTCAGAGAGACTTCTTCAACCTAAAGAGTGGAGATTTGGAGGGTCTTTAGTTTGGAAACACAGTTCTGGTGGAGTTTCTGATCTGAATCTTTGGAACGAGCCGGCTTCTTGAATTGAGGTCTTCGCCAGTATGAGAGAGAGTGAGAGAGCTAGAGAGACATTAATGGGAGAGGTTGAAATCCGAATGTATAGTGGGAAGTTATTTAGAGAGTGAGACGTGTAACACGGAGTGGGAAGTTGGAGTCGGTTTGTCTGTATGAGGAATATTAGGAAAATAAGGAGAGAGGAGCAAGAGTGGGTGTGGATGGAATTGCCACGTTTTTATCTTTTTTTTCTAAAATTCTATGAGATTAGCACTAGGATTTTGGGGAGTTATGGTTAACTCAATGAGGACCACATCTAAATAGAGTATCAATACCCAAGAGGGTCATTAGAAGATGAGGGTGTTGGGGGAACACCAGAATTAGGGGATTGGGTAGAATCTCAATCAGTATCAAATGGTTGAACATGCATTAGCCTCATCGATGTTTGAGCGCATGCTAAAAGGGCGGCTCTTACTATTCATATTAAAGTTAGTAAAAACAAGAATTAGTTAAATTTAACAGAAAATTAAATATTGAAATGAATATTAAAATACAAATAGCTCCAACTTGATTCAAATTTTTTAAAGCTTCCCAAGTTGTAGAATATTATTGACCTGGTGGTTTCTTCTTCTTGATCTCAAATCGTAAAGATTAAAGAGTTTGTAAAAATTAAATGAGAGATTGTAGAGAAATTATGGAGATTAGACAGCTTGTAGTAAGATGAGAGATTGTAGAGAATATGTGTGATATGAAATGAGATGGGTTGGGTGTTTATAGAAGTTGAAAATATAGTAAATTACGAAAATATCCTTCAGTATTAGTTGTTGTAGTTGTTAAGGGGGCAAAATAGTAATCTTAATAATCAATCTAATGACTACATGAATTTTGGGCTAAATTGGGCCCAACCAGGCCAAAATTTGTGCGGCACTCGCTTGGGTGGCCTACTACCGGCCCACTGGGTCGTTTTTTCATGTGGGCCCCGATCGCTTATTTTACGTATCGGGCCGGTGGTAGGCTAGCCCAGCCAGCGCAGCCGAAATTCGGAATGTGTACGTATATATAGAGAATCAGGGCATTAGTTCTTAATCAATGCCTGATGGCTGCCGTTGCTGGGAACGAGGGTGGTTCTGCATCTGCACATCCTGAAGAAGAACAAGTACGACCATAGAAAAGACTAAAATTGGAAGGGGATGAGTACGAAGATAACCAACAACAACAAGGAGTAGTAGAAGAAGAAGAAGAATGCAGTTATGATTCAGAGGATGACGACCTTTATTATAAGGATGGCTATCGCGACATGACCTATGACGAGATTCAGACATACAACGCAATGGTCGAGGCGAGCGAGGTATTACATATGTCTATATTATTGCTCCCTATTTTCTGTTTCCGATCAAAATTAGTTAATCGATCGTGTGTGTATTCTGATGATTGATTGTGTATAAGGCTAATCTCAAAAGCAATTGTACTTATACATGCGAGCATATGTTCTTTCAGGTATGCCAATGCTTAAATCTAGAGCAAAAATAGCTTTTCCTCTCTTGAATATGAAAAGAAGAAAAAAATGCTGACATTAGATAGAAATACATAAAGCCTACAGAAAAGGGCTACAAAAAAGGAAATAAAATTTTTTTTATTGACTGAAGAGATTATAACAGTCTTCAAAAGGTTTAAAAAAATGACATTTTTAAAGAGAGCATCTTCAACCTAAGAATAGAGTGGAGATTTAGAGGGTCTTTAGTTTGGAAACACCGTTCCGGTGGAGTTTCTGATCTGGATCTTTGGAAAGGGCAAGCTTCTTGAAATGAGGTCTTTGCCACTATGTGAGAGAGAGAGAGAGAGAGAGAGAGAGAGAATAATGGGAGAGGATGAAGTCCGAACGTCGTAGTGGGAAGTTGTTTATAGAGAGAGACATGTAGCATGGGGTGGAAAGTTGGAGTGAGTTAGTATGTTGGAGGAAAATTAGGGAGATAAGGAGAGAAGAGAGAGAGAGAGAGAGTGGGTGTGGATGGAGAGATTGCCATGTTTTTATCTTTTATTCCTAAAAATCTATGAGATTAGTATGTTAGATGAATTTTTTGCAAAATTGAGCCCAACCAGGTCGAATTTTGCGCTGCGTTGGTTGGGCTAGCCTACTGCTGGCCCACTGGGTCGTTTGTCATGCTGGGCCTGCTTGCGTGTTTTACGTAGCAGGTTGAATTGTCTATGTATAGAGAATTAGGGCATTACTTCGTATATCGTATAATAAAAAAAAACTGAGAGAGCGAGAGAGAGAGCGAGAGAGATGGCCGCCATCGCCAGAGCTATCGAAGAAGAACTACCACGGCCACAGAAAAGACCAAAATTGGAGGGGGATGAGTGCGATGATAACCAACAACAACAAGGAGTAGTAGTAGAAGAAGAAGACGGCTATGATTCAGACGACCTTTTTTATAACGATGGCTATCGCAGCATGACCTCCGCCGAGATTCGGACGTACAACGCAATGGTCGAGGCGAGCGAGGTATTACATATGTCTATATTATTGCTCTCTATTTTCTGTTTCCCATCAAAATTAGTTAATCGATCGTGTGTGTATTCTGATGATTTTTTTTTTTTGCTATTCTGATGATTGATTGTGTATTTGCCCAGGGGTTTGACGCTCCCCGTTTACCCGAGGATGTCTTTGCATACGGTTTAATCAGTTTAGACTACCCGTTAAGTCCAGGTCGCTTGGATGATGAGCAATCTAAGACTTTTCAGAGGCTCAAGTCTTATTCAATCGCAGCTATTAACAAGCACAACGCTGACACAGTATGCGCTCCTCGCTTTTTTGTGTGTGTGTGTGTGTGTTTGTTTGTTTGTCAATTAAATTCTTCCATACAAATATTCATCTCTTTGATTGATTAACTCCTCCTTTTGGTTTTCATCTTGAAATGTAGGGTAAAAATTACGAGTTTTTTAAGCTCGTCAAGGCAACTTCACGGCTTGCCGGTAGTTTTATTTTTTATATTACCTTTGAGGCCCAGGATGCTGATGGAGGCCAACCTCCTGAGACCTTTGAAGCTTATGTGCTTGCTATGGGGACTAAGATGGATGTCGACTTTGTTAGGCCAAAAAAAAAACCATAATCACTCAAAGGTGTGTTTTGTTTTTGTTTGTTTATTTATTTGGTCTGCATCTGTTTATCTTTTCCTTTTCTTTCTTTCTTTCTTTGGATTCTATATTGGTTGTGCTAATCTAAGGCTCTACAATTGTTTAGCCCATGACAGAAATACGAGGCACATTATTGTCTTTCTAAGTGGTTGAAGAACTTTTCTGACATTAAAAAAGTGAAATCATTTCATTTTCTGGATATGTTACATGTGTATTTGCAAACAGCTCATATGTTCCGTTTTTTAGATAATGTTCCTTAAAACTTTACTGAAAGAGGGCCCTCACCCGAGAAACATAAAAGATGTTGTTGCATGCTTCTTCGATAATTGTATTAGGGAAATACAGAAGATGCTTCAAGTCTATTGCAAATATCGATGTTTGAATCTTAGTTAGAATTAAATACGTTTATTTACATATTTTTAATCTTTTTTCCTAGTCGAGACATAACTATCAGTAATTTAGAATATTTACATTACCTTTTTTTTAGAACAATGGGATTTCGGATAATGTTTTTTTTTCCTTTTTCGCCGTGTGTGTGTGTACGTGGAATCAGATCTCTCAATGACAATATCCTAGTGCATCATCAATAAACTGAATATTGTCTGTTACCCTTGGCTTAGTGATCCAATACCTAGCTCTCAACTAGGCGGAAAAAACGAAGGAAAGAAAATAAACATCTTCATTTTTTAGGCATTCTATCGCAATTTATCAATTTTGAAGTTGACTAAGATTAGTCCAAAGTTCATTATTTTCCTGCCACCATTTTCTGAACATTCCCACCATAGGTTCAAGCGAAAACAACATCAAAAATTGTTGTTGTGGTTGTATCATTTTATATTTGAGTCTGGGTTTAGAGGGGTTGATGGCAAAAGGGATGTAGGATATTGGCCTCAATCTAGTTTCGATGAACGACCAGTAGCAATGAGCCAATGACTATTGTAGAGGGTAAGGAAGAAGAGGATTTTGGATATGCTAAGGTGGGATGCTTCAATCATTTTCTCTTTCTCAGCCATGTTTGTTTTAGAGCGGGGAGTGACATCCTGGGTGAGTTTCCTTAGTTGGTTATGGACAGTATAATGGGGTGAGTACTACTAGGCTTGGGGCGTCATTCGGCTATAAGGGGAATGATGCCATGGACTTTTTTGATGCAATCAGGAGAAGGCTGTCTGACGGCAAAAGTTAGTTTTAAGAGAAAAGAGAAAAGGTTTGAGAAAAGCTAGAAAAGGAGTTAAAGAAGTTAACTTGTAGAGTGAATTAGGAAGGTCAGGGAAAGGGGGGAAGGGAAGTGATTGGAGCGGTGGTAAAAGTGGTGGGGAGTATTGTCTATGTGCTCATGTAGACGTGCCTTTTCTTATGGAAATTCTGTTGTTTGAATGTCACCTATTGTAGGGGTAGGAAGATGTGAATTTTGGTTTTGCCAAGGTGAGATGTATCTGCGATTTGATCGCTTCAGCTACGTTTGTTCTAAATGGGGAAGGAATCTGTAGGGTCACAAATGAGGTTTCTTAGTGGTCCTGGGCTTTATGATGGTGTCGGCATTACTAAGCTTGGGTTGTCATTATGCTTTTAAGGAAATGATGACGTGGACTTGTTTATTGAAATTGAGAGAACGTACGAAGGAAGAGAGTCTAAGAAGAGGGTGGTGGAAAGCTAGAAAGAGGATTAAAGATGTTAACAGGCAAGGTGAATTATAAAGGAAAAGGGTGAAGTGAATGATTGGAGTGGTGGTAAAAGGGGTGGGGCATATTGTCTATGTGCCCTTGCATTATTGTGTTTTCTTATGAAACATTAGTGGCTGATTGATTTGAAGTGATGTTGGGAGGTCTGGAATGATGTGCTCTCAAGATATTTGAACTGTAGAAGAGCTCATAAGAATCTTATATCATTGGTCCTCCGGGAAGATTTTATTCTTTTCTGATAGTTTTTTTTTTGGGGGGTGTGCTTGGGGGTTGATTGTACATGGTGGAAGTTAAGCCCTTGAGCCTTTCTTTGTATCTTGTATAGGTTCTTTTTTTATTTGTTCCATTTCTTTTGGTTTTGTTTTGCTCTATATTTACTTTTGGTATAAGCTGGTTATGTCTTCATGCCACCTTCAATTTGTTCATTTATTTGATATAATACTGTCTTCATCAAGAGAAAGAAATGCGTCAATCTCTTGGTGATCGTGGGAAACACTATATTGATGGATTTATATATGATTTAATTGTAATCATTTGATTATCATATTGGCTTTATAGAGATTGTGAAAGTTTGAGATTTAATGGGGGCATTGTAACAGTTTGTTGCAAAAGGGGGAAGGAACATCTGGGGTCGCGATGAGGTTTCTTGGTTGTGGGCAGTATATTGGTCGCTAGTGTTACGCTTGGGGTGCCATTCGGCTGTCAAGGAAGATGCCATAGATTTGTTTTATCAAATTGTTTGAAGGTTGTCTCACCGAGCAATAACAATTTTATATAATTGGTCCCCTAGGAAGGTTTGGTTGTTTTTAGCTATTTTGTTGGTTGTGGTATGTAGCACTATGGGTGGTTGAGTAGTTGGGCCTTTCTTTGTACCCTGTATAGGTTTTCTTTTTATTTGTTTCTTTCTTTTAGTTTCTTTTGCTTTATACTTATTTCTAGTGTGACTTTATTTGGTTGTCTTCATGGAACCTTTGTGTTTTTTAAGGAAAAATTTCAATGACACCTCCTGACATTTGGGAAAAAAACGTCTGGTATCCTTTACATTTTAAAATTTACATGGAAATTCCATAACATTTTGATGTTGTATCAGTGAGACCCCCTTCCAACAGTGGAAGATGACATCACCAAAATAATACTCAAAATACCAACATTGCCCCTCTTTTTACTCGTTGGAACAAAATAATTCGGTTTGAGAGAACCATCGTCGCCTCTGCCTCTGTTGCTACCACCATCACCACCAAAATTCTCACAAACTCTTTATACATATATACATACATATATATATATAACATTTCATTTCACAAACCCATCTCAAAAGTATCCTAACTTTCTCTCCCTTGAATTCGCAATGAAGAATTTTTCAGTCATGAGTCACTCATCATCAGTATGAGTCACTCATCAGTGACCCCAATTAGCTCAAGAACAGATATCAACACTTTGTCTCACACAAATCAGCATCTGGTTTTGTGGGGATCACCAATGGTGGTTTTGGGCTGAGCGGCTTCTCTCCTCTCTCTGGGCTGAGCATGCTCTGTGTTTGTCGCGCTTGCTCTAGGAGGGGGGTGTGTGTGTGTTCTAAGTATGTTTGCGGTGGTGAATGTTCGTGTAACATCTTGATGGAATAGTTGTTGTCCAAAACATTTTAGCAATGTGCCTTCTGGTTTGAACCAAAATCTAGAGCTGGAAGTGCTTCTAATTGATCACAGCCAACAATGATCACCTGAAAGATTTTTGTTCTTTCAATATCAATTCCATATTGGTAAGCAAAATCTCTCGAGAGAAGAGAACTCATTGTGTGAGAGGTCAAGAAATAAGCCTAGACTTCCAGACTTCTAGGAAGCATGGATATGGATACGAGTACGATACGATATAGACATGGCGATATGATTAAATCTTAAAAAGTATGATATGAGCACGGCTAGGATACGTCTATAATAAAATATATTTTAAATATCATATGCTGTGTAATACATAACGATGATTAATTTTTTTAAAAAAATATAGTCACCAAATTGCTGTTGATTGTTGACACATTGTAACCCATAAATTTCTGTACATGGGCCTTAAGGCCCTTAACAAAACCAGACCCAAAATAACCCACATGAACACATTGGTCTTCATGGACTTGGCCATACAAAACAGACAGCTGGAAAGCACATCTTCAATTGATAGAGGACAACAACAAATGGATCTCTGATATGCAAATTAAAAAATCTCCGCGTGGCGGAAGCAACAACTTCAAGATTTGGAAAAGACATGAATTTTTTTTTCTTTTCGTTTTTAAATAGTGGAATTGAATGAGGATAGGACATGGGGCCTCCTGTACTTCATCATGTGTAGAAACCGAAATTTTATTTCTTTCTTTGTTTTGATCATTGCCTTTTCTCTTTATGTGTCTGTTTCTCTCTCTGTTCACTCGTTCTCAATCTTATTTCGCTCTCTAAACTTCTCTTGGATCTGAGTCCCAAACTTTATTTAGAACAATGATTTGATGATTTAAAGTGCTAGAGTTTGATTGCCATCTACAGGGAGCTTCATGGATTGGTGTCAACATAGATCTCTGATTTGTTTTGGAAAGTGTTTTCTTTTTGGAATGGTTTTTGTTGTGGTAGATGGTATTTGTTTTTCAGCCGTATCCCCTCCCGTATCTTGGCATGTCGAGGATGTATCCTTGAAAAAAAAAAAAAGTTAAAAGGAAATCCTAGATACTTATTTCTTGGGTCTAACACGTATCGGGCATGTATCCATATCCTACGAGTATGTGAATGGGGTCTCCATGTCATTTTTGAAATGTCAAGGGATGGCTGGATAATATTTGTAAATGCCAGGGGTGTTATTGAAATTTCCCACTTTTTTAAAAATCTATTTATATAAAGAAAGACATTTCCATCAATCTCTTAGTGATAGCATGAAGTATTATATTGATTTGGATTTATCTATGATTAAAGTGTAATATATTCATGGGTTATAATGAAGGCTTTTATAGAAATTGTGAACCCACCCTACTGAAATAGCACGAAGAAGAAAAATAGCCAACGGGCTATTCTCCAAGCCAAAAGGCTTAAGATAATCTGTCTAGGTCTCACACCAAAGGCAGGAAGTCAACTCACAGGGAAAAGAAAACTGAAATTTCAATTCAATAATAATGTAATCTATCCTAGGAGAAGGGATTACATAACTAAACTAGTCTCCAAATAAAGAAACAAACTAGTTCAATCCAAATATGGAGTCCTAATTAAAATATAAAAGCAATTTCTACAACTTAAAAAAGCAACTATTACTAATAGAGCAAAATATTAACTAATTTTCAGTGCTGGGCTTTAGACTTGGGCCTGCGGGTATAAACTTTCAAACGTAGCTCATTGGTCTGGCTTACATCAACTCCCCCCACGCGTGCTGCGGGGGGTTTTTTGTTTGGGGGGGGGGGGGGGGGGGGGGGGGGTGGGGACGGTGGGGAGTCATGTAGTTTTTGATATATTGGATTGATGTATAGGAAATTTAGAATGATCAAACAGGTGATTTGGGTAATATTGAAGCTCTTATTATTTTCCAAGAGTATTTTTTTATCTAAAAAGTTCATAGTTAAATTTTATATCAATTTGCTTGTTAAAAATAACTAGGATTACTGGCAGTTCATGTTATTATTATTTTATAAATGAGATATCTGTGGATTTTATTATAATTAATATGACATTGATTTCCACGTGCTATTTTAAGTTAATTTGTTAAATATCCTTGTCCATTGTTTTTTTTTAGAATTTCCTTTTGCCTCTGCATTATGTATCTATGATTGCTTCCTATGACTGCAAGATGCTTGTGTATACTTTGAGGTGTGCAATCTATTTATTTATTTTTATGAGTAATCAAAATGTCATTAATGGACGCCAAGGGGCTGTCACCTATGTACAATAGAGCTATATATAAAAGGATTTATGTATCTCCTAACTCTTCCAAGAGAGTAAGGAAGTGACTAGCACGTACGGGTTGATAGCCATAATGCCAAAAAAATAGACTATACAGTAACAAAAATTTCAGTCTATGTATGTTCAATGATGCAATTTCAAAAATTCTCCTATTTCTCCTTCCAAATGGTCCAAAAAAGTGCCATTTGAATCAATCGCCACACTCCCTCCGGCCTTTTCTTCAAGCATGCACCAGCACAACAAACTAGCAGCTCTTTAGCATCCCTTGGCATACACCATTTCAAGCCAACAATTGATAAAACATGATCCCAGAGTTCCTTGGCCACATTGCAGAAGAGGAGAAGGAGACAAATAGATTCTTCCTCATTGCAGCACATTGCACGTTTGTTAGGAATGTGAAAGCCTCTCTGTTTCAGGTTATCCATGGTAAAGATGGAGCCCCAGGCCACTATCCATGTAAAGAACGCCACCTTAGATGGAGCCTTCGTCTTCCAAATGGCCTTCCAAGGAAAATCTACACTCTTGTCACACACTAGGAGTCTATAAAAGGAATCTACTGTAAAAACTCCCATCGTTTTGCCTTTCCACATCATTTTAACATCCTCCACACCTCCCACCTACATTCTTTGTAGCACGCTTAAGAGAGCGATTGCTTACTTTAGCTCCCAATCATTTAGATTTCTCTTAAAAATAGGAGCCCAAACCACATCTCCATATTCCCCCAAAAAATACTCTCACGGTGGCATTCTTGTCCCGGGCAATGTTGAAAAGCAGCAATATATATATATATATATATATATTTTTGAATGAGACATCACCAGACCACCTATGGTGTCAAAAACTAACATTAGTCCCTCTAGGTACCCTGAAATGGATATGATGCCCAAAAATCTCAGTCCCTTTCATTATTGCCCTCCGGCCTCCACAACCCCCAACCATGTGAACCCGAACCCATTGTAGGCACCCACCCCCACTTATCACAGCCATACCTCACCACCACTACATCCTTTAATAGTGTCCCATTTTCCGTAGCAAATCCCCAAAACCATTTCCCTAGAAGAGCTTGATTAAATGCCCTTAAATGTCTCACACTAAGTCCACCTTCCTTGATGGCAAGGTTTAAAATATTGGCCAATACCGATGCGTATCAGTCCGAACCGCAATGATATTTTAGTGGGATACCAGTATCGTATCGCGAATATATCGGATAAATATCAATCGTCACAGCCGATATTTTGAAATATCAGCCGTAATGGCCGATATAACCGAAACTGTAAAAAAAAACACACACACACACACACACACCTGGAGGAAGAGCAAATCCAACTGAACTAAAAAGAAGTGGGGAGGGGGGTGGGGGGAGAAGGAGAAAAAAGAGAGATATGATACCTGGAATCCATTGTTCTGATCCCCTTCCTCACCGTCTCCTAGTCTTTTTTTTCTTGTAATTTTTCTTCTCTTTTTTCCACTCCTTCTCCCCCTCTTCTGTTTCACTCATTTTCCCCCTTCCTCCACCGTTTTTCTCTTTCTGGGAAGTGGAATCACATATTACAAAGTACTGCAAAGTAAAACAATGGAACCGGAATCGTCATAGTTTTGACTTTTGACATGGTAACATGTGGCGCGAGTCTTCCACACTTCCACCATATAAGATGTGGCTCTACTGTGGCCCACTTTTTTAAAATCTAAGCTATAAGTGAATTATTGATATCTTATAATCATTGTGGGCATTTCTTTTCTACATGGGTGAGTGGAACACAACTAGGGCTACAATTTATATCATTAGGAAATGGGGCCAATAGTTCTCTGCAGAACTATTTTATTGGAGAAACTTTTAATGAAAGAAAAGTTTTAAAATACCCCCATAATCCATATTATGGAGGTAATTTTTATTGAATGGATTGGATTTAGATAGTGTTTCACAAACTATTCAAAACCTATGCCCTTTATTAAATGGGTCCTTAACAAATTTTAGTCAAATTAGAGTTAGGTAACTATCTAATTAATCGATTAAAACGATGTGAATAAATTTTAATAAAGGCTTAGACTTGTATAACGTTCAATCGAACAGTTGGCCAAGGTCTATTGGAGTCAAATGGTAGTTATTTTAAGTGGTTTGGATTTTATATATGAACTACATTAATAGATTTATAAATTAATTGATAATTCATTACCATAATTATGGTTGCATTTTATAAAGTTTGTGATATTTTAACTTATTATGGCATATACATCTAAATCCATTTAATTGTAAGTACAAATCTAGACAAAACAGCGATCTAGGTCATAATTTATGAGGACCGATAATTTGATTTATACTTTTTACTAATGGAAAAAAAATATTGTTTTCTAGCCTTTTCTAATATTCTGGATTTTTTGGATATTTTCTCAAAATTTTTTGGATTGAAAAAAAAAAATCACACCGTGACGACCGCGATTTTCATCCATGCTTGATGGGTCTACAAATCTTGTCCTACCTCACCAAATGCATCTTCCTATCCTCGGTGCCACCCAGGGGAAGTCCCTCTGTAATTTCTCAAGCCTCCTCTCAATTGAGGCTGGCACAAGAAACAAAGCCATAAAATACATGGGAATGTTGGCCAAGGTACTATTTAATAGAGTCAATCTACCCCCTTTAGATAGATAATTACGCATTTACCTTGCCGATTTAGTTCGAAAACACTCTACCACACTATCCCAAGCCTCAACTGATTTATAAGACGAACCAAGAGGTAAGCTGAGGTAGCCAGATTATCCCCGTTCTCCACCTCCCCCACTGGTATAATCTCACTTTTGGTCAGATTAATTCTCAACTTGGAAATAGCCTCAAAACCAGCAAAATGCATTTTAAAAAATAGAGCTGCCTCTCTCTAGGTTGACATGAGTAAAATATCATTTGCAAATAATAAGTGAGAGATAATTACCTCCCCTCCTCCCTACCTCAAAACCCCGGAACATTTGAAGCTCCTCTCCTCTAGCAAGCATCCTACTCAATCCCTCCATCACTAACAAGAAAGAAATGGCGACAATGGATCGCCATGCCGCAATCCTCGGGGAGCTGGCGAAAAAACTAGTAGGTGAGCCATTCACCAATATAGAAAATTTTGGGCGTGCAATTACACTTCAATCCACAAAAGCCACGAGTTAAAATTGGATCTGAAATTTCCAACTTTTAAGCCATATCTAACTCATTGTGTATGGCCTTTCTTTGGGACAAAATTTCCCTCGGTAAATTCAAGGAGCGCTCTCAGGTAGAGGCACCACTTCTTTCTTATCTTTATCTTTTTCTTCCTCAGCCTCCAAATAGCATTGGCCTTCTAAGTTAGAAGGAGAAAGGAAAACAGCCTCTACAGAATGTATGTGGTAGCTTATTTGAATTTCAATGTTCTACGGTCTTCTGGAGATTTCCAGCACTGCCTGACATGAGTTATTGTAATGATCCATAGGTTTTAGGTTAAGCACATTTATATAGGTTTAATTTGTAATTCTTAGTTTCCAAGTAGGGATGCATCGTTCTACTGGAGTTAAGATTCTTAGATTTATATATAGCTGTGTTATACCTTAATTCAGTGGAGAACAATTTGGGAGTAACTTTATAGCTTTTGACAGTTTTTTGGGATTGTGCAATGGAATCTAAGCTCTAGGGGCTGTTTATTTTGCATGTAAGGTGGGATAGGCTCTAGATAGATCATAGGCCCACATGATACCAGGTTTGGATGGAGGATTGGGCCTTCAGATATGCATCTATGCATATCCAGCGGTATGAATGCACAGTGCCACTTATCACGTTTAGAAGGGTTTACTTCTGTGATTCACATCCTCTTAGATTTGTGCGCCGCCCCCCCCCCCGAACAATTGACCAGAATCTCCCTTAGTGACAATGGTGAAAGACCCATTTAGCCCCCAAATTATGACAAGGTGGTCAGATGGATCAGTGACTGGTCATTTCAGGTCAGCCTTGGATCACGTGCAGTCATTTACCCATATGAATTTGTGGTGAGCAGCAAACACACGTTGAAGGGGAGAAAAAGTGCACAACAGCAAATTGGTCATTTTATTTTTGGTTAATAAACTGCAAAATGATCATGTCATTTGGGACCACTACTAATCCGGCTCTCATCTTGTACTGCCAAATCTTGGTTAGGAGTACCTAGCTAGTGGGATGGCTTTGGATATTTGTATCCTAACCCTTCCGGATGTGTATGTGGAACAAACAACCCTAGGTGTATTCCTAGTTTCTTCTTCTTCTCTTCTTGCTTTACTTTATTGCAATTTATTATTCGTCAACCAAATCAAATTCGATCACCTTTTATCACTGTAACTTAGCCCTATATTTCCCTTGGTTGACATCAATCCTAGTCAACTAACACGTAAGAACCGAGTACTGTTTAGTGCAGTGTTGTCAAAGGCGTGCCTAGGCGCTGGGTGCATCAAGGCGCACTTGTAGTGCTTCAAAAGTGCCGAGGCGAGGCGATTAAAGGAAGCTCAGATTAAGCATAGAAAAGCGCAAGGCACAGTGAAGCACAAAGTGCATCAAGGCGCTCGTCTTTTTCATTTTTTCATTTATTTGTTTTGGATTTGTCAACAGTCCTTCGATCGAATGACGCACATGATAATTTTATAAAGTTAGCACCTATCAAAGACTCCCTAAATAAATAGACAGCCCTCACCCGAGCCCTACGATTTGTGTCTGATTTGTCCCCAAATACATGGCATTCAATGAGTCTCTGTGACTCATACGTCTAGCTGTAATTGAAGTTGCAAAGCTCTGCTTCTGCTTGGTTGATCTTGGTGACGACCTTAAAGCCCCGGGACTCGAGGCATCTCTGTGATGCTCGATTGGCTGCTCTTCCAGGTTAGTTTCTTCTTCTTCTTCTTCCTTCTCTACTTCTCTTCTTCTCTTCTTCTTCCTCCTCTGCGTCTCTTCCTCTTCTTATTCTATTCTTCTTCTTCCTCCTCTTCCTCTATGTCTATTCTTCGTTTGTGTCTCTTCCTCTCTTCTTCTCCGTCCTCTGCTTCTAATGTCTGGGACTCTGGGTCTGCTTCTGGTTCTCTATTTTTTTGGTTTTGTATTTTTTTTCTTCTTTTTAATAAGTCTGGTTCTGGTTCTCTCTTTTCCTCTCTTCTTCTTCATCTGGTTTTGGTTCTCTGTTTTGTCTTTTTCTCTCTTTTTTTTAAAAATTTCCCTTTTGGGCTTTTTTTTTGGGTTCTCTATTATTTTCTTCTCCTTCTGGTATTCTGTTTTATTTTCTGATTTTTGTATATAATCGAAACAATGCATGCTTTGATCCGTTGTCATGGGTGGGTCTATAACAACATGTAGGCTTCTATTCTCTGTACACTACACAAGACACATGTAGTCTTCTATGCTGCTCTTAACAACAGAAGTTTGAAAATTGATTAATTTGCTTAACTGCTTTGTATAATGCTTGGCACAATTAGTTAATTTGCTTGGCTGTTATGATTCTTTGGCTTGTAATAGTATTGCCATCTTGCATGCAAGGTGCACTAGCTAGTACCTTTTATTAGAGGATAATAAGTATAATAAATAAATAAATAAAAATATCATTTCATCCTTTTATGTAATAAATATTCTATACTATATAATATTGCAAAAGGTATTGGAGGTCATAGACCTCCAAACTCATCTGAACTTTTGAAATTTTTAGATTTTCAAAATTAAAAATCAATTTGGCATTCAATTATGGGCCCAAACTCCAAACCCTTGACGCCATAAATTTTTTAATCAATCTAACCTTACAACACCAACTATAATTAATTAAGGACGGAATTACACAATCATTAAGGGATCCAATAATTTACCATTGACCCCAGAATTTCTTAAATCAACCTTACAACACCAACTCCAATTATGCAATGAATTTATAGTAACAATTCCATTATATGTTTTTGGTTTAAACCATTTATGGCAACAACTATAATTTTGGATTTTAAAAAATGAAAAATCCACTTGGCGCTCAATTATTGGTCCAAACCCTTGACCCCACAAATTTTTTAATCAATCTAACCTTACAACACCAGCTATAATTAATTACTGAATGAGTTACACAATCATTAAGGTATCCAATAATTGACGATTGATCTCACAATTTCTGTAATCAACCTTACAACACAACTCCAATTCTGCTATGAATTTATAGTAACAATTCCATTATATGTTTTTAGTTTAAACTGTTTATGGCAACAACTGCAATAATTGTACTATAATTATGGGATTCAATAATTTACTCGATTACGGGATGAATTACACTATAATTACAAAATTCAATAATTTATCCTTGATCCCACAAATTTTTAAATCAATTTAAACTTACAATACCAACTTTAATTATGGAATGAATTTATAGCAACAATTTCCACACTTTTTCTGAACTCTATAGTTTAGTTACTTATATATGTCTTTTTATCAATAGCCGTACAATCCTATTAAGTTAAAAATCCACCTGACAGTCTACTATTGGTCCAAACCCTTGACCCTACAAATTTTTTAATCAATCTAAACCTTATAGCACCAACTCTAATCACGGAAAGAATTACACAATAGTTAAGAGATCCAATAATTTACCCCTGACCCCATAATTTCTTTTATCAATGTAACTACACAACAACAACTCCAATTACGGATGGAATTTATAGCAACAATTCCATTGTACGTTTTTAGTTTAAACCCTTGATGGCAACAACTACTGTAATTATACTATAATTACGAGGTTTGCTAATTTACCCTATTACGGGATCAATTACATTATAATTGTGCGATTTAATAATTTATCCTTGATCCCATAAATTTTCAAATCAATTTAACCTCACAATACTAGCTTTAATTATGAAATAAATTTATAGCAACAACTCCCACATTTTTCTTTTTTTTGAACTCTGCCAGTTTGTTGCCGGTTTCTAGCCCGGGTAAAGGAAGAAGGTTGCGCTAGGTAGGTTGACAGTCGGCGTAAAACTTTGTTACAACCCAAATATGAATTCTTAGATGACAATATTTTGCGATAGGGTTAGGGCATTTTCCGATTTAAGCGACGCATTGTAACGTTACCTGGTTCAGTGAAAAGTGTGCAAGGGCTACCACATGACTCTGGACTAGTGCGGTTAAAGAAGTTAGTCCATGAGAAGAAGAGGAGGAATAGGAAAATTAAACTTGCTACTTGGAATATAGGAACCTTGACAGGCAGGAGCACGGAGTTGGTCGAGGTAATGAAAAGAAAAGGAATTACTGTGGCTTGTATACAGGAGACGAGGTAGAAAGGGAATAAAGTTAAGGAGCTCACGGATGGGTATAAGCTTTTTTATGCAGGAAAGAGCAATACAAGAAATAGAGTAGGTATAGTAGTAGATAATGATTTGAAAGAAAAAATTATGGGGGTAAAGAGGTTTGATGATAGAATTATAGCAATTAAACTAGTGTTAGAGGAAGACATAATCCATATCATTAGCGCATATGCTTCTTAAGTAGGATTAGAGGAAAGTGTGAAAAGACAATTTTGGGAGGAAATTGATGATTTACTGCGAGAAATTTCAAATAGTGATAAGATTTTCCTTAGATATGACTTAAACGGGCATATAGGAAGAGATAATAGAGGATACAAAAGAGAGTGTATGGAAGGCAAGGATTTGGAGAAAAAAATGAATTCGGAAACACTATATTGGATTTTACAGTGGTTTTTGATCTTATAGTAGCAAACACTTACTTTAAAAAGAGAGATAAGCATTTAATTACCTATAATAGTGGGAGTAATAGGAGTTAAATAGACTTTTTTTTAGTTAGAAAACAGAACTAATTGGTTTGTAAAGATTGTAAGGTTATCCCATGAGAGAGTTTGACCATGCAATATAGGCTCGTAGTTTTAGATATTTGCATTAAAAGTAAAAAGAGAGCAGTAGTACACAAAATGTGCCTTAGAATAAGGTGGAGGGATTTGAAGGGGGGAAGAGCAAATATATTTAAGGACGAAATGATTGAGGATGAAGAATGAAATCTTGAAGGAGAAACTATAGTAATGTGGAATCAAGTGGCTAATTGCATTAGAAAAGTTGCAAAGGAGTTACTTAAAGAATGAAAAGGAAAGATGCATGTTACTAAAGAAACATGATGGTGGAGTGCGGAGATTCAGGAAGTTATTCGAGAGAAAAGATATTGCTACAAAGTTTGGCTGGGGACTAAGAGTATGACAATATTGAGTTGTTTAAGAAGGCAAAGAAAGTAGTTAAGAAAGTAGTAAGTAGTGTAAAGTCCAAAGCATACGATGACTTCTATAATAGGTTGGGAAGAAGAGAAAGAGAGGGATATTTTTAAGCTTGCAAAAATAAGAGAAAAGAAAAGTAGGGACTTAGATCATGTCAATTGTATCAAGGACAATGAGGAAAATATTTTGGTGAGGGACAATGATATTAAAGAAAGGTGGAAGGAGTATTTTAGCAAACGTTTAGATGAAGAATATATGGGGGATATAAGAACTAGGGAGGGTACTTCATTAGCAGAGCATACTTTTCTCCATAGAATTAGAGGGGTGAAAGTGAAGGAAGCATTGAAGCGAATGAAGACAGGAAAGGCTACAGGCCTAGATGATACTCCGATAGAGGTATGAAAATGCTTAGGAGAGGTTAGAGTCAGTTGGTAATATGGGCTCTTCAATAAAATACTTGTGATAAAGAAACTGCCGGATGAATGGAAAAGAAGCATCATAGTACCTATATATAAGAATAAAGAAGATACACAAAATTATACCAACTATCGAGGTATTAAATTTCTGGGTCATACTATGAAGTTGTAGGAGAGAATAATGGAGCAAAGACTTAGATAGAAGACCAAGATTGCTGAAAATCAGTATGATTTTATGCTGGGGAGGTTAATTATGGAAGCTATCTTTTTACTTAGGCAATTAATGGAAAAATATCAAGCAAAGAGAAAAAATCTACACAGGGTCTTTATCGATTTTAAAAAAAGCCTATAATAGGGTACGAGGGATTTAATTTGGTGGGTTTTGGGAAAAAAAAAGGAATATCCTCTACGGTTATATTAAAATTTTTAAGGATATGTATGAAGGAACAGTAACAAATGTGAGAACCACATGTGGAGAAACAGGTAGATTCCCCATGACTATAGGTTTGCATCAGGGATCAGCCTTAAGCCCCTATCTTTTTGCATTGATTATGGATGAGTTAATTGTGCATATTCAAGAAGAAATACCATGGTGTATATTGTTTACAGATGATATAGTTTTGGTGGATGAATAAAAAGATGGTGTAAATGCAAAACTTAAGAGATAGCGGGGGGCATTAGAATCTAGAGGCTTTAAAATAAGTTGTATAAAGACAAAATAGATGGATTGCAACCTCAGTGGACATATACAAAGTGTTGAAATCATTGTCAAAATTGCAACCTATGAAATACAACGTAGAGATTCTTTTATGTATCTAGGTTCTATGATTAGTAAGGATGAGAAGATTGACAAAAGTTTTGAGTATAGGATAAAAGCTGGATGGCTGAAGTGGAGACTAGCTTCTGGAGTGCTTTGTGACAAATGAATGCCAACAAAATTGAAGGACAAATTTTATAGGACAGTGGTTAGACCAGCTATGATATATTGAACAGAATATTGGCCAATTAAAAAGACGCATATTCATAAGATGGATGTGGCGGAGATGACAATGCTTAGGTGGATATCTAGTAAAACTGAAAAAGATAAAATTAGAAATGAGCGCTTTCGAAAGCATTTGGGGGTAGCACCAATAAGGGATAAGATTAGAGAAACCTACTTAAGATGGTTTGGCCATATTGAGCGTAAGCCAGTTACAGCATCGGTGAGGAAAAGTTTTGCTATCCAAGTGGATGGCCCATTAAGAGGTAGGGATAGGTCAAAGAAAATATTGATGGAGGTCATTAAATCATATTTGAAGAAGTTTAACTTATCTAAAGATTTGGCTTAAAAGAGAACGGAATAGAGAAATAGAATTCATGTAGCCGACCCTAATATAGTTGGGATAAGGCTTTGATGATGATGATGAATTAAGGTACTTACCTATGTTTTTCTCCCCATAGCTAGACAATCCTTTTTGCATCATTGTTTTTTTTCTCCATTCATACTATTGCAAAATGATATGAGGCTTTTGGATTCCAAAATCTTAAAAGTAATTTTCTTAATTTGTTTATTTTTAAGGAGCCATAAATACATATGTCATTCCATTATTGATATATTATATTAATTTTAAATTTATGCGACAGCATATCGTTGTAGCAATCAATTAATACATTTCCTATTCAAGACTCAAGTGATTTGGAAAGAGAATGTTAAATCGCTCGAGAAAGAAAAAGGATAGATGACTAATTCATCCATGATTTATAATTTTCTGAAAATTTAGGCAGTACACATGGTATAAACACATTGGCCAGCGACAATATATTAAAAAAAAAGAAGACTTTAGAAAATATATGTATGGAGACTACCACTAATTCATCCAAAGTTTACAATACTTTTCTGAATTTTGTTACAAAGATTGACAATACACGTGACATATGTATCTTAAAAACGACTTTAAAAATTACACTAATGGAAACTATCACCAACTTATCCATGATTTATGATTTTTTTTTAAATTTTGTTAAGAGAGATTAGTAGTACAAGGGGCATAACTACTATAATTCAAATCAACTGTGTATTAAAAGAAAAGAGAAAAAAAAGTTTTTCTACAAAAGGAAACTACCACTAATTCAGTAATGAGCTAAAAATTTCAATTTGAACTCTTAACACGTTCAGAAGGACGCAAGCAATGATTGAATAAGATTTATGATTTAAAAAAGCATCTCATTTGAAATTTTCGTAAATCCCAGCTTTATACACCCTAACCTTAACCTTGCATATCTCCACCTCCATGTTTCCTAGCTCATTCATTTGCATTTTGGTTCTTGGCTCTATCTTGTGTTGCGTGGCAAGCACCAGGTACCCTTTATGTTCTCTCCTCTTTTTTTTTTTCTTTGTTATGGTTAAGAGTCATTTTTTGGGCAAGAGAGATTCTTTTTTTTGGTTAAAAGCTATTCATTGTAATGCTTGTGTTAATTATGACACGAGTCCTAAAACATTGACATTTTGTTTTTTTTTATTTTATTCTTAATGAGGGGTCATGATAAGTCACAACAACTTTCTAATGCAAATTCTTTACATGCACCAGATGGATAGAGCTTTAGACAAGTGTCTTATGCAAAAAGTCTAGCTAATTGTGTTCATAAACTATTTGGTGACTAATGATGAACAAGCTCGACCATGAAATACAATAATTATGATTCAAAGAATTTTATCATTTATTTCATGATGTTAACTTGGCCAAACATAATATGTTTGATGATATTAACTTTAATGATGATGATATTGTATGATTAAATTTAAAAATATTTTGGACTTATAGTTAAATATAATTTGTATGATGACTTTGCTGGTGATGATACAATATGGTTAATTTTAAAAATATTTTGGACAATTTCCCCATGCGTAGTAATAAGAAAAGGAAATAACACAAACCGGCAATCTTTTTGTCCCAAAAAACCAAGAAAATGCATGAGAAGAAAATTTCAACAACAAATACAATACGTCTCTAATTTCCTATTCCCCCATCAGATTCCTCTACTCTTTTTCTTCGCCTTCTCGGCCAACAAAAAGGGGAAGCACAAATGGAAAACATAAGCAAACTAAAGTTATATATATATACGCACCAAGCGTGTGCCTAGGTAATGACCAACTTTCTGTGTTTGTCGAGAATCTTCGTGCACCAAGAATAATCTGTGATGTTCGACAACATTACTTTTTCAAAGAATAATTCATAGTGCAAGAAACTATAAATTCCATTGTAGCCACTCTCCACTCAAATGCCCTCTGAACAATACATAGCAAGCGAGTACCTAGGTAAAGACCAGCTTTCTGTGTTTGTCGAGAATCTTCGTGGACCAAGAATAACCTGATATGTTCGACAACATTACTTTTTGAAAGAAAAATTTGTAGTGCAAGAAAATATATATATCTAATTTTAGCAACTCTTCACTTGAATGCCCTTTGAAAATATGGGTGAAAGTATGACACTTCATTTTAAAATAGGGAAATTCATAAGAACTGTTGTTTCATAATATAGTTACTATTAAACCCTGTAGAAGGATCATTAACAATATCCCTTGATGGGTCCAAAAATTTGATAAGACACAATGTTAGGCAGAAAGGGAACTTAATCAACTTTTTTTTGAGATACTTTCTTGTTTACCATTAGTTGCCACTTGCCACAAAGAATATGCGATTTAGGCAATCCAATAACAGAGAAACATATGACTTGATATCCATGATTACGCATATATATTGTCAAAAGGAGCCATTTGATTGCACAAAATTGAAATGAAACATTCCTATAGTAAAAAAGAACTGCAATCGGTGAGTTAGTATCTCAGGAGAACAGTCAGGGAGAAAAAGAAACTATATGTACCACTGAAATAAAGTGAAGATGTGATCAAAGCATAATAAGGAAGGCAAACTATATGACGTTCAAAATATGAAACTCGAGCAAATGGTGTTCAATTATTTTCCAGCTTATGACTGCGGCATATGTATACAGAAAGCTGAGAAGTCCAACAAAATAAAGACCATAAAATTAACTGAATAAATGAGATGCAAAGACAAATTAAAAGTGCCTCAATAGGCAGGTTATAAATTAGGGGAAATCCCTGATCTTCAGTATAGCATACCCAAAAGCAGAGAAACCTGGATAGGGTAAAAACACAAACTAACTAAATAAATGAAATCCAAAGATAATTATTTTAAAATAAAAAAAACTAATATTGAAAGAAAAAATATAAAAGCCAAACTGCAGGCTACGAAGTACCCAAAATAATACCTTGACAGTTAAACGTTATACATGAGTGTTTTCTAGTGTTGGACTGGTAGAACTTTCATATTGAATAGCCACTTTGCTTGTACCAAGAAATCCACAAGATCAAAACCCTACAAGAAATGTAAAAGACAAGAATCATTATGCATCTGAGGAAAACCCCCTAATAAAATCTGCAATTTCTCGTCTATAAGTACAGGGAGATGCCTATTAGTCTTCTTTTATAACTGTACAAAGAGAATGTCTATTTCCTTATTTCTTTTATCTTTTTTCTTTCTATATTTTTCTTTCCCTCCCTAAAATTGCATTGAAGATATTAGCCATTTAGTTAATTTTAATAACCTAAGCCATGAAACTAAGGAAATGGTTAGAACAACCACATTCAGTGAAACTAATAAACTTAAAAGATGTGGAAATAGTAAATAAGATTGGAAGGACTCGCTTTGCACAAACCATGAATGGAGGAATAATAAGAACATGTTTGTTGACTAGAATTTTATCATCCTTCACTTAAAATATATATTACAATTTCGTATGGCTTGTATTTGTGGATGAGAGGTTATTACCCCTCAAGAGCGGTACAGTTCTTAGAATTTTTGGAGGAATTGTAAGTAACCTAGTTTGCATTGTATAGCTGATTTTGTATAGGGGTAATGGCCCCTTGGCGTCCATTAATATAATTTATGAGTTAAAAAAATTGTCTAAAATATGTTAGTTTCTCTTTCTCATCTATGGTTGTTTAGATGCTCTAGATTAGTTAGAATTTTGTCCAAATTGTAATTTGAATGGTGGACAATTTGTTAGGTGTCCCCTTCATCATGCTTTGTTTTTATTCTGTATAGGGATTACCCTACTTGTGCACTATCTTGCACAAGCCTTTTGTATTGATTTATATGTACCTTTTACTGATAATAATGATATAAAATCATCATCTAAAATAACCGTTTTCAACAAACATTTATTGGGAGCTTAACCTTTGGTGGTGCTAGGCACCATGCACATGTTACATTGCATCCTGTCATTTTTTATTTTTTGAATGGTTATGTTTCACTATTGTTATAGTTCTTTTCTCTTCTTAACGAATTGCCAGGTTGGAGCCAATAGGATAAGAGTTTTGAGGAGACCAAACCTGCCATCCATCCAGGCCAAATCAGCTTTATATGATACAATAGATACATATCTTTTGGGTATTTAGCCAAAACAACCTTCTCCAGGTTTTTTTGGACTTCTAGTCTTTTACTCATAAAAATTTGCCAAAAGAAATGCGTAGGTCAGTGGTTAACAAACCTAGAACTTAAGGAGGAAATCACACCATAGTAACACCAAGGGTTGGAAAGGAGTAGATTGGGGAGAACTTTGTACAAAGAGTGACACAGAGACAATTTTGTGGGCAGTTGGGTTTCTTTTTTTTTTTTTTTTTTTTGGGTCAACAGTAGTTTGTAGCAGTTCTGTGTATGAGAATTGTGTTGCGTGGGGTTATACCTCTAATTATAGGTGACTTTCTGATGAGGGGTAGTTGCCTGTGAGACAGTTGCCCAAGACCATTGCCTGCTTTTGGGGCGCCAATTCCCGTGTCACTGACTTAGCTAAATCAGTTCTAACCACCAATCTACATAGTATGAATCCCAAGTAGGTTGAGCTGCCTTAGAGGAACAATGGCTCGAGGTCAAATCAATCTGCCTTAGTGGACCATATCTATAGCCCATGCTATACCCAGTCTATAGAAAGCCCCCTTAACCATGCCCAACCATGCCCAATGCTCAAGTCGGTCTTATCTTGTTTCTTTGGGCTGCGGTACATGTAAGGTTCTCGTTTGTACCTTGAGGTGATTGAGATTATGGCAACCATCTCAAAAAGAGAGTATCCTGTGTCTCACGTTAGAAGGTCGGTCCCCAACTCATGTGTTCCCAAGGGTTTTTTTTTTAATGCTAGTTGGTGGCTCTCCTTTGGCTGGGGTGCTTCAGATATTTTAGTTCTCCGCAAAATGAATCATGTGTTATTTTTTGGTTTTGCTCCAGAAGATAAAGCAGTAGAGCATTGTGATTCTAACATTATTTCATTCAGCCCCACACAATTCTTTTAGCAAAATGAAAGAGTGAAATACCATAAATATGACCCGATAACAATAGTGTTTATCTGTTTAAAAGTAGCGGACATGTTATATCAAAAGAAGGAAGTGGACGATTTTTTCATATGGTTAAGAACTTCAAGATTTGAGCAGGTTACATAAGGAAGAAGCTTACTAAGAGATTTAGTCGAATGTTTCTTTGAATTTTAGGTTCAAATAAGGTTTTTTATGTTATAACTTGTGGGTTACGTCTCTGTGAAGAACCATGTTGAACACTCCATACCTGGGTAAGTGTACATGTTGGACATGTTCGATAGGATATTCACCAAGCCAGTATATCCAGAAATTTGAGTTTATTGTATGAAATTCTTTTAATATGTTATTTTTGTTGCATGGCTGCGTGAAAATAAATGAAGTGGCATGTTGAACAAAGTATTGTCTAGAACACCATTTTAAAATAGGAAATTGTTGAAGAATGTTGAAAAAATTGGAATACTTAATTGTGTTTCATTAATTGTGTTTCATTGTCCTTGAATTTGTGAACTAAGTGAATCCAAAGGTTACACACACCCCTGCACACCAAATGCAGATAGTAGCCTTGTGCATGGAAATTCAATTCCCCTCCACCCCCCAGGTTGCTGTTCTTGCTGATAAAAATTTACAAGGAAAGTTTAAGTGGGGTAGGAACCGAACGTCTTCCTTGTTGGGGTTGAGATCATGTGTTTGCAATGGAGAATTGATGATGAGATTACTGATGAATTGGTCTGATAGAATAAATTTATGGGATTATATATATTATATGAAAGGATATGTAAAACAATGAGGGCATTTATTTGGCATCAGATTAAATTTTAGGGAGCGCAATGGAAAATTGATGATGAGATTACTGATGAATTGGCATGATGGGAATATATTTATGGGATTATATATATTATATGAGAGGATATGTAAAAGCAATGAATGCATTTATGTGGCTTTAGATTTAATTTTAGGGAGCTTAAATGAATTTTAATTGCATACAAGCTGGATAATATTCTACATAAAATTGAATGGCTAGAAGCTTATATGTGCAACCAAATTTGGAGAATATGGTTCCTATCCAAAAAAAAAAAAAAAAATGGTTTGTAACTGTGGCAGCTTATGGGGAATATTGTAATTATAGCAACCAGCATTTTTAACTATATATTTATGGTTCATCAACATATTTCAGATCGTGCATTGAGTTGACAACATTCTCTTGTGCTATTTGCAGGTAATGGGAGATGTCATGCTGCTAATATGCTTATCAAGTTTGAGGCTCAATGTGTCATTACCTCGTTGAAGTGAATTTGTTACTATCTTTACTCGTGGATTTAGAACGCTGTTGTCTATAAATGTTGAATTGTTGTGCTTACAAACTAATGGTTAAGTATGCACATTAATATAACATCATATGTTCGTCTCTCGTATGAGATTATGCATATCAATTGCTTTTTGCTGCTAGTAGTTGACTATTAATTAGAGGTTTTGTGGGTGATGGTGATGATTATATAAGCGCAATCAGGTTCCAAACAAGTAAAGAAATAGGTGATGAAGAACCATTGCGATAAGTGGTTTGCTTCGTGGGAACTGCTTTAATACTTTTTGCCCATAAATTGGTTGTGGAATATGGTTCCTTGGTGGTGTCTGTTGAAATGTGTTGGAACCTTAGCAGTAGAATAAGTATGGTCTCTGTTGAGTACATAGGTGCAGTTTTTAATCCCGCAGGACTGTATTTTTTAACCTTTTTTATTTCGAGGAAACGATAGTATATCTCAAGGTTGGGTTTTTGCTTTCGAGAGCTTTGAAATGCACGCACTTTTTTTCTTTTCACACCCATTATCTTCCAACACCCAGCAAGAAAATTTAAAATTTCAATTTTTTCATTGCACACACTTCATCTTCAAAATCCCCATTCTCTTTACACCCACCCACCCACGCACCCTCTCCCTCACGACGTGGTCCACCACCTCTGGCCACCACACGCCATCTCCCAGCCTCTGCCCCACCCTCTCCAACGTCTCCTACCCCCTTCTCCACCCTTGCATTTTAAGATGCCGTTAAATTTTATGGTTGTTAAATCAAGCACTAAGATAATATAGTTGTACTGAATTTTTTTCATCTGTCCTCTTCCCTTTGATAGATATGCATCTAGGTAAACCCCACGAGCAAATAGGTAAGAAGCCCTTATCTGCAGTCTACTTGTTGAAGATCATTTTGGAAAATTGAATACAATTTAACTAACACTTGATTATCACCAGAGTACTCATAAGTGATATAAGCCATGAGACTAATCATGTAAAAAAAAAACAATTACATATTTTTTGTATATCATCATCATTATCGAAGCCTAATATCAACCATGTTTGGGTGTTTTCCCAAAATTCAACGGTGCATTCACTTTGAATCTGAGTGGAACTTGAGTGAATGGCTATTAGGAAAGTGTGTGACGTGGGTTGTTTGTATTGAAAAATATTTCGGACAAACAATTTGATCTTTCCAACTACTCAAGATGCTTTTGTGGGCACAATCAAGGAAGAACGCGACACCACAAATGAACCCATGGTGGATGCTGCAAACCGAGTGATTATCAATTATCACCTCATATTGCATCGTCTTGCTTCTTTTTTATTCCTATTCCACCCAAGTCATCAAGAATGGCACCATTAAAAAAGAAAAGTCATCTACAAAACCAACATGCGGAAAATTGGGATAAACCATAGCACTAAAGTACCAATGCAAATGAACAATTAGATAAATATTGGGAAGTTCTGATATTTCACAATGATTCAATGATACACAACCCAATGGAATCGATAGTTTGAACACTACATTGCATTTGATGACCATTACATATCCTCTACAATATGCTTTTATAGTCGCAAGCAAGAAAAGGGGGGAAACAATATTGGTATAATTCTAGCACTGACTGCTTATTTTCATTACAGAAACAGCTCATTAGAGGTCATTTGAGAGTAAAATGCTCAAAGATTGAGCACCATTACCAAATGTTTGGAATTGTTTGTCGCCACCAGAGCTTCTTGTCCATGAATTGACAACCACAAGGAAAACAACCGATAAAGTTCAATAAGGAATGGGAATTTGGACTGTGCTAGGGCCTGATTTCATGTCCTCAAGAATGAGCTCCAAATGTGCCTGACCCACAGGTCCCTCTTTCCCTGCAAAGGTAGCAAATATCAGCATGTATCAGTCTTTTTTACAGGCCATTACTAGGAGCAAGTAATTACAGGGTCAAATCCCTTAAGCCTCAGCAAGTGAATACATTTTGTTAAAGCATGAGAATTGAGGAAGGCGGTGCACTAAGATCACACACTGCATGATCCAATTTTCACTCTCACGTATTTTTCTAGAGTGTCGACAATCGCAGTATTGCTGACTTCTGTTTTCTTACACCCCTGTTGCAAGAAATTTAAAAGAAGTGGAGTTTCAACTGGGGTTTTTCTTTTCTTTCTTTCTATCTTTTAAATCTTTAAATTCCAATAAAAATCGATAATAAAATCATATCATAGAAATAAGTATTTATAGAAGTAATTGGACTACGAAAAAATTAAATAATATTTATTAGAGAGAAGAAATCCCCCGTATTTGAATAAGGTTCAGAAATGAGTACCACATGGTTGAAGTGATTATTGGGAAAAAAAATGAAACGACTGGGCAATCAAATGGATGATTCAAACTGATCACTAGACCTATAATTATGAACAATCTCGACGATTCATTCAGCCACAATTGGTTGGATGATTAGGAACTTAGGATTGTCCAATTGGTCTCTCACTGATGGCATGAAAAGATGCGCAGGCCTCATTTGTGTTGCAAATTGAAGATTTGGATTTTCCATGTGTCCAAATACAACTTTACGCTTCATAACCTATAATACAATTACCAGCATGTTATAGCCAAGATTGCTATTAAGGATTATGCATGTATGGTTCTTCTCTGCATGCCTAGACAGCTGATACGTATGTGAATATTTGGGTCTACTCTCTCTGACACACATTACTTAGGAAATGGAAAAGAGAAGGAAGGAATGTTGAATTATGAAATATAAAAAATAATATCTATATTGCTCTTTTTTTTCTCCATGAGGTTCAATTTCTAATAGTATTAAGTAATTATTGGCTTGTTGCTTCTAAGAATTCTAATCTATTTTAATTATTAGCATTTTGTATTTTTAAAATTTTAAAAAATATAATTCTTTAATAGATATTGCCCAATCTTACTCGTATCTTATTTTTTTAGGATTTTACCGTATCTGCGTGACCGTATCGATATCTATACCAGTACCCGTGCTTCATGGGCCTTCATCATCTAACCAAATTTTTGCAAATGCTCCCTTTTCTTCGGCTTCCATTTTAAATACTACATTTGGTAAGTAGTTTACACTCTTCATGATGGCAAACTGTGGAGGCTTCACTAGGATGGATGAAGTCATCACCTTGACACCTTTTTTATAGGATGGAGATTGATCTTGATATATGACAGCATAGAGTGTAGGTGTACTACAACTAGATGGAGATAGTTAAGAGTCTCCGGGTCCCGCAGATAGCCAATACCTCAATGATCCTAGTGTACATTTTCATGCACTTACTCTCTGTATAAGGATGCTTCTTATGCTAGATCAGTCAAAAGGAGGGGCAATTTTTGCCATGGATGCAGACTTTTCTTTAGCTTCCATTTTAGATAATACATTTGGTAAGTAGTTTACACCTTCATGATGGCAAACTGTGGAGGCTTCATTGGGACAGATGAAGTTATCACTTTGACACCATTTTTGTAGGATGGAGAATGATCTTGATTTCAACAGCCTAGAGTGCAGATGTACTACAAATAGACACAGCATAGAGTACTGAATCACAAGAGAATACTCTTCACAAACACAGGATTTGCATAACAAAGCTAAATGTCCACGAATTTCGTACATTTTCCATCTAGCGTTTTGTTTTTAGTGCCAGTTTATGGGGCTCTCTCACGTGAAATGAAAACAGTCAACTTAGACACAACAGCTCTGAGCTCTCCTCTCTCCTTCTTCGCTGAGATAAACAGGATTAACTATGATCTTCTCTTCCATAAGCTTCTTCTGGAGATCGGTCGTCATGGCTTCTTCTCTTTCGTATCCACATCAACCCATTTCTTGCCACAACCGTAAGCTCATCTTCCGTGTCGTCCAATAAGAAGTATCAGGCTTCTGAGTGTTACATCTTGGGTTTTGCGATAGAGGGTCAGTAGAGGATCGTCTAGTAAAATAAGGGCTTCTGAGATTTCGGATCAAATGCGAGTTTTGACAACTGGATTCTTCTTCTTCTTCTTCATCTGCTTGCTTCCTAAATTTATGTCTGGATAGCTTGTCTTATTTATAAAAAAAGACATCTCTAATAACCTTTTGTAGCAAACCTAAAATTGAGATGATTTTCTCAAATAAAAATCTTGCATGTTAAGATTTTCAATGGCTAGATTAGTGAGTATTTTTCATTTGGAGGATTCCATTTTTAAATTGGCGATCAAGACCGAAAATCCTGCATCATCCACTCATGGGATGTCCCACTTATAAATATCTTTCGAATTCATGAGACTAAAATTCCATATCTATTAGAGGTTTAGAAAACACGAGCATCTTGATATTAGGATGGTTAACTCCTTGTTATGATACAAGACTTTAGAGTGGTCCAGTTGGATAGATGTCAATTGGGAGCGGATTCAGTTCAAGAGGGTCCTCCTTTGCAGCCCAGAACAAGAGAGAATTTATTTTATCTTATTTTATTTTATTTTTTGGTAGAAACATCTAGAAGATGATGTTGCGAAATTTTATTTGTTGTAGAATCATTTTCCTTTGCTGCAATTCGGGAGTTTGTTTCATTTGATTTTTGTTTATTTATTTATTTAAATATTTCTTATGCAATGATTAAAATTGCATTTTTGCATCTCATGCATAAAATACCAAGCAGCCTAAGCTCACAAATCCCACATTTACTCGGAAAAGGCTCACTCCATGCCCATGCCAGGTTGCACTCATAAATCATACAAACTAACATAGTCCAAAGCGAAATCCACTTCACTTGCTAGAAATCCCTGCCAAATCTATTACAAAGTTAGTTATCAATCAAAGTAATCCCTCCAACTACCAAGAGAACACACCCCCATCAACGCAAACTAGTAGAACTACGTGCTATGCACGAACCCAGGAGGAACTACCACATGCACACACATATATCAAAAAACCAAAACTAATTTCTAGTATCAGTAAAAGCATCTAACCTATGAACCCACTTTGATCGAAAACTATCTTCTTTTTTTAAATTTTTTTCATGTGGACCCTTTAACTTGCTACAAATGTTCCATAATAGTAATTCTTTTTTTTTTGGGTCGTTGACCCTTGAAGTACACATTCAAATGTAATTTTAATGTAGCCCTCCATCTTTTTCTTTTTCTTTCTTTTTTCTTTTGGTGTTTATTCTTTAGGTTTGGACCCTTTTGTTTTGCTTAATTTTTTTTTCTTGGTTTTTGGCTTGGATCATTAAAGTTTTTAGTAATTTCCTTTTCTCGATGTTTAGTTTCGTGGATGGCCCCGTATATTTTACATCATTTTTCATTGTGGTATTTTTTAGTCCTCCCTCCCTCTGTGTTTCTTTTCTACTATGGAACCCTAAAGTCTACTACAAGTTCATTTCACATATTTAAATTTCTTTTTTTTTTTGTATGTTCATTTTCGAGGATTGGACCTAATTTTTTACGTCATTTTTCATTTTCTGGGAGGGTCCACCTTCTTTTTCATAATTTGGTCTGTTTTATGCGTGAGTGTTGAATCGGTGTAGTGTAGTGGTTCTTGGCCCGAGTCAAATGGGCTATTTGTTGTATGCCTCTTTGTGTGTGTGTGTGTGTGTGTGTGTGTGTGTGTGTGTGTTTATTCTTTAGGTTTGGACCCTCTTGTTTTGCTTAAGTTTTTATTTTGTTTTTTTTTCCTGGTGTTTAGTCTTTAGGTTTGTACCCTTTTGTTTTGCATAATTTATTATTTTGTTTTATTTTCTTTGTATTGGTTTTTGGTTTGGGTCATTAAAGTTTTCAAAACTTCCTTTTTTTATGTTCATTTTTAGGGATGGGCTTATATATTTTATATCATTTTTTATTTTTAGTGAGGGTCCACCTTCCTTTTCATAATTTGATTTATTTTATACGAAGGGGTTGAACAGGTCTAGTATAGAGGTTCTTGGCCTAGGTCAAATGGATTAGTCTTATCGCTCTCTTTTTTTTTTCTCTGGTGTTTATTCTTTAGGTTTAGACCCTTTTGTTTTGTTTAATTTTTTTATTTTCTCTTGTTTTTGGCTTGGGTCACTGAAGGTTTTTTTTTTCTATTGGTTTTTGGCTGGGGTCATTAAATTTTTAACTAATTTCCCTTTTTTTATTTTCATTTTCGGGGATGGGCTCATATATTTTACGTCATTTTTCATTTTCAGTGAAGCTCTACCTTCCTTTTCATAATTTGGTTTGTTTTATGTGAGGCTGTTGAATGGGTGTGGTGTAGTGGTTATCGACCCATGTCAAATGGGTTAGTCTTGTAGCCTTTTTGTGTGTGTGTGTGTGTGTATGTGTGTGTTTATTCTTTAGGTTTGAACCCTTTTTGTTTTGCTAAAGTTCTCATTTTTTTTCCCTTGGTTTTTTGGCTCTGGTCATTAAACTTTTCAGGAATCTCCTTAAAAACAATTCATTGTTTTTTTATTTTAGCGGTCTCCTGTCCCATGCACAGAGAGGTGAACTGAGGATCATTTATTATGTAATTCTTCGCCTTCAATTGTCATGTGAAATTGTAGCCCTTTTTTCTGGTGTTTATTCTTTACATTTGGCCCTATTGTTTTTCTTAATTTTTTATTTTTGGTTTTTGGCTTGGGTCATCAAAGTTTTTAGGAATTTCCTTTATTTTTATGTTCATTTTCAGGGATGAGCCATATATTTTACATCATTTTTCATTTTGAGGCAGGGTCCACCTTCCTTTTCATAATTTTTTTTTCTTTTTTTTTGGTTTTTTTTTGTGAGGCTGTTGAATAGTTGTGGTGTAGTGGTTCTTGGCCCGGGTCAAATGGGTTAGTCCTGTAGCCACTTTTTTTTTGGTTTTTTATTTAGGTTTGGACCCTTTCGCTTTGCTTAATTTTTTATTTTGTTTAATTTTTTTTCTCTTGGGTTTTGGCTAGGGTAATTAAAGTTTTCAGGAATTTCCTTAGTAAATAATTCATTGTTTATATATATATATATATTCTAGTGGTCCCCCATGCAATGCACAGGGAAGTGAATTGAGGATAATTTTTTTATATGATTCTTCACTTCAATTGTCATTTTAATGTAGCCCTCTTTTTTTCTGGTATCTATTCTGTAGGTATAGACCCTTTTATTTTTGCTTAATTTTTTTATTTTGTTTTATTTTTTCCCTTTGTTTTTTTTATCTTGGGTCATTAAAGTTTTCTCAAATTTCCTTTTTTTTTGTTCAATTTTGAGGATAGACCCTTACTTTATATCTTTTTTGTTTTGAGAGTAGGCATAGATGGACCGAGTTGTGTGGTGTTCATAAATGGGTGGATGGTGGCGGTGAAATGTATTAAGAAGTATTGGAGATGTTGTGTGCTGCAAAGAAATGGGAGATGCGAGTGAGATGGTAAAGGGCTGTGAAAGGTACACGTTTGGGGTTGTGTGTATGAAGATGGAGGTCGAAAAGGAGTGGGGGTTGGTTTCAATTTGTGGTGATATGTGTATGGAATGGTAATAGGTGGTGAGTGAGTTGTGATAGGCAGTTTGGTGAAGGTGTTGTTTGCAGTGTATGTGATACTAGTGGAATGGTTGTGCAGGGTTGAAGGCGGTGGATTCAATGGATTGTGGGCAGTGTTGAGTCTGGTTTCAGCTAGTGATGGGAGGCAAAGGTGATATAGTGTCACGACCCAAGCCCAAGAAATCGGGGACTAGAATTACCCCAATCAGTGACACATGTACTTCCGTGCAATTCACATCCGAACCGGAGTCTGAATGGAATTAAATAAGGGATATTTACATGCTTACACGTTGAAGTGCTGAACGAATCATCTGTCCAAGCATTCAACGTGTGGAAGCCTGTCAATATCACCTATAATTTTTCTTCACTTTTCATTGAACAATTCAACAATATCGAAACAACCATGAAACAATCCCAAACTTAATATTCTGGAACATAAGATTAATAAAATAATTATACACATTCCTGTACAACCCAAACATAATGTGTGCATGCGTGCAAGGAGATCAAAGATAATATTCTATGAAGGGAATACAGGAAGGCAAAGAAATAACGAGATCAAATTATACAATGCAGTCTACATGGATGCAATTAAATGTAGATGCTAAAAGACCTAAAAACCCAAATATATATAATTTTTAGCTACTAGTAAGTCGCTCTCGACAAACGAGACAGTCAGCAAACTTCTGCTGTCCACCAATACCATCTAAAGGAACCATTGCGGTCTTCTCCTACGCAACCTGGGTTTGTACCAGATCGGATTTGGGACCTGAACCTATAACACCATTAAACAACTTGTGAATAAACCTATTTAGCAAAGCATAGGCAAAATTAAGGTAATACACGTTGTCTCTAACAGAAATCATGACATGTGATCATTAGAAGTAAAGGTAGTACACTATGCATATCATGCATTTGAAATAAATTAGTTTTGGGTCAAGGGACTCGCATGGCTTTGCTTCTGGCGGGCTGAACACCTACGCCCACCAAAACGCATTGTATCAAAAAGAAATAAGAACATGTGATTAATAACGGTCCAAGTTAGTAACTAGGCACGTTGTGCATTTGAAATAAGCATGCTACAAGGATCAATAAATGCAATACATACTCGTTAGCTACTACATTTGCCATATCCTCCCTTTAGGGATCTATGCGTTGAGAACACCATCGTCCGGGCTAGGTACGCATGGGTCTCTAGTTCCTAGGGTCCGAAAGCTTCAAGACAAAAACTCACTGCAGTGGTAACAAATAAGCTACGCCAAAGTCAACCTCACCAGGTATCATAAGGCTGAGGCTAAGTAGAACTAGATCATTTCGATTCAGTCATATACTTGAACTTGAACAAACACAATACCAAATCGTACGCATTCAATTTAGGTGTGCAATATGTTCATACTCAATTCAATACCCATGGTCAATGTAAATCAAATATCAATAATACATCATGGGGATTCGATGCATATAATATGGAAATATTGGAAGTTGAGACATACGATAATCATTCAATCACTCAATTCCATTTATAAAAGTGGAGGACAAGAACCGCCGTCCAATATGCCATGCGATTCATTTTAAGAGAATCGAAGCAGTTTTACTAGCCAACCCTAATCTAGTCATCCATTGTTTCTAACCGTGCATGATTATGTAGTTTTGAGTTATCCGATACACAGTTGTTTTTCTTTGGTGTTACATTGTGTCGCGAAGGTGTATCGAAGTCTCTTAAACCAATACCTATGGAGAGGTACTTAACAAACGGACAACATCTCATGAATACGTCTCAACCTTCAAAACTCTTCATGATGTACATAATTATTCATTTAGGCGGGTTAATGGTGTATAAAGATCTAAAAACTAAGGCCCTACAAGGTCTCACAACAATACATATTGAATCCTAAGCTTTAGTGGACTCACAGCTTAGCCGTGGGTGACTTACGGCTTAGCCGTATGCATCTTACGGCTTAGTTGTATTATGCACTACGGCTCAGCCGTAGTTCCCCAGAGTTGCCTCTGCAGTGGGTGACTTATGGCTTAGCCGTATGCATCTTACGGCTTAGTTGTATTATGCACTACAGCTCAGCCGTAGTTCCACAGAGTTGCCTCTGTAGATGTGGCAAGCCACGGTTGAACCATGCTTCTTCTTATAGCTTAGTTGTATTTCGTCTACGGTTAGGCCATGGTGTGACTACAGCTTAGTTGTAACACAATATACGGCTTAACCGTAGCTTAGCCGTAGAAGATTTTTAGAGTTTTTAGACTTTCGGGATTTCAAACTGTAAAATGGCTTACGGCCAGACCTCGGCAAGGTTACGACTCAACCTAGTACACCATACGATCTAGCTGTAGTTTGGCTACAGTGCAATATCAAGTTCTTCTGCTCCATGGACTCAAAGCCGTGAAAATCTATGGCTCAATTGTAAGTTTCAGAAATGCCGAAATTCGAGGATTTCACGTACAGTTCAGAACTCGGATCATTTCATCCATAGTGAAACAATAACATATGAAAGTATACAAAAGGTTTGTGAAACATATGAAATTTGAAAGATTTATAAGAATCATAACAATCATGATCTACCAACATGTATTCATCCATAATCTGCTTGTACTTGCCTCTAATTAAGCTTTTCAAGCTCTTAATCCTTCCTTTAGCTCAACTTGGGCTCAATTTGGTTACAACAAAACCTAAGAGCCATGCATGCAAAAATTGAGAAAAGAATGAGTGCATGGAGTGAATTATTAGTTGAGAGAACTACAGGCCAAACAATGTCATACATGGTTCAACTCAAGGAAGAAGAAACTGGAGAAAATGAAGATGAGGCACACAATCAATATCCCTCTCTCGATGGTGAGAGAACCAGGAATGAAGAAGAGAAGAAGAGGAGAGAAAACGACGAAGAAAAGAAGAAGAAAGAAGACGTTGGAGAGTCAATGAGGCGGTGACCCATTCATAGGACAATATTTTATGGAGTTTATAAGAAAGTCCTTCTAGTTTATCTTATTTTCAATTTAAGTTAAATGAAAGTCCAACTGAATCAAATAACATCTAATACATTCGAGTCAAATACGGAAGTTAGCGAGCTCAATAAGACAAACGTGATGGTGTCGACATGATGCATGTATGACATGAAATCATGTATTTTAAAATTATGAAAAAGGGCTTTTATCTACTTAGGTAAGGTCAAACCCAACCCAACTGGCGATCCTTGATCTGCTGAATCACCTCAGGCTGAAACACGACGGTTGTAGCTAAGGTCACCCATTCACCTACCTTCCGAACCTCAACAGGCTGATCATGCACAATCATATAGAATCCTGCCAACACCTGATGACTGTCTGTCCTCCTGCTAAGTGCATCTGCAACTACATTCCCCTTGCCGGGGTGGTACTTGATCGGAAAGTCGTAGTCCTTGATGAACTCCAACCACCTTCGCTGTCTCATATTCAAGTCATGCTGATCAAACAGGTACTGCAGACTGTGATGATCGGAATGGACCTCTAACTTCACACCGTACAAGTAATGCCGCCACAACTTCGGTGCAAATACAATGGCTGCTAGCTCCAAGTCATGTGTAGCATAGTTCTTCTCATGCTCTTTCAGCTGTCTGGATCCATAGGCAATCACTTTCTGATTCTGCATCAGTACACAGCCTAGTCCAACTCGAGAGGCATCGGAATAAATCACGAATCCCTCACTACCATCCGGGAGAGTCAACACTGGCGCCGTAGTGAGCTTTTCCTTTAACATCTGAAAACTACGCTCACACTTCTCTGTCCACTCATACGGGACCTTCTTCCGAGTTAACTGAGTTAGCGGGGCTGAAATCTTCGAGAAGTCCTGCACAAACCTGCGGTAATATCCCGCCAATCCCAGAAAACTCCGAATCTCTATCACTGATCTAGGACGGGGCCAATGGACTACTGCCTCAATCTTAGCCGGATCCACCATCAATCCCTCTTTAGAAATCTTATGACCCAGAAATACAACTTGCTCTAGCCAGAAATCACACTTAGACAACTTTGCATACAACTTGTGATCTCTAAGCAGCTGCAATGCCTTCCGCAGATGATCTGTATGTTCCTCAGCAGTCTTCGAATAGACCAATATATCATCTATGAAAACCACAACAAACTGGTCCAAAAAGGAAGTAAACACCCTATTCATCAGTGCCATAAAAGCTGCGGGTGCGTTCGTCAAACCAAATGGCATGACAAGGAACTCGTAGTGTCCATACCGAGTCCTGAAAGCTGTCTTAGGAACATCCTCATCTTTCACCCTGAGCTGGTGATATCCTGACCTCAAGTCAATCTTCGAGAAGTAGGCCGCACCCTGAAGCTGATCGAACAACTCATCGATCCTAGGCAATGGATATTTGTTCTTGATGGTCACTTTGTTCAACTGCCTGTAGTCAATGCACATTCGGAAACTGCCATCCTTCTTCTTAACAAACAATACAGGAGCTCCCCAAGGTGAAACACTTGGGCGTATGAACCCTTTATCCAACAGATCCTGCAACTGTTTCTTCAATTCCAACAACTCTGTAGGTGCCATACGATATGGAGCTCTACTGATGGGTGCTGTACCTGGCATCAAGTCGATCGAGAACTCTACCTCTCGAACTGGAGGCAACTCTGGCACATCCTCCGGAAAGACATCCGGAAACTCGCTGACTACTGGGATCTCACTGAGCTGTCGCTGATCTTTCTTCTCTGAAATGAACGCAAGAAATCCCTCACATCCCCTACGAAGCATCCTGTTTGCTTTACAAGCAGAGATCACACGCCTTGGGCACTTCGTCTGGCTGCCCTCAAATCGAAATCCGCTGCCCAAATCAAAGTAGATAGCCTTGCTGTAGCAATTGATACAAGCATGATATCTCGCAAGCCAATCCATACCAAGAATCACATCAAAATCCAGTGTCGTGAGCAACACGAGGTCTACCGGGAGCTGATGACCAGCCATCCGCACATCACACTGAGGGTAGAAAACACTGCACTCCACCCGTTTACCAACCGGAGTGGATACTAGCAACAAGTATGGGAGCGGTGTAGGTCGCTGTCGAAGCTGCACAGCAAAAGGGGGTGCTACGTACGAACGCGTAGACCCAGAGTCAAATAAGGCTAAAGCTTCAGCATCATAAATTAAAATTTTACCTTCCACGACCGTAGCTTCCTCCGCCCCCTCATGCGTAGCAGCATAAGCTCGGGCTGTCTGGCGGTTCTGCTTCTGGGCTGGGCGAGCTGGCTGAGATTTGCCATGCACTGTAGATCCTGCATATCTCGTCTGTGGAGAGGACTGAAACTTCGGGCATTGGGCCCGCTTGTGGTCTTTGGTGCCACAACCGAAACAAGCCCCGCTCTTCCTCCAACATCTGTCTGTTGGGTGATCTTTCCCACAGTGACTACAAACCACCTGAATACTGCTCGAACTACCCTGCTTACCGTTGAACTTCTTCTGAAACTGACTTCTGCCACTGGAACCTGCCGCCCTCTTAGCCTCAGTTCGCTCCTCCTCAAATATGGCCTCTGCATCATAGGCCCTGTCAATAGCGTCATCCAAGGTAGCCGGCCACATATATGCAACTACGTGGCGTTTATGCCTCGGGTTCAGGCCGTTAACGAAGCGAGTTACCTTCTTATGCTCAGTGTTCACCATATCCTCTGCGAAATGAGACAACTCTGTAAACTTGTGTACATAATCTGCAATCGACATCTGTCTCTGCTGAAGGTTGAAGAATTCCACTTCCTTGGCTCGCTGAATATGGAGAGTCATGAACTTCCGACGGAATTGCTGCTTGAAGGTCTCCCAAACTGTGGCACTGGGCATAGTCTGGAATGAGCTCTTAACACTCCTCCACCATGTCTTGGCTACACTCCGAAGCATAGAGGCTGTGAGAACTACCTTCTGTTTGTTACTGCACACAATCGTATCAAATAGCTCTTCAGTCTGCTCCAACCATTGCTCAGCCTGCAATGCATCCTCTATCCCATGGAACTTAGTCGCCCCTCGCTTACGGAACTTGTCAAAAAGAGCATTTGGATCTACTTCCTTGGGCTGGAAGATCACTTGCTGGTCCACACGAGGTGATGCTAACGCGGCAGCCTGACTCTGCCTATCCACCATGGATGCCATCTGGGCCTACAATGACTGCATAGACTGCATCATCATCATCATACGCTCCTCACTACTTATATGTGGGGGTACCGATCCACTATCACCGTTATGGCCATGTTAATTCTCATCCCGAGATCCTGATCCTGAAGCCATCCTGCAAAAGGAAAAGAAACACAGCACACAAATATAAAATGCCCTGAGTTAGTCAAATCCTAAATCAACATATGAGACTTCGAGTCAAATAGTTGATAGCGTTATCTCACCACGATCTTAGACGTCTACATGTTTATAACTAGCATGCTCTGATACCATACAATACGTATGTCACGACCCGAGCCCAGAAGTCGGGGGTTAGCGAAAAGCTAAACCAGTGACACACGTACTCCCGTGCACGTACATCCAAACCCCGTCCAGATGCACACACACAAGGGATCTAACACGTGCGAACTAAGCGTACGCGGAAGTTGTACATATCATAGCAAGCAACAAAGGAAAATAGCGGAAGCCAAAACAAATGCGGAACGGAAAAGACAACGATAAATACGCTGATATGAAATCCGAATACACACCCAAAATCATGATATACAAAATATACATAGTACAAAGTCCAAAGTGCCAAAACACGAAATCTCAAAACCAAACAACTAGACCACTGATGATATGCAGGAACGCACTCGGCAGAAGTGATCAGGCCCACTCTGCCAAACCGGAGGGTGCCTCTACACTCGGCCCTGCAGCCTCCTCGACCGCCGGGGAGTCGGGCAAGGGATTTATGCCTGCAACACCACAGACAACACAATGAATACAACGATCCAGCAAATACAAGTAATAGGGATGAAACACTCATAGTATCAAATAGAATAATGACAGAAGATTAAATACAGAGTTCCATCTTAGTATGCTAAGCAAATCGTGCATAGAAGTAAAACATGATAAGTGAATCAAAACATAGAAATACTGAACTAAGTGGCTACTACGTTAACCATGTTCTCTCCAATAGAGAGCAGAGCAAAGCAGAGCAGAGGAGAACACCACTGACCGGGCCAGGGTACAAGTGGGTCTCGGTTTCCTGGGTTCCGGGGTCCCAAGACAAAGCGACACTGCAGTGATACAGAGATACAGAGATCTAAGCCAAAGGTAACCCCGTCGGGCCTCCCAGGGCTGAGGCTGAGTAGAGCCAGACTAATATCAATCAAATCCAATCCAAAAGAAGGGAGATTATCCGCTTTGGACTCACCGATGGCAAAGACCGGATCTTATCCTCACGTATTAATCTCTGGGCAGAGCCACCAGGGAATACCCAATAATCAAAGACACACAAAGCCAACAAAGCATATATTAAGCCAAAGCATAGCATAGATCAAAGCTTAGTGCGGAACGAGGAATAGAACAGATATACAAGACGAAAGCAAAATGACCTTGTAATGCATAGACATAGAGTTGCAGAACAGAGGGCAAAACTGTAAACAATATGCAATGCATCTCCGATTAATAAGGAATCAAGGTTAATTACAAGCCAACACTAATCTAGTTGTTCACTGTCACTAACCGTGCATGTTGGTGTAGTTTTACGTTATTCGATGCACCGTTGCCATCCTAGTGTTGCAATGAAATCTTCACGTGCACCGAAGTCCCTTAAACCAACACCCATGGGGAGGTGCTTAACAGTGATCAACGCTCACATGAATAAGTCACAGCCTAACAGACTATTCATGCGGTCCAAAGCATCCATTGGGACGGTTTACATGGGTGGTTAACCTGTATTTGAGCCCTACAAGTCTCACTATTATCCTAAGTTATATTTCAGATTTGCCATGCCTAACGGTTTAGCCATGAGGGACCTATGGTTGAGCCGAAGACATCTTACGCGCTCGTCGTAATATGCACTACGGCTTAACCGTGGTTCCATTCAATACACAGCTAAACTGGTCGTTTTCCACCTCTGATCTGATGCCTTTTACGGCTGAGCTACGGTTCAGTATACGGCTTAGCCGTAGACCAATCCACGGCTTAGCCGTATCCACGTCGTAGGAGTAATGTATCGGGAAAGTTTCGACTGATCAGAGATTTAATTCATGGCTTAGTCACGGTTGGGTCACGGCTAGCTTACGGCTCAGCCGTAACCTAGCCGTAGAATAAAAGGTGAAATTTTAAGTCTCTGGAATGTGAGCCGTAGAAACTTACGGCTTAGCCGTACGATACAGAGACCCAATTCGGGATAGCTACAGAAACGGAAATTTAGTACAAAAATGTCTCTAAAACAAGTTCATCTGATCTTAACATCTTAGAAATTGGCTGTAAAACATTCTATACAAGGAATAAGAATGAATCAAAGCAATCAAACAAAACACCCATATGTGTTAAACAATCCTGTACTTATACTTGCCTCAAAACTCTGTCAATCCACTGAATCAAGCTCCAAATCAACTAAAATCAAAACAAATCAAAGAAATAAACCATGCATGAGATGAAGACACAGCAACAGAGAAAGAGAGGTGCAATTGGAGATGAAGAAGAAAGAGTTGCAGAGAACCCACTCACCTCAAGCCACAAAACCCAGACAGAGATGAGAGAGAAAGAGGAAGAACCCAATCGAATTATGGCAATTCCGGTGATAACCAAGAGGGAAGGAGAGAAGGATGAAGAGAAGAGAGAGATGAACGTGGCTCCTTCTGGAGTTGCATGCAGTCGATCAACGAAATGAATAAGACATCTGGAAGCTGACTCATTATATAGGTTTTGGAGTTTAAGTCAAAGTCCGAAGAGTTTAAACTATTTACGGTTCAAGTCACACGGAGGTCCAACTTCTCCAATTGACTCCAAATGGGTCTGACACAGTTATGGAATATAACGAGCTCAACAAAATACACGTGCTGACACCAAGATGATGCAAAGATGATACAAGCAAAGCAAAAGCAAAATTACGAAAAAGGCTTAGAACTACCTATTCCAGGTCAAAGGTCACTCAACTACCTATCCAAGACCCAAAACCAAGTCCGAAGAATAAAACAACAGAAACACACACTAATGAGCCACTAATCCGGCTCAAAGGGGATCGGAGTGTTACAATGTTGGATTTCAATAATGAGCTCTATCGTTGAAAAAGACATGTTGAATAATGGATGATTAGTACAATAACAATTGTAAATTTATAAGGCTAAAGAAAACCGTTCTTAAAATTGGTTCTTGGTTTTCTCCTCTAGTTTATACATACTTTTCTATAAGAACCAAAAGGTACTCTATTGTAATGGCGTGTATTTAAAATTCAAACCATTTAATCTATATTATTAATAAAAGTTAAACATTGGAAAATAAAAAAAATCTTTATCTATGGTGGATATAATTGCAGTCATTTAAAAATTTTTTTTAACAAGTAGAACATAAAGCATACATAGCAAGTAATTTTGGATGAGTGAGTTAGATTTTAAGTATGAGATTCAAGATTTAAATTAAAAAACATAGAGAATTAGCGCATTTATAATTGCAAATGTATAAAGTGAAAAAAAGGTTGCTTTCTTCAACTCTTCTTATCACATTTGTGATGAAGAAACAACTCCAAACCCTTTCATGGCCTCTAAGCGCAAACAATTAAAGCTCTTCAGATCTTTCCGATCAAATTATCATAATCTTAAAATAAGGTATGCGGGTGGCAACGACAATTCTAGATTTGGAAAAATAGTTTATAATCTATTCCCGATCCCTTCTCTTATTTTATTTTCTTTCTTCTTTCCTTTTATTTTTCTTTACTTTCTTCTTTCATCCGATTTTCCCTAAAATTAGCTATTTTTTAGTATTTTTTCGAAAGAAAAATTATATTGCTAGTATTTACTTTTTGATAATGTTGGCTGGGCCTTTCATTAAAGAATTAACATTAAAAGGAAGGGGGGGGGGGGGGGGGGGGGGCAAAGTGTAGATGTGTGTGTCTAGGTACAAATGTATATACTATAATATAATATAAGAACAGTCCAAAATAAAGGGGGGCCATGGCCCCTACTGGGCCCCTAGGTCCGGCCATGGTTGCATTGGTTGCAAGGTGTTGTGTAATGGGTGAGGCATAGTTGTGTGACAAAGTTGGTGTGAAGGCAGTTTATGTGTAAGTTTGGTGTGTGATGGGTATGGATGGTAGCAATAGAGAAGGATGGTGGTGGAAGGTGGATTGTCATAGTATGACAGATATGAGATGAAGGGATGGTGGTGCAAGTTTGGTGTGTGACCAACATGGGTGGCCAAGCGAAGATGGGTGAGGGTCGCGTGTGGTGGGGGTGGGGGGTGATAGCAATAGGTGTAGAAAAGTCTAGTTAGCATAGTGATGGCGTTGGGAAAGTGATGATGAGTATTATAATGTGATGTGGAGGATAAAAAAAAAAGGTAAAAGAACAACACACACAAAACTGGAATGGTTGTGTAGGTGAAGATGAAGAACCATTGATCATGAAGTGGCAACAGAATTACTGAACCCAATTATAAGCAATCTCTCCACATACTTTCCAAGAATATTCACCTCCAAATTCACCTTCTGACTAAAATAATTGAAGACCCATTTCAAGAAAATGAGAATAAAATATAGAGAATACATGCTACATGTCTTTAGCAAGCAGAAAGAAAATCCAGTAAGGTAAAGGGAGGTTCCACTGTACCTATATCAAATATTAAGAAAAATCCCAAAACAGAAAGACCCTCAACACATTTCAAGTAAAAGGAAAACAAATAAGGCTAATCTCAAAAGCAATTGTACTTATACATGCGAGCATATGTTCTTTCAGGTATGCCAATGCTTAAATCTAGAGCAAAAATAGCTTTTCCTCTCTTGAATATGAAAAGAAGAAAAAAATGCTGACATTAGATAGAAATACATAAAGCCTACAGAAAAGGGCTACAAAAAAGGAAATAAAATTTTTTTTATTGACTGAAGAGATTATAACAGTCTTCAAAAGGTTTAAAAAAATGACATTTTTAAAGAGAGCATCTTCAACCTAAGAATAGAGTGGAGATTTAGAGGGTCTTTAGTTTGGAAACACCGTTCCGGTGGAGTTTCTGATCTGGATCTTTGGAAAGGGCAAGCTTCTTGAAATGAGGTCTTTGCCACTATGTGAGAGAGAGAGAGAGAGAGAGAGAGAGAGAGAGAGAGAGAGAGAATAATGGGAGAGGATGAAGTCCGAACGTCGTAGTGGGAAGTTGTTTATAGAGAGAGACATGTAGCATGGAGTGGAAAGTTGGAGTGAGTTAGTATGTTGGAGGAAAATTAGGGAGATAAGGAGAGAAGAGAGAGAGAGAGAGAGTGGGTGTGGATGGAGAGATTGCCATGTTTTTATCTTTTATTCCTAAAAATCTATGAGATTAGTATGTTAGATGAATTTTTTGCAAAATTGAGCCCAACCAGGTCGAATTTTGCGCTGCGTTGGTTGGGCTAGCCTACTGCTGGCCCACTGGGTCGTTTGTCATGCTGGGCCTGCTTGCGTGTTTTACGTAGCAGGTTGAATTGTCTATGTATAGAGAATTAGGGCATTACTTCGTATATCGTATAATAAAAAAAAACTGAGAGAGCGAGAGAGAGAGCGAGAGAGATGGCCGCCATCGCCAGAGCTATCGAAGAAGGACTACCACGGCCACAGAAAAGACCAAAATTGGAGGGGGATGAGTGCGATGATAACCAACAACAACAAGGAGTAGTAGTAGAAGAAGAAGACGGCTATGATTCAGACGACCTTTTTTATAACGATGGCTATCGCAGCATGACCTCCGCCGAGATTCGGACGTACAACGCAATGGTCGAGGCGAGCGAGGTATTACATATGTCTATATTATTGCTCTCTATTTTCTGTTTCCCATCAAAATTAGTTAATCGATCGTGTGTGTATTCTGATGATTTTTTTTTTTTGCTATTCTGATGATTGATTGTGTATTTGCCCAGGGGTTTGACGCTCCCCGTTTACCCGAGGATGTCTTTGCATACGGTTTAATCAGTTTAGACTACCCGTTAAGTCCAGGTCGCTTGGATGATGAGCAATCTAAGACTTTTCAGAGGCTCAAGTCTTATTCAATCGCAGCTATTAACAAGCACAACGCTGACACAGTATGCGCTCCTCGCTTTTTTGTGTGTGTGTGTGTGTGTTTGTTTGTTTGTCAATTAAATTCTTCCATACAAATATTCATCTCTTTGATTGATTAACTCCTCCTTTTGGTTTTCATCTTGAAATGTAGGGTAAAAATTACGAGTTTTTTAAGCTCGTCAAGGCAACTTCACGGCTTGCCGGTAGTTTTATTTTTTATATTACCTTTGAGGCCCAGGATGCTGATGGAGGCCAACCTCCTGAGACCTTTGAAGCTTATGTGCTTGCTATGGGGACTAAGATGGATGTCGACTTTGTTAGGCCAAAAAAAAAACCATAATCACTCAAAGGTGTGTTTTGTTTTTGTTTGTTTATTTATTTGGTCTGCATCTGTTTATCTTTTCCTTTTCTTTCTTTCTTTCTTTGGATTCTATATTGGTTGTGCTAATCTAAGGCTCTACAATTGTTTAGCCCATGACAGAAATACGAGGCACATTATTGTCTTTCTAAGTGGTTGAAGAACTTTTCTGACATTAAAAAAGTGAAATCATTTCATTTTCTGGATATGTTACTTGTGTATTTGCAAACAGCTCATATGTTCCGTTTTTTAGATAATGTTCCTTAAAACTTTACTGAAAGAGGGCCCTCACCCGAGAAACATAAAAGATGTTGTTGCATGCTTCTTCGATAATTGTATTAGGGAAATACAGAAGATGCTTCAAGTCTATTGCAAATATCGATGTTTGAATCTTAGTTAGAATTAAATACGATTATTTACATATTTTTAATCTTTTTTCCTAGTCGAGACATAACTATCAGTAATTTAGAATATTTACATTACCTTTTTTTTAGAACAATGGGATTTCGGATAATGTTTTTTTTTCCTTTTTCTCCGTGTGTGTGTGTACGTGGAATCAGATCTCTCAATGACAATATCCTAGTGCATCATCAATAAACTGAATATTGTCTGTTACCCTTGGCTTAGTGATCCAATACCTAGCTCTCAACTAGGCGGAAAAAACGAAGGAAAGAAAATAAACATCTTCATTTTTTAGGCATTCTATCGCAATTTATCAATTTTGAAGTTGACTAAGATTAGTCCAAAGTTCATTATTTTCCTGCCACCATTTTCTGAACATTCCCACCATAGGTTCAAGCGAAAACAACATCAAAAATTGTTGTTATGGTTGTATCATTTTATATTTGAGTCTGGGTTTAGAGGGGTTGATGGCAAAAGGGATGTAGGATATTGGCCTCAATCTAGTTTCGATGAACGACCAGTAGCAATGAGCCAATGACTATTGTAGAGGGTAAGGAAGAAGAGGATTTTGGATATGCTAAGGTGGGATGCTTCAATCATTTTCTCTTTCTCAGCCATGTTTGTTTTAGAGCGGGGAGTGACATCCTGGGTGAGTTTCCTTAGTTGGTTATGGACAGTATAATGGGGTGAGTACTACTAGGCTTGGGGCGTCATTCGGCTATAAGGGGAATGATGCCATGGACTTTTTTGATGCAATCAGGAGAAGGCTGTCTGACGGCAAAAGTTAGTTTTAAGAGAAAAGAGAAAAGGCTCGAGAAAAGCTAGAAAAGGAGTTAAAGAAGTTAACTTGTAGAGTGAATTAGGAAGGTCAGGGAAAGGGGGGAAGGGAAGTGATTGGAGCGGTGGTAAAAGTGGTGGGGAGTATTGTCTATGTGCTCATGTAGACGTGCCTTTTCTTATGGAAATTCTGTTGTTTGAATGTCACCTATTGTAGGGGTAGGAAGATGTGAATTTTGGTTTTGCCAAGGTGAGATGTATCTGCGATTTGATCGCTTCAGCTACGTTTGTTCTAAATGGGGAAGGAATCTGTAGGGTCACAAATGAGGTTTCTTAGTGGTCCTGGGCTTTATGATGGTGTCGGCATTACTAAGCTTGGGTTGTCATTATGCTTTTAAGGAAATGATGACGTGGACTTGTTTATTGAAATTGAGAGAACGTACGAAGGAAGAGAGTCTAAGAAGAGGGTGGTGGAAAGCTAGAAAGAGGATTAAAGATGTTAACAGGCAAGGTGAATTATAAAGGAAAAGGGTGAAGTGAATGATTGGAGTGGTGGTAAAAGGGGTGGGGCATATTGTCTATGTGCCCTTGCATTATTGTGTTTTCTTATGAAACATTAGTGGCTGATTGATTTGAAGTGATGTTGGGAGGTCTGGAATGATGTGCTCTCAAGATATTTGAACTGTAGAAGAGCTCATAAGAATCTTATATCATTGGTCCTCCGGGAAGATTTTATTCTTTTCTGATAGTTTTTTTTTTGGGGGGGTGTGCTTGGGGGTTGATTGTACATGGTGGAAGTTAAGCCCTTGAGCCTTTCTTTGTATCTTGTATAGGTTCTTTTTTTATTTGTTCCATTTCTTTTGGTTTTGTTTTGCTCTATATTTACTTTTGGTATAAGCTGGTTATGTCTTCATGCCACCTTCAATTTGTTCATTTATTTGATATAATACTGTCTTCATCAAGAGAAAGAAATGCGTCAATCTCTTGGTGATCGTGGGAAACACTATATTGATGGATTTATATATGATTTAATTGTAATCATTTGATTATCATATTGGCTTTATAGAGATTGTGAAAGTTTGAGATTTAATGGGGGCATTGTAACAGTTTGTTGCAAAAGGGGGAAGGAACATCTGGGGTCGCGATGAGGTTTCTTGGTTGTGGGCAGTATATTGGTCGCTAGTGTTACGCTTGGGGTGCCATTCGGCTGTCAAGGAAGATGCCATAGATTTGTTTTATCAAATTGTTTGAAGGTTGTCTCACCGAGCAATAACAATTTTATATAATTGGTCCCCTAGGAAGGTTTGGTTGTTTTTAGCTATTTTGTTGGTTGTGGTATGTAGCACTATGGGTGGTTGAGTAGTTGGGCCTTTCTTTGTACCCTGTATAGGTTTTCTTTTTATTTGTTTCTTTCTTTTAGTTTCTTTTGCTTTATACTTATTTCTAGTGTGACTTTATTTGGTTGTCTTCATGGAACCTTTGTGTTTTTTAAGGAAAAATTTCAATGACACCTCCTGACATTTGGGAAAAAAACGTCTGGTATCCTTTACATTTTAAAATTTACATGGAAATTCCATAACATTTTGATGTTGTATCAGTGAGACCCCCTTCCAACAGTGGAAGATGACATCACCAAAATAATACTCAAAATACCAACATTGCCCCTCTTTTTACTCGTTGGAACAAAATAATTCGGTTTGAGAGAACCATCGTCGCCTCTGCCTCTGTTGCTACCACCATCACCACCAAAATTCTCACAAACTCTTTATACATATATACATACATATATATATATAACATTTCATTTCACAAACCCATCTCAAAAGTATCCTAACTTTCTCTCCCTTGAATTCGCAATGAAGAATTTTTTAGTCATGAGTCACTCATCATCAGTATGAGTCACTCATCAGTGACCCCAATTAGCTCAAGAACAGATATCAACACTTTGTCTCACACAAATCAGCATCTGGTTTTGTGGGGATCACCAATGGTGGTTTTGGGCTGAGCGGCTTCTCTCCTCTCTCTGGGCTGAGCATGCTCTGTGTTTGTCGCGCTTGCTCTAGGAGGGGGGTGTGTGTGTGTTCTAAGTATGTTTGCGGTGGTGAATGTTCGTGTAACATCTTGATGGAATAGTTGTTGTCCAAAACATTTTAGCAATGTGCCTTCTGGTTTGAACCAAAATCTAGAGCTGGAAGTGCTTCTAATTGATCACAGCCAACAATGATCACCTGAAAGATTTTTGTTCTTTCAATATCAATTCCATATTGGTAAGCAAAATCTCTCGAGAGAAGAGAACTCATTGTGTGAGAGGTCAAGAAATAAGCCTAGACTTCCAGACTTCTAGGAAGCATGGATATGGATACGAGTACGATACGATATAGACATGGCGATATGATTAAATCTTAAAAAGTATGATATGAGCACGGCTAGGATACGTCTATAATAAAATATATTTTAAATATCATATGCTGTGTAATACATAACGATGATTAATTTTTTTAAAAAAATATAGTCACCAAATTGCTGTTGATTGTTGACACATTGTAACCCATAAATTTCTGTACATGGGCCTTAAGGCCCTTAACAAAACCAGACCCAAAATAACCCACATGAACACATTGGTCTTCATGGACTTGGCCATACAAAACAGACAGCTGGAAAGCACATCTTCAATTGATAGAGGACAACAACAAATGGATCTCTGATATGCAAATTAAAAAATCTCCGCGTGGCGGAAGCAACAACTTCAAGATTTGGAAAAGACATGAATTTTTTTTTCTTTTCGTTTTTAAATAGTGGAATTGAATGAGGATAGGACATGGGGCCTCCTGTACTTCATCATGTGTAGAAACCGAAATTTTATTTCTTTCTTTGTTTTGATCATTGCCTTTTCTCTTTATGTGTCTGTTTCTCTCTCTGTTCACTCGTTCTCAATCTTATTTCGCTCTCTAAACTTCTCTTGGATCTGAGTCCCAAACTTTATTTAGAACAATGATTTGATGATTTAAAGTGCTAGAGTTTGATTGCCATCTACAGGGAGCTTCATGGATTGGTGTCAACATAGATCTCTGATTTGTTTTGGAAAGTGTTTTCTTTTTGGAATGGTTTTTGTTGTGGTAGATGGTATTTGTTTTTCAGCCGTATCCCCTCCCGTATCTTGGCATGTCGAGGATGTATCCTTGAAAAAAAAAAAAAGTTAAAAGGAAATCCTAGATACTTATTTCTTGGGTCTAACACGTATCGGGCATGTATCCATATCCTACGAGTATGTGAATGGGGTCTCCATGTCATTTTTGAAATGTCAAGGGATGGCTGGATAATATTTGTAAATGCCAGGGGTGTTATTGAAATTTCCCACTTTTTTAAAAATCTATTTATATAAAGAAAGACATTTCCATCAATCTCTTAGTGATAGCATGAAGTATTATATTGATTTGGATTTATCTATGATTAAAGTGTAATATATTCATGGGTTATAATGAAGGCTTTTATAGAAATTGTGAACCCACCCTACTGAAATAGCACGAAGAAGAAAAATAGCCAACGGGCTATTCTCCAAGCCAAAAGGCTTAAGATAATCTGTCTAGGTCTCACACCAAAGGCAGGAAGTCAACTCACAGGGAAAAGAAAACTGAAATTTCAATTCAATAATAATGTAATCTATCCTAGGAGAAGGGATTACATAACTAAACTAGTCTCCAAATAAAGAAACAAACTAGTTCAATCCAAATATGGAGTCCTAATTAAAATATAAAAGCAATTTCTACAACTTAAAAAAGCAACTATTACTAATAGAGCAAAATATTAACTAATTTTCAGTGCTGGGCTTTAGACTTGGGCCTGCGGGTATAAACTTTCAAACGTAGCTCATTGGTCTGGCTTACATCAACTCCCCCCACGCGTGCTGCGGGGGGTTTTTTGTTTGTGGGGGGGGGGGGGGGGGGGGGGGGGTGGGGGGGGGGAGTCATGTAGTTTTTGATATATTGGATTGATGTATAGGAAATTTAGAATGATCAAACAGGTGATTTGGGTAATATTGAAGCTCTTATTATTTTCCAAGAGTATTTTTTTATCTAAAAAGTTCATAGTTAAATTTTATATCAATTTGCTTGTTAAAAATAACTAGGATTACTGGCAGTTCATGTTATTATTATTTTATAAATGAGATATCTGTGGATTTTATTATAATTAATATGACATTGATTTCCACGTGCTATTTTAAGTTAATTTGTTAAATATCCTTGTCCATTGTTTTTTTTTAGAATTTCCTTTTGCCTCTGCATTATGTATCTATGATTGCTTCCTATGACTGCAAGATGCTTGTGTATACTTTGAGGTGTGCAATCTATTTATTTATTTTTATGAGTAATCAAAATGTCATTAATGGACGCCAAGGGGCTGTCACCTATGTACAATAGAGCTATATATAAAAGGATTTATGTATCTCCTAACTCTTCCAAGAGAGTAAGGAAGTGACTAGCACGTACGGGTTGATAGCCATAATGCCAAAAAAATAGACTATACAGTAACAAAAATTTCAGTCTATGTATGTTCAATGATGCAATTTCAAAAATTCTCCTATTTCTCCTTCCAAATGGTCCAAAAAAGTGCCATTTGAATCAATCGCCACACTCCCTCCGGCCTTTTCTTCAAGCATGCACCAGCACAACAAACTAGCAGCTCTTTAGCATCCCTTGGCATACACCATTTCAAGCCAACAATTGATAAAACATGATCCCAGAGTTCCTTGGCCACATTGCAGAAGAGGAGAAGGAGACAAATAGATTCTTCCTCATTGCAGCACATTGCACGTTTGTTAGGAATGTGAAAGCCTCTCTGTTTCAGGTTATCCATGGTAAAGATGGAGCCCCAGGCCACTATCCATGTAAAGAACGCCACCTTAGATGGAGCCTTCGTCTTCCAAATGGCCTTCCAAGGAAAATCTACACTCTTGTCACACACTAGGAGTCTATAAAAGGAATCTACTGTAAAAACTCCCATCGTTTTGCCTTTCCACATCATTTTAACATCCTCCACACCTCCCACCTACATTCTTTGTAGCACGCTTAAGAGAGCGATTGCTTACTTTAGCTCCCAATCATTTAGATTTCTCTTAAAAATAGGAGCCCAAACCACATCTCCATATTCCCCCAAAAAATACTCTCACGGTGGCATTCTTGTCCCGGGCAATGTTGAAAAGCAGCAATATATATATATATATATATATTTTTGAATGAGACATCACCAGACCACCTATGGTGTCAAAAACTAACATTAGTCCCTCTAGGTACCCTGAAATGGATATGATGCCCAAAAATCTCAGTCCCTTTCATTATTGCCCTCCGGCCTCCACAACCCCCAACCATGTGAACCCGAACCCATTGTAGGCACCCACCCCCACTTATCACAGCCATACCTCACCACCACTACATCCTTTAATAGTGTCCCATTTTCCGTAGCAAATCCCCAAAACCATTTCCCTAGAAGAGCTTGATTAAATGCCCTTAAATGTCTCACACTAAGTCCACCTTCCTTGATGGCAAGGTTTAAAATATTGGCCAATACCGATGCGTATCAGTCCGAACCGCAATGATATTTTAGTGGGATACCAGTATCGTATCGCGAATATATCGGATAAATATCAATCGTCACAGCCGATATTTTGAAATATCAGCCGTAATGGCCGATATAACCGAAACTGTAAAAAAAAACACACACACACACACACACACCTGGAGGAAGAGCAAATCCAACTGAACTAAAAAGAAGTGGGGAGGGGGGTGGGGGGAGAAGGAGAAAAAAGAGAGATATGATACCTGGAATCCATTGTTCTGATCCCCTTCCTCACCGTCTCCTAGTCTTTTTTTTCTTGTAATTTTTCTTCTCTTTTTTCCACTCCTTCTCCCCCTCTTCTGTTTCACTCATTTTCCCCCTTCCTCCACCGTTTTTCTCTTTCTGGGAAGTGGAATCACATATTACAAAGTACTGCAAAGTAAAACAATGGAACCGGAATCGTCATAGTTTTGACTTTTGACATGGTAACATGTGGCGCGAGTCTTCCACACTTCCACCATATAAGATGTGGCTCTACTGTGGCCCACTTTTTTAAAATCTAAGCTATAAGTGAATTATTGATATCTTATAATCATTGTGGGCATTTCTTTTCTACATGGGTGAGTGGAACACAACTAGGGCTACAATTTATATCATTAGGAAATGGGGCCAATAGTTCTCTGCAGAACTATTTTATTGGAGAAACTTTTAATGAAAGAAAAGTTTTAAAATACCCCCATAATCCATATTATGGAGGTAATTTTTATTGAATGGATTGGATTTAGATAGTGTTTCACAAACTATTCAAAACCTATGCCCTTTATTAAATGGGTCCTTAACAAATTTTAGTCAAATTAGAGTTAGGTAACTATCTAATTAATCGATTAAAACGATGTGAATAAATTTTAATAAAGGCTTAGACTTGTATAACGTTCAATCGAACAGTTGGCCAAGGTCTATTGGAGTCAAATGGTAGTTATTTTAAGTGGTTTGGATTTTATATATGAACTACATTAATAGATTTATAAATTAATTGATAATTCATTACCATAATTATGGTTGCATTTTATAAAGTTTGTGATATTTTAACTTATTATGGCATATACATCTAAATCCATTTAATTGTAAGTACAAATCTAGACAAAACAGCGATCTAGGTCATAATTTATGAGGACCGATAATTTGATTTATACTTTTTACTAATGGAAAAAAAATATTGTTTTCTAGCCTTTTCTAATATTCTGGATTTTTTGGATATTTTCTCAAAATTTTTTGGATTGAAAAAAAAAAATCACACCGTGACGACCGCGATTTTCATCCATGCTTGATGGGTCTACAAATCTTGTCCTACCTCACCAAATGCATCTTCCTATCCTCGGTGCCACCCAGGGGAAGTCCCTCTGTAATTTCTCAAGCCTCCTCTCAATTGAGGCTGGCACAAGAAACAAAGCCATAAAATACATGGGAATGTTGGCCAAGGTACTATTTAATAGAGTCAATCTACCCCCTTTAGATAGATAATTACGCATTTACCTTGCCGATTTAGTTCGAAAACACTCTACCACACTATCCCAAGCCTCAACTGATTTATAAGACGAACCAAGAGGTAAGCTGAGGTAGCCAGATTATCCCCGTTCTCCACCTCCCCCACTGGTATAATCTCACTTTTGGTCAGATTAATTCTCAACTTGGAAATAGCCTCAAAACCAGCAAAATGCATTTTAAAAAATAGAGCTGCCTCTCTCTAGGTTGACATGAGTAAAATATCATTTGCAAATAATAAGTGAGAGATAATTACCTCCCCTCCTCCCTACCTCAAAACCCCGGAACATTTGAAGCTCCTCTCCTCTAGCAAGCATCCTACTCAATCCCTCCATCACTAACAAGAAAGAAATGGCGACAATGGATCGCCATGCCGCAATCCTCGGGGAGCTGGCGAAAAAACTAGTAGGTGAGCCATTCACCAATATAGAAAATTTTGGGCGTGCAATTACACTTCAATCCACAAAAGCCACGAGTTAAAATTGGATCTGAAATTTCCAACTTTTAAGCCATATCTAACTCATTGTGTATGGCCTTTCTTTGGGACAAAATTTCCCTCGGTAAATTCAAGGAGCGCTCTCAGGTAGAGGCACCACTTCTTTCTTATCTTTATCTTTTTCTTCCTCAGCCTCCAAATAGCATTGGCCTTCTAAGTTAGAAGGAGAAAGGAAAACAGCCTCTACAGAATGTATGTGGTAGCTTATTTGAATTTCAATGTTCTACGGTCTTCTGGAGATTTCCAGCACTGCCTGACATGAGTTATTGTAATGATCCATAGGTTTTAGGTTAAGCACATTTATATAGGTTTAATTTGTAATTCTTAGTTTCCAAGTAGGGATGCATCGTTCTACTGGCGTTAAGATTCTTAGATTTATATATAGCTGTGTTATACCTTAATTCAGTGGAGAACAATTTGGGAGTAACTTTATAGCTTTTGACAGTTTTTTGGGATTGTGCAATGGAATCTAAGCTCTAGGGGCTGTTTATTTTGCATGTAAGGTGGGATAGGCTCTAGATAGATCATAGGCCCACATGATACCAGGTTTGGATGGAGGATTGGGCCTTCAGATATGCATCTATGCATATCCAGCGGTATGAATGCACAGTGCCACTTATCACGTTTAGAAGGGTTTACTTCTGTGATTCACATCCTCTTAGATTTGTGCGCCGCACCCCCCCCCCCCCCCCCCCCCCCGAACAATTGACCAGAATCTCCCTTAGTGACAATGGTGAAAGACCCATTTAGCCCCCAAATTATGACAAGGTGGTCAGATGGATCAGTGACTGGTCATTTCAGGTCAGCCTTGGATCACGTGCAGTCATTTACCCATATGAATTTGTGGTGAGCAGCAAACACACGTTGAAGGGGAGAAAAAGTGCACAACAGCAAATTGGTCATTTTATTTTTGGTTAATAAACTGCAAAATGATCATGTCATTTGGGACCACTACTAATCCGGCTCTCATCTTGTACTGCCAAATCTTGGTTAGGAGTACCTAGCTAGTGGGATGGCTTTGGATATTTGTATCCTAACCCTTCCGGATGTGTATGTGGAACAAACAACCCTAGGTGTATTCCTAGTTTCTTCTTCTTCTCTTCTTGCTTTACTTTATTGCAATTTATTATTCGTCAACCAAATCAAATTCGATCACCTTTTATCACTGTAACTTAGCCCTATATTTCCCTTGGTTGACATCAATCCTAGTCAACTAACACGTAAGAACCGAGTACTGTTTAGTGCAGTGTTGTCAAAGGCGTGCCTAGGCGCTGGGTGCATCAAGGCGCACTTGTAGTGCTTCAAAAGTGCCGAGGCGAGGCGATTAAAGGAAGCTCAGATTAAGCATAGAAAAGCGCAAGGCACAGTGAAGCACAAAGTGCATCAAGGCGCTCGTCTTTTTCATTTTTTCATTTATTTGTTTTGGATTTGTCAACAGTCCTTCGATCGAATGACGCACATGATAATTTTATAAAGTTAGCACCTATCAAAGACTCCCTAAATAAATAGACAGCCCTCACCCGAGCCCTACGATTTGTGTCTGATTTGTCCCCAAATACATGGCATTCAATGAGTCTCTGTGACTCATACGTCTAGCTGTAATTGAAGTTGCAAAGCTCTGCTTCTGCTTGGTTGATCTTGGTGACGACCTTAAAGCCCCGGGACTCGAGGCATCTCTGTGATGCTCGATTGGCTGCTCTTCCAGGTTAGTTTCTTCTTCTTCTTCTTCCTTCTCTACTTCTCTTCTTCTCTTCTTCTTCCTCCTCTGCGTCTCTTCCTCTTCTTATTCTATTCTTCTTCTTCCTCCTCTTCCTCTATGTCTATTCTTCGTTTGTGTCTCTTCCTCTCTTCTTCTCCGTCCTCTGCTTCTAATGTCTGGGACTCTGGGTCTGCTTCTGGTTCTCTATTTTTTTGGTTTTGTATTTTTTTTCTTCTTTTTAATAAGTCTGGTTCTGGTTCTCTCTTTTCCTCTCTTCTTCTTCATCTGGTTTTGGTTCTCTGTTTTGTCTTTTTCTCTCTTTTTTTTTAAAATTTCCCTTTTGGGCTTTTTTTTTGGGTTCTCTATTATTTTCTTCTCCTTCTGGTATTCTGTTTTATTTTCTGATTTTTGTATATAATCGAAACAATGCATGCTTTGATCCGTTGTCATGGGTGGGTCTATAACAACATGTAGGCTTCTATTCTCTGTACACTACACAAGACACATGTAGTCTTCTATGCTGCTCTTAACAACAGAAGTTTGAAAATTGATTAATTTGCTTAACTGCTTTGTATAATGCTTGGCACAATTAGTTAATTTGCTTGGCTGTTATGATTCTTTGGCTTGTAATAGTATTGCCATCTTGCATGCAAGGTGCACTAGCTAGTACCTTTTATTAGAGGATAATAAGTATAATAAATAAATAAATAAAAATATCATTTCATCCTTTTATGTAATAAATATTCTATACTATATAATATTGCAAAAGGTATTGGAGGTCATAGACCTCCAAACTCATCTGAACTTTTGAAATTTTTAGATTTTCAAAATTAAAAATCAATTTGGCATTCAATTATGGGCCCAAACTCCAAACCCTTGACGCCATAAATTTTTTAATCAATCTAACCTTACAACACCAACTATAATTAATTAAGGACGGAATTACACAATCATTAAGGGATCCAATAATTTACCATTGACCCCAGAATTTCTTAAATCAACCTTACAACACCAACTCCAATTATGCAATGAATTTATAGTAACAATTCCATTATATGTTTTTGGTTTAAACCATTTATGGCAACAACTATAATTTTGGATTTTAAAAAATGAAAAATCCACTTGGCGCTCAATTATTGGTCCAAACCCTTGACCCCACAAATTTTTTAATCAATCTAACCTTACAACACCAGCTATAATTAATTACTGAATGAGTTACACAATCATTAAGGTATCCAATAATTGACGATTGATCTCACAATTTCTGTAATCAACCTTACAACACAACTCCAATTCTGCTATGAATTTATAGTAACAATTCCATTATATGTTTTTAGTTTAAACTGTTTATGGCAACAACTGCAATAATTGTACTATAATTATGGGATTCAATAATTTACTCGATTACGGGATGAATTACACTATAATTACAAAATTCAATAATTTATCCTTGATCCCACAAATTTTTAAATCAATTTAAACTTACAATACCAACTTTAATTATGGAATGAATTTATAGCAACAATTTCCACACTTTTTCTGAACTCTATAGTTTAGTTACTTATATATGTCTTTTTATCAATAGCCGTACAATCCTATTAAGTTAAAAATCCACCTGACAGTCTACTATTGGTCCAAACCCTTGACCCTACAAATTTTTTAATCAATCTAAACCTTATAGCACCAACTCTAATCACGGAAAGAATTACACAATAGTTAAGAGATCCAATAATTTACCCCTGACCCCATAATTTCTTTTATCAATGTAACTACACAACAACAACTCCAATTACGGATGGAATTTATAGCAACAATTCCATTGTACGTTTTTAGTTTAAACCCTTGATGGCAACAACTACTGTAATTATACTATAATTACGAGGTTTGCTAATTTACCCTATTACGGGATCAATTACATTATAATTGTGCGATTTAATAATTTATCCTTGATCCCATAAATTTTCAAATCAATTTAACCTCACAATACTAGCTTTAATTATGAAATAAATTTATAGCAACAACTCCCACATTTTTCTTTTTTTTGAACTCTGCCAGTTTGTTGCCGGTTTCTAGCCCGGGTGAAGGAAGAAGGTTGCGCTAGGTAGGTTGACAGTCGGCGTAAAACTTTGTTACAACCCAAATATGAATTCTTAGATGACAATATTTTGCGATAGGGTTAGGGCATTTTCCGATTTAAGCGACGCATTGTAACGTTACCTGGTTCAGTGAAAAGTGTGCAAGGGCTACCACATGACTCTGGACTAGTGCGGTTAAAGAAGTTAGTCCATGAGAAGAAGAGGAGGAATAGGAAAATTAAACTTGCTACTTGGAATATAGGAACCTTGACAGGCAGGAGCACGGAGTTGGTCGAGGTAATGAAAAGAAAAGGAATTACTGTGGCTTGTATACAGGAGACGAGGTAGAAAGGGAATAAAGTTAAGGAGCTCACGGATGGGTATAAGCTTTTTTATGCAGGAAAGAGCAATACAAGAAATAGAGTAGGTATAGTAGTAGATAATGATTTGAAAGAAAAAATTATGGGGGTAAAGAGGTTTGATGATAGAATTATAGCAATTAAACTAGTGTTAGAGGAAGACATAATCCATATCATTAGCGCATATGCTTCTTAAGTAGGATTAGAGGAAAGTGTGAAAAGACAATTTTGGGAGGAAATTGATGATTTACTGCGAGAAATTTCAAATAGTGATAAGATTTTCCTTAGATATGACTTAAACGGGCATATAGGAAGAGATAATAGAGGATACAAAAGAGAGTGTATGGAAGGCAAGGATTTGGAGAAAAAAATGAATTCGGAAACACTATATTGGATTTTACAGTGGTTTTTGATCTTATAGTAGCAAACACTTACTTTAAAAAGAGAGATAAGCATTTAATTACCTATAATAGTGGGAGTAATAGGAGTTAAATAGACTTTTTTTTAGTTAGAAAACAGAACTAATTGGTTTGTAAAGATTGTAAGGTTATCCCATGAGAGAGTTTGACCATGCAATATAGGCTCGTAGTTTTAGATATTTGCATTAAAAGTAAAAAGAGAGCAGTAGTACACAAAATGTGCCTTAGAATAAGGTGGAGGGATTTGAAGGGGGGAAGAGCAAATATATTTAAGGACGAAATGATTGAGGATGAAGAATGAAATCTTGAAGGAGAAACTATAGTAATGTGGAATCAAGTGGCTAATTGCATTAGAAAAGTTGCAAAGGAGTTACTTAAAGAATGAAAAGGAAAGATGCATGTTACTAAAGAAACATGATGGTGGAGTGCGGAGATTCAGGAAGTTATTCGAGAGAAAAGATATTGCTACAAAGTTTGGCTGGGGACTAAGAGTATGACAATATTGAGTTGTTTAAGAAGGCAAAGAAAGTAGTTAAGAAAGTAGTAAGTAGTGTAAAGTCCAAAGCATACGATGACTTCTATAATAGGTTGGGAAGAAGAGAAAGAGAGGGATATTTTTAAGCTTGCAAAAATAAGAGAAAAGAAAAGTAGGGACTTAGATCATGTCAATTGTATCAAGGACAATGAGGAAAATATTTTGGTGAGGGACAATGATATTAAAGAAAGGTGGAAGGAGTATTTTAGCAAACGTTTAGATGAAGAATATATGGGGGATATAAGAACTAGGGAGGGTACTTCATTAGCAGAGCATACTTTTCTCCATAGAATTAGAGGGGTGAAAGTGAAGGAAGCATTGAAGCGAATGAAGACAGGAAAGGCTACAGGCCTAGATGATACTCCGATAGAGGTATGAAAATGCTTAGGAGAGGTTAGAGTCAGTTGGTAATATGGACTCTTCAATAAAATACTTGTGATAAAGAAACTGCCGGATGAATGGAAAAGAAGCATCATAGTACCTATATATAAGAATAAAGAAGATACACAAAATTATACCAACTATCGAGGTATTAAATTTCTGGGTCATACTATGAAGTTGTAGGAGAGAATAATGGAGCAAAGACTTAGATAGAAGACCAAGATTGCTGAAAATCAGTATGATTTTATGCTGGGGAGGTTAATTATGGAAGCTATCTTTTTACTTAGGCAATTAATGGAAAAATATCAAGCAAAGAGAAAAAATCTACACAGGGTCTTTATCGATTTTAAAAAAAGCCTATAATAGGGTACGAGGGATTTAATTTGGTGGGTTTTGGGAAAAAAAAAGGAATATCCTCTACGGTTATATTAAAATTTTTAAGGATATGTATGAAGGAACAGTAACAAATGTGAGAACCACATGTGGAGAAACAGGTAGATTCCCCATGACTATAGGTTTGCATCAGGGATCAGCCTTAAGCCCCTATCTTTTTGCATTGATTATGGATGAGTTAATTGTGCATATTCAAGAAGAAATACCATGGTGTATATTGTTTACAGATGATATAGTTTTGGTGGATGAATAAAAAGATGGTGTAAATGCAAAACTTAAGAGATAGCGGGGGGCATTAGAATCTAGAGGCTTTAAAATAAGTTGTATAAAGACAAAATAGATGGATTGCAACCTCAGTGGACATATACAAAGTGTTGAAATCATTGTCAAAATTGCAACCTATGAAATACAACGTAGAGATTCTTTTATGTATCTAGGTTCTATGATTAGTAAGGATGAGAAGATTGACAAAAGTTTTGAGTATAGGATAAAAGCTGGATGGCTGAAGTGGAGACTAGCTTCTGGAGTGCTTTGTGACAAATGAATGCCAACAAAATTGAAGGACAAATTTTATAGGACAGTGGTTAGACCAGCTATGATATATTGAACAGAATATTGGCCAATTAAAAAGACGCATATTCATAAGATGGATGTGGCGGAGATGACAATGCTTAGGTGGATATCTAGTAAAACTGAAAAAGATAAAATTAGAAATGAGCGCTTTCGAAAGCATTTGGGGGTAGCACCAATAAGGGATAAGATTAGAGAAACCTACTTAAGATGGTTTGGCCATATTGAGCGTAAGCCAGTTACAGCATCGGTGAGGAAAAGTTTTGCTATCCAAGTGGATGGCCCATTAAGAGGTAGGGATAGGTCAAAGAAAATATTGATGGAGGTCATTAAATCATATTTGAAGAAGTTTAACTTATCTAAAGATTTGGCTTAAAAGAGAACGGAATAGAGAAATAGAATTCATGTAGCCGACCCTAATATAGTTGGGATAAGGCTTTGATGATGATGATGAATTAAGGTACTTACCTATGTTTTTCTCCCCATAGCTAGACAATCCTTTTTGCATCATTGTTTTTTTTCTCCATTCATACTATTGCAAAATGATATGAGGCTTTTGGATTCCAAAATCTTAAAAGTAATTTTCTTAATTTGTTTATTTTTAAGGAGCCATAAATACATATGTCATTCCATTATTGATATATTATATTAATTTTAAATTTATGCGACAGCATATCGTTGTAGCAATCAATTAATACATTTCCTATTCAAGACTCAAGTGATTTGGAAAGAGAATGTTAAATCGCTCGAGAAAGAAAAAGGATAGATGACTAATTCATCCATGATTTATAATTTTCTGAAAATTTAGGCAGTACACATGGTATAAACACATTGGCCAGCGACAATATATTAAAAAAAAAGAAGACTTTAGAAAATATATGTATGGAGACTACCACTAATTCATCCAAAGTTTACAATACTTTTCTGAATTTTGTTACAAAGATTGACAATACACGTGACATATGTATCTTAAAAACGACTTTAAAAATTACACTAATGGAAACTATCACCAACTTATCCATGATTTATGATTTTTTTTTAAATTTTGTTAAGAGAGATTAGTAGTACAAGGGGCATAACTACTATAATTCAAATCAACTGTGTATTAAAAGAAAAGAGAAAAAAAAGTTTTTCTACAAAAGGAAACTACCACTAATTCAGTAATGAGCTAAAAATTTCAATTTGAACTCTTAACACGTTCAGAAGGACGCAAGCAATGATTGAATAAGATTTATGATTTAAAAAAGCATCTCATTTGAAATTTTCGTAAATCCCAGCTTTATACACCCTAACCTTAACCTTGCATATCTCCACCTCCATGTTTCCTAGCTCATTCATTTGCATTTTGGTTCTTGGCTCTATCTTGTGTTGCGTGGCAAGCACCAGGTACCCTTTATGTTCTCTCCTCTTTTTTTTTTTCTTTGTTATGGTTAAGAGTCATTTTTTGGGCAAGAGAGATTCTTTTTTTTGGTTAAAAGCTATTCATTGTAATGCTTGTGTTAATTATGACACGAGTCCTAAAACATTGACATTTTGTTTTTTTTTATTTTATTCTTAATGAGGGGTCATGATAAGTCACAACAACTTTCTAATGCAAATTCTTTACATGCACCAGATGGATAGAGCTTTAGACAAGTGTCTTATGCAAAAAGTCTAGCTAATTGTGTTCATAAACTATTTGGTGACTAATGATGAACAAGCTCGACCATGAAATACAATAATTATGATTCAAAGAATTTTATCATTTATTTCATGATGTTAACTTGGCCAAACATAATATGTTTGATGATATTAACTTTAATGATGATGATATTGTATGATTAAATTTAAAAATATTTTGGACTTATAGTTAAATATAATTTGTATGATGACTTTGCTGGTGATGATACAATATGGTTAATTTTAAAAATATTTTGGACAATTTCCCCATGCGTAGTAATAAGAAAAGGAAATAACACAAACCGGCAATCTTTTTGTCCCAAAAAACCAAGAAAATGCATGAGAAGAAAATTTCAACAACAAATACAATACGTCTCTAATTTCCTATTCCCCCATCAGATTCCTCTACTCTTTTTCTTCGCCTTCTCGGCCAACAAAAAGGGGAAGCACAAATGGAAAACATAAGCAAACTAAAGTTATATATATATACGCACCAAGCGTGTGCCTAGGTAATGACCAACTTTCTGTGTTTGTCGAGAATCTTCGTGCACCAAGAATAATCTGTGATGTTCGACAACATTACTTTTTCAAAGAATAATTCATAGTGCAAGAAACTATAAATTCCATTGTAGCCACTCTCCACTCAAATGCCCTCTGAACAATACATAGCAAGCGAGTACCTAGGTAAAGACCAGCTTTCTGTGTTTGTCGAGAATCTTCGTGGACCAAGAATAACCTGATATGTTCGACAACATTACTTTTTGAAAGAAAAATTTGTAGTGCAAGAAAATATATATATCTAATTTTAGCAACTCTTCACTTGAATGCCCTTTGAAAATATGGGTGAAAGTATGACACTTCATTTTAAAATAGGGAAATTCATAAGAACTGTTGTTTCATAATATAGTTACTATTAAACCCTGTAGAAGGATCATTAACAATATCCCTTGATGGGTCCAAAAATTTGATAAGACACAATGTTAGGCAGAAAGGGAACTTAATCAACTTTTTTTTGAGATACTTTCTTGTTTACCATTAGTTGCCACTTGCCACAAAGAATATGCGATTTAGGCAATCCAATAACAGAGAAACATATGACTTGATATCCATGATTACGCATATATATTGTCAAAAGGAGCCATTTGATTGCACAAAATTGAAATGAAACATTCCTATAGTAAAAAAGAACTGCAATCGGTGAGTTAGTATCTCAGGAGAACAGTCAGGGAGAAAAAGAAACTATATGTACCACTGAAATAAAGTGAAGATGTGATCAAAGCATAATAAGGAAGGCAAACTATATGACGTTCAAAATATGAAACTCGAGCAAATGGTGTTCAATTATTTTCCAGCTTATGACTGCGGCATATGTATACAGAAAGCTGAGAAGTCCAACAAAATAAAGACCATAAAATTAACTGAATAAATGAGATGCAAAGACAAATTAAAAGTGCCTCAATAGGCAGGTTATAAATTAGGGGAAATCCCTGATCTTCAGTATAGCATACCCAAAAGCAGAGAAACCTGGATAGGGTAAAAACACAAACTAACTAAATAAATGAAATCCAAAGATAATTATTTTAAAATAAAAAAAACTAATATTGAAAGAAAAAATATAAAAGCCAAACTGCAGGCTACGAAGTACCCAAAATAATACCTTGACAGTTAAACGTTATACATGAGTGTTTTCTAGTGTTGGACTGGTAGAACTTTCATATTGAATAGCCACTTTGCTTGTACCAAGAAATCCACAAGATCAAAACCCTACAAGAAATGTAAAAGACAAGAATCATTATGCATCTGAGGAAAACCCCCTAATAAAATCTGCAATTTCTCGTCTATAAGTACAGGGAGATGCCTATTAGTCTTCTTTTATAACTGTACAAAGAGAATGTCTATTTCCTTATTTCTTTTATCTTTTTTCTTTCTATATTTTTCTTTCCCTCCCTAAAATTGCATTGAAGATATTAGCCATTTAGTTAATTTTAATAACCTAAGCCATGAAACTAAGGAAATGGTTAGAACAACCACATTCAGTGAAACTAATAAACTTAAAAGATGTGGAAATAGTAAATAAGATTGGAAGGACTCGCTTTGCACAAACCATGAATGGAGGAATAATAAGAACATGTTTGTTGACTAGAATTTTATCATCCTTCACTTAAAATATATATTACAATTTCGTATGGCTTGTATTTGTGGATGAGAGGTTATTACCCCTCAAGAGCGGTACAGTTCTTAGAATTTTTGGAGGAATTGTAAGTAACCTAGTTTGCATTGTATAGCTGATTTTGTATAGGGGTAATGGCCCCTTGGCGTCCATTAATATAATTTATGAGTTAAAAAAATTGTCTAAAATATGTTAGTTTCTCTTTCTCATCTATGGTTGTTTAGATGCTCTAGATTAGTTAGAATTTTGTCCAAATTGTAATTTGAATGGTGGACAATTTGTTAGGTGTCCCCTTCATCATGCTTTGTTTTTATTCTGTATAGGGATTACCCTACTTGTGCACTATCTTGCACAAGCCTTTTGTATTGATTTATATGTACCTTTTACTGATAATAATGATATAAAATCATCATCTAAAATAACCGTTTTCAACAAACATTTATTGGGAGCTTAACCTTTGGTGGTGCTAGGCACCATGCACATGTTACATTGCATCCTGTCATTTTTTATTTTTTGAATGGTTATGTTTCACTATTGTTATAGTTCTTTTCTCTTCTTAACGAATTGCCAGGTTGGAGCCAATAGGATAAGAGTTTTGAGGAGACCAAACCTGCCATCCATCCAGGCCAAATCAGCTTTATATGATACAATAGATACATATCTTTTGGGTATTTAGCCAAAACAACCTTCTCCAGGTTTTTTTGGACTTCTAGTCTTTTACTCATAAAAATTTGCCAAAAGAAATGCGTAGGTCAGTGGTTAACAAACCTAGAACTTAAGGAGGAAATCACACCATAGTAACACCAAGGGTTGGAAAGGAGTAGATTGGGGAGAACTTTGTACAAAGAGTGACACAGAGACAATTTTGTGGGCAGTTGGGTTTCTTTTTTTTTTTTTTTTTTTTGGGTCAACAGTAGTTTGTAGCAGTTCTGTGTATGAGAATTGTGTTGCGTGGGGTTATACCTCTAATTATAGGTGACTTTCTGATGAGGGGTAGTTGCCTGTGAGACAGTTGCCCAAGACCATTGCCTGCTTTTGGGGCGCCAATTCCCGTGTCACTGACTTAGCTAAATCAGTTCTAACCACCAATCTACATAGTATGAATCCCAAGTAGGTTGAGCTGCCTTAGAGGAACAATGGCTCGAGGTCAAATCAATCTGCCTTAGTGGACCATATCTATAGCCCATGCTATACCCAGTCTATAGAAAGCCCCCTTAACCATGCCCAACCATGCCCAATGCTCAAGTCGGTCTTATCTTGTTTCTTTGGGCTGCGGTACATGTAAGGTTCTCGTTTGTACCTTGAGGTGATTGAGATTATGGCAACCATCTCAAAAAGAGAGTATCCTGTGTCTCACGTTAGAAGGTCGGTCCCCAACTCATGTGTTCCCAAGGGTTTTTTTTTTAATGCTAGTTGGTGGCTCTCCTTTGGCTGGGGTGCTTCAGATATTTTAGTTCTCCGCAAAATGAATCATGTGTTATTTTTTGGTTTTGCTCCAGAAGATAAAGCAGTAGAGCATTGTGATTCTAACATTATTTCATTCAGCCCCACACAATTCTTTTAGCAAAATGAAAGAGTGAAATACCATAAATATGACCCGATAACAATAGTGTTTATCTGTTTAAAAGTAGCGGACATGTTATATCAAAAGAAGGAAGTGGACGATTTTTTCATATGGTTAAGAACTTCAAGATTTGAGCAGGTTACATAAGGAAGAAGCTTACTAAGAGATTTAGTCGAATGTTTCTTTGAATTTTAGGTTCAAATAAGGTTTTTTATGTTATAACTTGTGGGTTACGTCTCTGTGAAGAACCATGTTGAACACTCCATACCTGGGTAAGTGTACATGTTGGACATGTTCGATAGGATATTCACCAAGCCAGTATATCCAGAAATTTGAGTTTATTGTATGAAATTCTTTTAATATGTTATTTTTGTTGCATGGCTGCGTGAAAATAAATGAAGTGGCATGTTGAACAAAGTATTGTCTAGAACACCATTTTAAAATAGGAAATTGTTGAAGAATGTTGAAAAAATTGGAATACTTAATTGTGTTTCATTAATTGTGTTTCATTGTCCTTGAATTTGTGAACTAAGTGAATCCAAAGGTTACACACACCCCTGCACACCAAATGCAGATAGTAGCCTTGTGCATGGAAATTCAATTCCCCTCCACCCCCCAGGTTGCTGTTCTTGCTGATAAAAATTTACAAGGAAAGTTTAAGTGGGGTAGGAACCGAACGTCTTCCTTGTTGGGGTTGAGATCATGTGTTTGCAATGGAGAATTGATGATGAGATTACTGATGAATTGGTCTGATAGAATAAATTTATGGGATTATATATATTATATGAAAGGATATGTAAAACAATGAAGGCATTTATTTGGCATCAGATTAAATTTTAGGGAGCGCAATGGAAAATTGATGATGAGATTACTGATGAATTGGCATGATGGGAATATATTTATGGGATTATATATATTATATGAGAGGATATGTAAAAGCAATGAATGCATTTATGTGGCTTTAGATTTAATTTTAGGGAGCTTAAATGAATTTTAATTGCATACAAGCTGGATAATATTCTACATAAAATTGAATGGCTAGAAGCTTATATGTGCAACCAAATTTGGAGAATATGGTTCCTATCCAAAAAAAAAAAAAAAAATGGTTTGTAACTGTGGCAGCTTATGGGGAATATTGTAATTATAGCAACCAGCATTTTTAACTATATATTTATGGTTCATCAACATATTTCAGATCGTGCATTGAGTTGACAACATTCTCTTGTGCTATTTGCAGGTAATGGGAGATGTCATGCTGCTAATATGCTTATCAAGTTTGAGGCTCAATGTGTCATTACCTCGTTGAAGTGAATTTGTTACTATCTTTACTCGTGGATTTAGAACGCTGTTGTCTATAAATGTTGAATTGTTGTGCTTACAAACTAATGGTTAAGTATGCACATTAATATAACATCATATGTTCGTCTCTCGTATGAGATTATGCATATCAATTGCTTTTTGCTGCTAGTAGTTGACTATTAATTAGAGGTTTTGTGGGTGATGGTGATGATTATATAAGCGCAATCAGGTTCCAAACAAGTAAAGAAATAGGTGATGAAGAACCATTGCGATAAGTGGTTTGCTTCGTGGGAACTGCTTTAATACTTTTTGCCCATAAATTGGTTGTGGAATATGGTTCCTTGGTGGTGTCTGTTGAAATGTGTTGGAACCTTAGCAGTAGAATAAGTATGGTCTCTGTTGAGTACATAGGTGCAGTTTTTAATCCCGCAGGACTGTATTTTTTAACCTTTTTTATTTCGAGGAAACGATAGTATATCTCAAGGTTGGGTTTTTGCTTTCGAGAGCTTTGAAATGCACGCACTTTTTTTCTTTTCACACCCATTATCTTCCAACACCCAGCAAGAAAATTTAAAATTTCAATTTTTTCATTGCACACACTTCATCTTCAAAATCCCCATTCTCTTTACACCCACCCACCCACGCACCCTCTCCCTCACGACGTGGTCCACCACCTCTGGCCACCACACGCCATCTCCCAGCCTCTGCCCCACCCTCTCCAACGTCTCCTACCCCCTTCTCCACCCTTGCATTTTAAGATGCCGTTAAATTTTATGGTTGTTAAATCAAGCACTAAGATAATATAGTTGTACTGAATTTTTTTCATCTGTCCTCTTCCCTTTGATAGATATGCATCTAGGTAAACCCCACGAGCAAATAGGTAAGAAGCCCTTATCTGCAGTCTACTTGTTGAAGATCATTTTGGAAAATTGAATACAATTTAACTAACACTTGATTATCACCAGAGTACTCATAAGTGATATAAGCCATGAGACTAATCATGTAAAAAAAAAACAATTACATATTTTTTGTATATCATCATCATTATCGAAGCCTAATATCAACCATGTTTGGGTGTTTTCCCAAAATTCAACGGTGCATTCACTTTGAATCTGAGTGGAACTTGAGTGAATGGCTATTAGGAAAGTGTGTGACGTGGGTTGTTTGTATTGAAAAATATTTCGGACAAACAATTTGATCTTTCCAACTACTCAAGATGCTTTTGTGGGCACAATCAAGGAAGAACGCGACACCACAAATGAACCCATGGTGGATGCTGCAAACCGAGTGATTATCAATTATCACCTCATATTGCATCGTCTTGCTTCTTTTTTATTCCTATTCCACCCAAGTCATCAAGAATGGCACCATTAAAAAAGAAAAGTCATCTACAAAACCAACATGCGGAAAATTGGGATAAACCATAGCACTAAAGTACCAATGCAAATGAACAATTAGATAAATATTGGGAAGTTCTGATATTTCACAATGATTCAATGATACACAACCCAATGGAATCGATAGTTTGAACACTACATTGCATTTGATGACCATTACATATCCTCTACAATATGCTTTTATAGTCGCAAGCAAGAAAAGGGGGGAAACAATATTGGTATAATTCTAGCACTGACTGCTTATTTTCATTACAGAAACAGCTCATTAGAGGTCATTTGAGAGTAAAATGCTCAAAGATTGAGCACCATTACCAAATGTTTGGAATTGTTTGTCGCCACCAGAGCTTCTTGTCCATGAATTGACAACCACAAGGAAAACAACCGATAAAGTTCAATAAGGAATGGGAATTTGGACTGTGCTAGGGCCTGATTTCATGTCCTCAAGAATGAGCTCCAAATGTGCCTGACCCACAGGTCCCTCTTTCCCTGCAAAGGTAGCAAATATCAGCATGTATCAGTCTTTTTTACAGGCCATTACTAGGAGCAAGTAATTACAGGGTCAAATCCCTTAAGCCTCAGCAAGTGAATACATTTTGTTAAAGCATGAGAATTGAGGAAGGCGGTGCACTAAGATCACACACTGCATGATCCAATTTTCACTCTCACGTATTTTTCTAGAGTGTCGACAATCGCAGTATTGCTGACTTCTGTTTTCTTACACCCCTGTTGCAAGAAATTTAAAAGAAGTGGAGTTTCAACTGGGGTTTTTCTTTTCTTTCTTTCTATCTTTTAAATCTTTAAATTCCAATAAAAATCGATAATAAAATCATATCATAGAAATAAGTATTTATAGAAGTAATTGGACTACGAAAAAATTAAATAATATTTATTAGAGAGAAGAAATCCCCCGTATTTGAATAAGGTTCAGAAATGAGTACCACATGGTTGAAGTGATTATTGGGAAAAAAAATGAAACGACTGGGCAATCAAATGGATGATTCAAACTGATCACTAGACCTATAATTATGAACAATCTCGACGATTCATTCAGCCACAATTGGTTGGATGATTAGGAACTTAGGATTGTCCAATTGGTCTCTCACTGATGGCATGAAAAGATGCGCAGGCCTCATTTGTGTTGCAAATTGAAGATTTGGATTTTCCATGTGTCCAAATACAACTTTACGCTTCATAACCTATAATACAATTACCAGCATGTTATAGCCAAGATTGCTATTAAGGATTATGCATGTATGGTTCTTCTCTGCATGCCTAGACAGTTGATACGTATGTGAATATTTGGGTCTACTCTCTCTGACACACATTACTTAGGAAATGGAAAAGAGAAGGAAGGAATGTTGAATTATGAAATATAAAAAATAATATCTATATTGCTCTTTTTTTTCTCCATGAGGTTCAATTTCTAATAGTATTAAGTAATTATTGGCTTGTTGCTTCTAAGAATTCTAATCTATTTTAATTATTAGCATTTTGTATTTTTAAAATTTTAAAAAATATAATTCTTTAATAGATATTGCCCAATCTTACTCGTATCTTATTTTTTTAGGATTTTACCGTATCTGCGTGACCGTATCGATATCTATACCAGTACCCGTGCTTCATGGGCCTTCATCATCTAACCAAATTTTTGCAAATGCTCCCTTTTCTTCGGCTTCCATTTTAAATACTACATTTGGTAAGTAGTTTACACTCTTCATGATGGCAAACTGTGGAGGCTTCACTAGGATGGATGAAGTCATCACCTTGACACCTTTTTTATAGGATGGAGATTGATCTTGATATATGACAGCATAGAGTGTAGGTGTACTACAACTAGATGGAGATAGTTAAGAGTCTCCGGGTCCCGCAGATAGCCAATACCTCAATGATCCTAGTGTACATTTTCATGCACTTACTCTCTGTATAAGGATGCTTCTTATGCTAGATCAGTCAAAAGGAGGGGCAATTTTTGCCATGGATGCAGACTTTTCTTTAGCTTCCATTTTAGATAATACATTTGGTAAGTAGTTTACACCTTCATGATGGCAAACTGTGGAGGCTTCATTGGGACAGATGAAGTTATCACTTTGACACCATTTTTGTAGGATGGAGAATGATCTTGATTTCAACAGCCTAGAGTGCAGATGTACTACAAATAGACACAGCATAGAGTACTGAATCACAAGAGAATACTCTTCACAAACACAGGATTTGCATAACAAAGCTAAATGTCCACGAATTTCGTACATTTTCCATCTAGCGTTTTGTTTTTAGTGCCAGTTTATGGGGCTCTCTCACGTGAAATGAAAACAGTCAACTTAGACACAACAGCTCTGAGCTCTCCTCTCTCCTTCTTCGCTGAGATAAACAGGATTAACTATGATCTTCTCTTCCATAAGCTTCTTCTGGAGATCGGTCGTCATGGCTTCTTCTCTTTCGTATCCACATCAACCCATTTCTTGCCACAACCGTAAGCTCATCTTCCGTGTCGTCCAATAAGAAGTATCAGGCTTCTGAGTGTTACATCTTGGGTTTTGCGATAGAGGGTCAGTAGAGGATCGTCTAGTAAAATAAGGGCTTCTGAGATTTCGGATCAAATGCGAGTTTTGACAACTGGATTCTTCTTCTTCTTCTTCATCTGCTTGCTTCCTAAATTTATGTCTGGATAGCTTGTCTTATTTATAAAAAAAGACATCTCTAATAACCTTTTGTAGCAAACCTAAAATTGAGATGATTTTCTCAAATAAAAATCTTGCATGTTAAGATTTTCAATGGCTAGATTAGTGAGTATTTTTCATTTGGAGGATTCCATTTTTAAATTGGCGATCAAGACCGAAAATCCTGCATCATCCACTCATGGGATGTCCCACTTATAAATATCTTTCGAATTCATGAGACTAAAATTCCATATCTATTAGAGGTTTAGAAAACACGAGCATCTTGATATTAGGATGGTTAACTCCTTGTTATGATACAAGACTTTAGAGTGGTCCAGTTGGATAGATGTCAATTGGGAGCGGATTCAGTTCAAGAGGGTCCTCCTTTGCAGCCCAGAACAAGAGAGAATTTATTTTATCTTATTTTATTTTATTTTTTGGTAGAAACATCTAGAAGATGATGTTGCGAAATTTTATTTGTTGTAGAATCATTTTCCTTTGCTGCAATTCGGGAGTTTGTTTCATTTGATTTTTGTTTATTTATTTATTTAAATATTTCTTATGCAATGATTAAAATTGCATTTTTGCATCTCATGCATAAAATACCAAGCAGCCTAAGCTCACAAATCCCACATTTACTCGGAAAAGGCTCACTCCATGCCCATGCCAGGTTGCACTCATAAATCATACAAACTAACATAGTCCAAAGCGAAATCCACTTCACTTGCTAGAAATCCCTGCCAAATCTATTACAAAGTTAGTTATCAATCAAAGTAATCCCTCCAACTACCAAGAGAACACACCCCCATCAACGCAAACTAGTAGAACTACGTGCTATGCACGAACCCAGGAGGAACTACCACATGCACACACATATATCAAAAAACCAAAACTAATTTCTAGTATCAGTAAAAGCATCTAACCTATGAACCCACTTTGATCGAAAACTATCTTCTTTTTTTAAATTTTTTTCATGTGGACCCTTTAACTTGCTACAAATGTTCCATAATAGTAATTCTTTTTTTTTTGGGTCGTTGACTCTTGAAGTACACATTCAAATGTAATTTTAATGTAGCCCTCCATCTTTTTCTTTTTCTTTCTTTTTTCTTTTGGTGTTTATTCTTTAGGTTTGGACCCTTTTGTTTTGCTTAATTTTTTTTTCTTGGTTTTTGGCTTGGATCATTAAAGTTTTTAGTAATTTCCTTTTCTCGATGTTTAGTTTCGTGGATGGCCCCGTATATTTTACATCATTTTTCATTGTGGTATTTTTTAGTCCTCCCTCCCTCTGTGTTTCTTTTCTACTATGGAACCCTAAAGTCTACTACAAGTTCATTTCACATATTTAAATTTCTTTTTTTTTTTTTTGTATGTTCATTTTCGAGGATTGGACCTAATTTTTTACGTCATTTTTCATTTTCTGGGAGGGTCCACCTTCTTTTTCATAATTTGGTCTGTTTTATGCGTGAGTGTTGAATCGGTGTAGTGTAGTGGTTCTTGGCTCGAGTCAAATGGGCTATTTGTTGTATGCCTCTTTGTGTGTGTGTGTGTGTGTGTGTGTGTGTGTGTGTGTGTGTGTGTGTGTGTGTGTGTGTGTGTGTTTATTCTTTAGGTTTGGACCCTCTTGTTTTGCTTAAGTTTTTTATTTTGTTTTTTTTTCCTGGTGTTTAGTCTTTAGGTTTGTACCCTTTTGTTTTGCATAATTTATTATTTTGTTTTATTTTCTTTGTATTGGTTTTTGGCTTGGGTCATTAAAGTTTTCAAAACTTCCTTTTTTTATGTTCATTTTTAGGGATGGGCTTATATATTTTATATCATTTTTTATTTTTAGTGAGGGTCCACCTTCCTTTTCATAATTTGGTTTATTTTATACGAAGGGGTTGAACAGGTCTAGTATAGAGGTTCTTGGCCTAGGTCAAATGGATTAGTCTTATCGCTCTCTTTTTTTTTTTCTCTGGTGTTTATTCTTTAGGTTTAGACCCTTTTGTTTTGTTTAATTTTTTTATTTTCTCTTGTTTTTGGCTTGGGTCACTAAAGGTTTTTTTTTTCTATTGGTTTTTGGCTGGGGTCATTAAATTTTTAACTAATTTCCCTTTTTTTATTTTCATTTTCGGGGATGGGCTCATATATTTTACGTCATTTTTCATTTTCAGTGAAGCTCTACCTTCCTTTTCATAATTTGGTTTGTTTTATGTGAGGCTGTTGAATGGGTGTGGTGTAGTGGTTATCGACCCATGTCAAATGGGTTAGTCTTGTAGCCTTTTTGTGTGTGTGTGTGTGTGTATGTGTGTGTTTATTCTTTAGGTTTGAACCCTTTTTGTTTTGCTAAAGTTCTCATTTTTTTTCCCTTGGTTTTTTGGCTCTGGTCATTAAACTTTTCAGGAATCTCCTTAAAAATAATTCATTGTTTTTTTATTTTAGCGGTCTCCTGTCCCATGCACAGAGAGGTGAACTGAGGATCATTTATTATGTAATTCTTCGCCTTCAATTGTCATGTGAAATTGTAGCCCTTTTTTCTGGTGTTTATTCTTTACATTTGGCCCTATTGTTTTTCTTAATTTTTTATTTTTGGTTTTTGGCTTGGGTCATCAAAGTTTTTAGGAATTTCCTTTATTTTTATGTTCATTTTCAGGGATGAGCCATATATTTTACATCATTTTTCATTTTGAGGCAGGGTCCACCTTCCTTTTCATAATTTTTTTTTCTTTTTTTTTGGTTTTTTTTTGTGAGGCTGTTGAATAGTTGTGGTGTAGTGGTTCTTGGCCCGGGTCAAATGGGTTAGTCCTGTAGCCACTTTTTTTCTGGTTTTTTATTTAGGTTTGGACCCTTTCGCTTTGCTTAATTTTTTATTTTGTTTAATTTTTTTTCTCTTGGGTTTTGGCTAGGGTAATTAAAGTTTTCAGGAATTTCCTTAGTAAATAATTCATTGTTTATATATATATATATATTCTAGTGGTCCCCCATGCAATGCACAGGGAAGTGAATTGAGGATAATTTTTTTATATGATTCTTCACTTCAATTGTCATTTTAATGTAGCCCTCTTTTTTTCTGGTATCTATTCTGTAGGTTTAGACCCTTTTATTTTTGCTTAATTTTTTTATTTTGTTTTATTTTTTCCCTTTGTTTTTTTTATCTTGGGTCATTAAAGTTTTCTCAAATTTCCTTTTTTTTTGTTCAATTTTGAGGATAGACCCTTACTTTATATCTTTTTTGTTTTGAGAGTAGGCATAGATGGACCGAGTTGTGTGGTGTTCATAAATGGGTGGATGGTGGCGGTGAAATGTATTAAGAAGTATTGGAGATGTTGTGTGCTGCAAAGAAATGGGAGATGCGAGTGAGATGGTAAAGGGCTGTGAAAGGTACACGTTTGGGGTTGTGTGTATGAAGATGGAGGTCGAAAAGGAGTGGGGGTTGGTTTCAATTTGTGGTGATATGTGTATGGAATGGTAATAGGTGGTGAGTGAGTTGTGATAGGCAGTTTGGTGAAGGTGTTGTTTGCAGTGTATGTGATACTAGTGGAATGGTTGTGCAGGGTTGAAGGCGGTGGATTCAATGGATTGTGGGCAGTGTTGAGTCTGGTTTCAGCTAGTGATGGGAGGCAAAGGTGATATAGTGTCACGACCCAAGCCCAAGAAATCGGGGACTAGAATTACCCCAATCAGTGACACATGTACTTCCGTGCAATTCACATCCGAACCGGAGTCTGAATGGAATTAAATAAGGGATATTTACATGCTTACACGTTGAAGTGCTGAACGAATCATCTGTCCAAGCATTCAACGTGTGGAAGCCTGTCAATATCACCTATAATTTTTCTTCACTTTTCATTGAACAATTCAACAATATCGAAACAACCATGAAACAATCCCAAACTTAATATTCTGGAACATAAGATTAATAAAATAATTATACACATTCCTGTACAACCCAAACATAATGTGTGCATGCGTGCAAGGAGATCAAAGATAATATTCTATGAAGGGAATACAGGAAGGCAAAGAAATAACGAGATCAAATTATACAATGCAGTCTACATGGATGCAATTAAATGTAGATGCTAAAAGACCTAAAAACCCAAATATATATAATTTTTAGCTACTAGTAAGTCGCTCTCGACAAACGAGACAGTCAGCAAACTTCTGCTGTCCACCAATACCATCTAAAGGAACCATTGCGGTCTTCTCCTACGCAACCTGGGTTTGTACCAGATCGGATTTGGGACCTGAACCTATAACACCATTAAACAACTTGTGAATAAACCTATTTAGCAAAGCATAGGCAAAATTAAGGTAATACACGTTGTCTCTAACAGAAATCATGACATGTGATCATTAGAAGTAAAGGTAGTACACTATGCATATCATGCATTTGAAATAAATTAGTTTTGGGTCAAGGGACTCGCATGGCTTTGCTTCTGGCGGGCTGAACACCTACGCCCACCAAAACGCATTGTATCAAAAAGAAATAAGAACATGTGATTAATAACGGTCCAAGTTAGTAACTAGGCACGTTGTGCATTTGAAATAAGCATGCTACAAGGATCAATAAATGCAATACATACTCGTTAGCTACTACATTTGCCATATCCTCCCTTTAGGGATCTATGCGTTGAGAACACCATCGTCCGGGCTAGGTACGCATGGGTCTCTAGTTCCTAGGGTCCGAAAGCTTCAAGACAAAAACTCACTGCAGTGGTAACAAATAAGCTACGCCAAAGTCAACCTCACCAGGTATCATAAGGCTGAGGCTAAGTAGAACTAGATCATTTCGATTCAGTCATATACTTGAACTTGAACAAACACAATACCAAATCGTACGCATTCAATTTAGGTGTGCAATATGTTCATACTCAATTCAATACCCATGGTCAATGTAAATCAAATATCAATAATACATCATGGGGATTCGATGCATATAATATGGAAATATTGGAAGTTGAGACATACGATAATCATTCAATCACTCAATTCCATTTATAAAAGTGGAGGACAAGAACCGCCGTCCAATATGCCATGCGATTCATTTTAAGAGAATCGAAGCAGTTTTACTAGCCAACCCTAATCTAGTCATCCATTGTTTCTAACCGTGCATGATTATGTAGTTTTGAGTTATCCGATACACAGTTGTTTTTCTTTGGTGTTACATTGTGTCGCGAAGGTGTATCGAAGTCTCTTAAACCAATACCTATGGAGAGGTACTTAACAAACGGACAACATCTCATGAATACGTCTCAACCTTCAAAACTCTTCATGATGTACATAATTATTCATTTAGGCGGGTTAATGGTGTATAAAGATCTAAAAACTAAGGCCCTACAAGGTCTCACAACAATACATATTGAATCCTAAGCTTTAGTGGACTCACAGCTTAGCCGTGGGTGACTTACGGCTTAGCCGTATGCATCTTACGGCTTAGTTGTATTATGCACTACGGCTCAGCCGTAGTTCCCCAGAGTTGCCTCTGCAGTGGGTGACTTATGGCTTAGCCGTATGCATCTTACGGCTTAGTTGTATTATGCACTACAGCTCAGCCGTAGTTCCACAGAGTTGCCTCTGTAGATGTGGCAAGCCACGGTTGAACCATGCTTCTTCTTATAGCTTAGTTGTATTTCGTCTACGGTTAGGCCATGGTGTGACTACAGCTTAGTTGTAACACAATATACGGCTTAACCGTAGCTTAGCCGTAGAAGATTTTTAGAGTTTTTAGACTTTCGGGATTTCAAACTGTAAAATGGCTTACGGCCAGACCTCGGCAAGGTTACGACTCAACCTAGTACACCATACGATCTAGCTGTAGTTTGGCTACAGTGCAATATCAAGTTCTTCTGCTCCATGGACTCAAAGCCGTGAAAATCTATGGCTCAATTGTAAGTTTCAGAAATGCCGAAATTCGAGGATTTCACGTACAGTTCAGAACTCGGATCATTTCATCCATAGTGAAACAATAACATATGAAAGTATACAAAAGGTTTGTGAAACATATGAAATTTGAAAGATTTATAAGAATCATAACAATCATGATCTACCAACATGTATTCATCCATAATCTGCTTGTACTTGCCTCTAATTAAGCTTTTCAAGCTCTTAATCCTTCCTTTAGCTCAACTTGGGCTCAATTTGGTTACAACAAAACCTAAGAGCCATGCATGCAAAAATTGAGAAAAGAATGAGTGCATGGAGTGAATTATGAGTTGAGAGAACTACAGGCCAAACAATGTCATACATGGTTCAACTCAAGGAAGAAGAAACTGGAGAAAATGAAGATGAGGCACACAATCAATATCCCTCTCTCGATGGTGAGAGAACCAGGAATGAAGAAGAGAAGAAGAGGAGAGAAAACGACGAAGAAAAGAAGAAGAAAGAAGACGTTGGAGAGTCAATGAGGCGGTGACCCATTCATAGGACAATATTTTATGGAGTTTATAAGAAAGTCCTTCTAGTTTATCTTATTTTCAATTTAAGTTAAATGAAAGTCCAACTGAATCAAATAACATCTAATACATTCGAGTCAAATACGGAAGTTGTCACGACCCGAGCCCAGAATTCGGGGGTTAGCGAAAAGCTAAACCGGTGACACACGTACTCCCGTGCACGTGCACCCAAACCCAGTCCAGATGCACGCACACAAGGGATCTAACACGTGCGAAACAGACGAACGCGGAAGCTGTAGATATCATAGCAAGCAACAAAGAAAATAGCGGAAGCCAAAGCAGAAACAAATACGGAAGCGACAAAGACAAATACACTGATATAAAACCAAATACACACCAAAACCATATATACAAAATACACAGAATACAAGTCCAAAGTCCAAAGATCCACAGTCCAAATACAAGTCCCCTGAAACCAAAACTCAAAATCCCAAAACGAAAAGCCACTGGAAGTATGCATGAACGCACTCGGCAGAGATGATCAGGCCCACTCTGCCAAACCTGAGGGTGCCTCTACACTCGCCCCTGCAGCCTCCTCGACCGCCGGGGAGCTGGGCAAGGTATCTGTGCCTGCAACACCACAGACAACACAAATGAATACAACGATCCAGCAAATATAAGTAACAGGGGTGTAACACTCATAGTATCAAAGTGAATAAATGACAGAATAATGTTTTCAGAGTTTCATCTTAGTAAGCTAAGCAAATCGTGCATAGAAGTAAAGCATGATATGTGAATCAAACATAGAAATACTGACTAAGTGGCTACTACGTTAACCAAGTTCTCTCCAATAGAGAGCAGAGCAAAGCAGAGCAGATGAGAACACCACTGACCGGGCCAGGGTACAAGTGGGTCTCGGTTTCCTGGGTTCCGGGGTCCCAAGACAAAGCAACACTGCAGTTATACAGAGATACAGAGATCTAAGCCAAAGGTAACCCCGTCGGGCATCCTAGGGCTGAGGCTGAGTAGAGCCAGACTAATACCAATCAAATCAAATCCATAGAAAGGGAGATTATCCGCTTTGGACTCACCGATGACAAAGACCGGATCTTATCCTCACGTATTAACCTCTGGGCAGAGCCACCCGGGAATACCCAAACTCAGAGATAAACAAAGCCAGCAGAGCATAGATATAAATCCAAAGCACAGCATAGATCAAAGCATAGTGCAGAACGAAGCATAGAACAGAGATACAGGACGAAAACAAAAATGACTACGGAATGCATAAACTTAGATTAACAGAACAGAGGGCAAAATCATAAACAATATGCAATGCATCTCAGATTAATACGGAGTCAAGGTTCATTACAAGCCAGTCCTAAGCTAGTTGTTCACTGTCACTAACCGTGCATGTTGATGTAGTTTTAAGTTAGTCAATGCACCGTTGCCATCAAAGTGTTGCAATGTAATCTGTGCGTGCACCGACGTCCCTTAAACCAACACCCATGGGGAGGTGCTTAACAGTAAATCAACACTCACATGAATAAGTCATAGCCTAACAGACTATTCATGCGATCCAAGAATCCATTGGGCCGGTTTACATGGGTGGTTAACCTGTATTTGAGTCCTACAAGTCTCACCATTATCCTAAGTTATGTTTCAGAATTGCCATGCCTAACGGTTTAGCCATGAGGGACCTATGGTTGAGCCGAAGACATCTTACGCGCTCGTCGTACTATGCACTACGGCTTCACCTTGGTTCCATTCAAAACACAGCTAAACAGATCATCTTTCACCTCTGATCTGATGCCCTTTTTCGGCTGAGCTACAGTCAGTATACGGCTTAGCCGTAGACCAATCCACGGCTTAGCCGTAGCATTCCACGGCTTAGCCGTAGCTTCACCGTAGGAGTACTGATATCAGAAAGTTTCGACTGATCAGAGATTTAATTCACGGCTGGGGTACGGTTGGGTCACGGCTAGCTTACGGCTCAGCCGTAGGACAAATTACGGCTTAGCCGTAGCCTAGCCGTAGAACAAAACTCAAATTTCGAGTCTCTGGAAACCAAGCCGTAGAAGTTCACGGCTTAGCCGTACAATACAGAGATGAATTCGGGCTGAGTACAGAAACTGAAATTTGATACAGAAACTGAATAAAATGAGTTACAGAGGTTCCAAATTCACAAATTGTGGCTGTAAAACATGCTAGACAAAGAATAAGAGTGAATCAAAGCCATCAAACAAACACCCATATGTGTTATCAAAGCCTGTACTTATACTTGCCTCAAAGCTCTATCAAATCCACAACCTCAAGCTCCCAAGCAACTAAAACCAAAACAAATCAAAGAGATACACCATGCATGAGATGAAGACAAAGAAATCAGAGAATGGGAGAAGCAATTGGAGAAGAAGAAGAAAGAATTGGAGAAGAACCCACTTACCAAAACAAAGACAGGGAGAGAAAGAAGGAAGAAGAACCCAATCGAGATGCAAGCTCCCAACACCAACCAAGACCGAAGAAGAGAATGAAGAGGGGAGAAGGAGTGGAAGAGAAACGTGGAGCTCTCCTTGCATGCACGTTGAAGCCAAATTCACAGAAATGAGGACATCTGGAAACTGACTCCTAATATATATAAGGTTTTGGAGTTTAAGTCAAAGTCCGGGAAGTTTCGGTTATTTACAAATCGAGTCACACGAGGGTCCAACTTCTCCAATTGACTCCAAACGGATCTGACACAGTTACGGAATATAACGAGCTCAACAAAATACACGTGCTGACACCAAGATGATGCAAAGATGATATGAGCAAAACAAAAGCAAAATTACGAAAAAGGGCTTAGAACTACCTATTCCAGGTCAAAGGTCACTCAACTACCTATCCAAGGCCCAAAACCAAGTCCAAAAGAATAAAATAAAACAAAACACACACTAATGAGCCACTAATCCGGCTCAAAGGGGATCGGAGTGTTACATCCTCCCCCACTAGGAATCATTCCGTCCTCGGAATGACTACCTACCTGCGCAAAGAGATGTGGGTACTGGCGCGCTAGCTGCTCCTCTAGCTCCCATGTAGCCTCATCTGGACCATGATGTTCCCACAACACCTTCACCCATCTGATAGTCCTGGTACGAAGAATCTGCTCTCGTGTCCCAACGATGCGAAGCGGACGCTCAACGTAAGTCGCATTAGGCTGAATCTGAATGTCATCGTAGCGAATCACATGGCTCGGATCTGGCACATACTTACGGAGCATCGACACATGGAATACATCGTGAACACCGGAGAACTCGACTGGAAGCGCCAACCGATAGGCTAAATCTCCAACTCGGCTCTTGACTTCAAACGGTCCTACATATCTCGGAGCTAACTTGCCCTTCTGACCAAATCGAACTGTGCCCTTCATCGGAGAAACTTTAAGAAATACCCAATCTCCGACTTGGAATGCCAAAGGTCTCCTCCGAGTATCCGCATAGCTCTTCTGTCTGGACCGAGCAATCTTCAGATTCTCTATCACTTTCTGCACCTTCTCTGTCGTCTCAGCAATGATTGTCGGACCATGGAAACTTCTAGTTCCAACTTCTTCCCAGCACACCGGGGTCCTGCACTTGCGTCCGTATAGAGCCTCATAAGGTGCCATACCAATGCTCTCATGGAAGCTGTTGTTGTAAGCAAACTCACACAATGCCAAATGCATATCCCATTCCTTCTCAAAGTTCAGCACACTAGCTCTGAGCATATCCTCCAACGTCTGAATGGTACGCTCCGACTGTCCATCAGTCTGGGGGTGGTATGCCGTGCTAAAACTCAACTTCGTGCCCATAGCTTCCTGAAATGCTCTCCAAAATGAAGACACAAAACGACTGTCTCGATCAGACACAATAGATACTGGGGTATCAGGCAATCTGACTATCTCGTCAACAAACTTCCTAGCCATCTCTGTGAATGTCATCCCTTTCTTGAACGGAAGGAAATGCGCTGACTTGGTCAATCTGTCCACTATTACCCAGATCGCATTATTCTTTCTACTGGTCGGCGGAAAACCGGAGACGAAATCCATCGTAATGTGCTCCCACTTCCACTGCGGAGTGTGCAATGGATGTAATGATCCTGGAGGTCGCTGATGGTCAGCTTTCACCCTCTGACAGGTCAAACATCGAGCTACGAACCCTGCGATCTCCCGCTTCATATTGTTCCACCAAAATCTGTCCTTCAAGTTCCGGTACATCTTCGTACTCCCTGGGTGCATCGCATATCGGGCATCGTGCGCATCTGTCATCAACTTATCTTTCAGCTCATCCACAGCGGGAACACACAACCTATTCCTGAAGTACAAAACTCCATCTACCAAGCTGAAATCCGGTCGATCTGCAATCCGATCTCTGAACTTCACCAGGAGGGGGTCCTCAAACTGGCGATCCTTAATCTGCTGAATCACCTCAGGCTGAAATACGACGGTAGTAGCTAATGTCACCAATTCACCTACCATCCGAACCTCTACAGGCTGATCATGCACAAGCATATAAAATCCTGCCAACACCTGAAGGCTGTTTGTCCTCCTGCTAAGTGCATCTGCAACTACATTTCCTTTGCCTGGGTGGTACTTGATCGGAAAGTCATAGTCTTTGATAAACTCCAACCATCTACGCTGCCTCATATTCAAGTCATGCTGATCAAACAAGTACTGCAGACTGTGATGATCGGAATGGACCTCGAACTTCACACCGTACAAGTAATGTCGCCACAACTTCAGTGCAAATACAATAGCTGCTAGCTCCAAGTCATGTGTGGCATAGTTCTTCTCATGTTCTTTCAGCTGTCTGGATCCATAGGCAATCACCTTCTGATTCTGCATCAGTACACAGCCTAATCCAACTCGAGAAGCATCGGAATAAATCACGAATCCCGCACTACCATCCGGGAGAGTCAACACTGGCGCCGTAGTGAGCTTTTCTTTCAACATCTGGAAACTGCGCTCACACTTCTCTGTCCACTCATACGGGACCTTCTTCCGAGTCAACTGAGTCAGCGGAGCTGAAATCTTCGAGAAATCCTGCACAAACCTGCGGTAATATCCCGCCAAACCCAGAAAACTCCGAATCTCTGTCACTGATCTAGGACGGGGCCAATGGACTACTGCCTCAATCTTAGCCGGATCCACCATCAATCCATCTCTAGAAATCTTATGACCCAGAAATGCAACTTGCTCTAACCAGAAATCACACTTGGACAACTTGGCATACAACTTGTGATCCTTAAGCAGCTGCAATGCTTTCCTCAAATGGTCTGCATGTTCCTCAGCAGTCTTCGAATAGACCAATATGTCATCTATGAAGACTACAACAAACTGGTCCAAGAAGGAAGTAAACACCCTATTCATCAACGCCATGAAAGCTGCGGGTGCGTTTGTCAAACCAAATGGCATGACAAGGAACTCGTAGTGACCATACCGAGTCCTGAAAGCTGTCTTAGGAACATCCTCATCCTTCACCCTGAGCTGGTGATATCCTGACCTCAAGTCAATCTTCGAGAAGTAAGCTGCACCCTGAAGCTGATCGAACAACTCATCGATCCTAGGCAATGGATATTTGTTCTTGATAGTCACTTTGTTCAACTGCCTATAATCAATGCACATCCGGAAACTGCCATCCTTCTTCTTGACAAACAATACAGGAGCTCCCCAAGGTGAAACACTTGGGCGTATGAACCCTTTATCCAACAGACCCTGCAACTGTTTCTTCAATTCCAACAATTCTGCAGGTGCCATACGATATGGAGCTCTACTGATAGGTGCTGTACCTGGCATCAAGTCAATAGCAAATTCTACTTCCCGAACTGGTGGCAACTCTGGCACATCCTCCGGAAAGACATCCGGAAACTCGCTGACTACTGGAATCTCACTGAGCTGTCGCCGATCTTTCTTTTCTGAAATGAATGCAAGAAATCCCTCACATCCCCTACGAAGCATCCTGTCTGCCTTACAAGCAGAGATCACACGTCTTGGGCACTTCATCTGGCTGCCCTCAAATCGGAATCCGCTGCCCAAATCAAAGTAGATAGCTTTGCTGTAGCAATTGATACACGCATGATATCTCGCAAGCCAGTCCATACCAAGGATCACATCAAAATCCAGTGTCGTGAGCAACACGAGGTCTACTGGGAGCTGATGACCAGCTATCCGCACATCACACTGAGGGTAGAAAACACTGCACTCCACCCGTTTACCAACCGGAGTGGATACTAACAACAAATATGGAAGTGGTGTGGGTCGCTGTCGAAGCTTCCACGACTGTGGCCTCCTCCGCGCCCTCATGCGTAGCAGCATAGGCTCGGGCTGTCTGGCGGTTCGGCTTCTGAGCCGGGCGAGCTGGCTGAGATCTGCCCTGCGCTGTAGGTCCTGCCTGTCTCGTCTGTGGAGAGGACTGAAACTTCGGGCATTGGGCCCGCCTGTGATCCGTAGAGCCACACCCGAAACAAGCCCCACTCTTCCTCCAACATCTGTCTGTGGGGTGATCCTTCCCACAGTGACCGCAAATCACCTGAGCACTGCTCGAACTGCCCTGCTTACCCTTGAACTTCTTCTGGAACTGACTTCTGCCACTGAAACCTGCTGCCCTCTTAGCCTCTGTTCGCTCCTCCTCAAAGATGGCCTCTGCATCATAAGCCCTGTCAATAGCGTCATCCAATGTAGCCGGCCACATACAAGCAACCACGTGGCGTTTGTGTCTCGGGTTCAGGCCGTTGACGAAGCGAGTCACCTTCTTCTGCTCAGTGTTTACCATGTCCTCTGCAAAATGAGACAACTCGGTAAACCTGTATACATAATCTGCAACTGACATCTGTCTCTGCTGGAGGTTGAAGAATTCCACTTCCTTAGCTCGCTGAATGTGAAGAGGCATGAACTTACGACGGAATTGCTGCTTGAAGGTCTCCCAAACTGTGGCACTGGGCATAGTCTGAAATGAAGTCTTAACACTCCTCCACCATGTCTTAGCTACACTCCGAAGCATAGAGGCTGTGAGAACTACCTTCTGCTTGTTACTGCACACAATCGTATCAAAAAGCTCTTCAGTCTGCTCCAACCATTGCTCAGCCTGCAATGCGTCCTCTATCCCATGGAACTCAGTCGCCCCTCGCTTACGGAACTTGTCGAAAAGAGCATTTGGATCTGATTCCTTAGGCTGGAAAATCACCTGCTGATCTATACGAGGTGATGCTACTGCGGCAGCCTGACTCTGTCTATCTACCATGGATGCCATCTGTGCCTGTAATGACTGCATAGACTGCATCATCATCATCATTCGTTCCTCACTACTGATGTGTGGAGGTACTGATCCACTATCACCGTTGTGGCCTTGTTGATTCTCATCCCGAGATCCCGATCCTGATGCCATCCTGCAAAAGGAAAAGAAACACAACACACAAATATAAAATGCCCTGAGTTAGTCAAACCCCAAATCAACATATGAGACTTCGAGTCAAATAGTTGATAGCGTTATCTCACCACGATCTTGGATGCCTACATGCTTATAACTAGCATGCTCTGATACCATACAATACGTATGTCACGACCCGAGCCCAGAATTCGGGGGTTAGCGAAAAGCTAAACCGGTGACACACGTACTCCCGTGCACGTGCACCCAAACCCAGTCCAGATGCACGCACACAAGGGATCTAACACGTGCGAAACAGACGAACGCGGAAGCTGTAGATATCATAGCAAGCAACAAAGAAAATAGCGGAAGCCAAAGCAGAAACAAATACGGAAGCGACAAAGACAAATACACTGATATAAAACCAAATACACACCAAAACCATATATACAAAATACACAGAATACAAGTCCAAAGTCCAAAGATCCACAGTCCAAATACAAGTCCCCTGAAACCAAAACTCAAAATCCCAAAACGAAAAGCCACTGGAAGTATGCATGAACGCACTCGGCAGAGATGATCAGGCCCACTCTGCCAAACCTGAGGGTGCCTCTACACTCGCCCCTGCAGCCTCCTCGACCGCCGGGGAGCTGGGCAAGGTATCTGTGCCTGCAACACCACAGACAACACAAATGAATACAACGATCCAGCAAATATAAGTAACAGGGGTGTAACACTCATAGTATCAAAGTGAATAAATGACAGAATAATGTTTTCAGAGTTTCATCTTAGTAAGCTAAGCAAATCGTGCATAGAAGTAAAGCATGATATGTGAATCAAACATAGAAATACTGACTAAGTGGCTACTACGTTAACCAAGTTCTCTCCAATAGAGAGCAGAGCAAAGCAGAGCAGATGAGAACACCACTGACCGGGCCAGGGTACAAGTGGGTCTCGGTTTCCTGGGTTCCGGGGTCCCAAGACAAAGCAACACTGCAGTTATACAGAGATACAGAGATCTAAGCCAAAGGTAACCCCGTCGGGCATCCTAGGGCTGAGGCTGAGTAGAGCCAGACTAATACCAATCAAATCAAATCCATAGAAAGGGAGATTATCCGCTTTGGACTCACCGATGACAAAGACCGGATCTTATCCTCACGTATTAACCTCTGGGCAGAGCCACCCGGGAATACCCAAACTCAGAGATAAACAAAGCCAGCAGAGCATAGATATAAATCCAAAGCACAGCATAGATCAAAGCATAGTGCAGAACGAAGCATAGAACAGAGATACAGGACGAAAACAAAAATGACTACGGAATGCATAAACTTAGATTAACAGAACAGAGGGCAAAATCATAAACAATATGCAATGCATCTCAGATTAATACGGAGTCAAGGTTCATTACAAGCCAGTCCTAAGCTAGTTGTTCACTGTCACTAACCGTGCATGTTGATGTAGTTTTAAGTTAGTCAATGCACCGTTGCCATCAAAGTGTTGCAATGTAATCTGTGCGTGCACCGACGTCCCTTAAACCAACACCCATGGGGAGGTGCTTAACAGTAAATCAACACTCACATGAATAAGTCATAGCCTAACAGACTATTCATGCGATCCAAGAATCCATTGGGCCGGTTTACATGGGTGGTTAACCTGTATTTGAGTCCTACAAGTCTCACCATTATCCTAAGTTATGTTTCAGAATTGCCATGCCTAACGGTTTAGCCATGAGGGACCTATGGTTGAGCCGAAGACATCTTACGCGCTCGTCGTACTATGCACTACGGCTTCACCTTGGTTCCATTCAAAACACAGCTAAACAGATCATCTTTCACCTCTGATCTGATGCCCTTTTTCGGCTGAGCTACAGTCAGTATACGGCTTAGCCGTAGACCAATCCACGGCTTAGCCGTAGCATTCCACGGCTTAGCCGTAGCTTCACCGTAGGAGTACTGATATCAGAAAGTTTCGACTGATCAGAGATTTAATTCACGGCTGGGGTACGGTTGGGTCACGGCTAGCTTACGGCTCAGCCGTAGGACAAATTACGGCTTAGCCGTAGCCTAGCCGTAGAACAAAACTCAAATTTCGAGTCTCTGGAAACCAAGCCGTAGAAGTTCACGGCTTAGCCGTACAATACAGAGATGAATTCGGGCTGAGTACAGAAACTGAAATTTGATACAGAAACTGAATAAAATGAGTTACAGAGGTTCCAAATTCACAAATTGTGGCTGTAAAACATGCTAGACAAAGAATAAGAGTGAATCAAAGCCATCAAACAAACACCCATATGTGTTATCAAAGCCTGTACTTATACTTGCCTCAAAGCTCTATCAAATCCACAACCTCAAGCTCCCAAGCAACTAAAACCAAAACAAATCAAAGAGATACACCATGCATGAGATGAAGACAAAGAAATCAGAGAATGGGAGAAGCAATTGGAGAAGAAGAAGAAAGAATTGGAGAAGAACCCACTTACCAAAACAAAGACAGGGAGAGAAAGAAGGAAGAAGAACCCAATCGAGATGCAAGCTCCCAACACCAACCAAGACCGAAGAAGAGAATGAAGAGGGGAGAAGGAGTGGAAGAGAAACGTGGAGCTCTCCTTGCATGCACGTTGAAGCCAAATTCACAGAAATGAGGACATCTGGAAACTGACTCCTAATATATATAAGGTTTTGGAGTTTAAGTCAAAGTCCGGGAAGTTTCGGTTATTTACAAATCGAGTCACACGAGGGTCCAACTTCTCCAATTGACTCCAAACGGATCTGACACAGTTACGGAATATAACGAGCTCAACAAAATACACGTGCTGACACCAAGATGATGCAAAGATGATATGAGCAAAACAAAAGCAAAATTACGAAAAAGGGCTTAGAACTACCTATTCCAGGTCAAAGGTCACTCAACTACCTATCCAAGGCCCAAAACCAAGTCCAAAAGAATAAAATAAAACAAAACACACACTAATGAGCCACTAATCCGGCTCAAAGGGGATCGGAGTGTTACAGAAGTTAGCGAGCTCAATAAGACAAACGTGATGGTGTCGACATGATGCATGTATGACATGAAATCATGTATTTTAAAATTATGAAAAAGGGCTTTTATCTACTTAGGTAAGGTCAAACCCAACCCAACTGGCGATCCTTGATCTGCTGAATCACCTCAGGCTGAAACACGACGGTTGTAGCTAAGGTCACCCATTCACCTACCTTCCGAACCTCAACAGGCTGATCATGCACAATCATATAGAATCCTGCCAACACCTGATGACTGTCTGTCCTCCTGCTAAGTGCATCTGCAACTACATTCCCCTTGCCGGGGTGGTACTTGATCGGAAAGTCGTAGTCCTTGATGAACTCCAACCACCTTCGCTGTCTCATATTCAAGTCATGCTGATCAAACAGGTACTGCAGACTGTGATGATCGGAATGGACCTCTAACTTCACACCGTACAAGTAATGCCGCCACAACTTCGGTGCAAATACAATGGTTGCTAGCTCCAAGTCATGTGTAGCATAGTTCTTCTCATGCTCTTTCAGCTGTCTGGATCCATAGGCAATCACTTTCTGATTCTGCATCAGTACACAGCCTAGTCCAACTCGAGAGGCATCGGAATAAATCACGAATCCCTCACTACCATCCGGGAGAGTCAACACTGGCGCCGTAGTGAGCTTTTCCTTTAACATCTGAAAACTACGCTCACACTTCTCTGTCCACTCATACGGGACCTTCTTCCGAGTTAACTGAGTTAGCGGGGCTGAAATCTTCGAGAAGTCCTGCACAAACCTGCGGTAATATCCCGCCAATCCCAGAAAACTCCGAATCTCTATCACTGATCTAGGACGGGGCCAATGGACTACTGCCTCAATCTTAGCCGGATCCACCATCAATCCCTCTTTAGAAATCTTATGACCCAGAAATACAACTTGCTCTAGCCAGAAATCACACTTAGACAACTTTGCATACAACTTGTGATCTCTAAGCAGCTGCAATGCCTTCCGCAGATGATCTGTATGTTCCTCAGCAGTCTTCGAATAGACCAATATATCATCTATGAAAACCACAACAAACTGGTCCAAAAAGGAAGTAAACACCCTATTCATCAGTGCCATAAAAGCTGCGGGTGCGTTCGTCAAACCAAATGGCATGACAAGGAACTCGTAGTGTCCATACCGAGTCCTGAAAGCTGTCTTAGGAACATCCTCATCTTTCACCCTGAGCTGGTGATATCCTGACCTCAAGTCAATCTTCGAGAAGTAGGCCGCACCCTGAAGCTGATCGAACAACTCATCGATCCTAGGCAATGGATATTTGTTCTTGATGGTCACTTTGTTCAACTGCCTGTAGTCAATGCACATTCGGAAACTGCCATCCTTCTTCTTAACAAACAATACAGGAGCTCCCCAAGGTGAAACACTTGGGCGTATGAACCCTTTATCCAACAGATCCTGCAACTGTTTCTTCAATTCCAACAACTCTGCAGGTGCCATACGATATGGAGCTCTACTGATGGGTGCTGTACCTGGCATCAAGTCGATCGAGAACTCTACCTCTCGAACTGGAGGCAACTCTGGCACATCCTCCGGAAAGACATCCGGAAACTCGCTGACTACTGGGATCTCACTGAGCTGTCGCTGATCTTTCTTCTCTGAAATGAACGCAAGAAATCCCTCACATCCCCCACGAAGCATCCTGTTTGCTTTACAAGCAGAGATCACACGCCTTGGGCACTTCGTCTAGCTGCCCTCAAATCGAAATCCGCTGCCCAAATCAAAGTAGATAGCCTTGCTGTAGCAATTGATACAAGCATGATATCTCGCAAGCCAATCCATACCAAGAATCACATCAAAATCCAGTGTCGTGAGCAACACGAGGTCTATCGGGAGCTGATGACCAGCCATCCGCACATCACACTGAGGGTAGAAAACACTGCACTCCACCCGTTTACCAACCGGAGTGGATACTAGCAACAAGTATGGGAGCGGTGTAGGTCGCTGTCGAAGCTGCACAGCAAAAGGGGGTGCTACGTACGAACGCGTAGACCCAGAGTCAAATAAGGCTAAAGCTTCAGCATCATAAATTAAAATTTTACCTTCCACGACCGTAGCTTCCTCCGCGCCCTCATGCGTAGCAGCATAAGCTCGGGCTGTCTGGCGGTTCTGCTTCTGGGCTGGGCGAGCTGGCTGAGATTTGCCATGCACTGTAGATCCTGCATATCTCGTCTGTGGAGAGGACTGAAACTTCGGGCATTGGGCCCGCTTGTGGTCTTTGGTGCCACAACCGAAACAAGCCCCGCTCTTCCTCCAACATCTGTCTGTTGGGTGATCTTTCCCACAGTGACTACAAACCACCTGAATACTGCTCGAACTACCCTGCTTACCGTTGAACTTCTTCTGAAACTGACTTCTGCCACTGGAACCTGCCGCCCTCTTAGCCTCAGTTCGCTCCTCCTCAAATATGGCCTCTGCATCATAGGCCCTGTCAATAGCGTCATCCAAGGTAGCCGGCCACATATATGCAACTACGTGGCGTTTATGCCTCGGGTTCAGGCCGTTAACGAAGCGAGTTACCTTCTTATGCTCAGTGTTCACCATATCCTCTGCGAAATGAGACAACTCTGTAAACTTGTGTACATAATCTGCAATCGACATCTGTCTCTGCTGAAGGTTGAAGAATTCCACTTCCTTGGCTCGCTGAATATGGAGAGTCATGAACTTCCGACGGAATTGCTGCTTGAAGGTCTCCCAAACTGTGGCACTGGGCATAGTCTGGAATGAGCTCTTAACACTCCTCCACCATGTCTTGGCTACACTCCGAAGCATAGAGGCTGTGAGAACTACCTTCTGTTTGTTACTGCACACAATCGTATCAAATAGCTCTTCAGTCTGCTCCAACCATTGCTCAGCCTGCAATGCATCCTCTATCCCATGGAACTTAGTCGCCCCTCGCTTACGGAACTTGTCAAAAAGAGCATTTGGATCTACTTCCTTGGGCTGGAAGATCACTTGCTGGTCCACACGAGGTGATGCTAACGCGGCAGCCTGACTCTGCCTATCCACCATGGATGCCATCTGGGCCTACAATGACTGCATAGACTGCATCATCATCATCATACGCTCCTCACTACTTATATGTGGGGGTACCGATCCACTATCACCGTTATGGCCATGTTAATTCTCATCCCGTGATCCTGATCCTGAAGCCATCCTGCAAAAGGAAAAGAAACACAGCACACAAATATAAAATGCCCTGAGTTAGTCAAATCCTAAATCAACATATGAGACTTCGAGTCAAATAGTTGATAGCGTTATCTCACCACGATCTTAGACGTCTACATGTTTATAACTAGCATGCTCTGATACCATACAATACGTATGTCACGACCCGAGCCCAGAAGTCGGGGGTTAGCGAAAAGCTAAACCAGTGACACACGTACTCCCGTGCACGTACATCCAAACCCCGTCCAGATGCACACACACAAGGGATCTAACACGTGCGAACTAAGCGTACGCGGAAGTTGTACATATCATAGCAAGCAACAAAGGAAAATAGCGGAAGACAAAACAAATGCGGAACAGAAAAGACAACGATAAATACGCTGATATGAAATCCGAATACACACCCAAAATCATGATATACAAAATATACATAGTACAAAGTCCAAAGTGCCAAAACACGAAATCTCAAAACCAAACAACTAGACCACTGATGATATGCAGGAACGCACTCGGCAGAAGTGATCAGGCCCACTCTGCCAAACCGGAGGGTGCCTCTACACTCGGCCCTGCAGCCTCCTCGACCGCCGGGGAGTCGGGCAAGGGATTTATGCCTGCAACACCACAGACAACACAATGAATACAACGATCCAGCAAATACAAGTAATAGGGATGAAACACTCATAGTATCAAATAGAATAATGACAGAAGATTAAATACAGAGTTCCATCTTAGTATGCTAAGCAAATCGTGCATAGAAGTAAAACATGATAAGTGAATCAAAACATAGAAATACTGAACTAAGTGGCTACTACGTTAACCATGTTCTCTCCAATAGAGAGCAGAGCAAAGCAGAGCAGAGGAGAACACCACTGACCGGGCCAGGGTACAAGTGGGTCTCGGTTTCCTGGGTTCCGGGGTCCCAAGACAAAGCGACACTGCAGTGATACAGAGATACAGAGATCTAAGCCAAAGGTAACCCCGTCGGGCCTCCCAGGGCTGAGGCTGAGTAGAGCCAGACTAATATCAATCAAATCCAATCCAAAAGAAGGGAGATTATCCGCTTTGGACTCACCGATGGCAAAGACCGGATCTTATCCTCACGTATTAATCTCTGGGCAGAGCCACCAGGGAATACCCAATAATCAAAGACACACAAAGCCAACAAAGCATATATTAAGCCAAAGCATAGCATAGATCAAAGCTTAGTGCGGAACGAGGAATAGAACAGATATACAAGACGAAAGCAAAATGACCTTGTAATGCATAGACATAGAGTTGCAGAACAGAGGGCAAAACTGTAAACAATATGCAATGCATCTCCGATTAATAAGGAATCAAGGTTAATTACAAGCCAACACTAATCTAGTTGTTCACTGTCACTAACCGTGCATGTTGGTGTAGTTTTACGTTATTCGATGCACCGTTGCCATCCTAGTGTTGCAATGAAATCTTCACGTGCACCGAAGTCCCTTAAACCAACACCCATGGGGAGGTGCTTAACAGTGATCAACGCTCACATGAATAAGTCACAGCCTAACAGACTATTCATGCGGTCCAAAGCATCCATTGGGACGGTTTACATGGGTGGTTAACCTGTATTTGAGCCCTACAAGTCTCACTATTATCCTAAGTTATATTTCAGATTTGCCATGCCTAACGGTTTAGCCATGAGGGACCTATGGTTGAGCCGAAGACATCTTACGCGCTCGTCGTAATATGCACTACGGCTTAACCGTGGTTCCATTCAATACACAGCTAAACTGGTCGTTTTCCACCTCTGATCTGATGCCTTTTACGGCTGAGCTACGGTTCAGTATACGGCTTAGCCGTAGACCAATCCACGGCTTAGCCGTATCCACGTCGTAGGAGTAATGTATCGGGAAAGTTTCGACTGATCAGAGATTTAATTCATGGCTTAGTCACGGTTGGGTCACGGCTAGCTTACGGCTCAGCCGTAACCTAGCCGTAGAATAAAAGGTGAAATTTTAAGTCTCTGGAATGTGAGCCGTAGAAACTTACGGCTTAGCCGTACGATACAGAGACCCAATTCGGGATAGCTACAGAAACGGAAATTTGGTACAAAAATGTCTCTAAAACAAGTTCATCTGATCTTAACATCTTAGAAATTGGCTGTAAAACATTCTATACAAGGAATAAGAATGAATCAAAGCAATCAAACAAAACACCCATATGTGTTAAACAATCCTGTACTTATACTTGCCTCAAAACTCTGTCAATCCACTGAATCAAGCTCCAAATCAACTAAAATCAAAACAAATCAAAGAAATAAACCATGCATGAGATGAAGACACAGCAACAGAGAAAGAGAGGTGCAATTGGAGATGAAGAAGAAAGAGTTGCAGAGAACCCACTCACCTCAAGCCACAAAACCCAGACAGAGATGAGAGAGAAAGAGGAAGAACCCAATCGAATTATGGCAATTCCGGTGATAACCAAGAGGGAAGGAGAGAAGGATGAAGAGAAGAGAGAGATGAACGTGGCTCCTTCTGGAGTTGCATGCAGTCGATCAACGAAATGAATAAGACATCTGGAAGCTGACTCATTATATAGGTTTTGGAGTTTAAGTCAAAGTCCGAAGAGTTTAAACTATTTACGGTTCAAGTCACACGGAGGTCCAACTTCTCCAATTGACTCCAAATGGGTCTGACACAGTTATGGAATATAACGAGCTCAACAAAATACACGTGCTGACACCAAGATGATGCAAAGATGATACAAGCAAAGCAAAAGCAAAATTACGAAAAAGGCTTAGAACTACCTATTCCAGGTCAAAGGTCACTCAACTACCTATCCAAGACCCAAAACCAAGTCCGAAGAATAAAACAACAGAAACACACACTAATGAGCCACTAATCCGGCTCAAAGGGGATCGGAGTGTTACAATGTTGGATTTCAATAATGAGCTCTATCGTTGAAAAAGACATGTTGAATAATGGATGATTAGTACAATAACAATTGTAAATTTATAAGGCTAAAGAAAACCGTTCTTAAAATTGGTTCTTGGTTTTCTCCTCTAGTTTATACATACTTTTCTATAAGAACCAAAAGGTACTCTATTGTAATGGCGTGTATTTAAAATTCAAACCATTTAATCTATATTATTAATAAAAGTTAAACATTGGAAAATAAAAAAAATCTTTATCTATGGTGGATATAATTGCAGTCATTTAAAAATTTTTTTTAACAAGTAGAACATAAAGCATACATAGCAAGTAATTTTGGATGAGTGAGTTAGATTTTAAGTATGAGATTCAAGATTTAAATTAAAAAACATAGAGAATTAGCGCATTTATAATTGCAAATGTATAAAGTGAAAAAAAGGTTGCTTTCTTCAACTCTTCTTATCACATTTGTGATGAAGAAACAACTCCAAACCCTTTCATGGCCTCTAAGCGCAAACAATTAAAGCTCTTCAGATCTTTCCGATCAAATTATCATAATCTTAAAATAAGGTATGCGGGTGGCAACGACAATTCTAGATTTGGAAAAATAGTTTATAATCTATTCCCGATCCCTTCTCTTATTTTATTTTCTTTCTTCTTTCCTTTTATTTTTCTTTACTTTCTTCTTTCATCCGATTTTCCCTAAAATTAGCTATTTTTTAGTATTTTTTCGAAAGAAAAATTATATTGCTAGTATTTACTTTTTGATAATGTTGGCTGGGCCTTTCATTAAAGAATTAACATTAAAAGGGGGGGAGGGGGGGGGGGGGGGGGCGGCAAAGTGTAGATGTGTGTGTCTAGGTACAAATGTATATACTATAATATAATATAAGAACAGTCCAAAATAAAGGGGGGCCATGGCCCCTACTGGGCCCCTAGGTCCGGCCATGGTTGCATTGGTTGCAAGGTGTTGTGTAATGGGTGAGGCATAGTTGTGTGACAAAGTTGGTGTGAAGGCAGTTTATGTGTAAGTTTGGTGTGTGATGGGTATGGATGGTAGCAATAGAGAAGGATGGTGGTGGAAGGTGGATTGTCATAGTATGACAGATATGAGATGAAGGGATGGTGGTGCAAGTTTGGTGTGTGACCAACATGGGTGGCCAAGCGAAGATGGGTGAGGGTCGCGTGTGGTGGGGGTGGGGGGTGATAGCAATAGGTGTAGAAAAGTCTAGTTAGCATAGTGATGGCGTTGGGAAAGTGATGATGAGTATTATAATGTGATGTGGAGGATAAAAAAAAAAGGTAAAAGAACAACACACACAAAACTGGAATGGTTGTGTAGGTGAAGATGAAGAACCATTGATCATGAAGTGGCAACAGAATTACTGAACCCAATTATAAGTAATCTCTCCACATACTTTCCAAGAATATTCACCTCCAAATTCACCTTCTGACTAAAATAATTGAAGACCCATTTCAAGAAAATGAGAATAAAATATAGAGAATACATGCTACATGTCTTTAGCAAGCAGAAAGAAAATCCAGTAAGGTAAAGGGAGGTTCCACTGTACCTATATCAAATATTAAGAAAAATCCCAAAACAGAAAGACCCTCAACACATTTCAAGTAAAAGGAAAACAAATAAGGCTAATCTCAAAAGCAATTGTACTTATACATGCGAGCATATGTTCTTTCAGGTATGCCAATGCTTAAATCTAGAGCAAAAATAGCTTTTCCTCTCTTGAATATGAAAAGAAGAAAAAAATGCTGACATTAGATAGAAATACATAAAGCCTACAGAAAAGGGCTACAAAAAAGGAAATAAAATTTTTTTTATTGACTGAAGAGATTATAACAGTCTTCAAAAGGTTTAAAAAAATGACATTTTTAAAGAGAGCATCTTCAACCTAAGAATAGAGTGGAGATTTAGAGGGTCTTTAGTTTGGAAACACCGTTCCGGTGGAGTTTCTGATCTGGATCTTTGGAAAGGGCAAGCTTCTTGAAATGAGGTCTTTGCCACTATGTGAGAGAGAGAGAGAGAGAGAGAGAGAGAGAGAGAGAGAGAGAGAGAGAGAATAATGGGAGAGGATGAAGTCCGAACGTCGTAGTGGGAAGTTGTTTATAGAGAGAGACATGTAGCATGGAGTGGAAAGTTGGAGTGAGTTAGTATGTTGGAGGAAAATTAGGGAGATAAGGAGAGAAGAGAGAGAGAGAGAGAGAGTGGGTGTGGATGGAGAGATTGCCATGTTTTTATCTTTTATTCCTAAAAATCTATGAGATTAGTATGTTAGATGAATTTTTTGCAAAATTGAGCCCAACCAGGTCGAATTTTGCGCTGCGTTGGTTGGGCTAGCCTACTGCTGGCCCACTGGGTCGTTTGTCATGCTGGGCCTGCTTGCGTGTTTTACGTAGCAGGTTGAATTGTCTATGTATAGAGAATTAGGGCATTACTTCGTATATCGTATAATAAAAAAAAACTGAGAGAGCGAGAGAGAGAGCGAGAGAGATGGCCGCCATCGCCAGAGCTATCGAAGAAGGACTACCACGGCCACAGAAAAGACCAAAATTGGAGGGGGATGAGTGCGATGATAACCAACAACAACAAGGAGTAGTAGTAGAAGAAGAAGACGGCTATGATTCAGACGACCTTTTTTATAACGATGGCTATCGCAGCATGACCTCCGCCGAGATTCGGACGTACAACGCAATGGTCGAGGCGAGCGAGGTATTACATATGTCTATATTATTGCTCTCTATTTTCTGTTTCCCATCAAAATTAGTTAATCGATCGTGTGTGTATTCTGATGATTTTTTTTTTTTGCTATTCTGATGATTGATTGTGTATTTGCCCAGGGGTTTGACGCTCCCCGTTTACCCGAGGATGTCTTTGCATACGGTTTAATCAGTTTAGACTACCCGTTAAGTCCAGGTCGCTTGGATGATGAGCAATCTAAGACTTTTCAGAGGCTCAAGTCTTATTCAATCGCAGCTATTAACAAGCACAACGCTGACACAGTATGCGCTCCTCGCTTTTTTGTGTGTGTGTGTGTGTGTTTGTTTGTTTGTCAATTAAATTCTTCCATACAAATATTCATCTCTTTGATTGATTAACTCCTCCTTTTGGTTTTCATCTTGAAATGTAGGGTAAAAATTACGAGTTTTTTAAGCTCGTCAAGGCAACTTCACGGCTTGCCGGTAGTTTTATTTTTTATATTACCTTTGAGGCCCAGGATGCTGATGGAGGCCAACCTCCTGAGACCTTTGAAGCTTATGTGCTTGCTATGGGGACTAAGATGGATGTCGACTTTGTTAGGCCAAAAAAAAAACCATAATCACTCAAAGGTGTGTTTTGTTTTTGTTTGTTTATTTATTTGGTCTGCATCTGTTTATCTTTTCCTTTTCTTTCTTTCTTTCTTTGGATTCTATATTGGTTGTGCTAATCTAAGGCTCTACAATTGTTTAGCCCATGACAGAAATACGAGGCACATTATTGTCTTTCTAAGTGGTTGAAGAACTTTTCTGACATTAAAAAAGTGAAATCATTTCATTTTCTGGATATGTTACTTGTGTATTTGCAAACAGCTCATATGTTCCGTTTTTTAGATAATGTTCCTTAAAACTTTACTGAAAGAGGGCCCTCACCCGAGAAACATAAAAGATGTTGTTGCATGCTTCTTCGATAATTGTATTAGGGAAATACAGAAGATGCTTCAAGTCTATTGCAAATATCGATGTTTGAATCTTAGTTAGAATTAAATACGATTATTTACATATTTTTAATCTTTTTTCCTAGTCGAGACATAACTATCAGTAATTTAGAATATTTACATTACCTTTTTTTTAGAACAATGGGATTTCGGATAATGTTTTTTTTTCCTTTTTCTCCGTGTGTGTGTGTACGTGGAATCAGATCTCTCAATGACAATATCCTAGTGCATCATCAATAAACTGAATATTGTCTGTTACCCTTGGCTTAGTGATCCAATACCTAGCTCTCAACTAGGCGGAAAAAACGAAGGAAAGAAAATAAACATCTTCATTTTTTAGGCATTCTATCGCAATTTATCAATTTTGAAGTTGACTAAGATTAGTCCAAAGTTCATTATTTTCCTGCCACCATTTTCTGAACATTCCCACCATAGGTTCAAGCGAAAACAACATCAAAAATTGTTGTTATGGTTGTATCATTTTATATTTGAGTCTGGGTTTAGAGGGGTTGATGGCAAAAGGGATGTAGGATATTGGCCTCAATCTAGTTTCGATGAACGACCAGTAGCAATGAGCCAATGACTATTGTAGAGGGTAAGGAAGAAGAGGATTTTGGATATGCTAAGGTGGGATGCTTCAATCATTTTCTCTTTCTCAGCCATGTTTGTTTTAGAGCGGGGAGTGACATCCTGGGTGAGTTTCCTTAGTTGGTTATGGACAGTATAATGGGGTGAGTACTACTAGGCTTGGGGCGTCATTCGGCTATAAGGGGAATGATGCCATGGACTTTTTTGATGCAATCAGGAGAAGGCTGTCTGACGGCAAAAGTTAGTTTTAAGAGAAAAGAGAAAAGGCTCGAGAAAAGCTAGAAAAGGAGTTAAAGAAGTTAACTTGTAGAGTGAATTAGGAAGGTCAGGGAAAGGGGGGAAGGGAAGTGATTGGAGCGGTGGTAAAAGTGGTGGGGAGTATTGTCTATGTGCTCATGTAGACGTGCCTTTTCTTATGGAAATTCTGTTGTTTGAATGTCACCTATTGTAGGGGTAGGAAGATGTGAATTTTGGTTTTGCCAAGGTGAGATGTATCTGCGATTTGATCGCTTCAGCTACGTTTGTTCTAAATGGGGAAGGAATCTGTAGGGTCACAAATGAGGTTTCTTAGTGGTCCTGGGCTTTATGATGGTGTCGGCATTACTAAGCTTGGGTTGTCATTATGCTTTTAAGGAAATGATGACGTGGACTTGTTTATTGAAATTGAGAGAACGTACGAAGGAAGAGAGTCTAAGAAGAGGGTGGTGGAAAGCTAGAAAGAGGATTAAAGATGTTAACAGGCAAGGTGAATTATAAAGGAAAAGGGTGAAGTGAATGATTGGAGTGGTGGTAAAAGGGGTGGGGCATATTGTCTATGTGCCCTTGCATTATTGTGTTTTCTTATGAAACATTAGTGGCTGATTGATTTGAAGTGATGTTGGGAGGTCTGGAATGATGTGCTCTCAAGATATTTGAACTGTAGAAGAGCTCATAAGAATCTTATATCATTGGTCCTCCGGGAAGATTTTATTCTTTTCTGATAGTTTTTTTTTTGGGGGGGTGTGCTTGGGGGTTGATTGTACATGGTGGAAGTTAAGCCCTTGAGCCTTTCTTTGTATCTTGTATAGGTTCTTTTTTTATTTGTTCCATTTCTTTTGGTTTTGTTTTGCTCTATATTTACTTTTGGTATAAGCTGGTTATGTCTTCATGCCACCTTCAATTTGTTCATTTATTTGATATAATACTGTCTTCATCAAGAGAAAGAAATGCGTCAATCTCTTGGTGATCGTGGGAAACACTATATTGATGGATTTATATATGATTTAATTGTAATCATTTGATTATCATATTGGCTTTATAGAGATTGTGAAAGTTTGAGATTTAATGGGGGCATTGTAACAGTTTGTTGCAAAAGGGGGAAGGAACATCTGGGGTCGCGATGAGGTTTCTTGGTTGTGGGCAGTATATTGGTCGCTAGTGTTACGCTTGGGGTGCCATTCGGCTGTCAAGGAAGATGCCATAGATTTGTTTTATCAAATTGTTTGAAGGTTGTCTCACCGAGCAATAACAATTTTATATAATTGGTCCCCTAGGAAGGTTTGGTTGTTTTTAGCTATTTTGTTGGTTGTGGTATGTAGCACTATGGGTGGTTGAGTAGTTGGGCCTTTCTTTGTACCCTGTATAGGTTTTCTTTTTATTTGTTTCTTTCTTTTAGTTTCTTTTGCTTTATACTTATTTCTAGTGTGACTTTATTTGGTTGTCTTCATGGAACCTTTGTGTTTTTTAAGGAAAAATTTCAATGACACCTCCTGACATTTGGGAAAAAAACGTCTGGTATCCTTTACATTTTAAAATTTACATGGAAATTCCATAACATTTTGATGTTGTATCAGTGAGACCCCCTTCCAACAGTGGAAGATGACATCACCAAAATAATACTCAAAATACCAACATTGCCCCTCTTTTTACTCGTTGGAACAAAATAATTCGGTTTGAGAGAACCATCGTCGCCTCTGCCTCTGTTGCTACCACCATCACCACCAAAATTCTCACAAACTCTTTATACATATATACATACATATATATATATAACATTTCATTTCACAAACCCATCTCAAAAGTATCCTAACTTTCTCTCCCTTGAATTCGCAATGAAGAATTTTTTAGTCATGAGTCACTCATCATCAGTATGAGTCACTCATCAGTGACCCCAATTAGCTCAAGAACAGATATCAACACTTTGTCTCACACAAATCAGCATCTGGTTTTGTGGGGATCACCAATGGTGGTTTTGGGCTGAGCGGCTTCTCTCCTCTCTCTGGGCTGAGCATGCTCTGTGTTTGTCGCGCTTGCTCTAGGAGGGGGGTGTGTGTGTGTTCTAAGTATGTTTGCGGTGGTGAATGTTCGTGTAACATCTTGATGGAATAGTTGTTGTCCAAAACATTTTAGCAATGTGCCTTCTGGTTTGAACCAAAATCTAGAGCTGGAAGTGCTTCTAATTGATCACAGCCAACAATGATCACCTGAAAGATTTTTGTTCTTTCAATATCAATTCCATATTGGTAAGCAAAATCTCTCGAGAGAAGAGAACTCATTGTGTGAGAGGTCAAGAAATAAGCCTAGACTTCCAGACTTCTAGGAAGCATGGATATGGATACGAGTACGATACGATATAGACATGGCGATATGATTAAATCTTAAAAAGTATGATATGAGCACGGCTAGGATACGTCTATAATAAAATATATTTTAAATATCATATGCTGTGTAATACATAACGATGATTAATTTTTTTAAAAAAATATAGTCACCAAATTGCTGTTGATTGTTGACACATTGTAACCCATAAATTTCTGTACATGGGCCTTAAGGCCCTTAACAAAACCAGACCCAAAATAACCCACATGAACACATTGGTCTTCATGGACTTGGCCATACAAAACAGACAGCTGGAAAGCACATCTTCAATTGATAGAGGACAACAACAAATGGATCTCTGATATGCAAATTAAAAAATCTCCGCGTGGCGGAAGCAACAACTTCAAGATTTGGAAAAGACATGAATTTTTTTTTCTTTTCGTTTTTAAATAGTGGAATTGAATGAGGATAGGACATGGGGCCTCCTGTACTTCATCATGTGTAGAAACCGAAATTTTATTTCTTTCTTTGTTTTGATCATTGCCTTTTCTCTTTATGTGTCTGTTTCTCTCTCTGTTCACTCGTTCTCAATCTTATTTCGCTCTCTAAACTTCTCTTGGATCTGAGTCCCAAACTTTATTTAGAACAATGATTTGATGATTTAAAGTGCTAGAGTTTGATTGCCATCTACAGGGAGCTTCATGGATTGGTGTCAACATAGATCTCTGATTTGTTTTGGAAAGTGTTTTCTTTTTGGAATGGTTTTTGTTGTGGTAGATGGTATTTGTTTTTCAGCCGTATCCCCTCCCGTATCTTGGCATGTCGAGGATGTATCCTTGAAAAAAAAAAAAAGTTAAAAGGAAATCCTAGATACTTATTTCTTGGGTCTAACACGTATCGGGCATGTATCCATATCCTACGAGTATGTGAATGGGGTCTCCATGTCATTTTTGAAATGTCAAGGGATGGCTGGATAATATTTGTAAATGCCAGGGGTGTTATTGAAATTTCCCACTTTTTTAAAAATCTATTTATATAAAGAAAGACATTTCCATCAATCTCTTAGTGATAGCATGAAGTATTATATTGATTTGGATTTATCTATGATTAAAGTGTAATATATTCATGGGTTATAATGAAGGCTTTTATAGAAATTGTGAACCCACCCTACTGAAATAGCACGAAGAAGAAAAATAGCCAACGGGCTATTCTCCAAGCCAAAAGGCTTAAGATAATCTGTCTAGGTCTCACACCAAAGGCAGGAAGTCAACTCACAGGGAAAAGAAAACTGAAATTTCAATTCAATAATAATGTAATCTATCCTAGGAGAAGGGATTACATAACTAAACTAGTCTCCAAATAAAGAAACAAACTAGTTCAATCCAAATATGGAGTCCTAATTAAAATATAAAAGCAATTTCTACAACTTAAAAAAGCAACTATTACTAATAGAGCAAAATATTAACTAATTTTCAGTGCTGGGCTTTAGACTTGGGCCTGCGGGTATAAACTTTCAAACGTAGCTCATTGGTCTGGCTTACATCAACTCCCCCCACGCGTGCTGCGGGGGGTTTTTTGTTTGTTGGGGGGGGGGGGGGGGGGGGGGGGTGGGGGGGGGGAGTCATGTAGTTTTTGATATATTGGATTGATGTATAGGAAATTTAGAATGATCAAACAGGTGATTTGGGTAATATTGAAGCTCTTATTATTTTCCAAGAGTATTTTTTTATCTAAAAAGTTCATAGTTAAATTTTATATCAATTTGCTTGTTAAAAATAACTAGGATTACTGGCAGTTCATGTTATTATTATTTTATAAATGAGATATCTGTGGATTTTATTATAATTAATATGACATTGATTTCCACGTGCTATTTTAAGTTAATTTGTTAAATATCCTTGTCCATTGTTTTTTTTTAGAATTTCCTTTTGCCTCTGCATTATGTATCTATGATTGCTTCCTATGACTGCAAGATGCTTGTGTATACTTTGAGGTGTGCAATCTATTTATTTATTTTTATGAGTAATCAAAATGTCATTAATGGACGCCAAGGGGCTGTCACCTATGTACAATAGAGCTATATATAAAAGGATTTATGTATCTCCTAACTCTTCCAAGAGAGTAAGGAAGTGACTAGCACGTACGGGTTGATAGCCATAATGCCAAAAAAATAGACTATACAGTAACAAAAATTTCAGTCTATGTATGTTCAATGATGCAATTTCAAAAATTCTCCTATTTCTCCTTCCAAATGGTCCAAAAAAGTGCCATTTGAATCAATCGCCACACTCCCTCCGGCCTTTTCTTCAAGCATGCACCAGCACAACAAACTAGCAGCTCTTTAGCATCCCTTGGCATACACCATTTCAAGCCAACAATTGATAAAACATGATCCCAGAGTTCCTTGGCCACATTGCAGAAGAGGAGAAGGAGACAAATAGATTCTTCCTCATTGCAGCACATTGCACGTTTGTTAGGAATGTGAAAGCCTCTCTGTTTCAGGTTATCCATGGTAAAGATGGAGCCCCAGGCCACTATCCATGTAAAGAACGCCACCTTAGATGGAGCCTTCGTCTTCCAAATGGCCTTCCAAGGAAAATCTACACTCTTGTCACACACTAGGAGTCTATAAAAGGAATCTACTGTAAAAACTCCCATCGTTTTGCCTTTCCACATCATTTTAACATCCTCCACACCTCCCACCTACATTCTTTGTAGCACGCTTAAGAGAGCGATTGCTTACTTTAGCTCCCAATCATTTAGATTTCTCTTAAAAATAGGAGCCCAAACCACATCTCCATATTCCCCCAAAAAATACTCTCACGGTGGCATTCTTGTCCCGGGCAATGTTGAAAAGCAGCAATATATATATATATATATATATTTTTGAATGAGACATCACCAGACCACCTATGGTGTCAAAAACTAACATTAGTCCCTCTAGGTACCCTGAAATGGATATGATGCCCAAAAATCTCAGTCCCTTTCATTATTGCCCTCCGGCCTCCACAACCCCCAACCATGTGAACCCAAACCCATTGTAGGCACCCACCCCCACTTATCACAGCCATACCTCACCACCACTACATCCTTTAATAGTGTCCCATTTTCCGTAGCAAATCCCCAAAACCATTTCCCTAGAAGAGCTTGATTAAATGCCCTTAAATGTCTCACACTAAGTCCACCTTCCTTGATGGCAAGGTTTAAAATATTGGCCAATACCGATGCGTATCAGTCCGAACCGCAATGATATTTTAGTGGGATACCAGTATCGTATCGCGAATATATCGGATAAATATCAATCGTCACAGCCGATATTTTGAAATATCAGCCGTAATGGCCGATATAACCGAAACTGTAAAAAAAAACACACACACACACACACACACCTGGAGGAAGAGCAAATCCAACTGAACTAAAAAGAAGTGGGGAGGGGGGTGGGGGGAGAAGGAGAAAAAAGAGAGATATGATACCTGGAATCCATTGTTCTGATCCCCTTCCTCACCGTCTCCTAGTCTTTTTTTTCTTGTAATTTTTCTTCTCTTTTTTCCACTCCTTCTCCCCCTCTTCTGTTTCACTCATTTTCCCCCTTCCTCCACCGTTTTTCTCTTTCTGGGAAGTGGAATCACATATTACAAAGTACTGCAAAGTAAAACAATGGAACCGGAATCGTCATAGTTTTGACTTTTGACATGGTAACATGTGGCGCGAGTCTTCCACACTTCCACCATATAAGATGTGGCTCTACTGTGGCCCACTTTTTTAAAATCTAAGCTATAAGTGAATTATTGATATCTTATAATCATTGTGGGCATTTCTTTTCTACATGGGTGAGTGGAACACAACTAGGGCTACAATTTATATCATTAGGAAATGGGGCCAATAGTTCTCTGCAGAACTATTTTATTGGAGAAACTTTTAATGAAGGAAAAGTTTTAAAATACCCCCATAATCCATATTATGGAGGTAATTTTTATTGAATGGATTGGATTTAGATAGTGTTTCACAAACTATTCAAAACCTATGCCCTTTATTAAATGGGTCCTTAACAAATTTTAGTCAAATTAGAGTTAGGTAACTATCTAATTAATCGATTAAAACGATGTGAATAAATTTTAATAAAGGCTTAGACTTGTATAACGTTCAATCGAACAGTTGGCCAAGGTCTATTGGAGTCAAATGGTAGTTATTTTAAGTGGTTTGGATTTTATATATGAACTACATTAATAGATTTATAAATTAATTGATAATTCATTACCATAATTATGGTTGCATTTTATAAAGTTTGTGATATTTTAACTTATTATGGCATATACATCTAAATCCATTTAATTGTAAGTACAAATCTAGACAAAACAGCGATCTAGGTCATAATTTATGAGGACCGATAATTTGATTTATACTTTTTACTAATGGAAAAAAAATATTGTTTTCTAGCCTTTTCTAATATTCTGGATTTTTTGGATATTTTCTCAAAATTTTTTGGATTGAAAAAAAAAAATCACACCGTGACGACCGCGATTTTCATCCATGCTTGATGGGTCTACAAATCTTGTCCTACCTCACCAAATGCATCTTCCTATCCTCGGTGCCACCCAGGGGAAGTCCCTCTGTAATTTCTCAAGCCTCCTCTCAATTGAGGCTGGCACAAGAAACAAAGCCATAAAATACATGGGAATGTTGGCCAAGGTACTATTTAATAGAGTCAATCTACCCCCTTTAGATAGATAATTACGCATTTACCTTGCCGATTTAGTTCGAAAACACTCTACCACACTATCCCAAGCCTCAACTGATTTATAAGACGAACCAAGAGGTAAGCTGAGGTAGCCAGATTATCCCCGTTCTCCACCTCCCCCACTGGTATAATCTCACTTTTGGTCAGATTAATTCTCAACTTGGAAATAGCCTCAAAACCAGCAAAATGCATTTTAAAAAATAGAGCTGCCTCTCTCTAGGTTGACATGAGTAAAATATCATTTGCAAATAATAAGTGAGAGATAATTACCTCCCCTCCTCCCTACCTCAAAACCCCGGAACATTTGAAGCTCCTCTCCTCTAGCAAGCATCCTACTCAATCCCTCCATCACTAACAAGAAAGAAATGGCGACAATGGATCGCCATGCCGCAATCCTCGGGGAGCTGGCGAAAAAACTAGTAGGTGAGCCATTCACCAATATAGAAAATTTTGGGCGTGCAATTACACTTCAATCCACAAAAGCCACGAGTTAAAATTGGATCTGAAATTTCCAACTTTTAAGCCATATCTAACTCATTGTGTATGGCCTTTCTTTGGGACAAAATTTCCCTCGGTAAATTCAAGGAGCGCTCTCAGGTAGAGGCACCACTTCTTTCTTATCTTTATCTTTTTCTTCCTCAGCCTCCAAATAGCATTGGCCTTCTAAGTTAGAAGGAGAAAGGAAAACAGCCTCTACAGAATGTATGTGGTAGCTTATTTGAATTTCAATGTTCTACGGTCTTCTGGAGATTTCCAGCACTGCCTGACATGAGTTATTGTAATGATCCATAGGTTTTAGGTTAAGCACATTTATATAGGTTTAATTTGTAATTCTTAGTTTCCAAGTAGGGATGCATCGTTCTACTGGCGTTAAGATTCTTAGATTTATATATAGCTGTGTTATACCTTAATTCAGTGGAGAACAATTTGGGAGTAACTTTATAGCTTTTGACAGTTTTTTGGGATTGTGCAATGGAATCTAAGCTCTAGGGGCTGTTTATTTTGCATGTAAGGTGGGATAGGCTCTAGATAGATCATAGGCCCACATGATACCAGGTTTGGATGGAGGATTGGGCCTTCAGATATGCATCTATGCATATCCAGCGGTATGAATGCACAGTGCCACTTATCACGTTTAGAAGGGTTTACTTCTGTGATTCACATCCTCTTAGATTTGTGCGCCGCACCCCCCCCCCCCCCCCCCCCCCCCCCCCCCGAACAATTGACCAGAATCTCCCTTAGTGACAATGGTGAAAGACCCATTTAGCCCCCAAATTATGACAAGGTGGTCAGATGGATCAGTGACTGGTCATTTCAGGTCAGCCTTGGATCACGTGCAGTCATTTACCCATATGAATTTGTGGTGAGCAGCAAACACACGTTGAAGGGGAGAAAAAGTGCACAACAGCAAATTGGTCATTTTATTTTTGGTTAATAAACTGCAAAATGATCATGTCATTTGGGACCACTACTAATCCGGCTCTCATCTTGTACTGCCAAATCTTGGTTAGGAGTACCTAGCTAGTGGGATGGCTTTGGATATTTGTATCCTAACCCTTCCGGATGTGTATGTGGAACAAACAACCCTAGGTGTATTCCTAGTTTCTTCTTCTTCTCTTCTTGCTTTACTTTATTGCAATTTATTATTCGTCAACCAAATCAAATTCGATCACCTTTTATCACTGTAACTTAGCCCTATATTTCCCTTGGTTGACATCAATCCTAGTCAACTAACACGTAAGAACCGAGTACTGTTTAGTGCAGTGTTGTCAAAGGCGTGCCTAGGCGCTGGGTGCATCAAGGCGCACTTGTAGTGCTTCAAAAGTGCCGAGGCGAGGCGATTAAAGGAAGCTCAGATTAAGCATAGAAAAGCGCAAGGCACAGTGAAGCACAAAGTGCATCAAGGCGCTCGCCTTTTTCATTTTTTCATTTATTTGTTTTGGATTTGTCAACAGTCCTTCGATCGAATGACGCACATGATAATTTTATAAAGTTAGCACCTATCAAAGACTCCCTAAATAAATAGACAGCCCTCACCCGAGCCCTACGATTTGTGTCTGATTTGTCCCCAAATACATGGCATTCAATGAGTCTCTGTGACTCATACGTCTAGCTGTAATTGAAGTTGCAAAGCTCTGCTTCTGCTTGGTTGATCTTGGTGACGACCTTAAAGCCCCGGGACTCGAGGCATCTCTGTGATGCTCGATTGGCTGCTCTTCCAGGTTAGTTTCTTCTTCTTCTTCTTCCTTCTCTACTTCTCTTCTTCTCTTCTTCTTCCTCCTCTGCGTCTCTTCCTCTTCTTATTCTATTCTTCTTCTTCCTCCTCTTCCTCTATGTCTATTCTTCGTTTGTGTCTCTTCCTCTCTTCTTCTCCGTCCTCTGCTTCTAATGTCTGGGACTCTGGGTCTGCTTCTGGTTCTCTATTTTTTTGGTTTTGTATTTTTTTTCTTCTTTTTAATAAGTCTGGTTCTGGTTCTCTCTTTTCCTCTCTTCTTCTTCATCTGGTTTTGGTTCTCTGTTTTGTCTTTTTCTCTCTTTTTTTTAAAAATTTCCCTTTTGGGCTTTTTTTTTGGGTTCTCTATTATTTTCTTCTCCTTCTGGTATTCTGTTTTATTTTCTGATTTTTGTATATAATCGAAACAATGCATGCTTTGATCCGTTGTCATGGGTGGGTCTATAACAACATGTAGGCTTCTATTCTCTGTACACTACACAAGACACATGTAGTCTTCTATGCTGCTCTTAACAACAGAAGTTTGAAAATTGATTAATTTGCTTAACTGCTTTGTATAATGCTTGGCACAATTAGTTAATTTGCTTGGCTGTTATGATTCTTTGGCTTGTAATAGTATTGCCATCTTGCATGCAAGGTGCACTAGCTAGTACCTTTTATTAGAGGATAATAAGTATAATAAATAAATAAATAAAAATATCATTTCATCCTTTTATGTAATAAATATTCTATACTATATAATATTGCAAAAGGTATTGGAGGTCATAGACCTCCAAACTCATCTGAACTTTTGAAATTTTTAGATTTTCAAAATTAAAAATCAATTTGGCATTCAATTATGGGCCCAAACTCCAAACCCTTGACGCCATAAATTTTTTAATCAATCTAACCTTACAACACCAACTATAATTAATTAAGGACGGAATTACACAATCATTAAGGGATCCAATAATTTACCATTGACCCCAGAATTTCTTAAATCAACCTTACAACACCAACTCCAATTATGCAATGAATTTATAGTAACAATTCCATTATATGTTTTTGGTTTAAACCATTTATGGCAACAACTATAATTTTGGATTTTAAAAAATGAAAAATCCACTTGGCGCTCAATTATTGGTCCAAACCCTTGACCCCACAAATTTTTTAATCAATCTAACCTTACAACACCAGCTATAATTAATTACTGAATGAGTTACACAATCATTAAGGTATCCAATAATTGACGATTGATCTCACAATTTCTGTAATCAACCTTACAACACAACTCCAATTCTGCTATGAATTTATAGTAACAATTCCATTATATGTTTTTAGTTTAAACTGTTTATGGCAACAACTGCAATAATTGTACTATAATTATGGGATTCAATAATTTACTCGATTACGGGATGAATTACACTATAATTACAAAATTCAATAATTTATCCTTGATCCCACAAATTTTTAAATCAATTTAAACTTACAATACCAACTTTAATTATGGAATGAATTTATAGCAACAATTTCCACACTTTTTCTGAACTCTATAGTTTAGTTACTTATATATGTCTTTTTATCAATAGCCGTACAATCCTATTAAGTTAAAAATCCACCTGACAGTCTACTATTGGTCCAAACCCTTGACCCTACAAATTTTTTAATCAATCTAAACCTTATAGCACCAACTCTAATCACGGAAAGAATTACACAATAGTTAAGAGATCCAATAATTTACCCCTGACCCCATAATTTCTTTTATCAATGTAACTACACAACAACAACTCCAATTACGGATGGAATTTATAGCAACAATTCCATTGTACGTTTTTAGTTTAAACCCTTGATGGCAACAACTACTGTAATTATACTATAATTACGAGGTTTGCTAATTTACCCTATTACGGGATCAATTACATTATAATTGTGCGATTTAATAATTTATCCTTGATCCCATAAATTTTCAAATCAATTTAACCTCACAATACTAGCTTTAATTATGAAATAAATTTATAGCAACAACTCCCACATTTTTCTTTTTTTTGAACTCTGCCAGTTTGTTGCCGGTTTCTAGCCCGGGTGAAGGAAGAAGGTTGCGCTAGGTAGGTTGACAGTCGGCGTAAAACTTTGTTACAACCCAAATATGAATTCTTAGATGACAATATTTTGCGATAGGGTTAGGGCATTTTCCGATTTAAGCGACGCATTGTAACGTTACCTGGTTCAGTGAAAAGTGTGCAAGGGCTACCACATGACTCTGGACTAGTGCGGTTAAAGAAGTTAGTCCATGAGAAGAAGAGGAGGAATAGGAAAATTAAACTTGCTACTTGGAATATAGGAACCTTGACAGGCAGGAGCACGGAGTTGGTCGAGGTAATGAAAAGAAAAGGAATTACTGTGGCTTGTATACAGGAGACGAGGTAGAAAGGGAATAAAGTTAAGGAGCTCACGGATGGGTATAAGCTTTTTTTATGCAGGAAAGAGCAATACAAGAAATAGAGTAGGTATAGTAGTAGATAATGATTTGAAAGAAAAAATTATGGGGGTAAAGAGGTTTGATGATAGAATTATAGCAATTAAACTAGTGTTAGAGGAAGACATAATCCATATCATTAGCGCATATGCTTCTTAAGTAGGATTAGAGGAAAGTGTGAAAAGACAATTTTGGGAGGAAATTGATGATTTACTGCGAGAAATTTCAAATAGTGATAAGATTTTCCTTAGATATGACTTAAACGGGCATATAGGAAGAGATAATAGAGGATACAAAAGAGAGTGTATGGAAGGCAAGGATTTGGAGAAAAAAATGAATTCGGAAACACTATATTGGATTTTACAGTGGTTTTTGATCTTATAGTAGCAAACACTTACTTTAAAAAGAGAGATAAGCATTTAATTACCTATAATAGTGGGAGTAATAGGAGTTAAATAGACTTTTTTTTAGTTAGAAAACAGAACTAATTGGTTTGTAAAGATTGTAAGGTTATCCCATGAGAGAGTTTGACCATGCAATATAGGCTCGTAGTTTTAGATATTTACATTAAAAGTAAAAAGAGAGCAGTAGTACACAAAATGTGCCTTAGAATAAGGTGGAGGGATTTGAAGGGGGGAAGAGCAAATATATTTAAGGACGAAATGATTGAGGATGAAGAATGAAATCTTGAAGGAGAAACTATAGTAATGTGGAATCAAGTGGCTAATTGCATTAGAAAAGTTGCAAAGGAGTTACTTAAAGAATGAAAAGGAAAGATGCATGTTACTAAAGAAACATGATGGTGGAGTGCGGAGATTCAGGAAGTTATTCGAGAGAAAAGATATTGCTACAAAGTTTGGCTGGGGACTAAGAGTATGACAATATTGAGTTGTTTAAGAAGGCAAAGAAAGTAGTTAAGAAAGTAGTAAGTAGTGTAAAGTCCAAAGCATACGATGACTTCTATAATAGGTTGGGAAGAAGAGAAAGAGAGGGATATTTTTAAGCTTGCAAAAATAAGAGAAAAGAAAAGTAGGGACTTAGATCATGTCAATTGTATCAAGGACAATGAGGAAAATATTTTGGTGAGGGACAATGATATTAAAGAAAGGTGGAAGGAGTATTTTAGCAAACGTTTAGATGAAGAATATATGGGGGATATAAGAACTAGGGAGGGTACTTCATTAGCAGAGCATACTTTTCTCCATAGAATTAGAGGGGTGAAAGTGAAGGAAGCATTGAAGCGAATGAAGACAGGAAAGGCTACAGGCCTAGATGATACTCCGATAGAGGTATGAAAATGCTTAGGAGAGGTTAGAGTCAGTTGGTAATATGGGCTCTTCAATAAAATACTTGTGATAAAGAAACTGCCGGATGAATGGAAAAGAAGCATCATAGTACCTATATATAAGAATAAAGAAGATACACAAAATTATACCAACTATCGAGGTATTAAATTTCTGGGTCATACTATGAAGTTGTAGGAGAGAATAATGGAGCAAAGACTTAGATAGAAGACCAAGATTGCTGAAAATCAGTATGATTTTATGCTGGGGAGGTTAATTATGGAAGCTATCTTTTTACTTAGGCAATTAATGGAAAAATATCAAGCAAAGAGAAAAAATCTACACAGGGTCTTTATCGATTTTAAAAAAAGCCTATAATAGGGTACGAGGGATTTAATTTGGTGGGTTTTGGGAAAAAAAAAGGAATATCCTCTACGGTTATATTAAAATTTTTAAGGATATGTATGAAGGAACAGTAACAAATGTGAGAACCACATGTGGAGAAACAGGTAGATTCCCCATGACTATAGGTTTGCATCAGGGATCAGCCTTAAGCCCCTATCTTTTTGCATTGATTATGGATGAGTTAATTGTGCATATTCAAGAAGAAATACCATGGTGTATATTGTTTACAGATGATATAGTTTTGGTGGATGAATAAAAAGATGGTGTAAATGCAAAACTTAAGAGATAGCGGGGGGCATTAGAATCTAGAGGCTTTAAAATAAGTTGTATAAAGACAAAATAGATGGATTGCAACCTCAGTGGACATATACAAAGTGTTGAAATCATTGTCAAAATTGCAACCTATGAAATACAACGTAGAGATTCTTTTATGTATCTAGGTTCTATGATTAGTAAGGATGAGAAGATTGACAAAAGTTTTGAGTATAGGATAAAAGCTGGATGGCTGAAGTGGAGACTAGCTTCTGGAGTGCTTTGTGACAAATGAATGCCAACAAAATTGAAGGAAAAATTTTATAGGACAGTGGTTAGACCAGCTATGATATATTGAACAGAATATTGGCCAATTAAAAAGACGCATATTCATAAGATGGATGTGGCGGAGATGACAATGCTTAGGTGGATATCTAGTAAAACTGAAAAAGATAAAATTAGAAATGAGCGCTTTCGAAAGCATTTGGGGGTAGCACCAATAAGGGATAAGATTAGAGAAACCTACTTAAGATGGTTTGGCCATATTGAGCGTAAGCCAGTTACAGCATCGGTGAGGAAAAGTTTTGCTATCCAAGTGGATGGCCCATTAAGAGGTAGGGATAGGTCAAAGAAAATATTGATGGAGGTCATTAAATCATATTTGAAGAAGTTTAACTTATCTAAAGATTTGGCTTAAAAGAGAACGGAATAGAGAAATAGAATTCATGTAGCCGACCCTAATATAGTTGGGATAAGGCTTTGATGATGATGATGAATTAAGGTACTTACCTATGTTTTTCTCCCCATAGCTAGACAATCCTTTTTGCATCATTGTTTTTTTTCTCCATTCATACTATTGCAAAATGATATGAGGCTTTTGGATTCCAAAATCTTAAAAGTAATTTTCTTAATTTGTTTATTTTTAAGGAGCCATAAATACATATGTCATTCCATTATTGATATATTATATTAATTTTAAATTTATGCGACAGCATATCGTTGTAGCAATCAATTAATACATTTCCTATTCAAGACTCAAGTGATTTGGAAAGAGAATGTTAAATCGCTCGAGAAAGAAAAAGGATAGATGACTAATTCATCCATGATTTATAATTTTCTGAAAATTTAGGCAGTACACATGGTATAAACACATTGGCCAGCGACAATATATTAAAAAAAAAGAAGACTTTAGAAAATATATGTATGGAGACTACCACTAATTCATCCAAAGTTTACAATACTTTTCTGAATTTTGTTACAAAGATTGACAATACACGTGACATATGTATCTTAAAAACGACTTTAAAAATTACACTAATGGAAACTATCACCAACTTATCCATGATTTATGATTTTTTTTTAAATTTTGTTAAGAGAGATTAGTAGTACAAGGGGCATAACTACTATAATTCAAATCAACTGTGTATTAAAAGAAAAGAGAAAAAAAAGTTTTTCTACAAAAGGAAACTACCACTAATTCAGTAATGAGCTAAAAATTTCAATTTGAACTCTTAACACGTTCAGAAGGACGCAAGCAATGATTGAATAAGATTTATGATTTAAAAAAGCATCTCATTTGAAATTTTCGTAAATCCCAGCTTTATACACCCTAACCTTAACCTTGCATATCTCCACCTCCATGTTTCCTAGCTCATTCATTTGCATTTTGGTTCTTGGCTCTATCTTGTGTTGCGTGGCAAGCACCAGGTACCCTTTATGTTCTCTCCTCTTTTTTTTTTTCTTTGTTATGGTTAAGAGTCATTTTTTGGGCAAGAGAGATTCTTTTTTGTGGTTAAAAGCTATTCATTGTAATGCTTGTGTTAATTATGACACGAGTCCTAAAACATTGACATTTTGTTTTTTTTTATTTTATTCTTAATGAGGGGTCATGATAAGTCACAACAACTTTCTAATGCAAATTCTTTACATGCACCAGATGGATAGAGCTTTAGACAAGTGTCTTATGCAAAAAGTCTAGCTAATTGTGTTCATAAACTATTTGGTGACTAATGATGAACAAGCTCGACCATGAAATACAATAATTATGATTCAAAGAATTTTATCATTTATTTCATGATGTTAACTTGGCCAAACATAATATGTTTGATGATATTAACTTTAATGATGATGATATTGTATGATTAAATTTAAAAATATTTTGGACTTATAGTTAAATATAATTTGTATGATGACTTTGCTGGTGATGATACAATATGGTTAATTTTAAAAATATTTTGGACAATTTCCCCATGCGTAGTAATAAGAAAAGGAAATAACACAAACCGGCAATCTTTTTGTCCCAAAAAACCAAGAAAATGCATGAGAAGAAAATTTCAACAACAAATACAATACGTCTCTAATTTCCTATTCCCCCATCAGATTCCTCTACTCTTTTTCTTCGCCTTCTCGGCCAACAAAAAGGGGAAGCACAAATGGAAAACATAAGCAAACTAAAGTTATATATATATACGCACCAAGCGTGTGCCTAGGTAATGACCAACTTTCTGTGTTTGTCGAGAATCTTCGTGCACCAAGAATAATCTGTGATGTTCGACAACATTACTTTTTCAAAGAATAATTCATAGTGCAAGAAACTATAAATTCCATTGTAGCCACTCTCCACTCAAATGCCCTCTGAACAATACATAGCAAGCGAGTACCTAGGTAAAGACCAGCTTTCTGTGTTTGTCGAGAATCTTCGTGGACCAAGAATAACCTGATATGTTCGACAACATTACTTTTTGAAAGAAAAATTTGTAGTGCAAGAAAATATATATATCTAATTTTAGCAACTCTTCACTTGAATGCCCTTTGAAAATATGGGTGAAAGTATGACACTTCATTTTAAAATAGGGAAATTCATAAGAACTGTTGTTTCATAATATAGTTACTATTAAACCCTGTAGAAGGATCATTAACAATATCCCTTGATGGGTCCAAAAATTTGATAAGACACAATGTTAGGCAGAAAGGGAACTTAATCAACTTTTTTTTGAGATACTTTCTTGTTTACCATTAGTTGCCACTTGCCACAAAGAATATGCGATTTAGGCAATCCAATAACAGAGAAACATATGACTTGATATCCATGATTACGCATATATATTGTCAAAAGGAGCCATTTGATTGCACAAAATTGAAATGAAACATTCCTATAGTAAAAAAGAACTGCAATCGGTGAGTTAGTATCTCAGGAGAACAGTCAGGGAGAAAAAGAAACTATATGTACCACTGAAATAAAGTGAAGATGTGATCAAAGCATAATAAGGAAGGCAAACTATATGACGTTCAAAATATGAAACTCGAGCAAATGGTGTTCAATTATTTTCCAGCTTATGACTGCGGCATATGTATACAGAAAGCTGAGAAGTCCAACAAAATAAAGACCATAAAATTAACTGAATAAATGAGATGCAAAGACAAATTAAAAGTGCCTCAATAGGCAGGTTATAAATTAGGGGAAATCCCTGATCTTCAGTATAGCATACCCAAAAGCAGAGAAACCTGGATAGGGTAAAAACACAAACTAACTAAATAAATGAAATCCAAAGATAATTATTTTAAAATAAAAAAAACTAATATTGAAAGAAAAAATATAAAAGCCAAACTGCAGGCTACGAAGTACCCAAAATAATACCTTGACAGTTAAACGTTATACATGAGTGTTTTCTAGTGTTGGACTGGTAGAACTTTCATATTGAATAGCCACTTTGCTTGTACCAAGAAATCCACAAGATCAAAACCCTACAAGAAATGTAAAAGACAAGAATCATTATGCATCTGAGGAAAACCCCCTAATAAAATCTGCAATTTCTCGTCTATAAGTACAGGGAGATGCCTATTAGTCTTCTTTTATAACTGTACAAAGAGAATGTCTATTTCCTTATTTCTTTTATCTTTTTTCTTTCTATATTTTTCTTTCCCTCCCTAAAATTGCATTGAAGATATTAGCCATTTAGTTAATTTTAATAACCTAAGCCATGAAACTAAGGAAATGGTTAGAACAACCACATTCAGTGAAACTAATAAACTTAAAAGATGTGGAAATAGTAAATAAGATTGGAAGGACTCGCTTTGCACAAACCATGAATGGAGGAATAATAAGAACATGTTTGTTGACTAGAATTTTATCATCCTTCACTTAAAATATATATTACAATTTCGTATGGCTTGTATTTGTGGATGAGAGGTTATTACCCCTCAAGAGCGGTACAGTTCTTAGAATTTTTGGAGGAATTGTAAGTAACCTAGTTTGCATTGTATAGCTGATTTTGTATAGGGGTAATGGCCCCTTGGCGTCCATTAATATAATTTATGAGTTAAAAAAATTGTCTAAAATATGTTAGTTTCTCTTTCTCATCTATGGTTGTTTAGATGCTCTAGATTAGTTAGAATTTTGTCCAAATTGTAATTTGAATGGTGGACAATTTGTTAGGTGTCCCCTTCATCATGCTTTGTTTTTATTCTGTATAGGGATTACCCTACTTGTGCACTATCTTGCACAAGCCTTTTGTATTGATTTATATGTACCTTTTACTGATAATAATGATATAAAATCATCATCTAAAATAACCGTTTTCAACAAACATTTATTGGGAGCTTAACCTTTGGTGGTGCTAGGCACCATGCACATGTTACATTGCATCCTGTCATTTTTTATTTTTTGAATGGTTATGTTTCACTATTGTTATAGTTCTTTTCTCTTCTTAACGAATTGCCAGGTTGGAGCCAATAGGATAAGAGTTTTGAGGAGACCAAACCTGCCATCCATCCAGGCCAAATCAGCTTTATATGATACAATAGATACATATCTTTTGGGTATTTAGCCAAAACAACCTTCTCCAGGTTTTTTTGGACTTCTAGTCTTTTACTCATAAAAATTTGCCAAAAGAAATGCGTAGGTCAGTGGTTAACAAACCTAGAACTTAAGGAGGAAATCACACCATAGTAACACCAAGGGTTGGAAAGGAGTAGATTGGGGAGAACTTTGTACAAAGAGTGACACAGAGACAATTTTGTGGGCAGTTGGGTTTCTTTTTTTTTTTTTTTTTTTTGGGTCAACAGTAGTTTGTAGCAGTTCTGTGTATGAGAATTGTGTTGCGTGGGGTTATACCTCTAATTATAGGTGACTTTCTGATGAGGGGTAGTTGCCTGTGAGACAGTTGCCCAAGACCATTGCCTGCTTTTGGGGCGCCAATTCCCGTGTCACTGACTTAGCTAAATCAGTTCTAACCACCAATCTACATAGTATGAATCCCAAGTAGGTTGAGCTGCCTTAGAGGAACAATGGCTCGAGGTCAAATCAATCTGCCTTAGTGGACCATATCTATAGCCCATGCTATACCCAGTCTATAGAAAGCCCCCTTAACCATGCCCAACCATGCCCAATGCTCAAGTCGGTCTTATCTTGTTTCTTTGGGCTGCGGTACATGTAAGGTTCTCGTTTGTACCTTGAGGTGATTGAGATTATGGCAACCATCTCAAAAAGAGAGTATCCTGTGTCTCACGTTAGAAGGTCGGTCCCCAACTCATGTGTTCCCAAGGGTTTTTTTTTTAATGCTAGTTGGTGGCTCTCCTTTGGCTGGGGTGCTTCAGATATTTTAGTTCTCCGCAAAATGAATCATGTGTTATTTTTTGGTTTTGCTCCAGAAGATAAAGCAGTAGAGCATTGTGATTCTAACATTATTTCATTCAGCCCCACACAATTCTTTTAGCAAAATGAAAGAGTGAAATACCATAAATATGACCCGATAACAATAGTGTTTATCTGTTTAAAAGTAGCGGACATGTTATATCAAAAGAAGGAAGTGGACGATTTTTTCATATGGTTAAGAACTTCAAGATTTGAGCAGGTTACATAAGGAAGAAGCTTACTAAGAGATTTAGTCGAATGTTTCTTTGAATTTTAGGTTCAAATAAGGTTTTTTATGTTATAACTTGTGGGTTACGTCTCTGTGAAGAACCATGTTGAACACTCCATACCTGGGTAAGTGTACATGTTGGACATGTTCGATAGGATATTCACCAAGCCAGTATATCCAGAAATTTGAGTTTATTGTATGAAATTCTTTTAATATGTTATTTTTGTTGCATGGCTGCGTGAAAATAAATGAAGTGGCATGTTGAACAAAGTATTGTCTAGAACACCATTTTAAAATAGGAAATTGTTGAAGAATGTTGAAAAAATTGGAATACTTAATTGTGTTTCATTAATTGTGTTTCATTGTCCTTGAATTTGTGAACTAAGTGAATCCAAAGGTTACACACACCCCTGCACACCAAATGCAGATAGTAGCCTTGTGCATGGAAATTCAATTCCCCTCCACCCCCCAGGTTGCTGTTCTTGCTGATAAAAATTTACAAGGAAAGTTTAAGTGGGGTAGGAACCGAACGTCTTCCTTGTTGGGGTTGAGATCATGTGTTTGCAATGGAGAATTGATGATGAGATTACTGATGAATTGGTCTGATAGAATAAATTTATGGGATTATATATATTATATGAAAGGATATGTAAAACAATGAAGGCATTTATTTGGCATCAGATTAAATTTTAGGGAGCGCAATGGAAAATTGATGATGAGATTACTGATGAATTGGCATGATGGGAATATATTTATGGGATTATATATATTATATGAGAGGATATGTAAAAGCAATGAATGCATTTATGTGGCTTTAGATTTAATTTTAGGGAGCTTAAATGAATTTTAATTGCATACAAGCTGGATAATATTCTACATAAAATTGAATGGCTAGAAGCTTATATGTGCAACCAAATTTGGAGAATATGGTTCCTATCCAAAAAAAAAAAAAAAAATGGTTTGTAACTGTGGCAGCTTATGGGGAATATTGTAATTATAGCAACCAGCATTTTTAACTATATATTTATGGTTCATCAACATATTTCAGATCGTGCATTGAGTTGACAACATTCTCTTGTGCTATTTGCAGGTAATGGGAGATGTCATGCTGCTAATATGCTTATCAAGTTTGAGGCTCAATGTGTCATTACCTCGTTGAAGTGAATTTGTTACTATCTTTACTCGTGGATTTAGAACGCTGTTGTCTATAAATGTTGAATTGTTGTGCTTACAAACTAATGGTTAAGTATGCACATTAATATAACATCATATGTTCGTCTCTCGTATGAGATTATGCATATCAATTGCTTTTTGCTGCTAGTAGTTGACTATTAATTAGAGGTTTTGTGGGTGATGGTGATGATTATATAAGCGCAATCAGGTTCCAAACAAGTAAAGAAATAGGTGATGAAGAACCATTGCGATAAGTGGTTTGCTTCGTGGGAACTGCTTTAATACTTTTTGCCCATAAATTGGTTGTGGAATATGGTTCCTTGGTGGTGTCTGTTGAAATGTGTTGGAACCTTAGCAGTAGAATAAGTATGGTCTCTGTTGAGTACATAGGTGCAGTTTTTAATCCCGCAGGACTGTATTTTTTAACCTTTTTTATTTCGAGGAAACGATAGTATATCTCAAGGTTGGGTTTTTGCTTTCGAGAGCTTTGAAATGCACGCACTTTTTTTCTTTTCACACCCATTATCTTCCAACACCCAGCAAGAAAATTTAAAATTTCAATTTTTTCATTGCACACACTTCATCTTCAAAATCCCCATTCTCTTTACACCCACCCACCCACGCACCCTCTCCCTCACGACGTGGTCCACCACCTCTGGCCACCACACGCCATCTCCCAGCCTCTGCCCCACCCTCTCCAACGTCTCCTACCCCCTTCTCCACCCTTGCATTTTAAGATGCCGTTAAATTTTATGGTTGTTAAATCAAGCACTAAGATAATATAGTTGTACTGAATTTTTTTCATCTGTCCTCTTCCCTTTGATAGATATGCATCTAGGTAAACCCCACGAGCAAATAGGTAAGAAGCCCTTATCTGCAGTCTACTTGTTGAAGATCATTTTGGAAAATTGAATACAATTTAACTAACACTTGATTATCACCAGAGTACTCATAAGTGATATAAGCCATGAGACTAATCATGTAAAAAAAAAACAATTACATATTTTTTGTATATCATCATCATTATCGAAGCCTAATATCAACCATGTTTGGGTGTTTTCCCAAAATTCAACGGTGCATTCACTTTGAATCTGAGTGGAACTTGAGTGAATGGCTATTAGGAAAGTGTGTGACGTGGGTTGTTTGTATTGAAAAATATTTCGGACAAACAATTTGATCTTTCCAACTACTCAAGATGCTTTTGTGGGCACAATCAAGGAAGAACGCGACACCACAAATGAACCCATGGTGGATGCTGCAAACCGAGTGATTATCAATTATCACCTCATATTGCATCGTCTTGCTTCTTTTTTATTCCTATTCCACCCAAGTCATCAAGAATGGCACCATTAAAAAAGAAAAGTCATCTACAAAACCAACATGCGGAAAATTGGGATAAACCATAGCACTAAAGTACCAATGCAAATGAACAATTAGATAAATATTGGGAAGTTCTGATATTTCACAATGATTCAATGATACACAACCCAATGGAATCGATAGTTTGAACACTACATTGCATTTGATGACCATTACATATCCTCTACAATATGCTTTTATAGTCGCAAGCAAGAAAAGGGGGGAAACAATATTGGTATAATTCTAGCACTGACTGCTTATTTTCATTACAGAAACAGCTCATTAGAGGTCATTTGAGAGTAAAATGCTCAAAGATTGAGCACCATTACCAAATGTTTGGAATTGTTTGTCGCCACCAGAGCTTCTTGTCCATGAATTGACAACCACAAGGAAAACAACCGATAAAGTTCAATAAGGAATGGGAATTTGGACTGTGCTAGGGCCTGATTTCATGTCCTCAAGAATGAGCTCCAAATGTGCCTGACCCACAGGTCCCTCTTTCCCTGCAAAGGTAGCAAATATCAGCATGTATCAGTCTTTTTTACAGGCCATTACTAGGAGCAAGTAATTACAGGGTCAAATCCCTTAAGCCTCAGCAAGTGAATACATTTTGTTAAAGCATGAGAATTGAGGAAGGCGGTGCACTAAGATCACACACTGCATGATCCAATTTTCACTCTCACGTATTTTTCTAGAGTGTCGACAATCGCAGTATTGCTGACTTCTGTTTTCTTACACCCCTGTTGCAAGAAATTTAAAAGAAGTGGAGTTTCAACTGGGGTTTTTCTTTTCTTTCTTTCTATCTTTTAAATCTTTAAATTCCAATAAAAATCGATAATAAAATCATATCATAGAAATAAGTATTTATAGAAGTAATTGGACTACGAAAAAATTAAATAATATTTATTAGAGAGAAGAAATCCCCCGTATTTGAATAAGGTTCAGAAATGAGTACCACATGGTTGAAGTGATTATTGGGAAAAAAAATGAAACGACTGGGCAATCAAATGGATGATTCAAACTGATCACTAGACCTATAATTATGAACAATCTCGACGATTCATTCAGCCACAATTGGTTGGATGATTAGGAACTTAGGATTGTCCAATTGGTCTCTCACTGATGGCATGAAAAGATGCGCAGGCCTCATTTGTGTTGCAAATTGAAGATTTGGATTTTCCATGTGTCCAAATACAACTTTACGCTTCATAACCTATAATACAATTACCAGCATGTTATAGCCAAGATTGCTATTAAGGATTATGCATGTATGGTTCTTCTCTGCATGCCTAGACAGTTGATACGTATGTGAATATTTGGGTCTACTCTCTCTGACACACATTACTTAGGAAATGGAAAAGAGAAGGAAGGAATGTTGAATTATGAAATATAAAAAATAATATCTATATTGCTCTTTTTTTTCTCCATGAGGTTCAATTTCTAATAGTATTAAGTAATTATTGGCTTGTTGCTTCTAAGAATTCTAATCTATTTTAATTATTAGCATTTTGTATTTTTAAAATTTTAAAAAATATAATTCTTTAATAGATATTGCCCAATCTTACTCGTATCTTATTTTTTTAGGATTTTACCGTATCTGCGTGACCGTATCGATATCTATACCAGTACCCGTGCTTCATGGGCCTTCATCATCTAACCAAATTTTTGCAAATGCTCCCTTTTCTTCGGCTTCCATTTTAAATACTACATTTGGTAAGTAGTTTACACTCTTCATGATGGCAAACTGTGGAGGCTTCACTAGGATGGATGAAGTCATCACCTTGACACCTTTTTTATAGGATGGAGATTGATCTTGATATATGACAGCATAGAGTGTAGGTGTACTACAACTAGATGGAGATAGTTAAGAGTCTCCGGGTCCCGCAGATAGCCAATACCTCAATGATCCTAGTGTACATTTTCATGCACTTACTCTCTGTATAAGGATGCTTCTTATGCTAGATCAGTCAAAAGGAGGGGCAATTTTTGCCATGGATGCAGACTTTTCTTTAGCTTCCATTTTAGATAATACATTTGGTAAGTAGTTTACACCTTCATGATGGCAAACTGTGGAGGCTTCATTGGGACAGATGAAGTTATCACTTTGACACCATTTTTGTAGGATGGAGAATGATCTTGATTTCAACAGCCTAGAGTGCAGATGTACTACAAATAGACACAGCATAGAGTACTGAATCACAAGAGAATACTCTTCACAAACACAGGATTTGCATAACAAAGCTAAATGTCCACGAATTTCGTACATTTTCCATCTAGCGTTTTGTTTTTAGTGCCAGTTTATGGGGCTCTCTCACGTGAAATGAAAACAGTCAACTTAGACACAACAGCTCTGAGCTCTCCTCTCTCCTTCTTCGCTGAGATAAACAGGATTAACTATGATCTTCTCTTCCATAAGCTTCTTCTGGAGATCGGTCGTCATGGCTTCTTCTCTTTCGTATCCACATCAACCCATTTCTTGCCACAACCGTAAGCTCATCTTCCGTGTCGTCCAATAAGAAGTATCAGGCTTCTGAGTGTTACATCTTGGGTTTTGCGATAGAGGGTCAGTAGAGGATCGTCTAGTAAAATAAGGGCTTCTGAGATTTCGGATCAAATGCGAGTTTTGACAACTGGATTCTTCTTCTTCTTCTTCATCTGCTTGCTTCCTAAATTTATGTCTGGATAGCTTGTCTTATTTATAAAAAAAGACATCTCTAATAACCTTTTGTAGCAAACCTAAAATTGAGATGATTTTCTCAAATAAAAATCTTGCATGTTAAGATTTTCAATGGCTAGATTAGTGAGTATTTTTCATTTGGAGGATTCCATTTTTAAATTGGCGATCAAGACCGAAAATCCTGCATCATCCACTCATGGGATGTCCCACTTATAAATATCTTTCGAATTCATGAGACTAAAATTCCATATCTATTAGAGGTTTAGAAAACACGAGCATCTTGATATTAGGATGGTTAACTCCTTGTTATGATACAAGACTTTAGAGTGGTCCAGTTGGATAGATGTCAATTGGGAGCGGATTCAGTTCAAGAGGGTCCTCCTTTGCAGCCCAGAACAAGAGAGAATTTATTTTATCTTATTTTATTTTATTTTTTGGTAGAAACATCTAGAAGATGATGTTGCGAAATTTTATTTGTTGTAGAATCATTTTCCTTTGCTGCAATTCGGGAGTTTGTTTCATTTGATTTTTGTTTATTTATTTATTTAAATATTTCTTATCCAATGATTAAAATTGCATTTTTGCATCTCATTCATAAAATACCAAGCAGCCTAAGCTCACAAATCCCACATTTACTCGGAAAAGGCTCACTCCATGCCCATGCCAGGTTGCACTCATAAATCATACAAACTAACATAGTCCAAAGCGAAATCCACTTCACTTGCTAGAAATCCCTGCCAAATCTATTACAAAGTTAGTTATCAATCAAAGTAATCCCTCCAACTACCAAGAGAACACACCCCCATCAACGCAAACTAGTAGAACTACGTGCTATGCACGAACCCAGGAGGAACTACCACATGCACACACATATATCAAAAAACCAAAACTAATTTCTAGTATCAGTAAAAGCATCTAACCTATGAACCCACTTTGATCGAAAACTATCTTCTTTTTTTAAATTTTTTTCATGTGGACCCTTTAACTTGCTACAAATGTTCCATAATAGTAATTCTTTTTTTTTTTGGGTCGTTGACCCTTGAAGTACACATTCAAATGTAATTTTAATGTAGCCCTCCATCTTTTTCTTTTTCTTTCTTTTTTCTTTTGGTGTTTATTCTTTAGGTTTGGACCCTTTTGTTTTGCTTAATTTTTTTTTCTTGGTTTTTGGCTTGGATCATTAAAGTTTTTAGTAATTTCCTTTTCTCGATGTTTAGTTTCGTGGATGGCCCCGTATATTTTACATCATTTTTCATTGTGGTATTTTTTAGTCCTCCCTCCCTCTGTGTTTCTTTTCTACTATGGAACCCTAAAGTCTACTACAAGTTCATTTCACATATTTAAATTTCTTTTTTTTTTTTGTATGTTCATTTTCGAGGATTGGACCTAATTTTTTACGTCATTTTTCATTTTCTGGGAGGGTCCACCTTCTTTTTCATAATTTGGTCTGTTTTATGCGTGAGTGTTGAATCGGTGTAGTGTAGTGGTTCTTGGCTCGAGTCAAATGGGCTATTTGTTGTATGCCTCTTTGTGTGTGTGTGTGTGTGTGTGTGTGTGTGTGTGTGTGTGTGTGTGTGTGTTTATTCTTTAGGTTTGGACCCTCTTGTTTTGCTTAAGTTTTTATTTTGTTTTTTTTTCCTGGTGTTTAGTCTTTAGGTTTGTACCCTTTTGTTTTGCATAATTTATTATTTTGTTTTATTTTCTTTGTATTGGTTTTTGGCTTGGGTCATTAAAGTTTTCAAAACTTCCTTTTTTTATGTTCATTTTTAGGGATGGGCTTATATATTTTATATCATTTTTTATTTTTAGTGAGGGTCCACCTTCCTTTTCATAATTTGGTTTATTTTATACGAAGGGGTTGAACAGGTCTAGTATAGAGGTTCTTGGCCTAGGTCAAATGGATTAGTCTTATCGCTCTCTTTTTTTTTTCTCTGGTGTTTATTCTTTAGGTTTAGACCCTTTTGTTTTGTTTAATTTTTTTATTTTCTCTTGTTTTTGGCTTGGGTCACTAAAGGTTTTTTTTTTCTATTGGTTTTTGGCTGGGGTCATTAAATTTTTAACTAATTTCCCTTTTTTTATTTTCATTTTCGGGGATGGGCTCATATATTTTACGTCATTTTTCATTTTCAGTGAAGCTCTACCTTCCTTTTCATAATTTGGTTTGTTTTATGTGAGGCTGTTGAATGGGTGTGGTGTAGTGGTTATCGACCCATGTCAAATGGGTTAGTCTTATAGCCTTTTTGTGTGTGTGTGTGTGTGTATGTGTGTGTTTATTCTTTAGGTTTGAACCCTTTTTGTTTTGCTAAAGTTCTCATTTTTTTTCCCTTGGTTTTTTGGCTCTGGTCATTAAACTTTTCAGGAATCTCCTTAAAAATAATTCATTGTTTTTTTATTTTAGCGGTCTCCTGTCCCATGCACAGAGAGGTGAACTGAGGATCATTTATTATGTAATTCTTCGCCTTCAATTGTCATGTGAAATTGTAGCCCTTTTTTCTGGTGTTTATTCTTTACATTTGGCTCTATTGTTTTTCTTAATTTTTTATTTTTGGTTTTTGGCTTGGGTCATCAAAGTTTTTAGGAATTTCCTTTATTTTTATGTTCATTTTCAGGGATGAGCCATATATTTTACATCATTTTTCATTTTGAGGCAGGGTCCACCTTCCTTTTCATAATTTTTTTTTCTTTTTTTTTGGTTTTTTTTTGTGAGGCTGTTGAATAGTTGTGGTGTAGTGGTTCTTGGCCCGGGTCAAATGGGTTAGTCCTGTAGCCACTTTTTTTCTGGTTTTTTATTTAGGTTTGGACCCTTTCGCTTTGCTTAATTTTTTATTTTGTTTAATTTTTTTTCTCTTGGGTTTTGGCTAGGGTAATTAAAGTTTTCAGGAATTTCCTTAGTAAATAATTCATTGTTTATATATATATATATATATTCTAGTGGTCCCCCATGCAATGCACAGGGAAGTGAATTGAGGATAATTTTTTTATATGATTCTTCACTTCAATTGTCATTTTAATGTAGCCCTCTTTTTTTCTGGTATCTATTCTGTAGGTTTAGACCCTTTTATTTTTGCTTAATTTTTTTATTTTGTTTTATTTTTTCCCTTTGTTTTTTTTATCTTGGGTCATTAAAGTTTTCTCAAATTTCCTTTTTTTTTGTTCAATTTTGAGGATAGACCCTTACTTTATATCTTTTTTGTTTTGAGAGTAGGCATAGATGGACCGAGTTGTGTGGTGTTCATAAATGGGTGGATGGTGGCGGTGAAATGTATTAAGAAGTATTGGAGATGTTGTGTGCTGCAAAGAAATGGGAGATGCGAGTGAGATGGTAAAGGGCTGTGAAAGGTACACGTTTGGGGTTGTGTGTATGAAGATGGAGGTCGAAAAGGAGTGGGGGTTGGTTTCAATTTGTGGTGATATGTGTATGGAATGGTAATAGGTGGTGAGTGAGTTGTGATAGGCAGTTTGGTGAAGGTGTTGTTTGCAGTGTATGTGATACTAGTGGAATGGTTGTGCAGGGTTGAAGGCGGTGGATTCAATGGATTGTGGGCAGTGTTGAGTCTGGTTTCAGCTAGTGATGGGAGGCAAAGGTGATATAGTGTCACGACCCAAGCCCAAGAAATCGGGGACTAGAATTACCCCAATCAGTGACACATGTACTTCCGTGCAATTCACATCCGAACCGGAGTCTGAATGGAATTAAATAAGGGATATTTACATGCTTACACGTTGAAGTGCTGAACGAATCATCTGTCCAAGCATTCAACGTGTGGAAGCCTGTCAATATCACCTATAATTTTTCTTCACTTTTCATTGAACAATTCAACAATATCGAAACAACCATGAAACAATCCCAAACTTAATATTCTGGAACATAAGATTAATAAAATAATTATACACATTCCTGTACAACCCAAACATAATGTGTGCATGCGTGCAAGGAGATCAAAGATAATATTCTATGAAGGGAATACAGGAAGGCAAAGAAATAACGAGATCAAATTATACAATGCAGTCTACATGGATGCAATTAAATGTAGATGCTAAAAGACCTAAAAACCCAAATATATATAATTTTTAGCTACTAGTAAGTCGCTCTCGACAAACGAGACAGTCAGCAAACTTCTGCTGTCCACCAATACCATCTAAAGGAACCATTGCGGTCTTCTCCTACGCAACCTGGGTTTGTACCAGATCGGATTTGGGACCTGAACCTATAACACCATTAAACAACTTGTGAATAAACCTATTTAGCAAAGCATAGGCAAAATTAAGGTAATACACGTTGTCTCTAACAGAAATCATGACATGTGATCATTAGAAGTAAAGGTAGTACACTATGCATATCATGCATTTGAAATAAATTAGTTTTGGGTCAAGGGACTCGCATGGCTTTGCTTCTGGCGGGCTGAACACCTACGCCCACCAAAACGCATTGTATCAAAAAGAAATAAGAACATGTGATTAATAACGGTCCAAGTTAGTAACTAGGCACGTTGTGCATTTGAAATAAGCATGCTACAAGGATCAATAAATGCAATACATACTCGTTAGCTACTACATTTGCCATATCCTCCCTTTAGGGATCTATGCGTTGAGAACACCATCGTCCGGGCTAGGTACGCATGGGTCTCTAGTTCCTAGGGTCCGAAAGCTTCAAGACAAAAACTCACTGCAGTGGTAACAAATAAGCTACGCCAAAGTCAACCTCACCAGGTATCATAAGGCTGAGGCTAAGTAGAACTAGATCATTTCGATTCAGTCATATACTTGAACTTGAACAAACACAATACCAAATCGTACGCATTCAATTTAGGTGTGCAATATGTTCATACTCAATTCAATACCCATGGTCAATGTAAATCAAATATCAATAATACATCATGGGATTCGATGCATATAATATGGAAATATTGGAAGTTGAGACATACGATAATCATTCAATCACTCAATTCCATTTATAAAAGTGGAGGACAAGAACCGCCGTCCAATATGCCATGCGATTCATTTTAAGAGAATCGAAGCAGTTTTACTAGCCAACCCTAATCTAGTCATCCATTGTTTCTAACCGTGCATGATTATGTAGTTTTGAGTTATCCGATACACAGTTGTTTTTCTTTGGTGTTACATTGTGTCGCGAAGGTGTATCGAAGTCTCTTAAACCAATACCTATGGAGAGGTACTTAACAAACGGACAACATCTCATGAATACGTCTCAACCTTCAAAACTCTTCATGATGTACATAATTATTCATTTAGGCGGGTTAATGGTGTATAAAGATCTAAAAACTAAGGCCCTACAAGGTCTCACAACAATACATATTGAATCCTAAGCTTTAGTGGACTCACAGCTTAGCCGTGGGTGACTTACGGCTTAGCCGTATGCATCTTACGGCTTAGTTGTATTATGCACTACGGCTCAGCCGTAGTTCCCCAGAGTTGCCTCTGCAGTGGGTGACTTATGGCTTAGCCGTATGCATCTTACGGCTTAGTTGTATTATGCACTACAGCTCAACCGTAGTTCCACAGAGTTGCCTCTGTAGATGTGGCGAGCCACGGTTGAACCATGCTTCTTCTTATAGCTTAGTTGTATTTCGTCTACGGTTAGGCCATGGTGTGACTACAGCTTAGTTGTAACACAATATACGGCTTAACCGTAGCTTAGCCGTAGAAGATTTTTAGAGTTTTTAGACTTTCGGGATTTCAAACTGTAAAATGGCTTACGGCCAGACCTCGGCAAGGTTACGACTCAACCTAGTACACCATACGATCTAGCTGTAGTTTGGCTACAGTGCAATATCAAGTTCTTCTGCTCCATGGACTCAAAGCCGTGAAAATCTATGGCTCAATTGTAAGTTTCAGAAATGCCGAAATTCGAGGATTTCACGTACAGTTCAGAACTCGGATCATTTCATCCATAGTGAAACAATAACATATGAAAGTATACAAAAGGTTTGTGAAACATATGAAACTTGAAAGATTTATAAGAATCATAACAATCATGATCTACCAACATGTATTCATCCATAATCTGCTTGTACTTGCCTCTAATTAAGCTTTTCAAGCTCTTAATCCTTCCTTTAGCTCAACTTGGGCTCAATTTGGTTACAACAAAACCTAAGAGCCATGCATGCAAAAATTGAAAAAAGAATGAGTGCATGGAGTGAATTATGAGTTGAGAGAACTACAGGCCAAACAATGTCATACATGGTTCAACTCAAGGAAGAAGAAACTGGAGAAAATGAAGATGAGGCACACAATCAATATCCCTCTCTCGATGGTGAGAGAACCAGGAATGAAGAAGAGAAGAAGAGGAGAGAAAACGATGAAGAAAAGAAGAAGAAAGAAGACGTTGGAGAGTCAATGAGGCGGTGACCCATTCATAGGACAATATTTTATGGAGTTTATAAGAAAGTCCTTCTAGTTTATCTTATTTTCAATTTAAGTTAAATGAAAGTCCAACTGAATCAAATAACATCTAATACATTCGAGTCAAATACGGAAGTTAGCGAGCTCAATAAGACAAATGTGATGGTGTCGACATGATGCATGTATGACATGAAATCATGTATTTTAAAATTATGAAAAAGGGCTTTTATCTACTTAGGTAAGGTCAAACCCAACCCAACTGGCGATCCTTGATCTGCTGAATCACCTCAGGCTGAAACACGACGGTTGTAGCTAAGGTCACCCATTCACCTACCTTCCGAACCTCAACAGGCTGATCATGCACAATCATATAGAATCCTGCCAACACCTGATGACTGTCTGTCCTCCTGCTAAGTGCATCTGCAACTACATTCCCCTTGCCGGGGTGGTACTTGATCGGAAAGTCGTAGTCCTTGATGAACTCCAACCACCTTCGCTGCCTCATATTCAAGTCATGCTGATCAAACAGGTACTGCAGACTGTGATGATCGGAATGGACCTCGAACTTCACACCGTACAAGTAATGCCGCCACAACTTCAGTGCAAATACAATGGCTGCTAGCTCCAAGTCATGTGTGGCATAGTTCTTCTCATGCTCTTTCAGCTGTCTGGATCCATAGGCAATCACTTTCTGATTCTGCATCAGTACACAGCCTAGTCCAACTCGAGAGGCATCGGAATAAATCACGAATCCCTCACTACCATCCGGGAGAGTCAACACTGGCGCCGTAGTGAGCTTTTCCTTTAATATCTGAAAACTACGCTCACACTTCTCTGTCCACTCATACGGGACCTTCTTCCGAGTTAACTGAGTTAGCGGGGCTGAAATCTTCGAGAAGTCCTGCACAAACCTGCGGTAATATCCCGCCAATCCCTGAAAACTCCGAATCTCTATCACTGATCTAGGACGGGGCCAATAGACTACTGCCTCAATCTTAGCCGGATCCACCATCAATCCCTCTTTAGAAATCTTATGACCCAGAAATACAACTTGCTCTAGCCAGAAATCACACTTAGACAACTTTGCATACAACTTGTGATCTCTAAGCAGCTGCAATGCCTTCCGCAGATGATCTGTATGTTCCTCAGCAGTCTTCGAATAGACCAATATATCATCTATGAAAACCACAACAAATTGGTCCAAAAAGGAAGTAAACACCCTATTCATCAGTGCCATAAAAGCTGCGGGTGCGTTCGTCAAACCAAATGGCATGACAAGGAACTCGTAGTGTCCATACCGAGTCCTGAAAGCTGTCTTAGGAACATCCTCATCTTTCACCCTGAGCTGGTGATATCCTGACCTCAAGTCAATCTTCGAGAAGTAGGCTGCACCCTGAAGCTGATCGAACAACTCATCGATCCTAGGCAATGGATATTTGTTCTTGATGGTCACTTTGTTCAACTGCCTGTAGTCAATGCACATTCGGAAACTGCCATCCTTCTTCTTAACAAACAATACAGGAGCTCCCCAAGGTGAAACACTTGGGCGTATGAACCCTTTATCCAACAGATCCTGCAACTGTTTCTTCAATTCCAACAACTCTGCAGGTGCTATACGATATGGAGCTCTACTGATGGGTGCTGTACCTGGCATCAAGTCGATCGAGAACTCTACCTCTCGAACTGGAGGCAACTCTGGCACATCCTCCGGAAAGACATCCGGAAACTCGCTGACTACTGGGATCTCACTGAGCTGTCGCTGATCTTTCTTCTCTGAAATGAACGCAAGAAATCCCTCACATCCCCTACGAAGCATCCTGTTTGCTTTACAAGCAGAGATCACACGCCTTGGGCACTTCGTCTGGCTGCCCTCAAATCGAAATCCGCTGCCCAAATCAAAGTAGATAGCCTTGCTGTAGCAATTGATACAAGCATGATATCTCGCAAGCCAATCCATACCAAGAATCACATCAAAATCCAGTGTCGTGAGCAACACGAGGTCTACCGGGAGCTGATGACCAGCTATCCGCACATCACACTGAGGGTAGAAAACACTGCACTCCACCCGTTTACCAACCGGAGTGGATACTAGCAACAAGTATGGGAGCGGTGTAGGTCGCTGTCGAAGCTGCACAGCAAAAGGGGGTGCTACGTACGAACGCGTAGACCCAGAGTCAAATAAGGCTAAAGCTTCAGCATCATAAATTAAAATTTTACCTTCCACGACCGTAGCTTCCTCCGCCCCCTCATGCGTAGCAGCATAAGCTCGGGCTGTCTGGCGGTTCTGCTTCTGGGCTGGGTGTCACAACCCGAACCCAGGGTTCGGGGGTTAGCAAAAGCCAAACCTGATGACACACGTACTCCCGTGCATGCACACGTAGACCGAGTCTAAATGCACACGCACAAGGGAACATTCACACGTGCCAAGCAAGTACGCGGAAGCTGTAAATATCAGAAACATAGAACTAACAGTCCAAGAAACAGTACAAGAAGAGGATACAAAGAAAGGACTGACATAATTACATATAAAGTTTTACAAAAGAACAAAAGAATATATACAATGCTGACATGTCATGCCCAATACAAGTCTGAAACCACAAAACAAGACTCCAAAATGATGTATGCCAGGAACGCTCTCCCGTGGAGTGGTCACATCCACTCCTCTAGGCCTGATGGGGCCCCGGGGGTCTCATCTGGAGCCTGGCCGACCTGCGGGGGTTCGGCAGGGGGATCTGGGCCTGCAACACCAAAAACAACTGTGAATACGAAGATTCAGCAAAGTATAAACCATAGCAAGTTAACACACGCTGTGTCTAACAGAGTAAGAACATCATGTGATTAAAGAAGGCATTTTCGTATACTAAGCTATCATGCAAGAAAGAAATATGCTAAGTGAATCAATGAATACATGCTGTGTACATAACTAGTGGCTACTACATTACCATATGCTCCCAAAAGAGGGATCTTATAACATGCAAAGAACACCATTGTCCGGGCCAGGGTACAATGGGTCTCGGTTTCCTGGGGTCCGGTTCCCCAAGACATATCCATACTGCAGCAGGTCCATATAAACTATACCAAATTCACCCCGTCGGGATCCTAAGGCTGAGGCTAAGTAGTGCCTGACTATACAGAGTCAATCCTGAAAACCCTGAGTAGATCGTGACAACATATCATGCGTGCATATCTGTATCTGGAAACTTATACATGCATACTCAAGGTAAATAAACCACAATGTGAAAGTAACGAAACATACGAGATCATGTAGAACGTTGAGATCAATGATCGAATGCAATATGTTATGCAACAAATCATGTGAAATCGAATCATCCTGATTTACAAACCAATTCTAATCTAGTTATCCGGTGTTTCTAACCGTGCATGCTGATGTAGTTTTAAGTTATTCGATGCACCGTTGTCTAGTGTTGCCTTGATTCGGGCGGTGCACGAAGTCCCTTAAACCAACACCCATGGGGAGGTGCTTAACATCCGGATAACGAACATGAATGATTCGCAGCCCTCGAGATCATTCACGAGTTGTATCATATTCCGTTGGGCAAGTCCAGGTGCTCTACTTTCTATCATGAAGGTCATATCGGTCTTTTATTTACACCTATCCTTGTTGTTCTTTCATTAGTCTAGGGTGAATACGGCTTAGCCGTGTGTGTGCTACGGCTTAGCCGTGTGTGGTCTACGGCTTAGCCGTGGCTGGGCCGTAGAAGGCCTGTCAGTTGCTGACTCTCAGTTATTCCAGAAATTGCACCCTGTATTGATCTACGGCTGGGCCACGGCTGGGCTTCGGCTTAGCCGTAGGGCAATCCACGGCTTAGCCGTGCCCTAGCCGTAGAGGAAAACTGGGTTTTTCTCCTCTCTGGATTGTGAGCCGTAAGGTTCATACGGCTTAGCCGTACCTGTACGAATTAAAATTCCTGAAATCTGTACAGAATGTCTGGGAAAGCATCAGAAATGCAATTCATCAATGGGAATACACAAGTAATGAAACAATGAGTATCAAATGGGCTGTAAACACTTATTTCCACATCAATTCATGTAAGATCAACTAAATTCAATGCATACCAACATGGGTTCTCAAGATATGGTTATACTTGCCTCAAATGGAGATCACTTGCACAATTGTAGTTCTCAAGCCCAAACACAATCTAAACCAAGTCAAACCACAATGCATGCATGAGAAATGGGAAGAAATCCACCACACAGACACAACATGCAACAATGGAACAAGAAGGAGAAGAGATAGAGAAGGGAGATGAGAGGGAGGAAGGAATTTCCAACTCACCTCACATGCAAGAACCCAAATTCCTCTCACTTAGAGCTTGATCGATGGAAAGAATTCAAGAGGAGGAAGAGCTCTCCACGTGCAGTGAGAAATGTTGAGAGAAAACGAGTGAGAGAACATGAGTTGGTCGATGGAATGGGTTATATAAGTAATGGGTTGGTCAAATTACAAGAGGGTCCAAAGCATAAGTCTATTTCCAGTTTGAGTCAAATCAAGGTCCACTCGAATCACACGACCTCGGTTGCAAATGACGTAGTTACGAAAGTTAACGAGCTCAACGAAGGACACATGTTGACATCAAGATGATGCAAAAATGACCAAGCCTAAGAAAAGCTAAAATTACGAAAAAGGGCTTGGTCTACTTAATCCAGGTCAAACTCAACCCAACTACCTATCCATGACCCGTAACGAAAATCAAAACACAACAAAACACGATTAGCAACAAAAACAAGATTAACTAACCACTAAACGAGGTCAAGCTGGGTCGGAGTGTTACACTGGGCGAGCTGGCTGAGATTTGCCATGCACTGTAGATCCTGCATATCTCGTCTATGGAGAGGACTGAAACTTCGGGCATTGGGCCCGCTTGTGGTCAGTGGCGCCACAACCGAAACAAGCCCCACTCTTCCTCCAACATCTGTCTGTTGGGTGATCTTTCCCACAGTGACTACAAACCACCTGAATACTGCTCGAACTACCCTGCTTACCGTTGAACTTCTTCTGAAACTGACTTCTGCCACTGGAACCTGCCGCCCTCTTAGCCTCAGTTCGCTCCTCCTCAAATATGGCCTCTGCATCATAGGCCCTGTCAATAGCGTCATCCAAGGTAGCCGGCCACATATATGCAACTACGTGGCGTTTATGCCTCGGGTTCAGGCCGTTAACGAAGCGAGTCACCTTCTTATGCTCAGTGTTCACCATATCCTCTGCGAAATGAGACAACTCTGTAAACTTTGTACATAATCTGCAACCGACATCTGTCTCTGCTGAAGGTTGAAGAATTCCACTTCCTTGGCTCGCTGAATATGGAGAGTCATGAACTTCCGACGGAATTGCTGCTTGAAGGTCTCCCAAGCTGTGGCACTGGGCATAGTCTGGAATGAGCTCTTAACACTCCTCCACCATGTCTTGGCTACACTCCGAAGCATAGAGGCTGTGAGAACTACCTTCTGTTTGTTACTGCACACAATCGTATCAAATAGCTCTTCAGTCTGCTCCAACCATTGCTCAGCCTGCAATGCATCCTCTATCCCATGGAACTTAGTCGCCCCTCGCTTACGGAACTTGTCAAAAAGAGCATTTGGATCTACTTCCTTGGGCTGGAAGATCACTTGCTGGTCCACACGAGGTGATGCTAACGCGGCAGCCTGACTCTGCCTATCCACCATGGATGCCATCTGGGCCTACAATGACTGCATAGACTGCATCATTATCATCATACGCTCCTCACTACTTATATGTGGGGGTACCGATCCACTATCACCGTTATGGCCATGTTAATTCTCATCCCGAGATCCTGATCCTGAAGCCATCCTGCAAAAGGAAAAGAAACACAGCACACAAATATAAAATGCCCTAAGTTAGTCAAATCCTAAATCAACATATGAGACTTCGAGTCAAATAGTTGATAGCGTTATCTCACCACGATCTTAGACGTCTACATGTTTATAACTAGCATGCTCTGATACCATACAATACGTATGTCACGACCCGAGCCCAGAAGTCGGGGGTTAGCGAAAAGCTAACCAGTGACACACGTACTCCCGTGCACGTACATCCAAACCCCGTCCAGATGCACACACACAAGGGATCTAACACGTGCGAACTAAGCGTACGCGGAAGTTGTACATATCATAGCAAGCAACAAAGGAAAATAGCGGAAGCCAAAACAAATGCGGAACGGAAAAGACAACGATAAATACGCTGATATGAAATCCGAATACACACCCAAAATCATGATATACAAAATATACACAGTACAAAGTCCAAAGTGCCAAAACACGAAATCTCAAAACCAAACAACTAGACCACTGATGATATGCAGGAACGCACTCGGCAGAAGTGATCAGGCCCACTCTGCCAAACCGGAGGGTGCCTCTACACTCGGCCCTGCAGCCTCCTCGACCGCCGGGGAGTCGGGCAAGGGATTTATGCCTGCAACACCACAGACAACACAATGAATACAACGATCCAGCAAATACAAGTAATAGGGATGAAACACTCATAGTATCAAATAGAATAATGACAGAAGATTAAATACAGAGTTCCATCTTAGTATGCTAAGCAAATCGTGCATAGAAGTAAAACATGATAAGTGAATCAAAACATAGAAATACTGAACTAAGTGGCTACTACGTTAACCATGTTCTCTCCAATAGAGAGCAGAGCAAAGCAGAGCAGAGGAGAACACCACTGACCGGGCCAGGGTACAAGTGGGTCTCGGTTTCCTGGGTTCCGGGGTCCCAAGACAAAGCGACACTGCAGTGATACAGAGATACAGAGATCTAAGCCAAAGGTAACCCCGTCGGGCCTCCCAGGGCTGAGGCTGAGTAGAGCCAGACTAATATCAATCAAATCCAATCCAAAAGAAGGGAGATTATCCGCTTTGGACTCACCGATGGCAAAGACCGGATCTTATCCTCACGTATTAATCTCTGGGCAGAGCCACCAGGGAATACCCAATAATCAAAGACACACAAAGCCAACAAAGCATATATTAAGCCAAAGCATAGCATAGATCAAAGCTTAGTGCGGAACGAGGAATAGAACAGATATACAAGACGAAAGCAAAATGACCTTGTAATGCATAGACATAGAGTTGCAGAACAGAGGGCAAAACTGTAAACAATATGCAATGCATCTCCGATTAATAAGGAATCAAGGTTAATTACAAGCCAACACTAATCTAGTTGTTCACTGTCACTAACCGTGCATGTTGGTGTAGTTTTACGTTATTCGATGCACCGTTGCCATCCTAGTGTTGCAATGAAATCTTCACGTGCACCGAAGTCCCTTAAACCAACACCCATGGGGAGGTGCTTCACAGTGATCAACGCTCACATGAATAAGTCACAGCCTAACAGACTATTCATGCGGTCCAAAGCATCCATTGGGCCGGTTTACATGGGTGGTTAACCTGTATTTGAGCCCTACAAGTCTCACTATTATCCTAAGTTATATTTCAGATTTGCCATGCCTAACGGTTTAGCCATGAGGGACCTATGGTTGAGCCGAAGACATCTTACGCGCTCGTCGTAATATGCACTACGGCTTAACCGTGGTTCCATTCAATACACAGCTAAACTGGTCGTTTTCCACCTCTGATCTGATGCCTTTTACGGCTGAGCTACGGTTCAGTATACGGCTTAGCCGTAGACCAATCCACGGCTTAGCCGTATCCACGTCGTAGGAGTAATGTATCGGGAAAGTTTCGACTGATCAGAGATTTAATTCACGGCTTAGTCACGGTTGGGTCACGGCTAGCTTACGGCTCAGCCGTAGCCTAGCCGTAGAATAAAAGGTGAAATTTCAAGTCTCTGGAATGTGAGCCGTAGAAACTTACGGCTTAGCCGTACGATACAGAGACCCAATTTGGGATAGCTACAGAAACGGAAATTTGGTACAAAAATGTCTCTAAAACAAGTTCATCTGATCTTAACATCTTAGAAATTGGCTGTAAAACATTCTATACAAGGAATAAGAATGAATCAAAGCAATCAAACAAAACACCCATATGTGTTAAACAATCCTGTACTTATACTTGCCTCAAAACTCTGTCAATCCACTGAATCAAGCTCCAAATCAACTAAAATCAAAACAAATCAAAGAAATAAACCATGCATGAGATGAAGACACAGCAACAGAGAAAGAGAGGTGCAATTGGAGATGAAGAAGAAAGAGTTGCAGAGAACCCACTCACCTCAAGCCACAAAACCCAGACAGAGATGAGAGAGAAAGAGGAAGAACCCAATCGAATTATGGCAATTCCGGTGATAACCAAGAGGGAAGGAGAGAAGGATGAAGAGAAGAGAGAGATGAACGTGGCTCCTTCTGGAGTTGCATGCAGTCGATCAACGAAATGAATAAGACATCTGGAAGCTGACTCATTATATAGGTTTTGGAGTTTAAGTCAAAGTCCGAAGAGTTTAAACTATTTACGGTTCAAGTCACACGGAGGTCCAACTTCTCCAATTGACTCCAAATGGGTCTGACACAGTTATGGAATATAACGAGCTCAACAAAATACACGTGCTGACACCAAGATGATGCAAAGATGATACAAGCAAAGCAAAAGCAAAATTACGAAAAAGGCTTAGAACTACCTATTCCAGGTCAAAGGTCACTCAACTACCTATCCAAGACCCAAAACCAAGTCCGAAGAATAAAACAACAGAAACACACACTAATGAGCCACTAATCCGGCTCAAAGGGGATCGGAGTGTTACAATGTTGGATTTCAATAATGAGCTCTATCGTTGAAAAAGACATGTTGAATAATGGATGATTAGTACAATAACAATTGTAAATTTATAAGGCTAAAGAAAACCGTTCTTAAAATTGGTTCTTGGTTTTCTCCTCTAGTTTATACATACTTTTCTATAAGAACCAAAAGGTACTCTATTGTAATGGCGTGTATTTAAAATTCAAACCATTTAATCTATATTATTAATAAAAGTTAAACATTGGAAAATAAAAAAAATCTTTATCTATGGTGGATATAATTGCAGTCATTTAAAAATTTTTTTTAACAAGTAGAACATAAAGCATACATAGCAAGTAATTTTGGATGAGTGAGTTAGATTTTAAGTATGAGATTCAAGATTTAAATTAAAAAACATAGAGAATTAGCGCATTTATAATTGCAAATGTATAAAGTGAAAAAAAGGTTGCTTTCTTCAACTCTTCTTATCACATTTGTGATGAAGAAACAACTCCAAACCCTTTCATGGCCTCTAAGCGCAAACAATTAAAGCTCTTCAGATCTTTCCGATCAAATTATCATAATCTTAAAATAAGGTATGCGGGTGGCAACGACAATTCTAGATTTGGAAAAATAGTTTATAATCTATTCCCGATCCCTTCTCTTATTTTATTTTCTTTCTTCTTTCCTTTTATTTTTCTTTACTTTCTTCTTTCATCCGATTTTCCCTAAAATTAGCTATTTTTTAGTATTTTTTCGAAAGAAAAATTATATTGCTAGTATTTACTTTTTGATAATGTTGGCTGGGCCTTTCATTAAAGAATTAACATTAAAAGGGGGGGGGGGGGGGGGGGGGGGGGGGGGGGCAAAGTGTAGATGTGTGTGTCTAGGTACAAATGTATATACTATAATATAATATAAGAACAGTCCAAAATAAAGGGGGGCCATGGCCCCTACTGGGCCCCTAGGTCCGGCCATGGTTGCATTGGTTGCAAGGTGTTGTGTAATGGGTGAGGCATAGTTGTGTGACAAAGTTGGTGTGAAGGCAGTTTATGTGTAAGTTTGGTGTGTGATGGGTATGGATGGTAGCAATAGAGAAGGATGGTGGTGGAAGGTGGATTGTCATAGTATGACAGATATGAGATGAAGGGATGGTGGTGCAAGTTTGGTGTGTGACCAACATGGGTGGCCAAGCGAAGATGGGTGAGGGTCGCGTGTGGTGGGGGTGGGGGGTGATAGCAATAGGTGTAGAAAAGTCTAGTTAGCATAGTGATGGCGTTGGGAAAGTGATGATGAGTATTATAATGTGATGTGGAGGATAAAAAAAAAAGGTAAAAGAACAACACACACAAAACTGGAATGGTTGTGTAGGTGAAGATGAAGAACCATTGATCATGAAGTGGCAACAGAATTACTGAACCCAATTATAAGTAATCTCTCCACATACTTTCCAAGAATATTCACCTCCAAATTCACCTTCTGACTAAAATAATTGAAGACCCATTTCAAGAAAATGAGAATAAAATATAGAGAATACATGCTACATGTCTTTAGCAAGCAGAAAGAAAATCCAGTAAGGTAAAGGGAGGTTCCACTGTACCTATATCAAATATTAAGAAAAATCCCAAAACAGAAAGACCCTCAACACATTTCAAGTAAAAGGAAAACAAATAAGGCTAATCTCAAAAGCAATTGTACTTATACATGCGAGCATATGTTCTTTCAGGTATGCCAATGCTTAAATCTAGAGCAAAAATAGCTTTTCCTCTCTTGAATATGAAAAGAAGAAAAAAATGCTGACATTAGATAGAAATACATAAAGCCTACAGAAAAGGGCTACAAAAAAGGAAATAAAATTTTTTTTATTGACTGAAGAGATTATAACAGTCTTCAAAAGGTTTAAAAAAATGACATTTTTAAAGAGAGCATCTTCAACCTAAGAATAGAGTGGAGATTTAGAGGGTCTTTAGTTTGGAAACACCGTTCCGGTGGAGTTTCTGATCTGGATCTTTGGAAAGGGCAAGCTTCTTGAAATGAGGTCTTTGCCACTATGTGAGAGAGAGAGAGAGAGAGAGAGAGAGAGAATAATGGGAGAGGATGAAGTCCGAACGTCGTAGTGGGAAGTTGTTTATAGAGAGAGACATGTAGCATGGGGTGGAAAGTTGGAGTGAGTTAGTATGTTGGAGGAAAATTAGGGAGATAAGGAGAGAAGAGAGAGAGAGAGAGAGTGGGTGTGGATGGAGAGATTGCCATGTTTTTATCTTTTATTCCTAAAAATCTATGAGATTAGTATGTTAGATGAATTTTTTGCAAAATTGAGCCCAACCAGGTCGAATTTTGCGCTGCGTTGGTTGGGCTAGCCTACTGCTGGCCCACTGGGTCGTTTGTCATGCTGGGCCTGCTTGCGTGTTTTACGTAGCAGGTTGAATTGTCTATGTATAGAGAATTAGGGCATTACTTCGTATATCGTATAATAAAAAAAAACTGAGAGAGCGAGAGAGAGAGCGAGAGAGATGGCCGCCATCGCCAGAGCTATCGAAGAAGGACTACCACGGCCACAGAAAAGACCAAAATTGGAGGGGGATGAGTGCGATGATAACCAACAACAACAAGGAGTAGTAGTAGAAGAAGAAGACGGCTATGATTCAGACGACCTTTTTTATAACGATGGCTATCGCAGCATGACCTCCGCCGAGATTCGGACGTACAACGCAATGGTCGAGGCGAGCGAGGTATTACATATGTCTATATTATTGCTCTCTATTTTCTGTTTCCCATCAAAATTAGTTAATCGATCGTGTGTGTATTCTGATGATTTTTTTTTTTTGCTATTCTGATGATTGATTGTGTATTTGCCCAGGGGTTTGACGCTCCCCGTTTACCCGAGGATGTCTTTGCATACGGTTTAATCAGTTTAGACTACCCGTTAAGTCCAGGTCGCTTGGATGATGAGCAATCTAAGACTTTTCAGAGGCTCAAGTCTTATTCAATCGCAGCTATTAACAAGCACAACGCTGACACAGTATGCGCTCCTCGCTTTTTTGTGTGTGTGTGTGTGTGTTTGTTTGTTTGTCAATTAAATTCTTCCATACAAATATTCATCTCTTTGATTGATTAACTCCTCCTTTTGGTTTTCATCTTGAAATGTAGGGTAAAAATTACGAGTTTTTTAAGCTCGTCAAGGCAACTTCACGGCTTGCCGGTAGTTTTATTTTTTATATTACCTTTGAGGCCCAGGATGCTGATGGAGGCCAACCTCCTGAGACCTTTGAAGCTTATGTGCTTGCTATGGGGACTAAGATGGATGTCGACTTTGTTAGGCCAAAAAAAAAACCATAATCACTCAAAGGTGTGTTTTGTTTTTGTTTGTTTATTTATTTGGTCTGCATCTGTTTATCTTTTCCTTTTCTTTCTTTCTTTCTTTGGATTCTATATTGGTTGTGCTAATCTAAGGCTCTACAATTGTTTAGCCCATGACAGAAATACGAGGCACATTATTGTCTTTCTAAGTGGTTGAAGAACTTTTCTGACATTAAAAAAGTGAAATCATTTCATTTTCTGGATATGTTACATGTGTATTTGCAAACAGCTCATATGTTCCGTTTTTTAGATAATGTTCCTTAAAACTTTACTGAAAGAGGGCCCTCACCCGAGAAACATAAAAGATGTTGTTGCATGCTTCTTCGATAATTGTATTAGGGAAATACAGAAGATGCTTCAAGTCTATTGCAAATATCGATGTTTGAATCTTAGTTAGAATTAAATACGATTATTTACATATTTTTAATCTTTTTTCCTAGTCGAGACATAACTATCAGTAATTTAGAATATTTACATTACCTTTTTTTTAGAACAATGGGATTTCGGATAATGTTTTTTTTTCCTTTTTCTCCGTGTGTGTGTGTACGTGGAATCAGATCTCTCAATGACAATATCCTAGTGCATCATCAATAAACTGAATATTGTCTGTTACCCTTGGCTTAGTGATCCAATACCTAGCTCTCAACTAGGCGGAAAAAACGAAGGAAAGAAAATAAACATCTTCATTTTTTAGGCATTCTATCGCAATTTATCAATTTTGAAGTTGACTAAGATTAGTCCAAAGTTCATTATTTTCCTGCCACCATTTTCTGAACATTCCCACCATAGGTTCAAGCGAAAACAACATCAAAAATTGTTGTTATGGTTGTATCATTTTATATTTGAGTCTGGGTTTAGAGGGGTTGATGGCAAAAGGGATGTAGGATATTGGCCTCAATCTAGTTTCGATGAACGACCAGTAGCAATGAGCCAATGACTATTGTAGAGGGTAAGGAAGAAGAGGATTTTGGATATGCTAAGGTGGGATGCTTCAATCATTTTCTCTTTCTCAGCCATGTTTGTTTTAGAGCGGGGAGTGACATCCTGGGTGAGTTTCCTTAGTTGGTTATGGACAGTATAATGGGGTGAGTACTACTAGGCTTGGGGCGTCATTCGGCTATAAGGGGAATGATGCCATGGACTTTTTTGATGCAATCAGGAGAAGGCTGTCTGACGGCAAAAGTTAGTTTTAAGAGAAAAGAGAAAAGGCTCGAGAAAAGCTAGAAAAGGAGTTAAAGAAGTTAACTTGTAGAGTGAATTAGGAAGGTCAGGGAAAGGGGGGAAGGGAAGTGATTGGAGCGGTGGTAAAAGTGGTGGGGAGTATTGTCTATGTGCTCATGTAGACGTGCCTTTTCTTATGGAAATTCTGTTGTTTGAATGTCACCTATTGTAGGGGTAGGAAGATGTGAATTTTGGTTTTGCCAAGGTGAGATGTATCTGCGATTTGATCGCTTCAGCTACGTTTGTTCTAAATGGGGAAGGAATCTGTAGGGTCACAAATGAGGTTTCTTAGTGGTCCTGGGCTTTATGATGGTGTCGGCATTACTAAGCTTGGGTTGTCATTATGCTTTTAAGGAAATGATGACGTGGACTTGTTTATTGAAATTGAGAGAACGTACGAAGGAAGAGAGTCTAAGAAGAGGGTGGTGGAAAGCTAGAAAGAGGATTAAAGATGTTAACAGGCAAGGTGAATTATAAAGGAAAAGGGTGAAGTGAATGATTGGAGTGGTGGTAAAAGGGGTGGGGCATATTGTCTATGTGCCCTTGCATTATTGTGTTTTCTTATGAAACATTAGTGGCTGATTGATTTGAAGTGATGTTGGGAGGTCTGGAATGATGTGCTCTCAAGATATTTGAACTGTAGAAGAGCTCATAAGAATCTTATATCATTGGTCCTCCGGGAAGATTTTATTCTTTTCTGATAGTTTTTTTTTTGGGGGGGTGTGCTTGGGGGTTGATTGTACATGGTGGAAGTTAAGCCCTTGAGCCTTTCTTTGTATCTTGTATAGGTTCTTTTTTTATTTGTTCCATTTCTTTTGGTTTTGTTTTGCTCTATATTTACTTTTGGTATAAGCTGGTTATGTCTTCATGCCACCTTCAATTTGTTCATTTATTTGATATAATACTGTCTTCATCAAGAGAAAGAAATGCGTCAATCTCTTGGTGATCGTGGGAAACACTATATTGATGGATTTATATATGATTTAATTGTAATCATTTGATTATCATATTGGCTTTATAGAGATTGTGAAAGTTTGAGATTTAATGGGGGCATTGTAACAGTTTGTTGCAAAAGGGGGAAGGAACATCTGGGGTCGCGATGAGGTTTCTTGGTTGTGGGCAGTATATTGGTCGCTAGTGTTACGCTTGGGGTGCCATTCGGCTGTCAAGGAAGATGCCATAGATTTGTTTTATCAAATTGTTTGAAGGTTGTCTCACCGAGCAATAACAATTTTATATAATTGGTCCCCTAGGAAGGTTTGGTTGTCTTTAGCTATTTTGTTGGTTGTGGTATGTAGCACTATGGGTGGTTGAGTAGTTGGGCCTTTCTTTGTACCCTGTATAGGTTTTCTTTTTATTTGTTTCTTTCTTTTAGTTTCTTTTGCTTTATACTTATTACTAGTGTGACTTTATTTGGTTGTCTTCATGGAACCTTTGTGTTTTTTAAGGAAAAATTTCAATGACACCTCCTGACATTTGAAAAAATCATCTGGCATCCTCTACATTTTAATATTGACACGGAAATTCCATGACATTTTGATGTTATATCAGTGAGACCCCCTTCCAACATTGGAAGATGACATCATAAAAATAATACTCAAAATACTAACATTGTCCCTCTTTTTACTCGTTGGAACAAAATAATTCGGTTTGAGAGAGCCATCGTCGCCTCCTCCACTGCTGCTACCACCATCACCACCAAAATTCTCACAATCTCTTTATCCATCTATACATACATATATGTATATATATCATTTCATTTCAGAGACCCATCTCAAAAGTATCCTAACTTCCTCTCCCCTGAGTTCTCAATGAAGAATTTTCAGTCATGAGTCACTCATCATCAGTATGAGTCACTCATCAGTGACCCCAATTAGCTGAAGAACAAATATCAACAGCTTGTCTCACACAAATCGGCATCTAGTTTTGTGGGGTTCAGCAATGGTGGTTTTGGGCTGAGGGGCTTCTCTCCTCTCTCTGGGCTGGGCATGCTCTGTGTTTGTCGTGCGCGCACGCTTGCTCTAGGAGGGGTGTGTGTGTGTTTTAAGTTGTTTGTGGTGGTGAATGTTCGTGCACCATCTTGACGGAATAGTTGCCGTCCAAAACTTTTCTGCAATGTGCCTTCTGGTTTGAACCAAAATCTAGAACTGGAAGTGCTTCTGATTGATCACAACCAACAATGATCACCTAAAAGATTTTTGTTCTTTCAGTATCAATTGCGTAATTGTAAGCAGAATCTCATGAGAGAAGAGAAGTCATTGTGTGAGAGGTCAAGAAGCAAGCCCAGGCTTCTCTAGTATGTCAATAATTTTACTGAGAAGGCTCCTAGTCTAGGGAGCATGGATATGGATACGGGTACGATATGATATGGACATGACGATACGATTAAATCTTAAAAAGTATGATATGGGTACGGCTAGGATACATGTATAATAAAATATATTTTAAATATCATATGATGTGTAATACATAATGATTAATTTTTAAAAAAAAAATATAGTCACCAAATTGCCGTTGATTGTTGACACATTGTAACCCATAAATTTCTGTACATGGGCCTTAAGGCCCTTAACAAAACCAGACCCAAATTAACCCACATAAACGCATTGGTCTTCATGCACTTGGCCATACAAAACAGCCAGCTGGAGAGCATATCTTCAATTGATAGAGTCCAGCAACAAATGTGTCTCTGATATGCAAATTAAAAAATCTCCATGTGGTGGAGGTAACAACTTAAAGATTTGGATAAGACATGATTTTTATTTTTTTTCATTTTTAAACAAAGGAATTGAATGAAGACAGGATATGGGGCCCCCTGTACATCATGTGTAGAAACTGAAATTTTATTTCTTTATCTGTTTTGATCATTGCTTTTTCTCTTTATGTGTCGCTTTCTCTCTCTGTTCACTTGTTCTCTATCTTAGTTCTCTCTCTAAACCTCTCCTGGATCTGAGTCTCAAACTTTATTTGGAACAATGATTTGATTATTTAAAGCGCTAGAGTTTGATTGCGATATACAGGGAGCTTCATGGATTGGTGTTGACACAGATCTCTAATTGGTTTTGGAAAGTGTTTTCTTTTTTAATGGCTTTTGTTGTGGTAGATGGTATTTGTTTCTCATCCGTATCCATTCCCATATCTTGGCATGTCAAGGATGTATCCTTGAAAAGAAAAAGTTAAAGGAAATCCTAGATACTTATTTCTCGGGTCTGACAGGTATTGGGCACATATCCATATCCTAAGAGTATGTGAATGGGGTCTCCATGTCATTTTTGAAATGTCAAGGGATGGTCGGATTATATTTGTAAATGCCAGGGGTGTTATTGAAATTTCCAACTTTTTTTAAAAATCTATTTATATAAAGAAAGGCATTTCCGTCAATCTCTTAGTGATAGCAGGAAGTATTATATTGATTTGGATTTATCTATGATTAAAGTGTAATCATATTTATGGGTTATAATGAAGGCTTTTATAGAAATTGTGAACCCACCCTCCCCTCGTGCGTGCTGATGGGGGTTGCTGCGATGAGGGAGCGAAAAGGGGGGTGGGGGGGTGGTTATGTAGTTTTTGATATGATGGATTGATGTATAGGAAATTTATAATGATCAAAAAGGTGATTTGGGTAATATTGAAGTTCTTATCATTTTCCAAGAATATATTTTTTTTATCTAAAAAGATCATAGTTAAATTTTATATCAATTTGCTTGTTAAAAATAACTAGGATTACTAGCAGTTCATGTTCTTAGTATTTTATAAATGAGGTATCTGTGGATTTTATTATAATTAATATGACATTGATTTCCATGTGTTATTTTAAGTTAATTTGTTAAATATCCTTGTCCATTGTTTTTTTTTAGAATTTCCTTTTGCGTCTACATTATGTATCATGATTGCTTCCTGTTACTGCAAGATGCTTGTGTATACTTTGAGGTGTGCAATTTATTTATTTATTTTTATAAGTAATCAAAATGTCATTAATGGACGCCAAGGGGCTGTCACCTATGTGCAACAGAGCTATATATAAAAGGAACTATGTATATCCTAACTCTTCCTAGAGAGCAAGTGACTAGCACCTACGGTTAGATAGCCATGATGCCAAAAAAATAGACTATCCAGTAACAAAATTTTCAGTCTATGCATGTTCAATGACACAATTTCAAAAATTCTCCTATTTCTCGTACCAAATGGTCCAAAAAAGTGCCATCTGAATTAATCGCCACACTCCCTGCGGCCTTTTCTTCAAGCATGCACCAGCACAACAAGCCAGCAGCTCTTTAGCATCCCTTGGCATACACCATTTCAAGCCAACAACTGATAAAACATGATCCCAAAGTTCCTCGGCCACATTGCGAAGCAGGAAAAGGTGACGAATAGATTCTTCCTCATTGCAGCACATTGCACATCTGTTAGGAATGTGAAAGCCTCTCCATTTCAGGTTATCCATGGTAAGGATAGAGCCCCAAGCCGCTATCCATTTAAAGAACGCTGCCTTAGATGAAGCCTTCGTCTTCCAAATGGCCTTCCAAGGAAAATCTACACTCTTGTCACACACTAGGAGTCTATAAAAGGAACTCACAGTAAAAACCCCCGTCTTGCTTCCTTTCCACATTATTCTATCATCCTCCACCCCTCCCACCTACATTCTTTGCAGCACCCTTAAGAAAGCCATTGCTTCTTCTAGCTCCCAATCATTTAGATTTCTCTTAAAAATAGGAGCCCAAACCACATCTCCATATTCCCCCAAAAAATACTCACTCACTGTAGGATTCTTGTCCCAAGCAATACTGAAAAGTAGCGAGAAATTTATTTATTTATTTATTTTTTGAATGAAACATCACCACACTACCTATGGTGCCAAAACTAACATTAGTCCCTCTAGGTACCTTAAAATGGGTATGATGCCCAAAAATCTCACTCCCTTTCATTATTGCCCTCCACAACCCCCAACCATATGAACCCGAACCCATTGTAGGCACCGACCCCCACTTATGACAGCCATACCTCACCACCACTACATCCTTTAATAGCGTCTCATTTTCCGTAGCAAATGTCCAAAGCCATTTCCCTAGAAGAGCTTGGTTAAATGCCCTTAAATGTCTCACCCAAGTCCACCTTCCTTGGTGGGTCTACAAATCTTGTCCTACCTCACCAAATGCATCTTCCTCTCCTCAGTGCCACCCTAGAGGAAGTCCCTCTGTAATTTCTCAAGCCTTCTCTCAACTGAGGCTGGCACAAGAATCAAAGACATAGAATAGATGGGAATGGTGGCCAAGGTACTATTTAATAGTGTTAATCTACCCCATTTAGATAGATAATTACGCATCTTCCTTACCAATTTAGTTTGAAAACACTCCACCACCGTATCCCAACCCTCAACCGATTTATAAGACGAACCAATAGGTAAGCCGAGGTAGGTGTAGGGAAAAGTGCCCACCCCACATCCCATGACCGTAGCCAGATTTTCGACGTTCTCCACCTCCCCAACTGGTATAATCTCACTTTTGGTGAGATTAATTCTCAACCTGGAAACAGCCTCAAATCCAACAAAATGCATTTTATAAAACAGAGCTGCCTCACTCTAAGTTGACATGAATAAAATATCATTTGCAAATAATAAGTGGGAGATAATTACCTCCCCCCCTCCCTACCTCAAAACCCAAGAACATTTGAAGCTCCTTTCTAGCAACCATCCTACTCAATCCCTCCATCGCTAACAAGAAAGAAATGGTGACAATAAATCACCATGCCGCAATCCTCGGGGCTGGCAAAAAAGCTAGTAGGTGAGTCATTCACCAATATAGAAAATTTTGGGTGTGCAATTTATTGGTACCACTTCAATCGACAAAAGCCACGAGTTAAAATTGGATCTGAAATTTCCAACTTTTAAGCTGTATCTAACTCATTGTGTATGACCTTTCTTTGGGACAAAATTTCCTCAGTAAATTCATGGAGCGCTCTCAGGTAGAAGCACCACTTAATCGTTTTCTTGTCTTTATCTCTTTCTTCCTCAGCCTCCAAATAGCAGTTGCCTTCTAAGTTAGAAGGAGAAAGGAAAACAGCCTTTATGGAATGTATGTGGTAGCTCATTTGAACTTCAACGTTCTCCGGTCTTTTGGAGATTTCCAGCACTGCCTGACATGAGTTATTGTAATGTTCCATAGGTTATAGGTTAAGCACATTTATATAGGTTTAATTTGGAATTCTTAGTTTCCAAGTGGGGATGCATAGTTCTACTGGAGTTAAGATTCCTAGATTTATATAATAGCTGTGTTATTCCTTGATTCAGACAACAATTTGGGAGTAACTTCATAGCTTTTGACAGTTCTTTGGGATTGTGCAGTGGAATCTAAACTCTAGGGGCTGTGTTTTGCATGTACGGTGGGATAGGCTTCAGATAGATCATGGGCCCACATGATACCAGGTTTGGATGGAGGATTGGGCCTTCAGATATGCATCTATCCATATCCAGCCGTATGAATGCACAGTGCCACTTATCACGTTCAGAAGGGTTAACCACCCCACATGGCCCACAATTTCACACCCCCCCCCCCCCCCCCCCCCCCCCCCGCACTAACAATTGACCAGAATCTCCCTTAATCTCCCCTAGTAACAATACTGAAAGACCCATTTAGCCCCCAAATTGCGACAACGTGGTCAGATGGATCAGTGACCAATCATTTCAGCTCAACCTTGGATCACGTGCAGTCATTTACCCATATGAATTTGTGGCGAGCAGCAAACACATGTTGAACGGGAGAAAAAGTGCACAACAGCAAATTGGTCATTATATTTTTGGAGAATAAATTGCAAAATGATCATGTCATTTGGGACCACTACTAATCCGACTCTCATCTTGTACTGCCAAATCTTGGTTAGGAGTATCTAGCTAGTGGGCTGGCTTTGGATATTTGTATCCTAACCCTTCCGGATGTGTATGTGGAACAAACAACCCCTAGGTGTATTCCTAGTTTCTTCTTCTTCTCTTCTTGCTTTACTTTACTGCAATTTATTATTCTTCAACCAGATCAAATTCGATTACCTTTTATCACAGTAACTTAGCCCTATATTTCCCTTGGCCGACATCAATCCTAATCAACTAACACACAAAAAATGAGTACTGTTTAGTGCAGTGTGGTTAAAGGCGTGCCTAGGCGCTGGGCGCATCAAGGTGCACATGCAGTGCTTCAGAGGTGCCAAGGCGAGGCGATTTAAAGAAGCTCAGATTAAGCACAGAAAAGCGCAACGCACGGTGAATTATAAAGCGCATCCAGGCGCTCGCCTCTTTCATTTTTTCACTGATTTGTTTTGGATTTGTCGACAGTCCTTCGATTGAATGACGCACATGGTAATTTTATAAAGTTGGCACCTATCAAAGACTCCCTAAATAAATAGGCAGCCCGAACCCAAGCCCTACGATTTGTGTCTGATTTGTCCCCAAATACATTCATAGCATTCAATGCATCTCTGTGATTCATACATCTAGCTGTAATTGAAGATGCAAAACTCTGCTTCTTCTTGGCTGATATTGGTGACGAACTCAAGGCCCTGGGAGTCAAGGCATCTCTGTGACACTTGAATGGCTGCGCTTCTAGGTTAGTTTCTTCTTCTTCTTCTTCCTCCTCTACTTCCCTTCTTCTCTTCTTCTTCCTCCTCTGTCTCTTCCTCTTCTTCTTCTTTTCTTCTTCTTCCTCCTATTCCTTTATGTCTGTTCTTCATCTGTGTCTCTTCCTCTCTTCTTCTTCGTCCTCTGCTTCTAACATCTGGGACTCTGGGTCTGCTTCTGGTTCTCTATTTTTTTAGTTCTGTATTTTTTTTCTCCTTTTTGACAAGTCTGGTTCTGTTTCTCTCTCTTCCTCTCTTCTTCTTCGTCTGGTTTTGGTTCTCTGTTTTTTCTTTCTCTCTCTCTCTCTCTCTCTCTCTCTCTCTTTTATTTTCCCTTTTGGGCTCTTTTTTTTGGGTTCTCTATTATTTTCTTCTCCTTCTGGTATTCTGTTTTATTTTCTGTTTTTTGTGTTTAATCAAAACAATGCATGCTTTGATCCGTTGTTGTGGGTGGGTCTGTAACATGTAGGCTTCTATTCTGTTTACACTACACAAGTCACATGTAGTCTTCTATGCTGCTCTTAACAACAGAAGTTTGGAAATTAATTAATTTGCTTAACTGCTTTGTATAATGCTTGGCACAATTAGTTAATTTGCTTGGCTGTTATGATTCTTTGGCTTGTAATAGTGTTGCCATCTTGCATGCAAGGTGCGCTAGCTAGTACCCATTATTAGAGGATAATAATTATAATAAATAAATAAATAAATATATCATTTCATCCTTTTCTGTAATAAATATTCTATACTATATAATATTGCAAAAGGTATTGGAGGTCATAGACCTCCAAACTCATCTAAATTTTTCAAATTTTTAGATTTTCTAAAATTAAAAATCAATTTGGCATTCAATTATTGGTCCAAACCCTTGATGCCATAAATTTTTTAATCAATCAAACCTTACAACACCAATTATAATTAATTACCGATGGAATTACACAATGATTAAGGGATCCAATAATTTGCCATTGACCCCAGAATTTCTTTAATCAACCTTACAACACCGACTCCAATTAAGCAATGAATTTATAGTAGCAATTCCATTATATGTTTTTGGTTTAAACCATTTATGGCAACAACTATAATTTTGGATTTTCAAACATGAAAAATCCACTTGGGGTCCAATTATTGGTCCAAACCCTTGACCCCATAAATTTTTTAATCAATCTAACCTTACAACACCAGCTATAATTAATTACTGAATGAGTTACACAATCATTAAGGTATCCAATAATTTACGATTGATCTCACAATTTCTGTAATCAACCTTACAACACCAACTCCAATTCTACTATGAATTTATAGTAACAATTCCATTATATGTTTTCAGTTTAAACTGTTTATGGGAACAACTACAATGATTACACTATAATTACGAGATTCAATAATTTACTCAATTACGGGATGAATTACACTATAATTACAAGATTCAATAATTTATCCTTGATCCCACAATTTTTTAAATCAATTTAACCTTACAATACCAACTTTAATCATGGAATGAATTTATAGCAACAATTTCCACACTTTTTCTGAACTCTATAGTTTAGTTACTTATATATGTCTTTCTATCCATAGCTGTGCAATCCTATTAAGTTAAACATCCAACTGACATTCAACTATTGGTCCAAACCCTTGACCCCAAAATTTTTTTAATCAATCTAACCTTATAACACCAACTCTAATCATGGAATGAATTACACAATAGTTAATAGATCCAATAATTTACCCTTGACCCCATAATTTCTTTAATCAATGTAACTGCAGAACAACTCCAATTACGGACGGAATTAATAGCAACAATTCCATTATACATTTTTAGTTTAAACCCTTGATGGCAACAACTACTGTAATTATACTATAATTACGAGATTTGCTAGTTTACCCTATTACGGGATCAATTACACTATAATTGTGCGATTTAATAATTTATACTTGATCCCATAATTTTTCAAATCAATTTAACCTCACAATACTAGCTCTAATTATGAAATAAATTTATAGCAATAACTCCCACATTTTTTAATGAACTTTACTAGTTTTTGTTGCCGATCCCAAGCCCTGATAAAGGAGGAGGATTATGTTAAATAGGTTGACAGCCAACGTAAAACTTTGTCACAACCTAAATATGAATTCTGAGATAACAAAATTTCGCAATAAGGTTAGGGTGTTCCTCGCTTTAAGCAACGCATTATAATGTCGCCTGGTTACAGTGAAAAGTGTGCGAGGGCTACCGCATGACTCTGGGTTAGTGCGGTTGAAGAAGTTAGTCCATGATAAGAAGAGGAGGAAGAGGAAAATTAGACTTGCTACTTGGAGTATAGGAACTTTGACAGGCAAGAGTATGGAGTTGGTTGAGGTAATGAAAAGAAGAAGAATTACTATAGTTTGTATACAGAAGACAAGGTGGAAAGGAAATAAAGCTAAGGAGCTCACAGATGAGTATAAGCTTTTTTTATGCAGAAAAGAGTAATACAGGAAATGAAGCGGGTATAGTGGTAGATAAAGATTTGAAAGAAAAAATTGTGGAGGTAAAGAGGTTTGGTGATAAAATTATAGCAATTAAACTAGTGTTAGAGGAAGACATAATTCACATCATTAGTGCATATGCTCTCCAAGTAGCACTAGAAGAAAGTGTAAAAAGATAAATTTGGGATGAGATGGATGATTTATTGTAAGAAATCCCAAATAGTGATAAGATTTTTCTTGGAGGGGATTTAAACGGGCATATAGAAAGAGATAATAGAGGATACAAGAGAGTGCATAGAGGGCAAGGATTTGGAGAAACGTATAAATTCATAACACTATATTGGATTTTGCAGTGGCTTTTAATCTTGTAGTAGCAAACATTTACTTTAAAAAGAGAGATGAGCATTTAATTACCTATAATAATAGGAGTAATAGGAGTTAGATAAACCTTTTTCTAGTTAGAAAACAGGACCGATTGGCTTGTAAAGATTACAAGGTTATCCCATGAGAGAGTTTGACCATGCAACATGAGCTCATAGTTTTATATATTTGCATTAGAAGTAGAAAAAGAGCGGTAGTAAACAAAATGGGCCCTAAAACAAGATGGAGAGATTTGAAGGGGAAAAAGCGAGGACAAAATGATTGGAAATGAAGAATAAAAGGAGAAACTACAATAATGTAGAATCAAATGGCTAATTGCATTAGGAAGGTTGCAAAGGAGGTACTTGGAGAATCGAAAGAAAAGAGACATGTTAATAAAGAAACGTGGTGGTGGAGTGTGGAGGTTCAAAAAGTTATTCGAGAGAAAAGACATTGCTACAAAGTTTGATAGGAGACTAAGAGTATGAAAATTTTTGAGTTGTATAGGAAGGCAAAGAGAGAAGGTAAGAAAGTAATAAGTAGTGCAAAGTCCAAAGCATACGAAGACTTTTATAATAGGTTAGGAGCAAGAGAATGAGAAAAGGATATTTTTAAGCTCGCAAAAATTAGAGAAAAGAAAAATAAGGACTTAGATCATGTTAAATGTATCAAGGACAATGAGGAAAATGTTCTAGTGAAGGACAACGATATTAAAAAAGAAGTGGAATGAATATTTTAGCTGACTTTTAAATGAAGAACATATAGAGGATACAAGTACTGGAGAGGATACTTCATAGCAGAGTATACTTTTTTCCGTAGAATTAGAGGGGTAAAAGTGAAGGAAGCATTAAAGTGAATAAAGACAGAAAAGGCTACAGGCTCAGATCATATTCCGATAGAAGTATGGAAATGCTTAGGAGAGGTTAGGATGAGTTGGTTATGTAGACTCTTCAATAAGATACTTGTGACAAAGAAAATGCTGGATGAATGGAGAAGAAGCATTGTAGTACCTATATATAAGAATGAGGGAGATATACAAAATTGTACCAACTATCGAGGGATTAAATTTGTGAGTCATATTATATAGTTGTGGGTAAAAATAATGGAGCAAAGTCTTAGACAGAAGACCAAGATTGCTGAAAATCAATATGGTTTTATAGTAGGGAGGTCAACTATGGAAGTTATCTTTTCACTTACGCAATTAATGGAAAAATATCGAGGAAAGAGGAAAAATCTATATATAGTCTTTATCAATTTAGAAAAAGCCTATGATAAGGTATAGAGGGATTTAATTTAGTGGGTTTTGAATAAAAAGAATGTCTCCTGTAGTTATATTGAAAATTTTAAAGCTATGTATGAAAAAGCAGTAACAAATGTGAGAACCACATGTGGAGAAACAGGTGGATTCCTCATAACTATAGGTTTTCATCAGGGATCAACCTTAAGCCCTTATATTTTTGCATTGATTTTGGATGAGTTAACTACACATATTTAAGAAGAAGTATCATGGCGTATATTATTTGCAGATGATATAGTTTTGGTGGACAAAACAATAGATATTATAAATGCAAAATCGAGAGATGGCAGGAGGCATTAGAATCTAGAGGCTTTAAAATAAATCGCAAAAAGACAAAATATATGGATTGCAACTTTAGTGGACATATACAAAGTGTTGATACCACTGTCAAAATTGAAACCCATGAGATACCACATAGAGATTTTTTTCAGAATCTGGACTCGATGATTAGTAAAGATGGGAAGATTGATGAAAATGTTGAGCATAGGATAAAAGCTGGATGGTTGAAGTGGAAACTAGCTTCTGGAGTGCTTTGTGATAGATGAATGCCGATGAAATTGAAGTGCAAATTTTACAAGACAGTGATTAGACCAATTATGACATGTTGAGCAGAATGTTAACCAATTAAAAAAATACATATACATAAGATGGATGCGGCGGAGATGAGAATGCTTAGGTGGATGTATAGTAAAAGTTGGAAAGATAAAATTAAAAATAAGCGCTTTCGAGGGCATTTAGGTGTAGCAATAATAGGGGATAAGATTGGAGAAACTTGTTTAAGATGGTTTGGACATATTGAGCGTAGGCCGGTTATGGCACTGGTGAGGAAAAGTTTGGCTATCCAGGTGGATGGCCCATAAGAGGTTGGGGTAGGTCGAAAAAAACATTGATGGAGGTCATTAAATCAAATTTAAAAAAGTTTTACTTATCTAAGGATTTAGCTCAAAATAGAATGGAATGGAGAAACAAAATTCATATAGCTGACCTCAATATGGTTGGGATCAAGGATGACAATAGCGGTTGCGGCGGGCGTAGCAGCCCGTCACCAAAACGATACGTAGCGGTAGCGGCGTGATTTAAAAAAGTTTTCAAAAAAATTCAAAAAAATTTCAGAAAATCCAGAATATTGGAAAATGATGGAATATGTGTTTGTTTTGCAAAAGCAACTAGTATATGAGTATGTAGCAGCCCCTCATTGCATGAGATCCTGTATCGCTGTATTAATAGAAAAGAATATGAATAATCAATGTTTTTCATATGGATTCATGTTGTTCAGTTATGTCAACTTAAATAGTAACTTAAGGCTTATAAAAAAATGTTATAAACAAATTTCATCAAGATTCATTCAAGAATGAAAGATAAACTATGTTCAAACTTTATAGAAAAATAATATACTAATCTACTTAAAGAGCAAAGACTTTGTAATGGAGGAATACCTTGTTGATTAGCTCTAATCTAATACTAAAGGGAATGTCTTCCAGGAATCACAGTGCTTTGGATGTTTTTGTTGATGATTTTACTGTTTTTTTTAGAGGATTTGAAAAATGGAGGTAAGGAAAGGGGCTTGGAGCAGTGAAGAGGGGAGAGGATAAAAGTTAAAAGGGAAAAAGTGGGTCAAAAAATCGGCTGGGAGGTTTTAACCACCCCCCCCCCCCCCCCCCCCCCGGCCGATACGTATTGGCCGATACAAAATGTATCGGCCCGTATGCGTATCGGCCGATACGGGCTGATACATTTGTGAGTGCCGATATTTTCCAAATAGCGTATCGGCCGATACGCTTCGTATCGGCCAATATTTATATCCTTAGTTGGGATAAGGTTTTGATAATGATGATGAGTTAAGATTCTTACATATGTTTTTCTCTCCATAGCTAGACAATCCTTTTTGCATCATTGTTTTGTTTCCCCATACATGCTATTGCAGAATGACATGAGGCTTTTGGATTCCAAAATCTCAAAGTAATTTTCTTAATTCTTTTACTTTTAAAGAGCCATAAATACGTATGTCATTCCATTAGTGATATATTATATTAATTTTAAATTTATGCTACAACATATCATTGTGGGAATCAATTAATACGTTTCCTATTCAAGACTCAAGTGATTTGGAAAGAGAATGTTAAATTGCTCGGGAAAGGAAAAGGATAGATGACTAATTCATCCATGATTTACAATTTTCTGAAAATTTAGGCAGTACACATGGTATAAACACATTGGCCAACAACAATGTATTAAAAAAAAAGGACTTTAAAATATATATGTATGGAGACTACCACTAATTCATCCAAAGTTTACAATTCTTTTTTGAATTTTGTTATAGAGATTGACAATACACGTGGCATATGTATCGTAAAAGTTAAAAATGGCTTTAAAAATTACACTAATGGAAACTATCACCAACTCATCCATGATTTATGATTTTTTTTTAATTTTGTTAGAGAGATTGGTAGTACACGGGGCATAACTACTATGATTCAAATCAACTGTATCTTAAAAGAAAAGAGAAAAAAATAACTTTTACAAAAGGAAGCTACCACTAATTCAGTAATGAGCTAAAAATTTTAATTTGAACTCTTAACGCGTTCAAAAGGACACAAGGAACGATTGAATAAGATTTATGATTTGAAAAAGCATCTCATTTAAAATTTTTGTAAATCCTAGCTTTATACACCCTAACCTTAGCCTTGCATATCTCCACCTCCATGTTTCCTCTGGCTCACTCATTTGCATTTTAGTTCTTGGCTCTTTCTTGTGTTGCATGGCAAGCGCCAGGTACCCCTTACATTCTCTCCTCTCTTTTTTAATTTGTTATGGTTAAGAGATTCATTTTTTGGGCAAGAGAGATTCTGTTTTTTTTTTTTTTTTTGGTTAAAAGCTATTCATTGTAATGCTTGTGTTAATTATGATACGAGTCCTAAAACATTAACATTTTGTTTTTTATTTTATTTTATTCTTAATGAAGGGTCATGATAAGTCACAACAACTTTCTAATGCAAATTCTTTACGTGCACCAGATGGATAGAGCTTTAGACAAGTGTCTCACGCGTCTAACTCATTGTGTTCATAAACTATTTGGTGATTAATGGTGAACAAATTCGACCATGAAATACAATAATTATGATTCAAAGAATTTTATCACTTATTTCATGATATTAACTTAGCCAAATATAATATGTTTGCTGATATTAACTTTAATGATGATGATATAATATGATTAATTTTAAAAATATTTTGGACTTTTGGTCTAATAGAATATGTTTGATGACTTTGCTAGTGATGATACAAAATGGTTAATTTTAAAAATATTTTGGACGATTTTCCCATGCGTAGGAATAAGAAAAGGAAATAACACAACCCGGCAATCTTTTTGTCCCAAAAAACCAAGCAAATGCACGAGAAGAAAATTTCAACAACAAATACAATGTTTTTTTTATATTTTTTTTCATTATTCCACAAATAATAATACAACAATACAACAACCCGAAAAAACTCACACACCTATATTTCTTTCTCCCTTGAATGAAGTGTCTCTGATTTCCTATTCCCCTGCGGATTCCTCTACTCTTCTTCTTTGTCTTCTCGGCCCACAAAAAGAGGAAGCACAAGTGGAAACAATAAGCAAACTAAAGTTTTATGTATATGTACCAAGCAAGTACGTAGGTAATGACCAGCTTTCTGTGTTTGTGGAGAATCTTCATGCACCAAGAATAATCTGAGATGTTTGACAACATTACTTTTTCAAAAAATAATTCGTAGTGCAAGAAACTATAAATTCCATTGTAGCCACTCTTCACTCAAATGCCCTATGAACAATACGTAGCAAGCGAGTACCTAGGTAATGACCAGCTTTCTGTGTTTGTCGAGAATCTTCATGGACCAAGAATAACCTGAGATGGTCAACAACATTACTTTTTCAAAGAAAAATTTGTAGTGCAAGAAACTATATATCTCATTTTAGCAACTCTTCACTCAGATGCCCTTTGAACAATATGGGTGAAAGTATGATAATTCATTTTAAAAAGGTAAGGAAATTCATAAGAATTGTTATTTCATAATATAGTTACTATTAAACCCTGTAGAAGGAACATCAACAATAGCCTGCAACAGGTCCAAAAATTTGATAAGACACAATGTTTGGCAGAAAGGGAACTTAATCAACTTTTTTCGAGATACTTTCTTGTTTACCATTAGTTGCCACAAGGAATATGTGATTTTGGCAATCCAATAACAGAGAAATATATGACTTGATATCCATGATTACACATATATATTGTCAAAAGGAGCCATTTTATTGCACAAAATTGAAATGAAACTTTCCTATGGTTAAAAAGAACTGCAATTGGTGAGTTAGTATCATAGGAGAATAGTCAAAGAGAAAAAGAAACTATATATACCACTAAAATAAAGTAAAGATGTGATCAAAGCATAATAAGGAAGACAAACTATATGACGTTCAAAATATGAAACTTGAGCAAACGGTGTGCAAATATTTTCCGGCTTATGACTGCGGCATATGTATACGGAAAGCTGAGAAGTCCAACAAAATAAAGACCATCAAAATTAATTGAATAAATGAGATGCAAAGACAAATTAAAAGAGCCTCAATAGGCAGGTTATAAATTAGGGGAAATCCCCGATCTTCAGTATAGCAAAACCAAAAGCAGAGAAACCTGAACAGGGTAAAAAACACAAACTAACTAAATAAATGAAATCTAGAGATAATTAATTTAAAATTAAAAAAACTAATATTGAAGGAAAAAATATAAAACCCAAGTAGGAGGCTACGAAGTACCCAAAATAATGCCTTGACAATTAAACGTTATACATGAAGGTTTTCTAGTGTTGGAACAGTAGAACTTTCATATTGAATAGCCACTTTGCTTGTACCAAGAAATCCACAAGATCAAAACCTTACAAAAATGTAAAAGACGAGAATCATTATGCATATGGGGAAAACCCCGCAATAAAATCTGTAATTTGTCGTCTATAAGTACACAGAGATGCTTATTGGTCTTCTTTGTTAACTGTACAAAGCGAATGTGTATTTCCTTTTTTTTCTTTTTTCTTTCTATATTTTTCTCTCCCTTCCTAAAATTGCATTGAAGATATTAACCATTTAGTTAGTTTTAATAACCTAAGCCATGAAACTAAGGAAATGGTTAGAAAAACCACATTCAGTGAAACTAATAAACTTAAAAGATGTGGAAATAGTAAATAACATAGGAAGGACTCGCTTTGCACAGACCATGAATGGAGGAATAATAAGAACATGTTTGTCGACTAGAATTTTATCATCCTTCACTTAAAATATATATTACAATTTTGTATGGCTTGTATTTGTGGATGAGAGGTTATTAACCCTCAAGAGTGGTACAGTTCTTAGAATTTTTGGAGGAATTGTAAGTAACCTAGTTTACATTGTATAGCTGATTTTGTATAGGGGTGATGGCCTCTTGGCGTCCATTAATATAATTTATGAGTTAACTTTAAAAAAAAAATTGTCTGAAAGGTGGGTTGGCCCAACGGCAAAAGCTTATCGGTAGCATCCTGGAGGACATAGGTTCAAGTCACAGAAACAGCCTCTTCAAAATGAAGATAAGGCTGGATACATTTTGCCCTCCCTAGACCCCCGCTATGTTGGAGCCTCGTGCATTGAGCCGCCTTTTTTTTTTACTTAAAAAAATTGTCTAAAATATGTTTGTTTCTCCCCTTCTATGGTTGTTTAGATGCTCTAGATTAGTTAGAATTTTGTCTGAATTGTAATTTGAATGGTGGACAATTTGTTAGGTGTCCCCTTCATTATGCTTTGTTTTTATTTTGTATAGGGATTACCCTACTTGTGCACTATCTTGCACAAGCCTTTTGTCTTGATTTATGTGTACCTTTTACTGATAATAATGATATAAATTCATCGTCTAAAATAACCCCTTTCAACAAACATTTATTGGGAGCTTAACCTTTGTTGGTGCTAGGCACCATGCACATGTTACATTGCATCCTGTCATTTTTTATTTTTTGAATGGTTATGTTTCACTATTGTTATAGTTCATTTTTGTTCTTAAGGCATTGCCAGGTTTGAACCAATAGGGAAAGAGATTTGAGCACACCAAACCTGGCATCAATCCAGGCCAAATCGGCTTTATATGATACAATAGATACACATCTTTTGGGTTTTTAGCCAAAATAACCTTCTCCAGGTTTTTTTGGACTTCTAGTCTTTTACTCATAAAAATTTGCCAAAAGAAATGCATATGTCAGTGGTTAACAAACCTAGAACTTAAGAAGGAAATCACACCTTAGTAACACCAAGGGTTGGAAAGAGGGAGTAGATTGGAGAGAACTTTGTACAAGCGACACAGAGACAATTTTGTGGGCAGTTGGGTTTTTTTTTTTTTTTTTTCTTTTTTGTGTCAACAGTTGTTAGTAGCAGTTCTATGTATGAGAATTGTGTTGCATGGGGTTATACCTCTATTTATAGGTGACTTTGTGATGAGGGGTAGTTGCCTGTGACTGTGAGACAGTTGCCCAAGACCATTGCCTGCTTTTGGGGCGCCAATGCCCATGTCACTTACTTAGGTAAATCAGTTCTAGCCACCGATCTACGTAGCTCTATCAATCCCAAGTAGGTTGAGCTGCCTTAGAGGAACAATAGCTCGAGGTCAACTCAATCCGCCTTAGTGGACCATATCTATAGCCCATTCTATACCGAGTTTATAGAAAGCCCCCCTTAACCATGCCCAATGCTCAAGTTGGTCTTATCTTGTTTCTCTGGGCTGCGGTACACGTAAGGGTTCTCATTTGTACCCTGAGGTGATTGAGATTATGGCAACCATCTCAAACTGGTAGTATCCTGTGTCTCATGTTGGAAGGTCGGTCCCCAAACCATGTGTTCACGAAGGGTCTTTTTTTTTTTTTATGCTAGTTGGTGGCTCTCCATTGGCCGGAGTGCTTCAGATATTTTAGTTCTCCACAAAATGAATCATGTGTTATTTTTTGGTTTTGCTCCAGAAGATAAAGGAGTAGAGCATTGTGATTCTAGCATTATTTCATTCAGCCCCACACAATTCTTTTAGCAAAATGAAAGAGTGAAATACTGTAAATATGACCCAATAACAATAGTGTTTATCTGTTTAAAAGTAGTGGACATGTTATATCAAAAGAAGGAAGCGGGCGATTGTTTCATATGGTTAAGAACTTCAAGATTTAAGCAGGTTACATAAGGAAGAAGCTTACTAAGAGATTTAGTTGAATGTTTCTTTGAATTTTAGGTTCAAATAAGGTTTTTTATGTTATAACTCGTGGGTTACGTCTCTGTGAAGAACCATGTTGAACACTCCATACCTGGGTAAGTGTACGTGTCAAACATGTTCAATAGGATATTCACCCACCGAGTATATCCGGAAATTTGAGTTTATTGTATGAAATTCTTTTGCTGTGTTATTTTTGTTGCATGGTTGCGTGAAAATAAATGAAGTGGCATGTTGAACTAAGTATTGTCTAGAACACCATTTTAAAATAGGAAATTATTGAAGAATGTTAAAAAAATTCGAATACTTAATTGTGTTTCATTGCCCTTGAATTTGTGAACTAAGTGAATCCAAAGGTTGCACACACCCCTGCACACCAAATGCAGATAGTAGCCTTGTGCATGCAATATATACATGGATAATTCAATTCCTCCCCACCCTAGGTTGCTGTTTTTGCTGATAAAAATTTACTAGGAAAGTTGAAATGGGGTACGAACCGAACGTCTTCCTTGTTGGGGTTGAGATCATGTGTTTGCAATGGAGAATTGATGATGACGTTACTGATGAATTGGTATGATGGGAATAAATTTATGGGATTATATAAATTATATGAAGGGATATGTAAAAGCAATGAAGGCATTTATGTGGCATTAGATTAAATTTTAGGGAGCGCAATGGAGAATTGATGATGAGATTACTGATGAATTGGTATGATGGGAATAAATTTATGGGATTATATATATTATATGAAAGGATATGTCAAAGCAATGAATGCATTTATGTGGCATTAGATTAGATTAAATTTTAGGGAGTTTAAATGAAATTTTAATTGCATACAAGCTGGATAATATTCTACATAAAATTGAATGGCTAGAAGATTATATCTGCAACCAAATTTGGAGAATATGGTTCCTATCCAAAAAAAAAAAAAAAACGGTTTGTAACTGTGGCAGCTTATGGGGAATATTGTAATTATTGCAGCCAGCATTTTTAATGTTATATTTATGGTTCATCTACACATTTCAGATCGTGCATTGAGTTGACAACATTCTCTTGTGCTATTTGCAGGTTATGGGAGATGTCATGATGCTAATATGCTTATCAAGTTCGAGGTTCAATGTGTCATTACCTGGTTGAAGTGAATTTGTAACTATCTTTAGTCGTGGATTTAGAACGCTGTTGTCGATAAGTGTTGAATTGTTGTGCTTACAAACTAATGGTTAAGTATGCACTTTAATATAACATCATATGTTTGTCTCTCTTATGAGATTATGCATATCAATTGCTTTTTGCTGCTAGTAGTTAATTATTAATTAGAGGTTTTGTGAGTGATGGTGATGATTATATAAGCACAATCAGGTTCCAAACAAGTAAAGAAATAGGTGATGAAGAACCATTGCGTAAGTGGTTTGCTTCCTGGGAACTGCTTTAATACTTTTTGCCCATAAATTGGTTGTGGAATATGGTTCCTTGGTGGTGTTTGTTGAATTGTGTTGGAACCTTAGCAGTAGAATAAGTATGGTCTCTGTTGAGTACATAGGTGCAGTTTTTTATCCCGCAGGACTGTATTTTGGACTGTATTTTTTAACCTTTTTTATTTCGAGGAAATGATAGTATTTCTCAAGTTAGAGTTTTTGCTTTCGAGAGCTTTGAAGTGCACGCACGTTCTTTCTTTTCACACCCATTTTCTTCCAACACCCAGCAAGAAAATTAAAAATTTCAATTTTTTCATTGTACACACTTATCTTCAACATCTCCATTCTCTCTACACCCACCCCCCCTCTCCCTCATGCCCTGGCCCACCACCTCTGGCCACCACACACCATCTCCCAACCTCTGCCCCACCCTCTCCAATGTCTCCTACCCCCTTCTCCACCCTCCCATTTTAAGATGCCACTAAATTTTAAGGTTGTCAAATCAAGCACTAGGATAATCTAGTAGTACTGATTTTTTTTCATCCGTCCTCTTCCTGCTAGATATGCATCTAAGTGAGCCCCACAAGCAAATAGGTAATAAGCTTTTATCTGTAGTCTACTTGTTGAAGATCATTTTGGGAAATTGAACACAATTGAACTATACTAACACTTGATTATCACTAGTGATATAAACCATGAGACTAATCATGTAAAAAAAATACAATTACTTATTTTTTGTATATCATCATCATTATCGAAGCCTAATCCCAACCATGTTTGGGTGTTTTCCCAAAATTCAATGGTGCATTCACTCTGAATCTGAGTGGAACTTGAGTGAATGCCTATTAGAAAAGTGTGTGATATGGGATGTTTGTATTGAAAATTATTTCGGATGAACAATTTGATCTTTCCAACAACTCAAGATGCTTTTGTGAGCTCAATCAAGGAAGAACGCGAGACCACAAATGAACCCATGGTGGGTGCTGCAAACCGAGTGATTATCAATTATCACCTCATATTGCATCGTCTTGCTTCGTTTTTATTCCTATTCCACCCAAGTCATCAGGAATGCCACCATTAAAAAAGAAAAGTCATCAACAAAACCAACATGCGGAAAATTGGGATAAACCATAGCACTAAAGTACCAATGCAAATGAACAATTAGATAAATATTGGGAAGTTCCGATATTTCACAATGATTCTATGATACACAACCCAATGGAATCAACAGTCTGAGCACTACATTGCGTCTGATGACCGTTACATATCCTCTACAGTATGCTTTTATAGTCGCAAGCAAGACAAGTGGGGAAGCAATATTGGTATAATTCTAGTACCGACTACTTATTTTCATTATGGAAACAGTTCATTAGAGGTCATTTGAGAGTAAGACGCTCAAAGATTGAGTGCCACTACCAAAGGTTTGGAATTGTTTTGTCGCCACAAGAGCTTCTTGTCCATGGATTGACAACCATGAGGAAAACAACCAATAAAGTTCAATAAGGAATGAGAATTCGGACTGTGCTAAGGCCTGATTTCATGTCCTCAAGAATGAGCTCCAAAAGTGCCTGAGCCACGGGTCCCTCTTTCCCTACAAAGGTAGCAAATATCAATGTGTATCAGTCTCTTTGCAGGCCATTACTAAGAGCAAGTAATTACGGGGTCGAATCCCTCAAGCCTCAGCAAGTGTATTCATTTTGTTAAAGCATGAGAATTGAGGAAGGCGGTGCACTAAGATCACACATTGCATGATCCAAATTTCACTCTCACCTGTTTTTCTAGAGTGTCGACAAACGCAGTATTGCTGACTTCTGTTTTCTTACACCCCTGTTGCAAGAAATTTAAAAGAAGTGGAGTTTCGACTAGGGTTTTTCTTTTCTTTCTTTCTATCTTTCAAATCTTTAAATTCCAATAAAAATCGATAATAAAATCATATCATAGAAATAAGTATTTATAGAAGTAACTGGACTATGAAAAATTTAGACAATATTTATTAGAGAGAAGAAATCCCCCGTATTTGAATAAGGTTCAGAAATGAGTATTACATGGTTAAAGTGATTATTGAGAAAAAAAAATGAAACAATTGGGCAATCAGATGGATATTCAAACTGATCACTAGACCTATAATTATGAACAATCTCGACGATTCATTCAGCCACAATTGGTTGGATGATTACGAACTTAGGATCGTCCAATTGGTCTCTCATTGATGGCATGAAAAGATGCGCAGGCCTCATTTCTGTTGCAAATTGATGATTTGGATTTTCCATGTATCCAAATACAACTTTATGCTTCATAACCTATAATACAATTACCAGCATGTTATAACCAAGATTGCTATTAAGGATTATGCATGTATGGTTCTTCTTTGTATGCCTAGACTGTTGATGCATATATGAATATTTGGGTCTACTCTTTCTGACACACACTACTTAGGAAATGGAAAGGAGAAGGAAGGAATGTTGAATTATGAAGTATAAAAAATAATATCTTTATTGCTCTTTTTTTTTCCATGAGGTTCAATTTCTAATAGTATTAAGTAATTATTAGCTTATTACTTCTAAGAATTCTAACCTATTTTAATTATTAACATTTTTATTATTAAAATTTTAAAAATATAATTCTTTAATAGATATACTCCAATCTTACTCGTATCTTATTTTTTTAGGATTTTACTGTATATGCGTGACCGTATCGGTATCTATACCGGTACCAATGCTTCATAGGCCTTCATCATCTAACCAACTTGCTGCAAATGCTCCCTTTTCTTCGGCTTCCATTTTAAATAATACATTTGGTAAGTAGTTTACACTCTTCATGATGATAAACTGTGAAGGCTTCACTAGGACGGATGAAGTCATCACCTTGACACCTTTTTTATAAGATGGAGATTGATCTTGATATACGACAGCATAGAGTGTAGGTGTACTACAACCAGATGGAGATAATTAAGAGTCTCCGAGTCCTGCAGATAGCCAATACCTCAATGATCCTAGTGTACATTTTCATGCACTTACTCTCTGTATAGGGATGCTTCTTATGCTTAATCAGTCAAAAGGAGGGGCAATTTTGCCATGGATGTAGACTTCTCTTCAGCTTCCATTTTAGATAATACATTTGGTAAGTAGTTTACACCTTCATGATGGCAAACTGTGGAGGCTTCATTGGGACAAATGAAGTTATCACTTTGACACCATTTTTGTAGGATGGAGAATAATCTTGATATTCAATGGCCTAGAGTGCAGGTGTACTACAACTAGACACAGCATAAAGTACTGAATCGCAAGAGAATACTCTTCACAAACATTGGATTTGTGTAACAAAGCCAAATGTCCACGAATTTCGTACATTTTCCATTTGGCGTTTTGTTTTTAGTGCCGGTTTATGGGGGCTCTCTCACGTGAAATGAAAATAGTCAACTTAAACACAATAGCTCTGAGCTCTCCTCTCTCTTTCTTCGCTGAGATAAATAGGATAAACTGTTATCTTCTCTTCTATAAGCTTCTTCTGGAGATTGGTCGTCATGGCTTCTTCTCTTTCGTATCCGCACCAACCCATATCAAAAACCCGTTTCTTGCCACAACTGTAAGCTCTTCTTCCATGTCGTCCAGTAATGGACAAAGTATCGGGCTTCCGAGTGTTAAATCTTGGGTTTTGCGATAGAGGGTCAGTAGACGATCGTCTGGTAAAATAAGGGCTTCTGAGATTTCGGATCAAACATGAGTTTTGACAACTGGATTCTTCTTCTTCTTCTTCTTCTTCATCTGCTTGCTTCCTAAATTTATGTCTGGGTAGCTTGTCTTATTTATAAAAAAAGACATCTCTAATAACCTTTTGTAGCAAACCTAAAATTGAGATGATTTTCTCATATAAAAATCTTGCATGCTAAGATTTGCAATGGATAGATTAGTGAGTATTTTTCATTTAGAGGATTCCTTTTTTAAATTGGCGATCAAGACCGAGAATCCTGCGTCATCCACTCATGGGATGTCCCACTTATAAATATCTTTCCAATTCATGAGACTAAAATTCCATATCTATTAGAGGTTTAGAAAACACAAGCATCTTGATATTAGGATGATTAACTTCTTGTTATGATACAAGACTTTAGAGTGGTCCAGTTGGATGGATGTCAATTGGGAGCAGATTCAATTCAAGCGGGTCCTCCTTTGCAGCCCAGAACAAGAGAGAATTTATTTTATTTTATTTTATTTTATTTTTTGGTAGAAACATCTAGAAGATGATGTTGTGAAATTTTATTTGTTGTAGAATCATTTTCCTTTGCTGCAATCCGGGTGTTTGTTTCATTTGATTTTTGTTTATTTATTTATTCAAATATTTCTTACCCAATGATTAAAATTGCATTTTCGCATCTCATGCATAAAATACCAAGCAACCTAAGCTCACAAATCCCACATTTACTCGGAAAAGGCTCGCTCCATGCCCATGCCAAGTTGCACTCATAAATGATACAAACATAGCCCATAGCGTAATCCACTTCACTTGCTGGAAATCTCTGCCAAAATTTATTACAAAGTTAGTTATCAATCAAAGTAATCCCTCCAACTACCAAGAGAACACACCCCCATCAATGCAAACTAGTAGAACTCCGTGCTATGCACAGACCCAGGAGGAAACCAAATGTACACACATATATCAAAAAACTAAAACTAATTTTCATGTGGACCCTTCAACTTGCTACAAAAGTTCCATAATAGTAATTCATTTTTTTTTTGGGTCCTTGACCCTTGAAGTACATGTTCAAATGTAATTTTAATGTAGCCCTCTCTCTTTTTCTTTTTCTTTTTTTTTCTTTTGGTGTTTATTCTTTAGGTTTGGACTCTTTTGTTTTGCACAATTTTTTTTTCTTGGTTTTTGGCTTGGGTCATTAAAGTTTTTGGTAATTTCCTTTTTTCGATGTTCATTTTTGTGGATGGCCCCTTTTTTCATTTTTCGGGTCCACCTTCTTTTTCATAATTTGGTTTGTTTTATGCATGAGTGTTGAATGGGTGTAGTGTAGTGGTTTTTGGCTCGGGTCAAATGGGCTATTTATTGTATGCCTCTGTGTGTGTGCGCGCGCGCGCGCGTGGCGTGCGTGCGTGTGTGTGTGTGTTTATTCTTTAGATTTGGTTGTTTTGCTTAAGTTTTTATTTTGTTTTTTTTTTCTTGGTGTTTAGTCTTTAGGTTAGTACCCTTTTGTTTTGCATAATTTATTATTTTGTTTTATTTTCTTTGTATTGGTTTTTGACTTGGGTCATTAAAGTTTTCAAAATATTCCTTTTTTTATGTTCATTTTTGTGGATGGGCTCATATATTTTATATCATTTTTTATTTTTAGTGAGGGTCCACCTTCCTTTTCATAATTTGGTTTATTTTATACGAAGGTGTTGAATGGGTCTAGTATAGAGGTTCTTGGCCTAGGTCAAATTGGTTAGTTTTGTCGCTCTCTTTTTTTTTTCTCTGGTGTTTATTCTTTAGGTTTAGACCCTTTTGTTTTGTTTAATTGTTTATTTTCTCTTGTTTTTGGCTTGGGTCACTAAAGTTTTTTTTTTCCATTGGTTTTTGGCTTGGGTCATTAAAGTTTTAAGGAATTTCCTTTTTTTTATTTTCATTTTCGGGGATGGGCACATATATTTTACATCATTTTTCATTTTCAATGAAGGTCTACCTTCCTTTTCATAATTTGGTTTGTTTTATGTGAGGGTGTTGAATGGGTGTGGTGTAGTGGTTCTCAACCCATGTCAAATGGGTTAGTCTTGTAGCCTTTTGTGTGTGTGTGTGTGTGTGTGTGTGTGTGTGTGTGTTTATTCTTTAGGTTTGAACCCTTTCTTTTTTTTTTGCTGAAGTTTTCATTTTTTTTTCTCTTGGTTTTTTGGCTCTGGTCATTAAACTTTTTAGGAATCTCCTTAAAAAATAATTCATTGTTTTTTTATTCTAGCAGTCTCCTATCCCATGCACGGAGAGGCGAACCGAGGATCATTTATAATGTAATTCTTCACCATCAATTGTCATGTGAAATTGTAGCCCTTTTTTCTAGTGTTTATTCTTTACATTTGGACCTTTTGTTTTGCTTAATTTTTTATTTTGTTTTATTTTTTTCCCTCTTGGTTTTTGGCTTAGGTCATTCAAGTTTTTAGGAAGTTCCTTTATTTTTATGTTCATTTTCAGGGATGAGCCATATATTTACATCATTTTTCATTTTGCGGCAGGGTTCACCTTCCTTTTCATAATTTGTTTTTCTTTCTTTTTTTGGTTTTTTTTTGTGAGGCTGTTGAATAGTTGTGATGTAGTAGTGGTTCTTGGCCCGGGTCAAATGGGTTAGTCCTGTAGCCCCTTTTTTTTTTGTTTTTTATTTAGGTTTGGACCCTTTTGTTTTGCTTATTTTTTTTATTTTGTTTCATTTTTTTCTCTTGGTTTTTGGCTCGGGTAATTAAAGTTTTCAAGAATTTCCTTAGAAAATAATTCATTGTTATATATATATATTCTAGCGGTACCCCATGCAATGCACAAGGAAGTAAACTGAGGATTATTTTTTAATATGATTCTTCACTTCAATTGTCATTTTAATAGAGCCTTCTTTTTTCTAGTGTTTATTCTTAAGGTTTGGACCCTTTTATTTTGCTTATTTTTTTATTTTGTTTTATTTTTTTATCTTTGTTTTTTTAATCTTGGGTCATTAAAGTTTTCACAAATTTCTTTTTTTTTTTTTTTGTTCATTTTCGAGGATAGACCCTTACTTTATATCATTTTTGTTTTGAGAGTAGGCACAAATGGGTTGAGTTGTGAGGTGTTCATAAATGGGTGGATGGTGGCAGTGAAATGTATTGAGAAGTATTGGAGATGTTGTGTGGTGCAAAGAAAATGGAGATGCGAGTGAGATGGTAAAGGGCCGTGAAGGGTACAGATTTGGGGTTATGTGTGTGAAGATGGAGGTTGAAAAGGAGTGTGGGTTGGTTTCAGTTTGTGGTGATATGTGTATGGAATGGTAATAGGTGGTGAGTGATGGTGAGTGAGTTGTGATAGGTAGTTTGGTGAAGGTGTTGTTCGCAGTGTATGTGATAGTAGTAGAATGGTTGTGCAAGGTTGAAGGCAGTGGATTTGATGGACTGTGTGCAGTGTTAGTCTGGTTTCAGCTAGTGATGAGAGGCATAGGTGATATAGTGTTACGACCCAAGCTTAAGAAATCGGGGACTAGAATTACCCCAATAAGTGACACAAGTACTCCCGTGCAATTCACACCCAGACCGGAGTCTAAATGGAATTACAAAAGGGATATTTACATGCTTACATATCTAAAGTGCAGAACGAATCATCTGTCTAAGCATTCAATGTGCAGAAGCCTATCAATATCACCTATAATTTTTCTTCACTTTTCATTAAACAGTTCAGCAATACCAAAACAACCTTGAAACAGTCCCAAACTTAATATTCCGAAACATAAGATTAATAAATTAATTATACACATTCCTGTACAACCCAAACATAATGTGTGAATGCATACAAGGAAATCAAGGATAACATTGTATGAAGGGAATACAAGAGGGTAACGAAATAACGATATCAAGTTATACAATGCAATCTACATGGATGCAATTAAATGCAGATGCTAAAAAACCCGAAAACCCGAATATGTACAATTCTTAGCTACTAGTAAGTCACTCTCGACAAACGAGACAATTAGAAAACTTCTGCTGTCCACCAATACCATTTAAAAGAACCATTGCGGTCTCCTCCTACGCAACCTGGGTCTGTACCAGACCGGGTTTGGGACTTGAACCTGTAACACCATTAAACAACTTGTGAATAAGACTATTCAGCAAAGCATAAGTAAAATTAAGGTAATACGCATTGTCTCTAATAGAAGTCATGACATGTGATCATTAGAAGTCAAGATAGTACACTAAACATATCATGCATTTGAAATAAATCAATTTTGGGTCAAGGGACTCGCATGGCTTTGCTTCTGGCGGGCCGAACACCTTCTCCCACCAAAACGTGTTGTATCAAAAAGAAATAAGAACATGTGATTAATAGAGGTCCAAGTTAGTAACTAGGCACGTTGTGCATTTGAAATAAGCATACTGTAAGGATCAATAAATGCAATACATACTAGCTGGCTACTACATTTCCCATATCTTCCTTTTAGGGATCTATGCGTTGAGAACACCATCGTCCGGGCCAGGGTACGCATGGGTCTCTAGTTCCTAAGGTCCGGAAGCCTCAAGACAAGAACTCACTGCAATGGTAACAAATAAGCTACGCCAAAGTCAACCTCGTTGAGTATCATAAGGCTGAAGTTGAGTAGAGCCAGATCATTTCAATTCAGTCATATATTTGAACTTGAACAAACACAATACCAATCGTACGCATTCAATTTAGGTGTGCAATACGTTCATACTCAATTCAATACCCATGGTCAATGTAAATCGAATATTAAGAATACATCAAGGGGATTTGATGTATATAATAAAATATTGGAAGTTAAGACATACGATAATCATTCAATCACTCAATTCCATTCATAAGAGTGGAGGACAAGAACCATCGTCCAATATGCCATGCAATTCATTTCAAGAAAATTAAGGCAGTTTTACTAGCCAACCCTAATCTAGTCATCCATTGTTTCTAACCGTGCATGATGATGTAGTTTTAAGTTATCCGATACACAGTTGGTTTTCTTTAGTGTTACATTGTGTTGGGAAGGTGCATCGAAGTCCCTTAAACTAACACCCATAGGGAGGTGCTTAATAAATGGACAACATCTCATGAATAAGTCTCAACCTTCAAAACTCTTCATGATGTACATAATTATTCCTTTGGGTCAGTTAATGGTGTATAGAGATCTAAAAACTAAGGCCCTACAAGGTCTCACAATAATCCATATTGAATCCTAGGTTTCAGTGGACTCACGGCTTAGCCGTGGGTGACTTATGGCTTAGCTGTATGCATCTTACGGCTTAGACGTATTATGCACTACGGCTCAGCCATAGTTCCATAGAGTTGCCTCCGCAGATATGGCGAGCGACGGTTGAACCGTGCTTCTTACAGCTTAGCCGTATTTCGTCACGGTTAGGCCACGGTGTGATTACAGCTTAGTCGTAACACAATATACAGCTTAACCGTAGCTTAGCTGTAGAAGATTTTTAGACTTTTTAGACTTTCAGGATTTCAAACCATAAAATAGCTTACTGCTAGACCTCGGCTAGGTTACGACTCAGTCGTAGTACACCATATGGCTTAGCCATAGTTTGGCCACAGTGCAATATCAAGTTTTTCTGCCCTCTGGACTCAAAGCAGTGGAAATCTATGGCTCGATCGTAAGTTTCAGAAATGCCAAAATTCGAGGATTTCACATACAATTCAGAACTTGGACCATTTCATCCACAGTGAAACAATAACATATAAAAGTATACAAAAGGGTTGTGAAACATACGAAACTTGAAAGATTTATAAGAATTATAACAATCATAATCTACCAACATGTATTCATCCATAATTTGCTTATACTTGCCTCCAATTAAGCTTTTCAAGCTCTTACTCCTTCCTTTAGCTCAACTTGTGCTCAATTTGGTTACAACAAAACCTAAGAGTCATGCATGCAAGAATTGAGAAAAGAATAAGTACATGGAGTGAATTACAAGTTGAGAGAATTGCAAGCCAAACAATGTCATACCTGGTTCAACTCAAGGAAGAAGAAACTGGAGAAAAAGACGATGAGGCACACAATCAACATCCTTTCCTCGATGATGAGAGAACCAAGAACGGAGAAGAGAAGAAGAGGAGAGAAAACGATGAAGAAAAGAAGAAGAAAGAAGTCATTGGAGAGTCAATGAGGCGGTGACCCATTTATAAGACAATATTTTATGGAGTTTATAAGAAAGTCCTTCTAGTTTATCTTATTTTCAATGTAAGTCAAATGAAGGTCCAACTGAATCAAATGACATCTAATGCATTCGAGTCAAGTATGGAAGTTAACGAGCTCAACGTGATGGTGTCGACATGATGCATGTATGACATGAAATCATGTATTCTAAAATTATGAAAAAGGGCTTTCATCTACTTAGATAAGGTCAAACCCAACCCAACTGCCTAACCACGACCTGAACTTGACCCACTAAACTCCACAAAACAAAAATAGACCTGATTAAGAGAAAACATCATTAATTAGCTACTGATCACAATTAATTACTGGCTAATCAAGCTTAGCTTGGGGTCGGAGTGTTACATATAGTGGGTTTAATAGTGGTGAAGATGGGTCGCATGCAGGGGTGGAACTAGGAATTTTTTGTTGAGGGGCCAAATTTTCTTTATTTATGGCAGATATAAGTTCGATTGGATTAAAATTTCTCATTATCGTACAGTATAATTAGAAAGTGATTTCGAGCATGTTGGATTTCAATAATGAGCCCCATCGATGAAAAAGACATGTTGAATAATGGATGATTAGTACAATAACAATTGTAAATCCATAAGGCTTATGAAAACCATTCTTAAAATAGGTTCTTGGTTTTCACCTCTAGTTTATATAGACTTTTCTATAAGAACCAAAAGGTACTCTATTGTAATGGCCTATATTTAAAATTCAAACCATTTAATCTATATTACTAATAAAAGTTAAACATTGGAAAATAAAAAAAATCTTTATCCATGGTGGATATAATTGCAATCATTTTATTTTTTTTTACAAGTAGAACATAAATCATACATAGCAAGTAATTTTGGATGAGTGAGTTAGATTTTAAGTATGAGATTCAAGACTAAAATTAAAAAACATGGAGAATTAGCGCATTTATAATTGCAAATGTATAAAGTGAAAAAAGGGTTGCTTTCTTCAACTCTTCTTGTCACATCTGTGATGAAGTAACAACTCCAAACCCTTTCTTGGCCTCTAAGTGCAAACAATTAAAGCTCTTCAGATCTCTCCGATCAAGCTATCATAATCTTAAAATAAGGTATGTGGGTGGCAACAACAACTCTAGATTTGGAGAAATAGTTTATAATCTATTCCCGATCCCTTCTTTTATTTTATTGTCTTTCTTCTTCCCTTTTGTTTTTCTTCACTTTCTTCTTTCATCCGATTTTCCCTAAAATTAGCTATTATTTAGTATTTTTTTTCGAAAGCAAAATTATATTGCTAGTATTTACTTTTTGATAATGTTGCCTGGGCCTTCCATTAAAGAACTAACATTAAAGGAGGGGGGGGGGGGGCGCAAAGTGTATATGTGTGTGTCTATATACAAATATATATATACTATAATATAATATACGAACAGTCCAAAATAAGGGGGGGTCATGGCCCCTGCTGTCACCCTTAGGTCTGCCCATGGTTGTATGGGGTTGCAAGGTGTTGTCTAATGGGTGAGGCATAGTTGTGTGACAAAGGTGTTGTGAGTGTGAAGGGGATTTTATGTGTAAGTTTGGTGTGTGATGGGTATGGATGGCAGCAATAGAGAAGGATGGTGGTGGAAGGTGGATTGTCATAGTATGATGGATATGAGATGAAGGGATGGTGGTGCAAGTTTGGTGTGTGAACGGCATGGGTGGCCAAGCAAAGATGGGTGAGGGTCAAGTGTGTGGGGGACAGGTGATGATAGTAGGAGTAGAAAAGTGTGGTTAGCGCAGTGATGATGTTGGAAAAGTGAAGATAAGTATTGTAATGTGATGTGGAGGATAAAAAAAAAAAAGTAAAAGAACAACACACACGAAATTGGAATGGTTGTGTTGGGGAAGATGAAGAACCTTTGATCATGAAGTGGCAACAAAATTACTGAACCTAGTTATAAGCAATCTCTCCACATACTTTCTAAGAATACCCACCTCCAAATTCACCTTCTGGCCAAAATAATTGAAGACCCATTTCAAGAAAATGAGAATAAAATACAGAGAATACATGCTACATGTCTTTAGCAAACAAAAAGAAAATCCAGTAAGGTAAAGGGAGATTCCACTATTCCCATGTCAAATATTAAGAAAATGCCAAAACAGAAAAACCCTCAACACATTTCAAGTAAAAGGAAAACAAATAAGGCTAATCTCAAAAGCAAGTGTACTTATACATGCGAGCATATGTTCTTTCAGGTATGCCAATGCTTAAACCTAGAGCAAAATGAGCTTTTCCTCTCTTGAATATGAAAAGAAGAAACAAATGCTGATATTAGATAGAAATACAGAAAACCTACGGAAAAGGGGAACAAAAAGGGAAATAAAAATTTTTTTTTGATTGACTGAAGAGATCATAACAGTCTCCAAAAGGTTTTAAAAAATGACATTTTTAAAGAGAGCTTCTTCAACCTAAGAATAGAGTGGAGATTTAGAGGGTCTTTAGTTTGGAAATACCGTTCTAGTGCTGTTTTTTATCTGGATTTTTGGAAAGGGCAAGCTTTTCGAAATGAGGTCTTTGCCACTATGTGAGAGAGAGAGAGAGAGAGAGAGAGAGAATAATGGGAGAGGATGAAGTCTGAATGTAGTAGTGGGAAGTTGTTTAGAGAGAGAGACATGTAGCATGGAATGGAAAGTTGGCGTGAGTTAGTATGTTGGAGGAAAATTGGTGAAATAAGGAGAGAAGAGAGAGAGAGAGAGTGGGTGTGGATGGAGAGATTGCCACGTTTTTATCTTTTATTCGTAAAAATCTATGAGATTAGTATGTTAGATGAATTTTTTGCCAAATTGGGCCCAACCAGACCGAATTTTGTGCTGCGTTGGCTGGGCTAGCCTATTACCGGCCCACTGGGTCGGTTTTCATGTTGGGCCTGCTTGCGTGTGTTACGTAGCAGGTTAAATTGTCCAAGTGTGTATGTATCGAGTATTAGGGCATTACTTCGTATGTCGTATAAATAATCAATAAAATCTGTGAGAGGCATGGAGGGAGGCATGGCTGCCATCGCCAGCGCTATTGCATGTGGATCTCATCTTGAAGAAGAAGAACCACGGCCACAGAAAAAACCAAAACTGGAGGGGGATGAGTACGATGATAACCAACAACAAGAAGGAGTAGTAGTAGAAGAAGAAGAAGACGGTTATGATTCAGACGACCTTTTTTATAAGGATGGCTGTCGCGGCATGACCTCTGAAGAGATTCGGACGTACAACGCAATGGTCGAGGCGAGTGAGGTATATTATTGCCCTCTATTTTCTGTTTCTGATTGAAATTAGTCAATCAATCATGTGTATATTCTGATGAATTTTTTTTTTAAGTCATTCTGATGATTGATTGTGTATATCTCCAGGGGTTTGACGCTCCCCCTTACCCCAAGGGTGTCTTTGCATACGGTTTAATCTGTTTAGTCTACCCGTTAGGTCCAAGTCGCTTGGATGATGAGCAATCCGAGACTTTTCAGGACCTCAAGTCTTATTCAATCGCAGCTATTAACAAGCACAACGCTGACACAGTATGCGCTCCTCGCTTTTTTGTTTGTGTGTGTTTGTTTGTTTGTCAATTAAATTCTTCGATACAAATATTCATCTCTTTGGTTGATTAACTTCTCCTTTTGGTTTTGGTGTCGGGCTTAAATTCTTTCTTGAAATGTAGGGTAAAAATTACGAGTTTTTTAAGGTCGTCAAGTCAACTGCACGGCTTGCCGGTAGTTTTATTTTTCATATTACCTTTGAGGCCCAGGATGCTGATGGAGGCCAACCTCCTGAGACCTTTGAAGCTCGTGTGTTTGCTATGGGGACTAAGGTGGAGGTCGACTTTGTTAGGACTAAAAAAAAACCATGATCACTCAAAGGTGTGTTTTGTTTTTGTTTGTTTATTTATTTGTTCTGCATCTGTTTTCCTTTTCCTTTTCTTTCTTTCTTTCGATTCTATATTAGTTGTGCTAATCTAAGGCTCTACAATTGCTTAGCCAATGACATAAATACGAGGCACATTATTGTCTTTCTAAGTGGTTGATGTGGAGTGTGTGGTCATGTTATGCACTTCTGCTGGTTTTCAATATGACCATGGCTGTTGAATATTGGTCGGTCCACGAAATTCTTTTTCTTTCTTGTGGACGTTATTGGATGTCTAATTTCTTCTTGTTATGTGCTTCAGTGTAGTCCACTGCAGCAATGCTTGTAGCTAAAAATCAGTTGAATGTATAGGTAATGAAGAACTTTTCTGATAGTCAAAAATAGAAATCATTTCTTTTTCTGGAATTGTTACAATTGTATTTGCAAACAGCTCATATGTTCCCTTTTTTAGATAATTTTCTGTAGAACTTTCTAGAAAAGGGCCCTCATTCGGCTGTAAGGGGAAAGAAGTCGTGGACTTTTTTTATGCAATCAGGAGTGTTATTTGTTGGTTGTGGAATATGGTTCCTTGGTGTTATTTGTTGTAATGTGTTTGAACCTTAGCAGCAGTATGGTCTCTTTGTTAAGTACATAGATGCAGCTTTTAATCCCGCAGGACTGTATTTTGGACCTTTTTTGTTTCAAGGAAATGATAGTATTTCTTTTGTGCTTTTAATATATAAATATGTACATATTTTGAACAGGTGCTTTTAAATATATTCAAATCCTTCATACGCATGTGCAAGCTTGAATATATGCAAATTCATTTTTTAGTTTCTCTTTTGTTAAGTATAATGTTAAGTTTAATCTCAACATCGTTAATAGGGTGTTGATTAGGCTATAAGGAGCTAGTTGTCTATTTGAGCTCAAGGCTGTGTTTTTTTAAAATTTTTTTGAGAGCTTGGAAATGCGTGCACTTTTTTTCTTTTCACACCCACTTTTTTCCTTCACCCAGCAAGAAATTCTAAATTTTCAAAATTTTCTTTGCACACACTTCATCTTTAACATCTCCGTTCTCTCTACACCCACCCTCTCCCCCCACCCCACGGTCGACCACCTCCGGCCACCCCACGCCATCTCCCAGCCCCTGCCCCACCCTCTCCAACGTCTCCTACCCCCTTGGCCGCCCTCCTTGCCATCGTACCAGCTCCTCTCACATCCTCGTCGACGCCTCCCACACCCTTCACCCTCCTTGCAACCTCCAGTGAAACATAAGGTGCATCAGTAGGACTAGCAAAACATAAGGTGCATCGGTAAGACTAAGTAACAGAATGAATCTGAAGAAAATAGAGGAATGAAAACTATGAAGATTGGTCTATGATGCCTTGTTAGTTGGTTGTATAACTATGAAGATTGGCTATGATGCCTTGTTAGTTGGTTGTATAACTTTGAAGATTGGCTATGATGCCTTGTTGGTTGTATAACTTTGAAGATTGGTTTGCCTCTATCACGAAGTTAAGAGCTACTCAAACAAAAAATAACAAACAAGGCATTGATGTTTGGCATTCAATTGAGTCCAATTCTGCAAGAGTCATTTAGGAAGTCTGTTATATCTAATTGGAAAGCAGAAGGCTTCTCCTCTCCATCTCCATGTAGGAGAGTATGATAAAGAGTATAGGGGTACTGCAATGTGGCATTATAAAAAAGAAGAAAATATAGAGTGTGGTACTCATATAATCTCCGTATAGGAGAGAGAAGGATAATGAAAAGATAGGTTTCATTACCTATATATACAACGTTGCAGTAAACAGATTAAACGGGAGGCATATTTTTACATGCAATGTGCAATACATGCGACAAGGTTGCGATGCATCATATCATATATAAGTCAAGTTCGAATTGCATCATATGTGCAATCAGAATCAACGAAAAACTATTTTGTCAAAATGAAAGAGAATTTCACTGTGGCCCCACCATCGAAAGTTTAAGAGTTTCTTTTAATCGACATCTGTTTTGGCATTTTGATGACATTAAAATTTATCCATTATAAATAAATTAATCATTACATCTCTGCCTCTGCTGTATCCACCCCTCAACTCCCCATATATAGTTGTGCTGAACTTTGTTCCTTTCTAAAAATTTAGCTTAGTGCTCCCTGTTGTGATGAATAATATTATTTTCAAGTTTGTAAGACTGACTTTATGATATAATTTGAACCTAGAAACTTAGACTGATGAGCCTAGTAGAGCACTTGGTGATGGTAAGTTTGTTTCTCATGAGGAAGTGATTGGATCATGCACAGTAAACATTGTCATTATATGTGCATTCTTATTTCAAAATGGTACAATCCTGCGGATGTTATTTGAGTTGCATGTACAAATATCACATAAAGTGCTTACATGTTACTATGTTTTGATCATTTGCTTCCATGTGCTCTGTTATATACTGTTTGGATGGATCCCCCATTGTTGACGATGGATCTTTTGTTTCTACGTTTACTTGGACTCGTTAGAAACTTGTGAGTTTGCAACAATATTGGCGCGCTTCATTAGTCCATGATATTCCTTTGTGAAAAAACTTATGCCTGAAATGTTGCTGACTTACTATCACTTCAATGTTCGTGCAGGAAATTGGGAGAGGACTAACCAATTGACAAAATTCAGGGTCAAAGCTGAGAAGGCTGCTAAGGAAAAGCTTGGTCACCAGCTTGACATTATTGCTCCAATTAATAAGTACTGAAATAGAAGTATAGTTTCTTAGGTGACAATTCCGTTGGAGGATTTTGTTCCAGTTTATTTTTAATTTTTTGGATGCTATGACTCCTTCTAGTGGTTTTTCTTTGCTTGTGGTGATATTTGAGCAGAGATTTTGCTGTTACATGTGGTGACTGTATTTTCCAAGTTACAAATCTTTCTTGTGTTGTGCTTTTACATTCTCCTTAAATATGTGTGGTCATTTTCTTTTAGCCATGGTGTTGATGCTGAGTGGTTTTGCTAGTAGGTGATCACGCCTGTGTAACAGCATGCCATGACATCCTTAGAGAGTGAAAAGGTTCTTGTGTTGAGTGGATGATTCTGGATAATGGATTTGATGAGCACTGAGGGTGCTTGGTGAGGGGCTGCTATGATGCCTTTGGCTTGGTGATCACCTTATGCTGAGCTGATTGACTGTTTGTGTGGGCAAGTTTGTGCTGGCTTCATTGTTTCTTTTGGTATGCATTGTTTGCATTCATACATGTTTGGCTGTTGCCTTTTCTTTGTTCTTGGTTTGAAAAATTCTCTAGTCCAAAGCAAAGAAAAAAGAGAGAGAGAGAGAGAGAGAGAGAGAGAGAGAGAGAAATTTATTACCCCCTTAATCCCATGTTTTAAATTCTCGGACATCTAGTTGATGTCTCAGATAGGCTAGTGCCATTACACTGCTGATCAAGTTAAATGGTGTTGGAACCTGGTTGTTCACTGCAGGGATTTAGACTTTAGTGGCCAACAATATTCAGATTTGTGGTGTTTAAATAGCCACAATTAAGGATTTGTTGTTTAAATTTAGAAATAACTAGATTGAATCTGTTACTTTAAATCCCATCCGTGAAGGATTCTAATAGTATGCATTTCTCTTCACACAGTTATCACAATCAATCCCAAATGATCAATCATCCTTACATATTGATAAATTTAAATATCAAATCCACTCATTTCAGAACCACAAATCCAAATGAAGCCAAAGATGTAGTTCAATCCATCTGCCATGGGTTGTTTTAAGCTTCCAGCTGCATACCTTTCTGTTTAATGGGTTACTGAACTGATCGATCATGAGCTGTCTAGATGGAAAGATCAAGCAGTAGATAGGACTTTCTGGCCCACTGAAGCCGGTGTAATAAAAAAAAATCCAATAAGGTAAAGGAAGATTCCATTGTACCCATATCAAATATTAAGGATGATCCCAAAACGAAAAGACCCTCGTCACATTTCAAGTAAAAGGAAAAAAAATATGGCTAACCTCAAAAGCAAGTGTACTTATACATGCAAGCATATGTTATTTCAGGTATGCCAATGCTTAATTAATCTAGAGCAAATAGAGCTTTTCCTCTTTTGAATATGAAAAGAAGAAACAAATGCTAACATTAGATAAAAATACAGAAAACCTACAAAAAAAGGCAACAAAAAAGAAAATGAAAAATTTTTTTTGTTGATTGGTTGAGCACCAAAAGGTAACAAAAACAACATTTTTAGAGGGACTTCTTCAACCTAAAGAGTGGAGATTTGGAGGGTCTTTAGTCTGGAAACACCGTTTCGGTGGAGTTTCTGAAATGAATCTTTGGAATGGGCTGGCTTGTTGAATTGAGGTCTTCGCCAGTGAGAGAGAGAGTGAGAGAACTAGAGAGAGATTAATGGCGAGGTTGAAATCCGAATGTATGAGTGGGAAGTTATGCAGAGAGTGAGACATGTAGCATGAAGTGGGAAGTTGGAGTCAATATGTATATAGGAGGAAAATTAGGGAAAAAAGGAGAGAGGAGCAAGAGTGGGTGTGGATGGAGAAATTGCCACGTTTTTATCTTTTTTTTCCTAAAATTCTATGAGATTAGCACTGGGTTTTTGGGGAGTTGTGGTTGACTCAAGGAAGACCGCATCTAAATAGAGTATCAATACCCTAGAGGGTCATCAGAAGATGAGGGTGTTGGGGGAACACCATAATTAGGGGTTTGGGTAGAATCTCAATGAGTATCAAATGGTTGAAAATGCATTAGCCTCATTGATGTCTGAGCGCATGCTAAAAGGGCGGCTCTTTCCATTCATATTAAAGTTAGTAAAAACCCGAATTAGTTAACTTTGACCTAAATTTAAATATTGAAATAAATATTAAAATACAAATAGCTCCAAATTGATTAAAATTTTTTAAATCCTCCCAAGTTGTAGAATATTATTGACCTGGTGGTTTCTTCGTCTTGATCTCAACTCGTAAAGATTAAAGAGTTTGTAAAAATTAAATGAGACATTGTAGAGAAATTATGGAGATTAAACAGCTTGTAGTAAGATGAGAGATGGTAGAGAATATATGTGATATGAAATGAGATAGGTTGGGTGTCTATAGAAGTTGAAAATATAATAAATAACGAAGATATCCTTCAGTATCAGTTGTTGTAGTTGTTAAGGGGGCAAAATAGTAATCTTAATAATCAATCTAATGACTAGATGCATTTTGGGCTAAACTGGGCCCAACCAGGCCAAAATTCATGCTGCACTGGGTTGGCTGGCCTACTACCGGCCCACTGGGTCGTTGTTTCATGTGGGCCCTGATTGCCTGTTTTACGTATCGGGCCGGTAGTAGGCTAGCCCGGCCAGCGCAGCCAAAATTCAGAATGTATGCGTATATATAGAGAATCAGGGCATTAGTTGTTAATCAATGCCCTCGGCGCGAAAGAGAGAGACAGAGAGAGATGGCTGCCATTGCTGGGAACGAGGGTGGTTCTGCATCTGCATGTGGATCTCATCCTGAACAAGAACAAGTACGGCCACAGAAAAAACCAAAATTGGAGGGGGATGAGTATGATGATAACCAACAACAACAAGTAGATGAAGTAGAAAAATACGATTATGATTCAGAGGATGAAGACCTTTTTTATGGCGATGGCCGTCGCAAAATGACCCATGAGGAGATTGAGACGTACAATGCAATGGTGGGGGCGAGCGAGCTATTACATATGTCTATATGGCTTTCTATTTTATTTTATTTTTTTAATTTTTCTGATCAAAATTAGTTAATCAATCGTGTGTCGTGTCTGTATTCTGATGATTTTTTTTTGTAAGGTATTCTGATGATTGATTGTGTATATGTCCAGGGGTTTGACGCTCCCCGTTTGCCCGAGGATGTTGCTGCATACGGTTTAATATTGGTCGGTCCTCAAACTTTTTTTTTTCTTTTTCCTTGATTTGTTCCATTTCTTTTGGTTTTGTTTTGTGCTATAATAACTTTGGGTATAAGCTGGTTATGTCTTCTCGCTGGCTTCAATTTATTCATTTATTTGATATAGTGTCTTCATCAAGAGAAAGAAATGTGTCAATCTCTCAGTGATCATGGGAAACACTATATTGATGTATTTATTTATGATTTAGTTGTCATCATTTGATTATCGTTTTAGCTTCATTGAATTGTGAAAGTTTGAGATTTAATGGGGCCATTGTAGCATTCGCTCCAAAAAGGGGAGGGAACATCTGGGGTCACGATGAGGTTTCTTGGTTGTGGGTGGTGAATTGGAGGTTAGTGCTAAGCTTGGGGTGTCATTCCCCTGTCGAGGAAGATGCCATAGATTTGTTTTATCAAATTGTTAGAAGGTTGTCTCAGCGAGCAATAACAATTTTATATGATTGGTCCTTTAGCGTGGTTTGGTTCTTTTCTGCTATTTTGTTGGTTGTGTTATGTAGCACTATGGTGGTTGAGCCTTTCTTTGTACCCCGTACAGGTTTTCTTTTTATTTGTTTCATTCTTTTAGTTTCTTTTGCTTTATACGTAATTTTGGTGTGACTTTACTTGGTTGTCTTTATGGAACCTTTGTGTTTTTTTAGGAAACATTTCAATGACACCTCTTGACATTTGAAAAAATTGTCTGGTATCATCTACATTTTAATATTGACAGGAAATCCCATGATATTTCGATGTCGTACCAGTGAGACCCCCTTTCAACATCGAAAGATGACGTTACCAAAATAATACTCAAAATACCAACATTGCCCCTATTAGTACTAGTTGGAAAAAAAATAATTCGGTTTGAGAGAACCATTGTCACCTCCGCCACTAATGCTACCACCATCACCACCAAAATTCTCATAATCTCGATATCCATATATACACATAGGCATATGTGTATGTTTTCATTTCACCGAACCATCTCAAAAGTATCCCAACTTTTTCTGCCTTGAATTCTCAACGACGAATTTTCAATCATAAGTCACTCATCAATGACCCCAATTAGCTCAAGAACAGAGATCAACACCTTCTCTTACAACCAAAAATGGAAGTGAACCAAAAACTAGAACTGGAAGTGCTTCTGATTGATCACAACCAACCATGGAATTGACTTCGACAACAATGATTACCTGAAAGATATTTGTTGTTTCAATATCAATTCCATAATGGTAAGCGGAATCTCACTAGAGAAGAGAACTTCTTGTGTGAGAGGTCAAGAATTAAGCCTGGACTTCTCTAGTATGTCAACAATTTTACGTAGAAGGTTCCTGGACTAGGAAGCATGGATACGGATATGGGTACAATACAATACAGGCACGGCGATACGATAAAATCTTAAAAAGTATGATACGAATGCGGCTGGGATATGTCTATAATATAATATATTTTAAATATCATATGATGATTAATTTTTAAAAAAATATTAGTTGCCAAATTGCTGTGACACGTTGTAACCCATAAATTTCAGAACATGGGCCTTAAGGCCCTTAACAAAACCAAACCCAAAATAACCCACATGAATGCATGGGTATTCATGGACGTGGTCATACAAAACAGCCTGGAGAGCACATCTTCAATTGATCGAGTACAACAAAAAATGGGTCTTTGATATGAAAATTTAAAAATCTCCACATGGAGTAAGCAACACCCTCAAGATTTGGATTAGATGTGATTTTTTTTTTAAACAATGGAATTGCAGGAAGACAGCACATGGGGCTCTTTTACTTCATCATGTGTAAAAACTGAAATTTTATTTCTTTATCTGATTTGACCATTGCCTTTTCTCTATATGCATCTCTCTTTCTCTCTCTGTTCACTCGGTCTCTCTGTTAATTCTCTCTCTAAACTTCTCTTGGATCTGAATCCCAAACTTTATTTAGAACCATGATTCGATGATTTATCTTGGATTTCAATCCCAAACTTTATTTAGAACCATGATTCAATGATTTAAAGTGCTAGAGTTTGTTTGTGATATACCGGGGGCTTCATGTATTGGTATTGGTAGTTCAACATAGATCTCTAAGTGGTTATGGTTATGGTTATGGGAAGTGTTTTCTTTTTGAAATGCTTTTTGTTGTGGTAGATGGTATTTGTTTTTTCAGCCATATCCACTCCCATATCTTGGCGTGTTGAGGGCGTATTCAAGAAAAAAAAAGTTAAAGGAAATCTTGGATACTTATTTCCTATGTCTAACACGTATCCATATCCTACGAGTATGCGATTGGGGTCTCTGTGTCATTTTTGAAATGTCAAAGGATGGCCTGATAATATTTGTAAATGCCGGGGGTGTTATTGAAATTTCAGGGATTTTTTTTGTGTTTTTATATAAAGAAAGATATTTCTGTCAATCTCTTAGTGATAGTAGGAAATATTCTATTGATTTGGATTTATCTATGATTAAAGTGTAATCATATTTACGGGTTATCATGAAGGCTTTTATAGAAATTGTGGACCCCCCACCCCGTGAGTGTGTGTTGACAGTGGTTGCAAGAGAGAGAGAGCGGGGGGGGGGGGGGGTGTGTCATGTAGTTTTTGATATAATAGATTGATGTATAGGAAATTTAGGATGATCAAATGGGTGATTTGGGTAATATTGAAGTTCTTATCATTTTCCAAGAATATATATATTTTTCTAAACAGATCATAGTATAAATTTTATATCAGTTTGCTTGTTAAAAATAACTAGGATTATTGGCAGTTCATGTTATTAGTATTTTATAAATGAGATATCTATGGATTTTATTATAATTAATATGATATTGATTTCCATGTGTTATTTTAAGTTGACTGGTTAAATGCCCTTGTCTATTGTTTTTTAGAATTTCCTTTTGCCTTTACATTCGCTTTACTTATTATGTATCTATGATTGCTTCCTGTGGCTGCAAGATGCTTCTATATACTTTGAGGTGTGCAATTTATTTATTTAGTTTTTATGAAGCAATCAAAATGTCATTAATGGACGCCAAGGGGCCATCACCTAAGTACAAAAGAGCTATATATAAAAGCAACTATGCATCTCCTAACTCTTCCAATAATGCCAAAACAATAGACTATACTGTGACAAAAATTTCAGTCTACGTATGTTTAATGACGTATTTTCAAAATTCCCCTATTTCTCCTTCTGAATGGTCCAAAAAAGTGCCATCGGAATCAATCACCACACTCCCCATGGTCTTTTCTTCAAACATGTACCTGCGCAAAAAACCAGCAGCTCTTTAGCATCCCTTGGCATACACCATTTCAAGCCAAAAACTGATAAAACAAGATCCTAGCTATGAAGCATGGTTACTTCCAAAATGTACACGTACCTGTACTGGCTATGAGCACGGCAAAAAATGTACTGGGGACGAGTATGGCAAAAAATGTACCGGGTACGGTCAAACGTGCCCGGTACATTTTGACTTTGTAGGTACGGGATGGGTATGTACATGGGTACGTTCCTGGCACTTTTGTAAGAGTTTTTTTTTTTTTTTTTTTGGGTAAGAACTTTTGTAAGAGTTTGAAAGAGCTAAAAATGTAATTTTTAACTTTAGCCCTAACCCTTTTCGATGAACTTAAAAGGGAAAAAGCTTTAGCTCCTAGCCCATCTCCAACCCCTTTGTCTCCAGTAAAAAAAAAAAAAAAGGAAAATGGAAAGGAGGAAGAAGAAGAAGAAGGAATGCTGGATTATGAAATATAAAAAATAATATTGTTGCTTCCCTCTTTTTTTCATTAGTTTGAATTTGTTAATGGTATTAAGTAATTGTTGGCTTGTTACATCTAAGGATTCTAATCTATTTTAATTATTAGCATATCGCATTATTAAAATTTAAAAAATATAATTTTTAATGGACATACCCCAGCCATACCCTTATCATATTTTTTTAAGGGCTTTGCTGTATCAATGTACCCGTACCTTACGCGTATTAGTACTCATACTGGTACCCGTGCTTCATAGGATCCCAAAGATCCTTGGCCACATTGCAAAAGAGGAGAAGGTGACAAATAGATTCTTCCTCAATGTAGCACATTGCACATCTATTAGGAATGTGAAAGCCTCTCCGTTTCAGGTTATCCATGGTAAGGATAGAGTGTCAGGCCACCGTCCATGTAAAGAATGCCACCTTAGATGGAGCCTTCATTTTTGAAATGGCCTTCCAAGGAAAATCCACGCTTTTTTCACCCACTAGGAGTCTATAAAAAGAACTCGGCGTAAAAAAACCCAGTCTTGCTGCCTTTCTACCTCAATCCATCATCCTCAGCCCCTCCCAGCTACATTCTTTACGGCACCCTTTTGAGAGCCACTGCTTCCTTTAGCTCCCAATCTTGTAGATTTCTCCTAAAAATAGGAGCCCAAACCACATCTCCATATGCCCCCAAAAAATACTCACTCACCACAGCATTCTTGCCCTGGGAAATGCTGAAAAGTAGTGAGAATTTTTTTTGATTGAAATATCACCACACCACCTATGGTGCCAACAACTAACAGTAGTCCCTCTAGCTACCTTGAAATGGGTATGATGCCCAAAAATCTCTCTCCCTTTCATTATGGTTCCCACAACCCCCAACCATATGAAGCCAAACCAATTGTAGGCACCCACCCCCACTTATCACAGCCATACCTCACCACCACTACCTCCTTTCTTAGCGTCCCATTTTCCGTAGCAAATCTCCGAAGCCATTTCCCTAGAAGAGCTTGGTTAAATGCCCTTAAATGTCTCACCCCAAGTCCTCCTTCCTTGATGCGTCTACAAATCTTGTCCCACCCCACCAAATGCATCTTCCTCTCCTCCTCGGTGCTGCCTCATAGGAAGTCCCTCTATAATTTCTCATGCCTCCTCTTAACCAAGGCTGGCTCAAGAAACAAAGACATAAAATACATGGGAATGTTGGCCAAGGTACTCTTTAATAGAGTCAATCTACCCTTTTTAGATAGATAATTATGCGTCCACCCCGCCAATTTAGTTTGAAAATGCTCCACGACCCTATCCCAAGCCTCAACCGATTTACAAGACGAACCAAGAGGTAAGCCGAGATAGGTGTAAGGAAAAGTGCCCACCCGACATCTCATGACCTCAGCCAGATTTTCCACATTCTCCACTTCCCACACTGGTATAATCTCAATTTTGGTCAAATTAGTTCTCAGCCTGGAAATAGCCTAAAAACCAACAAAATGTATCTTAAAGAACGTCGCTGCCTCGCTCTAGGTTGGCATAAGAGTAAAGTATCATCTGCAAATAATAAGTGAGCGATAATTACCTCCTCTCCTCCCTACCTCAAAACCCCAGAACATCTGAAGCTCCTCTCCTCTAGCAACCATCCTACTCAATCCCTCCATCACTAACAAGAAAAGAAATGGCGAAATGGTTCGCCTTGCCACAATCCTCGGGAGCTGGCAAAAAACCTAGCCCGTGAGCCATTCACCAATATAGAAAATGTTGGGTGTGCAATTTATTAGTACCACCTCAGTCCACAAAAGCCACGGGTTAAAATTGAATCTGAAAATTCCAACGATTAAGCCGTATCTAACTCATTGTCTATGACCTTTCTTTGGGACAAAATTTCCCTCAGTAAATTCATGGAGCAATCTCTGGTAGAAGCACCACTTAATCAATTTCTTGTCTTTATCTCTTTCTTCATCGGCCTCCGAATAGCAGTAGCCTTCTTAGTCAGAAGGAGAATGGAAAACAGCCTCTACAGATTGTATGTGGTAGCTCATTTGAATTTCAATGTTCATTGGATTTTGATTTTAGAATATTGAGAGAGAACTCGGAGGGGGGTGGGAGCAAGAGAAGTCTTGGGTTAGGGTTGTGGCTAAGATGACAACAAATCCTACAGTGATACTGATCATTGGTCCAAAGATTATAACAAATAGGCTTCTTATGGGAATTAAACAAATAGCAGGGATGATTTGAAGATGGTGATCGGTAAAAGAGTTTCACATATTTTATGGTTGATGTTCGTGATTGAAGCTCTTGGGTTGTAGCCATAGAGGCGGCATTGATTTTAGTTTTTTGATGGGAGTACTGGTTGGCTGGTCGGTTATATTAGATGGTGGCATGCATTAATAGCGTTAGAGAAGAGCTTCGGGATGTAGTTCATCAGAAGCTGAAGAAAGAGTAAATTCAAGTAAGTTTGGAATTTGTCTTGTTTCCATGACAGAGCCTACTTGGAAACCTTCATAGTCTAGTTTTACGTTTTGCAGAGTCTTGCTTGATATTTATATTTAGGTTAGGGTACTGCTGGTCAGCTTTTAATAGGGTCTTTTGGAGATTTCCAGCACTGCCTGACATGAGTTATAGTAATGATCCATAGGTTATAGGTTTAGTTTGGAATTCTTAGTTTCCAAGTAGGTATGCATAGTTCTACTGGAGTTATTCCTAGATTTATATAAGCTGTATTATACTTTAATTCAATAGAGAACAATTTGGGAGTAACTTTAGAGCTTTTGAGAGTTCTTTGGGATTGTGCAATGCAATCTAAACTTTAGGGGCTGTTTGTTTTGCATGTAAGGTGGGATAGGCTTCAAATAGTTCACGGGCCCACGTGACGTGATACCCAGGTTTGGATTGAGGATTGGGCCTTCAGCTATGCATCTGTACAAATCCTGCTGTATGAATGCACAGTGCCACTTATCACAATTAGAAGGGTTAACATCCTCCCAGATTACCCACCTGGGGAGTGGTTTACTTCCTCCCAGATTCCCCACCCCCCCACTCCCCCTCCTCCCCACGTGGATTAGGCCAACAATTGACCAAAATCTTCCTCTGTAACATTGGTGAAAGACCCATTTAGTCCCCAAATTGCAACAAGTTGGTCAGGTTGATCAGTGACAGGTCATTTCACCTCAGCCTTGGATCATGTGCAGTCATTTACCCATATGAATTTGTGGTGAGCAGCAAACACACGTTCCAGGGGAGAAGAAGTGCACAACAAAAAATTGGTCATTATATTTTTGGACATTAAACTGCAAAATGATCATGTCATTTGGGACCACTAGTAATCCGGCTCTCATCTTTTACTCCCAAATCTGGGTTAGGAGTATCCAGCTAGTAGGATGGCTTTGGATATTTGTATCCTAAGTCTTCCAGACGTGTGCGCGGTACCCCTAGGTGTATTCCTAGTTTCTTCTTCTCTTCTTCTTGCTTTACTTTACTGCAATTTATTATTCTGCAACATGACCAAATTCGATCACCTTTTACCATAGTAATTTGGATTTTAAGCCCTATATTTTCGTTTGTCAACATCATTCGTAATCAATTAACACACATTAAAAACGAGTACTGTTTAGTACAGTGTTGTTAAAGGTGCACCTAGGCGCATCAAGGCACACCTGTAGTGCTTCAGAAGTGCCGTGGCGAGGCGATTTAAAGAAGCTCAGATTAAGCACAGAAATGCTCGAGGCACAGTGAAGTGCAAAGCACATTAAGGCGCTCAGCTCTTTCTTTTTTTTTTTTTTCTGATTTGTTTTGGATTTGTTAACAGTCCTTTGATGAAATGAAGCACATGATGATTTTATAAACTTGGCACCTATCAAAGGCTCCCTAAAAAATGGACAGCCCGAACTCAAGCCCTGCGGTTTGTTTCTGCTTTATGGCATTCACAGTTTCTTCTCCTTTCTCTGTGTCTCTTCTTCTTCTGCATCTCTTCCTCTTCTTCTTCTTCTTCCTCCTCTTCATCTATGTCTCTTCTTCCTCTGTGTCTCTTCCTCTCTTCTTCTTTGTCCTCTCTTCTACTCCGTCCTCTGCTTCTAATGCCTGGGAGACTGGGTCTGGTTCTGGTTCTCTATTTTTCTGGTTCTGTATTTTTCTTCTTTTTGACGAGTCTGGTTCTGGTTCTCTCTCTTCTCTTCTTCGTCTTCGTCTAGTTCTGGTTCTCTGTTTTTTCTTTTTTCTTTTTTTTCTCTTTTGGACTCTTTTTTTTGGTTCTCTATTATTTTCTTCTCCTTTTATATTCTGATTTTTCTATATAATCGAAACAATGCCTGCTTGGTCTGTTGTCATGGGTGCGTCTGTAACAACATGTAGTCTTGTATTCTTTTACAATACACATGCACATGTAGTCTTCTATGCTGCCCTTAACAACAAAAGTTTGAAAATTAGTTAATTTACTTAACGGCTTTGTATAATGCTTGGCACAATTAATTAATTTGAGTGGCACAATTAGTTAATTTGCTTGGCTGTTATGATGCTTTGGCTTGTACTAGTGTCATCATCTTGCATGCAAGGTGTGCTAGCTAGTACCTGCTATTAGAGGATAATTATTATAATAAATAAATAAATAAAAATATCATTTCATCCTTTTTTGTGGTAAATAATCTATACTATATAATATTGCAAAAGGTATAGGAGGTCATAGACCTCCAAACTCATCTAAAATTTTGAAAATTTTGGATTTTCAAAAATTAAAAATCAACCTGGCATTCAATTATTGGTCCAAACCCTTGACCCAAGAAAATTTTAAATCAATCTAACCTTACAGCAACTATAATTAATTACGAAATGAATTACACAATCATTAGGGGATCCAATAATTTACCGTTGACCCCACAATTTCTTCAATCAACCTTACAACACCAACTCCAACTGTGCAATGAATTTATAGTAACAATTCCACTATAGGTTTTTGGTTTAAACCATTTATTGCAATAACTACTCTAATTTTGGATTTTCAAAAATGAAAAATAATTTTTTAATCAATCTGACCTTACAACACCAGCTATAATTAATTACAGAATGAGTTACACAATCATTAAGGGTTCCAATAATTTACCATTGATCCCATCATTTCTTTAATCAACCTTAAAATACCAACTCCATTTATGCAATGAATTTATAGTAACAATTCCATTATATGGTTTTAGTTTAAACCATTTATGGCAACAACTACAATAATTATACTATAATTACGAGATTCAATAATTTACTCAATTATAGGATGAATTACACTAAAATTACAGGATTCAATAATTTATCCTGGCTCCCACAATTTTTTAAATCAATTTAACCTTACAGTACCAACTTTAATTATGGAATGAATTTATAACAACAATTTACACACTTTTTCTGAACTCTATAGTTTAGTTACTTATATATGTCTCTCTCCATAGCTATACAATCCTTTTAAGTTAAAAATCCACTTGTCATTCAAATATTGGTTCAAACCCTTGACCCCATGTAAAGACCTGACTGATAATTATATGTATTTAGGGCTAATACATATTGGGTTTGATCCTCGGGATGACAGGATCCTAGGTTAGGGTGTTTCAGGCAATGGCGCAATTACGCGTCGAGTCCACTCCCGGACATCGGATCCCAACATACATTTTCCCTTTTGGGCTACTCATTCCCTATCGGAATGTTGTCCAATGGTTTTCAAATTTAAAATCATGTTTTCTTTTGTTTTTCAACCCAAATTTAACTATTTTACTTGATTCAAGCATTAAAGGACTGTTTTAACACATTTTTCCTGAAATCAGCTGGTTTGCTCAGCTGACCCAGTTTACGTGATTTCACCCTGTTTTGGCCCCAGAGGACTATTTGTAAGTGTGTTATAGGTTTGATATGAAAATGCAGGTCATAAATAGTTCCTCATTTCAGTTTCCAGTCACCTTCAACCAGTTTTCCTGATTTGTCATGTTTCCACGTGTTGGCATCACTGACCTTTGACCGTTACTTGGTTAGGCCAACATGAGTCTTGGGTTTAGATTACTATTTTGCCTCTGCAGATGGCTTCATGTTTCCCCCTCGGGCTCTAGTTAGGAGCGACTTCCTCGCTCTGGCTTTAGCTGCGGCGGTACTTCTGCCCTCTCTGGCCCATGCAACTCACCTGAGCGTGGTTTTTCCTTCACTCGAGACACGCAGCGCATCCCGGAGTAAATTTCATGTTCATGTGTGCTATGTCATGGTCACACAGCGCAACCGTGATGGAGGATTTAGCTACATAGATTGCCAACTAGTTGTTTATATTCTTCAACATATCTTGCTTGTTATTTATGATTTTCACATGCTTATAGTCTTGTTATTCATATTATGCTCTATTATATTGCTTATGTTATTTTTTTATTAGCTCTTTAATTTTATTAACACATTAACATGATAATGCCAGCATATTATCCATCTCAGTCACCTGTCAGATCATTGTATCTGACCCATTAACTTTGGTGCTCTAGGCCTTGATAGCCATATCTTGAGCTAGAGTGCGAGTAGTAGGCTTTGGAGCCAAAGAAGTACGGATATGGACGCAAGACACAGATACGATAGGATACGAATACGCCAACACGGCATTTCACAAAAAAGTAAGACACGGACACGTTAGGGGACACATTAATAATTTATATTAATTTTTATATATAATCATGTACTAAAAAAATATCATTTTAACTTTTTAATCAATATAGCACTCAAAATATAAAATTCAGGCACCAACTAACAAGCATATCAAATATCAATACAATACTAAAACATAATTCATAATCATTAAATATGAAATATCCATAAATCCATAAAATCTATACAAAGAAAGGGGAGAATCATCTCTTACCCCTCCCTTAAAAAAAATAAAAAATAAAAAACAAAAAAGAAGCCAATCTCGAGGCCTGTTCTTTGATGAAAGATTTATTTATTTTTGTTTGTGATATGATTAATATTAACAATCATACATTATTATAAAATTATTATATATCAAGTTTACAAGTTTTAGTAACCACATGTTAACAAGTATCCAAGAAATATTGGCCACATGTTTATTTTTTAGTCATAAATACAGGCTAGGTATTGTGGGACACGTCATAAAAAGAGTGTCGGACAAATATCCAAAATTAAAACTTTTAGTTCTTAATTATAGACACTGCTAAAATAGTATCGGACAAGTGTCTGAGAGTGTCCGAGGAGTGTCGGTGTCCGACATAGATATGTCACTATCTTAGAAGTGTCCGTGCTTCTTAGTTTGGAGCCATAGATAATGTAGAGTTTGTAGTGCCAGCGATGTCATGTAGATATTGGTCTTGCTATCGGAGGTTCGTCATACATTGATACTAGTTAGTTATAGATTTTATTCTTGTACTAGCTTTTATTAGCTCTTTTCCTTTGCGATTGTAATTAATGCACTTTTATTATTGTAATTTAAAATATTGGCTAATAATATACCCTATTTACTTGCATGGCTCTGTATCTTCTGAATTTTATAGTTACCAATCTTATTATTTATGTTATCTTGGTAAGTATGTATTTAGCATCGGGTTGTGGCATGGAATCCAAGGGCTACGGACTTCGGGTCACAAAACCATGTAAGCTTCCGTGATTGGTCGCTACAAGTGATGGGACTTGTCCTCACGTACACGAATTTGATCTTGGGGATATAAATGCACAAATACCCCATCATTAAATCTTAACTCGACGTCCTGGTTTGGGGCTACGGCACCCCACAAATGTTTTAATCAATCTAACCTTGTAACACCAACTCTAATTACGGAATGAATTCTGCAATAGTTAAGAGATCCAATAATTTACCTTGACCCCATAATTTCTTTAATCAATGTAACTGCACAACAACAACTCCAATTACAGATGTAATTTATAGGAACAATTCCATTACACGTTTTTAGTTTAAACCCTTGATGGCAACAACTGCTGTAATTATACTATAATTATGAGATTCACTAATTTACACTATTGCGGGATCAATTGCACTATAATTATTTGATTAAATAATTTATCCTTGATCCCATAATTTTTAAAATCAATTTGACCTCACAATACCAGCTTTAATTATGAAATAAATTTATAGCAACAACTCCCACATTTTTTTTGAACTCTATAGTTAAGGTACTTGCATATATTTTTCTCTCCATAGGTTGACAATACTTTTTGCATCATTGGTTTTTTTTTTCTCCATACATACTATTGCAGAATGATATGAGGCTCTTGGATTCCAAGATCTTAAAGTAATTTTCTTATTTCTTTTATTTTTAAAAAGTCATAAATACATGTCATTCCATTAGTGATATATTATATTAATTTTGAATTTATGCTACAACATATCATTGTTGCAATCAATTAATACGATTGCTATTTAAGACTTAAGAAATTTGGAAAGAGAATGTTAAATCGCTAGGGAAAGAAAAAGGATAGATGACTAATTCATCCATGATTTACAATTTTCTGAGAATTTATGTAGTACACATGGCATAAACACATTGGCCAAGTACAATATATTTGAAAAAGGAAAAAGAAGAATTTAAAAAATATATAAATGGAGACTACGACTAATTCATCCAAAGTTTACAAATTTTTTCTGAATTTTGTTACAGCAATCGACAATACACGTGACATAAATATCTTAAAAACAACTTTAAAAATTACACTAATGGAAACTATCACTAATTCATCCATGATTTATGATTTTTTTAGAAAAATTTTGTTAGGGAGATTGGTAGTTCACGGGGCATAACTACTATGATTCAAATCAACTGTATCTCAAAAGAAAAGAGAGAAAAAAACTTTTACAAAAGAAAACTCCCACTAATTTGGTAATATGCTACAAATTTTAATTTGAACTAACACTTTCAAAAGGGCACAGGCAATTATTGAATAAGATTTATGATTTGACAACACATCTTATTAAAAGTTTTTGTAAATTCCTAGCTTTATATACCCTAACCTTAGCCTTACATGTCTCTACCTCCATGTTTCCTCTGGCGCACTCATTTGCATTTTGGTTCTTGGCTCTATCTTCTGTTGCGTGGCAAGCAACAGGTACCCCTTATGTTCTCTCCTCTTTTTTTTTTTCCTTTGTTATGGTTAAGAGATTCAGTTTTTGGGCAAGAGAGATTATTTTATTTGGTCAAAAGGGATTATCGAAATGCTTGTGTTAATTACGATTTTTTTAAGGGCTTGTGTTAATTATGATACAAGTCCTAAAACATTAACATTTTGTTTTTTATTATATTTTATTCTTAATGTGGGGTCATGATAGTCACAACAACTTTCTTATGCAAATTCTTTACATGCACTAGATGGGATAGTGTCTCATGCAAAAAGTCTATCGAATTGCGTTCATTAACTATTTGGTGACTAATGGTGAACAAACTCGACCATGAAATACCATAATTATGATTCAAAGAGTTTTATCATTTATTTCATGATATTAACTTAGCCAAATATAATATGTTTTGATGTACTTTAATGATGATGATATAATATGATTAATTTTAAAAATATTTTGGATGTTTAGCAAAATATAATATGTTTGATGACTTGTGATGATACAATATGGTTAATTTTAAAGTAACAAGAAAAGGAAATAATGCAACCCGCCAATCTTTTTGTCCGAAAAAACCAAGAAAATGCACGAGAAGAAAATTTCGACAACAAATACAACAGTTTTTTCATTAGTCCAGAAATAATAATACAAGAATACAACAATCCCAAAAAACCACACCTATATTTCTTTCTCCTTTGAACTAATTGTCTCTGATTCCCTATTCCCTCTTCTAATTCCTATACTCTTCTCCTTTGTCTTCACGACCAGCAAAAAGAGGAAGCACAAATGGAAAACATAAGCAAACTAAAGTTTTGTATATACATAGCAAGCGAGTACCTAGGTAATGACCAGCTTTCTATCTTTGATGAGAATTTTCATGCACCAAGAATAATTTGAGATATTCGACAACATTACTTTTTCAAAGAAAAATCCGTAGTGCAAGAAACTATAAATCCCATTGTAGCCACTCTTCACTCGAATGCCCTTTGAACAATATGGGTGAAAGTACGATACTTCATTTAAAAGGTACGGAAATTCGTAAGAACTGTTGTTTCATAATATAATTACTATTAAACCCTTTAAAAGGAACATCAACAATATACCGCGACGAGTCCAAAATTTTGATATGACACAATATTTGGCAGAAAGGGAACTTAATTAACGTTTTTCAAGATACTTCCTTGTTTAACATTATTTACCGCAAAGAATATGTGATTTAGGCAATCCAATAACAGAGAGACATCTAACATGATATCCACAATTACGCGTATATATTGTCAAAAGGAGCCATTTTATTGCACAAAATTGAAATGAAATATTCCTATAGAGAAAAAGAACTGCAATTGGTGAGGTTGATTCATGGGAGACCAGTCAAAGAGAAAAAGAAACTATATATACTACTAAAATAAAGTAAAAATGTGATCAAAATAAAATAATGAAGATAAACTATATGACATTCAAATATGAAACTCACCACACTACCACAGAGCAAATTGTGTTCAATTATTTTTCAGCTTATGACCACGGCATATATATAGGGAAAGATGAGAAGTCCAACGAGACAAAGACCATAAAATTAACTAAATAAATGAGATGCATTGACAAATTAAAAGAGCCTCAATAGGCTGGTTATGAATTATGGGGAATCCCTAATCTTCAATATAGCAAACGCAAAAGCAGAGAAACCCGAACAGGAAAAAAAACACAAATTAACTAAATAAATGAAATCCAAAGATAATTTATTTTTAAAATAAAAAATAACATTGAAAGAAAAAATATAAAGCCCAAACAGCAAGCTACAAAGTACCCAAAATAATACCTTGGCAATTAAACGTTGTACATGAGTATTTTCTAGTGTTGGAACAGTAAAACTTTCATATTGAATAGCCACTTTGCTTGTACCAAGAAATCCACAAAATCATATCAAACCCTTACAAGAAATGTAAAAGACAAGAACCATTATGCATCTGAGGACAAGCCCCCAATAAAATCTGTAATTTCTCGTCTATAAGTATAGAGAGATGCCTATTGGTCTTCTATTATAACTGTACAAAGTGAATATCTATTTCCTTATTTATTTCTTTTTTTTTTCTATATTTTTCTCTCCCTCTGTAAAATTGCATTGAAGATATTAGCCATTTATTTAATTTCAATAACCTAAGCCATGAAACTAAGGAAATGGTCAGAAAAAACACACTCAGTAAAACTAATAAACTTGGTGGAATCAGTAAGTAGCATAGGATGGACTCCCTTTTCACAAACCATGAACGGAGGAATAATAAGAACGTGTTTGTTGACAAGAATTTTATCGTCCTTCACTAAAAATATATATTACAATTTACAATATATAAATTGCCAATTTCAGCAAAGAAAGGACAAGACCAAGAGAATGTCAAATCTTTTACCTCTTGACCATGGGTAAGAAGCAGGATTTCTGGGTTAACAGCACAGGAATCCATCTCCTACAATGTAGTGATCCTAAAAGCATTACATTGAGCACCACAACCAACATTAAGCTGAGCAAAGAGTACAACCTCTGCAATGTGCTAAGGATCTCTCTTCTCACTGCTCGCATAGTCAAACTCATTGACCACAGTTGTCCTGAAGGAATACAATGGAAAATTCAGATTGAGGAGACAACCATTGAAGATAAGATTGGAACTCAAAGCACAAACTTGAAGCAAGAGAGGGAATACGAGTTTACAAAAATGTCACAAACTTGAAGCACAAAGCCACAAACAATGTTGACTCGGCGACCAACCAGTGTAATTGAGCATCATAAATTGAGAGAAAATAGTATAATCGAAAACCACAAGGACTTGATGACGAATCAAGACTTCACCACGAATGACGAAGCCCGAGGGATTTGTTTGGGCCTGGCCACAAAAACCCTGATCGTGATTTTTTGGTTTTCTCAGACTTTACCACCACTAATTGGCAAAAATTGAGAAGGAATAGTTTGAGAGAGGGAAGGAGACATAGCAGAGAGTGGTTGAGAGAAAAGGGACAATGAGAGTGACAACGATGTCGTATCAAGAGGGCCTATCGATGCATACTTCACACCCAATTTGGATGTTATGGTCCAAAATTGAAAAAGCAAGTGGAGACAAAGATAAATTGATGCTAATGACCGTTACATAAGAGAAATGTGAGAGTGGGAAATGCTTAGATTTACAAGGTGGATGTGTGGTGTTGGGCCTTTTACGGCGGCAAACTATGATAGTTTTGGACCAATGATTGAAGCTATCGGACTATATGGTCTTCATATGAAACCACCTAGTTAGCTTGAGGTGATGAGGTGAGGGCTCCTTATCTCAGAAAAGGGTTAAAGGATACTGAGGAATTGGTGAAGGGTCACAAAGAGCAACGGGCAAAATATGGATGTTCAATTATGGTTGATAGGTGTACTGATTGAAAAAAATAGAACCTTGGTTAACATTTTAGTGTTTTATGCAGAACTAACCATGTGTGTTGAGTCAATTAATGCTTCTGGCCACTCAAAGGATGTGGATAAAATGTTTCAACTGCAATAACAAATTTGTGAAGCATATAGGTGAAGCTAATGTCACCCAAATTGTTATGGATGGTGCCGCAGCAAATGTGTTGAGCGGTAAGAATCTTATATTCTGAGAAGAAAAAAAAAAGAAGAAGAAGAATTTGTTAGTGCTTGAATAATGCATTGGCTGCTTCTTTGTTTTGCTTCTAACTTCTGACTTCTAATAGGAAAGTCTTTTGGCAAAGCAACCGCACTTATACTAGACCCCATGTGCTGCCCATTGTTTTAGATTTGACAATAGAAGACATTTTCAAAATACCCATACTCTAGAAGACATCTGAGAGGGCAGTTGAGGTCCACGATTTTATTTTGTAATAGCTCGGTTTGTTGAATATGATGCGGTGATTTACCAATTTGAAGAAGTTGATAAAGGCATAAAGCCGGCAAAAACCCGATTTGCTACTACCGTTTTCACTTTAAAGAGGATTCATCAGCAGAAGGACAAATTGAGGAAGATGTTCACTTCAGAGGATTGGACCACGATCAGATGGGCAAAGGAGCAACAAGGTAAGAGGAGAGCACAAATTATGTTGATGCCTTCTTTTTGGAACACTATGGTCTATGCTCTTAAGGTCGTAAGTCCCCTTTTTGTGCTAGTTAGAATGGTTGATGGTGAGGAAAGGCCTCACATGGGATACATTTATGAGGCTATTAACATGGCCAAAGAAGCAATTGCAAAATCCTTTGAGGGAAAGGAAGAGAGATAGAAAGACATGTTGGAAATTATTGATCGAAGGTGGGATGTTCAATTGCAGCGTCCTTTGCATACAGTTGGGTGCCTTTTAAACCTGGAGTTCTTTTATTGAAATTCAAGTGCTTCTCAAGAAAATAAATTTATGACGGGGTTTTATGATTGCGTATCAAGGTTGGTCCCAAGTGTAGAGATACAAGAAAAAATCATTGAAGAGATGGATGTTTATATGAAAGTTGAAAATCTCTTTGGCCATCCGTTGGTATCTAGGCAAAGAACGATAAAGGTACCATGTAATCAATTTAATACCCTAAGCCCATTTTGTTCCATTAGACTCTATATTTGGTAAAAAGTCCTACTAATTGATGTAGCCTAGAGATCACGATGATGAGAACCAAACCCAGAGCAGGGATTTGGCCGAATCCGAAGGATTCAAGAGCCATGACAATCAAAAGAAAATACTCAAATCTCCAAAAGTCTCAATTCATTAATCAATTCAAAGGTGTCCCTCCCAAAAGAGGGATTTGCATATTTATAGAAAATAAAGAACTACTTCTACTAGGACTCAAATACCTAAATCAATGATACTACTTAATTTGATAAAACCAAAATACTAAAGCAAATAGGAAACTAATTAAAGTCCTAATTAATATTAACTTCCCACAAAAACAACTATTTAATCCCATTAGAATTTGTGGGCTAATCCAACGGGCTTGGGCCAGATTAATCAAATCGCTTATGAGCCAGGTCCAATGGACTTGGGCCTGACTCATCTTGCATTACTAATCTATCATAAATTTATAATTAACGGCTGATTGATGAGCTTCTTATGGTCTAAAACCCCAAGTTTGCAAAAATTTGGCATAAAAGTTGTTAGCCTAATGCGTAGTGCATTTGGTTTTGAGCTGAATTGGAGTGTGTTTGACCATGTGAGTATCTAATCACAAGTCTAGTGAATTCAAATATCATTTTACCCTATGTCAGTAGATTTTAATATCTTGTCTTCTAATTGTTGTAGCTTCATAGCAAAAGAAGAAATAGGTTGGATCATAAACATCTCAAAGATTTGGTATTTATTAAATACAATAGAGCCTCCATCCATGTCAATATGATTTGCAGGGAAAACTTGATCCTATTTATGTGACACAAGTCGATTCAAGCAATGAGTAGTTGATTAGGAGGATGGATAGGGAATCAGATGATGATGATGATAATGAGCTTGTGTTCGATGATTTTGACATGGGGTGACATTGCCACAGCTTCTGGAGTTGGAGAAAGTAGTCATAGAAGTAGAGCAACATCAACTTCAACGGCAAGGGCAGCAGCAAAAGGTTCTACTTCTAGATCATCGGCTAGAGTTACACAACTTCAACCTCAGTTGATAAATGGGGATGAAGGAGGCTCAGAGGAGATTGAAGAGAAAGAAATGGATGGATATAAATCCACTGATGAAGAAAAAGATTATGATTTACGTAGTGTTGAGGATGCGTTTTAGGTCCTTAGGATAGATGGGATTGAAGTAGGATGTTTATTTAGTTTGAATTTGATGTTTTCAAATGTTAAAAACTTAAGCCTAAGTGTCGGTGTTTGATGTCTGTTGCATTTTTTTGCTTTTGTTGAATTTTAAGCATTTGGATCGATTATTGGATGCATTTGATGTTTGAAATTCTTCTAAGTTCTAATGTTTGCCTATGTTACCAATTTTCTTTACATCTTTGGTTATAACTTGTGAATTTTGTAACTTCTATAGGCCTTGCTTGTGTTTGAACTTGAATTTTTTTCCTATGCTAAAATGTTTATATTTTTGTCTACAGCATGCGACTCGCTTTGATGAAGCCCGCACTTCGGTGGGCCTAGGCCTCTGGAGACCTTTGCTCCTTGGGTGTTAAATAACACTGGATCAGTGTTCACAGTGCCAAGAACAGCCTCAAAGTTGCCTCTTTCTTACCCTTCAAACCATTACCCGTCCTACACGTCTTGTAAACCTTAAAAGCCCAATACTCACATGAGCCACAAAACAAGATCTTGATTAGCCCCCAAAATTTTTTTCTTTTTGCAGCCCAGTTTCAAATCTAGTGCCATTGGTTGTGGGGGTAGTGATTTCCCACATTTAACCTACTTCACTGCGGATTTCAACAATGTAGTGTCGGGGTTAGGGAAAGCATTGTCTCAAATGAGGAATGGTGGTGCTTGTTAGAGGTTCTAGTTGGTTGTGATTGATGGATTCCTCTCCCTTTTTCCATTCATAGTAGTCTGATAGGCATTCCCGACACTTAGGTATAAAACTGGGGAGATAAATTTGTCTTAAATATTTTTGAGGATGCTATACTGTCCATAGATAGATTAAAGCAATTGTTTTTGTATGGCTTGTATTTGTGGATGAGAGGTTATTGTCCCTCAGGAGTGGTACAGTTCTTAGAATTTTTTGGAGGAATTGGAAGTAGCCTAGTATACATTGTATAGCTGATTTTGTATGGCGGTGATCGCCCCTTGGCGTCCATAAGTATAATTTATGGGTTACTTAAAAAAAATTGTGTAAAATATGTTAGTTGCTCATCTATGGTTGTTTAGATGCTCTAGATTAGTTAGAATTTTTTCTTAATTGTAATTTGAATGGTGGGCAATTTGTTAGGTGTCCCCTTCAATATGCTTTGGTTTTATTCTGTATACGGATTACTCAACTTGTGCACTATCTTGCACAAGCCTTTTTTTTTATATATATGTACCTTTTACTGATAATAATAAAAAAAATCATTGTCTAAAATATCCCTTTTCAACAAACATTTATTGGGTGCTTAACCTTTGGTGGCGCCAGGCATCATTCATGTGTTACATTGCATCCTGTCGTTTTTTATTTTTTGAATGGTAATGTTTCACTATTGTTATAGTTCCTTTTTGTTCTTAAGACATTGCTAGGTTTACACCAATAGGAAAAGAGTTTTGAACACACCAAACCAGCCATCCATCCAGGCCAAATTGGCTTTATATGATACAATAGATACACATCTTTTGGGTATTTAGCCAACATAACCTTCTCCTGGTTTTTCTAGACTTCTAGTCTTTTGCTCATAAAAATTTGCCAAAAGAAATGTGTAGGTTGGTGGTTAACAAATGTAGAACTTAAGGAGGAAATCACACCGCAGTAACACAAAGGGTTGGAGAGTGGGAGTTGATTGGAGAGAACTTTGTACAAGCGAGTGACAGAGACAATTTTTTGGGCAGATGGGTTTTTTTTTTTGTTTTTGGTTTAACAGTAGTTTGGGTTTCAAAGAATTAGAGTAGCAGCTCTATGTATGAGAATTGTGTTGTGTGGGGTGATACCTCTATTTATAGGTGACTTTGTGATTAGGGGTAGTTGCCTGTGATATAGTTGCCTAAGACCGTTACCTGCTTTTGCAGTGCCAATGCCCATGTCCCTCATGTCACTGACTTCGCCAAATCAGTTGTAGCCACCAATCCATGTAGCTCTACCAATCCCAAGAAGGTCGAGCTGCCTCAGAGGAACAATAGCTCGAGGTCAAATCAATCTGCCTTAGTGGACCATCTCTATAGCCCATGCTATACCGAGTTTATAGAAAGCCCACTTAACATGCCCAACGCCCAAGTTAGTCTTATCTTGTCTCTCAGGGCTGCGGTTCACATAAGGGTTCTCATTTGTACCTTGAGGTGATTGAGACTATGGGAACCATCTCAAAAAAGGTTACCCTGTGTCTTGCGTTGGAAGGTCAGTCCCGAACCCATGTGTCCACGAGGGGTTTTTTAATGCTAGTTGGTGGCTCTCCCTTGGCCGGGTGGCTTCAGATATTTTAGTTCTCCACAAAATGAATCATGTATTATTACTTTTTGGTTTTGCTCTGGAAGATAAAGCAGTAAAACGTTGTGATTCTAACTTTATTTCATTCAGCCGCACACAATTCGTTTAGCAAAATGAAAGTGTGAAATTCCATAACTATGACCCAATAACAATAGTGTTTATCTATTTAAAAGTAGTGGATATTTTGTATCAAAAGAAGGAAGTGGACTATTGTTTCATATGGCTAATCAACTTCAAGATTTAAGCAAGTTGCATGTGGAAGAAGCTTACTAACAGATTTCGTTGAATGTTTCTTTGAATTTTAGGTTCAAATGAGGTTTTTTATGTTATAGCTCGTGGGTTACGTCTCTGTGAAGAACCATGTTGAACACTCCATACTAGGGTAAGTGTGCATGTCGAACATGTTTGGTAGGATATTCACCAACCAAGTATCTCCAGAAATTTGAGTTTATTGTATGAAATTTTTTTGATGTGTTATTTTTGTTGCATGGTTTTGTGAAAATGAATGAAGCAGCATGTTGGACAAAGTATTGTCTAGAACGCCATTTTTACAATAGGAATTATTGAAGAATGTTGAAAAAATTGGAATACTTAATTGTGTTTCATTGTCCTCGAATTTGAGGACTAAGTGAATCCAAAGGTTACACACACACGCCTGCACACCAAATGCAGATGCCCTTGTGCACGAAATATAATCATGGATAATTCAATTCGTGCTCTCCCCCACACCCCCCAACCCACCCCTGGCATAGCTGTTCTTGCTGATAAAAATTTATAAGTTGAAAAGAATTAGGAACCGAATGTTTACCTTGTTGGGGTTGAGATCTTGTGTTTGCAATGGGGAAAATGACGATGAGATTACTGATGAGCCGGTGTGATGGGAATAAATTTATGGAATTATATTATATTAAAGGATATGTAAAGCAATGAATGCATTTATAAGGCATTAGATTAAATTTTAGGGAGCTTAAATGAAATTTTAATTGCGTACAAGCTGGATAATATTCTACATAAAATTGAATGGCTAGAAGATTGTGTTGCCAAATTTGGAGAATATGGTTCCTAACCGGAAAAAAAAGAAGGTTTGTGACTGTAGCAGCTTATGGTGAATATTGTAATTATGCAAGCCAACTTTTTTAATGTTATATATAGGGTTCATCAACATATTTGATACTGTGAATTGAGTTGACAACATTCTCTTGTGCTATTTGCGGGTTATGGGAGATGTCATGATGCTAATATGCTTAGCGAGTATGAGTTCAATGTGTCATTACTTGGTTGAAGTGAATTTGTAGCAATCCGTACTTGTGGATTTAGAACGCTGTTGTTTGTAAGTGCTGAATTGTTGTGCTTACAAACTGAAGGTTAAGCATGCACATTAATATTTATAAGATAATACATTTGTCTTTTTTGTGAGATTATACATATCAATTGCTTTTTGCTGCTAGTAGTTGATTATTAATTAGAGGTTTTGTGGGTGATGGTGATGATTATATAAAGCACAATCAGGTTCCAGACGAGTAAAGAAATAGGTGATGAAGAACAATTGCATAAGTGGCTTGCTTCCTGGGAGCTGCTTTAATACTTTCTGCCCATAAATTGGTTGTGGAATATGGTTCCTTGGTGTTATTTGTTGTAATGTGTTTGAACCTTAGCAGCAGTAAGTAAGGTCTCTTTGTTAAGTACATAGGTGCAGTTTTTAATCCCCAAGACTGTATTTTGTACCTTTTTTGTTTCGAGGAAATGATAGTATTTCTTTTGTGCTTTTAATATATAAATATGTACATATTTTGAACAGGTGCTTTTAACTAGATTCAAATCCTTCATATGCATGTGCAAGCTTGAATATATGCAAATCCATTTTTTAGTTTCTCTTTTGTTAAGTGTACCGTTAAGTTTAATCTCAACACTGTTAATAGGGTGTTGATTAGGCTATAAGGAGCTAGGTGTCAATTTGAGCTCAAGGCTGTGTTTTTTTTTTTTCCCCTGTTGAGAGCTTGGAAATGCATTCACTTTATTTCTTTTCACACCCACTTTTTTACTTTTCACACCCACTTTTTTCCTTCACCCAGCAAGAAATTTTAAATTTTCAAAATTTTCTTTGCACACACTTCATATTTAACATCTCCATTCTCTCTACAACTGCCCACCCACCCTCTTCCCCCACCCCACGGTCAGCCACCTCTGGCCACCCCACGCCATCTCCCAGCCCTTGCCCCACCCTCTCAAATGTCTCCTACCCCCTTCGCCGCCCTCCCTGCCATTGTACCAGCTCCTCCCACATCCTCCTCGACACCTCCCACACCCTTCATTCCCTGCCACCTCCAGTGAAACATAAGGTGCATCAGTAGGACTAGCGAAACATAAGGTGCAGCGGTAAGACTAAGTAACAGAATGAATATGAAGAAAATAGAGGAATGAAAACTATGAAGATTGGTCTATAATGCCCTGTTGGTTGGTCGTAAAACTATGAAGATTGGCTATGATGCCTTGTTGGTTGTATAACTTTGAAGATTGGTTTGCTTGTATCACGAAGTTGAGAGCTACTCAAACAAAAAATAACAAACAAGGCATTGATGTTTGGCATTCAATTGAGTCCAATTCTGCAAGAGTCATTTAGGAAGTCTGTTATATCTAATTGGAAAGAAGAAGGCTTCTCCTCTCCATCTCCATGTAGGAGAGTATGATAAAGAGTATAGGGGTACTACAATGTGGCATTATAAAAAAGAAGAAAATATAGAGTGTGGTACTCATATCATCTCCGTATAGGAGAGAGAAGGATAATGAAAAGATAGGTTTCATTACCTATATATACAACGTTGCAGTAAACAGATTAAACGGGAGGCATATTTTGTACATGCAATGTGCAATACATGCGACAGGGTTGCGATGCATCATATCATATATGAGTCAGGTCCGAATTGCATCATATGTGCAATCAGAATCAACGAAAAACTATTTCGTCAAAATGAAAGATAATGTTCAAAATGAAAGAGAATTTCACTGTGGCCCCACCATCTAAAGTTTAAGAGTTTCTTTTAATCAACATCTGTTTTGGCATTTTGATCACATTAAAATTTATCCATTATAAATAAATTAATCATTACATCTCTGCCTCTGCTGTATCCACCCCTCAACTCCCCATATATAGTCGTGCTGAACTTTGTTCCTTTCTAAAAATTTAGCTTAGTGCTCCCTGTTGTGAGGAATAATATTATTTTCAAGTTTGTAAGACTGACTTTATAATATATTTTGAACCTAGAAACTTAGACTGACGAGCCTAGTAGAGCACCTGGTGATGGTCAGTTTGTTTCTCATGAGGAAGTGATTGGATCATGCCCTGAAAACATTGTCATTATATGTGGATTCCTATTTCAAAATGGTACAAACCTGCGGATGTTATTTGAGTTGCATGTACAAATATCACATAAAGTGCTTACATGTTACCATGTTTTGATCATTTGCTTCCATGTGCTCTGTTATATACTGTTTGGATAGATCCCCCATTGTTGATGGTGGATCTTTTGTTTCTACGTTTACTTGAACTTGTTAAAAACTTGTGAGTTTGCAACAATATTGGTGCGCTTCGCTAGTCCATGATATTCCTTTGTGAAAAAACTTATGCCTGAAATTTTGCTGACTTACTATCACTTCGATGTTCGTGCAGGACCTTGCGAGAGGACTAACCAATTGACAACATTCAGGTTCAAAGCTGAGAAGGCTGCTGAGGAAAAGCTTGGTCACTAGCTTGACACTATTGGTCCAATTATTAAGTACTGAAATAGAAGGATAGTTTTCTTAGGTGACAATTCCATTGGAGGAATATGTTTCAGTTTATTTTTTCTTTTAGATGCTATGTCTCCTTCAAGTGGTTTATCTTTGCTTGTAGTGATATTTGAGCAGAGATTTTGCTGTTACATGTGGTGACTGTTTTTACCTAGTTACAAATCTTATTTGTGTTGTGCTTTTACATCCTCCTTAAATATGTGTGGTCATTTTCTTTTAGCCATGGTGTTGATGCTGAGTGTTTCTGCTAGTAGGTGACCACGATGTGTAACAGTATGCCATGACTATCCTTAAAGAGTGAAAAGGTTCTTATGTTGAGTGGAAGATTCTGGATAATGGATTTGATGAGCACTGAGGGTGCTTGGTGAGAGGCTGCTATGGTGCCTTTGGCTTGGTGATACCTTATGCTGAGCTGATTGACTGTTTGTGTGGGCAAGTTTGTGCTGGCTTCATTGTTTCTTTTGGTATGCATTGTTTGCATTCATACATGTTTGGCTGTTGCCTTTTCTTCTTTGTTCTTGGTTTGAAAAATTCTCCAGTCCAAAGCAAAGAAAAAAAAGAGAGAGAGAGAAATTTATTCCCCCCGTAATCCCATGTTTTAAATTCTTGGACATCGAGTTGATGTCTCACATAGGCTAGTGCCATTATACTGCTGATCAAGTGAAATGGTTTTGGAACCAGGTTGTTCACTGCAGGGATTTAGACTTTAGTGGCCAACAATATTCAGATTTGTGTTGTTTAAATAGCCACAATTAAGGATTTGTTGTTTAATTTTAGAAATAAACTAGGGGTATGATGGCTTTGAAATAACTAGATTGAATATGTTATTTTAAATCCCATCCGTGAAGGATTCTAATAGTATGCATTTCTCTTCACACAGTGATCACAATCAATCCCAAATGATCAATATTCTTTACATATTGATAAATTTAAATATCAAATCCACTCGTTTCAGAACCACAAATCCAAATGAGGCCAAAGATGTAGCTCAATCCATCTGCCATGGGTGGTTTTAAGCTTCCAGGTGCATACCTTTCTGTTTAATGGGTTACAGAACTGATCGATCATGAGCTGTCTAGATGGAAAGATCAAGCAGTAGATAGGACTTTCCGGCCCACTGAAGCTGGTGTAACAAAAAAATAGAAAAAAGAAAAAAATCCAATAAGGTAAAGGGGGATTCCATTGTACCGATATCAAATATTAAGAAAAATCTCAAAACAGAAAGACCAGTCATCACATTTCAAGTAAAAGGAAAAAAATATGGCTAACCTCAAAAGCAAGTGTACTTGTACATGCGAGCATATGTGCTTTTAGGTATGCAAGTGCTTAATTACTGTAGAGCAAATAGAGCTTTTCGTCTTTTGAATATGAAAAGAAGAAACAAATGCTAACATTAGATAAAAATACCGAAAACGTACAAAAAAGGGCAACAAAAAAAAGAGAAAATTTTTTGTTGATTGGCTGAAGAGATCGTATTGTTGATTGGCTGAAGAGATCGTAACAAGCACCAAAAGGTTAAAAAAACAACATTTTTAGAGAGACTTCTTCAACCTAAAGAGTGGAGATTTGGAGGGTCTTTAGTTTGGAAACACAGTTCCGGTGGAGTTTCTAATCTGAATCTTTGGAACGGGCCGGCTTCTTGAATTGAGGTCTTCGCCAGTATGAGAGAGAGTGAGAGAGCTAGAGAGAGATTAATGGGAGAGGTTGAAATCTGAATGTATAGTAGGAAGTTATTTAGAGAGTGAGACGTGTAGCACGGAGTGGGAAGTTGAAGTCAGTTTGTCTGTATGAGGAATATTAGGAAAATAAGGAGAGAGGAGCAAGAGTGGGTGTGGATGGAAAATTGCCACGTTTTTATCTTTTTTTTTCTCTAAAATTCTATGAGATTAGCACTAGGATTTTGGGGAGTTATGATTAACTCAATGAGGACCATATCTAAATAGAGTATCAATACCCAAGAGGGTCATCAGAAGATGAGGGTGTTGGGGGAACACCAGAATCAAGGGATTGGGTAGAATCTCAATCAGTATCAAATGGTTGAACATGCATTAGCCTCATCGATGTTTGAGCGCATGCTAAAAGGGCGGCTCTTACTATTCATATTAAAGTTAGTAAAAACAAGAATTAGTTAAATTTAACAGAAAATTAAATATTGAAATGAATATTAAAATACAAATAGCTCCAACTTGATTCAAAATTTTTAAAGCTTCCCAAGTTGTAGAATATTATTGACATGGTGGTTTCTTCTTCTTGATCTCAAATCGTAAAGATTAAAGAGTTTGTAAAAATTAAATGAGAGATTGTAGAGAAATTATGGAGATTAGACAGCTTGTAGTAAGATGAGAGATAGTAGAGAATATGTGTGATATGAAATGAGATGGGTTGGGTGTTTATAGAAGTTGAAAATATAGTAAATTACGAAAATATCCTTCAGTATTAGTTGTTGTAGTTGTTAAGGGGGCAAAATAGTAATCTTAATAATCAATCTAATGACTACATGAATTTTGGGCTAAATTGGGCCCAACCAGGCCAAAATTTGTGCGGCACTCGCTTGGGTGGCCTACTACCGGCCCACTGGGTCGTTTTTTCATGTGGGCCCCAATCGCTTATTTTACGTATCGGGCCGGTAGTGGGCTAGCCCAGCCAGTGCAGCCGAAATTCGGAATGTGTACGTATATATAGAGAATTAGGGCATTAGTTCTTAATTAATGCCCGATGGCTACCGTTGCTGGGAACGAGGGTGGTTCTGCATCTGCGCATCCTGAAGAAGAACAAGTATGACCACAGAAAAGACCAAAATTGGAAGGGGATGAGTACGAAGATAACCAACAACAACAAGGAGTAGTGGTAGAAGAAGAAGAATGCGGCTATGATTCAGAGGATGACGACCTTTATTATAAGGATGGCTATCGCGACATGACCTATGACGAGATTCATACGTACAATGCAATGGTTGAGGCGAGCGAGGTATTACATATGTCTATATTATTGCTCCCTATTTTCTGTTTCCGATCAAAATTAGTTAATCGATCGTGTGTGTATTCTGATGATTGATTGTGTATAAGGCTAATCTCAAAAGCAAGTGTGCTCATACATGTGAGCATATGTTCTTTCAGGTATGCCAATGCTTAAATCTAGAGCAAAAAGAGCTTTTCTTCTCTTGAATATGAAAAGAAGAAACAAATGCTAACGTTTGATAGAAAAATAGAAAACCTACAGAAAAGGGCAACAAAAAAGGAAATAAATTTTTTTTTGGATTGACTGAAGAGATCGTAACAGTCTCCAAAAGGTTAAAAAAAAAGACATTTTCAAAGAAAGCTTCTTCAACCTAAGAATAGAGTGGAGATTTGGAGGGTCTTTAGTTTGGAAACACCGTTCCGGTGGAGTTTCTGATCTGGATCTTTAGAAAGGGCAAGCTTCTTGAAATGAGGTCTTTGCCACTGAGAGAGAGAGAGAGAGAGAGAGAGAGAGAGAGAATAATGGGAGAGGATTAAGTCCAAACATAGTAGTGGGAAGTTGTTTATGGAGAGAGATATGTAGCACAGAGTGTAAAGTGGAAGTGAGTTAGTATGTTAGGAGGAAAATTAGGGAAGTAAGGAGAGAAGAGAGAGAGAGAGTGGGTGTGGATGGAGAGATTGCCATGTTTTTATCTTTTATTCCTAACAATCTATGAGATTAGTATGTTAGATGAATTTTTTGCAAAATTGAGCCCAACCTGGTTGAATTTTGTGCTGCGTTGGTTGGGCTAGCCTACTACTGGCCCACTGGGTCGTTTGTCATGCTGGGCCTCCTTGCGTGTTTTGCGTAGCAGGTTGAATTGTCTATGTATAGAGAATTAGGGCATTACTTCGTATATCGTATAATAAAAAAAACCTGTGAGAGGGAGGGTGGGGGAGAGAGAGAGATGGCCGCCATCGCCAGAGCTATTGCATGTGGATCTCAACTTGAAGAAGAACAACCACGGCCACAGAAAAGACCAAAATTGGAGGGGGATGAGTGCGATGATAACCAACAACAACAAGGAGTAGTAGCAGAAGAAGAATGCGGTTATGATTCAGAGGATGACGACCATTTTTATAATGATGGCTTTCGCGACATGACCTATGACGAGATTCTGACGTACAACGCAATGGTCGAGGCGAGCGAGGTATTACATATGTCTATATTATTGCTCTCTATTTTCTGTTTCCGATCAAAATTAGTTAATCGATCCTGTGTGTATTCTGATGATTTTTTTTTTTTTTTTTTTTTTGCTATTCTGATGATTGATTGTGTATTTGGCCAGGGGTTTGACGCTCCCCGTTTACCGGAGGATGTCTTTGCATACGGTTTAATCAGTTTAGACTATCCGTTACGTCCAGGTCGCTTGGATGATGAGCAATCCGAGACTTTTCAGAGGCTCAAGTCTTATTCAATCGCAGCTACTAACAAGCACAACGCTGACACAGTATGCGATCCTCGCTTTTTTGTGTGTGTGTGTGTTTGTTTGTTTGTCAATTAAATCCTTCCATACAAATATTCATCTCTTTGATTGATTAACTCCTCCTTTTGGTTTTGGTATCGGCCTTAAATTCTTTCTTGAAATGCAGGGTAAAAATTACGAGTTTTTTAAGCTCGTCAAGGCAACCTCACGGCTTGCCGGTAGTTTTATTTTTTATATTACCTATGAGGCCCAGGATGCTGATGGAGGCCAACCTCCTGAGACCTTTGAAGCTTGTGTGCATGCTATAGGGACTAAGATGGAGGTCAACTTTGTTAGGCCAAAAAAAAAACCATAATCACTCAAAGGTGTGTTTTGTTTTTGTTTGTTTATTTATTTGGTCTGCATCTGTTTTTCTTTTCCTTTTCTTTCTTTCTTTGGATTCTATATTGGTTGTGCTAATCTAAGGCTCTACAATTGTTTAGCCCATGACATAAATACGAGGCACATTATTGTCTTTCTAAGTGGTTGAAGAACTTTTCTGATATTGAAAAAGAGAAATCATTTCATTTTCTGGATATGTTACAAGTGTATTTGCAAACAGCTCATATGTTCCGTTTTTTAGATAACGTTCCTTAAAACTTTACTGAAAGAGGGCCCTCACCCGAGAAACATAAAAGATGTTGTTGCATGCTTCTTCGATAATTGTATTAGGGAAATACAGAAGATGCTTCAAGTTTATTGCAAATATCGATGTTTGAATCTTAGTTAGAATTAAAGACGATTATTTACATATTTTTAATCTTTTTTACTAGTCGAGACATAACTATCAGTAATTTAGAATATTTACATTACTTTTTTTTAGAACAATGGGATTTCGGATAATGTTTTTTTTTCTTTTTCCTTTTTCTTTGTGTGTGTGTGTGTGTGTGTACGTGGAATCAGATCTCTCAATGACAATATCCTAGTGCATCATCAATAAACTGAATATTGTTTGTTACGATTGGCTTAGTGATCCAATACCTAGCTCTCAACTAGGCGGAAAAAATGAAGGAAAGAAAATAAACGACTTCTTTTTTAGGCATTCTATTGCAAATTTTCAATTTTGAAGTTGACCAAGATTAGTCCAAAGTTCATTTTTTTTCCTGCCACCTTTTTATGAACTTTCCCACCATAGGTCCAAGCGAAAACAACATTAAAAATAGTTGTAGTGGTTGTATCATTTTATATTTGAGTCTGGGTTTAGAGGGGTTGATGGCAAAAGGGATGTAGGATATTGGCCTCAATCTAGTTTTGATGAACGACCAGTAGCAATGAGCCAATGACTATTGTAGAGGGTAAGGAAGAAGAGGATTTTGGATATGCTAAGGTGGGATGCTTCAATCATTTTCTCTTTCTCGGCCATGTTTGTTTTAGAGCGGGGAGTGACATCCTGGGTGAGGTTCCTTAGTTCGTTATGGACTATATAATGGGGTGAGTACTACTAGGCTTGGGGCGTCATTCGGCTATAAGGGGAATGATGCCATGGACTTTTGCAATCAGGAGAAGGCTGTCTGATGGCAAAAGGTAGTTTTACGAGAAAAGAGAAAAGGTTCAATAAAAGCTAGAAAAAGAGTTAAAGAAGTTAACTTGCAGAGTGAATTAGGAAGGTAAGGGAAAGGGGGGAAGGGAAGTGATTGGAGCGGTGGTAAAAGTGGTGGGGAGTATTGTCTATGTGTGCATGTAGACGTGCCTTCTCTTATGGAAATTCTGTTGTTTGAATGTCACCGATTGTAGGGGTAGGAAGATGAGAATTTTGGTTTTGCCAAGGTGAGATGTATCTGCGATTTGATCGCTTCAGCTATGTTTGTTCTGAATGGAGAAGGAATCGTAGGGTCACAAATGAGGTTTCTTAGTGGTCCTGGGCTTTACGGTGGTGTCGGCATTACTAAGCTTGGGTTCATTATGCTTTTAAGGAAATGATGCCATCGACTCATTTATTGGAATTGAGAGAACATACGAAGGAAGAGAGTCTAAGAAGAGGGTGTTAGAAAGCTAGAAAGAGGATTAAAGATGTTAACAGTCAAGGTGAATTATAAAGGAAAAGGGTGAAGTGAAAGATTGGAGTGGTAATAAAAGGGGTGGGGCGTATTGTCTATGTGCCCTTGCATTATTGTGTTTTCTTATGAAACATTAGTGGCTGATTGATTCGAAGTGGTGTTGGGAGGTCTGGAATGATGTGCTCTCAAGATATTTGAACTTTAGAAGAGCTCATAAGAATTTTATATCATTGGTCCTCCGGGAAGATTTTATTCTTTTCTGATAGGTTTTTTTTTTTGGGGGTGTGCTTGGGGGTTGACTGTGCGTGGTGGATGTTAAGCCCTTGAGCCTTTCTTTGTATCTTGTATAGGTTCTTTTTTTATTTGTTCCATTTCTTTTGGTTTTGTTTTGCTCTATATTTACTTTTGGTATAAGCTGGTTATGTCTTCTTGCCACCTTCGGTTTGTTCATTTATTTGATATAATAATGCCTTCATCAAGAGAAAGAAATGTGTCAATCTTTCCGTGATCGTGGGAAACACTGTATTGATGGATTTATATATGATTTAATTGTAATCATTTGATTATCATATTGGCTTTATAGAGATTGTGAAAGTTTGAGATGTAATGGGGGCATTGCAGCAGTTTGTTGCAAAAGTGGGAAGGAACATCTGGGGTCACAATGAGGTTTCCTAGTTGTGGGCAGTATATTGGAGGTTAATGTTAAGCTTGGGGTGCCATTCGGCTGTTAAGGAAGATGCCATAGATTTGTTTTATCAAATTGTTTGAAGGTTGTCTCACTGAGCAATAACAATTTTATATAATTGGTCCTTTAGGAAGGTTTGGTTCTTTTCTGCTATTTTGTTGGTTGTGTTATGTAGCACTATGAGTGGTTGAGTAGTTGGGCCTTTCTTTGTACCTGTATAGGTTTTCTTTTTATTTGTTTCTTTCTTTTAGTTTCTTTTGCTTTATACTTATTTCTAGTGTGACTTTATTTGGTTGTCTTCATGGAACCTTTGTGTTTTTTAAGGAAAAATTTCAATGACACCTCCTGACATTTGGAAAAAAAACGTCTGGTATCCTCTACATTTTAATATTTACATGGAAATTCCATAACATTTTGATGTTGTATCAGTGAGACCCCCTTCCAACAGTGGAAGATGACATCACCAAAATAATACTCAAAATACCAACATTGCTCCTCTTTTTACTCGTTGGAACAAAATAATTAGGTTTGAGAGATCCATCGTCGCCTCTGCCTCTGTTGCTACCACCATCACCACCAAAATTCTCACAAACTCTTTATACATATATACATACACATATACATATATATAACATTTCATTTCACAGACCCATCTCAAAAGTATCCTAACTTTCTCTCCCTTGAATTCTCAATGAAGAATTTTCAGTCATGAGTCACTCATCATCAGTATGAGTCACTCATCAGTGACCCCAATTAGCTCAAGAACAGATATCAACACTTTGTCTCACACAAATTAGCATCTGGTTTTGTGGGGATCACCAATGGTGGTTTTGGGCTGAGCATGCTCTGTGTTTGTCGTGTGTGCATGCTTGCTCTAGGAGGGGGGTGTGTGTGTGTTCTAAGTATGTTTGCGGTGGTGAATGTTCGTGTAACATCTTGATGGAATAGTTGCTGTCCAAAACTTTTTAGCAATGTGCCTTCTGGTTTGAACCAAAATCTAGAGCTGGAAGTGCTTCTAATTGATCACAGCCAACAATGATCACCTGAAAGATTTTTGTTCTTTCAATATCAATTCCATATTGGTAAGCAAAATCTCTCGAGAGAAGAGAACTCATTGTGTGAGAGGTCAAGAAATAAGCCTAGACTTCCAGACTTCTAGGAAGCATGGATATGGATACGAGTACGATACGATATAGACATGGCGATATGATTAAATCTTAAAAAGTATGATATGAGCACGGCTAGGATACGTCTATAATAAAATATATTTTAAATATCATATGCTGTGTAATACATAACGATGATTAATTTTTTTAAAAAAATATAGTCACCAAATTGCTGTTGATTGTTGACACATTGTAACCCATAAATTTCTGTACATGGGCCTTAAGGCCCTTAACAAAACCAGACCCAAAATAACCCACATGAACGCATTGGTCTTCATGGACTTGGCCATACAAAACAGACAGCTGGAAAGCACATCTTCAATTGATAGAGTACAACAACAAATGGATCTCTGATATGCAAATTAAAAAATCTCTGCGTGGCGGAAGCAACAACTTCAAGATTTGGAAAAGACATGATTTTTTTTTCTTTTCGTTTTCAAATAGTGGAATTGAATGAGGATAGGACATGGGGCCTCCTGTACTTCATCATGTGTAGAAACCGAAATTTTATTTCTTTCTTTGTTTTGATCATTGCCTTTTCTCTTTGTGTCTGTTTCTCTCTCTGTTCACTCGTTCTCAATCTTATTTCGCTCTCTAAACTTCTCTTGGATCTGAGTCCCAAACTTTATTTAGAACGATGATTTGATGATTTAAAGTGCTAGAGTTTGATTGCCATCTACAGGGAGCTTCATGGATTGGTGTCAACATAGATCTCTGATTTCTTTTGGAAAGTGTTTTCATTTTGGAATGGTTTTTGTTGTGGTAGATGGTATTTGTTTTTCAGCCGTATCCCCTCCCGTATCTTGGCATGTCGAGGATGTATCCTTGAAAAAAAAAAAAGTTAAAAGGAAATCCTAGATACTTATTTCTTGGGTCTAACACGTATCGGGCATGTATCCATATCCTACGACTATGTGAATGGGGTCTCCATGTCATTTTTGAAATGTCAAGGGATGGCCGGATAATATTTGTAAATGCCAGGGGTGTTATTGAAATTTCCCACTTTTTTTAAAATCTATTTATTATAAAGAAAGACATTTCCATCAATCTCTTAGTGATAGCATGAAGTATTATATTGATTTGGATTTATCTATGATTAAAGTGTAATATATTCATGGGTTATAATGAAGGCTTTTATAGAAATTGTGAACCCACCCTACTGAAGTAGCACGAAGAAGAAGAATAGCTAACGGGCTATTCTCCAAGCCAAAAGGCTTAAGATAATCTGTCTAGGTCTCACACCAAAAGGCAGGAAGTCAACTTATAGGGAAAAGAAAACTGAAATTTCAATTCAATAATAATGTAATCTATCCTAGGAGAAGGGATTACATAACTAAACTAGTCTCCAAATAAAGAAACAAACTAGTTCAATCCAAATATGGAGTCCTAATTAAAATATAAAAGCAATTTCTACAACTTAAAAAAGCAACTATTACTAATAGAGCAAAATATTAATCAATTTTCAGTGCTGGGCTTTAGACTTGGGCATGCGGGTATAAACTTTCAAACGTGGCTCATTGGTCTGGCTTACATCAACTCCCCCCGCGCGTGCTGCGGGGGGTTTTTTTGGGGGGGGGGGGGGGGGGGGGAGAGTCATGTAGTTTTTGATATATTGGATTGATGTATAGGAAATTTAGAATGATCAAACAGGTGATTTGGGTAATATTGAAGCTCTTATTATTTTCCAAGAGTATTTTTTTATCTTAAAAGTTCATAGTTATCAATTTGCTTGTTAAAAATAACTAGGATTACTGGCAGTTCATGTTATTATTATTTTATAAATGAGATATCTGTGGATTTTATTATAATTAATATGACATTGATTTCCAAGTGCTATTTTAAGTTAATTTGTTAAATATCCTTGTCCATTGTTTTTTTTTAGAATTTCCTTTTGCCTCTGCATTATGTATCTATGATTGCTTCCTATGACTGCAAGATGCTTGTGTATACTTTGAGGTGTGCAATTTATTTATTTATTTTTATGAGTAATCAAAATGTCATTAATGGACGCCAAGGGGCTGTCACCTATGTACAATAGAGCTATATATAAAAGGATTTATGTATCTCCTAACTCTTCCAAGAGAGTAAGGAAGTGACTAGCATGTACGGGTTGATAGCCATAATGCCAAAAAAATAGACTATATAGTAACAAAAATTTCAGTCTATGTATGTTCAATGACGCAATTTCAAAAATTCTCCTATTTCTCGTACCAAATGGTCCAAAAAAGTGCCATCTGAATCAATCGCCACACTCCCTGCGGCCTTTTCTTCAAGCATGCACCAGCACAACAAACTAGCAGCTCTTTAGCATCCCTTGGCATACACCATTTCAAGCCAACAATTGATAAAACATGATCCCAGAGTTCCTTGGCCACATTGCAGAAGAGGAGAAGGTGACAAATAGATTCTTCCTCATTGCAGCACATTGCACGTTTGTTAGGAATGTGAAAGCCTCTCTGTTTCAGGTTATCCATGGTAAAGATGGAGCCCCAGGCCACTATCCATGTAAAGAACGCCACCTTAGATGGAGCCTTCGTCTTCCAAATGGCCTTCCAAGGAAAATCTACACTCTTGTCACACACTAGGAGTCTATAAAAGGAACCTACTGTAAAAACTCCCATCTTGTTGCCTTTCCACATCATTTTAACATCCTCCACCCCTCCCACCTACATTCTTTGCAGCACGCTTAAGAGAGCGATTGCTTACTTTAGCTCCCAATCATTTAGATTTCTCTTAAAAATAGGAGCCCAAACCACATCTCCATATTCCCCCAAAAAATACTCTCACAGTAGCATTCTTGTCCCGGGCAATGCTGAAAAGCAGCAATATATATATATATATTTGAATGAAACATCACCAGACCACCTATGGTGTCAAAAACTAACATTAGTCCCTCTAGGTACCCTGAAATGGATATGATGCCCAAAAATCTCAGTCCCTTTCATTATTGCCCTCCGGCCTCCACAACCCCCAACCATGTGAACCCGAACCCATTGTAAGCACCCACCCCCACTTATCACAGCCATACCTCACCACCACTACATCCTTTAATAGTGTCCCATTTTCCGTAGCAAATCCCCAAAACCATTTCCCTAGAAGAGCTTGATTAAATGCCCTTAAATGTCTCACCCTAAGTCCACCTTCCTTGATGGCAAGGTTTAAAATATTGGCCAATACCGATGCGTATCAGTCCGAACCGCAACGATATTTTAGTGGGATACCAGTATTGTATCGCGAATATATTGGATAAATATCAATCGTCACAGCCGATATTTTGAAATATCAGCCGTAATGGCCGATATAACCGAAACTGTAAAAAAAAAACACACACACACACACACCTGGAGGAAGAGCAAATCCAACTAAACTAAAAAGAAGTGGGGAGGGGGGTGGGGGGGAGAAGGAGAAAAAAGAGAGATATGATACCTGGAATCCATTGTTCTGATCCCCTTCCTCACCGTCTCCTAGTCTTTTTTTCTTGTTATTTTTCTTCTCTTTTTTCCACTCCTTCTCTCCCTCTTTTGTTTCACTCATTTTCCCCCTTCCTCCACCGTTTTTCTCTTTCTGGGAAGTGGAATCACAGATTACAAAGTACTGCAAAGTAAAACAATGGAACCGGAATCGTCATAGTTTTGACTTTTGACATGGTAACATGTGGTGCGAGTCTTCCACACTTCCACCATATAAGATGTGGCTCTACTGTGGCCCACTTTTTTAAAATCTAAGCTATAAGTGAATTATTGATATCTTATATTCATTGTGGGCATTTCTTTTCTACATGGGTGAGTGGAACACAATTAGGGCTACAATTTATATCATTAGGAAATGGGGCCAATAGTTCTCTGCAGAACTATTTTATTGGAGAAACTTTTAATGAAAGAAAAGTTTTAAAATACCCCCATAATCCATGTCATGGAGGTAATTTTTATTGAATGGATTGGATTTAGATAGTGTTTCACAAACTATTCAAAACCTATGCTCTTTATTAAATGGGTCCTTAACAAATTTGAGTCAAATTAGAGTAAGGTAACTATCTAATTAATCGATTAAAATGATGTGAATAAATTTTAATAAAGGCTTAGACTTGTATAACGTTCAATCGAACAGTTGGCCAAGGTCAATTGGAGTCAAATGGTAGTTATTTTAAGTGGTTTGGATTTTATATATGAACTACATTAATAGATTTATAAATTAATTGATAATTCATTACCATAATTATGGTTGCATTTTATAAAGTTTGTGATATTTTAACTTATTATGGCATATACATCTAAATCTATTTAATTGTAAGTACAAATCTAGACAAAACAGCGATCTAGGTCATAATTTATGAGGACCGATAATTTGATTTATACTTTTTACTATTGGAAAAAAATATTGTTTTCTAGCCTTTTCTAATATTTTGGATTTTTTGGATATTTTTTCAAAATTTTTTGGATTGAAAAAAAAATCACACCGTGACGACCGCGATTTTCATCCATGCTTGATGGGTCTACAAATCTTGTCCTACCTCACCAAATGCATCTTCCTATCCTCGGTGCCACCCAGGGGAAGTCCCTCAGTAATTTCTCAAGCCTCCTCTCAATTGAGGCTGGCACAAGAAACAAAGCCATAAAATACATGGGAATGTTGGCCAAGGTACTATTTAATAGAGTCAATCTACCCCCTTTAGATAGATAATTACGCATTTACCTTGCCGATTTAGTTCGAAAACACTCTACCACACTATCCCAAGCCTCAACTGATTTATAAGACGAACCAAGAGGTAAGCTGAGGTAGCCAGATTATCCCTGTTCTCCACCTCCCCCACTGGTATAATCTCACTTTTGGTCAGATTAATTCTCAACTTGGAAATAGCCTCAAAACCAGCAAAATGCATTTTAAAAAATAGAGCTGCCTCGCTCTAGGTTGACATGAGTAAAATATCATTTGCAAATAATAAGTGAGAGATAATTACCTCCCCTCCTCCCTACCTCAAAACCCCGGAACATTTGAAGCTCCTCTCCTCTAGCAAGCATCCTACTCAATCCCTCCATCACTAACAAGAAAGAAATGGCGACAATGGATCGCCATGCTGCAATCCTCGGGGAGCTGGCGAAAAAACTAGTAGGTGAGCCATTCACCAATATAGAAAATTTTGGGCGTGCAATTACACTTCAATCCACAAAAGCCATGAGTTAAAATTGGATCTGAAATTTCCAACTTTTAAGCCGTATCTAACTCATTGTGTATGGCCTTTCTTTGGGACAAAATTTCCCTCGGTAAATTCAAGGAGCGCTCTCAGGTAGAGGCACCACTTCTTTCTTATCTTTATCTTTTTCTTCCTCAGCCTCCAAATAGCATTGGCCTTCTAAGTTAGAAGGAGAAAGGAAAACAGCCTCTACAGAATGTATGTGGTAGCTTATTTGAATTTCAATGTTCTACGGTCTTCTGGAGATTTCCAGCACTGCCTGACATGAGTTATTGTAATGATCCATAGGTTTTAGGTTAAGCACATTTATATAGGTTTAATTTGTAATTCTTAGTTTCCAAGTAGGGATGCATCGTTCTACTGGAGTTAAGATTCTTAGATTTATATATAGCTGTGTTATACCTTAATTCAGTGGAGAACAATTTGGGAGTAACTTTATAGCTTTTGACAGTTTTTTGGGATTGTGCAATGGAATCTAAGCTCTAGGGGCTGTTTATTTTGCATGTAAGGTGGGATAGGCTTTAGATAGATCATAGGCCTACATGATACCAGGTTTGGATGGAGGATTGGGCCTTCAGATATGCATCTATGCATATCCAGCAGTATGAATGCACAGTGCCACTTATCACGTTGAGAAGGGTTTACTTCTGTGATTCACATCCTCTTAGATTTGTTCCCCCCCCCCCCCCCCCCCCCCCCAACAATTGACCAGAATCTCCCTTAGTGACAATGGTGAAAGACCCATTTAGCCCCCAAATTACGACAAGGTGGTCAGATGGATCAGTGACTGGTCATTTCAGCTCAGCCTTGGATCACGTGCAGTCATTTACCCATATGAATTTGTGGTGAGCAGCAAACACACGTTGAAGGGGAGAAAAAGTGCACGACAGCAAATTGGTCATTTTATTTTTGGATAATAAACTGCAAAATGATCATGTCACTTGGGACCACTACTAATCCGGCTCTCATCTTGTACTGCCAAATCTTGGTTAGAAGTACCTAGCTAGTGGGATGGCTTTGGATATTTGTATCCTAACCCTTCCGGATGTGTATGAGGAACAAACAACCCTAGGTGTATTCCTAGTTTGTTCTTCTTCTCTTCTTGCTTTACTTTATTGCAATTTATTATTCGTCAACCAAATCAAATTCGATCACCTTTTATCACTGTAACTTAGCCCTATATTTCCCTTGGTTGACATCAATCCTAGTCAACTAACACGGAAGAACCGAGTACTGTTTAGTGCAGTGTTGTGAAAGGCGTGCCTTGGCGCTGGGTGCATCAAGGCGCACTTGTAGTGCTTCAGAAGTGCCGAGGCGAGGCGATTTAAAGAAGCTCAGATTAAGCATAGAAAAGCGCAAGGCACAGTGAAGCACAAAGTGCATCAAGGTGCTCGCCTCTTTCATTTTTTCATTGATTTGTTTTGGATTTGTCAACAGTCCTTCGATCGAATGACGCACATGATAATTTTATAAAGTTAGCACCTATCAAAGACTCCCTAAATAAATAGACAGCCCTCACCCGAGCCCTACGATTTGTGTCTGATTTGTCCCCAAATACATGGCATTCAACGAGTCTCTGTGACTCATACGTCTAGCTGTAATTGAAGTTGCAAAGCTCTGCTTCTGCTTGGTTGATCTTGGTGACGACCTTAAAGCCCCGGGACTCGAGGCATCTCTGTGATGCTCGATTGGCTGCTCTTCCAGGTTAGTTTCTTTTTCTTCTTCTTCTTCTTCTTCTTCTCTTCTTCTCTTCTTCTTCCTCCTCTGCATCTCTTCCTCTTCTTATTCTATTCTTCTTCTTCCTCCTCTTCCTCTATGTCTATTCTTCGTTTGTGTCTCTTCCTCTCTTCTTCTCCGTCCTCTGCTTCTAACGACTGGGACTCTGGGTCTGCTTCTGGTTCTCTATTTTTTTGGTTTTGTATTTTTTTTCTCCTTTTTGACAAGTCTGGTTCTGGTTCTCTCTTTTCCTCTCTTCTTCTTCGTCTGGTTTTGGTTCTCTGTTTTGTCTTTTTCTCTCTTTTTTTTTAAATTTTCCCTTTTGGGCCTTTTTTTTGGGTTCTCTATTATTTTCTTCTCCTTCTGGTATTCTGTTTTATTTTCTGATTTTTGTATATAATCGAAACAATGCATGCTTTGATCCGTTGTCATGGGTGGGTCTATAACAACATGTAGGCTTCTATTCTTTGTACACTACACAAGACACATGTAGTCTTCTATGCTGCTCTTAACAACAGAAGTCTGAAAATTGATTAATTTGCTTAACTGCTTTGTATAATGCTTGGCACAATTAGTTAATTTGCTTGGCTGTTATGATTCTTTGGCTTGTAATAGTATTGCCATCTTGCATGCAAGGTGCACTAGCTAGTACCTTTTATTAGAGGATAATAAGTATAATAAATAAATAAATAAATAAAAATATCATTTCATCCTTTTATGTAATAAATATTCTATACTATATAATATTGCAATAGGTATTGGAGGTCATAGACCTCCAAACTCATCTAAACTTTTGAAATTTTTAGATTTTCAAAAATTAAAAATCAATTTGGCATTCAATTATGGGCCCAAACTCCAAACCCTTGACGCCATAAATTTTTTAATCAATCTAACCTTACAACACCAACTATAATTAATTACGGACGGAATTACACAATCATTAAGGGATCCAATAATTTAACATTGACCCCAGAATTTCTTAAATCAACCTTACAACACCAACTCCAATTATGCAATGAATTTATAGTAACAATTCCATTATATGTTTTTGGTTTAAACCATTTATGGCAACAACTATAATTTTGGATTTTCAAAAATGAAAAATCCACTTGGCGCTCAATTATTGGTCCAAACCCTTGACCCCACAAATTTTTTAATCAATCTAACCTTACAACACCAGTTATAATTAATTACTGAATGAGTTACACAATCATTAAGGTATCCAATAATTGACGATTGATCTCACAATTTCTGTAATCAACCTTACAATACAACTCCAATTCAGCTATGAATTTATAGTAACAATTCCATTATATGTTTTTAGTTTAAACTGTTTATGGCAACAACTACAATAATTGTACTATAATTACAAGATTCAATAATTTACTCGATTACGGGATGAATTACACTATAATTACAAAATTCAATAATTTATCCTTGATCCCACAAATTTTTAAATCAATTTAAACTTACAATACCAACTTTAATTATAGAATGAATTTATAGCAACAATTTCCACACTTTTTCTGAACTCTATAGTTTAGTTACTTATATATGTCTTTTTATCCATAGCCGTACAATCCTATTAAGTTAAAAATCCACCTGACAGTCTACTATTGGTCCAAACCCTTGACCCTACAAATTTTTTAATCAATCTAAACCTTATAACACCAACTCTAATCACGGAATGAATTACACAATAGTTAAGAGATCCAATAATTTACCCCTGACCCCATAATTTCTTTTATCAATGTAACTACGCAACAACAACTCCAATTATGGATGGAATTTATAGCAACAATTCCATTGTACGTTTTTAGTTTAAACCCTTGATGGCAACAACTTCTGTAATTATACTATAATTACGAGGTTTGCTAATTTACCCTATTACGGGATCAATTACATTATAATTGTGCGATTTAATAATTTATCCTTGATCCCATAAAATTTCAAATCAATTTAACCTCACAATACTAGCTTTAATTATGAAATAAATTTATAGCAACAACTCCCACATTTTTCTTTTTTTTGAACTCTGCCAGTTTTGTTGCCGGTCTCAAGCCCGGGTGAAGGAAGAAGGTTGCGCTAGGTAGGTTGACAGTCGGCGTAAAACTTTGTTATAACCCAAATATGAATTCTTAGATGACAATATTTTGCGATAGGGTTAGGGCATTTTCCGCTTTAAGCGACGCATTGTAACGTCACCTGGTTCAGTGAAAAGTGTGCAAGAGCTACCGCATGACTCTGGACTAGTGCGGTTAAAGAAGTTAGTCCATGAGAAGAAGATGAGGAATAGGAAAATTAAACTTGCTATTTGGAATATAGGAACCTTGACAGGCAGGAGCACGGAGTTGGTCGAGGTAATGAAAAGAAAAGGAATTACTGTGGCTTATATACAGGAGACGAGGTGGAAAGGGAATAAAGTTAAGGAGCTCACAGATGGGTATAAGCTTTTTTATGCAGGAAAGAGCAATACAAGAAATAGAGTAGGTATAGTGGTAGATAAGGATTTGAAAGAAAAAATTAATGGGGTAAAGAGGTTTGGTGATAGAATTATAGCAATTAAACTAGTGTTAGAGGAACATAATCCATATCATTAGCGCATATGCTTCTTAAGTAGGATTAGAGGAAAGCGTGAAAAGACAATTTTGGGAGGAAATTGATGATTTACTGCGAGAAATTTCAAATAGTGATAAGATTTTCCTTAGATATGACTTAAACGGGCATATAGGAAGAGATAATAGAGGATACAAAAGAGAGTGTATGGAAAGCAAGGATTTGGAGAAAAAAATGAATTCGAAAACACTATATTGGATTTTACAGTGGCTTTTGATCTTATAGTAGCAAACACTTACTTTAAAAAGAGAGATAAGCATTTAATTACCTATAATAGTGGGAGTAATAGGAGTCAAATAGACTTTTTTTAAATTAGAAAATAGAACTGATTTGTTTGTAAAGATTGTAAGGTTATCCCATGAGAGAGTTTGACCATGCAATATAGGCTCGTAGTTTTAGATATTTGCATTAAAAGTAGAAAGAGAACAGTAGTACACAACATGTGCCTTAGAATAAAGTGGAGGGATTTGAAGGGGGGAAGAGCAAATATATTTAAGGACGAAATGATTGAAGATGAAGAATGAAATCTTGAAGGAGAAACTATAGTAATGTGTAATCAAGTGGCTAATTGCATTAGAAAAGTTGCAAAGGAGTTACTTAAAGAATGAAAAGGAAAGAGGCATGTTACTAAAGAAACATGATGGTGGAGTGCGGAGGTTCAGAAAGTTATTCGAGAGAAAAGACATTGCTACAAAGTTTTGCTGGGGACTAAGAGTATGATAATTTTGAGTTGTTTAAGAAGGCAAAGAAAGTAGTTAAGAAAGTAGTAAGTAGTGTAAAGTCCAAAGCATACGATGACTTCTATAATAGGTTGGGAAGAAGAGAAAGGGAGCGAGATTTTTAAGCTTGCAAAAATAAGAGAAAAGAAAAGTAGGGACTTAGATCATGTCAATTGTATCAAGGACAATGAGGAAAATATTCTGGTGAGGGACAATGATATTAAAGAAAGGTGGAAGGAATATTTTAGCAAACGTTTAGATGAAGAATATATGGGGGATATAAGAACTAGGGAGGGTACTTCATTAGCAGAGCATACTTTTCTCCATAGAATTAGAGGGGTGAAAGTGAAGGAAGCATTGAAGCGAATGAAGACAGTAAAGGCTACAGGCCTAGATGATACTCCGATAGAGGTATGAAAATGCTTAGGAGAGGTTAGAGTGAGTTGGTAATATGGACTCTTCAATAAAATACTTGTGATAAAGAAACTGCCGGATGAATGGAAAAGAAGCATCATAGTACCTATATATAAGAATAAAGAATATATACAAAATTATACCAACTATCGAGGTATTAAATTTCTGGGTCATACTATGAAGTTATAGGAGAGAATAATGGAGCAAAGACTTAGATAGAAGACCAAGATTGCTAAAAATCAGTATGATTTTATGCTAGGGAGGTTAATTATGGAAGCTATCTTTTTACTTAGGCAATTAATGGAAAAATATCATGCAAAGAGAAAAAATCTACACATGGTCTTTATCGACTTTAAAAAAAGCCTATAATAGGGTACGAGGGATTTAATCTGGTGGGTTTTGAAAAAAAAAAAAGAATATCCTCTACGGTTATATTAAAATTTTTAAGGATATGTATGAAGGAACAGTAACAAATGTGATAACCACATGTGGAGAAACAGGTAGATTCCCCATGACTATAGGTTTGCATCAGGGATCAACCTTAAGCCCCTATCTTTTTGCATTGATTATGGATGAGTTAACTGTGCATATTAAAGAAGAAATACCATGGTGTATATTGTTTACAGATGATATAGTTTTGGTGGATGAATCAAAAGATGGTGTAAATGCAAAACTCAAGAGATAGCGGGGGCATTAGAATCTAGATGCTTTAAAATAAGTTGTATAAAGACAAAACAGATGGATTGCAACCTCAGTGGACATATATAAAGTGTTGAAACCATTGTTAAAATTGCAATCCATGAAATACAACGTAGAGATTCTTTTATGTATCTAGGTTCTATGATTAGTAAGGATGAGAAGATTGACAAAAGTTTTGAGTATAGGATAAAAGCTGGATGGCTGAAGTTGAGACTAGCTTCTGGAGTGCTTTGTGACAAACGAATGCCAACAAAATTGAAGGGCAAATTTTATAGGACAGTGGTTAGACCAGCTATGATATATTGAACAGAATATTGGCCAATTAAAAAGACGCATATTCATAAGATGGATGTGGCGGAGATGACAATGCTTAGGTGGATATCTAGTAAAATTGAAAAAGATAAAATTAGAAATGAGCGCTTTCGAAAGCATTTGGGGGTAGCACCAATAAGGGATAAGATTAGAGAAACCTACTTAAGATGGTTTGGGCATATTGAGCGTAAGCCAGTTACAGCATTGGTGAGGAAAAGTTTTGCTATCCAAGTGGATGGCCCATTAAGAGGTAGGGATAGGTCAAAGAAAATATTGATGGAGGTCATTAAATCATATTTGAAGAAGTTTAACTTATCTAAAGATTTGGCTTAAAAGAGAACGGAATAGAGAAATAGAATTCATGTAGCCGACCCTAATATAGTTGGGATATGGCTTTGATGATGATGAATAATTAAGGTACTTACCTATGTTTTTCTCCCCATAGCTAGACAATCCTTTTTGCATCATTGTTTTTTTTCTCCATTCATACTATTGCAAAATGATATGAGGCTTTTGGATTCCAAAATCTTAAAAGTAATTTTCTTAATTCGTATATTTTTAAGGAGCCATAAATACATATGTCATTCCATTATTGATATATTATATTAATTTTAAATTTATGCGCCAGCATATCGTTGTAGCAATCAATTAATACATTTCCTATTCAAGACTCAAGTGATTTGGAAAGAGAATGTTAAATCGCTCGAGAAAGAAAAAGGATAGATGACTAATTCATCCATGATTTACAATTTTCTGAAAATTTAGGCAGTACACATGGTATAAACACATTGGCCAGCGACAATATATTAAAAAAAAAAGAAGGACTTTAGAAAATATATGTATGGAGACTACCACTAATTCATCCAAAGTTCACAATACTTTTCTGAATTTTGTTACAAAGATTGACAATACACGTGACATATGTATCTTAAAAACGAGTTTAAAAATTACACTAATGGAAACTATCACTAACTTATCCATGATTTATGATTTTTTTTTAAATTTTGTTAGAGAGATTAGTAGTACAAGGGGCATAACTACTATAATTCAAATCAACTGTGTCTTAAAAGAAAAGAGAAAAAAAAGGTTTTTCTACAAAAGGAAACTACCACTAATTCAGTAATGAGCTAAAAATTTTAATTTGAACTCTTAACACGTTCAAAAGGACACAAGCAATGATTGAATAAGATTTATGATTTAAAAAAGCATCTCATTTGAAATTTTTGTAAATCCCAGCTTTATACACCCTAACCTTAACCTTGCATATCTCCACCTCCATGTTTCCTAGCTCATTCATTTGCATTTTGGTTCTTGGCTCTATCTTGTGTTGTGTGGCAAGCACCAGGTACCTTTTATGTTCTTTCCTCTTTTTTTTTTCTTTGTTATGGTTAAGAGTCATTTTTTGGGCAAGAGAGATTCTTTTTTTTTTGGTTAAAAGCTATTCATTGTAATGCTTGTGTTAATTATGACACGAGTCCTAAAACATTGACATTTTGTTTTTTTTTAATTTTATTCTTAATGAGGGGTCATGATAAGTCACAACAACTTTCTAATGCAAATTCTTTACATGCACCAGATGGATAGAGCTTTAGACAAGTGTCTCATGCAAAAAGTCTAGCTAATTATGTTCATAAACTGTTTGGTGACTAATGATGAACAAGCTCGACCATGAAATACAATAATTATGATTCAAAGAATTTTATCATTTATTTCATGATGTTAACTTGGCCAAACATAATATGTTTGATGATATTAACTTTAATGATGATGATATTGTATGATTAAATTTAAAAATATTTTGGACTTCTAGTTAAATATAATTTGTGTGATGACTTTGCTGGTGATGATACAATATGGTTAATTTTAAAAATATTTTGGACAATTTCCCCATGCGTAGTAATAAGAAAAGGAAATAACACAAACCGGCAATCATTTTGTCCCAAAAAACCAAGAAAATGCACGAGAAGAAAATTTCAACAACAAATACAATATGTCTCTAATTTCCTATTCCCCCATCAGATTCCTCTACTCTTCTTCTTCGTCTTCTCGGCCAACAAAAAGGGGAAGCACAAATGGAAAACATAAGCAAACTAAAGTTATATATATATACGCACCAAGCGTGTACCTAGGTAATGACCAACTTTCTGTGTTTGTCGAGAATCTTCGTGCACCAAGAATAATCTGAGATGTTCGACAACATTACTTTTTCAAAGAATAATTCATAGTGCAAGAAACTATAAATTCCATTGTAGCCACTCTCCACTCAAATGCCCTCTGAACAATACGTAGCAAGTGAGTACCTAGGTAAAGACCAGCTTTCTGTGTTTGTCGAGAATCTTTGTGGACCAAGAATAACCTGATATGTTCGACAACATTACTTTTTGAAAGAAAAATTCGTAGTGCAAGAAAATATATATCTAATTTTAGCAACTCTTCACTTGAATGCCCTTTGAAAATATGGGTGAAAGTATGACACTTCATTTTAAAATAGGGAAATTCATAAGAACTGTTGTTTCATAATATAGTTACTATTAAACCTTGTAGAAGGATCATTAACAATATCCCGTGATGGGTCCAAAAATTTGATCAGACACAATGTTAGGCAGAAAGGGAACTTAATCAACTTTTTTTCGAGATACTTTCTTGTTTACCATTAGTTGCCACAAAGAATATGCGATTTAAGCAATCCAATAACAGAGAAACATATGACTTGATATCCATGATTACGCATATATATTGTCAAAAGGAGCCATTTGATTGCACAAAATTGAAATGAAACATTCCTATAGTAAAAAAGAACTGCAATCGGTGAGTTAGTATCTCAGGAGAACAGTCAGGGAGAAAAAGAAACTATATATACCACTAAAATAAAGTAAAGATGTGATCAAAGCATAATAAGGAAGACAAACTATATGACGTTCAAAATATGAAACTCGAGCAAATGGTGTTCAATTATTTTCCAGCTTATGACCGCGGCATATGTATACAGAAAGCTGAGAAGTCCAACAAAATAAAGGCCATAAAATTAACTGAATAAATGAGATGCAAAGACAAATTAAAAGAGCCTCAATAGGCAGGTTATAAATTAGGGGAAATCCCCGATCTTCAGTATAGCATACCCAAAAGCAGAGAAACCTGGATAGGGTAAAAAACACAAACTAACTAAATAAATGAAATCCAAAGATAATTATTTTAAAATAAAAAAAACTAATATTGAAAGAAAAAATATAAAAGCCAAACTGCAGGCTACGAAGTACCCAAAATAATACCTTGACAGTTAAACGTTATACATGAGTGTTTTCTAGTGTTGGACTGGTAGAACTTTCATATTGAATAGCCACTTTGCTTGTACCAAGAAATCCACAAGATCAAAACCCTACAAGAAATGTAAAAGACAAGAATCATTATGCATCTGAGGAAAACCCCCTAATAAAATCTGCAATTTCTCGTCTATAAGTACAGGGAGATGCCTATTAGTCTTCTTTTATAACTGTACAAAGAGAATGTCTATTTCCTTATTTCTTTTATCTTTTTTCTTTCTATATTTTTCTTTCCCTCCCTAAAATTGCATTGAAGATATTAGCCATTTAGTTAATTTTAATAACCTAAGCCATGAAACTAAGGAAATGGTTAGAACAACCACATTCAGTGAAACTAATAAACTTAAAAGATGTGGAAATAGTAAATAAGATTGGAAGGCCTCGCTTTGCACAAACCATGAATGGAGGAATAATAAGAACATGTTTGTTGACTAGAATTTTATCATCCTTCACTTAAAATATATATTACAATTTCGTATGACTTGTGTTTGTGGATGAGAGGTTATTACCCCTCAAGAGCGGTACAGTTCTTAGAATTTTTGGAGCAATTGTAAGTAACCTAGTTTGCATTGTATAGCTGATTTTGTATAGGGGTAATGGCCCCTTGGCGTCCATTAATATAATTTATGAGTTACTTAAAAAAATTGTCTAAAATATGTTAGTTTCTCTTTCTCATCTATGGTTGTTTAGATGCTCTAGATTAGTTAGAATTTTGTCCAAATTGTAATTTGAATGGTGGACAATTTGTTAGGTGTCCCCTTCATCATGCTTTGTTTTTATTCTGTATAGGGATTACCCTACTTGTGCACTATCTTCCACAAGCCTTTTGTATTGATTTATATGTACCTTTTACTGATATTAATGATATAAAATCATCATCTAAAATAACCGTTTTCAACGAACATTTATTGGGAGCTTAACCTTTGGTGGTGCTAGGCACCATGCACATGTTACATTGCATCCTGTCATTTTTTATTTTTTGAATGGTTATGTTTCACTATTGTTATAGTTCTTTTCTCTTCTTAACGAATTGCCAGGTTGGAGCCAATAGGAAAAGAGTTTTGAGGACACCAAACCTGCCATCCATCCAGGCCAAATCAGCTTTATATGATACAATAGATACATATCTTTTGGGTATTTAGCCAAAACAACCTTCTCCAGGTTTTTTTGGACTTCTAGTCTTTTACTCATAAAAATTTGCCAAAAGAAATGCGTAGGTCAGTGGTTAACAAACCTAGAACTTAAGGAGGAAATCTCACCATAGTAACACCAAGGGTTGGAAAGGAGTAGATTGGGGAGAACTTTGTACAAAGAGTGACACAGAGACAATTTTGTGGGCAGTTGGGTTTCTTTTTTTTTTTTTTTGGGTCAACAGTAGTTTGTAGCAGTTCTGTGTATGAGAATTGTGTTGTGTGGGGTTATACCTCTATTTATAGGTGACTTTCTGATGAGGGGTAGTTGCCTGTGAGACAGTTGCCCAAGACCATTGCCTGCTTTTGGGGCGCCAATTCCCGTGTCGCTGACTTAGCTAAATCAGTTCTAACCACCAATCTACATAGTATGAATCCCAAGTAGGTTGAGCTGCCTTAGAGGAACAATAGCTCGAGGTCAACTCAATCCGCCTTAGTGGACCATATCTATAGCCCATTCTATACCGAGTTTATAGAAAGCCCCCCTTAACCATGCCCAATGCTCAAGTTGGTCTTATCTTGTTTCTCTGGGCTGCGGTACACGTAAGGGTTCTCATTTGTACCTTGAGGTGATTGAGATTATGGCAACCATCTCAAAAAGATAGTATCCTGTGTCTCACGTTAGAAGGTCGGTCCCCAACCCATGTGTTCACAAGCGTTTTTTTTTAAATGCTAGTTGGTGGCTCTCCTTTGGCTGGGGTGCTTCAGATATTTTAGTTCTCCGCAAAATGAATCATGTGTTATTTTTTGGTTTTGCTCCAGAAGATAAAGCAGTAGAGCATTGTGATTCTAGCATTATTTCATTCAGCCCCACACAATTCTTTTAGCAAAATGAAAGAGTGAAATACCATAAATATGACCCGATAACAATAGTGTTTATCTGTTTAAAAGTAGCGGACATGTTATATCAAAAGAAGGAAGTGGACGATTTTTTCATATGGTTAAGAACTTCAAGATTTGAGCAGGTTACATAAGGAAGAAGCTTACTAAGAGATTTAGTCAAATGTTTCTTTGAATTTTAGGTTCAAATAAGGTTTTTTATGTTATAACTCGTGGGTTACGTCTCTGTGAAGAACCATGTTGAACACTCCATACCTGGGTAAGTGTACATGTTGGACATGTTCGATAGGATATTCACCAAGCAAGTATATCCAGAAATTTGAGTTTATTGTATGAAATTCTTTTAATATGTTATTTTTGTTGCATGGCTGCGTGAAAATAAATGAAGTGGCATGTTGAACAAAGTATTGTCTAGAACACCATTTTAAAATAGGAAATTGTTGAAGAATGTTGAAAAAATTGGAATACTTAATTGTGTTTCATTGTCCTTGAATTTGTGAACTAAGTGAATCCAAAGGTTACACACACCCCTGCACACCAAATGCAGATAGTAGCCTTGTGCATGGAAATTCAATTCCCCCCCACCCCCCAGGTTGCTGTTCTTGCTGATAAAAATTTACAAGGAAAGTTGAAGTGGGGTAGGAACCGAACGTCTTCCTTGTTGGGGTTGAGATCATGTGTTTGCAATGGAGAATTAATGATGAGATTACTGATGAATTGGTCTGATAGAATAAATTTATGGGATTATATATTTTATATGAAAGGATATGTAAAAGCAATGAAGGCATTTATTTGGCATCAGATTAAATTTTAGGGAGCGCAATGGAAAATTGATGATGAGATTACTGATGAATTGGCATGATGGGAATATATTTATGGGATTATATATATTATATGAGAGGATATGTAAAAGCAATGAATGCATTTATGTGGCATTAGATTAAATTTTAGGGAGCTTAAATGAATTTTAATTGCATACAAGCTGGATAATATTCTACATAAAATTGAATGGCTAGAAGCTTATATGTGCAACCAAATTTGGAGAATATGGTTTCTATCCAAAAAAAAAAAAAAATGGTTTGTAACTGTGGCAGCTTATGGGGAATATTGTAATTATAGCAACCAGCATTTTTAATGATATATTTATCGTTTATCAACATATTTCAGATCGTGCATTGAGTTGACAACATTCTCTTGTGCTATTTGCAGGTAATGGGAGATGTCATGATGCTAATATGCTTATCAAGTTTGAGGCTCAATGTGTCATTACCTGGTTGAAGTGAATTTGTTACTATCTTTACTCGTGGATTTAGAACGCTGTTGTCTATAAGTGTTGAATTGTTGTGCTTACAAACTAATGGTTAAGTATGCACATTAATATAACATCATATGTTCGTCTCTCTTATGAGATTATGCATATCAATTGCTTTTTGCTGCTAGTAGTTGACTATTAATTAGACGTTTTGTGGGTGATGGTGATGATTATATAAGTGCAATCAGGTTCCAAACAAGTAAAGAAATAGGTGATGAAGAACCATTGCGATAAGTGGTTTGCTTCTTGGGAACTGCTCTAATACTTTTTGCCCATAAATTGGTTGTGGAATATGGTTCCTTGGTGGTGTCTGTTGAAATGTGTTGGAACCTTAGCAGTAGAATAAGTATGGTCTCTGTTGAGTACATAGGTGCAGTTTTTAATCCCGCAAGATTGTATTTTTTAACCTTTTTATTTCGAGGAAATGATAGTATATCTCAAGGTTGGATTTTTGCTTTCGAGAGCTTTGAAATGCACGCACTTTTTTTCTTTTCACACCCATTTTCTTCCAACACCCAGCAAGAGAATTTAAAATTTCAATTTTTTCATTGCACACACTTCATCTTCAAAATCCCCATTCTCTTTACACCCACCCACCCTCTCCCTCACGACGTGGTCCACCACCTCTGGCCACCACACGCCATCTCCCAGCCTCTGCCCCACCCTCTCCAACGTCTCCTACCCCCTTCTCCACCCTTGTATTTTAAGATGCCGCTAAATTTTAAGGTTGTTAAATCAAGCACTAAGATAATCTAGTTGTACTGAATTTTTTTCATCTGTCCTCTTCCCTTTGATAGATATGCATCTAAGTAAATCCCATGAGCAAATAGGTAATAAGCCCTTATCTGCAGTCTACTTGTTGAAGATCATTTTGGGAAGTTGGATACAATTTAACTAACACTTGATTATCACTAGAGTACTCATAAGTGATATAAGCCATGAGACTAATCATGTAAAAAAAAAAAAACAATTACATATTTTTTGTATATCATCATCATTATCGAAGCCTAATATCAGCCATGTTTGGGTGTTTTCCCAAAATTCAATGGTGCATTCGCTTTGAATTTGAGTGGAACTTGAGTGAATGGCTATTAGGAAAGTGTGACATGGATTGTTTGTATTGAAAAATATTTCGGACAAACAATTTGATCTTTTCAACAACTCAAGATGCTTTTGTGGGCTCAATCAAGGAAGAACGCGACACCACAAATGAACCCATGGTGGATGTTGCAAACTGAGTGATTATCAATTATCACCTCATATTGCATCGTCTTGCTTCTTTTTTATTCCTATTCCACCCAAGTCATCAAGAATGGCACCATTAAAAAAGAAAAGTCATCTGCAAAACCAACATGCGGAAAATTGGGATAAACCATAGCACTAAAGTACCAATGCAAATGAACAATTAGATAAATATTGGGAAGTTCTGATATTTCACAATGATTCTATGATACACAACCCAATGGAATCAATAGTTTGAACACTACATTGCATCTGATGACCATTACATATCCTCTACAATATGCTTTTATAGTCGCAAGCAAGAAAAGGGGGGAAACAATATTGGTATAATTCTAGCACTGACTGCTTATTTTCATTACAGAAATAGCTCATTAGAGGTCATTTGAGAGAAAAATGCTCAAAGATTGAGCACCACTACCAAATGTTTGGAATTGTTTGTCGCCACCGGAGCTTCTTGTCCATGGATTGACAACCACGAGGAAAACAACCAATAAAGTTCAATAAGGAATGGGAATTCGGACTGTGCTAGGGCCTGATTTCATGTCCTCGAGAATGAGCTCCAAATGTGCCTGACCCACAGGTCCCTCTTTCCCTGCAAAGGTAGCAAATATCAGCATGTATCAATCTTTTTGCAGGCTATTACTAGGAGCAAGTAATTACAGGGTCAAATCTCTTAAGCCTCAGCAAGTGAATACATTTTGTTAAAACATGAGAATTGAGGAAGGCGGTGCACTAAGATCACACACTGCATGATCCAATTTTCACTCTCACGTATTTTTCTAGAGTGTCGACAATCGCAGTATTGCTGACTTCTGTTTTCTTACACCCCTGTTGCAAGAAATTTAAAAGAAGTGGAGTTTCAACTGGGGTTTTTCTTTTCTTTCTTTCTATCTTTTAAATCTTTAAATTCCAATAAAAATCGATGATAAAATCATATCACAGAAATAAGTATTTATAGAAGTAATTGGACTACGAAAAAATTAAATAATATTTATTAGAGAGAAGAAATCCCTCGTATTTGAATAAGGTTCAGAAATGAGTATCACATGGTTGAAGTGGTTATTGGGAAAAAAATGAAACGACTGGGCAATCAAATGGATGATTCAAACTGATCACTAGACCTATAATTATGAACAATCTCGACGATTCATTCAGCCACAATTGGTTGGATGATTAGGAACTTAGGATTGTCCAATTGGTCTCTCACTGATGGCATGAAAAGATGCACAGGCCTCATTTGTGTTGCAAATTGAAGATTTGGATTTTCCATGTATCCAAATACAACTTTATGCTTCATAACCTATAATACAATTACCAGCATGCTATAGCCAAGATTGCTATTAAGGATTATGCATGTATGGTTCTTCTCTGCATGCCTAGACAGTTGATACGTATGTGAATATTTGGGTCTACTCTCTCTGACACACATTACTTAGGAAATGGAAAAGAGAAGGAAGGAATGTTGAATTATGAAATATAAAAAATAATATCTTCATTGCTCTTTTTTTCTCCATGAGGTTCAATTTCTAATAGTATTAAGTAATTATTGGCTTGTTGCTTCTAAGAATTCTAATCTATTTTAATTATTAGCATTTTGTATTTTTAAAATTTTAAAAACTATAATTCTTTAATAGATATTGCCCAATCTTACTCGTATCTTATTTTTAGAGGATTTTACCGTATCTGCGTGACCGTATCGATATCTATACCAGTACCCGTGCTTCATAGGCCTTCATCATCTAACCAAATTTTTGCAAATGCTCCCTTTTCTTCGGCTTCCATTTTAAATACTGCATTTGGTAAGTAGTTTACACTCTTCATGATGGCAAACTGTGGAGGCTTCACTAGGATGGATGAAGTCATCACCTTGACACCTTTTTTATAGGATGGAGATTGATCTTGATATACGACAGCATAGAGTATAGGTGTACTACAACCAGATGGAGATAGTTAAGAGTCTTCGAGTCCCGCAGATAACCAATACCTCAATGATCCTAGTGTACATTTTCATGCACTTACTCTCTGTATAAGGATGCTTCTTATGCTAGATTAGTCAAAAGGAGGGGCAATTTTTGCCATGGATGCAGACTTTTCTTTAGCTTCCATTTTAGATAATACATTTGGTAAGTAGTTTACACCTTCATGATGGCAAACTGTGGAGGCTTCATTGGGGCAAATGAAGTTATCACGTTGACACCATTTTTGTAGGATGGAGAATGATCTTGATATTCAACAGCCTAGAGTGCAGATGTACTACAACTAGACACAGCATAGAGTACTGAATCGCAAGAGAATACTCTTCACAAACACAGGATTTGCATAACAAAGCTAAATGTCCACGAATTTCGTACATTTTCCATCTAGTGTTTTGTTTTTAGTGCTAGTTTATGGGGGCTCTCTCACGTGAAATGAAAATTGTCAACTTAGACACAATAGCTCTGAGCTCTCCTCTCTCCTTCTTCGCTGAGATAAACAGGATTAACTGCGATCTTCTCTTCCATAAGCTTCTTTTGGAGATCGGTCGTCATGGCTTCTTCTCTTTCATATCCACATCAACCCATTTCTTGCCACAATCGTAAGCTCATCTTCCGTGTCGTCCAACAAGAAGTATCAGGCTTCTGAGTGTTACATCTTGGGTTTTGCGATAGAGGGTCAGTAGAGGATCGTCTGGTAAAATAAGGGCTTCTGAGATTTCGGATCAAATGCGAGTTTTAACAATCGGATTCTTCTTCTTCTTCTTCTTCTTCTTCTTCATCTGCTTGCTTCCTAAATTTATGTCTGGGTAGCTTGTCTTATTTATAAAAAAAGACATCTCTAATAACCTTTTGTAGCAAACCTAAAATTGAGATGATTTTCTCAAATAAAAATCTTGCATGTTAAGGTTTTCAATGGCTAGATTAGTGAGTATTTTTCATTTGGAGGATTCCATTTTTAAATTGGCGATCAAGACCGAAAATCCTGCATCATCCACTCATGGGATGTCCCACTTATAAATATCTTTCGAATTCATGAGACTAAAATTCCATATCTATTAGAGGTTTAGAAAACACGAGCATCTTGAAATTAGGATGATTAACTCCTTGTTATGATACAAGACTTTAGAGTGGTCCAGTTGGATAGATGTCAATTGGGAGCGGATTCAGTTCAAGAGGGTCCTCCTTTGCAGCCCAGAACAAGAGAGAATTTATTTTATCTTATTTTATTTTATTTTTTGGTAGAAACATCTAGAAGATGATGTTGCGAAATTTTATTTGTTGTAGAATCATTTTCCTTTGCTGCAATCCGGGTGTTTGTTTCATTTGATTTTTGTTTATTTATTTATTTAAATATTTCTTATCCAATGATTAAAATTGCATTTTTGCATCTCATGCATAAAATACCAAGCAGCCTAAGCTCACAAATCCCACATTTACTCGGAAAAGGCTCGCTCCATGCCCATGCCAGGTTGCACTCATAAATCATACAAATTAACATAGTCCAGAGCGAAATCCACTTCACTTGCTAGAAATCCCTGCCAAATCTATTACAAAGTTAGTTATCAATCAAAGTAATCCCTCCAACTACCAAGAGAACACACCCCCATCAACGCAAACTAGTAGAACTCCGTGCTATGCACGGACCCAGGAGGAACTACCACATGCACACACATATATCAAAAAACCAAAACTAATTTCTAGTATCAGTAAAAGCATCTAACCTATGAACCCACTTTGATCGAAAACTATCTTCTTTTTTTAATTTTTTTTCATGTGGACCCTTTAACTTGCTACAAATGTTCCATAATAGTAATTCTTTTTTTTTTTTTGGGTCGTTGACCCTTGAAGTACACATTCAAATGTGATTTTAATGTAGCCCTCCATCTTTTTCTTTTTCTTTTTTTTTCTTTTGGTGTTTATTCTTTAGGTTTGGACCCTTTTGTTTTGCTTAATTTTTTTTTCTTGGTTTTTGGCTTGGATCATTAAAGTTTTTATTAATTTCCTTTTCTTGATGTTCAGTTTCGTGTATGGCCTCGTATATTTTACATCATTTTTCATTGTGGTATTTTTTAGTCCTCCCTCCCTCTCTGTTTCTTTTCTACTATGGAACCCTAAAGTCTACTACAAGTTCATTTCACATATTTAAATTTCTTTTTTTTTTGTATGTTCATTTTCGAGGATTGGACCTAATTTTTTACGTCATTTTTCATTTTTTGGGAGGGTCCACCTTCTTTTTCACAATTTGGTCTGTTTTATGCATGAGTGTTGAATGGGTGTAGTGTAGTGGTTCTTGGCCCGGGTCAAATGGGCTATTTGTTGTATGCCTCTTTGTGTATGTGTGTGTGTGTGTGTGTGTGTGTGTGTGTGTGTGTGTGTGTGTGTGTGTGTGTTTATTCTTTAGGTTTGGACCCTCTTGTTTTGCTTAAGTTTTTATTTTGTTTTTTTTTTTCCTGGTGTTTAGTCTTTAGGTCTGTACCCTTTTGTTTTGCATAATTTATTATTTTGTTTTATTTAATTTTTTTTGTATTGGTTTTTGGCTTGGGTCATTAAAGTTTTCAAAACTTCCTTTTTTTATGTTTATTTTTGGGGATGGGCTCATATATTTTATATCATTTTTTATTTTTAGTGAGGGTCCACCTTCCTTTTCATAATTTGGTTTATTTTATACGAAGGGGTTGAACAGGTCTAGTATAGAGGTTCTTGGCCTAGGTAAAATGGATTAGTCTTATCGCTCTCTTTTTTTTTTCTCTGGTGTTTATTCTTTAGGTTTAGACCCTTCTGTTTTGTTTAATTTTTTTATTTTCTCTTGTTTTTGGCTTGGGTCACTAAAGGTTTTTTTTTTCTATTGGTTTTTGGCTAGGGTCATTAAAGTTTTAACTAATTTCCCTTTTCTTATTTTCATTTTCGGGGATGGGCTCATATATTTTACATCATTTTTCATTTTCAGTGAAGGTCTACCTTCCTTTTCATAATTTGGTTTGTTTTGTGTGAGGCTGTTGAATGGGTGTGGTGTAGTGGTTATCGACCCATGTCAAATGGGTTAGTCTTGTAGCCTTTGTGTGTGTGTGTGTGTGTGTGTGTGTGTGTGTGTGTGTGTGTGTGTATGTGTGTGTTTATTCTTTAGGTTTGAACCCTTTTTGTTTTGCTAAAGTTTTCATTTTTTTTCCCTTGGTTTTTTGGCTCTGGTCATTAAACTTTTCAGGAATCTCCTTAAAAATAATTCATTGTTTTTTTATTTTAGCGGTCTCCTGTCCCATGCACAGTGAGGTGAACTGAGGATCATTTATTATGTAATTCTTTGCCTTCAATTGTCATGTGAAATTGTAGCCCTTTTTTCTGGTGTTTATTCTTTACATTTGGCCCTTTTGTTTTTCTTAATTTTTTTTTTTTGGTTTTTGGCTTGGGTCATCAAAGTTTTTAGGAATTTCCTTTATTTTTATGTTCATTTTCAGGGATGAGCCATATATTTTATATCATTTTTCATTTTGAGGCAGGGTCCACCTTCCTTTTCATAATTTTTTTTTCTTTTTTTTTTTTTTGGTTTTTTTTTGTGAGGCTGTTGAATAGTTGTGTAGTGGTTCTTGGCCCGGGTCAAATGGGTTAGTCCTGTAGCCCCTTTTTTTCTGTTTTTATTTAGGTTTGGACCCTTTTGCTTTGCTTAATTTTTTATTTTGTTTAATTTTTTTTCTCTTGGTTTTTGGCTAGGGTAATTAAAGTTTTCAGGAATTTCCTTAGTAAATAATTCATTGTTTATATATATATATATTCTAGTGGTCCCCCATGCAATGCACAGGGAAGTGAATTGAGGATTATTTTTTTATATGATTCTTCACTTCAATTGTCATTTTAATGTAGCCCTCTTTTTTTTCTGGTGTTTATTCTGTAGGTTTAGACCCTTTTATTTTTGCTTAATTTTTTTATTTTGTTTTATTTTTTCTCTTTGTTTTTTTTTATCTTGGGTCATTAAAGTTTTCTCAAATTTCCTTTTTTTTTGTTCAATTTCGAGGATAGACCCTTACTTTATATCTTTTTTGTTTTGAGAGTAGGCATAGATGGACTGAGTTGTGTGGTGTTCATAAATGGGTGGATGGTGGTGGTGAAATCTATTAAGAAGTATTGGAGATGTTGTGTGCTGCAGAGAAATGGGAGATGTAAGTGAGATGGTAAAGGGCTGTGAAAGGTACATGTTTGGGGTTGTGTGTGTGTGAAGATGGAGGTCGAAAAGGAGTGGGGGTTGGTTTCAATTTGTGGTGATATGTGTATGGAATGGTAATAGGTGGTGAGTGAGTTGTGATAGGCAGTTTGGTGAAGGTGTTGTTCGCAGTGTATGTGATACTAGTGGAATGGTTGTGCAGGTTGAAGGCAGTGGATTCGATGGATTGTGTGCAGTGTTGAGTCTGGTTTCAGCTAGTGATGGGAGGCAAAGGTGATATAGTGTCACGACCCAAGCCCAAGGAATCGGGGACTAGAATTACCCCAATCAGTAACACATGTACTTCCGTGCAATTCACACCCGGACCGGAGTCTGAATGGAATTAAATAAGGGATATTTACATGCTTACACGTCTGAAGTGCTGAACGAATCATCTGTTCAAGCATTCAATGTGTGGAAGCCTGTCAATATCACCTATAATTTTTCTTCACTTTTCATTGAACAGTTCAGCAATACCGAAACAACCATGAAACAATCCCAAACTTAATATTCTGGAACATAAGATTAATAAATTAATTATACACATTCCTGTACAACCCAAACATAATGTGTGCATGCATGCAAGGAGATCAAAGATAACATTCTATGAAGGGAATACAGGAAGGCAAAGAAATAACGAGATCAAATTATACAATGCGGTCTACATGGATGCAATTAAATGTAGATGCTAAAAGACCTAAAAACCCAAATATATATAATTTTTAGCTACTAGTAAGTCACTCTCGACAAATGAGACAGTCAGCAGACTTCTGCTGTCTACCAATACCATCTAAAGGAACCATTGCGGTCTCCTCCTACGCAACCTGGGTCTGTACCAGATCGGATTTGGGACCTGAACCTATAACACCATTAAATAACTTGTGAATAAACCTATTTAGCAAAGTATAGGCAAAATTAAGGTAATACACGTTTTCTCTAACAGAAATCATGACATGTGATCATTAGAAGTCAAGGTAGTACACTGTGCATATCATGCATTTGAAATAAATTAGTTTTGGGTCAAGGGACACGCATGGCTTTGCTTCTGGCGGGCCGAACACCTACGCCCACCAAAACGCATTGTATCAAAAAGAAATAAGAACATGTGATTAATAAAGGTCCAAGTTAGTAACTGGGCACGTTGTGCATTTGAAATAAGCATGCTATAAGGATCAATAAATGCAATACATACTCGTTCACTACTATATTTGCCATATCCTCCCTTTAGGGATCTATGCGTTGAGAACACCATCGTCCGGGCTAGGTACGCATGGGTCTCTAGTTCCTAGGGTCCGAAAGCTTCAAGACAAAAACTCACTACAGTGGAAACAAATAAGCTACGCCAAAGTCAACCTCACTAGGTATCATAAGGCTGAGGCTAAGTAGAGCTAGATCATTTCGATTCAGTCATATACTTGAACTTGAACAAACACAATACCAAATCATACGCATTCAATTTAGGTGTGCAATATGTTCATACTCAATTCAATACCCATGGTCAATGTAAATCAAATATCAATAATACATCATGGGGATTCGATGCATATAATATGGAAATATTGGAAGTTAAGACATACGATAATCATTCAATCACTCAATTTCATTCATAAAAGTGGAGGACAAGAACCACCGTCTAATATGCCATGCAATTCATTTTAAGAGAATCGAGGCAGTTTTACTAGCCAACCCTAATCTAGTCATCCATTGTTTCTAACCGTGCATGATGATGTAGTTTTGAGTTATCCGATACACAATTGTTTTTCTTTGGTGTTACATTGTATCGCGAAGGTGTATCAAAGTCCCTTAAACCAATATCTATGGGGAGGTGCTTAACAAACGGACAACATCTCATGAATAAGTCTCAACCTTCAAAACTCTTCATGATGTACATAATTATTCATTTAGGCCGGTTAATGGTGTATAAGGATCTAAAAACTAAGGCCCTACACGGTCTCACAACAATACATATTGAATCTTAAGTTTCAGTGGACTCACAGCTTAGCTGTGGGTGACTTATGGCTTAGCCGTATGCATCTTACGGCTTAGTTGTATTATGCACTACGGCTCAGCCGTAGTTCCACAGAGTTGCCTCTGCAGATGTGGCGAGCCACGGTTGAACCATGCTTCTTCTTATAGCTTACCTGTATTTCGTCTACGGTTAGGCCATGGTGTGACTACAGCTTAGTCGTAACACAATATACGGCTTAACCGTAGCTTAGCCGTAGAAGATTTTTAGACTTTTTAGACTTTCGGGATTTCAAACCGTAAAATGGCTTACGGCCAGACCTCGGCAAGGTTACGACTCAACCTAGTACACCATACGACCTAGCTGTAGTTTGGCTACAGTGCAATATCAAGTTCTTCTGCTCCATGGACTCAAAGCCGTGAAAATCTATGGCTCAATCGTAAGTTTCAGAAATGCCGAAATTCGAGGATTTCACGTACAGTTCAGAACTTGGATCATTTCATCCATAGTGAAACAATAACATATGAAAGTATACAAAAGGTTTGTGAAACATATGAAACTTGAAAGATTTATAAGAATCATAACAATCATGATCTACCAACATATATTCATCCATAATCTGCTGTACTTGCCTCTAATTAAGCTTTTCAAGCTCTTAATCCTTCCTTTGGCTCAACTTGGTCTCAATTTGGTTACAACAAAACCTAAGAGCCATGCATGCAAAAATTGAGAAAAGAATGAGTGCATGGAGTGAATTATGAGTTGAGAGAACTGCAAGCCAAACAATTTCATACATGGTTCAACTCAAGGAAGAAGAAACTGGAGAAAATGAAGATGAGGCACACAATCAATATCCCTGTCTCGATGGTGAGAGAACCAGGAATGAAGAAGAGAAGAAGAGGAGAGAAAACGATGAAGAAAAGAAGAAGAAAGAAGACGTTGGAGAGTCAATGAGGCGGTGACCCATTTATAGGACAATATTTTATGGAGTTTATAGGAAAGTCCTTCTAGTTTATCTTATTTTCAATATAAGTTAAAATGAAAGTCCAACTGAATCAAATAACATCTAATACATTTGAGTCAAATACGGAAGTTAGCGAGCTCAATAAGGCAAACGTGATGGTATCGACATGATGCATGTATGACATGAAATCATGTATTTTAAAATTATGAAAAAGGGCTTTCATCTACTTAGGTAAGGTCAAACCCAACTCAACTGCCTAACCATGACCTGAACTTGACCCACTAAACTCCACAAAACGAAAATAGATATGATTAAGAGAAAACGTCATTAATTAGCTAGTGATTGCAATTAATTACTCGCTAATCAAGCTTAGCTTGGGTCAGAGTGTTACATATAGTGGGTTTAATGGTGGTGAAGATGGGTTGCGTGTAGGGGCGGAACTAGGAATTTTTTGTTGGGGGCCCAAAATTTCTTTATTTATGGCAGATATAAGTTCAATTGGATTAAAATTTCTCATTATCGTATAGCATAATTAGAAAGTGATTTTAAGCATGTTGGATTTCAATAATGAGCTCCATCGTTGAAAAAGACATGTTGAATAATGGATGATTAGTACAATAACAATTGTAAATCTATAAGGCTAAAGAAAACCGTTCTTAAAATTGGTTCTTGGTTTTCTCCTCTAGTTTATACATACTTTTCTATAAGAACCAAAAGGTACTCTATTGTAATGGTGTGTATTTAAAATTCAAACCATTTAATCTATATTACTAATAAAAGTTAAACATTGGAAAATAAAAAAAAATCTTTATCTATGGTGGATATAATTGCAGTCATTTAAATTTTTTTTAACAAGTAGAACATAAAGCATACATAGCAAGCAATTTTGGATGAGTGAGTTAGATTTTAAGTATGAGATTCAAGATTTAAATTAAAAAACATAGAGAATTAGCGCATTTATAATTGCAAATGTATAAAGTGAAAAAAAGGTTGCTTTCTTCAACTCTTCTTATCACATCTGTGATGAAGAAACAACTCCAAACCCTTTCATGGCCTCTAAGCACAAACAATTAAAACTCTTCAGATCTCTCCGATCAAATTATCATAATCTTAAAATAAGGTATGCGGGTGGCAACGACAACTCTAGATTTGGAAAAATAGTTTATAATCTATTCCCGATCCCTTCTCTTATTTTATTTTTTTTCTTCTTTCCTTTTATTTTTCTTTACTTTCTTCTTTCATCCGATTTTCCCTAAAATTAGCTATTTTTTAGTATTTTTTTCGAAAGAAAAATTATATTGCTAGTATTTACTTTTTGATAATGTTGGTTGGGCCTTTCATTAAAGAATTAACATTAAAAGGGGGGGCCAAAGTGTAGATGTGTGTGTCTAGGTACAAATGTATATACTATAATATAATATAAGAACAGTCCAAAATAAAGGGGGGCCATGGCCCCTACTGGGCCCCTACGTCCGGCCATGGTTGCATTGGTCGCAGGGTGTTGTGTAATGGGTGAGGCATAGTTGTGTGACAAAGGTGGTGTGAGTGTGAAGGCGGTTTATGTGTAAGTTTGGTGTGTGATGGGTATGGATGGCAGCAATAGAGAAGGATGGTGGTGGAAGGTGGATTGTCATAGTATGATGGATATGAGATGAAGGGATGGTGGTGCAAGTTTGGTGTGTGACCGACATGGGTGGCCAAGCAAAGATGGGTGAGGGTCGCGTGTGTGTGTGTGGGGGGGTGGGGGGGGGGGGGGGGGGGGTGCTAACAACAGGTGTAGAAAAGTGTGGTTAGCACAGTGATGGTGTTAGGAAAGTGACGACGAATATTATAATGTGATGCGGAGGATAAAAAAAAAGGTAAAAGAACAAGACACACAAAACTGGAATGGTTGTGTAGGGGAAGATGAAGAACCTTTGATCATGAAGTGGCAACAGAATTACTGAACCCAATTATAAGCAATCTCTCCACATACTTTCCAAGAATATTCACCTCCAAATTCACCTTCTGGCTAAAATAATTGAAGACCCATTTCAAGAAAAATGAGAATAAAATATGGAGAATACATGCTACATGTCTTTAGCAAACAGAAAGAGAATCCAGTAAGGTAAAGGGAGATTCCACTGTACCCATATCAAGTATTAAGAAAAATCCCAAAACAGAAAGACCCTCAACACATTTCAAGTAAAAGGAAAACAAATAAGGCTAATCTCAAAAGCAATTGTACTTATACATGCGAGCATATGTTCTTTCAGGTATGCCAATGCTTAAATCTAGAGCAAAAATAGCTTTTCCTCTCTTGAATATGAAAAGAAGAAATAAATGCTGACATTAGATAGAAATACAGAAAGCCTATAGAAAAGGGCTACAAAAAAGGAAATAAATTTTTTTTATTGACTGAAGAGATCATAACAGTCTTCAAAAGGTTTAAAAAAATGACATTTTTAAAGAGAGCTTCTTCAACCTAAGAATAGAGAGGAGATTTAGAGGGTCTTTAGTTTGGAAACACCGTTCCAGTGCTGTTTTTGATCTGGATCTTTGGAAAGGGCAAGCTTCTTGAAATGAGGTCTTTGCCCCTATGTGAGAGAATGAGAGAGAGAGAGAGAGAGAGAGAGAGAGAGAGAGAGAGAGGATGAAGTCCAAATGTAGCAGTGGGAAGTTGTTTATAGAGAGAGACATGTAGCATGGAGTGGAAAGTTGGAGTGAGTTAGTATGTTGGAGGAAAATTAGGGAAATAAGGAGAGAAGAGAGAGAGAGAGAGAGGGTGTGGATGGAGAGATTACCATGTTTTTATCTTTTATTCCTAAAAATCTATGAGATTAGTATGTTAGATGAATTTTTTGCAAAATTGAGCCCAACCAGGTCGAATTTTGCGCTGCGTTGGTTGGGCTAGCCTACTACTGGCCCACTGGGTCGTTTGTCATGCTGGGCCTGCTTGCGTGTTTTACGTAGCAGGTTGAATTGTCTACGTACAGAGAATTAGGGCATTACTTCGTATATCGTATAATAAAAAAAAACTGAGAGAGAGAGAGAGAGAGAGAGATGGCCGCCATCGCCAGAGCTATTGCATGTGGATCTCATCTTGAAGAAGAACAACCACGGCCACAGAAAAGACCAAAATTGGAGGGGGATGAGTGCGATGATAACCAACAACAACAAGGAGTAGTAGCAGAAGAAGAATGCGGTTATGATTCAGAGGATGACGACCATTTTTATAATGATGGCTTTCGCGACATGACCTATGACGAGATTCTGACGTACAACGCAATGGTCGAGGCGAGCGAGGTATTACATATGTCTATATTATTGCTCTCTATTTTCTGTTTCCGATCAAAATTAGTTAATCGATCCTGTGTGTATTCTGATGATTTTTTTTTTTTTTGCTATTCTGATGATTGATTGTGTATTTGGCCAGGGGTTTGACGCTCCCCGTTTACCCGAGGATGTCTTTGCATACGGTTTAATCAGTTTAGACTACCCGTTAAGTCCAGGTCGCTTGGATGATGAGCAATCCGAAACTTTTCAGAGGCTCAAGTCTTATTCAATCGCAGCTACTAACAAGCACAACGCTGACACAGTATGCGATCCTCGCTTTTTTGTGTGTGTGTGTGTTTGTTTGTTTGTCAATTAAATCCTTCCATACAAATATTCATCTCTTTGATTGATTAACTCCTCCTTTTGGTTTTGGTATCGGCCTTAAATTCTTTCTTGAAATGCAGGGTAAAAATTACGAGTTTTTTAAGCTCGTCAAGGCAACTTCACGGCTTGCCGGTAGTTTTATTTTTTATATTACCTTTGAGGCCCAGGATGCTGATGGAGGCCAACCTCCTGAGACCTTTGAAGCTTGTGTGCATGCGATAGGGACTAAGATGGAGGTCAACTTTGTTAGGCCAAAAAAAAAACCATAATCACTCAAAGGTGTGTTTTGTTTTTGTTTGTTTATTTATTTGGTCTGCATCTGTTTTTCTTTTCCTTTTCTTTCTTTCTTTCTTTGGATTCTATATTGGTTGTGCTAATCTAAGGCTCTACAATTGTTTAGCCCATGACATAAATACGAGGCACATTATTGTCTTTCTAAGTGGTTGAAGAACTTTTCTGATATTAAAAAAGAGAAATCATTTTATTTTCTGGATATGTTACAAGTGTATTTGCAAACAGCTCATATGTTCTGTTTTTTAGATAACGTTCCTTAAAACTTTACTGAAAGAGGGCCCTCACCCGAGAAACATAAAAGATGTTGTTGCATGCTTCTTCGATAATTGTATTAGGGAAATACAGAAGATGCTTCAAGTCTATTGCAAATATCGATGTTTGAATCTTAGTTAGAATTAAAGACGATTATTTACATATTTTTAATCTTTTTTACTAGTCGAGACATAACTATCAGTAATTTAGAATATTTACATTACTTTTTTTTAGAACAATGGGATTTCGGATAATGTTTTTTTTTCTTTTTCCTTTTTCTGTGTGTGTGTGTGTGTGTGTGTGTGTGTGTACGTGGAATCAGATCTCTCAATGACAATATCCTAGTGCATCATCAATAAACTGAATATTGTTTGTTACGATTGGCTTAGTGATCCAATACCTAGCTCTCAACTAGGCGGAAAAAATGAAGGAAAGAAAATAAACGACTTCTTTTTTAGGCATTCTATTGCAAATTTTCAATTTTGAAGTTGACCAAGATTAGTCCAAAGTTCATTTTTTTTCCTGCCACCTTTTTATGAACTTTCCCACCATAGGTCCAAGCGAAAACAACAGTAAAAATTGTTGTAGTGGTTGTATCATTTTATATTTGAGTCTGGATTTAGAGGGGTTGATGGCAAAAGGGATGTAGGATATTGGCCTCAATCTAGTTTCGATGAACGACCAGTAGCAATGAGCCAATGACTATTGTAGAGGGTAAGGAAGAAGAGGATTTTGGATATGCTAAGGTGGGATGCTTCAATCATTTTCTCTTTCTCAGCCATGTTTGTTTTAGAGCGGGGAGTGACATCCTGGGTGAGTTTCCTTAGTTGGTTATGGACAGTATAATGGGGTGAGTACTACTAGGCTTGGGGCGTCATTCGGCTATAAGGGGAATGATGCCATGGACTTTTTTGATGCAATCAGGAGAAGGCTGTCTGACGGCAAAAGTTAGTTTTAAGAGAAAAGAGAAAAGGTTCGAGAAAAGCTAGAAAAGGAGTTAAAGAAGTTAACTTGTAGAGTGAATTAGGAAGGTCAGGGAAAGTGGGGAAGGGAAGTGATTGGAGCGGTGGTAAAAGTGGTGGGGAGTATTGTCTATGTGCTCATGTTGACGTGCCTTTTCTTATGTAAATTCTGTTGTTTGAATGTCACCTATTGTAGGGGTAGGAAGATGTGAATTTTGGTTTTGCCAAGGTGAGATGTATCTGCGATTTGATCGCTTCAGCTATGTTTGTTCTAAATGGGGAAGGAATCTGTAGGGTCACAAATGAGGTTTCTTAGTGGTCCTGGGCTTTATGATGGTGTCGGCATTACTAAGCTTGGGTTGTCATTATGCTTTTAAGGAAATGATGACGTGGACTTGTTTATTGAAATTGGGAGAACGTACGAAGGAAGAGAGTCTAAGAAGAGGGTGGTGGAAAGCTAGAAAGAGGATTAAAGATGTTAACAGGCAAGGTGAATTATAAAGGAAAAGGGTGAAGTGAATGATTGGAGTGGTGGTAAAAGGGGTGGGGCATATTGTCTATGTGCCCTTGCATTATTGTGTTTTCTTATGAAGCATTAGTGGCTGATTGATTTGAAGTGATGTTGGGAGGTCTGGAATGATGTGCTCTCAAGATATTTGAACTGTAGAAGAGCTCATAAGAATCTTATATCATTGGTCCTCCGGGAAGATTTTATTCTTTTCTGATAGTTTTTTTTTGGGGGGTGTGCTTGGGGGTTGATTGTACATGGTGGAAGTTAAGCCCTTGAGCCTTTCTTTGTATCTTGTATAGGTTCTTTTTTTATTTGTTCCATTTCTTTTGGTTTTGTTTTGCTCTATATTTACTTTTGGTATAAGCTGGTTATGTCTTCATGCCACCTTCGATTTGTTCATTTATTTGATATAATACTGTCTTCATCAAGAGAAAGAAATGTCTCAATCTCTTGGTGATCGTGGGAAACACTATATTGATGGATTTATATATGATTTAATTGTAATCATTTGATTATCATATTGGCTTTATAGAGATTGTGAAAGTTTGAGATTTAATGGGGGCATTGTAACAGTGTGTTGCAAAAGGGGGAAGGAACATCTGGGGTCACGATGAGGTTTCTTGGTTGTGGGCAGTATATTGGTCGCTAGTGTTATGCTTGGGGTGCCATGCGGCTGTCAAGGAAGATGCCATAGATTTGTTTTATCAAATTGTTTGAAGGTTGTCTCACCGAGCAATAACAATTTTATATAATTGGTCCTCTAGGAAGGTTTGGTTCTTTTTAGCTATTTTGTTGGTTGTGGTATGTAGCACTATGGGTGGTTGAGTAGTTGGGCCTTTCTTTGTACCCTGTATAGGTTTTCTTTTTATTTGTTTCTTTCTTTTAGTTTCTTTTGCTTTATACTTATTACTAGTGTGACTTTATTTGGTTGTCTTCATGGAACCTTTGTGTTTTTTAAGGAAAAATTTCAATGACACCTCCTGTCATTTGAAAAAATCATCTGGTATCCTCTACATTTTAATATTGACACGGAAATTCCATGACATTTTGATGTCATATCAGTGAGACCCCCTTCCAACATTGGAAGATGACATCATAAAAATAATACCCAAAATACCAACATTGTCCCTCTTTTTACTTGTTGGAACAAAATAATTCGGTTTGAGAGAGCCATCGTCGCCTCCTCCACTGCTGCTACCACCATCACCACCAAAATTCTCACAATCTCTTTATCCATCTATACATACATATATGTATATATATCATTTCATTTCAGAGACCCATCTCAAAAGTATCCTAACTTCCTCTCCCTTGAGTTCTCAATGAAGAATTTTCAGTCATGAGTCACTCATCATCAGTATGAGTCACTCATCAGTGACCCCAATTAGCTGAAGAACAAATATCAACAGCTTGTCTCACACAAATCGGCATCTAGTTTTGTGGGGTTCAGCAATGGTGGTTTTGGGCTGAGGGGCTTCTCTCCTCTCTCTGGGCTGGGCATGCTCTGTGTTTGTCGTGCGCGCACGCTTGCTCTAGGAGGGGTGTGTGTGTGTTTTAAGTTGTTTGTGGTAATGTTCGTGCACCATCTTGACGGAATAGTTGCCGTCCAAAACTTTTCTGCAATGTGCCTTCTGGTTTGAACCAAAATCTAGAACTGGAACTGCTTCTGATTGATCACAACCAACAATGATCACCTAAAAGATTTTTGTTCTTTCAGTATCAATTGCGTAATTGTAAGCAGAATCTCATGAGAGAAGAGAAGTCATTGTGTGAGAGGTCAAGAAGCAAGCCCAGGCTTCTCTAGTATGTCAATAATTTTACTGAGAAGGCTCCTAGTCTAGGGAGCATGGATATGGATACGGGTACGATATGATATGGACATGACGATACGATTAAATCTTAAAAAGTATGATATGGGTACGGCTAGGATACATGTATAATAAAATATATTTTAAATATCATATGATGTGTAATACATAATGATTAATTTTAAAAAAAATATATAGTCACCAAATTGCCGTTGATTGTTGACACATTGTAACCCATAAATTTCTGTACATGGGCCTTAAGGCCCTTAACAAAACCAGACCCAAAATAACCCACATAAACGCATTGGTCTTCATGGACTTGGCCATACAAAACAGCCAGCTGGAGAGCATATCTTCAATTGATCGAGTCCAGCAACAAATGGGTCTCTGATATGCAAATTAAAAAATCTCCATGTGGTGGAGGCAACAACTTCAAGATTTGGATAAGACATGATTTTTATTTTTTTTCATTTTTAAACAAAGGAATTGAATGAAGACAGGATATGGGGCCTCCTGTAAATCATGTGTAGAAACTGAAATTTTATTTCTTTATCTGTTTTGATCATTGCTTTTTCTCTTTATGTGTCTCTTTCTCTCTCTGTTCATTCGTTCTCTATCTTAGTTCTCTCTCTAAACCTCTCCTGGATCTGAGTCTCAAACTTTATTTGGAACAATGATTTGATTATTTAAAGCGCTAGAGTTTGATTGCGATATACAGGGAGCTTCATGGATTGGTGTTGACACAGATCTCTAATTGGTTTTGGAAAGTGTTTTCTTTTTTAATGGCTTTTGTTGTGGTAGATGGTATTTGTTTCTCATCCGTATCCATTCCCATATCTTGGCATGTCAAGGATGTATCCTTGAAAAGAAAAAGTTAAAGGAAATCCTAGATACTTATTTCTCGGGTCTGACATGTATTGGGCACATATCCATATCCTAAGAGTACGTGAATGGGGTCTCCATGTCATTTTTGAAATGTCAAGGGATGGTCGGATTATATTTGTAAATGCCAGGGGTGTTATTGAAATTTCCAACTTTTTTTAAAATCTATTTATATAAAGAAAGGCATTTCCGTCAATCTCTTAGTGATAGCAGGAAGTATTATATTGATTTGGATTTATCTATGATTAAAGTGTAATCATATTTATGGGTCATAATGAAGGCTTTTATAGAAATTGTGAACCCACCCTTCCCTCGTGCGTGCTAATGGGGGTTGCTGCGATGAGGGAGCGAAAAGGGGGGTGGGGGGGTGGTTATGTAGTTTTTGATATGATGGATTGATGTATAGGCAATTTATAATGATCAAAAAGGTGATTTGGGTAATATTGAAGTTCTTATCATTTTCCAAGAATATATTTTTTTTATCTAAAAAGATCATAGTTAAATTTTATATCAATTTGCTTGTTAAAAATAACTAGGATTACTAGCAGTTCATGTTATTAGTATTTTATAAATGAGGTATCTGTGGATTTTATTATAATTATTATGACATTGATTTCCATGCATTATTTTAAGTTAATTTGTTAAATATCCTTGTCCATTGTTTTTTTTTAGAATTTCCTTTTGCGTCTACATTATGTATCATGATTGCTTCCTATTACTGCAAGATGCTTGTGTATACTTTGAGATGTGCAATTTATTTATTTATTTTTATAAGTAATCAAAATGTCATTAATGGATGCCAAGGGGCTGTCACCTATGTACAACAGAGCTATATATAAAAGGAACTATGTATATCCTAACTCTTCCTAGAGAGCAAGTGACTAGCACCTACGGGTAGATAGCCATGATGCCAAAAAAATAGACTATCCAGTAACAAAATTTTCAGTCTATGTATGTTCAATGACCCAATTTCAAAAATTCTCCTATTTCTCGTACCAAATGGTCCAAAAAAGTGCCATCTGAATTAATCGCCACACTCCCTGCGGCCTTTTCTTCAAGCATGCACCAGCACAACAAGCCAGCAGCTCTTTAGCATCCCTTGGCATACACCATTTCAAGCCAACAACTAATAAAACATGATCCCAAAGTTCCTCGGCCACATTGCGAAACAGGAGAAGGTGACGAATAGATTCTGCCTCACTGCAGCACATTGCACATCTGTTAGGAATGTGAAAGCCTCTCCATTTCAGGTTATCCATGGTAAGGATAGAGCCCCAAGCCGCTATCCATTTAAAGAACGCTGCCTTAGATGAAGCCTTCGTCTTCCAAATGGCCTTCCAAGGAAAATTTACACTCTTGTCACACACTAGGAGTCTATAAAAGGAACTCACAGTAAAAACCCCCGTCTTGCTTCCTTTCCACATCATTCTATCATCCTCCACCCCTCCCACCTACATTCGTTGTAGCACCCTTAAGAAAGCCATTGCTTCTTCCCAATCATTTAGATTTCTCTTAAAAATAGGAGCCCAAACCACATCTCCATATTCCCCCAAAAAATACTCACTCACTGTAGGATTCTTGTCCCGAGCAATACTGAAAAGTAGCAAGAAATTTTTTTATTTATTTATTTTTTGAATGAAACATCACCACACCACCTATGGTGCCAAAACTAACATTAGTCCCTCTAGGTACCTTAAAATGGGTATGATGCCCAAAAATCTCACTCCCTTTCATTATTGCCCTCCACAACCCCCAACCAAATGAACCCGAACCCATTGTAGGCACCGACCCCCACTTATGACAGCCATACCTCACCACCACTACATCCTTTAATAGCGTCTCATTTTCCGTAGCAAATGCCCAAAGCCATTTCCCTAGAAGAGCTTGGTTAAATGCCCTTAAATGTCTCACCCAAGTCCACCTTCCTTGGTGGGTCTACAAATCTTGTCCTACCTCACCAAATGCATTTTCCTCTCCTCAGTGCCACCCTAGAGGAAGTCCCTCTGTAATTTCTCAAGCCTTCTCTCAACTGAGGCTGGCACAAGAATCAAAGACATAAAATAGATGGGAATGGTGGCCAAGGTACTATTTAATAGTGTTAATCTACCCCATTTAGATAGATAATTACGCATCTTCCTTACCAATTTATTTTGAAAACACTCCACCACCCTATCCCAACCCTCAACCGATTTATAAGACGAACCAATAGGTAAGCCGAGGTAGGTGTAGGGAAAAGTGCCCACCCCACATCCCATGACCGTAGCCAGATTTTCAACGTTCTCCACCTCCCCAACTGGTATAATCTCACTTTTGGTGAGATTAATTCTCAACCTGGAAATAGCCTCAAATCCAACAAAATGCATTTTATAAAACAGAGCTGCCTCACTCTAAGTTGACATGAGTAAAATATCATTTGCAAATAATAAGTGGGAGATAATTACCTCCCCCCCTCCCTAACTCAAAACCCAAGAACATTTGAAGCTCCTTTCTAGCAACCATTCTACTCAATCCCTCCATCGCTAACAAGAAAGAAATGGTGACAATAAATCACCATGCCGCAATCCTCGGGGGCTGGCAAAAAAGCTAGTAGGTGAGCCATTCACCAATATAGAAAATTTGGGTGTGCAATTTATTGGTACCACTTCAATCGACAAAAGCCACGAGTTAAAATTGGATCTGAAATTTCCAACTTTTAAGCTGTATCTAACTCATTGTGTATGACCTTTCTTTGGGACAAAATTTCCTCAGTAAATTCATGGAGCGCTCTCAGGTAGAAGCACCACTTAATTGTTTTCTTGTCTTTATCTCTTTCTTCCTCAGCCTCCAAATAGCAGTTGCCTTATAAGTTAGAAGGAGAAAGGAAAACAGCCTTTATGGAATGTATGTGGTAGCTCATTTGAACTTCAACGTTCTCCAGTCTTTTGGAGATTTCCAGCACTGCCTGACATGAGTTATTGTAATGTTCCATAGGTTATAGATTAAGCACATTTATATAGGTTTAATTTGGAATTCTTAGTTTCCAAGTGGGGATGCATAGTTCTACTGGAGTTAAGATTCCTAGATTTATATAATAGCTGTGTTATTCCTTGATTCAGACAACAATTTGGGAGTAACTTCATAGCTTTTGACAGTTCTTTGGGATTGTGCAGTGGAATCTAAACTCTAGGGGCTGTGTTTTGCATGTACGGTGGGATAGGCTTCAGATAGATCATGGGCCCACATGATACCAGGTTTGGATGGAGGATTGGGCCTTCAGATATGCATCTATCCATATCCAGCCGTATGAATGCACAGTGCCACTTATCACGTTCAGAAGGGTTAACCACCCCACATGGCCCCCAATTTCAACACAATCCCTCCCCCCCCCTCCCCACCCACTAACAATTGACCAGAATCTCCCTTAATCTCCCCTAGTAACAATACTGAAAGACCCATTTAGCCCCCAAATTGCGACAACGTGGTCAGATGGATCAGTGACCAATCATTTCAGCTCAACCTTGGATCATGTTCAGTCATTTACCCATATGAATTTGTGGCGAGCAGCAAACACATGTTGAACGGGAGAAAAAGTGCACAACAGCAAATTGGTCATTATATTTTTGGAGAATAAATTGCAAAATGATCATGTCATTTGGGACCACTACTAATCCGACTCTCATCTTGTACTGCCAAATCTTGGTTAGGAGTATCTAGCTAGTGGGCTGGCTTTGGATATTTGTATCCTAACCCTTCCGGATGTGTATGTGGAACAAACAACCCCTAGGTGTATTCCTAGTTTCTTCTTCTTCTCTTCTTGCTTTACTTTACTGCAATTTATTATTCTTCAACCAGATCAAATTCGATCACCTTTTATCACAGTAACTTAGCCCTATATTTCCCTTGGCCGACATCAATCCTAATCAACTAACACACAAAAAATGAGTACTGTTTAGTGCAGTGTGGTTAAAGGCGTGCCTAGGCGCTGGGCGCATCAAGGTGCACATGCAGTGCTTCAGAGGTGCCAAGGCGAGGCGATTTAGAGAAGCTCAGATTAAGCACAGAAAAGCGCAAGGCACAGTGAAGCATAAAGCGCATCCAGGCGCTCGCCTCTTTCATTTTTTCACTGATTTGTTTTGGATTTGTCGACAGTCCTTCGATTGAATGACGCACATGATAATTTTATGAAGTTGGCACCTATCAAAGACTCCCTAAATAAATAGGCAGCCCGAACCCAAGCCCTACGATTTGTGTCTGATTTGTCCCCAAATACATTCATGGCATTCAATGCATCTCTGTGATTCATACATCTAGCTGTAATTGAAGATGCAAAACTCTGCTTCTTCTTGGCTGATATTGGTGACGAACTCAAGGCCCTGGGAGTCAAGGCATCTCTGTGACACTTGAATGGCTGCGCTTCTAGGTTAGTTTCTTCTTCTTCTTCTTCCTCCTCTACTTCCTTTCTTCTCTTCTTCTTCCTCCTCTGTCTCTTCCTCTTCTTCTTCTTTTCTTCTTCTTCCTCCTATTCCTTTATGTCTGTTCTTCATCTGTGTCTCTTCCTCTCTTCTTCTTCGTCCTCTGCTTCTAACATCTGGGACTCTGGGTCTGCTTCTGGTTCTCTATTTTTTTAGTTCTGTATTTTTTTTTCTCCTTTTTGACAAGTCTGGTTCTGTTTCTCTCTCTTCCTCTCTTCTTCTTCGTCTGGTTTTGGTTCTCTGTTTTTCTTGACTCTGGGTCTGCTTCTGGTTCTCTATTTTTTTAGTTCTGTATTTTTTTTTCTCCTTTTTGACAAGTCTGGTTCTGTTTCTCTCTCTTCCTCTCTTCTTCTTCGTCTGGTTTTGGTTCTCTGTTTTTCTTTCTCTCTCTCTCTCTCTCTCTCTTTTATTTTCCCTTTTGGGCTCTTTTTTTTTGGGTTCTCTATTATTTTCTTATCCTTCTGGTATTCTGTTTTATTTTCTGTTTTTTGTGTTTAATCAAAACAATGCATGCTTTGATCCGTTGTTGTGGGTGGGTCTGTAACATGTAGGCTTCTATTCTCTTTACACTACACAAGTCACATGTAGTCTTCTATGCTGCTCTTAACAACAGAAGTTTGAAAATTAATTGATTTGCTTAACTGCTTTGTATAATGCTTGGCACAATTAGTTAATTTGCTTGGCTGTTATGATTCTTTGGCTTGTAATAGTGTTGCCATCTTGCATGCAAGGTGCGCTAGCTAGTATCCATTATTAGAGGATAATAATTATAATAAATAAATAAATAAATAAATAAATATATCATTTCATCCTTTTCTGTAATAAATATTCTATACTATATAATATTGCAAAAGGTATTGGAGGTCATAGACCTCCAAACTCATCTAAATTTTTCAAATTTTTAGATTTTCAAAAATTAAAAATCAATTTGGCATTCAATTATTGGTCCAAACCCTTGATGCCATAAATTTTTTAATCAATCAAACCTTACAACACCAATTATAATTAATTACGGACGGAATTACACAATGATTAAGGGATCCAATAATTTGCCATTCACCCCAGAATTTCTTTAATCAACCTTACAACACCGACTCCAATTAAGCAATGAATTTATAGTAGCAATTCCATTATATGTTTTTGGTTTAAACCATTTATGGCAACAACTATAATTTTGGATTTTCAAACATGAAAAATCCACTTGGGGTCCAATTATTGGTCCAAACCCTTGACCCCATAAATTTTTTAATCAATCTAACCTTACAACACCAGCTATAATTAATTACTGAATGAGTTACACAATCATTAAGGTATCCAATAATTTACGATTGATCTCACAATTTCTGTAATCAACCTTACAACACCAACTCCAATTCTACTATGAATTTATAGTAACAATTCCATTATATGTTTTCAGTTTAAACTGTTTATGGGAACAACTACAATGATTACACTATAATTACGAGATTCAATAATTTACTCAATTACGGGATGAATTACACTATAATTACGAAATTCAATAATTTATCCTTGATCCCACAATTTTTTAAATCAATTTAACCTTACAATGCCAACTTTAATTATGGAATGAATTTATAGCAACAATTTCCACACTTTTTCTGAACTCTATAGTTTAGTTACTTATATATGTCTTTCTATCCATAGTTGTACAATCCTATTAAGTTAAACATCCACTTGACATTCAACTATTGGTCCAAACCCTTGACCCCAAAAATTTTTTAATCAATCTAACCTTATAACACCAGCTCTAATCACGGAATGAATTACACAATAGTTAATAGATCCAATAATTTACCCTTGACCCCATAATTTCTTTAATCAATGTAATTGCAGAACAACTCCAATTACGGACGGAATTAATAGCAACAATTCCATTATACATTTTTAGTTTAAACCCTTGATGGCAACAACTACTGTAATTATACTATAATTACTAGATTTGCTAGTTTACCCTATTACGGGATCAATTACACTATAATTGTGCGATTTAATAATTTATACTTGATCCCATAATTTTTCAAATCAATTTAACCTCACAATACTAGCTCTAATTATGAAATAAATTTATAGCAATAACTCCCACATTTTTTTATGAACTTTATTAGTTTTTGTTGCCGATCCCAAGCCCTGGTAAAGGAGGAGGATTATGTTAGATAGGTTGACAGCCAACGTAAAACTTTGTCACAACCTAAATATGAATTCTGAGATAACAAAATTTCGCAATAAGGTTAGGGTGTTCCTCGCTTTAAGCAATGCATTATAATGTCGCCCGGTTACAGTGAAAAGTGTGCGAGGGCTACCGCATGACTCTGGGTTAGTGCGGTTGAAGAAGTTAGTCCATGATAAGAAGAGGAGGAAGAGGAAAATTAGACTTGCTACTTGGAGTATAGGAACTTTGACAGGCAAGAGTATGGAGTTGGTCGAGGTAATGAAAAGAAGAAGAATTACTATAGTTTGTATACAGAAGACAAGGTGGAAAGGGAATAAAGCTAAGGAGCTCACAGATGAGTATAAGCTTTTTTATGCAGAAAAGAGTAATACAGGAAATGAAGCGGGTATAGTGGTAGATAAAAATTTGAAAGAAAAAATTGTGGAGGTAAAGAGGTTTGGTGATAAAATTATAGCAATTAAACTAGTGTTAGAGGAAGACATAATTCACATCATCAGTGCGTATGCTCTCCAAGTAGCACTAGAAGAAAGTGTAAAAAGATAAACTTGGGATGAGATGGATGATTTACTGTAAGAAATCCCAAATAGTGATAAGATTTTTCTTGGAGGGGATTTAAACGGGCATATGGAAAGAGATAATAGAGGATGTAAGAGAGTGCATAGAGGGCAAGAATTTGGAGAAACGTATGAATTCATAAACACTATATTGGATTTTGCAGTGGCTTTTAATCTTGTAGTAGCAAACACTTACTTTAAAAAGAGAGATGAGCATTTAATTACCTATAATAATAGGAGTAATAGGAGTTAGATAAACCTTTTTCTAGTTAGAAAACAGGACCGATTGGCTTGTAAAGATTACAAGGTTATCCCATGAGAGAGTTTGACCATACAACATGAGCTCATAGTTTTATATATTTGCATTAGAAGTAGAAAAAGAGCGGTAGTAAACAAAATGGGCCCTAAAACAAGATGGAGAGATTTGAAGGGGAAAAAGCGAGGACAAAATGATTGGAAATGAAGAATAAAAGGAGAAACTACAATAATGTAGAATCAAATGGCTAATTGCATTAGGAACGTTGCAAAGGAGGTATTTGGAGAATCGAAAGAAAAGAGACATGTTAATAAAGAAACGTGGTGGTGGAGTGTTGAGGTTCAAAAAGTTATTCGAGAGAAAAGACATTACTACAAAGTTTGATAGGGGACTAAGAGTATGAAAATTTTTGAGTTATATAGGAAGGCAAAGAAAGAAGGTAAGAAAGTAATAAGTAGTGCAAAGTCCAAAGCATACGAAGACTTTTATAATAGGTTGGGAGCAAGAGAATGAGATAAAGATATTTTTAAGCTCGCAAAAATTAGAGAAAAAAAAATAAGGACTTAGATCATGTCAAATGTATCAAGGACAATGAGGAAAATGTTCTGGTGAAGGACAACGATATTAAAAAAAAAGTGGAATGAATATTTTAGCTAACTTTTAAATGAAGAATATATAGAGGATACAAGTACTAGAGAGGATACTTCATTAGCAGAGTATACTTTTTTTCGTAGAATTAGATGGGTAAAAGTGAAGGAAGCATTAAAGTGAATAAAGACAGAAAAGGCTACAGGCTCAGATCATATTCCGATAGAAGTATGGAAATGCTTAGGAGAGGTTATGGTGAGTTGGTTATGTAGACTCTTCAATAAGATACTTGTGACAAAGAAAATGCTGGATGAATGGAGAAGAAGCATTGTAGTACCTATATATAAGAATGAGGGAGATATACAAAATTGTACCAACTATCGAGGGATTAAATTTGTGAGTCATATTATATAGTTGTGGGTAAAAATAATGGAGCAAAGTCTTAGACAGAAGACCAAGATTGCTGAAAATCAATATGGTTTTATAGTAGGGAGGTCAACTATGGAAGTTATCTTTTCACTTAGGCAATTAATGGAAAAATATCGAGGAAAGAGGAAAAATCTATATATAGTCTTTATTGATTTAGAAAAAGCCTATGATAAGGTATAGAGGGATTTAATTTAGTGGGTTTTGAATAAAAAGAATGTCTCCTGCAGTTATATTGAAAATTTTAAAGCTATGTATGAAAAAGCAGTAACAAATGTGAGAACCACATGTGGAGAAACAGGTGGATTCCTCATAACTATAGGTTTTCATTAGGGATCAACCTTAAGCCCTTATATTTTTGCATTGATTTTGGATGAGTAAACTACGCATATTTAAGAAGAAGTATTATGGCGTATATTATTTGCAGATGATAAAGTTTTGGTGGACAAAACAATAGATAGTATAAATGCAAAATCGAGAGATGGCAGGAGGCATTAGAATCTAGAGGTTTTAAAATAAGTCGTAAAAAGACAAAATATATGGATTGCAACTTCAGTGGACATATATAAAGTGTTGATACCACTGTCAAAATTAAAACCCATGAGATACCACATAAAGATTTTTTTCAGTATCTGGACTTGATGATTAGTAAAGATGGGAAGATTGATGAAAATGTTGAGCATAGGATAAAAGCTGGATGGTTGAAGTGGAGACTAGCTTCTAGAGTGCTTTGTGATAGATGAATGCCAATGAAATTGAAGTGCAAATTTTACAAGACAGTGATTAGACCAATTATGACATGTTGAGTAGAATGTTAACCAATTAAGAAAATACATATACATAAGATGGATGCGGCAGAGATGAGAATGCTTAGGTGGATGTATAGTAAAAGTTGGAAAGATAAAATTAGAAATAAGCGCTTTCGAGGGCATTTAGGTGTAGCAATAATAGGGCTAAAATTAGAGAAACTTGTTTAAGATGGTTTGGACATATTGAGTGTAGGCCGGTTATGGCACTGGTGAGGAAAAGTTTGGCTATCCAGGTGGATGGCCCATAAGAGGTTGGGGTAGGTCGAAAAAAACATTGATGGAGGTCATTAAATCAAATTTAAAAAAGTTTTACTTATTTAAGGATTTAGCTCAAAATAGAATTGAATGGAGAAACAAAATTCATATAGCTGACCTCAATATGGTTGGGATCAAGGATGAAAATAGTGGTTGCAGCGGGCGTAGCGGCCCGTTGCCAAAACGATACGTAGCGGGCGATACGTAGCGGTAGCGGCGTGATTTAAAAAAGTCTTCAAAAAAATTCGAAAAAATTTCAGAAAATCCAGAATATTGGAAAATGATGGAATATGTGTTTGTTTTGCAAAAGCAACTAGTATATGAGTATGTAACGGCCCCTCATTGCATGAGATCCTTTATTGCTGTATTAATAGAAAAGAATATGAATAATCAATGTTTTTCATATGGATTCATGTTGTTTAGTTATGTCAACTTAAATAGTAACTTAAGGCTTATAAAAAAAATGTTATAAACAAATTTCATCAAGATTCATTCAAGAATGAAAGATAAACTATGTTCAAACTTTATAGAAAAATAATATACTAATCTACTTAAAGAGCAAAGACTTTGTAATGGAGGAATACCTTGCTGATTAGCTCTAATCTAATACTAAAGGGAATGTCTTCCAGGAATCACAGTGCTTTGGATGTTTTTGTTGATGATTTTACTGTTTTTTTGAGAGGATTTGAAAAATGGAGGCAAGGAAAGGGGCTTGGAGCAGTGAAGAGGGGAGAGGATAAAAGTTAAAAAGGAAAAAGTGGATCAAAAAATCGGCTGGGAGGTTTTAACACACCCCCCCCCCAACCGATACGTATTGGCCGATACAAAATGTATCGGCCCGTATGTGTATCGGCCGATACGGGCCGATACATTTGTGAGCGCCGATATTTTCCAAATAGCGTATCGGCCGATACGCTTCGTATCGGCCGATATTTATATCCTTGGTTGGGATAAGGCTTTGATAATAATGACGAGTTAAGATACTTACATATGTTTTTCTCTCCATAGCTAGACAATCCTTTTTGCATCATTGTTTTGTTTCCCCATACATGCTATTGCAGAATGACATGAGGCTTTTGGATTCCAAAATCTTAAAGTAATTTTCTTAATTCTTTTACTTTTAAAGAGCCATAAATACGTATGCCATTCCATTAGTGATATATTATATTAATTTTAAATTTATGCTACAACATATCATTGTGGGAATCAATTAATACGTTTCCTATTCAAGACTCAAGTGATTTGGAAAGAGAATGTTAAATTGCTCGGGAAAGGAAAAGGATAGATGACTAATTCATCCATGATTTACAATTTTCTGAAAATTTAGGCAGTACACATGGTATAAACACATTGGCCAACAACAATGTATTAAAAAAAAAAGGACTTTAAAATATATATGTATGGAGACTACCACTAATTCATCCAAAGTTTACAATTCTTTTCTGAATTTTGTTATAGAGATTGACAATACACGTGGCATATGTATCTTAAAAGTTAAAAATGACTTTAAAAATTACACTAATGGAAACTATCACCAACTCATCCATGATTTATGATTTTTTTTTATTTTGTTAGAGAGATTGGTAGTACACGGGGCATAACTACTATGATTCAAATCAACTGTATCTTAAAAGAAAAGAGAAAAAAAAATAAATTTTACAAAAGGAAACTACCACTAATTCAGTAATGAGCTAAAAATTTTAATTTGAACTCTTAACGCGTTCAAAAGGACACAAGGAACGATTGAATAAGATTTATGATTTGAAAAAGCATCTCATTTAAAATTTTTGTAAATCCTAGTTTTATACACCCTAACCTTAGCCTTGCATATCTCCACCTCCATGTTTCCTCTGGCTCACTCATTTGCATTTTAGTTCTTGGCTCTTTCTTGTGTTGCATGGCAAGCGCCAGGTACCCCTTACATTCTCTCCTCTCTTTTTTAATTTGTTATGGTTAAGAGATTCATTTTTTGGCCAAGAGAGATTCTGTTTTTTTTTTTTTTTTTTTTGGTTAAAAGCTATTCATTGTAATGCTTGTGTTAATTATGATACGAGTCCTAAAACATTAACATTTTGTTTTTTATTTTATTTTATTCTTAATGAAGGGTCATGATAAGTCACAACAACTTTCTAATGCAAATTCTTTACGTGCACCAGATGGATAGAGCTTTAGACAAGTGTCTCACGCGTCTAACTAATTGTGTTCATAAACTATTTAGTGATTAATGGTGAACAAATTCGACCATGAAATACAATAATTATGATTCAAAGAATTTTATCATTTATTTCATGATATTAACTTAGCCAAATATAATATGTTTGATAGTATTAACTTTAATGATGATGATATAATATTATTAATTTTAAAAATATTTTGGACTTTTGGTCTAATAGAATATGTTTGATGACTTTGCTAGTGATGATACAAAATGGTTAATTTTAAAAATATTTTGGACGATTTTCCCATGCGTAGGAATAAGAAAAGGAAATAACACAACCCGACAATCTTTTTGTCCCAAAAAACCAAGCAAATGCACAAGAAGAAAATTTCAACAACAAATACAATATTTTTTTTATATTTTTTTTCATTATTCCACAAATAATAATACAACAATACAACAACCCGAAAAAACTCGCACACCTATATTTCTGTCTCCCTTGAATGAAGTGTATCTGATTTCCTATTCCCCTGTAGATTCCTCTACTCTTCTTCTTTGTCTTCTCGGCCCACAAAAAGAGGAAGCACAAGTGGAAACAATAAGCAAACTAAAGTTTTATGTATACGTACCAAGCAAGTACGTAGGTAATGACCAGCTTTCTGTGTTTGTGGAGAATCTTCATGCACCAAGAATAATCTGAGATGTTTGACAACATTACTTTTTCAAAAAATAATTCGTAGTGCAAGAAACTATAAATTCCATTGTAGCCACTCTTCACTCAAATGCCCTATGAACAATACGTAGCAAGCGAGTACCTAGGTAATGACTAGCTTTCTGTGTTTGTCGAGAACCAAGAATAACCTGAGATGGTCAACAACATTACTTTTCAAAGAAAAATTTGTAGTGCAAGAAACTATATATCTCATTTTAGCAACTCTTCACTCAGATGCCCTTTGAACAATATGGGTGAAAGTATGATAATTCATTTTAAAAAGGTAAGGAAATTCATAAGAATTGTTATTTCATAATATAGTTACTATTAAACCCTGTAGAAGGAACATCAACAATAGCCTGCGACAGGTCCAAAAATTTGATAAGACACAATGTTTGGCAGAAAGGGAACTTAATCAACTTTTTTCGAGATACTTTCTTGTTTACCATTAGTTGCCACAAAGAATATGTGATTTTGGCAATCCAATAACAGAGAAATATATGACTTGATATCCATGATTACACATATATATTGTCAAAAGGAGCTATTTTATTGCACAAAATTGAAATGAAACTTTCCTATGGTTAAAAAGATCTGCAATCGGTGAGTTAGTATCATAGGAGAATAGTCAAAGAGAAAAAGAAACTATATATACCACTAAAATAAAGTAAAGATGTGATCAAAGCATAATAAGGAAGACAAACTATATGACGTTCAAAATATGAAACTTGAGCAAACGGTGTGCAAATATTTTCCAGCTTATGACTGCGGCATATGTATACGGAAAGCTGAGAAGTCCAACAAAATAAAGACCATCAAAATTAATTGAATAAATGAGGTGCAAAGACAAATTAAAAGAGCCTCAATAGGCAGGTTATAAATTAGGGGAAATCCCCGATCTTCAGTATAGCAAAACCAAAAGCAGAGAAACCTGAACAGGGGAAAAAACACAAACTAACTAAATAAATGAAATCCAGAGATAATTAATTTAAAATTAAAAAAACTAATATTGAAGGAAAAAATATAAAACCCAAGTAGGAGGCTACGAAGTACCCAAAATAATACCTTGACAATTAAACGTTATACATGAAGGTTTTCTAGTGTTGGAACAGTAGAACTTTCATATTGAATAGCCACTTTGCTTGTACCAAGAAATCCACAAGATCAAAACCTTACAAAAATGTAAGAGACGAGAATCATTATGCATCTGGGGAAAACCCCCCAATAAAATCTGTAATTTGTCGTCTATAAGTACACAGAGATGCCTATTAGTCTTCTTTGTTAACTGTACAAAGCAAATGTCTATTTCCTTTTTTTTTCTTTTTTCTTTCTATATTTTTCTCTCCCTTCCTAAAATTGCATTGAAGATATTAACCATTTAGTTAGTTTTAATAACCTAAGCCATGAAACTAAGGAAATGGTTAGAAAAACCACATTCAGTGAAACTAATAAACTTAAAAGATGTGGAAATAGTAAATAACATAGGAAGGACTCGCTTTGCACAGACCATGAATGGAGGAATAATAAGAACATGTTTGTCGACTAGAATTTTATCATCCTTCACTTAAAATATATATTACAATTTTGTATGGCTTGTATTTGTGGATGAGAGGTTATTAACCCTCAAGAGTGGTACAGTTCTTAGAATTTTTGGAGGAATTGTAAGTAACCTAGTTTACATTGTATAGCTGATTTTGTATAGGGGTGATGGCCTCTTGGCGTCCATTAATATAATTTATGAGTTAACTTTAAAAAAAAAATTGTCTGAAGGGTGGGTTGGCCCAACGGCAAAAGCTTACCGGTAGCATCCTGGAGGACACAGGTTCAAGTCACAGAAACAGCCTCTTCAAAATGAAGATAAGGCTGGATACATTTTGCCCTCCCTAGACCCCCGCTATGTGGGAGCCTCGTGCATTGAGCTGCCTTTTTTTTTTTTTTTTTTACTTAAAAAAATTGTCTAAAATATGTTAGTTTCTCTTTCTCTTCTATGGTTGTTTAGATGCTCTAGATTAGTTAGAATTTTGTCTGAATTGGAATTTGAATGGTGGACAATTTGTTAGGTGTCCCCTTCATTATGCTTTGTTTTTATTTTGTATAGGGATTACCCTACTTGTGCACTATCTTGCACAAGCCTTTTGTCTTGATTTATGTGTACCTTTTACTGATAATAATGATATAAATTCATCATCTAAAATAACCCCTTTCAACAAACATTTATTGGGAGCTTAACCTTTGGTGGTGCTAGGCACCATGCACATGTTACATTGCATCCTATCATTTTTTATTTTTTGAATGGTTATGTTTCACTATTGTTATAGTTCATTTTTGTTCTTAAGGCATTGCCAGGTTTGAACCAATAGGGAAAGAGATTTGAGCACACCAAACCTGGCATCAATCCAGGCCAAATCGGCTTTATATGATACAATAGATACACATCTTTTGGGTATTTAGCCAAAATAACCTTCTCCAGGTTTTTTTGGACTTCTAGTCTTTTACTCATAAAAATTTGCCAAAAGAAATGCGTATGTCAGTGGTTAACAAACCTAGAACTTAAGAAGGAAATCACACCTTAGTAACACCAAGGGTTGGAAAGAGGGAGTAGATTGGAGAGAACTTTGTACAAGCGACACAGAGACAATTTTGTGGGCGGTTGGGGTTTTTTTTTTCTTTTTTGTGTCAACAGTTGTTTGTAGCAGTTCTATGTATGAGAATTGTGTTGCATGGGGTTATACCTCTATTTATAGGTGACTTTGTGATGAGGGGTAGTTGCCTGTGACTGTGAGACAGTTGCCCAAGACCATTGCCTGCTTTTGGGGCGCCAATGCCCATGTCACTGACTTAGGTAAATCAGTTCTAGCCACCGATCTACGTAGCTCTATCAATCCCAAGTAGGTTGAGCTGCCTTAGAGGAACAATAGCTCGAGGTCAACTCAATCCGCATTAGTGGACCATATCTATAGCCCATTCTATACCGAGTTTATAGAAAGGCCCCCTTAACCATGCCCAATGCTCAAGTTGGTCTTATCTTGTTTCTCTGGGCTGCGGTACACGTAAGGGTTCTCATTTGTACCTTGAGGTGATTGAGATTATGGCAACCATCTCAAACTGGTAGTATCCTGTGTCTCATGTTGGAAGGTCGGTCCCCAAACCATGTGTTCACGAAGTGATGCAGCCCAAAGGCTAGGGCTGCGTGGAGGTGCCTGAGCACGTGTCCAACGACACTTTGAACGGTCACAAAGGACTTCAACACACACGGGGAACACCTCTGGGAAAAAACCCAATTCTATTAATCAACTAAATCTCTGAGAAGTTCTTCTCTACAAAGCCATATATATAGTTAATAAGCGAAAAAACCCTAGGCTAAAAATAGAAACTTTCCTAATAATAATAATAATAATCCTAATCTAATTTGAAGAGGGGCTGAGAGGTGGCTGGGCCCTAGACTGCATCATCCTCTCCGGGTTGAAAGAAGAGTTCGTCCTCGAACTCGATGCTGCTTCGGATTGCCAGTGTAAATGTGTTAAACATGAAGGACATCCTTTGTGGCAGCTTTCCAGGAATTCTTCTTTGGCGGTTGTGGTTTATCAGGATGAAGAGTAACGTGCTATCCACCATGCATGAATGTATAGGTGTTGTCGCGCATACCATGAGTTCCATTTTTATCATACATCCAAGGACGTCCCAATAAGATATCACCACTATCCATAGGTAGCACATCACACCAGATTGTATCCTTGTAAATCTCACCAATGGCAAAAGTAACTTTGCAAGTATGTCGAACATGCGCTCGATCACCATTCATTAGCCATTTGACAAAATAAGGACGGTTATGCTTATAAACTTTCAATTGAAGGCGATCAACAAGAGCCTGGGAGATGAGATTTTCACAACTTCCACTGTCAATAACAACTGTGCAGTTTTGTCCCTGAATCATTCCTGTGGAACGGAAAATATTTTTGCGCAGCCACTTATGCTCAACAGTTGGTGATGCATCCTTGAGGACAATAAGAGCATCATCTAGGGGCTCTGCATCGGTGAAGTCAATATCCGCAGTGTTAATATCCTTGGAATTGTCAATATCCTTAGGATCAGTGTCAATATCATCTCGGATATTGTTATCAACACCTTCAATCTCAATTAGATGTATTCGCTTTGGACAATCTGCGGCGCGATGCCCGTGCTGGTGACAATGAAAACAAACCATCTTATTTTGACCTTCAATCCTAGCAAAAATCTGTCCATTGGATTTAGCTTCTTGTAAAGGGGAATTCTTTGGCTGAGCCCATTTGGATTTTTGTACTTGATGATTTGCAATTCCCTCAGCCTTGACAGCATGTTGGATGAGTTCATCGACATTATCAAAATGTTGGAAGGCAAGGATATGCTGAATGTCTAGTCTCAATCCATTGAAAAATCTATCAACTACCACATCATCATCTTCATTCAAACCACAACGAGCTTGCAGAGTCAAAAATTCCTCAGAATATTCAACAACTGTCTTGGACCGTTGTTTCAAATTTTGAAAACTGGAACGGAGATCTCTTGCATAGTTGACAGGGAGGAATTTTTGTTTCAAAATATTTTTCATCTCTGTCCATGTATCAACAGGGTCCATGTTCTGATTCCTCCGTTTTCTTTGCAATTCAGCCTACCAAGTTGCAGCATAATTACGAAATCTAGTAGCAATCAGTGTGACTTTATTGTGCTCAGTCATTGGCTTATGTGCGAAAATATTTTCCACGCACACTAACCAATCCATAAATTCAGCGGGCTGTAATTCTCCATCATATTCAGGAATCACAATTTTTATCCCGAATTCTCGATCAGGATTATTGACTGGCGGATCCCGTTGATTCCGAATATTATCATCACGGTGGTGATGCACACGCTGATTATTTTCCAAATTTGTCACTCTAATATCCAATTGTTGCAGTGTGGTGTGCATGCCATCAACTTTTCCAGATAATTCTCTAATGGCACTCGCCAAATCTTCAAGTGAAGAAGATGAAGATTCAGCATCCACTTGCTTCTTTGGAGGCATTTTTTCTTTTTTTTTTTTGTTTGTATGCTCTGGGGGTGGGGGAAGGAGAGAGGGGGTTGCGGATTTGAAGAGGGTTTGGTGCTGGATGGACCGAGAGGGGTCGATGGGGGTTGGATGGGTTCCGGCGAATGGGTTTGAACAAAGGCGTGGGGTTAGGGTTTCGGTTTGGGTAGGGATGATGGGGCGATGTGTAGATCTGGGGTGGAAGATGGTGGGCTGTGGTGCAGGCGTGCGGGAAGATTGGTTCTGGTTTGGAGTTAAGGTGACTTGATGGCAGAGATGGTGGATTGGGACGTGGCCTTCGACTGGGACTGGGTTTCGAGGATTCCGGAGGGATAAGACGAGTTCGGGTTTCTGGCGGGGTTGTGGGTAGACAGAGGCGTGTAGTTAAGGTTCGGTTTGGGATCCGGCGAATGGGTGTGGACAGAGGCGTGTGGACAGGGGTTTCGACAGTGGTTGGTGGTCGTCTGTGGCGAAGATGGTGAGGCGAGTAGGGATTGGGGACTGTGGCAAGGGGATTGGGACGATTAGGGTTTGTGGCCGGGATGGCGTGGTGGTTGGCTGTGATGGTGGGCTTCGGTGACGGTGACGAGGACGGTGACAGTGGAGATCGGGCTTTGATACCAATCTGATGCAGCCCAAAGGCTAGGGCTGCATGGAGGTGCCTGAGCACGTGTCCAACGACACTTTGAACGGTCACAAAGGACTTCAACACACACGAGGAACACCTCTGGGAAAAAACCCAATTCTATTAATCAACTAAATCTCTGAGAAGTTCTTCTCTACAAAGCCATATATATAGTTAATAAGCAAGAAAACCCTAGGCTAAAAATAGAAACTTTCCTAATAATAATAATAATAATCCTAATCTAATTTGAAGAGGGGCTGAGAGGTGGCTGGGCCCTAGACTGCATCACGAAGGGTCTTTTTTTTTTTATGCTAGTTGGTGGCTCTCCATTGGCCGGGGTGCTTCAGATATTTTAGTTCTCCACAAAATGAATCATGTGTTATTTTTTGGTTTTGCTCCAGAAGAAAAAGGAGTAGAGCGTTGTGATTCTAGCATTATTTCATTCAGCCCCACACAATTCTTTTAGCAAAATGAAAGAGTGAAATGCTGTAAATATGACCCAATAACAATAGTGTTTATCTGTTTAAAAGTAGTGGACATGTTATATCAAAAGAAGGAAGCGGGCGATTGTTTCATATGGCTAAGAACTTCAAGATTTAAGCAGGTTACATAAGGAAGAAGCTTACTAAGAGATTTAGTTGAATGTTTCTTTGAATTTTAGGTTCAAATAAGGTTTTTTATGTTATAACTCGTGGGTTACGTCTCTGTGAAGAACCATGTTGAACACTCCATACCTGGGTAAGTGTACGTGTCAAACATGTTCAATAGGATATTCACCCACCAAGTATATCCGGAAATTTGAGTTTATTGTATGAAATTCTTTTGCTGTGTTATTTTTGTTGCATGGTTGCGTGAAAATAAATGAAGTGGCATGTTGAACTAAGTATTGTCTAGAACACCATTTTAAAATAGGAAATTATTGAAGAATGTTGAAAAAATTCGAATACTTAATCGTGTTTCATTGCCCTCGAATTTGTGAACTAAGTGAATCCAAAGGTTGCACACACCCCTGCACACCAAATGCAGATAGTAGCCTTGTGCATGCAATATATACATGGATAATTCAATTCCTCCCCACCCCAGGTTGCTGTTCTTGCTGATAAAAATTTACTAGGAAAGTTGAAATGGGGTACGAACCGAACGTCTTCCTTGTTGGGGTTGAGATCACGTGTTTGCAATTGAGAATTGATGATGACGTTACTGATGAATTGGTATGATGGGAATAAATTTATGGGATTATATAAATTATATGAAGGGATATGTAAAAGCAATGAAGGCATTTATGTGGCATTAGATTAAATTTTAGGGAGCGCAATGGAGAATTGATGATGAGATTACTGATGAATTGGTATGATGGGAATAAATTTATGGGATTATATATATTATATGAAAGGATATGTCAAAGCAATGAATGCATTTATGTGGCATTAGATTAGATTAAATTTTAGGGAGCTTAAATGAAATTTTAATTGCATACAAGCTGGATAATATTCTACATAAAATTGAATGGCTAGAAGATTATATGTGCAACCAAATTTGGAGAATATGGTTCCTATCCAAAAAAAAAAAAAAAAAAACCGGTTTGTAACTGTGGCAGCTTATGGGGAATATTGTAATTATTGCAGCCAGCATTTTTAATGTTATATTTATGGTTCATCTACACATTTCAGATCGTGCATTGAGTTGACAACATTCTCTTGTGCTATTTGCAAGTTATGGGAGATGTCATGATGCTAATATGCTTATCAAGTTCGTGGTTCAATGTGTCATTACCTGGTTGAAGTGAATTTGTAACTATCTTTAGTCGTGGATTTAGAACGCTGTTGTCTATAAGTGTTGAATTGTTGTGCTTACAAACTAATGGATAAGTATGCACTTTAATATAACATCATATGTTTGTCTCTCTTATGAGATTATGCATATCAATTGCTTTTTGCTGCTAGTTGTTAATTATTAATTAGAGGTTTTGGGAGTGATGGTGATGATTATATAAGCACAATCAGGTTCCAAACAAGTAAAGAAATACGTGATGAAGAACCATTGCGTAAGTGGTTTGCTTCCTGGGAACTGCTTTAATACTTTTTGCCCATAAATTGGTTGTGGAATATGGTTCCTTGGTGGTGTTTGTTGAATTGTGTTGGAACCTTAGCAGTAGAATAAGTATGGTCTCTGTTGAGTACATAGGTGCAGTTTTTAATCCCGCAGGACTGTATTTTTTAACCTTTTTTATTTCGAGGAAATGATAGTATTTCTCAAGGCAGAGTTTTTGCTTTCGAGAGCTTTGAAGTGCACGCACGTTCTTTCTTTTCACACCCATTTTCTTCCAACACCCAGCAAGAAAATTAAAATTTTCAATTTTTTCATTGCACACACTTATCTTCAACATCTCCATTCTCTCTACACCCACCCACCCTCTCCGTCATGCCCTGGTCCACCACCTCTGGCCACCACACGCCATCTCCCAACCTCTGCCCCACCCTCTCCAATGTCTCCTACCCCCTTCTCCACCCTCCCATTTTAAGATGCCACTAAATTTTAAGGTTGTCAAATCAAGCACTAGGATAATCTAGTAGTACTGATTTTTTTTTCATCCGTCCTCTTCCTGCTAGATATGCATCTAAGTGAGCCCCACAAGCAAATAGGTAATAAGCTTTTATCTGTAGTCTACTTGTTGAAGATCATTTTGGGAAATTGAACACAATTGAACTATACTAACACTTGATTATCACTAGAGTACTCATAAGTGATATAAACCATGAGACTAATCATGTAAAAAAAAAATACAATTACTTATTTTTTGTATATCATCATCATTATCGAAGCCTAATCCCAACCATGTTTGGGTGTTTTGCCAAAATTCAATGGTGCATTCACTCTGAATCTGAGTGGAACTTGAGTGAATGCCTATTAGAAAAGTGTGTGATAGAGGATGTTTGTATTGAAAATTATTTCGGATGAACAATTTGATCTTTCCAACAACTCAAGATGCTTTTGTGGGCTCAATCAAGGAAGAACGCGAGACCACAAATGAACCCATGGTGGGTGCTGCAAACCGAGTGATTTTCAATTATCACCTCATATTGCATCGTCTTGCTTCATTTTTATTCCTATTCCACCCAAGTCATCAGGAATGCCACCATTAAAAAAGAAAAGTCATCAACAAAACCAACATGCGGAAAATTGGGATAAACCATAGCACTAAAGTACCAATGCAAATGAACAATTAGATAAATATTGGGAAGTTCCGATATTTCACAATGATTCTATGATACACAACCCAATGGAATCAACAGTCTGAGCACTACATTGCGTCTGATGACCGTTACATATCCTCTACAGTATGCTTTTATAGTCGCAAGCAAGACAAGTGGGGAAACAATATTGGTATAATTCTAGTGCCGACTACTTATTTTCATTATGGAAACAGTTCATTAGAGGTCATTTGAGAGTAAGACGCTCAAAGATTGAGTGCCACTACCAAAGGTTTGGAATTGTTTTGTTGCCACAAGAGCTTCTTGTCCATGGATTGACAACCATGAGGAAAACAACCAATAAAGTTCAATAAGGAATGAGAATTCGGACTGTGCTAGGGCCTGATTTCATGTCCTCAAGAATGAGCTCCAAAAGTGCCTGAGCCACGGGTCCCTCTTTCCCTACAAAGGTAGCAAATATCAATGTGTATCAGTCTCTTTGCAGGCCATTACTAAGAGCAAGTAATTACGGGGTCGAATCCCTCAAGCCTCAGCAAGTGTATTCATTTTGTTAAAGCATGAGAATTGAGGAAGGCGGTGCACTAAGATCACACATTGCATGATCCAAATTTCACTCTCACCTGTTTTTCTAGAGTGTCGACAATCGCAGTATTGCTGACTTCTGTTTTCTTACACCCCTGTTGCAAGAAATTTAAAAGAAGTGGAGTTTCGACTAGGGTTTTTCTTTTCTTTCTTTCTATCTTTCAAATCTTTAAATTCCAATAAAAATCGATAATAAAATCATATCATAGAAATAAGTATTTATAGAAGTAACTGGACCATGAAAAATTTAGACAATATTTATTAGAGAGAAGAAATCCCCCGTATTTGAATAAGGTTCAGAAATGAGTATTACATGGTTAAAGTGATTATTGAGAAAAAAAATGAAACAATTGGGCAATCAGATGGATATTCAAACTGATCACTAGACCTATAATTATGAACAATCTCGACGATTCATTCAGCCACAATTGGTTGGATGATTACGAACTTAGGATCGTCCAATTGGTCTCTCATTGATGGCATGAAAAGATGCGTAGGCCTCATTTGTGTTGCAAATTGATGATTTGGATTTTCCATGTATCCAAATACAACTTTATGCTTCATAACCTATAATACAATTACCAGCATGTTATAACCAAGATTGCTATTAAGGATTATGCATGTATGGTTCTTCTTTGTATGCCTAGACTATTGATGCATATATGAATATTTGGGTCTACTCTCTCTGACACACACTACTTAGGAAATGGAAAGGAGAAGGAAGGAATGTTGAATTATGAAGTATAAAAAATAATATCTTTATTGCTCTTTTTTTTTCCATGAGGTTCAATTTCTAATAGTATTAAGTAATTATTAGCTTATTACTTCTAAGAATTCTAACCTATTTTAATTATTAGCATTTTTATTATTAAAATTTTAAAAATATAATTCTTTAATAGATATACTCCAATCTTACTCGTATCTTATTTTTTTAGGATTTTACTGTATCTGCGTGACCGTATCGGTATCTATACCGGTACCCATGCTTCATAGGCCTTCATCATCTAACCAACTTGCTGCAAATGCTCCCTTTTCTTCGGCTTCCATTTTAAATAATACATTTGGTAAGTAGTTTACACTCTTCATGATGACAAACTGTGGAGGCTTCACTAGGACAGATGAAGTCATCACCTTGACACCTTTTTTATAAGATGGAGATTGATCTTGATATACGACAGCATAGAGTGTAGGTGTACTACAACCAGATGGAGATAGTTAAGAGTCTCCGAGTCCTGCAGATAGCCAATACCTCAATGATCCTAGTGTACATTTTCATGCACTTACTCTCTGTATAGGGATGCTTCTTATGCTTAATCAGTCAAAAGGAGGGGCAATTTTGCCATGGATGTAGACTTCTCTTCAGCTTCCATTTTAGATAATACATTTGGTAAGTAGTTTACACCTTCATGATGGCAAACTGTGGAGGCTTCATTGGGACAAATGAAGTTATCACTTTGACACCATTTTTGTAGGATGGAGAATAATCTTGATATTCAATGGCCTAGAGTGCAGGTGTACTACAACTAGACACAGCATAAAGTACTGAATCGCAAGAGAATACTCTTCACAAACATAGGATTTGTGTAACAAAGGTAAATGTCCACGAATTTCGTACATTTTCCATTTGGCGTTTTGTTTTTAGTGCCGGTTTATGGGGGCTCTCTCACATGAAATGAAAACAGTCAACTTAGACACAATAGCTCTGAGCTCTCCTCTCTCTTTCTTCGCTGAGATAAATAGGATAAACTGTTATCTTCTCTTCTATAAGCTTCTTCTGGAGATTGGTCGTCATGGCTTCTTCTCTTTCGTATCCGCACCAACCCATATCAAAAACCCGTTTCTTGCCACAACTGTAAGCTCTTCTTCCATGTCGTCCAGTAATGGACGAAGTATCGGGCTTCCGAGTGTTAAATCTTGGGTTTTGCGATAGAGGGTCAGTAGACGATCGTCTGGTAAAATAAGGGCTTCTGAGATTTCGGATCAAACATGAGTTTTGACAACTGGATTCTTTTTCTTCTTCTTCTTTTTCATCAGCTTGCTTCCTAAATTTATGTCTGGGTAGCTTGTCTTATTTATAAAAAAAGAAATCTCTAATAACCTTTTGTAGCAAACCTAAAATTGAGATGATTTTCTCATATAAAAATCTTGCATGCTAAGATTTGCAATGGATAGATTAGTGAATATTTTTCATTTAGAGGATTCCTTTTTTAAATTGGCGATCAAAACCGAGAATCCTGCTTCATCCACTCATGGGATGTCCCACTTATAAATATCTTTCCAATTCATGAGACTAAAATTCCATATCTATTAGAGGTTTAGAAAACACAAGCATCTTGATATTAGGATGATTAACTTCTTGTTATGATACAAGACATTAGAGTGGTCCAGTTGGATGGATGTCAATTGGGAGCAGATTCAATTCAAGCGGGTCCTCCTATGCAGCCAAGAACAAGAGAGAATTTATTTTATTTTATTTTATTTTATTTTTTGGTAGAAACATCTAGAAGATGATGTTGTGAAATTTTATTTGTTGTAGAATCATTTTCCTTTGCTGCAATCCGGGTGTTTGTTTCATTTGATTTTTGTTTATTTATTTATTCAAATATTTCTTACCCAATGATTAAAATTGCATTTTCGCATCTCATGCATAAAATACCAAGCAACCTAAGCTCACAAATCCCACATTTACTCGGAAAAGGCTCGCTCCATGCCCATGCCAAGTTGCACTCATAAATGATACAAACATAGCCCATAGCGTAATCCACTTCACTTGCTGGAAATCTCTGCCAAAATTTATTACAAAGTTAGTTATCAATCAAAGTAATCCCTCCAACTACCAAGAGAACACACCCCCATCAATGCAAACTAGTAGAACTCCGTGCTATGCACAGACCCAGGAGGAAACCAAATGTACACACATATATCAAAAAACTAAAACTAATTTTCATGTGGACCCTTCAACTTGCTACAAATGTTCCATAATAGTAATTCATTTTTTTTTGGGTCCTTGACCCTTGAAGTACATGTTCAAATGTAATTTTAATGTAGCCCTCTCTCTCTTTCTTTTTCTTTTTTTTTCTTTTGGTGTTTATTCTTTAGGTTTGGACTCTTTTGTTTTGCATAATTTTTTTTTCTTGGTTTTTGGCTTGGGTCATTAAAGTTTTTGGTAATTTCCTTTTTTCGATGTTCATTTTCGTGGATGGCCCCTTTTTTTATTTTTCGAGTCCACCTTCTTTTTCATAATTTGGTTTGTTTTATGCATGAGTGTTGAATGGGTGTAGTGTAGTGGTTCTTGGCTCGGGTCAAATGGGCTATTTATTGTATGCCTCTGTGTGTGTGTGTGTGGGCGCGCGCGCGCGCGCGGCGTGCGTGCGTGTGTGTGTGTGTGTGTGTTTATTCTTTAGATTTGGTTGTTTTGCTTAAGTTTTTATTTTGTTTTTTTTTTCTTGGTGTTTAGTCTTTAGGTTAGTACCCTTTTGTTTTGCATAATTTATTATTTTGTTTTATTTTCTTTGTATTGGTTTTTGGCTTGGGTCATTAAAGTTTTCAAAATATTCCTTTTTTTATGTTCATTTTTGTGGATGGGCTCATATATTTTATATCATTTTTTATTTTTAGTGAGGGTCCACCTTCCTTTTCATAATTTGGTTTATTTTATACGAAGGTGTTGAATGGGTCTAGTATAGAGGTTCTTGGCCTAGGTCAAATTGGTTAGTTTTGTCGCTCTCTCTTTTTTTTTTCTCTGGTGTTTATTCTTTAGGTTTAGACCCTTTTGTTTTGTTTAATTGAATATTTTCTCTTGTTTTTGGCTTGGGTCACTAAAGTTTTTTTTTCCATTGGTTTTTGGCTTGGGTCATTAAAGTTTTAAGGAATTTCCTTTTTTTTATTTTCATTTTCGGGGATGGGCACATATATTTTACATCATTTTTCATTTTCAGTGAAGGTTTACCTTCCTTTTCATAATTTGGTTTGTTTTATGTGAGGGTGTTGAATGGGTGTGGTGTAGTGGTTCTCAACCCATGTCAAATGGGTTAGTCTTGTAGCCTTTTGTGTGTGTGTGTGTGTGTGTGTGTGTTTATTCTTTAGGTTTGAACCCTTTCTTTTTTTTGCTGAAGTTTTCATTTTTTTTCTCTTGGTTTTTTGGCTCTGGTCATTAAACTTTTTAGGAATCTCCTTAAAAAATAATTCATTGTTTTTTTATTCTAGCAGTCTCCTATCCCATGCACGGAGAGGCGAACCGAGGATCATTTATAATGTAATTCTTCACCTTCAATTGTCATGTGAAATTGTAGCCCTTTTTTCTAGTGTTTATTCTTTACATTTGGACCTTTTGTTTTGCTTAATTTTTTATTTTGTTTTATTTTTTTCCCTCTTGGTTTTTGGCTTAGGTCATTCAAGTTTTTAGGAAGTTCCTTTATTTTTATGTTCATTTTCAGGGATGAGCCATATATTTTACATCATTTTTCATTTTGCGGCAGGGTTCACCTTCCTTTTCATAATTTGTTTTTCTTTCTTTTTTTGGTTTTTTTTTTTTTGTGAGGCTGTTGAATAGTTGTGATGTAGTAGTGGTTCTTGGCCCGGGTCAAATGGGTTAGTCCTGTAGCCCCTTTTTTTTTTTGTTTTTTATTTAGGTTTGAACCCTTTTGTTTTGCTTATTTTTTTTATTTTGTTTCATTTTTTTCTCTTGGTTTTTGGCTCGGGTAATTAAAGTTTTCAAGAATTTCCTTAGAAAATAATTCATTGTTATATATATATATATTCTAGTAGTACCCCATGCAATGCACAAGGAAGTAAACTGAGGATTATTTTTTTATATGATTCTTCACGTCAATTGTCATTTTAATGGAGCCTTCTTTTTTCTAGTGTTTATTCTTAAGGTTTGGACCCTTTTATTTTGCTTATTTTTTTATTTTGTTTTATTTTTTATCTTTGTTTTTTTTAATCTTGGGTCATTAAAGTTTTCACAAATATTTTTTTTTTCTTTGTTCATTTTCGAGGATAGACCCCTACTTTATATCATTTTTGTTTTGAGAGTAGGCACAGATGGGTTGAGTTGTGGGGTGTTCATAAATGGGTGGATGGTGGCAGTGAAATGTATTGAGAAGTATTGGAGATGTTGTGTGGTGTAAAGAAAATGGAGATGCGAGTGAGATGGTAAAGGGCCGTGAAGGGTACAGATTTGGGGTTATGTGTGCGAAGATGGAGGTTGAAAAGGAGTGTGGGTTGGTTTCAGTTTGTGGTGATATGTGTATGGAATGGTAATAGGTGGTGAGTGATGGTGAGTGAGTTGTGATAGGTAGTTTGGTGAAGGTGTTGTTCGCAGTGTATGTGATAGTAGTAGAATGGTTGTGCAAGGTTGAAGGCAGTGGATTTGATGGACTGTGTGCAGTGTTAGTCTGGTTTCAGCTAGTGATGAGAGGCATAGGTGATATAGTGTCACGACCCAAGCTTAAGAAATCGGGGACTAGAATTACCCCAATAAGTGACACACGTACTCTCGTGCAATTCACACCCGGACCGGAGTCTAAATGGAATTACAAAAGGGATATTTACATGCTTACATATCTAAAGTGCTGAACGAATCATCTGTCTAAGCATTCAATGTGCAGAAGCCTATCAATATCACCTATAATTTTTCTTCACTTTTCATTAAACAATTCAGCAATACCAAAACAACCATGAAACAGTCCCAAACTTAATATTCCGAAACATAAGATTAATAAATTAATTATACACATTCCTGTACAACCCAAACATAATGTGTGAATGCATACAAGGAAATCAAGGATAACATTGTATGAAGGGAATACAAGAAGGTAAAGAAATAACGATATCAAGTTATACAATGCAATCTACATGGATGCAATTAAATGCAGATGCTAAAAAACCCGAAAACCTGAATATGTACAATTCTTAGCTACTAGTAAGTCGCTCTCGACAAACGAGACAATTAGAAAACTTCTACTGTCCACTAATACCATTTAAAAGAACCATTGCGGTCTCCTCCTACGCAACCTGGGTCTGTACCAGACCGGGTTTGGGACTTGAACCTGTAACACCATTAAACAACTTGTGAATAAGACTATTCAGCAAAGCATAAGTAAAATTAAGGTAATACGCATTGTCTCTAATAGAAGTCATGACATGTGATCATTAGAAGTCAAGGTAGTACACTAAACATATCATGCATTTGAAATAAATCAATTTTGGGTCAAGGGACTCGCATGGCTTTGCTTCTGGCGGGCCGAACACCTTCTCCCACCAAAACGTGTTGTATCAAAAAGAAATAAGAACATGTGATTAATAGAGGTCCAAGTTAGTAACTAGGCACGTTGTGCATTTGAAATAAGCATACTGTAAGGATCAATAAATGCAATACATACTAGTTGGCTACTACATTTCCCATATCTTCCTTTTAGGGATCTATGCATTGAGAACACCATCGTCCGGGCCAGGGTACGCATGGGTCTCTAGTTCCTAAGGTCCGGAAGCCTCAAGACAAGAACTCACTACAATGGTAACAAATAAGCTACGCCAAAGTCAACCTCGCTGAGTATCATAAGGCTGAAGTTGAGTAGAGCCAGATCATTTCAATTCAGTCATATATTTGAACTTGAACAAACACAATACCAATCGTATGCATTCAATTCAGGTGTGCAATACGTTCATACTCAATTCAATACCCATGGTCAATGTAAATCGAATATTAAGAATACATCAAGGGGATTTGATGTATATAATAAAATATTGGAAGTTAAGACATACGATAATCATTCAATCACTCAATTCCATTCATAAGAGTGGAGGACAAGAACCATCGTCCAATATGCCATGCAATTCATTTTAAGAAAATTAAGGCAGTTTTACTAGCCAACCCTAATCTAGTCATCCATTGTTTCCAACCGTGCATGATGATGTAGTTTTAAGTTATCGGATACACAATTGGTTTTCTTTAGTGTTACATTGTGTTGGGAAGGTGCATCGAAGTCCCTTAAACTAACACCCATAGGGAGGTGCTTAATAAATGGACAACATCTCATGAATAAGTCTCAACGTTCAAAACTCTTCATGATGTACATAATTATTCCTTTGGGTCAGTTAATGGTGTATAGAGATCTAAAAACTAAGGCCCTACAAGGTCTCACAATAATCCATATTGAATCCTAGGTTTCAGTGGACTCACGGCTTAGCCGTGGGTGACTTATGGCTTAGCTGTATGCATCTTACGGCTTAGACGTATTATGCACTACAGCTCAGCCATAGTTCCACAGAGTTGCCTCCGCAGATATGGCGAGCGACGGTTGAACCGTGCTTCTTACAGCTTAGCCGTATTTCGTCACGGTTAGGCCACGGTGTGATTACAGCTTAGTCGTAACACAATATACAGCTTAACCGTAGCTTAGCCGTAGAAGATTTTTAGACTTTTTAGACTTTCAGGATTTCAAACCATAAAATAGCTTACTGCTAGACCTCGGCTAGGTTACGACTCAGTCGTAGTACACCATATGGCTTAGCCATAGTTTGGTCACAGTGCAATATCAAGTTTTTCTGCCCTCTGGACTCGAAGCAGTGGAAATCTATGGCTCGATCGTAAGTTTCAGAAATGCCGAAATTCGAGGATTTCACATACAATTCAGAACTTGGACCATTTCATCCACAGTGAAACAATAACATATAAAAGTATACAAAAGGGTTGTGAAACATACGAAACTTGAAAGATTTATAAGAATTATAACAATCATAATCGACCAACATGTATTCATCCATAATTTGCTTATACTTGCCTCCAATTAAGCTTTTCAAGCTCTTAATCCTTCCTTTAGCTCAACTTGTGCTCAATTTGGTTACAACAAAACCTAAGAGCCATGCATGCAAGAATTGAGAAAAGAATAAGTACATGGAGTGAATTACAAGTTGAGAGAATTGCAAGCCAAACAATGTCATACCTGGTTCAACTCAAGGAAGAAGAAACTGGAGAAAAAGACGATGAGGCACACAATCAACATCCTTTTCTCGATGATGAGAGAACCAAGAACGGATAAGAGAAGAAAAGGAGAGAAAACGATGAAGAAAAGAAGAAGAAAGAAGTCATTGGAGAGTCAATGAGGGGGTGACCCATTTATAAGACAATATTTTATGGAGTTTATAAGAAAGTCCTTCTAGTTTATCTTATTTTCAATGTAAGTCAAATGAAGGTCCAACTGAATCAAATGACATCTAATGCATTCGAGTCAAGTATGGAAGTTAACGAGCTCAACGTGATGGTGTCGACATGATGCATGTATGACATGAAATCATGTATTCTAAAATTATGAAAAAGGGCTTTCATCTACTTAGATAAGGTCAAACCCAACCCAACTGCCTAACCACGACCTGAACTTGACCCACTAAACTCCACAAAACAAAAATAGACCTGATTAAGAGAAAACATCATTAATTAGCTACTGATCACAATTAATTACTGGCTAATCAAGCTTAGCTTGGGGTCGGAGTGTTACATATAGTGGGTTTAATAGTGGTGAAGATGGGTCGCATGCAGGGGTGGAACTAGGAATTTTTTGTTGAGGGGCCAAATTTTCTTTATTTATGGCAGATATAAGTTCGATTGGTTTAAAATTTCTCATTATCGTACAGCATAATTAGAAAGTGATTTCGAGCATGTTGGATTTCAATAATGAGCCCCATCGATGAAAAAGACATGTTGAATAATGGATGATTAGTACAATAACAATTGTAAATCCATAAGGCTAAAGAAAACCATTCTTAAAATAGGTTCTTGGTTTTCACCTCTAGTTTATACATACTTTTCTATAAAAACCAAAAGGTTCTCTATTGTAATGGCCTATATTTAAAATTCAAACCATTTAATCTATATTACTAATAAAAGTTAAACATTGGAAAATAAAAAAAATCTTTATCCATGGTGGATATAATTGCAATCATTTTATTTTTTTTTACAAGTAGAACATAAATCATACATAGCAAGTAATTTTGGATGAGTGAGTTAGATTTTAAGTATGAGATTCAAGACTAAAATTAAAAAACATGGAGAATTAGCGCATTTATAATTGCAAATGTATAAAGTGAAAAAAGGGTTGCTTTCTTCAACTCTTCTTGTCACATCTGTGATGAAGTAACAACTCCAAACCCTTTCTTGGCCTCTAAGCGCAAACAATTAAAGCTCTTCAGATCTCTCCGACCAAGCTATCATAATCTTAAAATAAGGTATGTGGGTGGCAACAACAACTCTAGATTTGGAGAAATAGTTTATAATCTATTCCCGATCCCTTCTTTTATTTTATTGTCTTTCTTCTTTCCTTTTATTTTTCTTCACTTTCTTCTTTCATCCGATTTTCCCTAAAATTAGCTATTATTTAGTATTTTTTTCGAAAGCAAAATTATATTGCTAGTATTTACTTTTTGATAATGTTGGCTGGGCCTTCCATTAAAGAACTAACATTAAAGAAGGGGGGGGGGGGGGGGTGTGCCAAAATGTATATGTGTGTGTCTATATACAAATATATGTATACTATAATATAATATTCGAACAGTCCAAAATAAAGGGGGGTCATGGCCCCTGTTGTCACCCTTAGGTCTGCCCATGGTTGTATGGGGTTGCAAGGTGTTGTGTAATGGGTGAGGCATAGTTGTGTGACAAAGGTGTTGTGAGTGTGAAGGGGATTTTCTGTGTAAGTTTGGTGTGTGATGGGTATGAATGGCAGCAATAGAGAAGGATGGTGGTGGAAGGTGGATTGTCATAGTATGATGGATATGAGATGAAGGGATGGTGGTGCAAGTTTGGTGTGTGAACAGCATGGGTGGCCAAGCAAAGATGGGTGAGGGTCAAGTGTGTGGGGGACAGGTGATGATAGTAGGAGTAGAAAAGTGTGGTTAGCGCAGTGATGATGTTGGGAAAGTGAAGATAAGTATTATAATGTGATGTGGAGGATAAAAAAAAAAAAGTAAAAGAACAACACACACGAAACTGGAATGGTTGTGTTGGGGAAGATGAAGAACCTTTGATCATGAAGTGGCAACAAAATTACTGAACCTAGTTATAAGCAATCTCTCCACATACTTTCTAAGAATACCCACCTCCAAATTCACCTTCTGGCCAAAATAATTGAAGACCCATTTCAAGAAAATGAGAATAAAATACAGAGAATACATGCTACATGTCTTTAGCAAACAAAAAGAAAATCCAGTAAGGTAAAGGGAGATTCCACTATTCCCATGTCAAATATTAAGAAAATGCCAAAACAGAAAGACCCTCAACACATTTCAAGTAAAAGGAAAACAAATAAGGCTAATCTCAAAAGCAAGTGTACTTATACATGCGAGCATATGTTCTTTCAGGTATGCCAATGCTTAAACCTAGAGCAAAATGAGCTTTTCCTCTCTTGAATATGAAAAGAAGAAACAAATGCTGATATTAGATAGAAATACAGAAAACCTACGGAAAAGGGGAACAAAAAGGGAAATAAAAAAAAATTTTTGATTGACTGAAGAGATCATAACAGTCTCCAAAAGATTTTAAAAAATGACATTTTTAAAGAGAGCTTCTTCAACCTAAGAATAGAGTGTGGATTTAGAGGGTCTTTAGTTTGGAAAAAACGTCCCAGTGCTGTTTCTAATCTGGATCTTTGGAAAGGGCAAGCTTCTTGAAATGAGGTCTTTGCCACTATGTGAGAGAGAGAGAGAGAGAGAGAGAGAGAGAGAGAGAGAATAATGGGAGAAGATGAAGTCCGAATGTAGTAGTGGGAAGTTGTTTCGAGAGAGATATATGTAGCACGGAGTGGAAAATTGGAGTGAGTTAGTATGTTGGAGGAAAATTGGTGAAATAAGGAGAGGAGAGAGAGAGAGAGTGTGTGTGTGTGGATAGAGAGATTGCCACTTTTTTTTTTTTTATTCCTAAGAATCTATGAGATTGGTATGTTAGATGAATTTTTTACCAAATTGGGCCCAACCAGGCCGAATTTTATGCTACGTTGGCTGGGCTAGCCTACTACTGGCCCGCTGGGTCGGTTTTCATGTTGGGCCTGCTTGCGTGTTTTGCGTAGCAGGTTGAATTGTCCAAGCGTGTATGTATAGAGAATTAGGGCATTACTTCGTATGTCGTATAATCAATAAAAACTGTGAGAGGCAGGGTGGGAGGGAGGGATGGAGGGAGAGATGGCTGCCATCGCCAGCGCTATTGCATGTGGATCCCATCTTGAAGAAGAACAACCACGGCCACAGAAAAAACCAAAATTGGAGGGGGATGAGTACGATGATAACCAACAACAAGGAGTAGTAGAAGAAGAAGAAGACGGTTATGATTCAGACGACCTTTTTTATAAGGATGGCCGTCGCAGCATGACCTCTGACGAGATTCGGACGTACAACGCAATGGTCGAGGCGAGCGAGGTATATTATTGCCCTCTATTTTCTGTTTCTGATCAAAATTAGTCAATCAATCATTTGTATATTCTGATGATTTTTTTTTAAAGTTATTCTGATGATTGATTGTGTATATGTCCAGGGGTTTGACGCTCCCTATTTTCCCGAGGATGTCTTTGCATACGGTTTAATCAGTTTAATCTACCCGTTAGATCCAAGTCGCTTGGATGATGAGCAATCCGGGACTTTTCAGAGGCTCAAGTCTTTGTCAATCGCAGCTATTAACAAGCACAACGCTGACACAGTATGCGCTCCTCGCTTTTTTGTTTGTGTGTGTTTGTTTGTTTGTCAATTAAATTCTTCGATACAAATATTCATCTCTTTGGTTGATTAACTCCTCCTTTTGGTTTTGGTGTCGGGCTTAAATTCTTTCTTGAAATGTAGGGTAAAAATTACGAGTTTTTTAAGCTCGTCAAGGCAACTGCATGGCTTACCGGTACTTTTATTTTTCATATTACCTTTGAGGCCCAGGATGCTGATGGAGGCCAACCTCCTGAGACCTTTGAAGCTCGTGTGTTTGCTATGGGGACTATGAGAGAGGTCGACTTTGTTAGGACTAAAAAAAAACCATAATCACTCAAAGGTGTGTTTTGTTTTTGTTTGTTTATTTATTTGTTCTGCATCTGTTTTCCTTTTCCTTTTCTTTCTTTATTCGGATTCTATATTGGTTGTGCTAATCTAAGGCTCTACAATTGTTTAGCCAATGACATAAATACGAGGCACATTATTGTCTTTCTAATTGGTTGATGTGAAGCGGCCGGCACGTTATGCACTTCTGCTGGTTTTCAATATGACCATGGCTGTTGAATAGTGGTCGGTCCACGAAATTCTTTTTCTTTCTTGTGGATGTTATTGGATGTCTAATTTCTTCTTGTTATGTGCTTCAGTGTAGTCCACTGCAGCAATGCTTGTACTAGTCTTTCTAAGGGAAAGGGAAAGGGGGACGGTAAGGGAAAGGGTAAGGGAAGTGATTGGAGCAGTGGTGAAAGTGGTGGGGAGTATTGTCTTTGTGCTCATGTAGACGTGCCTTTTCTTATGGAAACTTTGTTGTTTCCATCTCACCTATTGTAGGGGTAGGAAGAAGAGAATTTTGATGTTGCCAAGGTGAGATGTATCTGTGATTTGATCACTTCAGCTGTGTTTGTTCTGAATGGGGAAGGAATCTGTAGTGTGACAAATGAGGTTTCTTAGTGGTCCTCGGCTTTACGATGGTGTCAACATTACTAAGCTTGGGTTGTCATTATGCTTTTTAAGGAAATGATGCCATGGACTTGTCTATTGAAATTGAGAGAACATACAAACCAAGAGAGTCTAAGAAGAGGGTGGTAGAAAGCTAGAAAGAGGATTAAAGATGTTAACAGACAAGGTGAATTATAAAGGAAAAGGGTGAAGTGAATGATTGGAGTGGTGATAAAAGGGGTGGGGCGTATTGTCTATGTGCCCTTGCATTATTGTGTTTTCTTATGAAACATTAGTGGTTGAATGATTCGAAGTGGTGTTGTGAGGTTTGGAATGATGTGCTCTTAAGATATTTGAACTGTAGAAGAGCTCATAAGAATCTTTAATCATTGGTCCTCTGGGAAAATTTTATTCTTTTCTGATTGTTTTTTTTTTCTGGGGGTCTGCTTGGGGGTTAACTGTACATAGTGGCAGTTAAGCCCTTGAGCCTTTCTTTCCATCTTGTATAGGTTCTTTTTTGATTTGTTCCATTTCTGTTGGTTTTGTTTTGCTCTCTATTTACTTTTGGTATAAGCTGGTTATGTTTTCTTGCCACCTTCGATTTATTCATTTATTTCATATAATAATGTCTTCATCAAGAGAAAGAAATGTGTCAATCTCTCGGTGATCGTGGGAAACACTATAGTGATGGATTTATATATGATTTAATTGTAATCATTTGGTTATCATATTGGCTTTATAGAGATTGTGAAAGTTTGAGATTTAATGGGGGCATTGCAGCAGTCCATTGCAAAAGGAGGGAGGAACATTTGGGGTCACGATGGGGTTTCTTGGTTGTGGGCAGTATATCGGAGGTTAGTGTTAAGCTTGGGGTGTCATTCGGCTGTCAAGGAAGATGCCATAGATTTGTTTGATGAAATTGTTAGAAGGTTGTCTCACCGAGCAATAACAGTTTTATATAATTGGTCCTTTTGGAAGGTTTGGTTCTTTTCTGCTAGTTTGTTGGTTTTGCTATGTAGCACTATGGGTGGTTGAGTAGTTTGGCCTTTCTTTGTAGCTTGTATAGGTTTTCTTTTTATTTGTTTCATTCTTTTAGTTTCTTTTGCTTTATACTTATTTCTAGTGTGACTTTATTTGGTTGTCTTCATGGAGCCTTCGTGTTTTTTAAGGAAAAATTTCAATGAAAGCTCCTGACATTTGAAAAAATCTTCTGGTGTCCTTTACATTTTAATATTGACACAGAAATTCCATGACATTTCAATGTCGTATAAGTGAGACTCCCTTCCAACATTGGAAGATGACATCACCAAAATAATATTCAAAATACCAACATTGCCCCTCTTTTTACTCATTGGAACAAAATAATTCGGTTTGAGAGAACCATGGTCGCCTCCGCCACAGCTGCTACCACCATCACCACCAAAATTCTCACAATCTCTTTATCCATATATACATACATATATATATCATTTCATTTCACAAACCCATCTCAAAAGTATCCTAACTTTCTATCCCTTGAATTCTCAATGAAGAATTTTCAGTTATGAGTCACTCATCATCAGTATGAGTCACTCATCAGTGACCCCAATTAGCTCAAGAACAGATATCAACACCTTGTCTCACACAAATCAGCATCTGGTTTTGTGGGGATCAGCAATGGTGGTTTTGGGCTCAGCGGCTTCTCTCCTCTCTCTGGGCTAAGCATGCTCTATGTTTGTCGTGCGCGCACGCTTGCTCTGGAGGGGTGTGTGTGCGTGTTCTAAGTATGTCGTGGTGAATGTTCGTGTACCATCTTGACGGAATAGTTGCCGTCCAAAACTTTTCAGCAATGTACCTTCTTGTTTGAACCAAACTCTAGAACTAGAAGTGCTTTTAATTGATCACAACCAACAATGATCGCCTTAAAGATTTTTGTTCTTTCAGTATCAATTCCATAATGATAAGCAGAATCTCACGAGAGAAGAGAACTCGTGTGAGAGGTCAAGAAGTAAGCCCAGAAGGCTCCTGGTCTAGGAAGCATGGATACGGATACGAGTACAATATGATACGGACATGGTGCTACGATTAAATGTTAAAAAGTATGATGTTGGTATGGCTTGGATACGTCTATAATAAAATTTATTTTAAATATCATATGATGTGGAATACATAATGATGATAAATTTTTTTAAAAAAATATAGTCACCAAATTGCTGTTGATTGTTGACACATTGTAACCCATAAATTTCTGTACATGGGCCTCAAGGCCCTTAACAAAACCAGACCCAAAATAACCCACATGAACGCATTGGTCTTCATGGACTTGGCCATACAAAACAGCCAGCTACAGAGCACATCTTCAATTGATAGAGTACAGCAACAAATGGGTCTCTGATATGCAAATTAAAAAATCTCCACGTGGCAGGAGCAACAACATCAAGATTTGGATAAGACATTATTTATTTATTTATTTTTTCAGTTTGAACCAGAGGAATTGAATGAAGACAGGACATGGGGCCTCCTGTACTTCATCATGTGTAGAAACCAAAATTTTATTTCTTTTTCTATTTTGATCATTGCTTTTTCTCTTTATGTGTTTCTTTCTCTCTCTATTCACTTGTTCTCTATCTTAGTTCTCTCTTTAAACCTCTTTTGGATCTGAGTCCCAAACTTTATTTAGAACAATGATTTGCTGATTTAAAGCACTAGAGTTTGATTGTGATATACAAGGAGCTTCATGGATTGGTGTCAACACAAATCTCTCATTGGTTTTGAAAAGTATTTTCTTTTTGGAATGGTTTTTGTTGTGTTAGATGGTATTTGTTTTTCAGCCGTATCCACTCCTGTATCTTGGCATGTCAAGGATGCTAAGAAGCATGGATACGGACACGGGACACAGATACGACACGACACGGACACGCCGACACGGCATTTCTCAAAAAAATAGGACACGGACACGTCGGGGGACACGTTAATAATATATATTAATATATATATATATAATCATCTATTAAAAAAATAATATCATTTTAATTTTTCTAATTAATTTAGCTATTAAAAAATAAAAATTCAAGTACCAACTAACAAACATATCAAATTATCAAATATCAATACAACATTAAAATATAATTCATAATGATTAAACATGAAATATCCATAGTTCCATAAAATCCATATGAAGAAAAGGGCGGATCATCTCTTTCCCCTCTCTAAAAAAAAATGAAGAAACAAAAAGCAAAAAAAAAAGGCCCATCTTGAGGCCTATTCCTCAATGAAATATTTATTTGTCTTTTGCTTGTGATATGATTAATATTTACAATTATACATTTTTCCATGATACAAAATTTTCATATATCAAGTTTACAAGTTTTAACAATCACATGTTAACAAAGTGTCCAAGAGATATCAGCTACATATTTATTTTTTAGTCATAGACACGGGATAGGAATTATGGGACACGTTGCAAAAAGAATGTCAAACAAGTGTCCAAAATTAAGATTTTTAGTTCTTAATTATGGACACGGCTAAATAGTATCGGACACGTGTCCGAGAGTATCCGAGAAGTGTCGGTGTCTGACACGTGTCCGACATAGATACGTCACTTTCTTAGAAGTGTCTGTGCTTCTTAGCAAGGACGTATCCTTGAAAAAAAAAAGTTAAAGGAAATCCTAGATACTTATTTCTTGGGTCTAACACATATTAGGCACGTATCCATATCCTACGAGTAAGCGAATGGGGTCTCCATGTCATTTTTGAAATGTCAAGGATGGCCGGATAATATTTGTAAATGCCGGGGGTGTTATTGAAATTTCCCACTTTTGTTAAAATCTATTTATATAAAGAAAGACATTTCCGTCAATCTCTTAGTGATAGCAGGAAGTATTATGTTGATTTGGATTTATCTATGATTAAAGTGTAATCATATTTATGGGTTATAATGAAGATTTTTATAGAAATTGTGAACCCACCCTCCCTCTGCGCATGCTAACAGGGGTTGCGAAGAGGGAGGGAGAAGGGGGGGGGGCATGTAGTTTTTGATATAATGGATTGGTATATAGGAAATTTAGAATGATCAAACAGGTGATTTGGGTAATGTTGAAGTTCTTATCATTTTCCAAGAATATTTTTTTTATCTAAAAAGATCGTAGTTAAATTTTATATCAATTGGCTTGTTAAAAATAACTAGGATTACTGGCAGTTCATGTTATTATTATTTTATAAATGAGATATCTATGGATTTTATCATAATTAATATGACATTGATTTCCATGCATTATTTTAAGTTAATTTGTTAAATATCCTTGTCCATTTGTTAAATATCTTTGTTAAATAGCTCAAAATAGAATGGAATGGAGAAACAGAATTCATGTAGTCGACCCCAATATGGTTGGGATAAGGCTTTGATGATGATGATGATGATGATTGTTAAATATCCTTGTCCATTGGTTTTTTTTAGAATTTCCTTTTGCCTATACATTATGTATCTATGATTGCTTCCTATAACTGCAAGATGCTTGTGTATACTTTGAGATGTGCAATTTATTTATTTATTTTTATAAGTAATCAAAATGTCATTAATGGACGCCAAGGGGCTGTCACCTATGTACAACAGAGCTATATATAAAAGGAACTATGTATATCCTAACTCTTCCTAGAGAGCAAGTGACTAGCACCTACGGTTAGATAGCCATGATGCCAAAAAAATAGACTATCCAGTAACAAAATTTTCAGTCTATGTATGTTCAATGACACAATTTCAAAAATTCTCCTATTTCTCATACCAAATGGTCCAAAAAAGTGCCATCTGAATTAATCGCCACACTCCCTGCGGCCTTTTCTTCAAGCATGCACCAGCACAACAAACCAGTAGCTCCTTAGCATCCCTTGGCATACACCATTCCAAGCCAACAATTGATAAAACATGATCCCAGAGTTCCTTGGCCACATTTCAAAAGAGGAGAAGGTGACGAATAGATTATTCCTCCTGCAACACATTGCACATCTGTTAGGAATGTGAAAGCCTCTCCGTTTCAGGTTATCCATGGTAAGGATAGAGCCCCAGGCCACTATCCATGTAAAGAACGCTACCTTAGATGGAGCCTTCATCTTCCAAATGGCCTTCCAAGGAAAATCTACACTCTTATCACACACTAGGAGTCTATAAAAGGAACTCACCGTAAGAACCCCCGTCTTGCTGCCTTTCCACATCATTCTATCATCCTCCACCCGTCCCACCTACATTCTTTGTAGCACCCTTAAGAGAGCCATTGCTTCATTTAGCTCCCAATCATTTAGATTTCTCTTAAAAATAGGAGCCCAAACCACATTTCCATATTCCCCCGAAAAATTCTCACTCACCGTAGCATTCTTGTCCCAAGCGATGCTGAAAAGTGGCGAGAAATTTTTTTTTTTTTTTTTGAATGAAACATAACCACACTAGAACGGAATGGAGAAACAGAATTTATGTAGCCAACTCCAACATGGTTAGGATAAGGCTTTGATGATGATGATGATGATGATTTGAATGAAACATCACCACACCACCTGTGGTGCCAAAAACTAACATTAGTCCCTCTAGGTACCCTAAAATGGGTATGATGCCCAAAAATCTCACTCCCTTTCATTATTGCCCTCCACAACCCCCAACCATATGAACCCGAACCCATTGTAGGCACCCACCCCCACTTACCACTGCCATACCTCACCACCACTACATCCTTTAATAGCGTCCCATTTTCCATAGCTAATCCCCAAAGCCATTTCCCTAGAAGAGCTTGGTTAAATGGCCTTAAATGTCTCACCCCACGTCCACCTTCCTTGATGGGTCTACAAATCTTGTCCTACCTTACCAAATACATCTTCCTTTCCTCGGTGCCACCCCAGAGGAAGTCCCTCTGTAATTTCTCAAGCATCCTCTGCTTCCGCATTGCTGATCTTGGTGACGAACTCAAAGCCTTAGGACTCTAGGCATCTCTGCGACGCTCAATTGGCTGCTCTTCTAGGTTAGTTTCTTCTTTTTCTTCTTCTACGTCTACTTTTCTTCTTCTCTTCTTCTTCCTCCTCTGCATCTCTTCCTCTTCTTCTTCTTCTTTTCTTCTTCCTCCTCTGCGTCTCTTCCTCCTCTGCGTCTCTTCCTCTTCTTCATCTTCTCTTCATCTTCCTCCTCTACGTCTCTTCCTCTTCTTCATCTTTTCTTCTTCTTCCTCCTCTTTCTCTATGTCTGTTCTTCGTCTGTGTCTCTTCCTCTCTTCTTCTTCATCCTCTGCTTCTAACGTCTGGGGCTCTGGGTCTGCTTCTGGTTCTCTATTTTTTTGGTTCTATATATTTTTTTCCTTTTTGACAGTCTGGTTCTGGTTCTCTCTCTTCCTCTCTTCTTCTTCATCTGGTTCTGGTTCTCTGTTTTTTCTTTTTCTCTCTCTCTTTTTTTTATTTTCCCTTTTGGGCTCTTTCTTTTTGGGCTCTCTATTATTTTCTTCTCTTCTGGTATTCCGTTTTATTTTCTGATTTTTGTATATAATCGAAACAATGCATGCTTTGATCCGTTGTCATGGGTGGGTCTGTAACAACATGTAGGCTTCTATTCTCTGCACAGTACACAAGACACATGTAGTCTTCTGTGCTGCTCTTAACAACAGAAGTTTGAAAATTAATTAATTTGCTTAACTGCTTTGTATAATGCTTGGCACAATTAGTTAATTTGCTTGGCTGTTATGATGCTTTGGCTTGTACTAGTGTTGGCATCCTGCGTGCAAGGTGCGCTAGCTAGGACCTGTTATTAGAGGATAATAATTATAATAAATAAATAAATAAATAAATATCATCTCATTCTTTTTTGTAATAAATATTCTATACTATATAATATTGCAAAAGGTATTGGAGATCATAGACCTCCAAACTAATCTAAATTTTTGAAATTTTTAGGTTTTCAAAAATTAAAAATCAATTTGGCATTCAATTATTGATCCAAACCCTTGAGGCCATAAATTTTTTAATCAATCTAACCTTACAACACCAACTATAATTAATTACGGACAGAATTACACAATCATTAAGGGATCCAATAATTTACCATTGATGCCAGAATTTCTTTAATCAACCTTACAACACCAACTCCAATTATGCAATGAATTTATAGTAACAATTCCATTATATGTTTTTGCTTTAAACCATTTATGGCAACAACTACTATAATTTTGGATTTTAAACATTAAAAATCCACTTGGCATTCAATTATTGGTCCAAACCCTTGACTTCAAAAATTTTTTAATCAGCCTAACTGATGCAGGCCGGACCCAAGCCCGGCCCAGATCCCATAATCGGAAGACATCCGATTGATACACTTTCTATTTTGCTATTTCTTAATTTAGTAGGAAGACATCCGATTGATACAGAGTCTTATTTTTGTTATGTCCTATTTTAGTAAGTCTTATTTGTGTAGAATTAGTCCTCCTTCTATAGTTAGAACCGATCACTCCTATATAAGGAGTAATATTCACTGTATTCGGTACGTTTTTTATCAATAAAATTTCAGAGTGCCATAGTTTTTTTGTTCTATATTGTGATCGTGATTGCCGTTGAATCTTCGGATTCGAACAATCCCTCGGGAGATTGTTCTACCACCCATCCAAGATCCAGGGCTGTGCCAGATTGGTATCAGAGACCAGATCCGGTCTCCATCAACCTCTGTCGCATCGCTCAATCCACTCTGCTCACCGGTCATCCTCTCCACCACCACCAGGCGCCCACAAATTCTCACCGAGGCCTCTGTTCACACCTTACACCCAGTCCCGCTCAGCCCAGACCACGGCAGGTTCCATTCTGATCTACCATCGCCACCACCGAAGCCCTACAGTCGCCCAAATCCTCTTTGGACAACCCTAATCCCATCCTGCCGAAACCATTCGCCGGAACCCCTGCACCACGCCGAAACCCTAACTCCCCATCCCATCAGTAACCCTCACCCTGTTCCACTCTCACCCTGTTTCCCTACCGAAACCCAGAACCCACTGGCCGACTTTTCTTCAAACCCCCTGCACGTAACCTTCTGCTCGTAACTCCGATCCGCCACCGAGAAACCCCAGCCCTGCAACATCCCACCTTTTTCGGCCATATCTTCCCTCTCCCCAACCCAGAGTGAAAATAAAACAAAAAAAAAAAAAAAAGAGGCAGAGAGGGAACAGATACCGCAGCAAGAAGAGAAGAAAAAGGGGAAAGACAACGTACCTGTTGCCAGTGGCGTCCACGTCGTCGGCTTTGTCATCACCGTCCTCAGCAGCGGCAAGAAGCACTTCGTCCACCACTGAAGCCGGTGGTTCCGTCGCATCGGGACCTCCACCGGCCGGATCACCACTGCCGATCGTCATCACCTCCAGCCGCTCTTCGTCGTCGACGAGCGCAAGCCACTGTTCTGCCCTTCCATCCGTTTTCGTTTTGCAGATAAGTTTCCTTCTCTCTTTTATTGTCTTTCTCTGCACACAGACCGAGCAAGAAGTCTCCAGAACCGTGCCGGGTTCCAGTTAGACTTAAAGTGGTCCGGCCCGCCCACCGACCCGCGACCCGCCTATATACCTCCAGAACCCGTGCCGGGTTCCAGTTGGACCTAAGTTGGTCCGGCCCGCCCACCGACCCGCGACCAGCCTACATCCCCCAAAAAAAAAAAAAAAGTAATCATGCCTAGAAGAGGTGATGATCTTCAGCATTGGATGACGGACCGCCAGAGGGATGAAACCATCCTTAAACTGAGTCAAGAATTAGAAGATGTCACGGGACGTCTCAAAATCGCAGAAACTGCCATTGCTGAGCTACAAACAAAGCAATTTGTTAGTCAAGAAGGATCCTCCAATATCTCTATGGTTTACACGCCTGTCCAACCAAAAAGACCCGAAAATCATGAATCCATTCGTGATTTTATGGAGCGCCTTCTGGCTGAACGAGATCATCAAGTTCACCATGTTGCACCCCCACCTGATGACATTACTAGGAAAGTCAAAATTGACATTGCTGACTTTAGTGGTGATGCGAGTCCGAAAGTTTTTGTTAATTGGCTTAATTCTTTGGAAGACTATTTTGCTTGGTATGGTATGAATGATACACAGCGGATAGCCTTTACCAAAGTCAAACTGAAGGGTCCTGCTCGTATTTGGTGGTATGGTGTTGAAAACAATGAGCTCGCAGTAGGCCAGCCGATTCTCCGGTGGAATATTATGAAAGAGAGGCTCAAGGGCAATTTCCTTCCTTCTGATTATATGGATACACTTCACCAAGAATATCTGAGTCTCCAGCAAGGCAATATGACAGTGGAAGACTATACCAACAAGTTTTGCGAATACATTGTTCGCTGTAACTTGAGGACTGACGATCGTCTGACTATCACTAGGTACAGGGATAACCTGCGTGCCGATATCAGACGAGAGGTGGCAATGTTTGATTATGCCACAGTGGATGAAATATTCAATAAAGCCCGCAAAGCCCAACATGAAATTCAATTGCGGAAGCGTAATCTTTTCCAAGCCGGGGAGTCTTCCATAAAAAGAGGTCCTGATCCTACTTATAATCGCAATCAAGCAACAGCTTATAGGCCTCCTCCACAGCGTCAAGTTCAGCAGCCTCCTCAGAATTCTCGGCCAGGAATGCAACAAAGACAGATGAATCCCCAACAGAATCAGAGGGGTCCACAGAACCAGCCTGATAATCGTGCTTATGCAAGAACAGACAAGAGGGATATTGTTTGTCATGCCTGCAAGCAACGAGGACATTATGCCAATGAATGCCCTCATCGTAATTTATATACTTCCAATGAGCCCGATATTGATACGCAGCATGATGAGCATGTCGAATCAGGGCACACTGATATAGATCCTCCTTATGAAGATCAAGCTGATCAGGTAGATTATGCAGACGCTGATGATGGTATTCCGCTTCTCTTTCTAGATCGTCGTTTGCTAGTAGCAGATGCTAAAGAGGAAGAAGATTGGAATCATGCTTCTATTTTTCGATCTCGTGTCAGATGTATGGACAGAGCATGTAATATGATTATTGATGGTGGAAGTGCCATGAATGTTATCTCCCAAGAAGCAGTTGATAAGCTTAAACTTCCCACGGTAAAGCATCCAAGGCCATATAAAGTTGCATGGGTTGATAACTATTCTATTCCTGTTCGTCAGCAATGCTGTGTGCCTTTTAAGATTGGCAACTATGAGGATACTCTTCTTTGTGATGTCATACCAATGAACGTCACTCATATTCTATTCGGGCGGCCATGGTTACAGAAGCTTAAAGTAATCACAGATCATGAACACAATACCTACGCTTTCAATTGGAAAGGTAAACGTATCGTGCTGCGTCCATTGCCAACTCCACCATCCTCTCCTACCTCTTCTCCCGCTGCCGCCGCAACTACTCCTACATCGCATATTTTAACCATGCGGAAATTTGAAGTTGAAAGCAAAGAGCAAGGTATCATGTATGCCTTAGTCACTAAACAAGTTGCTGATGATTCTCATGCTATTCCTCGGGAAGTGAAGTCATTATTGGACAAGTTTGCCGACCTAGTTCCTGAAGAGTTACCCAAGGAACTACCCCCACTAAGGGACATTCAGCATGCTATTGATTTGGTTCCTGGAACCTCTTTGCCTAACTTACCTGCTTATCGAATGAACCCAGCAGAACATGCAGAGTTAAAAAGGCAAGTTGATGATTTGCTTCAGAAGGGCTATATAAAGGAAAGTCTCAGTCCATGTGGTGTTCCGGCACTACTCACTCCAAAGAAGGACGGAAGTTGGCGAATGTGTGTAGATAGCCGTGCAATCAACAAAATCACGGTAAAATATCGCTTCCCTATTCCTCGTTTGGACGATATGTTAGATATGATGACTGGTGCATGTATATTTTCCAAAATTGACTTGCTGAGCGGATATCATCAAATTCGCATAAGACCAGGAGACGAATGGAAAACTGCCTTTAAAACAAAGGATGGTCTCTTTGAATGAATGGTCATGCCGTTCGGTCTAACCAATGCTCCTAGTACTTTTATGCGGATTATGACACAATTATTGCAGCCTTATATTGGAAAATTTGTTATCGTCTACTTCGACGATATCCTTATTTACAGCAAGTCAAAAGAAGATCACCTTCAGCATTTAGATAAGGTCTGCCAACTTCTCCGCTGGGAGCATTTCTATATCAATCTCAAGAAATGCACTTTTATGAGTGACTCTGTTATTTTCTTGGGATATGTAGTATCTGCAGAAGGAATTAAGATGGATCCTTCAAAAGTAAGCGCTATTCTTGATTGGCCAATTCCTACTACCCTTACTGAAGTTCGCAGTTTTCATGGTCTTGCCAATTTTTACAAAAGGTTTATCAGAAACTTCAGTACTGTTATGGCTCCTATTACTGATTGCATGCGGAAAGGTGACTTCAAGTGGACCAATGCAGCCACCAGGGCTTTTGAGAAGATCAAGCAAAAGATTACTGCAGCGCCCGTTCTGCAAGTTCCTGATTTTAGCAAGCTATTTGAAATTGCTTGCGATGCCTCAAATGTTGGCATTGGCGGAGTCCTTAGCCAGGAAGGACATCCTATTGCATTCTTCAGTGAGAAACTTTCTGATGCCAAGAGAAAGTATACTACATATGATCTGGAATTCTATGCACTTGTCCAAACACTTCGTCACTGGAGACATTATTTAATTGCAAATGAGTTTGTGCTTTACTCTGATAATGATGCTCTGCAACATTTACACTCTCAGCAGAAGATCAGCGCTAACCGAGCTAAATGGAGTGCATATATACAAGAATTCAAATTTAGCATTCGTCATAAAGCTGGAAAGGATAACCTGATTGCGGATGCATTAAGCCGGAGAAAACATCTTTTAACTGCTATGTCTATTAATGTGCCTAGTTTTGAGCAAATCAAACAAGATTATGCAGCCGACAAAGATTTTGGTTCTATTTATGTGGATCTCCGTAATGGCACTCATATTCAACATCCTCAGTATAGTCTTCATGATGGTTTTCTATTCAAAGGTACGCAACTCTGTCTTCCAGCCACTTCTATTCGTGAATATGTTGTGCGAGAGTTGCATGCAGGTGGATGTAGCGGACATTTGGGTCGCGACAAAACACTTGCCCTTGTCAGTGACAGATATTATTGGCCTCGTATGAAGACCAATGTGATTCATATTTGTGAAAGATGCCGAACATGTCAGCTTGCCAAAGGAAACAAGAAGAATACTGGGTTATATCAGCCTTTGCCTGTTCCACATACTCCTTGGGAAGACATTAGCATGGATTTTGTTCTCGGTTTACCTACGACTGCTAGAAAGGTTGATTCCATCTTCGTTGTTGTTGATCGCTTTTCAAAAATGGCACACTTCATTCCTTGCACTGCGACTGCTGATGCTTACAAGGTGGCCAAATTATTCTTCAAAGAAGTTGTTCGTCTCCATGGGCTTCCCAAAACTATTGTTTCTGACCGTGATACGAAGTTTATGAGTTACTTCTGGAAGACATTATGGATGCTGTCCAACACCAAACTTAATTTCTCTACTGCTTATCACCCTCAAACTGATGGACAAACAGAGGTGGTAAACAGAAGTCTTGGCCAATTGTTACGTTGTCTTGTACATGACCGAATTACAAATTGGGATCAAGTGCTCCCTATGGCAGAATTTGCTTACAATAATTCTGTCAACCGATCAACTGGACTTTCCCCATTTGAAGCTGTTACAGGAGTTCGTCCTCGACTCCCTGTTGATCTTGTTCCGTTACCAGTTGATGTCAGAGTGAGTGCAGATGCTGAAAATTTCTTCCAACACATGTAGCATGTCCATAATGAAGTACGTCGCCATATATCTGCCAGCAATGATGTTTATAAGCAGCAAGTTGATAAACATCGTCGGTTTGTTGAATTTAATGAAGGCGATATGGTTATGGTCCGTATTCGACCTGAGCGATTGCCACCTGGAGCTAACAAGAAATTACACCCTCGAAGTTCAGGTCCATTCAAGATTCTCCAGAAGATTAATTCCAACGCCTATATTCTTGATATCCCTACTGATTCCGGCGTCCGTTCTTCATTCAATGTCGAGGATCTTACTCTCTATCGTGGCCATGATACTGAAGGAGAAAATGAAGAGCAGCTTATTTCTTTACCAGTTCATTCTCCACCTCCTGATGAAATTATTGATGTCCTTGATGATCAAATTGTTTCTACACGTCAAGGAGGTTATCAGAAGTTTTATGTACGCTGGCGGAATCGTCCTATCTCTGATGCTACATGGATTACAGCTACTGACTTCCAGCGCATCAATCCTGATCTTTATGAGAGATATCAAGCGCTCAACTCGCCGGAGTCGAGTTTTTTCCAAGCCGGGGAGAGCTGATGCAGGCCGGACCCAAGCCCGGCCCAGATCCCATAATCGGAAGACATCCGATTGATACACTTTCTATTTTGCTATTTCTTAATTTAGTAGGAAGACATCCGATTGATACAGAGTCTTATTTTTGTTATGTCCTATTTTAGTAAGTCTTATTTGTGTAGAATTAGTCCTCCTTCTATAGTTAGAACCGATCACTCCTATATAAGGAGTAATATTCACTGTATTCGGTACGTTTTTTATCAATAAAATTTCAGAGTGCCATAGTTTTTTTGTTCTATATTGTGATCATGATTGCCGTTGAATCTTCGGATTCGAACAATCCCTCGGGAGATTGTTCTACCACCTATCCAAGATCCAGGGCTGCGCCACTAACCTTACAACACTAGCTATAATTAATTATGGAATGAGTTACGCAATCATTAAGGGATCCAATAATTTACCATTGATCCCACAATTTCTTTAATCAACCTTACAACACCAACTCCAATTATGCAATGAATTTATAGTATCAATTCCATTATATGTTTTTAGTTTAAACTATTTATGGTAACAACTGCAATAATTATTCTATAATTATGAGATTCAATAATTACTCGATTACGGGATGAATTACACTATAATTACGGGATTCAATAATTTATCCTTGATCCCACGAATTTTTAAATCAATTTACCCTTACAATACCAACTTTAATTATGGAATGAATTTATAGGAACAATTTCCACACTTTTTTTGTACTCTATAGTTTAGTTACTTATATATGTCTTTCTCTCCATAGCTATACAATGCTTTTAAGTTAAAAATCCACTTGACATTCAACTATTGGTCCAAACCCTTGACCCCACAAATTTTTTAATCAATCTAACTTTATAACACCAACTCTAATTGCGGAATGAATTACATAATAGTTAAGAGATCCAATAATTTACCCTTGACCCGATGTTTTCTTTAACCAATGTAACTGCACGACAACAACTCCAATTGTGGATGGAATTTATAGCAACAATTCCATTATACGTTTTTAGTTTAAACCCTTGATGGCCACCACTACTGTAATTATACTATAATTATCAGGTTCACTAATTTATCCTATTCTGGGATCAATTACACTATAATTATGTGATTTAACAATTTATCCTTGATCCCATAAATTTTCAAATCAATTTAAACTCACAATACTGGCTCTAATTATGAAATAAATTTATAGCAACAGCTCCCACATTTTTTTTTTTGAGCTCTATAGTTAAGGTACTTACATTTATTTTTCTCTCCATAGCTAGACAATCCCTTTTGCATCATTGTTTTTTTTTTTTCCCCCTTCCATGCATACTATTGCAGAATGATATGAGGCTTTTGGATTCCAAAATCTTAAAGTAATTTTATTATTTCTTTTATTTTTAAAGAGTCATAAATACGTATGTCATTCCATTAGTGACATATTATATTAATTTTAAATTTATGCTACAACATATCATTGTAACAATCAATTAATATGTTTCCTATTCAAGACCCAAGTGATTTGGAAAGAGAATGTTAAATCGCTTGCGAAAGAAAAAGGATAGATGACTAATTCATCCATGATTTACAATTTTTTGAAAATTTAGGCAGTACACATGGTATAAACACATTGGCCGATGACAACATATTAAAAAAATGAAGAAGAAGACTTGAAAAACTATATGAATGAAGGCTACCATTGATTCATCCAAAGTTTACAATTCTTTTTGAATTTTGTTACAGAGATTGGCAATACACTTGGCATAAGTATCTTAAAAACTACTTTAAAAATTACTCTAATGGAAACTATCACCAACTCATCCATGATTGATGATTTTTATTTTATTTTATTTTGTTAGAGAGGTTGGTAGTACATGGGGCATAACTACTATGATTCAAATCAATTGTATCTTAAAAGAAAAGAGAGAGAGAGAGAGAGAGAGAGAGAGAGAGAGAAATGTTTTACAGAAGGAAACTACCACTAATTCAGTAATGAGCTAAAAATTTTAATTTGAACTCTAACACATTCAAAAGAACACAACCAATGATCGAATAAGATTCATGATTTGAAAAAACGTCTCATTTAAAGTTTTCGCTAATCCTAGTTTTAGACACCCTAACCTTAGCCTTACATATCTCTACCTCAATGTTTCCTTTGTCTCACTCATTTGCATTTTGGTTCTTGGCTCTATCTTCTATTGCGTGGCAAGCACCAGGTACCCCTTACGTTCCCTCCTCTCTTTTTTTCTTTGTTATGGTTAAGAGATTCATTTTTTGGACAAGAGAGATTCTATTTTTTGGTTAAAAGCGATTCATTTCATTGTAATGCTATGTTAATTATGATATGAGTCCTAAATCATTAACATTTTGTTTATTTTATTTTATTTTATTCTTAATGAGGGGGTCCTGATAAGTCACAACAACTTTCTTATGCAAATTCTTTACATGCACCAGATGGATAGAGCTTTAGACAAGTGTCTCACACAAAAGCCTAACTAATTGTGTTCATGAACTATTTGATGACTAATGGTGAACAAACTTGACCATGAAATACAATAATTATGATTCAAAGAGTTTTATCATTTATTTCATGATATTAACTTAGCCAAATATAATATGTTTTGATGATATTAACTTTAATGATGATGATATAATATGATTAATTTTAAAAATATTTTGGACTTTTAGTCTATTGGGTTTTGTCTTATATTCCGGTTTAGCTAGATCGGTCATCTGGTTTAGCCAGAACTGAGGCTCAGGATTAGGGGTATTTTAGTCATTTTATATGGGTTTTCTTGTTGGCTAGGAAAGCGGAAACTATATATATTGATGTACTCTACCCCTGGATCCTGAGGGGATTGTCGAACCACGTAAAATTGGTGTGGTCATATGTGTGATTACTTGATGATGTAATTACTTGTGGTCATCGTGATTGATTTGTCGATCACAGGCAATTTCTGTTGCGCTGTTTTTCCCAATAAGTGGTATATAATGTGTTTGATGACTTTACTGGTGATGATACAATATGGTTAATTTTAAAAATATTTTGAATGATTTCCCTGTGCGTAGTATTAAGAAAAGGAAATAATGCAACCCGGCAATCTTTTTGTCCCAAAAAACCAAGAAAATGCATGAGAAGAAAATTTCAACAGCAAATACAATATTTTTTTAATTAGTCCACAAATAATAATACACGAATACAACAATCCCAAAAAATCGCACTTATATTTCTTTCTCCCTTGAACTAAGTGTCTCTGATTTCCTATTCCCTCTTCTAATTCCTCTACTCTTCTTGTTCTTCTTCTTCTCGACCAGAAAAAAAGAGTGAGCACAAATGGAAAACATAAGCAAATTGAAGTTTTAGGTATACCAAACGAGGACCTAGGTAATGGCCAGCTTTCTGTGTTTGTGGAGAATCTTCATGCACCAAGAATAATTTGAGATGTTCAACAACATTGTTTTGTCTGAGAATAATTCATAGTGCAAGAAACTATGAATCCCATCGTAGGCACTCTTCACTCGAATGCACTATGAACAATATGTAGCAAGCGAGTACCTAGGTAATGACCATCTTTTTGTGTTTGTCGAGAATCTTCATGCACCAAGAATAATTTGAGATGTTCGACAACATTACTTTATCAAAGAAAATTTTGTAGTGCAAGAAACTATAAATCTCATTTTAGCCACTTCACTCGAATGCCCTCTGAACAATACGGGTGAAAGTATGATACTTAAATTTTAAAAGGCAAGGAAATTCGTAAGAACTGTTGTTTCATAATATAGTTACGATTAAACCCTATAAAAGGAACATCAACAATATCCCGCGACGGGTCCAAAAATTTGATAAGTCACAATATTTGGCAGAAAGGGAACTTAATCAACTTTTTCGAGATACTTTCTTGCTTAACATTAGTAGCCACAAAGGATATGCGATTTAGGCAATCCAATAACAGAGAAACATTTGACTTGCTATCCACGATTACGTGTACATATTGTCAGAAGGAGCCATTTTATTGCACAAAATTAAAATGGAATATTCCTATAGTGAAAAAGAATTGCAATTGGTGAGTTAGAATCCCTGGAGAATAGTCAGAGAGAAAAAGAAACTATATATACCACTAAAATAAAGTTAAGATGTGATCAAAGCAAAATAAGGAAGATAAACTATATGACATTCAAAATACGAAACTCACGACAGAGCAAACTGTGTTCAATTATTTTCCTGCTAAGGACTGCGACATAAGTATGTGAAAAGCTGAGAAGTCCAACAAGAGAATGACCATAAAATTAACTAAATAAATGAGATGCAAAGATAAATTAGAAGAGCCTTACTAGGCAAGTTATGAATTAGGGGAAATCCCTAATCTTTGGTATAGCAAACTAAAAAGCAGAGAAACCCGAACAGGGGAAAAAACACAAACTAACTAAATAAATGAAATCCAAAGATAATTGTTTTTAGAATAAAAAAACTAACCTTGAAAGAAAAAAAATACAAAACCCAAACAACAGGCTATGGAGTGCCCAAAATAAAACTTTGACAATTAAACATCATACATGAATGTTTTCTAGTGTTGGAACAGTAGAACTTTCGTATTGAATGGCCACTTTGCTTGTACCAAGAAATCCACAAGATCAAAACCTTACGAGAAATGTAAAAGACAAGGATCATTATGCATATGAGGAAAACCCCCCAATAAAATCTGCAATTTCTCGTCTCTAAGTATAGAGAGATGCCTATCGGTCTTCTTTTATAACTGTACAAAGCAAATGTCTATTTCCATATTTTTTTTCTTTTTTCTTTCTATATTTTTCTCTCACTCCCTAAAATTGCATTGAAGTTATTAGCCATTTATTTAATGTCAATAACCTAAGCCATGGAACTGAGGAAATGGTCAGAAAAACCATACTCAGTGAAACTGATAAACTTAAGAGACGTGGAATCAGTAAATAGAATAGGAAGGACTCGCTTTGCACAAACCATGAATGGAGGGATAACAAGAACATGTTTGTTGACCAGAATTTTATCATCCTTTACTAAAAATATACGTTACAATTTTGTATGGCTTGTATTTGTAGATGAGAGGTTATTAGCCCTCAAGAGTGGTAAAGTCATTTGAATTTTTGGAGGAATTGGAAGTAACCTAGCTTACATCGTATAGCTGATTTTGTATAGGGATGATGGCCCCTTGGCGCCCATTAATATAATTTATGAGTTACGAAAAAAATTGTCTTAAATATGCTAGTTGCTCATTTATGGTTGTTTAGATGCTCTAGATTAGTTAGAATTTTGTCTGAATTGTAATTTGAATGGTGGACAATTTGTTAGGTGTACCCTTCACTATGCTTTGGTTTTATTCTGTACAGGGATTACTCCACTTGTGCACTATCTTGCACAAGCCTTTTGTATTGATATATATTTACCTTTTACTGATAGAAAAAAAATCATCATCTAAAATATCCCTTTTCAACAAGCATTTATTGGGAAATGAAACTTTGGTGGTGCAGGACACTGTGCACATGTTACATTGCATCTTGTCATTTTTTATTTTTTGAATGGTTTGGTTTCACTATTGTTATAGTTCCTAGGCATTGCCAGGTTTGAACCAATAGGAAAAGAGTTTTGAACACATGACCAAGAATAGTAATATAATGACACCGAATGTCTTATGAATACACCGTAATGAATGATCTTGGAAACCTAGATTATCTAGTATAAGGTTGGTTAGTAACCATCCTTGATAACCCTACAATCTAATTGCATTATAGTAACCTTGACCTCCACATGAGTGTTTATATCAGTTGCATCAATGATGAACAAGGATTTTACTTAATTGCAATTCTCTGATTAACATCTCCAACAAGATTGAGTGAACATTTTCCTTGTTGGGGTTGAGATCTTGTGTTTGCAATGGGGAAAATGGTGACATTATTGATGAATCGATATGACAGGAATAAATTTATGGGATTATATATATTATATGAAAGGATATATAAAAGTAATGAATACATTAATGAGGCATTAGATTAAATTTAGGGAGCTTAAATGAAATTTTATTTGCTATGAGGTGGATAATATTCTACATAAAATTGAATGGCTAGAAGATTACATGTGCAACCAAATTTGGAGAATATGGTTCCTATCTGTAAAATATATATATATATATATATAAAGGTTTGTCACTGTAGCAGTTTATGGAGAATATTGTAATTATAGCAGCCAGCTTTTTTTAATGTTATATATATGGTTCATCAACATATTTCAGTCCGTGCATCAAGTTGACAACATTTTCTTGTGCTATTTGCAGGTTATGGGAGATGTCATGATGCTAATATGCTTATCGAGTTTGAGGTTCAATGTGTAATTACCTGGTTGAAGTGAATTTGTAACTATCTTTACTTGTGGATTTAAAACCCCGTTGTTTATAAGTGTTGAATTGTTTTACTTACAAACTAAAGGTTAAGTATGCATATTATTATATATAAGATAATATGTTTCTCTCCCTTACGAGATTATGCATATCAATTGCTTTTTGCTGCTAGTAGTTGATTATTAATTAGAGGTTTTGTGGGTCATGGTGATGATTATATAAGCACAATCAGGTTCCAAACAAGTAAAGAAATAGGTGATGAAGACCCATTGCGTAAGTGGCCTGCTTCCTGGGAACTGCTTTAATACTTTCTGCCCATAAATTGGTTGTGGAATATGGTTCCTCGGTGTTGTTTGTTGAAATGTGTTAGAACCTTTGCAGCAGAATGAGTATGGTCTCTGTTGAGTACATTGGTACCATATTAAATTTATAACTTTTGTTTGAGGGAAATGATAGTATTTCTTTTGTGCTTTTAATATATAAATATGTACATATTTTGAACTGGTGCTTTTACATATATTCAAATCCTTTGTTTGCCTGTGCATGCTTGAATATATGCAAATTCAATTTTTTGTTAAGTGTAACGTTTAGTTTAATCTCAACATCATCAATGTGGTGTTGATTTGGCCAGAAGGAGCCAGGTGTCAATATGAGCTCAAGGCAAAGTTTTGCATTTCGAGAGCTTCGAAATGCATGCATTGTTTTTCTGTGCTCACTCATTTTTTTCCCACACCATGCAAGAAATTTTAAATTCTCAATTTTTTCTTTTTATTTAGAACAATTTCAATTGTTTCTTTGCTCATATTTCATCTTCAACATCTCCATTCTCTCTACACCCATGCACCCTCTCCACCCACCCCGTGGTCCACCACCTCTGGAAACCCTACGCCATCTCCCAGCCCCTGCCCAACCTTCTCGCACGTCTCCTACGCCTTCTCCTCCCATTCTAAGATGCCACTAAATTTTAAGGTAGTAAAATCAAAGCACTAGGATAATTTGGTGGTACCGATTTTTTTCATTTGGCCTCTTCCCATTGATAGATATGTGTCTAAGTGAGCCTCACAAGCAAATGGGTAATAAGCTTTTAAATGTGGTCTGCTGGTTGAAGATCATTTTAGGAAATGAGCACAATTGAACTATACTAAACTAACACTTGATTATCACTAGAGTACTCATAAGTGATATAAACCATTGGACTAACCATGTAAAAAAAATACAATTACATATTTTTCCTATATCATCTTTAGTATGGAAGCATTATACCAATTATGTTTGGGTGTTTTCCCAAAATTCAACTGTGCATTCACACTGGTTTCGAGTGAAACTTGAGTGAATGCCTATTAGGAAACTGTGTAATATGGGTTGTTTGTATTGAAAATTATTTCTGCTGCCCTTTACTAATTCTATAATAAGGATTTGATCTTTCCAATAAGACAAAATGCTTTTGTGGGCGCAATCAAGGAAGAACGCGAGACCACAAATCAACCCATGGTGGGTGCTGCAAACCAAGTGATTATCAATTATCACCTCATAGTGCAATCATTTTGCTTCTTTTTTATTTTTATTCCACCCAAGTCATCAAGAATGCCAAGTTAAAAAAAAAAGTCATAAACAAAACCAACATGCGGAAAATTCGGATAAGCCATAGCGCTAAAGTACCAATGCAAATGCACAATTAGATTAATATTGGGAAGTTCTGATATTTCACAATGATTCTATGATACACAACCCAATGGAATCAATAGTCTGAACATTACATTGCGTCTAATGACCATTACATATCCTCTACAATATGCTTTTATAGTCGCAAGCAAGAAAAGGAAGGAAACAATATTGGTATAATTTTAGTACCGGCTGCTTATTTTCATTACGGAAACAGTTTCATTAGACAATCATTTGAGAGTAAAACGCTCAAAGATTGAGCGCCACTGCCAAAGGTTTGGAGTTGTTTGTCGTCACAAGAGCTTCTAGTCCATGGATTGACATTCTTGAGGAAATTAAAATGCTAAAGTTCAATAAAGAATGGGCATTCGGACTGTGTTAGGGCCTGATTTTATGTCCTTAAGAATGAGCTCCAATAGTGCCTGAGCCACGAGTCCCTCTTTCCCTGCAAAGGTAGCGAATATCAGCATTATCGATCTCTTTGCAGGCCATTGCTAAGACTGAGTAATTACAAGGTCACAACCTGCAAGCCTCAGCAAGTGTATGCATTTTGTGAAAGCATGAGAGTTGAGGTAGGCAATACACCAAGATCACACTCTGCATGATCCAATTTTCACTCTAAACTGTTTTTCTAGAGCGTGGACGATTGCAGTATTGCTGACTTGTTTTCTCACACCCCTAATGCAAGAAATTTGAAAGTTGTGAGTGCCAACTGGGGTTTTTCTTCTCTTTCTTTCTATCTTTCAAAATTTTAAATTCCAATAAAATCGATGATAAAATCATATCATAGAAATAAGTATTTACAGAAGTAACTAGTCTATGAAAATTTTAGTTAATATTTAGAGAGAAGAAAACCCCAGTATTTGGAGAAGGTTTAGAAATGAGTATCACATGGTTGAAGTGACTATTGAGAAAAAAAAAATGAAATGATTGGGCAATCAAATGGATGATTGAGACTGACCACTAGACCAATAATTATGAACAATCTTGACGATTCGTTCAACCTCAATTGGTAGGATGGTTAGGAACTTAGGATTGTCCAATTGGTCTCTCACTGATGGCATGAAAAGATATGCAGGCCTCATTTGTGTTCCAAATTGATGATTTGGATTTTCGATGTATCCAAATACAACTTTACGCTTCATAATCTATAATGCAATTATCAGCATGTTATAACCAAGATTGCTACTATTAAGGATTACGCATGTATGGTTCTTCTCTGTATACCTAGATAGTTGATACATATGTGAATATTTGGGTCTACTCTCTCTTACACACACTACTTAGGCGAGACAATTACCCATGGAGCATTGAAAGGGATCAGACTCCAGACCTCCCTCTTGAGAGAATATGCCTTTACCATCGTGCCATGCACATGGAACGCTATGAATATATGCATTTAGTCATATGGAAATGGTAACAGATATTTTGTGTTGGAAAGTTAAGTTGTACTTTCCATTGCCAATGATTTGCTCATCTCATTGCAAGACAAGAAGTAAAAGAAATCTGCTTCCAATGAGCATCATCTCTTCAGCCATCTTCCCTTCCTACATAGTTATATCTCCTATTCTATCCCTAGCAAGTTTTCCCTCCTTGATCAGTTTCTCTGCAAGAACCACTATTCTTTTTGCTGTGCACCCACTAAGAATCTTGTCCAAGTGAGGCATTACGTACTCTTTGTTTGTTGTTACAAATGCAACATTCATGTTTGGCCCCTCAGGTACATTGCCTTCATCATCTAACAAAATTGCTGCAAATGCTCCCTTTTCTGCAGCTTCCATTTTAGATAATACATTTGGTAAGTAGTTTACACTCTACATGATGGCACACTGTAGAGGCTTCATTGGGACGGATGAAGTTATCACCTTGACAACTTTTTTATAGGATGGAGTTTGATCTTGATATACGACAGCATAGAGTGCAGCTGCACTACAACTAGACACAGCATAGAGTATTGAATTGCATGAGAATACTTTTGACTCTTGACAGATACAAGATTTGCGAAACAAAGCCAAATGTCCATGAATCTTGCACATTTTCAATCTGGCATTTCGTTTTTAGTGCCGGTCTATGGGGGCTCTCTCACATGAAATGAAAACATTCAACTTAGACACAGTAGCTCTGAGCTATCCTCTCTCCTTCTTTGCTAAGATAAACAGGATTAATTGCGATCTTCTCATCTATAAACTTTTTCTGGAGATATGCTGTCATGGCTTCTTCTCCTTCGTATCCGCACCAACCCATATTAGAAAACCTGTTTCTTGTCACAACCGTAAGCTCTTCTTCCGTGTCATCCCATATCGAATGGAGTATTAGGCTTCTAAGCGTTATATCTCAGGTTATGCAATTGAGGGTCAATAGAGGTGTTGATTGTATGGTTCAATAGAGCTTGCAATGCTGCAACATCACATGGGCAACACTACAGCTGCCTTTTAGTTAACGGCCACCTTCAGTTAACAGTTGCACTGTGAGCAGTCGAAGATTTGGACTTCCATGCCAATGATGGAGTCTATAAATGGAATGCTCTGCTGCTTCGATTGAGGTGTAAAAGACAACCAAAGTGAAGTCTTTGGGTGTACTTGGATTTGGTGCTGAGAGAGAGTGAAAGTGATTCCTCACCTGTAATCCTTTTTGAACCAATAGTGCATGCATCTTTATGGGCCATAAGTTGAAGTTCTTTCTGCCATTGAGTTTTTTAATTTCAAATTTTGCGTTCATTTCTATAAAATTTCAATACCACAATGTAGATCTCGTCACCACGAGCATGCTGGAAGAAACAGATTTGAAATCTGAGTCTAGATGGCTCCGATATCATAGAAACAAGTTTTAACGCTCCAATTGGTTAAACCTCCTCGCTGACCGTCAAATAGCCAATCACCCTCTTTGTTGACCATCAAACAACCAATCACTCTCACCCATTGCGTAGCTTTGCTTGAAACGAGTCCATAGGTGCAAACGAATTTTCCATCGGATGTTAGATGATCAAGATGTTGCAGAAAGAATTTCTAGTCGACGATCTGATCAAACTAGTATGACCGTACTGCTGGCGTCATGCTGATGTCAGCACTTTGCTTGGCTGCAGGCTGCTGGCTGCTGCTCCACTTGGGTCGGGCTGACCCAAATAAGAACCTGATCTGGCTTAAACAAAACTTGGCCTGAAGGACCACTGATTTCTGTGGTACTTTGGTGCACTAGGCTCTTTTCCTCCACCACACATTAGCAACAGATGGCTTCAAGCTCTACCGTTTTTTTTTTTAAATACCTTTTTGTCACCTTCGTTCTGGGTTCTGCAAGAGCATAGGCGAGAAACAAAACTCGTCTTTTCTCTCTCTAACCCAACGCGGGATGCAGTCCGGCAGCGATGACAGAGAGACCGGAGAACCCCAGGGAGTAGCGCGGCGTTCTTCTCCGTCAGCGGCGATCCCGATCCTCTGCTCCCTTCAAGTTCTCCACCGATCACAGAGATGAAAGACCCAGCCCGGATCTCTCGACTCTGCAAGGAGTCGCCCATCTGAGATCTGAAGGGATCTCAGCAAATCCAGGCCGGATTCCTCTCTGAGTTCTGATCCTAAAGAGGGGCAGAATAATAGAGATCAAATCCTCTGTCTTCTGTTCTCAGAAAATCCGTGCACAGCGATGGCCCACTTCCGATCAACCTGATCCTTTTTCGAGGATCTCCGTCAATCATCACAGCGGCATAATCCAGGTGCTCTGATGTGCACGGTTTTTGGTCACGACCCCAGTATTTAAACATGGGTTTTTGTGAGATTAGGGCTAATTAAAAAATTTTCTTCCTACTCAATTCCTGACGGGATTTTAGTTCACGGTGAGTTTAACATTTCACAAATACAGATCTATAGTAGTTGGCATTATCAAAATAATGAGTATTGCTCATAAAAAAGGATATAGAGTTAAAAGGAGTTTAAGTTTCAAAGTTCAAAAATTTATACAAAATATTTTAAATGAAGCCCACTAAAAACTCAAGCTGCCAAAAAAAAAATAATAATAATAATGAAAAGCATTAAGATTCTAAAATATTACGAGTCACTCGCATGTGGGTCTAGATGGATTAGTATCCATCATTTGCATCTCATTCGAATTGGACACTTGGCTCAAGCACTTATAACGCTTTACCCTCCTCCGTCGCCTCGGGATAGTAAGACTCAGTTACTATGCACCAAATACTACAACATCATTCTACAATAATAGATGATAAATGAATAAACATAAATCATAATAATATACAATGTAAAAATGGAATAAAGACATAAATAATTATCTACAATAGTAGATGACAAATGAATAAATAGAAATCATAATAATATACAATGTAAAAATGGAATAAAGACATAAATAATTATAAGAGTGATAAACAACAAAGGCATAAGAAAGAACGGAATCATAATCTATACCCATACAAATATGCACAATCACATAAGCCAATATCCTAGTAAAACCCAGTCCAAAATACGGTGGCCCAATCTGTCTTCAAATGCTAAGCATCCTATCCATATATGGTAGATCAATCCGCCTTAAGGTGCTTCACACCAAATCCAAAGTCATACAGTACAAGGCCCCATCCATAACAGTTGGTCAGTCTGCCTTACGGTGCATCACACCGAGTCCAGAGTCATAGGGTACATCCGTACCATACCAATACCAATCTGTAGTCATCCAGAAGACCTCGATCCTACACAATACACACATATGCCGACTCAGCGGTGCACGAATAAAGGTTCCTAAGTCAAATGTGAGGGGCTAGCTAAATCCATAGATACCATAGAAATATTGAGGAATTACTCCACTACATAATTTGGTCCACAACCATAAATTTATACCCATAATGAGTAGTCCTCCCATATCCAAACACCAAGCCAAACCTCAACACGGTCCACATAATACAAATAAAGGGTACAATCGCTAAGAGTCATAAACAACGTAATAACAATGCAAAGTATGCAAACCCAAAGGCCAAGGAAGAATTACAAGCCATTTCCAGGTCAATGATGGCAATTTGTGTACCTGACAACTCTACTCGAACTCCAGGTGATGTATGGTCGAGTAATTAATTTCATTTAAGTCATATGGTGCATAGCCCAAGTCCAACATCGACCAGATTCGGTTAATTTGTACATTGTACACAAATCATACTATCTATAAGAGGTACATTTACCCCGCAATAACCCTCATAATAACCAATGACCCACATAATAAGTCCTCAAAATACCCCCCAATATGTATGTAAAAAGGCTTTACAATTAGTCCAACAGTTAGCCTACACGCAGGCCTCCATCACCATCTAACAATTCCAATAAAGAAATGGGGTTTCAATCCTCTCATCCTTCCCACACTTCTTAACCTGTGGAAAATGGATATCCCACCCTTCATTTAGCGAATTCAAATCACCTCTAACACCCATTAATCTATCACATACATTACCACACCTAAATTTAACATTTTTAACATAAAACCCAAATTGAGCAAGAGGGTGTACAAATGGCAAATAAAATGCTAGAATCAACCAAATATACATGCACATCATCAATAAAATATGTTAATCCACTTGCCTTTGATGAAGAAAGTAAAATAGGTATTCTCTAGCTCACCAAAGAGACCCAAAGAAGCTCAAACTCAAGTAAATCCAAACTCAACTCAAATCAAACCTACAAAAATAGTTAAGAGAAGCTAATGAGCATGCCAAAATCTATTTTAAATTAAAACTCTAAATGACCCAGTTTATGAGGGACGAAAACCTTACCTAGGGTTGTTTGGATAGAGAGAAAACTTGAGGAATAGGTTCCTTAGGGAGATGGAAGCTTGAGAAGGAAGATGGAGGGAGAGAAGGAAGCTCTGGCGGCAGTGGTAGGCACAAATTCCGGCGGCGGCAGCAGGGAGGAAGAAAATGAGGTAAAGGGAAAGAGGGAAAATAGAAAAAGAAGGAAAGAAAGGAAGAGGGAATGGTGGTGGCATTGGTCGCCGAAAAGAGTGAAGTCCAGATCCTTGGATGGTGGCTGCCGATTGGGCAAGGGGAGGCAGAGATCGAGAGTAGAGAGGAGATGAGGCTGGGCGGTCTTAGTTGAGGGAAATGAGAGATGAGAGTAAAGAGAAATAAGAAAAGAAAGAAAGTAAAAACAAATAAAACAAAGGAGAGAGAGAGAGTCGTCTCTCCAATGGAATCCGGGGAGGGACAAATGCGCGTGGGAGTGAGAGGAGTTAGGGAAATGGTTGTAGATTTTAAGAAATTTAAAAACTGCCACCCATTTAATAAGTTGGCTAAAAATTTGTTTTGTCCATAACTTGTGAACCACAGGTCAGATTGATTCATTATAAGTGTCGCTGCTTATGAAATAAAATAAGCTTTCCAATGACTATTCTTTTGGCATGGTTCCGAAGAAGAAAAATTTTGGCCTATTTTAATGGGTTTTTGGATATTTTTCCACAAAAAGACTTAATTGTAGAAAATAAGGTACTTGGCAGCCAAGATGGGTCTAAATCGGTCAGGGTAGAAGGATAAGGTTCATTAAATTAGGAAAGCTACCCACTGACCCAAAACCTCACAAATTGAAAAACTACGAAAAAGGCATCTACACTTCCTAAAATTGCTAGCTACCCATTACTAAGCTTAGACTGACTCAAAACCCAATGAAATTGCGCAAACACAATCCTAACGCTAAACCAAACACGCTTAAACTCTAAGGGCTTGTTTAGGTATAATATAGCTTAGACTATAATAATAACATAATTAAGGTACAGAACGCTACAGTTTTAACTAGTCAGCTGGAAGAAAAACATGCCACACACAGCGATGAACACACAGCATTTACATCGTTCTGCTACCTATGTCCACGGGGGAAGTAGGGAAAAGTTATCACTATTACCAGTGGGGAATCACTCTCACTCTCTCTTAGCCCTAAACCCAAGTACACCCAAAGACTTCACTCTGGTCATCTTCCACACACCTTTCCTTTCAAAAGGTATTACAAAAGGCACTTAAGGGAAAGAATGACCTTCCTATAACTACATCAAATGCAGACAAAGAAGATATGCTAGAGAAAGCATATGGATCAATTTTGCTATGCTTGAGCGGCGGAGTATTACGGAATGTTGCTCAGGAGAAAAGCACTGCTGGGATATGGAAAAAATTAGAAAATCTGGACATGACTAAATCATTGATAAACCGTTTTATCCGAAGAAACGGTTGTTCACTTTGCAAATGAATGAAGGTACATTTATCTCCAATCACCTTAATGCATTTAGTAAAGTTATAATGGACCTTGAAAATATAGATGTCAACATTGATGATGAAGACCAAGCAATCATGCTGTTATGTTCTTTACCACCCTCGCATGAGCAGTTTGTGGATACCATGATGTATGGTAAGGAGACTTTGTTCAAGGATGATGTAGAGGCAGCCTTAAACTCTAGGGAGTTCAAGAAAAAGGCTGTGTCTAAAAATAATGGTGATAGCTCGGGCGAGGGTTTGATGGTGCATGGAAGAACAGAAACGAAAGGTTCAAATAGAAAAGGCCGTTCTAGATCAAATCAATATCGAGAAAAGTAAAGTGCTTGCATTATCATAAGGAAGGGCACTTTAAAAAGAATTGTCCAGAACGTGAAGGTAAGGAGAAAATCTCTAATTCTGAAAAAGTAGTCGGTGTTCCAGAAGATAATTCTGATGGTGGAGATATTCTCTCTGTTACTGTTAGTAGCTCAGGTGATGAGTGGATCTTTGATTCAGGTTGTTCCTACCACATGTGCCCTAACAGGAATTAGTTTACCACTTATCAATCCATAGATGGTGGTAAAGTCCTTATGGGCAATAATGTGGCCTGTAAGGTTGTTAGGATAGGCTCAATCCAAATTAAGATGTATGATCATATTATGAGAACCTTGTCCGATGTTAGGCACGTTCTCGAATTGAAGAAAAACCTGATTTCCTTAGGTACTCGACTCCAATTGCTGTAATTACAAAGCTGGAGGTGGTGTTATGAGAATTTCCAAGGGTGTTCTTGTGGTGATGAAAGGACAGAAGCATAATGGTCTTTATTCTCTTCAAGGTAGCATGATCACAGGTGCCGCTGTTATGTCGTCCTCAGATTTAGATTTGGACACTACCAACCTTTGGCATATGCGGCTTAGGCATATGAATCAAAGGGGTATGGAGAGTTAAGTAAGCAAGGTATGTTATGTGACAAAAAAATGGGAAAGCTGGACTTCTATGAGCATTGTGTATTTGGAAAGCAATGCAAAGTCAAGTTCAGTACAATAGTTCATCGGACCAAAGGTACTTTGGATTATATCCATTCTGACTTTTGGGGACTGTCTCGTGTTCCATCTTTTGGTGGTGGTAGATATGTATTAACCTTCATTGATAATTATTCTCGAAAAGTCTGGGTGTATATTTTAAAGCACAAAGATGAAGTCTTTGCACAGTACAAGCAATGGAAGGCTATGATCGAGAAGCAGATAGGTAAACAAATCAAGTGCTTAAGAACTAATAATAGCTTAGAACTCTGTAGAGGTGTTTTTTATGAGTTCTACAAGAATAAAGGAATTATGAGACATCGCACAATCAAGAATACATAGTAGCAAAATAGGCTTATAGAACGAATAAACAAAACTCTATTGGAAAGGACCCGGTGTATGCTATCCAATGCCGGGTTATCCAAGAAGTTCTGAGCGGAAGCTTTAATATAGCTTGTTACCTGATCAACAGGCACCCATCAACGGCTATCAAGTGTAAAACTCCTAAAGAGGTATGGTCTGGCTCTCCTGCTAATTACTCAAATTTACGAATATTTGGCTGTCCTGCTTATGCTCATGTAAATGAAGGTAAGCTTGAGCCAAGAGCAAGAAAGTGCATATTTCTAGGATATGCACATGGGGTGAAGGGAAATAGGCTATGGTGCCTGGATGGAAAATCACCCAAATTCATTATCAGCAGAGATATGACCTTTAACGAGTCTGCAACGTTGAAACCAAGATAGGAGTGTCTTGATATGGGAACAGACCACGGTGTTGGTAAACAAGTGGAGCTTGAGTTTAAAGATTCAGAAAACTTGCAAGAAAAATTGCAAGAAGATGTCCCAGCTTAGCAAGATGAGATGCAAAGCTCAAATGAGAGGAATGCAATTCCACAAGATTATATGCTTGCTAGGGGCAAAGAGAGGAGGCAGATTAAGTCATCTCAATGATATGATGATCTTATTGCTTACGCTCTTCATACAGCTGAAAGTATGGAGGCGGATCCGGTTATGTATCATAATGCCATCACCAATAAAGAATCAACAAAATGGACTATTGCCATGAGTGAAGGGATTGAATCCCTTTGCAAGAGTCATACTAGGGAGTTGGTGAAAGCACCAAAGGGCTAGAATATTGTTGGTTGCAAATAGCTCTTCAAAAAGAATGAAGGAACTCTAGGTGTGGAAGATGCCAAGTTCAAAGCATGACTGGTTGCAAAGGCTATACTCAGAAGGAGGCTATTAACTTCAATGAAGTGTTCTTTCCTGTGGAGAAACTATAACAACCCCAAAATTTGGATTTCCGAAGAACTCCATATTTTAAGGTATTAATAATGAAATTAAATGGATCCGCAATTCTTATATATGTCGGCAATTGGTTTCAATTGAGAAATCAGATCTGATTTTGACTTTCAATTGATTTTGAGTTTGATTTTAAACTCTCTTAAATCCTAGCTAATTAAACCCTATTACTCTCCCATAAGTCCTCTCAACCGTTTTTCAGGCTCCATTACTCTAGGCTCCCATAACATCTCCTCTCCTCTTTTTTTTTTTTTTATACATTTCAGTAAGTCTCCTAGATTCCCACAATAAGACATTTGGTGTATCACTACCACAACCAAATCCTTGGGAATTCTTTTAGAACAGAGGTACCAAATTTTGGCGGTTGTCATTATAGTAACATGTTGTCATTACAAAAGAACCTGTAAGTTGCTTTTGCCCCTTCCTTCTTTCCTTTTTTTTCTCCTTAAAGTTTCTGATGTTTTCTTTTGCTATTAGGACTTTGGATATGGGTGGAAAGTTGGGTTTTGTAAGGGCATCATTATTATTGCCACAAACCAAATCACTGGTTGGTATCTATTACTACAAAGTGATCAGATCTAACCTTCTTTCTTTTATTTTTATCTTTTATTAAAGTGGAAGAGTTCTTATAAAAAAAAGTAGAATAGTTCTTTTTTTAAACAAAAAAAGAATAGTTATGCCCTCGCCTTTGTTAACATCAGTACATCTATTGCCGTTTGATTTTCACATTGCTCACCGAATGAACTTACAACCTGGTTAGCCGCCAACAAGCACCTTCCATTTTTTGACCATATGATATTCCAAAAGACCTTCTTTGTATGTAAGCTAGCTCCCTTGTGCATTATAACAAAATAAATAGGATAATGCTCCTTTTGCCCTCTTCAGATGCATTTTTACATGTCCTTTGTGTAAGTCATTAAATGTTTTACTATGCAGTTACAGATTTAGAAAGAAAGGACATATTCATCTCCTGTGTTAAGATCTGTTACGGAAACTACTCCTTCCACTCATTAGTATTTCTATTCATGTTTTTTTTTCTTATTGAAATTATGTAAGAGGTAAAGTAACAATGCATTATATGTCTCTCATTCAAGACATTGCACATAGGTTCTTTGCTTAAAAAAGTCAATGGGTCGCAATTGATTTTTTCAATTTAACACATTTTTCATTGGCAACAAAATTATTTTCTTTCCTTAAAAAAAGTCAATAGATCACAATTGAGTTTGCATTCCAATATGGCTTTCATGTATTTAACGATGGTTGTCTTTATTTTCCTTTCTTGAATTTGTTTGAACTTCCCATAAATATGTTACAATTTTCTTTTCCTTTTTCTATTGAGTTCATGACCATTTCTTATCCTAAAAATTTCTTTAATTTATGTTTATGACGATACCACTTAATGTCTACATGTTCATCACATAGAGATTATATCAGGTTTCATCCTCTTTCTGTATAATGAATATTTCACAATAAGTAGGACCAATTTTTATTTTTAAAAAAATTGATGTTAGTATTTTCTTTAAAATATTATTAAAGTGAATCATTACATTTAAATGTGAACATAAACAAATTTAGAAAATTGATAATTAAATAAAAAATCTCCTAAATATTTTTTTTATAGGACAACTTACCAATCATAATTAACAAATAAAAAAAATTAAATCTTCTGCAAAAGTAATATATCACTTATCAGCCAAATTTACCTAACTTAAAATAAAATACCCTCATAAAATATTACCATACAGGACTGAAAATTCACTTGATTCACTATTTCAATGTGCTGCTCTTTTATAGTTTTTAAGCTCCAGATCATTAGACTATTACTTTTCCTCTTGTTTTAGCTTATTTAAACAAAAATAAATAAACTAACAAAAAAATAAAGATGCTACTTAATAAGATTTCAAAATGTATAAGAAGGAAAGAGAAAAAAGAAGCATTTCCGATGGTTTGATGTGAGCCCTTTTGTCTCTTATCTCTATTCTGTTGTAAAATACTCAACCAATCATTGCAATCTCAATGCTTCACAAAAAAGTGCCTTATAAATCATGCCCTCTCATATTAAAAAAAGGAGGAAGAATCATCAATTTAAAAGAAAAGGAAGAAACAAAGATAGTTGGTTGATAGAAGAGAATTCTTGGTTATTTTTAAAACAAAGAAAAAATAAGAAAAAAATTATGGAGATGGCATGATAAATAGAACAAATGGGACATTAATGATTTTAATTAGAGAAAGGAATCTGTGGGAAGGACATTCATCTTCCCTAAATGATGGAAGTTTATAATTTGAATTAATAAGAGGAAACTGTGAAAGGTAGGACATTTATGTTATAGAAGTTTTTTCCTTTCTAATTTATTAGAGATTTATGAGTAAACAGAGAGACATATTGAGGACTAATATTAATATTTATACTAATGGTTATATTAATATGTATATATAATGTGTGTTCGCATTATGATATTTGTATAATGATGCATTAATGTAATAACATTGAAATACTAATAATAATATTATTATATTTTAAAATTATATTAACAATATTGTGTCATTAATGTTCTTTTACAAGGTTTTCTAATCCAAATATACTTGTGTTAATATTGAAAATACATATATTAACATTATATTTAGAATGTTTTGTAATTAATGCCTGTGCTTAGCATGGCCTTTCTTTGCTAGTATGAGATTAACCAACTAAACCATATTCACAACGGCAACATAATTGTAAAGCCATCATTGGTATCGTCATAGGACAAAGTAAATAATCCTACTTTATTTTAATAATTTAAATGTATCAAGGTCATAAATAACACCACAAGTAAAGATATAATCCAACTATCTAGATTCTAACATAAATAGCCAACCAAGGTCTTACAACTAGTCTGAAATTAAAATCATTATAAAGAAATTAATTATCTAAGTTGTTGATTCTCTAGCACAGGCACGATATCTTTAAGCTATATTGTCTACGCTCCATGCATAGTTTTCCTGCAGTTCCTCCTCGACCACTATTCCATCCAGTTCATTGGAAGGGGTGTCGTTACCTACAAGCGCCAATCATAGAGGGTCAGGTTATGAAATAACCTCATCAAGTAATTCTACCCAATTGTCATATTTTATACCATATTTTGATAAAAATCAAGACATATAAATCACAAGATTTTCAAAATAGATTGACGAGATATAATAAAATAAGATGTAGATTGATGCATAAAACCAAGTAAAGATTTTACAAATATCATAGTATTTAAAACAAATTGGCGTTCCACATTGGCTAAGTTGTCACAAGTATTAAAGCGGCCCTCATTTAATGTAATGAGAATAAAAAATAGAGTTTGGTATCTAGAGATTCAGAATTATGGCCATCGGCCATCAAAACAGAGTAACATAATTTGGTACCGAAGTGATTGATTGTCACTAACAAAGAGCTAATAAATCTACAGATAGTTTCAGAAGTATAGCCCGTACATAGTGGTGCCCCACTATGCTAGACTTAAATAACTTAGTGGTGTCACCTTAATTCAATATACATATAAACAGACGAATAATTTATAAAACAAAACTTATGATAATTTTCAAGTTGGCAGATGCGATGTCTAAATTTCATAGATCATACAATAGAGAAAACAGGTTTAAGCATATCGGAGTACATATTAGGTACAATTGAGAAACATAAAATCAAGCAATTAAATTCCATTATACAAAAATCCAGATTTTACACGTCATACTACATGCCGGGTCTAAGCTAACTTAACCCAATGACATCATGGGATTTTTAAATACCGTATACTTGCCTTAAATCTAATTTGGATGACCACTAGGATCTCCTTCTTAGATTTGAGTTAATTTCTTAATTGGCTCTTCTAAAGTTTGTTGGTGTCCGAAGAGCCCATGACATCACACCATTAAGTTTTCTTAACTCTATGCACGATTTAAGATAATTCGAAGGTGGGTGTCGAGCCATAAAGATATTGATTTATTATTATTTCATATTTAATCCATATACTTAATTTTTATTTTAAATAAAATCTCAAATTCTTAAAAGTCCTTAATTTAGTCACGGGTCAGGACATGAGCATTTTATAATAATTTTTAAGTCCTCCAATAAAAAAAATTAACATAGGTCATGGGTCCAAATCAATCCTTAATTTAATCAATGTGTCTTTCATGCCACTATTGCTTGATAAAGGTTTGCATGCCTCAAATAACAGTTCACAAATGTTAACTATGAACTGCATATGCCTAATACTGATTAAGTTTCAGTTATAAAGGGGAAAGGTAAACAGGTTCTTACTAGTAATTTTTAGAAGTTTAGAACTCCACAGAATAATCAAATGGTTAAATTGTAAATTGGAAAGTAGCATGACTTAATAGTATTTTATTTCAAGATAAAAGGCATGTTTATGATTTTCCAGAACCTACATATGGCAACAAAAAGGGACAGCACAGTGCTTCTTCATCGGCAATGGTTTTGGTAAATTGTAACCTATTTTCGGAATGGGTCTCACGCTCCTCCTTATTGGGCCACTTAGACAATGGGTTATAGTGGATCAAATCCACAAAGGGAGTGGGTCGCCAAAGTCTCCCAGGGGTCTACTCCTAGATCCGTGGATCTGATCATCCATCAGGTGACCCATCTGGGCCCCATGACTTTGTCGACCTAAGTGATTTGTGATGGCCTGTTTCTGCAACAGTTCTATGGAGGGTGGGATTTATGTCTAGTCTTCAACTGAATTGAGCAAATTCTAACATCCAGCAGTCCTGCCCATATTATCACATAAATTCACAGATATTTCTAAGTGTAAGAGAAGAAGGATAAAGCTCAAGACGATGGTACATCATGGTTGACAGAAAGTTTCATTACATGGGCAGGGTGTGGGTCAATTGGATAGTGGCCCAAGGGGATCCCATCCATATGGGTCCAGGTCCTCCATGGTAGCCCATGGGTCTAGTTTTAGATGATCAAATCCGATCATCCATCGAGTGGCTCCTACGAACACGCCAGCCATGGAGACCCAATCAGCGCAGTCCCGAGTTGGAACTGGGTTAATAAATTTTTTTTTACTATGTGAATCTCTTTCTTAATTCCATCTTGTTGGCCTGGAAATTCTTATCAAAAGGCATACTACTCACAGGGATGCATTCATCAATTCCTCACAAAATAGTTTGGGTTGTACGTCTTTAGACCCACCTATTAGAATGTCAATGGTAATTTGCAAATAGCTTGAGAAAGTTCAACCCATCGGCATACATATTGTTTCGTCAGTCTGGGGAAATTTTCCATACAACGAGAGTCAAAGATTTGAAGCCACTAATCAGCCACAAGTGGGTCCATACATAGTTACGAAACTCTAGTTGCCACGTGTCGTCATTAAGAAGTGGATTTTCAAAAGAAAGTATAAAATAGTATAAATCTGATTTAAAGAACAAAACTGGGTAGGAAATATAAATTAGGGCTTGTGCACTTGCCTTAATTATTGATTTTTTATTGAATTTCCTAGATCGCAGAGAGCCCGAAAGTAGTTCTTCTATGGCTTTCTTTTTAAATCTTTAAGCATAAGGTCGTAGATCTTCTAATTGAGAGAGACTAGAGAGAAAGAGAGTTGCTAGAGAGAAAAAGTTGGAGAATTATATGCAGAAGAGGGGGATTCCAGTTATATATACTAGCGCTTCAGGGCCCGCGCCCAACGTAGGCCTTGTTTAAAGAAATATAATATTTGTAAATAGAAATATTTATATAAATGATAAATCAAATTTAACATAAAATTAATTACAAAATCATAATTTAAATAGAATCCTTAAAACCAAATATCATATATATTTTAGATTCGGGATTTTTAAGATTACTTGAGAAAAATCATATCGACTGCAAGAGAGATGGAGATGAGATTGTGAGAGAGAAAAGTGAATGATAAAAAAACATAATGCCTGGCTTTGCTTCCCATGTCTCGTTCAAAACCGCCCTATATTTTTCAAATGTGTGTTTGTATGTGTTTAGCGGGCACCACATGGGGGCCATTAATGCTGCGATGTCAAATATCTCATAAGTGCCTACGCAATTAAAAAAACGCAAAAAGCTAAAGACAAAAAATAAAAAAAGTTATTCAAATTGGGAATGGAATTCTACATGATTGCACTTTCTCATATGATCTTGCTTGTCTTTCTGACATTGTTTCTATTCATTGAACATAAAAGGTGGAATAACTTATATATGAATATATGTATCACTAACAAATTAAAATAAATGCGAATAACAAAACATATACAGTAAATTATTTTTTAATACATAGTGTTGGAAGAATGACTTAATACATAGAATAATTGGCCAAATTATAATAAAAAATGAAAAAGGGGAAAGAAACAAAATACCCTAGCCCAATTCAAGTTTGGTTCCACGCATGTCTAAAGTATAAGGCCAGGAAATAGCTGCTAAAATTTAAAAGCTTAATTCTGACCCTATATATATTATTGGCCAGTATACCTTGTATGAAGTATCCATATTCTCTCTCCTCTTATCTCTGTTGGGATATTTTACAACTACAACACTATACGTTTCTTCCCGATTTGTGAATCACAATACAAATCATAGAACTAATGATCATTGGTAATTTAGTAGTGGAGATCTTGTGATAGGTCCACTAAAGACAACTTTGCTTGATGGGGTCACATTATACCATTATACTAAGAGGCAAGGCATCTTCCGCTGATGATGTGTGAGAGTAACTTTTTTTCTTACAATCATATGAACCTTATGATAATCTAATTTCCACACCAGGGCAAGTTGGGATGGGATTGCACCTAGAAGAGGTTGGATTTTGGTGAGATTGGTGAGGTCGTAGATGGAGAACAGTATCTTTTGAACGGCCCCAGTAAGCCAAATATATATTTATATATATATTTTGAAATAACATTAGAGATAAAATAAGCTCAAATATATAAATATATTATTTAATCTTTTAAAACTGTCCATATCAAGAACTATTAAAAAGAAAAGAGTTATAATGGATTTTACATACATTACTAATCAGACATATTGAAAACAAATTTATCAATCAAAGTTAAAGAGATATAAGAGTATTATATAATCTTAAATGCTAATGAAATGATATAAATGAAATGAAGCGATATATGAACTCGAGATAAATTTCAAATCTTAAATAATAGATAAAAATGTTGGATACAAACGTCATGATCAATAGGATAGATGTCGACAATAACTCATAGCTCAATTTGAAGGTGATCCATGTCACAACCACTGAAGCAAGGTATAAAACAGCCAAGCCTCTATACAGAATAAGAGAACTACACTGAAATGGGAATGTTGATAAATCAAATGAAAAAATTACAACAAAGTGGAGGCCCAAGTTTTATGTATTAGGAGTATAGTGAGAGATTTTAGGGATGCCACGTGTCCCTCCCTGGTGAAGAGCATAAACAAACCGAAAGCTCCATGTGTCATGCAAAGGAAGCTCCATGTGTCACACTCCCACGCTCTCCTGCTCAGGGCTCGCATCTAAAATGAGCCTTATTTAAGAAAAAATTATATTTTTAAAATAATTATATTTTAAGAAATCGATTTCTCTCTCCTATATCTAAAAAATCCTTAACCTAAAATATCTCCTTAATTTCTTTCTCATTACTCTACAACTTATCTCAACCAATTTCCTTTTCCTAACCTAACCTAAGTGCTAAGCTTACAGTCAATTAATCACTTATAGTAAATCTAAGCTGTCCATTTAATATTTCTTTTGCATCGTTTTCGATGAAGTGTTTGATGGTTGTAGGCCACTTTTTGCACATATATCTGCTGTCATTTATTTACTTCTAACATTTAATGGTAGGGATGGCAATGGGTTGGCTTTAAATGGAACCCGATCCGACCTATTCCTTTTAGGGGCGGGTTTAGTAGTGCTTGGGTCGGATGTGGTTTTTCATGCATTAATTCGAGTTGGGTTCAGAACAGGGGGAGTTTATATAATTCAATGAGACTTCAATAGGATAAGTGGCAATGAAGATGAGTGGTTTTTTTAACATCATATCATATAATTTTAATGTTTTTTTAAAATATTAAATAAATTAATAACAAACCCAACCTGACCCATGGCTCTCATTGAGCGGGTTTAGTGTCACAACCCGAGCCCAGGAGTTTGGGGGTTAGCCAAAGCCAAACCGATGATACACGTACTCCCGTGCATGTTCATGTAGACCTGGTCTAAATGCGCACGCATAAGGGAAGGTTCACACGTGCCAAACATGTACGCGGAAGCTGTAGATATCAAAACATCACACTAAACAATACAAGAATAGAGTCCGAAAACAGAGCTGGCATATATAGATAAAGGTTTTACAAAATGACGCAAAATAAACATGTACAAATCATGATAGGATTCAATTATGACAAATCTCAAAATGATGAAGACTCATATGCAATGATTCCTGGCGCTCTCCGATGGAGTGATTACATCCACTCCTCTAGTCCGGATGGGACCTCGGGGGCCTCACTTGAAGTCTGGTCGACCGACGAGGGGTCGGTCTGGGTATCTGAGCCTGCAACACCAAAGACAACTCGTGAATACAACGATTCAGCAATGTATAAGCCATAACAAGTTAACCCATGCTGTGTCTAATAGAGTAAAGAACATCATGAAAATCATAACAGGTTACATTCATATACTAAGCTGTTGTACAGGAAAGAAATATGCCATGTAAATCAATGTATACATGCTGTGTACATAACTAGTTGGCGACTACATTGCCATATGCTCCCAAAAGAGGGACCTTATATCCGTGCAGAGAACACCATTGACCGGGCCAGGGTACGAATGGGTCTCGGGTTCTTGGGGTCCGGATTCCCCAAGACGTTTCCTTACTACAGCAAGGCCATGAAAACTACACCAAATTCATTCCGTTGGGATCCTAAGGCTAAGGCTAAGTAGTGCCTGACCATCCGAGTCAATCATGAAAACCCTGAGTAGATCATGATAAGCATATCATGCGTGCATATGCGAGAACATGTCTTACACGTGCAAGCTTGATAACATCCATACATATGTGCATACTCAAGGTACTAGACACATAGTAAGACATTCGATGTTACATGAAATAATCCTGCTAAAGAGTGGAGATCAATGATCGTCATACAACATGTCATGCAAGCAAATCTTAGCATATCGAATCACGTTCATTTACTAGCCAACTCTAATCTAATGATCCAGTGTTTCTAACCGTGCATGATGATGTAGTTTTAAGTTATCCGCTGCACCGTTGTCTAGTGTTGCATTGTATCATATGGTGCACCGAAGTCCTTTAAACCAACACCCATGGGGAGGTGCTTAACAACTGGATAACGAACATGAATGATTCGCAGCCCTCGAGATCATTCGCGTTTGTTTACATAATCCGTTGGGCAAGTCCATGTTACCTACCTTCTATAGTAAAGGTCCGACGAGTCTCATGCCTTTCATAACTTTCTTGTGGGTCATGTCTTTTGGCTCAGCCGTGGGTGACCTTACGGCTTAGCTGAAGACACCTTACGGCTTAGCCGTAGAAGGCTTCACGGCTTAGCCGTGGCTGGGCCGTAGGAGAGTTGCTGATTTGCATACTCTCAATTATTTTCAGGTGTCACCCTGTATTAATCTACGGCTGGGTTCACGGTTAGGTCACGGCTTAGCCATAATGCACTTTACGGCTCAGCCGTAACATATTTCACGGCTTAGCCGTGCATGTGCTGGGTCGATTTCTGAATCAAATACAAAAAACGAGGAAAACACCAAAGTAGCAAAAACACATCTAAAAGAAGGAAATAAGCTCAAATTGGGCTGTAACCATACTAGGCATGCAAGATCATGAGAATCATTCAAAAATAAAGCATATATCAACATGGGTTCATACAAATGATGCTTATACTTGCCTTAATGGAGTTCAAACGCACCAATTGTTGTCCTTGGGGCTCAATTCACATCCAAACACCACTCACAGCTATCATGCATGAGAAAGAGAGAGGGAGTTCATGAGCACAGTTATGGAAAATGAGAAAAAAAAAGGAGAGAAGAAACCGTTACATATACATACCATGAATCACATGAGGAAGGAGAGAGGACAAGAGGATCTCTAAATCTCCTTCTTACTTGGCTGAATCAAGGGAGAAAAGAAAGAGGAAAATCGAAAGAGGACGAGCATGAGAGAAGAGAAGAGAGTGAAAGAGAGTGAGTCGGTGATGGCTTTATTTTGGATAAAATGAAAGGTAAAATTACAATGGGGTCCAATGCAAGAAACTATTTATAGTTTGAGTCAAATCCGGGTCCAATGGAATCATACGACATCGGTTACAAACGACGTAGTTACAGAAGTTAACGAGCTCAACGAAAGGCACGTGTTGACACAAAGATGCTGCGAAAATGACCATGTCTTAGAAAAGCTAAATTTACGAAAAAGGGCTTGGTCTACCTAATCCAGGTCAAATTCAACCCAACTACCTATCCATAATCTACAACAAAAGCAAAACAAAAGCAAAACATACTTAACAACTAAAGCAACATTAATTAGTCGCTAAATGAGGTCAAACTGGGTCGGAGTGTTACATTTAGTATGATAATCAACAAACCCAATATCGATCGGGATGTGTATGGTAAAGTAGAAATACCAATAGGGTCGGATTTGTCAAGCAAATTAGGTGTCTAATTAATGATTATTTTATTTATTTGGAAATGCATGTGGGGACCACCCTACGTCTTCCCGAAAGAAACCGCAGAGATGTCGCATCGCTATGACCAATTTGATGACGTCATGACATCCCAGGACTCAGTGGTCAAAGAAGAAGGTTATATGGGCCTCACTTACAGTGGCCCAGGCATGTGGCCCACTGCCATGCAACTTAACATGCATTTTAGCAATCTCCACTGTATGATATAATGGACAATCGTGATTAACCAGCCGCCCACACATCCGTAACCCCAATAGCAAATTGTGGATCCTCAGCGGCTTTCACTTGGAGAAATGCTGAGTAGAAAGAGTTAAGCTCCACCCGAGAGCTTGTTTAGTAAAAATCTGAGCCACTCAAATCAATCAAGCATTGTCTGGGTGCAAGCCTAATCTCCATATACCACTTAAACATGAATTGATCCCACCCTAAATTCAACAATAAAATTGTAATTAATGTAATTTTTATGTATCGTTAATTACATCTTTTATAAATATGAGACTAAATTTCCATTAAAATATTAATCTACAACTACACTATATAATGAGAACAGTAAATTACAACAAAAGCAGCAAACCTAGCCCAAATTGATCACAATAGTGGTACAAGGTGGGCCATCACCTTCTCTCAATCTAGCCATTCATCTCGATGACAACTACATCTACATCTCAACCCATTTCCTCTCTCTCCTATTTCTTCTCTTTCCCCATTTTTTCTCTCTCCTCTTTCTTCTCTTTCTTAAACACAGGAGCTCTCTCTCTCTCTCTCTCTCTCTCTCTCTCTCTCTCTCTCTCTCTCTCTCTCCCCTTTCCAATTGTCAAAAAACAGAGAAGAAATCGAATCTATTTTTTGGGTTATATATATATATACTGCAACATATGATAGTGGATATTTCTTGCTTTCCATTCATCCGGGCTGGGTTTTTGTTTCTTGGCTCTGCTCTTTTTCTTGTGTTCTTAAAAATAATTGAAGTTCTTTTGATGGGTATTCCTTGGTTGTGATTCGTTTGCACTGTGTTTCTTTTTTTGGATTCTGTTAATTGTTTGTTTTTGTTTCCGGTTTCCGGGGCTAGGCCTAGCGGGCGATTCTTCGCTTGTTGATGCATGGAGAAAGCAGAGCCATGATCAGGTTTGGAATGGCAAACACATGTCTAAAGGTTTGTGAAATGAAACCCACCTACCCCATCTACCTCCTTTTTCCAATGAAGGGTTAGCCAAGCTTAAGCCTACATGACGAAGCCTAGATGAGTAGAGTTGCCAGCACTGAGCTCCATATCATTAGAAATCAAATAAATACCAAATTGATCACAATAGTTGTACAGGGTGGGCCATCACCTTCTCTCAATCTAAACCATTTGATCAAACCATTCATCTCGGTCACAGCTATATATGGATCTCAGATGAGATGGGTCATGAGAGTAAGCGTCCTCCTCAAGATCCACACCATCAAGTCCTGCACAGTAACTCTCTCTCTCTCTCTCTCTCTCTCGATCTATCGATCTCGATTTCCCCTTTCCAATCGTCAAAAAATAGAGAAGAACAGAAAGAAAACAAGAAAGAAGAAAAAGAAAGGAAGAAGAGAAGGCAGTTGCAGAGCCGTTCACAATTAAGAAACATGAGATGGTTTCATCAAGTCTTGCACAATAACTCTCCCTCTCACTCTCTCTCTCTCTCGATTTCGATTTCCCCTTTCCAATTGTCGAAGAACAGAGAAGAACAGAAAGAAAAACGGAAAGAAAAAAAAGAAAGGGATAAGAAAAGGCAGTAGCGGAGCCATTCACAACTAAGGAACATGAGATGGAATCATCGTGACAATGGAATATAATGATAATTCAAAAGAAAGAGAGAGAGGAAAGATATAGCATACCTGAAGTGGAAGTTGAATGAGAAGAGAAAGATGAGAGAATATCCAAGAAACAACAGATCTTGGTGAACGTTTCGTAAAGCCTTCTGAGCATGTACGAATCTCTTTATAAGTTATAATTTATAATTTATAATGAATTAGAAAACCTATTTTTGAGGAAACTATCTCTAATCTGAATTAGAAAACCTATTTTTAAGGAAACTATCTCTAATCAGAACTCTTTTATGAAGACGTTAATGAGGTTGTGCCACATATCTCTAATCAGAACTCTTTGATGAAGACTTTCGTGAGGTTGCGCCACGTGTCGCCCTCCCACGAAATGGGGTATTTCTATAATATATATAACTAGCAATACAGGGCCCGTGCCCAACATGGGCCAAAAAAGCCAAAATACCTGATGATATAACAAATAAAGCAAAAATAAAATATATTGATATATTATATAACATTTGAAATTCACCACGTCAAATTCTATAAAAAAGAAACAGGACAAAAAAGTGTAATGAATTCACATAAATTACAAATCAATCATGTAAGTTTCTTAGTTGAAGTTGTTAATGTATAAGAGTATAAATCTTAAACCAATAACAAATCTCTATACCCTATATTGATTTGGGATACTAACGAAATAATATAAAATGAAGTGATATATCAACTCAAGATAAATCTTAAATCTTAAATAAAAGATATAAGTATTTGAAACAAATGGTCAATAGGAAAGCAAAATACCAAAGCCATGATTGTAGCCGGTAATGAGAGGAAAAAAAAAGAACATTGTAGTCATTATAATGATATTTAAGTAATAATAATAATAATAATTATTATTATTATTATGTAATCGTAAGAGAAAATAAATAAATTTTAAGTAGGTTTTAAAAGTCTGAATGAGGTAAAAACCAAATGAAAAAATAAATTTAGCAAAACTTCTTCCTTAAATTTTCTATTACTAAACTATACAAAGAAAAAGGTAAGAGAGACAAATTTAGTGGCACAAACTCTGGCCACTTGATTTTGGTTGACTCGTCTCTCCTTATATAGTAGTGTTGTTGCTTATTCAACTAAGAAAGAATTAAAATAGAAATCTCAATATCTAATTACCTCAACTATGCTACAGTAGCTAATGAAATGGAAGTGATCCCCAACTTATATGACACACACTGATTAAAAAAAAGCCCATCAAACTCACCCACATGCTTGAACATTGCATTAATGGTACATTTTCAATACATGAAAAATAAGTAAAGAGAGGATTTCAATGAGAAAATTCACTTGCTACACACCACCCCACTTAGGCCGGTGTAATATCCAACCCAAATTCCACATTCTTGCGCACAGCAACCCTAAATGGATGTCCAAAACAAGTATTGTAATGTCATTTGGGTCAAGTAAGGTTGACCAGCTACATTGTGGCTTGAGAAAATCCAACTCCTTTTAAATAAAGTTTAGGTTTGGGTTAGAATTCAAATTGTGGACTCCACCTTTATGATCTGATGACCAATTTCATATATGAATTACTGTATATACATATATACATATATCAATTAAAATAGAAAGTTTATATTTTAAAGATTCTTTAATAATTTGAGATTATCTATGATAAGGATATGGATTGTAGATTATGCTGAGATTACATGAAAGGGATGCTTTGAAAATTTTTAGGAAAGTCAAAATTTATGATGAGGATTAAAGGAAATAAAATGCCTACCAAAATAAAAAAACAATAAATACATGAAATTTAGAAAGGAAATTGACTAAAAGGATTCAAAAATTTTAAAGAAATCTTAAATTAATTAAAAACTATAAATAAAAATTCATTTTTGGATTGGGTTCTAAAAGTCGTAAAGAGGATTAAGATTATTATCTTATACATGTGTAAAGAATTAAAAAGGAATTAAGTAACAACACATTACTATCATTCTTACTTTGCGCGCCACAAAGTATACAGTCAAATGCATGTTTACAAATAATTGAGAAGTTTATACTTGTGCACCATCTCTATTTTAAAAACTATAAAATTGCTATAATTATAAGAGAGGATTTTGATGAGAAAAATCACTTGCTACACACCACCCCTCTTAGGGGTAATCCCGACCTAGGCCAACCCGAGCTCGACGGGCTTAGATATGTAATTAGAGTCCTTTTAATAATTGGACTGATCTTAAATTAAATGATAGAAAGCCCAAAACTCGGCCCAACCTATGTAATGAATGCATATAATTTAATTTAATTAATGCAAACAATTACTCAAATAGCCACATAATTGATTAAAAAACCCAATTTAGCTTACCAGACTTGGGCCTGACTCTTATAACCAATGTTGGGCTTGACCCAGGCCTAGGCCAACAATTCTAAAGTTGGGCTGGGACTGGATATGCATTACCCTGTCCCAGCCCATCCCATGAACACCTCTACTACCCCACTTGTTCATAGATGGAATGCATACTACATCAGTGGGCTCCGCCTTTCCTTGCATATGTTGTAGATGGATAAGAGAGAGAGAAATTAGGGAGGGAGAGATTTTATAGAAAACAAATGAGAGATTTTAGGAAAATTGAGAGATTTTAGAGATTTGGCATAGATAGAGTTTAGTTAATATAGATGAAATTCTTAAATTACGCCACATGTCGCCCTCTCATAAAGAGGGCTACACCACGTGTTGCTCTCTCATGAAAGGGAGTATTGTTATTATATATATAATAATATATATTTATAGAATTTAATATGGGCACTTATCGTAAAATTGGGAAGTAAAGTTAGTGTAGAATTCTTCTTTTCCCCACATGGAGTCCTAGGATAACTCTCTAGCACTAGCCTTGTTGTATTCCAACCAAACTCCTACCATGATCGAAGGTGAATGCTACTCTTCTTTGAATATGAGACAAACATGTGGTCCCCCATACCACCAGGAATGGGCTTAATCTAAATCTGTAACACTCCGACCTAGCTTGACCCCGTTTAGTGGTTAGTTAATCTTGTTTTCGTGGTTAATCGTGTTTTGTTGTGTTTTGATTTTCGTTACGGGTCATGGATAGGTAGTTGGGTTGAGTTTGACTTGGATTAAGTAGACCAAGCCCTTTTTCGTAATTTTAGCTTTTCTAAGACATGGTCATTTTTGCATCATCTTGATGTCAACACGTGTCTTTCGTTGAGCTCGTTAACTTTCGTAACTACGTCATTTGCAACCGAGGTCGTGTGATTCGATTGGACCTGGATTTGACTCAAACTGAAATTAGCATTCTAGCTTGGACTCTTTTGCAATTGAACAACCCATCAACTTATATATGCATCACCCATCGACCAAAACACTACGTTCTCTCTTTCATTTTCAATTTTCCTCAACTGCACGTGGAGTTCTCCCTCCTTCTCTTGAATTCTCTCCTCCGGATCTTCTCCTCCATCGATCAAGAGGAATTTGGGTTCTTGCATGTGAGGTGAGTTGGAAATTCATTCATCCCTCTCATCTCCTTTCTCTATTTCTTCTCCCTCTTGTTCTTATTGGTGTGTCTGTGTTTTGAGTTTCTTCCATCCCTCATGCATGCATGTGGTTTTGATTGTGTTAGGTTGTGTTTAGGCTTGAGGGCAACGAATTGTGCAATTGATTTCCAAATTGAGGCAAGTATAACCATATCTAGTGAGAACCCATGTTGGTATGATTTTGATCTTGGTTAGCTCACATTAATGTGTATGGAAAACATGTGTTTACAGCCCATTTGATACTCATTTGATTACTACTTTGTCTATCTCCATTGGAGAATTGAAATTTTGATGCTTTCCCAGACATTCTGTACATGTTTCAGATTATTGACTTCGTACAGGTACGGCTAAGCCGTATGACACTTACGGCTCAAAGTCCAGAGAGGAGAAAAACCCAGTTTTCCTCTACGGCTAGGGCACGGCTAAGCCGTGGATTGCCCTACGGCTAAGCCGAAGCTCAGCCGTGGCCCAGCCGGAGATCAATACAGGGTGCATTTTCTGAAATAACTGAGAGTCAGCAAATGACAGACCTTCTACGGCTCAGCCACGGCTAAGCCGTAGACCACACACGGCTAAGCCGTAGCACACACACGGCTAAGCCGTATCCACACTAGAATAAAAATGAGGAATAAGGATAGGTGTAATGAAAAGACCGATATGGCCTTCATGATAGAATGTAGAACACCTAGACTTGCCCAACGGAATGTGATACAACGCGTGAATGATCTCGAGGGTTGCGAATCATTCATGTTCATTATCCGGATGTTAAGCACCTCCCCATGGGTGTTGGTTTAAGGGACTTCGTGCACCGCTCGATTCAATGCAACACTAGACAACGGTGCATTGAATAACTTAAAACTATATCATCATGCACGGTTAGAAACACCGGATAATTAGATTAGAATTGGTTTGTAACTTAAGGTGATTCGATTTCACATGATTTGTTGCATAACATATTGCATTCGAGTATTGACCTCTACGCTCTGACATGCTTACTTGTATTCCGCTTTTACATTGTGATTTCTTTACCTTGAGTATGCATGTATAAGATGTTCCAGATATGCACGTATGATATGTGATCACGATCTACTCAGGGTTTTCATGATTGACTCTGTATGGTCAGGCACTACTTAGCCTCAGCCTTAGGATCCCGACGGGGTGAATTTGGTATAGTTTATATGGCCTGCTGCAGTATGGATATGTCTTGGGGAACCGGACCCCAGGAAACCGAGACCCATTGTACCCTGGCCCGGACAATGGTGTTCTTTGCACGTTATAAGATCCCTCTTTTGGGAGCATATGGTAATGTAGTAGCCACTAGTATGTACACTGCATGTATTCATTGATTCACTCAGCATATTTCTTTCTTGCATGACAGCCTAGTATACGAAAATGCCTTCTTTAATTACATGATGTTCTTTACTCTACTAGACACAGCGTGTATTAACTTGCTATGGTTTATACTTTGCTGAATCTTCGCATTCACAGTTGTTTTTGGTGTGCAGGCCCAGATCCCCCTGCCGAACCCCCGCAGGTGGGCCAGGCTCCAGATGAGACCCCCGGGGCCCCATCCGGCCTAGAGGAGTGGATGTGATCACTCCACGAGAGAGCGTTCCTGGCATGCATTGCATCGGAGTCTTGTTCTCGTTGTATTTTTGTTTTGAGGATCTCAGACTTGTGTATATGTCAGATTGTATATATGTATTTTGTTCTTTTTGTAAGACTCTTATATGTAATTATGTCAGTTCGTTCCTCGTATTCTCTTTTGCATTGTTAGTTTATGTTTCTGATATTCACAGCTTCCGCGTACTTGCTTGGCATGTGTGAATGTTTTCCTTTGTGCTTGTGCATTTAGACTCGGTCTACGTGTGCAGGCACGGGAGTACGTGTGTCATTAGGTTTGGCTTTTGGCTAACCCCCGAACCCTGGGCTCGGGTTGTGACAAAATCTCTTTCAACTAAGTTTTAGATAAATCCGGATAGGTTCGTGTCTTAAGGAAAAGTTTCATAATTAATTATTCTCTATCCAATGAGCCCCATTTTTGCTATGTTTTGGAATTACGGAAATACCCTTCATATTTTCTACAAATTACTAACATGCCTTTAAAATTCCCAAATCGAGTCTTAATCACGTTTGTGCCCTAATTTTGCCCTAATTGTTCAATGTGGTTTGATTTCCCCCAATTCTATTAATATCATTATTTATTTCATAAATTATTTTTAATTGAATTAAATTTATTAATTTGGGCCGGGATCTTATAGAAACTTATCTCCATCCCAGTGTTACTTGCTATGGTTGTTCTATTGGATTTATAGCTTGAGTAGCTTGATGTCAAGACTGCCTTTCTGCATGGTGAGTTAGAGGAACAGATTTATATGCATCAACCATAGGGGTTTTAAATCCAAGGTAAGGAGGACCACGTTTGCTTACTAAAGAAATAATTGTATGGCTTAAAACAGTCTCCGAGATAGTGGTATAAGCATTTTGATACCTTTATGGTTGGAAACGATTATTCTAGGAGTGAGTATGACAATTGTGTTTATCACAAGAAGCTCTCAAATGATTCTTTTATTTATTTGTTGTTGTATGTTAATGACATGTTAATTGCTATTAAGGACATGTTTGAGCTCAACAAGTTGAAGACTCAACTCAGTGGTGAATTTGAGATGAAGGATTTGGGCACTGCAAAGAAAATACTTGGGATAAAGATTCATAAGGACCAAAAAGTGGTCAAATTATGTTTGTCACAAAAAAGGTACATTAAAAAGGTGCTAGAACGCTTTGGGATGCAAATGTCAAAACCAGTGAATACTCCACTGGCTGCTCATTTTAAACTTTTTGTTACTTTATCACCACAACCTGAGGAGGAGGTGGAGCACATATCATGTGTTCCTTATGCCAATATAGTTGGAAGTATCATGTATGCTATGATCTGTATAAGGCCAGACATTTCACACGCAGTTAGTGTAGTAAGCAGATACATGGATAAATCTAGAAAGGTTCATTGGCAGGCTTTGAAATGAATACTCTGTTATCTAAGAGGTATTGCGGATATTGGGATAGTAGATGACATAAATGGTAACACTTCTGGTAGTGTTATTTAGTATGTTGTTTCAAATTTTGCTTGAGATTTCGACAAAGAAGATGCTTGACATGTTATACCTTCACTCTTTCTAATGGTGTTATTAGTTGGAAGGAAACATTGCAATCTACCGTCGCCTTGTCTACCACTAAAGCATAATATATGGCAGCTATAGAGGCAGTGAAGAAGCTATTTGGCTGAAGGATCTGGTTGGTCATCTTGGATTGCAACAACAGTTAACTACTATGTTTTGTGATAGCTAGAGTGCTATCTATCTAGCAAACAATCCGATGCATCATAAAAGAATCAAACACATTGGTGTCAGGGCACACTTCATTCGGAATATAATTTCTCAAGGTGCAATTATAGTAAAGAAGGTCCCTACAATAGAGAACCCAGCAAATATGATGACTAAGCCTATTCCAGCAGCCAAGTTCAAGTATTGTTTGGACTTAATTGGCATAAGAAGTACCCGTGTACCCAAATGGGCATGTGAAGATGAGAAGAAGAATTTTGTGAGAATTGGCTCCAATTTTTGCCAAGGTAGAGATTTGTTGATTGTATGGCTCTATGGAGCCTGCAATGCTACAACATCACATGGGCAACACTGCAGCCACCTTCGGTTAATAACCACCTTTAGTTAACAGCCGCACTGTGAGCAACCGAAGATTTGAACTTCCATGCTAGTAATGGAGTCTATAAATGGAATGCTCTGCTACTCCGGTTAAAGTGTGGAAGATGACTAGAGCGAAGTCTTTGGGTGTACTTGGGTTTGGGGCTGAGAGAGAGTGAGAGTGATTCCTCACCTGTAATCCTTTTCCTCATAGTGATAACTTTTCCCGTCTTCTCCCGTGAATGTTGGCTCAAGCCAAACCACGTAAACGCTGCGTGTTCATCGCTTTGTATGGCATGTTTTTCTTCCATCCGATTGGTTAAATCTATGCACAATCACAACAAGGGGATCATCTGGTAAAGTAAGGGCTTCTGAGGTTTCGGATCAAACGCAAGTTTTAACAAGTGTATTCTTCTTCTTCTTCTTCTTCTTCGTCTGCCTACTTCCTAAATTTATGTTTGTGTAGCTTGTCTTATTTATAAAAAGAAGACATCTCTAATAATCTTTTGTAGCAAACCTAAAATTGAGATGATTTTCTTATATAAAACTCTTGCATGATAAGATTTTCAGTGGCTAGATTAGTGAGTATTTTTCATTTAGAGGATTTCTTTTTTAAATTGTAGATCAAGATCGAAAATCCTGCATTATCCACTCATGGGATGTCCCACATATAAATGTCTTTTCAATTCATGAGACTACAATTCCATATCTATTAAAGGTTTAGAAAACACGAGCATCTTGATATTAGGATGATTAACTTCCTGTTATGATAAAAGACTTTGGAGTGGTTCATTTGGATAGATGTCAAATGGGAGCAGATTCAATTCAAGAGGGTCCTCCTTTGCAACCCATAACTGGATAGATTTTTTTAAATTTGTTGTAGAATCATTTTTCTTTTGCTGCAATCCAGGTATTTATTTCATTTGATTTTTGTTTATTTATTTATTTAAAATTTTCTTACCCAATGATTAAAATTGCATTTGCATCTCATGCATAAAATACCAAGCAACCTAAACTCACAAATCGCACATTTACTCTGGAAAGGCTCCACCTACTCCGTGCACATGCTAAGTTGCACGCATAAATCATACATACTAACGTAGCCCACAGCGCAATCCACTTCACTTGCTGGAAATCATTGCCAAATCGATTACAAGGTTAGTTATCAATCAAAGTAATCTCTCCAACTAATAAGAAAATACACCCTCATCAACACAAACTAGCAAAACCCCGTGCTATGCACTGACCAAGAACTACCAAATGCACACACATATATTAAAAAAACCAAAAATAATTTCTAGTATTAGTAAAAGCATCTAACATGTGAACCCACTTTGACCCAAAACTATCTTCTTTTTTTTATTTTTTCATGTGAACATTTCAACTTGATACTAATGTTCCATATTATTAATTCATTTTTTTCTAGTCCATTGAAGTGCACATTCAAATGTAATTTTAATGTAGCCCTCTCTCTCTCTCTCTCTCTCTCTCTCTCTCTCTCTCTCTCTCTTTTCTTTGGTGTTTATTCTTTAGGTTTGGACCCTTTTTGTTTTGTTTAATTTTTTTTCTCTTGGTTTTTGGCTCAGGTCATTAATTTAAACTTTTTAGTAATTTCCTTTTTTCGATGTTCATTCCCATGGATGGCCCCATATATTTTATATCATTTTTCCTTGTGGTATTTTTTAGTCCTCCCTCCCTCTCTCTCTCTTTTTTTTTTTTTCTGTTATGGAACCCTAAAGTTTACTATAAGTTCGTTTCACATATTTAAATTTCTTTTTTTGTGCATGTTCATTTTCGAGGATTGTACCTAATTTTTTACGTCATTTTTCATTTTCAGGGAGGATCCACCTTCCTTCTAATAATTTGGTTTGTTTTATGGGCGGGTGTTGAATGGGTGTAGTGTAGTGGTTCTTGGCCCAAGTCAAATGGGCAATTGATTGAAAGCCTCTTTTTCTTTTGTGTGTGTGTGTGTGTGTGTGTGTGTGTGTGTGTGTTCTTTAGGTTTGGGCCCTTTTTGTTTTGCTTAAGTTTTTATTATGTTCTTTTTTTTCTTTTTTGGTGTTTCGTCTTCAGGTTTGTAACCTTTTGTTTTGCTTAATTTTTTATTTTATTTTATTCTTTTTCTATTGGTTTTTGTCTTGGGTCATTAAAGTTTTAAAAAGTTTCCTTTTTTTATGTTCATTTTCGGGGATGTGCCCATATATTTTACATCATTTAATATTTTCATTGATGGTCCACCTTCCTTTTCATAATTTGATTTATTTTATGAGAGGGGGTTGAATGGGTGCAGTCTAGTGGATCTTGGCCCGGGTCAAATGGGTTAGTCTTGTAGCCCTCTGTTTTTTTTTTTTTTTTTTGGTGTTTATTCTTTAGGTTTGGACACTTTTGCTTTGTTTAATTTTTTATTTTTCTCTTGTTTATGGCTTGGGTCACTACTTTTTTTTTCTATTGGTATTTGGCTTGGGTCATTAAAGTTTTATGGAATTTCCTTTTTTTATTTTCATTTTTGGGGGTGGGCCCATATATTTTACATCATTTTTCAATTTTAGTGAGGGTCCACCTTCCTTTTCATAATTGGGTTTGGTTTATGCAAGGGTGTTGAATGAGTGTGGTGTAGTGGTTCTTGGCCTAAGTCAAACGGGTTAGTCTTGCATGTAGCCCTCTTTTTCATTTTTGTATGTGTTCATTCTTTAGGTTTGGACCCTTTTATGTTTTGCTTTTTTTTTTTCTCTTGTTTTTTTGGATCGGGTCATTAAACTTTTCAGTCATTAAACTTTTCAGGAATCTCCTTAAAAACAAATTCATTGTTTTTTTATTCTAGTGGTCTCCAGTGCCATGCACAGGGAGGTGAACTAAGGATTGTTTTTTTATATGATTGTTCACCTTCAATTGTCTTGTAAAATTATAGCCCTTTTTTATTGGTGATTATTTTTTTAAATTTGGACCATTTTGTTTTGCTTCATTTTTTATTTTGTTTTATTTTTTTTCCTCTTGGATTTTGGCTTGGGTCATTAAATTTTTTATGAATTTTCATTTTTTTATGTTCATTTTTGGGGATGGACCCATATATTTTACTTCATTTTTCATTTTGAGGGAGGACCCACATTCCTTTTCATAATTTGGTTTTTTTTTTCGGGTGCTTAATAGGTGTGGTGCAGTGGTTCGCGGCCTAGGTCAAATGGCTTAGTCTTGTAGCCCCCATTTTTGTTTTTTTTATTTAGGTTTGGACCCTTTTGTTTTGCATAATTTTGTTATTTTGTTTCATTTTTTTTCTCTTGGTTTTTGGCTCGGGTAATTAAAGTTTTCAAGAATTTCCTTTGAAAATAATTCATTTTTTTAATATTCCAGTGGTCTCCTATGCAATGCATAGGGAAGTGAACCGAAGCTTATCTTTTTATATGATTCTTCACCATCAATTGTCATTTTAGTGTAGCCCTTCTTTTTCTGTTGTTTATTCTTTAGGTTTGAACCTTTCGTTTTGCATTATTTTTTTATTTTGTTTTATTTTTTTCTCCTTATTTTATATATTTTTTAATCTTGGGGGTCATTAAAGTTTTCTGGATTTTTTTTTGTATGGTCATTTTAGAGGATTGGCCCTTACTTTATATCATTTTTGTTTTGAGTGTAGGCATAGATGGGTTGAGTCATGTGACGTTTATAAATGGGTGAACGGTGGTATTGAAATATATTGAGAAGTAATGGAGGTGTTGTGTAGTGCAGAGAAATGGAGATGGGAATGAGAGAGTAAAGGGCTGTGAATGGTATAAGTTTGGGGTTGTGTGTGTGAAGATGGAGGTTGAAAAGGAGTGGGGCTAGCTCATAAGCTAGTTCGGCATACACAATTTATTGATGATATAGAGGTTTCATGGGACTATACTCCTGATTTTATTATGCAAAATGTAATAGATGATTTTATGTTTTCTCCATAATAATAGATTGAGAATCTTTTCTATCAAAAAAAAAAAAAAAAACAGAAAAGAAAACAAGAAAAGTAGTGGGGGTTGGTTTCAGTGTGTGGTGATAAGGGTGTATGGAACGATAATACGTGGTAGTGAGTTGTGACAAGCTATTTGGTGAAGGTGGTGTTCACAATGTATGTGACGGTAGTGGAATGGTTGTGCAGGGTTAAAGGCAGTGGATTTGATGGACTGTGTGCAGTGTTGAGTCTAGTTTCAATTAGTGATGGGAAGTGAAGAAGACAATGGGTTTAATGGTGGTGAAGATGGGTTGCATGCAGGGGCAGAACCATGAATTTTTTGTTGGGGGGCCAAAGTTTCATTATTTATGGCAGATATAAGTTTGATTGGATTAAAATTTCTCATTATCATACAACATAATTCGGAAGTGATTTCGAGCAGGATAGATTTCAATAATGAGCCTCATCGATAAAAAAGACATGTTGAGTCATGGATGATTAGTATAATAACAATTGTAAATGCATAGGCTAAAGAAAACCATTTTTTAAAATGGGTTCTTAGTTTTATCCTCTAGTTTATACATTCTTTTATATAAGCACCAAAAGGTACTCTATTGTAATGACCCATATTTAAAATTCAAACCATTTAATCTATATTGCAAATAAAAGTTAAACACTGGAAAACAAAATCAAAAAAATAAAAGTTAAACACTAGAAAACAAAAACAAAAAAAAAGTTCTCTATCTATGGTGGATATAATTGCAACCATTTTAAAGGGTTTTTTTTTTGTACAAGTAGAATATAAATCATAAATAGCAAGTAATTTTGGATGAGTGAGTTAGATTTTATGTATGAGCTTCAACAATGAAAATAAAAAACATAGAGAATTAGGGCATTAGTAATTACAAATGTATAAAGTGAAAAAAGGGTTGCTTTTTATTGACCCATAAAAAATTACAAATATTGCAGTAAAGACATTACAAGCAATGTCATAACCCGAGCCCAGAAATCGGGAGTTAATAATAAAAAAAATTAACCAGTGACACACGTACTCCCGTACACGCACACTTAGACCTTGTCTAAGTGAACGTATATAAGGGATATTCACACATACAAACACGTTGTCTGCGGAAACTATAGGCATCATTGCATGGACAAACAAATAGAAGCAGGAACAACCAAAGATTCCATTCATAATAGAATATACAGCATAAAATGGGGAAACAGTTTCTTTGAGACAAAAAGACAAGGTATACAAGCGAACCCAAAAGTCCAAATCAAGCCCCACATCTAACAAGACAAGTAACGAATGCAAATGCAAGGCTGCTCTCCACTGGAGGGATTACATCCACTCCTCTAGCCCTGACTGGGCCTCTCACGTCTCTCCTGAAGTCTAGTAGACCGACGAAGGGCACCAAGAACAACTCATGAATACAACAATTCAGCAAAGCATAAGCAACAATAAGTTAACACGCATTGTGTAAAACAGAATAATTAATAGATAACAATGCATAAAGGTTATGATTATATACTAGGCAAGTCGTGCATAGAAATAAGCATGATATCAGAATCATAAAACAAATAAACTAGCTAGATGGCTACTACATTTGCCATATTCTCCCTATCGAGAGCAAGCAGAACGAGAACACCATCGACCGGGCTAGGGTACGAATGGGTCTCTGGTTCCTGGGGTTCGGAATCCAAGGACAAGAGCACACTGCAGTAACAATAAGCAGGTTACGCTAAAGTCAACGCCGTCGGGTATCCTGAGGCTAAAGTAGAGTAGCGCTAGACCATATTAATCATGTTAGGTGATGCACATCAATTCAATGTCACATTCAGGCAGTACAAGGCATGTAGCATGTCATATCACGAGCAGGCAATAGAGTGCGTGCATCACACGAGAATCAAACACCAAACTCAAGTCTTGCAATACTGTTACAAACGAACAATTACACGTTAGGGGAATAGTTCAAGTCAAAACAAGAGTAAGAGTATAGAAGGCAATAGTCGAAGTCAAAATGCCATGCAAGTCAAGTTAGTATTAAGAATCACGATTGTTTACTAGCCAACCCTAAGCTAGTTGTCCAATGTTTCTAACCGTGCATGATGATGTAGTTTTAAGTTATTCGATACACAGTTGCTCATTTCGTGGGTGTTGCATGTATCGATAAATATGTATCGAAGTCTCTTAAACCAACACCCATGGGGAGGTGCTTAACAGTTGGACAGCACACATGAATGAGTCATAGCCCGCAAGACCATTCACGCTATTAAAGTAGTCCGTTGGGCAAGTTTTATGGTTAAGAATCTATGTGAAGGCCCTATAAGGTCTTATCATTCACCTAGAAGGTAGCATAAAAGGTCCTCTGGGTGTTAAAGAAGCAAGAATAGGAGAATGAACAAGAATAGGATTTAGATGGACCCTGAAGCTCCTTAAGCAAAAGTGCATTAGGGCTGACCGGTTGGCTCTGAAGCTCGATCGGTCGGATTTCGGTTCTGAAAGTGTCCGATCGATCAGACCTCAGGCCCAATCTACCGGGTAACAGAATTCTGTATAGAACAGAACGACTAGATTGAAGTCTTACACTCACGAAGTCAACATGTAATAAGTTTATACAATTCAAAAGGGGCTGTCCATAACCACACTTGAGAGAAAGAGTAGAAAAAAATAATCACAATCAACGTGTACCAACATGTGTTCATCCATATTGTGCTTATACTTACGTCGAGTGAGCTTTTTCCATAATTTAGTTATTCTTTGGCCCAATTGACCTCGGAGATGCAGTCCTAACACCATGCATGTCAAGAGTGAGCAAAAGAAAGGTATGCATGCAGTGCCAAACACTCTAACTCAGCATGACTTCAAAGCTTATCGTAGAAAACACAATAAACGAAGAAGAGGAAAAGTAGGAGAAGAAACAAAGAAGGAAACATGAAAACGCATAAAGATGAGCAAGAACCCTCTCTTACCTAAGAGTGCTCCAAGAAGCGAGAAGAAGAAATGAAGAAAGAAGAAAAGACGTATCAACTGCGTGCATAGACTTTTCCCCATTTCTTTCCTTTGATCGCAAGGAAGAAAAAGGAGAGGAAGAAGAGACGAAGAGCAGGGAAGAAGGAGAGAAACTGGCGTTGGTAGGGAGGGAGAGATGACAACAAGAGAGAGTCGGTGTATAAACATCCTTATATAAGGTAAAGTTTGCAAAATTTATATAAAAGTCCAACAGTTCAGGATACTTACAGTTTAAGTCAAAAAACGGTCCAATGGAAATAAACAACGTCGTTCACATACGAGTCAGTTACGGAAGTTGACGAGCTCGATGAAAGACACGTGTTGACACCAAGATGATGCATGAATGACAACGTTTTACAAAATCTAAAATTATGAAAAGGGCACATGTCTACCTATTCCAGGTTAAACTCAACCCAACTAACTATCATGACCCGAAACGAAGCACAAAAGGACAAAACACAAACATAAACCTAATTCGTTATAAATGGACCCAAAACCACATTCATTAGGCACTAAATCGGATTAAGCTGGGCCAGAGTGTTATAAGCAAATTCCAAACCAAGGATACATAAACCTTAAGATTGTGGAATGGAAGTCAAGTACTACATCCAGATGTTCAGAGCTAGTGCAATCCACTCAGAAGACTTCAAATGAGCTCAAAATGCGGCATTTCAGAGTTACTAGATTTCACTTTGTCACTCAACTCACCAAATACCAAATTTAGGATTCATTGGCTCAAAAACTAGGGGTCACTGAACATACTCAAGGCTCTGGATTACCAAAGTAGATGAAAATCAAATGGCAACTCCAAAGCATGCTTGGGAATGATGTTGCAAAATTTCAAAACATTTGGACTTCATTTCAGCTCAAATTAAGCTTTAGTGACTATCTACCAATTCCTTGAGGGGGCATTGTGGAAATTAATACTTCTACATGTCAAAATAAGCTGAAACTCTTGGAGGAAACCCAAATTATACTGAAGGGCAAAATTTTAGGTCAAACAAACATCCTTAAACCCTAAGTTCACAAATATATTAACTTTGGGTTAATGACCCCTAAGTCATGGGGGTCGCTGACCAAAATCCCGCTTCCTGACTCTCAAAATTAATGACAATTGGGCACAGAGCTTCAGTGATACTCCAAAGAGGTTCTACAAATTTTCAAGTCAAACGGATTTCGTCTGATCCCATTTCCATTACATGTCAGCTTAGAAGTTAATGACCCTCAAGCCATGGACGTCACTTATCAAAATCCTACTTCCAGGAGGGCAAAGCCGACGGAATTTGGAACAGAGATTCAAAATATGTTCAAAGTTAGTTCCCCAAAGTTTCAAGTCAATGAAACGTTGCTAGGGTAGAAAACAAGCTTATTACCCACAGTGTGAGGTGAAAAGTGACTTAGAATATGCAATAATTGGGTCACTACCCGAAATTGAATTTTCACAAATCTTAAATGTATGAAATTTGGATGGACACACCAAGATACCCCTAACATTAGTCACTCTAAGTTTCAAGTCAAACCGAGGTTATTTGGGCCCCAAACAGTTGAAACAAGGGCCCATTTACCTAAAAAGTCAACAGGAGGGTTGATCAACTTCAAAAGGTCAAAACGAGCTGAAATTCCATGCCACACTAAAAATAGTGTCGAAAAGCGTCCTTCTAAGTTTTGTGAAGATCAGACATCGTTCGGGCCCCAAACAGGCAAAAACGGGTCACATATGCAAATGTCCAAAAATGGGCCTTGATCGTGACCGCGGCTGCTGTCACTAAGGGAGTTGACTAACTTCCAAAGGTCAAAATGGGCTGAGATCTTTATGACACACTCAAAATAGTGTTAAAAAGCATCCCTCCAAGTTTCATGAAGACTGAATAAATTCGAGCGCCAAATAGGTGAAAAAGAGTCACATATGCAAAAGTTCAAAAATGGGCCTTGGCCGTGACCGCGACTGCGGTCATTAAGGGAGTTACCAACTTTTGAAGGTCAAAACTAGCTAAAGCTTCTCTAACACACTCAAAGTAGTGTAAAAAACCATTCCTCCAAGTTTTGTGCAGATCAGACATCATTTGGGCCCAAGACAGGTGAAAATGAATCATATATGCAAAAAGTCAAAATTGGGACCTAGTCGTGACCACGGCTACGGTCACTGACACCTGTGGAGTAGTTCCTGTGGTTTTGGTGGTTCTCTTCACTTTATTTCGAACCTTAACTTCCCGTAACTCCTTTTAACTCCCCATAACCCCCTAAACTACTACTGAAGTCTATAAAAAGTGGGGAGGACACCAACAGTGAAGGAGAACACATACAATGAAGAAAAACAACAAGTGCAAGTTCCTAAACCAAGTTTCAGAGTTGGAAGCAACTTTAAGCAAGCCACAAAGCATTTTCAATACGCCAGCCTACTTCTTCTTCTTCTTCTCATTCTCACCAGTTCAAGGTGAGAAGTAATTCCGAGAAGAGGAAGAAACATGTACCTCACTTAATGAAGACGTATACAAGGGTCATGTGGATGACATCTTCTTCCTTTGACTTTCTCACTTGGGAAGGTTTTTGGGCAACACCGGGAGTTGTGAACAAGCCTCTTTAGGCTTAATTCTGTTCCTTAAAAATTTTAGGTCCAAAATGACACAACTTTAGCTCCATTTTTGCTTATTTAAGCACCTTTTTGCATTTATACAAAAATAGTCCGTAATAAAAGAAAAGTGATGATTATCAAAGGTTTAAGATGATTCCACAGCCAAATTCAACTTTCTTGATGATCATTTAACACTCCAAAGATAAAAAAAAAAAACAAGATTCAACACCTTGGAAGCATCACAGAAACGAAACAGAAACGCACAGAAAGTAGACAGTGGCCATCGGGGGCCCGTGATCGTGGGTCCGTGACCATGGGCCAATGACCGTGGCCCACGGTCACTCCCCCTTGTTTTCTTCTTTTTTGCATATTTTCCCAATTTTTATCTATTTTCTTGTATTTTCTAAATTTGGATCACATCTGAGACTTGAGGGAGGGGTTGTAAACTTTTCAAAAACATGTAAACAACTTGCATCCTCCTAGTCAAACCATTTGAATCCATCAAAACAAAAGGGAAATTAATGATGAACTGTAGTTAATTTCTATTCTTCTTAAATGCTTGAAGTGCGAGAATGTCATACTCGAATCCATTGCACATTCGCCATTTTCGAGCGTGATCACTTTCTTCAGCCCTTTTTATTGCATCTGTGAAGAAGTAATAACTTCAAACCCTTTTATGGTCTCCAAACCCCAACAATCCAAGCTCTTTAGTTCTCTCCGATCAAACTATCACAATCTTAAAACAAGGTATGTGGGTGGCTGCGACGACTCTAGATTTGGAGAAATAGTTTCTAATCTATTCCTAATCCCTTCTTTTATTTTATTTTCTTTCATCCTTCCTTCCTTTTTCTTCTCTTTCTTCTTTCATCCGATTCTCCCTAAAATTAGCTATTATTTAGTCCTTTTTTTGAAAGCAAGATTATATTGCTAGTATTTAATTTTTGATAATGTTGGTTGTAACACTCTGATCCTAATTAAGCATGTTTAGCGACTAATTTAATAGGTATTAGCTAATCACTGTAAAATTAGCCTTAAATACTACTGCTTAACTTGTCATTAGAATGGATTTAATTATTTGGTTTTAAAAGGTCATGTTTAAGCCATGGATATGTAGTTGGGTCGAGTTTAACCTTAACTAGGTAAATAAAAGTCCTTTTTCCTAATTTTAGACTTTATAGTTTATATCATTCGTACATCATATTGATATCATCGTATTCATCTCGTTGAGCTCGTCAACTTCCATACTTGACTCAAATACAAACGAATTTATTTGCATTAGTTGGAACCTCAATTGACTTAAACTGAAATTACCTCAAGAAAAATGGGTTTTCTTATGAACTTCAGAAAATCCTCTTGTCTATAAAAGAAGCTAACTGTCATTTTTCGACCTCTTCTATTTCCTTGTACTCTCTCCCAACTTCAGCGCTCTTCTCCTTCCATTTTCCTTCAATCACCATTCTCTCTTGAAAGCAAGACTTGCATGTAAGGCTGAGAAAGTCTATCTCCATCTTCATCTTCATTTCAACCTACCTTTCCATAACTGTAGAGCCTAAGTATCATCTCTCCCAAACCAGTCTGTAAGGTAAAATCCTTATCCAATGATAGAATTCTTGGTTAGATGAACCAATGAAGTCAAGAAGACTCTCATTCTAATACATGCACTCATCTCCTTTTTCATTTCTTGTATGCATGGCATTTAAGTTCAAGAATTGGTTGTTTCTCTCTATTGACTCAAAAGAAGGACTAGTGAGTTAAAAACTCAATCTAAGACAAGTATAAGCAAATTTTGGTTAAATACATGTTGGTATATTATGATTTTTGTAATTTTGCTTAATCCTATGCATTCAGCCCTACTGTTTTAGTTGTTCTTAATTTTTTCTAAACTCTGTCATATGATAAAGTTCAGTATTTCTGATGCAGTATGTTTAAACAAAGGATGTTTAAATGAAATAGGTAGGGAATACTCTAGTACAACCTAAGTTGAAAGGTTCTGAAACCTGCTTGAATTTCGCTTCAGACATTGAAGTTGCTTCAGAAAACTGAAACTTACGGCTAAGCCATAAGGAGGTTACGGCTTAAGGTCTAGAGAGCTGAATATTTTAGTTTTCTTCTACGATTAAGCCATAGCCAAGTCGTAGAATGTGCTACAGCTAAGCCGTAGTCAAGCTGTGGCTTAGCCGTAGATCAAATATGGCTAAGCCGTAGAATAAAACACGATTAAGCCGTAAATACAAAGAAAAATCTGGGTAACCACGGCTAAGCCATAGCGTATTTTATAGCTAAGCCATAGAATGCCCATGGCTAAACCATAAGTCACCCACGGCTAAGCTGTACAGACAGTGAAACTTAAGGGTTAAGTAGGTACTCTACAAGACCTTGTAGGGCGTTAGCTTCTGGATCCCTTTACCCTATTAACTGACCCAATTGAATAATTGAACATTATGAAAGAGTCTTGAGTACTGAGACTTATTTATGTGATGTTGTCCATTTGTTAAGCACTTCCTCATGGGTGTTGGTTGAAAGGACTTCGATGCACATTTCTGACACAATGTAATGCAACACCAAAAAAGTAGACAACTGTGTATAGGATAACTTAAAATTACATCATCATACACGGTTAGAAACAATGGCTGACTAGCTTAGGGTTGGGTTGTAAAACTATCTTGATTCTATTAATTCGAATTGCATAGCATATTCAATTGCTATTATTGCTTTCTATTACTCTAAGAAAAATCTTGAAAATGAAATGCTCATGTATAAATTGATTCTATTTGAATTGTTCTTGATATATGTTTTCTATTGACATTGACAATGAATTGAGTAAACACGAATTGAACATATACTGTCTTCTATTGTTTCTAATGAATGAATTGCACAAATTATTCAAGTTCAGTGATATGAATGAATTTAAATGGTCTGGCTCTACTAAGCCTCAACCTTAGGATGCCCAGTAGAGTTGACTTTAGTGTAATAACGAATGATGCCGCTGCAGTGTACCCTTAGAGCTTCTGAACTCCATGTATAAAGAGGCACATTCGTACCTTGGCTCGGTCGATGGCTTTCTCAATGCAAAGATCCTTAAAGGGAGGATATGGCAAATGTGGTAGCCAAATCGTAAAGTGTTTCCATTAATTGATTCTTATAGTATGATTTATAATTGCACAAAATGCCTAGTATACAAAATTGATCTCTATAGTCACATGTTAATAATTCTTGTAGATACAACACATATTACTTTAATTATGATTATACTTTGTTCAAAAGTCTTATTTACTTGTTGTCCATTGGTGTTGCAGGCTCAGGTCCCTCTTCCGATCTCTTGAAGATCAAAGAGACTTCAGAGGTGGTCTTAAAGGTCCCATTAGGATTAGACGAGTGGACAGCTGATCGTCTCTGATTATTCCACTACGGAGTCCGTCAAGAGCATGTATGGGCCTTGCTTTGGGATATAACTGCATTAGGGTTTATGACGTGCATTAGTTTTATTTTGATATGCATAATTCACGATCCCTTATTTTTTGAAACTGTATAAATCTCTCTTAATGTTCGTAAACTTTCTTCCCTTTTTGTAAAGACATTTTCATTTCATCTCTTGTATGTAATAAGTCACATAGATTTGTTTTACTCTAGTGTTATGATATCTTGTTTTGATGAATGATATGGACAGACTTCCTCATATTGATTGCATGGATAGTTGTCTGCTAATAGCATATCACACGTGTAAGTAATATGACTTTCCCTGGTGTGATTCCTCATAGACTAGGGTCAAGGCATGTATTACAGGGGAGTACGTATGTCACTATTTGAGTTTAATCCTAAAACCCAAATTCTGTGGCCCTGGTTGTGACATTGGTCGGGCCATTCATTAAGGGATTAAGATTATAAGGGAGGGCCAAAATGCATATGTGTTATATATAATATAATATAAGAAAAGTCCAAAATAAAAGGAGACCATGGCACCTGCTGGCCCCCCTAGGTCCGCCCATCGTTGCGTGGGTCGCAGGTGTTGTGTAATGGGTGAGGTGTAGTTGTGTGACAAAAGTGTTGTGAGTGTGAAGGGGATTTTATGTGTAAGTTTGGTGTGTGATGGGTATGGATGGCAGCAATAGAGAAGGATGGTGTGGAAGGTGGATTGTCATAGTATGATGGATATGAGATGAAGGGATGGTGGTGCAAGTTTGGTGTGTGACCGGCATGGGTGGCCAAGCAAAGATTGGCGAGGGTCAAGTGTGTGGGGGACAGGTGATGATAGTAGGAGTAGAAAAGTGTGGTTAGCGCAGTGATGATGTTGGGAAAGTGAAGACAAGTATTGTAATGTGATGTGGAGGATAAAAAAAAGAGTAAAAGAACAACACACACAAAACTGGAATGGTTGTGTGGGGGAAGATGAAGAACCTTTGATCATGAAGTGGCAACAAAATTACTGAACCCAGTTATAAGCAATTTCTCCACATACTTTCTAAGAATACCCACCTCCAAATTCACCTTCTGGCCAAAATAATTGAAGACCCATTTCAAGAAAATGAGAATAAAATATAGAGAACACATGCTACATGTCTTTAGCAAACAGAAAGAAAATCCAGTAAGGTAAAAGGAGATTCCACTGTAACCATATCAAATATTAAGAAAAATCCCAAAACAGAAAGACCCTCAATACATTTCAAGTAAAAGGAAAACAAATAAGGCTAATCTCAAAAGCAATTGTACTTATACATGCGAGCATATGTTCTTTCAGGTATGCCAATGCTTAAATCTAGAGCAAAAATAGTTTTTCCTCTCTTGAATATGAAAAGAAGAAAAAAATGCTGACATTAGATAGAAATACATAAAGCCTACAGAAAAGGGCTACAAAAAAGGAAATAAAATTTTTTTTATTGACTGAAGAGATTATAACAGTCTTCAAAAGGTTTAAAAAAATGACATTTTTAAAGAGAGCTTCTTCAACCTAAGAATAGAGTGGAGATTTAGAGGGTCTTTAGTTTGGAAACACCGTTCCGGTGGAGTTTCTGATCTGGATCTTTGGAAAGGGCAAGCTTCTTGAAATGAGGTCTTTGCCACTATGTGTGAGAGAGAGAGAGAGAGAGAGAGAGAATAATGGGAGAGGATGAAGTCCGAATGTCGTAGTGGGAAGTTGTTTATAGAGAGAGACATGTAGCATGGAGTGGAAAGTTGGAGTGAGTTAGTATGTTGGAGGAAAATTAGGGAAATAAGGAGAGAAGAGAGAGAGAGAGAGAGAGAGGGTGTGGATGGAGAGATTGCCGTGTTTTTATCTTTTATTCCTAAAAATCTATGAGATTAGTATGTTAGATGAATTTTTTGCAAAATTGAGCCCAACCAGGTCGAATTTTGCACTGCGTTGGTTGGGCTAGCCTACTACTGGCCCACTGGGTCGTTTGTCATGCTGGGCCTGCTTGCGTGTTTTACGTAGCAGGTTGAATTGTCTATGTATAGAGAATTGGGGCATTACTTCTATATCGTATAATAAAAAAAAACTGAGAGAGAGAGAGAGAGAGAGAGAGAGAGAGAGAGATGGCCGCTATCGCCAGAGCTATCGAAGAAGAACTACCACGGCCACAGAAAAGACCAAAATTGGAGGGGGATGAGTGCGATGATAACCAACAAAAACAAGGAGTAGTAGTAGAAGAAGAAGACGGCTATGATTCAGACGACCTTTTTTATAACGATGGCTATCGCAGCATGACCTCCGCCGAGATTCGGACGTACAACGCAATGGTCGAGGCGAGCGAGGTATTACATATGTCTATATTATTGCTCTCTATTTTCTGTTTCCCATCAAAATTAGTTAATTGATCGTGTGTGTATTCTGATGATTTTTTTTTTGTTATTCTGATGATTGATTGTGTATTTGCTCAGGGGTTTGACGCTCCCCGTCTACCCAAGGATGTCTTTGCATACGGTTTAATCAGTTTAGACTACCCGTTAAGTCCAGGTCGCTTGGATGATGAGCAATCTAAGACTTTTCAGAGGCTCAAGTCTTATTCAATCGCAGCTATTAACAAGCACAACGCTGACACAGTATGCGCTCCTCGCTTTTGTGTGTGTGTGTGTGTTTGTTTGTTTGTCAATTAAATTCTTCCATACAAATATTCATCTCTTTGATTGATTAACTCCTCCTTTTGGTTTTCATCTTGAAATATAGGGTAAAAATTACGAGTTTTTTAAGCTCGTCAAGGCAACTTCACGGCTTACCGGTAGTTTTATTTTTTATATTACCTTTGAGGCCCAGGATGCTGATGGAGGCCAACCTCCTGAGACCTTTGAAGCTTATGTGCTTGCTATGGGGACTAAGATGGAGGTCGACTTTGTTAGGCCAAAAAAAAAACCATAATCACTCAAAGGTGTGTTTTGTTTTTGTTTGTTTATTTATTTGGTCTGCATCTGTTTTTCTTTTCCTTTTCTTTCTTTCTTTCTTTGGATTCTATATTGGTTGTGCTAATCTAAGGCTCTACAATTGTTTAGCCCATGACAGAAATACGAGGCACATTATTGTCTTTCTAAGTGGTTGAAGAACTTTTCTGACATTAAAAAAGTGAAATCATTTCATTTTCTGGATATGTTACATGTGTATTTGCAAACAGCTCATATGTTCCGTTTTTTAGATAACGTTCCTTAAAACTTTACTGAAAGAGGGCCCTCACCCGAGAAACATAAAAGATGTTGTTGCATGCTTCTTCGATAATTGTATTAGGGAAATACAGAAGATGCTTCAAGTCTATTGCAAATATCGATGTTTGAATCTTAGTTAGAATTAAATACGATTATTTACATATTTTTAATCTTTTTTCCTAGTCGAGACATAACTATCAGTAATTTAGAATATTTACATTACTTTTTTTTAGAACAATGGGATTTCGGATAATGTTTTTTTTTTTCCTTTTTCTCCGTGTGTGTGTACGTGGAATCAGATCTCTCAATGACAATATCCTAGTGCATCATCAATAAACTGAATATTGTCTGTTACCCTTGGCTTAGTGATCCAATACCTAGCTCTCAACTAGGCGGAAAAAACGAAGGAAAGAAAATAAACATCTTCATTTTTTAGGCATTCTATCGCAATTTATCAATTTTGAAGTTGACTAAGATTAGTCCAAAGTTCATTATTTTCCTGCCACCATTTTCTGAACATTCCCACCATAGGTTCAAGCGAAAACAACATCAAAAATTGTTGTTGTGGTTGTATCATTTTATATTTGAGTCTGGGTTTAGAGGGGTTGATGGCAAAAGGGATGTAGTATATTTGCCTCAATCTAGGTTTGATGAACAACCAGTAGCGATGAGCCAGTGACTATTGTAGAGGGTAAGGAAGAAGAAGATTTTGGATTTGCTAAGGTGAGATGCTTCAATCATTTTCTCTTTCTCAGCCATGTTTGTTTTAGAGCGGGGAGTGACATCCTGGGTGAGGTTCCTTAGTTGGTTATGGACAATATAATGGGGTGAGTACTACTAGGCTTGTGGCGTCATTCGGCTATAAGGGGAATGATGCCATGGACTTTTTTGATGCAATCAGGAGAAGGCTGTCTGACGGCGAAAGATAGTTTTAAGAGAAAAGAGAAAAGGTTCTAGAAAGCCTAGAAAAAGAGTTAAAGAAGTTAACTTGCATAGTGAATTAGGAAGGTAAGGGAAAGGGGGGAAGGGAAGTGATTGGAGCGGTGCTAAAAGTGGTGGGGAGTATTGTCTATGTGTGCATGTAGACGTGCCTTCTCTTATGGAAATTCTGTTGTTTGAATGTCACCTATTGTAGGGGTAGGAAGATGAGAATTTTGGTTTTGCCAAGGTGAGATGTATCTGCAATTTGATCGCTTCAGCTATGTTTGTTCTGAATGGAGAAGGAATCTGTAGGGTCACAAATGAGGTTTCTTAGCGGTCCTGGGCTTTACGGCAGTGTCGGCATTACTAAGCTTGGGTTCATTATGCTTTTAAGGAAATGATGCCATGGACTCGTTTATTGAAATTGAGAGAACGTACGAAGGAAGAGAGTCTAAGAAGAAGGTGGTAGAAAGCTAGAAAGAGGATTAAAGATGTTAACAGTCAAGGTGAATTATAAAGGGAAAGGGTGAAGTGAATGATTGGAGTGGTGATAAAAATTTCAGTCTATGTATGTTTAATGACGTATTTTCAAAATTCCCCTATTTCTCCTTCTAAATGGTCCAAAAAAGTGCCATTAGAATCAATCGCCGCACTCCCCATGGCCTTTCCTTCAAGCATGTACCTACACAATAAACGGCATACACCATTTCAAGCCAAAAACTGCTCTGAAGCACGTTCACTTCCAAAATGAACACGTGCCCGTACTGGGTACGAGCACGGCAAAAAATATGCTGGGTACGAGCACGGCAAAAAATATGCTGGGTACGAGTACGGCAAAAAATGTACCGGGTACAGTCAAATGTGCCTAGTATATTTTGACTTTGTGGGTATGGGATGGGTACGTACATGGGTATGTTCCTCTCACTTTTGTTCCTAACCGAAAAAAGAAGAAGGTTTGGAGAATATGGCTCCTAACCGAAAAAAGAAGAAGGTTTGGAGAATATGGCTCCTAACCGAAAAAAGAAGAAGGTTTGTAACTGTAGCAGCTTAAGGAGAGTATTGTAATTATACAAGCCAACTTTTTTAATGTTATATATATGGCTCATCAACATATTTCAGTCTGTGCATTGAGTTGACAACATTCTCTTGTGCTATTTGCGGGTTATGGGAGATGTCATGATGCTAATATGCTTAGCAAGTTTGAGTTCAATGTGTCATTACTTGGTTGAAGTGAATTTGTAGCAATCTGTACCTGTGGATTTAGAACGGTGTTGTTTGTATGTGTTGAATTGTTGCGCTTACAAACTGAAGGTTAAGCATGCACATTAATATTTATAAGATAATATGTTTGTCTCTCTTATGAGATTATGCATATCAATTGCTTTTTGTTGCTAGTAGTTGATTATTAATTAGAGGTCTTGTGGGTGATGGTGATGATTATATAAAGCACAATCAGGTTCCAAACGAGTAAAGAAATAGGTGATGAAGAACAATTGCGTAAGTGGCTTGCTTCCTGGGTGCTGCTTTAATACTTTCTGCCCATAAATTGGTTGTGGAATATGGTTCCTTGGTGTTATTTGTTGTAATGTGTTTGAACGTTAGCCGCAGTAAGTATGGTCGCTTTGTTAAGTACATAGGTGCAGCTTTTAATCCCGCATGACTGTATTTTGGACATTTTTTGTTTCGAGGAAATGATAGTATTTCTTTTGTGCTTTTAATATATAAATATGTACATATTTTGAACAGGTGCTTTTAAATATATTCAAATCCTTCATACGCATGTGCAAGCTTGAATATATGCAAATTCATTTTTTAGTTTCTCTTTTGTTAAGTGTAATGTTAAGTTTAATCTCAACATCGTTAATAGGGTGTTGATTAGGCTATAAGGAGCTAGGTGTCAATTTGAGCTCAAGGCTGTGTTTTTTTTTTTTTTTCGAGAGCTTGGAAATTCATGCACTTTTTTTCTTTTCACACCCACTTTTTTCCTTCACCCAGCAAGAAATTTTAAATTTTCAAAATTTTCTTTGCACACACTTCATCTTTAACATCTCCATTCTCTCTACACCCACCCTCTCCCCCCACCCCATGGTCGACCACCGCCAGCCACCCCACGCCATCTCCCAGCCCCAGCCCCTGCCCCACCCTCTCCAACATCTCCTACCCCCTTGGCCGCCCTCCTTGCCATTGTACCAGCTCCTCCCACATCCTCCTCGACGCCTCCCACACCCTTCACCCTCCCTACAAACTCCAGTGAAACATAAGGTGCATCAGTAGGACTAGCAAAACATAAGGTGCATCGGTAAGACTAAGTAACAGAATGAATCTGAAGAAAATAGAGGAATGAAAACTATGAAGATTGGTCTATGATGCCTTGTTAGTTGGTTGTATAACTATGAAGATTGGCTATGATGCCTTGTTGGTTGTATAACTTTGAAGATTGGTTTGCTTGTATCACGAAGTTAAGAGCTACTCAAACAAAAAATAACAAACAAGGCATTGATGTTTGGCATTCAATTGAGTCCAATTCTGCAAGAGTCATTTAGGAAGTCTGTTATATCTAATTGGAAAGAAGAAGGCTTCTCCTCTCCATCTCCATGTAGGAGAGTATGATAAAGAGTATAGGGGTACTGCAATGTGGCATTATAAAAAAGAAGAAAATATAGAGTGTGGTACTCATATCATCTCCGTATAGGAGAGAGAAGGATGATGAAAAGATAGGTTTCATTACCTATATACACAACGTTGCAGTAAACAGATTAAACGGGAGGCATATTTTTACATGCAATGTGCAATACATGCGACAAGGTTGTGATGCATCATATCATATATGAGTCAAGTTCGAATTGCATCATATGTGCAATCAGAATCAGCAAAAAACTATTTCGTCAAAATGAAAGAGAATTTCACTGTGGCCCCACCATCTAAAGTTTAAGAGTTTCTTTTAATCGACATCTGTTTTGGCATTTTGATGACATTAAAATTTATCCATTATAAATAAATTAATCATTACATCTCTGCCTCTGCTGTATCCACCCCTCAACTCCCCATATATAGTTGTGCTGAACTTTGTTCCTTTCTAAAAATTTAGCTTAGTGCTCCCTGTTGTGATGAATAATATTATTTTCAAGTTTGTAAGACTGACTTTATGATATAATTTGAACCTAGAAACTTAGACTGGTGAGCCTAGTAGAGCACTTGGTGATGGTAAGTTTGGTTCTCATGAGGAAGTGATTGGATCATGCACAGAAAACATTGTCATTATATGTGCATTCTTATTTCAAAATGGTACAAAGCTGCGGATGTTTTTGGAGTTGCATGTACAAATATCACATAAAGTGCTCACATGTTACTATGTTTTGATCATTTGCTTCCATGTGCTCTGTTATATACTGTTTGGATGGATTCCCAATTGTTGACGATGGATCTTTTGTTTCTACGTTTACTTGAACTCGTTAGAAACTTGTGAGTTTGCAACAATATTGGCGCGCTTCGTTAGTCCATGATATTCCTTTGTGAAAAAGCTTATGCCTGAAATGTTGCTGACTTACTGTCACTTCAATGTTCGTGCAGGAACTTGGGAGAGGACTAACCAATTGATAAAATTCAGGGTCAAAGCTGAGAAGGCTGCTGAGGAAAAGCTTGGTCACCAGCTTGACATTATTGCTCCAATTAATAAGTACTGAAATGGAAGTATAGTTTCTTAGGTGACAATTCCGTTGGAGGATTTTGTTCCAGTTTATGTTTAATTTTTTGGATGCTATGTCTCCTTCTAGTGGTTTATCTTTGCTTGTGGTGATATTTGAGCAGAGATTTTGCTATTACATGTGGTGACTGTATTTTCCAAGTTACAAATCTTTCTTGTGTTGTGCTTTTACATTCTCCTTAAATATGTGTGGTCATTTTCTTTTAGCCATGGTGTTGATACTGAGTGGTTTTGCTCGTAGGCGATCACGCATGTGTAACAGTATGCCATGACCCTCCTTAGAGAGTAAAAAGGTTCTTGTGTTGAGTGGATGATTCTGGATAATGGATTTGATGAGCACTGAGGGTGCTTGGTGAGGGGCTGCTATGATGCCTTTGGCTTGGTGATACCTTATGCTGAGCTGATTGACGGTTTGTGTGGACAAGTTTGTGCTGGCTTCATTGTTTCTTTTGGTATGCATTGTTTGCATTCATACATGTTTGGCTGTTGCCTTTTCTTTGTTCTTGGTTTGAAAAATTCTCCAGTCCAAAGCAAAGAAAAGAGAGAGAGAGAGAGAGAGAGAGAGAAATTTATTACCCCCTTAATCCCATGTTTTAAATTCTTGGACATCTAGTTGATGTCTCATATAGGCTAGTGCCATTACACTGCTGATCAAGTTAAATGGTGTTGGAACCTGGTTGTTCACTGCAGGGATTTAGACTTTAGTGGCCAACAATATTCAGATTTGTGGTGTTTAAATAGCCACAATTAAGGATTTGTTGTTTAATTTTAGAAATAAACTAGGGGTTTGATGGCTTTGAAATAACTAGATTGAATATGTTATTTTAAATCCCATCCGTGAAGGATTCTAGTAGTATGCATTTCTCTTCACACGGTTATCACAATCAATCCCAAATGATCAATCATCCTTACATATTGATAAATTTAAATATCAAATCCACTCATTTCAGAACCACAAATCCAAATGAAGCCAAAGATGTAGTTCAATCCATCTGCCATGGGTTGTTTTAAGCTTCCAGCTGCATAACTGTCTGTTTAATGGGTTACTGAACTGATCGATCATGAGCTGTCTAGATGGAAAGATCAAGCAGTAGATAGGACTTTCTGGCCCACTGAAGCCGGTGTAATAAAAAAAAATCCAATAAGGTAAAGGAAGATTCCATTGTACCCATATCAAATATTAAGGATGATCCCAAAACAAAATGACCCTCGTCACATTTCAAGTAAAAGGAAAAAAATATGGCTAACCTCAAAAGCAAGTGTACTTATACATGCAAGCATATGTTCTTTCAGGTATGCCAATGCTTAATTAATCTAGAGCAAATAGAGCTTTTCCTCTTTTGAATATGAAAAGAAGAAACAAATGCTAACATTAGATAAAAATATAGAAAACCTACAAAAAAAGGCAACAAAAAAGAAAATGAAATTTTTTTTTGTTGATTGGTTGAGCACCAAAAGGTAACAAAAACAACATTTTTAGAGGGACTTCTTCAACCTAAAGAGTGGAGATTTGGAGGGTCTTTAGTCTGGAAACACTGTTTCGGTGGAGTTTCTGATCTGAATCTTTCGAATGGGCTGGCTTCTTGAATTGAGGTCTTCGCCAGTGAGAGAGAGAGTGAGAGAACTAGAGAGAGATTAATGGGCGAGGTTGAAATCCGAATGTATGAGTGGGAAGTTATGCAGAGAGTGAGACGTGTAGCACGAGGTGGGAAGTTGGAGTCAATATGTATGTAGGAGGAAAATTAGGGAAAAAAGGATAGAGGAGCAAGAGTGGGTGTGGATGGAGAGATTGCCACGTTTTTTTCTTTTATTCCTAAAAATCTATGAGATTGGTATGTTAGATGAATTTTTTGCCAAATTGGACCCAACCGGGCCGAATTTTGTGCTGCGTTGGCTGGGCTAGCCTACTTCTGGCCCACTGGGTCGCTTTTCATGTTGGGCCTGCTTGCGTGTTTTACGTGGCAGGTTGAATTGTCCAAGTGTGTATGTATAGAGAATTAGGGCATTTCTTCGTATGTCGTATAATCAATAAAATCTGTGAGAGGCAGGGAGGGAGGCATGGAGGGAGGCATGGCTGCCATCGCCAGCGCTATTGCATGTGGATCGCATCTTGAAGAAGAACAACCGCGGCCACAGAAAAAACCAAAATTGGAGGGGGATGAGTACGATGATAACCAACAACAACAAGGAGTAGTAGTAGAAGAAGAAGACGGTTATGATTCAGACGACCTATTTTATAAGGATGGTTGTCGCAGCATGACCTCCGCCGAGATTCGGACGTACAACGCAATGGTAGAGGCGAGCGAGGTATATTATTGCCCTCTATTTTCTGTTTCTGATCAAAATTAATCAATCAATCATGTGTATATTCTGATGATTTTTTTTTTAAGTTATTCTGATGATTGATTGTGTATATGTCCAGGGGTTTGACGCTCCCTATTTGCCCGAGGATGTCTTTGCATACGGTTTAATCTGTTTAATCTACCCGTTAGATCCAAGTCGTTTGGATGATGAGCAATCCGGGACTTTTCAGATGCTCAAGTCTTTGTCAATCGCAGCTATTAACAAGCACAACGCTGACACAGTATGCGCTCCTCGCTTTTTTATTTGTGTGTGTTTGTTTGTTCGTCAGTTAAATTCTTCCATACAAATATTCATCTCTTTGATTGATTAACTCCTCTTTTTGGTATTGGTATCGGGCTTAAATTCTTTCTTGAAATGTAGGGTAAAAATTACGAGTTTTTTAAGCTTGTCAAGGCAACTGCACGGCTTGCCGGTACTTGTATTTTTCATATTACCTATGAGGCCCAGGATGCTGATGGAGGCCAACCTCCTGAGACCTTTGAAGCTCGTGTGTTTGCTATGGGGACTATGAGAGAGGTCGACTTTGTTAGGACTAAGAAAAAACCATAATCACTCAAAGGTGTGTTTTGTTTTTGTTTGTTTATTTATTTGTTTTGCATCTGTTTTCCTTTTCCTTTTCCTTTTCCTTTTCTTTCTTTCTTTGGATTCTATATTGGTTGTGCTAATCTAAGCCTCTACAATTGTTTAACCAATGACATAAATACGAGGCACATTATTGTCTTTCTAATTGGTTGATGTGGCGTGGCCGGCACGTTATGTACTTTCTGCTGGTTTTCAATATGACCATGGCTGTTGAATATTGGTCGGTCCATGAAATTCTTTTTCTTTCTTGTGGACGTTATTGGATGTCTAATTTCTTCTTGTTTTGTGCTTCAGTGTAGTCCACTGCAGCAATGCTTGTAGCTAAAAATCAGTTGAATGTATAGGTAATGAAGAACTTTTCTGATATTCAAAAATAGAAATCATTTCTTTTTCTGGAATTGTTACAATTGTATTTGCAAACAGCTCATATGTTCCCTTTTTTAGATAATGTTCCTTAACACTTTCTAAAAAAGGGCCCTCATTCGGCTGTAAGGGGAAAGATGTCATGGACTTTTTTGATGCAATCAGGAGAAGGTTATTTGACGGCGAAAGGTAGTTTTAAGAGAAAAGAGAAAAGGTTCGAGAAAAGCTAGAAAAAGAGTTAAAGAAGTTAACTTGCAGAGTAAATTAGGAAGGTAAGGGAAAGTGGGGAAGGGAGGTGATTGGAGCGGTGGTAAAAGTGGTGGGGAGTATTGTCTATGCGTGCATGTAGACGTGCCTTTTCTTTTGGAAATTCTGTTGTTTGAATGTTGCCTATTGTAGGGGTAGGAAGATGAGAATTTTGGTTTTGCCAAGGTGAGATGTATCTGCGATTTGATCGCTTCAGCTATGTTTGTTCTGAATGGGGAAGGAATCTGTAGTGTGACAAATGAGGTTTCTTAGTGGTCTTGGGCTTTACAATGGTGTCAGCATTACTAAGCTTGGGTTGTCATTATGCTTTTAAGGAAATGATGCCATGGACTTGTCTGTTGAAATTGAGAGAGTGTACGAACCAAGAGAGTCTAAGAAGAGGGTGGTAGAGAGCTAGAAAGAGGATTAAAGATGTTAACAGACAAGGTGAATTATAAAGGGAAAGGGTGAAGTGAATGATTGGAGTGGTTCTAAAAGGGGTGGGGCATAGTCTATGTGCCCTTGCATTATTGCGTTTTCTTATGAAACATTAGTGGTCGAATGATTCGAAGTGGTGCTCGGATGTTAGGAATGATGTGCTCTCAAGATCTTTGAACTGTGGAAGAGCTCATAAGAATCTTATATCATTGGTCCTCTGAGAAGATTCTATTCTTTTCTGATAGTGCTTTTTTTTTTTTTTTTTTTGTGGATGTGCTTGGGGGTTAACAGTACATAGTGGTAGTTAAGCCCTTGAGCCTTTCATTGTTTCTTGTATATGTTCTATTTTGATTTGTTCCATTTATTTTGTTTTTGTTTTGCTCTATGTTTACTATTGGTATAAGCTGGTTGTGTCTTCCCGTCACCTTCGTTTTATTCATTTATTTGATATAATTTCTTCATCAAGAGAAAGTAATGTGTCAATCTCTCGGTGATTGTGGCAAACACTATATTGATGGATTTTTATATGATTTATTTTATATTGTCAATAAAAATTTTATATAATTGGACCTCTAGGAAGGTTTGGTTCTTTTTTGCTATTTTGTTGATTGTGTTATGTAGCACTATGGGAGGCTGAGTAGTTGGGCCTTTCTTTGTACCCCGTATAGGTTTTCTTTTTATTTGTTTCATTCTTTTAGTTTCTTTTGCTTTATACTTATTTTTGGTGTGACTTTACTCGGTTGTCTTCATGCAAACTTCGTGTTTTTTAAGGAAAAATTTCAATGACACCTCTTGACAATTGAAAAAATTGTCTGGTATCCTCTACATTTTAATATTGACATGGAACTTCCATGACATTTTGATGTTGTATCAGTGAGACCCCCTTCCAAAATTGGAAGATGACGTCACTAAAATAATAGTCAAAATACCAGCATTGCCCCTCTCTTTACTCATTGGAGCAAAATAATTCAGTTTGAGAGAACCATCCTCGCCTTTGCCATTGCTCTTGCCACCATCACTACTAAAATTCTCACAATCTCTATATCCATATATACATACATATATATATAATTTCATTTCACAGACCCATCTCAGAAGTAGTCTAACTTTCGCTCCCCTGAATTCTCAATGAAGAATTTTTAGTCATGAGTCACTCATCATCAGTATGAGTCATTCATCAGTGACCCCAATTAGCTCAAGAATAGAGATCAACACCTTGTCTCACACAAATCGGCATCTAGTTTTGTGGGAATCAGCAATGGTGGTTTTGGTCTGAGCATGCTCTGAGTTTGTCTTGTGCGCGCGCTTGCTCTAGAAGGAGTGTGTGCATGTGTTCTAAGTGTGTTTGCGGTGGTGAATATTTGTATACCATCTTTATGAAATAGTTGCTGTCCAAAACGTTTCAACATTGTGCCTTCTGGTTGAACCAAAAACTAGAATTGTAAGTGCTTCTGATTGATCACAACCAACAATAATCACTTGAAAGATTTTTGTTCTTTCAGTATCAATTCCATAATGAAAAGCGGAATCTCACTACAGAAGAGAACTCGTTGTGTGAGACGTTAAGAAGTAAGCCTAGACTAACTAGTATGTCAAAAACTTTACTTAGAAGGCTTCTGGTCTAGGAAGGAAGCATGGATACAGGTACATGTATGATATAATACGGACACAACGATACAATTAAATCTTAAAAAGTATGATACGGGTATGACGGGGATACGTTTATAATAAAATATGGTTTTAATATCATATGATGTGTAATACATAATGATGATTAATTTTTTAAAAAATATTAGTCACCAAATTGCTGTTGATTGTTGACACATTGTAACCCATAAATTTATGTACATGGGCCTTAAGGTCCTTAACTAAACCAGACCCAAAATCACCCACATGAATGCATGGGTCTTCATGGACGTGGTCATACAAAACAGCTAGTTGGAGAGCACATCTTCAATTGATAGAGTACTGCATCAAATGGTCTTTGATATGCAAATTAAAAAATCTCCACGTGGCGGAAGCAACACCTTCAAGATTTGGAGAAGACATGATTTTTTTTTTTCGTTTTTAAACAGAGCAATTGCATGAAGACATCACATGGGGGCTCCTATACTTCATCATGTGTAGAAATCGAAATTTTATATCTTTATCTAGTTTGACCATTGCTTTTTCTCTATTTGCGCCTCTCTTTCTCTCTGTTCACTCGTTCTCTATCTTAATTCTCTCTCTAAATCTCTCTTGGATCTGAGTCCCTAACTTTCTTTTAGAACAATGATGTGATGATTTAAAGCACTAGAGTTTGATTGTGATATACAGGGAGCTTCATGGATTGGTGTCAGTAGTTCGACATAGATCTCTAATCGGTTATGGTTATGGTTATGGAACGTGTTTTCTTTTTGGAATGGTATTTTTTTTATAGCTGTATCCACTTCCGTATCTTGGTGTGTCGAGGACGTATCTGTGAAAAAAAAATGTTAAAGGAAATCTTGGATACTTATTTCTTGTGTTTGACACGTATCAGGCACGTATCCATATCCTAAGAGTATGCGAATGGGGTCTCCATGTCATTTTGAAATGTCGAGGGATGGCTAGATAATATATGTAAATGCTGGGGGTGTTATTGAAATTTCCAACTTTATTTTAAAATTTTTTTATATAAAGAAAGGCATTTCTGTCAATCTCTTGGTGATAGCAGGAGGTATTATATTGATTTGGATTTATCTATTATTTCAGTGTAATCATATTTATGGGTTATCATGAAAGCTTTTATAGAAATTGTGAAACGCCCTCCCCTGTGCTTGCTGATGGGGGTTGCAAGAGAGAGGGCTTTTTTTTGGGGGGGGGGGGGGGGGGGGGGGGGGGGGGGGGGTTGGGTGGTAGTTTTAGATATAATGGATTGATGTATAGGAAATATAGAATGATCAAATGGGTGATTTGGGTAATATTTAAGTTCTTATCATTTTCCAACAATATATTTTTTTTATCTAAAAAAATCATAGTATAAATTTTATATCAGTTTGCTTGTTAAAAATAACTAGGATTACTGGCAGTTCATGTTATTAGTATTTTATAAATGAGATATCTATGGATTTTATTATAATTAATATGATATTGATTTCCATGTGTTATTTTAAGTTAATTGGTTAAATACCCTTGTCTATTGTTTTTTAGAATTTCCTTTTGCCTTTACATTCGTTTTACTTATTATGTATCTATGATTGCTTCCTGTGGCTGCTAGATGCTTGTATATACTTTGGGGTGTGTAATTTATTTATTTATTTTTTATGAGTAATCAAAATGTCATTAATGGACACCAAGGGGCAGTCACCTAAGTACAAAAGAGCTATATATAAAAGCAACTATGTATCTCCTAACTCTTCCAGAGTAAGGAAGCGACTAGCACCTATTGGTTGATAGCCGTAATGCCAAAAAATAGACTATACTGTAACAAAAATTTCAGTCTATGTATGTTTAATGGCGTATTTTCAAAATTCCCCTTTTCTCCTTCTAAATGGTCCAAAAAAGTGCCATTAGAATCAATCGCCACACTCCCCATGGCCTTTTCTTCAAGCATGTACCTGCACAACAAACCAGCAGCTCTTTAGCATCCCTTGGCATACACCATTTCAAGCCAAAAACTGCTCTAAAGCACGGGCACTTCCAAAATGTACACGTACCCGTACTGGGTACGAACACGGCAAAAAATATGCTAGGTACGAGTACAGCAAAAAATGTACCGGGCACAGTCAAATGTGCCCGGTACATTTTGACTTTGTGGGTATGAGATGGGTACGTACATGGGTATGTTCCTCTCACTTTTGTTCCTAACCGAAAAAAGAAGGTTTGGAGAATATGGTTCCTAACCGAAAAAAGAAGAAGGTTCGTAACTGTAGCAGCTTAAGGAGAGTATTGTAATTATACAAGCCAACTTTTTTAATGTTATATATGGTTCATCAACATATTTCAGTCTGTGAATTGAGTTGACAACATTCTCTTGTGCTATTTGCGGGTTATGGGAGATGTCATGATGCTAATATGCTTAGCGAGTATGAGTTCAATGTGTCATTACTTGGTTGAAGTGAATTTGTAGCAATATGTACTTGTGGATTTAGAGCGCTGTTGTTTGTATGTGTTGAATTGTTGCGCTTACAAACTGAAGGTTAAGCATGCACATTAATATTTATAAGATAATATGTTTGTCTCTCTTATAAGATTATGCATATCAATTGCTTTTTGCTGCTAGTAGTTGATTATTAATTAGAGGTTTTGTGGGTGATGGTGATGATTATATAAAGCACAATCAGGTTCCAAACGAGTAAAGAAATAGATGATGAAGAACAATTGCGTAAGTGGCTTGCTTCCTGGGCGCTGCTTTAATACTTTCTGCCCATAAATTGGTTGTGGAATATGGTTCCTTGGTGTTATTTGTTGTAATGTGTTTGAACCGTAGCAGCAGTAAGTATGGTCGCTTTGTTAAGTACGCAGGTGCAGCTTTTAATCCCGCAGGACTGTATTTTGGACCTTTTTTGTTTCGAGGAAATGATATTATTTCTTTTGCGCTTTTAATATATAAATATGTACATATTTTGAACAGGTGCTTTTAAATATATTCAAATCCTTCATATGCATGTGCAAGCTTGAATATATGCAAATTCATTTTTTAGTTTCTCTTTTTTTAAGTTTAATCTCAACATCGTTAATAGGGCGTTGGTTAGGCTATAGGAGCTAGGTGTCAATTTGAGCTCAAGTGTGTGTGTTTTTTTTTTTTTCGAGAGCTTGGAAATGCATGCACTTTTTTTCTTTTCACACCCACTTTTTTCCTTCACCCAGCAAGAAATTTTAAATTTTCAAAATTTTCTTTGCACACACTTCATCTTTAACATCTCCATTCTCTCTACACTCACCCTCTCCCCCCACCCTACGGTCGACCACCTCCGGCCACCCCATGCCATCTCCCAGCCCCTGCCCCACCCTCTCCAACGTCTCCTACCCCCTTGGCCGCCCTCCTTGCCATTGTACCAACTCCTCCCACATCCTCCTCGACGCCTCCCACACCCTTCACCCTCCCTGCAACCTCCAGTGAAACATAAGGTGCATCAGTAGGACTTGCAAAACATAAGGTGCATCGGTAAGACTAAGTAACAGAATGAATCTGAAGAAAATAGAGGAATGAAAACTATGAAGATTGGTCTATGATGCCTTGTTAGTTGGTTGTATAACTATGAAGATTGGCTATGATGCCTTGTTGGTTGTATAACTTTGAAGATTGGTTTGCTTGTATCATGAAGTTAAGAGCTACTCAAACAGAAAATAACAAACAAGGCATTGATGTTTGGCATTCAATTGAGTCCAATTCTGCAAGAGTCATCTAGGAAGTCTGGCGCAGCCCTGGATCTTGGATGGGTAGTAGAACAATCTCCCGAGGGATTGTTCGAATTCGAGGATTCAAGGCCGTCACGATGATAATATAGAACGAGAAAATCTTGCACAATTGAAATTTTTATTGATAAAAAGCATGTCTAATACAGTGAAGTATTCCTCCTTATATAGGAGTGATCGTTTCTAAATATAGAATGACTAATTCTAAGCAAATAAGACCTACTAAATAGGAAATAGATAAAAACAAAATAGAAAGTGCATCAATCGGGATCCTTGACTTCTTCAAGGATCAATCGGACGTCCTCCGAGCCTGTGATCTGGGCCGGACTTGGGTTCGGCCTGCATCAGCTCTCCCCGGCTTGGAAAAACTCGACTTTGGCGAGTTGAGCGCTTGATATCTCTCATAAAGATCAGGATTGAGGCGCTGGAAGTCAGTAGCTGTAATCTACGTAGCATCAGAGATAGGACGATTCCGCCAGCGTACATAAAACTTCTGATAACCTCCTTGACGTGTAGAAACAATTTGATCATCAAGGACATCAATAATTTCATCAGGAGGTGGAGAATTAACTGGTAAAGAAATAAGCTGCTCTTCATTTTCTCCTTTAGTATCATGGCCACGATAGAAAGTAAGATCCTCGACATTGAATGAAGAACTGATGCCTGAATCAGTAGGGATATCAAGAATATAGGCGTTGGAATTAATCTTCTGGAGAATCTTGAAAGGACCTGAACTACGAGGGTGTAATTTCTTGTTAGCTCCAGGTGGCAATCTCTCAGGTCGAATACGCACCATAACCATATCGTCTTCATTAAATTCAACAAAACGACGATGTTTATCAACTTGCTGCTTATAAATATCATTGCTGGCAGATATATGGCGACGTACTTCATTATGGACTTGCTGCATGTGTTGGAAGAAAGTTTCAGCATCTGCACTCACTCGGGCATCAACTGGTAATGGAACAAGATCAACAGGGAGGCGAGGATGAACTCCTGTAACAGCTTCAAATGGTGAAAGTCCAGTTGATCGGTTGACAGAATTATTGTAAGCAAATTCTGCCATAGGGAGCATTTGATCCCAGTTTGTGATGCGATCACGTACAAGGCAGCGTAACAATTGGCCAAGACTTCTATTCACCACTTCTGTTTGTCCATCAGATTGAGGGTGATAAGTAGTAGAGAAATTAAGTTTGGTGGTAGACAGCATCCATAATGTCTTCCAGAAGTAGCTCATAAACTTCGTATCGCGGTCAGAAACAATAGTTCTGGGAAGCCCATGTAGTCGAACAACTTCTTTGAAGAATAATTTGGCCACCTTGTAAGCATCAGCAGTCGCAGTGCAAGGAATGAAGTGTGCCATCTTTGAAAAGCGATCAACAACAACGAAGATGGAATCAACCTTTCTAGCAGTCGTGGGTAAATCGAGCACAAAATCCATGCTAATGTCTTCCCAAGGAGTATGTGGAACAGGCAAAGGCTGATATAACCCAGTATTCTTCTTGTTTCCTTTTGCAATTTAGCAAGTTTGGCATCTTTTACAAATATGAATCACATTGGTCTTCATACGAGGCCAATAATATCTGTCACTGACAAGAGCAAGTGTTTTATCGCGACCCAAATGTCCGTTACATCCACCTGCATGCAACTCTCGCACAACATATTCACGAATAGAAGTGGCTGGAAGACAGAGTTGCGTACCTTTGAATAGAAAGCCATCATGAAGACTATAATGAGGATGTTGAATATGACTGCCATTAAGGAGATCCGCATAAATAGAACCAAAATCTTTGTCGGCTGCATAATCTTGTTTGATTTGCTCAAAACGAGGCACATAAATAGACATGGCAGTCAAAAGATGTTTTCTCCGGCTTAATGCATCCGCAATCAGGTTATCCTTTCCAGCTTTATGACGAATGTTAAATTTGAATTCTTGTATATATGCACTCCATTTAGCTCGGTTAGCGCTGATCTTCTGCTGAGAGTGTAAATGTTGCAGAGCATCATTATCAGAGTAAAGCACAAACTCATTTGCAATCAAATAATGTCTCCAGTGACAAAGTGTTTGGACAAGTGCATAGAATTCCAGATCATATGTAGTATACTTTCGCTTGGCATCAGAAAGTTTCTCACTGAAGAATGCAATAGGATGTCCTTCCTGGCTAAGGACTCCGCCAATGCCAACATTTGAGGCATCGCAAGCAATTTCAAATAGCTTGCTAAAATCAGGAACTTGCAGAATGGGCGCTGCAGTAATCTTTTGCTTGATCTTCTCAAAAGCCTTGGTGGCTGCAGTGGTCCACTTGAAGTCACCTTTCCGCATGCAATCAGTAATAGGAGCCATAACAGTACTGAAGTTTCTAATAAACCTTTTGTAAAAATTGGCAAGACCATGAAAACTGCGAACTTCAGTAAGGGTAGTAGGAATTGGCCAATCAAGAATAGTGCTTACTTTTGCAGGATCCATCTTAATTCCTTGTGCAGCTACTACATATCCCAAGAAAATAACAGAGTCACTCATGAAAGTGCATTTCTTGAGATTGATATAGAAACGCTCCCGGCGGAAAAGTTGGCAGACCTTATCTAAATGCTGAAGGTGATCTTCTTTTGACTTGCTGTAAATAAGAATATCGTCGAAGTAGACGACAACAAATTTTCCAATATAAGGTTGCAATAATTGTGTCATAACCTGCATAAAAGTACTAGGAGCATTGGTTAAACCGAAAGGCATAACCATCCATTCAAAGAGACCATCTTTTGTTTTAAAGGCAGTTTTCCATTCGTCTCTTGGTCTTATGCGAATTTGATGATATCCGCTCCGCAGGTTGATTTTGGAAAATATACATGCACCAGTCATCATATCTAACATATCGTCCAAACGAGGGATAGGGAAGCGATATTTTACCGTGATTTTGTTGATTGCACGGCTATCTACACACATTCGCCAACTTCCGTCCTTCTTCGGAGTGAGAAGTGTTGGAACACCACATGGACTGAGACTTTCCTTTATATATCCCTTCTGAAGCAAATCATCAACTTGCCTTTTTAACTCTGCATGTTCTGCTGGACTCATCCGATAAGCAGGTAAGTTAGGCAAAGAAGCTCCTGGAACCAAATCAATAGCATGCTAAATGTCCCTTAGTAGGGGTAGTTCCTTGGGTAACTCATCAGGAACTAAGTCGGCAAATTTGTCCAATAATGGCTTCACTTCCTGAGGAATAGCATGAGAATCATCAGCAACTTGTTTAGTTACTAAGGCATACATGACACCTTGCTCTTTGCTTTCCACTTCAAATTTCCGCATGGTTAAAATATGCGATGTAGGAGAAACTGCGGCGGCGGCGGGAGAAGAGGTAGGAGAGGATGGCGGAGTTTGCAATGGACGCAGCACGATTCGTCTACCTTTCCAATTGAAAGCTAAGAAGCATGGACACGGACATGAGACACAAATACGATACGACACGGACACGCCGACACGGCATTTTTCAAAAAAGTAGGACACGGACACGTCGGGGACACGTTAATAATGTATATATTTATACATAATCATTTACTAAAAAAATAATATCATTTTAACTTTATTAATCAATTTAGCAATCAGAAAATAAAAATTCAAGTACCAACTAACAAACATATCAAATTATCAAATATCAATACAACACTGAAACATAATTCATAATCAGTAAACATGAAATATCCATAATTCCATAAAATTCATATAAAGAAAAGGGCGGATCATCTCTTTCCTCTCCTTTAAAAAAATAAAAAAACAAAACAAAACAAAAAGCAAAATAGAAGCTAATCTTGAGGCCTAGTATTTAGTGAAATATTTATTTGTCTTTTGCTTGTGATATAATTGATATTTACAATCATATATTTTTTCATGGTATAAAATTGTCATATATCAAGTTTACAAGTTTTAATAACCACATGTTAACAAAGTGTTCAAGAGATATTAGCCATATGTTTATTTTTTAGTTATAGACACGGGCTAAGAATTGTGGGACACGTTGCAAAAAGAGTGTCAAACAAGTGTCCGAAATTAAGATTTTTCGTTCTTAATTATGGACACGGCTAAATAGTATCGGACACGTGTCCGAGAGTGTCCGATGAGTGTCGGTGTCCGACACGTGTCCGACACGGACACATCACTTTCTAAGAAGTGTCCATGCTTCTTAGATTGAAAGCATATGTATTGTGTTTATGATCTGTGATCACTTTAAGCTTCTGTAACCATGGCCGCCCGAAAAGGATATGTGTGACATTCATTGGTATGACATCACAGAGAAGAGTATCCTCATAATTGCCAATCTTAAAAGGCACACAGCATTGCTGACGAACAGGAATAGAATAGTTATCAACCCATGCAACTTTATATGGCCTTGGATGCTTTACCATGGGAAGTTTAAGCTTATCAACTGCTTCTGGGGAGATAACATTCATAGCACTTCCACCATCAATAATCATATTACATGCTCTGTCCATACATCTGACACGCGATCAAAAAATAGAAGCATGATTCCAATCTTCATCCTCTTTAGCATCCGCTACTAGCAAACGACGATCTAGAAAGAGAAGCGGAATACCATCATCAGCGTCTGCATAATCTACCTGATCAGCTTGATCTTCATAAGGAGGATCTATATCAGCGTGCCCTAATTCGACATGCTCATCATGCTGAGTATCAGTATCAGGCTCATTGGAAGTATATAAATTACGATGAGGGCATTCATTGGCATAATGTCCTCGTTGCTTGCAGGCATGACAAACAATATCTCTCCTGTCTGTTCTGGCATAAGCACGATTATCAGGTTGGTTCTGTGGAAACCTCTGATTCTGTTGGGGATTCATCTGTCTTTGTTGAATGCCCGGCCGAGGATTCTGAGGAGGCTGCTGAACTTGACACTGAGGAGGAGGCCTATAAACTGTTGCTTGATTGCGATTAGAAGTAGGATCAGGACCTCTTTTTATGGAAAACTCCCCGGCTTGAAAAAGATTACGCTTCCGCAACTGGATTTCATGTTGGGCTTTGCGGGCTTTATTGAATATTTCATCTACTGTGGCATAATCAAACATTGCCACCTCTCGTCTGATATCAGCACGCAGATTATCCCTATACCTAGTGATAGTCAAACGATCATCAGTCCTCAAGTCACAGCGAACAATGTATTCGCGAAACTTGTTGGTATATTCTTCCACAGTCATAGTGCCTTGCTGGAGACTCAGATATTCTTGGTGAAGTGTATCCATATAATCGGAGGGAAGAAAATTGCCCTTGAGTTTTTCTTTCATAATATTCCACCGGAGAATCGGCTGGCCTACTGCAAGCTCATTGTTTTCAACACCATACCACCAAATACGAGCAGGACCCTTCAGTTTAACTTTGGTAAAGGCTATCCGCTGTGCATCATTCATACTATACCAAGCAAAATAGTCTTCCAAAGAATTAAGCCAATCAACAAAAACTTTCGGACTCACATCACCACTAAAGTCAGCAATTTCAATTTTGACTTTCCTAGTGATGTCATCAGGTGGGGGTGCAACATGGTGAGCTTGATGATCTCGTTCAGCCAGAAGGCGCTCCATAAAATCACGAATGGATTCACGATTGTCAGGTCTTTCTGGTTGGACGGGCGTGTAAACCATAGATACATTGGAGGATCCTTCTTGACTAACAAATTGCTTTGTTTGTAGCTCAGCAATGGCAGTTTCTGCAATTTTGAGACGTCCCGTGACATCTTCTAATTCTTGACTTAGTTTAAGGATGGTTTCATCCCTCTGGCGGTCAATCATCCAATGCTGAAGATCATCACCACGCCTAGGCATGATTGCTTCTTTTTTTTTTTTTTTGGTATGTAGGTGGGTCGCGGGTCGGTGGGCGGGCCGGACCAACTTAGGTCCAACTGGTATGTAGGTGGGTCGCCGGTCGGTGGGCGGGCCGGACCAACTTAGGTCCAACTGGAACGCGGCACGGGTTCTGGAGTTTTCTTGCTCGGTCTGTGTGCAGAGAAAGGAAATAAAAGAGAGGAGGGAGCGGACTTGGCTGAAGAGCGGAAGAGGAGAAAAAAATGGAGAGGGAAGCAGTGCCGGAGGTTGACGATGGAGGCGACCGTCACCAGTGCTCGTGGATGCTGCGATGGCGGTGCGATGGGTGACGATGGAGGCGACCGTCAACAGTGCTCGGGGATGCTGCGATGGTGGTGCGATGGAGGCTGAAGCGATCAACTGTGCTTGTGGCCGCGGTGGAGGACGGCGACGACGCAACGGCTGGAGGCCGCCGCTGCTGCTGACAGTGTCGACTAGGCCAACGCTGGAAGTCCCCGGTGCCGGGTACTTTGTCTTTCCCCTTTCTTCTCTTCTTGCTGCGGTCTCCTCTCTCTTTTTTTTTTTTTTTTTTTTGCTCTGGGGGGGAATGGACTGCCGCTGTCAAGGGTTGAAACAGTGGTCGAAGGGTGAAGGGACTGCTGGTGCCGGAGTGGAGATCAGAAGGGGTCTCGGTTCAGGATCAGGGGTTACGAGCAGGGGTTACGAGCAGGGTGAGGGTTACTGATGGGGAGTTAGGGTTTCGGCGTGGTGCAGGGAGATAGGGGGTTGGTACGGAAGGGATGAGCGGCAGTATGGGAGTGGGTTGTCTGGTGAGGAGTTGGGCTGCTGTAGGGGTTGATCGGGAATGGCTTAAGGGTGTGAACAGAGGTCACGGTTGGTCTGGGAGTTGAGGATTTGTGAGCCAGGCAGGGGCGCCTGGTGGTGGTGGAGAGGCTAACCAGTGAGCAGAGTGGATTGAGCGATGAGACAGAGGTTGCTGGCGACCGGATCTGGGCTCTGATACCAATCTGGCGCAGCCCTGGATCTTGGATGGGTAGTAGAACAATCTCCCGAGGGATTGTTCGAATCCGAGGATTCAAGGCCGTCACGATGATAATGCAGAACGAGAAAATCTTGCACAACTGAAATTTTTATTGATAAAAAGCATGCCTAATACAGTGAAGTATTCCTCCTTATATAGGAGTGATCGTTTCTAAACATCGAAGGACTAATTCTAAGCAAATAAGACCTACTAAATAGGAAATAGATAAAAACAAAATAGAAAGTGCATCAATCGGGATCCTTGACTTCTGCAAGGATCAATCGGACGTCCTCCGAGCCTGTGATCTGGGCCGGACTTGGGTTCGGCCTGCATCAAAGTCTGTTATATCTAATCGGAAAGAAGAAGGCTTCTCCTCTCCATCTCCATGTAGGAGAGTATGATAAAGAGTATAGGGGTACTACAATGTGGCATTATAAAAAAGAAGAAAATATAGAGTGTGGTACTCATATCATCTCCGTATAGGAGAGAGAAGGATAATGAAAAGATAGGTTTCGTTACCTATATATACAACGTTGCAGTAAACAGATTAAACGGGAGGCATATTTTTACATGCAATGTGCAATACATGCGACAAGGTTGCGATGCATCATATCATATATGAGTCAGGTTCGAATTGCATCATATGTGCAATCAGAATCAACGAAAAACTATTTCGTCAAAATGAAAGAGAATTTCACTGTGGCCCCACCATCTAAAGTTTAAGAGTTTCTTTTAATCGACATCTGTTTTGGCATTTTGATCACATTAAAATTTATCCATTATAAATAAATTAATCGTTCTCTGCCTCTGCTGTATCCACCCCTCAACTCCCCATATAGTTGTGCTGAACTTTGTTCCTTTCTAAAAATTTAGCTTAGTGCTCCCTGTTGTGATGAATAATATTATTTTCAAGTTTGTAAGACTGACTTTATAATATATTTTGAACCTAGAAACTTAGAACGATGAGCCTAGTAGAGCACTTGGTGATGGTAAGTTTGTTTCTCATGAGGAAGTGATTGGATCATGCACAGAAAACATTGTCATTATATGTGCATTCTTATTTCAAAATGGTACAAACCTGCGGATGTTATTGGAGTTGCATGTACAAATATCACATAAAGTGCTCACATGTTACTATGTTTTGATCATTTGCTTCCATGTGCTCTGTTATATACTGTTTGGATGGATTCCCAATTGTTGACGATGGATCTTTTGTTTCTACGTTTACTTGAACTCGTTAGAAACTTGTGAGTTTGCACCAATATTGGCGCGCTTTGTTAGTCCATGATATTCCTTTGTGAAAAAACTTTTGCCTGAAATGTTGCTGACTTACTATCACTTAGGTGCTCATGCAGGAACTTGGGAGAGGACTAACAATTGACAAAATTCAGGGTCAAAGCTGAGAAGGCCGCTGAGGAAAAGCTTGGTCATCAGCTTGACATTATTGCTCCAATTAATAAGTACTGAAATAGAAGTATAGTTTCTTAGGTGACAATTCCGTTGGAGGATTTTGTTCCAGTTTATTTTTAATTTTTTAGATGATATGTCTTCTTCAAGTGGTTTATCTTTGCTTGTGGTGATATTTGAGCAAAGATTTTGCTATTACATGTGGTGACTGTTTTTTCCAAGTTACAAATCTTTCTTGTGTTGTGCTTTTACATTCTCCTTAAATATGTGTGGTCATTTTCTTTTAGCCATGGTATTGATGCTGCGTGGTTTTGCTAGTAGGCGACCACGCATGTGTAACAGTATGCCATGACCATCCTTAGAGAGTGAAAAGGTTCTTGTGTTGAGTGGAAGATTCTGGATAATGGATTTGATGAGCACTGAGGGTGCTTGGTGAGAGGCTGCTATGGTGCCTTTGGCTTGGTGATACCTTATGCTGAGCTGATTGACTGTTTGTGTGGGCAAGTTTGTGCTGGCTTCATTGTTTCTTTTGGTATGTGCATTGTTTGCATTCATACATGTTTGGCTGTTGCCTTTTCTTCTTTGTTCTTGGTTTGAAAAATTCTCCAGTCCAAAGCAGAGAGAGAGAGAGAGAGAGAGAGAGAGAGAGAGAAATTTATTACCCCCTTAATCCCATGTTTTAAATTCTTGGACATCTAGTTGATGTCTCTCATAGGCTAGTGCCATTATACTGCTGATCAAGTTAAATGGTGTTGGAACGTGGTTGTTCACTGCAGGGATTTAGACTTCAGTGGCCAACAATATTCAGATTTGTGGTGTTTAAATAGCCACAATTAAGGATTTGTTGTTTAATTTTAGAAATAAACTAGGGGTTTGATGGCTTTGAAATAACTAGATTGAATATGTTATTTTGAATCCCATCCGTGAAGGATTCTAATAGTATGCATTTCTCTTCACACAGTGATCACAATCAATTCCAAATGATCAATCATCTTTACATATTGATAAATTTAAATATCAAATCCACTCATTTCAGAGCCACAAATCCAAATGAAGCCAAAGATGTAGTTCAATCCATCTGCCATGGGTTGTTTTAAGCTTCCAGCTGCATACCTTTCTGTTTAATGGGTTACTGAACTGATCGATCATGAGCTGTCTAGATGCAAAGATCAAGCAGTAGATAGGACTTTCTGGCCCACTGAAGCCGTTGTAAAAAAAAAAAAAAAAAATTCCAATAAGGTGTAGGAAGATTCCATTGTACCCATATCAAATATTAAGCAAAATCCCAAAACAAAAAGACCCCCATCACATTTCAAGTAAAAGGAAAAAAATATGGCTAACCTCAAAAGCAAGTGTACTTATACATGTGAGCATATGTTCTTTCAGGTATGCCAATGCTTAATTAATCTAGAGCAAATAGAGCTTTTCCTCTTTTGAATATGAAAAGAAGAAACAAATGCTAACATTAGATAAAAATACAGAAAACCTACAAAAAAAGGCAACAAAAAAGAAAATGAAAAAATTTTTTTTGTTGATTGGCTGAGCACCAAAAGGTAACAAAAACAACATTTTTAGAGGGACTTCTTCAACCTAAAGAGTGGAGATTTGGAGGGTCTTTAGTCTGGAAACACCGTTTCGGTGGAGTTTCTGATCTGAATCTTTGGAATGGGGTGGCTTCTTGAATTGAGGTCTTCGCCAATGAGAGAGAGAGTGAGAGAACTAGAGAGAGATTAATGGGCGATGTTGAAATCCGAATGTATGAGTGTGAAGTTATGCAGAGAGTGAGACGTGTAGCACGAAGTGGGAAGTTGGAGTCAGTATGTACGTAGGAGGAAAATTAGGGAAAAAAGGATAGAGGAGCAAGAGTGGGTGTGGATGGAGAAATTGCCACGTTTTAATCTTTTTTTCCTAAAATTCTATGAGATTAGCACTGGGGTTTTGGGCAGTTGTGGTTAACTCAAGGAGGACCGCATCTAAATAGAGTATCAATACCCTAGAGGGTCATCAGAAGATGAGGGTGTTGGGGGGACACCAGAATTAGGGGTTTGGGTAGAATTTCAGTGAGTATTAAATGGTTGAAAATGCATTAGCCTCATTGATGTATGAGCGCATGCTAAAAGGGCAGCTCTTTCCATTCATATTAAAGTTAGTAAAAACAAGAATTAGTTAAATTTGACATATAATTAAATATTGAAATAAATATTAAAATACAAATAGCTCCAAATTGATTCAAATTTTTTAAACCCTCCCAAGTTGTAGAATATTATTGACTTGGTGGTTTCTTCGTCTTGATCTCAACTCGTAAAGATTAAAGAGTTTGTAAAAATTAAATGAGAGATTGTAGAGAAATTATAGAGATTAGACAGCCTGTTGTAAGATGAGAGATTGTAAAGAATATATGTAATATGAAATGAGATGGGTTGGGTGTCTATAGAAGTTGAAAATATAATAAATTATGAAGATATCCTTCAGTATCAGTTGTTGCAGTTGTTAAGGGGGAAAAATAGTAATCTTAATAATCAGTCTAATGACTAGATGAATTTTGGGATAAATTGGGCCCAACCAGGCCAAAATTCGTGCTGCTCTGGGTTCGCTGGCCTATACCGGCCCACTGGGTCGTTGTTTCACGCGGGCCCTGATTGCCTGTTTTACGTATCGGGCCGGTAGTAGGCTAGCCCAGCCAGCGCAGCCAAAATTCAGAATGTAAACGTATATATAGAGAATCAGGGCATTAGTTCTTAATCAATGCCGTCGGCGAGAGAGAGAGAGAGATGGCTGCCATTGGTGGGAACGAGGGTGGTTCTGCATCTGCATGTGGATCTCATCCTGAACAAGAACAAGTACGGCCACAGAAAAAACCAAAATTGGAGGGGGATGAGTATGATGATAACCAGCAACAACAAGTAGATGAAGAAGAAAAATACGATTACGATTCAGAGGATGAGGACCTTTTTTTATGGCGATGGCCGTCGCAAAATGACCCATGAGGAGATTGAGACGTACAATGCAATGGTGGGGGCGAGCGAGCTATTACATATGCCTATGTGGCTTTCTATTCTATTTTATTTTTTTAATTTTTCTGATCAAAATTAGTTAATCAATCGTGTGTCGTGTCTGTATTCTGATGAATTTTTTTTTGTAAGGTATTCTGATGATTGATTGTGTATATGTCCAGGGGTTTGACGCTCCCCGTTTGCCCGAGGATGTCGCTGCATACGGTTTAATCTGTTTACTTACCTGGAAAGATGAGCAATCCGAGACTTTTCAGGACCTCAAGTCTTTTTCAATCGCAGCTATTAACAAGCACAACGCTGACACAGTATGCACTCCTCGCTTTTTTTTTTTTTTTTGTGTGTGCGTGTTTGTTTGTTTGTCAGTTAAATTCTTCCATACAAATATTCATCTCTTTGATTGATTAACTCCTCTTTTTGGGCTTAAATTCTTTCTTAAAATATAGGGTAAAAATTACGAGTTTTTTAAGGTCGTCAAGGCAACTGTACGGGCTGCCGGTGGGTTTATTTATTATATTACCTTTGAGGCCCAGGATGCTGATGGAGGCCAACCTCCTGAGACCTTTGAAGCTCGCGTGTTTTCTTTAATGACTACGATAGAGGTCGAGTTTGTTAGGCCTAAAAAAAAATCATAATCACTCAAAGGTGTGTTTTGTTTTTGTTTATTTATTTATTTATCGTTTGGTCTGCATCTGTTTTTCTTTTCCTTTTCTTTATTTTCTTTGGATTCTATATTGGTTGTGCTAATCTACGAGGCACATTCTAGTCTTTCTAAGTGGTTGATGTGGAGTGTGTCGGCACTTTATGCACTTCTGCTGGTTTTCAATGTGACCATGGCTGTTGAATATTGGTCGGTCCACGAAATTCTTTTGCTTTCTTTTGGACATTATTGGACGTCTAATCTCTTCTTGTTATGTGCTTCAGTGTAGTCCACTGTCGGCAATGCTTGTACTAGTCTTTCTAAGGGAAAGGAAAAGGGGCATGGTAAGGGAAAGGGGGGAAGGGAAGTGATTGGAGCAGTGGTGAAAGTGGTGGGGAGTATTGTCTTTGTGCACATGTAGATGTGCCTTTCTTATGGAAATTTTGTTGTTTGAATGTCACCTATTGTAGGGGTAGGAAGAAGAGAATTTTGGTGTTGCCAAGGTGAGATGTATCTGCGATTTGATTGCTTCAGCTATATTTGTTCTGAATGCGGAAGGAATCTGTAGTCAACTATGTTTGTTCGGAATGGGGATGGAATCTGTAGTCAGCTATGTTTGTTCTGAATGGGGAAGGAATCTGTAGTGTGACAAATGAGGTTTCTTAGTGGTCTTGGGCTTTACGATGGTGTCAGCATTACTAAGCTTGGGTTGTCATTATGCTTTTAAGGAAATGATGCCATGGACTTGTCTGTTGAAATTGGGAGAGTGTACGAACCAAGAGAGTCTAAGAAGAGGGTGGTACAGAGCTAGAAAGAGGATTAAAGATGTTAACAGACAAGGTGAATTATAAAGGGAAAGGGTGAAGTGAATGATTGGAGTGGTTCTAAAAGGGGTGGGGCATAGTCTATTTGCCCTTGCATTATTGCGTTTTCTTATGAAACATTAGTGGTCGAATGATTCGAAGTGGTGCTAGGATGTTAGGAATGATGTGCTCTCAAGATCTTTGAACTGTAGAAGAGCTCATAAGAATCTTTTATCATTGGTCCTCTGAGAAGATTCTATTCTTTTCTGATAGTGCTTTTTTTTTTTTTTGGGGTGTGCTTGGGGGTTAACAGTACATAGTGGCAGTTAAGCCCTTGAGCCTTTCTTTGTATCTTGTATATGTTCTATTTTGATTTGTTCCATTTATTTTGTTTTTGTTTTGCTCTATATTTACTTTTGGTATAAGCTGGTTGTGTCTTCCGCCACCTTCGTTTTATTCATTTCTTTGATATAATGTCTTCATCAAGAGAAAGTAATGTGTCAATCTCCCGATGATCGTGGCAAACACTATATTGATGGATTTTTATATGATTTATTTTATATTGTCAATAACAATTTTATATAATTGGTCCTTTAGGAAGGTTTGGTTCTTTTCTGCTATTTTGTTGGTTGTGTTATGTAGCGCTATGGGAGGTTGAGTAGTTGGGCCTTTCGTTGTACCCCGTATAGGTTTTCTTTTTATTTGTTTCATTCTTTTAGTTTCTTTTGCTTTATACTTATTTCTGGTGTGACTTCACTTGATTGTTTGCATGGAACGTTTGTGTTGTTTAAGGAAAAATTTCAATGACACCTCTTGACAATTGAAAAAATTGTCTAGTATCCTCTACATTTTAATATTGACACGGAAATTCCATGACATTTTGATGTTGTATCAGTGAGACCCCCTTCCAACTTTGGAAGATGATGTCACTAAAATAATACTCAAAATACCAACATTGCCCCTCTTTTTACTCATTGGAACAAAATAATTAGGTTTGAGAGAACCATCGTCGCCTTTGCCACTGCTCTTGCCACCATCACCACCAAAATTCTCACAATCTCTATATCCATATATACATACATATATATCATTTCATTTCACAGACCCATCTCAGTAGTCTAACTTTCTCTCCCTTGAATTCTCAATGAAGAATTTTTAGTCATGAGTCACTCATCATCAGTGTGAGTCATTCATCAGTGACCCCAATCAGCTCAAGAACAGAGATCAACACCTTGTCTCACACAAATCAGTATCTAGTTTTATGGGGATCAGCAATGGTGGTTTTGGTCTGAGCGGCCTCTCTCCTCTCTCCTCTCTCTGGGCTGAGCATGCTCTGTGTTTGTCGCGTGTGTGCACTTGCTGTGGGAGGGGTGTGTGCGTGTGTTCTAAGTATGTTGGTGGTGGTGAATGTTCATTTACCATCTTTATGAAATAGTTGCCGTCCAAAACGTTTCAGCACTGTGCCTTCTGGTTTGAACCAAAAACCAGAATTGAAAGTGCTTCTGATTGATCACAACCAACAATGATCACCTGAAAGATTTTTGTTCTTCCAGTATCAATTCTATAATGGTAAGCGGAATCTCACTAGAGAAGAGAACTCGTTGTGTGAGAGGTTAACAAGTAAGCCCAGACTAAACGAGTATGTCAACAACTTTACTTAGAAGGCTCCTGGTCTAGGAAGCATGGATACAGATACAGGTATAATATAATACGGACATGACGATACGATTAAATCTTAAAAAGTATGATATGGGTACGACTAGGATACATCTATAATAAAATATGTTTTAAATATCATATGATGTGTAATACATAATGATGATTAATTTTTTAAAAAATATTAGTCACCAAATTGCTGTTGATTGTTGACACATTGTAACCCATAAATTTATGTACATGGGCCTTAAGGCCCTTAACAAAACTAGACCCAAAATAACCCACATGAATGCATGGGTCTTCATGGACATGGCCATACAAAACAACTAGTTGGAGAGCACATCTTCAATTGATAGAGTAGTGCAACAAGTAGGTCTTTGATATGCAAATTAAAAATCTCCATGTGGCAGAAGCAACATGTTCAAGATTTGGAGACGACTTGATTTTTTTTTTTTTTCTTCGTTTTTAAACAGAGCAATTGCATAAAGACATCACATGGGGGCTCCTGTACTTCATCATGTGTAGAAATCAAAATTTTATTTCTTTATCTAGTTTGACCATTGCTTTTTCTCTATATGCATCTCTCTTTCTCCCTCTGTTCGCTTGTTCTCTATCTTAATTCTCTCTCTAAACCTCTCTTGGATCTGAGTCCCAAACTTTCTTTAGAACAATGATTTGATGATTTAAAGCGCTAGAGTTTGATTGTGATATACAGGGAGCTTCATGGATTGGTGTTAGTGGTTCGACATATATCTCTAATCGGTTATGGTTATGGTTATGGAATGAGTTTTCTTTTTGGAATGGTTTTTTTTTTCAGCTGTACCCACTTCTGTATCTTGGTATGTCGAGGACGTATCTGTGAAAAAAAAAACTGTTAAAGGAAACCCTGGATACTTGTTTCTTGTGTTTGACATGTATTAGGCACGTATCCATACCCTAAGAGTATGCGAATGGGGTCTCCATGTCATTTTGAAATGTTGAGGGATGGCCGGCTAATATTTGTAAATGCCGGGGGTGTTATTGAGAGTTCCAACTTTATTTTAAAATTTGTTTATATAAAGAAAGACATTTCTGTTAATCTCTTAGTGATAGCAGGAAGTATTATATTGATTTGGATTTATCTATTATTAAAGTGTAATCAATTACATTTATGGGTTATCATGAAAGCTTTTATAGAAATTGTGAACCCCCCTGCCCCCGTGCGTGTTGATGGGGGTTGCGAGAAGAGAGGAGGGGGCAGGGGGTGGGCTGGCTGCGGGGGCGGGGAAGGTCATGTAGTTTTAGATATAATGGATCGATGTATCGGAAATATAGAATGATCAAATGAGTGAGCTGGGTAATAATGAAGTTCTTATCATTTTCCAACAATATGTTTTTTTTATCTAAAAAGATCATAGTTAAATTTTATATCAATTTGCTTGTTAAAAATAGCTAGGATTACTGGCAGTTCATGTTATTAATATTTTATAAATGAGATATCTGTGGATTTTATTAGAGTTAATATGATATTGATTTCCATGTGTTATTTTAAGTTAATTGGTTAAATATCCTTGTCCATTGTTTTTTAGAAGTTCCTTTTGCCTTTATGTTCATTTTATTTATTATGTATCTATGATTGCTTCCTATGACTGCAAGATGCTTGCTTGTATATACTTTGGGGTGTTCAATTTATTTATTTATTTTTTATGAGTAATCAAAATGTTATTAATGGATGCCAAGGGGCTGTCACCTATTTACAAAAGAGCTATATATAGAAGTAACTATGTATCTCCTAACTCTTCCAAGAGAGTAAGGAAGTGACTAGCACCTACAGGTTGATTGTCATAATGCCTTAAAAATAGAATAGACAGCAACAAAAATTTCAGTCTATGTATGTTCAATGACGTATTTTAAAAAATTATCCTGTTTCTCCTTCCAAATGGTTTAAAAAAGTGCCATCGGATATAATCGCCACACTCCCCGTGGCCTTTTCTTCAAGCATGCACTAGCACAACAAACCAGCAGCTCTTTAGCATCCCTTGGCATACTCCATTTCAAGCCAACAACTGATAAAACAAGATCTCAGAGTTCCTTGGCCACATTGCAAAAGATGAGAAGGTGATGAATAGATTCTTCCTCACAGTAGCACATTGCACATCTATTAGGAATGTGAAAGCCTCTCCGTTTCAGGTTATCCATGGTCAAGATAGAGCCCCAGGCCACTGATGCAGGCCATCATAATGGGCCCCGCTTGAAAGTCTACACCCGCAGGCCCAAAACACAGTAGACTTGTAGTAGGATTATATTAATAGTAGTTGTTTTGATATTTGGCAAGTCCAGTTGGATTTGACTTAGGACTTCTTATTTGTTTAGAATTAGGTATTTCCTTTCTTAGAGAATGTTATAGTTATAAATAAAGGTTGTAATCTCTTCAAGAGAGATAGATTTTGATATTGAATAAAGCTTTGGGCATTGGTTTTTAGTTGAGAGAGTTATTTGTCTTTGGTGAGACACCTAGACAATTTATCCCTAAGCCTTTTGGCTTGGAGATTAGCCCGTTGGCTAATCTTCTTCCCCTGCGCTGCTTCAATTTGTATCAGAGACGAAGATCCACGCTCGGATCGCCGATTCGAGGTAATATATTTCTCCCGGTCGTCTGCTCTCCATCGGTCATCAATCGGTCATCGCATCCCCACGTCTGTCATCGTCATCTTTCTCCAATCCTTTACGGCAGAACCCACCTCCAATCCATACCGAAACCCTCCAACCCCACTCAATCCACGCTGCCCCGCTAAACCCCAACCCAGCCGCCCACCTTTCCCCATCCATCCATTCCCCTTTCCCAAGCCTACTCCCCGCCAGCAAACCTCCCCCAATCCTCACCGACCCCTCTTCCCTTCCTCATCATCATCCCCGGTCTACCCCCCCCTCTCATCGGCAACGCCACCACCGAACCCTTTTCCCCACACCCCTCCATCTCTCATCGGCCACCCAACAGAACCCTTTTCCCCAACCCAGAATCAAAAAAAAAAAAAAAAAACAGAACTCGCTGAAGCAACATAAGAACACGAGAAAGCGACGAGGCGGCCGCGACCGCCTTCTCTCTCCCTCGCCGGCAGAACCTTCTCTCTCCCTCGGCCGGCAGAACCCTCTCTCCCTCGCCGGCAGAACCCTCTCTCTCCCTCACCGGCAGAAGACCGCCATCGCCCGCGGAGATCTCTCTCTCCCTCGCCGACAGAGTCTCTTCTTCCCTCTCTTGCCTTTCCTTTCTGCATCAGACGAGAGAAAACGAGAAAGAGACGACCGCCTGCGCACCGCGAGGCACACGCTCCTGCGCACCGCGAGGCACACGCTCTCCATCGCCTGCTACCGTTTTCTCCTCTCCACCGCCTTTCTGTCCTGCATCCTTTCCTCCTGCATCAGACGAAGGTGAGTGTCTTTTATTTTTTTTTTCCTGTTGTTACTGTATCAAGAGGAGATATTTTCGTGTTGGGCCGTACCAGTTGGGCCAACCTGCTGACCCGACACCCGGCCCAGTTCAACCACTTTGCTTCAGTCCAGGTCTGACCTGACCCAGATTTGACCCGCCTGCTGATTCAGCCAGGCCCACAGCAGCTACCCTGTTCAGCCCGGGCCCACAACAAAAAAAAAAAAAAAATCTTTTGTTTCCCTTGCTTTCTATAAGCAATGTCAACCCGCAGCCGTCAGTCATATCGGGGCAGATTTTTGGATCATCAGCGAGATGCTATGTTAATAGAGTTGTCTGAAAGAGTACATGCATTGGAAGAATTGTCCCGCGGTTCACAGAGGCCCCCTGCCGCCGAAGCATCCTCTAGCGCTGGAAACAAACAAAATTCCGGCCGACCAGCAGAAACAGGCCCGCAAGAATCTATGTATGATTTCATTCAGCGTCTTCTTACTGAAAAAGACCCTACAGACGCACCTGCTGCACCAAAATTTGATGATATCACAAAGCGAGTCAAAATTGATATATCAGATTTCTCTGGCAGACTCAATCCAAAGGCTTTCATTGATTGGCTCAATTCCCTCGAAGATTACTTCAATTGGTATCGAAGATTCCTCGAGTGGATGACATGCTTGATATGATGTCTGGATCTTCTGTCTTTTCCAAGATTGATCTCAGGAGCTGATATCACCAACTTCGTATTAGGCCCGGAGATGAATGGAAAACAGCATTCAAAACCAAAGATGGACTATACGAATGGTTAGTCATGCCGTTCGGTCTCACGAATGCTCCCATCACTTTTATGAGAGTAATGACTCAGCTTCTACGGCCTTTTCTTGGCAAATTTGTTGTGGTATATTTTGATGATATTCTAATCTTCAGCAAATCAAAGGAAGATCATCTCGATCATCTGAGGTATGTCATGCGTGCACTTCGAAAAGAAAAGTTTTACATTAATTTGAAGAAGTGTACATTTTTGAACAACACAGTCGTATTTTTGGGCTTTGTTGTCTCGGCTCGCGGAGTTGAACCTGATCCAGCTAAAGTCAAAGCAATTCATGATTGGCCTATTCCCACTACTATACATGAGGTACGCAGCTTTCATGGTTTGGCTACCTTTTACAGGAGATTCATTTGTAATTTCAGTACCATTATGGCTCCTATAACTGACTGCATGAAAAAAGGAGAGTTCACTTGGACCAATGCTGCCTCTCAAGCATTTGAGCAAATTAAGAAGAAAATGACTGAGGCACCAGTTCTAAAACTTCCGGACTTTGACAAAGTCTTCGAAGTTAGTTGTGATGCTTCCCATGTAGGTATTGGCGGAGTCTTAAGTCAAGACGGTCATCCAGTTGTTTATTTCAGTGAGAAATTAAATGACTCCCGTAAGAAGTATACTGTTTATGATCTGGAATATTATGCAGTAGTTCAAGCTCTTCGTTATTGGCGTCATTATCTCATTGGAAAAGAATTTGTCTTATACTCTGACCACGAAGCCTTGCAACACCTGAATTCTCAAAAGAAAATGAGCGCCAATCGTGTTAAATGGAGTGCATACCTACATGAGTTTTCTTTTGTTCTGCGTCATAAATCTGGCACGGAAAATAAAGTCGCAAATGCATTAAGTCGTCGAACTCACATTCGTACGACAATTTCCGTCAATGTTCCTGGCTTTGAAGAAATACGCAGAGAATATGCAGCTGATAATGACTTTGGTCACATTTATACAGCCCTTCTAAATGGTGAAGGTTCAGAACATCCAAAGTTTTCTCTTCATGATGGATATCTCTTTCGTGGAAATCAATTATGTCTGCCTGCTACATCTATCCGTGAATTTATGATACGTGAGTTTCATAGTGGCGGATGTAGTGGACATTTTGGGCGTGATAAAACATTGGCCCTTGTGGAAGATCGTTTCTTTTGGCCACGCTTAAAAACAGATGTTGCCCGAATTTGTGAATTATGCGGAGTATGCCAACTTGCAAAAGGCCAAAAGAAGAATACAGGTTTGTATCAGCCCCTTCCTATTCCACATGCACTTTGGCAAGATTTGAGTATGGACTTTGTCTTGGGCTTACCAAAAACAACGCAAAAAGTAGATTCTGTTTTTGTTGTTGTTGATCGTTTCTCCAAAATGGCACATTTTATTCCTTGTTCTCATACAGCGGATGCCAAGAAGATTGCCATTCTTTTCTTTAAAGAAGTTGTTCGTTTGCATGGCCTTCCCAAGACAATAGTATCTGACAGAGATACAAAGTTCATGAGTTTCTTCTGGAAGACTTTATGGCACATGATGCGCACTAAACTCCAATACTCAAGTGCCTATCATCCACAAACTGATGGCCAAACAGAAGTTGTCAATCGGAGTTTAGGAAATCTTCTTCGATGTCTTATTGGAGAACATATTGCTTCATGGGATCTTATTTTACCTATGGCAGAGTTTGCCTATAATAATTTTGTTAACAGAACAACAGGGAGATCACCATTTGAAGTTGTCACTGGTGTTACGCCACGTCTGCCTATTGATTTAAGTCCTTTACCAGTTGACTCTAGATCTAGTCCGGATGCTGAACAATTTGCCCAACATATGAAAGATGTTCATGATGAAGTTCGCCGGCAAATCGCTACAAGTAATGAAACATATAAAAGGCACGCGGATTCTCACAAACGCCATGTTGATTTTACCGAAGGTGATTTGGTAATGGTTCGTTTGAAGCCCGAACGATTTCCTGCAGGTAAATACAAGAAGCTTCATCCACGAAGTGCAGGTCCTTTCAAGATTCTAAAGAAAATCAGTTCCAATGCATATGTTCTAGACCTTCCTGCAGATATGAATATCAGCTCCACGTTCAATGTCGAAGATTTGACATTATATCATGGGCACCACAATGATGAATCCTTTGAAGAACAAGCTCTTCGCATTCCTCTTCATCAATTCCCTCCAGACGAAATTGAAGATGTTTTTGATGATCAGATCATTTCAACCAAGAATGGAGGATTTCACAAGTTTCTTGTTAAGTGGAAAGGCAAACCAATCTCTGAAGCTACCTGGATTACGGCTGCAGATTTTCAAAAGATCAATCCAGATTTATATGAGCAGTACCAAGCCAGCAACTCGCCAGAGTCGAGTTTTTCCAAGCCGGGGAGAGCTGATGCAGGCCATCATAATGGGCCCCGCTTGAAAGTCTACACCTGCAGGCCCAAAACACAGTAGACTTGTAGTAGGATTATATTTAGTAGTTGTTTTGATATTTGGCAAGTCCAGTTGGATTTGACTTAGGACTTCTTATTTGTTTAGAATTAGGTATTTCCTTTCTTAGAGAATGTTATAGTTATAAATAAAGGTTGTAATCTCTTCAAGAGAGATAGATTTTGATATTGAATAAAGCTTTGGGCATTGGTTCTTAGTTGAGAGAGTTATTTGTCTTTGGTGAGACACCTAGACAATTTATCCCTAAGCCTTTTGGCTTGGAGATTAGCCCGTTGGCTAATCTTCTTCCCCTGCGCTGCTTCAGCCACTGTCCATGTAAAGAATGCCACCTTAGATGGAGCCTTCGTCTTCCAAATGGCCTTCCAAGGAAAATCCACACTCTTGTCACCCACTAGGAGTCTATAAAAGGAACTCACTGTAAAAAAACCCAGTCTTGCTACCTTTCCACATTCTATCATCCTCCACCCCTCCCAGCTACATTCTTTGCAGCACCCTTAAGAGAGCCACTGCTTCCTTTAGCTCCTAATCATGTAGATTTGTCCTAAAAATAGGAGCCCAAACCACTTCTCCATATTCCCCTGAAAAATACTCACTCACCGCGGCATTCTTATCCAGGGGAATGGTGAAAATTAGTGAGAATCTTTTTGGAATGAAACAGCACCACACCACCTATGGTGCCAAAAACTAACAGTAGTCCCTCTAGCTACCCTGAAATGGGTATGATGCCTAAAAATCTCACTTCCTTTCATTATGGCCCTCCACAACCCCCAACCATATGAACCCAAACCCATTGGTGGCACCCACCCCCACTTATCACAGCCATACCTAACCACCACTACCTCCTTTCATAGCGTCCCATTTTCCATAGCAAATCTCCAAAGCCATTTCGCTAGAAGAGCTTAGTTAAATGCCCTTAAATGTTTCACCCCAAGTCCTCCTCCTTTCATGGGTCTACAAGTCTTGTCCCACCCCACCAAATGCATCTTCCTCTCCTCCTTGGTGCCACCCCATAGGAAGTCCCTCTATAATTTCTCAGGCCTCCTCTCAACTGAGGCTGGCTCAAGAAAAAAGACATAAAATACATGGGAAGGTTGGCCAAGGTACTCTTTAATAGAGTCAATCTACCCCTTTTAGATAGATAATTACACATCCACCCTGCCAATTTAGTTTGAAAATGCTCCACCACCCTACCCCAAGCCTCAACCGATTTATAAGATGAACCAAGAGGTAAGCCGAGATAGGTGTAGGGAAAAGTGCCCACCCCACATCCCATGACTGCAGCTAGATTTTCCACGTTCTCCACCTCCTCCACTGGTATAATTTATCTTTTGGTCAAATTAATTCTCACTCTAGAAATAGTCTCAAAACAACAAAATGCATCTAAAAAAAACGGAGCTGCCTTGCTCTAGGTTGGCATAAGAGTACAGTATCATCTACAAATAATAAGAGATAATTACCTCCCCTCCTCCTTACCTCAAAACCCTGAAACATCTGAAGCTCGTCTCCTCTATCAAGCATCCCACTCAATCCCTCCATTAGTAACAAGAAAAGAAATGGCGACAATGGATCACCTTGCCACCATCCTCGGGAGCTGGCGAAAAGCTAGCAGGTGAGCCATTCACCAATATTGAAAATTTTGGGTGTTAACCACTTTAATCCACGAAAGTCACGAGTTAAAATTGGATCTGAAAATTCCAACGATTAAGCGATTTCTAACTCATCGTGTATGACCTTTCTTTGGGAGAAAATTTCCCTCCGTAAATTCATGGAGTGCTCTCAGGTAGAAGCACCACTTTATCGATTTCCTGTCTTTATCTCTTTCTTCCTCAGCCTCCGAATAGCAGTAGCCTTCTAGGTCCACAAGGAGAAACAGCCTCTGTAGAATGTATGTGCTAGCTCATTTGAATTTCAATGTTCATTGGGTTTTGTTTTTAGAGTATCGAGAGAGAACCTGGAGTGGGGTTGGAGCGAGAGAATTCTTGGGTTAGGGTTGTGGCTAAGATGACAATAAATCCTACAATGATACTGAGAATTGGGTTGAAAGATTATAACAAATAGGCTTCTTGTGGGAATGAAACCAATAGCAGAGACAATGTGAAGATGGTGATCGGTAGAAGAGTTTCACATTTTTTATGGTTGATGTTCGTGATTGATGCTCATGGGTTGTAGCCATACAGAAGGGTTAACATCCTCTCACATTCAGAAGGGACATCCTCTCAGATTTACCCACCTGGGGAGTGGTTTAGATCCTCTCAGATTTACCACCACCACCACCCCCCTCCACCCGGATTAGGCCAACAATTGACCAAATCTTCCCCTGTGACATTGGTGAAAGACCCATTTAGCCCCTAAATTGGGACTCAAGGCATCTCTGAGACGATTGATTGGCTGCTCTTTCAGGTTAGTTTCTTGTTTTTCTTCTTCTCCTTCTCCTTCTCCTTCCTCCTCTGCTTCTCTTCTTCTCTTCTTCTTCATCCACTTTACTTTGAACTATTGATGCATACCCTTGACCCCACAAATTTTTTAATCAATCTAACCTTATAACACCAACTCTAATTATGGAATGATTTACACAATAGTTAAGAGATCCAATAATTTACCCTTGACCCCATAATTTCTTTAATCAATGTAACTGCACAACAACTCCTCCAATTACATATGGAATTTATAGCAGCAATTCCATTATATGTTTTTAGTTTAAACCATTGATGGAAACAACTACTCTAATTATACTATAATTACGAGATTCACTAATTTACCCTATTGCGGGATCAATTACATTATAATTATGCAATTTAATCATTTATCATTGATCCCATAATTTTTCAAATCAATTTAACCTCACAATACCAGCTTTAATTCTGAAATAAATTTATAGCCACAACTCCCACATTTTTTTTTGAACTCTATAGTTAAGGTACTTGTATATATTTTTCTCTCCATAGCTAGGCAATCCTTTTTGCATCATTTTGTTTTTTTTTTTTTCTCCATTCATACTATTGCAGAATGATATGAGGCTCGTGGATTCTAAAATCTTAAAGTAATTTTCTTATTTCTTTTATTTTTAAAGAGTCATAAATATGTATGTCATTCCATTAGTGATATATTATATTAATTTTAAATTTATGCTACAACATATCATTGTAGGAATCAATTAATACGTTTTCTATTCAAGACTCAAGAAATTTGCAAAGAGAATGTTAAATTGCTATGGAAATTAAAGAAAGGGATAGAGGACTAATTCATTCATGATTTTACAATTTTTTGAAAATTTAGGTAAAACACATGGCATAAACACAATGGCCAATGACATTATATTTAAAAAAGGACTTTAAAAAATATATGAATGGAGACTACCACTCATTCATCCAAAGTTCACAATTCTTTTCCGAATTATGTAACAGAGATTGACAATACAAGTGGCATAAGTATCTTAAAAATGATTTTAAAAATTATACTAATGGAAAGTATCACTAATTCATCCATGGTTTATGATTTTTTTTTTAAATTTTATTAGGGAGATTGGTAGTACACTGGGCATAACTACTATGATTCAAATCAACTATATCTCAAAAGAAAATAGAAAAAAATAAAAAACCTTTTACAAAAGGAAACTACCACTAATTCGGTAATGAGCTACAAATTTTAATTTGAACTCTTAACACGTTCAAAAGGACTCAAGCAATATTTGAATAAGATTTATGATTTGAAAAAACATTTCATTAAAAATTTTTGTAAATCATAGCTTTTTACACCCTAACCTTAGCCTTACATCTCTCTACCTCCATGTTTCCTTTGGCTCACTCATTTGCATTTTGGTTGTCGGCTCTATCTTTCGCTGTGTGGCACGCACCAGGTACCCCTTACGTTCTCTCCATTTTTTTTTTCTTTGTTATGGTTAAGAGATTCATTTTTTTGGGCAAGAGAGATTCTTTTTTTCTTTTTTTGGTTAAAGGAGATTCTTTTATTTTTTATGCTTGAAATGGAGGTTTGAATACAAGCCAGAGGAGATTTGTTGGGTATGTCTCTTCCTATCTGTGTTTTACTTGATTTAGGAATTCCTGCATTTCCCATTTCTTTTGTTTCTCTCATGTAATTTGTATAGCAGTGAAATGATTATTTCCTTGTCTCTTTCGGTCTCTTTAGATTAAGGTTGATTGTTCTTCCAAGCCTATATGGCGTGTTGTATGTAAATCCTTCTACAGTGGTTTCAATGAGCCTGATACTTCGTATACATGTATTTGATATGCGAAGATTTCACAATGTTGTTGTCTTTTCAGAATTATATAAATTTTAGAGTAAGGAAGAGCAAAATACAGATATATGTACCACCAATAATTCATCAAGAATGTGAGCAGTCAAAGCAAGCAAGGGCAATGTATCATCTACACCTATTTAATTTTTATCTTTTTGCCTTTTTTAAATAATAAAGATGAACTTTATTCCACTCTTTAAATATTTTATCTTCTATTTTAGATTGCAACTAGTAATGAAAGAGAAAATGAAGTTTTTGTTTAAAACTGAATAAAAAATGATAGTTTTTAGATGTAGTTCAATTTAATTATTAATTTTAGTTATGATGTATGGCCCTCATATTTTCTAACATTGGCAGCATGTGTGAGCTCTGGCTTTTGAATAATACCATCAATACTTGCGCATAATTTGCTATGGCCAAGTCTGTTGTTTGAAAAAATGGCCCTTTTTTGACGTTCTTTCACTTATCCTGTGTCTTATTACAAAAAAAAAAAAAAAAAAAGAAAAAAAAAAGAAAAAAAGAAAAAATATATATATAAATTACCATTACAAAACAAAAGGAAAAAAAGAAACATTAGAATCTAATATTATGATTTTTAACCATCCAATTTAAAGACATTTCTGCAAATGCTGTAGTTTTCTAGGGCATCTTTCTCTTCAATGGCTTCCACCGGTGGATATGGTAGATTCTGCAGCATCTTCCTCTGGCGCATCTTCCTTTTCAAGGGCTTCTCTCCCTATCCTATAGATGCTATAGATTGAACATTCATGATCCTAGCTAATGTCTTGAATGCTTCTACTTGACCCACAGTGCATAGCTTCCAGGGGGTTTGAAGTTGATCCATTTGGGTTAAGTCCATCTCCTCATCTATGACGATGCTTCTACTTGATCCATTTGGGTTAAAGTCCATCTCCTCATTTATGATGATGCTTCTACTTAGATCCACAGTGCATAGCTTCCAGGGGTTGGAAGTTGATCCATTTGGGTTAAGGTCCATCTCCTCATTTATGAAGATGCAGGCCAGGGCCGGCTGGAAACAAGTTGAGGCCTAAAGCGATAATTCTAAATGAAACATTTTTTATATTGTTAATATTATTATAAATATTTTATTTAAAATTTATTTTTTTCTTTTTTTGTAATCCAATATTGCTAATTAAGTCTTTATATTCAAGTTTTGCTTACATATTTTTTTCAATCGATAGTATGGCTAATCCACTTAATCTTTCATGTGACTTTGTTGATCTAAATTAGGATTTTATCAATTTTAATTTTGAAAAATTTCTTTATGTTATAAGTATTGTCAATATTTTCTAGTAGACATATTTAATATTTATGAATTATAACTAATAATATTTACAAATAAAACGAACACTAACTATAATTAATATATAATATTGGCTTGGAATTAAAAATAAATTTAAAAGCATAGAACCATGGGATCTAATTTTTTGATTTATAGATATGGATTACATTTGAATTTGATGCAACTTCTTCAATATAAAAAAAAGATTATATTTAAAGTTATCTTTTATGAATTTTTTCAGAACAGAAAATGATTTCTTACTTGTTGTGATTTTAGGATTTTCTATTGTTCTTTTAATGGCAACATTTTTTTATTGGTGAAAATGAGCTTTATTTATTTATTTTTAAATATGAAAAGATAGCAGTTGTTTTTTCTGAAATGTAAAAAGATGATAATTGCTATAATTACTTTTATGAGGCCTTATTCTTTACGAGAAACAAAATGATGGCAATTGCTTTTTTTGAAATTTAAAAAGATTTAAGTTGCTTCAATTATTTTTATAAAGCTTTATTCTTTGGGATTGAAGAAAGAGATAGATAGGAATTGCTTTTTGTTTTTGCCTTATTTATTTATTTATTATGGGGGGCCTAAAGCAAAGGCTTTTATTGCCTAATGGTCGAGCCACCTATGATGCAGGCCTTGTTTAGAAACCTCATGTTTGACCCTCCAAAGGGTGATACCGACAATTCGGAAGGAAATCAAGGCCTCTGTTCTGACAGCTTGTTACCATCACTTGTACAAGCCAAATGAAAAGGCTTTTGTGGGGCTTCACTTTCATGTATAAAGACGTGACAAGATATGATGCTCTTCGGATCAGCCATAATTAGTATTGTCTCCTGTGCACATATCAGTCATAATCTACAATGAGGATAGATGTATAAACAAGACTAGTCAACTTAAAGATATATTTGAACGGAAAATATTTTAATTATCTAACAATACACTTGAACCCAATCCACAACAATATCCATAATGCTGGGCTGATTTCGTAGTGGGATTGATCATAGTGATCACAGTTGTGCAGTCATATGGACGGTTAAAAAGTAATAAGCAACCGTCCAAATTATGGAAGAAATTTCGGCTGGCTGGGATTGTTCAATCCCAGTCCTCTTAGGCGGCATGGTAGAAGGCCCACAATTTGGATAGTGTACATGGAATTAATTGTAGAAAACTAACGTTACCGTATGCCACTTTTTTTTTTTTTTTGTTATTCAACTATATCTTCCTAGTATGATTTTCAAACAAAGAGAAGAAAAACAAGAGGATTTTATAGGAAAAATCTCTTTAGATTTACATTAAACACGATTAAGCTCAATTTTTCAATGTGCACGAATTGGGTCAATTGGCTCGAATTTATGCAAAAGAAATTTTTGTTTTCACTTAGCTTTACATAGAAAAAAACACAAAGAAGAAAGGAAAAAGAGAGAAGAAAGAAGAAAGGAAGAAGAAGAGAGTCGAAAGAAGAGAGAAAAAAGGAGAAGAAGAGAGAAGAAATGAAGGAAAAGAAGAAGAGAGGGGAAAGGGAAAAAGAGAGGAAGAAAGGAAGAAAAAGAGAGGAGAAAAAAGAAAGGAAGAAGAAGAGAGGACAAAGAAGAGGAAGACAGCAATAGATTATGGGTGTTTTTTCCTCCTCTCTTCTTCATTTCTTTCTCTCTTCTTCTTCCTTTCTCTTTTCTCCTTTCTTTTTGTTCTTTTCTTCATCTCTTCTTCTTCTTTGTTTCCCTACTTTCTTCCTCTCTCTTTTTTCTTTTTTCCTTTCTTCCTCTCTTCTTTTTCCTTTCTTCTTTCTTTTCTTTTCTTTCTTTCTTCTTTGTGTTTTTTTCTTTCTGCTGAATGACGCCCTACATACATCTTTTTTTTTTTTTTTGCACGAATTCTAGTCAAATTGATCCAATCCGTGCATATTGAAAAAGTAGGCTTAATCATGTTTTATTCAAATAGAAGGGATTTTTTCCCATAAAAATCCTAAAAAAAAAAGATAAAAAAGGAAGACTTTCTAAGAAAATGACAAACTTACAATTTGCAGTCAATACTATCGGTTAAATGGGGAGACAAATTCACCCCATATGCTTATCCAAATTGTTGATATGATGGACCATGAATAGGTCTAACATAATGCGAGATTTTGAGAATTTTTGTTAGCGATTTTTTTCCATTTGGGCAATTCTTCTTTAATGAGATACAGATTATTTCTCAATCTTTTAATGTTGTATTTAAGCATGTATTGATCATATCAGCCAATTCTTTGGCTGATGCTTCCGCTAAACAGGGGGTTGATAGGGCTTCTCTTTGGGAGATGTTTATTTTGTAGGTTGTGTTTGCTAGGAATATAATGCTTTCGTACCTCATTGTTTTCTTATTCTCTATATCCTTATTTTAATCAATGGAAGTTCCTGTTACCAATAAAAAAAAATAAAGAACATGTAGATCTGTGAAACTTTATGTTTAGAGATGTATGAACTAGGGGCTCCACCATACAAAAAGGAAGATCCTACCAGAATGCTCTTATTCTTGTCCAAGTCCAATTAAATTTCGTTTCACTATGGTTCGTGGTAGCCTATTTGGCTATATTAGTAGAAGTTCAAGTGTGCTTTCCTAAAAAGGATTGTTAGATTAAAGAAATGAGAGATTTCTAAAACTTAGTAACTGGGTGCTGTTCTAGGTTTTGATATATTAAAAAATCTCTTTACTATAGATTATAGATATCCAATATTAATGCATGTTTATAATATGTTAATGCATTTATATTTTTCACTCTAATATAAAAAAAATAAAAGAGAAATTGAAAGTTATTAAACAAACCTATATTTTCTTATACCACGTAGTCCTCGACTTTTTCCCTATAAAATAGGAAAATAAATTAGTAAAATAAATTTATAAATTTATTCTTAACATGCTGAACTCATGATCATTGAGAAAAATAAATTAAACATAATCTAAATATGGGCTAAAGCCAGATTACTGTCATAGCTTTAAAATATTGCTAGTGTGATGGTACAAACCTGGTAAAAAGAAAAAGAGAAGATATATTTATATAGAGACCATAGGGCAGAGCTGTGAAAATAGAGAAAAAGAGGAAAGCAGCAGATTTATTGACTTCAGTAAAACAACAAAAATAAAAACAATTACATGGGCAAATATACAGATACCGGTTGACAATGAACAAATAAACCCATAAATTGATGTATATCGGTTTTGGCCTTCGGCCCTAGTATCATAGACACTTAAGCATAGGTGTGTAGGTGTGGGTTTGGGACCTAAGGTATAACAGTAAAAGCAAGTTCTCCATTCTTACAAAAAAAATTCAAGCAGATAACATATATATATATATATATATATATCTTTCCTTTTGAAATTGAGAGTTTTTGAGAATTCTTGATATATATATATATATATATAGAACATAAGTAGCTGAAAGTCTAACCAAGCAAGCATGGCACTAAATGGATTTCCCCTTACATTGTAAAAAGATGAACCAAAACCACCAATTTCCTATTTAGAACCGAGAACGCCTTCAGTCCCATGACCCATTATATCAAGTGTCTTTGATAAAATTGTCTTACACTCTTCAAATAAAAAACAGAGGCAGGAAACTCTTTATAATCAATAAGAATAGAGTGAAATTTCCAAAACACACTCCCTTTTAGTCCCGTCCGTCTCAAGAGAAAAGACTTTTGTGCTTCCAGCTCGAATGACCTTCACCCTTGCTCTTGTGGGTCCCACGGCAGATGGGGAATGCTCCATGATATTCCATCCAACACATCAAACAAAAAAAAAAAAAAAAAAGAATGCTTCGGCATATTTAGAAAAGGCTTGCTATCAACTAACTTGAACCCATTGGAGGTCCCATTTAGCCCCTCTGTTGAACCCCTTTCCCTCCTAGTAACAAACACATCAAAGCGGACCCAAGCAGAGTCGTTTGGGGTAGAAACTTTTCTGGGTCCCCCAAGGTAGGGAGAGATAACCGACACATTCCAAGAATTTCAGTTCCTGTCGCAAGAGACAAAAAAAAGCAAAGAGATGGAGGTCTCCAGCGAGGAGAGAATCAAGTTTTAAAAATAGAGAGGTGGAGAGGTCGAGAGAGGAGAAAAAGATAGTGGTGAGTGATGCACCTAGGATAAAATGGTCCTCATGCCACCAACCTCAGCTTGTCTCCGTTCTAAACCAACCTCCACTTCCTCCATCTCTCCATTCTAAACAAAACAAAACAAAACAACACAACACGGAGCATCCCATTATGTGGGGCTTCATAGTAGGGTCCACATGCAAAAAATTATTTATCCTGGTAAGACGGATCTCTGGGGCAACAGATTAACCTTTTTGGTCAGGTCAATAGCTTGATCAGTCTCATCCATCTTATGGTCTCAAGTTGATCTTCGGATACTTCCAGATCCACATTTAGAAAAAAAAAAAAAAAACCGTAAACATATAAGCATTGTTTCCACTTTTGCTTATCACTCTAGAAACCATGCTACCACTTACAAATTAAATTAAGCTTCTAACGAAGAACATAGAAGTTTTCTCAAACAAGCCTTACGTCAATGCAAAAAATATGAAAACAACACCCACAATCCAGTGACGAAGAACCATCAAAATTGAACACTACCTGTCAAACAGAGACAGCTATCTGCGGGTCGTCCGAGTCGGGCTCGCTCGAGGGGAGATACCACTGCAGCGCGTTCAAAGCTTCCAGATAATTACAAGTGTAGTGAGACAGTACTCCACTGACAGGATGATTGTGATTATGATGCTGATGATGGTGAAAGATCATCCCGGCCGTTGGATCTTCGAAGAGGCCCGTTGGATTGGGTGGGGTTCCCCCGCCTAGCATCATCTTCGTCAGTTTGGTGGGGTTGGGTCTGATCTGGTGTCACAACCCGAGCCCAGGGTTCGGGGGTTAGCAAAAGCCAAACCTAATGACACACGTACTCCCGTGCATGCACACGTAGACCGAGTCTAAATGCACACGCACAAGGGAACAAGCACACGTGCCAAGCAAGTATGCGGAAGCTGTAAATATCAGAAACACAAAACTAACAATGCAAGAAGAGGATACAAGAAAGGACTGACATAATTACATATGAAAGTTTTACAAAATGAACAAAAGATATATACAATAATGACATGTCATGACATATACAAGTCTGAGAATCCCCAAAACATGACTCCAACATGATGCATGCCATGAACGCGCTCCCGTGGAGTGATCACATCCACTCCTCTAGGCCTGATGGGGCCCCGGGGATCTCATCTGGAGCCTGGCCGACCGGCGAGGGTTCGGCAGGGGGATCTGGGCCTGCAACACCAAAACAACTGTGAATACGAAGATTCAGCAAAGTATAAACCATAGCAAGTTAACACACGCTGTATCTAATAGAATAAAGAACATCATGTTATTAAAGAAGGCATTTTCGTATACTAGGCTATCATGCAAGAAAGAAATATGCTGCGTGAATCAAGGATAACATGCTGTGTACATGACTAGTGGCTACTACATTACCATGTGCTCCCAAAAGAGGGATCTTATAACATGCAAAGAACACCATTGTCCGGGCCAGGGTACAATGGGTCTCGGTTTCCTGGGGTCCGGTTCCCCAAGACAAAATCCATACTGCAGCAGGTCCTTATAACTAAACCAAATTCACCCCGTCGGGATCCTAAGGCTGAGGCTAAGTAGAGCCTGACCATACAAAGTCAATCAAGAAAATCCTGAGTAGATCGTGATCATATATCATGCGTGCATATCTGGAAGTGAACATATCATACATGTATACTCAGGGTAAATAATCGCAATGTGAAAGTAAAGTAACGGGATACAAGTAATCATGTCAGAGTGTGAGATCAATGATCGAATGCAATATGGTATGCAACAAATCATGCGAAATCGAATCATCTTAGGTTACAAACCAATTCTAATCTAATTATCCGGTGTTTCTAACCGTGCATGATGATGTAGTTTTAAGTTATTCGATACACCGTTGTCTAGTGTTGCCTTGAATCGGGCGGTGCACGAAGTCCCTTAAACCAACACCCATGGGGAGGTGCTTAACATCCGGATAACGAACATGAATGATTCGCAGCCCTCGAGATCATTCACGCGTAGTATCACATTCCGTTGGGCAAGTCTAGGTGCTCTACATTCTATCATGAAGGTCATATAGGTCTTATCTTTACACCTAGCCTTATTCTTCATGTGTGGTTACGGCTTAGCCGTGTGTGTGCTACGGCTTAGCCGTGTGTGGTCTACGGCTTAGCCGTGGCTGAACCGTAGAAGGTCTGTCATTTGCTGACTCTCAGTTATTCCAGAAATTGCACCCTGTATTGTTCTACGGCTGGGCCACGGCTGAGCTACAGCTTAGCCGTAGGGCATTCCACGGCTTAGCCGTGCCCTAGCCGTAGAGGAAAACTGGGTTTTTCTCCTCTCTGGATTGTGAGCCGTAGGTGTTATACGGCTTAGCCGTACCTGCACGAATTCAGAAATCTGAAACATGTACAGAATGTCTGGAAATGCATCAGAAATGCAATCTATCAATGGGAATACACAAGTACTGAACCAATAAGTATCAAATGGGCTGTAAACACATGTTTTCCACACACATCAATGTGAGCTAGCCAAAATCAAAGCATACCAACATGGGTTCTCAATGTTATGGTTATACTTGCCTCAATTTGGAAATCAATTGCACAAATGGAGCCCTCAAGTCCAAACACAACCTAACACAAGTAAAACCACATGCATGCATGAGGGATGGAGAGAAATCAAAACACAGACACACCAAGCACGATGGAGACAAGAGGGAGAAGAGATGGAGAAAGGAGATGAGAGAATGGAAAGGTTTCCAACTCACCTTTCATGCAAGAACCTCACAATAGAGCTTGATCGATGGAGGTTGGAGAAGAGAATGCAAGGAAGCAAGGAAGTCTCCACGTGCACAGTGAAGAGAAAGAGAGAAAACGAGAGAAAGAGTATGAGTTTGATCGATGGGTGAGATATATAAGCTCATTAGGTGGTCAAATTGCAATGAAGTCCAAGCTAGAATACAAATTTCAGTTTGAGTCAAACTCGGGTCCAATCGAATCACACGACCTCGGTTGCAAATGACGTAGTTACGAAAGTTAACGAGCTCAGCGAAAGACACGTGTTGACACCAAGATGATGCAAAAATGACCATGTCTAAGAAAAGCTAAAATTACGAAAAAGGGCTTGGTCTACTTAATCCAGGTCAAACTCAACCCAACTACCTATCCATGACCCGTAACGAAAACAAAACACAAACAAAACACGATTAACAACGAAAACAAGATTAACTAACCGCTAAACGGGGTCAAGCTGGGTCGGAGTGTTACATCCTCCCCTACTCGAGAATCATTCCGTCCTCGGAATGAACACTAACTCACTCATACCTGGGAAAACAACTCGGGGTACTGACGTGCCATTTGCTCTTCTAGCTCCCAAGTAGCCTCATCAGGACTGTGATGCTCCCAAAGCACTTTGACCCACCGAATTGTCCTGGTGCGGAGTATCTGCTCTCGGGTTCCCACGATACGGAGCGGTCGCTCAACGTATGCAGCACTCGGCTGAATCTGAACCTCGTCGTAACGAATGACATGGGAGGGATCGTGAACGTATTTCCGAAGCATCGAAACGTGGAAAACGTTGTGCACTCCTGCAAACATCTCAGGAAGCTCTAATCGATAAGCCAAATCACCAATCCGACTCTTGACCTCGAATGGTCCGACATAGCGTGGAGCTAACTTGCCTTTCTGGCCGAAACGGATCGTACCCTTCATCGGAGAGACCTTCAGAAAAACCCACTCACCAACCTGAAACTCTAAGGGTCGTCTGCGGGTGTCTGCATAACTCTTCTGTCTCGACCGAGCAACTTTCAAGTTCTCAATAGCTTTCTGTACCTTCTCCGTAGTCTCGGCAATGATCGTCGGTCCGTGAAAACTTCGAGTTCCAACTTCTTCCCAACAAACCGGACTTCTACACTTCTTCCCGTACAGTGCTTCATATGGTGCCATCCCAATGCTCTCGTGGAAACTGTTGTTATAGGCGAACTCGCACAACGATAGATGAAGATCCCATCCTTTCTCGTAGCTCAACACGCTGGCTCGCAACATGTCTTCCAAAGTCTGAATCGTCCGCTCTGATTGCCCATCCGTCTGTGGGTGGTATGCCGTGCTGAAACTCAACTTCGTACCCAAAGCCTCTTGGAATGCTCTCCAGAAAGACGAAACAAAACGGCTGTCACGATCGGATACAATCGACACGGGGGTACCATGGAGCCTGACGATCTCATCCACGAACTTCCTAGCCATCTCTGAAAATGTCATACCCTTCCGGAAAGGAATGAAATGGGCTGACTTCGTCAATCGATCTACAATCACCCAAATGGCGTTGTTCTTCCTGCTCGTTGGCGGTAATCCGGAAACGAAGTCCATGGTGATGTGTTCCCACTTCCACTGCGGTATATGCAAAGGATGCAACGAGCCTGGCGGTCTCTGATGATCTGCCTTCACCTTCTGGCATGTCAAACAGCGAGCAACAAATCCTGCTACTTCTCTCTTCATGTTGTTCCACCAGAAGCGATCCTTGAGATTCCGAAACATCTTCGTGCTGCCTGGGTGCATCGCGTAGCGAGCGTAATGCGCTTCGTTCATCAGCTTCTCCTTGAACTCATCAACTGCTGGCACGCACAACCTACTCCGAAAGTAGAGTATACCATCCTCGAGTCTGAAATCGGGTCTGTCTCCAATGTGGTCTCGAATGCGCTTCAAAGTTAGATCCTCAAACTGCCTGTCCTTAATCTGCTGAATCATCTCAGGCTGAAACACTAGCGTACTAGCCAACATCACGCACTCATCCACTAGTTTAACCTCAACAGGGAGACCACGAAACTCTAAGAGGAAACTGCTCAATAGCTGCACTGACTCTGCTTTCCTGCTGAGCGCATCTGCCACCACATTCCCCTTGCCTGGCTGATATTTGATCGGGAAGTCATAATCCTTAATAAGCTCAAGCCATCTCCGCTGTCTCATGTTCAGCTCCTGCTGTGTGAATAAATACTGTAAACTGTGGTGGTCAGAACGAACCTCAAACTGCACACCATATAGATAATGCCTCCACAACTTCAATGCAAACACGATGGCTGCCAATTCTAAATCATGGGTGGCGTAATTCTTCTCATGTTCTCGCAACTGTCTCGATCCATAAGCAATCACCTTCCCATGCTGCATCAACACACAACCTAGGCCAACTCGAGAAGCGTCTGAATAAACCACGAATCCTTCACAACCATCTGGCAAGGCTAACACTGGGACTGTAGTCAACTTCTCTTTCAAAATCCTGAAACGGGCTTCACACTCCTCAGTCCAATCAAATGGTACGTTCTTCCTGGTCAACTTCGTCAAAGGAGAAGAGATCTTAGCAAAGTTCTGGACAAATCGACGGTAGTAACCTGCTAGACCAAGGAAACTGCGAACCTCTGTCACTGTCTTGGGGCTAGGCCAATTCACCACTGCCTCCACTTTAGATGGATCAACTGCCAATCCCTCTCGTGAAATGATATGACCTAAAAATGCCACCTGCTCAAGCCAAAAATCACACTTCGATAACTTAGCAAACAATCGATGTTCTCTCAACAACGATAAGGCTTTTCTCAAATGCTCCCTATGCTCCTCTGCTGACTTAGAATAGATCAGTATATCATCAATAAACACGACTACGAATTGGTCCAAGAAAGGAGCAAAGATCTGATTCATCAATGCCATAAACGCTGCAGGTGCGTTGGTTAGTCCAAAAGGCATCACGAGGAATTCATAATGACCATAACGCGTCCTGAAGGCAGTCTTAGGAATATCATCTTCTTTGACTCTCAACTGGTGATATCCAGATCTCAAATCAATCTTCGAAAAATAGGCTGCATCCTGAAGTTGGTCAAACAACTCATCAATCCTGGGTAGGGGGTACTTGTTCTTGATCGTCACTTTGTTCAACTGTCGGTAATCTATGCACATCCGAAAAGTACCATCCTTCTTCTTGACAAACAAGACTGGTGCTCCCCAAGGTGAGACGCTCGGGCGAATAAAACCCTTATCCAAAAGCTCCTGCAATTGCTTCTTCAACTCAGACAACTCTGCTGGGGCCATGCGATACGGAGCCTTGCTGATTGGTGCCGTACCGGGAACAAGCTCAATGGCGAACTCCACATCTCGAACCGGGGGTAAGTCTGGCACATCGTCTGGAAAGACATCTGGAAAGTCACAGACCACCTGAATCTCACCTAGCTGCTTCGACTCCTTCTTCGCTGAGACAAAGGCAATGAAGCCTTCACACCCTCGGCGGATCAAGCGATCTGCCTTACACGCCGAGATCACACGTCTGGGGCATCTCTGCTGACTGCCCTCGAAACGGAAGCCCTTGCCTAAATCGAAGAAGATCGTCCTGCTGTAACAGTTAACACAGGCACGATATCGAGCGAGCCAATCATACCAAGGATCACGTCGAAGTCCAGCATCGACAACAGGATCAAATCAACAGGTAACTGATGACCTGCAATCTGCACGTCGCAATGGGGGTAGTACATACTACACTCCACTCGCTTGCCAACTGGGGTGGATACAACCAACACATATGGCAACGGCTCAGACGGCTGATGCAACCGCTTGGCGAAATGAGGTGCTACATAAGACCGTGTAGACCCCGAATCGAACAAAGCTAAAGCCTCGACGCGCGAAATCAAAACAGTACCTTCAACCACCTGTGGATCCTCGGCACTCTCGTGAGTAGCAGCGTAAGCACGGGCTGTCTGGCGAGGCTGTCTCGAGCCTGGACGAGCTGACTGTGACTTGCTCGGAGCTGTAGGTGCACTGGGTCTGCTAGGAACTGCACCGGAAGTAGGGCCAGATGGAGCTGCACCGGAGGCTCTCTGTCGAGGACAATTGGCGATCATATGCTCCCTCGAACCGCAAATAAAACAAGCACCGGCCTTCCTCCAACAAGCTTCGGTCGTGTGGCTCTTGCCGCAATATCCACAAGTCACTCCACTGGAACTAGAAGTACTCTGCTGGCCTTTGGTCTTCTTCTGTACTTGTCCTCGTGCACTGAAAGGCGGCTGTCGCTTGGGCTCAACGGCTCTAGCAGCTTGGTGGATGGCCTCAGCAGAATAGGCCCTGTCCACTGCATCGTCGAACGTAGCCGGACGCTGAAACGCAGTCACGTGATGCATGTACCGGGGATGCAAACCTTCGACAAACCTGTTCACCTTCCTTTCCTCGGTGCTGATCATGTCCGGAGCAAAAAGCGACAACTGCATAAACTTGTTCACATATTCTGCTACTGTCATCTGCTGCTGACGGAGAGCTAAGAACTCAACCTCCTTGGCTCGAAACACATGAGCCGGGATGAACTTCCTCCTGAACTGTTGCTTGAACATCTCCCACACTGTCGCGCTAGGAATGTCTCTGTACGAATCTTTCACGCTCTTCCACCAAGTCTTTGCGACATCTCTAAACATGGAAGTTGCTAGCCCGACCTTCTGTCGGTTCGTGCACACAACGGTCTCAAAGACATCCTCTGTCTGTTCTAACCACTGTTCTGCCTTCAATGGCTCTTCTGTTCCGTAGAACTCAATAGCTCCTCGCTTGCGAAACTTCCCGTAGAGGGCATTCGGGTCATTCTCTCGAGGCTGCAAAATCACCTGCTGATCTACATGTGACTGAGCTGGGACTTGGCTTTGTCGATCTAACATAGTCGTAACTTGGGCTTGCAAGTTCTGCATCGATTGCGATTGTGCCTGAAGGGACTGGAGTAACATGAGAATGCGTTCATCTGTGTTCGGTGTCTGCGGTGACGGTGCAGATCCGCTCTCGTTATTTCCGGCGTTCTGCTGAGAACCAGAACCTGATGCCATCCTGTAAAATGGAACGAGTCAGACACAAACACAAAACAATAGCGCCCAACAAACCCCAAAGTCTAGAAAGAACACAAGGAAATAATCGTATCCTCACCACGATCCTACATGCCTACATGCTTATCACACTAGAACAAGGAATGAGCAAGGAATGCTTTGATACCATACAATACGTATGTCACAACCCGAGCCCAGGGTTCGGGGGTTAGCAAAAGCCAAACCTAATGACACACGTACTCCCGTGCATGCACACGTAGACCGAGTCTAAATGCACACGCACAAGGGAACAAGCACACGTGCCAAGCAAGTATGCGGAAGCTGTAAATATCAGAAACACAAAACTAACAATGCAAGAAGAGGATACAAGAAAGGACTGACATAATTACATATGAAAGTTTTACAAAATGAACAAAAGATATATACAATAATGACATGTCATGACATATACAAGTCTGAGAATCCCCAAAACATGACTCCAACATGATGCATGCCATGAACGCGCTCCCGTGGAGTGATCACATCCACTCCTCTAGGCCTGATGGGGCCCCGGGGATCTCATCTGGAGCCTGGCCGACCGGCGAGGGTTCGGCAGGGGGATCTGGGCCTGCAACACCAAAACAACTGTGAATACGAAGATTCAGCAAAGTATAAACCATAGCAAGTTAACACACGCTGTATCTAATAGAATAAAGAACATCATGTTATTAAAAAAGGCATTTTCGTATACTAGGCTATCATGCAAGAAAGAAATATGCTGCGTGAATCAAGGATAACATGCTGTGTACATGACTAGTGGCTACTACATTACCATGTGCTCCCAAAAGAGGGATCTTATAACATGCAAAGAACACCATTGTCCGGGCCAGGGTACAATGGGTCTCGGTTTCCTGGGGTCCGGTTCCCCAAGACAAAATCCATACTGCAGCAGGTCCTTATAACTAAACCAAATTCACCCCGTCGGGATCCTAAGGCTGAGGCTAAGTAGAGCCTGACCATACAAAGTCAATCAAGAAAATCCTGAGTAGATCGTGATCATATATCATGCGTGCATATCTGGAAGTGAACATATCATACATGTATACTCAGGGTAAATAATCGCAATGTGAAAGTAAAGTAACGGGATACAAGTAATCATGTCAGAGTGTGAGATCAATGATCGAATGCAATATGGTATGCAACAAATCATGCGAAATCGAATCATCTTAGGTTACAAACCAATTCTAATCTAATTATCCGGTGTTTCTAACCGTGCATGATGATGTAGTTTTAAGTTATTCGATACACCGTTGTCTAGTGTTGCCTTGAATCGGGCGGTGCACGAAGTCCCTTAAACCAACACCCATGGGGAGGTGCTTAACATCCGGATAACGAACATGAATGATTCGCAGCCCTCGAGATCATTCACGCGTAGTATCACATTCCGTTGGGCAAGTCTAGGTGCTCTACATTCTATCATGAAGGTCATATAGGTCTTATCTTTACACCTAGCCTTATTCTTCATGTGTGGTTACGGCTTAGCCGTGTGTGTGCTACGGCTTAGCCGTGTGTGGTCTACGGCTTAGCCGTGGCTGAACCGTAGAAGGTCTGTCATTTGCTGACTCTCAGTTATTCCAGAAATTGCACCCTGTATTGTTCTACGGCTGGGCCACGGCTGAGCTACAGCTTAGCCGTAGGGCATTCCACGGCTTAGCCGTGCCCTAGCCGTAGAGGAAAACTGGGTTTTTCTCCTCTCTGGATTGTGAGCCGTAGGTGTTATACGGCTTAGCCGTACCTGCACGAATTCAGAAATCTGAAACATGTACAGAATGTCTGGAAATGCATCAGAAATGCAATCTATCAATGGGAATACACAAGTACTGAACCAATAAGTATCAAATGGGCTGTAAACACATGTTTTCCACACACATCAATGTGAGCTAGCTAAAATCAAAGCATACCAACATGGGTTCTCAATGTTATGGTTATACTTGCCTCAATTTGGAAATCAATTGCACAAATGGAGCCCTCAAGTCCAAACACAACCTAACACAAGTAAAACCACATGCATGCATGAGGGATGGAGAGAAATCAAAACACAGACACACCAAGCACGATGGAGACAAGAGGGAGAAGAGATGGAGAAAGGAGATGAGAGAATGGAAAGGTTTCCAACTCACCTTTCATGCAAGAACCTCACAATAGAGCTTGATCGATGGAGGTTGGAGAAGAGAATGCAAGGAAGCAAGGAAGTCTCCACGTGCACAGTGAAGAGAAAGAGAGAAAACGAGAGAAAGAGTATGAGTTTGATCGATGGGTGAGATATATAAGCTCATTAGGTGGTCAAATTGCAATGAAGTCCAAGCTAGAATACAAATTTCAGTTTGAGTCAAACTCGGGTCCAATCGAATCACACGACCTCGGTTGCAAATGACGTAGTTACGAAAGTTAACGAGCTCAGCGAAAGACACGTGTTGACACCAAGATGATGCAAAAATGACCATGTCTAAGAAAAGCTAAAATTACGAAAAAGGGCTTGGTCTACTTAATCCAGGTCAAACTCAACCCAACTACCTATCCATGACCCGTAACGAAAACAAAACACAAACAAAACACGATTAACAACGAAAACAAGATTAACTAACCGCTAAACGGGGTCAAGCTGGGTCGGAGTGTTACATCTGGGCTCTTCCGGCATCGGATGGGAAGATGGGAAGGGGAGGGTGGGTTGAATTTTAAGTAGGAGTTAACTGGGGTTGGGTTAGGATGGACGGGCGGGATTTGATGGGGTTGTGACGTGGGGGAATGAGGAGCGTTTATTTTTTTGGGATTCAGTGGGGTGCTAATAAATTGAGAAAAAATTGGAGAAAGGTGAAGAGCAATGGAGAGGCAAAAAGGGCAGCGGAGGGCTGCCCAAAATGAGCATAGGAACAGAGGTGGTGGCATTCAAGTGTGGGTCATATTAATGAAAAATTATTTATACTCACTTAATCTCGATTCAATCCAAAAATATTACAAAGACCCAAATAATAGAAAAGGGGAGCCCCACTTTTATTCATGCAATCAATCTAATTGTGGAAACTCAGATTTACTTACAGCAACACCTCATATTTAATTGTGTTCCCTTATTTGTATAGAAAATGTAAAGTGAGAGGTAATAGAAGATTTGAAAGATAAACTTTTAATCAATGTCATGTTAATATTACTTGAATGTTTATATATTATAATAATCATTAACATTGCATGTATATATGCATGATTTCTAATGGTAGCCCCCATGTGCCATGATTTCTAAAGGTAACTTTGCTCCTACCTGGTCCCAAGATATAATTTCTGGAAAAGATGGATGCCTTCATATCACAATTTAAACGGTTTGCGGTGTCCCTCATATTCATATTTCTAACGGTGGGGGTCATATGTTGTAATTGGGAAGGTGACCATTGCAATTCAATTTTTAATATTGAGATCATTAAGAATTGCCTCCTTTTAAGTTAACATTTAGATAATTACTAATGTCATGGAGTTAGCTTGTGGGACTTGAAGTGGAGGGCCCACAACTGATGTTATACTCTAAAGATTGATTTTTATCACATATTTAATAGATAAGAGAGGAATGGGATGAAGGATTGTAAATACAGAGTCAATAATAGAAAAAAAAAATGAAAAAGAAAAGCGAGAAAAAGTATCATAATTGTATGTTTTGAAATTGTGTTGAGGGGCAAACCTTTGTTTAGGGTTTTTCACTCAAATATTATATATAATTGTTCCAGGCTCATTTTTTTTCCTTTTTTCCATATAATTTTTTTAATTTATTGATAATTTTCACAAATTATTTTCACCAAGATCCACCATGATTTTTCTCAAAGACCAACTCAAGGACGGCCTGAAAATTCATTAGTGCCTCATTCCAGAGAGTACACATGGTGTGCACTAGGATATTTCGGATTCTGGCATCAGAGTTTCTGAAGTGTGAACTCAGCACTTACCAAACAGAAGAAGCATGCACGTTTAAAGAGAGAGAGACTCCTGCATGTAAACACACAGCGATGTGAGATCTCGTAAGAGGAAATACCGGGCCGTTTCAGAAATGGGGCCTATTCTCAGCACCACACTCCAGTATGGAATGGTGTTACTTTTGCTGACAATAACCACCCCGTACCTAATAAAATAAAATGATTCACGTGCCCTACAGTTTCTTAGCGGTAGGACCCACAGCAGCGACTCCACAACTCAATCCCTATATTAGCCACCTTGATTTGCCTGGGTGGGCCTCACCCCATGATGTCACCTTCATGTATTAGAGTGACCCAATAAAAGTCGTCTTCAATCCGTTTATATCATCCTCATGGATTGGCATATTATTGGACTAAGAAGGATTTGAAACTAGTATGACTGCTTGAACTGCACGACATCGATTTCTGCACACATTGATAATGCATGGTCCATTCATTTTCAGCCTACTCAGAAAGGAATTGAATTATTGAATCCATGTTGCCCAACTCATCCATGGCCCCAACGGGGGAGCCTAGTATCAATGTTGGATTAAATTTTACTCCATAAAATTCCATGCGTTCTATATGTCATCAATGCAACGATGCACCTAAATTCCACACTAAATAAATTTATCGCAGTTTCTAAGCCAATGAGAAATATAATCTTGGACTTCGTAGAGGGAAAGGGGGTGCAGTGTCGTAGCCTTGGATTATAGTGCAGTGACCTACACCCTCTAATGATCTTTCTCTATGCCAATTCCTGTTTAAAGAAATTCAATAATGCAAGGGTGGTATGATATGTTAACACAAAATATTTACATGCTGATGTGTCAATACTATAATTGGCTGAAGTAAATGGCTGAGCTCTTATAAAATTGAATGGTAGCCCATCATAAGATTTACATATCAGCATGTAAATACTTTGCATCAACATACCATGTCATCCTAGCATTATTGCTTGCAAATGCAGCTCCTTTAGCTTTGGTTATTGTTGTAGCTAAACACTAATTTCGTCAGAACAATCACCACAAGGACCTACCTAACCACACTCGGCAATGGTGCATTTGTATATTTTTCAATGAAATTGGCTTTTAATCCCCCCACGTGGCCATGTCGTTGGTGAAAACCAATTTCTATATACAAACAATAGCAGCAAGGACCTACATAACTACACTAGGCAATGGTGCATGGCTTTTAATCCCCATGTGGCCATCTCCTTGGTAAAAGCCAATTTCTTCGTCAGGACAATCGCAGCAATGACCTACCAAACTACATTCAGGCTTATGCTGACCACTGCAAGGTGGGCCACAGCTTTTGATCATATCTTTGCTAATCAAAACCAAAAACAATAAGGTTGATGGGAATGGGCCATAGCTTGATATCATATCTTTGATGATCAAAACTAACAACAATGAGGTTGATGACAATGGGCCACAACTTGAGATCATATCATTGCAGTTCAACGGTTTAGATCCTAAAGGGTGGCCCCCACATTTTCACATAACATGCCATGGGAGACCTCGGGTCCTTTAGATAATTAATTCGACATAGAAAGTCCTTTGTTTGTGTTTATTAATTATGCATGGATCCTTTGCTAGAGACATGGTTTGCACTAAGTGTATGTTTGACATTTAATTTTCTTTAAAAATGAAAAGTTAAAATGATGTCAATAAATGATAAAAAAAAATTTTCCCTCAAGCCCACATGGGGTCTGCTTGGTCTACCCGCCTGGTCCAACTATCCCGTTGGGCAGGCTTGGGCTTAAACTTTTTAGACAAAGCCTGGTCCACCAAAAAATAAAACCCGCTGGTAGGCTTGAGTAACACTTTCTCAGGCTCGGCCCAATGATGACCCTTAGTCTACATATGGAAGAACTTTTATTTATTTTTCTGACCGGATTGGGGATTATGGGCCCTACATGTTCCAAGTGAAGTACCAAGGATCCAATGCTTTTTGTAAGTACTGGACCCCTGCTTTCAGTAACTTTTTTAGTTGTGGGCCTGCGACTAATAGAGCAGCTCGGGCAGGTCAGGTGGGACCATATATTGACCTAGCTCAAGCACAGACGCAATTACATGCAAGTCCAAGACCGATGGGGCCGTCGGAAGATCCAAATTACCAGGCCCAAGTGCTAAATCAAAAGCCGAGGCCAAGCTTGAGCCCGAGTATAGAAGACTAAATCAAATCTAATTAAATTTATAGACAAGCGCAAGTTTTTATCTAATAATAGAAGTTAATTATGTAGTAACCCTAGCTAATATTGATAACTCATTGGTTTTTTTCTTTTTATACTAGTTGATTAAGTAATTACTGAAGGAAGATAAAAGACTTTCTAGTTAGAATAAACAATTTAGTAGATTTTGTTTGACTTAGAGCCGGGCCACTAAAATTAGTTCATATGACATTTCTCAGGTGTTCTACTCAAGGTAATGATTTTAAACGATCAATTGATTGCTTCGATCCCCCTTTGATGGGGTTTTTACAAAAAGAAGCCTCAAATTTCACTGTACCTTTAAAAGTATTCTCAAATATATATAATGCCCAAAAGCATCTTATACAGTATACTTTATTTTTTCAGACCAAATAGCTCTTCACTTTAATCCTCCCGAGTTTGAGACATATACTTGCGAGCTCGATATATGACTTGTGAGCTCAAGATTTGTATCCATATATGTATCAAACATTGTCTGTGACCTCAGGTTCCATTTTTTCTTGTATTCAATTCCATTCACCAATATCCCCCTAGCATTCATTAAGCTTTTCTACCATGTTAAATTGATTTATCTTTTCTATCAACTATAACAATGTCATCATTCTAAATGTACCATTACTACAAGTAGTAGAAATTAGCTCAAACTTATAGGAATCCAGTATAACCTCACCCGAAACTTTTTAAGAGATATCACTGTCATTTTGAGTTAAAAAATACGTAAAGTCAAGCTTATATAACTTCAATGTCACTTTCTCTAACCGTTAATGAATTTGTTCTAACCCTATTTTTAGTATAATTTATCAAGAATTTGCTTCAAAGTCTAAAATATTATCCCCTACTTTCCTCCTTTTCAAATATGAATTGTACATTAGCATAATTAAGTCACGATGTCAATAACCAATTCATGATCTTAAGAAGAGACTCGTGGGTTCAATTGTTGAAGCTTTCTCAAATAAGATACATACATGTGTATTGGATTTGACTAGCACCTCTAAAGCTGAAGCAATGATTTTTGTGAATGTATGAGTTGAACCATTCCATTGTGATTAAGAGTAAATGTATTCATTACGACTCTTCTCTTAATACAATATGTGGAGATTTTGTTAAAAGTATCAATAATTTCATTTAAAAAAAACAACATAAAAAGTTGTACTCTTCTCTATTCCCTAATTGTAACCATACCTTTATGATAGTTTTAGAGAATTAACTATAAAGTCAAGAATGTTTTCCTCCATATTTCTCGCTTTAGAATATGAATTTAAAATAAAATTAACTAATCACAATATTCAAAATCAATTAGCGAGTCCAAAAGTTGAAAGAAAAACAATGAGTTGCGAAATTCTTCAATACGCGAATGAGTTGAATATCAATGTCGTGAGAGATCAAGTTAAGGCCAATTTGGTCCGGAAACAAATAAAGTTTATTATATAAGATGCTTTTGGGCATTACATATATTTGAAGATGATTTTGGAAGTATAGGGGTATTTGAGGTTTTTTTTTATAAAAATCCCTTTGATTTATTTATTGTTAATTTTTTCTGTCCATTTGAGAAACATTGAATAATCACTGAAAATGTTTGATGGAAATGAAAAGTTTTTTTTTTGGTGTGTTAATGATAACTAATCCATAGCCTCCTTTTTGGTACAAGGGCTCCAAAAAAGCAGCAACATGCCCAATGTCATCAAAATGATCCTTTGTTGTTTTTTTATTTGGCGTCCAAGCTTAAGGGGGTTGGATCCCTTGGCCCTTTGGTGAGGGACTCATTAGGTGAGGAGAGTAGACCTCAAGTGAGGTGGAGGACCTTTTGGCCAGGGGAGAAAAACTTTGTGAGGGAATATAGTGAGAAAAGGTGCTCACCCAAATTCGGACTCCAATCAGGTAGATGGGAACAATTGCCTAGAGATAATCCAATTTTTATCATCGCCATGACCAGATTAGCCACTTGCCGGCATTTCAACTTAAGAAGGGTGCCATTCAAGTAACTAAGATAAGTCCACCTGAGTTTTAGGCATAGGTTTTATCACATCATTTGATCTTTGCCCAAAGGCCGATCGAGAAAGCTATATAGGTCATTTGGCATAGTTAGGGGCCTCTTTGCGAAAATATAGATTTATGAAATGGGTGGGGGCAATAAAGCACAAAACCCACCAAACTAATAGGAAATTCGTCTTCAAAACCCTAAATATCTCAGTGGATTTTACTTTCTTCGGATGACAGGGGTTTCATCCCTGGTACCCTAGGCTAGACCTGCAGTATTGTACACTTGTACCATTATGTCACTGAAAAAAAAAAAAAAGCAAACCTCATCACAACTAGATCATTTTGGCAATAGGTGATATGTTGATGTAGCACTACTGGTTAGGGAGGTGGGCGTGATAGCGCAAGTCCAACTTCTCCATGTAGAAAAAGAAAAGGAGGAAAAAAAGAAAGAGAATTCATCTTATTTCATGACCTCATGACCACAGATAAAGAGTTTTACAAATTCTATAAACTTTCTTTCTAGTTTCTCAAGTTGTATGATCTTATTCATAATAATTTTCATACACCACTCACGATAAAATAGATAATTCTCTAGATTTAGGGGCATCTTCCTCTTCAATGGATTCACCTTTCTTCAATGTCATTGCCTCCGATTCTTCTTTACAGTACCCAAAAGCCCAACTACAATAGAGGAAGTAGAAAAAGTTAAGAGCACACAAGAGAGAGAGAATCCAATAGTAGTAGTCATAATGACCCTTGTTAAGGTTATCTGCCACCCAACTTTCCTTCCCACCAGTTCTACTAAACTTATCAATAATCTCTACTATAAGACTCCCAACCAAGTTCCCAACTCCCATGCTTAGTGAGAAAAGGGCCACCCCAATGCTGGCCATGCTCTTGGGGAACTCGGAGTAATAGAACTCAATCTGCCCGATTGCATTGAAGGCCTCCGCCACCCCAGTTAGGCAATGCTGTGGCACAAGCCACATTGCAGACATATTCACCACAGCATGCTTGTTCTCCGATAACCCTTGTTGGATAGCGGTATTTCTCCGAGCACGCTCAACCAATCCTGCCACTGCAGTCGCTACGCTTGCAAGGAGTACCCCAGCTCCCATACGTTGCTTCAAACTAAGCCCCCGCTGCCTTTTAGTGATCCTTGACAGCAATGGTACAAGTACTCGATCATAGATGGCGATCCATACAGCGAGAGCGAGAAGTGCAAACACGCCGAAGGACGCTGGAGGGATCTCAAATTTGGGGCTGAGATGTCTGTCCATGGTGCTTGCTTGAAGCACTGGAAATGAATGTTGGCTAATGGTAACGGCATTCATGATCCCAGTTGACCAGATGGGCATCACTTTAACTAGTGACTTGAATTCTTCTACTTGATCCACAGTGCATAACCTCCAGGGGTCTGAAGCTGACCCATCCGGGTTTAAGTCCTTTTCGTGATTTCTAATGATGCAGGCTTTGTTTAAGAAGCTGCAAGTGGTCAATGAAACACAAAATAACAGGTTGTGAAAATAGTAGAAGAACCGAATTGTAAGAACATTTAACATTATGGATGTTGACATGAAACTGGTGGTGTTTATATTCCTTGGCTTTTTTGTGAGCTAGAATTTTGTATGGCGCACTCTAAAGGCAATATTAACCAATTTACAATTTCTTTTACCAACACCTCGTGATTGATCGGTGATGGTACCTCCGTATCATATATATGACCAAAGATCGATCCTATATTTCTATGTTGATAGTATAAATCCTGGCTAAGAGGGGAGAAAAAAGTGTTGTTTTTTTCACTCTATAAAGAGGATTTGGAGAATTTAGGGATAAAGCAAACAAGAAGCATAATTTTGTCTTCTCTCATGACTAAATAGTGAAATACGATGCAAATTGCTTACCCTTGTGTTTTCTTGACGGTTTTTTTCATCATAGTCACTAAATCACTTTTCGCATATTCGAAGGCAGTAATAAACACCCACAGCCCACCTTTAGCTGGCTTTGGGCAGTGATTTTAGGTTCAGATGATGGGTTTAGACCTTTACTTATACCAATAACTAAATGGGATGAGTGATGATCACTGCTTTCCTAATGAGCATGCCGTGTGCTAAGCATGATTTAAAATTACATTATGAAACAGTAACGGCCTATGCCGTTACGTTATTTTCAATATAACGGCTATGGTATCCAAAAAAAAAAAAAAAAGAAAATAACAGTCTATATAGGGCATAATGGCCAATATAACGGTCCATATTGGCCAATTTTTTGAAAATAACGGTCAAAATATCGTTTTACGATGAATTTCTTAAACTTTCTTTTCCCTTTATTTTTTTTATTTCTTTATTTTCCAAACCATTTGTGGTGCTTTTTTGCTAAAGCTTCCTAAGAATCTTTTATCAATCAACACCCAAGTTATTTGCAACATTTTGGTAGATTGTTATATGATGGCTTCCCCCTCCTCTGTTGTGATTTTCTAACAATCACCTCCATGAATCACAAGATCAACACGAAGCAAGCCACACACAAGAAGACGAGCGAGATTTACGTGGTTCACCCAAATAGGGCTACATCCACGGGCACAGGAGGACGAACATCTTCACTATGACAAGTAAAGCATACAAGAGATTCCCACACTCTCACCTCATCTCTCCTACGTGGTGTGGGAGCACCATGGGCAACTGCTGCCGCAAGGTCTAGGGTTACAGACTATACATATATATAATCTCCGCTTTCTTGGCCACCAAGAAAGCCCCGGTACAATTACCAAAATACCATTGACCTTAAACCAGTCACTGGCTAACCCAGTGACTCATCCGGCTAAACCGGAAGACAAGACATAAACCCAACATCCTCAACCACAGTGCCCCCCATGTTCATATTCTACTGTTTTAATTAATTAATTAATCTTGATGTAATATTAAATGTTATTTGAAAGTTGTTCACTGTCTATTTACTTAATGATTGAGTAATTGAATACTGTACGTTTGTATTACTAGTTTCTTGACTTTAAGTATTTAACACTAGAATGATTAATTCAAAATTATAGTTGCAATTTATACTGTAAAATTTGTGATATTAGAACTTATTTTAATAAATACATGTAAATCCATTTAATTCACAATAGACTTTATAAGTTTTAGATAAGATAGTAATACAAGATGTAATGACTTGGGGACCAATATTTTGCTTTAAAGTGTTTACTAATGGAAGAAAACTATAATTTTCTAGCATTTTATAATATTCTGAATCTTTTCAATATCTTTTATAATTTTTTTGGGATAAAATAAAAATTTGCACCATAAGGGATCGCGAACCGCAACAAACTGCGATGCGATTTTGAGCCATAGTGCGTAGTGATAACAATTATGCTTAACATTTACCAAATGGGTTGGCCCCAGGCCTGAAATTGATTCTTGGGTAATTCGCATGCAAATAATGGATGTATGATGAGTTAGCAAATTAGCTTGGATTAAGCTTCAGTCAGTCAGGCCAAGCACCATCTAATCGTGCCTCTGAGGCCAAAACCAAATATTGATAAAGATAACGATGATGGTACCTCATTTTGTCAGTTGGAGCCACAAGCTTTGAGCCCTTAGAGTGGTGATACCAACCATCAACATTCTTTGGAGGGACATCAAGGCCTTTGTTCTTGTAACTTGCCACCATCACCTGTGCAAACCCAGTAAAAAGGCTTTTGTGGGTTCCGACCCTCTTATAAAATGGATATCCCAAGAAGAATGAAATGGCCGACAAGAGCATGAGAATAACAGGAATTCCAAAACCCACTTTCCATCCTTTCTTATCTTGGATGTAGACTATCACAGTAATTGAAATCATGATAGAGACTGCTACAGAAGTGTAGTACCAATTGAAGAAGGTCTGCATAATTCTAGCATTTTTGGGATTGTCTTCCTTGTTAAATTGGTCCGCTCCAAAGGCCAAGGAACAGGGCCTGATCCCACCAGCTCCTATGGACATCAATGCAAAAGAAGAAAACAGAATGGCAAGCTGTGATGAAGTTGGTGTTTTGCAGTTCTGCTGAAGACCGCAGGGGTCCGGCTTTGCTCCTGGGATCATCGCTGTCAACCATAATGCTATTATCCCCTGTCATAGCAACATGAACATAATGTTGTTATGTATTGTCATTATTGTGAATGCGCAGTTTGTATTGAGATGATGACAGGTTCTATTAAATGGGTAAAATCTCGGTTTTGTATTTGTTTTGATGGATTGAGAAATCGACCCCATATTGATTGATGTCATCAAGCTAAAACAATGATAATGATGAGGAATCCCTGTTGAATTGAGGTTTCAGCGTGGACCAATTTGCCTATTAATTAGTGGGTTAAGCATGAAGATCCGTAGTACTGCCATTATTTTGTGATTTTAACTTTTGAGTAACGATTCATTATGATAGTGCATATTTCAATCATGACCTATAATGAGGATTGAGGTTTATAAACAAAATTGGTCAATTTCAAGAGGTCAGCTCCTCACATGAGTCAATTTTTATGTAAAATAGCAGAAGAATAATACAAGAGCTGACTGTTGGTTCTGATTGAAATACCAAGGGGTCCCTTTGGGTCGTTTTCTTGTACTCACATATGCTTAAGTAACTTCGTTTGCGGTGGATAGGCCATTTTCATATAAAAGTTTCCCGCCAAAAAACGTGTGAAATGATTACAGTTGTCCTTGGTTAAGAGGGCATTAGTACAGAGGACATTTAGGAGGAAGGACACTTTCACAGTTCCAGTATAAATCTCTTCATCACCTTTTATTTTGACACTCTCGTTGATCTTAAAATTTTAAACAAACCATTCTAGTCTTTTGTTCGCTCATTAAATTCCAAAATATGCAGTTTTATGTCTTAAACACTAATAGATTTCAAGATATATGGCGATTTTACATATGTAATATGGATATGCAAATGGAATTTACCTATGTTAATTTATTGTATGTAAAATGTATACATGTGCAAAAATGTCATGTTTGTTTGGAAGCACTATTTAATATTAAATAGTTTGGATTATATATGTCAATTTTCATATATTTTCAAAATCTATGAATGATGAAGACATGAAACTAAAGGTCTATTGGTTTGCATTAAAATACATGGTAATTGAATATATATGATTAACGGCCTAAGCAGCCAAAAATGAAGATATAGCTCAACTTCCAAAAATGACCATCGAGTATTAACCTTTCCTTTTATTTATTGCCTATCTTCTTTTGATTCTATGTTTTTTTTATAATAAAAGGAAAGGTTATTTGTAAAAGGAAAGGTTATTTGTTGCTCAATTTTTAGAATTTACCTTTAACTACTAATAGTATAAATCTTGTATATTGAATTTCTATATATTCTAATGTAAACAAATGCTTCAAATTTTATTTGTCAATCGAAAAAAGTTGTTAAAAGGGATTTAACACCGTGACTTGTCCCGCATGGATCTTTTATTGGTGTAGTAACTATTGAGGCCTGTAACTTTTCATACATTTCTAGGCGTGAAAATTTATATAAATATTGGCTCATATACACATTATTTTCATACATCATCTACACAAGTGATGCATAAATTGGAATGAAGTTAAATGTGTAAATGTTATAGTTATTTAACCTTTACTTATGTAAATGGGTGCACAAGAACGACCCCTAAATGCTAAGAGGTAAATGTTTCTTCTACAACAAAAGGAACAACCACAACCTCTATCAAACTCGATCCAACTTTTGTAATACTGACGGGGCCAGTATGGGCATAGGGCGAGTGTGTCTTTGGTCGGTATGAATTTATTTGGACTCATAACCATTGCCATAAATTTTTTTTTTGGGGGAAATTCTTGTCTTGAGAAAATGGTAGGATATTTTATAGAATGAGGTTTTTCTCATGATACTATCAGAAAAATGTCATCTATTCGCTCTTTACATAATATAAAATAACAAACAAATATAGAATACTCTTAAAAAATATTTTTTTAAAATTCCTTTTTATTTCCTCATGTTTTATTCTGATTTTCGCAAGTTTTCCTAGTGATATTTCATTCACTAACGAGATCTTGAAATATCATATACATTATGGTGGAGGTGGATGATTGAATTTGATAGATCTAAAATATATATGCACATGGAGTTTCAACTTAATTGGATTATCTTAATCCCTTGATTCATGGGTCTCAAGTTTACTAGTTTTAGAAGACATGATTATCTTTTAGAATTTCAATCAACAGTGAATAACTGTTATATAAACATCAAACTTGGGCTTTTGCCAGTTCATATGGGGTTGTGTGTGTGTGAAGAGGTGACATAAGGTATTCCTTGTCGGCCCAACTTTCAAACCTTTGGCCTCCGAACTTGGGATTACCCGATTCTGATGCAACCGCTGTTACCTAGGAACTATGTAACACTTTCCGGAAACTCTATCGAGGGGCTTATATATAAATAACTCGAACCGTTCAAAATGAATTCTATAAAATCTATTGATACATACTCAAATTTCAGTTCAAAGAGTGGGTCCCATCATATACAATTGAGCATCATGATCGAAATATGATTGGGTGCTAACTTGGCATTACTGTAGAGATGGTGTTAATCATGTTTTAGTCATGGTGATCAATCTTACCTAGGAGATATTCAGTTTGAATTGAAATTTGAGGATATATCAGTGGATGCCATGGACCTTATTTTGAATTATCAAGAGTATCTTTATATGGGCCCCATGATGGATTTCAAAGGAAGTGACAGAGTACCTGGACTCATCGGATGGAAGTGCCTAAAAAAGATAGTCCAAATGGATACACATCCGTACAAGAGTTGGTCTTAGCCCAGCCTGCTCTGGGCTTGGATTCAGCCTTAGTGTTTGGTACATGGGCCGGGCCTGGACCTGTAACCTCAGCCTATTTAATATCCAAGTTGGGGCATGGATTCAGTGGCAAAGAACTCGAACCCAAGCCCGGCCTGAATGAGAGAGACAAAACTAAACAAGATAACATTGTTGGTCCAAACGCAGGCTTAACCTTTTTAGGCGGGCAGGCTCGGCCAACCACAATGGCCCTGTCATGGTTGGGCCAAAGTTCTAAAATCGGGCCGGGCTTGTATTGCTTAGTCCGGCCCAACCCACCCCATGAACACCCCTACAGGAGCCTCAGCCTACTATTTATACCTGCGGTAGTAATTTGTTGATATCTTTATAAATATTGAAGATATTTGTTACAGTGCCCATAATAAACAAGCCTAGCCCCGTTTCCAGCTCAACTCCGGTCCTTTAAATCTTTGATGCAATGGGCCTAGTTCCTTTGTAGTTTCAAAACTAGTTTTGACTCACCACAGGTTTAGGCATGTAGAATGGGTCCAACTGAGTCCACTTGAGTTAGTTACTCGACCAGCAGAGTTGAGTCTATTTGCCGAATTTTAGACAATGATCTATGCGGTGATTGAGATGAGGATTAAGATGTATCTCATTAAAGACAAGAAGCAGTGGAAATGCTTACAAGCAGGCTTGCAATAGATCCCCAGGCAATTACACGGAAGCGACCCAAGTAAGAATCTGAGAGAAAAGCCCCCAGAATGGGAAGGAAGTGTGATATTGCAGACCACACGAAGAGAATGCTTCCAGCCCTCGCATTGTCTATGTGATAATCATTTGTTAAGTAGATGACCATATTTGCTAGAAGTCCGTAACTCGCCACCTTTTCGATTGTTTCATTTGCTGAAAATAAAATAACACAAGAAATCTTAAGTCAGTTGTCACCCCACAGCACACAAAGCAGTGTTTAGATACTCATAAACTCGACTTAATTAGAAAGCAATCTTAAGGGCCTGGTTGTTTCATGTAATTGAATTGAACTAATAGGTATTCTAAGATTTTATATTTATATTTATATAAATGATTGACAAGTGAATATAAAAAATGACCATGAAACAACCTTTCTTTACTGAAAATTGAATCAAGGCAAGATGGAAAATGGATAGGTAGCCATCGCCTAACAACTCAAATCATAGGGAAGTTAAGTTGTCAAATGCATCCATACCTTATATCCTTCATCTTCACCCATTTTTTAAATTATTTGGTAGAGTTAATTTGACCATAAATTCCTATATATTCTATATATGCCCACAAATAAACCCTGAGCGAGTATTCATTTAGATTCGTATGACTTATTTGACAAATCTGGATCCTATAATGGTAACCCCCATGTCACCAATTGGCAACCGGCCATGCAAGAGGTGGGTAAGTTGCCCATTGGTGATGTGGGGGGATCAATTGTCACCATGAGGGTTTCCCTCAATTAATTAGACTTGTGACTGTCTCGGTGGTCTATATATAAAGCATCATGACATTAAGAAGTGCCGTGAGCACCTGGATCATCGCTTAGTAAAAGAAAAAATGACTAAGCCATAACCCTTCTAGAAAAAATATTCTTGACCTAGTTTTTTTTTTTTTTTTTGGTGTATTAGAAAACATAAAAGGTGATAATTCATGTTGAAATTATTCCCAACCCATGCCAACTTATTGTGAGTGCTTTCTAATTGGGCCCATCTATGATTGATCCAGCCCCTTCACTCGCACTCAGACAATTGCTCCATGCTTGACACTTATCAAATGTAGACTAACCTTTGAATTGAATCTAATAATAGTACATAATTAGACAACTACTAAGTTTGAGACTTCTAAATAGATAAAAATAAATTTTTTGAGCACAAATACCTTAGACGCATAAAACCCTTATGGACCACCCTCCCATGATCAATCTGAATGGAGCACACAAAACCATCCCCTTGAATGTCACTGATCCCATATTTTGTTACATTGAGCTGAATAGGACCGACCATTGGATTGAGATAAAAAATGATGCATTTCAAAACCGTTGAACTTGAGGGCTAAAAATCAAGGGATTAGCATGATCTAAATCCAACTCTAATAAAGACTCTATGATTAGAAGTGGGTCACCTAGAATAGCCTATATAAAAGATTTGTAAGAATTTTGAATGTTGGCAAATTCATGGGTTGGATAAAACTTTAGGTCTATTAAGTTATATTCTGTGTGAGTTGCCAAAAGAGCTAAATGAAGGTATTTAGATTAAAAAAGGTCATATCTCACAAAATAAGCATCGGATAAGGGCAAGCTACCTACCATTAGAAAGCTCGTTCGAGTAGATGCCTGTAAAAACTAGCCATGCTCGAAAACCTTTTCTATTTGTGTGGGAATCAGTAATTTCAGTTTTACAAGGAGTATACTTTTAAGGCTTGAATTGTCGGCTCTTTAAAGGAGTTCTCTCTCACCTTTATTATTTTGAGTGGAGATTGTACATTGGGAATCACCTTTCTTCTCTGGAGATTATATTGGATAGTTTAGTGCTGAAACTTTGTTCTAGAAAGTTGCTGCTTATATATCTCTTGTAAAAGATCATCCTCTTGAGTAGAAGATTGTGGAGTTAAGTAAAGTTTAGATCTGAAGTAGTGAGCAGTGTGAAATCGTGTAGAGAGATTTACAGTCCTTAAGTTGTGAGAACCAGAAAAGGGTTATGAGTGTCTTATAACCGTGTGATTTACACAGCTTGATTAATGATTCTGTTTGCAATAATAGTTTATTTCCAGTTTTGGTTTCCACGTAAAAATCATGTCTGTTTGTGGTGGTTGCTTGTTTGATTTATTTTATTTTCTGCAAGAATCGAAAAAGGGTTATGAGTATCTTATATTTTGTATTTGTTTGCAATCTTGAAAATTACATACTTAGGGGCACCCACAAAACCTTCAAGTTCTAAGGGGTCACATTTCCCATCTACACCAATAGATAAAATAGAAAGGTAGTAGTGGAGGAGTATAATAAATCCTCAAAACAAAGTTAGTTAATCAAATTACAAAGAATGCAATGTAGGCATGTATGTTTTTAAATATTGGATTTATTTTGTACTACTCAAAATCTACCCTATCATTGTATAGATTTAATAGAAAGTTTATTATTCACATATTCACTAAAGGTTTTGGGTGGACCTTTAGAATGGATTAACGTAGTTAATCTCAATATTATGTATGCAACAAACAACTATACAGCGAAAATAAATCAAATTAATATAAAAGCACATACCACAAGAAGACACGATTTTTACGTGGAAAACTCTTATAGGAAAAACCAAGAGTCCAACTTGGACTAATAATCAAGAATTATGAATTATCACACAGTTACAAGCTGTTTACAGATAACCTCTGTAATGTACTCCTCTTGTAAAGAATCATTGTACAACGACCACCTGCCACTGACTGCTATAAACCCATTTAACTAAATACTTTTCAATTGTTGTACTTGACTCCTCAAATCTTCTAGTTTAGAAGATGTTTTTCTACAAAAGATGTCGAAGACAAGAAACTCTAGAACTTCAACTTCAGCACAACTTTCTTCAATGGATACTCTAGAGAAGATGATCTCCAATAAATAAGTTCCACTTAGCTCAATGAGATCTCTATTTTCGGGTTGAGAGAGAATCCTTTTTTATAGACCTAATTTTGTACCTCATAATAGTAATTCAACAAGAATAAAATTAGCACAAAATAGGAAAGTCCCGCTTAAAATAGAAACAAAAATTCACGGAATGACAGGTTCTTAATTTCGAAAAGCACAATTTATGCAAACTTTCTGAGGCTACAACTATATTGTTTTAGCTTTGATTAATACAATCTTGAGACCTATAAATATCTACTCGAAATGAGTTTTTCAATGGTAACTCACTTGTCCATATATAATGGTCTGTTTGTGAGATTTGATCTTTTTAATCAAATACCTTTATTTAAGTTCTTCTATGACTCTTTAACTTCTTTAAACTCCTAATTTAAAATAAAATCAAAATATAATTTTGACTAGGACTAGAGCTTTGTCCAATCCATGAATTTAGCCAACGTACTAAAATTTTTATATATTAAAATTCTTGCATGCATTTGGTTCTTTGGATAGAACTAATGAACTTGAAACTTGAACACAGGTGGGTTTCATCTAAAATTTTCGACCCCCACCTTCTCCTGAATTGATGTGGAAGTGCCCCCGATAGGGGCATGTGCAAATTGATTAAATGAGCATCTTGGCACCCTGAAAACCCATATATTCATTTGTTGCAAATCTAGTTCATAATTAGTCCTTCTGATCTTCCATTCTCCTTCGAAGTAGTATGCATCCAAGTAGGCCCATACGATAAACTTGATCATCCTGCGTAGATGTTAGTCGGTTTCTCTATTGAACCATTTTTAAATCCCAACACCCAAGAGAGAGAGAGAGAGAGAGAGAGATTGGTACTTATTTTGCAATCTCTTTACAAGGGACTCAAACTTCGGGATGGATTGGCTCTTTTATTCAATCCTTTAACAAAGGTAAACACAAATACCCAAGTGAAAAAATAAGGTAAACGCAAATACCCTAGTCAAAAAATAGAGAAAGAGATTGGTCCTTTTCCCATGCATAAGAAATAAAAAAAAGAAAACTGAGAGATAGAAGGGTTAGGATGGAAGATGCACCTATGATAAAAGGCATGGTCCTCATGCCACCGTTTGAAGACCTTGAAGTTTCTTGCTTCTGTTCTAAAGGAACCTCCATATCCTCCTACCTTCGGTGAGCTCCAACAGTTTGTGTGATTGTGCGCTCAATTCCGCAAAGAAATGATATAGAACGAGAGCCAATGTGGTCCCATTTTTATATATTCCTTGCATTTAACAACGTAAGGACATACACATCTCTCCATATATATAGTTCTTAATAATTACATAGGGACAAACGGACCCGAGGAATAGGTTGCATGCGTTGGAGATTTTTATGAAGTGGTGATGATAATGACAACTTTTAATAAAGTCTGAGTCCTCATTCAGAAATCAGAAGACAGTACCTTTGCCTAGTCACCTTCTCAGATCACAATAAATTTACTGGTTTTTCACACAAAGACCCCTGTGTCTTCCCATAACCTCAAACAGGCATCCCTATTTTCCTTTATCACTAAAAACTCCCTTGACTAGCAATCAAATGGCTGAATCTGTACCACATATGACTGTTTTATCCTTAGCTTAAGAAATTTAAACTAAAGATCCTTGTGGTACCTAGTATGGCATCTCCACTTTTAAGTTTATATGAGTATTTTAATGTTAACTGTAATTTATATTGCACTTCTGTAGGAGTTTTCTGAGTTTTGCATAATTTTATTGATGATAATGTACAGTAGAAATTAAAATAGCTCCTATTAACAAATAATAACAATAATATTCAAAATATTTAAATTATGTAATTTTACAAAAATAGGGATTTAAAAAACACAACATCATTGAGTTGTTATTGAATTATTCTTATTTTCTTCATATGAAATCTTAAATTTCTCATGAGATAACGAGTAATTAGGGTTTTGGGAGATAAAATGTCTTAGTGACTTAATTTCATAGTACTGCTAGTATTTGTGACTTCTTGCAAATTTCACCTGCACGTATACTGCTTGCTGTTCGGCTCATGGCGCTTATCTATGTATATCATATCAATCAGTTTGGATGGGCCAATGGAAAGATCTAATTATAGTTAAAGTTAGGCAAAAATTAATCTTATCAAATTACCTGAACCCTTCAATTACTAATAGCCTTTTAAATATAAATTTCTTGAGATTCAAGCCAAGATAGGTAAATATCATTAAGTAACAAATTGCGCTTGTGTCTAATTATAGGAGTTTGTTGGCTGTGGTGGGTTACATTGATCAAAGTTGTAGAGTTCACAACTTTATTATATTATGTATCAAATCAGAGCCATCTTGACTTTAAATTTTTTATTCATAGGCAAAAAAATCCCAAACCACTGATAGCTCTTGCGACATAACACCGCAGTCTCACGATACTATCAATCCTTGATGCAGGCACATATTCACTCATTTGTTAGTGATCAAGGGGCTTCTAATAAAAAACAAAATATTAAAAAGGACCTTTTGAGTTTGTTAAAAGATACAAAGGGCATTTCTAAAAAATAACCCCAAATTCAACTGTCTTAACATTCACTAATCACTGCCCACACGTATGATTAAAACATTTCACTTTCATTTGGTGTTAATCTTTCAGATCTGGCCGTCTACCCAAATCTCACGTGACTTTCATACATGCCAAACTATGGCCCTTGTTCTCGTACATGGAATATTATGGTAAAAGGGCTAAATAAGAAAATTCTTTTACAATCTTAACGATCTAATTATTGTTGGATTTGGGTCATTTAACATTGATTTGCATGCAAATCTCCACTATTCCAATAGATTGATAATGCTACAAAGTTCTTGTGGAAAACTAACAAAGCTCCAAACTTGCACAGAGTACTAGTATGCAATTCAAGTGGAGATGAGCGTTTGTCTATTTCTGCACGTCTTCTTAAACAGATGCCACAAACAATAGCTATGGAGGTGGAGGAAGTGATCAGGCATTTCGTTCTGTTTTATATGGACTCGGTTAATATGAACATCAGCTTTCCTTACAGTGACTTTTAGAAGAACCAGAAAAAGACAGAGATTGCCGAAATGAGATTCGTGTCAGTTGATTAGGGGCTTTTCCTTGGAGGCATCAATGAAAAGGAAACTTTTGGGTTTATATAGAAAAATAATGTAGCAAAAACCTCATCAAAATCGCGGATAGATCAATTTCATCGCTTCTGTCACTTTACAAATAGGGGTATGGATTGATAGAGTTCAGTAGAAAAATGAAACTCGTAAACTTGACATCAAGTACATGGAAAAAGGGCTTCAGTGGTGGTGATGCTGACAATGGAGAAGAGCAATGGGTAATTGTTGCTTTTTGGAAATCTCGCTCTTGAAAGCAAGTTGATAATTCCTTAAAAATGTATTATTTTATATTTATTTTAGAAAATTTTGAGAACTTATTCATCAAAAATCTTTTCATTTAATTAGAAATTATGCTTTTATGGTTTTGAGCATCATTATACAGTGTTCATGCAAGATTGATTAAAAACTCCGCCAGTTTTGTTTGTCATTTATTCAGATTTGAAGAAGTTTCACTTATCGAAAGATTTAGCTCAAAATAGAACGGAATGAAGAAATAGAATTCATTTAGCCGACCCTAACATGGTTGGGATAAGGCTTTGATGATGATGCAAGATTGATTTTAAAAAACCCATTTTTTCATAAATTCATGAAACTTGCCATTTTTTATTTTTATTTTTAGAAGGTTTTTCAAAATCTTATTTTTATGATATAATTTATTATTATCATTAGTTAAATCATGAGCAATGGTGTGAACTTATTTTATCATTATATGTGAATTGGGCCCACATTACTATATTAATGATGTTTTGTTAAAATTATTGTTTTTTTATTGAAATGTCATTTTTTGTGTGTAGAAAATTAAAGAAATGGGTGAGAGTCAAGTATCTCAAGTTGAAATCTTTCTGGCAGGCCCCACTTCCTTTCATTGCCTCTTAGGGATGGAAATCTATTCTTTTATTAAGTGAGAAGGCTTTGCCCCACATCAAACATCTAATAGGGGATAGTGAAACCACTTCCTTTTGGTGTGATCTTGGCTACTTGAAGGAAAATTTGTTTATCTTACTCCTAATAGAGCAGTTTCTAATTTGGGTTTCGGTCAAAATGTGAAAGTGCAGAAGTTTGTTGGCCCAAATGGGTGGAGCCTTCCTCCATACCTGCCCCATTCTTTAACTATTGTAGCTCAACCCATCTAGCAAATGCCGCTGCCTGAGAACTCTCTGCTTGATGAAGTTATTTGGACAGGAGAAGAAAATGGGACTTTCACTCTTTCATCTGCACTTATGCTAGTCTACTCTATTACTAACCATCCTGATGTAGGCTGGGCTACCTTCATTTGGTTCAAAGATCATATCCCTAAGCACTCCACTTGCGCTTGGACGTATTTCTTGGGAAGGCTTAAAACTAGAGCTTTTTTGTAATCTAGGGTTGTGCCTTGTCAACAACAATGTGCATTATGTAATGGGGCTCAGGAGGATTTGGATTATCTGCTTATTCACTGTCCTTTTCCCCAAGAAATTTGGATTGGTCTGTGATACAGGACAATATGAGATCTAACCTAACATGAAGAGATTAGATCCGAATGAATAATTAAAATTTAGTTATACGCAACCAAAGTAAGTTAAACAATGGATTTCAAGTAAATAACATATCCACGATCTAAGACGATCTCACAGATCCCGCAATAATCCCTTTTCTTGGTATAGAAAATAATAGGATCTTAATGGAAGATAGAACTTCTAGATTGTATTGGTGCAGTAATACACATCCAATGTTTTGGTAAGGGTCTGAAGAGAAGATCTATGATGGCACAAGTCAGATCTAGTATTTTTAGATCTGGAAGAGATCTAGATCTAAGAATAGTTCAGATCTGAAATAGGTTTCAAATTTGGGATGGTTTACGGTTTAGATCTGAAATTTGGTAACCAGGGGATTTTAGATCTACAGGGTTCATATCTAAGTAGTTTAGATCTGAAACAATACTAGAAGGGCTTTAGATCTGAATGAGAATAATCAAAATGCTCTAGGAGAGAAGAAGAAAGTGGAATAAATATCGTTACCTTTATTGGGCTCTCACCAAACTTCGATCTGGAGGCGTTAGAAGAAGAGATCTCAAGAGAAAGGTTGCACAAGAAGCTCTTGGAAGAAGAAGAGAAAGCTTCTTTTCATTCAATCTTTGAATAACATAACATACCAAGAGAATACAAGAGATGTCTTAAACATAAAACCCTAAGATAACATAACCAAACCAAGAAAACAAAATAAAATAGGTAAAAAAAAAAACAGCTTGCGGTTAAAACCTTGGGATTTGTGCGGATGGGATGTGCGCATGAATCCCAAAGCACATCCCTTGAGTGCTTTAAGTCGTGGACCCCCCCCCCCCCCCCCCCCCCCCCCCCTTTTTCATATATATATTACATATATGCTTTAAAACATGGGTCCCTTTCTTAAGTTACAACTCTTTTAATGACTTGGGCCCTCCCATGTGGCATTTCCCAATGTAGGGCCTTCAAGACAGTTGCACACATGGGCCTCCTCCATTTGATCCTGCAAAATCTAGCCGTCAGATGTCTCTACCATGATGGATCAACGGTGGATTTTCAATTTCTTCGCGATCAAACCCTAGGCATTGTTGTAAGTATTTTTGTCTTGGCAAATTCATGGGTTGGACAAAACTTGCTCCATTAGTGTTGTATTTTACATATTTTTTAGTATGGATAATGGTTTGAGTCGCCGGATGCACTGAAATAAAGAAATAGAAGAAAAAGCGACAAATTGAAGAGGTTTTCTACGGGCAACATGGATTAAAAAGGTCATATCTCACAAACTGAGCGTCAGATATAGGCATGTGACCTACCTTGGAAGCTTTTTTCGAGAGGATTCCGTAGAGCCCAAGACCGCTTCAATCGGAGTTGAAACAAGAAAGTTATGGCCTCCGGAAGTCTGCAGAAAAATGCTGAAATTTCCACCTGGGCAGAACCTTAATCCGACCGGTCGGGAATTTATCAGACCGGTCGGGCAAGTGCAGAAAGTGCGCAGACTTGTGATTTTTCAGTCCGAATTAAAAGGAAACTTACCTGTTTGATGCCAACTCCTTTCCTGATAGTATTATACTTGTGAGGTATGAATTTGTTGCTATAAAAGAGGGTTCTTTCTCAACCCTAAGAAGAAGAATACAGATCTCAATATTCTAAGAAGAAGATTGTTATTGGAGATCACCTTCTCTAGAGTTCTTCCATTGGAGAGTTAAAGGGCTGAAGTTCTGCTCCAGAGATCATTGTCTTCTACTTCTCTGAGTGTAGAAGATTGCTTTGGGGAGTCAAGTACAACATCTAGAAGGCGTCTAGGTGTCTTGAATCTGTCACAGAGAACGGTAGGGGGTCGTTGCAGCAGGGAGTTGTGCAAGGGAATCACAAGGTCCTTAAGTTAAGGAGCAACTGGATAAGGGTTGCCAGTATTCTCTTGTAACTGTAGTATGATTCATAGTGCTTGATTCTTGATCGTGGTTTTTTCTCGTTTGGATTTCCACGTAAAATCTATATCTTCTTGTGGTGTGTGCTTATGGTTTAATTTATTTTTGCTGCGTGGTTGATTGTTTGCACACATAATATTGAGGTTGATTGCATTAATCCATTCTAGAGGATCTCACACCCCCCCCCCCCCACCCCCAAACAAAAACATTCAATTGTTCATCCATCCAAATTAAAGCTTGATCCATTATTCTGCACTCTCTTCTTTGATAAACCTTATAAGAACGAGAGGAATCAGATCTGATGTCCCTATCAGTCTACTTCAGAAGGTGGGATTACGCCCTCCCCATCCCCCCCTCTCGACTGCTTAAAGTGAACTTTACTCTCAACGCCCTCCAATGAATATCTCCTACAGTGGACTATCTTGCTCATCTGCTGTTTCCTGCGTTTGTTTGGACTATTTGGAGAGAACGGAATAAAATGATCTTCACAAATCAATTTCGGCGCACTCTTAAGTCCTCTCTGAGGCGTTACTTCAGATCCAGAGTCACCTTTGTTTTCTACACTCTCACCTCCCTTTCCACCTATCATCAATGGTGTAACCTCCCTTCGATTCCTGCTGCTGGGCCTCCTCAACACCATCGTCAGCCTGCTATTGGCTTGGGTTGGAGGATTTCATTTTTTCAGATGCAGGACTGCATTATGGGGATTGTTTGGCACCTATCTCGTTGTCCTATCTTAGCCACGATCCAATTTAACGAGAACTATCCTCAAGCTTTGTGGAGTTTCTTCAATCGGTTGTTCAGCATCTCTCTTCTCAAGTGTGCTTAGAGGTGGAGGGTTGGTTATATGAAGCTCTCCATTCTCCTAGTCGATCTCCCTAGCGTGCTCAGTTTATCTTCAAGAAGATCATCAAGCTTCTGTAGACTTTGGATTTCTTCTCCTTCTCTACTGTCTCTCCTTTCCCGCCAAGCGTTTAGGAAGGAGGATGAAGCAGCTCTATCCTCCTTAAAAAATTTTTGACACTCAAGAATGTACCTCTCTCTTAGTAAACTAGCCTCTAAGTTTGATGTTTTTCTTTTGGGCTTTGCATCCGGGCTGTGGATGTAGCCATTTTTTACTTTGTTTTGTTCTGGCTTCTGGACCTCCCCTTTTACTATTCTTTTTATTTAATGGAACACTAACCTTTCAAAAAAAAAATTAAAGAAATGGGCCCACATTAAAGAATTGAAGCCAAGAAATTAATTTTGAAGAAATCCAAGAGAAAGATAAGGGAGAAAAATGAAGAAAGAAGTTTGAACATTATATAGAAAGAAATTCAAATATGGAAAGAGTAAGCAACCACACTTAGACATCCATATCCATCAATGCTTGGAGTCTCATGGCCAAGTTTTTCTTTTGGGCTTTCAATTTCCCCTTAATTTAAGGACCGTGAAGATATAATGCCACTATACCAAAAACTGTCATATGAAACGGGTTTGAACTGTTCCGATGGTATTTGGAATGGTTCTGAATCGTTTCAAAATGGCCTATTGCTGAAAATTTGGAACGGTTTAAAACCATTCATATTTTTTCTTTTGGAATTGTTTCGAACTATTCCAGTTCAGTAAAAAACTATTCCTAATTTTACTTTTGGAATGGTTTTGAACCATTCCAGTTGGAGCAGAAACCGTTCCTAATTTTACTACTGTAATTGTTTTGAACCGTTCCAGTTGGATCAAAACCGTTCCCCTTTTTACTTTTGAAATAGTTTTAAATCGTTCCAGTTGGTCAAAACCATTCTTATTCGTACTTTTGGAATGGTTTTAAAGCATTCTAGTTGTTTTTTAGGAATGCTTTTAACCATTTCAAAATTCTAATTCTATGATAATTTTAAACTATTCTAATCTTTTTATCTTGAAATGATAAAACATAGTTTATGGACAATTATTTTCAATTCTAAAGAGATTTGAACCTTTCTAAAATGTAAAATAGAAGTAATTTTGTAGCATTCCAAAATATAGCATTCCCATACACTTCATAGAAATTGTATTTCATTATAATAATAAAGGCAATGAATGGCATAATCAATATACAAGACATGGTACCACAATACTCATATTTAATGACAGAATTCCATTGCATTCATCATCATAAAATCCATTACATATTGGTGTTCAAACTCAATTTCTAACTTATGTGATGACTATGGTAGAGATCTACAAGCTTTGATGATTTTTTCATTTAAAAACTTTGAAGCATCCTTACAAGTCAAGATGGAGGGCCATGATTGAAATCTGAGAAAAAATTGAATTAGAAAACAAGTCTCTAATTGTGCTCATGCAGACCACTCAATGAGTGCACATGGAAAGCATACACGTGATGTCACCAACAATTTTTCTTTTCTTTATTCTATCACTATTGGCTGATCAACAGAGGAAAGTTTCTATGGAAATACAACTTCAGTCATATATTTCTAAAAAGATTTCACTTTTAGTTTATATAAGAATGCAGCCAACCCATATCCCCATTCCCCTATCCATCTCACGCCAACATCACAAGCTTATATTTCTAAAAAGAGTCCATTTTTAGTTTATATAAGAATGCAGCCAACCCACATCCCCATTCCCCCATCCATCTCATGCCCACCCCGAAGATGTGTTAGGCCAGCCTTCTTAGGTCCCATTCACTCTATCCATTCTATCATCTTCCACACCTTTGGTGCTTGACTTGAAGAGAAGACCAGTTGAGAGCTAGGCAAGCAATTCTATTTTCTTAAAGTTCATGATCTTTGGATATGATTGATGTAATTGTTTCAATTTAATAAATCTAAAATTATTACTTGTTTAGATTGAGTTTTTCATTGTTAAACAAAGTTAGTAATGTCATGGCTCTCACCGTAGAGTAAACATTATACATTTATACGTAGTGACAGTGCATATTTGGTATGGTGGATCTAAGTTTACTTTGATTCCATATAATAAAGTTTTAAATTCAAATTTAAAGAATTGAAATCCATTATTTTCTCAGTTTATTTTATTGCATTCTACTTTTATTTTTAAATTTATTTTATTCACTTTTAATGCCATTCAATTGGCGTTTTGATAGATTTTCTTTGTTTTGCAGTAATTAGTTTAGATTGCTTTTTAGATTAGGATTTTTATTTGGGATTGTAATTCTTAATTTGGATTTGCAATTAAATTTTAATTTTAGATTAGTAGTTGATTTATTTTCTTATAGATTTTTAATAGGCTAGCATTAGTTTTTTTTTAAGTAGAATAGGTTTTCTGCGAAAATTAGCTCCTTGTGGATTCAATCATGGACTCACTGAGTAAAACTATAATTGTCGACCTTGCACTTAGGGTCCATGTTAATCACTCATCTCTTATTATAGAACTGAGTTTGCAGAAATTCTGAAAAATATATTTCTTTTTATATGAATCATTAAATTCAAAGAAACAAAAGAGAATATTTATAAATCGATATCAAATAGTTTTCCTTTTGATGAAAAATGGAAATGAAATCCAACTATTGCCTTGGTAATTCGAATCTTAAGAAATAGAAGGTTCTATCCACATGTCCACTTTATATCCATCACCACTTCTTTATCAATTCTTTACTGAAACTCATTTTACCACAATCTAAGAATTCAAGGAACTTTCCTTTTTGTCAAGTGACATTATAATAAAAAATGAAGGGCGGGGCTACAGTGCAGGTGTTGCATTATATTATGGTGGAGTGAATCCATTTTAATGCATGGTGGGGCCCACTTTTTTATAATCTAAGCCATGTATCAGTCTTAAAATCCTTTGTAATGATCATCCTATAGCTTATTATTCAAATATGTAACATTGCCACCATTAGATTAAACTCCATCTAAAGCACATGTTGAACTTGCCTTATTATTCTCTTGTTGAAATAGAAATGGAGGAAGGCACTCATATGTGATCGATCTAAATGGTTGAACCACTGAAGGTTTTTTAAAAAACTTAGATATAATGAATATTAAGGGTCTTAGAGCTGATGAATGGCTCGAATTTTTAAAAAGCGGGCCCCACCTTGCATTAAAATGGAGTGCTACAGCATACCTGCATTGTCTAAAAATGAATAATGAACTTTTTTAAGAAGAAAGGAAAATTAAGGAATTCAATTCCAATCATTATAGCAATGGCTTTTGTGGTCAGCCCAAAATTCCCATTACGTAGAGAGTATACCACTTTGGACTCTTCCTATATAGCAAAATAAATAAATAAATAAATAAAAATATAAATATTTTTTTGAAACTTTCTAAAATGCCCCAACCCCTTCCTCTCCTTATACACCTTCTTTCTCCCTCCCTTCCTCCTCCCTCTTCGCCTTCCCCGCCACCCCCTCCGGCATGCGACGAGCTTCGGTCGGTAGAGGGGCTCTCTCTCTCTCTCCTCCTCTCCTTCCTCTATTCTCTCTTTTTTCCTCTCCCTCTCTCTATCCTCCCTTCTCCCTTTCTCCCCATCCCCGCATTTGGCCTCCTTGCAGTAGGAAGACCAGCATCTCCTCGCTGCAGGGAGATCTTGATCTCCTTGCTGTGGGGAGGGGGGGAAAGGGGGAAGGGAAGAAAAAGGGAGGGAGAGGGAAAGAGAGAGAATAGAGGGAGGGAGAGGAAGAGAAAGATGAAGAGGAAGAGGAGGAAGAAAGAGAAAGGGAGGGGAGGGGAGGGAGGTGGGGAAGGGGAAAAGAGAGGAGGGAGGGAGAGAAAAAGTGTGCAGGGAGAGAAGGGGCAAGAGCATTTTGGGAAGTTTTGATTTTTTTTTTTTTTTTGGCAGAGGGGGAGGTGGGGAAGGGGAGGAGAGAGGAGGGAGGGAGAGAAAAAGTATATAGGGAGAAAAGAGGTAGGAGTATTTTTTGGTTTTTTTTTAGGAAGATATAAAAGCGGTGTGTATATAAGAGCTTCCAACGTAAAAACTGTTAATTGCCTATGTTAGTGAAGTCTCATTCACTCCTGGCACACGCTGACCCATTCACAGCACCCCCACCGAAGCTGCAATGATGAGGTAAGGAACTAATTCTGACGTCAATAATGAGGCAAAACTGTTTCACAATTACTTGCACTTTTATTTTTATACAAGAAAAAAAGAACTGCACTTTTATTCAATCCAAGCACCATGTATGTTTGCTTTATTCACCAATTGCTGGTGTTTTAGAAATAGGAAAGAAGTTAAAGAGACCTCAGGTTTTTTAACCACAAAAAAAAAAAAAAAAAATCAGGTTGAATTTATCCAACGAGGGAACTCCATTACTAAGAGGACAATGTTAAGATGTTCCCTACAGCGCCTCGTTTTGTTGCTGGGATACTTTTTTCTTTCTTGAAAGGAAGAAAAATTTTGATTAAAATTTTCTTGATTCAAAGGATTTCAATTTCCTATCAAAAGGTTAGAAGTACAAGATTCTTCTCCTCTATTGAAACAAATATCCACCGAAGCATAATGCTCTTTGTTGCATAAACAAGTCATAGGGTATCTTTTTATAACTGTTTTTTTTTTAGAAACAAAAGGAAATAGATGGGACGTTTTTGGGAGCAAAACCTTTCTCATTATTTGGCTCAATCGCTTTTTCACTGTTCTTTTTTGGAAAGTCTATGGAATATTATTTTTCTTGGGGAAGATGGCAAAGGCAATTTTTTCACGACAAGCAGAAATCAACATACTTTTTGTTTCCAAGAACATTACACAAAGGTGCACGCAATGAAAGGTTTAAGGGGTGAATAAAAGTTTAAGGGGTGAATAAAAGTTTTGGTACGAAGAATGCCTCTTTCTACTTTACTGTTATCCGGTGCTCATCAATAGTGGTCTCCACCTTTTAGATATGAAAAGTAGCCGATGGTTAAAATAAGGAGGTATGTGCTTTCCTCCATTTGGTGGGTTCTTTAATTAACCCGTCCACATCAACAGTGAACTCCATTCAAGTGGTCTCCACTTTCCCCCTACAAAACATGCAATGAAATGGGCAAAGAAAATTCCCAATTCACTGTTACCCCCACAACAAAGACATTCTAGCTTTACAGGAGTGGTCTAAGTTTGATTCCGCGCCCCCTAGGCCATGGGCCCATAACTTAATTCTCTGCCGTGAAGTAGGAGTAGTTTTCAGGTACTATGTGGTGCTAAGCAGCTTGCACCTGAAATTTCATGTGAAGTAGTCAGATAAAAAGTAAAGAAAATTCTTCAAATGCTAATTTGAAACTTCTTTGTACCATATTTGAGGAACTGATGAGTGAGGATATTCTTAAAACGTCACTTGTCCACCCCTCATTTTTCTGTCATGGGGCCCACATTGAGTCATGTATGATCACATCTCCAAATTTAATACTTTTGCCCCCCTTTTTTTGACAATCAACTTTTTTTTAGCCATTGGATTGAAATTATAATAAAATGATGCCTCTAAATCATTACATTTTAAGGCTATGAATCAAAAGGCTATGATAATCTTATGGACTCAAAATTTTGCATATCCTTATATAGATCTTTTTATCCAATAGACTTCTATGATCAACTTATATATCTCCTAATGGGCCCAATTAGGAGGGTGTTTTCTCTTAGGTGTTGTGTAGCACTCCCATTTAAAAGTCTATAAAGGAAAGTTGGAACTTGTGCTTTTGTCCCAATCAAACCCCAAAATACTCAGCAAGATAAAATATCAGAGCAAACCCCAAACACATGCAAGACAACAAAAGGAATTGCTAGAATATAAGAGATTTGGAATGTATTCGGTGCCTTCATTTTGAAAAGTCACATCTCTTTATCTTTATAAATATCATACACATGAATCACTACAAGAACGATGATTGAGCAATTATACTAATTAGCATCTCCTAATTGAGATGATTAGAATCCCCTAGTTGAGACAAAAATATATAATGGATGTTATCACAACCTTAGCCCGTGCTTCCCTTAATTAAGGTAATATTTGATGTGCGACACACGTATTCTCATGAAATTCCTTCCCGACACTGTGTCAGGTCAGAATCCACAAGGGATACTTACAATCTTTGTTTGTGTGAGGTCACTCAATGACATCTATCAAGGAGTATTCAATACGGAAGTCTATACTTATCACTTGTACAATTCATATTCCACATGGTATCACAGAATGAACAGTCCATAATTTAAAAACATTTCCATTTATATACAAGATATAAAATGTCCATACATTATATTGTAAACATCCAAAACCCTCTACACAATCTTTTAATTAACATGCCATGTCTATATAATGTGTACAAGTGCATGTTCCAAAGACACTGGTTACAAAATCCATATACAACATCTGTACAATCTACTATATGCAAGGCAATACCCTTCTTAAGTGAAAATCAAGTAAAGTGTGTAAAATGGAATGATGCAAGTTTTATTCCCAAAATAAACCAAAATTATAAACTTTTGTTACATGCTCCTGAACCAAGGACTAAGTGACATCCTCAGTTGACCATTCTCTAGATCTGAAGGAACCTTTAGAGTTCTTCCCTCTACATCCAGGTCTTTGTAGGGCCCAAATGGGCCTCTGAGTATGTAATATTAATAGGATAATTGTGAATATAATAATTCAGTCAAGCATGAATAGATATAAAGTAACACACACTGTATCAATAGATTTATAGGACAATTGATTTAGAGAGGGAGATTCAAGTCCCCTAAGCACATTGTGCTGTAATGAGTTAATCATGCTTTATGAATCACAATTGGTATGTAGCTTATTAGGTGATTTATGCTTTGGTTAAGTTTACTCTCTATGAGCGCTAAACCAATTATGTGGGATATAAACAGTGCCTCAGGCCTGGTGTAATCCTGATTACCTGATTTAAGTTCTGGACACTCCTATTATCCATTACAGTAGCCAAACTTAGTGTAGCACTCCGACCTAACTTGATTTGGTTTAGCGAATAATTAATGACGAATTAGTTGTTAATTGTGTTTTGGTTTTGTTTTTGTTTTGTTCCAGGTCATGGATAGGTAGTTGGGTTGAGTTTAACCTGATTTAAGTAGATATGAGCCCTTTTTCATAATTTTAGGTTTTATAAGACGTTATCATTCATACATTATTTTGGCGTCAACACGTGTCTTTTGTTGAGCTCATTAATTTCCGTGACTGTTTCGTATGCTAAAGACGTCATTTGTTTTCGTTGGACCGTCATTTGACTTGAACTGTAATTAGTGTTAACTATTGGACTTTCATCTAACTTTCTTAATCCTCATCCTTATATAAGTCAAGTGCATGCACCGACTTTATCCATTCTGCATTCTTTTTCTTCCTTTCTATTTCTTTCTTCTTTCATGATCCAGCCAAGCAAAAGGGGGATTCATACACTCAAGACCTTGATTCATCCCTTATGTGGTTTAAGGTGAGCTTTGGGTTTTGATTTCTTCTTCTTCCTTTTCTTCACACCAATTATATAGTCACTTACGTCTCTCTCTTTCTTCTTGCTTTAGCATGCATTGTTGGGGGGGGGGGGGGGGGGGGGGGGGGTGGTTAGAACAATGTTTTGACATCGGATTTGAGCCCAAGGACAACGATTCACGTGTTAAAACTCATTTGAGGCAAGTATAAACATGATTTGGATGAACCCATGTTGGTATATGTTTGATTATAAATACATTCTAATCTTGCATGTGATGTGTGTTTTACAACCCAATTTATGTCAAATTTCATCTCTTTGATGCTTGTTGTTTCATCTTGTATACATACAGTTTGCTCTGTAACAGGTTCAGAAAAACGACCTTGTGCAGCATACGGCTAAGCCGTAACTGCCTATGGCTCACTTTCCCGAGAGCTACAAAATCGACCTTTACTCTATGCTAGGCTACGGTGAAGCCATATCCTGCACTATGGCTAAGTCGTAGGTCAGCTGTAACCCCACCATAAGTCAGGTTACGGCTTGACTTCCTGAGAATAGAAAAAGAAAAAGACCTTCTACGGTCCAGCCACGGCTAAGTCGTGTGAAATGTTACTGCTAAGCTGTGACTAGCCGAGGCTGAGCTGTAAAACAAGTACGGTGACACCGTAAAAGAAGACACAGTTCAATCGTGGTTCACCGTAAATGCGGAGGAATAGTCTGGGGAGCCACGGCAGAGTTGTAGTACATAATACGGCTAAGTCGGAAGATGTTTACGGCTAAGCCGTAGGTCACCCATGGGTAAGCCTTAAGACCTTTGAAAATTAAGAAAGTTAGGAATTAAAGAGACCATGTAGGGCCTTTAAATTAAAATGTAGGTGACCTTGACTTGCCCAATTGAATGTGACAAAAATTTCATTAATGATCTCGAGGGCTGCGACTCATTCATGTACGTTATCTAGTTATTAAGCATTTCCCTATAGGTGTTGGTTTAAGGGACTTCGATACACTCTCCTGGGACAATGCGACACTATACAGTTATGTATCGGATAACTTAAAACTACATCATCATGCACGGTTAGAAACGCTAGATAACTAGAAAGTTGCATGACATTTGTATGGACGATTATTGACCTCCACTCTTTTATATGATTTGCATTGTCCTTGTTATGCCTTTTGATATGATAAGTTCGAATTGTTGAACTGTTCAATATGTTCCCATTCACTTGAGTATATATGACTGAATGTATGATTGACACGAATGCTATATGTTCGATATGATATGTATGATTTATTCGAGTCCTAGTATATGATTGACTCTATATAGTCGGGCACTACTCAACCTCAGCCTTAGGATACCCGATGGGGTTGAATTTAGCATAGTATGTATGGCACCACTACAGTGAGTTTATATCTTCAGGCTTTCGGATCCTAGGAACCCGAAACCCATTCGTACCTTGGCCCGGTTGGTGGTATTCTCAGTATGTATGTAAGATCCCTTTTTGAGAGCATATGGCAAATGTGGAAGCCACCTAGTATGTTCATCTCACGTAAGCATTGATTCTGACAATATATTTCATTTGTTTGTACAACTGCCTAGTATGCAAATTTGAAGCTCTATGATTTATCTGTTGGTATTTATTCTATTAGATACAATATACGTTAACTTATCGTTGCTTATACTTTGCTGAATCATTGTATTCATGAGTTATCTTTTGTGTTACAGGCTCAAATCCCTCCACCGACCATTCGTCGGTCAACCAGACTCTAAGGGAGACCCCAGACGCCCCGTCCGGGCTAGAGGAGCAGATGTGATCACTCCATTGGAGCGCGACAGTGTCATACATGCATATAGGTCTTCCTCATTTTGGGATCTTAGTAGACTTTGGGTCTATTCATGAACTCTGCATGTTGTAATCTGGCTCATTTTGCATGACCTTACACATCATGTAATCTTTCATATATATATTATTTTGGTTTGGTATGTCTTCTTTTGTTATGATTTGATACCTACAGCTTCCACGTTCATATATTGGCACGTGTGAATTTTCCTTGTGTGTGTGTGCATTTAGACAGGGTCTAAGTGTATATGCACAGGAGTAGGTGTGTCATTAGTTAGATTTGGTCTTAACCCCCAATTTCCTGGGCTTGGGTTGTGACATTTAGTTCATGATTCTCTACTTAATTCTATTCAATTCTATACTCACGTAATTTCCAATTCATGAACCCTTAGGTTAACTGTCATTCACTTCATTTCAGTATGAACAAACAAAGGGAGTATTGATTAAGCAATATCAAGTACTTTCACTATGTCAACTAATAGAAGAATAACAATGTTACATCTTTCATCAGGTTAAAACAATTTAATTGTAAATTCAAGGGATTCTACTAGCCAATTTTAGTCTAATTTACCCATTGTCTCTAACCATCTATTTAGAAGTAGTTTTAGGTCACCTAATATACGCCCATCCTTGATGCTACATTATATATAAGTTGTACATTAGTGTCACATAAACCCACACCAATAGCGAGGTGCAAGACTGATTAAGTGATGCACATGAGGTGTCTCAATCTTCAAGGTTGCTCATGTGTTCTATGATTTTATTGGTCAGTGTTAAAGGCTATGGTTCCATTGCTAGGGCCCTACAAAGTCTTAGACACCTAATGATCCTACTTGGTTAAAGGTTATATTATAATTAACTTCTAGGTAAATTATAAAAGGTTTTTGATAAAGAAATTAGTTAACTAGGCTTCAAGACCCAAAATATTATCCCAAGCCAAAGAGTCAACCCGATCAATAGAACCGATTAGACTTAGAGCCCAAGGGCTAAATCGATTGATCAATGTCAGGTCCAATCGATCAACACGAATTAAATTTAGAATTTCTAAAATCCATTTTTTGGTTTTTCTCTTTCTACCTGTAGGTAACTTCATGTTTCACTCAAATAACCTTTTATCCTACATTGATTAATAGTTTTCAACACTTTCATCATCCTCTTATTACTATAAGTCCATTTCCATCCTATCCTCCTTATTCATTGATTCATTAACAGTATATCCATTTAATTTGACAAGTTAAAAATATAAGAAGGATTGAATGTTACCATAAACATAATATAATTCATCCAAATCATCATAATAATAGCATGCCTTCACAAAATTCTACTTATACTTGCCCTATTAGTGCTTTACTCTTGTTTAGCTCTTCCTTAGCTCAATAGTAAAGAAAATCCAATATATACAAAATCCTACATGATGAACATTAGAGAAATGGCATGAGATAAGGATGAATCTATGAAGATCCCATTTGGGAGGTGTAACACTATATACCACATCACTTATGAATGAAATATGAGTTTGGTATATAACTTGGGTTTAAGCATTTTGGGCCATATGATAGTCTCACCAAGTTATTGGGCCAATGGGCTACTCGTGTCGTTACAAATGGTATCAAAGCTATTTCACTAGCTGGAAATGTAGGACCCCCAATCCTGCTGGGAAAGCCCTTGAGGCAAGATCAGGATAGAGTCAGAGTGCACAAGCCTGTGACTCAAGATAGGAGAATTCGCAGGGGACAGGTTGTGGAATGCTTCGGTCCCACATCACCTGGTGAAGTTAAACGGATCCATACAGGAATGTGTGGCCTTAAGTGGGGTAAGGAACGTGTGGCCGTAAGAGCGGTAGATTGTAAAACCTTATCCTACATTACTTATGAATAAAATATGAATCTGGTATATAATGAACTATGTAAGTTACTACTAATAACTTGGGCTTAAGCGTTTTGGGCTACGTGACAGGCTCACCAAGTTATTGGGCCAGTGAGCTACTCGGGTCGTTACAGAGGGTAAATAACTGAAGTCGAGAGGAACATGTATCCTGATAAATTTGTAGAGATAAGAAGATAAAAGGCCATGATATACACTACTAGGTGTGAATGAAAAGTAAAAATCAAAAGAAGAATACATGCAAGCATTTCCACTCATATTTCACACTTGCTTTGCTTAAATGGGTTTCCAAATCACTTCCCAAGCACCCTGATCGGCTACCAAATCCTAATAGAAAATGGTCACAATTTCCATAGTAAATCAGTCCAAAAATGGCAAAGAAAAAAGACATAGAAAGAGGTCATGCATGTTAGGGTTTTAACTTTTCCTAGGCTGTAAATCCAATGTGTAACAAAGGGAAGATAAGAGATTAATAGTAGGGTCCTTGATCAGGAAGATTTCATTTAGAGGAAGGGCTGCCCAAATGTAAATTGGACAAAAAAAATATGCCCGGTGGAAGCCCTTGATGTGTAAAATGCTATGGTGAAGACCATTTCTAAAGGGGCTTCCAAAACGATGTGTTTCCAAGAGAAAGAAAGAAGAGGAAATGAAAGTGAAATGTTCTCAGCTGGTTCTGGTTGCAGAGAACAAAAGAGGAAGAAGAAGGGGAAAGAAAAGCCAGTCTTGGTTTATATAAAATAAGAAGGTAGGGCCCACCTTTAAGTGAAACTTTGAGGGTTTAAAACTGAGCTTTCTAAACCACGGATGGTCATAGTGCAAGAGATAAATATTCATAAAATTAAATCTACTTTCTAATAAGTATAATTTTATAACCTTTCAGAATTTCAGAAATTTGGCTTAGATTAAGTGAAAATCATGAAATATATGATTTCTAGGCATCGAATAGGTACGAGGTGAATACGAAGGTTTTATAAGATGATTTTCTCTATTCAATGGATCAAGATTATGCATGAATGATGTGCCCAATGAATGCATGACTCGTGACATCAAAATCCCAAATGGCCATAAATCCTACTTAGGTCTGGTCAAGTCCAACTCAAACTACATATCTATGATCCAAACTTGACCCACTAGACATGATAAGACAAAACTAAACTAATTTAGGATAATTAGGCATCCAAGCATGATTAATTAAAATAAAGATAGATTTAATTAGTAATAAACATGATTAAGTTGTAACAGGGTGTCACAGTTGTGTCACAGCATGGCGCACTAGAGGTGCTCTTATCCATAGTAGTCTCCATCACTGAAGAGTCTAATCTAATAGAAAATGTATGCTGCCCTTCTCTCCACTACACCCAAAAGAATATTGCAGTTTCTACCAGATTAAAACCCACACCTAAAGATGTCCACAGAAAAAAGTACACAATTCCATGGTTAGATTTTTCTAGGTGATAGAGAAAGAGCACAATGGATTCCACAAGCAACTCTTAAAATGAGAGTTAGAGGCTACCAACAATGTTACATTTCATCATGAGGTTATATCCACCAACTTCATGGCGGATGTGTTAGCAAAGCAAGGAATTGAGAAGTTAGTTGCTTGGGTGGGTATAATTGTGTAATTGGTTTGGAGATGGTGCAGCTCTCTTACACATTCTTGATCTCTTCTCTTTTGTGATGGTATGCTTTGTATTTTTTTTCCCTTTTAATGAAATATGTGGTTGGTGTTAAAAATATATTAAAAAAAGTTTAATTTTGTATAGCACATTTCTATAGCACACAGCCTAATATTGCCAGTGAACGAAAGGTGTGCAGTGTACTTACTATTAGCACAATCAAAATTACAGCATCCAATATTGGCTCATAAAACTAAAGAAACTAGAGCAATAGAAGGCCACAATCCTGATATCTGTGTGCATTCATTGCATGGAGTATAGTGTAAAAACTTGACATAATGATGGAGATATAATCAATGGTTACATCGTCATCCAGTAGTCGTACATCACCGATCCAATCTGATCTGATTCTCCCAACTAAGGTTCTACCACAATTCATATCTTTAGAATTGTTTTCTTGAAAGAGTGGCTTGACTACTGCACCTATAGTTGCAACCTAGAGCTTCAATCTCGCGCAAACAAGCTCACTGCCACTTGTTTGGATCTCAAATGTCGGACCGTATGAAGAGAAGAATTTGATCTAGCTCTAGTACATGGTCTCGAAACAATGCTCATAAGATAATCAAGTAAACCCTTTTCGCTGTTAAAGGACACTAACAACATGAGAGCAGTTTATTCACCAGAAAAAAATAAAGAAAGGTACAAGTATATGAACAACCGAACAAACATGTTTCAAGAAAACTCTCAAATGTCGGGTATCCACACATGTCAAGTGGCAAGATCCTTATCACAGCAATACCATGTATGTAGAGCCAATCTTGCGACTGTTCTGAGATGGTGTATGCAAGCTCAAGTTAAATGAATTGTAATTGGGCAGTCAGCAACCACTGTTTTCTTTGACACTCCTCCGCAGTGTTTTTGAGACTAGGAAGAATATCACAAACAATTGGTTCGTACCTATTACTGATGGCTGTTGCATCACCCTCAGTCCATCGTCATAGCTTTATCCTATCTATCTTCAAACTCATACTCTCTGCAGGCTACAGTAGCTGTTGATTTCTGCCATCTAACAAGTTAAATGTAACACTCTGGCATCAAAGAGAGATCATTATAGGGAAGATCTTCATCATTATCCCAAACCTCATTAAATAATTTAATAACCTTATCCAACCCTTATCCAACCCTCCAAATTACTCTGCGCTGGAACATTCCAAGTATTTCAGGTAGAATCCTGCGGTGTGAAACAAAACTGCAGAAGAGATTTTGGAAAGCTTTGGAGTCCTAAAATTAGCTTCCGCTTCTGCGTACTTTGAAAATGATGCAAGAGTTCAACCGTATCTTACTCACCGTGTTCTAACTTTTCTGAAGTCAAGTGACTGATATAAGGCGTGGATTGGCTCCCTGTGCTGTGCGCTCGGATCTTGCCTAGGTGCATGTGTTTTCGAATTGTTGGGAAAAGCGGTGTAGCAAAATAAGTTCATGATTGATGGATCAACCATAATGAATTACGGACCCAATTATACCATTAAGCAACCACACACATAAATATATCAATTTTACGTGGTTCAGCACCCTTGCTTATATTTACGGAGGAGAAAAACTCATTTATCATTCTCTCATCTCAATCTCCCGAGAGCTAAGGTTACAATGGATCAATATATATAGTTTTTGCTTTCTTGACTAATAAGAAAACCTATATATAATGATTAAAATACCCCAGAACCTGAACCATGGTCCTGGTTAAACCAAATGAACCAATTTGACTAAACCGGAATATAAGACACAACCTAAAAATCTCTACCTTAGCTTGGATTCCATAAATCTCTAGAGCCACCTTGAAGATATCCTGTTAAATCTTCGTCTTCCAGTAACTTGTTGAAAGGCACGCCTCTGCACACGCTATAACTTAGCGCGGCTCCTGTACCCTGTAATCGGGATGCACAAACAATCTCAATATTGTCTGGTATCAATATAGCCCAAACCAACTTAAATTTTTTATACTTCGTTGAAAGGTATGCTTCTGCACAAGCTACAACCAAGCATGGCTTCTGCATTCCTTAGCCTGGATGCACAGACAATCTTAACATTGTCTGGTATCAATCAAATTCAAACCGACTTGATATTTTCCAAAATGGCTTCCTTCGACTTAAACACCCCTTTCCAAGCATGGCTTCTGCATTCCTTAGCCTGGATGCACAGACAATCTTAACATTGTCTGGTATCAATCAAATTCAAACCGACTTGATATTTTCCAAAATGGCTTCCTTCGACTTAAACACCCCTTTCCCTGAAGTGCCGTCCATTTATTGCCATCTTTGCATGTATCCTTATAACGCAATGAACTAACTTCCATCCATCAAGACAAAAGAGACATTCCCGAATCTGAATCTCACCGGTACTTGTGAATTTTTCCTTTATTTGAGGAAAATCACTTTCATTTAGGTCTTTTTAGATTGCCACTAGATGATATTATCAAGATCTCATCAATCCATATTCCGATGATCTGTTGCATTTAACTCTATCTGAATTATGGATTTTCTCCCTTGTTATTTGATGCCTCTTTCATTGCTTCACCTGAAAAAATGTCCCCTATCAACTTGTAGAGATTTCTGACTATCTCACCCCTTCATGATGACCAATGTTTCATTTTCCAACTTTATAATTCACCTGCTACAGTACACTTACAACCCTTGAAGTCGACGGCATCCAAAGAAATCAAATTCCTTTGTGAACCCAGGACATCGATCACATCCATTAGGTTCGAACAATCTCAGCATACATTCAAATCTTTACCGCACTTATCCCAGTTCTCACTAGTTTTGCATTGTCTCCTATAAGAACGAATCCACAATAATGAGATTTTTATGCATCAAACCAATCTTTTCTTGAACACATGATATGAAGAATTCAAATTCAAACACCATGAATCACCAATTTGACTCATACATGTACCGACTGAAAGTGATTCCTAATCGTTCAAATCTAAGCTTTCTTGCATACTATCTCCTTCTGATTCTAATTCTTTTGATTTTCCATCCACTTTGGCGGGTTTGCTCATTCTCGATCCCTTCGATGCAAATCTACGCTTTCCATCACTGATTGACCATCATTTGCAAGTGTTTGAGCTTTCCCAAAGTCTTGGAGAGATCTCTCATGCATGATATCCAGTAATACTTTTCTTTTTTAGCCCTTTGTGTGTCAAAGAGTGCATGACTCTTCCTTACCAACCCCAAAAGTCGTTTACCTATCAAACACATCAATTTGGCCATATATACATTTGTTCCAATTCTAGTTCATAATTAGTCCTTCTGATCTTTCAACCTCCTTCTAAGTAGTATGCTTCCAAGTGGGCCCCATAAGATAAACTTGATCATCGTGGGTAGATGTTTGCTGGTCTCTTTGTTTACTACAAGAAAAAACCTTTTTGTCAATGTATTTATGTGTTGGCAAATGTTAGTATCTATGTTGCTAAACATATTTTGCAACGTAATTGAGTGCGTTAACATCATGTTGCCAAAGCCTCGTTAATAAAAGTATTCCGCGACGCAAGTTGACCACGTTGGGGAAAGTTAACTCTTCAGCGACGTAATATTCGTTGCAAAAATACATTGCCGAATCATTTTAAATGTTGCCAAAAGATGGTCTAATGGGGAAATTAGTTGGCATACGTCGACGCAATAGGTGAGTTGGCAAAAAGTGTTGGAGATTTGCCAACGCATGTAATGCGTTGGCAAAAGTCCACTTTCCGCAACGAATGTGGTGCGTTGTCAAAAGTCTACTTTCAGTAATACATGTGTTACGTTGCCAAATGTTCACTTTCTACAACGCACGCAGTGCGTTGGAAAAGTCTACCTTTTGCAACACGCACGACGCATTGGCAAAAGTTCACTTTCCGTAACACACATGACTGGTTGGCAAAAGTACACTTTTTGCAATGCACCTGGCGTGTTATTTACACTTTTTGTAATGCACCTGGCGTGTTATTAAAAGTCCACTTTTAGCAATACAATGTTTGCGTTGGCAAATAATTTTTTTTGCTCCACCAACACAAATAACTACATTGAAACAAGTATTACATATCACGTTGGCATGTTCAAAATCTGCTTTTGCCAATGCCACTATCAGTGTTAGCAAAGGTATAACATCACACCTAACATTTCCTAATTTTTTATACACAATCTGTATTCATATAAACTCATTGCAATTGAAAATGATTTCTTAATCTCAAATATCAATATAAAAAACCAACCTTAATGTGCATTCATAATGAAATTCATTCAAACTTCAAACCATTTGCAGTTATAATAAAATTATATCCAATTTAATTCCAAAACATACCTTAACCCCGAATATCAAAATAAAAAAAGATAAAATAAAAATATTTAGACAATGTATTAAATTAAAGCAAATTCTCTCTTTTTTTCTCTCTCTTGTTTCATCAAAGCTGCAATGCATTTTATGATGTCGCTCATCTACCTGTGAAAAAGAAGAAAGAAATACATCAAAGATTTTTTCAAGCATATTTCAAGTAAAATATATGTGCAAAAAATTTAGACTGAGATAAGAGAAGCCATTGGAGTTTTTAATTAAGCGGCTCAATAAATATAAATGCATGTTTTATTCCAAACTAAAATAGAAACTCTAAAACTAATGTATTGAGATTTATGCGATAAATATGAATTTACTAATCAAGAAGTCTTGGCATAATCGGCTCCCGATACGTTTGCTCCACCAGGTGATGATGTCGAAAAGAATCTCTCCCGCTGTAGGGCCTCCATTGCCATAGCCTGGAAAGCCGAGAATTCTTCAATTCTTTTGTTTGCAACTTCAATTTGCTTTTTGAGGCTCCGCATCTCATGATCACGTGCTTGAATATAAATGGCACTCCTAGAAGACGAGGGCTTTGGTCCAACCCCTGAATCCCTTTAAGTACCTCGGTCTTAGGCCAAGCACCTCAATCGACATCTCTTCCTCGCTCATTGGGGCTGCACCGGGCTGTGAACACCTATCTCACACTTTACAAATTCATCCTGTCATTTTTATAAGGAATTAACAATTAATTATATTAAGAAATAATATTATTACCATCTAAATAGATTAAGAACCGAAGTAAAAAATGTAATAAACGTTATTATATATGTAATATGCTATAAGCAAGCTATAAACAAGGTAGTATATCCACTACATTACAGCTAGTATCACAATATTCTAGTGATACAAGTGCATACACACACACACACACACACACATATATATACATTCATGATTTTCCTTACATTTCGGATTCACCCAATCGTTCTTCGATTTACTCTAGTGGGAGTCCTTATAAAAGTCTACAAAGTGGGATTTTTGGCCGTCATTCTCTGCCACCTGATTTCATTAATTACTTTTATGAGTAAGATCATATGTAAGCACTAGAAAATAATTAACATTATTTTTTGAAATTATCAATAATTAACATCACCATGCAGGGCCGGCTCAAGAAAATTTGAGGCCTAAAGCGAAAATCCTAAATGGGGTATTTTTTTATTTTTAATATTATTATAATATTTTATTTAAAATTTATTTTTTTATTTTTTGTAATGCAATATTACTATTTAAGTTTTTAGATTCAAATTTTACTAACATATCTTTTTCAATTATTAGTATGACTAATCTACTTAATCTTTTTTAAGACATTGTTGATCTAAATTAGGATTTTATCAATTTTAATTTTGAAAAACTTTTTTCTATAAAAGTAACAGTTATAGGTATTGTCAATATTTTTCTAGTAGACACATTTAATATTTATAAATTATAACTAATAATATTTAAAAATAAAACAAACACTTACTATATAAACATATAATATGAGCTTGTAATTAATTTCTTTTTTAAAAGCATAGAACCATAAAAACTAATTTAGTAATTTATCAGCGTTGGCCACAAAGATTATATATGTGGATAACTTTTGAATTTGATGCAGCTTCTTTAATTAAAAAAAAAGATTATATTTTGAAGTTGTCTTCTAAGGATTTCAAGCAGCATAGATATAGAGGAAAAAATGTGCAAACTGAAGGATTTTCAAAACAAAAAATGATTTTTTGCTTGTTGTGGTTTTAGGGTTTCTTTTTAATGGCAACATTTTCTTAGTGTGAAAATAGTCTTCAATTCTTTTTTTGAAATATGAAAAGATAACACTTATTTTTTCTGAAATGTAAAAATATGTTAGTTGCTTTAGTTACTTTTATAAGGCCTTAAGTTGCTACAATTACTTTTTTGAAGCATTATTTTTTTGGATTAAAAAAAAAGACGGAATTTACTTTTTTGGGAGCCTTATTTTTTGGGGGGCCTAAGGTAAAGGCTTTTCTGGCCCAATGGTCCAGCCACCCCTGTCACCGTGATATACATCATTGATGGAAAGGACCTCGACCTGCATGCATGATTGTAGGGAAGTAGTGCACAGGATGCTTTGGCTTTCTCTGACTTAGCCTACCAAAATTAAGAAACCAAATAAAAAAAAAACAAGTTAGTAAATCCCAATCATGTTAAATGTGAACCAATAGAGATTCACGACAAATAGCTTAGTGACATATATAACACATAGATGTTACCTTTCACTTCTCAGTAGTCCATACACGGTCGATTGTGTAGTTCCAATACTCTAGCTTGATCATGTAGTCCATACATGCCCCAAACACCTTCATCCATGGCCCACAAATCCAATCCATTTGAATTGGTGCACAGTCGATCCAATAATCCAGTAAATTCGAATTTAACCGAAACTTGGGGCGTATGACTAATAAGGGGTAAATTTTAGATTACATGATAGATGGTTCCCAACTAGATTTTTCACAAAAAAGTGATGAAACTTAGTTCTCATAGGATTATTTTCTTTTTTAAAAAGATTACCTTTTCTGTCCCTCTTTTTTTGGTCATGGGACAACATTGAGTCAATCTAGTCTCTTCGAACGAACTACCCATGTATGATCACAATGTCTAAATTTGACACTTTCCATCTCACTTTTTGACCACTAACTTTTTCTAACCATTGGATTGAAATTATAATAAAATAATATCTTTAAATCTAGTAAATCCACTTTTCTTGTGTTTGGTGTAACACATTGTCATGAAACTACTTTTTGCCAGGTCATTTTTTCCTTTGGTAAGTTAAGAAATGGAATTCATATTTGGGAACGGGGGGGGGGTGGTGAATTTCATTTCTACAGAAAAATTACCCCCGGCATGGGAATTCCATTTCTACAGAAAAATTGCCCTCCTTTATAGTCTCATTTCCTATTGCATTTCCACATATCTTTTTGTGGGCTCTAGTTGGTTATTGGATTTCCATGAAATTACTAAGAATAACTTAATTATATGTAAGTTAGGAAAGTTTTTTTTGGAAAACTACTGCACCAAATAGAAAAAATTAATTTTCAACAACGAATTCATAGTCGCAACAAACAATATTTACATCATTTCATCAAGGAAAAACACTTTTCATCAAACATGAGTTTATGGTTTCACGGAACTCTTTTTTTGAGGTATCCAATTACTATGAAAACTGTTGATGTAGCAATTTTTACTTTTTGCGAAAATGATCTGTACACAAACATACCGTAAAGGAAGTACTTGTGCTTTTGTTCTGATCAAAACCCAAAATACTCGAGAGTAAAAATATCAGATCAAACCCCAAACACTAACAAGACAAAAAAAGGGAATTGCTAGAATATAAGAGATTTGGAATGTTTTCGGTGCCTTCATCATGAATAGTCACACTCTATATATATCGTACGCATGAATCAATAGAAGATAACTGATCGAGTAATTAAACTAATTAGCATCTCCTAATTGGGATGATTAGAATCCCCTGGTTGAGATAATAAAAATATCCATGGATATGTTACAACATGGCCCGCTAATGGTGCTTTTATCCAATGTAGTCTCATCACAAATGTATAGTATTCCGCAGGACTTCCAAAGAATCTAATAAAAAAAATGCGTGCTTCGCTTCTCTGCACTGCACCCAAAATAATATAGCAGATTCTACCAGATTAAAACCCACACCTGAAGATGTCCACAGAAAAAGTACACAATTCCATGGTGTTAGATTTTTTCGGTGATTGAGAAAGAGCACGATGGATTCCACAACGTCAGTGAAACTGCAACTATTTGGAAAGGTCCCTTAAAGCTCTTAGTAGTGTCATTTTTTATAGCACACAGCACAATACTTCTGTGAACAAAAGGTGTGCAGTGTGGGACATGAGGGTTGGCCTGGTGGTAGGCAGCCCATTTCTATAACCAAGGATTAATCTTGGTGGGTGCTTTGAAATTCTCCTCTCCTCGCCTTTGAGCCAAAGCAGCAAAGAAAAAAAGAAAAAAAGAAAAGGGTTTGCAGTATACTTACTATTAGCACAATCAAAATTATCACATCCAATATTGGCTCAACCCTACACACATATATGACATTGTCCGTTTTTACCCATGGGCCTCATGATTTGCTTTTGTGGGTCTCAACCAACCAAAAGGCCACATATAAGATAAGAGTGTAAGCTCTAGATATAAATCTATTTACTTTCCTTTCCATAGTCGATGTGGGACTCGAGGACGTTGCAATTCTCATCACAACAATACGATGTATGTAGAACCAATCTCACAATTGTTCTATGATGTCTTAATGTTGCTGGAAAGCTACTTTTTGGTCTCCTCTCTCTTGTAATGTGTTAAAGTTCAATATTGATGGAGCAGCTAGAGGAAAGCCAGGAACTTAGAAATGGGAGGTGTGCTTCGGAATAGTAAAGGTGAGGTCTTACTTATGTTTTCTAAGTATGTTGATGTTTATGACTCTAATTAAGCGGAGGTCTTAGCTATTATAAAAGCCCTACAATGTTTTTCAAGTCATTTTTTCGGTGATCTTATTGTAGAGAGTGATTCTTCTAATACAGTTGCTTGGGTGTCTAAGTGGAAGGCTAATCCATGAAAATTTCAATCCCTCTTTAATAAAATCCAGGTCTGATCTTCCATTATCAATGTGGCCTTACATCATAAGCTCTGTGCTGCGAATTATATGGCTGATGCTTTCGCCAAACAAGGGATTGAGAGGCTCTCACCTTGAGACACTTTTATAATATAGTTGTTGTGTCACCGGGGTATAATGCTCTTATACCTCACTATTTTTTAGTTTTTCTCTTTTTGCATTTTCTGTTCTCTCTTTTATTTCTTGTATTTCCTTTTTTAAATGAATGAATTGTTCTCCGTTACCAATGAAAAAAAAAAAAAAAAACAACTGCTTTATGATGGTGTATGGAAGCTTGAGTTAAATGAATTGTAATTGAGCAATCAGCACAAACCACAGTTTTCTTCCACACTGATCTGCAGTGTTTTGGAGACTAGGAAGAATTTCACGAACAATTGGAGTGTACCGATTACTGATGATTGTCGCATCACCGTCATGATAGCTTTACCCTATCTATCTTCGAACTCATACTTCCTGCAAGCTACAATTGCTAGTGATTTCTGCCATCTAAGAAGTTAAATGTAACACGCTGGCTAAAAGAGAGATCATTATAGGGAAGATCCTCATCATTGTCTGAAACCTCATTAAATAATTTAATATCCATAAGCCATCCCTCAAAATTACTCTGTTTGAGGAGTGAGACAAAACTGCAGAAACAAATTTGGAAAGCTTTGGCTCCTAAAATTAGCTTTTGGTTCTGCATACTTCAAAAATGATGCAAGATTTGAACCATATCTTGGTTGACATGTAGCAACTTTTCTAACATTGGGTGACTGGCATAAAGTGTGGATTTGCTCTCCATGTTGTGTGCTCGAGTCCTACCCCAAACTTATCTAGTGCACATGTGTGTGGATTTCATGCATGTGCCCTGGGAAATAGTCTTGTGAGGCTATTATATACTATGAGGAAAACCTTGTCATTAAGATAAAAAAAGACAGCTTTTTTGGCAACAAGAAGAAGAAAATGTTAACAGATAAAGTAGAGTTTTACTTTCAATTTATTTCATTTTGCTGTGGATAAAGCACTAATTTCTTATATAGAGTGTTATTTTTATTTTTCCTCTAATAATTCCTGAAACGGTTGAGAGAACATTTTAATTAAGCAATGGAACAGGCCACCTGAAAGAAATTACAACTGTGAGAAAATGTGGTCTCTAAATGAAAAGAGTGAGCATATTTGTAATTTTAGATTCTTTTCCCTTTGTTTTTGCTCTGCTGATAAACACTCATATGCATGTATGCACACACAGTCACACACACACACACACACAAGTCCTTAGGTGCATATTGATTCCTGGTGATGCCTGTGGGGAAGGAAGATGCCTTCCATTGAATGATCAATGGGTTAGGCAGAATTTTAGATTGATATTTTCCTATTTGAGTTTTTTTTTATTTTTGAAGATGTATGATATTTGGGTTTCTTTTTTATTCTTTTATAAAGGGAATTTGACTTGATTTTTTTCAAAGAAGAAGAGAAAATATTTGGATTACAATTAACACGAAGAGCGCCAGTGCTCCATTTATTTTGTAACTTTATGTAACAATTCAGTATGCCAGTACATTTTTCAGTCATGACCTATAACAATGAGTCAACCTAGCAGTTTATAACAAAAACTTGAAAACTTAGATCAGCCTCCAGTTTCCAGTAAAACAATATAAGGAGAGAGAGAGAGAGTAATGACTGAAATACTAGTGTTGCAAAAAACTTTCATATTCGTTGTAAACTACCAAAGTAAACCTACTCTGTCATTAATGACCATTTTACAACTTTATCTTCTATTCTTCTGCTATAGACCCGAGTCAAAACCGAAAATTAGGAAAAGGAAATACAAAAGAATCATACATCTTTGACTACTTGTCATTCTTCTTTTATCGTTAGATGAAACATCTATGGTGAAGCAATTTTCAATCAGTGTTAATTATTTTCTTTTCTTTGTTTTCATTTCGCTGGTTGGATTTGAACTTTTCACTTATTAAATTGTACTAGCATGATGACTGCTTTTGTGTTCGTACATGATATTTTAGTAGGGTTTCTTGGGTCAACCACATGAAAGGGGGCTTTATGAATTAGATATCTATTCATAATCAACATCTTAGGTCATTGCTTATCATCTGACTTAAGGTGATGAAATAGAAAATAAAAAAGAAACTGACTCGCAATCACCACTGTTCAGTTGTAGACCCCGGACTTTTGTTTGAGTGGCACAGGACCCAAACAAGTAGATAGGTTCTGCGGTCAGACCCTTCATGCGGGTTTTGGGGACAGTTATAAGATTTTTATGTAAATTTTAAAAGAGAAAACCAGAATTTTCATATGGTTTTTTAAAGCAGGCCAATGTCTAATGGGGGTGTGTCCCAAGACAGATATATGTAAGTCTACCTCCGCCATTGTTGCTTTGGATGCTTAGCAACATATAATGGAGTTGACTTTTCATGGATGCCAAATCTACAAACTGTAATTCAATTCAATGTGGTCCAAGATTTTACATTTCACATAAAAAATAGTTATCACCATTGCTTTTGCTTTTGTTGGGTCTTTTTTTTTTTCTAGTTTCCATTTACTCATTTAAATAATAAGGAAAAGAAAAGCGGCATGGGTAGAAGAAGAACAAGAAAAGGTCCAATCCTCCATGAAAGAAAGAGGAATAAGGCATTTGCAAAAACTCAGCATCGTCAAATATTGTTAGCCATCCAATCAGTAGGGTTGTGAATTCTAAATGTGAGCCACTCAATAGTTTATTGTATTTTGACTGTCCATCTCATCACCTTACTTTAAATGGCTAACGATGACTAATACATATAGTTTTTTGTGGATGCCTAATCCATAAATCAAGTATCCCTCCTTGTCTCTTTACAATCTGTATACAAGAGCCTCCTTGTTGACAAAGTTCAACTTAATATCTGCCTTGAAAAGAACAAGATGCATTCTTCTTGTTCTAAAGCCCAAATAAAAATAAAAAAAGAAAGGGAAGAGTCCCAAATATTTTTTTATCAGTAACCGTAAATTAAATTGAGGAGATAATAACAGTACAAGAAAAGCTTCAACAAAAAGAAACAACAGATGAAGGAATTCGTACAAAAGCCTTATACAAACACGTACAAACCAATAAACTAAGTGATGGGGGCTACATGGAAAAACTCTATGTACACCTTGCTTGGCTAAAGAGTCCCAAATATTAAAACACAACATCTACTTTGTGTCATAAAGCCTAAATAGAAACCCTAATATGCCCACTCTTTTATGGTTAAGACTTCTATCCATCTTCTTTCAAAAGCCCAAATATCCCTTTTCTATGGATTTAGGTGAAAAAAGAAACAACATAATAATTAGACTTTGTAGATTTTGTTTTGTGGATTTTTATAAAGCATTTTAAAAGATTCAAATATTTGGTTTATATATGTTTAATTATTTTTATTTAAATATGTAGGTTGATGTCCCACAAAAAAAAAAATAATAGGTTGAAGAGGAAATGGATAAAAGTAGTAAGGATAGATATGAAGAAATTTAACATATCTAAATATTTGACTCAGGATAGATTGAAATGGAGAAAGAGAATTCATATAGCCTACCACAATATAGCTTTAATGATAGTGATGATAATGTGGGTAGTCGATGTACAATATTTAGTTTCTATAAATTGGTTTTTTTCGTTTGGGTTAACTGGCTTTAATCCTTTTCTTTTATTACTTGGGCAAACATGAAGACTACTAGTGGATTACGATATAGGGCTTAGTCCTTTTACGTCATAAATACCAAGCAACTTCTATAAAGGATTGTATAACAGGACACATGACAGGCTGGGAGGTGAAATGAGGCACTCAACAAATGCAAGTAGCAATCTGGAATGGACATCTAGTAAAAAACCAGATTCATAGGTTATCGTTAGCCATTTAGCCAAAGATGATGAAATGGACAATTGAATAAGATCCGGTTAAATGCTCACAATCACTTCCACCGATTTTAATGACTAGCAACATCCAATGTATCTGGTTTTTTTGTCAAATGTCTAATCCACATAGCTCTATTCATGTAATGGAATCCAACATTCTACAATGTACACAAATGAAGCTGTCACGCTAGCTCTTTTTCTTTTGCCTTTTGGTTTCAATTTGGGTTTACAGGGAACCAAAATACGACAAGGGATTGTTAAAGAAGTAGAATACGAAATGATCCAACCCCCTTGCCAGATAATAGGGTTTATGGACCAAGAATCCACCAAACAGGTCTGGACCCTCTACGTTTTGAGATCATAGAGGAATCTCTTCGTCCGCAAGTTGCTCCATATGCACCATTCTTTCAAACATGAAAGAGCCCAGCAAGATCGTGCTGTATCTTAAAAGACGTCCACTACCCATAAGGTCCTCCCCAGTGCATGAAAATCAAGTTCGAAATGATTATTAGGCTTGGACTGTGATCAGGGGCATGCAAAAAAATATGCGAATCAAATGATCCTAGCTGGTAGTTTTAGGTCCTCATTTGTTAACAACTACTTATTGTAATAAAATCTGATGATAATTAATGTTTAGAATCAGATTAGTGTCAAATTAGAGTGGATGGCAATTAAATGAGGGTGGGTGCATGTGAATATATTGGAATGATCACAATGGGTCCTTTATAAATGAAAAAAGAGACATAAGTAGATGGGGGTGGAGCATTTGCCAAGGACGAAAACACCCATAGAAACTGTTTAATCTTTTTTTATGCAAGATTTATTAAGAAAAGACAATGGGAGCAAGACATACAAGTATAACCAAAGCTCACCAAATTACAAAAGGCCATACCTTTTGCTACAACCACTGCTCTCGCAGGGGGAAGCGATGAAAGCACACTACCCCACATGCAACAGTCCTCTCGCCTAGAAAAAAAGTACTCTGAACCAAAAACAATCTCAAACATAAAATAAAAAAAAGAAATAAAAGAAAAAGGCAGAAAGATTAACTCAAAGCCCTTTTTACTGGCATCTCTGTCTCTCCCTCTCTCTCATCATATACAGAGATTAACCTTCCAGCCAACCAGATGTTTCTACCCAAACAACGTCCCAGGGCGTTATCTAATGCCAGCAGTCAGTACTGGTTTCGTTTTTGTTGTTGCTGTTTTGGGTATTCTTGGGCCGGGGCCAAAATGTCCAACATAGCCAATCATAGCTCATTTAACTCTTCAGGCTTGAAAATGATGATTGAGTCCCGCATATGGGCCTAATGGAATAGCCTATATGGTGTGTTCATGACCTGCAGCGACCTGGCTCCGCTGCCTTAGGATTGGTTTCAGTCCTTTCAGCTCTTGGGCTGGCCCTAGATGTAAAATTGGGCCATTTTGGATAAAGTGATAGAAAGCCTAAATCCCAGCCCAGTCCAGCATAAATAAGTAGTGCTTGTGGTGTTTCTTGGGGTTGTTTGTTTTAGGTGATTTATATACGTAAATGAACCACATGTGTAATGGTTACACACCATTTCATTTGTCTTCTCTAATTTACGCATGAGACATGTAAAGTAGATGTGAAAATAGTGTGAAAATTGCTTGAAAATTGGCCCAGAATTTTTACACCTCAGCATGTGGTCATCTATATCACATGTCACTGTTATTAGGTGGGTGAGCAGTGCTCACATATGGCAGTCCGCATTTTTGCATTTTTTTTATTTTGTGGGCCCCAAAATATCAATCTGAACCATCCAAACTCTTCTAAAAGCCAAAAACGGCTCCAAAGCCAATTTTCAGCCATTGAATCATCATACAATTTGAGATACTTTCAAAACAGTTCAGACCATTGGATGTGATTGACCACGTGATTGAACCCAATCCGCTTTTTCTCAATTGTTTGACTCTTGTGGGCTCCCTATTGCAAATCAGAATCGTCCAAACTCTTGCAAAGACTAAAAACAACTAAGAAACTGATTTTTAGCCGTTGGATCATAATAAAGTTTGAGATATATACAAAAAGATCCAACAATAAAAATTTGAAATTCTTAATTTTATGGGCCCCATGTTGACGATTTGAACTGTCCAAACTCTTTAGAATACCTTTTTTTTTTTTTTTTTGCTTGGAGATAAAGTCTTTTTCTAATATATATTTTAAGATATTTGTGAGAAATCATGAAAATTGGCAAAAATATTGTGATAAATGGTGAACCATAGGATTACTTTCAATTCACAAATGAAGAGGTGTGAAAATGAGAAAAGATTAAATGCATTTCACCTGTGAATTATTTTTATAGGTAAATGACTCACATGTGATTTATTTACATATAAAACATTTTCACATCACATGTGAAAATAACAAACGACCCCTTAGAAGAATTGGAAGAGGTTTTTTTCTTTTTTTTCTTTTTTCTAAATAAGAAAGTTCTTTAATTTTCCAAAACACTAAAATACAGAAAGAATGTCTATCTACACAGAGAGAGGATAAACACATCTTGTGGGGCATTCCCTACTTAAAATACAAGATCATAAAGAAACGCTCACAGTCTGGACAAAAAACCTAAGAACTTAAAAAGAACGATACATTAATTCCAATTCCAAAGCATTTAGGTGACTAGGAGTCCTATCCCTGCATAATTTCTTGGTGAAGCGAATAATATTAGGATGAAGATTTGAGAATTGAAATCGCTTGTATCTGCGAAGTGAAGCTTCCAATCTTTTAATCTTGGGCTTTTCTTTCCAAGAGGATAAATGAAGATCTTAAAGAATTTTGGAGAACCTACATAAGGGAGGAATAAGTCTCCCTGATATAAACTGCACATAATTTGGAATGAGGTTAGTAGTCAAAGGATGCCTCAATTGCTCCCTTCTTTGGATGGTCAATATCAGTCAATAAAATGCCAATTACGCTCCGTGAATGGTCAATATCAGTCGATAAAATGCCAATTACACTCCGTCTAATGGTGCATATGGATAGGCACGGGCACTTGGGAACAAAACCTTCAAGAATCGGGTGAATACTAATATAGTTTGGAGGCGGGTTCCAATGAGCAACAATATTTTCAGGTCAAGTGTAACCCAAATAGAGAATTTGATTTTGAACAGTTTGCACAATATGTCTGGCTATAATTTGAGCTGCTTACTGCTGATTTCTGAAATTCTTCTATTTCTCTCCAGCCAAATATACCATATATAAGTAGAAAATATTAGTTTTTCCAGAGTTTGACCACCCTTATGAAGTTGATCAATATAAAGAGTGATTGATTAAATCATAGTCTGTAGTGAATCACAATCAAAGGGAATTAAGTCTAATTTTGCCAATGGGAGAGTCCATACATGCTATTGTATTCACATTGAAGCAGTAGATGTGCAGCGGACTCCCGAGTACAGTCACAAAACACACTGCAAGAATCGCACTTAACATTCCTCTGAAGAAAAAAATTCTTTTATTTTCAATGTCCAAGGAATCTCAAATTCTCCAAAAGTTGTCTCTTGGGTGGAATTTCTAAATCCTTCTATTGGGTGGAGGATTTGTAAATGTCAAAGGAAATTGAGATTCTGAGCATTCCAAAGGTTAAATGAAAAAATTTAAATGACTGGAATTTGAGATTTTTAAAAAGAAGTATAACATTTTCAAATGCCAGAAAACAACAATTATATTATGACTTTGAATTCTCAACGTCATAAATTCTATTAAGAAATTGTTTCAAAGAAACATGTCCTTGTTAGTGACTAACTTGCACCAACAAGTGACAAAAGCCTAAAAAAGTGAAAGAAAGCCTGGCCCCACTAGGCCCAATTGATAATATGGGCAGCCTTGCGTTTGACATGTTTGAGGCAACCAGGGCTTAGAGTTGGTGTAGGGCTTGGGCGAAATATGGCCTGTGCATCTATACTAGAGCTGCGCCTGGATAGCCTGCCCAACAAGTCCATGAGAACCCTTAGTCCACTTGGTCCTGGCTTGGGTCAGGCCCGGAAAGGCCATGTTGATGGGAACCCTAACTCTCATGGTCATGGCTACGAACTGAATCTCAATGGATGCTTGTCATTGAAGGAACAGTAGATTTCAAAAATATGTTCAGACCCAAGCAGTAGATCTGGACTTTATTTCAAGAATTTCGGCTTTGCTTTGAGTTCAGCTGTTGAGAGCTTTTTCAAATAAGAACCAATCTGGGTCCTTGAATCTACAGTCTGGTCTGGATCTTTCCTTTCCCTCTCTTGGATCCGATTTAATTGGATCCCAATTGAAGAACCCAATAAACGTGAATACGATAAGACCAGCCCTCTTATAACGATCATTTTGATGGCCGACGACATAAAGCGAGCGAGGGGATGTATGGATTTGGAAGTCCATAAATTTTGTCCCATTACAATTGTTGAGGGCTGTGTTCGGGTAAGACGTTATTTTTTCACAAATTTGTTTGGGAGCTATCTTATTTACCATCACATGGGACACCTCATGGCAAATTCAACTCCCTCACTCACCAACTCAATATGAATTAGCACTCACCTTTTTAGTTCTAATATGAATAACAATAGTCATCGAATTAAATCTCATAACAAATATAGCTTAAGAAACTAGTGGAATTTAATAAATGGTGATTATTATTTTTATTATTAATTAGATTTGTGCTAAATTATAGTGAGTGCTAATTCATGGAGGTTAGAGAAGTGTGAAGGAGTTGGATTTGTAATAGGGCGACACGCTTAATGTTAAAAACGTCATCTCTCACAAATTTACAAGATATTCCTCTTCGACGATCATATGCCTCTTGGCTTAATTGGTTTCATAAGGTGCAAATATTTTGTGAGAAGGTACAACAAAAAGGGGTATTGGTGTCATTAATGTCAAGAATGGCTACGTTTTTAGACATGCTTTATTGAAGCAATGTTGGTCCACTTTTATAAGGTGAGAGTTGGAAGTTCTAATCTTATCACCAAATTCAATTGCAACGTATTTGAACCCATCGCAACAACAACAAAGTCATTGACAGAGAAATTGGTGGTCGTTTGGTTGCTGATTAAATTAACCGTGGAATTGAATTCCATTTCTGGTCGGTACCTATTGGTTGATCAAGTCACCATTTGACATTTGGTTTCTCAACACAGACTGTGATTTGATTAGATCATCCGCCTAATCCAGTCTTTGTAAGCCAGTAGCATCGGATTTGCTTATAAAAGCCCAACGTGCCCTTTTTTTAGGGCCTGTTCATTTGCATAGAATATTTAAGAAACATGCTTCATTGCTCGATGTGAATCTGCACAGCTAAGTGCTCCATTGTTTGAACGTGCACAGCTCTCTCTCTCTCTCTCTCTCTCTCTCTCTCTCTCTCTCTCTGCACGCACATGCGAATGTAAAATATACTGAATTATTTCTCAAACTCACTCTATTAGATAATTGGAACCTTCCATCTGTCATATTTCTTGAATTTGAAGAGTAGATAATTTCCCATCTTCATTGTTAACTTAATGGCCATTAAATACACTTTCAGTGTGATCATGGGAATACAGTCAAACCGCATCGGTAAAAGAACCCACGATAAGAGTCTTGCGGGCAGAGTGGCCTTCAACTCAGTTTGACTCACCGAGAAAAAAAAAAAACTCAGTTTGGTGGTTCACTTACTTGGGCCCACATCTATTTTTTTCCCATACAACAGCAATTCCAACTCAGGCACTCTACTTAAGACCCAAACCAGCTACGCTGACAGTCATAATGGACAATTTACTTGTGAGGCAAAAACAGGGAATTCACACAAGTCTATACCATTTGAGCATAGAGGGGGTGTTTGGATGCAGGATAAGAGAGGAATAAGTGGAAGGTTAAATTGCTTTTTTGCATCCGATCCTATTTATCCCGCGTTTGTTTGCACTTTTAGTACATAAGATAATATTATCCTAATCCCAACGCTATAGTGAATTAATACCTAGTATGGAAACTTAGTTAATCTCACCTGGGAGGTGAGATAACTCGAGTTGCTTTGAGTCGGAAGTAGAATTATATTTTTTAAATCTTTTTATCCTTATTCCAATTTAATTGGCTTTAAGTGAAGGGTGGAATCATATTTTTTAGATCTTTTTGTCCCTTGTCCTCCATTTATTCAAATGCAACCAAATATGGAATTAGATTCACTTTTGAAATAAATAAAATCCCATCCCATGCAATAATACCATTGGATAGGCTTGGATCGTATTAGCTATCCAATTCCACAAAAAATTTATCTCACTTCCAAGCACACCCATAAAGTACACAATTTGGTCATGGTAGGAAACTTTTGAGGGCAAGTTATCAAAATCCTCTCTCTCTCTCTCTCTCTCTCTCTCTCTCTCTCTCATGAGTGACAGAATTGCATGATCAAACCAAGGGCCTATTTGACGAGTATCAATGGAAGATGTAGTTGTAAAACGTTTTAGAATGATCATAGATAGGGGAGGTGTGGCCCATAGGGCAGCTGGTTCCATGCTTTTGGACTGCCTAGTCATCCCTAAAAATTCAGAACGTCATCTACTATTTTTACAGAGATGATCAGGTCCCAATGTTGGACAGGTGAAGAGCCCACAACACAATGATCCACAAGCCATACAGGTAAAGTGCCCCAACCTGTATGGACATTGAGCTAAATTGCACAAAAATATCAGTGATTGCATCATTAGATTGTCATGTTTGGAATATACAGGTACGTTTTAGGGCAAAATCAATCAAACAGTGTAAACATATCCAGTTAGAATGAAATCTTATGTCAGTGTTTTTTTTATTTTTTTATTCTTTTTTAATACTATTATTATTATTGCAAGATCATTACATGTCTCAGGTAGGCCAAAGCATTGATACTTTTTGAAATGTACAGTTATCTTAAGAGTGCATAATCAATCAGACTTGCAACTCCCTAGACTGAAATCGAAACAAGTGATTATCCAGAGAAGGCATTTGATGTGAATGAGTCGGATCAAGCAAAGTGAAGTGGCCGGAAACGGTCAACTCAGCGGTCCTGGCATAAGGACCTCGTCATTTTTCAACTATTTATGATTTTAATCTGGGGTTCTTAGTATGTCATTATCCCTAAACTAGAACTAATCTCAATGCATTGAAGTCTACTTATGGAGAGATGTTTTTGGAAACGATTCTAAAGATGGTTTATGAATCCAGATATCTAGGCTTGTGCAGATACTAGTTTAAACTTTAACACAATTCTTCTCTATATATTGCATAGAAATATACCAAGTTCATGTCAGTAGACCATGCAAGACCATTTACTTTTACCTTTACAATATAAGAAATAAAACAAAAAAGAGGTGGAAAAAGGGAAAAGAAAAAAAATCAAGACGGATACCTACAGGCCAGGAGGTTTGAAAATGGGAACCAGGTCAAAAAATCCATCCACATCCACTGGAAATCTGAGAGCCCGGCTGATAAGTTCAGGTGAAGTACTTGTGCCCTTCCATGTGTTGAACCATGGTCCTCCCCCAACTTCCACCGCTGCCATATCACTGGTAACGTCAAGGACAATCTGCAAATGGGCAGTGCAAGAATATCACTGGTAAGTCCAAAATGCATTACTCATTTCAATAGAATACTTCAGAAATAGCTACTGTAGATAGGCAAGGTGGCACAAGACGGTAGACAATTGAGGCCAATATCCAAAAAAGCTTATTTCATGCTCATCTCCATGTATACCAGAGCTCAAAAGCATGCATGCATAGGAGAGGAACCATGAACTCTCTTCAGAACCAAGTAAGAACATATAGAACACAAATTACACATAATGAAAAAGAAATTACTGAAGCAAATAAACACAACTAAAAAATCTTAGTAATTATTTTTGTGTTAATTGATGAGGGTTGTTGGCTCAGTCAGGGAATCCATAATAATAGAAAACATGTGGGACACAATAATCACCCAACACCTCGATGAGAATCCCTCACAAGTATTTTCTCAGACATGGGAAGAGTCACTGTGATTTCAGACGACCAAAGCAAGGTCAATGGAGGTGTACATTTTGGCTCGTGGATAGAGATTATACTTTATGAGCAAAATTTGGCCCATGAATATAACTATAATTAATATGACCCATTTCGTAAAAGCTAGGTCATGTTCAATCTCAATCTCTGTCCCAAAAGATTCCTTCTAACCACACAATGGTAAAACGACTTTCATCTTGGAGTCTACAGAAGGCTTGCTGGAAAAATTTCTCTCCAACAAAACACATGAACCCCCAAATATCAGGTGCCTTAGAATTGGCCACCTAAACCACCAATGTATCTACTTTTCCTTCTAACCTTCTCTCAGTTAGCCAGCTGACAAATCAATTGAGTTGTAGCATAACTTTCTTTCCATGTGACTGTTTTTCAGGACCTGCGAACTAGGAAGACAATGAAGCCAATGGGCTGTACTTGTTCGACACAGGGATTACCAACATGATATTCCCAGACAAGGACTGGCTTCCATAATCCACTCTCCCAACTCCAAATCACCATGGCCATTTGAGGGCTCTACTCACCTTCAAGAGATCAAGATGATATTCATAAAAAAGCGAAAAAAAAAGTATCGTTGCCATGCGTATGTGCTATTTTAAGTTATAACCAGAGGCCTAATCCACAACCAATTAAACATAGTTTGGCTTAGGTCTGGGTAACCCAAAACCCAAGTCTGGCCACGGCTGCACTTGACTCTGTTTAAAGCCCTGGCCAAATCAAATTCAAGTTTCAAGACTTCTTAAATTTGGTCCAAGTACAGGATGGCATCTCTGGAATTCATCTGCTCAAGAAATGGATATTGTTAGCAGCATGAACAGAAACCTGACCTTTCCCTTACTCCCATCATATCTTCTTTCCCATAACCGTAACCTAAGGTCACCGAAACATGTATCTTTGCAAGCAGGAGCAAGCCCAGCTTCCATTGTTGGAGCCCGTAGTGTGGTGCCCAGATCCTTTGTGGTTGCTTCCAATTCCACCTGCGGAATAAATGTCTCCTTTAATTAAAACCAGCCATAATTCCAAATGAACCTATCTGACGACCTCTTCCATAACAAAAGTAAACCAACAGCATGGCATTTTTCAATTATGCCCATCTTGGTAGTTCCTACAATCAAGCACAACAACTTAATGCCTTCACATTCATAAATTATTGTACCAGTGTGAATAATCTTGACGTCAATATGAAGGTCAAGATTAATGAGGCAGAAACAAAAATTGCACAAAACGAAGACATCTTGAATCACAATTCAGGGTATAGTGTACTCTGCCTGCACACAAAATCCCATGTGCATGCATGCAAGCACAACAGTCTTAGTTTAAGAAAAAATCAACTCAAGAATGCTTACTTTGAGTAATGGTTGCTCTTATTTATGGAGATAAAATTTTCAGCTGAATCCAAGACAAAAAAATTTGCAAGGATCCACCAAATGATTAAAAAAAAAAGAAATAATTTTAAAATAGAGGCCGGTGAATTGAGCAAATAGAGAAAATCTAGTAAGGAAAAAAAAAGACTAATATATCTGCACAGGCGCATGTTTGGAAGCATCAGGCTTCTTGAAGTTATAGTGTTGTACAGACACCTTGAATTCATGTTGACAATAACAACACTGATCGCCACGTCCAACTTAATAGAATAAATATCTTCTATATGAGATAAAATTAGAATGGAATACCAATGACTTTCAATTTATCAGAAATTCAGAATAATGAAATTGAAGTATCCTTAATGCATCCACAAATAAAAATATATACTATTATCCCTTACACTTCTCATGAAAGAACAAATATACATCATACATACTTGGAAAACTGATGCTACTGATACAAAACCAAAACAGAACAAGTATAGTCACCTTGTACATCTTGTTTTCTGCAGATATATTCCAATAACCCCATGGAGCAATTTCCCAGCTGACAACGCTAGTCCATGGGACGAACTCATAGAAAGTCCCATCGTAATGAACTCCAATCTACAAGTCAATATAATTCATGAGAGTGCAATACTGCTAAACAGAATACATGCATCATGTCCTAAAGCATCTAGAGAATGTGTAAAATCGACAAAAGGTTTGTTCCTCCAGGAATATAAAAGAGGACAGTGATTCAAATGCTGCAGCAGGAGAATGCCCCTCAAGCTTTTTATATTTATTTATTTACTGAAAGGTAATGGTAAAGTATTTTGATAGAATAGAGATAACATTACAAACAACCTGAGTGTACGAGACTTGTACCTGACAAATTATAACAAAGAAACCCCCCCCCCCCCCCCCCCCCCCCCGCCCCCACACAACACACACACACACACACACCAAACCACAAAAAAAAAAAAAATTAATAAATAAATAAATAAATAAATAATAGACCTCTCAATTCCATGTTTTGCGCTTTTGCTAGAGCATCCACCAACCCTTTAGCTGATCTCACAAGAAAAGGAAACACCACCTCATTGAAGAAAGGAAAAAGAAAACTTCCATGGCCTAGTGCCCTCATTAGCGACCCATGATATCGAATTACAAGAGTCACTTTCCATGATTGGATTTTCCAAAATGAGCAATAATAGATTCTCATGGCCTCCAAGATGGCCAGCACCTCAACTTCATTAGAATCTCTAGCCCCTACTCCTTCGAAACATATAAACCGATTCTTCCCTGTCATTATGCAACACACCTCCAATTCCCACCCTGCTTGGCTTTTCCCTAAGTGTTTCATCCACATTGAATTTGAACACACCAAGAGGGGGTTAGGCCCAAGAGACCATCATCCTCTCTTTTCTCAAGTTGCAAAATACGCAAGCCAATTGAATAAGATATCTTACAAGCTTCCTAATTAAATAAAATGCCCCTCTATTGGATTACAAAATGATTCACAGGCTAACAGAAAATAGACTTTAGACCCACTGTATAATGCAACTGGTTTGTAAGTTATAACATTTCAGAAAGACAGTGTTGTAATGATGAATCTGCATCACAGATGAAGGAGCAACAACAATAGGAAATGACCTCATTCAATTGTAAAATATGAAAGCAAACAGATCACTCAAGCTCCTCCAACACACTAATGAGAGCAAAACAGCACTTTCATACAGAAACTCTTCATGCATTTTTTTCCTCACTTTTTCAATCATTGAAATCTTTCATGAGGTTGTGTAACAAAACCACCTTATATTTTCGGCATTCCACAATGAAAATTTGCTTCCCAGAGATAAATATAATACTATTTGAGAGCTTAGTTTCTGTAAGAGCTTAAATTTTTAAAGCTTACTGAAAAGAACTAAAGTTCACAAGAGAACGAAGGAAGAGATATGCATACTCAAATGAAAAACATAAAACATCAGAATTTTTCATTTTATTAGAAAAAGATGATATAGATGGCTATACCAATGCAGCATCTTCATAATTTTCAGTCAATCCAGGCAGTTTCCTTAACCCACCAGCTGCAGTCAAAGCAACTTCACCAGTTGCACCTTGAAAAGCATTACATTGAACCTGAAACCAGGATTATTTTTATTAGAATTTTGATGGACACGGCACATATTTATAACACAAGAGTTCATCAAATGGACGTGAAACAGCCTTAGTGACAACCTAGAATAAGAGTCGATGTGGATTGCCCAAAAGGGGGGCATGTTATTCAAGGTGAAAACTATAAAGAACGAAGTTAGCTAAATCTGCGGATCAGCACGAGGACATATACAATGGCAAAAGAAACTTCAACTAATATTCTCTAAGGGTGTCAAGGAACATGCAGTTGATAAACACATTTATTTAAATATGTTAATAGCTAGTTATCAAAGTGATCATTTCTTCATTATTGGAACTGATATAGAAATAATAGAGAGCATTAAGAAATTTATTTCGTCTTATACAATATGAAAGGCTATGGTAGTATGGCATTGCAACTGTCACACTACAAAGAGATTTGACGGAAAAGAAAGGTTGAAATGGTCAGAGTAACCTATATCACAATTCCAATACCTCTCTCCCAATGCTTGACCTCAAAAAATTTTCAGCAATTTTAATAGTAAAATCCAGCAAGCAAATGGCTATGCAGTAATCAAACCTGATTTTAGCACAAGAAATTCACCCGAGGCAATATAGTTCAGTACTAAAGTCCTGAATCATCCCGATCCAGTGATGAGCATACTCTCACAAGAGAGCAGTGATTTCAAACTTCAATCAGTCCCAACTGAATGGTCTAATATTAGTTTTGATGTCCCCCAAAATATGTGGAAGCATTTCCAAAAAAAAATATTTAGGAATTGTGAACCTTTACATATACATGATGTCAAGAAAATACATAAACACTTACCCAAAACCATTTTTTTGGAAAAGCTCCTCCCCAATTCTTTTCAGAGTAAGATGGTGCATTTTCAAACTCGAACCGCTCTCCATCCCATTCTATCCAACCTATAACATACATTAAAAGCTTATGAAGGTTTGTTGTTCAAATTTGAACATATGTTTAATTTAAAACCTTTAACATTAATTGCAAGACTTGGTTTTACACGAGAAACATGCATACATATACACAATTTGAACATACAAAAAGATCTAAAGGAATATTCCAACAAACAACTTTACTAAAAACACATTAACTATAAAGCTTACCCCCTTCTTTGGAACTAAAAAAATTAGGAAAAGAATTAATTGTTATGTTGCAACAATCTTTCAAAGTCATGTTCAATCATTCACCAAGAAGTTACCATCCAGTTCGACATAAGAAAGGACAATCAAGATACAAGGTACGGAACTAGTGGCCTGGGCTGCTAATACCAGTGGGCGACAAATAAATAAATTCAAGGATCCCAAGGTTGGTTCTTATACAATCAAAACGATTGGGTATAAGAAAATATTATCGAGACTATCTAAAAAGCACACATACAAATAGGACTTTTAGCTGATATCCTTTTTGTTTTCTGCTCTAGTAAATCCTCACACACCCACACAAACCTAAGTCCCTCACCATCAACTCTACAATTAAGGATCGATCCTTGGTGTTTCAGTGGAGAGGAGGTGCATCACCACTAAGCTACGAGTGGATTGCAACTTTTTGCTGATCTTACCCTTCCAAAGCATCAAAAAGCCCAAACAACTGCTAAATAAGCTAAACAAGAAAAAGGAAAAATGCTACAAATATATATATGTAAAATTCTACAGATAGCACCCCAACCTCTTCATTTTACTGACAACACATATAACCCCTTTTTCCAACTCCCCTTTTTGAGTTCTTGTACTTGGGCCCACCATTAATCAAACCAATTCTTTCACACATAATGGCCTTTGTTGAATTGGCACAAGCCCAAATTTCACACTGATCTATGACTATTCACTGTTGCATTCTATCACGAAAAAATTGCACAGTGTATATCCATTAAACCTTTTGGACTTAAAACTAATAGCTAGGATAATTTGTCAACCTCATCTCCCATATTCCCCTCATCTATATCCAAAGCTTTCAGCCACCATGCCACCCTTAATTGGCATGCATCCAGATGGACCCCATTGGAAGCCCACATAAATATATATATATACTCCCTTCCTCTCCGGGACAAAGTCGCCAATAAACCCACGTGTGAGAGCCATAAGGGGCCCACATGTGGGCGCAGGATCAATACCAACAAACATGGATAGTTTTAAATAATGGGTACATTTTGAAATCCAATGGATATATGATGATCAAGTTATGGTTCATGCCAAAACAGCAACTAGAAAATCCTTGATCTCAAATCCAACAGTGTGGTCAGTCCATATGGGGTACAAAACCGTTACAAGAAATAGTGCTCACCTTAACATGAACACTTGTGCTCGAGTGAGATTTTACCACCATATTGGACCCCCATGATCAATCCAATCCTCTCACACTTACTGACCCACCCCATGAATTAGCACTCACCATAATTTGACACTAATTCAAATTATACTCACTATTGGGTTGATTTCATACAAAACGTAACTCAAGAAACTAATCAAATTTAAGGTCTCTAAATCAATAGCAGAGGTTATCTGATTCGAGTTGATTTTTACCCAATCATATCCAAAATGGGACCTTCCCATTACACCACTATCCTCTTGTGACTGGCATGAATCCAAGTGGTCGCCACAAGGACACTGGGTTTTTTACCCCTCACACAAGTGGTGAGAGGTACCTCTCAGCATAATGTATCCACACACGTGTACCTCATAATATGCACACAAAGCAATATGCATATAAGCTATATGGGGACTAGTTTGGGGGCTCAAATGGCCCAACCTGTCGTCAAGCCACTCCCTTTTAAGTGATGCCCAAAATTGATACTCATCCAATTGTTACTGTTGGTTTCAAACACCCATTTTCTCTCTGTTTTTTTTTTTTTTTCACCACAGATCTTTGGTACATCAAAATCCATACCTATACAAATCTGCTCTGGCTGGTTTTTGGGGCAACCCTAACCTATGTATAGACCTTTCCATACCCCATTACCGCACGACTGGCATGCATCCAGGTAAGCCACATAAGATGGGTTGGATAGAGCCCTATGGGAACCATCTCATAAGTGAACATCTTTGTACCCAAAAATGTTTGCAAGTGAGCGTGAATGCGCCTGATGCTAAAGACAGGAGCCACAAGGAATTTCTAGTAGGGCCAACCTATGATCAATTCAAACTTCAAACACTTGGCTAGATCCCATGAATTTAGTACACAACCAAATTCCGCACCATCGAATAGATATCAAGATTGGATTTGCCAATAAAAAAGCCGCTTTAGGTTCTTATCCACCAGCGAAATTGCATACTATAGACCCCAAAACTAAGGTCAAAATTTTTGTGTGGGTTCTTTTCTGCCGACCCCTGATTCGCTTGTAGACTGCCATATGTATTCCATATTAGCGATGGATGTCAAATGAGATGAGATCATTCATACCTGTTGACAATCCACTAGCCATACATATCTGCCAATGCGGTTCAAAGACAGGAAAAGCTGCAAGCCAGCCAGCTGTGGACTTTTGCTTATTGTTAACATCACCCCAGCCATATACAGGCTGGGTACTATACTCCCAACAGGCAGTCTTAACAGTTCGTGTATATGTTGACCTGTCAATTAAAGCTAAAGGTTAAACCAAAATACACTATCAAATTCCATCTATAATCTAAACCTGCATAAATGCATTTTGAAATGTAGAAATTAAGTTTATAATTTAAAAAAGAACTATTTTTTTATCATAAAAAGAAAAGCAAAGTTGAGATGCCCCGCACTATGAACTGTGCAATTGTGAACCTTTTCATAATTCTCAAACCCGTTTAGGTTGTTTGGATGCAGGAGATTAGAGGTGGCACTGGGTCAGGTTAAACAGGTGACCTGCTGCTACCCACTACTATCAGGGGCAGGTTCAATAGTGGTTATTTTGGGTTAATGGTGGGCATAGATTTGTGGAGTCTGACATGTTCGGGTTCAGGGAGGACTAGGATTTTGGCTGCTCCTCCCACATCACCATGCCCCATCCCATTTATGATTAGTTTATATGTATTACTGAAATGCTATACACAAAACACTGGTAACTTAGCCAGTAGTGTCTACTGAAAAAACATAGAAGTGAGGTTTAGGTTTCAATTCCTCCTTACCTCAATTAATATGTGAATATAATTTTAACATTTTAAAAAATAATATATAATCACCATTACGCATAACCTGACATCTGACTGTAATGGTAGGTTTGGTAGCACATATAAATGACTGGAATGGGGCAAGGCAGGTTCGGTAGCACATATAAATGACTGGAATGGGGAAAGGCAGTTTCAGTAGCACATATAAATGACCGGAACAGGGCAGGGTAGATTTGGATGGATAAGTATAAGAAACCAAAAACAAGAGATGCATTAGTAAAAGGAACAAATGCCCAAATCAGCAGCCCTACAAACCGTAGGAGAGAATAAACACGTCCAAAATTATATTGAGATATTCATGAATAGGGGTGGGAATACAAATGAAATTACAATTCCACCTGAATTTGCTTGGCTGGATATAACACCACCCTACCATCCCAAACAGATAGAACACCTAGCACCCCAATTTTCAAGTGATGATTTTATAATCACCAAAGTCATGAATTCACAACTATCCAGTCAGGCTCCTTAACCAGCTTCATAGTAATAGTAGTAGTTCAAGGACCTATGACACCTGGATGCTATGATACCCGGATACTCCAAATGCGCTATGGTATCGGTACCGATACGATACGATATGGATACGGGTACAGGATACAGTAAGATACGGCTTGGATACGGCCCCCAATTTTAAGATACGGCTATGCAATATTTTTTTACCCAAAACTACGGCAGACTTTGTCCATTTTGACCAATTTACTCCTAAATGAGCCCTCTCTCAGTTTGATCAAAAGGAAAGCAAAAAAGAATGAGAAGAAGAGGAGGACGTGGGAGTGAGGATGAAGATAACTAAATTGACAGGGGCTACTGCTTTCGTTTTGATGGGTAGCTTCTTCAACTAGGTGATAGACCACTGTATTGCTTTCTGTTATTGTTGCTGCTTCAAGCTTCTAGCTTCAGGTGCTATGTATATCTCCTTTTCTTCTTATTCATTCTTCTTCTTCTTCTTTTTCGTTCAATGATGCTCCAGAGATGCAAAAAGGGCAAAAGAACCCGTCGCATTTTATTAATGAGAACGGGCCTGTTGTGCTTTTTTTTTTATTTCTTTCTATTTTAATGTTGAGCTACTGGGCCAACCTAGACACTTGGCCTACTTTTTCTTTTTTCTTTTCTTTTATGTTCTTCTATGTTAAGATACTGTTAGGCCCACCTCATTGAAAATTTGATCCACACAATGGGCCTTGTAATATTTGAGCACTACAATAAGTATTTATATGTATATATTTTTTAAAACGCCGTACCCGTATCCGTATCCTAAAATTTTCAAGTCAGCGTATCGAACCCTTGTTCCCCGTGTTCGTATCCGTACCCGTGTCCGTATCTGGGCATCATAGCCTGGATGCTGGCATGCACCTACCATACACACAGTGATCCTTCTAGAATATGGTTTTATTTATCCTACCTACCACACTAAGTCCATTATTTCATGAAGTCCTATAATTTTAACTTTTCCGCAAAAAAGATGTGAAGAAGGACTGCTAGTACTGACATTTTCATTTGTCAGAAACGTACAATATATGAATAGTAGTTCATTATAAAAAATCTTAATATGAAATATAGAATATAATATTACAGATATAATAGCACTATATTTACCCATGTCCTAGATTTTAGAAACTGCAAGTAGTATCCCCAGTCACCCCAATAGGAGTGGGTAGAAGTGGGTCAACAACACTATTTCCCATTCATTACAGATTCAACACCTGGAAAAAAAAATTAACACTTTGGTAAATTTTGAGATAGTTACATTTGCAAATGATACTCACTAAAATTGATGGAGCCCTAGGGTTAGGGCGTGCGTGGAGGTGCTTAAGCACGTGTCCAAGACACTTCGAACCGTCAAGATGACTTCAAACCACACAAGGAAACACCTCTGGGAAAAAACCCAATTCTATTAATCAACCAAATCTGAGAATCTCTTCTCTACAAAGCCATATATATAGTAAAACAAACTTAATAAGCAAGAAAACCCTAGGCTAAAAATAGAAACTTTCCTAATAATAATAATAATAATTCTAATCTAATTTGAAGAGGGCTGTTGGGCCCTAGACTGCATCATCCTCCCCGGGTTGAAAGAAGAGCTCGTCCTCGAACTCGATTCTGCTTCGGATTGCCAATGTAAATGTGTTTGAACATGAAGGACTTCCTTTGTGGCAGCTTTCCAGGAATTCTTCTTTGGCAGTTGTGGTTTCTCAGGATGAAGAGTAACTTGCTGTCCACCATGCATGAATGTATAGGTGTTGTCATGCATACCATGAGTTCCATTTTTATCATACATCCAAGGACGGCCCAATAAGATATCACCACTATCCATAGGTAGCACATCACACCAGATTGTATCTGTGTAAGTCTCACCAATAGCAAAAGTAACTTTGCAAGTATGTCGAACATGCGCTTGATCACCATTCATGAGCCATTTGACAAAATAAGGACGGTTATGCTTATAAACTTTCAATTGGAGGCGATCAACAAGAGCCTGGGAGATGAGATTTTCACAACTTCCACAGTCAATAACAACTGTGCAGTTTTGTCCCTGAATCATTCCTGTGGAACGGAAAATATTTTTGCGCAACCACTTATGCTCAACAGTTGGTGAAGCATCCTTGAGGACAATAAGAGCATCATCTGGGGGCTCTGCATCGGTGAAATCAATGTCCGCAGTGTCAATATCCTTGGAATTGTCAATATCCTTAGGATCAGTGTCAGCACCCTTAATATCATCTCGGATATTGTTATCAGCACCTTCAATCTCAATTAGATGTATTCGCTTTGGACAATCTGCGGCGCGATGCCCGTGCTAGTGACAATGGAAACAAACCATCTTATTTTGACAAAAATCTGTCCATTGGATTTAGCTTCTTGTAGAGGGGAATTCTTTGGCTGAGCCCATTTGGATTTTTGTACTTGATGATTTACAATTCCCTCAGCCTTAATAGCATGTTGGATGAGTTCATCAACATTATCAAAATGTTGGAAGGCCCTCAGCCTTGATAGCATGTTGGATGAGTTCATCAACATTATCAAAATGTTGGAAGGCAAGGATATGCTGAATGTCTAGTCTCAATCCATTGAAAAATCTATCAACTACCACATCATCATCTTCATTCAAACCACAACGAGCTTGCAGAGTTAAAAATTCCTCAGAATATTCAACAACTGACTTGGACCGTTGTTTCAAGTTTTGAAAACTGGAACGGAGATCTCTTGCATAGTTGACAGGGAGGAATTTTTGTTTCAAAATATTTTTCATCTCAGTCCATGTATCAACAGGGTCCATATTCTGATTCCTCCGTTTTCTTTGCAATTCAGCCCACCAAGTTGTAGCATAATTACGAAATCTAGTAGCAATCAGTGTGACTTTATGATGCTTCGTCATTGGCTTGTGTGCGAAAATATTTTCCACACATACTAACCAATCCATGAATTCAGCGGGCTGCAATTTGCCATCATATTCAGGAATCACAATTTTAATCCCTAAGTCTCGATCAGGATTATTAACTGGTGGATCCCGTTGATTCCGAATATTTGCACCATCATCACGATGGTGATGCACACGTTGATGATTTTCCAAATTTGTCACTCTAATGTCCAATTGTTGCAGGGTGGTGTGCATGCCATCAACTTTTGCAGATAATTCTCTAATGGCACTAGCCAAATCTTCAAGTGAAGAAGATGAAGATTCAGCATCCACTTGCTTCTTAGGAGGCATTTTTTTTTTTTCAATGCAAAAGTTAAATCTGACTGACCTGATGTGTAGATCTACTTTTCAGAAGTATGCTGGTGAAGACAAATCGGAAATCAGAGCACAATTGATGTTGATCTTGCAGACACAAATGGACCAGAACTCTTTTAAGAGGAATGTAGTTTCTGGGCCGTTGTGTATATGGGCTCACCGAACGCAGGTTAAGTGTACCCGACTTTAGAACATGGGCCCAAAACTGATGTTTTTTCTCTCGGTCTTCGTGACGAGAAGATGGGGATAAGAAGAAGAACTTGGCCTTGCGTCGGTGGATGCAAGAGGAGAGCAGAGGAGGATTGCGTCGGTGGATGCAAGAGGAGAGCAGAGGAGGAACCGGAAGAGAGGAAGCGATGGGAAAGATAGATCGGCTGCGCTGGGGACAAGGTCTGGTGCAGCGAGCGGCTAATGGCGTCCAGTAGCTAGGTGCGGCTCCGGCGAAGCGTATGCAGCAGTGGACGGCAATGATGCGTGAAGGGTGTCGGCAGTGATCGTCGAGCGGTACCGCCGGGCGGCAGAGATGGCGGCGCTAATTTCCACCAAGGGCAACGGCAGCGGGTTGGACCAGGTACGCTGCTCTTTCTTTCTGTCTCTCGATCTCGCGTCTCTGCTGTTGCCCTTTTTTTTTTCACTCTGGTTTGGGGAAGTTGGCCGAACAGGGGGTTTGAAGGAAATTTCTGGGTGTGGGGGCGAGGTCGGCAAGGCGAATCTGGGTTTTCGGTGGTGGATCAGGGTGAGGGTTACTGATGGGGGTTTGATGGGTTCCGGCGAATGGGTTATGACAGAGGCGTGTGTTTAGGGTTTCGGTTTGGGGACTGTGGTAGGGATTGGGACGATTAGGGTTTGGGACGATTAGGGTTTGGGTCGGAAGGGTTTCGAAAAAGGGGGGAGTGCGTTGGTGGTGCTGTCAAACGGCGGGGACTGAATGGACGGGATGGCGTGGTGGTGTCTATGATGTTGGGATTCGGTGACGGTGACGATGACGGTGACAGTGGAGATCGGGGCTTATGTGACAAGGATGGCTGGAGATGAATCGGTGAAGAGTTGGGACAGTAGATGGGGTATCGTGGGGAGAGTAGGTAGCACACCAACGAGCAAAGATCGTGTCGCTTTGATACCAATCTGATGGAGCCCTAAGGTTAGGGCGTGCGTGGAGGTGCCTAAGCACGTGTCCAAGACAATTCAAACCGTCAAGATGACTTCAAACCACACGAGGAAACACCTCTGGGAAAAAACTCAATTCTATTAATCAACCAAATCTGAGAATCTCTTCTCTACAAAGCCATATATATAGTAAAACAAACTTAATAAGCAAGAAAACCCTAGGCTAAAAATAGAAACTTTCCTAATAATAATAATAATAATCCTAATCTAATTTGAAGAGGGCTGCTGGGCCCTAGACTGCATCAAAAATTAGATGTCAAAATAAACACATTTTAAAAACTAAATAATTATGAAGTGGCTGAGATTAGCTCAAGGGTTTGTTAGATGCCAAACCTAGGAAGCATGGACACCTCTCCAGGGCCGGCGTGTCAGTGTCTGACACGTCTAGGACACGGACACGCCTCGGACGTGCTGGGACACGTGTCGGACATGCGAAAAGTGTCCTGTTTTTTTATTCATTTTTTTAAACTGCGGACATGGCTTGGACACAGCAGGGACACGGCATGGACATGGCGATTGTAATGCTGTGCTCTTCTTTGCATTAAAATTAGAAAAAAAAACCTAAGGGGGTTAAATGAAATTTCAACTCAACCTAAAGTGCCTAGTCAAAACCCATCCCTTTCCTAGCATTTGACGGAGTGAAAAAAAAAGCCATTGAAACCCGTTTTCCCCTTTCCATCGAAACCCTAGTCGAAACCCCTTTTTCCAAAACCCATTGAAACCCCATGCCCTTTCTTTTATGTTGGTGTTTGTGGGAGTCGAAAGAAGCTAAAGATGGCTCTCAAACACATTTCATCATCAACCTCATCTACATCTCTCTCCACCCTCCTCCTCAGATCCCGCCCCTTATCCTCCTCCGCCACTGACGACGCCACCGCCACCCTCACCGTCGAAACCAACATTCCCTTCACTGCCCACCAATGCGATCCTCCGCCTTGCTCTGTCGCCACCACCTCCAAGGAGCTCATGACCTTCTTCCACAACATGTCTCTGATGCGCTAGATGGAGATCTCTGTCGAATCCCTCTACAAGGCCAAGCTCTTCCGTGGCTTCTGCCACCTCCTGGTCGTCACCGTCGGCCATGAGTCCCATCGAAACCCCATGCCCTTTCTCTTCACTCCATGCCCTTCCCAGAACCCATTGAAACCCAGAGGGGGAAAGGAAAAAAATGAAAATGAGCAGTATGGGAGGAAGAAGAAGAAGAAGAGGACTATATGCACTGCCTTCTGCTCCACCATTTGCTCCACTGTCTAATCTCCACAACAAGGTACTGCTCTTGCCTTTGCGAAGTGCTACTACTTTTCTGTTTTTCCAGACCACCTCTTCTCCATTTGTTTTTTCAAAGGAATAAAAAGAAGAAGATTTTTATGATGTGTGATAGTTGATGTGCTACTGCCTTTGTGATGTGCTTCTGCATTTTTGTTTTTCCACAGCGTCCCTTTCTGCAATTGCTTTGATGGACACGTCCAACTGTTTGTTTTTTTTTTTAATTTTTATGTGTGCACTATTTTTATGTGATTAATGTGTGCACTGTTTTTATGTCTTTGTTTTTTAATCCCTTTAATACTTGCCTTCAATTTTTTATTATGCTGCTGTGCACATTTGTATGTTTGATTTTTTGTCTCCTTATTTTTTCTTCCTTTTGTATGCTTGTTTGAAACCTTTTGATTTATTATTTGCCTTTGCATTTTTTGATGAAATGATATGCTGGGGCTTGTTTGTTGTGCAACATCTTAATACATTCCCTTCTGTTTGCCTTTGCCTTTGCCTTTGCACATCTATATGTGCCTTTTTTCTTCCTTCTGTGCAATGTGCTTTTTTTTATTAATGTTGGAAGCTTTTTTTAATTATATATATTTTTAGTGTATGGTTATATATATAAATAACTATATATTATTAACGTGTCCCCGACGTGTCCGTGTCCGACTTTTTTGAGAAATGCTGTGTCAGTGTATCCGTGTCGTATATTATCCATGTCCAATGTCCATGTCCATGCTTCTTAGTGCCAGACCTTTTAATGGCTATTCCTTACGACAAGTAGAAGAAGATATAAGAGGGGAACCCACATTCCCATTAGTCTCATGTGATCTAGACGAGTTTTTGGCATCTCAGATTAGTAATACACCCATTATTTTGCATAACCTTCTATTTTTCATGGTAAGCGTTGTGGTTTTCTCTGTTTGGTTAAATTACACACTAAGAAACTTTATTATAAAATTAAACATGATTTTAAAAGGATACTGAAAGCAAAGATTTGCAGCCAAAAAGCTCAGAGAACTCATTGAACTCTATTTCATTCATTTATGATGAATAAAACCAAGAAAAAACAAAACTGCAATATTAAAATACAACCTTTTCCACCTTGTCCAGTTACTCTTGAATTAATACTAAAAATAATATAATTTGCAGTACTCAAATTGAATGTCATGCCTTTCATCATCCCGTATGAATCCTTGATGCCAAATTGGGGTGACTTGGAAACCTTCTAGCACATGACTATTAAAATCCTGCACAAAATATAGAAACTCCGGGGTCACTTAAACAAATAATAGCAAAATCAGAGAGTAAAAACAAATAGTGACAAGATGCACTGAGCATAAACTGCATAATACTTGCAGATATTTTCACACTCAATTTGCATCCTACCTAAAACAGTTGAAGTCAACTAAGTTATGCAGGTGCACATCTATTATCATTTAGAAACCAAAACAAGTGGTTGTTGAATACAAATGTGATTATTAGGAAAATAGATATCATCTCATAAGTGAAAACAGACTCTAAAGAGAGCAATACACTGGAAAAGGGTTTTAAAAAAAGTACTATTCATGTTATTACTCAATTTTGTTTCAGTGGGTTTTTTTTTTTTTACTGGAATAAAATGCTTCATAGCTCAGTACTTTATCCATTTCATTTATAAAAAAAGGAAAAGAAAAGAAAGAACAAAAAGAACCATGGATTTAAATAGTACTCTTTCCATAATCAGAGTCTCACATATTTTCACTTCTCCAATAAAACAGGGAAGTTTCTTCAACAAACATTTTTCCAAAAAAGATGAACTACACACCAATAAAAAATTTTCAAAATTGGAAACTGAAAATGGTAAATGGAAGCCAAAATGAACAAACCAAGGACCCTGAATGATATGGAACCCACTCATTCTGTGGCTGGAACAGCCATTTCATCCCACACAGAATGGAGTCGCCAACTATGATATGATCATGATGCCTTCAAAAATAGTACGTATAAATAGCAAGTGTAAATAGCCTCATTTAGACACTCCATTATATTCAAGAGCAAAGCTCAATATGTATGTGTCTGCATGACTAGCAGAGCCGCACGATCAAGTTATTAACCTTAGTACTGGACTGGAATTTTGGAATTCCACATTCAACTGAGTAACAAAAAGTCAAAACCTCAGCACAGACCTGGACTCACCTACCGACACAGGAGCAGATGGTCCAGGTTTCATGGATCCTGTGTTTGATCAAGCCTCGGTGATTTGGGTCAATTTGATCGGTCCAAGGAGCTTAACATCCATTTTAAGTGGAGCCCAATTATGCATATGGGCTCCAATAGAAACTTGAACAGGCCTAAATTAGGTTTCAAAAATTCTTGAACAGGCCTAATGTAAACACAAGGAAAATCCAACTGAACCCAAACCAAGCCCATAGTGGACATAAAGGGTCAAAAATTCTACTTTGCACCTTGTCCTTGTATTTTTTATTTGCTCCCTGTCTTTGTATTTTTTATTGTTAATATGGGTAGAGTTTGATCTTTGTTTTGGTTTTCCGAATCAACTGAGATCCATTGGATAGTCTGGTTGTGCTGATCGAGACTAAGTCACCTACACAGTCATTAAACTCAATGTGTACTCTCACTTGAATCGCTAGGTGAATCCACCAAGTCTTCATGTGACTCAACTGAGCCTTGGTGCAACTTGATCGAATCAACTTGGGGTGGTGACTGAGTTGGTCTCGGAAACAAAGACTTCGTTCCTTGAAATCAACTTTATATTCAACAGACCCAATATGCTAACCCTAGTATCCCATACTTCAGCAGTGAGTATCCACCCCCACCAAAGCCTCTACGTGAAGAATATTTTTAGGTAGGTCATGATTATTATGAAATGATTTTTCAAAAAAAAAAAAAAAGATAATTATGAAATGGGTGGTTTTATCTGTGGCATTTTTTGCTTCAGGAAGGAAACAGTGGCGGCAAAGTTCGAAGGAAACAAGATATATTTTAGAGGAGTCCTGTACAAAGAATGCTATAGCCTATAAGTGTGGAACACTAGAGAAAATGCTGCATGACGAAGATGGATGTTCAGGAACCTACTAGTCAAACTTTAGAAGAAAGTTGATGATACAAAGGACTTGAACAGCAGAAGACTTGATCAAATTCTATGATCTCGGTTTAATCCCATAAATCCAGAGTTAACATCTGCAATTGAAATTCAGCTCTGGTTTAACTAAGACTATTTGAACTACTCCCTATTTACACAGGATTAGTAACAAAATGAACTCCAAATTTGCTTAGTGATTGACTCCAATCTCCAAACCACAGTTCAGATTATACATTCTGTGCTGTTGTGATTGAAACCTAATTTCAGAATTTGCATTTGAAGATCCATCAAATCCTAAATGAAATTCCAAAAGAGTTCTAATTCCAAACACGGTCAGCTATAACATGCATAACAAGCCCATTTCCACACACCCAATTTCACCCAATCCAGAAATATATTTTGGTTTTGGGATCATCTATGCTGCATCTAGTTATGAACCAAATCCCAGGCAATCCCATCTTTTACAATTGAGCTATTTCCAAAACCTAGATTACATCACATAGTTACATCCTTACATGCAGATTTACAAAACAATGGCCACAACCCAAAGTAGCAGTTTGAAAACCTACTTTTGAGGCATGGCTGCAAATGGATGACAATATAAGTGGTTTATCAACAGGGTACATATCGAGAATTTCGTGAATGATGCAAACAACTATTCTTTTGTGAAACAACACTAAGTTGTAAGAACTTATGAGGCACATAATTATTGGATCACAGCTTTGCAGTACACAACCACGAACAAACATGTTCTGCAATCATGGCTGTCAATCATGAGACAGCTAAATTTAACAATCTATAGTACGTTTACAATTCGAAATAAATATCCAACCCATAAAATATACTAGCATTTAAATACCCAGGTATGTGAAAACTTCATAATTAAGAAATTGAGACACACATCTATGCAGAATAGAGCCGACAAAGATATCCAAGCTTAATAAGTAGTAGTTAATTGTAGCAACTGATTCTGAACTAATTCAGATCAAATAATCAACATTTTAAAAGTATAAACCTGAGGAGGAACCTCCCCTTTTGGTGGGGCAGAGCCTTTCTTTGATGTGAATGTATTCCCTAATATTAGCTCATGCCTACCTAGCATGAAGTAGCAATTAGTATTATAACTCAAAGCATGCAAAATTGCAAATGCCAAATAAATAAATAAAATGAAAAGAAAAACGAATGAGTTCAGTCTGAAAGGAGAAAATATTTTCAAGACATACGTCTGTATTGAAATAGAAGTTGCCCCAAGAAATAATTCTAATGCTCAAAGCGATGTGAAAGTGAAATTTATGATCAATCAAATCTCATTAATTTATCATGAATCATGTAAAGATAACACATGGAGAGACTCACAATTAGGGCAAAAAATGGGCTGAATCTGATTATATTTGGAGGATGCCAGTCATTGTCTGGATACAAGATGGATCCCGAAGCCTGGGCTCAGTCCATCAGATAAGCAACAAACAAGGCCCGAACCTGCCCCTTTATCCAGACCAATTTGAGATCAGGTTTTTTAACAAAATACTTGTTCCCCAAATGTTAAAGGATTTTCCCCTTATGTATCTTAACAGACTTGATACTACACAAAACATCCATTCTCACTCGGATTATCCAAAGAGATACCTAATAGAGACCCCACCCATTCCATGCTGGAGTTGGCACTCACCCAAAATTGACTCATCAAACTAATATCCACTTTTAAAGTATCCTAAAGAACCTTGAAACTTCAAACCCTTACAACCATGGTAGTCACGATCCAGTGGAGCTAATTTCTTGCACAACCGTAATCCATAATGAGACCTTTCCATACAAATAAACCCCACCAATTCGGTGGTACTCCTCTTTATGTTTATTTCCTTCACATTGCTGTTGGAAAGCATATTTTAACAGGCAGCTTCTACCGATGGAACAGGTGACACCATGATGCACTTTTGTTCAGGTAGGGAAAGGGAACAGGATCTCGATGCTTGCTCTTTAAAAGAAGAGATCTTGCGCCAAATTTAACCGCTGCAGGACAGGGCTTCTAAAATTCCATTTCCAATCTTTTTCTTTCTACCTTCAATTCGTTCAAATCGAAGTTAGAAAGTCTCAAATTTCTCATATTATTTTCATTTATCATGAAAATTTGCAGCGCAGGGTATGGGGTATTCAGTAGGGCCAGGTTCAGGTTAAAGGTTCTGGGGTTGAGATTGAAATCGGGTGTGCGTAGAATTAACAGTCAGGTCAGATTCAGGTTAAACAGAAAGAAAAGCCAATCAGTTTTTCTTCTAAAAGTAAGAGAGAAAACTTACTTCCCCAAAAGTTCTTAACCTCTTCTGAGAATTGGCAAATATATTTATCATCTGCCCCAAGAATCTGTGCCCCAACTCCTGTAAATTGAGGGCGATACAATGCCTCTACCGAAGACTCTAGTCGATTGGGGAATGCCGGATTCTCCACCGAATACATAAAGCAGAAACTCTGCCTACGTTCAGGAATTGAGACTTTGAAGTACCAACCTTCGAAAAATCTCCGCGTGCTTCCATCAAAATGGTACCTGAATCAAGAAACCACCAAAAACCCAAATTACTGCCATCTCATACTCTCTCTCTCTCTCTCTCTCTCTTTCTCTCTCTGTGTTTTTTAATGAATACAATGGAGGTTTCCGTACCCACTATGAGGAGTGCGTAGAGTCCTGTCGGAAGGCGTGCGCTTATAAACAGGCCTTACGGAGACCTCCTTCTGAGAGCGTTGCCTCACTGGAATCGAAGTTTCACCAACCGAAACCGAGTCCGCCATTAAAACTGGAGGCCGAGACCGAAATCGAGACCAAAGCATGAAGGGAGAAGATCGGGCCCGAAATGACACGCCATCGCCGAAAAGGAGGGAAACTCGAGCGGAGTCCATGAAACCCTAGGGGATTTCGGATCAAGAACGGTGGATCAAAGATGTCTGGTGCACAGAGAGAAAGAGAGAGAGAGATTAGGGTTTAGGGTTTTGGATATTGATTGATTGAAAGAGAGAGAGAGAGAGAGAGAGATGGACGAAATGGGAAATGAGCGACGTGGCTTGGGGGATGATCATGGACTGGGTGGGAGCTTCGTTTGGCGGGGAACGCTTCAAACAATGGTGAGCCTCGAGAGCACGGGAGCTTCTTGTGAATCTCCATTGGAGGCCGACCTAGAGATAAATTCCAACCGTTCAACATGGATGACTTAGAGAGTACAATTAGCCTCATTGCTCACCTGTCGCCTATCATTAGATTAACCTAAAAATTAAATGGTCCTTATTATCTTATGGAATGCCTCCAAGACTGTACCTCCAACTTGTATATAAGGCTAAACTTTGGAAAATGTCCATCCTCGACTGGGACGTGTCGACTTGCTGATTGATATCTGAAAAGCTTATGTCTGCGCTGAGTATTCTATTCTAGTGCTACCATTTCTTATCATTTTAATAAGAATATTTTTTTTTATCTATTAAAAGTTAAAATGGTGTCATAATTTTTTTTTTATCTTTTTGTATATAAATATTTATTAAAAAAAATTATCCCTCACTAAAATAATATAAGATGGATGCACTTGAATATTTTTCATATATCTATATATATTTTATGAAATAATTGATAACATAATTAGCAGAATCTTATAATCATTATTCATTATTTATATGGATTTATCCCCTTAAAAATTCAGAGCTCCACTTTTCAATCAGAGCAATGGGACTGTGTAGTGGGATCTATATGTTTAAAATTGACCGCCCTGTTCTTTCGATGGGCTGTCACGAAATTTTTGCTCTAAAATAGGAGTCCGTTCAACGGTGAAATTAGAAACACGCAACATTTTTAATCATAACGATATGACCCAACTCCTATTTAATTAAAAAAACACACCCACTTACCCATTTGCATGTAAACTAATTTAGCCGCACTTGATTTACCAAGACCCAAATGGGGCCAGGGCCCTTGAAACGCCAGAACTAGGTTGGTTGCAGTTACTCTGCCGTAAGCCTACTTTTTGCCTTAGTTTAAAAAAAGTACACAAATTCCAAAATCTTTCAAATTAGCCCTTCATCCATCTATTTGAAGCTATTTTTCCACAACTTTGTTCTTCAATTCTTCTAAATACCCAAATTACCATCATTGAAATAAAAACCTCCTTCACTTTTTTCAAACTCACCTCATTTTCTTAACCAGCATCCTCAGGATGATTAAAGATGAACAATGTCACACAAAGACCAGCTACATGCAGTGGCTATGTCATATCTTTAAATGAAGGTAATTTGGATGTTTAAAAAAAATGACAAAAAAAGTCCTAGAAATAACCTTTAAAAGGTTGGATGCCCTTAATTTAAAACTTAAGGGACTTAGTTGAAAAGTTTTGAAACTCATGTCCTTATTTGAAATAAGGCAAGAACTTAAGGCCTTATTTGAAGTTTTCCCTAAATCTAATTATGCCTGTAACACTGTTTACTTGCAAAGGTATGAACCCCAAGTCATGCATTACACTAAGTTAACTGCACTTGAAAAGGTCCAAATGGACATCTAACCTTCCAGATACACCGAAAAGAACATAAATTACATGCCAACTGGAATTCCACACCAAAACTTATTGGCACATTCCAGAAACAAAGCCTCGTAATCAGCCAAGAAGGTGCACTTTGTAAGATAATGGTTTTAAAAGCAGACATTTGATGATAACAAATAGGTGTCTGCGTACTATTACAATTGCAATTACCATCTGCAACATGGTTTGCTTAGTCTGCATTTCTACTAAATTGGCTGAGATCGATGGATTCTAGAGAAGAAAGCAGGTCTTCCGACACCCAACTAAAAGATGTTCAGTTGAGGAAGACCAGCGTGAAACCAGAAGCTGCATTCAGATTCCATCATCAACCAAAATAGCCGACATAATTTGCACAGGATTACATTTACAGCATGACCTTGCTCTAAGATACGAATAAAGCAGTCAGCATTCTCCCTTTCACATAATATAGTTGGAAGTGCGTTAAAAGAAAGGTTTATGATTCCTGATACTTGGTCAGATCAAATGTCAGCATTCTAAAGCAGCTGCAAACAGCACATGAATTTGGTATTACTTCACAGAACTAGGTTGACGAGTACATAGAGAGAATGGCAGACAAATAAGAATAAAACTTCACCATTTCTCAGTCTCTGAAAACTCCAACCAGCGCTTTGGCTTTGTCGTAAAAGCTGTCCTTATGTGAGATCACAAGACTTTGAAAGCCACACCCTCCATCAGAATCTTGGTTAGCCATTGCCCCATCTCATGATTTTGACCTGATGAAGCCAGCAACCTTGGCAACATTCAAATTATCCAATGCAGCATCAACTTCATCCAGTATAAAGAACGGTGATGGCTTATAGCTGAACCAATTCATGAAAAAATGGGTTTAAGAATTATTTCTGACAGACACTACAAGAAAAGGGTAGATTAATGAGAGCATAACCACATGACTGCTCATATTTGCTTAGTAGTTTGTACTATATGCAAAGATGCCAACTGAAATATAACCAACATGCATCCAACCTCTATGCAGTAGCTCATCACAACCAAACTAAGCAAGTTGAAAACATCAACCACCCTGATAGACAAAATGAAGAGGAATCCTCCAATTGCACATACCATAAGCAGCTGCTAAGATGCAAGCCCTGGATGTGTTGTGGTCCCAAGATCAGGCCTGCCCCCATACCAAGTGACCCCTGCCAAGATGCAAGCCCAGGATGTGTTGCGGTCCCAATATCAGGCCTGCCCCACATAATAAACATGAAAAATTAGAAAGTTCCTGATGCTCCAAATTCGATTCAGTGGCAAGCCACCTGATACCTGGTACTCACTACTTTTGAACTAGGCAACTTAAAATGGTGGTTGCACCTGTTGCTTGGATTGGATGTCAATATGAGCACAGAGGGCTGAATGTGGACACACAACTGGAGAGCATTGACAAGAGAAACTTGAATTAAAAATCTTTGCAGCTGAAAATAAATGGAAGAATGCAATCAAAGTTGCAGAGCATGTCATGAACTTCTAACATGAAAAATGTTTTCAGCATTATGAATCAAAACCAAAGGTACCTTCATATATTTACATCAGGAAGTGCCTATGAATTGAGAAGAGCAGGGCAAGGACCGCCACAGTCTTTTCCCTGCCAGATAATTGTTCCACATATGCTGAAAGCTCTTTGTTGGGGGCATGGCAGTGTACTTAATGCCATGCAGGAAAGGATCATCCTCATTTTCTAGGTTCAAGTATGCTGTCCCACCTAGAGGATGTCTGCTGCTCTTCATCATTTTTTTTGGAAATTTTGTCAATGTTACAAGAAATCCGATAAAAAGCTTTCATGAACAACTCATATCTGCACCATTCAAAAAAAAAATTTTCATATCTGCACCAACCATCGAAAGATTTAGCTCAAAATAGAACGGAATGGAGAAATAGAATTCATATAGCCAACCCCAATATGGTTAGGATAAGGCTTTGATGATGATGATGATGATATCTGCACCAACCAAACTTGACCGCCACCACGATCATCAAAGCCTTGTCCCAACTATATTAGGATTAGTTACATGAATTCTGTACCAAATTTGACTAATGAACATATTACTGTTCAAGAATTAAGGGCATAAGGGCATATCAGGAGAGCAATAAGAGACAACTGACGCCTTGCAAGTTAGTTAGTCAAAATAGGAGAGCATTAAGAGACAACTGACACCTTGTAAATTAGGTAGTCAAAATATGAGAGCATCAAGGGCACAAGGCATGTGAAATAGAGATGAGGAAGGATCCGGTATTCTAAATTTCTATCAAGATAATCAGAAAATGAAAGATGTCCTACTTACTTATGCCAGTTACTCAATGCAATCTGAACATATAGTCTTGATAGATTGAAGCAACATAGGGAAGAATAATAGCCAACGGACTAATCTCCAAGCTAAAAGGCTTAAAGATAGAATGTCTTGGTGCCTCATTAAAGACAAGAAAAAAAAAAAACTCTCTCAACTAAGAACCAAGCTCAAATTCTTATTCAATATCAATGTCTATGTGTCCCATGAAGAGGGATTACATCTTTATTTATAGTTAAGGTACTCTCTAATTAAGTAAATAACCTAATTCAATCCAAATAAGGAATCTTAAACTAAACATAAAATAAACTTCTAAAAATAAATGAATCCTAACCAATTAAGAAAGCAACTACTATTATAAAAATATAACACTCCTAATAAAAACTAATCTTCACTGCTGGGCTTTGTTGGTTTTAGGCCCAATGGCTGGCTAATCATGGATTTGGCCTGCATCACAAAAGGAAGACTTGCATATTAAAATGGCTGCCTCATTTGTAAATAATTGATAAATCAACAATTTGAAATGAATGTTATCACAAGCCTTAAAAAACTTTAACTTCATTGTATTCAACATGGATGCAGGAAAGGCATGATGCTGTTTTGAGCAAGGATGAAAATAGCTTTAGCCTTGTATCTGTCTAAAGATCCATTGGATTTCAATTTGACCGAATAAACCCATTTACACCCAATGGTTTGAACTATAGATGGACATGGAACAACATCCCACATTTGATTAGTGTGAAGAACTTCGAGTTCTTCAAACATAGCTTGCCACTAACATTCATGCTTCACAACTTGAGTATAGGTCGTGGGAATATTAACAGAAGCCAGTGTGGTGAGTAAAGATAGGTAAGAGCATCCATACCTGTTAGGAGGCCGAGATGTGCACGTGGAACATTGAAGAGAGGGTAGGGTATGCAATTCGGGTGTAGGTTCCACAAGAGTTGGATCAGGTGGTTCTTAAAGAGGCTGTGTCATAGTAGTGATTGTTTGCGGGCATCTCCAATACACAAGTGCAGGGTTGAACCTTTTAAAGGAAAATGAAGAAGTATCAGATAGAAAATTTGGTTCTGTAGTCATGGTGATAGAATCAAAAGAACTAGTGGAATGAGGAAAATATAAATTTTCATAAAACACCACATTGCAGGAAATACAAATCCTTTTGATGGATGGATCATAACAAACAAATCCTTATTGAGTAGTACCATAACCAAGGAAGGCACATTTGGCGGATTGAGCAAACAATTTTGTTCATTCAAACTGAGGAAGGTGAACAAAACATACACACCCAAAAGGACGAAGATATGTATATATAGGATGAGAGTGAAAAAGTAAAAAATATGGCAACTGATTCTGAAGTTTGGGTGACGGAAGTCAATAAACAACAGTTGATAGAGCTTCATGCCAAAATCTAGGTGGGACAGATGATTCAAGTAATAGGCAATGAACCATCTCAAAAAGATGGTGATTTTTCTGCTCAGCAATGCCATTTTGCTAAGGAGTATGAGGACAAGTTCGTGGTGAGATAATTTCTTTATTTTGAAGAAATTCTAAAATCTGTTGGATACATATTCGCCACTTGGATCCGATAAGAAAATCTTTATGCAAGTGGAAAATTGTGTTTCAACATAGGCAAGAAATTTTTTAAAAACATCAAACACTTTTGATTTTGCCCTTAAGAAGTAAATCCAAGTAAAACGATTATAATCATCGATGAATGTAACAAAATATTTATAGTGTGAATGAGATATAACTAGTGTCATCTCCCAAACATCACTATGAATTAAATCAAAACAATTTTTTTGTTATAGACTGATGCATAGAAAAAGGAAGTATTTTACTTTTACCCAATTTGCAAACAAAGCAATCAAGATTGACATTAGAAGTAGAAATATTATTTTTATTAAGCAAGCCAGAATTCTTTAAAGATAATAAAACAGTCGAATGTGGATGTCATAATTTTTTGCCCCATAGATGCACATTAATTTGGGAAACACGTGAAAAAGCAGAAGTAGATTCATCTTTATCTGGTGCTAGAAGCGGAAACAATCGACCGCACTTAGGACCCTCTACAATCACCTCCCCCATTCCCTGATCGTGTACAACACAACCAAAAGAGGAAAAAGACACATTACAATGGTTATCAGCAAGTTGGCCAACGGATAACAAATTTGTATAGAGACCAAGACAGAGAAAAACATGATTCAAGGGTAAGGAATGTCGAATATCTCCTATGGCCACAATGGATAAATGACCCACTTAGCAGTCTGTACTTGGAGTTTGCCATCATATGGTGTAAGATTAGAAAGTAGACTAGATGAAGAAGTCATATGATTAGATGCTCCCGAATCAAAATACCACATAGAAGATGATGAAGGTTTACCTGAGATACCCGAGGTAGAAAAGGCTTGGAGGATCATTTGCTGCAACATTTTAGGAGTTACAGAGGAGGTAGGCACATATGGCTGTGAAGACGTAGATGCAAACGAAGAAGCAGATGTAATAGATTGAGAGTCCGAAGTCATCGCAAAATAAGCATGGGACTTTTGATTTTTTGGGCAGGTCCTACATTCAAAGATGACATGTACGCTAGCTTTGCAATAGTTATAGACTTTCTCTTTATACCGAAAAGAGTAATGACCAAACTGCTTACAAGGAAAACATTGAACCTTAGTCATATCTCAGGATGGAGTGGCGCGTCCTGAGAGCTTCCCCACATAAGCGACATCTATTGCAACATGGGAAGATTGTGGGAGAGATGCTACTGAGTGAGTAAGCGTTGTTCTTCTTTAAGGACTTCATTGAGACATATCTCAATTGAAGGAGCTAGATGTTGGCCCATGAGATTTGAGCGAACATTTTCAAACTCTGGCCAAAGTTTCATTAAAAATTGGTCCCGCTGAGAAATTTTATGGATCTCCTGAACTCCTAATAAGGTGTCTCCTGTGATGGTAGTATATGCAATGTCTGTGAACTCAGTCCAAAGAGGAGGAAATCCATAATAGTAATCTTGAACTGTCATGTGACTTCGGGAACATTGTGCAATCTCATGTTCTAACTAGAACCAACGGGCTGAATTCTCTTGGTGATAAATATGTTCAGATATGCCCACATTTCTTGGGCAGTTTGTAGGGCTTAAGATGAAGAAAGAATTGGGGGTCCACTAACCCCAAGATCCAGCTCATAATCTATGCGTCGTTGGTTTCCCAGTCTTTGAGTTTTTCCTTTTCTGTTGGTTGTTTTATAGAACAAGAAATGTGACCCCACAATTTTTTTCCTTTGAGATACAGTTCAAACTGATATGCCCATAAAGCATAATTTTTTGCATTAAATTTGATCAATTGTAACTCAGATGTTTCCATAGTAAAAAAGTCAGCAAACAATCAAAAAGTGATCAAGACACAATATGCCAAATCAGTCCAAAAGAAGCAGATCCCACAAGCAGATTGCAACAATCAACAATAATAAAAAGATCGCAATCAATAGCCCAGCAGTAACAAATTGGGCAGCAACAAGAGAGCAAAAACCCATATTAATTGGAACAGATCATCAATAGATCTCAGCAGATCTGGAAAAAGAAATTGAAAAAAAAAAAAAACCTAGGTCAGTCAACCCAGATTTTTGCAAATTCCAGCAGACCGCAGAAAACAATCCTAAAAGCAAATCTGCACCCAGATACAGCAGTACAGATGATGCAGTGGTCAGCCAGACCAGAGACAACCAAAATGGTCTACAAATGAAAGTAGAATGATTTTCAGATGTAAGCAAAGTGATCTATAGATGAATAGTGTGGTCCAACAGAAGTATGTAGCATGCAGCAGTCGACAGATTGGGGGATAAAACAGTCCAGGTGAAATACATTTTCTGGCAAAAATTGTTTATGGGCCCCACACAGAGGTTCAATCACAGATCAGATCTTATCTCCTTGGAAGGGTTCAAGGCTACGACCATCAGTCCAAATTTGATGAGTAATGGTTACAGATCCAAAAAAATTGGACGGCCTTGATAAAATCTATTTGAGAAAAATTACTCAAAACTGACAGATAGAGAAGAGGGTAGATCCTACCCAGATAATGATGAAAAAAATCCAGAAAAATCATCAAAAGAACCCAGAAAAACTGTCGATCATAAACATAAAACTCGCTGGTGGAAACAGGTTGATCAGAGGTGGGCCACTGTGGAACATTAGCAATCCAATCACAATCAGCAGCTGCAGTGATAAAAAATTCCATAAGTGAATAATCAGAGAAGAGAGGATCACTTAATCATTGATAAATGAAGGATTCTCCTACTCAGAAGTGAATCTACTATTGGCTTCTTCAAATGGCAGAAATAGGGAATATTCCCTTCACAAGATAGCAAACCACAATGTCGATAATACCTAGCTCTGGTACCATGTCACAATATCAAAAATTAACAATGGAATAGATTGAATGGAATTGGATGCCCTAGAGAAGGACGATCCATCTTTAATTATCAGTCATGGTTGCCTTAGTTAAGGCTCCATCATTGCCTAATTACAATCCGTTAAGGCTAATTGTGATTTAAATTTAAGGAATGTGCACTAATCTAATTTGACCAAGCTAGTCTAAAAGATTTTGGATCTATAATACAGTGGGTCATTAATGGGCCTGGCTTATGTTACACTGGGCCTTGTTTTCATTTATATGTTAGCTTCTATCAATCACAAAACCGAGGAAAGGGCATATCATGAAAAAAATATATGTTAGATAAGGAAACTTCAAATTTTGAATAAACAAATACTGAATGGCGGAAATATGAGATGTAGTTCAGCATCAACAAATCATTCCATTGCACTTTATAATTATACCCATCAGTCTGGATGGTCCAAATTTGATGATGCCAGCTGGTTTGCATCATCCACTGAGGGCTGCTTGGTAAGGTATGAGAAACACAACATTTATTTTCTGCTTGGCAAGGAGAAAATCCACAACCTTCATCTGCTGCTTGGTGAGTGAGATCTGCTAAATTCCTGCTGTTGGTGGTGGTGTTTATTAACCCACATCAAAGTTCCGGCTTCTGCGTCTTCTTCCTGATCTACCACTCCCTGCCTAACTATAGCCATACTAGATTAGTAACAGGAAACAAAATTGGAATCATTTTATCCCAGTCTCCATGCCCGCAACAAGAACCAGCTTGTCTCTTTTAAATTAGATTTTCCCATAGAAAGCAACCCAGCACATATAACCTGGACCATAAGCACATAAACTGATAGTGCAAATATGTGCTTTGCTGCCTTGAGCTCTGCCAAATGTGCCCAAATATTTTTTATCTGCATATAAATCAGCAATGTGCTGAACCTTGACACCTAAACCCACATCAATTTTCAAGTCGGCATCGACAACGCTATTGCATGTAACTCCGATAACACCGTACAGTGAAGTGATGGCCTGCCACCACATAGATGTTTACTGTTCAATTTCTGTTGCCGATTCAACAATTTTAAGGCCTGGTTATATAAAAAGGATGAACTCCCTTTGCACCAAATAATGTTTGCCAAAGAGCTTCTACAGTGGCATAAAATTATACATCATGAATATCAAAATTCCAAACAATTTAATTTCTGATTATAAAACATAACAGATATGCCATCCATTCCTGACTAAGCACTGCACCAATACCCGCATGAGACGTCAGTTGTCAACCTGAAAGACTGATGAAGTTAGGAAGTTCCAAACTTGAATCCCAAGCCAACTATCTTTTGAATTTGTAAACATTTCAGTTATTTCCCTGACCATATAAATAGACCGTCCTACACAGGTCTAACTGCTCAAGCGTGCTAAAAAATTCTAATAAACCAGTCATAAAATGAGGCCAGATCAAAGAAACTTAGAAATATGTCTACAAAGTATCAATCAGGAACTTGCCAATAAAAAATCACATGGGTCTTATGAATATGCTTAGCTGGTAAGACAATTAAAAGGGCATTGTTAACCATTTATGCAAGCCATCATGCATTTAGCAGTGTTTTTCATTTGTCTCTTCGAAGGACCTTAATATGATGATATCCAATCCATAGCGTAATTTTTGAAAAGATCCGATCCCTTGATAACAAAGCTAACAGACCCTCCAAGGAATAGAAAAATAGCATTGAAATGTAATTTTATTTATGACCTGGGTTTTAATATCAATCCATCACTAGTCATCTTTTTGCCCCTGCCAACAAGGCTGGCACAACACAAGAGCCTATACATTCACCCATTTAGGAACACCCCCGAACCCCAACTACCCCCCCCCCCCCCCCCCCCCCCCCCCCACAACTCCTCCCCGTCCCTCTTCTCCTCCACTTCTCCCTCCCAATTAGCTCCATTGCCTAAGCCTCTGTAATTCCTCTTGCTCCTTCAGCTCATTTTAAAAGCCCAAATTCAATAGGCTAGCAGTAGGCAACCCCTAAGAACCATATTGATACATTGTTGTACATCCTACTTTTAAAGCAGGTCAGCAGGAAATTCCCCTCGGACGACATTCGCGAGTTCCTTCATGAATGGTTTCACCATTTCTTGGCTTTGACACTGAGCTTCTTCCACTTATTTCTTCCCAATCAATAGATAGAACAGCTCATTCTCAAGCACTTCCTCTAAAAACCCCACACATGATAGTTGGTTCACATCTGATCCCCATAATTTGATGACTTAGACAGAATCCTTTCAACGATGGATTCTAACACCACCCTATAAAATAAAATAAAAAATATAGGGTATCACAATACGTGGATGTCTGCTCATCAAACTGCCACATTCAACCAAGTAAATATGTGGCCAGTATCCTCCAACAGAAAAAGGAATTGAGCATTGGCTTCAAACTATTACCTCACTAGGCAGTTGTATGCCTAACCAAGAACTATGACAGGATGCAGGATGCTTCTCAGTTGGCAGTTGTAATTTGTCAAATGCTACCTAAAACAATAAATTCTTAAAATGGCCCCAACCAATGATCACACTGCAGACCTTCCTTTGATAATGGGTAAGTAATGAAGTGTTATTTATTTATTTACTTATTTATTGTATGACAACTGATTGGCACTGTTTTCACAAATATGGTTCTTAAGATAATTCTCTAAAAAAAATAAATAAATAAGGCATTTTAAAATTTGGAATATCCCATGGGATGATCGAGAAAATAATTTAAATAGTCCTAAATAAATAAATATTGCTCATCATCATCATCATCAAAGCTTTGTCCCAGCTATGTTGGTATTGTGGTAATCAAGGCCCACCTTAAGGAATTGTGGTAATTGGCCTTTTAAAAAGTATACTGTAGAACCCATTGTTTGTGCCATTTTGAAAAGCTGTAAGGTTATTTTCATCCATATAGATCTCAACCATATAGTTCATCCCATAGTTACTTGATTCGTAGTTCGACCAATTTGAATTCGAAGTTGCAATTCGCAATTCGTAAGTTACTCAAATTCGAAAATTCGATGGGGTAGGTTTAGTTAATTCGATTTTCAATTCGCTTGATTCGTAGTTCAAGTTCGATGAATTCACTAGACTAATTCAAATATATAATTAGATGTAGTTCGATTAGATTTGTAAGTTCATTCGATATATATATAAATATTTATCTATAAATAAGAATAATAATAATAACAATAAATGTTGATGATGATGATAATTTAATGCTTGCATCGTAACCTATTCAATAATTTAATGTAAGGGATTAATCTTACCATTGGCCTAATTTATTTTAGATTGAGATTTGATTAAATCTTATAAAAGGGTGCCAGTTATTTTGATTGGTTAGGATTTCTCATAGGTAAGAGTAGAACCACATCGATATTCACATATTCAAATTTTAATATTACATGTACAAAGCTACAGCACAAAGGGAGAAAAGATATACATGTTAAGTCAAAATAAAATATATATACTGATATATATACATGGCATGTTAAGTGAAAATGATATCCAGAGAGGTGCTTTAAATTGTAAATACTATCTATGAGGAGAGAAATGATATGATTTGACAATTGAGAAGAGAGTGAGTAAAAAGAGGAAATAGAATAGGCATCTAGAGAAGGCACAAGTTCATCTTTTGGTATGGAGGAAAGAGAATAGCATTTATTGCATCTAAAGAAGTGCAAAAGTTTTGGGATGGAGGAAAGAGAACAACATTTATTGCGTCTAGAGAAGTGCAAAAGTACAGTAAAGGAAAGAGAAACGGGTTGTGCAAAAGTACAGTAAAGGAAAGAAAAACACATTCTCTTCTCCTACCTCCTGCAGGGCCTATTTTAGAAAATACATACCGCATGAACAACAAAGAACCAGACTTTTCACCAAACCTGAAAATCGCTGAACCAAACTGCAATTTGTTCAGTATGAACTGCGTGGAGTTCAAAACCACATAGACCGAACTAGGTAACTATGGTTCGTCCTAGAGTCAAGTTCATAACATCCAACTAAAATATTAAAATTAAAAACAACACTTAAACCAATAAGTCCATAATAAAAGCAAAATGAAATAAACAAACTTGGGTAGGCCGTATAGCTCAAGTGACCGTATCATTCTCGAAAAAGTAGGACACGGATACATTGGGGGACACATTAATAATATATATTAATTTAGATATATATAATCATCTACTAAAAAAATAATATTATTTTAACTTTTTAATCAATTTAGCAACCAAAAAATAAAAATTCAAGTACCAACCAATAAACATATCAAATTATCAAATATCAATATAACACTAAAACATAATTCATAATCATTAAACATGAAATATCCATAATTCCATAAAATCCATATAAAAAAAAGAGCAGATCATCTCTTTCCCCTCCCTAAAAAAATTAAAAAGTAAAAACGAAGCCAATCTTGAGGCCTATTTTTTAGTGAAATATTTATTTCTCTTTTACTTGTGATATGATTAATATTTACAATCATACATTTTTCCATAGTACAAAATTGTCATATATCAAGTTTACAGATTTTAATAACCACATGTTAACAAAGTGTCCAAGAAATATCAGCCATATATTTATTTTTTAGTCATAGACACGAACTAGGAATTGTGAGACACGTTGCAAAAAGAGTATCGTATAAGTGTCCAAAATTAAGATTTTTAGTTCTTAAAATTGTCAGTGCTTCTTAGATCAACTGGATGGGCCCTACTTGATCTTTAAGTATCTTCTTTGTTGGTCCCTCCCATATGGCATATCCCAATGTGGTCTTCTTGGTTTGCCACATGGGGTCTTCATCATCTCAATCAAATGTTAGATTGGATGAGATATAACTGTTGATGTTTATTAGAGCTCAGACCCAACAATGGATCCTAGCCAAGATCGCAACCCAACGGTGCATCTTTTACATAATCAAGATCCAACAGTGGATCCTTGCTAGAATCATGATCCAACAGCTGATATTTTCTAGGATCAAGATCAAAAGGTGGAACGTTGCTAGAATCGCGATCCAACAGCGGATCTTTTCAAGAATTAAGATCCAGCGGTGGATCTATTCCAAAATCACATTCCGATAGTGGATCTTGGTCAAAATAACAATCAAACACCTGCATATGATCATCCCACCATGAGCAGGCATGTGCGTGTCTCTTGTGTCTTCTTTTTTCTCCTCTTATAGCATTTGTGTGGAGGAAGTATGATGTCCACATCAACTTACCTTACCATTTAATAGCCCCACTTGCATATCTACAAAATTTATTTTAAAGCTCTTTTATCTAATTATACTAATGCACATGTCCTTATTTCAAGTCTGGAAGTTGTTACCAGAACCAGATACAACACAAGTTTTGTGTTGGATCCAGATGTATAACGGCATATCAGAGTCTGGATCTGCCCCAAATGTGGCCTGTTTACAACCCTAGTTTGGACAGAAGGAAGAAAATGAAGATGAGATATAGAACCTTAACAGACTTATATACATATCATGAAGGCACCTCTCTATTTGTGTCATCATCATCATCCGATATTATCTCATCAGTATAGGCCTATAGGGCTTTTTATATCTCTATTGTATGGAACATAAACAAAATAATGGTACAATTTGTTGTCAATAATACTCTCCTGCCAAACTACGCACATATTAAATAAATATCAACAGAAAACATGGCATGAAACATGCCACAAACATTTATCACTCATACCAATTGATCTTGTAGCCGTAGATATTTTTCAGCCTCTTCTTTCTGTCTTTTCTTCTGCTTCCTCACTATCAATACTGTTCTCTTTTTCTAGTAAACAAGTGCAGATTTTTCTTCAGCCTAGCTTTTCGGCCCTCCATGTCCTTGTATCCTTCCTTAAGATCATCAAACCCAGATATCAGCTCAAAAAGTGCAGTGAGTTCCTTGGGATTCTTCGAAGCAATTGACTCAATATTGCCCTGTAGAACAAAATTTGCTACATTAAAAGCCTTTGTTTTAATCTAAGAGGGAATTTGAAAATTCTAAAATAAGCTCTTATTTTATGACTCAGAGTTTATTTACATATTAGAGCATTTGGTAAACCTCTATATGCATTTTCTATTTTTAGAGACCATTTATAGATCAGAGTTTTTGCCTCAAAAAAAAAAAAAGGGATATGGGAGGATGCTTTTTAGCTAAAGTAGGAGGTGGACAATGCTAAATTTCACAATTGTTTTGGATGAAAATAACCTCACATAACTTTCAAAATGATGCAAATGGTTGGTTCTAAATTGTAATTTTTTTTAAGGTGGGCCCCAATTACAGCAATTCCAAAAAAAGTGCGTCCCACCAACCACATGAAGTAAGAGCTTTTTTTAATAAATTTACCAAAATACTAATTGTAAATTAGAACGTAAAAACTAGAGCTTTTATTCTAAACATTAAACTAATTAGCTCTCATTAATTAGACTAGAGTTTCCAAATGACCCCCTAAGTTAGCTGCATCAAATAGGTAACATTGGAAGCTAAACAATTGATGTTGTCACAATGTCAAAGCAAGGTGCAGAAATTTTGAAAAATGAAATTTTAAGAGGGAATCAAGTGTTCCAAATGAATTGGAAAGAATAAATTATGGCATGAATCTTCCCTATTCATAGATCAGAGTGCGTCCTGTTTAAGTCCTAGAAATAAACTGCATAATCAAAATTACAGCAACAGAAGAAGACCAAACAAGGATATTTCACTCTGGAAATCTTCCCATCACGCCTACCCAGACTTGAGCACATCAAACCAACAAACTCAGTACCAAAATGCCAGGAAATTTTCGCGATTCCCATGCAGAGTTAAGCATATAGAATCAACAAAAGTAATGTTCATATGTCTCAAATGAAGATCCAGACTGCCGTGCATACATGCAATAAATCCACATACGAGCAATTGAAGCCAAGCAAAGTAGTAACTAAAAGAAAAAGGAAGTCTCTACCAACCATCCAAAAGTTTGTCTAAGCCTTCAAGCAGGAAATTTACTCACAGCGTCCAGAGCTGAGCGCACCATAGCGACAACCTTGATAGCAAAACAATATGCACCACTCTGATGAAACAAATTCATCGGTGTACCATACATATTTGGTGAATCAATTTCAAAATCTCTGCTCTTTGGATTATTTTTCCCCCTTTTACGAATTGCTTGTGGTTCAGATTTTCATAATCAAGATTCAGAATGCATTTTATAAATGTAGCAAACATATCTATGATCAATTGAAATCGAAGGAAAGTTAATTAATTTAAGGGGCATGGTTGTGTAACAACATTTCTGTTCATTGTCCTCAGGGAAATACAACCTCAGCGAACATGAAGGTCATGTGAAAAAAGATAGTTATGGTGGATCGCGAACACGCAAAATACAGACAAAAATCACAGAAACACACCAATAACAACAATGCTAACTGGAAGTTTTGAATTCACCTGGAAAACGAGGAAATTACGCGCCTTGACAAGAATCCCAATCTCCTTCAATCTGGCATCGCACGCGTCCCACGTCACGACCTCCCCGTCGATCCTATACTCGCTCCCGCCCGCACCGGTGATGGCCCGCGTGAACTGCAGCTCCGACCTGTCCCCCATCTGGTAGACGAGCCGGGCGAATGCGCGCCGGCCCCTCTGCTCTCTCTCGCTGTCGTCCAACGCGTAGATCAAGTCATTGAGCTGGGCGCCGCGGAGATGGGCGGAGCGGACGCCGAGGACGAAGCAGATGGCGTCCACGAGGCTGGATTTTTCGGCACCATTGGGGCCGATTACGGCTGTGAAATGGAGGAAAGGGCCGATAGTGTCAGCGCCCTTGCAGGATTTGAAGTTGTGGAGCTCGAGGTGGAGGATCTCGCCGGCGCAGAGGAGGGGCGGTATCGCTGCAAAGCCAAAAAGCCAAACCTAGGGTTAGGGTTTGGGGGGATTGGAAGATGATTTGGAGGAGCGAAAGGTAGGGTTTATAGGGTTTTCATCATGGGAAGGGGAAATGGAGGGAAGGGGAATTTGGCGGGAAGAGGGAACTGGGAATTTGAGAGAGAGAGAGAGAGAGAGAGAGAATGAGGCAAGGAAAGAGCCGTTAAATTGGGGAAGGAGGGCGCACGTTTTGGGATTTTGAAATATTGCGAATTTTTCTTGTTATCTGAAATTTAGTATTATTTTTTTTATTATTATTTGACCCACTTCTTCTCTTTCCATTTCCTATTTAATTTACCATTTACTTCTGAGTATTTTCTCTTAAAAATGTCCACTTCAACTATATTCTACTTTGATTTTGATGCCTAACAATCATAAAAAAAAAAAAAAAAGTTTGATTAAAGAGTTAACCCTAGTTTTAAGTTCTTAAAGTTAAATGCTTGTACATAGTGCAAGCTGTGATAGAATTAAATGGTTGCCAATGGTTGGCTCAATGTTTAAAATAGTAACTACTACCTATTGATTGGGGTAGACGTTTGTCAAAATGATAGAATTGATTACAAGTAAACCAGTCTAAAAACCAAAAAGAAGATACCAAGAAAGAGGTGGATGTTTGGTTTTTTTTTTTTTTTTTTTTTTTTTTGAGAGGCTAACTTTTATCAAATTAATCCCTTGGCTCACTAATCTAATATTACATCCAATTTCACACTATTCAAGGTGACAAGATCATATGACAAAGTGAAAGGAGCTTGCCATTGCAACCTTAAAATTATGGGTTCCAATAACATCATTAACAAACATTAGGGATGGAAAGAACTATTCAATACATTGGCCCAATTACTCTCCCATTTTTTATCAACCAAAAGGCCTTTTTGTTATTGAATTGAATTCTTAACTGTCCACGGTCATATAAGCTCTAACAAATTAACATTAAGATGTGAGGATGAACAGTATAAGGTATAAATGTAGATGAGAGTTGACTTTCCTATGATTTTTACATTATTATCATTACTATACTACTACTACTTTCTTTCTATCTTTTTTTCTTTTCTCTTTTTTGTTATGTTGGAGTTCAAACTCAGACATCCATTTCTCTAACTATTCAATACATTATTCTCTTTTTTGTTACTTTCTTGGTATCTCCTTTTTAGTTTTTAGACCAGTTTACTTGTAATCAATCATATCATGTTTACAAACACTGAGCCAAACGTTGCCAACCATTTAATTCTATCACAACTTGCATTATGTACAACCATTAAACTTCAAGAACTTAAAACTAAGGTTAGGTCTTTAATCAATTAACTTTTTTCTATGATTGTTAGGCATCAAAATCAAAGTAGAATAAAGTTGAAGTGGGCATTTTTAAGAGAAAAAACTCAAAATAGGAGCTTGTTTGGGAAGCAAGTAAACTTGTCATATATAAAAGTTGTATGGGTAAATTCTTAGTAAAAAAAAGTTTCTTTATTGCTTTTGGCATTGATGCCTTATTTCACTATAAAAAAGTGATTTTTAGTAGCAGAGAAATAAATAAATAAATAAACAACAACAACAACAACTTTTTATAGTGATATAAAAAGTTTTCTCTTCAAAGACATCAATGAAATTAGAATGATATTTAAAAAGTTGCCTTGTTTGTTATTTTTTGAAAGGGATTTTAACCGTACAATTTTAAAAAGTTACTTATTTTTTCCCATTCATTGCTTAATTTTGGTGGTGTTTGGGAGTAACGAGGTTACAATGACATTCATGCTTTTCATCTAATGACTATAGTGAGGTTATGAGGAGATTCTAATTGTCTCTCTTCAATATCCCTGCTACCACTTAGGTGCTGCTTTTCCTAATCACTTTCTAACTCTTTTTGGGAGAAACAACCACCCTTCATAAAATGGATTAAAACTCGATTAATTTGGCTTCGTAGTATGAGACATTGTGTTTGAAAGAGTTTCTGCTTTCTAAAAGGCATATAATGTTGGCAAATTTCACTACAAGAATTTACAGTTTTCCCGGCGTTTTTTCCCGGCACAATATTTAAAAGCCGGGGAAAGTATGCTTTTGGCCGGCGAAATAAGCTTTTTCACTGGAAAAAGTTATAGTTTTCCCGGCATTATTTTTTCGCCGGCAAAGGCTTGATTATTCCCGGTGAATAGATTATTTCACCGGTAAAAGTTAAATTTTCACCGGCGATTAAATTTTTTCGCCGGTAAATATTATATTTATGGCGGCGTTCTCCCCAAATCGCCGGCAGATTTATCCCGCAAAATTTTCCCACCAATTTTTAGCTGAGATTGGCGCTTTAAATTTTACCGGCGAATTATTTGTGCCGGGAAAAATTATTTGTGACGACAAAAATTTAAAGCGTCATTTTCCTGGCCGTCTATATATAAAAATTAGTGTCAGATCGAGAGAGACAGAGAGAGAAAGCGAGTGAGAGAGAGAGACAAAGCGAGAGAGGCAGAGAGAGAGAGACAGAGCGAGAGAGACACCAGCGAGAGAGACAGAGCGAGAGAGACACCAGCGAGAGAGACAGAGAGAGAGAGAGACACCAGCGAGAGGGAGAGATCAGACAGAGTGAGAGAGATCAGACCCATTTGCCTGGTCGTCTTCATCGTCGTCATTTTCTTGGCCATCTTCATCGTCGTCTTCCACTTGCATCAATCTCAAGGACAAGGGTCAAGTAGGGTTTCATCCCATCACCGTCTTTTATTTTCGATTTCATCTCTGTTTGGTTTTGTGCATTTCTTCTTTTGTTGGGCTGAGAGATGGAGAGGCAGTTCAATCGGTTGCTTTGTCGTAAGAATGGATGGTCTTATGGGGTTATGTGGCTAGTGAAATCGAGTTAGCTTATGTTTTGGTTTGGTTGAAGTCTTCGATCTTTGGGTTGTGCCACAACCAATTTAATCGACTCGCCAACATGCTCAATCGAACGCCCAAGTCCAACATCCAGGGACCCAATTCGGTAGAAAGATACAGAGAAAGGGAAATCATCATCTAAACACAAGGATAGGGTAGGCAAAAATCAAGAGGACCCATTTGTGTTTTGGTTTGGTCTCTGTGCTCTTGCATCTACTTGGTGATTGGGTATTTTGTTTAGTTTTGTCTTGGGTGTGTTTGGATGGAACTGATTGCAAGTGAAATAGAATGATTTGGTGTTTGGGGCAGTTTGTCTTATGGTGTTTGAGGCAGTTTGAGCTTCAAAAAACAACGAAAATGTTGTTTGGGACAGATTTGCTTTCTTTGGTAGCTTTATGTTTGTTTTTTAATTTTGATTAATCATGATTCTTGCATGACTCATTCCTGAGGATCACACCTGTTGTTTCCTCCATGTAACTTGAAGGATGAAATTGTCTTCCTCATGTTTGGTTTGTCCATGTCTTTGTACTGTCATGTACTCATTCAAATAGTCAAAAAGCTACTATAAGAGGACTTGAAGAGCAGAACCTTCAGTTAGAACAACAGGTAAGCATGCAATTGCATTTTGCTTATACATAATAAGGAAAAAATGGTTTGTTTGATTAGTGTATTCTATGTCCACACAAAAGTTCTTTTCCCCTCATAGATGATTACTATGTTCTGTTAAGAAAACGAAAATCATAAAAATTGCAAGGAAGTGATTAGCATTTCCTAAAATTGCAGTGTCTCCTTTAAAATCATGGTTGGAGATCCTTGTAAGTATTACCATCTCATTGAACATGGGAATACATGAAAAGGACCCATTGTGGATCGTTGTATGATGTTCCACACTTCTTTGTTCTTTAATTGCTTCATTTTAATAGAAAGAATTCAACTGCCTTTAAAAAAAATTATAGTATTGTGTGACATGGTTACATTGATCATTTGTGTGTTTTGTTTTTCAAATAGATTATAATCACATCCTGTGGATTTCACTAGGGTGTTTTTATACATTAGTTTTTTCATGGGAGCAAGATATTATATTTATAGATTTGTTTGGTTTTTTTTCCCAAATAGGGTGTTTTTATACATTAGTTTTTTCATGGGAGAGCAAGATATTATATTTATAGATTTGTTTGGTTTTTTTCCCAAATATTCTTTTTACCTCCTTTAAAATTCTTTTTACCTCCTTTTATAAATTTCTTCTCTACTCTCTCTAGATATTGTCTTGTTTGGTGTTTTATACCATTTATTAATTGAATTTGAGTTAACCATCACCTTTGCATATATAAACAGATATGGACAAAAGTTGGATGTTACTGTATCAGAATAGATTCAGTCAGCAGTATATAGATGGGGTGAATTCTTTTATTGAGTTTGCAAAGGCGAATTCGGGTGGGAGTAGAGTGATTAAGTGCCCATGTAACAACTGCTGTAATAGTTATAAGCATGACTATGAGATTGTGAGAGATCATCTACTCCGACGTGGGATGCTGGTATCCTATGAAACTTGGTTACAGCATGGGGAACTTGTACAGTCTGATGAATCAGATAGTGAGGATGAATTGGATGAGGATCATGGTGGATATGATGAGTTGCTTGAGGACCATGGCAGGGGGACTTATATGGTGGATGATACCTTAGGGATGGATGATGTGCGAAACTTTGAAATTATGTTAGAGGCTTCTCAGCGTGGTTTGTACCCGGGCTGTAAAGATCCAAAAACCCTGTTAGCGTTTGTCATTAGGATGCTACGTGTGAAGGTACAACATAAGTGGAGCAACAAGTCATTCGACAAGGTCTTGGGGATATTTAAGGACACCTTACCAAAAGCTAATGTGGTTCCAGCGTCCATGTATGAGGCGAAGAAGATACTACGTGACTTAGGCTTGGGGTACGAGCACATTGATGCATGCAAGAATGATTGCATATTGTTTTGGAAAGAGAATGCTCACTTGGAGAAGTGTCTGGAATGTGGGGAGCCTAGGTACAAGGTCAATGATGGCAAGGGTAAGCGGATCGCTTATAAGGTACTGCGTTACTTTCCCTTGATACCTAGATTGCGGAGATTGTACATGTCCATGATGACGGCCAAAGAAATGAGATGGTACCATGAGAATGCCATGGATGGCGATTTGGGTAGGCATCCAGCCGACTTTAAGGAATGGAAGGAATTTGATTTAAAATTTCCGGAATTTGCTCGGGAGATCCGCAATGTAAGGTTGGGTATGGCCACTGATGGATTCAACCCCTTCGGTAACATGAGCACTTCTTACAGCATGTGGCCTGTTATACTTATGCCTTACAACCTTCCACCGTGGATGTGCATGACGGATCCATTTTTCATGATGTCCTTACTTATTCCTGGGCCGCATGCACCTGTGAAGGAAATTGATGTATAAATGAGGCCCTTGGTTGATGAGTTAAAGGAGTTGTGGGAGAATGGTGTCCTGACTTACGATGCTTATAGTGAACAAACCTTCCGAATGCATGCGGCTGTGATGTGGACTATAAATGACTTTCCCGCGTATGGCAACTTGTCTGGTTGGAGTACTAAAGTTTATTTTGCTTGTCCCATTTGCAACGAAGATTCAATATCATGTAAGTTGAGAAGTAAGATTGGGTGGGTGGGACATCGAACTTACTTACCTAAGAACCACCAATGGAGAAGGAGCAAGAAGTTTAACGGTCATCCAGAGCATACAATGAATTCCTTGGAATTACCGGTGCAAAAGGTTTTGGGTCAGTTGGATCAACTACCAGAAGTTAGGTTTGGAAAGGGCCCCACCAAAAGGAAAAGACCTCGTGAGCCTGCACTATTGAGTTGGACAAAGAAAAGCATCATGTACGAGTTACCGTACTGGAAGAACCTGAACCTTAGGCATAACTTTGATGTCATGCACATACAGAAAAACATCTGTGAAAATGTTCTTGGGACAGTGGCGGGCATAGATAAGAAGAATAAGGACACGGAGAAAGCACGTGATGATTTAAAAGATATGGGCATCAGGCCACAATTGCATCTGCAGAGGAATGAAGATGGATCCACTGTGAAACCCCGGGCATCCTACACATTGGACCCAAAACAGAGGGAGGGTTTTTATGAATTCTTGAAATCGATCAAGTACCCGGATGGCTATGCAGCTAACCTCTCTAGGTGTGCGACTTCAAAAAATGGCAAATTATCTTGTATGAAAAGTCACGACTATCATGTCCTCTTACAGCGTCTTCTTCCGGTTGGCCTGCGTGGTTATGTGGACAAGGAGTTAGGTACAACTCTATTTGAGCTGGGCAGTTTCTTCCAGGACCTATGCTCGAAAACTTTGAAGCAGAGCTATTTAGAAAAACTAGAGGAACAGGGAGTGCTCATACTTTGCAAGCTTGAGAGGATTTTTCCTCCTGCATTCTTTGATGTAATGGTCCATTTAGCTATTCACTTGCCACGTGAGGCCATGCTCGCTGGACCGGTGCAATATCGATGGATGTATCCTATTGAAAGGTAACTGTTACCATCCCATGAAACGTTACTCATGTAGTAGTATAATTGTCTTACATATGTAACCTTAATACTGATTGTTCCTTGTTTGAAGGTTTCTCGGGACTTTAAAAGGTTATGTTACCAACCGAGCACGACCTGAAGGTTCGATTGCTGAGGCTTACATTGTCAAAGAATGTTTGACCTTTTGCTCAATGTACCTCAAAGGGACTGATCGAGATGAACGAAATGATGATGGCGGCTTGCGTGGTCCCGGGATGGAGATCTTCACGCAAACTGCCTGTCCTTTTGCACCGATCACAAGGGCACCGGATCCTTCTCAGAATGAACGTAATATGGCTCACTGGTTTATATTGCATAATAGTCCCGAGTTAGAGCCATATCTTGAGTAAGTGGTTTGATTAAAATACATGTGTGCAAAGATTGTGAACTTGTTGATTCTTCCTCTACTTTTAAGTGCTTATGAATTGCATTTCCTTAATTAGGGAACACAGGAGTACAATACAAAATCCAGGAGGGCATGACATCAGTCACATACAGCGAGACACACTTCCAAAATGGTTCAAGCAACGTGTAAGTTATATATGGTGAACATTATTTAACTAGGCCTCAAATGACAATAACTTATAAACTTGCTGCATGTTGCTCATGTAGATAAATTATTTGCGAAGTCGAGGCTCACAAGAAGCGACTGATGAAATGTGGTCATTAGCGAATGGTCCTGGTTCGATAGTTTATCTGTATTCAGGGTGCATATTCAATGGTGTTCGTTTTCATACTAGAGATCGCGAGAACCGGCATAAGTGCCAAAATAGTGGTTTGGTTGTGGTAGGGGAGCATAAAGGGAAGAAAATTGACTTCTACGGCTACCTGTGCAAAGTTTGGGAATTGACATACATGCATGGTGGGAGGGTGGTTCTGTTCCAGTGTGAATGGTACAACACCAGTACCAGAAACAAAATATACACCGATCAACACGTAACAAGCATTGATGTTACGGGTCGGTGGTATAAAGATGATCGATTTGTCCTCCCGAGTCAAGTGAAGCAAGTGTTTTATGTCAGTGATACTTGCAAAGGCAACAACTGGAGAGTCGTAGAACGAGTCAAGCATCGGGGAGTGTGGGATGCACTGGAACTAGATGATGTGCCTAATGAAGCCTTTCAGCAGCACGAAACCACTAATGTTGTCCCAATCTGTGTTGAAGATAATGATTTTAATTACTGTAGGGATGATGTTCCGCCAGAGATAGTTAATGGTGATAAGCCAATGGCGGAGCATAGTGAGGACGAAGATGAAACTATGGCAGAGTATATAGATGATGATGATCAAGATGATCTGCATAGCCAGTTCGATCTAGATATGGATCTTGATATAGACTATGATGTGTAGTGTTTGTTTTTTTTTTTATTTGTGTATGGACAAGTATTCTAAATTAATAAAGTTGTTTGTTTACATATCATGATTCATTATATATATTTCATTTTATTTCATTTTATATGATACGCCTAAAATTTCGTATATGTCATATATAGTTGTCAAAAATGCCTAAGGGAGGTAAAACATATGTCAAGCCTGGATGGATGGCCAAGCAAGCAAAGTTGACAGAATACGAGAAGGTCAGAAATACAAACATCATGGAAAATGAAGCGAGATGTCGTGCTTTGGGGGTGAAACACATAGCCAGTACCGTTTTTGGATTCGGTCAAACGAGCAAGAGGAAAAATGGGGAGCAACATAGAAAATCGGGTGAAGATGATGATGGTGAGGAGTATCTACCGCCCCAGGGTGATTTAGGGTTGGTTTATTCGGATGAAGATACAGGTGATAACGAGGATGATGAGTCTCTTGAATCTCCCGCGAATATGGTAATATGTGTCAATTATTGATTTTAAATAAGCCATATTAGTTGCAAACATTTATGCTTGCAACTAATATGTTGCAAACATTTATGCTTGCAACTAATATTATTGATTTACTTTAATTACACATTTATGTACTAATAATTCACTGTTATGTTGTGACAAGTTACTCATATGAATCGATGCAAGCGAAGAAGACATGCTTGCGCTATAGCAGCTGCACTGGCGCGATCTACATTGGCACAGCCTCTAGTCACACGGTCTTCTCATGCAGAGAGCATGCCCCAGGGGGCAGCCCAGGTTACACCGGCACAGGCTCTAGTCACACGGTCTTCTCATGCAGAGAGCATGCCCCAGGGGGCAGCCCAGGTTACACCGGCACAGCCTCTAATCGCACGGTCTTCTCATGCAGAGAGCGTGCCCCAGGGGGCAGCCCAGGTTACACCAGCACAGCCTCTAGTCACACGGTCTTCTCATGCAGAGAGCATGCCCCAGAGGGCAGCCCAGGTTACACCAGCACAGCCTCTAGTCACACGGTCTTCTCATGCAGAGATCATGCCCCAGGGGGCGGCCCAGGTTACACCATCACAGCCACTAGTTACACAGTCTTCTCGTGCGAATAACATGCTTGAGGTGGCGACCCATGCTAGACCAATGGATCCTACACAGTTTGCTAGTTCATCTAGCCAGCCTAACCAGGTTTTCAGTCCACATACGGATGGCAGTAGTGTTGGTGAGAAATATATAACTATTTACATATAAAATCGACCTTCTTTTAATGCTATATTCTTAGTAACTCAGTTAATATGGTGGTCGTGACAGCATCAGCTTTAGCTGGGGGCTCAAGAAATGTACGAGGCAGGACACGGGGGGTAAAGGTGGCGAAGCTAAGGAGGCAACTTGGCCATGCCATCCTAGTTCCAATCCCAAATTCAAGCCATGCGCCAGAAGGCGAATTTGCCACTACTTTAGCTAACCTTCTTGGGGAAGTGATTCGAGATGAGGCACCTGTTCGTAAAGAAGGTTGGAAGTTTGTTCCTGAGGGTATCAAGAAGTTAGTGGTAAAGAGAGTTCAGGTAATTTCATTTAAAGTCAATTACTGTTGGTTCAATTAGTCTCATTTATGTTTAATTGTTGGCTCACACATTTATGATTATATTTGCAATTGCAGCAAATTTTTGAGTTCGGGGACTATGCGAACGATCCGGTCATCAAGGCTGTCATTGATGCGAAGTGTCAGAAGTTGTACAGGGACTGGAAGTGTGACTTACATACCCACTATTTGTCTCTTTTGGAGGTGGGGGTACCCGATCCAAAGAACCACCCACTAAAGCCTTGTAAGGTAGATGACTGGGTGTGGATGATTGACAATTTGTGGGAGACTGAGAAGTGGAAGGTAAATTTTAATGGTTTTGTATATATGTCTACATCATTATTTATTTATAAAGTTCGTTGTATTAGTATCGATTTGCTCGGGCAATATATTGTTTTTTATTTTTCGTCATAGGAGAAATCAAGGAAAGCGAGATATAGTCGATCGAAGATGCCGTGGAATCATACAAGTGTCTCTAGATCGTTCCCAGCACGTGGTTCAATGATTGTAAGCGCAGGTTTAAGAATTTTTTCTATTTGACTAAGTTATGAAAATTTATTTTTTTCTTATTAACGAAATTTAATCTAATGTCATAACAAAGAGCGCAGAATGCTGGACAACCACAGCCTTTTCCTGATTTCTTCCACGACACACACTATATGCATGGGAAGAATCAATGGATAAATGAGGACGCTCAAAAAACATATGTACATATGCCTAAGTCATTTTTGATAAATAAATACAAATATATTTTTATACATTTGTTAAACTCACTTTATTTGACTTTTACATGCGAAAAAATCGCAGGAGGAACTAGTACGACTAACAATGGAGCAGTCGCAACCTTCGATCACCTCTCCGATGTCCGAGGAATAGATATCTGTTAAGGTGCTTGGGAAGAGGTCAGGATACCTAAAGGGTTTTGGCATTCGCACGAAGTCCACTTCAGCTTTGACCCAGGCTCGGACAGGCCCTGATTCTGAGGTGTCTATTCTGCAAGAGCAGGTAGCGGAGCAGGCCAAGAGTATCAGTTTTCTTCAGAGCTTAGTCCTCCAGTTAGCAGAGCGTGTAGGCATCGATCCAAGTATCGCGGGTATCGCTGTTAGTGGGGAGGGCACCTCTGGTAGAGCTCAAGATGCGACTTCTGTAGGTTTGTATATGACTTCTCTTTTCAAAATAGTATTTATTTGCATGTTGCTACATCCACCAAGTTATTGGACTGACTTATGTGATCAAGTATCTGATTGGGTTGGTACTTTACATTAATTAGTGTGAATATTATTTGGACATTTGATCTCTATTTGCATTTCATTCAATATTTCTTAGGTCCTACATCAAATACATTCATAATTTCTCTCTCTCTCACTCTCTTTCACTCTTAGCATTCTTAGTTTTGACATTCTTAGCTAGGAACATCATTTGAAATTATAAACTTCCACAAGATTTTTGGGATAGATATAGTTTTTTCAATTGCAATTCTGATGGGGTTTCTATGCTTTGGTTTTTTTTTTTTTCTCAATTCAAGGATAATACCTCTCCTTTGAAGAACGTAACTGGTTGCACTTTCCTCTTGCCAACTACGTGTAGATAAACCATCCCGTGGCTTTTCAAATCTTCAAACTATTGCAAATCATGGAGAAAAATGTGAAAAGATAAGAATATAAGATTCTTGTTGCCCTTCAACGAGGAAGATTACAGCAACTGATTTAAGGCCCTTTGTTTCCTCTTCCACTGTTCTCTTCACTACCATTTGTAGGGTTTGGATTTCTCTAGGAATGCGATATAATTCCAATCCATTGATGCCGCAGTTGGTTTTGTAGGGGTTTCAACTCGATTATCCACCAACAAATCTGCATGAGTTGAATCAAGGAGACACAAGTAAACCATGTGTAGATTGAGATTTGTTCTCCCATAATATTTTTTTCCTGAAGGTTGTTTGTTTGTTTGTTTTTTTTTTTAATTTCAAATTATGATGGCTTTATTGAAGGGGGTTTGGAAGATATTGGTCAAATTGAATTCTTGGTATTCATATTCATAGTTAAGTTTTGATATGGATAATCGGTTGCCCATGTAAAACTTTGTTTGATATGTTATGTCATTCTATTAGTTTTCTCAAAAATATGTTTGGTATCATGCTTGAAGTTCATGCAAGTTAATATGAGAATGCAGGCATGCAAGCAACCCCAACATGGCAGCATGGGACTGAATCACATGCGCAAGTCAAAGAGAGTACAAGAACTAACATCATGTCTAAACAGAATTGTTGGGCCAGTCACCAACCTGACACGAAGTTCTCATATGCCACTCACAAGGTGGTGACCGAGTACAAGGTAGAAAAAGCGTTGGGGTTGCTTCATTCTGGCACAGTAGCTGTTGTTTTCTGGCACAGCATCTGTGCCATGTTGGGGTTGCTTCATTCTGGCACAGCATCTGTGCCATGTTGTTTTCTCTATTTAGAGGTGCCAGTAGCTGTTTTGGTGAGGTTGCTTCATTCTGGCACAGAAAGTAAAATTATTAGTGCGTTAAATGTGCTGCTTATGTTGGAAAGTGAAGGTAGGTAAGAAGAGAAAGGAAGAAATAAAGAAGCAAGAAGATGAAAAAGAATCAGAAGGAGAAACTGAAGATGAATGCAGTGGTGGGGATCCAACGTTGCTGATAAACAATGCCCACTTGGTCATGACAGAAACTGGAGATGGGTGGAGGACCATTTGGTCATATTTGGAGATGGGTGGAGGACCACTTGGTCATGACAGAAACTGGTGGAATTGCATAGCGACAAGATAGAAAAAGAAAGAGAAAGAAAGAAACAAGGAAAGGCTGGGTACAAGTACATGGGGAAGAAAGAAAATAAGAGCGGAGAAAAAGAGAAGAAGCAAGGAAGAAACAAAAGGAAGTGCATGAGGAGAAGAAGTAGATGGGCTGACTGTTGACCCTAAGCAGGACTTGGCTGCAGAGGACCCAAAACAGGAAGAAAGAGAGAATAAGTGAAAGCAAAGAAGGGAACGATGGAGATGAAGAGAGAAGGAAGTAGGAAACAAGAAAAAACAGAGAAGGAAGAGAAACACAGTGACGAGGTCTGAGTTACCTCAGTTTGGATCTGAGCATAGAAGAAGAAAAGTAGAATGCAAGAAGAAGGGAATAAGAAGGATAAGGAGAGGAGCTGGGCTCGGGTTGCACGGGGAAAAGGAAAGCAGAGGAAGAAGATCAGTGATAGGGAAATCGATGGGCTCGGGTTCAGGTGTTCCGATGCATGAGGAGGGTTGATGCATGTAGTGGCCCAGGTGTGATGGTGAGTCCTATCATGATGAAAGGCCAGGCAAAAGAAAATATGGCAACCAAACTAACCATTAAAATAGTAAACATGAAAAGAGGATGAGCAAAGGCATGGAAGGCTTCCCTTAAAGAAGATCACTTTAGGTGGAAGAGAAGATTCGTATGATTTTCTAAAATTAAGATTTTCTACTAGTATTTTCAAAATAAAAAAATTTAAGGTGCTTGGATACTTTTCTTATTATGTAGTTATGGTGAGTGAATTTTTCTTTGTTTCATAAAAGGCTGTTATGGGTGGTGAGATATGCTTTCATTTTGTCCTAATGCTATATGATAATACTTTATAGGGTAGGCGAGCCTAAATTAACTACACTAGGTTGCTCTCTAAGTTAAGCCATGTTGGTGAGCTTGTTGAACTATGCAAGAAAAGGGACTTGGACCAACAAATCTATTGGAATATTTCTAGTTTCAATTTTTATTGGGAAAGTAATGAATTTTAGTAGGACTGAACATATTTGTTCCCTTATGAATTGGAATAATTCCAATTTTCTTTCATATTAAATGTGTACTACCGTTTATGCATCTGTATTGGTGTATTCCTAACTATTTCTATTTTTGTTAATTTATTAATTTCTGTTTACCCTTTATATATATCATCAAAGAAATTATAGTATCTTTTTTTTTCTTTTTTATGCAGATTGAATGATAAGTGAAGAAAATTTTGTGCTTAAAGAGTTTATGCAGTCAACATGAAGGCCAAGTATTCGGAGTAATAGACTGCTACATATTGAAATGGGATGCAGGAAATTCTTTTAAACAGTGGTGCAAATCGATGTTGGAATGATGCAACAATAAAATGATCGCATGGATATGTAAACTTCCATTGATATTTGAATGTTGGTATGGAGTAGAATGTTAACATGGGTTTTAATTTTGTGATGGTAAAGTGCTTTGAATGTTGAAAGGATGTTTGAATTTTAATATGTAGTTGAATGAATTTTCATATTTTATCTTTTGATGGTTTTGGAATGGAAATGAAATTTGGTTGTGTAATAAATTTAGTTTTGGATAATGTAATTAGTTGTTATAATTTAATCATATGACATAGGTTGCAAGTTGTAATGAACTAATATAAAAGTTGTAATGAACTAATATATATATGCAGGGAATGGAAACTAAAAATTGAACAAATAAAAAAATAAAATAATATTCATTGCCGGCGATTTTTGTGCCACCAAAAATATTTAAATTACATTAAAATTTTGGGGAAAATGATCTTTTAAATGTTTTACCGGCGCTAGATAACGCCGGCAAAACATTTAATTAATAATCTTCTAAATGTTTTACCGGCATCATAAAACGCCGGCAAAACTTTTTTAAATGGAAATTTTTCGAAAATATATTTTTTTTACCGGCGTTAAAATACGCCGGCAAAGGTTGTCTTCTTTTGTCGGCAATATATAAGTTTTACCGGCACAACCATTTTAGCGCCGGGAAAAAGTTTCCCTGGTGAACTTTTCCCGGCAACTTGCCGGCACACAAGAAATCGCAGGAAAAGATTTTTGCCGGCGTTTTTTACACATTTACTGGCGATTATTTGGCGTAGGCAAAGGTGAAAAATCTTGTAGTGTTTATGGGATGGACAAAACTTGGGTTTTAAGAGTTGTAATTTTATTTTTTTAGAAAGACTGAAGCCTCTACAACAGTTTTAGAAAAAGGTCTTTCACTCTAAAGAAGGAATGCAAGTAATCTATTTGACCAACCGGTCGAATTATATGGGCGATCGGATGAATTACTTGCATATAAACATCTGCAGATAGAATTAAAGACTGACCGGTTGGCTGAGGTGCCCGATTGGTCGGACCCCATGCCGATCGGTCGGATAGGGTATCCGATCGGTCGGCTGGGTTGGCTGTCGCGAATCAAAAAACTCTGATTTTTTGGATCTACAAAATGTGCGATCAAATCCTTCCGAATCCAAAACGAAAAGGTCTCTATTCTAATTATCTATATAAGGAGCATCTCGTCCTTGAAGAAAATACCGCTCTCTAGATCAAAAACCTAGCAATTTTATTGCAAGATCATCTTCTCAGAAGCGTCTCTATTCTGTATGTGCTGCAAGTTATGCTTCGAGCATCAAGTTCTTTTCCCATCTTGGTGATTCGTCTTGAGAGGCATCAACGCGTGAAGATCAAACCTGAAGGAGTTGAACGACGTGTGCGTCAACAAGAAGGAGTGCTTCGAGTCCCTTTGGTTGTGTTCAACAGGAAAAAGGGTAGTAAGTAGTTTTGTAACCTTTCTTTAATAGTGTTTGATCTTTGTGGACCAGTGGTTGGTCCCGTGGTTTTTCCCGTTTGGGTTTTCCACCTAAAAAATCCTTGTGTCCATCTTTTTTGTGGTGTTTACTTTGTGTTAAATTCACTGATATTGGGATTCTTCATACTTAGATCTGACTGGGACCTAAACCTGTATTAAGGTTTAAAAGTCTTTCAAGTGGTATCAGAGCAGGTTCATATCATCGTTTTTAGATCTAATTAGATGTCTGCTATAAAGATTCTCAGGGATAGAACTTCAACCAATAAACCCCCTTATTTGGATGGAACAAATTATGCTAATTAGAAAGTCACAATGGTTGCCTTTTTATAGTCAATTGATATAGATGTGTGGCAATCCATTCATATTGCATATGTTCCACCAACAGTTGTTACTGATGGGAATGTTACTATCCCTAAGCCTATGGCTCAAAGGACCAAGGAAGAAAAATTTGCGTTCCTTGCAAATAGTAAAGCCATAAATGCTATCTTTAATGGTGTTTCACTTACAGAATTCAGAAGAATTTCTAAGTATAACATCGTTAAAAAAGCATGGAATATCTTGGAGACTGTCTATGAAGGAACTAGAAGGGTCAAACAGTCTAAACTTCAGAAACTAACCACTATGTTTGAATATTTGATTATGGAAGAAAACGAAATGTTTGATGAATTTTATGCCAAACTTAATGATGTAGTAAATTCAACCTTTAATTTAGGAGAGATCATTCCTGAGACTAAAATAGTCCAAAAGATTCTACGATCTCTTCCTGAAAGGTTTGATCCAAAAGTTGTGGCAATTGAGGAAACTAGTGACTTAGATTCTCTTTTGGTTGATGAGCTTGTTGGAAACTTATAAGCCGTTGAAGCCAATCTCAGATCAACCAGAAAATCTAAAGAAATTGCACTAATTTCTTCCAAATCAAATAATGATAGTGATGGTTCTGAACCAGATTCTGATGATTCTGATTTTGATGCCTTTTTAGTCAGAAAATTCAAAAAGGCTATAAAGAGTTCTGATAAAAAAGATTGGAAGAAGGCTTACAAGCAAAATAAGGCTAAAAATAAGTTTAATTTCACATCAAATGTTAAGCCATCTTCGAATCATTTGTCCCAGTTTGATAAGAATACTTCCAAAATACCTCCCAAGAATACTCAATGTTATGAATGCAAAGGTTTTGGCCATTATGCATCCCAGTGTGTCAACTGCACTTTTAGATATCAAGCGAATCAAGGTAAAGTGTTAAACGTCACTTAGGATGATGATTCAGAAGAAAAAGACCAAATTCTAGAATTCGAATCTTCTGAAAATACTAAATTTATTGCATTTATGGCTAATTCTAACAATTCCATTGTTAAGAATTCTTTGAGTGCAGGATCAGAGTCTGATACTGAAAGTGATGCTTCTTTGGATGACATGCCTCAGTCCGAAAAAGAATTGTTGGAGGCATATAATAAATTGCTAAAAGACTCTAGAAAAGTTATATTGATTAATGATGCTCTAGAGCTGAAACGAGAAACCTCGGAAAAATTAATTTTATCACTGAAGAAAGAGTTGAAAGAGGCTTATGGTAAGATATCTACCCTAAACTCACAACTAGTTATCTCCACTAACAAGTTGACTAATGCAGGTAACAATTGGACCTTGCTGCATGATCAGTCGCTCAAGACATCCAAAGAACTGGACAATGTAAGAGTAGAACTCCTGTCTAGTAAAGAAGAGAATGCATCACTAAGTCAGCAACTTAACCTAATGTCAGTAGAACTTGCTGAAGCTAAAGCTGATCTGTCAAGGATGAACACTGGTTCCAAGAAACTAGATGAAATTTTAGGCGTTTAGAAAATGAGTGCCGATAGACGTGGACTTGGATATGAATATGGTTCAATATCACAAAATATAGATAAGTTTGTTAAAGGCACTACCATGATCACTTCTATACCGACCATTCAAGCACACGCACAAGTGTATTTTGTAAATAAACAAAATAACAAAATGTCACGTCCCACTTTTATTCCAGTATGTCACTTCTGTGGGATTCAAGGACATATAAGACCATATTGCAATAAATTGCGTATCAAGTTCTAGAATCAATAGAGGCAGAAATATTTCTTGCCTCAAAAGGTCAAGACTAAATAAGTCTGGATTCAAAAGTCTGACCTTTACTGTAATGTGGTTCTTACAGCCCTTCGAGCATAAAATTTACATGTGTGGTACTTGGACAGCGGGTGCTTTAGACATATATCTAGTGATAGATCACTGTTTACCTGTTTTGAGAAGTGTCATGGTGGTAGTATTCAATTTGGTGATGGTAACAAATCCAACGTCATTGGTAAGGGCACTGTACATATTACTGGTATGTCTTCTATACACAATGTGTTTCTTGTAGATGGTTTTAAGGCAAATCTTTTGAGTATCAGTCAGCTCTGTAAATCTGATCATGAAGTACATTTTTCCTTGAATGACTGTATTATTATAAACAAGGAGGGAAAAATAGTACTTTATGGAAAGAAAAATTTAGAAAATTGCTATGTTGTTGGGAGTTCTGACAAGTTACAGTGTCACTTAACCTCATTAGATACTATTGATCTGTGGCATCAACGTTTGGGTCATATGAATTATATTGAACTCAAACTTCTCTCCAAACAAGAGTTAGTCCGAGGGTTACCCAAAATTCAGAAATCCTCCAACATTGTACGTGGCCCATGTCAACTTGGTAAGCAAAATCATTCACCTCATAAAAAACTTGATCAAATGACTACATCTAGGCCAATGGAATTACTGCATATGGATCTTATGGATCCTCCTCAGATGAGCATAGGAGGAAAGAAATACATCTTTCTTACTGTTGATGATTGCTCTCGCTTCACTTGGGTTAGATTTCTAAGAAAGAAATCAGAAACTTTTGATGTATTTCACTATTTATAGCTTCATTTGATTGCAGATAAAGGCGCTCAATTTGGTGGTGTTTCACGGATATGATCTGATTATGGAACAGAGTTTGAAAATTCTTTTTTTCAATCTTTTTGTGCCGAAAATGAAATAAAACATGAATTCTCAGCACCTAAGACTCCTCACCAAAATGGAATTGTTGAACGAAAAAACTGGGTTGTACAAGATATGGCCCGTGTTATGCTTCATAGTAAAAACATTCCACAAAAGTTTTGGGTTGAGGCAGTCAACACTACAGTTCATGTGATCAATCGAGTCTACCTTAGACCCGGAACTAAGATGACTCCATATGAAATTTGGTATAGTAGGAAACCTACAGTTAAATACTTCAGAACCTTTGGGATTAAGTGTTACATATTCAAAGATAGAGAACATATTGGTAAATTTGACTCCTGAAGTGATGAAAGTGTATTTCTTGGCTATTCCTTGGATAACAAAGCATACCGAGTATTTAACTTGCATAATTCTACTGTTATGGAGTCATTCAATGTGGTTATAGATGATGCAGATTCACATTTCAACTCTGATGATGATGAAGTAATGTTTACTCCTCCTACTTTGCAAGAAGATGATTTCAATACAAAACATGATCATCCACCAATGGTAAAAGATTCTCCTGAGAAGTCAACTAACACAGATTTAGGTGTCTCTTCTAAAGAACAAGTAGAACCAAAGATACCCCTTGTCACTCAGAATTCCACCTCAGATCTTGTTGTTCCTCGTCAAGATACGTCGTCTCGGATAAATCCAAAAGCAAGAGCGTGGAAACATCATTCATTTTCGGATATTGTTGGAGATGTAAATGAGCATATACGTACTCATCAACTGGTAAGTGATGAGGTAAGTTATTTCTACTATATCTCTACTGTCGAACCTCATAATGTTTCTGAGCATTGAAAGATGACTCGTGGATAAATGCCATACATGAAGAATTAGCACAATTAGAAAGAAATGATGTATGGCAACTTGTTCCTCGTCAAACTCACACAAATGTCATTGGTATAAAGTGGATTTAAAAAAATAAAACTGATGAGTTGGATCAAGTTATAACGAATAAAGCTAGGCTTGTAACACAAGGTTATACTCAAGTTAAAGATATCGATTTTGAAGAAACCTTTGTTCCTATAGCCAGACTAGAGTCAATTTGCATCCTATTAGCCCTTGCTTGCGCACTGAACTTTAAATTATATCAAATGGATGTCAAAAGTGGATTTTTAAATGGGTTTTTGGATGAAGAAGTGTATGTTGAGCAGCAAAAAGGATTTCAAGATCAGCAGTTTCCTGGTCATGTCTATAAACTAAACAAGGCATTGTATGGTTTGAAGCAAGCCCCTCGCGCATAGTATGAACGGTTAACCACCTTCTTGCTTGGAAATGGTTTTCGACGAGGAGGAGCTGATAAAACCTTGTTTATCAAGAATGAGGACAAGGACTTACTAATTGCTCAAGTGTATGTAGATGATATTGTGTTCGGGTCAACCTCATAGTACTTGGCCAATGTGTTCTCTGACATCATGGCAAGTAAATTTAAGATGAGTATGGTTGGCAAATTAGCTTTCTTCTTAGGTCTACAAATAAAGCAAAGTACAGATGGTATATTTATTTCTCAATCTAAATATGCCACAAATCTACTCAAGAAGTTTGGAATGCTCTCTACAAAACAGGAAGGGATTCTAATGAGCACTTCAGTTAAACTCAGTTTAGATACAGAAGGTAAAGATGTAAATGATACCTTGTATCGTAATATGATTGGGAGTCTACTTTATCTTACTGCTAATAGACCTGATACAGCATACAGTGTGGGTATTTATGCCCGATATCAATCAAGTCTAAAGGAATCTCATGTCAAAGCTGTTAAGCGTATTATGAAGTATGTGCGAGGTACAATAAACTATGGTGTTTGGCTGAGAAGAAACTCCAACACAACTGTAGTTGGATACTCTGATGCTGATTGGGCTGGCTGCGTTGATGACAGGAAAAGCAACTTTGGCGGTTGTTTCTTTATCGGCAACAATTTTATTGCCTAGCATAGTAAGAAGCAGACTTCAACTTCTCTTTCTACTGCAGAGGCAGAATATATAGCAGCTGGAAGTTGTTGTACGTAACTTCCATGGATGAAGCAAATGTTGTTCGATTATGGAATTCAGTAAGATCTCATGACAATCTATTGTCACAACAGGAGCGCTATAGATATTTCCAAGAATCCCGTTTAGCGTTCACGAACAAAACACATTGATAGCATGCATTATTTCATTCGTGAATTAGTTGATGATCGCGCTTAAAAATGTAGGCGTGGAAATGAATTACGGAATCAAGGTCCGACATTCACGCACTTTAAGCGTTAAGAAGAATGGGAAATAATTACAGTTCATCATTAATTTCCCTTTTGTTTACATGGGTTCAAGTGCCCTGACCGTGGGGATGCAGGTTGTTTACATACATTTTGAAAGTTTACAACCCCTCCCTCAAGTCTCAGATGTGATCTCAATTTGGAAAATACAAGAAAATGTACATAAGGTGGAAGAAAATGTGGAAAAAGGGGAAAAAATGGGGGGTGACCGTGACCCGCGGTCACTGCCCCGTTCCAGTGACCGTGACTCACCCGCGGTCACTGGGGCCTTCCAGTGACCGTGACTCACCCGCGGTCACTGGAAACTGTCAGTGACCGGGGGTCACGGTCACTGACAGACAATGGCCCTGTGCCTCCGTTTTTTTTGTGCTGTTCGCGCTGGTTCTTTCTTAGAACTTCTTTCAAGTGTTGGAACCCCATTCTCATGACTTTGGAGCGGTGGACAACCATCAAGAAGATCACATTTTATCATGGAATCAATTGAAACCGCTGTAACTCATCATTCGTACTTACGGACTGCATTTTTGTTTCAAGTCCGAAATGGGCAAATTTGAAGCCGGAGTTGTGTCATTTGAACCTATCATTTTCAAGGAACAAAATGAGGCCTAGAGAGGTTTCTTTCACAACTCTTGTAATGGCTAAGAAGCCCTACGAATGAGAGAAACAGAGGTGACAATGTCATCCTCTCAAAAATTGGCGTCGTACGAACATGGTATGGACTTTGGCCATTTCCCTTCCTTCTCTCCTTCTGAATTTTCTTGCTCACCTTTAAAACTAAGAAAAGAAGGTGGGAATGGTCGTGGAAGTGCTGCTGGAGCTTGCTTCTTGTTGCCTTAGGTGGTGACTTTCTTCAATTTCTTCACTTTTCTTCCTTATGTGTGTGTGTTTTTTTTTGTTTCTTCCAAATTCTCTCTTTTTATAGACTCCCAATCAGTTTTGTGCAGTTTTGGGGAGTTAATAGCAGTTGTGGGGAGTTGGATTTCGAAGAGGAGTGGAGGGAAACCACCCAAAATCGTGGGAAACATCCTTTGAAGGTCCGTGACCGCAGACTGGGCCACGGACGAGGCCCAATTTCAGGTTTTTCGCGTATGTGGCCCATTTTCATCTGTTTTGGGCTCAAACAAAGTCCGATTGCTACCAAACTTGGAGGGATGCTTCTTAACACTATTCTCTACATGTCATAAAAATTTCAGCCCTTTTTGACTTCAGGAAGTTGGTCAACTTTTTCATTAATTGGGCCCCGGTCAAGGACAAGGCCCATTTTTGGAACATTGCATATGCGGTCTATTTTCCATTGTATGAGGCCCGAATGATGTCCAATCATCACGAAACTTGGAGAGATGTTGCTCGACACCATCTTAAGTGTTTCATAGAAATCTCAGCTCTGTTTGACCACCCAAACTTGGTCAACTCCTTTTGTTTGTGGGCCCCGGTCACTCCCAAGGCCCATTCTTGGAATTTTGCATATGTGGCTTTTTTCCGCCTGTTTGGGGTCCAAACGATGTCCAATCGCCACGAAACTTGGAAGAACACTTCTTGACACTATTTTGAGTGTGTCACAGAAGTTTCAACTCTGTTTGACCACCTGAACTTGGTCAACTCCTTTTGTTTGTGGGCCCCGGTCACTCCCAAGGCCCATTCTTGGAATTTTGTATATGTTGCTTTTTTCCGCCTGTTCGGGGCCCAAACGGTGTCCAATCGCCACGAAACTTGGAGGGATGATTCTTGACACTATTTTGAGTGTGTCACAAAAGTTTCAGCTCTGTTTGACTACCTGAACTTGGTCAACTCCTTTTGTTTGTGGGCCCCGGTCACTCCCAAGGCCCATTCTTGGAATTTTGCATATGTGGCTTGTTTCCGCCTGTTCGGGGCCCAAACTGTGTCCAATCGCCACGAAACTTGGGGGGATACTTCTTGACACTATTCCGAGTGTGTCACAGAAGTTTCAGCTCTGTTTGACCACATGAACATGGTCAACTCCTTTTGTTTGTGGGCCCCGGTCACTCCCAAGGCCCATTCTTGGAATTTTGCATATGTGGCTTGTTTCCACCTGTTCGGGGCCCAAACGGTGTCCAATCGCCACGAAACTTGGAGGGATACTTCTTGACACTATTTTGAGTGTGTCATAGAAGTTTCAGCTCTGTTTGACTACCTGAACTTGGTCAACTCCTTTTGTTTGTGGGCCCCGGTCACTCCCAAGGCCCATTCTTGGAATTTTGCATATGTGGCTTGTTTCCGCCTGTTCGGGGCCCAAACGGTGTCCAATCGCCACGAAACTTGGAGGGATTGACGTCAAGAACATCTTGGAGTATTCATCCAAATGTGATGCAGTTTGGATTTGAGGAAGTAGGATTTCGAACAGTAACCTATTCATTGCATGCGTTAGGTCACTATTCACTCTACATTGAGATAGTTAGCTTGTTTTCTATCTGAACAACCTCCCCTTGACTTGAAACTTTGGGAGAATAACTTGGGGCATTCTTTAAGCATTTGTTCCAAATTTTATCTGCTTTGGCCTTCTGGAAGTAAGATCTTAGCCGATGACCCCCAAATTTGGGATTACTGTCCTCTAAACTGACATGTAATGAAATTTAGGCCAAACAGAGTCTTTTCATCTTGAAAATTCGCAAAGTATCTTCTGAGCATGACTGAAGCTTCGCGTCTAAATTTCATTAATTTTGGACATTGGAAAGCAGGACTTTGGTCAGTGACCCCCTGGCTTGGGGGGGGGGGGAACTGACTTCAGGCTGACATGTTTGTAGCTTTTGAGTTTGATGATCTCTGTTCAACCCGAAATTTGAACTTCCTCTGAGAGTTCCAGCTATCTTGATCTTCATGGAATGCCGGCTCTTACAGTGATTCCCCAGGATCTGCAAATAACCTCTGTAGCCTAAATTAAGCTGAGATGAGGTGTCTTCGCTGCAGTATTTGCAATTTTTATAGGTCAACAAGTGCCCCCTCGAGGTGCAATGATTATAGTATAATAATCGTTGTGCCTCGAAATAGCCAATCTGTGGGAATGATGGATGGCTTGATGAAAAGACAGTTTGTCAAGGTAGGTTGTAGGCCTAAACTTTGGGATTTGAAAATTTTGATAAAAACCATGAAGGGTTTGATGACGGAATTTTGAAAAGACATAAGAAATCTGAATTTCTTTGCCCTATTTTCACGGATATCAAAAGTAGCATCTCCGTGGGGACTGTGGGGAACACCCACAAAGGAATCCCTTAGGTATTTAGAAAATTCAGAAGTTTATGAATTTTGTTTGGATTTTGGAAATGAATTTGATTTTCTTTTGACCTATTTTTCACAGATATCCAGAGTGGCGTCTCTGTGGGGATATGGGGAACACCCACAAAAGAATCCCTGAGGTTTTAAGAAATTCAAAAGTTTTAGAGAAAATGGATTTGGGTTTGGATCTTCATGGATTTTTTTGGTTCATTTTCAAAGATCAAAGTTTGGGTTTTGACTTGGCTTGACATGATTTAAAATGAGATGCAATTTTGACAAAATGAGATGTAATTTTGAAAGAGATTGGCCTTTATGGGTTTTGATGAAAAACAATTTGAGACATTGGTTTGAAATCAAATTTTGACCCAAAGTTGATTTGGAAAGAGACTCCGCATCTCTTTTTTTTTATATATAATTTCCCTCAAAATACCCTAAAAATAGGATTATTTCATTTGTAAATTACCCCAAGTGGACCCCTCATAGGACTTGCAAAAGACAACAGAGATCGTAGATGAAAAAGAAGGAATCCATCAAGACTTGATCTTAGACTCCACTGATTTTAACCAATTTGTATTTGTGGGAACGACTTGAGCTCGAAGGGATTCGGCAATGGGCTCCACCAGTTCAAGTTTGCAATGACCGTGGTAAGGAGGCCAAACAGGTTTTTTTTTTTTTTTTTTTTTTTTTTTTTTTTTTTTGCCTAAAACCAACAAAGAGAAAGGGAGACCGAGAGTTTTTTTTTTTTTTTTTTGAAACCATTAAGAGAGTCAGCTGATACCGGAATGAAAACAAAAGTTGCAACTCGGAAGCTAATCACTGCACGAATAGTCCCTGTTTGCACTCTTTTTTCAGCTACAGAGGTTGGGTATGCACACTCCATTTTCTGGATTCTGTTGATCCTTCCATATCCGCCCAGTAACCCGGAGCTTCAGCTCTTTCCTGTCCCCACCCGAGAAGAAGAGTGCCATATTCCTCTGGATTATGAGTCCATCGTGGCTGTTGCGAACTTTCCTATGGCTGTCACGAATGCTTCGAGGGGTTCCTTCCCGTATGAGCTTCCTGCCATTGGCCCCAACCTCAAGACTGTGACTGAAACTTCTTGTCTCTGCATCGTCCCCCATGAAGCGGAGAAATGCCATGTAGACAGGTGCCATCCCAAGCTGGAAGGCCTCAAAGTGCAAGCAGAAGTAGTGCCCAAAACAGTGAAAGACCGTCAACATCCATGTGGCATTTTCAACTTCCCGGGGATTAAATTTGACATAGCGATGGTTGAATGTAGATCCTGTGTGCATGTCCACTTTGTGGTCATCCCTTAGGTGTGAAACAAGAAAAGGAATATCTCCAACAACAGGGCATTCAGATCCTGCATATGGGTAGTTGTATGGTCTGAAGTTACACAGAGCTTCGTGTTTGAGCTTGCTGTAGTATGGGAATATCTCTGGGCAGCCAAGTGAGCAGTACTTGCAAGGTAACTCAAGTGACTCTGCTACCTTTTCCAATGCTAAACACCTGATGTCTCCAAGCTCTTGTCTACAAGTAGGGCACCTATTATGCACCCTGGATTTACAGGTAGAACAGAGTGTATGCCCATTGTGGCACTGATGGATTAGTGGGTACATAGAGTTGGTGCAGACAGGGCATTCAAGGAGCTCATGGATGATGGTCGCCGAAGGGATCGTGGACGGGATGGTGGTGTGGTTGACGTTTCCGCCATGGGGCTTGGAGAATGGATGGTGGAGATGGGTCGTCGCCTCTTCCTCGTCAATCCCATCAAACGAAGTGATGCATTCGTTGTGATCCAATTCCATCAACAAAACAAAACCGAAAAGGATAAAAAAAAAAAATCGAATCTTTCCTTCCTCCTTCAGCAAGCAAGGCTCCTCTCCTCCTTTCTTTCCTTGAATTTCGTCTTTCTTTCTCTCTCCCGTATTCGAGAGAATCAAGAGAGAGAAAGAGGAGAAAAAGCGAAAGAAAAGGAAGATCCAATTTTGAAGAAGAGAAAGAGAAGAAACACGAAGAGAGAGAGAGAAATTAGGAGAGAGAGAAATCGGGAGGGAGAGAAGAAAAGGAGAAAGAGAGAGAGCGGGAGAAGCAGAGAGCGGGAGAGAGAGAGAAAAGAGAAAAAGAGAGAGACCGGGAGAGAGAGAAAAAACTGAGAGAGAGGGAGAGACCGAGAGAAACAGAGAGTGGGAGAGAGAGAGAAACCGAGAAAGAGAGATAGACCGGGAGAGAGAGAAACCGGGAGAGAGAGAGAGACCGAGTGAGACAGAGCAGAAGAGAGAGAAAATTAAGAGACCAAGAGAGAGAGAAAAAGAGAGAGAGATCGGGAGGGAGAGAGCGGGAGAGAGAGAGAAAAAGGGAGAAAAGAGAGAGACCGGGAGAGAGAGAGAAAAGAGAGAGAGAGGGAGAGAGACCGAGAGAAACAGAGAGTGGGAGAGAGAGAGAAACCGAGAAAGAGAGATAGACCGGGAGAGAGAGAAACCGGGAGAGAGAGAGACCGAGTGAGACAGAGCAGAAGAGAGAGAAAATTAAGAGACCGAGAGAGAGAGAAAAAGAGAGAGAGATCGGGAGGGAGAGAGCGGGAGAGAGAGAGAAAAAGGGAGAAAAGAGAGAGACCGGGAGAGAGAGAAAAGAGAGAGAGGGAGAGAGACCGAGAGAAACAGAGAGTGGGAGAGAGAGAGAAACCGAGAAAGAGAGATAGACCGGAAGAGAGAGAAACCGGGAGAGAAAGAGACCGAGTGAGACAGAGCAGAAGAGAGAGAAAATTAAGAGACCGAGAGAGAGAGAAAAAGAGAGAGAGATTGGGAGGGAGAGACAGAGAGAGAAAGAAATCGGGAGTGAGAGATCAGGAGAGAGAGACCGAGAGAGAGAGAACTGACTGGGTGCATCTTTTTTTTTTTTTTTTTAGGAACTGATGTAAGATGATCGAGAGAGAGAGGACTGATTGGGTGCATCTTTTTTTTTTTTTTTTTTTTAGGAATTGATGTAAGATGACCGAGAGAAAGAGGACTGACTGGGTGCATCTTTTTTTTTTTTTGATGCAAAACCTGTGAATGAATTCTGGTATTGATCTCCCAGACTTGAAATACAGCCAATCTTAATGAACCCATGGTGATGGCCACGGTCACACCCTGTTGAGAGCAATATTTGAGAGAAAATGGAATTCCATTATCTCTGTTGCTCCTCTCTCTTCTAAAGAAATCTGTTCCCCGTTGCCAGTAGTACAGTCAAGGGATTTACAGCCACCATTATCTGATGCAAATTCATTGTCATTGCGAAAGATAACTATTCGTATGTAGTCCATGTTAGTGTCCATTTAAGGTGTGATGAAATTCTTGCGATATCAAAGCAATGAATAGGCTTACTGGTACTGCCAATGTTGTCTGCGAAAAGCCCGCAATCACTGCCAACCTGTGACGATTTTCATGGAATTCTTGTGTCTTGAACACTGCCCAAATTTTTCATGGTCACGGTCAATCCTGACTGTCTAATACTTGTTGCTATTGACACAGTGACTGGCACAAACTGAACTTTGCAATTCATGGTGACTGATATGAGTTGGAATTATCATTGGTGAGACTGCTTCATACCGAATAGTGGGGAAGTTTAAAACCAGGGAGGTTTAAAACTAAACAGTCATTGTATCTAAGTGCACAAATTTCACTTCTTGTTCACAGTATGACAGAATCCATTACCACTTCGTTTAAGTGTTAACCCTCACTATTAAACTTAGTGAAAGGACATCCACCTGTGTTTGAGTAGTAACATACACACCACTGAACACGCGTCTAACTTTCTGTGATCAGAGCCTCTGTGGGAATTATAGAATGCCATTTTCGTGCTTGAACACGAACCTGCTGCCCCCCTGAAAAGGTCTTAAGGTGCTTGAACATCTGTTTGGACCGGGAGCTTCGGTTTTGAGACTTAAGTGTGCCTTTGATGCCAATTCTTGGTCTCAGAACTGAGTATTGCCTTCTGCTTTTGGTCTTATACTAAGGGGAGATGCTGCCGAATTTTTTTTTTTGAGAAGTTCCATATCATCGTTACTGATACCCATCTTTCCTTTCTTTTGATTTGTTTTGCAGATAGAAAGGGTAAAGCACCTGCAACTGCCACTGCCGCGGCACCTAAAAGTCGTGCCAAGGGTAAGACCACAAGAGGGCCTGAACCGAAAGACCCAAATGAAGCATCTGATGTCAATTTGTGGCTCTAGAGAGCTAAGGCTTTGTCATCAAGAAACTGGTATTCATATTGGTGTAAGCTGGACAAGATTGACATTAGTACTGCTATCCCAACTTATGCAAGCTACAAAGGGCGCATCCTCATGGCAGAAGTGCTAAATGCCAAGGGGCAACTGGAGGACGTCCTGGACTGAGACTCTTTGCTGCACCTTTCATTTGATGGTTTTGCTTTTCTGATTAGCCCTGAGGGCCATGTGTACATTGACTTCACTGCTTGTATTCAAACTTTAAAATGGATATCAATGGAAAATGTTTTCCTTTCTATTTTTGTCATTGGTATGGGTGCTTGGGTTGATTTTTTTTTTGTGGAGGTTTGATATGGTTTATGTGGATGGTTTGTTTGGTTTGGTTTTCTCAGACTTGTATGAGGGTGTGATTTGCGATCTTTTGGATCCACAAATCGAAAATAAGGAAGTCATACAGGTGGACGTTATCCGGTGCCCATGTGTGAGGCTTTCTCCAGGGTCCATGACTTGATCCTTTTGGTGTCGAAAGGGGTCAAACAAAGTGGATGTTATCCGGTGCCCATGTGTGAGGCTTTCCCCGGGACCCTTGACTTATTCCTTAGGACAAAGATTTGGTTTTGGTTTTTGTTTAGATTTTGGTTATACAGGGTCTACAAAAAGACTTGTTCTATATAACAGAAGGCAGTCATATAGGGTCTTCAAAAAGACTTGTTCTATACAACTAAGGATTAGCTATATTGGGTCTGCAAAAAGACTTATTCCACATGGCTGAGTTTTGCTATATATAGAGTCTGCAAAAAGACTTAATCTATATAGCAGGATGTTACAAGGGGTCTTGTAAGGACGTTATCCAAGTAACAAAAGTTTGACTAGAGGGGTCGTGGGACTTGATCCTCGTAGTCATTTTATACAAGTCTAAGAGATTTTGGTTAGGAGTCATAGGTTGTGAGGCTCAAAACCAAAGGATTTTGATTTTGGCTGGGAGTCATAGGTTGTGAGGCTCGGAACCAAAGGATTTTGATTTTGGTTAGGAGTGAGAATGTACACTGTACATGGTTTGGGTACATTGTACATGGTTTGGGTGTACCAATGACATTCAGGTATAGTATTTCTTGAGAAGTTTTCCATTGATAGGCATCATGCATCTTTCCCCTTCAAGTGTGAGGAGCGCATAGGCGCCATTGGAGTAAACCTTGTCGACGACAAAAGGTCCTTCCCATTTAGGTTCAAACTTGCCTCTAAACAATTGTGTGGAAAACATAGGTCTTCTAACTGCAAGGACTAGATCTCCCTTCTTGTAAGCTCTATACTTGACTTTTTTGTTGAAAGATGCAGCCATACGAGCTTGATACAACTCAATACTTTGTCGAGCGGCAAGCCTTTTCTCATCAAGGTTTTCTAGCTCTTGCAATCTGAGTTTGGTATTCTTTTCTTCAGTATATTTATTTATCACAGCCACCCGAAAAGAGGGAAGTTGAATTTCCAAAGGTATTACAGCTTCACAACCATAGACCAAGGAGTACGGTGTTGATTTGGTAGGACCACGAACTGTAGTTCTGTAAGCCCATAATGCTTCAGGAAGTCTGGTACTCCAACTCTTTTTGTTGTCAGAAACCATTTTCTTCAAAATCTTGCAAATGGTTTTGTTAAAAGCCTCAGCAAGTCCGTTGGCCGTGGGGTTATACGCTGTAGATGGACAACACTGAATTCCGTATTTGTCACAGAATCTGTAAAATTTATTATTATTGAATTGCGGGCCATTGTCATGATACAGACGTTTGGGCACCCCAAAACGGCAAATGACATGAGTTTTCAGGAAGCTAAGGATTGTATCAGTTTTAACTTCTGTGAGAGGCACTGCTTCTGCCCATTTGGAGAAGTAATCGGTTGCAGCCAAAATGAATTGATGTCCACGTTCTGAGGGTGGACTGATCTTCCCCACTATATCCATTCCCCAAGATTCAAACGGCCAAGAAGTGGTCGTAGGGTGCAAATGTTCAGGAGGCTGGTGAATGTAATCACCATGAATTTGGCACTCATTGCATCTTTTAGCAAAATTAATAGCGTCGGACACCATGGTAGGCCAATAGTAGCCTAATCTTTAAATTTGATCATGAAGTTTTGGTCCAACTTGGTGAGCACCACATAGGCCCGCATGAACTTCTCTGAGAACTTGTTCAGCTTCTTTCGGGGACAAACATCGAAGTAGAACTCCATCGTATGATTTGCGATAGAGAGTTTTTGAGGGCAAATCAAAATGGAATTTGAGAGCTCGCCTTTGAATACTGGTTCTATCTTTAGGATTCTCTAGTAATACTCCATGCAGAATGTAATCAATAAAAGGATCTCTCCAATCCCTGAATGAGTTTTGGAAATATGAAATTCGATTTTTGATTACAATGAAGCTATCTTCTACTGCCTTGTAAGTATCGAGTGGGGGTAGAAGTCTTCTCTCAACAACCTCCAATATCATCTTGTCATTCTCAGGGATTGCCATTGAAGCTGTCAAGCTTGCTTAGGCGTCTGCTTTGACATTCTGGCATCTCGGAACATGATGAAACGCAATCAATTTAAACCTTTGTTTGAGTTCATATGCCCTATTGAAAAGGGGAATTAGGTCTGGCTTCTTTACTTCATACTCGTGATTCATTTGCTTAATCACAAGTTGTGAATCTCCATAGACCCCTAGCATGTTAATACCAGCATCTAAAGCTAACTCAAGCCCCATAATTAATGCCGTGTATTCTGCCACATTGTTCGAGCATGGCTTGATCAATGAAAAGGAGTGAGGAACATAAAATCTTCCTGGACTGCAGAAAATAATTCCAACCCCTGATACTGGCTTTCCTCGTTCATTAGTCCTGGAAGCTCCATCAAAATGCATGGTCCAATGTAGATCTGAATCAATGGTGGATTTCCGTGTTTGTTCAGTGAAGAAGACTGACTCATCAGGGAGATTGTCTGTGAACTCAGAATCTTCTGACAGTGGACGTTCTGCTAGAAAATCTGCAAGAGCTTGTCCTTTTACTGCTTTCGCAGGAGTGTATCTGATGTCATATTGAGAAAGAAGGATGGACCATTTGGCCAGACGTTCACTCAACGCCCCGGCTTTTGTCACTAATACCTTTAATGGATTAATATTGGAAACCAGATACACCACATTAGAGAGGATGTAATGCCGCAGCTTTTGTATTGCAAACATAAGCGCTAGACATTATTTTTCTATTGGGTGATAATTGTGCTCAGCACCAACTAGCATCCTTGACAGGTAATAGAGTGCCACCTCATTTCCTTCATCATTCTTTTGAGCTAACAATGCTCCCAAGGAATGATCAAGAGCCCTTGTATAAAGAATGAAAGGCTTGCTCGGAATTGGAGTTGAAAGAACTGGCGGATTTGTAAGATATTGTTTGATATCCTGAAAAGCATTTTCACAAGCTTTGTCCCATACAAAGTCTACTCCTTTCTTCATCAATTTGGAGAATGGTCTGCACTTTCCGGACAAGTTGGAAATGAACCGTCGGATGTAGGCGAGTCTTCCATGTAATCTTTTCAATTCTCTCAAATTTCTCGGCGAAGGCATTTCCAATATGGCTTTGATTTTGAAGGGATCTGTTTCAATGCCCCCTTTTCGCACCACAAATCCTAGAAACTTTCCGGAAGAAACTCCAAAAAAACATTTCAGGGGATTCATTCGAAGATTGAATTTCCGTAATCTCTCAAAGACAGTGCGAAGATCGGCGAGATGGTCTGATTTATGCTTGCTCTTGACTGCCAAATCATCAACATAACATTCAACAGATTTATGTTGTAAGTCCTTGAATATTTTCATCATTGCTCTTTGATACGTGGCTCCAGCATTTTTGAGACCAAATGGCATGACAGTATAGCAGTATATGCCAAATGGATTTCTAAAGGAAGTGTGTTTTTCATCCTCTCTGAACATTTTGATCTGATTATACCCCGAGAAGCCATCCATGAATGACATTCTTTCGAACCCAAAAGTATTGTCAATCATTATTTCTGGTATAGGTAATGGAAAATCATCTTTGGGGCAGGCTTTATTTAGATCTCTGAAGTCAATACAGATTCTGATTTGTCCATTCTTTTTAGTAACTGGGACTATATTAGCCAACCAGTCTGGATGCTGTTCTTCACGGATGAAATTAACGCCTTTGAGTTTCTGAACTTCTGCTTCTATCTTCTCCATGATTTCAGGCTTAATCCTCCTTTGGTCCTGTTTTACAAGTTTAGCATCATTTGCTATATTTAATTTGTGTATGGAGATTTCTGGATCTAAGCCCGGCATTTCTGCATAAGTCCATGCAAAGCAATCTATGAACTCAAGCAAGAATCCCACATACAAATCAAGTTCACTTCCTTTAATTTGAGAGCTTACAAAGGTAGGTCGGGGATTTTCTGGGATTCCCAAGTTTATTTCTTGTACTTGGTCCTCAGTTGGAGGATTAGGAGGAAGTGTTTCTACATTGTTATTGGAAGTTTCTAACTCTGTGAAACCCTCTGGGGTTTCAGTTAGGGGTTTTAGCCAAGGCCTGATCCCTTTCCAAGGATTTGGTTTTTTAGGCTCTTTGGCTTTTACATCAAGGGCTAAGCATTCCCAGCGGACATGTTGGGACGGGCTTATTTCCTCGTTGAGTTCAGGTGGCCAATAGTCAGTGATTTGTGATGCAGCATCATCTTCATCACTTGCCCCCTCAGGATGCTGAAAAATGGCCCAATCAACGGGATCTTGAAGCACAGGAATTTCATGAGAGTCATCCGAGTCATATTCTTCAGTGAAGACTACCGATCTGGCTTTAACACTTTGTTTAAATTTAGGAATGTTACTGTAAGGAACATATCCTATGCAATGACGCAGCTGCTTAATTCTGCCCCCTGTCTGGAGATCTTCTTTCATCTCTGGAGTAAAGACATCCAAAGGAGCCCGTATGCCATTTGCAGCTAATCCAAGACCCATAGGTTTCTTGAGATTGTACCCCATATTTTTCATTATGTTACAGACCACAGGATTATAAATATCGAGCCGGATTTTTCCCTCATTACTGATTTTGTCAATGATATCTGGTGGAGAAGTATCTTCAGCCCGATGAAAAATAATCGGATGATTATACTGCTTAGATGAAGGTACCAAAAAGCAAGAACCTTCGAATTCATAAATGTGAGAGGGAGTAGGCCATGGCATAAGCGGAAGATTGCAGTCTACCATAGAATGCACGAAGGTGCTCATTTTTTCAGCGTCTTCAGAATCCAACTCAGAATCTATATCTCTGATCATTGAAATGACATGTATTGGACGCATTCTTCTAGACCTCCTGCGCAGCCGGTGTCACGCCCCAATCCCGGGAATTTGGGGATTTGAGTGGGCCCCCAGGGCGTGGATACGTAATCCCGTAGAAATCCGTGCCCTAAAGAATTTTGCACGAATTCCTACAAGGGAGATTCCACAGGAACGTGTGAGGTAAGCTGACACACGTACAACATAAACTATCATAATCGAGAACCTGTGAAATACTCAATAATCATCAAGAGCACATAAAGTTCATAGTCTATTAAAGCATAATTACATACAATAGTGTTATAGTCCTTAAAAATACGTTCCCAAAATCAGTCCTTAAGGTGATACACAAGTCTTCAACATAATATTCCCCGAAGAGACGCTCTCCGTAGGATGACTAGTAGTAAACGTCGCCATCCATCCATTCACCTACACCCCGAGGTACCGTTGGGGTATCTTCCGGGGCCGCGTCAGTATTCGTGTCGGGAGCGGGTGCTGAATCTGCAATACCGAGGGTAACACTGTTAACACGACGGTTAAGCAAGTACTAAGCATAGGAATTAATATAACAAAATACATTAGCAAGAACAATCACTAAACATGATGCATGAGTGAAACTTAATGTTATACATACTGATTGGCAACCACGATGCTCTATTCTCCCAAAGGGAGCATACATAACGTATGGGTCGCTAGGGGATCAAGCTAGCTTCCCGAGGAGCGTCGACAACTCCTCCGTAAACCTACTGCAGTGGTGACATATAATACCCAAAAAGGGCAAAAGCCAAGTGGTGCCGACTCGGAGTCAATCATACAAATCATAACATATATAAGGAATAGATAACCATGAAACAACGAAAACGAAACACATGCAGATAGGCTACCAGGCCCGAGCCTCCGCTACACCCTTGGCTAGCAAGCACACACTCAATAGAAGCTCTGGCTTGTCAGACACGCACTCATTAGAAGCTCAGGTCTGAATTGCCTCGTGGCTTGTTAGAGGAAGTGAATGCGATAACAGTCATGTCAAAGGTAGTGTTATGTATCAATATGATATGATTGCATTTAGATGAAGCAGTCTCCTAATTCCCCAAGGACATTCAGTGCGAGGTACACATGAGATGTTCGGTGTCGCTGTGTTACCGCGTCCGGGTATTACATTGTGTATACGGAACACCCTTCTCATGCCAACATCCATGACTTACCATTGGGGAATCCTTCATTCATTCCAACGTATAATTACCAATGGCCAAAGGGGGAGGTATGGAGGGTACCATGACTAAAGCCCTACAACATCATCGAGACTCCTAACATCTTACGTTCACTGGGTTCTTACGGCTTAGCCGTATACAGGGTTACGGCTTAGCCGAGAGGGGGTCACAGTCATCCGGATTTTTCCGTGGGGTTACGGTTCAACCGTATATTGGCCTACGGCTTAGCCGTGCTAAGCCTACGGCTGGGTCACGGGGAGGTTACGGCTTAGCCGTAGGGTATTTCACGGTGCAGCCGTATGCAGGCCGTAGAAGGAACTGGTTCTGTGAGCTCTCTGGAAAGTTCGCCGTAGAAAGACCTACGGCTAGGCTACGGGCTGGGTACGGCTTAGCCGTAGTGGATTTCACGGCTTAGCCGTAAGTGAGCCGTAGTACAAAACCTCATTTTACTGCTCTCTGGACATTGAGCCGTAAGAGCTCACGGCTTAGCCGTATCTTCGCCGTAAGCTTCAGAAAATCTCAAGACAGTTCTGTAGCGCACTTTTCTGTACGAGCTCACTACAGCACTAGCTTATACGGGAATTCTGAAGCTCAACTGAAGTACTCCTGGGAGTGAGAGTATCCCATCTTCATATCTTCATTCCTACTTGATTCACACCTCATTTGTATCAATTAAAACAATAGCATTGAAGTGGCTGGGAATTGGAAATGCAAGAACTAACTCAAATCATCCACATTCAACCATGCATGCAGTACCTATAACTTAATACTTGCCTTGTTACCGTGTTAAGGCCTTCCTAGATCCTTCTTGCTGTATGCTCAGAGGAAGCTCCCAGTACTGTAATGGGTTCTCTAATGGGTTCTCTACACATAGGCCCAAAATGTGGAAGAATCCACATGCATGTCAATAACGAAGTCCCTATGATCCTAACAAACCCAAGAAGACGAAATGGAACCTATTCCTTACCTTGTATTGCTGTAACTTGGAGGAGAAATCACTTTACACTAGAATGTAATGGAACATGGTCAATGGGGAAGAAGGACGTGGGTGGATGCCATCCCTTGTGCATGCACACCCTCAAAGGCCCACCATGCTTGATTGAAGTCAAGGTGAGAAGAAGACACCCAGCAGACCAGATTCCAGCCAAGAAAACGAGAGAGGAAGAAGGAGAGTGCACGTTAGTTTCCCCTTTTTAAAGATGTTTTTCCTGAAGTTGCACACTAGCCCACTTGTTTCTAGAATTTTCAGTTTAGTCCGGAAGGGCTCCAATTGGCTTAAGATGAGTCCGGATCAACTCGGGCTCAACACAAAAGATGATCTACGCGATGAATCACACGTAAGGAGATGGACGGGTTAACCTAGAGGCATAAGAAAAATTTACTAAAATGCCCTTAACTACCTAAGTGGGGTCCAAACCCAATAATTCACACTGAATTAACCCTCAACAAGTCTTAATCAATATAAAACAAGATTAATTAACGTAACTAAGATTAGTGGGGGTTCGGGTCCTTACAGCCGGTGGAGTGCCACTTCGAGAGATGATACAATTCGAGACATCTCATCAAAGGTTTGAAATTCCATCGCCATGGTTAAGCTGCGAAGAGCTGGCCGAAAACCTACCCAGCATAAGTGAATCCATGCGGAGTAGTGTGGAGGATTTTCACATCTTTTGGCCAAATGGAGCCATCTATCAATGTACCTGTCGGCTAATTCTCCCCTCTGCTGTGATGTCAATATCAATTGACTAAAAGTGATAGGAGAATCAGACTTTATAGGCGATATTCCCCTAGTAGGGGGAGGTATATCATTGCTTTCTTGATTAGAGCTCGAGGATACCATGTTGGCCGAAAATGAAAACTTCTGATGTTCAGCATCTTTTAGTTTTGATAACTTTGTGGATATGATTAAAGGTGGATCTGGCTTTTTGATTTCAGATTTCACCTTAATTATCAAAGGAGTTTTGATATCCACGCATTTTGCAGCAGATTTTCCTGCACATTCCAACTTTATGGAGAGATTAGATTTTTGACCAACTTTCTTTGCTAAAATAGTGAAAGGTTCTGCAGGATTATCATTCATAGGAGCATTCTTTGTATCTGAGTTGGATTTTGTAGGCTTTTCTTGATACATTGTTGCGTCTGTGAAATAAACCTCCTTTCCTTTGAATGGCTTTTCCTCTGCAAAGACTCGATGTACCTTCCCCTCATTGTCGATGTATTTAAGGCATTGATGAAGAGTAGAAGGTACTATGGCATAATCATGAAGCCATCGTCTCCCCAAGAGGATGTTATAGCAAGCACGAGTTTTTACTACATGCAGAGTGGCCTCTGAGACTAAATCTCCCAACTGGAATCGAATTCGGATTTTACCAATCGGATCCTGGACTTCCCCATCATAACCTTAAATAGAAGTCTTTGTAGCAGACAGCTTGCTCACTGGAATACCGAGATCTTGAAGGGCCGTGATTGTGATGAGATTTAGAGCTGACCCTGGGTCAACTTGAACTCTTGGGACAGGCATATCTTTGATGTAGGCCGTGAAATAAAGTGGCCTCGTATGCTTCATATTTCCCAAGAGGAGATCCTCTTTGGTGAAAGAGATAGTAGCTTTAGAAGCATTGTGAGTTAAGAGGCACTCCTTGCATTGCTTTTGAGGCTTCTTGGATTTCGCCTTCAAATAATTCTTTTCTATTTGATGCACTTGTGCTATCTGAGTATGATTCTCAATATTCAAGGCCTGTAGTGCTTGTATGAAGTTGTCACGAGTCTCCTTGGACATCTGCAAGAGATCAAAAATGTGAAGTCGTGCAGGTATGTGCTTAAGGTGTTCAACAACATCATACGTGAATGGCTCTGATGGCCTTGCATTATCATTTACTTCTGGAGAAGTTACATTTACATTGGTATTTCCTCCCGAAGGGTTTACATAAGAAGAGGAAGGAACAGAGGATTTATCATAGTTGACCCTGTAGTTACGACCAGAGCGAGTGCCATCATTAAGCATGTTGCTTCGGTCAATTTCTGGTCGTGCGTCTCTTCTTATGGCATTGACTTCTTCTGGTTCGATGAAAAGCTGATTGACCTCTTCCAGGCCTATTTCTTGGTTTACACCATTAGGAATAGCCTGCGATGTTTGGGGTTCGATGGCAGCATTCAAAACCACCAGGGAAGGAGCCGTTGACAGTTCCTCTTCAAAGTCAGAGATATTCTCGACAATATTACTCATACTAGGGTTATTATGTCTCCTCGGTAACCCAAGTTCCCTGACTGAGTTAAAGTCAACAAACTGATTACTTAATTCAGAATTTTCATTTGAAAAGATCAACTCTGAATTAGGTGTGGAAGAAGCATCTGGCGTGGAAGGAGGAAAAATCGTATGCTGATCCTGAACTTCATTGTGCCCGACTAATGGTAGTGGATCCGGATGAACTTCTGGAGGTAGTGGAAAAAGAGGAGGATCATTCGACCAGTCACTTGAACTTGGCATGTGTATGTCATACAAGGTCACTGATAGTGTATTTAGACCGTGCTTGATATTAAGCGTTCCCGTCTCGGGGTCAAAGGCTTGTTCGAAATCCTCATCCTCATCAGAAGGGTATTCATCAGCAAAATAATCATCGATCCATTGATCGTCTTCAAGATCAGAGTAATCCGACCATTGATTTTCATCATCGGAGTTAGGGGGTGTACCATCCCATGATAGCCGATTGCAGCTGGATATTGCTGGTTCTTCCTCATCTTTTGGAATTGGAATGATGTAGTCGGCTAGAGTAAAATAACCTCTGGCTGATCTAGGAGGATTTTCTAAGACTGGGGCCTCGACTGCCTTGTCTTTCTTCTGCTTAAACTGTTGTTCTTGTTTCTTTTGAGCAGTTTTCTGGAGACCTTTAATTTGCCTTTTGATCTTTTTTCTTTCCACAGGTGTGGGTTTAGTTTTCACTTTTTCCCATCCTTCATCATTTATTAAGTCTGGGTGAACCCACATTTCCTGCCCTGAAGAATCTTTGATAAGTATCAACCCCTGTTCATTATGTAGTGCATTGATGACCCGGAATTCGACCATTGGTGGCCTTGATGGAGCGGGTATTGCCACAGGTGCAAATTGTCCGAAGGAAATCATATTGACTGGGGCCGTATCATATTTTCGGTCAAATGTTATTACTACATTTTTCCACATCTCATTGACCTTTTCTTTTAGGATAAAGCAGTCTTTCAAAGGATGAGATACCATCCGATGGTATGCACAATAGTTTGGATCATTAATACGACCCGCTTGCTCTGGCTTTTTCATGGGTGGAAGCTCGAGCTTGTTGTTCTCCATCAATGCTTGGAAGATGACTTCAATGTCCCCGTCAAAAGGGTACTTAGTTTGCTTCCTCTTTTCATATTCTTCCTTTTTGTTTTGCTCTGTCTTACCATTCTGTGGTTTTTGAGAAACTGGTTTGGAGGTTTGTACATTGAATACCTCCTGCTTCTTTTGGGGTTTCGGCACAGTTGGTTTTGGAGCAGAAGATGATGATGATTCCATTTTTCGGGAACTTGCTTTCTTCTGGCTAATTTCTTTCAGGGTTAACTCCGCATCAGTGGCTACTTCAACCAATCTGGCCAAAGACTTAGTTTTATGACTAAGTATGATAGCCTTAATTTCTGGCCGTACATTGGTTTTGCACATTTCAATTGTCGCCTTTGGAGATGGTTGTTCTAGGCATCTGTAAGACAATGCTCTCCATCTATTGATAAAGGCTTGTGCAGTTTCATTATCCCCTTGCTTTGTACTACTGAGCATAGCGAAGGTGACCGTTTGATCTTCTTCCTGAAAGTGAAGTAGAAACTTTTCTTCTGTAACTGGCCATGTAGTGAAGGAGAGTTCTGGCAATTGTTTGTACCAATCGAAAGCAACTCCCTTCAATGTACCAACAAACAACCTTATTTTTAGTGCATCCAATTCGGGTAAACTGCCAAGGAGCGACTTAAAATGCACTATATGCTGATAGGCCGACCCTTTTCCAAGGTAAGGCTGGAAAGTCGGAAGTTTGTAATCTGGCGGAAATGGAACCAAATCAAACTCCGGAGGGTATTTGGATGTAATACCCTTTTTCTTCATCCTGGTTTCCACTTTTGATTTGTTTAAAATTTCCTCCACTTCTTTAAAAGTTACAGGTTTTTCAGGATCTGCGTGGAAACCAAGGATTGAGGAGTGATCACCTCGAGTTGAACTCGAAGCGATTACTTTATCTGTTAGTGCCTTGATTTGTGCTGTAAGTAGGTCAATTTTGGTGGCATTCCTCCTGATCATTGCCTGTTCTCTTCTATCAGCAAATAAGGAGTTAACAGGAGCTTCAGCTGGACTACCCAGTTTGTCTGCTAAGATTTTCAATTGAGCCGTCAGGTGGTCAATTTTAGCTCCTTGTTGCTTGACAATATCACTGACGTCATTCTCTTGATTTTCGTCAGCATTTTCTTCGCTAACATCTTTGCCTCTACCGGCATCCTCTTCATTACTGGTCCCACTCCCTTCAGCCATAAATACGGTGTACTGACGGGGGTAAGAGGATGTAGGAAGAGTGGATTGACTATCTTCGGTATCCAGGAGAGTTATTGAGTCCTTATCAGAACCATGATCGTCAGAGGTCCTATCTGAATGAGAGTTCGAATCAGAATCTTGGGACTGAGTTCGAGCCATACTCCGAGTAACTCTCCTGGTTGAGCCAGGTCCGACCATACATGAGGAGGTTAGATTTGGCTCATCTTCTTTAATCACCCATTTTTGAGTGATTCTATGCTGTGACTGCTTCCGAGCATGTCTCTTGGAGCGAGACAAAGCCCTCTTCTTTATTTGCTGGGCCAATCTGGCTGCTAGAGTTTGATCTCTGAATTTAGCAACTAATGGCCTAGAAGTGCTAGCAACTTGCTCCCAATCTATAGGGTCGGAAGTGGGAAGTGAAAGGATGTTAACAGCATTTTTTTCAATTTTCTTCTTCTGCTCCTTCTTTTGTTGAAGCAGATTTTTAAATTGAACGAGATCGGTCGAATTTTTGATGACCAATCGTTCAGCATATTTCTTGTTTTTACTGCCATATGACGGGCGCTGGGTTGAAAGTGATGGTGATGGTGCCACAATCACTGAAGGTAAGCGCCTCCTGCCGAACCTCCGTCCCTCCTTCTAGGTCAAAGGGTAAAAGACATTCTTTTCAAGTGGGGCCAAGTGTTTCTCCTCAGCTTTTCTGGACTTCTGCATACGTGGCTGTGGTGACCACATACGGCAATTTGGAATAACAACATCCTTCTGACCCTTTTCATGGGCTAGGGCTTGCTTGCGAGTGGTTTGCTTTTTGAGATATACCCTTTGTTTCTGCAAAGCCTCCTGCTGTGAACCAACGGGTATCTCTGTTTTGTTGTTCGTAAACCGAACCTGCCTTGCCCCCAGTCGAGGCTTGGTGATATGAAAATTACTGCCTTCCGACCTCACTTTGTGTTTTAAGTCATAGTGACCTTTGTGAAAGACTCCAAAGGGGTTTTGGGCATATTTGGAGACCCAAGCTTGAGGAGTCTTTGCCTTCTTGATGGGCTTCAGGGTTTCTGATGACCCATCGTAGGTCGAGGTCATGTAGCTCGAAGGAGTAGAAAGCCTTTGAAAGACCGAGACCCTTGATGCAGGAGCATTGGTGTTCATGCGGCCCCTTTTGGGTGCCCTTGTGGTCTGAGCCATGGAGATTTTGAATAATCTCTCTTTAGCTTCGTCAAAAGTGATGATCAAAGAACCCATGCTGTTTCCCGCAAAAAGTTAGCCGATGAGACTATATTAGTAGTATAACCAACATGGCTGCCTCTTGAGCTGGCCGGAATGGTTTATAGATGCCATCTAGACCAACATGGTTTTGAACCGAAATGGTTAGATATAGGCATAAATCTCATCTCATTATGCTTTGCTGACTATCCCTACTGTCAGAATTTCTGGAGCATTTCGGGTTTATCGAGTCAGGCTTAAAAGCATGCTATGCTGACTAGTTCTTCTACCAAAATTTCAGCAGCATATCTAAACTATCTGTGTCAGACTTATAAGCAAGAGAGGGTTGGATCAATCAAAGGGATAGGGCCCACAGGATCAAGCCTGCACCACTATCACAATGACCACACAAGATCCATCAGTGGTTGACGCCGGACAATGCATAATTACAATGTCGTTGGTCTTATCACTGATTTAATAAACTTTTTATATGGGTAAGAAGCCCTTTGAATTGAATCATCACTCTTCTAAAGTGAAAAGGGTGATGATTTGGTTCATACACATCAATGTGCAAATTCTTCAATCAAGTTATGCACATCAAAGTGCAAATTCTTCCAATTAAATGGCAAGTGTACGCACATCAAGGTGCCCAATGCCTTCATTTGTATAAACAATATGCACTTCAAGGTGCAAAAGTCCTTTAATGATATTTTCAAACCCATTGCAGACATCAAAGGTCTTGTATGTGTGTAATTGGAGGTTAAATAAGCCTTTGTCATCATAAAAATGGGTAAGTGACCGTGTGCCCCGGTCACAGGCTTTTAGCAGCAGTTTTCAGTGAAACAGCAGCAGTTTTCAGCACAATAGCAGCAGTTTCCAGTGCAATAGCAGCAGTTTCAGTGAAACAGCAGCATTCTTTAATACAACAGCAGCACTTTTAGTGCAATAGCAGCAGTTACAGTGCAACAGCAGCAGTCACAGTGCAACAGCGGCACTTTCAGTGCAACAGCAGCAGTTACAGTGCAACAGCGGCAGTTTTCAGGGCAACAGCAGCACTTTCAGTGCAACAGCAGCAGTTATAGTGCAACAGCGGCAGTTTTCAGGGCAACAGCAGCACTTTCAGTGCAACAGCAGCAGTCACAGTGCAACAGCGGCACTTTCAGTGCAACAGCAGCAGTTACAATGCAACAGCGGCAGTTTTCAGGGCAACAGCAGCACTTTCAGTGCAACAGCAGTAGTTACAGTGCAACAGCGGCACTTTCAGTGCAACAGCAGCAGTTTTCAGGGCAACAGCGGCAGTTTTCAGGGCAACAGCAGCACTTTTCAGCAATTTTCAGCGCTTTCATGCATTTTTCATCAAATTTGATCACAAATTAGGGCATATAATTCCCACAGACGGCGCCAATCTTCTGATCGCGCCTAAAAATGTAAGCGTGGAAATGAATTACGGAATCAAGGTCCGACATTCACGCACTTTAAGCGTTAAGAAGAATGGAAAATAATTACAGTTCATCATTAATTTCCCTTTTGTTTACATGGGTTCAAGTGCCCTGACCGCGGGGATGTACATTTTGAAAGTTTACAACCCATCCCTCAAGTCTCAGATGTGATCTCAATTTGGAAAATACAAGAAAATGTACATAAGGTGGAAGAAAATGTGGAAAAAAGGGGAAAAAATGGGGGGTGACCGTGACCCGCGGTCACTGCCCCGTTCCAGTGACCGTGACTCACCCGCGGTCACTGGGGCCTTCCAGTGACCCTGACTCACCCGCGGTCACTGGAACCTGTCAGTGACCGGGGGTCACGGTCATTGACAGACAATGGCCCTGTGCTTCCGTTTTTTTTGTGCTGTTCGCGCTGGTTCTTTCTTGGAACTTCTTTCAAGTGTTGGAACCCCATTCTCATGACTTTGGAGCGGTGGACAACCATCAAGAAGATCACATTTTATCATGGAATCAATTGAAACCGCTGTAACTCATCATTCGTGCTTACGGACTGCATTTTTGTTTCAAGTCCGAAATGGGCAAATTTGAAGCCGGAGTTGTGTCATTTGAACCTATCATTTTCAAGGAACAAAATGAGGCCTAGAGAGGTTTCTTTCACAACTCTTGTAATGGCTAAGAAGCCCTACGAATGAGAGAAACAGAGGTGACAATGTCATCCTCTCAAAAATTGGCGTCGTACGAACATGGTATGGACTTTGGCCATTTCCCTTCCTTTTCTCCTTCTGAATTTTCTTGCTCACCTTTAAAACTAAGAAAAGAAGGTGGGAATGGTCGTGGAAGTGCTGCTGGAGCTTGCTTCTTGTTGCCTTAGGTGGTGACTTTCTTCAATTTCTTCACTTTTCTTCCTTATGTGTGTGTGTTTTTTTTGTTTCTTCCAAATTCTCTCTTTTTATAGACTCCCAATCAGTTTTGTGTAGTTTTGGGGAGTTAATAGCAGTTGTGGGGAGTTGGATTTCGAAGAGGAGTGGAGGGAAACCACCCAAAATCGTGGGAAACATCCTTTGATGGTCCGTGACCGCAGACTGGGCCACGGACGAGGCCCAATTTCAGGTTTTTTGCGTATGTGGCCCATTTTCATCTGTTTTGGGCTCAAACGAAGTCCAATTGCCACCAAACTTGGAGGGATGCTTCTTAACACTATTCTCTACATGTCATAAAAATTTCAGCCCTTTTTGACTTCAGGAAGTTGGTCAAATTTTTCATTAATTGGGCCCCGGTCACGGACAAGGCCCATTTTTAGAACATTGCATATGCAGTCTATTTTCCATTGTTTGAGGCCCGAATGATGTCCAATCATCACAAAACTTGGAGAGATATTGCTCGACACCATCTTAAGTGTTTCATAGAAATTTCAGCTCTGTTTGACCACCCGAACTTGGTCAACTCCTTTTGTTTGTGGGCCCCGGTCACTCCCAAGGCCCATTCTTGGAATTTTGCATATGTGGCTTGTTTCCGCCTGTTCGGGGTCCAAACGACGTCCAATCGCCACGAAACTTGGAGGAACACTTCTTGACACTATCTTGAGTGTGTCACAGAAGTTTCAGCTCTATTTGACCACCTAAATTTGGTCAACTCCTTTTGTTTGTGGGCCCCGGTCACTCCCAAGGCCCATTCTTGGAATTTTGCATATGTGGCTTGTTTCCGCCTGTTCGGGGCCCAAACGGTGTCCAATCGCCACGAAACTTGGAGGGATACTTCTTGACACTATTTTGAGTGTGTCACAGAATTTTCAGCTCTGTTTGACCACCTAAACATGGTCAACTACTTTTGTTTGTGGGCCCCAGTCACTCCCAAGGCCCATTCTTGGAATTTTGCATATGTGGCTTGTTTCCGCCTGTTCGGGGCCCAAACGGTGTCCAATCGCCACGAAACTTGGAGGGATTGATGTCAAAAACATCTTGGAGTATTCATCCAAATTTCATGCAGTTTGGATTTGAGAAAGTAGGATTTCGAACAGTAACTTATTCATTGCATGCGTCAGGTCACTATTCACTCCACATTGAGATAGTTAGCTTATTTTCTATCTGAACAACCTCCGCTTGACTTGAAACTTTGGGAGAATAACTTGGGGCATTCTTTGAGCATTTTTTCCAAATTTTATCTGCTTTGGCCTTCTGGAAGTAAGATATTAGCCGATGACCCCCAAATTCGGGATTACTGTCCTCTAAGCTGACATGTAATGAAATTTAGGCCAAACAGAGTCTTTTCATCTTGAAAATTCGCAAAGTATCTTCTGAGCATGACTGAAGCTTCGCGTCTAAATTTCATTAATTTTGGACATTGGGAAGCAGGACTTTGGTCAGTGACCCCCTGGCTTTGGGGGGGGGGGGGGGGGAACTGACTTCAGGCTGACATGTTTGTAGCTTTTGAGTTTGATGATCTCTATTCAACCCGAAATTTGAACTTCCTCTGAGAGTTCCAGCTATCTTGATCTTCATGGAATGCCGGTTCTTACAGTGATTCCCCAGGATTTGCAAATAACCTCTATAGCCTAAATTAAGCTGAGATGAGGTGTCTTCGCTGCAGTATTTGCAATTTTTATAGGTCAACAGTTGAAGCTAAAATTCTTATCATGGAGCACATTCCAACTGGAAATCAACTAGCTGATTTGTTCACTAAACCACTTGAGTCACTTCGTTTTGAATCCGTTCGTACATCTCTTGGAGTTAGACTCCAGCCTTGACATATCTTCTACATTTGCTCTTTGCACATACCTGTCATTTTTACTAATTCCATGATTATTTGATATGTGATTTACCTTGTTTTACTTTAGTTATTTGGTTGGTTTCTGTTGTGGTACAGAGAATTTAAGGAGATTTCTCAAAGCTTCACTTTCCTATTAGCTTCGTTCACTACATTTGAAGAAAATCAAGAGTATGTTGATCGGGCTTCTTTCGCAGATGCACACAGCATTAATCAAATAGTTTTGAATTCTTCGTTTAAAAAAAAAAAAGAAAAGAAAGAGGATACTTATTCAGGGGGAGTCGTTCACAAAAAGACTACAAGTTGTTGGATTTTCCAAGTCTTATAAAAGATGATGTATTGTGAACATTAGTTTCTAAAGTGGTCGATTATAATTTATTTCTACATTCCTCACATGACAAAGCATACCTCTCCTTCTCTGTGTCACCTCGACATCTTGGCTTAATAACTGCTGTAAAACATCGTCTCTGAGCATTGATGATTTTCATGTGAATTGTTCACTTCTAGTATGTTGCATTTGTTATCTTGCATATGATGTTTATTTTAATATTTCCTTTCATATACTCTGTGCATTACCCACTCTGTGAGTTACAAAAAAAGAAAAAAAAACTCACAGCTGTGCATACCGACCGGACGAGCTTCTCATTAGATTGGTCAGCCACTTCTGTGTTCTTTCACAGAATTAAATTCCGATCGATCCGTCCACTCTTGCGACCGGTCTGGTCTTTCGGATACAATTCCACAAAATTGGAATTCGACCGATCGGGCTATTCATTCGATCGGTCGGGCACCTGGACTCATTAAAACCAGTGTGAGTCTCTTCAATTCCATTCTTCACCCTCCTTTCTTGTTGTTTGGCCTGCGATGTCTATTCTTCTCCTTCCCTTGCTTACCTGATTTTCGTGCTCCCTTCGTTTCTCTTTCTCCATCAAGGTAACATTTCTTACTTATCTTGTTTTCCATTACCTCCATATGCGTTGCATTTTCCTCTTTCTTGTTGATTTCCCCTTTACATTGTGGTTGTCTTTGGACGTTGGATTTTAGTTTGGTTGTGTGATGTCTTTTATCTATTTTAGCAACACTTTTTCACCTTGATTTATGTCTTGGTTCTTGTGCGTATGTTTGTATGCTGAGTGGGATCTCCCTCTTACGAGCTCCTTCTTATTTTAGGCTTCATTTTAACTGTGCCCGCCAACTGTTTGATAATATGCTTAAATGAGTTTCTTTATATTTTTTTCTCATTATGCTTACCATGGATTGCGCTGTGATGATTTCTACTTCAAGGTACACTCCTCATTTACAGTTATGCTTCTGAAGAAGCTCGTTTCCAAGCGCATACATGTTGCCAGTTCCTTATCTACTCCAAGCTTTGACAGGGACTGGTTTCCTTCAGCAGAAAGGGCTGCACAGTATGATAATATATTTCGCAAACGGACTGTTCTGTTCGAACGTCCCATTAATCCTTTGGAATTTCAGACATTGCCATTTGGCACGTTGCTTGAAAGACGTCAGGGGATATCACTTTACAAGTTTGATACAGAGGTCTTTCCTAATTTAGTCCATGAAGTTTACAATAATATGACTGATATGTCCTCTGTGCTCATTAAATTGTATGTTCAAGCCAGCATGTGTCCATCACTCTCTCTTCACTTGGGAGATTCTTAAGTATTGAACAGACACCAAATGCATGATATCCACTGCCTAATGAGGGTATTTTGGATGTTGATTTTGATGCAGTTTGCTCGGTTCTATGTGGGAGTCCTCGCGATTGACCTTCTGGCACACTTGTAAAACAGAGTGAGTTGACATATTCGTACTGTCTACTCAATATATTTGTGAAGAACAATATTGAGCCCTGCAGTCATCATGCGGAGATCTATCATGAGACGGGTTATCTTCTTTATGTTATTGGCAACAATCTCCCGATTGATCTTCCTCGTGTCATCTTTGACACCATTTATCGAGCTCATTTTGCTACAAAGAATGCCTCGCTCCCTTTTGGTATACTCCTCTCCAGATTTCTTATTACACAAGGTGTGATGCCAGAGATGAACGACATTTTAGTTCCTATTCCGAATGCTATAACTATGAGCACCTTGATGCAGTCTAAGTCCCAAGTCCGTCAGTCTGTTCCTCGCGGACCCATTCCAGCACCTACTGTTGAGGAGGACATTCCTGATGCTACTACCATACATGCTAGGATTTTAGCATTCAAGGATTTTCTTTCTGACCAGGCTGCCTATCTTGATGTTGTTACTGGCACTGTTCAGACACTTTTGGGATGATGTTCAGACACTTCATGGTGATGTTCAGACACTTCAGGGTGATGTTCAAACACATTGTGGTGAAGTTCAAACACTCCGTGGTGCGGTTTAGACACTTAATGGGCGATTTGATGTCCTTGAGTCGAAACTGGACTCGATTTTGGATCATCTTCGTCGGCACTGATTATATTCAGTCTGTCTTTTGATTATTTTTGTTGCCCCACCCCTTCTCAATTCATGACCAAAAAGGGGGAGATAGAGTTTCTAACCATGTGTTTTCTGAACTGATCTAATTGATAAAGAATTATTTTTATTAATGACAAGTGTTGATATGTTTGAGTTTCTCTTTTGATATACTAATCTGATCTTCTGTATGCCTAGAAAGGTTGTCTGTGTTTGCAGGTCTCAAATTCAAGCGACGCCTCATCTTCATTTTCTTTGGGGTTTAATGGATAGATTGTTCAGTCTAGGAAGTTTTGTCCATGAATTGCCAAAGGGAGAGATTGAAATGCATGTAATGTTGGCAAATTCATGGGATGGACAAAACTTGGGTTTTAAGAGTTGTAATTTTATTTTTTAGAAAGACTGAAGCCTCTACAACAGTTTCAAAAAAAGGTCTTCCACTTTAAAGAAGGAATGCATGTGATTTATTTGACCGATCGGTCGAATTATATGGGTGACCGGACAATTACTTGCATACAGACACATACAGACAGAATTGAATACCGACCAGTTGGCCAAGGTGCCCGATCAGTCGGATAGGGTATCCGATCAGTCGGCTGAGTCGGCTGTCGTGAATCAAAAAACTCTAATTTTTTAGATCTACAAAGTGTGTGATCAAATCCTTCCGAATCCAAAGTGAAAAGGTCTCTATTCTCATTATCTATATAAGGAGCATCTCGTCCTTGAAGGAAATACCGCTCTCTAGATCAACACGCTAACAATCTTATTGAGAGATCATCTTCTCAGAAGCGTCTCTATTCTGTATGTGCTGCAAGTTGTGCTTCTAAGCATCAAGTTCTTTTCCCATCTTGGTGATTCGTCTTGAGAGGCATCAACGCGTGAAGATCAAGCCTGAAGAAGGTGAACGACATGTGCGTCGACAAAAAGGAGTGCTTCGAGTCCCTTTGGTTGTGTTCAACTGGGAAAAGGCTAGTAAGTAGTCTTGTAACCTTTCTTTAATAGTGTTTGATCTTGGTGGACCGGTGGTTGGTCCCGTGGTTTTTCCTGTTTGGGTTTTCCACGTAAAAAATCTTTGTGTCCATCTTTTTTGTGGTGTTTACTTTGTGTTAAATTCACTGATATTGGGATTCTTCATACTTAAATCTGACTGGGACCTAAACCTGTGTTAAGGTTTAAAAGTCTTTCATTCTCCTTACAAATAGAAGGTGCATGAGTTATTTACTTGGGGTGAAGAATTTGGTGGGTGGCTTTGGCCATCGAAATGACATAGATATTAGCTGTCCACATCTAGTTATGAATGTCATGCTCCAAAATCCGAGGTCCTTGGGACCCTCAAATTACGAGACATGACAGGTTCACAATAATTAAATTTAAAAAATTTAAACTTTATTAAATAATCTAAATAGAATATCATGATTAACAGCTCAAACTAAACAAATAAAATCAATCCACTTAAAATAAATAAATAAATCTGAAGTAAGAATGACTCTCATAAATGTCTCAAAATCTAATAAAGTCCTAAATTAATTATCAAATCTACGGCTGAAGTTTCGCAGATTATCCCTCAGTCCTGATTCAATAAAAAAAAAACTAGGTTTTTTTAAGTTTTAACTCAACTTCAAAATCTGTGGGAAAAAAAACAAGGGTGAATAAAACTCAACAAGTAATACGAATCATAAAACCTAGTAAAACAAATAACAATCTAAGAAATCAAATTTATAGTCATAGTTCGCATATACAAGGCATATCAAGTAAAGTAAATGCAATATCTTGAAAGCGACAAGAAGGTAAAGTGATCGACATTTAAGGTATTTTAAGTAAGTGAGCAAATAACCAAATTAACAAATAAAAAGAAGGCATCTGCGTAGTAAACGAAATTTCAAAGTATCCTCGCCAGAATTAAGTCTGAATCAAGCACAAGATACCCGTCATATACAGGTGGCACAAGACCAGAATACTGGTAACCTCTAAAACAAAGTGGGACCTAGTTGCAGTTAGCAATATTGCACAAATGGGTCCCAATTCCAATCTAATATCCAAGATGAGCTAAAATCTGCGTGTGGGTTTACTATGGTGCGTTGCCCATACCATAGAGAATGTCTTAAGAGTAGACATAGCAAATCCTAAATTCAAGCCATTTAGTCACAAAGAGGGCCAAGGGTTGAGATCACAAATTGAATCACATGTTATTCAAGATTTTTCAAACTTAATGTTTTTTAAATCCAATGGCAAATAATTTCACGAATAGATCAGTTTTAGCATGATAATAACAAGAAAACAAGATCGGGTCCAATGTAACCATCGTGTATAAGTATGTCAAAGGTAGCATGATATCCTAATGATCTAGGATTATTTCAATTGTTTACAAATTTCACATTTTATATCAAATTGAGACAAGGACTTGGAAACTCTAGTACTAAGGAACCATGATAAAAACAACTTGCCTCGATTGTCAATCCTTGTAGAATTTGGCTTGTGTGGTCCTAGAAACCCGGTGTGAGTTCCTGTTAAAGCGATTATATCCAGATATGAGCAAATAGACTCATGTGCAAATGATTATATCAAATTTAATATTTCTTATGGAATTAAATAAGTTTGGGCTGTGTCAATGAATGGGGTTGGTGGTTTCAATTTGGGTCATGGAACACCAGTGGATGAGCGATGGTTAGGGTTCATATGTGGTTTAGTAAATTAGGCTTAGACATAGATTTAAATGGTGAATTTGACAACTATAGATTTGAGTCTAGATTTTGACAACTATAGATTTGAGTCTAGATTGGATATTATAAGTGGGCTTGAATAAATAAATTCATGCATGCTTATAGATTGAGTGGTTAGGACTTGGTCCAATTGATTGCTTAATTGGATAGTGGATGGACCTCGAACTTCAAGTTAAACAAATTCACTAGGTGGGCCAAGGGCAGTTGGCAACATATGATCAATGGTGTTAACTTAGATTCATAAGTTGAATAGTAAATTGGTGAGTGACCTGAGCCGTTACTTTAAATAAATATATCAAATGGCCTATGGCAAGTGGCTTGATTAACTTGAATTAAAAAAATATGGGTTTGAGCTCTATTTGTTTACAGATACAAGGGGAGAGGCAGATGATTAAGGAGAAGGACACTAGGCCTTGCCCTCAGGTGGATTGAAGTACAGGTGTTTCAAACTCTGAGCGTGGAGGAAGGGAGTGGAAACGATAAAACAAAGAAGAAAGAAAACAACGAAGAGGAGATAAGGAAACAGAGAAACAAGAAGGAGAAAGGAACCAGGGAGCAAAGAAGAAGACAAGAAAGAGAGTAAAAACAAGAAAAGGCAAGGAAAAAAAAATAGAAACAGAGAGGAGAGGAACTAAAAAATGACAAGCAGAGTAGAAAAAACAAGGAAGGAAAGAAAGAAAAAGAAAAGGAAAAAGAATAAATGGGCAATGACTTCCAAGGTGGGCCAGGTGAGTTCGGAGACCTTGGGCTGAAGAAGGAGATGAGTTTGCCGAGATGGAGCAGGGGTGAAAGTGGTGGCTGGAGTCCAAGAAGAAGATAATGCAGTGATGGGTCTGCACTGGTGCAGGAGATACCGTGTAGAGAGGGGGTTGACCATGCTGATGGGAAGGGAATAGGTAGTGCAACACAATGCCGATGGTATAAACAGTTATAATAGAGATGGATGGAGGGTGCTTGGGCTGATTTTAGCTTGTGAAATAGAGATGAAATAGTATGGTTTGAGTTCAGTTTGGTTGAGAGAATTCCATGGACTAATAGAAGCTTGGATCTAGTTTGCAGGTGACTGATCTTGTAGAGAAGATGACTAAGTGGGTCTAGATTGGCACAGGTGGATGAAAATGAAAACGATGACTGGGTGGTCTCAGTTCTTGTTTGGGCAAGGAGGAGGAGAAAGAGAAGGGAAGAGAAAAGAAGATGAAGATGAGTATGGGTGGTGAAGGAAGAAGAAGCAATAATAGAAGAAGATGCAGAAAGAGAACAAGAGGAGAGCAGGGAGATGGGCTCGGTGATGAGGGTGATGGTCTGGATCAGGTGGGCTGCATAATGGAGATTAGTGCACATGGTGGCGCAGTGAGGTGTGTGGTTAGATGATGATGATGATGATGATGAATTAGATGATATAGCATTAATAAAACAACATGCTCGTGCTACTTTGGAAGGATTTTAGAATCATGCAACTGTGATATGGTAACTTGTAAAAGGAAAATAGAAAGAAAAAAGAAACCATACTGTATGGGAAAGAGAGAGGGCCTAGGAAGAGAGGAGGGGTTTGAGATATTCGTACAAGAGAGGAGGTGTGCTCTATTTATAGCTGAGGGAGAGAAGAGTTCTAAAAGAGACTTACTCTCAAACTGAAATTAGCAAAAGAGGGTAGTTTAGACCGAACTCTATCTTTAGAATAGAGTTTGAGATGGCTCTGGTGTTTAAGTAGGGTTGGACTAAATTTATCAAAGTGGATTACGACTCTAATTAATCCTGAATATGGATTTTATAAAACTTAGAATTCTTTTCAAATTAAATCTATTGGTTGAGACAAGCTCCCTAAAATCTTAAATTCCGGCAAAAATATGTGACACACTAATATCAAACAAATGCTTAGCCAAAATAGCAATAGCATAAAAAATTAAAAGCATGTGGGGTCCATCAGGGATAAATCAAAGGTTGAGATTAATTCTAATTTAAAATCAAATCAAAATTTGGGTCTTTATAGTGAAAGATTTGCGGGGAAGGGGGGGGGGGGGGGGGGGTATTCTAAGTTGCAGTTTAAATGACACTATTACTATGCAATGTAAAATAATAGCAATCAGCTATACAAAAAAGGTGACATAATATTTAATGTGGTAACTCAAACAGGAAAAAATTATGATCCCATAGTGGTCTAATCAAATATTAACTTTTGCAGTTATAAGATATACTCATAACCTTACAGGCATTCTTTTGACACTAGGGATTGTAATTATGCTTACTAGATTCCCTGAATATGCAATCCTTCGTTGCCTCATTGTTAGTACTTTGATTACCACCTCGAATGAATTTCTTCAGTGAGACAGCATTCCCTTGCTAAGATGTAGAAGCCATAGATCTAGAACTTAAACTCAGTACAACTTTCCAATAGAAGCTTGGGATGGAATCTCTTACATGAAGATTATAGAGATGAATGTTTTAGGGTTGAGAAAGATATCCTTTTTTATAATCTACAATTTATGCCTTATGATTAAAATTCAAGTATAAATAAAATAGGTTACTTTTTCAGAAACAGGGAAGGTTTTCATGCAAGTCGGTACACTTTTTTCCGTCGAGCACTCGAGTAAAGCTTAATTCTGCCTTCAAATGTAATTCTAGATTGAAATTCTATAATGAGCATTCGAGCGGATAAATGGGCGCTTGTATTTTAAAAACTTTCTAAAGCCATAACTTTATCGTTTTAGCTCCAATTGACTAATCTCTAAATCGACGGATATTTACTCAGAACAAACTTTCTAATGGTACGTAGATTGCCCCGATCCAATGGTTAGTTTAAGAGATATAATTATTTTTTTCCAAACACCTCCATTCAAGCAACTCGATGAAGCATGCTATAGTCTAATCTTAAAAATATAAAAGTACAACTCAATTGGACTCAAAGTTTTATCCAACTCATGAATAAGCCAACATACAAAAACCTGACAAGTTGAATTTCTGGCACTCCATAATATGGATTTTGTAACATGTGCTGTATTTATAGCTAATCTACTTAATTTCCGTGTGTGTGTGTGTGTGGTGGGGCACAATGGTAACCATAATGATGCACTTGTTGGTAATGAAACTGATGTTAGTTATTGGAGACCAAAATGATTTTTGTGGTCCTTCGGAAGGACTTCATAGAGGCCATATTTTTCTAGTAAAATCCCCAATGGGAATTTGTGATGCTGGAAATTTTTTTGACAATGGTGTGATGATTGCTCTCTTTACATTTCCAACTTTCTTGTTTCCTTGTTAGAATTTTGAATTTCAACCACATGAAAAATTACTTTTCTCCTTTAAGATTCTCAAATGTTAAGCCGTCAACCAAGAAAATAATTCAAAAACTCCACCTCAAGGGATAACTTTTGGAGAATTGACACATGAATTCCTTGAATTATGTTAAAGAAATAGGTTGGCAGATTTAGAAATGCCAAGGGGAGGCTGGAATTCTGAGACTTCCAAAGGTTGTTTAAGACTTTAAAAGGCTAGAATTTAAAATTCTAATAAAAAAATCTGATATTTGTGATGCCGATGTGATAAGCCATCACATTACATCTATAAATTCTCAACATCAATCTAGTTAGAAGTTTTGGTAAAACAACAGGCCCTTAGAGTCCGTTGCTTGAAGTACATGGCATTCCGCTTTGACAACTTCAAATTGAAATTGCTTACGTTCTATGATAAGGACATTTTGTGTTTTGGGCCACGGTGATCATGTCAATTAAACACCGACTTTGTCCCTTCAGTAGTAGAAGACTCTCTTTTACTCTTGTATTTTCCAGAGAACTCCTCACCACCGCCTCTTTAAGGGGACATCTAGAAACCGACTTAGCATGAGAAGAAGCAATGGGCCACGTGTCCCACTTGCAACCCACAAGAACCATCGACTTGGCTCCCTTTGCAAGTATACATAGGGGCACTACAGGTCATTTGCTAAAAAGTGAAGTCAATTGAGAACAACAAGCACAAGCGAAAAAGTAATGTTACTTGAGAAGTAAAGTAAGTGCTTTGAGTAAAAATATAGTGTATCACCTCTTGTAAGAGGTGTGAGAGCTAAGGTGTCTTATATAATTTGTGTGTGGCTAGTAAGCCTTGTAATGGTGTATTTGTAGGTATTGCTTGTAAGCATTGTAATAGTGTAATTGTGTAAAATTTATACAGTGTTCTTCTTGTTCTCCTTATAATTTGTAATAGTGTAAATAGTAATTAGAATTTATAACTAGTAATTATTATAGCCATCTTTCAACAGATCAAGAAAGGATTGCATGCAAAACGAAAGTTGAATTTCTAAGTGGATTAAAGACCATTGAGTTGTATGTACAAGATAAGTAGGGAGATGAACTCATAGATGATATTTCTTGTGGAGCATTTCATGTTGTCTAGAGGTGAAATGTTCACACGGGGAAATGGTGCCAATAAAATAAAATCTACTCTTGTTGAAGCTTCAAATTATAGACATGTTAAAAGTACCATCCTGTGGTCCTAATTTCACAGCAAGCATATGCATTCATGTGTGTTGTCGACAAGCATTTGGGTTTACACGGAAAACGCAAATGTTAGAATAGTGGATTGGTACACGGTACACTGTCATGCTTGCAGCTCAAGAAAAGGGGTTTAAGAGCTGAACTGGCTCCAACTCCAGGTAAAAAACCACGTCTAGTATGCGATTCTTGCTATGCAAAACTCAAAGCATCAGAAGACGGTCCCAACTTCAGTACTGTTAAGAAAAATATAACCCCGTATCATTCAATGGACACCACAAGTCGATCGAGCTCTCCATGTTTAATGTTTAAAACACTTTCATATTGGAACATATAAATTTTCCGTGATTGATTAAGGGTTAGAAAGCATTAGGGAGAAACCCTAGTATTCAAGTAGCATTGAAGATGACTACCATACTCTACTGGAGTTGGATATACAACAAAGCTTACCAAGTTAGCAATTTAACAATTTTCTCCCTATTAATGGAGTAATAGGACTCCAAACCCTAATCAGTGGGCACTTATTTCCAATCCATAGTGCATAGCATCATGAGCAATCAGCCTTGAATTTTAGCAGAGTGACTGCTCATGATGTTATATCACTACATGAAGCTTCTGCAGCGCTCCACAACTGTCCGGCAACCTAACGGAACCCCCCACCAAGGGATGGAGCCCAATAATCGGCTCCATTGTCGCTCCCAACATGGAGAGTACATGAAATAGGAACCAGACACAATCCTCTACTCCTCAAGTCCTTCTTTGGCTCATCTCGGGCATCCTGTCATTAACATAAATATAGGATTTAGATTAATGATCAAGTGATAGTATGCACTAACAATGCATTCTTTATGAGTTGTGGTGGTGAACATAGTCACCTTTCCAGAATTCCCTCCTTTCTTCATGCAAGCATCATCAAGTAGCTAATCAAGTAAAAGAAAATAATCAAAGACTAGCATTATCATATGATTTTGCTGTTTCATGATTCTAGTTTCAAGACTCAACTAAGATTGTTTTCCCAATCTTGCTTTTGATATCTTTACTAAAGATCAAATGTAGCTTTGAACTTTGTCCCTCATTACTTTTTCATTGTTTTTCTGGTGACGGGAACAGTAAAACTGTGGCTTTTCAGTTACAAGTCTGTAGTTGCTTTTGAGGTGGTCATGGATCCAATAAAGCATACCTGACCTGGGTCTTCTGGGAATATACAATTCCTTTCCCCTTGCACCTGAAAAGACTCATTCCCATTAATTAATCTTTTCATAAGAATCTTTAATTAATTGTAAATCATGTTAACATGACCGCGCAAATGCCCACACACGACACACCTTGTATGCAAGGCTGCACTCAAGCATTCACAAAACATGGTGTTCCCCCAATTGTGTCTTTTATGCACACGATGCGTGAAGGGTCATGTCCGAAGGTAGACACCATAGCTAATCCTCGAGAAGAGAAGGTAATTGATTATGTCTAATATTTAACGGTTGATCTCTAAGCTTGCTCATTCTCTTTGCACTAATGTCGTCCCAAACACATTACACTACATTAATGGTCACACACGATGAATACAAATGCACAAATAGGTAGTGCAGTTCTGAACAAACACAGGAACTCTGTACGATTTTGCGATCATTTGTTAAAGGAGAAATTTGGGGCTGGCCTATATTACTTTTTTTTTTTTTGGTAAAAGAAGATTTTATAATCAAACACAAAAGAACAACAGAGGACCCAAAACAACAAGGAACAGACATTTATTACTTTGTTAGAGAGCTTAGAACTGAAATTCAATTAACAAATGTTTCAAGAGAATCGCTCAAGCACTTAGTGAGGTAGATAGGCCAGGGAAAAAACACAATCCACAGTAAATGTAATGGTCACATGAGAACTTGGGATAAAAATGCTCTTCCCCAAAGCGACCACAAGCATTCACATGAGACTAAATGCACAGTGCAAGTGGACATGCACGTATGCATCACACGGACTTCATTATAGGTCCTCCACAAATAAAAAAAAAATTGTGGCTACTCATCAATGGTAAGCATGAACTCCACAGTGAATGGAGTGCATATCAGAACTCATACCCACCGAAAGATGCTAGCCAAAGTTGATTAAAGCATTATCCCATCTATTTTGACCTATTAAAATGGCCCATCAAAAGAGATAAAAGGGTCTTAAATAAGCTAAGAAAATCAGAAATCTTGTGAGAAAAAAAAGTATAGATAAACAAAAAATTGAATAACTAAAGAGAAAAAAAAAGAGTTTCGAATCCAATGAACGAAACAGGTAATGACCAGTTTTGGTAAATGAGTTTTATCAAATACCCAATCATGATGGGGCCCAGAATATGGATGCTCTAGAATCCTATGCATATGTTTATGGGAAATGTAACGCAGATAAGCTGCCACATAACTTTTTCTTTTTTGAGAGACTCACATAAGAATGTACTCTGGTACCCAGGGTCATGGACCCATGGTCCCATTCTCATGTTTGTTTATTATATATGTCTGCACCATTTTCTATGTGTCTGTGTTTGTGTGTTAGAGAGAGAGAGAGAGAGAGAGAGAGAGAGAGAGAGGTGCGAAGGTGAGAGGTGATTGTTACAGTTACACTTACAGGCTGCCTCATGTTCCCTGATCCACTACCCAAGTACGGTAAGCTCAGAGCCTGCATCAAAGGCGGGGAATACTATTAAACACTTGACCATGCAAACTTCGATGACTCCGAAAAAAAAAGGAGTTAAAAAAGACATAACAAGATAACAAATACTGGTATACGCAGGCACTGTTACTTTAACTTCATGCCCTTTGTTTCCTGTAAGTGGTTTTGCTAAATGAAAGGAGGTATCACCTCAATTTGACCCTGAAGGAATCTTATGTATCCAATAGCTTCTAACAAGACAGACGCAGTGTCAGTCTGCAAAAGGAGAAACACCAACCCCACCTGAAGTTTCCTTTCATTTTATTGTATATATAAGCAATAGATAATAATAAATTATATATATAATGAAGCTTTTTTTTTAAATATGAAGAAAGTCTTCAATGTAGGTTTTTCTTTTTTTTCTGTTGGTATGAACTACTTGGATTTTCACTAAAAGATGGCTGAATATGTATTGAATGGTATGTTTGGTGTTACCTTCCCAAATGGGGACACTAGCTGATGAAGAGCTGTTATTCTATCTCCTAATTTCTCCTTCCTCACCTGAGGAAACGAAAAGGATTAGTTTTCTTTGTTGTAAGCTCTTGTGACCTTTGAACTAAATTTTGATCTAGTAGCTAAAGAATAATGCAAGCATAAGAGAGAAATTATCAAATGACCTCAGTTGTGCGCTCGCGCTTGTGTGTGTGCGTGCGAGAGAGAGAGAGAGAGAGAGAGAGAGAGAGAGAGAGAGAGAGAGAGAGGAGGGGGGAGTAACTAACCTTGAAAGTGGGTTGGGCAGAGGATTGAATCTTAGCTTTCTTAAATGCCGAACCATTTGCTGTGTTGTTACACTTTAAAAACCATAAAAAAAAATAAAAAGAAAAGAAAAGATTAGAACCCAAACTCTAAAAAACAAATGTCAAGGAACATATGAAGCATTGATTTTCTTTCCTTTTTGTTTTCCCCCTTGCAGAAGAGAACAAGTGAACGGGTTATGAGCTCATTAAATGCATCCATGGTTGCACCAGAAATTCTTCTTTTAAAAAGGCATAGCGGTTCTTGATTTTACTTTTTCGAAATTGCTTATTTTTGAAAGGATTAGTGACTATTAGCTGCATACCGTTTCAAAACCTTAACAAAAGATGATGGCCCGTAACAAAATAGAACAAGTTATACTCATCAAAGAATCTATTCTTATCAGTCAAATCTTGCTTTAAATAATAGAGATATATACATTCAATTAAAAGAGAAATTACGTTATTAATGACCATTAAGACAAAGACATGAAACTTTTAAGCCCAAGAATAAACCATGAATAACGTGGCTGATTACTACCGTAAAGTTTAAACCAAGTAATATGAAAATTTAAAATCCCATCTCGCTTACCTCAGATGAATGATCTGGTTGCGAATGCCTCCTTTCTACGTTACTGCTAGAAAAATCCAGCATGTTGCTGCTGAAAGAAGCGACACAAGACCTTTCGGAAGAAGAAGGCAGAACTTGACCCCATGCAGTCCTAACTGCCTGATATTCTTCATTCCCATGCCCATATCCATAACCACTTTGACAGCTTTCTTGTTTCACATCTACCATATTAGAATTTGATGATGAAAAAAGCACTTGTTCCTCCCAATTATCCATCTTCTTAGCGTGTGAACTATTAAAACTGCACCTATATTCATCAGCCCCCAACCCGCCCCTGGAAAAAAGTTGAAATAGAGATCAAGATCAAAAATAGGTTCATTTTCCAGAGGAATAAAAACCCATCACTGAGTAAACTCACCTATATTCATCACCCCCCAACCCACCCCTGGAAAAAAGTTGAAATAGCCATCAAGATAAAAAATAGGTTCATTTTCCAGAGTAATAAAAACCCATCATTGAGTAAACCTAGAACTAGCAAGCAACAGTTAACACACATGAGAGAGAGAGAGAGAGAGAGAGAGAGAGAGAGAGAGAGAGAGAGAGAGAGAGAGAGAGAGAGAGAGAGAGAGAGAGATGATTACAGAAGCAGTTGGCTCCAAGACTCTGGAAGGTCTTGGTTTTCATGTAATGTTCCATGAGGAAGGGAAGAAGTTGGAGGTGGGTTTTGATGGAAGAGAGTTGCTGAAGAAGGCAAGAGAGGAAAAGGTTGCTGAGGAGGTGAGCACATGTTATTAATATTCCACCAGTTCAAGTTCCCAGCCATCATCTGTTGCATTGGAGAACTCTTCAGAACTCCTCTATTCATGCCTGATAATTTTCCTTCTGTCTTTCAACCACCCCAGTTGGTTTTTGGAAGCTGGAAATCCTGAGCTTTCTTCTTTGGATGAGGATGAAGAACCCCGGGTCCTGTTTCGAGCTATATGATACACGACATTGGGGGTCTTTTTTTTTTTTTTTGTTGTTTCTCTCTCTCTCTCTCTCTCTCTCTCTCTCTCTCTCTCTCTGTCTTTCTTTACTATAATTTTTTTTCCTTCCGGCTTTTGCTTTATCACAAAGTGGGGCTGAAAAGGTATCAACAATGTTCCCAGACCAAAAGGAGTGGTCCTAGGACTTAGTTCCTGATTTTTGGGTTGGTGATAGGGTTAGGGTTAGGGTTAGGGTTAGGGTTAGGGTGTAGAGTTGTGTTGCACATTCTTTCTCTTTTTAAATCATTGATTGAAGGAATGGAATGGATTCAGTTAATGATTTTACTAGTGGGTTGTTATGGGCAATTGAAATATGTTATTTTATGGACACTCTCTCTCTCTCTCTCTCGCTCTCTCTCTCTGCGGGCTGAGTCACTGGGTGGATTATAGCACGGTTAGGTTGACTCGACTCAATCAGTAGGCAGGTTGAACTCACTTTAGATGAATTATGATTGGAACTCAATTTAGCCACCTAGTCACCCAAGTCATGGGATTTTATTCTTATAAATCAATAAAATAAAAAAAGAACATGTATAAAGTTATATTCTTAAGATGGTAGAGATTAGACATACTTAGAAAGAATTGACCATTGAAATTATCAATCCTATACAGTTTTTCATTTTTTGAAAAATTATGCATAAGATTTATATTTTAATTATCACAAATGTTTAAATTTATGGAATAATATGTAAAGAATATAATATGAACCTGCCGAAACAAGTAAATTGGAAGAAGAATTGCTATTTCAAAAAAAAAAAAAGCAAACTTTTTGCTCTATTAAAAATGCCAAAATATATCTATACACTCTATTTTAACACACTGCAAAAAACCCACTTGTGATGCACAATTTCTTTCCTACTAAATTAATTTGACATTTTTTCTACATTAAAAAACTTGAACTTTTCTCAATTTATCAAGTTTCTTTCAATATCTTTTTCATGTTATCATAGTTTGAGTATCTATTAGTTACCGATCAATGCCAATCCTCATTCGCGAACATACGCATGTACAATCATATGCTAATTTAGAAATTTATCATTAATCTAAAATTAAGGAAATCACTCAATGATATCAAATATCAATATGTGGGTACAATAGAAACATTTATATACATACATATATGGTAGGATTGTAAATGGGTTAGTTCCGATCCAGGTCCATGGTGGAACCGGAACCAAACCGTTAATGAGAAGATGGACTTACAACCGAAACTGCTTCCGAACTAGTTTCTTGAACTCAGAATCGAAAGTGCTAACGAGAAAATGAAATTAGAACTGGTATTGGTTTTGTGTATGGGGCGAGTTTGGATCGGGTATGTAAAGAATGCTTTGAAGAAACAAAAACTAACTTTTAGAAAAAAAAAGTTTTGAAAACTGATGTAATATGTCGGGCCTTGAGTCCATAGGATAGAATTAAGGTAGAACTAATTATAAACTTAAAACCGTTTAATTACAGATTCAAAAATAGGATATAGGCCCTGATCCATTTACTTATAAAACCTGAATAAGGACTTAAACCCAATTACTAATGGTTCAGAACTTTCAGATAATCAAAGAATCAAAGACTTATTTACAACTGTACATATGGGTTCATCTGTATGTCACCGAAAAGGTTGTTAAAGAGTCATTTGTGGGTGATGCTATTCTATCACTAGCTTAAGCTGGCATGTGTATCATTGGTGGCAATTCTTGGCCCACCCATCAAACCAATCTGAACCTGAGCTTGTAATTGAGGGTCAACTTCCCTATTCTATTTTAAGGTGGGTTTCAAGGTGACATTTTTTAGTTGAATAATTATTGTGTGGGGCTCCACACATTTTCTATTTTGAATCCCATACCCAACTTGAACTCAACTCAAACCAACTCATTGTACTATAATCTGCCAACTCATTCTATGCTTAGACCTATTAATCAAGGTTTAGGTTGAATCTTTAACATTTGGGTTGGGTTTAAGCTGAAATTTTTTCAACTTCATTAAAATAGTTTGATCCTAATTGAGCATAAATACATGTTATGGATGATGCTCAACCATCAACCTGAATCATAGAATTTTGGACAAGTTGACAAGGCATTACTACATCTATTAATGTCTCGAGATTTTGATGGGAATGATTAGATAAGCAAATTTAATACGAAGCTTACCAATTGCAAGTTTGAACTTCAAGAGAAATTACTCGACACTAATATATAGGTACCAACCCTATAAACTTAGTATTTTGTTGAGAACACTGGGCCCTAAATGAACTCAAATTCAAACCATAACTCAATAGGATGACGATTGAGGCCCATTGTCGTTCATGTGGTGGCTTAAATGTACAAATAGAAACACCCTAAAATGAGTTAAGAGAATGATTACAAGGAGGATTGCTATTTCCCAAACGTATTGTATGGTTCCCGCGTATTTTAGTATCATTTATCACATTCCCTTGGGCACATAAACAAATGCTCTGCCGTACACTGCTAAAAATCTTTGTCGGAGGCGCGCAGCTTTTCCTGTGCACCCTTTGTTTTACCTTTTTTACTTTCCTCCTTTCTTTTTCATAAAAGAACAAACGCTCCTATCTTGGCTTCATCTCCCTGGTTGCTATTCCTCTCCTACCCTCCCCCATGTTTTTTCCCATCTGCTCAGCTATTACAAAAGGTGGGGGGAAATGAGTAAAAAGGGTTCTTTACTACAGATTCAAGCGTGCCACTCATGCCGTCAGAGATGGTTGGAAGGTCGATTGATTCAATTTTGAGTTTGGGCTTTATGTGTCTTTGACTTGAAATAAATACTTCAAAATAAAAAGAGTTAAGATTTTAACCATTTAAAATAAACTTTCTCCAACTATATTTATGGGGGTATCCCCAAATTTTATAAACTTTGATTGGTCAGACCCTAATATTAATAATTTGATAAAAGAAATGTAATAACAAATATGCATAAGACTGTGTTAATAACATTTTTAATCAAACAAACAATTTTATAGAGGGACTCAATTGAGATAAAATTTGGTAATAGCTCATATGCTCGAAGGCAATTTGCTTTTCATAATTCAGAATTTAATAGATGGTCAATGTTGTAATGTTTCACTCATTTTAATTCGAGATTTTCTCAAAGGATTCAAATTGTTCAATTCTATGATGTCAAAATGACATAAAAATTACTTCACTTGATTCCGTAACTTCTACACTATTATTGGTGGTAGTCAACTTTACACCCAAGCACTCACCCAAGTCCTCCATCAACACTACCTCCAAGAATTGATCTCTAGTTGCTTTCGTAAAAAAGAGGTGACTCTTTTTTTTTCTTTTTTCTTTTTTCTTTTTTTTTTTTTTTTGCTTTAAGCTAAATTGTATTTAGAAGGAAAAGAAAAGAAAAGAAGCCCCCAAAGAGCCAAGAATTACATGTACAAGCTCAAGAAAGCCCACAAGAAACTAAACCAAAAATGAATTACATCAAGAAAGCCAAAAGAGAATAAACCAAAAAGGAATTACATGAGTGAAATGGATGCTATTTTAGAGTGTTTAGTGCTACTAGAAGGTTAGGAGTAATGCTTTCTACAACGTGAGCAGATTGAATGCTTCAAAGATATTCGAGGATGCACTGGAAAATCAGATACTTGAGCTTGACAGCTATAAGCAGATTGTTGTTGAAGACAGCTTCATTGCAGGCATACTAGATGGAAGAGATGATGTGGAAGAAAATTGATGCTATAATTTTTCTTCTAATCACATCTTTGCTTGAGGATAGAGCATGCCAATGATGCCCGCTGAGGAGAAAGGAGGACGAGGACAATAAAAGATTTCTAAGATCCAATCCCAAATGTGGACTACATAAGGATAACCGAAAAAGGGATGAAGGTTTGTTTCTAAGCTAGCCTTATAAAGTGCACAACTAGAAGCCAAGTGGATGCCCACCGATTGAGCACAAGTCTGCGTTGGAATCCTTCTATGAAGAAGCTGCCAAATGAAGCAAGAAGTTCTTTTGTGAGTGTACTTGTTCTTGACGAGAGAGGCCCAAGGGACCTCTGATGTTCTTGACCTGATAAACTCCCAAGCTTCTTTCAGAGATAGGTTGCCAGAGGAGTTACCTTCCCATCGAAGTTCGTCTTTAAGGGAGCTGTTCCTAAATTGATGGATTCTATCTGCCTTAGAATTTTAAGAAAAGCCAAAAGGAGGAGGTCATGGAAAACCCATGATCCTTCTCTAACAATGGCGGAAACTTTGTCGAGGAGGGAGAATCTAAGATCCGAGAACCTTGAGGCTATGGTGGAAAAGTCCAACCATTTGTCGTACCAAATCTGATAGAATTCTTGTCTCCAATAGTCCATATGCTTCCAATTTGGAGGACCTTTGCCAAGGACCTAATTCTCCTCCATATGCAAGAGCCTGCAAGATGGTTGCCAGGATGCCATGGAGAAAATCTTTTGAAGTATCTTCTTTTGAACCAGGAAACCCAGAGAGAGGAAGATGTCATTGCTTGCCAACCTAGCTTGAGTGTGCAAGCTTCATTTATCTCAGCCACTTTTCTAATTCCCAAACCACCTTCTTTTTTTAGAAGGCACAAATTCTCCCATTTGACAAGATTCCTTTTATTTTAAATGGAGTTTAAAGACCAAAGAAAATTCCTCATGAGCCTTTCAATTTGCTGGCAGGTTTTGATTAGGATTGGGAGGGCTAGAGAAACATGCAAAGGGAGACTGCCCAGAACATGTCTGACTAGAATGAAGCAATTAGCAAAGGCAAGGAACTTCATTTTCCAACCATCTATTCTAGATCTCAAGGCTTCCAAAACCTTCATAAAGTATCTATGCCTAGGGCTACCCATGAAGAGAGGGATGCTAAGGTATGATGAAGCGAGGGTGGCTTGGGGAATGGCAAGGATGGAGCAAATTTAACAGGTTTTGAAGGAGCTGTATTTCTCAATGAAAAGCTGGCTTTTGGAGAGGTTGAAAACTTGACCTGTGCTCTTTGGTAGGTAACTAGGAGGCTCTTGACCGCTTGAAGGCTTCTTCTAGAAGCTTTTAGGAAAAGAAGGATGTTGTTTGCAGAAAGAAGGTGACAAGGAGAATAACGGATAGGGAAGATAACATGTATTTTGCCTTATCTGTGGAGGTAGCTAAGATTGAAGCTGAGAATCTCTTCTGCAAGGATGAAGAGGTAAGGGGATAAGGGGTTACCTTGGCAAAGCCCACAGGAAAAGCCGAAGAAACCATAAGGAGCTCTATTGACTAGCACTAAACATTTGGAGGCGGTAATCAATTCTGAGATTAAATCAATCCACTTGGCAGAGAAGTTAAAAGTTTTAAGGCTTTGAAAAGAAAAGACCATTGTAATTTGTCAAAAGCCTTGGAAATGTCTAGTTTCATGCAAATGGCCTCACCACTAACTTTTGTGTTGAGTTTTTGGAGAAGCATATGGGCCATGAGAGTGTGTTGATGGATGGATTTCCCTTTCACAAATGTTGCTTGGTTAGGTGACACTGCATTTGTGATGATGGTTGAAAGTCTTTCGGCCATTATTTAAACATGATTTTGTATGAGAAATTGGGCAAGCTTATCGAGCGAAAGTCTGCGAAGGACTGAGGAGAAGGATTTTTGGGGATTAGAGCCAAGAGGTAGGCATTTGAAGCTCTTAACAAATGGCTTAATTGGAAAAACTGCTTTGAAGCAGTACAGACATCCTTACCAATTATGGACTAGGTTGAAGTGAAGAAAGCACCGTTGAAGCCATCTGGGCCGGGGGCACTACTCTTGTTTAAGGAGAACACAACCTTCTTAATTTCCTCATTGGATAAGAAAGCAGACAAGAGGGCATTCTCATTTTCGAACACTGACGGGACTTGCACTTGAAAAAGATACTCTGCAGGGGAATCTTGGAGGGCTGTAAATTGGTTGGAGAGGAAGTCAACTGCCTTTAGCTTTATGGTTTTTGATTCTTTTGTAACCTCGCCATCCATAGAAATTCTGTCATTTTTATTAACTCTCCCCCTTTATTTGGCTTAAAGGTGAAAGAAGCGGGTGTTGTTATCTATTTCCCTAAGCCATTTGATTCTAGATTTTTGTCTCTAATGAGTTTCTTCAGCCTTAAGCCAATTGTGAATAGAGGCTTTAGCAAAATTTAGATTTGCCAGGTGATGATAAGTAGGGGAGTCATCCATAGACTGTTGACAAGAGAAAACCTTCAATGTAGCTTCCGAGATTTTTTATTTCAACTCTCCAAAAATGGATCTATTCCATCCTTTGAGGTGAGCTTTGAGAATCTTTAGATTTTGAGCCAAAATGAATTAAGGGTTACCTTGGATCTGAGTGCTCCAGCATTGAGCAACTTGGTTCAAAAAATCTAGATGAAGGGTCCACATCTCCTCAAACTTAAAAGGGGTGTTTGTAGTTAGAAGGGGAGTGGAATGGCTAAGAAGAAGGGGGTTATGGTCTGATAAGACTCTGGGCAGATGTCACGCTCCGAACCCAAGAATTGGAAATTAGTAGTGAATCCCAAGGCGTGACACACGTAACCCGTGACAATTCGTACTACATCAAAATACGTATGAACTGCCATAAGGGTGATTCCACACATACGTGTAAAGAAGATTCGTGAACACGTATCAATCATTTTTAATTTAAGCGGAAACCTAGAGAACTCACCTGTACATATCATAAGCATTAATAAAAAATTCAATAATTCCATTAATATAACCAAAGTCTTTTAATTTCCCAACTACATGTATATGATACAAAAGTTCTATGAACATAAACAAAATGCAAAATGACAATCCAACTATAAACCAATTATAGCTGCACAACAACTCCAAGGAACCCTGTTACGCACTGTAGAGGATGACTAATAAAATACATCCTTCTCGTTCCACTCGTTCACGTCCCGAGGTACTGCTGTGGCTCATTCTAGGGGCGCTTCTACTATCGTAACGGCATTGGGCTCCATACCTGTAACACCAAGGGTAGCACTGTTAACACGATGGTTAAACAAATATAAGAGCACGTAAGCCTATCATGATGTAGTAATTTGGAATTTAAATAACATAAGGATTAAAAGAGAGCAAATTCGGAAACTATGCAAATTGTGCATGTGAATAAGCATGGATAAAGAGTTATAGATGAAAGACAACATCATACTAATTGGCATCCACGTGGCTATCTTCTCTCTAAAAGAGAGTATATCGTACTTGGAGAAATCACCCGCGATCGGGCCAAGACCGTCTATCTACTCTAAGAGCGTCGACTAACTCTTTATATAACTAATGTAGTAGATAACATATGGAATACCCTCATTCGGTCCCATCAAACCTCCTATGGGTACAAGCTAAGTGGTGCCAACTCAATGTACTAAAACTGATCCAAATTCATACTTATCATGCATAGTGAGCGACTCGTACTTATACAGAAACATATATCAGTCTTGGGGATTATTACCAATCATAGAATTAGAATTAAACGAAGTAACGGATAATTAATAATGCATACGTAAATGAGCTACTAGACCTCGAACCCTCTCTACCTTAGCTATACCTATCTTATCTCACGGGCTCACGCTCAGTAAAAGCTCCGTCTTCGATTTGCCTCAAGGTTCGCCAGGAGAAATGGGTATATGATTAAATCATGTTGACGACAAGGTTTACTTAATAATATGGATGCATTCAGATTGAAGCGTTATTAAGAAAATTTACTAGCTAAGACATTTTATGTTTCCTTAGTCATTCAATACGGCGTATTCATAAAACGTCCGGTGTCAATGTATTACCAAAATCTTAGTATTATATTGTATGTATAATGGACACCACTTCTTTTGCCAACACCCATGACGCGCAGTCAAGAAACGACCAGAAGTCAAGAGAAATTGAGTGACAGCTCAACACTCTTCCTTCTTAGTATATTATTACTGTTGGGCTGATTTGTTCAAGCTATAGGTTCCACTTCTAGGGCCTTAAATGGTCTTGGCTATGCTTAAGATTCTAAGGTAAGGTTGGTTTTGAAGTTCTATGGTTAGCCATTGAACTAAATTCTGGAGTTACTTGTCCAATACAGGGTTCTGTTAACCGACCGATCCAGTGGGGTGTCCGACGATCAGACACCTCCCAGAATCCGATCAGGTGGGGTGTTCGACTGATCGAACACCTCCCAGAATTGGAATCCGACCAATTGGGCTTCACGACCGACCGGCGGGCCCTAAAGCACTCTGCTCCGGGAGATTCAATTCCTAACTGTTTTCTCTTCATGTTCATTCTATTCTCATGTATTCCAACACCCAAAAGAGACCACACCTACTACATATTGGGTCTCCCTACCACCCATTTTCAACATTCATTTCACCATTCAGTCATTAATACAAGATCAATCTTATACAACTTCAATTAAAGATTGAAGAGCTGTGAATGGGTACGTGCAAAGAACTCATCAAGGATCAATAAATCAAACATACATGTAGAGAATATGAACCCTTATATTTACCTTAAGTGCAGGCCCTTTGGTTAAATGATGAATAAGGCTTCACTAAAGAATAATCTAAAACATGCATTGAGAAGAATGAGAATGTGATGCATGGATGCTCAAAGCCTGAATCTTTTGCCCCCATTAAACTCAAGAAATGCAATGGTGATAGGGTTTTTTACCTCAAGGCTCCTACAAGCAAGAGGAAGGAGATGAGTCCTTGCTTTCCAATGGAGAGAATAAGAAGAGCAAAGAGGAAGAAGAAGATGCTCTGATTCGTTACATGCAAAGCTTCAATTGCCCAAAATGAAGTCTAGGAAGAAAAAGAAAGCATAGGAGATGGAGAGGAACCGTTGCTATAGAAGAATAAAGGAAGGAGAAGAAGAGGGTCCATGGTGGGTTTGGGTTTTTAAATAAAGATTTTTCTGGAAATTGCAAATAGGCCCTACTAGTTTTGATATATATCCAGTTTGAATTAGTTGGGCTTAATTGGGCAGAGATGAATTCGAATGGAGTTGGGCCACACATGAAAGAGACTCTCAAGATGAGATGCACTCGATGCAATTATTATGATGCCCTAATGATGCAAAACCATAGAATTCTAAATTAAGAAAGGGCCTTGACTACCTAAGTAAGGTTCGAACCCGACCCAACTACCTGTCCATAACCCAAACCCAAAAGGATTTGAATTAAATTAACCTAATTACACATTATTTAAAGTAAAACTAAATTAATTACTATAAATTATGTTTACCTCGGGTTTGGACCTTACAGCAAATAAGTGATGGCAAGGTCTTTGAATTGGTCAATCCATAGAGAATTTGCAAAAGCCCTGTCTAGTTGTGCTAAAGTGTAAGATCTACCCTAACGGTTATAAGCCCAAGTGAAGTGAGGCCCTGAGAATCTGAGATTTGAGATGCCTGAAGCCATGACCATATTGGAAAAGTTAGAGATCGAGGTGGATGAAGGAGAGTTGAAGCTAAGCTTTTCACTGGAGGAAAGGATTGCATTAAAGTTAACTAGGATACACCAGGGAAGATTGGTGGAGGAGCTATTGATGAGGTGTTGCCATAAATGCCTTCTAAGCCTAAAGTCAGTTTAGCCATAAATGCCTGTAATGATCCTTGAGAGGTTGGTTATGGAGTCTCTGGCTGAGATGGATAAGTGTTAGGTGGAAGGGTCCAGGAGTGAGCATTTATAATTTGAGCTTTGCTTAGAAAGGCACCATAGTTGATTGATTAGGGTAGAGTTAAGAGAGCTGAAGAAGGTGTCAAAGCCATCCATAAGAGGATAGGCCTAAGGTAGAGAAGGTAGGGAGGGGGATCATAAGCTCTGAAAGAAAGATGATGTCTAGGTTGTGAGAGTTAACTAGGTTTGTCACAACCCGAGCCCAGGGACCGGGGGTCAGAGAAAGTCTAACCAATGACACACGTACTCCCGTGCGTGCACACCTGGACCCCGTCCGAGTATACACACACAAGGGATCAATCACACGTGCAAAAGACTGAACGCGGAAGCTGTACGTATCAAGGCATATAGCATAGCAACACACTCAACTCAAAAGATACAATGGATTACACAAAAGATCATGAACTGATAATAAGAATCTATTACAAGAACGTATGACAGTAGAGCGGGCTTATAATAATCAAAATCAAAATACAGGTATCACTCAATGCCCACTTTACAAGTACAGAAAAATCCCCTCAATACAATAGACTCCAACTCAAGGAATGGGGAAACCAAAATGATGCAAACCGTACTCTGGAGAAGGGATCAAGTCCACTCCTCTAGGCCGGAAGGGGCCTCGCGAGCCTCTCCTGCAGTCGGGTCGACCGACGCAGGATCGGGAGAGGGATCTGAGCCTGCAACACACAAGACAAACACATAAGTACGACGACTTAGCAAAGTATAAGCCAACAAGAAGATAACACGAATTGTGTCTAAAACTGAAGAATACCGAACAATAGTCATAATGCAATATCCATAGAAATTTTGTCTGTATACTAAACAATTATGCAAGGAATAAGCATGCTATCAGAATCATGAACAGGTAACAATCAAGTGGCTACTACATTGGCCATTTTCTCCCTTACGAGAGCAATCAGGATGAGAACACCAGCGACCGGGCCAGGGTACGCATGGGTCTCTAGTTCCCGGGGTCCGGAGTCCCAGGACAATCACACTCTGCAGAGGCAAACACTTAAACTAAACCAAAGTTAACCCCGTCGGGTATCCTAAGGCTGAGGCTCAGTAGTGCCAAGACCAATCACAATCAATCGGATGATGCACCTCAATCAATCAATCAATCAATCACTTATCACTTACAGATCTCACATATCATGCTGAACAAACAATAGGAAGTGCATCGCATATACTGATACTGAATGTACATAAACTGATACGGATACGGAATGTACATAAGCAATTACAGGAAGTGCTGACAATGAGTATCAATCACAATCACTGACTCATAACTGATGCAAGTACTCCAATGGAGCAATGATAACACTGATACCAATATAACAATAGAATGGTTCCGCCCGGGCTTCGCTCTGGGGTTGCTGCATGTCCCACAGAATCGAGAGGTCCAGCGCAGAACACATAAGAGGGCATAACCGTAATCAATATGCTGTACACATCATGATACCTTTACGAATCAAGGTCAATTACAAGCCAATCCTATACTAATTATCCAGTGTCTCTAACCGTGCATGTTGATGTAGTTTTAAGTTGTCCGATGCACTATTGTCTAGTGTTGCAGTGTCAGGAGTGTGCACCGAAGTCCTTTAAACCAACACCCATGGGGAGGTGCTAAACAGCTGGATACAAGCATGAATGATTCACAGCCCTTGAGATCATTCATGTCATTCAAACATTCCATTGGGCATGTCCAGGTTAGCTACATTCTAACATGAAAGTCATATACGGTCTTTTACTTAAACCTAGTCCCTTTTCATTCAATTCTCAGGGTCTCACGGTGTAGCCGTAGGTAACCTTACGGCTTAGCCGTGGCATCTTACGGCTTAGCCGTAATATGCACTGCGGCTGAGCTGAGGTTCCCCAAATATCCCTTCGGATTTACGGCTTAACCGTATTTTGCTCTACGGCTCAGCCGTATCTTGGTCCACGGCTTAGCCGTAAGACAATGTACGGCTTAGATCAGGCTGGGCCGTAGAAGAATGTCAAATTGCCAACATCCAGTTATTTTCAGCTAACAGTCTGTACTGTTCTACGGTTTGGTTTACGGTTGGGTCTCGGCTTAGCCGTAAGCCATTTTTCGGCTTAGCCGTAGCACATTTCACGGCTTAGCCGTGAGTGCACGGAGTCATTTTCCTGAAATCACTACAGACATACAGAAACTGTGCAAAACGGCTGGAAACAGCAAGATAACAGTGAAATGAGTTCAATAGGGCTGTCTAACACTGAGAACACAATGAAGCATAGAAACACAACAATCAAATCACTATCAATCGGTGTTCACACATCTTGGGCTTATACTTGCCTCACGGACGAAATCCACACGCTGATTGGCTCAGTCCACCGGAATACACACACGAAAAAGAGCTCCTTTCTTCCTCCCTTAAGCAACGAGCAACAGAGAAGGAGAGGAGAGAAAGAGAGAGCTGAACAGAGAGAAAGAGAAACGAGCTGAGCGTGAGAGAGCGAGAGCTGAGAGACGATCGAGAGGAAATAAGGGAGTGGTTGGGATATTTATACTTAATTTGAGTCGAAATTACATTTAAGGCCAAATAGCTTATACAAATATCAGTTTGAGTCAAATGACAGTCCAACGAGAGCAAACGAACTCATTCGGATTCAAGACAGTTACGACAATCGACAAGCTCGACGAAATACACGCGCTGACGTCAAAATGACGCGAAACTGACAAGGTCAATCAAAAGCCAAAATTACGAAAAAGGGCTCGATCTACTTAGACCAAGTCAAACTCAACCCAACGATCTCTCTACGAGTCAAAACCAAAGGAAAACCAAATCAAAACACTCTTAGCGATAAAAACACACGCAATTACACACTAAACCGGATCAACTCGGGTCGGAGTGTTACATCCTCCCCCACTTGGACATCATTCCGTCCTCGGAATGAAAGCGTACCTGAGCAAACAGATAAGGATACTGTCGCGCCATCTGATCTTCTAATTCCCACGTGGCTTCATCAGGTCCATGATGTTCCCAAAGTACCTTAACCCATCGAATAGTCCTCGTACGCAAGAGCTGTTCTCTGGTCCCAACAATACGGAGCGGGCGCTCAACGTATGACGCGTTAGGTTGCATCTGAATATCATCGTAACGAATCACGTGCGTCGGGTCTCGAACATACTTGCGAAGCATAGACACATGAAAAACATCGTGTACTCCAGAAAACTCCACGGGTAGAATCAATCTGTACGCTAGATCACCAATCCGGCTCTTGATCTCAAATGGACCCACATACCTTGGCGCTAACTTGCCTTTTTGACCGAACCGTACTGTACCTTTCATCGGTGAGGCCTTCAAGAATACCCAATCACCAACCTGAAATGCTAAAGTCCTTCTTCTCGTATCTGCATAGCTCTTCTGTCTCGATCGGGCAATCTTCAAATTGTCAATAACTCTCTGAACTTTCTCTGTAGTCTCAGCAATGATTGTCGGTCCGTGGAAACTCCTTGTTCCAACTTCTTCCCAGCAAACAGGACTTCTACATTTCCGTCCATACAGAGCTTCATAGGGTGCCATTCCAATACTCTCGTGGAAGCTATTGTTATACGCAAACTCACACAACGAGAGATGCAGATCCCATTCTTTCTCGAAATTCAGCACACTGGCCCGTAACATGTCCTCGAGCGTCTGAATAGTTCGTTCTGACTGTCCATCAGTCTGCGGGTGATACGCCGTACTGAAGCTCAACTTCGTTCCCATGGCTTCCTGAAATGCTCTCCAAAATGAAGAAACAAAGCGGCTATCTCGATCTGACACAATCGACACGGGCGTACCATGTAGTCTCACGATCTCATCAACGAACTTCTTCGCCATCTCGGAAAATGTCATGCCTTTCTTGAATGGAAGAAAATGAGCTGTCTTCGTCAGTCTGTCCACGATCACCCAAATGGCACTGTTCTTCTTGCTCGTCAGGGGTAAACCCGAAACAAAGTCCATCGTAATGTGCTCCCATTTCCACTGGGGAATATGCAATGGATGTAAGGAACCTGGAGGTCTCTGATGGTCAGCTTTCACCTTCTGGCAAGTCAAACATCTGGCAACAAACCCAGCAATTTCTCTCTTCATGTTGTTCCACCAGAATCTGTCCTTGAGAGCTCGGTACATCTTCGTACTTCCAGGATGCATAGAATAACGTGCATGGTGTGCTTCGGTCATCAAACTCTCCTTTAAAGCATCTACTGCTGGCACACATAATCTGCTCCTGAAATATAAAACATCACCCTCCAAACGAAAGTCTGGTCGATCTGCAATGCTATCCCGAATTCGCTTCAACATCGCATCTTCAAACTGCTGGTCTTTAATACGCTGAATAATATCTGGCTGAAAGCTCACTGTACTGGCAAGTGTCAAACGGTTCTCCACCGATTGCAGTTCCACTGGCTGTGCGTGCCTCACAAAAGAAAGGCTGTCCAAAGCCTGAAGAATCTCCGACTTCCTACTCAAGGCATCTGCAACAACATTGCCTTTCCCTGGATGATACTTGATGGGGAAATCAAAATCCTTAATCAACTCAAGCCACCTTCGCTGTCGCATATTCAACTCAGACTGCGTGAAGAGATACTGTAGACTATGATGATCTGAATGCACTTCAAATGTCACGCCATACAAATAGTGTCTCCACATCTTCAACGCAAAAACGATGGCTGCCAACTCTAAATCATGCGTAGCATAGTTCTTCTCGTGCTCCCGAAGTTGTCTCGAGCCATAGGCAATCACTTTGCCATGTTGCATCAAAACACATCCCAAACCGACTCGAGAAGCATCTGAATAGATCATAAATCCTTCATGCCCATCTGGTAACGTCAAAACTGGAGCCGAAGTAAGCTTCTCCTTCAACATCCGGAAATGGCACTCGCATTCGTCCGTCCACAGAAATGGAACACTCTTCCTGGTCAATCGAGTCAATGGTGCAGAAATCTTGGCAAAATCTTGAATAAAACGACGATAATATCCAGCTAATCCAAGAAAACTCCGTATCTCCGTCACAGTCTTTGGGCTGGGCCAATTCATCACTGCCTCAACTTTCGTCTGATCCACTGCCAACCCATCTCGTGAAATGGTATGACCAAGAAAAGCTACCTGCTCGAGCCAAAAATCACACTTCGACAATTTGGCATATAAGCGATGCTCTAACAACAACTGCAAGGCTCGACGTAGATGTTCCTCATGCTCCTCTGGGGTCTTCGAATACACCAGAATATCATCAATAAAGACCACCACAAAACGATCCAGAAAAGGAGCGAAGATCCTGTTCATCAAAGCCATGAAGGCAGCAGGTGCATTGGTTAATCCAAATGGCATCACGAGAAACTCAAAATGTCCATACCGTGTCCTGAAAGCAGTCTTCGCAATATCGTCTTCCTTCACCCGGAGTTGATGATACCCCGATCTCAGATCAATCTTGGAAAAATAGGCAGCACCTTGAAGTTGGTCAAACAACTCATCAATACGCGGCAATGGGTATTTGTTCTTGATCGTGACTTTGTTCAACCGCCGGTAATCTATACACATCCGTAAGGTACCGTCCTTCTTCTTCACAAACAGCACTGGAGCTCCCCACGGTGACACACTCGGCCGTATGAAACCCTTCTCTAAAAGATCTTGCAATTGCGTCTTCAATTCGAGTAACTCAGCAGGGGCCATACGATAAGGAGCTAAACTAATGGGTGCTGTACCGGGCACTAGATCGATCGCAAACTCTACATCTCGGACAGGGGGTAACTCGGGTACTTCCTCCGGAAATACATCCGGGAACTCACGTACTACCGAAATCTCACTCAACTGCTTCACCTCCTTCTTCTCCGAGACAAAAGCAAGAAATCCTGCACAACCTCTGCGTATCAAACGATCCGCCTTGCATGCGGAGATGACACGCCTCGGGCATCTCTCCTGATTGCCCTCGAAACGAAACCCCTTCGCAAAATCGAAGTAAATCGACCTGTTGTAACAGTTAACACAGGCACGATACCGCGCTAGCCAGTCCATTCCAAGGATCACATCGAAATCCAACATGGACAACAAAATCAAATCAACTGGCAGCTGGCGACCCTCAATCACCACGTCGCACTGAGGGTAGTATACACTACACTCCACTCTCTTGCCCACAGGAGTGGACACCACTAGCAAATAGGGTAGCGGTCGAGGGGGTTGCGGTAACTGTTCCGCAAAACGAGGGGCAACATACGAACGCGTAGATCCCGAATCAAAAAGTGTATGTGCTTCAGCTCGGGCAATGAGAACTTTACCTTCCACCACTTTCGCATCTTCTGCATGATCATGAGAGGCTGCATACACACGAGCAGTCTGACGCTGGGGCTTCTGGCTTTGGCGAGACGGATGGGGGCTGTTCGAAGCTGCTGAACTGAGAGACTTAGATGACCCCATAGATCTGGACGACTGGAAAGTCCTGGTCTTCGGGCACTGAGCTATCTGATGCTCCATCGATCCGCAACTCAAACAAGCTCCGGACTTCTTCCAACACTTCTCTGTCGGATGTCCAAATCCACAAAACTCGCATCTGCTCCCGGAGAAACTCGAAGTGCCTTGCTTCCCTTTCCATTTCTTCTGACTCTGTCCCCTGGAACTCACTGGTGCACTCCTCTTGAAGTCCATGGCTCTCTCTGCTAGGTGGTTGGCTTCCGCAGCGTGTGCTCTGTCGACCGCATCATCGAAAGTAGCTGGTCTCTGAAAAGCAGTCACAAAATTCGCATATCTCGGATGCAGACCAGAAATAAAACGATTCACCTTCTTCTCCTCGGTATTGATCATGTCCTCAGCAAAATGGGACAACTGAGTAAAGCGGTGAATGTACTCTGCAACGGTCAGCTGCTGCTGCTGTAAGGCCAGAAACTCAACCTCCTTCACGCGTCGAACATGAGCAGGAATGAACTTCCTTCTGAACTGTTTCTGGAACGTCTCCCACACTGTTTCACTGGGCAAGGTCAGATAGGCTGCACTAACACTCTTCCACCACGTCTTTGCCACCTCTCGGAACATCGAGGCCGTAAGCATAACCTTCTGCCGGTCGTCACAGACAATGGTCGAGAAGAGATCTCCAGTATGCTCTAGCCACTGATCAGCTTTCAACGCATCTTCATTACCATAGAACTCTGTGGCTCCACGTTTCCTGAATTTGTCGTATAACGCATTCGGATCGCTCTCTCTAGGCGGAAAGACCACTTGCTGCTCTGCAGGCCGAACTGGCGTTTGGCTCTGTCGGTCTACGATCGAAACAACCTGCGCTTGCAAGGAATGGATAGCCTGTAGCATAGTCAAGAAGCGCTCGTCAAAATTCACAAGTGGCTGTGGAGCGGCTGACCCACTCTCGTTATCTCCCTGATCATTGTTGTTGTGTGTTCCAGATCCCGATGCCATAGCCTGCAAAACACAAAAGTCAATCTGCTAACACACTAGGGAACGCACACAGACTCACAAGACAAGGGGACCAAACACAACAGTCCAAAACTGGACTACGAAATCTCACCACGTCCTATATGCCTACATGCTTACACACTAAGATAGAGACAATGCCCTGAGAGACAAAGCTCTGAGAGACAATGCTCTGATACCATACAATACGTATGTCACAACCCGAGCCCAGGGACCGGGGGTCAGAGAAAGTCTAACCAATGACACACGTACTCCCGTGCGTGCACACCTGGACCCCGTCCGAGTATACACACACAAGGGATCAATCACACGTGCAAAAGACTGAACGCGGAAGCTGTACGTATCAAGGCATATAGCATAGCAACACACTCAACTCAAAAGATACAATGGATTACACAAAAGATCATGAACTGATAATAAGAATCTATTACAAGAACGTATGACAGTAGAGCGGGCTTATAATAATCAAAATCAAAATACAGGTATCACTCAATGCCCACTTTACAAGTACAGAAAAATCCCCTCAATACAATAGACTCCAACTCAAGGAATGGGGAAACCAAAATGATGCAAACCGTACTCTGGAGAAGGGATCAAGTCCACTCCTCTAGGCCGGAAGGGGCCTCGCGAGCCTCTCCTGCAGTCGGGTCGACCGACGCAGGATCGGGAGAGGGATCTGAGCCTGCAACACACAAGACAAACACATAAGTACGACGACTTAGCAAAGTATAAGCCAACAAGAAGATAACACGAATTGTGTCTAAAACTGAAGAATACCGAACAATAGTCATAATGCAATATCCATAGAAATTTTGTCTGTATACTAAACAATTATGCAAGGAATAAGCATGCTATCAGAATCATGAACAGGTAACAATCAAGTGGCTACTACATTGGCCATTTTCTCCCTTACGAGAGCAATCAGGATGAGAACACCAGCGACCGGGCCAGGGTACGCATGGGTCTCTAGTTCCCGGGGTCCGGAGTCCCAGGACAATCACACTCTGCAGAGGCAAACACTTAAACTAAACCAAAGTTAACCCCGTCGGGTATCCTAAGGCTGAGGCTCAGTAGTGCCAAGACCAATCACAATCAATCGGATGATGCACCTCAATCAATCAATCAATCAATCACTTATCACTTACAGATCTCACATATCATGCTGAACAAACAATAGGAAGTGCATCGCATATACTGATACTGAATGTACATAAACTGATACGGATACGGAATGTACATAAGCAATTACAGGAAGTGCTGACAATGAGTATCAATCACAATCACTGACTCATAACTGATGCAAGTACTCCAATGGAGCAATGATAACACTGATACCAATATAACAATAGAATGGTTCCGCCCGGGCTTCGCTCTGGGGTTGCTGCATGTCCCACAGAATCGAGAGGTCCAGCGCAGAACACATAAGAGGGCATAACCGTAATCAATATGCTGTACACATCATGATACCTTTACGAATCAAGGTCAATTACAAGCCAATCCTATACTAATTATCCAGTGTCTCTAACCGTGCATGTTGATGTAGTTTTAAGTTGTCCGATGCACTATTGTCTAGTGTTGCAGTGTCAGGAGTGTGCACCGAAGTCCTTTAAACCAACACCCATGGGGAGGTGCTAAACAGCTGGATACAAGCATGAATGATTCACAGCCCTTGAGATCATTCATGTCATTCAAACATTCCATTGGGCATGTCCAGGTTAGCTACATTCTAACATGAAAGTCATATACGGTCTTTTACTTAAACCTAGTCCCTTTTCATTCAATTCTCAGGGTCTCACGGTGTAGCCGTAGGTAACCTTACGGCTTAGCCGTGGCATCTTACGGCTTAGCCGTAATATGCACTGCGGCTGAGCTGAGGTTCCCCAAATATCCCTTCGGATTTACGGCTTAACCGTATTTTGCTCTACGGCTCAGCCGTATCTTGGTCCACGGCTTAGCCGTAAGACAATGTACGGCTTAGATCAGGCTGGGCCGTAGAAGAATGTCAAATTGCCAACATCCAGTTATTTTCAGCTAACAGTCTGTACTGTTCTACGGTTTGGTTTACGGTTGGGTCTCGGCTTAGCCGTAAGCCATTTTTCGGCTTAGCCGTAGCACATTTCACGGCTTAGCCGTGAGTGCACGGAGTCATTTTCCTGAAATCACTACAGACATACAGAAACTGTGCAAAACGGCTGGAAACAGCAAGATAACAGTGAAATGAGTTCAATAGGGCTGTCTAACACTGAGAACACAATGAAGCATAGAAACACAACAATCAAATCACTATCAATCGGTGTTCACACATCTTGGGCTTATACTTGCCTCACGGACGAAATCCACACGCTGATTGGCTCAGTCCACCGGAATACACACACGAAAAAGAGCTCCTTTCTTCCTCCCTTAAGCAACGAGCAACAGAGAAGGAGAGGAGAGAAAGAGAGAGCTGAACAGAGAGAAAGAGAAACGAGCTGAGCGTGAGAGAGCGAGAGCTGAGAGACGATCGAGAGGAAATAAGGGAGTGGTTGGGATATTTATACTTAATTTGAGTCGAAATTACATTTAAGGCCAAATAGCTTATACAAATATCAGTTTGAGTCAAATGACAGTCCAACGAGAGCAAACGAACTCATTCGGATTCAAGACAGTTACGACAATCGACAAGCTCGACGAAATACACGCGCTGACGTCAAAATGACGCGAAACTGACAAGGTCAATCAAAAGCCAAAATTACGAAAAAGGGCTCGATCTACTTAGACCAAGTCAAACTCAACCCAACGATCTCTCTACGAGTCAAAACCAAAGGAAAACCAAATCAAAACACTCTTAGCGATAAAAACACACGCAATTACACACTAAACCGGATCAACTCGGGTCGGAGTGTTACAAGGTTCCTTCGCACTATTTTAGTAGGAGAGTTTCCAATCCCTCTCTCCACCCCCCCCCCCTCCCCTCCCCAGTTCCAGTAAATAACCTTAATTATTAGGGGGGAGGGGGTGAGAGCTTACCTTTGGAGCACCTAGTGCTTGGACCAGCAGAAGATGTTGGCTTATTCTAAGTCATTCTTTTGCTTTGCTGGGGTGGGAATCCTGAGAGATCCACAATCAATTGGATGCCTTGAGGATGGCTGTCTAGGGGGGCTGCTTTGGACTTGGCTATTAACTGGTAGACTAGACTTCCCAGCTTTAGATTCAGTAGGTAGGGGAGAAGGATCCAAAAGATGATCATTGCCATTGGCTAGAGGGGGAGGAGGAGACTTTATTGGAAGGGAGGAGGTTTTCTTTGCTGCCTGACAATGTAGCAGGGCATTATGTGAGATGGAGCTTAGAGGGTTTGTCATGAGGCAGTAGCTAAGGTGCTCAAGCACTAAGAAACCATTTGAGACATCAATTAAGGGAACTGGGATTTTTTCCAAAATTACCAAGGTGGGGGAGTGGGGTTTTGTAAGAAGATGCTGATCTACTATTATTTCTACGGCTGTTTCGGTTTTGAAGCTAGTGAGGTGACCTAGTAATTTTGTACTTGGGTCTGCATTTAAAGGAAAGGGTAGGGGAAGAGGGATTAGGGGAGTGGAGACATTTGAGTTTGAAAGAAGGGGGGTAGGGGGAGAGGGATGTGGGGAGAGAAGGCATCTAGGTTCGAAGAAAAGAGAAGTGGGAGAGCGGTTTGTGTGGGGGGGGGGGGGGGGGGTGGTGAGGCCACAGCGTGGGGAAGGAGTCTGAGACTTAGGGAACTGCAGTTGCAGGGGCAGGGCCAACCTTGACTGCTGAGCTGCTAACCTAGTTGTGGAGAGAAGAGGTGATTGCAGATGCAATGGTAGGGGTGGCCTGAATGCTAAGCTAGTTGTGGATATGATCTCTGTAGTTGGAGTTAGGATCTTCCTGGTTGCTGGGGTAGCCTAGGCTACTGAGTGAGCATGGTGTTCCTTGGACCGTTGAGAAGGGCAGTTGGGGAAAGAGTGGCCAACCAAGAGACAGTGGCAACAAGGGAGGTTTTCATAGTGAATTGCCAACTCTACTTCACTTTCTCCTCCAAGATTAACAAGGAGCTTGTTTAGCCTAAGCTTGTTGAGATCCAGATTGATGAGAACCTTGGCGTAAGAGAGGATCCTTTGAGAAGCTATTATTTCATCAACTCTGATTGGGGTTCCAATCGAGTTTGCAGTATAGCGAATAATATGTTGGCTTCAACAGTGGTAGGGCATTCCTTTTAATCTGATCAACACTAGGAGGTGGAGGGCCAAGAGAGGTTGTCCATACCAGTGCTCCACGGCTGAATGTGCGTTTTTTTTTTTTTTTTGCTGAAGCTGAAGGGGCTTTGAGCAAGTAAGAGGTCTTTGTCTTCTCGAGAGAAAAGCCTAAAAATGAAGAAGCCTTGCGCTGTTAGGGAGGTGAGGCAGGGTCTTGTGAGCTTCCAGTTGGTAACCTTTTGCTCTAGCCATTCAAGTGATGGCCTTTGTTTAATGAATCTACCAATGATGGAGTGTTGGAAGGACTCCCTACTGGACTAAATCATGTGGATGGGTATTGTCAAGGAAGGTATGCCATTCTCCCAAGTCATTGAAGGGAAGGAACGAGGGAGAGAGGGGAGGACTGGGGGGCTTGTGAAAAGTTTTGCAAATGAGGGAAGAGAGGGAGGAGAGTGATGATTCATTAGAATGAAGTGGATGGATTGTTGAAGGCTCTATATTTGTTACTCAATAAGTTGGAGATGAGTGGCTAAGGAAGAGGGAGGGGTCACCATGGGATCTTGGGAGTGGGTGGAAGTTTCCACAAAGACTGGGAGTTTGTTAGTGAATAGAATAGGGGCTGGGATAAGAGGAGGGAAATCTGCCGAAGAGTTAGGGTCTGGAAAATAGGGGGCCTATTGGGGGGGAGGATTTGGGATTCCATGATTGATAAGCAACATCATTTTGTTTCTTATGTTAATACGGTTTTGCCTACATTGCTCCTATCACGACCCTAAATCTGAGATCCTTGAGACCCTCTAATCACGAGGCATGACAAATCCATAATAACTAGAGTAAAAGAAAATTAAATTAATAATTCTCATTGAACAATAATTACATGAACAAATAAACTCCTATACATGTTACTAATGTTTAATGTGAAATTCTTACAACTCATTCCTCAATCTCGGTCCTACATGCAAGCTAGGTATTCTCCATGTTCAGCTCAACTGCAAAATCTGGGGAAAAACAAAGGGGGTGAGTTCAACTCTACAAGTAGACTCACTATGCAACTGTAGCAAACAAATAACAATCAAGGTATCAAATTTAGAAGCCATGGTGTCAAACAAATCAACAAAGAGCGGAATATAGCAATCTCAAACGTAATAAAGTCGAATAATAAGATTAGTTCAAATACAAATTGGCAAAATCGGATTTCAGCAGTATAAAAGACAGAGAAAATAAGCAAGATAATTCAACAATTCATGAAAATTATTACAAATTGGGTCACGGAGTATAAATTCAGACATTTCAAATGTAATTTCACAATTACTTAAACCATGGTAACAAGAGAAATAGTTCAAATAAAAATATCAATAGCAAAAGTGGTAATTAATACGAATGTGAAATAAATCATAAGCCAAAGTCACTAACTTAGGAGAGTCACATCTTTGGCATAATTAAATATAAATTTAATAAGGATGAAAATGTACAATCTTCGAAGCAACAAAGAGGGTTAATCAAGACATCATAATTTAGGAGTAACATCCTAAAACCAATTTAAAGATAAGGCATCTCTGCAGTAAACCAAATAACAAAGTATGCTCGCTAGATTAAACTTGCGCTAAACACAAAGCACCCGCTAGATACAAATCATTTTCATATCCAAAGTTAGTGCAATGCCTGATATACCGGTAATCTCCATAAAACAAAGTAAATCTAGCTGCAGATTAAGAATATCCCACAAAGGGGTCCCAATCCCAATGTTATACCCAAAAGAGCTAAAATCCGCATATGAGTGTCCCCACGATGCGTTACCCACACTTTATAAAATGCCTTGATGTCAAATAATGTGCAAGTAACAAAGTCCGAAAATTCTCAAATTTCAATTCACACTTCGGTTTAGGGTTATAAACATAAGTCTATCACATGATATTGAATTTTCCGCAATCAAATCCATTAAATAAAATGATCAATAATTACTAACAATAATTCACTGAGAAACTTATTTTATAACAAAATGGTGTTAATGATCAATATCAAATCTAGCCATTAATATAAACAAAAAAAATAAAAAAAAGAAACAAATAAAAAAAATCAAAGGGAGTAAATCCTCATAATTTATATGATTATTTCAATAAGTTCACAAGTACGATTTAAATTATAATTAAGACAAGGAATACAAAAACTCGAGTACTAAGGTAACATAGTAAGAGTACTCACCTAGATCGATAGCGGATGATTAACTTGACTAGCCCCGATCTAAATATCCAGGGGAATCATGCGGTTCCTGTATCATATATAGCTTTGCACCCGATTTATTAGGTGCAACAAGTGAGCTATGGGTAATGGGGTGATGCTTGCACTTAGACTAAATGGGTTGGACTTAAACTATTGGGTCATGCACTTGGGCTTGCACATAATGAGTGAAACTTATATGCCACGTGTGCCATGATTTGGGTTCATGTGTGGACTAATAAATCACGCTTGGATATGGGTTACCAAGCCACGGGTAAACACTGCCTAGGTTGGGCCCACATTATGTAGTCATGCAAGTGGGACAAGTAATTTGAATTCTGCAAATACCTCTAGTGAGCCAAATAGGTTGTTCTTATGGGCTCAAGCGAAGTTTTCCAAACTTGGATAAGACTTGGTTTTGGCATATCTTTGTAGGGCCCAAGTCACTAAATTACACCAAGGTTAAATATGCATGCAAGGTGGGCCAAGGGAGTGGAGGATGCAGATTGAAGTGGCTAGTTGTGAAGAAGACTATGATGGATTAAAAGTAAATTCTATGGCTTGACATGAACAAAAACTAAAAACTTTTAAAAGCATGCTATATGGAGAATATTGGACTAACCTATTATAGTTACTTGCAAAAGAAAGAGAGAAAGATGAGAGGGCCATACCTTAAGAGGAAAGGAAAAACTCTAACACGAGAGGGAGAGGACTTGGAGTTCGTAGATGTAATTGAAGGGAAGAAGAGGGTGTTCTATTTATAGGTAAATAAAAGCAAGAGTCCCAAAAGAATTTTAGCCTTATCCAAACTTAGCCAAAGAAGCTAGTTTAAATTGAATTCCATCCCTAAGTAGATTTGGGATAACTCAATACAATTAAGGAGGTTTAATCCAATAAAACTCCAATTTGAGCACAAATCTAAGATTTTCAAACTTTAGTGATTTATGGGACCTACATAATAACTAATTAATTATGGACATTTAAATAGCATAAAATCATAAAAATAATAACAATCACATGTGGGGTCCATCAAGATTAAAACAAAGGTCAAGATTAATTCAAATTAAAAAAAAAGGATGGGTCATTACAGCTCCGTTTTCAGTTGACAACAGAAATCTGGCCTAATCTCTTGTAGCAATGGTGGTTACTTGAAACCGGCCGATAATGTGTAAATCAGAGATCCGAACCTTCTCTCTCCTTGCACTTTGTTTCTTCAAGGAAATTCTATGTCTTCGCCCTAGATCTTAACCCTAGCCTTCGTCTCCAATTAGATCTCTACAGGCATACCCTCCTTCTACAGACATGGAGCTGACATAAGCTTTTTTCATAAATTTCCCTCCTCTCACCAATTGAGATATCGGTAGATTAGTGATGCCCATATTTTGATTTAAATAAAGTTGGTGACTAAAATAGAAGAGTACACTTGACTTCAACCAAATTCATTTAGATCATATTTGGCAAGCAAATCCTTGGAGGAAAGATTTTTCGTTTTCCACTAAATTATAGAAAATCCAAATTTGACAATGGTAAATCTTTAAGGATTTATACCAATGAAAATCTTAAGGATTTTCAATATCCAAACTCCCCTGATAGGATTTGAAAAATGTTACTTTTGCGAATTTGTATATTGGAACTAAATTTTCTCAACTATATACATTGATGTGAAATCCTTAGGTACAAGAATCCTTTTCAAGGAATCTCAATTTCTGAGGGTAGTGAGGAATCCTCATATTTGCTAATTCCTCACCTATTACCAAGTGTGCCTAATTAGAATGATTAAAAGTGTCAATCCAAATTAAATTGGGAAATAGAAAGTGTCAATCCAAATCTTAAGTAGGGTTCTGTTGGAGTTGGTGGGTCAAGTTGTCACTTCCACTTGTGGCCTTCCTTAATCCAAACGATAGAGTGATAGGGTCCTAATTGCCCACCCCATTTTACCTGCAAATAGGGGCAAACCTAGGAAGATGTCGTGGAATGGAAAAAAAATTTTGGAGGAGGAGGCAAATGGAAAAAAAAAAAACACTACTAATTTTTAGAAATTATAGTGGGGCTTTTGGACTTTTTCAGGTTTGGGTGGGGGCTTCAACCCCCAGACCCTTCTACTTGGGTCCACTCTGCCTACAAAGTAGTCTTACCTATCATGTAAATCCTCTTCCTAGATGGACAGGATATTTGTTACTTCATTACATTTTGAAAATGCACAGATATTTCTCAATGCCCAACACATACAACGAATTATGTAAAGGTCTATTTAAGTCAAATCCTCCAAAATATACAGGAGCTGGGAATTTTTTCTTGCATCCTAAAGCAGACGTAAGTTTGAGGTTGTTGCAACTTTGAGGTGTCTTTAACATGCACCAAATATCATTTCCTTTTCAAATCTGCTCTTTTTTTCTTGTAAAACTAACATACACCTCATAATCACAAAGTGTTGGCACCTCCTAGTTGACAATCATATAACTTTTCCAACATAGCTTAAAAGAGCTTTTGACATAGTAACTAAATTACATTGGGGTTGTTATCAAATTTACCTGGTAGCAGACTAATGTATCTTTAGAGCTGAATTTCATGACCGCCTGGGCAGCCATGTGTTCAACCCTTGTCAACTACATGACTACTACTTGATTAAAAAGCTATTACTACTGTTTGGTGAGACTCAACTCCAAATGTGATTTGTGGTGCCCATCTGCATGAGTGCTTCTTGATTCGAGATCCTTTCTAAGAGTTTCAATCAAGGTTCCATGAGTTGAGGGAGTGAAAATTCAAAATGGAGTCTACTTATTGAAAATTCGAGCCAATCAAAATGAAAGTCTTCATCTATATAGAATGTCAATTAATTTGACTCCAATAAGAGTTAATCCTATTATCATACTAAAAATTGACTATAGAATATAATTAATAAAGTTTGACACAAAATTAATGATAATATTAATAATATTTTTAATTTTACAGTCAGACCAACTTCTACCCTACTTACATTTGTTAATACCAATTTGAAAGGCTTGGGTTCCCTTGCGTGAGTCGGGCCTGGTATGTGTTACCTCCCAGCGACACCCTGACAGTCTCAATTTATGTGCCTCATATTTATTTGTTGCACAAATGTTGGGGTTAACGCTAGAACTAGGAAAAGAAGATAAGACTGATTTTAGTTGGAGACCTAATCTCCTTGGTAGAGGTGCAGTGAGTATGGGGATGGAGGGTGTTTAATGAATCGTATAGGACTAGTTAAAAAAAAGAAATGGAAGGTTCACACCTAATTAAGGTGCAATATGTATCAATTTTTGAAGAAAACTTTTTGATAATAGAGAATTCTAGGTCATACCCAATTTGTACCTCGATTGCCTAATTAAGATAAAATTACACAAATAAGATGATACATCGATTTGTGACACTGATATGGCTAACATGTATCGGCATTTCTCCTAGCCGATAACTTTTGGGTTTGCTACCAATTCAAAACTCATGTAATCATCTCAACGTTGACTTGTTCCTAGAAGACATGATCACTTTGCCAATGAAACAAATTCAGGGCTTGAAAGCAGAAGATGCTGCCAATTGAAAAATCTCAGGTAATGATGTTGATGTATCGAAGTTATGGCCATGTGGGTTCTCTCCCTAGAATGAAAACTCCATTCTGTTCAGCAAAAACCATTTGAAGAAAACCCTCCCTTGCAAAAGGATACAACAGAAAAGCTGAAAAAGAAAAAGAAGAAAAGCATGACATGTGGGTTGTTTAAAGGTTTTGCTTGTATGATTGTCAAAGCATCAAAAAAAATTTTAGTTTACATTACCATTAATCTATTTGCAAATGATTCAATAACAATAGCACTGCCGTCTACCTCCCCTCTCTTTCTCCCTCTCTCCCTTTCAACACCTTTATTCCTCAATAAAGTCATTATAACTTTTCAGATTCTTGTCCATTTAGAACATTAAAGTCAATTTTGCCATCTTTATATTTTAATCATTATTACTAGGCTATATCTTTTCTACGAACCTATTCTCTTTCATTTCAAACTTTAAAGTCTGTTTTTTTTTCCAGCTTTATATTTTATTATAAGAAACTAGGTGGTTTTTATTTTTCAACCTATTTTCGCAACCTTGGAATATGGGTATGTATACATGTCATTACTAACAGCCACCTATTTTAAAAACAATTTATAGAGAATGGTGTAATAATATATTATAACTTGAGGTAGAAATGGTTAGCTGAGAAAATTTTAATATAGTATTAAATCTAACCTGCCACAATTTTAAATTCTAAGAGGAACGACTCGATACAAAAGAAAAAAAATAAATGCACGTTGTGAAAAAGTGTGCTGATAAAGTTTCATTTAAGGGAGAGTGTTGATAAGTGGGCTTCATCCAAATAGGAGTATTAAAAGGTATTTCTGATGCCTCATTTAACACCTGGAGGTATTGTTAGGAAGGGTTAACTAAAGAATTTTAATATTACATATTAAATAAAATATTAAGATTTTGTGAAAATCAAGAGATTTGTACAAAATTTCTCACTGGATAAAAACCAATAGAGAAAATGTTAAAACCAACTTGTATATAAATAATATTTAGAAACATGAAATTAAACAAAGCCGGTTTTTAAGTAAAGAAATTCTCAGAAACAACAGGCAATTAAATAGCCTCATCTTTTCATATTAGAGTCAATCAATTTTAATTTACAACAGTAAGGAAACATGGTTTTTCCCCACTCCCTCTCAAAAGTTCAATTTTAAAAGGTAAATAGTTTGTGTCATATTTTTTCGATTTTCATTCTTTTTCTCTTTTATTTATTAATTTATTATTAATTTATTTGTGTTGTCGGCTTGGAAAACTCTCTAGTTTTTACACTTTGAGAATAAAAACTATTTCTTCCAGCGTTCATTTCAATCAAAATATTTAATGTAGCCAGCACGATCACTTTCTCATGTCTAAAGCAAAAGCTTCTAAGCTATTATTTGTCGAATCGCACATGGCCTACATATTTTTAGAAAATATTTTCACCTATTGATAGCGAAAACGTCCAAATAAAGAACATAGTCCGTAAAGTCCGTAAAATAGGACAAATAAAAGTATGATATAATATCATAAAGAACATCATTTATAGGTTTGGATTCTCCTGGCGGACCTGGCCCCCATTTGTTTACTAGTAAAATGAGAATAAATAAGATGATAGGATTGTTTAATCTCATTTTTGTTTGGGTAGAAAAAAAGTAGGGGAATAGATTTTAATTGAAATAAAGTTCGGTGTATACTCAGCTTTTTCTATAGTTGTCAATTTCGTTCCAATCACCATTTCACTTCGACCTTGTAGTGGAATGTTTGGCATTCTAATTAATTCTGAAATTTCGTTTTAAAAAAGATGCGCTTGAAAAATGAGAAAGAAAAAATACCTAAACTTAAACAAATAGTTAAATGCTAAAATAATACTAAAAATGCATACTTATATCTCCTAAATTAAACTACAATTACAATTGACCATTTTTTAGTTTTTATCATATATAAATGGAAGAATGAAACCTTGGCCCGAATGGAGCAGAATTAGTCAAAAATTGAAATCGGAATTGGGATTGGAACAATCGGAATGGGCTGGAATTGAGACTGAAAACTTTTAAAGTGGTATTCTATTCCACCGAAAGCCAATTCAAGAATGTTACAGCCAATTTTGACCGGAACGAAATAGAATTGATATATATAGCTTTTTCTTATTTTTTCTTACTCTTCCCAAGATAATAATTTGGAGAGAAACAAATTGTCTTTTAGTGTATTTCATTTTAATTCCCTTCTCTTTCTTGACACATACTTTTCTTTTATGATCTCTCTCTCATGTGGCAATAATTAGTGAGAGACACTTTATACGGGTCAAATGGGGTTTACACCAACTATGGGTGGATGTAATGTATCAACTGCAATAGGTCATCCTAACTTTTTCATACAAATATCAAGCTCAATGGTTTTAGAATGACTTATTATTTTAGGATTTCAATCTAACAGTGGGTAACAATTGGATTGTGTTAAATATGGGTTGGTGCCAATTCATGGGAGATAGTGTGTATTAGGGGGTATTGGATTGATCGTAAGGGGACCATGCACTTAAAAAAATAAATATCTTCAAAATGTCTTTCCTCATAGGCGTACATCCTTCATTCTTAGGAGAGTGTTCCTGCCATATATTAGCACACATATGTATGACTATGGAGAGATCGGATCTTTTAACGAGAATCCCAACGTCACCATGGGTTTGCCTGTATGCATGTGGGCAGTGTGGGCAGGTTGCCCCATGGTGAACAATCACCGTGAGGGTTTTCCTCATAAAATTTCAATTCAACTATAGATCGATAATTAGGTGCATAACATCTAGTGGTGCCCACCTAATCATCCATTTGAGTGGACCACAAAAAGGAGCCTACTTGATAGTCACCAAATCATAGGGTTTGCACACAGCTGAATGACTTGACTTTGCGATCATAGGGTTTGCACACAGCTGAATGATTTGACTTCTGGATCATCTGTACTTTTTAAAAAGAGGATCTTACTAAAAAAAACCTCTAATTGAACAGTGCACAAATGTAGTCCCAAATAAGCTTAATGCACAAAATGGATTTCTTGTGATTGATTTCGTGCAAGAAACAATAATATGTTTAAGAAAAGGGGGAAGAGAGAGTAGAGGGAGAAAAAGAGAGAGTTTTTCTTATTGAATGAAAGATGTATACTTCAAGAAAGGGGAGAGGAGGATCTTATTTATAGAATAAGATTGCTTCCTCCCAAAGCAAACCAATATAGTAGGACTCTTTCTTTCCATATCTAATGTGGGCCCCAGGGTGGGCATCCACTAATAATAATATTTTATAGCACTCCCTCTTGGATAACCACTATTCAATAACAGTTGCCTCATTAAAATCTTGCAAAGAAAAACCCAATAGGATAAAAACCAATGCGAAGGAAAAAGAGTACAATATTCTACAAAATTATTGAAATAGTGTTGGACGTGTATAATGCTACCTCGTTAAAACCTTAACTAGGAAAACCCAGTGGGACAAAACCTAGTAAAGGAAAAAGAGTACAGCGCACATATGTTCTGATTAGTAGGCTTCAAGATGCCTATCCTGAATCTGTTACTCCCCCTAACAATAATACCCTTTACATTGTTTGATGATAAACTTTCTGCATGCCAATCTCATATACAAGCTTTTGAAATATTGACTTTGGTAATGACTTGGTAAACAAATCAACTAAGTTGTTGTTTGAACGAACTTGCTTGACTTCGATTTCATTATTCTTCTAAAGCTTATGTGTGAAGAAAAACTTTGGTGCAATATGCTTTATCTTGTCACCTTTAATGTATCCTTCTTTAATTTATTGAATACATGCCTCATTGTCTTCATAGATAATACTCGGGGTACCTGTACTAAAAGGCAATTGACAAGAACTACAAATATGCTAAATTAAAGATTTTAACCATACACATTTCCTACTGGCTTCATAGAGGGCTAAAATCTCAGCATGGTTAGAAGAAGTAACTATTAAAGTTTGTTTAGTAAAGCGCCAAAAAATAACAGCATTACCACTAAGAAATACATAACCTGTTTGTGATCGACCCTTATGAGGATCAGAGAGATATCCTGAATCTGCATATCCTACAAACTTGGAATCTTTATAATAAAAAAGTCCTAAATCAATTGTATTACGTAAATAGCATAGGATATTTTTTATATCAGTCCAATGCCTTTGCGTTGGCGCAAAACTATATCTAGCAAGAAAATTCACTGAGAAGGAAATGTCTGATCTAGTGCATTGCGCTAAATACATTAAAGCACCAATGGCACTCAGGTATGGTACTCAGATATGTATCTTTGTGTATATCTAAAGACCGAACAACTATGGGAGTGCTTAGTGGATGTGCTTTGTCCATACCAAAACGTTTCAATACATTCTTGGTATAATTAGATTGATGGACTAATATTCCACTAGAGCTTCTCTCGATCTACAGGCCAAGACAAAATTTTGTTTTCCCAAGGTCTTTCATTTCAAATTCCATTTTCAAATAATCAGCAGTTATTTCTAGCTCTTCTGGAGTCTCGATTAAATTTATATCATCGACATAAACTGCCACTATTGCAAATCCTTTTAAGGACTTCTTTGTAAAGATACATGGGCAAATGAGATTGTTCTCATATCCTTTTTTAGACAAATATTCACTGAGACGATTGTACCAAATTCTTTTAGATTGCTTTAATCCATACAATGATCGTCTCAATTATATTGAGTACGTACTCTTAGGCTTTATATCAGGCAAGGCAAAAACAGCTTTCTCTTTGCTGTACGTAAACTAAGACAAAAGAAAAGAAGGAAAATAATAATAATAATAATAATAATAATAATAATAATAACCTTGTTGCACATAAATGAGGCAAAAGTTCTTTGTCCTTGTTGATGTTGACTAGTTTTCTCTGCACATGGGTTGTTACTTCTTTCTTTCTTGTTGCTGGCAGTTAACTATGGGCAAAGAGACTTCACGTGGGTTGATTCGGTTGAAGCAAGGAGTTCAGCACTGTGCTGCCTTACACAGTGCAAAGAAAAGAGAAAAAAAAAAAAAAAGAGGGAAGGGACTATTGGGCTGGATCGCACGTTAAGGAGGGGGGGGGGAGGGGGAGGGGGCCTTGCTCGTGCTAATAACGTGTTTAAGGAAAGGGAGAAGAGAGAGTAAAGGAAGAAAGAAAGAGTTTTTTTTATTGAATGAGAGATGTGTATATCAAGAAAGGAGAAATGAGGATCTTATTTATAGAATAAGATTACTTCCTCACCAAGCAAATCAATGTAGTAGGACTCTTGCTTTTCATATCTAATGTGGGCCCAAGGTGGACATCCACTAATAATAATATTTTATAACATAATATATTTTTTTATATGCGACGAGGAGCCTACCATCACTCCCTTTTTTTTTTTTTTTTTTCTTCATCAGCTTCTATCTTTCACCACTTTCTTCGTCTTCATCTCCTTGTTGGTCGGGAGGCGTCGAGGTTTTTTCATCTCTCATCTTTTCTCTCTCTTCCCTCGCTCTGACTCATCATCCCATCTCAAAACACCCTCCAACGATCCTCAATGGCTCGCCAGCTCCAGCTTCACCTTGATAGCTCCTCCATTAAAACACCCACTCCTTTTTCCCTTCACATCGACGAAGTCGACGAAGCCCCACCTTCCAAACTCCCCACCTTCGACTGTCCTGATTCATCTCCGTCTGATCGAGAGAGGACCAAGAAGAAGAGGAAGAGATCGAGGGAAGCTGAGGGTCGGTACGAAGTTTCCAGAAGATTGGGGAAATCGAATAAGCGTTATTGCATTGACACTTGCAGGAATTTTGATAATTTGGTGTATGGATGCTTGTATAGGTATGCGTTTTTTGCTTTTCTTTGATGGGTTGTTTGTTTCTTGAGCAAAATTATTACTAGGGTTTGAATAAGATGTTGGGGGTGGGCGAATTCCATGTTGGGTGCGTTTGGGTGCTGCGCAATTGCTATTGAACTTGTTTTCTTATTGCTTATGTTGCGTTTTTTGGGTGACGTGGGGTTGAATCAAAATTTGGATTTTAGCCTATTTTGGCTCAACCCAGATGCTGTCTCGCGCAATTTGTTTATGGGTCTTGACAATTGGACTTTAGTTTGATGTTGCAAACAATCAAGTTGGATACTAGCTCACTATGGAGATAAAGAAAGAAAAGGAAGAAGAAAGGAATGGCGCCAGTATCACCTCTGGCCACTTAAAAAATATATTTTTTTGAATGAAATCAGTACCAGCAAACTTATTTCGTGCATTAAATTTATTTGAAACTAATTTCGTACACAGTCCATTTGAGGATTAATTTTTCTTAGTAAAATCCTCTTTTAAAAAATATAAAATCAATTAAAAACTTGTCAAATTTTTGGTAGGGAGGTAAAGCCCGCCCAGATATTTGGATCCCCTGCGCCCCATCCCCAATGGGCACCACATCATGGTGTGATGGCGATCCCAACTAGAATATAACACCATTGCTCCTCTTTACCCCAAAAAAAAAAAAAAAAAGGACACCATTGTTCCAATGCAAATGTCTGCCATCGTGCAAGACAACCGATGGGGGCCCACTGGGGCCTCATTGATCACCCAACCCCATCACCTTGCATCACCGCTGACATGTCATGGATTCCATTGGTTTTACAGAGGCCATAATGGTGATAACCATTGGATTAAAATAAGAAAGGGATGAATTATAAAACATGAGACTAGACGGGTACAAAACAAGGGCTCGCATGCTGGGCCGATCTTACCTAGATCTTTTGATCCTCTGCATCACACCGTAGACATGTTTAGTGGGGTTGAGATGTACCCATGGCTTGTGTAAGGTCTTCCTTTCAAGATATCGACACAGGTGTAGGGCCGCTTATATGTAAATATTTTTTTATGAAGGAATGCTAGTATGTATTCTTTCCTCATTGTATGACATTTATTCAATTGGAAATATTCATCTACAAATGTCTAAAAGATATATAAAAAAATGTAATGCTATTGTACAAATAAAAAAAGCCATATAAGCATCCTTAATCCTATGATGAGGAAAAAATGCATATTAATATTTTTCTTTTTTTATGACCCCCTATGTATGAATGTATAATTGCAGGACATCCGCTCAATAGATATGTATATAATACACCTGCAATCGTAGTGGTGCCAATCCTCGGATGATTCAATGGTAGCCATCTCCTTTTCCTCCAGGGAAGACCAGGTTTAGACCCCAGCCTTGCCCGTTTTCGAGAGACTTCTGTAGTAGATTGATCGTACACAAGTACATTTAACAGAGAAAAAAAAGAGCACAAATAAAGATAGACATTTAGCCCATAACTCTAAAAAGTTTTGTCCATACGAATAAAAATTAAAGAAAATGTTAATTGTTGATAATATCCTCTATGTGATCAAATGGTACGTGTAAGGGCATGTTTTAAGTGTAAGGGCATGTTTATTTATTAGAGTTTGTGGAATTTTTATTTGGAGAATTTTAAAATTTTCTAACATGCTAGAATTTTTGAATACTCTTTTATACTTGAGTATTCAGAAATTCCATCAAAAAGCAAAAGCAAAGGGGCTAGAATTTTGGGAATTCTAAAAGTCATCGGCTTTTAGGCATGGTTCAAAAAGAGTGATATTGGTTGGTCTTAAAAAATGATACAATATCAATATTAGTCACCGTTTACCGTCTATTGCAGTCATTGTGGCATGAATTTTTTTAGCAAAAAAAAAAATCCAAAAAATGTAGAATATTATTAAAAAAATAAAAACTAATATTTTTTCCATTAGTAACAACTATAAATCAAATTATTGGTCCCCTAAGTGATGACATCCTGTATCATTATTTTATCTGAATTTGCATAAATTTTAATTATAATTAAATAGATTTAGATGTATAAACCAAAATAATTAGAATATCATAAATTTTATAAAATGCAATAATAATTATGACTCATGAGCTATTTAATGGTGTGAAATTTAAGAAAATAAAGCTTGTTTGAATACAGTATATGGTATACCCATTAATCATTAGTCGATAGTCGTCCCATTAGTTATTACCCAATTCAATTATCAAACAAGTTGTGAAATTCAAGGGCAATAAGAGAAATGTTGGGCACGTGTGAAAACACAAAACTTGCGATCGACGTTTAAGCCACATAAGAAGAGAAACAAAGGATTTACGTGGTTCACCTAATCAAGGCTACGTCTATGATCACAGAGAACTCATCACTATCTATATACTGCACTCTTCCATAGTTTAGGGATATAAGGCACATGATATATATAACTCCCTCTAATTTCTTAGCCTCTAAGAGGCCCGATACAAATACCAAAACAACCCCAACCCAAAGCCCAGTCACCAATCTGGCGAACTTTGAATACAAGAGATAAACCCAACAAGAACATATTACATTATAATAATAAAATAAATGACAAAGCAATTGGATATTTAAGGTTTACATGAAATAAGGGGAAAGATTGAATGCACAACTTAATTACAAATGGAGTCCTGCCCAGGCTTCATATCATCATCGTCGTCATTTTTTCGATATGAGTACTAATAATACTATCCAAACTCCTACACTACACTCCTGTACCCATGGCCATATTGAAATTGCTACTGAGTTGTTTATGTTTTTTTATTAATAAATCTAAAAAAAACTAATCTCAATACAGTTGCATGTGATTTTCCATTGCCAATTTGACAAAAAAAAATATATGTTTTTGATGGCTTGAAAGGTGTTGAAGCATTAAGAAGGAAAAGGGGTGGCTAGTGCCTGGAGGAGATGAGTTGAAATGGGAAAGAAGACGAGCAAAAAAATGTAAAATGTGGGTTTTAGGTGGCCAAGATCGAACTCTCGGCTGATATATCAATTCACATTGATATTTTCCATTTGAGAGATTTTACAGATACCGAGATCGGGACATGACAAATTTCTATTAAAAATTCTATTAAATACACATGCCCTAAGTTTTTATACAAGAAAAATTTGAAACAAGTCATGTTAATCAAGGAGGCTCATAAGACTCAATAATCCCAACTCACTTTAAGGGCACGTTTGTCAAACATCCACAGTAGGGAGGGATTTTGAGGTTTCGATGATTCTTTCCTTCCGCTAGAATTAAGACATCCTCCCTTCCCTAAAAAAGAAACATTCCTGGTTTGCCAAAAGAGAGGATTTCCGGGGAAGAGATCTTAAAGATATCAATAGCTTGGAACATTTTGTCTAATATCTCATGATCCATAAGAAATCTTGTGACATCCTGAAGTCTCACATCGACTATAGAGAGGAAAGTGATTGGGATTATATGTAGAGCTTGCACCCTTATTTTACATGAGACCCTTTAGTGGGTTGAGACCCACCAGAAGAAAAACCATGAGGCTCATGGGCTAAAGCGGACAATATCATGCATGTGTGTGGGGGTGCGGCGTTAAAAATCTAAAATTCTATCCCATAGCCGTTCTTCGCCTCTTGATCATATCTAACGGTTTGGATTTTTCAAAAGGTACTCACAGATATTCAGATCTATGCATCTCACGTTGATCACATTTTCTAAAATATCTCAAAATCTAGGAAGCTGAACAATTGGATTTTGACCCTATAGTCATTCAAGGGTGGGCAACAATATGAACGATTCGGATTAGCCTTTCGGAATCCACAGATCAAGATTTGATCCAAAATTGGTGAAGCCCTATTTAACACCCTTTTATCATTGTTCATCCACTTTTCTTTGCATGCGTGGAATGAGCGCATAAGACGAGGGGAGGTCCGTCCCGTGGTTTCCACTAACGTGAGGCAAGTGGATGTCTGTGTTCCTCTTTCCACGTGCTTGCCAAACATGGAAAGTCCATGCATCCGTGAATAGCTTGGACTGTATCCAAACCAATCATAAAAGACATAGCGAATCCAATAATAGTAGCGCGAAATGACAAAGAGGTGTGAATATGATGCAATGACTTTATGCTCCAAGACGAATTCAAGAGGTAGGGGATGAAGAATAACTGAGACTAGTCAACATGCACATGTCCCACACGTATAAAGAAAGTAAGATAAAAACAACTATAGAATTCTACATCCTCTCTAGTGTTTGCAACAAGAGAATTCCTCTTTTTTTTAAAAAAAAGAAAATAAAACACATAAGCAGTGGGCCCACTGACTCTACGCTTTGATTTTTTATCCATGTTTTACCAATGATTATTCATAGAAGGGGTCAGTGGGTTTTTCGTCATTCAAAAAAGAAGAGAGAGAGAAAGAGAGAGAGAGAGAGAGAGAGAGACCAGGTTTGGAGGATTATTTTTGTTGTACACACTAAGACGGTATGTCCCATTTTTTTTAATCAATTTCCACATCTTAAATCTCCTACAAAAGAGATTGATAGGACTAAAAGTGGTTAAAATTAAAGAAATAAAGATAAATATTAAAAAATGACAATTAAATAATCGCTCCATTAATGAAAAATGAACTAATGGGAGATTAAAAATGAACAACCACCCAAAGTGGGTAAAATTGAATAAACAAAGATAAATGTAAAAAATGATGATAAAATAATCTCCCCAATAATGAAAAATAACCCAAAGGAGATTAAAATAAATACCCATCTGTCACCCTGATAATTCAAATCTTAAAAAATTCAAGTTCTTATGTATATCTACACCTAATATCCTTCACCTCTAACTCCAATAACCCTTTATTGTTGCATTGACTATGAACTTTAAGGTTGAAAAATTGTTAGGTTTATGTCATGTGTTCCGGGTTCATCAGATTGGTCCATAGAGTTAGTCTTGGACCGGGCGTTGGGTCGGGGTATTTTGGGTTTTATACTGGGCCTTCTTAGGGGCTAAGAAAGAAATAGTTGTATAAATAATGTAACATATAACCCAAGATCTAAGCAGAAGAGCACAGTAAAAGAATAGAGTTCTCTTTTAGTTGTGGTATGTGCTTGTCTCTTTTTTCGTGTGTGGCTTGATTGTCAATCACAGGTTACGCGCTTCTGCACATGCACAATAAGTGGTATCTGGGTTGTGAGGTGTGATCGCCTGCTTGAATCCTCTTCAAGGGTTTGGTTGGAAACGCTGTTTTGTGAAATAGAGAGGTGTAGATCAGTCCATTTATTTCGTGGGCCACACAATCAGGAAAAGAAGAAGATGGCTGCAAAGATTCTAGTTTGGCAACAGTTGGTGCTGTGTAAATCAGTGGAGGAGCCTGGGCTTAGAGTCTATGTATGTCGCCGTCACCAAACTGGTTGAAGAAAATTGTAGCTGATTCGGTCTTCTGTTTCACAGGAAACAGGGTTCACCGGAATCCTATTGTTCCCGCTGCCCACCTTTCACCATTGCTCCATCATCGGACCACGGTGGTCCCTGCCGTCCGCCCCGCTAGAGAAGATTTGTGAGGGGATCAGTATACCTTGCCTAGAGAAAAAGGGAAAAAGGTAGTGACCCATCGTCCTTGGTTGCAGGAATCGGGGAGAAGAAGAGGAGAGGTTTGGACTTGGGATTCAGTCTGGGTCGGGTCAAGGTCAGGCCGACTTAACCTGTTTGTTGGAAGTTCAGCCAAAAAGGGGTTCGGGTCAGGTTAAGTCAACTTGATCCGGGTGCAGAGCCCCATTCGCCAACAAGTACGGTCTAAGCAATTTGATAGGTTCGATGGCTGAAATTCCATTCTATAATATCTTGATTATTTGATGTCCCATTGGAGATCCCTTTACGCTTACAAACTTGTTTCAAGCATATCTACACAGTGGAAGAGAGTGATTGGTTGTTTGATGATCAACGAGAAGGTTTGATCGATCGGAGTGTAGAATCTTATTTCTTCGATATCGAAGCCATCCTGATCTGGATTTCAGATCCATTTCTTCCAGCGTACTCATGGTGATGAGATTTATAACTTGTGCAAAAATTTTGCAGGAATTGAAGCAAAATTTGAAGTTGAAAAACTCAATGACAAGAATGACTACAGCTTATGGCGCATAAAAATGAATGTTTTGTTGGTTCAGAAGGATTTACAGAAAGCATTGAAGCGAAAGAATGTCCTTCTTGCAACGATGTCAAAAGATGAAAAAGAGGATATGCTGGAGAAAGCATATGGAGTAATTTTATTATGCTTGAGTGATGGAGTGCTGCGAAAAGTTGCTTAAGAGAACCGTTGTTGAGTTGTGGATAAGATTAAAAAATCTGTATATGACCAAGTCTCCATTGAACCATTTATATTTGAAAAAACTGTTCTTCACTCTCCATATGCAGAAAGGTATGTCCCTTTATACATATCTTGATGCATTTGATACAACTATCATAGATTTAAAAAATATTGATATTTCAATTGATGATGAAAATTATGCTATTATGCTATTATGTTATTTGCCACCCTCATATAAGCATTTTATTGATACCATGATGCACATTACAGATACTATTGCAAAAGAAAATGTAAAAGCAGCCTTGAACTCTAAGAAGTTTAAGAAAAAAGTTATGCCTAAAAACAATAATAACTCAGGTGAGAGTTTGGTTTCAAGGGGAAGAACAAAAAACTCCATTAACAAGGACAAACGTAGATATAAGTCTAAATCTAACAAAAAAGAGGATTGAATGTTATTGTTGTCATAAGAAAGGGTATATTCGAAAAACTGTCCTAACAAGTAGAGGAAATGGAAAAAAAATAAAAGATAAATAATTTGATAATTCAGTCGGTATTGCAAAGGGAAGATCAGGTTTTAATGTCAATAGTGCATTTTCTGTAATTACAAATGGTATTAATCGTCAAAATGAATGGATTCTTGATTTTAGATGTTCTTATCATATCTGTCTCAATAGGGACTAATTTACTACTTATCGTGAGATCAACGACGGTAGTGTCTAGATGGGCAATGATGTTGCATGTAAGATGGTTGGGATTAGAACAATTAAAATCAAGATGTATAATGGAATTGTCAGAACATTGGCAGAGGTTCAACATGTCCTTGATCTAATAAAAAATCTTATTTCTTTGGGTGCCTTGAACTTCGATGGTTGTAAATTCTCAGCTGAAGATGGAGTCATGAAGGTTATGAAAAGTGCTCTGGTTCTCTTGAGAGGCAATATAGTTGGAAACTTGAATATTTTGTTTGAAAATATTATTTTAGGTGGAGCTGCAATGTCTTCATTAGATGACCATGAATCTATTTCAACGAATTTATAGCACTTATGTATGGGTCACATAAGTGAGAAAGGCTTAGCAATGCTAAGCAAGTGGAATTTACTTTGTGGCACGAAGATAAGGAAGTTGGGTTTCTATGAGAAATACATATTCAGTAAATACTGCATGATTAGTTTCAAAATGGGTATTCATCGCACAGATGTATGGGGTCCTTCTAAGGTTTATTCCAATTGTGGGTCCCGATTTATATTGGCTTTCATCGATGATTATTCGAGGAAAGTATAGGTTTATACATTGAAGACAAAATATCAGACTTTTGAAAAATTCAAGTGATGAAGGGCAATGGTTGAGAAATAGATCGGTATGAAGGTGAGGAAGTTATGAACAAATAATGATAAGGAATACAGATCCAATGAGTTTGAGAACTATCACAAGGATAGAGGCATAGTACGGCAGTACACTACCACAGGAACTTCACAGCAAGATGAAGTTGCAAAAACAAATGAAGAGAATAATCTTGGAAAAAGCTCGTTATATGTTATTTACTACAGGTTTGTCTAAGGACTTTTGCGCTGATGTAGTATACGTTGCAAGCTACTTAGTTAATAGGTCTCCACACTCAAAAATTGGTTGGAAAACACTGGAAAAAAATATGATCAGGTAATCTAGTTGATTATTCTAACTTAAGGGTTTTCGGTTGTCCAATGTATGCTCATGTAAAAATGGATAAGTTAGAACCATGGGCTGTGCAGTGCATCTCGATTGGATACGCTTTTAGGGTAAACAGATATAGATTGTGTTGTACTAATCGGAATTCACCCAGATTTATCATCAACAGGGATGTTATCATTCATGAAGATGCTTTACTCGATGTGACAAAGCGGGTGAAGAATACAAAAGTAGGTAGCAGCAGTGGCGTCATTCAAGTGGAGTCAAACATCCCAGTTTGGAGGGAGAGTGCATCCAGTTTCTTCCAGGATACTGAGGATAGTTAGACTAAGAAGCATACGTGTAGACCCCAGAGAGTAAGGAAACTACTAGTCAGATCAGTTCCGAGGATATGTTGGTGATATTTGATGTGGTTGCATATGCATTGACGGTTGAGCCATCCATATATCCGGAGTTAATAGAAGGGTAAAAAAATGGTCAACAGTTAGTAATCATAAATGAAGAGATGGAGTCTCTTGATGATGACAATCAGGCTATTGATACAAGCGGGTCTACGAGAATAAGGAAGGAACTTCTCATGCAAGTGGAGTAAAATTTCAAATTCCTGATCATATTTACAATTTAGAGAAATCATTGTATGGGTCGAAGCATGCTTCTAGATAATGGTAAATGTGATTTGGGGCATTCATGATGAAATTAGTTAATGACAAGTTTAAGTCTTGCTTGAACTTAATCCTTATCACTCATCATTGAAAAGTGAGGACTATGCCCAGTGACAATGGGCGTATGGACATACTTTTTAGCGAGGTACGTGGAGCTGAAAACATTGTCAGTTGTTCTTCTGGTGGCTCAAGTTATGCGGAATTAAAGCCAAGGTGGAGATTGTTTAGTTTATTTCTTGTATTCTGGGTTCACCAGATTGGTCTAAAGAGTTAGTCTTTGACTGGGCTTTGGGTTAGGGGTAATTTGGTCTTTGAGCTTTCTTAGGGGCTAAGAAAGAAATAGTTATTTATATGATGTAACTTGTAACTCTATGTCTAATTAGAAGAGCACAGTAAAATAGTATAGTTTTCTTTTAACTATAGAGGTAGGCACATCACTGAACTATATAAATCTCTCATGTGAGCTCTCATATGTTTGTCTCTTTTCTTGTGTATGGCTTTATTTATTAATCACAAGTTATAAGCTTCCGCACGTACTCAATAGAAATGCATGACTTAATTAGCCAAGCACTAAAATATTAACTCTAACAAAGTTAATTGACTACTCAGGAGAATCATTTTTTCAAATATATATACATATTTATATTTCAAAAATATTTAGAGGATTATACTAAAAAAAATTGATTAAAGCCACTCTATATTAAAACGGGCCATAAAGATATGGTTCCCCAATATTAGTCCTATAGGTCCTATTGGGTTTACGTTTTTAGAATATGATTAGGGAGGGGATATCCCTTCTCACCTATGTGCATGAGTGGGGATTGATATCCGTGCTTTTTTTTTTTTTTTTGTTTCCTTTTCTTCTTCCTCTTCCTTCCTCCTCCATTGGTTTTTCTTCTTCTTCTTTTTCTTCCTTCCTCCTACTTAAACTACTCAAACGCAAGTTTAAACATAAACCTAGCGACCTAATTCCAATTTACTACACTCACTCATTAAACCCAAAACCATTAAAACCAAACCCTTGTCCTCCCCACCTTCACTAACAAACCAACATGGTATTTTCTTTGTTTCAACTTCCTCTTCCCCCTCCCCATCCCCTTAAACTCATCAAAACCCATTATTTTCATTATCATCTATCTCTACTCTCTTATTTCTCCAACTTTCAAAGCTCTAAATATTTCCATCCCTTTTGCTCCCCCCTCCTTGTCTCATCTTCACCTAGGACTTTGTTTTTTTATTTTTTTATTATTATTCTTAAATCTTTGGGGTGTGTTTTGGGGTTGGAGGAAGAAGGAGGAGGAAGAAGCAAGAGAAGCAGAAAGGAAAAAAAAAAAAACACGAGTAGGATATCTCTGCTCATGTTAGATAACTCAAACTAGGTTAGTATTGTTCGGGGGGAAAAAAAGGGGAACAGAAAAGACTGAAGAAGAAGAAGAAGAAGAAAAAACCCGAGAGTTGGGACATCCTCGCTTCCTACTTGTGTCAGATAATCCATACCCAACTAGCACTTTTCGGTAGAAAAAAGAGCAAAAAAAGAAAGAAGGGGAAGAAAATAAATATATATGAGAACGAGGATACCCGCTCATGTACGTGGGTGAGTGGGGAAATCCTCGCTCAACTTCGATTCTAAAATTTTAAACAAAAAAGGACCCCTAAGCCTATAATGGTGGAATTATATTTTTGATGTCTTTTTTGACATGGGGGTGACTGTAAAAGAGTTTTTTCAGTAAAATCCTCAAATATTTAAAAATATATCAAATACTTAAAGAATTTAGATATATATGTATTTACATGATTTATTTATTTGCATGGTAACATTAACTTTCATTAAAAAAGAAGAGGATTACAAAAAGAGAAAGTAAGGGAAGTACATTTATTTACAAGAAATAATAATAATAATAATAATAATAATAAGTGCAAACAATAACTTTATTACATTTCAAATAATATTTCTAGTCAAACGTTAATTACTAATATCTGAATCGGCCAAATTAACTTTATATTTAATCTGATTTTTCATTAACATGAGGTACCTCTGGAAAGAGTCAACTCATCAAGTGATGAAATCCTTTCGTATCTAATTTGATGTAAACAAATGAGCCCTTTAGAGAATTAGGATAAGTCATAAGTGGGCTTCATAACTCATCACAGGACCTATTTTACATGTTAGAAAGCTTTGCCAACACGCTCAAAGTTTAGCCCTGAGTGGTCCGTGATATAGGACGAGTAGCCGATGCAGGCGGGAAAAAAAGAGAAGGCGGCTTTCTTGCGGGTGTATGGTGCAGAGGGGTCCATGCAGACCAGCTTGTGTCACATGACCTAACCACAAGATGTCGAGGGGATCATGGCTTACCAGAGGAGGCGGCTCTCCAATTTATAAAGATTTGATGATGGCCTTTTGGATTTTGGCGAGAGGGGGACCCACAACCGACCCAAGGTCTTGTTAACAACGTCCCATTCTTTGTCCTTTTCTGAGAACATGTGGACCCACATATGCAATACCTTGCTGCTTTTATTTTCTTCTTTTTCTTCATTCTTGTTTTCATCCACATGCTTACATCAATCAAGCATCACCACAAGCTTAACTCCACCCAAAGACAACACCCAAAGGTCACCAAGCTTGTGAGTTCGTCTCCTTTTTTTTTTTTTGTTTAGGTAAAATTTTTTTCTTTTTGAAAGTTAAAATTTTTTATTTGGAAGGTAAAAATTTTTTTTGAAGGTTTTTTTTGAAAGGTTTTTTTGTAAGTTCTTCTTGCTACCTTAACCTTTGGAACTCCAATTATACCTTCTTTCATGAAGAATTATATATCATGTCTTTTCTAACAATCATTCAAGGTTATAATTAGCATTTTTCATTCTCTTCATTTTTTAGAACATGTACCACTAGAGAAAATGGGACACTAAGGGGCTGTTTGAAACTCGATTCTAATTAGTGGGTGCTAATTAAATTAAGATATAAAATAAAAATTTTAATTTACAGTTATGTGTTTGACAAAATTATAAAAAAAAGCTTTTATTTCATGAGGCTATTGGGGCCCACATTAAAAAAGTTTGATTTAAAAATTACTATATAAAACTTGTCATTGCCTCATTTTGAAGTTTTTATGAGATATTTTTCCATTCAAAATACATAAAATTTTCATTATTCACATAAATGCGCTTTATTTAAAAAAGCTCTAAAAATAACTCTAATTTATAAATAAGCTTTAAAATAAAAAAAATGTAATTAGAGATTTACCAAATGCTCTTGTGTATAAATAAGCATTATAAATTACAAAATAAGAATTTATTCTTATTAGCAACTCCCCCTCCCAATTTTCAACTAAGCAAGTCCTTAATCTCCAACAACTCAACCCTCCAAATGTGTTACTTAACTGGTTTATTAGATTCGCGAACTTTGTTGATCTTAAACTTAATACACTCATACACCTGCAATCTGAAAAAGAAAAAAAAGCATATGATTTCGGTTTATAGCTCTAAATATTTATAGGAAGGTAGATGAAGTGAAGGATTTTGTAAAACAAACACTGCAGCTTTCAGTATGTCTCGGGGGCTATTTGACCTCGTTAGTGCACTCAGTCAAATTTATATCCTCTTAAGTTCAACAATCCAAATCCAATTTTGATCCGTTACATGGAAATGGAACGTCTCCAATCCATTGAAATAGTAGCTTTCTACTTGCTTTAAAATTCTTGGAAACAGTGAATTGATTACATGATTGTGCATTGTCTTGTATCTCATATATTTGGAAAGGAAAGAGGCAGCCCGCCGAAAGTGCTCTAATTACAACTCAAATCCTATTACAACGTACACCCTTTCTTTCCTTTTTAGATAATCATTGGATCTATACTTTCCATATTCTAGTATCCACAATACAATTGAGATGATTAATTTATATCTTCGAGCCCTGCGTTTGATCCACGCCCCTGCTCTTGGTGGGGCCCACACAATTTTCCAGTGGATCAGATTACCATGATTCTCATCATTGTTCGAATTTCAGTGGTGGTCCCATATCGTCCAGCTGGGAATTCAAATGCCACTTGTACCTGATGATGTATCTGCTTGCCTAATAAATAACCTTCATTCTTAAATCTAAAATGAGTCCCGATCCTCTAATTAAAAACTCTAGAGTGACTGTAAAGGGACCAATCAGGTCCTGCTACATCATCAATAGGGTTTTTCTTGAGTGAATCTCAATTTATTTAAAATGAGCAACAACTAAACCTGTTGGATATAGGTTTTAGAGCTCAACTTAGGATCCTAAGTTAATAAAAGTGTCTTACCTCAATGATAATAGGTGGCCCACTTTTTCCTCATAAGAGGGCCTTATCACATCACCTAAGGTCTATCTATTTCCCTCACATGAGGGCTCCACCACCTCTCTAAGGTCTATTACGGTACTATGTTCTTTGAGAGGGGATTGCAGCTTCTTTATCGATGAGTGGTCGATTTTGGTGATGAAAGAAGGAAGGACGAAAAAGGTATAAGGGTATTTTTGTCATTTTTTATTTTTTTACGGAGAGAACTTGATTGAAAGGAACATAGATGGATGTTGGAGAGGAAAGAAGAATGAAAGACAAAAAAAAATAAAAAAATAAACACACACACACACACTAGCATCAAGGTATGTTTTTTAATTTTTATTTTTTAAGGAGAGAACTTCTTTTTTTTTTTTTGGTAAATTATGGAGAGAACTGGATAGAGACGAACATGGAGAACCTTTTTTAGTGCATTTGTAGATTACCGCGGAAGATAAAAGCTATATTATTGTTCCATCACACTCGCTTTCCAACCGAGGAAGATGGGAAACTCGGATGCTTGCTGAAGGGGAAAATATTGTCAAAAAATGCGCTGAAAATCTCAAAAGGTCATAATTGTTGTTGCACCAAACATGTTGAGAAAGGCAAAAATCCGGTGCCTTGTCTCCTCCCTTCTCCATGGCAACTCACCGCAGCACAAATACACCATTGTACTCTTTGGAAACATTTAATTTTTATATACTGTTCTTTAAAAAAAATAAAAAGTTATATACTCTTCCTTTTTAGAACTGTGGTATGTGTCCACTCCTAGGAAGAAGGAACTTCTTTATGGATGATGATTTTTATTCTGCTTTTTTTTTCATATTGATTTAATTTTCTTTAGAATAAAATGGAAACTGAAGATTTTATCCTCTGCAGTTTCACTTTCTCTTTTTTGGTGTACAGAAAAATTTTACATGGTGAAATCTATTACTACTGCCTCTTTGTTGCAAGGCTGCACAAAAATGGTTTCCATCTCATGGTCCAATTCTGCTTTCAATAAAAGAAAAAGAAAAACTTCAACGTTAAAAAATGAAATTTGCAAAAAATATGAACATGGAATAATAAAAATTGCTCTCCCTTAGAAATTAATTTCATTTTCTGTGAAGTTCCATTTCGAGTTAATACTTCATCTATGATATAATCATAAACCCGTGAGTTAGAAAATGATTATTGTAACTAAACTTTTATTGAAATTTGTCTTGTATGGGCATTATATCTTGGAGACAGGATTTTCTTTATCTACAACATTTTTTTTGGTACCCATTATCCACAGCATTGACTATACAATAAGGCCATGTTTAGGGGGCAGCTTTCAATAGCTTTGTATTTTCACAATGGTTTTGTTTTCAGTGGAGAGATTTCATATTCTATTCTCTGGCATGGCAATGCATTTTCCATGGTACAACATGTTTTCTACGTCCTGCCTATGAATGCAAAAAGTGGCTATAGCTTGGGTCCAAAACTGCTGTCCATAGGAACTTTAGAAATACTTTCAAAAAATTAAAACTGCAGAAAGTGTTAATGCAGAATCAGATCTTCTTATTCAGAAAACCATATTCATTCTCCATAAAAAGGGACTTCTATAGATGAGTACCTTTATAAACTTGACTTTCATAATTACGAGGTAATGATAAGAAACATAAACATATCACCAAAGTGCCTTTTCCATACTTTATTTATTTATTTTATGGTCTCATTCCTCACAGCTTCCATGAAGCTGCATTCATTGACCTGTATCTTCTTCAGCAAATTTTGGGGGAAAATGCCAACGAACCCATGGAGAGGCGCTCATCCCCCATGTTCAAATCACCACCGCTTAATAATTTCAGACAAACATGCCCGGTTTTGGAATTCTTCCAACCAAAAGATCTCCAAATTCTTGCAATCGAACATGCCCTCATAGGCCATTTGGATATCAAGTTAAGAAGGATACAATTCTTGCACTTGAACAACCTGAGATTCAAGAATTGAACAACCTGAGCTAAACACAAATTTACAATTATTTCATTCTCCATAATCAATTAAGAATGATGGGTAACCTAAGTATAGGTCATAGAGCACCAATGATCTAATTGGAAAGAAACTCTATAACCCAAGGCACTAAAACGACGACAACATGAATCCACATCCAAGTGAAAGGCCAAATAGTGCATGATTAGGATCTGCCAAGCGGGCTTAATTTTGCAAGTCTGCCTACTGCAGGTTCATCGTCAGCAACGGCCTAGATCACTCGAAAATAAGAACACGACACTAGAGGATCTTACCAAATTCCTTGCAACAAAATAAGTCCATAAAAGACCATTTATCCAGTGAGCAACATTGTAGATGTACAGTTTCTCAAATCTGACGTGTCCAAGGCTCAAAATAAAGTCTACAATCTTGATCATCAAATTGTGGGTCCCACAGTGAAGGAACTGCTTGCCTTAGTTGATCACAGCGAATTGTACTCTGACCTATATAGAATCATTTCTCCTCCTTGTTAGGAAAGGGGTAGTAGAACGATGTTTGTGTTCTTGAAAGAATGATCCAGACACTGATTCTAGCGATGCCATTGATCACTGCCTCACAGAACATAATAACTTCGTCGATTGTCAATTTGTTTTCTGCTTCTTTATTTTCAAGCACTATATTGCTTGGATTTGAAATTTCCTTGTCTATGAAATGGGAAGATGAGAGACTATTTGCCATCTTTCTTTTGTGGTCAATCATCATCAAGGTGCCATCTCATTGATCTAGAGTGGTCTTCATGATTTCTACTTCTCCACTCATCCTTTTACATGGTTAACTACTCCACAACCTAGCATGTCACTTCTAACTAAATTTGATACTCTTTATCAGATCAATACATATAAAAGGTATCAACATAGAACCAAGCGCAGGGCAAAACCATTAGAGGGAGAATACAAGCAACAGAACACCATGAAAAGGTGTTAAGGAACCCAAGGGGTCTGCCCAGGGAATTGAAATAGCAAGATGAAGATCCTTCCACTGATCCTTAGGAGCAGTGAAATGCAAGCCCAGTTAAGAGCAGCAGGCAACAGCTTCACAATTGTTGTACTGTAGGGATCAGAACCATAACCTAAGCGCTACAATAATTATTAAAATCTTTTCAATAAATAAATGATCTCCCTCAAGATACCAATCAAACCTATAAAATCAGGAGTTCAACAAGTGTGAGTACATGAAGAATATGCATGCAAACATGACAGAGTATAAGAAACAGAACACAGGTACTGCATTAAGTTCTGGGTTGGGCAGAAAAATACAATTTTGGGATTCCTTACAATTGCCCTATTCATGACATTTTAGAAAAAGCAAAAGGGACCCAAGTCCCAACCCTACAATTCCAGTAAGTTGGATCCAACTTTGTCTGTATGTGATCCAAGTGAGATCAAAGGGGAAACTCATATAACTGTACATTACAGTTTTTAGCCTGAAAAAGACAAAAAGTATTTAACACAAATGAATGTGACAAAAACCAAACAACCACAACTTGCCTCCAACTACCAGTTTGGGAGAATATGTAAAAGGTGAAGGCCAAAGGAGAGGCGGCATTTTCTTGATCAAATCCTACCACATGAAAGGTAAACATTTGTGTTCAGTACATGAAAAAGAGGTTTTTATTTTTTATGATTATAATTATTATTATTTGAGAGGGGGAAGGTGGGGTGGCTAAATTTGCAAGCAGTCTGAACATTTTGGCTAAAAGAAGTCAATTTGTTCTGCCGTGCATCATGAGGTGCAATGGGAACTGGATATTATATCAGGTGGGATCCAATTTTCTGTCCCTTTCTTACTCAAAGCTATTTTGGGCACTAAAAGCAGTGGGACATTTGTACACCAATATCTGCCAAATATGATTTCCATTTTCCAAGTTGCCCACACACAGCAGAATAGATAGCCATCCATTCTGCCAAAATGTTCAAACCAATTGTAAATTGGGTCCATCCAAAAGCACCCTTAACAAATTGAACAGGAGGAAGCAAGGAAGTGCTATTAAGGGTCTCTTTGGTTCCAGAAAATTTTTCAGAGAGAAAATAGTTGACTTGTAAATCCTATCTTAATTTATAGCATTATTGACTGTTTGGCTGACCTGTTACAGATGACATAATCAGAATACTAACTCTCTTGGTTATAGATGTTTGGTTACTAGTGTAGTCATAAGAAAATGAAGACATTCAGTGTCGTCATTTAATATAGACATGAAAATCAGTACCCAAATACATATCACAGGGGCCATGCAAATCGTCCATCTTAGTAGCCATAATAAGAGGGCACAATATAACAACTACAGTTATTTGATGATATTGGAGGAGAGACTTGCAAAATAGGGTAAATATGTGGAAAGTTTCCCAAGAAAGGGATCAATGGATAATTTCTCTACAGCTCTTGGGATAACCCTTGTCTTTAAACTTTCCCACCGTTAATCAACACCTGATTCGATTTGGATCAGGGAATTCAGAAAAGATAAAAGATAAAAAGCTCACCAAATGCTATTTCTAATTTCTGCCTGAAAACATAACAGGAAATATAGTTATCCTGTCTGCCAGAATATTCAAACTGCAGTGCATTTAGATGCATCCTCAGATCAAACATTGTTTTACAATAGGTTCTATTTTCAGAAAGAGAAAATAAGACGATGAATTCTAATCTCATGAGAATCAATTTGGAAATTCAAACAAAAATAGCAAGGTAAAGTCATATAAGTCTCAAATTGTGACGGGCTTGCATCTGATCAGATTACCTTGCAGAAGTTGGGTTTATGTTTAAGTTAGGGTAGCAATAATTTCCAGATTTTTCTGCATGAACCAGCTTTGAGGATAATAAAGTTGAGCAGCTTCCAGATGTAGATGCCAAACCATGGCTTTTGAGCAGTCCTTCGGTAACCCTTCCATTTGGCTTTCATCTTCAACAAGCTGCTCAACAAACGTGGACGCCTGAAAAAAAAAATCCCTTAATGCTTTACTTTTTTGTCTATGGTACTTAATTCATAGACATGCAAGTAATTTCAGAACTTGAAATGTAATGCGCTAGTCCTATGTTTAAGAAATCCAGAATGCTGATTTACAGGCCCCATTGTGGATAGGAAAACTGTAACTATATTTTCTGGAAGTCTTTCCAGGCTGCAGACCAAAAGATTGTTCTCATTGGAGAGATTATAGGAGCTCTGTTGCAATGGCGAGGTTGCAGGTTCGAGTCATGTTAGCTATTACACAAAAGAAAAAGATTTTGGGGGCTTTGCCTATCCCACCTCAGATTAGTAGTGTGAACCTCCAAACTGAAGATGTGTACATAGTCAAGGGCTGATCTAATCATATTGCTACTTGAAGTTGATGGTTCTGGAATGATATAACTGAACATCAACAGTAGAAATATGTAAATACTATAAACATATTCTCATGAGTGAACTCACTTGGAAGCCCTCCTTGACTGTGTCTAGCTGCCTGATAAGTTCAGGAGTAGGCCGGTGATAACTTTTAGGGTCCCAAAGTATGGAACTATTGAAGGCGAATCCTGACATGTCAACATGGAATCTCCGAGTTCTCTTACTTCTTTCATTTGTGTGCCATCCTATAATTTGGCTGCCATTGCACACAGGACCTTCCACTATCACTTTGTTGTTGCTTTCCATGAGCATAGCAACTGGCCAAGTGCCAAAACGCCTGCAATTGAAAATCCAGTCTATCCAATATGAGAAGAGAACAAGAATCCAGATAGAGATGGCTAAAAATAAAATAGTTTCAAACACAACTTGATGTTGTACTCCATCAAATGTTTTCTTGAACAGTGATTTAACATTTAAAAATCATTTTTACCAATAAAAAAGTGATTTAACATGTGCGTGTGTGTGTGTTTGTTTTTTTTTTATTTAACAAGATCATTTTAAAGCGGATTGTTTATGAGGGTTCTATCATAGAATATGAAAACTCACACTTCATGATTACTATTTAGTATTTACATTATTTGCTTTTCAAAACACATGTCAATAATAGGTTTTGATAAGAAGGCCCTTCACCAAGTATTGCTTTCTTGCATAAGTGATAACAGTTTCCAAATTAATGGTTAGTCTGACATGCTAATTTTGTGGACATAAATCAAGAGTTAGTGGAGAAATCCAGAAATTTATTGTGGACATATCATATTATGTTCAAAGGGTTACAGCTTAGAATGTAACTGAGTACATACAATTGCAACTTGAGGCACACAGAGTCAACAATGATGATTGAATGACTACCTGCTATGATGATTAAATGACTACCTACTATGCTAAAAGCTATAGCAATATACTACTGCAATGACTTGATGTGTGATTTGGATTGCACCTGAATAGGGTTCCTTTTGGCTAAGAGGTACCTCTCATGACTTTTGTGGGAGGTAAGATTCTTATCACAATGTGAGACCCCCTATGATCAATCCGACCCCCTCATACTCACTAACCTCACATGAATTGACACTCACCTTAATTTGACACTAATCTAAATTATACCACTAAGCAAAAGATAACCCTATATATATAGGGGAATACTACTATGCATCTATGGTGAGGGACAAATGCATATTTGGAAAGATTCATGCACAAAAGAGGAAAAGTCATGTATGATATTATGAAAAAGAAGAATCTTCATATGTAAAGAGGGAAAGCCACGTCATTGTCCCTCACCACTTGGTGAGGGAAGGATGCATAGTAGTATTCTCCATATATATATATATGTATTAACAAAACTACTGTGCATCTATCCCTTGTGCTTCACCTATGTTCATGCACTGTATTGAATTATATGCCATGCCAAATCACATCTTTTCACAGAATCTTTGAGATATGAATTCTCATTAATATCCCTTAATAGAAAATCGGACGAGGGATGACATGTCTATAAAGTGACGTGGGTTTCCCATGCCTACATGTCCCTTTTCGTTAATAAGTGGCCTATCTTTATCAACTCATCTCTTTTTTCCTTCTTTCTCCTCTAGTCGTCTTCCTCCTCTATACACAAGTCCTTCCCATTCCTCTTCTTTATCACTCCCTCTTTATTCTTCACTCAACCAGCAAATATCCATCTCTTTCTCTCTGACCTATATCTCGTCTGTTTATTTTTCAACTTAGTGAAAAGAAGACATACCCAAATGTTGGATGACAGAACCATTTAAATAGTGTATTCTTTTTCAGTTTTTAAGATTCAGTTTGATATTTAGGGTAAGATGATGAGGACTATGCACTTCAAAAGTGTCTAATGTAAGCCAGATTCATTGATGATAAATTTAAACTAAGTTAATTTCAAACAATGAGAATATAACAATTGGTAGAACTTGTAGATAGAGCCATAGATCTCTCCTTTGATTCTTACTCAACTCAATGAAAATGAGAATAAGACCTTATCCATTTCACAACCTTGACTCCTTATCTCCATTTTCTCTCCAACTCCATTTCCTCTTAGACTAAATCTTTTGATTGGATTTCGATACATCTACAGCTATTTGATTAGGGATGGGCCCATTTACCTCGACATACAAATCTGTAGTTATTTTGTCTTGTAATATGATAAATATTTCAAACCTTTTCCTATGAACTTGTGGTTGCTACCACATGATTTCCTTTTCGTCAATTCAACAGATTCAATGAAAAAATCTCCTCTCATAGTTACAACAATAATATAAAAGATAAGGTTATCGATCAAAACACGAGCAATGAATTTGTTGGATTGTCTCCAGCTTAAATTAATACATGTTGGATGCTTGGATTAGATCCTTGCTGGTAAATATAAGGAAGATGAACTGCCTTTATGAATGAATTTTCTTCCGAATCTTCTTACAGATACTAGTTTGAGAGAGAGCAAAGGAGAGAATATCCATCATATTTTAATGAATGGGACTAGCCATCACACAAGTGGAGAAGATGGCTGCCAGAAGATAAAGAAGGAAAATAGAGATGGCCCTATAAAGGAAGACAGATATGCAAGCATGGGAAACTCACGTAATTTTATATACATATCATCCCTCTTTTGATTTTCTAGGAAAAGGCCTGGTATCTCAACAATTAGATTTCATGTGACCAGCTGTGATTTGGCATCACACATAACTCAATACTACACGAGCGCAGGTGAAGCTCTCTCTCTCTCTCTCTCTCTCTCTCTCTCTATACATATATATAGGTTTGATCCTATGAGAACTGATCTCATGGAACTCCGAAATAACTTTTTAACGGGGCCCACTTATGGGTCTCACTTGGGGATGGGACCAGGGCGGATGGAAAGATCCATGCGGGACTCCGTGAGAACTATAGGGGTTTGATCTTGTGAGAAAGGTTCTCACGGAACTCCATGAGAACTTTTTTATGGGGCCCACTTGTAGGTATCATTTGGAGATGTGACCAGAGTGGATGGAAAGATCTATATGGGATCACCCTACATATCAAGTTTAGCCCCAATCACATGTCTCTAATCCCTTCATCTGTAATAGTCACATTCCCAAGTTTCGGTCAAATCCGAATTTAACGGATCAGTGGATCGACTATACAAAAATCCAAATGGACTGCATTTGTGGGCCACGGATGACATGTTCTCATGGTATGTGTGTGAAAGGTGTTCTCACACACCTACCGTGAGAACTTTTTATGGGGCCCACTTATGGGGTCCCATTTGGGCATAGGACTAGGAGAGATAATGTGGGACTACCGCAAATATCAAGTTTGGCATCAATCACATGTCCCTAACACCTTCGTCCATGGCCACAAATTCAGTCAATTCAGATTGGTGCACAGTTAGTCTAACAGTCCAATAAATTCGGATTTAACCAAACTTGGGGCATGTAACTATTAGAGGAGTCCTTGTGTATTGTCAGATTTAGATTGGGTGATAGATGGGCCCCACTTAGACTTCTCACAAAAAAGTAGTGAGAACTAGTTTTCATAGGATTATTTGCCATGATATACGTGTGTGTATAGAAAGAGAGATAGAGACAGAAGGCTGATCATCGGTGCACCCTTCACCTATTCACCTAAACTCACCTTGGTGGGCCCCACACCCGGTGTGGGAAGGTAGAGGGTTGAAAGAACTGGATGGGCCTTGCTATTGGGAAAATTTTCATGCCCATCATCCTAATCCCTTAATCTGAGGCCTACAAGCTAACGGTTTTTGGTGTGTGCAACTCTAATGAAGCAAAGGTGTTGTTTATTCCGGAAGGTCTTAGGTTGTTCTTTTCAAGATATGGTGGTGCTTTTCTTATGGAAAGTGATTCTTCGAACGCGGTTGGTTGAGTGTCTATTGAAAAGGCCAATCCATGGAAGTTTCAATTTCTTTTTAACGAAATTAGGGAGTTATCTTCTAACATTAACATTTCTTTACGCGATGAGGTTAGATCCGCCAATTTCATGGTGGATGTGTTATAGCTAAACAAGGGGTTGAAAGGTATAATCCTTGGGTAGATGTGTCATTGTTGAGGTTGGAGTTGATGTATCTCTCTTACACCTTCTCCTTTCTCCTCTTCTATCTTTGTGCTTTGTATCCCTTTGTCCTCAATGAAATTTTATTAGCCACTTCAAAAAAAAAAAAAAAAGTTACCGGTTTTTGTATAAAAAAAAAAGGTGGTAGCAAGTACACAGGTCCAGTCCATTTGGATCAGTGCAAACCCAAGGAATATAGGAACACTCACAACACTGGGTGGGGATTTATTATTTATTTATTTTTTGGAGTGGTGGTAGGGGGCATTGTCGTCCATTTAGATCGATGATTAGATCGACCCCACTAGGAGGCGTGCACTGGACCATTCACCTAATAGGGCTATACGATGCTCCACTGAAGTATGAAAAATGTGAGATCCTTTAATTTTTAAACCAGCTCCATGCATGCTTGAGTGCAGATTCTTGTTCGGATCTAATGCATTAGTAATGGTACAAACATGTTTGTTGATTTAGGCTGCTACAAACCAAGATAGTTAAATACTTGTACAATTGTTTTTCATCAGTAGTGAAATGCTTGTATGCACTTAAGGTGTTGATACCAATATGGTATGATACCATAACCACACTAGATAAGACTAAGGCAATAAACCTAGTCCATTTGTATTACACTTGTTATATTCAAACTCTTGAAGCAACATATCCACAAGAGATGAGAATGTTGGCCTTATGAAGAAGCAATGTATGCACAAAATGGATGTAGCAAAGAAGAGAATGGAAGGTGAATGTATGGTAAAACTTGGGGGGATAAAATTAGAAATGAGCACTTTCAAAAGCATTTAGGAATAACATCAATAGGTGATAAAATTAGAAAAACCCGTTTGAAATAGTTTGGGCATTTCCAATATAGGCCGACAATAGCACCGATGAGGAAGCGTTTGCTATACAAGATGATGGCCAACCAAAGCAGAAGGGGCAAGTTGAATAGGATGTGGATGAAGGTAGTAAAAATAGATCTGAAGACATACAACTTATTCTGAGGATTTGGCTTGGGATAAATCAGAATAGAGAAATAGAATTCATATAGCTGACCCCACTATAGTTGGAACAAGGCTTTGATGATGATGACGACGACGACGATATTCATACACTTGAAAATTAACAAAATCATTATTCTATACTCCAAAAGAACTAGAACCATATCCTTGCCATAGCAATAAATTCAAAAGTACACGGACAACCATTCTAACAAAGTCATTTTGATATAAAAATAGATCACCCTGCCACATACACACACATTATATATAGATGCGGCTGGTTATCCTCAACTCAAGCTAAGGATAAGCCCATCAGCTCAAGCCGGTGGGGTCCACATGGAGATGGAGGGATTTGAAGGACTCCTTGGGGCCCTCATCTCTGTAAAAAAATCAGCTCCTTCCCTGATTTCTATCATCTCTATCTGGGCTTAAAAGTTTAATGGTCAATTGTCCATTCAGATGGGTGTCAATCGATCCAATCACATCAGATAGGGCCCAAAATTAGTAGACCAATGGAATTCAGGGGCCCCCTGTGTGTGGTCTATTTGGATGGACCAGAGGTGGGCCCCACATGCTCAGGCAGATGGAATTTCTTCCATCTGCTTGAGCTAAGGAGAGCCCCGCTCTCTCTCTCTCTCTCTCTCTCTCTATATATATATATATATAAAGTAGATCTGTTGCCTCTTTAGCATTGATAAATCGTCCCCGAAAATACATTGATGGGATAAGCTTCCAGTACTAGATGGTTAAGAAAGAAATGAAGTAATGACCAACCAAAAAATTGCAATAGTGACCTACATCAATGTAAAAGGCCAAACACTGGACACCCATATATTGATGGATCTCATCAACAGTTAGGATCACCAAACCAGGGGCCAGACAGGTACACACTAAGGTCTGATTGCAATATGAGTATTCATGGATCAAAAATCAATAAGTTTTCCTGCACCAAAATCCCTTTAACTTTACATACACTGAACATTTTCAGTACGTAATCAGAAGAGCACCCTGAATTATACACAATACCTGGCAATAAACAGACTGAAGGCAGAAGAAAGTACCTGATTTCCCTTATTTGCTCAAAAAGATCAACCGAGTACGAGTTGTAGTCATCTGCGAAGTACACAATTCCATCAAGTTGGTGCTTTTCAATGTGAGAAAGAGCCACATTTCTTTGATGAACAGCCCTATCTTTTATGCTGGTCAAATTTGTTTGGCATACAAGATGTCTGTACATAACCCCTGTTTTCCTCAAGATTTCAGCAGTTTCAGGAGACTGGAAGGACATTTCCACAACTATCCATAGTAGAGGAGGAGGAACGTGTTTCAAAGTGTGGGCCAAACGATTCAAATAATATGCCTGAAATGGCCGAGTGTATGTTGGAGTTACTACTATCAAAAGCTTCAGATTTGAGAAATCTGAATCATTAGTTGGGGATGACATGGAGAAGGGATCCATAGTCTCAGCTCTCAGTTCTGGTTTCATCTCCAGGCTAGCATTGTGCTTTAACTCCTCATTCTCAATCAGTGAAGCTCTATGGCTAGCATTGTGCTTCAACTCCTCATTCTCAATCAGTGAAGCTCTATATCTTGATACATCAAAGTATTCCCATTCATTTCCCTTTGTTGGGTTAATTTCAAAGGAAAATCGTTGATGGTTCAGCACAAAATTTGTAGAGAAATCCACAGAGATCAATGGGGCTAAACCAATGAAAACACCCAGCATAAAACAAACAAAGAAATGGAAGAAAGCCCGCTTCCATCCATGTCCTCTTGATTTTGCTGTCCTCTCCATAGACCGAGAAGATCTCTTCGAGAAAGTTCCAAGAAAAACCATTCGAATCCTATGCAACGCCGAAAATAAATCCGAGGAGCAAAATAATGCAGCTAATGAGCCTCCTGGTGGCAAGTAATTCTGAGTATACAACAACTTGGGAGGTGATGAAGAGACAGAAAATGCCTCCTCATTTTGTACACCTCCATCACGCTGAGCCACTGAGATTGTTCTTCTAAATGAAGCCATTTCAATAACTTATACAAAACCAATCTCCTATCTTAGTCAATAAAAGAATTTCATACCAAGGACAGACTAGTTGGAAACACCACACCAGATAAAAATCAATACCAAGGACAACATCTTTTCAGTTGCATTATAGTCCACTATTTAGAAGAGGATCCAATTTCACTTGAGAAACCTCCCTGCAACTGAATGCTAACAAAAACAAAAAAAAAAATCAGCCATAGGAACATATCCTCATCAAAAAAGCATATTTCCAAATACTTCTCAAATAAAATTGTATGACGGTTTTCTCTAAATTGATATCCAATCATTCAGAGAAAATTATCAGGTTTTCATTCAACTTCTACCCGATTCAAATCAGAAACTCCATCAAAACATGATGCCCCACATCAGATTGAGCCTTCAGCAAACCCATTTCAACACAATCCAAATCCACCCACATCTGTTCAAACAATGAACAATGATGAAATTCCAGTCATTTAAGTCACATCAACTGTCTTTTACAGAGAGAAACAAAGAAACCCAGTACCGCCTTAACTAAAACAACTTCACAAGGCAATCTGAATCTGAATCTCCTTTATTACCAAATATGCACAATGCAATCTAACCTCATCACAATACACTTGTAAAAACTCCTCCCCCTTTCTGCATTCCCACTCTACTGAAAATCCTCCATCAAACTACTCCCAGCTAACCACAAAAGTAGAACACCCAAATCAACCACTTCATAAAAACGAAACCCCAAATCGAAAACAGCTTCCTTCCCAATCCAAACGACTAAAAATCACTCCCCGACCATCCCATAGCAAAACTGAAAAATCCCAAAAGCACAGAAATAAAGACCCATCTAAAAAACCAACAGAAACCCATCATCCCAAATCTCAAACAACATCAATGGAGCTCAAAACACCCACAAAACCGGAACTAACTAGCAACCCATGTCCCAAAACGGCAGCATTGCACTGCCACGAAGGGATCTCGACCTATACCGTCCTGCAGACGAGTGGGTAACTTGGCTTACCAGATCAAAGAGGAGGCGGATTTGGAGACCCGGTACCGACTTCAACTTGGGTGTTTCGGATCTGTTACGAGCGGTTTGATGTGTCGGGTTCGAACTGTTACAGGAGAGATGGAAGGTATCGGTGAGAAGGAGAGAGCAGAGAAAAGGAAGAAGAGAGAGTGAGAGAGAGCAAGCAGACGCTTTTTCCTGTTTACAGAAGCGGCTGTTGTCCTCGGCAATTCCTCGCCGGGAAACTGTCGATTCGACAGTTACTTTTACATTATTATAAAAAGAGAACAGCCAGCGGAAGCTATCTCCATGAGCATAGATAATGACCCCCTAAATTTATTTGGAGTTTTTTTTTTTTAAGAAAGGCCTAATTTTGGAGTAGGATTGACATAATCTCTAGTGTTTTAAACTGTCCCTAGATTTTCCTTATGTGCATTTATGTGAGTTTAAAAGGGTGTCTTTCTATAGAGTAGTCATGTTGATTCAAAGATCTTATAAATATTTATGTCATAATAAAGAAGAGGAATATTCATGGGCATATGTGCCTCACCAAAGGACGTGCAGACTCCTTTGTGGGGCACATGGTGGATCCCACTAAGGGATGAGACCGAAGGAGATGGAAAGATACATGTGGGACCATCATAAATATCAAGTTTGGCTCCAATCACATGTCCCTAACTCCTTTATCCATAACCCATAAATTCATTCCATTCGAATGGGTGCATGGTCAATCTAATGGTAATAAATTCATATTTGATAAAAAAATTGATAAACAGGTTCAATTCAAGGGAGTCGTATGTGTGGTTCATTTGCATCGACTATATAATGGGTCCCACCTAGAGTTCTCACGAAAAAAATGATAAAGAATATGCACATGAATATTTCCCAATAAAGAAAATGTCTGATTTTAATATACTACCTAATTTTGGAGAACTGGGTGCCAAATGGGGCACCAAGTAAAAGGATCTTAACTAAGATGGCTATAGGTCGGGTTGGATGGGCGGCCCACTTGAAAACTACCATTATTGGAGGAGGATCTTATTATTTAGGCTCATAATTAGCTTTTAGATTTTTCAGCCAAGTTAGATTTGGCTATAACTTTTTCCATAGATTTTTAGAATTTGACCTTTGTCTATTTTGAGTTTTGAATGCCCCTTTATACTCCATCCCAGTTATGATAATTTTAAATGCTTATCAATGAAATATAGTATATAAATGTTTTAAATATTTAATATCTTTATAGAAGAAAGTAACTGCAAAATAAGTAGTATCAAATCCTTTGTAACCGATGAGTATCACTTGACATCAGATACCTTCAACCCATCCTGAGTCAAGTTAGGGAAGGTGTTAGCTGAGATGGTACAATTTTACCCAAACCTCTCCTAGGATAGAAATTAGGACAGGTCAGATTCGGGTTGCCTTTGTAGAGGGTACCTTGACAGACATATATTTAACTTAGGTCTCTCCTAAGGTCCAAGATATAGGACTCGTTATAAAAAAAATACTCATATCCAACTTTAAATTAAAGATGCAAACTACATTTGGACCTTAATTGAGACCTAGTTAGTAAATATAGATGTGTACCTGTACAATATATATGTCTAGCTTATAAGTTTTGCTAAACAGAACAGTATTATTAGGATTATGAGTGTTGGTTAATTCATGGCTTATGGACAAAACTCTGGTCCAATTGAATTGTAATTTTCATTTTTTTTATTTGAATTGTAGAGTGTGTACAGGATCCACTGAAGTGTAGAAATTAAAGAAAAAAGAAGAAAATTTGTGAAGCAAAAAATATTGAGATAGAATGGATGTTCGCTTAAGCGAACATGGAGTCCGGCTTGAGTGACCTGACAAAAATATCCTAGACATAATTGATGCTAGCTCGAGCGAGGGTCCTGTTTGCTGGAGCGAGCCTATGCATTTTCTAAAATCGATTTGCACGAATCACTTTCCTATTTCAACTGAGATTGCCTGTTTGTGTTCCGTTGAAACTTACCTCTAAGCTACGAATCTTGGGTTATGAAAATGGTTATTCTCTAAACTTTAGCTATGCCTTCTCCTTGTTCTAAACTTAGAAGACATATTGGAAAGCCTCTTTCTCTCTAGAGCGTCTATTGAAAAGTTGTACTGAATTTGAAAAGCTTTTAGAGTTCTTTTTGTTTCTATTCTCATAGGAAATCATTTGTCTTGCAGCATCAAGGCAGGTTGTGTCAAGCACGGAGAATGGTGAATGATATGGTCGTTGGCAAGAAGAACTATAGTCCTGAGATTGTAATCAACTAGGAAAACATTGTAAGTAAATCATGTAACTGTTTAATTTTCTACTGCTTGGTTTTCCTTGGATTGAGATAATCGGTATTGTGGTTTTTCTCATATTCAGATTTTTCACATGAAAAATATCATTGTCTTCTTGTTGTGCTTGATTTACTTTAGTCATTTTGTTTTTCGGTTTAATTAATTGAATCGCAAACTAGAAATCTGATTGAGACCTTAAACCTCATCTTCGGTTATAAAAATCCTCACATATCATCATGAGTTCAAATTAGGCACAAAATCAGCTTCATCGGTCGGTTTAGTTTTTAATTTTACAAATTCAAGATTAATAGTTTTTTAACTACATGTTTTAAGATTCAGCTGTCATCATCAACATTGTCATCATCGTCAATGCCATCTACTAATTGCGTTCAACTCAGTTATATAAATTTTGTTTCTCCATTCCGATCAATTGTCAGCCAAAAAGTTGAGATTCAATATAATAGTAAATAAAGGTGTACTGACAATTAACTTGATCATCTCTACCAGTTCAAGGGTGTGCCCGGACGAGCAGACTGGTCAAAAGGGGATCAAAGTGAGCCCTTATTAGTTAGATAACATCTTCTCTAAGGTGAAGAGAGTTCCAAATCAAATGACTCAAAATTAATTTTTAGATCGTAAATTTTGTCAATGCAGTTAATTAGAAATTCAAGAATGGCCTCTTATCCAGGTAAGGAGAATCAGTTCTTACTTGACTGCCCAATATTTCGACTTTAGATATGCCACTTCTTCCCACATATGCAGGCTCCTTTTCTATTGGATCAGCCCCTTTGGCTGAGTTTTGTTCATCTATCTATGAAGAAAACTAGCAACTAAATATATAAACTTTACATGTAATATAAGACAGTACCCCAGCAGTAAGACAGTATGACCCAGCAGCAGAAGGTACGAATATGTACTAAAAGAAGAGAAAATGTATAGGACATGTGAAATCGCATCAAGTTATTTTTCTTTTACAACTCTACTCTGATGGCTCGGGGAATTGATGAGGTTAAATTACTCCTTTGTGCAGACAGCACATGTATCTGTAATTAATACCATGGTTTAAAAGAATGATTGTCATATAATGATCCTTTTTTTACGTTTCAGTTTTAGTGGCTTTTATTATTGGTATTTGGTGTGGCCTGACATGGGCCACTAAAAACTAAATCAGATTGATGGGATAGAAATAAAATGATGATTATTAAAAGCATCCCATCATCAACAATCATAGAGTAAATAATCTCAGTTATCCAATGACCAATTCCAGTTATTCTTGGAGGCGCATATGAAAATTCTAAGGACTCATTAGTAAGGGGTTTTTTTTTTTTTTTTTGCGGGGGGGGGGGGGGGGGGGGGGGTGCATGGATGTGAAGGTTGGGTTAATAGTGGAATTTAAACAAGATAAACCCATTTTAGTCCTATTTGTCTGGTTTAAATGCATAACTAATTATTTAATAATGAGGTTTCATCCAGAGGTATTGGAGCGGCTAAAAGCAAAAGACGTAGGGGTCGTTTGTTTTTTTCATTTACACATGTAACCATTACACATGTGAAATGGTTACATACACTTTATGTTTGTTTTCAAAATTTACACATGTGGTGTGTAAATCAGGTATGATTTTAGTGTGTAAATGTAATGTAAAAAAGAGTCCTCATTTTCACACCTCAACAGATGGGAAAGAGTTACACAGCAGATTTGAAATGGCGGAGCTACAGTAAATCACGCCCAGGACGGTTTTTATTTTTTTTTTAAATTTTGTGGGACCCCCAATCATGATCTGAACCGTAGAACATATTAAACATGTCAAAAACGGCTATCATAAAAAATTTCAACCGTTGGATCATCATAGATCTTGAGATATTTACGAAAACATTCTGGCCGTTAATCTTTACTTCTGGAACTTTTTGGGCCCCATTTGCACGATCCAAACCGTTCATCTCTTTCAAAACGCCATTTCCAAATAGGACGTCAAATTTCAGCTACTAATTCAAAATATATCTTGAGATATCTTCAAAAAACATATCAACCGTTCGATGCATTCAATATAGTTGAACAGGCAGTCTGTTTTTTTTTTCAAATTTTCGGATAATCTGAACCTCAAAGGAGAGATCTGAACCGTTGAAACTCTTTATTAGGCCAAACATGGTTAGTGTACCAAATTTCAACCGTTGATCATTTATGGATTGTGATATTTTTACAAAAAATACTAAACCATTTTCACATTTGAAGAGGTGTGAAAATAGCAAACAAAAATTATGTTTCACATGTGAGTCATTTACATATGTAAATGACTCACATATGAGTCATTTACGTATGTAAATCATTTTCATATCACATGTGAAAAAAACAAACGACCCCTTAAGGTAGAATCAAATTGTTTAGATTTAATTCATAATGATGAAACGTGAATTTTGACCATCCATCGTGGACCATTTGTCCTTCACTCTTTTAATTCCTTTGGATCATTTGTCCTTTACACATGTAATATGAAAATAAAATTTACATATATAAGATTGGCATGTATGAAAACTGGCAAAGTTATATATGTGAAATATATTATTATATTTATATGAGAGCACTATTTTTAAAGTTGCAAATCGGTATTCGATTTTCTGATTATTCAAAAGTTTCAACTCATGAAAAGCAGGGTTTGGAACTTGTTTCATGTTCCGATTAAAAAAAAGTAAGGTTTGAGTCTGGAACCCAATTTAGGTTCCGAATTATAAACAGGACCAATTCCAAATCCATATGAATTCCAACCTATGGAGCCTTTAATATTATAAATTGTTGCTCAAAATTAAACTTTGGTTTGACATTTTAATATTTAATCTTAAAAATTAATAGATTTGATGCATTATTATAAGTTGAAAATATTCTTAACTTCAAGAAAAAATAAAAAATATGAAAGTTAAAGGAAGCCAAAATCAATTTTAAAACTAAATTCCAATTCTCTAACTAGACCTGAATCCAAAGCTGTATCCGGATCCTCTTATCGGAAACGGGTTTGAATCAACAACATAGATTCTAGGTCAAAATCAATTTTGAAACCAGAACCATAATTTAAAAATGAGTCTGGATTTGGATCCACTTTGGACTCATTCTATGACCGACCTGTTTGCAGCCCGGACAGTTCGCACAAATAAATATCAACTATTTAGATTTGGCCCGCAGGGAGGTTGTGCAGCAGCTCTTTAACTAAAGGTGTACTCTGCCCAACTCACAGGCCCTGTCCTTTTGTTGTTATATCCATTTCAAATAAGTAAATTGGATATAACTTCGAAGGCTTGAATTTCCTTTTTCTTGTTCTTTCACTGTCATAGTTAATAAAAATGTTTGGTTGTATGATGCGCAAACATAGAAATGTAAACAAGTTAATTTAGGTCTGAACCCATGGTGGAACTAGAACTATAACTGTTATTAATGTGAAGATGGAATGTGAACCAGTTCAAAACTAATTTTCTAATTTTAAAATTAAAATTGCTAGTGAGAAGATGGAATTAGAACCAAAATCATTTTCATGTATGGGATGGGTTTAGAGGTAGGTAGAGAATAATTTAAAAAAGGATGTTAGTTTTTATGAAAAATTTTTAAAAATTAAGGTAATATATCGATTCCAGTCCGCAAGCCGGAACAAAGTGGAATCAGACCCAAACCTAGACCCATTTATGTAATAGGTTAAAAAGAGCGAAATCCGAACCCAATTATTAAAGGGTTAGAAACTCCCGATAATCAAAAAATGGAAGACCCATTTACATCTCTAAGCAAAACATCACTCGTGCTGACACAGGGAGAAAACACACTAGGGCACAGGGCATGTATACATTATTAAAGTCTATTATGCTGTGATAAAGTGTAAACAAGTCGCATGTATCAAAGCTTAACTCAAGAAGACTTGATTAAGTTTGTAGTGACTATGTGTGTGGAAAATTTGAAACTGTTGATTCAATCAAAGCTTGACTAAGTGGGCCAGGACTTGAGAAAATGCATTTTAAAACTACATGATAGTAATAAACATGGAAAATTAATGAGAAATGCTGCAATGTTACATTCAAATGGGCTGATCCCATGTTATATTCAAATGGGAGTTCTCCAATGTAGATGACTTTTTATCGATTGAACATAGTGATGCAAGCCACATGCCCTAACCAATTTATGAACGAACGAGAGTAAGGTTAAAACTAAACATATTTACACAATGATCGAACCAATTTTCTGTTTCACTCTAATCAATATTCCAGCAATGGTGGAGCAAGCTTACTTACACAAAACTAACCAAAATTTCACTTTTGGTCTAACCATGTTGTAACCCAACTCAAATCCAACCTCTGAAAGTTAGAAAGAGAAACTGTAAAAAGGTTTACCAGCCATAATGCAATTAGCAAGGTAGGGTGGCAACAATAGACTCAACTTTAACCCAACTTTACCAAAATAAGAAGAAAAGAAAAAAAATTAACCCAACTTATAAATAAGTTCAAACATACCAAACTAAATGTAACTCAAGTCAAACTCTACATCACTGAAGCTGACCACCTCTCTACAATGCCACAAGGATGCATCCTTTTTGATTGATCATGAATGGGATACTAGATCATGCAAACAAGTCCCCAGCTTTCACAAAGTCCTGAAAAACCCACATTTGGAAAATTTAAATTTACGAGGATTTCGGTCAAATCAATTTTAAATCTTACCCCAGATAGATTTTGGAAAAAAACTTATTTTGGCAAATTTACACAATTAAATTATATTTTCTCAACTATATGCATTAATATGTTGATCCAACGGCTGTGCGTAAAAGATGTTACAAAGTCTACTGAAAAAACAGAGCCTTTTGTTAAAAAAAAAATCCCTTCAAATAAAGATTACTGAAAACCAAAAACATGAAGGGGTGAAAACTAAGTTGTATTCCATTTCAGGAAAAAAGTTGTAACAATTTGCAACAAATTAAAATAGGAGAAATTGCTAAGACATGAACTCAAGAAATAAGATTGGTAGATTTGGGTCAGTGACTAATTCATATCACCCAATTAAAAAGAAAAACACAATCATTTCAAATTCATTAAAAACTCAAAGAACATGAATAAAAACCAGCACTCAGAATGAAAAGGACTTGTTAGATTTTCACTGATGGACCTTCTAATCTCGTCTCAACATGAAATGAAATATCCTCATTGTGCTGATTACCCCAAAAAAATAAAAAAAAATAAAAAAACACCGAAAATCCCATAAGCCAAAAGTAAAAAATAATGAAAAAAAAACACAAATTCAAAATATAGAAAAAGTTAGACCCAAATGTCTAAACCCCTCCAAAGAAGATGAGAGCACTTGAAAGAGAGGGAGAGAGCATTCAGAATGAGTAGGAGGTATGGTGTTCCAATCATGAAATGTATTGGATGCAAATAAATGAATCATCATTATGCTCTGCCTCCACCAATCTCATCCTATATCCAAATAGAAACTAAGGTGAAAACAAAGAGGAGGAAGAGATTGATTGAAAATGCTGAAATCCAAGGAAAAAAAAAGAAACATCAGATGACAAAGAAAAAAAAAAACCAACGTTGACATAGGTGAGACAAGTTGTGAGAAATCACACGGTTCTTATCATTTGTTGCCACAGAAATCACACAACTAATTAGAAGGAAAGAATACAGAAAATAAAAAGAGGGGCAACCAGAAGCGCTCACCTCAGGGCTGTCCGGCTTTTACAGGAGCTTAATCTCATTAGGGTTTTGCATTTTTGACGATTCCACCCTTTGGGCTTAGAAGAGGGCTGCAAACCATGACCCGAAGCGCTAAACCGACCCTACCCGACCCATGTATAACCCGACCCGCATGATAGGACGGTCGGACACGGGCCAAGAATTTTTTACCTGCAATAAAAGGGGATGGGTTAGGGCTGACCCACTTAACTTGTATAATCTGCACTAATTTCTATCTTTATTGATAAATTAAACCTATTAAAGAACGTGGGCAATCAATTTAGGATTCCTCATGGTTATCTCCACATTCATCATTTTAACATTCATTGGTTTTTTCCTTGCTTTATACTTTCTTTCTTGCTTTCAACTTAGATCCAACAAATCTAATCATCAAAGTATCTATGCTTAAAAAACGGAAAAACTCTTGTTATTTAATGCTTTGGATTTTGTTAGTTCCAAGATATAATAGCCTATTTGAGGATGACACATGATAGAATTTGTTACATGACAGTGATTTATATTTCATACTTGTTATGCCAGGAATACATAACACTTGTGCTTATCATGAACTAAGCAATTTAAAATTATTCAACTTATATGGATGGTTTTTTTTAAAAATAATTTGTGATAGTGATGTGGTTGTCCTAGTTGCATAAACCATGGTTGTATTGTGGTTGAGAATCTTATTTAACAAATGCAATGGACGTGGGTTATGAGCTCAACATGAATCGTATAACACGCATAGCCCATGCGGGTTAAAGTGGGTTAGGTCCGGTTGACCTGTGGTGGGGTGTGGGTTAAAAGTTTTTGATTCGTTTAATAAATGGGCCAGATACGGATTCTACTATTTTGACCTGTTTAATAAAAAAAGTCCAACTTATCTAGTCCAACCCGACTCAATTGCAACCTCTACTTACAATGTTTGAGCAAGTTGAGGGGAATTTTTATTTAGATAAAAACGAAAATATTCAAGTGAAACCAGTCTTCATTGTTCTTTTTGGGCGCATCTATCATCCAACCTAAATTTGGCAATGAACAGGGACCCTCTGATAGTCACATACTTTGAGGTTTGGCATACATCCAAATTGACTGGACCATTAGATCAACAATACACTCTTTCGAATGGATAGGATTTGTGGGCTACAAATAAAGGGGTTAGAGATATGAGATTGAGGGTAAGCTTGATATTTAGAGTGTTCCTACATGGATTTTTCCATCCCCCTAGCCCTAGATAGGACCCATAATGGTTAACACAAAAAAGTTTGCGTGGAGTGTCCATTAGGGTAGTTCTCACTGGAATATACCCCTTACATAAAATCCACTTGCTTTCTTTTTACCTTTTTTTTCTTTATTTTTTCATATGGTTTTTCTCTTTTTTTTTTTTTTTTTTGAAAAAACCCAACTAAGGGTCTAAGGTTCCTTTCAGCCCTCGAGTAAGAGAAGTAGAACTTAGGTGACGTAAAGAAACCTCAGTAGGAAATGTGGCATGTAGATGACATTCAATGTATCTTAACCACTAGCTAGGGTAAGACGCCATCCTCACTTTTTATCCTCACTACAACAATTAACAGTTTTAGTGACGCATTTGTTCGTCGCTAAAAGTATTCAAAACGTCGGCAAAAATTTTTATCGACGAAATAATTTTTGCCGCCTAGAAGCCGGTAAAAAAACGTCACCAAAATATTTTGCCGACGTTTTTCAATTTCGTCGGCAAAAGTCCCCTTTACCGACTCACCATGGAGACTTTCACCGACGTTTTTTAACGTCGGTAAAAGTTATAAAATTTCATTTCAATCAGATAATAATAGCTTTTATTGACATTTTGGAACGTCGGCAAAACCATGTTTTACAATATTAATTTTTAAAAATTGTATATACTTTTGCCGATGTTAAAAAAACTTCGGTAATGTATTTATTTTTTAAAAATGGAATTTTACCTTTGCCGACGTTTTTAGAAAAATTTTCGTCGCCAATAATTTTATTTTTTAAAAAATACAATATTTATTTTCTCATTATTGAATTCTTTAATTTTTTTATTTTTCCTTTGCCGACGTTTTTGAACATCGGCAAAACCACATCAGAAACTATGGCAAAGAGAGAGCAGAGAGAGAGCGAGAGAGAGAGAGAGAGAGAGAGAGCAGAGAGAGTGAGAGAGCGAGAGAGTGAGAGAGAGAGCAAAGAGCGAGTGAGCGAGAAACAGAGATTGGAGAGAGAGAGAGAACAGAGAGCGAGAGAGCGAGAAAGAGAGATTGGAGAGAGAGCAGAGAGAGAGCGAGAGAGACCAGAGATAAAGAGCAGAGAGAGCGAGAGAGTGAGAGAAACAGAGCAAAGAGAGAGCGAGAGAGAGAGATAAGAGAGAGAGCAGAGAGAGAGGGCGAGAGAGAGATCGGGGGAGAGAGAGAGCAGAGAGAACGAGAGAGAGTGAGAGAAACAGAGCAGAGAGAGAGGAATCTGGGAGGGAGAGAGAGCGACTGATCAGAAAGAGTAAGAGATAGAGAACAGAGAGAGAGGAATTTGGGGGCAAGAGAGACAGCGAGAGATCAGAGAGAGTGAGAGAAAGAGAGCAGAGAGAGAGGATCTGGGGCGAGAGAGAGAGCGAGAGAGCAGAGAGAGTGAGAGAAAGAGAACAGAGAGATAGGCTTTGGGGCAAGAGAAAGCGAGAGAGGAGAGAGAGTGAGAGAGAGAGCAGCGAGAGGATATGGGGCGAGAGAGCAGAGAGATGAGAGAAAGAGAGCAGAGAGAGAGGATCTGGGGCGAGAGAGAGAGTGAGAGAGTAGAGAGAGTGAGAGAAAGAGAGTAGAGAGAGAGAGGATCTGGGACGAGAGAGAGAGGGAGAGAGCAAAGAGAGTGAGAGAAAGCGAGTGAGAGAAAGAGAGCAGAGAGAGAGGATCTGGGGCGAGAGAGAGCAAAGAGAGTGAGAGAAAGCGAGTGAGAGAGAGCAGAGAAAGAGGATCTGGGGCGAGAGAGCAGAGAGAGTGAGAGAAAGAGAGCAGAGAGAGCGAGAGAGAGAGAGCGAGAGAGAGAGAGAGCAGAGAGAGCGAGAGAGAGAGAGCAGAGAGAGCGAGAGAGAGTGAGAGAGAGAGTAGAGAGAGCGAGATAGCGAGAGAGAGCAGAGAGAGCGAGAAAGAGAGATTGGAGAGAGAGCAGAGAGAGCGAGAGAGAGAGAGCGGAGATAGAGAGTAGAGAGAGTGAGAGAGTGAGAACAGCGTGAGGGAGAAATTTGGGCGAGAGTGCGAGCGAAAGAGAACAGCGCGAGGGAGAAAGAAAATCCAATTTGACGCGGGAAATTGAAATGGTGGCGCCCAAGCTTTTACCGAGGATTAATTTTCATCGGCAAATCAAAATTTCATCGGTAAAACGGGGAGAGAAATTTCAAAACTTTTACCGACGTAAATTATTTTTCGTTGGTAAAAATATTGCTACAATAGAAAAATTGTCTTCCCAAGTACATACTTTTACCAATGTTATCCGAATTCGTCGGCAAAAAATTTCATCGGTGGCCCAAGTACATACTATTGCCGACAAAAACTATAAACATCGGTAAAAGTAATTTTTACCGACATTTTTTTGCGATGATTTTATAATTTCGTCACTAAAGACAATCATTTACCAATATAAATATGTGGTTGAAAATTCAGCTTTTAGCGACGTTTAAAAAAACGTCGGTAAAAGTGGCATTTAGCGACGTTTTTTAAGAAAACGTCGGCAAAAGTGACTTTTACCGACGTTTTCTAAAAAACATCGCTAAATGTCACTTTTACCGACATTTTTTTAAAAAACGTCGCTAAATGTCTAACTGTTACCGGAGATAAATGGCTAACTTTTAGCGACGATTTTTTCTAAAAAACGTCGGTAAAAGTGACTTTTACCAACGTTTTTTAGAAAACGTCGGTAAAAGTTAACTGTTAACGGAGATAATGTCTAACTTCTAGCGACGTTTTAAAAAGCGTCGGTAAAATATAACTTTTTTCGACGTTTTTAGAAAAAACATCGGTAAAAGTCACCTTTTCACCGACAAATTTATATGCGTCGGTAAATAATAGCCTTTAGCAACGAAATTATAAAATCGTCGCAAAAAAACGTCGCTAAAAGTGCAACTTGTTGTGGTGCCTCCATAGTGACATTTCATATAGGGGCAAGACACTCACTTTTAGGCAGGTAGGTGTGGGGTGTGTGTTCATGGATCAGGTAGGTAGGTCAGAGTTAGGCATATCCAAGAATATCAACCCTTAGAAACAACAAGTTCTTATTCGGCCAAGCCTGTCATGGGCCATAAATATTATGCCCTATATCGCCCATTTAGTAAATCAGACTAAGCTAAACTGGGCTTCTCATCATTTTTATGGTCTTTTTATCATCTGCATGGGCTTTTTAGCACTATAGGCAAATTATAGAGAATTACAAGCACTCCTTGTTTAGGGCCGGATAAGGCCCAGCTTTTGACTTTCGAACAGTTTGTCGATCCTGGCCCAAATAAATAAATGGGCACACATTATCTATCCAAGCACGGCCCCGCCCATGCATGCCCTTACCTATTGATGGTGCAGTGGTCATATGCCTTAGGACTGTAATCCATAGATTCTTCATTCTATTCCATGGTAATTGTTCTTGACAATATTACCTAAATTTGTGTTACTATTTTAACGACCACCACTATCCATTACCAAACTCATCTATCCTAGGTATCAACTGGTATCCCATTATCCAATGTCATGTGCAAAGGCAGAGCGACCCTGGGAGGTAAATGGTTTTTGTTTTTGGTAAAAGTAATCAAACTGTTAAGGGCCTGTTTGTTTCATGCAGTTAAATTTTAGAAATTCTAAGACTTCATATTTTTATCAGTTGTTAAAAGTAAAGATTAAAAGGTGAATTTCACCAATCAAAAGAATATAATAAGTGAATATCCAACCATCACCTTTGTATAAAGAATGTTAGAGTAATGGTTCAACCTACATTGTTACCTTATAGCTTTCACCTATTACCGCTTTAATAATTCTCTCATGGAGATGGTTTCACTGAATCCATTACAACTACTTGTCTAATCGGTAACAGTAGAGAACCTTGGACTGGCCAATGTGTTTCACATGCATCATATCATATAGTTTTTCTCATTTGTTTATGAACTCGTTTTTGACTTACTCAACCTAGTTTGTCGTCCTACATGATTCCCAAAACAATTAAGATAGTCACAACTCTTCTAGTCAATCAAGGATTAATCAACTATGCCCAGCCGTTGTCACAACCATATTATAAAAACTCATGTGTACTGATTTTTTTTATGGTTAAATCTAAGATTGGCATCCTCATCACCTTTATATTCTATTTTATTATATTTTATTTTGTTGTTCATTTTCTAAACATTTAAAAAACTTTCTTTATCTGAAAAAATAATATCAGCTAATATTTTCAGGTTTTGTCTTCGACTAATATTGTATTTCAAACTAAATTATAAAATCACAGTCACAACTCAATAACTTCAAGAATAATTTTATAAAAATGCACATATGTTTTGCAGTTCTATATTTTTTATATATTGAGCTTTTTGCTAATCATATACGTTAAGATTGTGAGTCGTCACTGAACTGATTTAACATTCCCCGAGTTGAATTTCTGTAGTGGACTGTTTTTGTTGGGATGTGCTAATATGCGAAAACTGTGGAATCCAACCCGCTTTTGACCCTTCAAACTTGGCCCGAGATATATGCGGGTTGGTCATGGGTCAAATGTTCTTGGACCATATGAAAATGGATCGAACTAGGGTTAACCCGATTGACACATAAATTTTTCAAATTTAACGTGTAATATCACATGACTTTTAGGAACCTACTTTCTGTTATAAGTTATATTTTATCACAAATGAGCGATCAGGATTATCTTGGAATAACTTTTCATTTTTGTTTACTAAATCGACTTGCAAATCTCCATCAATCCATTCTCGAGGACAATTGTTGCCTATAAATATCTCAAATAATTTTTGGCTAAGAAAGAGGATTGTTGGCCTAGATAGTATAGTTTGATAAGTGGTGTGCAATGTGTTGCAGAGACAAAAGAAATAAGAAGGTGAGAGGAAAAAAGAAAAGAAAGAAAGAGAAATAGAAAAGGAAGACAAGACAATTTAAATCTTTAACTTTGGACTGAGTGCAAAAAAATTATGTAAAAGATTGTGTTTTGCACTTTTATTATGCAGTTTTTCTTAATGTCTTGTTTCTTTATAAAATGCAATCCATGAATCCACTTTGAACCAAAAAAGAAAAAGAAGAAAAAGAAAAAGAAGAAGAGAGAACTTCAATATATTCAAGTGAAGTGGTCAGTTTGGGTTGACTGAAACCGACCCAAAACATAATGTGGGGGTAGGTCGGCCAACCCAACCTAACCCTATGTTGGTGAGGGTTGAAGAATCCCAACCCGTTTTAAAAACAGGTCCAATGCAGGTTGGGAGACCAAAATATGAACCTGTTGCTGATTTGGTCCGAATTGGCCTGACCCGTTGAACTCTTTTTTTTTTCTTCTTCACTTGGAAAATATTACTTACAGGCACACACGCTACCCAAAAACCCTCACCATTAATGTGGGATCAATCTTGGGTTTTTCCACAAAGGGGATGTGCCTCCCTCCCCTCGTGCATCATTAGGTTAAGAATGATAATCAAGCTTGGTTACAGACGGTCGTCTAACCTGGACCAGATTCGGGTGTACGGTCCCATTAGTAATTTTAGTTTGGGTCTGGCTATATAGATCAAAGCTTAAATTTTTATGTTCTTTTTTGATCCCTTGTTTCCACCTCAAAATGAATGACAAGCTCCAAATAATTGTGAAGGTCGATCGAGTTTGAAAGCTTATTGTGGGATCCCTCATATTCATCCACCTTCAATCCTGCTCCTATCATTTGTGTGCATTTCAGAGAAAAGGGCAGATAATTTAAAGGTGTGGTTCCTGTAATTAAATTACTACATATCCTAAGCAATAGTTTTTTGTAAGTGGTTAAAAATAAATAATTAAAGATAAATATCCAAAAATGACTACCAAATAACCTCCCCTTTCATAAAAATTAAATCCAAGGAGAGATAAAAAATGAATACCCGCGCATCATTTCTCTTTGAGTGGCTTACCTAATACACGTTTTATATGGGTGGTGTTATGTATCTATGGTTTTACCAACAGCTCTACAATGTTTGTGAGGTGCGGTTAGAGGGTTTTCATGTCTTCAAAAAAAAAAAAGAAAAAGAAAAAAAAAGAAACAAAAGAAAGAAAGAATACCAACCCATCATTCCAGCAACTCAAATCCTGAGGTATAGGTTCCATCTACTTCTCCACCTCGTATAATTCACCATTAACCTCTTTAGGCATCCTTAGCTAAAGCTCATTTGCCTGAAAATTCCCATGTGGTATTAAATTCTTATGTATTATATGCAAACAAAAATAAAAAAAATCCTTTTCAAATAGTCTTTCATGTAAGAAAATAGAGGCTTAAGCTCAGTCCATAGACCAAACAGACTTCAATCGAGGCCAATGGAGGCAACGCTTTGGCGGGCTTGCACTGGCCCAGAGCATCTTGTTTACTCCCCGGCTCGACAGAGCTGTTCTTGGACTGAATTCTGCAACACACCTCGAAAGGCTGGTGTCAATCGCTTAAATCATGATCTAGCCCCTGAGATCCCAAGGTATCTTTCTATCTCTATCTGTATTTTACATGTTTTATCCTCCTTCACCTACGGATCAGTGGATCTTGCAAGTAGTGTGGACTCTTTGGATTCTTCACTCTACACCGTTGTGTCTCTTTTTTCATGTCTAATTTAAAGAGAGAGGAAAATGTGGGAGTTACTTAGTGATAATTTAACCAATGGAAAAATCTAAATCCTAGTATATATATTAATAATAATGCCAGAAGTGACCAGGTAATTCAGCGATTCAGCTGACCAGTTCTTGATTGGGCTCAGGTTCAACTAACTCAGCCCGATCGATGAAAGGCTTCAGTTTTAGTTTAGTTCAGACTTGCCGTTCAATTGGATACCAAGCGAACCTTTTTGGCAGATTGCATGTTTAACCTTCGAACATAAATGGAAGAAACTCAACTGGTTTATTGTTATTGTTCACGCCGACTCTTTTAACTGTTACGTTTTGTTTGCGGCCTATTACTAGCTATCAACCCGCCGTGCTGTTGCTTACCAAATGGACATGGACTTGATAACGAATTTAGTCCAAAGGAGTCCATTTGATTATTTAGACGTAAGGCTGGCCTTGAGATTTTCGAGGCCTAAAACGAAGTTTTATAATGGAGCCCGTATATATATTCGTATAAAATTGTTAAAATAAGTCTTGTTATTGTTTCTTCTTTTTTTTCTATTTTCTAAAACCTCTTTTACCTTTTAACTTGATCTCCCTTAATTTCCATGATACACCATTAGGTCCATCAATTTAACTTATTTTCTTTGAATAATTTTGGGACGATTTGCTATTTTTATTTAGATTTAGGATTAGCCAATTTTATTTTTTCACTTGTAGACGTAGGTTGCAAGACCTTTTGTTTAGGATTGATCCTTTTAAAGAGTTAGCTAACTATGGAGCTCATATTCATTTTTTATCAAATTATTGGGTCTAAAGCTGTGGCTTAGCCACACTTTGCTCAAGGCTAACCCTATTCAGACCACATTTTGATGGATGAAGCATGATGATAACTCGGTCCTTAGAGTGGGCAGGTGATTTGGGTTCCCTTTGGCAATTGTGGTGAGGTTGTTGAAGTAGCCCAATCAATTTCTTTATAAAAAAAATATGATTATTTGTTATAAGCTTGAAAGTAAGGGTCGTCATCTAGTGGGGCCGGCCCGTGAAAGTGATACCCAATCCCCCCGGCAGGCTTTATCCAGCGGGCTTTTTTTTCTGGAGAGCCCAGCTGGTAAGGCTTTGTCTGAAAAGTCTAAGCCCAAATTGGCCAATCAGGCTTTTTTTTCACGGGCCGCGCTTTCTTTTTTTTAATTTTTTATCTTTTAATAACATTTTTTAAAATGAATATATTATGCATGAGTACAAAGTACAAACAACTACTTATATGCCATTGCTAGTTTACTACAGGAATAGCCTCAGAGATTACAGGCAGGCTGGAGGGCTGAGCTGGTGGGCCTCATTGGGCTTTAAATCCTAAGCCCAAGCCCAGCTCAAACACTATTCGGTTGGGCCAGCTTGCTTGACAACCTGGATTGGGCTGGGCTAAAACCCATTAGGTTAGTTAAGCTTGAACTGGGTAATGGGCCCATGGGCCAATTGATGACACTTACTTGAAAGCATGAGGAATATCACACTGGGCTTAGGATGGAATGGAAATGGGGCTAAAACTGAAGTGATTACCTAGAAAATGATTATTCCAAAATTTGGTGTGAGTTTTTCTATTTTGACTTCCTCTCTTGCTAGGATGGATAGCAGAACTTTGAAGTTTGGAGCAGTCTCCATCATATGTGTGGTTTCCAATGTTAAAAGGAAATTTTCTATTAACTTATCATTCAATGATGAGTGATGACAAGCCTTACCATAGTGATTAGAGAAGTAGTCTCCTAGGAAAAATTGCATCACCGCTTTCACTGCTATCATCAGATCTATCACTAATATGTTTCAGAAATCTACTGGTCCATAGTTAAATACTGCCAAGGTTTGAATCGATTTATGTAGTTAACTACTACCAAGGTTTGAATCGATTTATGTGTCTGAGTTGACATGTGCAGCTTGTTTGGAATTAGCCCAATACTCTCTATATCAATACTTTGGAATCATATCTTGCATTTTCAGAAGTAGGATACACGGTACTATGGTAGGGGTTTTTTTTTTTTTTTTTTGGGGTAAGAACTATGGTAGGTTTATGGGGCAACATACATAGCCTAACTGAATACCTAAGGGGGCCAATAGAGTTTGCTAACTATTAAATTTAAGGCTATATATCAAATGAATAGTCAAAACGTCAAGTCTTACCTTGCCCGGTGACGACCTATTTCATAGATGTAAGTTAGACCATTAACATCTAATTAATTGACTTTAGTTCTTGCATATAGTTATTTCACACAACTCTCTTGTATGTAGTGATTGGGCCCGTAAACATCCTCCTTACACTTTTTCTTTCTTACTTTCTTTTAATTATGACACGTACGATTTTTTTTCCTATTTTTCACAAAGTTGTAAAAAAATTCGAGTTTGAAAATCATAAATATTTGAGGATTTAGGGGAAATTCTCATTCGTGAGGATTTCCTACTTCAACCCCATCCCATAGGATCTTGAATTACTTATCTATGCATTGATGTGAAGTCCTTATCTATGTAAATCCTAGGTACATAATCACTTTTTTGGGGGTAGTGAGAAATCATCAATCTATGGATTCCTCTCAATTCCTTACCTATTACCGAACGTGCCTTTAAAGTTGTAGACAACTAGTGAAACAAAGACAGTAGATGACCCTAAGTGATATCTATCTTATCTAGGTCTGAAACTTGGCCTCCCCTCTCATAATATGAGTTTTTACCTTACATGTGTGAGTTGTTTTTCTTTGTATGTGTGAGTTTTTATTACCTTATATGTGTGAGTAGTGTCTATGTCTTGTAAGTGTGAATTCTCATCCTCTTGCATGTGTGAGTCTCTTAGGGTAGTAGCCTCTTGGCTGAGTTCAAAAAAAGTCTTTACCTGTCAACCCGAATCCGCCAACCTGACCTAGTCATTTGAGGCCAATTTAAAGAAGAGTCTCTACCTTCCAACCCCCCCCCCCCCCCCCCCCCCCTCACCTAGTCATTCAATTGTCTTCTTTTTTTTTTTTTTTAACAAGTCAACTAGGGTTGAAAATTTTCAATCCAAGTAAATGGACATTGTTCTCCTAGGAGTAGTCTCCATACTTCTCATATGCAGTCCAGCTAGTTTGGCCCACATAGTTGCTTGCTAAACAGTTAAGTGGGGTATACGGAAAGGTTTTCTTATAGATAAGAGTCAACAACAAAAAAAAAGAAGAAAAAAAAAAATCAAATATGTCAGACCATCCTAGCCCTTGATTCAATAGCCATAAAATTTAATATCTTTTTTCAGCTATAGACTTCTTAGAGATTCAATCCAACTGTAAACGAAGTTTGATGAGAGTGAAATTAAGTATAGTATTAGATCATCTGTGAATTAGAGTCTGAAAGGGCTTGCACTCAATAAAGATGGGCCCCAGTGCGCCCCACGGAGATAGATTGTATGTAGGATTGCTCTGTGGAATATATTTCCCCCAAGTTAGCATGTCAAGTTCAAAATATACCTAACCTGCCAAGCGTCTCAGCTAATCAATTGCCATCTCATTCGAAGACCATGATTTTCCCCAAAACCACCAGACACATTATTGTATGCACGTATAAAGCTGTGCATTCAACAATTGCGCCTCGTTGCCCCGCTCTAACAGTCACATGCAAGCCGCCGTGATTATTCAGACACCTACACATAAAGAAATGAATTGATTGGGTACCTTGGTCTTCATAATCTTTATAATCTTAAGTAATTACTGAAAGGCAATCTTCCGTACCTTGGATTTTGGATGGAGGAAGCTACTCTCTGCATTTTGTCAATGTATTCATATTCTTTACATATTTTCTCCAGTGGTACCAACTACTATAAAAACGATAGACCATATCAAAAGCCTTTAAAAATGGTAGTTTAGATGCCAACCACTGGATTTGCTTTTAATATACAGCAAATCATATCCATGGTAGATCCTGTTGATACTCAAGGATGTTGGTTCTTAATGAGACCTTTCAGCGAAATGGTAAGAAAATGGAGTCAGTAGTTTTAACTACTTTGTGTGAAACTTATGACCGTCTCCTTGGCTACTAGCATCTCGGCATGTGGTCGTCGTAGTTTCCAAGACCTCATGTAGTTATTTCACCAAATCTCAAATACCATTACTCCCGGGAAATATTCAAATAGACCCATCACCATCAACCTTCAAGATAAAAGTTTGTGTTTGTTAGGGTTTCCCTTAAGGTCATGATTGGTCAGCTTGAAGCATTCTACTCAAGTAGTTTAAAATATAAGAACAACCTCTTACCCAATGGTACAAGGTGTTAGTTCTTACCGGCCTGACCAGGATTTAAATCGAGTTAAGAACATTTCCTTACCCGAGGATTTGTTACCTCACCTAAAGTCTTCTTCCCTCGAAAGAGGGCTCTTTAACCTCACATAAGGGCTAGGTTCCGAGCCCCCTTAAAGCTTGGATACTAGAGGGAAAAAAAAAGTAGTTGAGGATATGAAGAGTTGCAACCAGGAATTAGGGTTGAGCAAAAACTCAGTCCCAATAAAATACCTAAATCTATAATTTGGGTTGCAATTATTTTTCCCACACTCATGAATCCAAAATTTGTGGAGATTCAAATCAATGGTGAATATATGTCATATTTGAGGCTCGCATTAGGATGAATATCAAAAGTATTAAGGAGTGGGATCCACTCAATTAGGACTATTGAAAAGTATTTTTATTGTCTTTACTAACACTTTGAGGTTTTGATAGGAATGGTTAGCTAATGAAATTTAGTAGGTATCAACTAACCGCTCATGAGTTTGAATCTCCTCCCGATAAAAAATCTACTAATAGCTTGAGGTTTTGATAAAAATAGTTAGCTAATAAAATTTAATATGGTATAAACCCGATCGTGAGTTCAAATTTCCACCCAATCGATAATGAGTTTGAAGGATCTGAATTTTTCGTAGATGGATCCTATTGCACAATAAATTAGTGAGAACCGTAAAATTTTATATTGAATTGAGTTGATCTTAGTTCTTCCCTCTTTAAAAAAAATGCAAAATGGTGATGTCTGCCCCTTTTAACGTGACTTATGTTTTACAATATTGGGCAAGTGGTAAAGGTTGTGCGATTGCCATCTAACGACCCAGGAGTTGATCCCATGAAAGGAAGGTTCGACACCTCGGATCTGTCGGAGTTGACGAATATGACTTACGACTTCAAAATTTATGGCGGGGAGTTTGTTAACTAGAACTCCACTAAAATGGTTTACTTGAGACCATCATCTCACATTCTGAGGGGAGTGTTTCCATTTTAAACACCATGAAAAGCATTCGCATCGAGAATCGTGTTTCAAACGAAAACGAAGCTCTTACACCATATTATATATATAATATTTATGAACTAGATTACTAGAAAGCAGAATATTAAAGCCATGGCTGTGGTCATTGCTATTATCTATAAATGAGTCTGGATCTCTGAGTATTGGCCTGATGGGGACCGCAGGTGAATCACTTACGGTCTACTATATCACCGTAGGCAAATACTTATATAATCTCATTGCTAAGTAAATATTTACCACCAATGTTGGTCTTTCACCAAGCAGAACTTTGGTAGAACTCACTATATATGTGGGACATGTTCTTGCCAATTTCAGGCCATTAGATCAGTGGAATTTATATAGCCTTTGACTATTCTTTGTAGAATTTTGTCCACAAGCTGGTTCCGTAACTTATACTAACCTTTTGCGTTAATAGCTGCAGATTTCAAGACAGGCCCAGTTGTGAAAGAGGCTCGTAAACTGCACTAATCTGCTTTTGTAGGACAAGTCCTGTGGGCATTGGCCATTGGGTGAATGACTAAAGAGAAGGCCTACTTGTTAGGAGGTTATCTAAGAATTCCTGTGCAGGGGATCTGAATTACCGAAAAGGCGTCCCCTGAAAACAGCTGACAAGCTCTGTGCGTTTTTTTAAAATCTAGACATATTGTGTATTTGGAGAGTTCTTTGAGTTAAAATAGCCAATCCACGAAGATAGGGATTCTTAACAGCTCAAATTACAAATTGCTAGAAATTCTAAACACCAAGAAATCATGTCAGGTATTCTTTCAAACGAACACCAATTATTAGGCCCCATAAAAGACACCTTTCTTGTTTAGGAAGAGTGAAAGGTACTTGTGGCCTATTTCTTTACTAGAATTTAGGGAATTTATATAAGGAAAATTTTTTAATTCCCTAAAAGTTGTTTCAATGGTGGAATTTCTCAATTTGTTAGGATTATTTGAGTGTTGGTTAATTCATGGGTTGGATAAAACTTGGGTTCAATCGAGTTATAATTTTTATTTTTTAAATTGGATTGTTGCATGCTTCACGGATCCCTTAAATGAAGTTTTTTGGATAAAAATGATAATATCTCTTAAACTGTATGTCAAATCGGGACAATCTACCTTTCATTAGAAAGTTCTTTTTGAGTGAATATCTATAGAGTCTAAGATTGTGACAATTGGAGTTAAAATTACTAAGTTATATCTCCGAAAAGTTTATAGAATGTTAGTTGGTTCGAACCAGAAAAAGTTCATCCGAACAAACCCATGCAGATTCACCAAACAAAACCTTTGTTTGTTCGAACTAAGTCTAGTTCATTCGAATGAAATGCATGTTTTCTGAAGTCAACTTATATGAATTCTTTCATGTTTTAAGTGAGACTTTCCTGTTTACTTTTTATTCAAACCCTAAGTGCTTCCCGCAAACTTGAGCCTATTTAAAGATAACTTGTGAGAGCCCTAAGGATCTAATCTCTTGGTTTTAAACCTAGGATACACATTGGATATCTCTTGTCTTCTTTAGAGTATCTATTGGAGAGTTTGCTTAAGTTCTAAGCTTTTAGAGATTGTTGGCTTTATTTGCATGGAAGATTCATTCAACTTGCGGATTCAAGGTGTATTAATTCACGCACAAGTAATGGGGGAATGGTGAACGGCCTAGTTGTTGACAAGTGAGAGTATTATAGTTCTCAAGTTGTGGTGGGCTGGAAAAGAATTGTGAATATCTTATAACTGTTCAATTTCATTGTGCTTGGTTTTCATTGATTCGGGTGTTAGGACTCGTGATTTTTTTCTGTGTTAAGTTTTTCACGTAAAAATCATGTCTCTTCTTCTTGTGGTTGATTGATTTACAGTTCTTTTATTTTTCCATTATTGTTAATTGGATTGCACTCTAGAGATCGATTCGGGACCTTGAACCCTTCTCTTTTAGAGGTTCTAAAAAACCCTCAGAATTCTCTTCTTCGATTAAGCATCTGCTAATGCTAATGACATTATGAATATGAATTTCCAAATTCAAAAATTTCTATAATAAATTTTAGTAGAAGAACATGCCCTCTATGTCCCGTACATTTCCAACATCACAAATTCCCACATGAGCTCTACTTAGCTTACCAGTTGGATGATTTTTCCTGTGCTCTTCCATTTTGCAATCCTTTCAGACTTGTGCAAGTTGTCAATGAGAAGCGTGTGAAATTCAAGGAGTCTCCGCCATTGGGACAGCCTTAATTAGCGCTCCCACATACTGAGCTGCATGTTGGAGAAAATATTCCCTCGTCTTTATGGGTGGCATGAAGTAGCGGGGTTTAAAGAAAACCAGCTTCATGGGATATCGTTTGCCATCATATCCAGCACAATTATACTAACAGTTGAAATAATTACAGCTTGTTTTATGTTGATTGCTGATTCCATTAGTTTTGGTACGATACTTTTTTTTTTAGTTGATTTGGTTGGACGGTTACCAATGTCCAATAAAATTACTTTTTGATATATATATTTTTATAATTAGATTGAGCACAAACAGTAATGCTTGGACAAAACTAGTGAACTTTGAAGCCTTAAAATTAAGAGTTAAGATTATCTAATTTAAGAAAATTTTGGCCCAATCTTTGCTCAGACCATAGCATATAATGTGGGGCATGTTTTAAAGAGCAAATAAGTGTTCTCCTAATTTAATCCATACAAAGAAGAAGGTATAGCAAACACCCGTTGGAATGCCGAAGTGGAGGAGGGAAAATAAAAAGATTCCAAAGAAAGAAAAAGAATAATAACATGCCTAGAAGATGCGGTGTTTTTTACTGTGTACTTTTTTAAATTTATTTTTATTTTTTCCAATATTTCATGTTAATAATTTAAGAAATGCCCAAAATTTTGGAAATATAACATGGATAATGCTCACATTAAGTTTCCAAAAACGGTACAAGCCAGCCCATGGTCTGGATGATTGACATAGCTGTGCATAAACACCCTACCCTACAAGAAAAACATTTCAACTTTGATAGATACTTTGTGGGAAGAATTAGAGCAGAGTATCCACGAAAAAAATTATATTCTATACTTGTGGACATTGAGAATTCCCTTACACTAATCATATGGTCCAACTTGAGATCAAATCTTAGAGGGACCCTCCCTTAGGGATAACAAGTACAACTACAACTGACGTGTATGCATGTGGCATCTTTCATTCCCAAGAAGAGTTGTTATGTGGTCTTATGAATGGAATACCATTAAACAATTTAACAACCATTCTTAGGAATGAAGGATGCTATAATTGGGTAATGAAACCAATAATTTTCTTAAAAAAAAACCTAATAATTTTGGATGTCAAACACTTAAATCTCAACTTTTAATCATGTCAGATTTACTTTTCACCTGCATGAAGAACGGGGGTGCTCATATGATTTCTAAACTAAATTAATGCTTGAATAAAAACTTCATGTTTCACTGGGGTAGGGACCTAAGATGGATGGGTAAGTAATTGTTTCTTTTGAGCTACTTTTTGTTTTATATAGTATGTTGCATTGCCTTCCGGTTTCTAAACAAAAGTTACTTTACCAAAACCAAAGAACAACTATTCTCATTTTGCTGTTCCTATCTATCCATTTCCATTCATACATGACATTTTAAATGGCTGGATAAACTTGCATGTGTTGTCTGATATGAGTATACTAAGACGGATTTGTAACATGTGGAGTTCAAAAACAGAAGCTAAATCCTATTATAATATATTAAAGTTAAAGATTTTGGCTTTAATTTAACCCAAGTCGGTAATTTTGACTAACAATTACCACTACTTTCTAAAATGCTCTACATTGTCTCCCCACTACCATACCAGGTGACTACATACTCATATTTTTATTTCATCAAACAACTTGTTTGCTCTTCGCTTTTTAAAGTTCTACTTTTTCATTAAGTGAAAACTCTTGCTCCACCCCCATCTCTTTTTCTCCCTTTACATCAATTTTAATATTTCTTTGGAATGCAACTTGCTCTAAAGAAAAAGGCACTCTCAGTCTCTCACAACCTTTTTTAATGTATGAAGAGTTGATTTATAATACATGGATATACTGTGCTGAGCATGGTTATTATGCTAGTCCATGTGTCAATCAAGCTGGAAATGTCAATAACACCTCAAGCGGTAAACTAAATGGACTAACCCAAATCCTTAATTACAACATGAGTTGGGGTTGGTGGGCAGGTTATACTATTATTAGTCACGTTGAGTCAAAGTTAATTTAAATCCAAGACATTTTCTATTCGAGACAGACACGTCCATCCTAACGTAACCGGTCAGACAACAACCCACTATGTAATTTTACTCTCAAGTTGTCATCTTCCAGTTGTTTGGGTCAGTCCAGTAATTAACTTGTTCTAAAGTTACAAAAGGTGCCCTCCTCAGTTTATCTTTTTAGATAGATAATTTCAAATTGAGAAACCAATCCAAAAGGAGGTTTGCCATTTTCAGAAGATGTCCATTTACCTTCGCCTAATTAGATTTAAAATTTATTAAAACTGTTAGGTTTTTTGTAATTGGCTAATTCATGGTTGGACTAAACTCTGGGTCCATTAAGTTGTAATTTTATATATATATATATATATATTAGAATTGATTGTGGTACGCGTTGCTGATAAAGCTGAAGTGAAGAAAGGCACAAGTCAGTAGCAAGGGGCTCGAATGGTTAATCACATGCTCTCAAGTGGCTTGATCCAAATTGAAAAACTTCTAGATAGAAACTTATGCGCTCAGGCAGGCTTGACAAGAATTGTGCTAAATTGAAATAATTGAGATTTTTCATCACATGCTTGAGCATATGATGGAAAAACCTACTTTCCTGTTTGTGAATTATTTTCTTTTTGTGCCAGAATTGCTATTTTGTGTTCTACACAAATCCTAGTTCTAAAGCATAAATTGTGGGTTATAAATAAGGATTCTCTCTCTAAAACCTAAAGCATCCATCTCCTATTTTAAGATTAAGAATATACATTGGAGATACTTTTCTTCTCTATAACTTCCATTGAAGAGATTGTGTTAAAGCTTTGAATGTTATGGAGTATTGATTCTACTTCCTTGTAAAAGATTATTATTGTTATTTTTTTGTAGAAAATTGGCTGGATCAAGCACAGAGAGCTATAAATGGCCTAGAGTCGTTGCAACGAGGAGTTGCATAAGAAAAACTATAGTCATTAAATTGTGAAGACTGGAAAAGGGATTGTGAGTATATTTTGTAATTGCTCGATATATAGTGGTTGGTTATTTTGGTCTATGTAGGACTCATGGTTTTTTCTGATGAGGGTTTCTACATAAAAAAACTGCATGCCTCTTGTCTTTGTGTAGTTGACTGATTCACATGTTCTTTTATTTTTCACCATTGTTAATTGAACTGTAATTGAGCTAAAAATTCAATTGGTACGAACTTTCAAAAACTTTGGCTTATTCACAAGGTTTCTATCCACTTGTCATGGCCCACTATCCAAATTTCATAGTACCTGTTGCCCAAATCCCAATATAGAATATATTTGCCAAGACATGGCCTGTTCAATGAAAATGAAACGATGGAAAAATCCCATTCAAATCCTCTGAGTAATTTTCTCACAGTGACCATGGAGAGACCAATCAGGTTCCCCTACATCACTATCAGATAGCTTGCCATGCACGCAAGGCGTGGGGGGAACTAATTAGTCTTCCTACAGTCACTGTAGGGAAACCACTCATATAATCTCAATTCTAGCAAAATCATGTTTAAAAAGTTAAGGTGGTCAACTACTATCTTTATCATCTCCCTCTTTTCTTAACCCGATTCCCCAACCAAGGGGGCTGCACTTGAGAGATCCCGCTCAAGCGTGTGAACAGACAAGTGAATTTTAGCGGTGGAAAAATTCCACTTCTTTTCCTTTTTAGTGGCAAAAGTTGTTTTTTTAACACTAATACCTCCTCAAAGCAAAACAATACTTTTATTTGTGGAAAAAAATTTCTGCGGAAAGAATGCAGCATTGTAAGATTTTTTTTATCATGTCTCGCTGTGCATTTTTTTAGCACAAGCTTAGGGGGTTGGACTCAAGAGAGTCCACAAAAGTGTGAAGAAAAGCCTACAGAAGTAGGAACACACTACTAAGAAAAAAAAAGATTTTAAGCAGTGGAAAAATTCACTTTTAGTGACGGCATTTTTCCTTTTTAGCGGTGAAAATTGTTTTTGGCAACTAAAACCGCCTTAAAAGCATAGAAAGTAGGTTTTACGGTAGAAGATACACTAAGCCCATGTTTGGCATCACTATTTTTTGCCTCCATTTGTCTAAATGTCTAAAATATTTAAAGTTGTGGAAAATAAGAGCGTTTTGCATGTCATTTTGTCTTTTATTATCTATAGACAATTAGAAACAAATCCTCTTAAAACCAAATGCTCAAAACTGAGCTCTTCAAAATAAGAGGCGCTGCTACAGTGATTTCAAGGTCATCATGTCCAGTACCCTTTTTTTTATTTTTCTTCAAATTCGAGATGATAAATGCAGATCCAAACCATTGGAAATGTGCACAAGATCAAACACTACTATGCATCCAAATTTCAGCCGTTGAATCATCATCAATATCAAGATATGTGCAAAAAAAGTAAACCATTGGTTTTTTTTTTTAAATTCTGTGGGCCCAAACAAAAGATCCAAACTTTTGAAAATGTTTGGAATACTAAACACAGCTATGGAGTCAATTTTCAAGTCTTGATTCCACGTAGATCTAAAGAACGTTGTGAAAAAATTTCAACCATTGATAAACATGCCTAATTTTGGATTATTTCACAGCAGTCCCTTTTTTTATTTTTTATTATTACTTCTGAGAAATAAATCACTATCCAAACCGTTATAAATGTTTATAAGGTCAAAGATCATTAGGAGACCAAATTTTAGCCGTTGGATCATCGCCAATATTGAGATATTTTCTAGAAAATTGTGAATTTTTTGCTTTTTTTTTAATTATGGGCCTCAAACACAAAATCCAAACCGTTAGATCCCATTGGAAGCATGAACAGGGCTAAAGAGTTGAATATCAAATCTTAATACTTTGTAGATCTTGAGAAATTTGTGAAAAACTTTCAACCATTGATTTAAAAAAGTCTATTTAAAATATATCCTCAAATTACCAAATACACATTTTGATTCTAATCTCTTTTTTTAATGCCTCTATTTTGGATGAGTCTATAATAAAACAAAGTAAAGATGCCAAACAAGCCCTACAACTATCACTAAAAGTTTTTGTCATTGACTACTTAAAGTCACATGTTTTGTAGCAACAGTGGCAACCGTTGTTAAACTCACTTCACTAGTAAATTGAAATGATGTGTCTTTCAAGGTACAATAAATTAAAAGCAGTCACATCAAAAATACCACAATTCAAAAAATTCTTCTATTTTTTACATTAAAAAGTCAAAAAATTACTTTTTCATACAAGTAAATGACAAAAAATTTCTCCTTTTAACAAAAAAAAAAAAAAAAAAAAAGAAAGAAGTTACATTCTTGTTTCACTAAACAATAAAATCTCATCATATTGGCAATCATTGTTAAACCCACTTCACTGATAAATTGAAGTGATGTATCATTTCAAGATACAATAAACTAAAAATAGTTACATAAAAAATATCACTTATCAAACATCTCTTCTACCTTTTAAACTAAGAAGTCAAGAAATTACTTTTTCATATTACGAAATGACAAAAAATTTCTCATTTTAACCAATTATATATATAAAGTTACGTTTTTTTTTTACTAAAGCATAAGATATCATCATTACTTTATTTAACCCCTCTTATTTTTTATATCTTTTAAAGTGACCATTCACCTTACTTTACTTTATAAGTAAAGTTACCAACGTGGGAATCATCCATGCTCAGTCAGGTGATTGATAATTGGAGTTGTCGAAGTGTCAACCACTAAGCAACCCCTTCTCTCCTTCTTGGATGGTGATGGGAGTTGCGAGCGTTCACATGTGCATCTGAGAATAAAAAAGAAAACGGTGATTTCTTGCTTTCCAACACTAATAAAAAAAAAAATGCCCCACAAATCAAGCGTGCAACAGCTCTTTCGATTGGATTTTTGTTAATGGCAGCTAAGCATCAACACACAATATCCGATACTGCTGAATCTTGTTTCTTTACCCATTCCATTTCAATATCTCAAGAGAAGAAAAAAATGAAAAAAGAAGGGTGTCCTTGAAGCGAGAATCTGTACTGTTGACAATCAAATCTCCTTAGAATCATAAATGTGGGGCCCACCTCTTGTCAAGATGCACAGTTAGCATCCCATGATATAAGTCTGGATAGTTGACCGTGGCAGAACCTATCACGATCCACCACGTCACCACATGCAAGGTAGGACTGCTCCATGGTGATGTGGTAGATAGTGATAGGTCTACTAATTGTTCCCCATGATATCCTATGATATCCTACGACTATTACTATTATATTGAATATGATATATTCATTGAATGGGTTTTCATCTATACTTTGAGTCTGCTTGGTTGTAAGCATTTTTTTATATTTTAAAGCTTTTCGAGAATTTCTAATGTTCCACTCAACCGCACCCAAAATTTTTGAATGGCAATGGTCAAGTAGCATTTCTATAAAGTGGATATTTAAGAATTATATGTGAAAAACTATCATTTGGAATGCTAGTTTGCATAATTCTCCTTTGTCAAATACGTCATTTGAAATTCGAGGATGACAACTAATAGCGATAAATCATTTGTGGGTCATCAAGCCTGATCTAGGAAGTCATTAGAGCTAGATCATTTGTAAAACCTCTGTGAATTCTAATATTCTCTTAGCTAGGAAATCTACTTGTATCAGGAAATTAATTGTGTTGTAACATTCTCTTAGCTAGCAAATTCTCTTGCATTAAAGAATTAATTGTATAATCCCCTCATTTAGGGGATCAAACATGTAAACCAGATCCGATTGTAATTCTATTAAAGAGAAATGATCCAAAGCAAAGCGAAGGATCAGAATTACAAAAATCAAATATGAGTTTAAAAAGATTTTAATAGCAACGGTAGTGTTGTCAGAAATTCTATGCAATAGAAGTGAAGGCTGGCGCCGAGCAAAGTGTGGCAAAGCCACAGCTTTGGACCCCCTAATTTGACAAAAAACATGAGCCCCATATTTAGCTAAGTTTTTATGTTAGATCCAAAGATAAAAAGCCCAATCTTAAGTTAGACGCCTGACATCATTGGTTTAAAAATAAAAAAAATAAAATTGGCTAATCCTAAATCTAAATGGAGATAGCAAATTGGCCCAAAATTATATAAAGAAAATAGGTTAGAGTGATGGACCTGATGATGTATCATGGAAACTAAAGGAGGTCAAGCATGGGAGAAAGAGAGATTTTAGAAAATAGAAAGAAAAAGAAAATAAGCAATGAGACTATATAAGCGAATTTTAATACATGATTTTAATGATTATGTATGTGAATGTAGGTGTTCAGATTTTGTGTTGATATTAACAAATGATGTAACATTTCGAGTAGTTATCGTTACACCCAAAATTTTATATGAATATATATAGGGGCCCCTCATAGAACTTTGCTTTAGGCCTTGAACTGTACAGAAATGTCCTTTAAAAGTGCTTGTAATGAAAAAGGCCCTTAATAAAAATTAGAAGTGAAAAATGTAGAATATTAGTGCTGAAAGATATTTTCTCTTATTCCAATTTTTTCATCCTGGTGTAGATTTGTAGTACATAATCCTCATAATACAGATATTTTCCAACTTAGAACGTGACCACATATCTATGTGGCACCATGGACCATTGAATGGTCTGCCACGAGGCCTAACTAATGTTCTCCCACAAGGCCTAACTTTAGGCAATCATTGGGCATTTATTGGCCGTTGGGTTGAATCTAAAAAATAAAAGAAAATTCATAAATAAGAAATGGCTAAATGTCCCGAAGCCAAAGTTCAACTGCTAAGAGGCATGAGTTTGTGAGTTTTAGTTCACAATATAATCAAACAAGAAGTCGTTAAACTTTTGATGCTATTTATAAGGGTGAGGACAATTACACTTAGACAGATCGCTACCTCGGCCCAGGATGGCTCAAGTTGAATTTCGATGGCTCTTTCATCCAGTCTACTAGTATGGCCGGGTTGGGAGGCATCATTAGGGACTGTTTTGGCCATTTGATAGTTGCCTTTGCAGGTCAAGCTATGGCTTCACAGGCGTTAGAGATGAAGCTGCTCATCCACTAAAAAGGACTCAAGATTTACAGCGCTATGCAAATCTTTGCGATCCAACTTGAGAGTGACTGTCTCACTATGGTCACTAACATTCGAGAAAAAGAGAATTTTGCATGGACTCTGATGCCTCTCTAGATGAAAATTGAAAAGCTTCTTCTTTCCCTTCATTCGTGGGACATCAATTACTGCAATAGGTTGGTAGATGCACTTACCAAGTATGATTCCCCGCTCGTCCAGACCTTTATAACATCCCACCCTTAAATAATTCCACAATCAACTGCAGTTTGAGCAACATCAGGCCACTCTCTACATCAGATCCTTTTATGACCACATGATTGAAAGTAAATCAGAGACATCTACTTTAAACAATCAAGCTTCTCATGCGTCTGATCAAAGGGTTCACCGTGCCCAGGGTTCAGGGGTCCCCCCCAGCCCCCCCCGGGCCCCCCTCTCTTCGAATCAGTGTTTTGCTCTAGCTGCCGCTTTCTCAACTTTCGGCCGATGTCCACCTCATTACTGTTTTTTTTTTTTTTTTTTTCTGTTCTGCGTTCTTTGGAGTCTTTGGCTCCGGAGGCTTCTTCTCCTTAGATCCTCTATTCCTTTCTATCTCTTGTATCTCTTTTGGTGCTTCTCTGGCCTTTTTAAGTTAATTTATCCTTTTCAGCCAAAAAAAAAAAAGGGTGAGGACAATGTGAAGGCTATTTTTACTTGAACTTATTTAAGGGTTGCTTTCTGTGCATTCATTCAAATATTTAAGTAATGTACATGTGAAACTGTTATGCATGCGCTGTGAAAATGGTGAAATAATATTTTCAACGTTTCATTTACATTATTGAGGAGGTGGCAAATCTTTACATATATAAATTAAGAAGGAGAAGGTGGTGACATAGTAGCAATAGTGTTTCTGCATGGAATATGTTGTTGGTTTGATCACTCTTTCAAATACATTTTTTTAAAACTTTATGATCTCCAGATCGATAATCCGAGTGCTCTATCTTCTTTGTATGACTAAGAAACCCTAAGACGTTTAAGTTAATGTCTTAAATATTTATATATTTTGAGAAATTTTTGAAAGATATTAAAAAGCCTCAATCTATAGATTTGATTTTCTACACTTTTATGGACCTCCAATACGAGGTCCGAATTGTTCAATACTCTCATATTAATAATAAGCATCAAAATATTTAGTTGCATATTATAAATCTTCATAGATGTTTAGAAACATTTGAAAAAAATAGAAACACCTCTAAAATTGTTAGCTTTTCATTTAATGATGTGAAATGGTGATTTGATAAACATGGTAATGTATTTCAATATATATATATATTATCACATGTGCATGGTGCATATATTGCACAACCCTACTGAAGCCCCCCTTCTGGTCCATCCTAGTGGACCGAAAAACCTGACCCCTATAGTACACATGTCCTCCCTCCAAATGAACTGTACCATTGGATTGTGTGCACATTCATCGGAATGGACTAAACTAGTGGGCCAAGATGATAGGATTAGAATGTTCAAATGGAGCTAGAAGGGGCCAGGCAGATCTTCAAGGTGGGCCCCACACCATGGCATACACAAGCTCTATTTATTATATCTGATTATATGCAATTCAGACTAATTCAAACTTTTAGGCTTCTAATGTTTTATTATCAAATATTTTTAATATATTTTTGAATCATCACTCTCATTTATGCCTGAATGTAGTTCATGATTATTTCTACACGTGCTCGGTTACTGATGTGAGCCTCGCTTTGACATTGTGAAAATGTTGGATGAGGGGGCCCAATATGTGGATTCTATGCCGCTATCATATAGTTGCCACATAATACTAAAAGTATAATTTTATGGCACCTACACTTAGGATCGTCCAACATATAATAAAAGTATCATTATCATCATCACCATATTCATCACAACCTTACTTTAACTAGTTTGGGTTCAGCTACACTAATTCTATTTCTAGACTGTGAAAAAAGTATTTTGCTGGCTATCAACCTCCCTAATTTAAGTCATTTATTTATGGGCATGGGAATGACAACAAAACTGCGTTTGATAGTAAAAATGTATTATATACTAAGATTTGATCCGTAAATGTATGGGTGTATATACTCTTAATAGATGGTTCTGATCATGTGAGAAAGGAAATATTGTGTGGGGGGGGGGGGGGGGGGGGGGGGGGGGGGGCGCGGCAAGGAGGCACTTTCCACCAAACAGTTCTCAAAATACAATGCTACGTTTAGCACCAAATCTTTTCAATTGGAAACTTGTATCCCGGGCCTATTTTTCTAATTAATAGCATTGTAAAGTGAAATGAAGTAAAGCCTCAAACTAAGAGAGTATAAATTATGAGGGAGTCTAATGATAATGTGATAGATTTTTTTGTCTTTAGTGGCTTAATAAGGAATCTTTTTTAATTTTCTTTTTGTAAAAAGTTAATAGGCTTTTTTTTTGTCATTCAGTAGCTTGAGAAGGTTGCTTTTATACTTTTTTTCAAAATAATTTTTTTGAATTTTTATACTTTTCATATTCATCTTTTCATTACTCTTAAATGTAGGCTTCACTTCACTTCACTTTACTAGTTAAATATGCAAACAGGCCGCATATGAGTAAAGATTCTTCTAGCACATTGATATAAAATCATCATACCTAGTTGCTTCAGTGGTAAGGAGTGTCTGTTCTTATAGCAAGGTCCTAGGTTCAAACCTTGCCTCCCCCCTCATTGCCTATGTGAGTTTAATCGCATTATATGTGTGAATTGTGTTTTGTTTTTTCACATGTGTGAGGGTTAGTGTCTGTGTTCTCATAAGTGCGAGTTTTCGTTACCTTACATGTGTAAGTTAATATTTGTATTTGGTCCGAGGACTTTAGCTAGGTTACAGGAAAAAAAAAGAAGAAAAAAAGATTAATCATGACTAAAGCATATGATTGAAATAAATTTGATGACCCACTTAACTTTAATTGGAGTAAAAATTTTCTTGATGATAGAGTTAAGGTGGGCTAAGTGATTGAATCATTATGAATTTTATGGTGGGCTACATTGATGGACTTTTAACATTGGTATCCTTGGACTTCCACCAGCCTTTAGAAATTACTTGCTTATGCTATATATTAAGGGAAAATAATCCTATGAGAACTAGTTCTCAAAAAAAAAATTTTGTAAGAACTTTAGGTGGGGCCTATTATCACCAAATCTAAACCTTCCAATACAATGGGATCTCCCTGATAGTTTCATGCCCCAAGTTTTGGTAAAATCCGAATTTACTGGACCATTGGATCGACTGTGCACCAATCCGAATAGATTGAATTTGTGAGTCATAGATGAAGGGGTTAGAGACATGTAATTAAGGTCAAATTTGATATTTGTGGTAGTTTCACATAAATCTTTTCATCTACTCTGGTCCCATCCTCAAATGGGGCCTATAAGTGAATTCCATAGAAAGTTTTCATGGTAGGTGTATGAGAATAGCTCTCACAAAATTAGGGCCCTATATTAAAACTCAAGTGCCACTAAAGTGATGGTTACTACAATTTCTCATCTAGAAAGTTTAATTTCTCATCAAATGGAATTTGTGAGAAGCTACAGAGAAATTTCTTGACACTATAATCCAAAATTGGTACTGTCTACATTACATTCATACTCCATAAGAGTTGCTTATAAAATTTGCAAGGGATGCTTATGGTGTATCTTGAATAAGCCATCTACCTACGCATTTTCTAAAAATACAATATGTGGTCATCCCCATCATATGACAGCTTTGAAGGAACTTCAAACCCTAGAACTGATACGATCACTCATATGAGAACAATAACATAAAATTTTACCCATTCAACAATGAAATACCAACTTCGGCGCAAACAGTCTAAACTCTGAACGGGTTCTATTGGACCTGAAGAAAGTCTTTCAGTAGTGGGCATGTTCTACATGTGATATTGATCAATTGTAGATGGGCAGCAGCTATTTTGGAGATCCAAGCCTAGGAAATGAAAGATCTGGGCTATCTAGAAAGGGAAAGAAGAGCAATTCAGACAAGCCAAAGCAGCCCCAGAGAGGCCTTGGAGTCGCTCAGCTAGAGCAGATCAGATTAAGCAGTGAAATGGGTAGTCGCAACGCGCTCTCCCTTCACAACCCCTCATACACTAGTCTGAACCAGGTCTTTTGGTGTTTTCCTGCTTGTTTTAGCCTTCTTCATATAGCCTTTTGTTTTTATCACTATCTAAAATCTCTGCTGTCTGGTTCATGTTGGTGTTTCTGTTCTTATTTTCATTCATCTAAAAGGATGAGACAGCTCAGGTTGCATTTTCTTCATCATCTTCATTTCCGACACCATCTTCATTTGGTTTAAATGCTAATACGATGGTAAGTAACAACTTACTTCAATAGATATAGAAAAAAAAAAGCAGAGAAACAAATCACCACTATATTTCTATTCTCGATGAAATTTCAAAGGTTTTAATGGGTCATGTCTTTCATGACATGTTTCATCTCCCCTAATCTCAGATTCTGTCCACAATCATCTGGTCATGTGAAACACCACGATTTCTGTAGTAAACATAAAAACAATTGAAAAAAAAAATTCCCCTACTAAGAGAAAGAAGGATTGATATTTAGGAGACACAAGAATCTAGATTCCTTATCTCTCTTTTTTGTGAACCTAAATTCCTTCTCGTCTGCAAATCTAATCATGCAATTTGTTTTAGATACGAGAGGGAGACATGGAACTAACAAACAGCAGATATGGTGAACCTGAATCGAGTGGTACAACCAGGTAGGTTTTTTTGCACAATATACTCTCTATCGTTTCGCTGGAGCGGAGTTTGCCATCAAAATGTGTGACTACAATCTGTAATAAGTGTAAAGGAAATGGTATTTATCATCTTGGGGCCATATGATTTCCTTATCAATGGGAAGTTTTGATAAAATATCACAATCTTTTCCCATCAATACTGGGTAGATTGTATGCTACTTTGTCCAAAAAATAGACTCAAAATTTGATTTGTGGGTTTAATTATCTGTTTAATATTTTTGTATATTTTTAGAATTCGATGGAAGTACAACCAGAACATCTTACAGCCCCAACAAGAAGCACAATCCAGAATAACAAGACAATTGTTGACACTACCCGCGGAGGTATGTTTCGTACTATGTTTTCTTAATAATCAGCCATCACTAAGTGTAACCAAGTTCATGGTTGACCATTTGCAATGTAGAATTCATCACACAAGAATAGAATAAACATCCACTACGAATTGACGGATTCAGGCAATCAGAGTTCCAACTCAAGCGATGATCGGGAACTTGATTTAGATCTGAAATTGTGATGGAGGACTGAGGAGGATACACTTTGTTTTGGTGGAGCCAACTGCATTTATCCATAGCTATGGGTTTCATTTGAGCAGCTGTTTGTTAATACCTAGGAAGACTGTTAAGTCGACGTAACTCTGTCAAATATTGGTGTATGTACGTTATTTGAGATTTTCAAGCGACGGCAGAACATTTTGAGTTCACGGATTGGAAACTGGTTTGAATTTTGATTAATACTCAATTAGATGTCTTTGCTGTGACTTTATTGCAAACTGTAAAAGATACACACTTCAACTTTGTTGAATTGATATTACAATTGCAATTTTTCGCTTTCCAACTTTTTCAAATCCATTTTTTCAAAAATTTTTCCCGGATTTGGAGAGAACAGGTGGAGAAAACCAAGTAATCCACCTTTTCTCTCATGCAAATAGACCCTTTGGATGAGGAAAAAGTGGAGACCACTCTCCTCTCAGCTCAAATTTGTACAGTAGCAAGTTTTCTCCATCTGTTTTCTCTCACACCAAAATTGGTTTACATTAATTATATCTAGAATCCAAGGTATTTGTAGATTTCCTCCTGTTCTTTTTTGTTAAATAGAGAGAGAGAGAGAGAGAGTATGAAAGATAATTACAGTTCCCTTAGAGTTAACTAGTGATTGAGGGTTTCAGACAGAAATGGAAGCGTAGGACTAATCAAAATATCTTAAATTCTTAATCACTTCTTTTTTGTAGGTTATAGCTCAAAAGATTTCAAGAACTACATAGTTTATCTCTCTTTACCACACTCTCTATTGCAGCTATAGATGTGCACAGATCACAGATTTTTTGGCAGGTTGTAAGGTTTTTTGTTTTTTAGTTAATTCATAGGTTGAACAAAACTCTTAGTCCATTAAGTTGTACTTGATATTTCTTTTAAATGGATTACAATTCGCATCTAGAAGAGTTGAAGTGAAGAAATCATAAAATATGGTGCCCAATCGAACCAATCATTGCCTGATCGATCAAACTTGAGACAAAAGCAATGACTGATCGATTGGATGATTGCTCGATCAATCAGATGATAGAAAAATTCCCACTAGCCTGTGAGATTTTGTTTCATTTTTTTAATAGTATTTCCTGTTTTGTTCTAATTCATATTCTACAAGGATTATTATTATGAGGCATGAAATTGAGGTTATTTAAAGGGTTCCTCTCTCAATCTTAAGTATCTATCTCCTATTCTAAGATTGAGAATACACATTAAAGATTCTTTTATTCTCTTGAGCCTTCATTGGAGAGATTGTGCTGAGGTTTTGTTTTAAATATTCTAATATTCTACATCTTTCGTGGAAGATTGTTTGAAGAGTCAAGTAAGGTTTGGATCTGTTGCAGAGATCGGAAGGTGGCCGTGACAATATGTATCTATGCAAAAAGAATCACTGTCTTTAAGTTGCATGAAAACCAAATAAGGGTTATGAGTATATGTTTTTGTATTATAAGATTCATAGTACTTAATTGTTGGTCTAGTTTGGACTCGTAGTTTTTTTCGATTTTGGTTTCCACATAAAAATCATATCTTTTTGTAGTGATTGCATGCTTGATTTATTTTATATTCTACTACATATTGTGTTTGTTTGTAATCTAGAAAATCACACACTTCGGTGCACCCCAAAAACCTTCACAGGTGCTACTGGGAAATTTCCTAGTTGCGTTTATGAATGTGTGATAGTGAGGTTGACTTATCTTCTACCCAAGCTGTTCATTCACTCAAATGAAAGCCTCTACAAAAATATTAAGGCTCGGAATAATCATCACCAAAGATGGAACGCATGGTTGTAGTAAAATTCACCATTAAATAAATTAAAACATGTATACACTTGAAACCAATTGGAAATGATCCCATCTAAAATGTTACCCATCTAACAGGTCACTCCAATCATTGTGGTATCATAACTGTAATAGATCAATGGGCCTTACATTTGGGAGAATTGTTAGGATATTTGTGTGTTGTGTAATTCATAGGTTGGACAAAACATTGGTTCAATTGATTTGTAGTTTTTATTTTAATTTTTTTAAAATGAGTTGTAGTATGAGTCACTGGATGGGCTCAAGTGAAGAAATCGAAGAAAAAATGCAAATTGAAGTATTTTTCTAAGGACAACATGGATTAAAAAGGCCATATCTTATAAATCTAGTTTTTGATCAGGGCAAGCTACACACCATTGGAAAGTTTGTTTTGAGTAGATATCTGTAGAGCCCAATATTGCGTCAATCAGAGCTAAAATAATAAAGTTATAACGTCAGAAAGTTTGTACAAAATTGTGCAGAATTTACATTATGGGATAAGTGCTCATGCACCGGGGCTCGAGCTCACTGTCGAAAAAACCCCACCGACTCTACACAAATTTGTTTCCTTTTTCAAGTGAGGTTTTCCTTTTTGTGTTCTATTGCAATCCTAAGTGTTTTCCACAAACTTGGGCTTATTTAAGGACATCTTGTGAGAGCCCTAAGCAATAAATCTCCTTATTATGAGCACATAAAATATTTTGGAGACCCATCATTTTCTTTAGAGCAACCTTTCTACAAAGCTGAAGAAAAAAAGCTTTTAGAGATAATTCTATCTACTCTCTCATAGTAGATTTATCTTGAAGAGGGGTTTAAGGTGATTAATTCAAGCGTGGTGAGCGTGCACGGCAAGGAGCCGACAAGATCGTCACAGTCTTTAGGTTGAATTGCAACTGGTAAGGGACTGCGAGTACTTTTTTTAACTTTCATTTATATAGTGCCTTGTTTGATCTTGGTTCAGAAGATAGGACCTATGGTTTTACCCACGTAACTTTTTTACTTAAAAGATCATGTCTCCCATCCTTTATGTGCTTGCTTAATTCCACATTAGGTTAATAATCTGATTTAATTGAATTCCGTATTAGAATTTGATTTGGGACCTTAACCCAGTACAAGGGTTTAAAACTTTCAAAAATGGTTTAGGACGATAAGAGGTTGGTCCCAGCATCACACATACACTACCAAAATTTTCCTGTCAGTGTTGAATGAGAAAAGCTGCACTAATTAAAGACATATGCATATTCTGTCATTTTATAACCATCTTATGTTTCTATCTCATCAATAACATCACAAAACTGTAAAAAAAAATTCTCATCTCAATTAATACATTGGGTCAGAAGTCATCTAGTTCTACTTTAGGAAGCATGTTTTAGTAGAGATGTAGTGCTATTGTAACAAGTGGGAGTCTCAAATTGCAAACTAAGAGCAAATGCAAATTGCATTTTCACAAATTTTTACCAACTCTTTTCACACTTAATAGGTTGTTATTGTGTCAACAACCAAGAACCATTGTTCGCAAGATATTACTTAGCATTCCATTGGATGAAGGGAAAGCTTTTACTAAAATTAGGTATTAAACTTTGATAGAAGAGTGCTAAATGTAAGTGACATTGACTTAATAAGAGTTGTTACAGTTGCTGAGAAAATGGAGGCATTAGTGGTAACAACATTGGCCAATTAGACAATTGAATGTTAAAAATGTGTTTCTCCATGGCAATCTTCAAGAAACAATTTATATGGAACAAACTCCTAGGTTTGTAAATCCATCCTTTCCTAATTATGTTTGTCGGCTCAAGAAAGCTCTCTATAGCCTAAAATAAGCATCGATTCAATATGTTTCTTCCCCACATTGGTTTTTTATATAGCCAGGCGGATTCATCTCTTTTTATCTTACATAGCTCTTTTGGGACAATTTTGCCACTACTTTACGTGGATGAAATTATTTTGACAAGTAGTAATTATTCTGGTTTACTACATCGTCTAATCTTTAAATTAAGCATGGAGTTTTCAATGAAGGACTTGGGTCCTCTATATTTTTTCCTTCGTGTTGTGGTGATCTCATTTAATGGAGGGCTATTTTTATCTTAATCTCGATACGCTGCTGATATACTCCACAAGGCCAAATTGGTGGATTGTAAAGCAATTAACACTCCCCTTACTCGAAACATGGACTCCATTCTTCTGAGGGTATGCCTATTGATAGTACATTCGATTGAAACATAGTGGGTGCATTACAATATCTTACACTCACAAGAACTGACCTTTCATTCTTAGTTAATTTGGTCTGTCAGTTTATGCAACAACCTAATTCTTCTCATTTTCAGGGGATTAAGCGTATTCTGCTGTACATCAAGGGCACTTTAAACTATGGTCTTCGGTTTCTATCTCAATTCTCTTTAGGTTTTTATGCATTTGTAGATGTTAATTGGGTTGGTTGTCCACTTACCAGGTGTTCTACTACTAGGTTTTATATTTATTTAGGCTCCAATTGCATTTCTTGGGCAGCAAAGAAACAAACCACAGTTGCATGTTCAAGTGCTGGGCTGAATATCGTGCCCTTGCTTCTACTACTGTTGAACTTGTTTGGATCACTTATATTCTTCGAGACATTGGGCTCTTTCTACATACCCTCCCATTCTTTTTTGTAATAATCTCAGTGCTTTACATATGACTATTAACCTAGTGTTTCATTCTCGAACAAAGCATATTGAGATCGATTATCATTTTGTTCTAAAAAAAGTTGATTTGGGCACTTTAATTACGAGGTTTGTCCCCTCCACAGATCAAATTGTTGATATTTTTACAAAGCCTTTGCCAAAGTGGAATCATCGACTGTTGCGACACAAGCTTGGCGTGATGTTTCCACCACTATCCATGTTGAGGGAGATTAAAAAGGAAGACTACAAGTCGTCCAGAAGGCCTCATCAAACTCAGGTAATCTATGGTGATCCAGCCCATCATGAAACTCAACCGATCTATGATAATTCAGCTCGCCTCAATTATGATGGTCCGTCTCATCACTATGCCTAGCTCATCAAAATTGACCCAGCCTTTAAACAAAGGAAAGGAATGCTTCATCCTTGTCATCACAGCAAATCCAACCCAGCAGAATTGATGCAGTCAATCCATAGCCTAAACGAATGTCAGGGCAAATCCTTATACGCCTCAAATCCCTTATTCAGTGGAGCAAAAATGGAAGGATATTCATTGTGGATATCCATTGTCCAGCAATTTGTCACATCATCACAATTGGGCAATCATGAAAGATTAGCAAAAGGATGACACAGCATTAAAATCTTTGACAAATGGCTTAATTAATCCTTAGACAAACGTTCAATGTAAAGAGAATATTTTGTCTTCTTCCAAACTTGTAATGAAAAGTCTACAAACACAAACAGACATGAGATGGTCATTACGAAGAAAAATAAAATACAAGAGGACAACTTTTGCCTCAACAACTTTATTCTTTCAAATCTTGGTTATTTTTCCACTGAGTTGTAAAAATCTTTAAAAAGAACCAGGATAATTAGGAGCTCTTAGATCAGCCATGATTGGAGAATTCTCTCCCTTGATAACAACATGCTTGAAGATTTCTTCTCCGTTGTAAATTGATGTATAATATTTTTAAATAGGTGGAAATTCTCTATACCACTTTAATCTCTCTTAAGCTATCAAGAACAATATCTGCCCTGATCATGGTCAAGTAAGAAACAGTACACCTTAGTCTCCTATCTTTAATTATGTGGTGTGAATGTGATGCTCCTTGTGAAGATTTTAAACAGGTTGCTAGCCAATCCGTTAAATCTCATAGCACTTTGTATAGCAATTGAGTAAGATTATATTTTTGTTTATCTATTTAAGCATTTCGGCTCACACATTTTTGTTGATTGCATAAGTTTAACGATTTTAAGGTTTCCACTTTTCTTTCTTTTTCTAAAAGAGAAGTTGTATAGGCTCTGCTGTGATCTATCATCATTTACCAATAGTTAATCTTGTTACTTTAACAAACAACGCTTTAATTTTTTTTAAAGTACATGTGTTGTGTTCGATTTGAAGACATGTTCATTACCATAAAATCTTTGTTAAGAATCATTACAAAGTTGGGATCATTTGAACTAAATAGGAAATATTTTCATTTTGTGACGTTGTTGCACCTATATAGAAGTGCAAAATGAATGAATATAATTGATAACTATAAGTACATTAAGGTTGTATCTTGAAACTTTTAAAAGTGCTATACGTATATGACATTCACTATGCAATTTATTGACACAAACTTCTCTTTATATACTAGTGAAAAACATAATTCAAATTCAAACTACTCCTTGTTTTAATATCTCTAGCACCTTCTCACAATCACATGATATTTTCGCAAAAAGGATTTTGCAATTGTTAATAGAAAAAAATTTTCCCCTCTTTCTCGATATGTTCCATAATCATTTTTTCATGGTGTTCACCAACCATTTGTAGAGTTCATCACTACTGCTTCTATCAAATATGTCTATAATAGATATGTATAAGCTTTGATTGTAGGTTTTTGTTAAATGATTTAGAAAGTATGAGCACAAGACTCTTTACTAAGGAAAGCTGAAAATGAAGTTTCAAATGATTGAGATAATTGTTGGAAATGAGTCCATAGAAAAGGAATAGTTGATTTTGTTAGTGAAGTCATATTGTCTATATTGGTTGTTTCATATTGTCATGTTTTATCAATTAAAGCTCTCCTCTTGGTCTATATTGATTTTAAATTTTTAATAGATGGTTGTTATTGTAATTTAGAGAATTTATTTGTAAATCTATTTGAAAGGATTAATTATTTATGATTAGTACAAACCATAAGAAGATTTAATGACAATCTACAATTGTCACGCTTCGGGCCCGAGATTTAGGTAACTAGGTTAGGCTCGGGACGTGGCACATGCATCTTGTGGTGATTCGTACTAAAACATGACATGTATGAATTGCCGCAAGGATATCCATTGGAATCACATGTAAGAAGGATCCATAAAAACGTAATATTTAAAACAATCTGAAGAAGCTTAGCACATAACAATAACATATACTTTTCAAAACTTGTGATAGTATTAAATATAAATAAATATCTACTTAAACAATTCATAATAAATCTATTTAAATAAAGTCTTTTAATGCCATAAGACATGCATAATCTAAATGTTCAACATACATGACTAAATGGGAATTTTGCTACAACATGAGCTCAAATGCAAGTGTGAATTTAATCAATCTACTAAAAACTACAAGTGTACAATTGTCAAGTTAAGACAATGGCAAATACAAGTCGATCCTACATGAAGCGCTTTTCATCTTTTTAATTAAAAATATGTATTTTTTTAATTAATAGCAGAAATTGAGAAACTTGATAAGATATGAATAAAAAATGTAGAAAATCCAATAAGATAAACAGATCAAAGCATCTAGATTTCACTAAGTAAGATAATCAATCTAATTACGTAATTATTATATTATTTGTCTCAAGATAACTCAGATCAGAAAAAAATCCATGTTTCTGATCTGAATGATTTGACTATTGCAAAAACTAATTTTTAATTAAAGAAATAAATCGATACCCAAAGCCTCCTTCACCTCATAAAAGAATGAACATCCTATGCATCATATATCAAACTAAGTATAGACTATTAAAAATAATTACAGATCTAAGCATAATCTATCAAAACAAGTATAAATTATCAAAATTTATTTATTATGAATATAAATTAAAGGTTTGCCTTTGGAATAAAAACAGATCTATTATTATCTTTTAAAAGCACATTAACAAGAGACAATCAGAAAAGAGCAAATTAACAAATACAAATTCTAACATTAAAACATTTAACTTCATCTTTTACTCTAATTGGAAACTCAGCCACCATTACAAAGAATCTCAAAAGTAACTTCATTAATATCTTCTCCTTATACAGTAGTATCTTAGAAATCTCAATTCTAGATCTACTTTCGGGAACAATGCTCCAGAATACCTTTAAAATAAAATCAGAAATTAATGGAGGGAAGAAAAGTGAAGAAACAAAGGGGGAGAGAGAGAGAGAGAGATCTGGATGGGAATGAGGAGGAGCCTCCCATGGTGACCTCATTTTATAATTTTTTGGCTCCTCAGGTTCATTGAATCTTAACCTCTTTTTGGTGGATTGGGAGATAAGATCTGCCGCTTGTTAATTAGGTTTATTTCCTGAGATGAGAGAGATCTTTGAGATAAAATGAAGTGAAAGCTTTTAGAATTCTTATCTAATCTTCAGATGGGCTTCATAGAGGGATGTGCAGCAGTTACACTTCAATGATGTAGATGTAATTGTAATCCAGCTTAAAAATGTACATAAAACTTTCCAGGCTTATAACTTTTTTATTTTAGCTCCAATTTATGCAATCTTAGGCTCCACAGACATTTACTTGAAAGAGCTTTCCAACTATTGGTATTTTCTTCGATCCGACATCTAAATTGAGAGTTATAACCATGTTAAGATAAGTTATCTTGATAAAAACGAGATTAAATTTTAAATCTTGACTTGCAAGGAACTCTGTCTCTACTGACTTATTGGCCAAGTTAGAGAAATATTTTTTTATACAATAGGATGAGATAAGAGCTTCTAGAAGCCTTAGCTGATTTCAGGTGGGGTCCACAGGCAGATGAACTCTAAAGGTGTCGTTTTTCGGGTAGTAGAACCCAAATTATTATTTAGGGTTCTATAGGTCTTACAAATTTCATTTTCTATACATTCTAATTCAACTAGTAAAATACTAAAGAGCCTACATTGAAGCAGAATATGTCCAGACAAAATTCTACTCTAATTAGACTTTTTGGAGAAAATTTGCAAACTTTCTTTAAATAATGCACAAAATATACAAAAATGGTGCAAATTCTAATTTCTATGTGAAGCTTCATAAAATGATGAAATTGAATGAATAATGATGCATTAACCTAATTAAGTCCCTAATCTACCTTAAAATGATACATAATTGATAAAAATTCATGAACTTAACAGTGCATAAGTACAAAACATAACTTAACGGTCTCAAGACCGGATAACACATGCCAATAGTAATTAAAACATGAGTTTAATAAGTTTGTGAATGTGATGCATAAAATGAGCAAACCATAGACTCAAGTCCTATATTCCTAAAATCCCATAATACACTACAACAAACGTCTAGTAGAAGACATCATCAGGAGCCCACTTATTTATTCCGAAAAAAACTGATGGGGTCTTCTCCTTAAATATGTTGATAGTCTGGTACCTGAGTTGGGTCCTGCAACACTAAGGGAACACGTTGACATAATGATTCAACAAGAATAGGCAAATAGTAGAACATAACATGTTTTACAAAATGGAAGTAAGAGACATGATAATTATAAAATGATCATTAATTGTATACTAAGCATATTTTACATATGAATATGAATATGAATATAATGAATCAATTTGACATAATTTATACTTACTAGTTGGCATAACCACATAGCTATATTCTCTCCGAAGAGAGCATGCACAATGAAACTCAATGAAAATCAAGTAGCTAGTCTGATTACTTAAGGGGCATCAACTCACTCTAACATGAAACTACTGCAACAAGGAGGGGTGGTGTATATTAATCTCAAACTCATACATAGCCTTTTTCAGGCACCATCAAGCTTAGCAATGCTGATTGTTTGAGTTGATGAATAGATAGAATACACCTTGCATACGAGCGTATCCTACTTGCTTACTTGGCATACCTTACAATCATATCTTTTTGCGGTAACTTAAAGAATAATTGTATCAATTGGCGATTAACAGTAACAAATAATAATGTAAGGAATTGGTAAGTAACATGACTCAAAATAACATGTTATAAACATATGAGGAACGTGAAGGTAATCATGGCAATATGCATGAAATTTAAAATTAACAAGATTCAAGGATAAGTTGCTAGTGAACCTAATCTACAATGTCTATATCCATCGCCATCTAATTTGGTGTAACCATAAGGTTTCCAATGTTAATATACCACCGTAAATCTTAGCGTTACATTGTGTTTGAACCGGACATTGGACTCTTTATCTCTACACACAATGGCATGATATCGGAACAACCTAGAACATCAAACAAGGATTAATGAAAGCTCACATTTTTCTTATAACTCCTTTGATTTCATTGGATAAGTGTTACCGTAAAGGATTCCATGAGTTAAGGCCATACATAGTCACATGAGTTTTTAGTATCTTAAGATATTGCTTGACCATGACCATGGGTTCAAGTGACCTTAATGTATGTTTGACTTAGTCAAGTCAAACATAGTTTAGAATTGACAAATAATTAAAAGAAAATAAATACTATAATCTGGTGAACCCATCCGATCTATTGGGTCCAGATTTCTAATTGATTGGGTCAGATCCAATAAGGGGTCCGATCAATCGAGTAATGATCTGATCAACCCTATGAGATTTATTATCTAGTTAGCATATGTTCGATCGATCGGACTTCATGTTCGATTGATTAGACTTGTGTGGGATTTGATTTTAAGGTTGTTTTTTGCCCAAACTTTACCATATCCATATCAATTCTTCACCTGTAATAACTCACATTTAACACTCTAAATCCACAATATTTAACATCATTCAACCTCCAATTCATACATTTCACCAAATGTCCATTCAAACCCATAATAGTCACCATAAACAGCCTCCATTAATGAAAATAAGAAGGATGAGCTTTAATAAATGCATGGAACATGGATTTAACAAAGAAATCAACTTAAGAATTACGCATGCATACTAAAACTTGTTTATACTTGCCTTAGGTGATGCTTTCCCTTAATCTCAAGCTATTAAAATGAAAAATCCCCAACTTAAGCTTTTCCAATACTCTAAACATGAAAAACTGCAATAAAGAAGATGATTAATGCGATGCATGTCATAAAACTATTCTTCTTTTATCATTGGCATGGAATACAAGACAAATTTAAGATTCTCATATGAGGATTTGTGAAAATGGGGAAACAAGGTCTTTTCACCAAACAAAACTTGGAAAGAGCTATGGAGAGGTAGAGATGGAGCTTGGGAGATAGGGTTTCTACCCAAGAGGTAAGGAAAGTTGTAGCTTTGGGATAAGCCTTTTTATACTTCGGCTTCTTTAGTAAATTACAAGTAAGTCCCATAGTTTAGGCTTATTACATATAGGGTCATATGGGTCTTAATTGGCTAGCTTAGGCTCAAATGAGGTAGGTCTATTAATGAATAATGATGCTCATGATTAAATGCACGTGATGCAATTAAGGAAGATAGTAAATGATGTAAGGTCTATTAATGAATAATGATGCTCATGATTAAATGCACGTGATGCAATTACTCATGATTAAATGCACGTGATGCAATTAAGGAAGATAGTAAATGATGTAAGGTTATACTTCTTAAAATTACAAATTGGTCCTTAAGCTACCTAATCAAGGTAAATACCCAATCCATTACCTATCCAAGACTCAATTAAGATTAAATCAACATTAATTAACATAAAATAAGGTTAATTAGGATTAAAACTCTAATTTGGGGATCGGGACTTTACGACAATTAACTACAAGGATATCCTTTTTATAATAAATTTATAAATAATTCTCTAGAAATAAGGGCTTGTTTGTGTAAACGTCTTTTCAGCGGAAGGGGAGGAGATAAGGCGCTGGAAAATATAGCGCTTTGTCGTTGATGTTTGGTGCGGCAAGGAATTAAGAGAGAAAAGAGGATGATTTGTGCACGATTTGTGCTTTGATTCCGAAATGTTGTTCCTCCCTGGGTGGTAAGAACTCAGTTTTGCAGAAGTGGAAACGCAAGGTTTCCTCTTCCGAGGGGTTTACCTAACGCACCCTAAGTGTTGTGCATGTGTGAGAATGCAAAAATCTATGATCTACAGTCAATCAAACAAAACAAAACAATTTCTTTTATTTATTCTTCTAAACTTTTGGGGTTTAGGCTTACAAGTTATATTTTATATATATATATATATATAACCTTTTTGTCGTTAAGAAATTTTGTCATAACTACCAAAGCATCCTTGATTTAAAAGCTAGTCCCGCCTATCTCCATCAAATTGTGCAGTAGGCCATTTTATGTTGATTAATTACAATTTTTAATTTGATATGGATTTAGAAATATAACTAAAAAAATAATTGACCTAATTAATTTTTATTAAGCCTGTAATTATCTCTTTATAGGAATGTGATTTCTGTCATTGTAATTATGATTATTATCAAACTAAAAGTTTAGATTAAAAAAAAATAGAGAAATTTCATAGAAAAAAAAGTAAGAGACCTTTTGTTAAAGTAAGAGACCTTTTGTTAAATCAAAGTCATATACATTTATATAGGGAAATTCTAAAAAACGCCCCACTTTAAAAACATCCCTTTTTTTGCCCCACTATTTTTTTTATCATGGGGCTCGTGTCCAATAAATCTAGTCTTTTCATAGACACTACCCTCTTATATATGCTTACATGTCCAAATTTGACACTTATCCAATTTTTTGTAACCGTTGGATTGAAATCATAATAAAATGATGCTTCTAAACTATTAAATTTTAGGGCCATTGATTAAAAGGTTAGGATGATCATATGGACTCAAGATTTTTTTATATAGGTAAGCCTCATATAGGTCTTCACATCAAATGGACTTCTATAATCATCATGCATCTCAGTGGACCCCAACCAAGAAGGACATTTCTTCTTAAAAAATGCCAAGGTGCTGTGTAGCGCTTGCCATATATATATATATATGTGTGTATATATATATATATATATTTCTAACCTAATAAGAAACCCATCCAAAGGCAATACAAAGAAGGAGCCCTTCCACCATATTACTTTAACATCACACTCAAAAATCATTTAAATTCAAAAACCCGACTAAGAATTAATTTTTTAGATCAAATCAAACTATACGAAAGTCAATCTCTTAGGCCCTGTTCTTTAGAAAATTTGGATGGGTTTTTGCCATGTTGAAGCTTTTAAGGACATGATGTGATGGCTTTTCAGGTGACATTTTTGAATGCCATGTTCATTTGCAGAAATTTCTGAATTTTACTACTTGAAAGAACTCAATTAACTTTTGAAAATTTCATAATTCCGCCTCTTCACCTTTTGCTGGAATTCCTGAATGCTCCCAATACAAGGGAACATTCAGAAATTCCACTATATCTAAGAATTTCAAAATTCCATAGACATAAATTATGTGAATTATAGCAAAAGAATACGCCCTTGAAAGCATTAACTTTAGTGCCACAGATAGATTAGGAAAAAACACCCCACCGCTATAGATCGTGCAATAAAACACCAGACTGAAAAAGTTCTATTTTTATGGAAAACTAAAATTATTAACAAAAATAAAAGAAAAATCTAAATAAGTGGACCCCATGATAAAGCTCCACACGTCCTACTCACAGCCAATGTGCGATAGGCAATCAAGAATCCATACTCAGAAAGAATAAGCAGCCCAATCCGTTATTTCTTGGCTTTAAAGTCAATGGTCTTCTAATCCGTGTAATATCATTCCTCAATCCAACAACAGATAACCATGGCATCAACAGCACCATATTGGGGTTAATTTTAAGGTGCAAAAGTGGGAGGATTTGAAGGTGGCTACCATGTGATTGTTTAACAGCTGATATAGAATTTTTATTTGAGGGAGCATACCTAAACATATGGTTGAATTTTATAGATAAATTTAAAATTTTCATGAGAACTTTAAAACAAATCCAAAACTTTTATGTGAATTTCACAACTCAAAATTTCCGTCTGATCTTTCGAGGGAGACTCAAGCCCATGCGACTTTTCTCTTAATGGAGAAGAAGGTGTGAACCCCACCCATATGACAACAGATCACGTCGAAGGAGAAGAGATCGTTTTGCTGCCACATGACCTCTCTCAGCCAACCAACCGCAGTCGCGTGAGCGACAGCTTTGCAACCATGGTCATAAAGACTAACTTACACAAACGCCATTTCTCCTACTTCCGATGGCATTCGCTCATTGGTGGACAGCCCCTTGACTATTTCGTATTTTGTGACTCCTCGGCAATGACACACCGCATAAGTTTGAGCCCTCACTGTTGCGTGGGTTCCACCCGAGTAAATTATTGAAATAACTTTGTGATACCCTACTCATTCTTACCAAAATCTTAAAGAGTTAATTAGTAGGTACAATATAAATGCTTTATCATAATTTTTTTAGATGGAGCCAATTCCTCAATACTAACCAACTCTGCCATAGTTTAGTATATAAAAATTATCGTACGCATTATAATGAGGCCAAGTTGATTACCCATTTGAATAGACCACACACATGGACCCCTTAACTTATATTGATCTTTTTCTTTTAACACTTACCTAAATGGTTCGTGGGTTCAACGCTGCAAACTTTTCTAAGGGGTGAAAATTAGTGGACCGCTGGTCAAGGGATTAAAATAATTAGGTGGGTTCCTTTTTTAGAACACATATTGGCCTCAACTAATTTTTTTTTTATCCTCGGCCCCCTCCCTATCCTAGGTGCTGGGCCACACAGGAAGGAGCATGCGGCACTATATGCAGGGCGTATAAGGACAGTATTCATATGTCATGTATGTATATGATTGTACGCAGGGCTTTAGAAAAAGAATGTTTTAAGTTGGCAAATGAATTTTTCCCAGCAGGAAAGCATATCGGCATAGTTCACTAAGTCCAACCAAAAATCAATTGGTGGGTTGCACGTTAGGATTGTGAAAAAATCAGTTTAATTAGACACCATTCCAAGGTGATCAAATGGATGGTTGAAATAAAATTATTACTACTATTCAAAAAACCGTATTCAATCAAATAGGTAATATCAGAATCCTTTAATATATATTGTTCTATCGTTAACTATCAATTTGAGCTTTTGCTAACTTTAATTATTAAAATGATATCAGAGCCGTGGTCATGTATTCAAATTCCTCAAGAGGTGTTTCTAATCATGTGCAGAGCCCTGGAGCTCCACACGTAAGGGGGGCTATTAGAACCCATTGACATATATTATTCTGTGTTCACTATTAGTTCCAGCTTTTGTTGATTCTAGTTATTAACAGCTAAACGTGTCTAACAAAATTGACGTATGGTATTTTTCCTATTTGATAGCCTACTTGTGCATTTGGTCGTAGTATGGATGCCGCCAATGTGTCATTTCTCTTTGGTGGAAAATTTCTTATGTGTTAACACTAAACCGACAACACGTTGTCATATGTTTAGAATTATTTTAAATAAAACCAGCAAATCGTGTTACTTACGCAGTTACGCGTACATGAAATTCAAGCATTAAGGCGTTTTTGTGGAGAAATAGAATCACTTTTACATGCCAATGCACTGAGAGCTCAAATGGCTCATCCCTGGATAGGAAGGTTGATTTCCGTCCCATTAACTCCTATTACCAATCTAGAAAGGATAACAGAATTTACTCTTCGATACTTTTTATAATATTTTCTAATTTGTTCACGATTTTTTTAATTCTTCCTTTTACAAAGCATGTGATCAGAAGTTCTCACTAGCAAATCAATGAAAATTTTTATTGCAAATACTAGAGAACAAGCCATCACATTATGTTATGAAGTCCCAAAAATATAAGTTCTCATCATGTAATGAAACAAAACCCCACCGATTTTCCTCATGCCTTTCACTTCTAGAAAAGCCTAGGCAAGACAGTCATTGGATATGGACTCAACCCATGCCTGCATCCATGCCCAAATGAGGGTCAATCCACATTATTTCAGTATATTACTTATAATCAATATAAATGATGTATACTCGTACTTGTTATGATGTCAAGTATTCTGACAGGCCCTTGGATATGAAATTCCATGGATGAGAAGTACAATCCAAATTTTACTTGTCTCTATGTTGTGGTCCAGAATGCAGATCCTAATTAAAGTAGGACCAAACATTGAAACCATTCCCATTTTTTCTAATCCAAAGTCCTTTAAGTATTCATGTATTTGGGGAATTTTTTTTTTTTTTTTTTATACTTGAGCATTGCTATCGGTTTAAAGTGTTTATTGGTTTGGCAAAATGCTGAGGCATTGTTAAACATGTTGCAAAAAACAATATAATTTTTAAATGATTATAAACAATAGAGAAATGCGAAATGAATATCATGTTCAATTATGAACTATTTTTCCATCATCATCATCACCACCATCATCATAAAACCTTGTCCTAACTATGATGGGGTTATTTTTCCGTGTGCCATCCAATTGCTATTATGATTGTGCCACAATATCTTATATATCCGCAATTATATAAAAAAAAATTCAAGTCTCAATATTATCAGAAAAATACCATTTCTCGTATGCATGTATTGAGATATTATCAGAATATTTTCAAAATATTGCCAATAATTGTGACAGGGGTCAAAAGCTCGATGTCTTGACCACATGAACTTTATCAAGGAGTCCACATCACAAAGTGGGGTCTATATTAAAAAATTAATTAAATAGTTATAAGGTAAAATTGATCACATGTAAAACAAATAATTAACAGCTTTTTTTTTATATCATTTGAATTTATGAATGTGGATCGCACCAGGCATCCAGGCTTCTCCATCACATGGTAAAAGACCAAGCTACCATGGACATCCCTTTTAGTGGTGAGCATAACTTGCAGTCCCCATGCAAATCGGGCAAACAGACAAGTCAAAGGCTCTAAACTATGTTTTATAATCATAACGAGGTAAATAAAATTATATGGTCTCTCTATTTGTTTGCGTGGTGGTTGATATCTTGGTCCTATAAAAGACTTGTAATTGGCAACCTTCAAAAGCCATGCCAACTTGAGTTTCTTCTACAACAGAGAAAGGAAAGAACTTTGTTGGAATTGGCATGGCAATTTTGCAATTTATTTTCATAGCTCTTGTTTATCTAATAGCTCTTAATCAAAATGTTGTTTACGCTAATTTTTACGCGACCACCATCTTCAACTGGGGCGAGCACCACTCATCCATTTCAGGTGATGGCGAGGAGCTTCATCTTCTACTTGATAGAGATTCAGGTATTTTCTACGTAAATTCATTGAACCAATGTAAAATGCTTAACGCTGTTAATATGCATAAGATTCAGATATTTCCTTTGTGATTTCATTGAAACCATGCAAAATGCTTAATCCTGTTAAAATATATATATTTCCTTATTTTTTCCGGTAATGATTTTTTAATGGTCCATTAGGGTTTGTTTGTATGCATAGAAGATACGGCACTTGATTACATACAAATTCATGGTCAATGATGGAGGTGGAGGATATGAGTCAGAGGGATGAAAGATATAGGCAAAATTAGCCTACAAGGGGATATAAACAAGAAAAAAAATATAAATCCGACATTTCGTAGCAAGCAAAATGAAAATGAAAATCCATGGTGAGGGTTAAGTTAAAGCCAGGAAAATCTTCCTCCCGCATTCTAGCCATGTTGAAGATAAAAGGTAAAACTACTCTCTACCTTAAAGCCAATGGAGGGCTCCTGAGCCAAGATAGACAAGGAGAAATGAAGCTACCTTGGGGACCTAGTAAAATTAGAGAATGGTGTTTGCCAAGAATTTGGAATGTTGGAATTCCAAGTTCCTGTAAGAACTTGATGGACCTAAACCTTGTTTGATGGAGAGAATTGAGGAAAGAGACTGAGTTTGTTACAATAAAAATGTCTTTCTGACCTTTGAGGAAAAAAAAAAAAAGAAAGAATTGAAGTGCTCACGCAGAGTAGGCATTTGACGAATTCCAGGAGAGAATTGGTCAACAGGAACATGATTACATTAAGGCTTTGAACTTGATTCTCCTTTGTGGTAGGAATGACACAGCTATCATTTCCTAAACTCAGGAAAATGTTGGGATACTTTCAGATTTGGAGATTTTCTCAGGGTATTATTGTAAGTCACACATATAAATTAATATTTTTAACAAGAAAATTTAAAAAAAAAATACAAGACAAATACAAAATACTGTGAAAAGAACATTTTCAGGATCTTTTTTCTCTCTTTTTTGAGTTACTGTATTTCAATATTGTCCCTATTTTCTTGCAATCTTTTCAGACTTCACAGTATTTTGAATATCATTATATGTAAATATTGCAATATTATCATGATATTTTCATCATCATCATCGCTCTATTTGGGTCGAGGATGGGGCTGGGCCACTATTACAACATTTTGATCCAACAGGTATTGGGTTCTAGACTGCGACCAACCAATTAACCCAATGTGGATCCTTGGAACTGGTTGCCCTGCACTCATTTTACCTGTAAATCCAATTACCTGCAGCTCTGTGCACCTGTAATTGGTTATGGAAAAGAACATCTCAGGTTATCCATGAACTTTCATTTGTGCAACCACCAAGTTACCGGCTCTTTGTTTACAAAGATCCAAATTAGGTCTAATATTGAACCAATGTTTCTCAGCCCAGGCTAAGAAAGTAAAAATGAATTTGCATTGACAAGTTAAAAAAATTAACTGACCTCCTTCATTGGCTATTCTCCTTTTCTTCTCAGGCTCTGGGATTCAATCAAGGGATCAGTTCCTCTTTGGAAGCATAGAAATGCAAATAAAATTAGTTCCTGGGAACTCTGCGGGCACAGTTACAGCATACTATGTAAGTTCCAACCAAACAATGAGTCTTCTACGTTTCATTACAATCAGAAACTTGCGAAAAAACCAACTTCTGTATGGTGAGGATACAAGCAGTGAACTCGATCTCCAATACATATAAAAAACTTGGCCATTTTTAACAAACGGAGCTAGTAAATCCAAATCCAAAGATTCTACCCACTTCACACTCCCTGTCATAACTACAGCTGACCCAAAGGGAGAAAACGACTAACTTCTATATTCTTGCAGCTTTCTTCCACAGGTAGCATGCATGATGAAATCGACTTTGAGTTCTTAGGGAATGTATCTGGACAACCTTACATTATTCACACCAATGTTTACACCCAGGGCAATGGAAGTAGAGAGCAACAGTTCTACCCCTGGTTTGACCCAACAGCTGATTTCCACAACTACACCATTCATTGGAATCCCAACCAGATTGTGTAAGTTCATGTACTCTCCAAGAATGTTTGTTTTTCCACATCATTGTGACAACAGCAGCTTAAGATAAGCCATGCATGTACAAGTATATTAAAGTATCCTCTTGTATTTTTGTTCTAATAACTCATGCTCCAGGTGGTTTATTGATGGAATTCCCATCAGAGCATTCCCCAACTATGAAAGCATGGGAATTCCCTACCCAAATAAGCAAGCAATGAAGTTTTATTCTAGCTTATGGAATGCCGATAACTGGGCAACTAGAGGTGGGCTGGTAAAGATAGACTGGAATAGTGCACCTTTCACTGCTAAATTCTGCCAGTTCAGTCCAAGAGCATGCAAGTGGTACGGGCTAATTAGCACTACGCAATGTGCCATTACTTCTGCAGCTAACTGGTGGAGTTCTCCCATATACAGCAAGCTGAGTTACAGTCAGATGGGGCAGATGAAGTGGGTCAGAGACAACTACATGATCTATGACTACTGTAAAGATACCCAAAGATTCAACTCGCACATGCCCCCAGAGTGTTCTAAACAGCTCTTTCAGTAAAGTTAAATAATCATCATCATTTTCTTCGTTGTCATAATCATCAAAACCTTATCCAAATTCCCGACTATGTTTGAGCAGAGTTGAATAATCACGGCACAAAATTTTACAAGAAAAGAAAAATATGCTGAGGTGGTCATTGATAAGATGAATACACTCACATTGCTCAATTGTTCCATTGCTTCAATTGCTCAGTGATGAAAAAGATTGGTTTGGGTTTTTCATGTTTTATGTAATGAATAAAAATAAAACAGTTTGGATGATACAAATACAGTGACCGAAAGCAGACCAGGTTTGGCTATTGATACTCTTAAATCTGTCATACAAATATACAATGAAAATTACCAACTCCATCTAGTTGCTTCATTGAAACTAGAGTCTGTACGCGCACACAAAACCACCTACACTGAAAATGCTTATTACACCTATTCAGCAAGTCTTCTGACAACCCATGTAATTACATATGACCTACCAACAATATGTAGTCGTTTGTTATTGCACAGGGCATTAGTGTGAGCAAGGAAAACCCAGGAATGGCAATCCAAACAGTGCGTTTTTAAAGTGCCCTGTAAAAAGTACACATCTTGATCACCCAATCCTTCAATTCCAATTATCATCAGAGTTTCAAAGAGAGAGCTCTGAAGATTTTCATCCTCAAATGACAAGTGAAACCAACTCTAAAGAATCATTTGTCCCAAGAAATAAAATCATTAATCAGATGATAGATGATAACTATGTTTAAATTATAACAAGGGAATGGTAATGTCTTTTCCTCCTTTAAATCATCGTCAACATGTCTGTTTTAATGGGTGGGTTGAGATTAATCATCATCATCATCATCATCATCATCTCTCTCTCTCTCTCTCTCTCTCAATTATATGAAAAGATGGTTACACTGGAATAGGTTTAGTGAAAATCTCAGTTTAAAAAATATGACAATTAAAAAAAAAAGAATACAATACTAATAATATATATTTCTCTAAACTAGAGCAAGGAATTTATATTGAACATATACACCAATTTATCCTGAACAAAGCACATGAGAACACAAATCGTACAAAGAAGTGGGAATCTAACATCTGCCATGACCTGAAATGGATCTAGTTAATCTATCATTCTGAAGGATAAAAAAAGGGCAGCACAAAAACCATCCTCAAGTAAAGCACATTCATTATTAGATAATCCCAATCCTAACAGATGAGACCCCAATTCACTCGCTCTTAGAGGTACATCCAAACGCCGACTAAAACGATCTGAAGTCGAAAAATGGCACATGGGTCTTCTAGATCTCAAATCATTTGCTCAGCGAAAACATCGATATTGCGATCGATTTATGCTACACAGCTAAATTCCAACACTAAACCCAAAACTCAAAAGATCAGATAACCTACATAGAATCAAAATCAGTAAAGTGGGTCACCTGAATTTCTCCGAGAAGCCACATATTCTCATCAAGAAATACAAACCCAGACCCCCAAAACAATGAGAAACGAACCAAACAGAGCAAACCCAGCATGCGTCTCTTCTCCTAGGACCATGGCGGAGACCGCAGTCGCAGCGAAAGTGGTAGCATTGGTGACTGGGACCGCGAGAGATATTGGAGCGTCGCTCAAGATATAGAAGAAAGCAGCAGATGCTGAGAGATTTAGGAGAAAGGGGACTGAGTACTGCCAGATTAGGAGGAGATCGAGCCACTTCTTCAGATAACCAAGAAGCAGTTGATGCAGTTGGGGAGAAGACTGATGGGGTATCGATGGAGACGATCGAAGCTTCTGGTCCCAAATGATCGCACCACGGCGCATTATGGCGTTCGTGGCACCCCAGATGAGGCCGATAGCGATCATCTTCTCCACATCGCTCATCTCTCTCTCTCTCTCTTTCTCTCGGGTAGTGAGTGAACCATTCTGGCCCGTTTTGGCAACCCCAGCAGCCTAGAACCGCAAAAACAAGACCCGACCCGCTGTTGACCCGCCAGTCCGAAGCGGGTCTGTCATGGGGCAAAATTTCCTGACCTTCAATATGGGTTGAGCTATGGTTGACCTACCTAACCTAACCCGATCATATTTTCCTTGTAAATAAAAAATAAAGGGATATTTAGAGGCTAGTCCCCAATCCTCGCGTTTTTACTACATTAAATCCATGTTAATTTGTGTTAAACTATTAGGTCCTTCATTTTGATTTTTTATTTGAGTGGAAATCCTTTTTCTTTCTATTAAAGATATTTTATATAAAAAAATACCCTTGATATAGTCAGTTACACTATTCCCGCGATTTAGGCGCTAGAATTTTGTTTTCAATTCAATTTCAAATTGAAATTATTCAATCTGGTTGCATATTTTTGGAGTGGCATGTATATTCTTCTTCTCTCCTCTTATTCTTCTTTCTTCATTCTTCTTTATTTTTTCTTTGTTTCATGTATTTTTTGTTTGATTCTTTTATTTGTCTTCTTGTTTATCTCTTTTTTTATTTCATTATGCTATCTATTTTTAATGATATTTCTTTTATTGATTTTCTTTGGTTATTTTTAGTTTTTTGAAACTTTTTTCATTGATGATGTTGCAGATCTCGATTTGATTATTGATCCGATGTGTTTCCTAATTTTTATTATTAGATATCTTATCTGTTTGTAGAATTATTTTGATTTTGTTCCTTAATGTTCCAGTTTGTTTGTTATGATATTTAGATGTAGATCATGAATCTGATGTATAAGACAACATATTTAATGATTTGTTGTTTGTGATTTTTGATAGAAATGAAGTTGTTCCACATTCAAAAACGATTTTCATCTGTTTTAGAGTTTTTGCAATTTCATCTATTTGAATGGACGATTTCTTTCTATCTTTATTATATATAATCAGAAGTACTTCACTTTCAAACACAGTATTCATCACCTATCTTAGATTTCATCTGTTTGTTTGTTATGTAACATCAGTTTTTGTTTTGTGTATTTGATCTTTGAAACAAGATGAATCTATTTCACATTAAAAAAATGAATTTCATCAATTGATTATAATTTCTTTTCACCATATCATACATCGGTCTTATTTGTTGAGATAGATAGAACATTCAACATGGATTTCATTTGTTTGATATACAAAACAAATTGATAATTACGTGTTACAGATTTCATCTGTTTTATAATGCATTTGTTTGTAGTTTCATTTATTTGTAATTTTATCTGTTTGTAATTATAAATTTCATCTATTTGTAAATATATTATGTTGGACAAGGAAATGTTTAATTATCATCTTTAACAAAACAAATAAGATTGAAAACAAATGAGATTGAAAGAAATGAAAGACACGAAAGCGAAACAAATGAAATTGAAAATAAATGAGATTGAAAGAATTGAAAGACATGAGAGTGAAACAGATGAAATTGAAAACAGAGACGATTGAAACAGATGAGATTGAAAGAAATGAAAAATACAAGAGTGAATAGATGAAATTGAAAACAAAGACAATTGAAACAAATAACATTGAAAAAAATAAAAGACACGAGAGTGAAACAAATAAAATTAAAAACAGAGACGATTGAAACAAATGAGATTAAAAGAAAGAAATGACACGAGAGTGAAACATATGAAATTGAAAATAGAGACGATTAAAACAGATGAGATTAAAAGATATGAAACAGATAAGCATGAAATAGATGAGATTGAAAGAAATGAAAAAAATCAGAGTGAAACAGATATTCCAAACATCAAATGGATGAAATGGAAAATGAAAGATACATAATTAAATATAAAACAGTAACAGGAAAAAAACATAATATAAAACAGTAATAGATCGAATAAGTTTGTGATATGAAATAGATTGATTTATAAAGGTGGTAACACAAACAAATGAAGTCTAATATTTATAGAATCATGTATTCCTTGCTACAATTTTTAACTTTGAAATTGTATATTATTCTTGTTTTTCATTAATTCGTTGAAATCGAAACGCATGCAAACCCTAGTTTCGAATTTTTGTATCAAAAGATGAAACAGATTGATTTGTCATAGTGGTAACACAAACAGATAAAATCTAATATTTATAGAATCATGTATCCCTTGCTATAATTTTTAACTTCGAAATTGTATATTATCCTTTTTTTTATCATCAATTTGTTGAAATCGAAACATATGCAAACTCTAATTTCAAGTCTTTGTATCAAAAAATGAAACAGATTGATTTGTTAAAGTGGTAATATAAACAAATAAAATCTAATATTTCTAAAGATCGTGTGTGTAATATTGCTTTAGTTTCTAACTTCAAAATCATATATTATCATTGATTATCATCAATTCGTTAAAATCGAAACAAATGCAAACCCTAGTTTTATTTGTTTGTTTAGATTCTTGACGCTGTGATGAATCTTTAAAAAGTGACGATGGAGAAGAAGACCTGACACTGTGAAAAATCTTCAAAACGAAATGATGGAGAAGATGATGATACGCTTCGATGAATCTGCTTGATGCGAGAAGCGAATTTTGATTTAAAAGCGAAATTGTTACAAAAAGGAAATAAGAGTGTCTTTATGAAATGAAAGACTTAATAAGCAAAGAGGATCATTTTTGTAAAAATACTAGTGCTTTTTAATTCAGGGATCTATCATAACTATGATTATTTCAAGGTACCTTTGGTACTTTAGTAAAATATTTAGGGATCTTTGGCTAAAGTTCCTTTATAATATGGTAATTCTAGACCTTAAACCCAGAAGTAGAAGTAAGAGTAATACCAACCTTTTCGGTTCCAATGCTGGCTTATGAATCTCATATGTGTGTGTCTCGGTCTGATGGACCATTACATGGGTCCTACCTCCATTGCGCACCTAATAATCCTTATATATTAGGAAAATTCTAAAATAGGAGTAAAGTTTTGCCTAAGATTTCAAAAAGGGATAAAAAAAATTTTACATTTCAAATAAGGATTTAAGTTTTCCATTTTTATTTCAAATTAAGATATCGGGTGAGAAATTGAATTGTCCGGATGAGTGCTTCTTCCATTTTTTTCAAAATACCAAAAATGCCCTTTTTATCCTTACCTCAACCTCTGCTAGATCTCTGTCTCCTCATCTATCACCAGTTCACCACCAAATGGGGCTTTTCCCCTTCATTCCGTCATCGCACCGAATCTTTCCGTAGCGGCGCAGGCCGTCTACACCATGGTGCTCAAGAACACCAGCGCCGCCCTCAACGATTATGGCCCCGGCGAGGTGCAAGACCATGGATTACAGCCCCATCGCATGCCTTCAACATGCCCAAAATGCTCATCCCAAATTCGACTCGAAACTCACTAAGACCGACTCTGCCGATTGGGTAACTACTACTAGTCTACTACTACATCTCTCTCTCTCTCTCTCTCTCTCTCTAATTTCGCTGAAGTTTGGTTGTTTGTTTCTGGTCAAATGAGGAAGACCAACTTCTTTTTTTTATCACCTGTCACCAAGACATGGAGAGAGACAGAGACACGACACGACTGAGAGTTTTGACCCACGGTTCATGTGGACCAGCACCTCTATCCAACATGGGCTAGTCCATTTCAAAGAGAACCATGTTCCAATTCCCATTTTTTTTATAATAGAAGCATGTTATTATTATTATTATTATTTTTTTTTTTTTAGAAATGGAAGCCTATTATTGATGTTGTGAAATGGTTACTTTCCAAGAGTCAACTGATTATTTGGGAGCTGATAAGAAACACGAGAAGCCTGATAGACAATCCAACATGGAAGAAGAGGATGTTGAGTAGGAAGAGGAAACTGCCAAACCCGTTAACCTGAGCCCGAGCCAATTCCCGTCACCTCCCTATAGTATTCTGGTGCCGTAGATGGAGATTGTGGAAGTCGGAAGCTAGACAGCGTTGGGAGGAAGAGGAAAACAACAAAAAAGGCTTTTTGAGTATTTTAAAAAAATGGAAGAAGTATTTGCTTGAAAATCCAATTTATCGTCGGTTGTCCTTAATTGAAATAAAAATGGGAAACTTAAGTCCTGATTTGAAATGTGAAATTTTTGTTGTCTTTTTTTTTTTAAATTTAGATAAAAGTTGAGCTCTATTTCGAAATTTCCCTTATATATGCAAAAAAAAAGAATATCCCTGGAACATATGCACATAAATATTCTTTTATATCCTCAGATGCAAGGAAAAATTATGCACATCTATCCCTCACAATGTTATGGAAAGCGATAGCATAGCAAGGTGACTTTATGAATCATTTAAATCATTCACACATATGAGACCTTCTAAATTATAATGAATGAATTGAGTTTTCAATAATCTAAATGGAATGGACTTTTGAATTTCTTTCTCCCTCTCCATTTCAATCTTCATATTTTTAGCTAGATCGTCCATCCCATCTACAAATAAATATCTTTCTCACATCTTTTCTTCAAAAATATTTTTCTAAGACTACAGCTTCTCTTCAGTTTTTCTTGCAACTAAATTTATATACTATTTAAAATAGGGTTTTTTAGGGCCAGTGAGAGGGAAAATGGGGGAAAAAAAAAGAGGGAGATCAGCTGTCTCGGGTAGTTTGCTGTATGCTGGTTGTTCAGTCCTTATTATTTGTTTCTTCATTTTGTTTATTAATGAAAATTTATTTTACCTAGAAAAAAGTTTACAAGTGTTATTTGTTTACTCTACCTTCATCTTTCATCTCAACTTAGTGGAGCGGATTGTGCAGCGTGCATGGAAGAGGAAACAACATTTTCTTCACTGAGGCAACAAGAATAAAGATCCTTGGCCCCGAGGTTGGACTTCAAAATCCCCTCCACGCATGGAAAGACAACTTGGAAGGATAGAAATTCTCATAGTTTCAGCAAACGTGGTCGACGAAGGGGCCGAATGGTCTCCATCCGGCTCCTAAATCTTGACCAGAATGGACTCCAGCTCATGCTTTTGCTTCCTACTGGGGTGTATGTTGTAATTAGGGGTGCTTTTTGTTTCTTTTGGGATTAGTTGTTGTAATTTCTATGCATGATGCATGTATTTTTTTCTTTCTGCTTTTTCTTTAAAAAAAAAACTTTCTCTTTCTTTAAAAAAATAGAAGTTATAAGTTTTTTTGTTAAAAAAAAGAAAAAAAAAGAAAGAAAGAAAGAAAAAGAAAAAAAAAAAAACAACACCAAAGCATTGTAACGAGATATAAGAGAAATTCAGGTTTCACATGTCAATTCGGGCTGATTGTATTAGAAATCCAATAAACGTGAGTCACACATGGTCAAGTTGGGTTGACCTGACCATGGGTGAGAGTTTCCATTTATTGGATCATTATGAAAGTGGGTCACACACAGGTTGGAGTCCAATTAGTGGAGCCCACATGCTGTCCTTAGCCGCTTACCACCCCTACACAAACCAGAGGGGCTGGGGGCCATTGGAGCACCCACTAATGCAGGGAGAGAGCACTTGCATTTGTAAGGAGAAGGCAATCACAAATCAAGGAAGAAGTACAAGACAGACGAGAAGAGGATACCTGCACACACTGGCGGACTGAAGTAGAGTTGAGCCCTGCCTCAAATCTTATAATTTTCAAAAACCCCCACTATAAATTTAGAGGTTTAATGATGTTTTTAATTTTTTTTTGTATTGTTTTTTACATTGAGCCCCTTAAGGAAAATTTGCTAGATCTGCTACCATTACCTGTGCACACATAGGAAGGGAAGACTGCACAAAAAAAAAGGCACTCACATGTGAGGAGGGACGGACTAAGGGATTGATGGTGGCAATCTTGCTGAGTGACAAGGTTCTAAACTAACCAGGCAGCCCCTCATTCATAACCTCTTTTGTTAGGGTGGGCTTAGGAGTGATTTGTCTGGTTCAAGCTACATAAGGCCCAACAACATATATTAAAGGCCTGAGTCCAATTAGGGCCAAAGTCCCAATAAGTTATGAGCTTGTTCAATGCCCATTTTCTATTCAGAGTTCCCCTTTGTGTGTTGTGTGTTTGGATTATTTATTTACTTATTTATTTATTTGGTGCTACCATGTCATTGGTGGAAAAAATACGTTGAGACCACACGTTGAAGGATAAATCTTGCGGCGATTACAAAGATGAGAAGACTTTTGCACGTGGTCTGTGCGGCATTTCTCAAAGGCGGGAGTGTCTTTATGCCGTTAGTATAAATACTACAAATGTTTTATGTCGAGAACAGCCGGCTTTCATTGAGAGGTAGAAGCTTCGAACTCGAAATTTAGAAAATGCGTTGGAATGTTTTCGAAACGGTCCTAAAGCCGTTCTAGAATTTAAATTTGGGAACGGATGTAAACCGTTCCAAATATGTAGTTTCGAAATGGTAATGGCCGTTCCAATTTTTTAGAAACGCCCATTTTAGGTGCGGTTCAAAAGCCTTCTTAATCCTATTAGAATCGGTAATCAGCTGTTCTTATTTCCTATTTTTGATGTAGTAGCTTGACCACCACCTGCACTAGTGACATTTTATATATAAAACCTTACTTTGTATTATATATATATATGAGAGGTAGAATACATATAGAGCGGGACAGGTTAGACACATCCAAAATCCAAACTCATCTCGAACCCCTGCTCAAGTTGGTGTGTGAAAAATCATAATTGACTTGAAGCCTACCATCCACCCTTTAGGTCGGGGCAAATTCCTTTTTTTTAACCTGACCCATTGTTATCCCTACTTCGAATTTAGCCTCCCATTTATCGTATGTGTGTGTTCCCATCACTTCACATGTGTAGTCTCATCAGTCCCAGGCCCCTGGGCGGATACCGAAAAGCAAAAAAAGTGTTATGCTGTATTATTCTCTAAGTATGTAGCTATGAAACATCTATATACATATGCATATAAATAAGAATCTATATGTAACTAGAATTCAATGGGCCAAAACATGCTGACGGCTCAAGGCCCAAAATTATGTCTAGGTATTGCCATTTGAGGCCATTGGACTGTCTGAATCCCTAATTATTAGATAAAGGCCCAGGTGAATTGGGCCAGAAATGGGTCCAATCATTCTCGTTCATGTGGACTTCGAAATCCATGTCCAAGCCTGACCTAAGCAACTTCAACCTAGATCTTTAGTGGGTTTGAGTTCAAATTGAACAAAGTTGCCCTCTTAGTCCATGTCGAAGGCTGGGATTCTCTTTGACAACAGGGTAGTGGGTGGAGAGCGGCAAAAGTTTCTCTTAACGTGGAATTTGAAAAAGAATTAACAAAGTTTTTATGGTATACCCTAAAATGTTATTAAATTATAATGGGTACAAATAGTTAAAGACTAGTGATTATTATGCCCCAAAAATGTTGATGAGTTTAGATTTCCCTTTATATCCACCAACATTAAAATAAATGGATGCAAAAGACTGGAGCAAAATTGTAAATTGCGTAATTCTTAGTTTTTATTTTCTATTGGCTATGTTGGGCAACTTATATTAGTGATATTCTGAACGTAAAAACCTAAGCATCAATCTTTGGACATGTCTATGAAACCAATGCCATCGCCACTCAGCCGTAAGTATATTGGCCATAATTTTAGCATTTTTACTACTAAGTACATGATTATAATTAAAAAAAATCAAATTAAACAATTTTCTAGATCATAATATGGGATTGACATGTTACAAAGTGTTGATATTTTGCACACTGTTTAGAGTTCAAATCCTTTTAAAAATTTAATAAAGTAGCTACTCACTAACTTTGATGGAACCTTACTCATGTAATTAGTATAAAAAAAACTTTTAAGCACCTCTATTTATAGTAAGTCATTTTAAATTTCTTACCAATTAATTTAGTTCTAATTTAACCTAGATTTTGAATTAAATTGTTATAATATCAAAATTTGATAATAAATGAAAAAAGATGTTTTGATTATAAATTTCAAACTTTGATAATAAATGAAACAAGCTGTTTTGATTATAAATTTCAAACTTTGATAATAAATGAAACAAGCTGTTTTGATTATAAATTCCAAACTTTGAGAGGATTAGAATTCTACACTCAACAATTGGCAAGGAAAAGAAAAAAATAAAAGAAGAGAAATCACAACATAATGTATATTTTATTGGTGATTTGATGTGTCTTTTTAATGAAAGTAAATGAATAAAATCCCCTTATGTGTTTTAAAACTTCGAGTCTTTACTAAGGGCCCGTTTGGATGTTTACGGAATAAAATAATTATAGATTTAAATATTGTAAGAATAAAATGGTATAAAATAGAATAGTGTAATGTTAAAATATTGTGATATTTTTGCTGTTTGGCTATTTTTTAATAATATTACAGATTTAAAATTTAATTGTTATGGAAGATGCTACTATGAAAGTAAAGTTCATTACTAGAATAATTTCTTATGAATTACTTTAATTTATATGTAATTTATAATATCTGGATAAAAAAAAGTAGTGTGGTAAAGTAAGATTCAACTGCCAAATGTTTTTTACCATAAGCTGCTTTTCTTTTATCACGTAAACCCATGGTAAAATTTAGTAAAGTATAGCAAATACAAAAACAATAACTTTACAACTCTCTTTCCTGCTTTACTTTACCACATACTTCATCTCACTGTATTTTGCCTCACCTTTTACTATCATGTGAAATTAATCTTTATTTTACTTTACCACATATGTAAACAAGTCACTTTATCACGAGTCACTTTCTATTTACCATATAAAATGACGATAAAACTTGATAAAGTAAAGACAAACAAAAACATCTACTTTAACATTCCCTCCCAATTTACTTTACCATATACTTTATCCAACTTTTACTTTAATTCATCTTTACCTTGATGTGATATTTACCTTTATTTTGCTTTACTATATATGTAAATAAATACAACATGATAGATTTGGTAAAGTAAAGTTTTTACGTTACTCTACCACTTTATTTGACTTATTTTACCTCACCCTTTATCATGATGTGATATTAATATTTATTTTACTTCACCACACATATAAATAAGTCACCTTTTATTTACCATATAAAAGTACAATCAAATGTTATAAAGTAAAGTCGAATAAAAAGAAACTACTTAACCATTTTCCCCCACTTTACTTCACCATATACTTTATCCAACATTGACTTTACCCCGTCTTTACCACGATGTGACATTTACCTTTACTTTACTGTACCCTATATATTAACAAATACATCATGATAGATTTGGTGAAGTAAAGTTTTTACTTTACTCTGCCACTTTATAATCACTATTTTGAAAGATTTTTATGTTATAGACATTGTTCTATATGGGGGAGCTATAGGAAAAATATTGAGTTTTTTGAAAGAAAATGATCTTTTCTTAGTATTTTTCTTGGGTTAGTGCAAGTTTTTTTTCCTTAAAAAATAAAAGATAATATTCTACAAGATATTACTTTCTTGTATTTTCTTTTGCAATCAAATACGCCCTAAGAGATAAACCCAAAAAAAAAAAAAAGAAGAAGAAGAAGATTGTTGAGGGAAAGTAAGATAGAAAAGGAAAAGTTGAGGAGGGGTAAAAGGATAGAATCAAAATTCATTCTTGGATATCTTTCTCATATTATATAGGTAAGGAAAAAGTTAAGACGAGATTGCCCCCTCTCAACCCTATGTGGCTCCATCTTTAATGACATGATCGAGCCTGAAAGTTCCAATGTTGGCAGTGACAACTTAGTTTTGAGTTTGACTCAGTGAACTCAAGTTGAATTCGATGGTGATAGTTGAGAGTTCAGATCTCCTAGGTGAAACTCACAACCTTCTCATATCTAGATGTGTGGAAACCAACCCCAACACCCCCACCCCCATACACACAAATTTCGTAAAATCCCTTTACTTTCAGAAAGATTTTTAAAGTTCTATATAATGGCCCCTCTAAGATAATTTCTAGGTTTGCACCTGTGTGGAACTTCATCATGGGCCCACCTATTGACAAAACCATTCAAAATAAAGCTCAAATTTTATTTCAATAGGAATTGGACCCACCTTAAACTTAAGTACGTGATTGATAATGTGACTATGCATAAGACTACTAATAAATAAGATTGTGTTAATCATATTATTAGTGGTGTGATCAATCTTACAGTGAAAACAACTCTTTTTGAAGTAAAGTTTGATGATATATATATCACTAGAAGGGACTACATTCATTTACCAATTGAAAGATTTAGAAGGTCCTGGATTTTTAGATTGAAAGCCAAACAATATGTAATGGAATAATTAAAGTAAACTTGCAAACAAACAATCAACCACACAAGAAAGAGACACGTAGATTTTTATGTTGAAACCCCAATGGAAAAAAACCATGAGCCACATAGGCTAAAAATTAAGTACTAATTTCGAGCAATTACAAAATATATTCACAATCTTACATAGTCAATCCCTCGATCACATGATGTGGTTTTTCTTGCAAGAATCCACAACAAGACTAAACTCTGCGTGCCTTGCTTTCCACACTTGATCCAAACACTTTGATTCCACAAGGTGATCAATCTCTTACAAAGAAGTAAAAGCAACAACTCTAAAACTAGAAGCCTTCAGCAACTCTCTTCAATGGAAGCTTTAGAGAAAAAATACGATCTCCAAGGAGTATTTTCAACTTAGAATAATCAGACATGTGTTTAGAGTTGAAAGGGAACCCATTTTTATAACTCATAATTTGTGGCTCAATAGGATAATTGATGTAGAACCCAAGTTACTAATCTTACCACAATTTAAAAATAGTTCGCAGCAAAGTCGGTGGGTTAAATCATGCCAGCCAATTGATGGAGCAAGAGTCCGATCGATTGGATTAACCCTATAGCTTGAATCAAATCAATCAGGCAGACAAGCAATTGATCGATTAGCCTTCATTAGATTTTTCTGATTTTTTTCTCTTTAACTTTTTTGGCAACTCGAACCATAGTCCATTTCAAGAAATATAAAATACAACACCAATGGACTCAAGTTTTGCCCAACCTATGAATTAACCAATACAAAAATCATTACACCAATTAAGAAAAATAAAAAGGGATGAGATTCATTACGAATGGTTTGAAGTACCAATAGGTAGTCCCACACTTGGTCGTTCCACATATCCCACTTGGTGGAAGTTTGTGGGAGACACTAACCGCACTCAGGCTTGTCTATTTGTGGGGTAAAGTAAAATAGAGTAAACTTAAAATTAAAAAGAATAATATATAATGGGTTTATGATAACTTTTTATTTTTAGTCCCTTGATATGGAATCGTTTTGACATTTTGTATAAAAAGTAAAGAGTTTTTTATAATTTAGTGAGACTCTTTGACTTTTTTTGAAAAAGATGAGGAAATTTTGATTTTTTTAAAAGAAGGGGGAAAGTTTGAATTTCAAAAATTTTATTGTGCTCTACTTTACTCTACCTCACAAACAAATAGGCCCTAAAATATGGGTCCGAGTTCTACTGTTCTAGTATTGGGGTGCTCATGGGTCGGGCTCAGCCCCTTTGGTCGGGTTTAGGTCTTAGTTTTTGTATTAAGGCTTGGCTCGGATATGGGATTTAGCTCATTTAATATTTGGGCCAATCTTAAATTAAGTGATAGAAAGCTTGAAGCCTCACCCAACCCAGCCCAATTAAGTATTGCCCATTTTAGTGATTTATTCGGCAAACAAGTGATATAAAGCTCGGACTGATAGAAGCAGAACTAGAAAATAGGAGTTAGGGGTCACTATATAAATATGAAAGAATTTTAGTACCATTGTGGACTAGTATGGATGGGCTGGCTAGCCCAAACATGATTGATTGGGTGGGGCTAGAAAATTATGCCCATGTTAATAGGGATGGCAATGGTTAGGGTTTAAATGGGACCCACTCCTGTTACAACAGGATTTGGTGGCATGTTAGTAGGGTTCGGTTCGGATATGATTTTTCATGCATTAACTTGAGTTAGGTTCAAGTTGGGTTTGAGCTTTTGAGCACATCAACAAAACCCATCCCATATATCTTGACTTCAGATACTATTGAGTGCTTCTTATTTGGATATTTAAAGGCCGGTCCCTATAAATAATGTCATGCTATATTAGGTCTAGTTACATTTTTCTTAACCCACCAAGTCTAGCCGAAATATTTTGGTATTGCATTAGGTCTTTTTATTAATGATAAGGTTAAATATTGGACAAAAGTACCCCTTTTCTGTTATAACTGTATTGCCCTTCACAAACAATGATGTCACAAACAATGATGTTACTTGTATTTTTTTTTTCTATTTTACAAGCTTTAAAATTCTTTAACTTTCACTACATTTATCAGTTTGTAATAAAATTTATACATTTAGAATCCGTTTTTCGAGATCTAAAAAACAAGATCCATGTTGTTTATTTAATTCTGAAAAAAAAAAAGATTTTATATGTTTGGTTTATTTTTATTGAAAGTAACAAATAAAACTTATCGGTTGGAATTAAAAAGAGGAGAAGATATAGAGAGCACGATTTTTTCTGTTCATATGATTTAGGGTTTATATACACACATTAATTTTATATGTTTTTGTTGAAATGATATTATATACACACAAATTAAATGGGCTAATTGTAGGCAACTATATGCCTAATGATCACATGCGAGAAATTGTTAGGTCAATCCAATTGCACTGGGCCTATGATCATTTGTTCATATACTGGCCTATGACCATATGTTCATGTACACAAATTCACAGTCTATGACTGCTTTTGATTTGTAAGCCAGCTTATGAATAAAAATGGCCTTTGAACAGGTAAAATATATGGCTCTAAATATGAATAGATAAAATACACTAGCCAATCATATGATATAATGCCTCGATCTATGAAAAGATAAAAGCACACAAATGGCCTAGAATAGATAAGATTAATAGATATTTAAGGCTCAACATTTTCCATGCTTATCAAGGTTTCCTATGAAAAGTGTCATTTTATTCATATATGAAATTTTATCTGTTGCTTGTGAACATTTCAATTTTATTTGTTGGCCTCCTCGAATAAAAAAAAAAGAGTTTATCTGTTTGGTAGATTTTTATTGAAATCAACAGATAAACTCAACAAATAAAATTTTTTTGGGCCAATATGGAATACTAAACAGATAAAATCTGTTAAACTCAACAGATAAAATCTTTTGTGAATAAGAAAGGCAAACAAAATTTGTTAAATGTAGCAGATAAAATCTGTTAAATTAAACATATAAAATCTATTTGAGCCAACAAGGAATAGCAAATAGATAAAATCTATTAAACTTAACAAATAAAATCTTCTGTGGATAAAAAAGACAATAGATAAAATCTGTTAAACTGAATAGATAAAATTTGTTTGGCATTTTTTAATTGAATTGAACAGATTAATTTATTTGTTTTACATAGAATGAATACATATAATTTTGCCTTTGTTTTTGTATATTAGTTCAAATACAATTTGTTAAACTGAATATATAAAATCTATATGGGCCAACATGGAATACCAAACAGATAAAATATTCTGTGGATAAGAGATGTAATAGATAAAATCTATTAAACTAAATAGACAAAATCTATTTGGTATTTTTCTATTTATCTGCTTTACATAGAATGAATACATAGAATTTTGCTTTTGTTTTTATAGATTGATGAACTGATTGTTTCAGGCCGTCAAACTTAATGCAACATGGAAATTGGGAAGCTAAGAAATTGAGTCCTTCACCCATTTTGTGTCTAATATGCAATCAACTCTGAAGGTATGCTCTGCTTTTGCTCGCCCTCAGTGTTACTTTGCGTTTTGGGATGTCATATTGCATATGCGGAGCCTGTAGGTGTATCTCAATGCACCAAGTTGTTATTCTTCCTGACTTTAGTGATCCAGATTGTTAATTTGGTTGGTCCTTCCATGCATTCATGCGTCTGGATAGAGTTTCCTCATTGAACAATTATACCCATGTCGCCTCTTGCCTGAGAAGGGCCATTAGCCGCTGCCCGCCTTCTCCAGATTGGTAGCCTTCGCCTCTAGTCGCAACCTCCTGCCATTACCAAATTGATGTACAGTGGTTTGGGAGGGGGGGGGGGGGGGGGGGGGGGGGGGGTGTGTTTAATTTTTATCAATTTACATTAGTGTTTTTAACTTAGGGACCTAATGTAGTAAATGTTATGTTGCTCGATCAATTCTCTTATGAAAGAATATAGAGGGAGCGATGACTAAAAGCCCCCTTTCTTAATTATATGAGAACATATATAGCAGTGCAAGTGGCGATGACGGTGAATATCTTTCAAAAGTTCATAGTTTCAAATTGCTCCTGGGCTGTTGTGAAGTGGATTTGGTTTGCCAACTATCACATCTGCCAACTTTGGTACATCATAAAGACCACTTGTTTCAGGTCTACCTAATCCGGAACATGACCAGCCGCTGTTTCCATCCCTACATATCTGGCCTTAAGCCAGATAAGGCCATGTGTTTCCAAAAGTGGGTGGGGCCTGGATTGCAACAACTTGACTAGGCATGGCCCATGAACACCTCTAAGTTCGACTCCAATAACCAATGCAACAGCCATATATTATTTATTTTTATAGTGTATCAAATATATTGTGTAGTACTGTGCCAAGTATATTATTGTTGGGTTTGGTTTTATTTATAGTCTGATAGAGGCCCAGGTTTGGGTCTTTACTAAGGTCAGTCTTAGTAGATTTTGTTTTAGGTCATCGTAGAAACCCAACCTAAGACCGACCCAGTTTCATAAACAGCCAAATCAGTCAAAGTCAACGTTGCATAGGGTCCGATGGATGGTGCTGGCAACTAATGAAAAACGACGAAGAACAACAAGCAAAAGTTGAAGTTGACAAAAATGACATAAAAAACAAACTGACATGATAAAGTTACGGTGATAATTGCTGGTGTAGATGGAGAGTGGAATCTTCATCATTTGAAAAAAAGAAGAGGAGCTCATGACCTCACTATCATTAATAGCATTTACTCTCTTTAACTTCAATCCCTTAATGCCACTTTCTCTGCACAGTGTCTGAACAAAAGCAGACCATAAATTTAGAAAGTATAAAGATATGACAGAGGCTTTCATCATGGGAAAGAGACGGCCAATCAAATATAAAGAAACAAAATGATAAAGAAAGAACGAAGGGGAAGTTACAAATGATGCAGCACGCACTCCACAGGCACCACACAGTTTCCCACTCTCAGTAGAAAATGAAATTTCCATTCTACTAGGTAGTGATAAAATTGTATTAATTCCTTTACATAGATTCACGTTGATAATGGTATATATAATACATTTACAGGAAGGAGATATGAGGTTATAAGTATTTTTGTGTTGATAAATTTATGAGTTGGATAAAATTTGAGTCTATTAGTATTGTGTTTTACATATTTTTAAGTATGGATAATGGTTTGATTCACCAGATGCACTAAAGTAAAGAAATAGAAGAAAGAGCAACAAATTGAAGCGGTTTTCTACGGATAACAAGGATTAAAAATATTTTATCTCACAAACCAAGCATTGGATATGGGCATGCGACCTACTGTTGAAAAGCTCGTTTCAAGAGGATTCCGAAGAGCCCAAGATCACCTCAATTGGAGTTAAAACGAAAAAGTTATGACTTCCAAAAGTTTGAAGGAAAATACTGAAATTTTTACCTAAGTAGAATAGTAATCCGACCAATCGGACCTTTTATCTGACCGATTGGGTAAGTGCAGAAAGTTCGCCGACTTACGATTTTTTAGTTCGGTTTGAAGGAAAACTTGCCTACATCATATCAACTATTTTCTTAATTGAAATATACTTATGAAGCACGAGATTGGAAATATAAAAAGGAATTTTCTTTCAACTCTAGGATTCATCTCTTTATTCTAAATTGAGAATACACATTGGAGATACTCTTCTTTTTTAGAGCTTTTATTGGAGATTATGCTGAACCTTTGTACTAGAGAATATTGCTGCTACTATCTTGTACAAGTTTATCTTCTCTCTTGTGGAAGGTTGTTCGTCTTGAGTAACGTTAAGGCATGTTGGATCAAGTTTGAAAAAGGTGTACGACGTGTGCGTCGGCAAAAAGAACTTCAGTCCTTTAGGTTGTGTCAAACTGGAAAAATGGTAGTAAGTAGTTTTTGTAACTTTTTTTGCATAGTGCTTGATCTGAGTTTGAGCCCGTATTAAATTTCATGGTTTTTTCCATTTGGATTTTCCACATAAAAATCTCATGTCTTTCTCTTGTGGTGAATTGGTTTGTAATTTAAATTAATTAGTTATTTATCTATATATTAAAAATCTATGTTGGGACTTTAATTTGTGTCAAAGTTTAAAGAGTTTTAGAGGTTTATACGTGAGAGTTTTTATCTTTACCATTTACAGAAAGTATATGTTAGGATATTCTGTGCGTTTTCTTATAGCTATGATATGACCCAATTTGTTGTTTTTTGAGTTTGGCTTATTATCATAACAGAGAGGAGGGAGAGAGAGAGCGCGCGCGCGCGTGATGCGTGATAAGAGCTAAGTATGACATGATATAGTTGTACGGGAATAAGGATGCAAGTAACCCTGATTCCACTCAAAATTACATGTTTCAGTTAGTGGGTGGTTTCAAACTGCCTTGTGCTTTCCACTCCTTGTGGCATTATTCAATAACCATCGATAAACTAATGACCTCTAACTGTTTAAAGGTTTTAGAACGTGGTTCGAGAAACTTCAAGGGTGGAAGCTAAAATCATATGTACTCAAACATACAGGTTTGCATTGGATTTTTCATCTAAAAAAAATAAAAGGTAAAAAATGTTAACTTTCATTATTTTTAAGTTCAGAATATTTTCAAATAAATAATAAAATAAAAGATAAAGATGATGTAACACTATTTAAAGTGTGATCACGTCAGACACCTTTATATATACATTTGGACCAAGTCTTATAATGATGAATCCATCTTACTTTACTTAATGGGCTAGTTCTTTGGATGTTATAAAAGTATATAGTTGAAGAAGTATAATCATTTTTTGCAATGGTGGGCTCGAAATTTTTATTTCAGGGGTATGATTCTAGACAGATTTAATGTTGTGTTTGGAAGAAACCCAAAAACTTCATACGGGTGTAAAGGGTGACACATAATTTTTATGTGAAATTTTAAAGTCAAAAAAAGATTTTCATTATGAATTTAAAAGTGGACTGAGGATCAACAGTTGCTACTACCCTCATGTGGAAACACTTGGGTCCACTCTTGATTGTCTGGGTTGGTAGGATTAATAAGAAAGGAAAATCTTATCAATTGGACACTTCTAAGTAGGCTATTTTTTTTTTAAAAAAGAAAGTGATGTGTCAATACAAAAACTTCATCTTCAATATTTTGTGTATCACTGAAATTTCATACTCATAATTTCCTTCTCTACTGAGATCATGGGCAAAAGTAGTAACCCCCCCCACAAAAAAAAAAAAAAAAAAAAAAAACTCCAAAGGATTTTTTCATATAAAAGCCCACCCAAGGAAGATTTTTTAGTACTGGCCAACTTGCAATACTATAAGAAGGAAATTACAATAAGAAAGTTCTCATGGTCCTTTATTTTATTGCTAACAAAATACAATATGAAAGATCTTTATTTTTTCTCTTTTCACATGAAAAAAAACACCTTAGAAAATTATACAAAGTTGATTTTAAAAAAAAAAAACCTTGGTCCCTGCTAACTTTGCAAATGGCAGGCAATAATTTGATTCTCAATAATTGAAAAAAAAAAAAAACTTTTGCGGAGGAATGTGCACGCAAAGGTCCCCTGGAAATCCGTGTAAAGCAATTCAATGCTAGAATTTCGCACTATGGCAAATATGTAAGTTGCATAAAAAGCGAAGGTCAGTTTCGTAACCTGAGCTGATAATAAGTGAGATCCATCTACCATGGCCAACTGGCGTAGACTAGATCCATCGCTAGATATAAAGATCTTGGTGTCCACCAAAGAATATTCATTTCAGGCACCCTTGGCTTCCAGATTTCAGATTATAAAAACCAATATCAGGCAAGTCATCAAGCAGGGACGAGTTACTTCCAAAGATCACTGAGTTATTGGCAGAGAGAGAGAGAGAGAGAGAGAGAGAGAGAGAGAGAGAGAGAGAGGAATGGCGAAGATCGCATTTGGCAGCAGGCAGGAGGCAACGCAGCCAGACTGCGTCCGGGCCCTGGTGGCTGAGCTCATCTGCACCTTTCTCTTCGTCTTCGCTGGAGTTGGTGCATCCATGGCTGCCGGTAATTGCTAACATCACCCTATCATTCTTCACTCCACTCCCACATAGTATTTTTGCACGGTTCAGATGGAAGCTCACTCCTATTATATATTTTGCTTTTTCTAGATAACTAGACATGTCAATCGATTTACTAGCTAGAAGAGAGAAAGTTTGAGATCAAGCCATGCGGATATCAACTATATGATTTTATGGTCATAAAATGAAGGCCCACAAATAATTGATAAATTTCACTTCAATCAGCGTTTGAGATTTTTCGGATTAATCATGCTAAAATACTTGATTTAAATATATCTTTATTTTTTTCGGATGAGTGGTCGATGTAGGGGTGGTCATGGCCTTTCCAAATTTTTTAGTCTTTGTTTTAATTTTTATGCAAATCTTATGTTCTTTTTCATAATAGCCCCATAGAAAATGTACATATCGCTTCTTAACAATTGAATCTGAGATGGAATGTCAAACATCGAACCAAGATCAATTTGGTAAGGGTCTGGTGATGGTGGTACTGTTGTTGGTGATGATGAATTGATGAGGTACATGACAGATCTGAGAGGGTTTACGACAACAATTAAAGTAGAAACTTGGGCTTATAGCTCTTTGAATATGAGGATTTTGACATGTATTGAAGACATTAATTAGTACATATCGTCCTAATGCCCTTCCATTTTGCTGCACTGAAGAAAAGGATCTCATATGTTTATGTTTATTTAAATGACAGGAAAGATGATTGGAGGAGCTGACTCCATTATGGGCCTCACTGCTGTTGCCGTGGCCCATGCTCTTGTTGTTGCTGTGATGATCTCTGCTTCTCTACACATATCAGGTGGTCATCTTAACCCTGCAGTCACACTGGGCCTCGCCGTTGGGGGCCACATCACCATCTTTCGCTCCATCCTCTATTGGATCATTCAGATCATCGCCTCGGCGCTTGCTTGCCTCCTCCTCAAATACCTGACCGGTGGATTGGTGGGTCACATATGCAATAGCATTCTTGATCTTTCAAAGTAGGACATAACTTAAGGTGTCACAGGAACTTTAGGATCGAGGTCATGAGATCAAGTGGCACCCATAAGCCAATTAATCTCTCAAATTCATCCCAACAAAGAACATTAGCCCGTGAATCCACCTAGGGGTGTCAATGGATCAGGTTCATTTCAAGTTGAGCTTGGGTTGTGTAGCTGGGTTGACTACTTAATTATGGTTCAACCCCAACCCAACGTCTTTCATAATCATAGAGAATATAAAATCTCAGCCCTAAGCTAGAAGAAAGAAGTGGTAATTTGAACCCTTAATTATCGGGTCAGATCTGTTCGATTTCATATGGGTTCAGTTAATTGTCGAGTCAGATTTGTTCGATTTCATATGAGGTTAGTGGATTCGACTAGCATAAGTTAGAACCCTAAACTGAGTCGGAAATGTCATCCCCAATCAACTGAGGAAGTGAAAAAGGTGAACCCCAACCAAAATTACAGGGTCAGGTTCAAGTTATTTAGGTTGACAAAATAGATAGGAAAATGCTACCTCTGTTCACTTTTTGATGATATATTATTTTAGCCTCATCTCATCGATGTAGTGTCAACTAAAAGAGTTTTATTATTAAACTAAATAAAGGCTTAGAGTCCAAAAACCACAGGGAGTATCATCGGCTTCAAGCTGAGACATCAAGCACTCCAAGGGGAGGTTGAATCCTGGATGGCCAAGTTTGGGCCCTGTTAGAAAATAAGAACAATATTCTCTTTAAAAAAAATGGAAAGGGTATATTATGATTAAAAAAAATTCAAGATCTGCGTGTGTGTGTGTGTGTGTGTTTTGGTGTGCTAGTAATGTTGTTTTAATGAAAATTTTATCCTACTTCTGTGCAGGATACACCAGTACATACACTTGCTAAAGGTGTAGACTTCGCCCAAGGGGTGATCATGGAGATTGTTCTGACCTTCTCCCTGTTGTTCACAGTCTATGCCACAATAGTAGACCCTAAGAAATTGATTCCTGGAGGGTTGGGGCCCACTCTTGTTGGGTTCGTGGTGGGGGCCAACATTTTAGCAGGTGGACCATTCTCTGGGGCCTCCATGAACCCTGCAAGATCCTTTGGTCCCGCTTTGGCCAGTTGGAACTGGACTGACCACTGGGTCTATTGGGTGGGGCCCCTTGTTGGTGGAGGCCTTGCCGGTCTCATCTACGAAAACTACTTTATCACAAGGTCACATGTTCCTCTTCCAAGAGAGGAAGAAGGTTTTTAGGATTTGATTTTTGAGATATCTCTCTTTGTCGTGTTGTATCTTATTGTGATGGTATTGTGGGACTCAAGTAGCTTCCTTGGTTTTTTTTTTTTGATAAGGATGAAGGATGTAGCTTCCTTGTTAAGTGTTTAAGTGTGGCGTATGCATATGTTTTGCCCCAGATAATGTTCTCTTCTTTTATTTCTATATTGTTTAGCGTCTGTTTTCTACAACATGAGAGTTTCTATAACATTTCCGAGGGCTCATTCGTTTGCATCTAATTGAATTCCTAAAATTTTACAGTAAAATAAATTTAAAGGATAAATAAAAAGGTGAGAGATGAGGGATAAAATCCCGGAATGTAGATAGAGCTCTCACTTTCCTAATAATAATTTAACTGGTTAATGGTTAAGTGTTCACATTGTACACCTCACCTTAATCAATTTTTTTTTTCCTTTTTTTTTTTTTTATAGAAAAGAAGATTCTTTGTTGGATATCTATGGATCTTCAGCTTTGTCGTTTGAATTTAGCCATTCTTAGGAATACATTTTTCACAATTTATGAGAATTTCATTTCTTTCTAACAAACAATCTTAAGTTTTTTCTTCTTCTTTACCCACACACACACACACAAAAAAAGGTTTGATCTTGTGTATCACGAGCTGCTGGCTTGTGCTCATATTGTTATCAGGCCTTTATCAAACTTGTCCATTTTTCAGAACACGGCCTTCAACGGCTTTACCAGTTGGATTCAGACCTCCAAAACTCCTTATTGAAAAGGCATTAAGAGTCCCAAACCCGGGCCTATAGGTCGACAGTCAGGTCTTTGCCCTTCCGGAGGCAGACAAACCTCATCCGGATCCAGCCAAACCAACTCTAGTCACAAAATGTGGAGTGCGCCTGTGGATGTATGACCCACTACCCACTCCTGTGCTTTTCATAACCACTCCGAGAAGGCTTTAACAACATCATCTTCACTTATGAAAGTAATATAAAATTATAAAGCCATTTTCCATCCACCCATGGCCAGCCAATGAGATTCCTTCCTATCCCCTCTCCTGCTGGCCTTGTGTGTGTGTGTGTGTGTTTTTTTTTTTTTTTCCTCGGGTCTCTATGGCCCTCCCTTCTATCCAAACCACAAATAAGCTAATATAAAATACCACAGGATAGAACTCTACTCCAATGAGACCACAAAATACAACAATCCCAGACCTACTTAATAGATGTAAATTTGGTGGTGGAAGATAGCAAGGAGAATCCCACTATGTTAGGGTAAACAGAGAGATCGTTAGGATGTGGGGAAATTAGGTGGAGTAAACAAGTTTTTTGAAGATTAAAATGGGTGCTGAAAACAAGTTTAGGAAAACTTCTATAATACAAATTTGAACATTGGACAGTTTTTCCCACTTCCATATTTTTCACCTTTTCTACTTAGCCAAACAGACCCAAGGGTTCAGAATTCTTGGTGTAGATTCTCCATTTTATTCTTTTATTCAGTGTATGGATGGAAAACGCTACTAAGGAAAGAACACTATAAGACTTACTTTTAAACAGAAAATGAATCATTAAAGGGACATGTGTTACTTCAAAATTAAAAAAAAATCCCATTCACAAGAGAAAAGGGTGTTTTCTGGAGCCCTTGCCAAGAAAACGATTTCCGGCCTATTTTGCAAACGTTGTTAAGAAGATAACTTATTTCAAATCCATACATGCGAAAAGAATTTCTCTTCGCACTTTTCTCATAATATAGTATCCCGATGGGGAGAAATCTACGGATGAAAATCACCACTTTTCTATAGTGGTGATTCTATTGCTTTTTGTATTTGATTGAAGATCTTCAAACCTTTCATTTCACAAATGCTATTAAATTGTTATATATCACTTTTTTATTATAATTATTTTAACACCAGTAGGGATTAAGGATGTTTTCTCCACACCCTTGAGGATAAAAAAACGATCCTGTCACTTCATTTGTCCTGGTTTTTTCAAAAAGTAGTTAAAAGGGATCTAGTTCTTGCTCTAAAAATTCTAAACAATAGGCAATATGTTTCCCTAGAAAAACCTATATCACCCCCTTAATTTTCTTATCACCTAAACAAGCCTATAGTTCTTTTAAGGTTGGAAACCTCAATGAGTTGAATCTTGACTTTGTGCCAGCTTTTTAAACTAAAAGGCCAAGTCTAATACAGGGTAAACTTGGACGACTTAAATATAAGTAACTAATATTTCAATGTGTTAGAAAGGAATTCTTTAATTTTTGCCTCAATGATATCCTTACTAATTGGGAATCCTGTATGGAGTGCAACCCAATTAAGATAAGAAGAAATACTTTTTAGTTTCCTCTCCTTTGTGGTGTGTTAAAGTTTGATGTTGATGGTATAGTTAGAGGAAAGGTAGGAAGGTAGGAGTCGGAGGCGTACATTGGAATAGTAAGGGCAAAGTCTCATTTATATTTTCCAAGCATATTGGTGTTTGTGACTCTAATGAAGTGGAAGTTTTAGTTATTTTGGAAGCCTTACGATGCTTTTCGAGATATTTCTTCAGTGAACTTATTATAGAAAGTAATTCGTCTAATGTAGTTGCTTGGTTTTCTAAGCGGAATGCTAATCCTTAAAAATTTCGATTCCTCTTTAATGAAATCTGAGTCTTATCTTCCATCATCAATGTGGCCTTTTATCATATGCTCCGTGCAGTGAACTATACGGCTGATGCTCTTGCCAAAGAGGCTTTTTCCTTGGGGGGCTTTTATAATATAATTATTGTATTAGTGGGGTACAATGCTCTTATATCTCAATGTTTTTTAGTTTTTCACTATTTTTAATCTCTTTTCTCTCTTTCACTCTTTATACTTCCTTTTTTTTTTTCCAATGAATTGTTCTCCATAACCGATATAAAAAAAAGGAGTAACTAATATTTGAGGGAGAGTCATATCATAATTACTACATGTAAATACAAGTATACCTACATTTTATAAGTAATTGATCTACTTTTAAATATTTTTTAAAATATTAAAACAAGATGACTCACCCGGAATTGACTCTCTCCGAGTCAATGTTTTAGAAATGTATGAGTCAAGTCCAACTCACGAGTTTTGCTACTTCGGTTCTCTTAATGCTTCGAGGTTCTAACTGCTACATGGTTGATGCGCTTTCTACCGAGATCGGCACAACGCTCATCCGTATTCATGGACCACTGGCTAATTAAATCTCCCCTGCTTTTTGGCAATCCTCAGATGCGTGTGGGTCAAGTCACATGGATGCATCATTCATTGGCTTCAGGACATTTTCATCAATGCACGTTATTGACAGATAGGATGGCTAGTATTGGATAATTGCTACACTTCATTCCTCATCTGAAACAGTATATTATATACAAAATATGCAGAATCATTACTACCCCAGTCTTGGAAATCCTCCTATACAGGCCATTGAAAAGTCTTGCTTTCTGTCTGCCTATCTCTGCAACTCTCTGTACTTCCTTAAGTTCCTTAATTCAACAAGCCTCATGGCTGGAATTGCCTTTGGCCGCTTTGATGATTCTTTCAGCTTTGCTTCATTCAAAGCCTACCTTGCTGAGTTCATCTCTACCTTACTCTTTGTTTTTGCTGGAGTGGGGTCTGCAATAGCTTATAGTTAGTACTGTTACACCCCTTCTATTCATAATCTTAATTACTACTCCAGTTCAAATGTCTGCTATATGTTATCTTTGAGAGCGTGCTGTGGTAAATTATATGATTGTTTAAGCAGGTTTAGTGTGGGGAAATACTGATAATTTGGTGTTTATTGCAGATAAGATAACATCCAGTGCAGCTTTAGATCCAGCAGGACTCGTCGCCATTGCCATTTGCCATGGGTTTGCACTCTTTGTTGCTGTTTCTGTGGGCGCCAACATCTCCGGTGGTCACGTCAATCCAGCAGTCACCTTTGGATTGGCTCTTGGTGGTCAGATCACCATCCTCACTGGGATCTTCTACTGGATTGCCCAGCTCTTGGGTTCCATCGTCGCATGCTTCCTTCTAAAGGCAATCACAGGAGGCCTGGTAAGCTTAAAACACAAATCCAATTCTAATCATCTTCGTTGGTTCTCTACTACTCTCGGTTAGTAGTTCTTCGAACAGGTATATCGAATGTTTGTATGTTGCATTTGTTTGTCCAAGTCCCCAAAGAAAATTGTGACCATTGTCGTTGTTCTTTCAGGCAATTCCTATTCACAGTGTAGCGACAGGAGTGGGAGCCGGCGAGGGAGTCGTGATGGAGATCATCATCACTTTTGCATTGGTCTACACTGTATATGCGACTGCTGCAGACCCAAAGAAGGGCTCCTTAGGGACTATTGCCCCTATTGCTATTGGTCTTATTTTATTGTGGGTGCAAACATTCTTGCAGCGGGCCCATTCTCAGGTGGGTCGATGAACCCAGCCCGCTCTTTTGGGCCGGCAGTTGCAAGTGGAGACTTCAAAGGCAACTGGATCTACTGGGTTGGTCCACTTATTGGCGGGGCCCTGGCTGGTCTGATCTATGGCAATGTGTTCATGTGCCAGGAGCATGCTCCCCTTTCAGTGTAATTTAAATATGAGTTCCCAGTGAATTTTAAATTTGAGTTCCAATTACTTGAAACAATAGAGTGAAAGCTCTTCTTGCTGTTCTTTCCTTTTATTTGTCAGGGACTTCCATGTTTGGTTTTTAAGTGGCTGTAGCCTTATGTGCTCAAAGCTCTGTTGAATTTGCAGTGACAGGAGGGCTGTTGTAGCCATTTTCTGTTGTCTCTGTTTCTTTCACTCCTCATCTACCTTATGATGTCAGTTATGCCCCTTTTTTAATTCTTTTCAGAGCTTTTAGGCATAGACAGTGTCTCCTATAGTTATTAGATGAGTTATGAGGGCCCACATCTAATGGGCCACGCCATCGATGGGGATCCTCTACCCCCTCCCCTGGAAATACCTTTTATTGGAATATCCCAGCTCCTCAAAATCTTAAAACTTGAATGATCTATCAGAAGGCCCAGTGAATGAATGGTATCAGTCTCCATCAAAGCATCTACCCCAGAAGAGAATAGGTGTCTCACCATGCTGTACATACAATTCAAATGGTACACTAATTGAACTTAACCATTCATACCAAAGGATTCACAGACAGTGTTCCTGAGGTGGCTTTGAAGCGAGGAAGGAATGGTCACTGTTAGGGCCGCCGTCCATCTCTTGGCCTCTACCAAGATCACTTGCGCCAGAAGAATTACTTTGATCCGGGAACCTAATCGTCGGATTAAGGGCAAATAAATGGATAAGCCACAATAATCATAGTTTATAATGTACAGATGGTTTTTCGTTTTAATTTTCAAGTGAAAATGTGCCATTGTTTCCGCAGTCCATCTATAATAAGTGTTTGCATTTTTATTTTCTGAAATTATTAAGAAAAGCATAAAAAGCATTGCAATTCTCGAACAAGTTTGCGGAAAGTATTTCCCATGGGGCGAGAAAGGCAATTTTTTTCCTTGGAAAAGCGAAAGTATTCATAATCCGATTTCCACTAAATGTTAACCCGATTGACAGTGGCCCGTTTCTTAGCATATAATAGATATTCATAGTAAGTAGCCCAACTTTTGAGATAAAGAAAAGCTAATAAGGGCTTTTGTTTCTGCCTGACTGCATTCCAATTTCATGCTGATTTCATTTTGTGAAAAAAATGAAATGCGGCTCTCACCCTCCTAAACAAGGATCGATCCCACCTACAGTCTCTTCCCACTTTGAGGGTGGCCGCCTCCAGCAGGCGAGGACATCATCTCCTTGCCTGAACAGTTGCTCTCTCCCAGAATGTGAGGGTGCCCTCATGAGTTGTAACCCTTTGAGCTGGGGTAAAAAAAATCTAGTGGAACACTCCTTAACAACTTAAATGTGAATTTGCTTTCCTCAAAAAAATCTCAAATTTACTTTCACTTTGAAAATTGAAAACCACACAAACCTTTTACCACAGTACGAGGTGTTGGTTCTTATCGGCTTGATCAGGGTTTGAAACTGGCCAAGAACCTTTCGTCACTCAAAAACTTGTTACCTCACATGAAGTGCCTCCCCCCACTAGAAGGCTAGGGGTCGTAGCCCCTACAAGGCTGGGATACCAAAAAAAAAAAAAAAAAAATCTCCTTAGCCGTAAGCTACTTTTATTTTGTGCAGAAAAAAAAAAGGCCACATGGCGAAAGTAATAAACCTTTAATGTTGAACCTGTTATAAGATGTATTATCATAGGTGGATGCCTACATTGAGACCCACATGAGATAAGGGGATTACTTAGGGTTAGAGTCTCTCCCTATTAGGTTGCTTGTGGAGGAAGCAATCTTATTATATAAATAAGATCATCCTCCCCCCATTATGTACACACATACACAACTTGCAGTAATAAGATCCCTCCTCTCTATTCTTCTTTTATCTCTGAATCTCTTTTAGTTTTGCAACAGAACCCACTTTGGCTAAGCCTTTAAAGAACTTAGACAATGGATGTTCTGTAGTGGAGCTGAGTTTCTATTTTAGTTGTCTATTTGATGACTTCAAATTAGATGATTGCTAGTTTATATTTCTCTTGTTACTATTTAGCATCAAGGAAAAAACTAAAAAGAAAATAGAGAACAGCTAAATTTTACATATACATGGTAATGTCAGTGGGCCCCACAAACATTCCTATTTCCCTTTTCAGAAACAATAACAGTCTCTGAGGTTTGGTATAAGGCTTTTGTACCTTCCCTTGATACATTGCTTTTTTTGTATTGCTCTTTTCTTTCTTAATATAAGTTTCATTGCTGATAAAAAAAAATAATGGTAGAAAATCTTGGAGACTTGAGAAAACTTGATGGAATGAATAAAGGACTAATTAATTTGCATAAACAAGAATTGGAAAGATGAATTGAAAATAAAAAGCCCAGTTAACAATGATTTGTGAAAGTGGTTATTCCAAACCTAGCAAGGGGAATCTTCTTTACCATCAACTAGCGCTTTAGAGCTTGTGCCCAACACAGGCCTTATGAAAAAAATTATAGTATTTATAAATATATTTATTTATAAATATATAAATTAATTGTAAATTAATATTAACATAAATTTCATTACACAATCATAATTTAATTTGGATACTAAAAACCAAAAGTTTTAAGGATAATAAATAAAATGGGCCAATCAAATTACATAGCATGTTGTATTGGAACAATGGAAGAGTTAAAGATTTTTATGAATGATAGGAATACGTGATGAAGAAGTAAACTTACGAATGTATTTTCCTAAAAGTGGAAAATACTGTAAAATGTTAAGATTAAATTATTGTTAATGAGACCTTTTTTAAGCCCTAGAAGAATATTTGCATCAACGGCCACTAGCTTACGAGCTATGAAGAGGATTAGAGGGGCACATAGGATAGACCTTCTCTAAAATGGGACCTTCTAATTATCAGTCATAATATTTAGGACCATTAAAAAAACTTAGTTTTTATAAGATAATACCGGGCATTGAAATAGTCACAACTCAAATCCAAGGTGTATATGTGTCAAGTGGATAGACCCATCTCAGATGCCTTACATACATGGGCCATTTTAGGTCTAGATCCTAAACTAATTGTGTCAAGCCGTTAAAATTCAGGTTTTCCCATGCTCAAGCCCACCCATGTACGACCCTTCCCAAATCAATTAAATTTGTATTTACCCATATGCCATGTTGATCAGATGGCCACAAATCATCAAATATATAATTAAATAGCAGGATACTTACTTGGAGTTCTAATACTATCTGGCCCATATGCCATGTTGTTTTGACGGTCACAAATACAACAGATAGATTGAAATTGTGATATTTACCTAGAGCTAGAAGTATAAATTGGGCACAACTGAACACACTAATCAACATACCATGTCTTACCCCGACACATTTACCAAGCCTAGCTTGGCATTGCAATGGCAATGGTTGGGCTGTGCAAGGGCAAGGTGCATCAAAGTTCGAGTCAATACCTATTAAAAATAATTGTATTTAAAAATAGAACTATTTAAATCAATTATAAATAAAGAAAAACGAGCTTGTAAAGTTTAAAAACTATACCCATAAAAAACTAAAAAATTACTGAAATAAATAACATCAAAAAAGTTGAATTTGGACCAACCTAACTTCTATAGCTTGTGTTGAGCTAGGACCAGAACTGGGCATGTATTTTCATAGTTGGATTAGATAGAGATGTCACCCAAACTGGCCCAAAGGGCCTATAAACTCTCGCGTAATAAGATGCACTAACCGAAGGTATCCAAGTCTTGTGGACCTCATTATTGGACATGGCGGTGAACCCACTATCATGTTAAGTAGTGATTGAGTAGGGGTGAAAAAAAAAAAGTCTAATTGAACCAAACTGGTAGTCAATAACCATTGATCTCTTATCACAGAATTTCTATAGTCATCTGATATTCAAACTCTTTCTTAGTACGGTTACCTGTAATCGAACCGTCTAACATAGTTAACAGCAATTTGGTTTTTTAAAGGCTTATTAGGGTATGGTTACGGTTTTTAAAAAGTGAAAACCTTATTATACAGTTCGGCTAATGGCTTTTCCAAAACGCACGGTTAACCAAATTATTGTGGCCCTATGATTGAGGTAGAGACTGGGTAGATGATCTAGTAAAGAGTAGATATTTTAGGACCTTGATTTGATCATATTTGTGCTTGGGTACAAATTGATTGTTAATTTCAAGATTAAATGTAAATTTTGAAATCAATTGGCTTCCACAATATAGTAAAACACAGTCGTTTGGCTATGAAAGTGGGCCCATCAGTAGTAAAATTCAAAAGAAAAAATAGCTTTCACAATGGGAGAGATTTTAGGAGAAAGAAATATGAGAGAGATTGAAGGGAAGCCACTTGTCATGTTCCTGTGGTCTCTCACGAAGGGGGCAATGCTCTTTATATATATAACTAGCAACAAAGGCCTATGCTTAGCCTGGGCTATAATAGGACTCAACATTTTATTGTTTTATTATTCAATGGATTATGTTAATGAATTGAAAATGATTCTCAAATTAAATAAGAACTATTATTAAGCTTTGTTTCAAATAAAAAGTAGAATAAAAAATAAGATAAGTAGAAACTAGAACAAATAATTGTTCTTTGCTCATTGAAAATGCTAGGACGATCTTAGTTTCGCAATGGCATCATATATTGAATTAAACACAATACAGATCAGGTAGGCCATGATCCATCAGTGTGCCCAAGATTTCAATAGATTAAATGTAACAGGTGGGTCCCATTAATGTATAATCAACAAAAATTAACTTAGGGGGTGCAAGGTGAGAGCGAGAGAGAAAGAGAGCTCTTATGGCATTGAGAAATCAAACCTCCCACTTGCCCTAAATTTTTTTTATGTTGAAAATAGAAAGAGATGGAGAGATTTTAGTGGGTGAATTTTAGAAAAGTTTATTAAGAGGTTTTAATAATAATAAATTATTGTCTTGATGATAATGGGCTTGATTTTTTTTAAAATACATAAACATAAGGGTATTTAGCTTGACTTCTAGTAAGAAAATGATAATAGATAGTTGCGAATAGAAAAGTACCAAAAACAACCAGTCAGTTATGAAAGTGGGGCACCCCAAATGGTGTAAAAAGATGTCCTTCACAATGGGCTCCATAAATTATTAAGAAAAAATTCATTAAAAAGCTAAGAAATTAATAGATTTTTTTATCATTTTTAAAATTCTATGATCAATCTGACCAGGTCACACAATGATGAAAATAAAAAATATAAAAACAGATAAAACAAAAATATCCTCGGAAAAATAAAATCAAAAATCAAAAAATAATTTTAGTGGGCCCCACCTATTGATAGGAAAATAACAAATATTAAGTAGGCATACAATCCATCAACAATAAGATAAAATAATTTTTAATAGGGCCCAACTTTTTAATAGGAGCTCAGTACCAGAGAAATATGGCCACAAATTTGAACTTAGACATGGTTACTTGATCACATAAATCTTGAACTGAGACAAAGATTAAATAAAAAATAGAACTGCAAAAGTATTGGACCAGAGGCTTTTTCATCATCCACATCTCTAAGTTGTTACGTGCTCATTCACCATCTTAAGGCAAATATTGTTAGAGTTCACCAAAATCAAAATGTTAATCACCTCCACCACTCAATTTAAAATATAAGGAAACCCATGTCTTACGATCAGTAGTTCAGTAAAAAAAAAAAAGGCCCTTAGAGCACAGTTATCCTTCACATGGAAAACCATATGAAATCAACCAAAGCATTGAGGAAACCCAAATGTTCACATTCTTCTAACATCCATTGAACTCTAATCCACCCAGGCACTGTTCTGAAATCCTCAAACCCATATTGAAAAATAAAAAATCCAAAACAAAGCCTTCCAAACTGAGCCAGATCCATCCCATCAGGACGCATCTCGTGATCACGCCATTTTTTTTCAGAAACCCACGTCCATCTCCAATCTCAACCAGTTATTAAAATCTTAGAAAATTTAAAATTCTAGGAAGATTAAGTACTATGGATTACTATGGGATTTGTAAGAAGATTTCAATCAAGGATGAGGATTACACACTAATGATAGTCAATCAAGGATAACGATTACACATTCGTAAAATTAAGGATGTGATTAGAAAATCTGTGTAGAGTTTTAGTAGATGGTTGGTAGAGGAAGATATTTTAAAATATAAGAGAGTGATTTTAGGGTGACCATTGGTAAAGGAAGAGATTTTAGTAAATCCATGCTACTTGTAATTTTTTGAAAATATGACATGTCGCTCTAGCAAAAAAAGAACAATAAAGGTATTAATGTGGCACCCTCCAGAGGGCTTGATTCTTGTAGCTTTAATATATATAATGAGCGCTTTCAGGGCCTGCGCCCAATGCAAGCCATGAAAAAATAATTAAGTTTTATTAAAAATTATTAATATCTAAATAAAATATAAATGAATATTACCATACAATTATATAAAGACATTATCTTTGTGCATATATCTCAATATATTTTTTTTTGTGAGAACTCTAGGTGGATCCCATCTATCACCTAATCTAAACCTTGCAATACACAAGAGGCCACCCTAATAGACACGCACCCCAAGTTTTTGTCAAATTTGAACTTACCAGACCGTTGGATTGCCTATGCACAGATCCGAATTGAATGGATTTGTGAGCTACAGATAAAGGGGTTAGAGATATGTGATTGAGGCCAAACTTGATATCTAGGGTGGTCTCGCATGGATCTTGCCATCCCCTGGTATCATCCCTAGGTGGGGTCCACAATGTGCCCCACGAAGGAGTATGCACGGTCCCTCCATGAGGGATGCATGCATATGAAGATTCCCCATTATATATATCATAACAAAAACATAGTTAAAATATTGAAGATTTATTTTTCTAAAAGCAAAAAAAAAAAATCTTCTTTGAACTATGATGAAATGATAAAGAAGCAAGATCATAATTCATGCTAAGATTTTTAAATTTTCAGAAAAGGAAAAAAAGGTATAATCCATAATTCAAATTATATGTGGCAAATATTGTTTTGGTTCTATTTTTATTTCTTTTTTTTAATTTCTTTCTTATTGACAGGCAAAGCATATGGATGATTTAGAGATAAGCTAACAAATCTAACAAGTGCGACTGGAACCCAAAATAAAAAAACTACGTATAAGCCAATAATAAAAACAAATGGTGAATAATCTTGATTTGAAATTGAAGATTATGAGAATCACTAGAATACTTGAACAGAACTAAAAATAATAGAAAAAAAATAAGATAATAAAATATTAATTAATTACACCAAAGGAAAAATCAATAGTATATACAATAAAAGAAGTGAAAAAAGTCATACCAGAAATGTAACAAAAAAATCTAAAGGCTGTTTGATGGGGAGCTTTGAGAACTTTAAAGAAAAAAACACGAAAAATTATGTCCAATACTATTTTTTTAGAAGGGACTACAGTTTTTTTTTCAATAATTCAATTATATTAAGTTTAAATTACAAATAAAGTGGGCCATCTTCAATCGAAAAAAGAATCTTGAACTCCATTTTTGAATTAAAAATAAAATTAGATAATACTGAAAGGGAATGAAGTTGTATTTAAAATAGGAGGATTTACATGTACCCCTACAAATTAATTATCAATTGTTCAGAATCAAGTGTCCCTCGAACTTGAGCCAAAGTCTTTTGGGTTGGGCTAGGTGGGAGATACACTAGATTATAACAAAAAAAAAAAAAAAGATTAACCATATGATGAAAAATAACACGATCAACACCATCTTATATGTTAGGAGTTAATAGGGAGAATATGGAGTCCCAAGTACCTCTCTACCACATAGTGGGTCTGGTATAAGCTTGTATCATATGGATGCACATTTGAACTATTGGGTAAGAAGGTTGGCTATTGTGGATCCATTACATAAGGTAAATAATGAATAACTTAATTAATTCAATCTTATGTGTTAGGAGTTAATGGGCGGGATGTGGTGTGTCTCAAGTTTTCATTTACTATTTTGTGGGTCCCATAGAGAGTGGCCTCATGTAGATGCACAAATGTGCGACTGGGTAAATTGATTAGCTACTATAGATCCATTAACGTGAGGGAAGATTTATAGGGTATCTATCCATAATGATAAAAAAAAGAAAGTAAGAGATAACTTGAGATCCTAGGAAAAGTTGCAATGGTTTAGGCTGTTGATGTGAGACTATGAAGTTGTGCATGAAGTTGAATTTGATATAAATGCACATCTTATAAAAAACTCAAATTAATTTCGCATTTTATCCTCTCTCATTACATGACATGGGCTTCACATAGGGCCATAAATGAATGGCACATCTATTAATTATCACTTAAAATTTTCATAAAAGATTTAAAAAGAGATTTTTATCTGTGCAACTTAAGATCTAAATCAAGTTTGGCATATCCCTATACTCTCAATTAAGGGCTTGGCTTGAATATAGAATATAAAGGTTAGGTGAGTGTTACATAACATTATTAAATCATTTTTTATATAAATTCAATAGGGGTATATCACCAGATGTATTTAAAGGATATTACTACAGATTTTAGTTTAAATAAGGTGTAATATCATGGGAAATTATCATACCCTACTACTTGAGTCAGGCTTGAATGAAGCCCAAAAGTCACATGCGTTGTGAAGCCAACTTCAAGCTAGGCCAGGCTTGGTTTCTAATCAAACCTTATTTGAAGCACCAGTTCAATTAGTATTGTCAAGCCTAACTTAGTTTAATTTGTGTCAAGCTTAAACTGGAGCACTTAAGCTCAAGTTAGCTAATTTAATATTTAGGCCTAACTCTTTCTAGCTCAAATGGGCCATTCTAAGAATGTCAACGGAACCTAACTTGGTAACATGGGGTTGCTAAGTTGGTTGGTAACCCTGGATGTCACTTGGCTATGCAAGGATCAATCCCTGAGTATGATACCCTTCCCACATTTGTGGGTTTGTCTTCCCACTTTTGTGGGCTTTCCTTCCCAGGTGTGTAGGCTACTTAGTGTCCTGCCCCTTTGACTAGGGTAAAAAAAAGAAAAATAAATAAATAAATAAAAATGGATCCCTGATTTATTGAAAATGACCCCACCCCAAGAATCGAGTTTATGGACTGTCATTTTAACCTGATTAAAAATTGGGTCTAGGTCTACGTCCATAGTTCTAGCACCATTTATAACCAGGCTTGGGTCCATGCGAATTTCGACCTTAATACCTGGATAAATATAATATTTATTATGACATACATATATCCAACTTTAAAAATACTCGTGGGAGCAGTTCAAAAGGCCTATGTTGTTTAATAATTATAATATCTGTAAATAAAAATATTTAAATAAAATTTAAGCTAGTATTAACTTAAAATTCATTACACAATCATAATTTTAAATATTTTAGTGCACTATCAAAAAACTAAATACCATATTAGTAAGCCTAAATAGAAAAGAAAAATAATGTTCATGTAGAGTTTCGTTAGAATATTAATGAAAAAAGATAGGTAATTTTGGGTCTAGGTCTACGTCTACAATTCTGGCCCCACTTATAATCAGGCCTGGGTTCATTCGGATATAAACCTTGATACTCGGATAAATATAATATTTATGATATATCTATATATATCCAACTTTAAAAATACTTGTGGGAGCATTTAAAAAGGCCCACGTTGTTTAATAATTATAATATTTGTAAATATTTAAATAAATTGTAAGTTAATATTAACATAAAACTCATTACACAAGCATAATTTTAAATATTTTAGTCCACTATTAAAAAACTGAATATCATATTAGTAAACCTAAATAGAAAAGAAAAATAATGTTCATGTAGAGTCTCATTAGAATATTAATGAAAAAAGTTAGATATTTTTTCCATTAATTTGAAAACTCAATTCAAGAGAAAAAATCTGATATGGTAAAACAAAATTAGATAGAATAGTCCAATGTACAAAGAATCACTCACCTTGTAAGTTGATTTATCTTCTGGTACAAGTGAAGAGATTTTAGGTGTTTTAGATAGGGATATTAGGGGTGGATAAGATTTTGAGATTAGATAGGAAAGAAAATCTTTAAATTTAGGAATTTGCTTTTAGGGAAAGTAGAAGATTTAGGACTTTAATATGAGCGCGCCACTTGTTGTGCTCCCATTCACTCTCGCGAAGCGGGAAATTCTCTTAATATATATAATGGTCTAAAAGTCATAAGGACTTGAAATAGAAAAACACATGCATGAACACAAATTTGTGTTACCCTTCAGAAGCCCAACGAAAGAGAAGTGAATGTGGTAAATGGTTGTTAATTTTATTTCAGACGCCACTTCGGTCTGATCTCCAAAATGAAATAAAATCGAAATATGCATGTGCTAAAAAAATAATTAATGAAGTACAAAATATAATTTATGCATTGTATTCGTTATGATAAAACAACATGATGACATATAAGTGTAAGATTTGAGTACATTCTTACCATAATAAAGTTTAAACATAATTTTCATAAACATAAAAAGTTAACAATCTTTAAAATCGAAGTTTGAAAACATTTTACATTTCGAAAATTTTGCTCATTTTGGTTAATTCAATTGAAATCCATATTTTCAGCTAAAATTGGCCAAAATTCAAACTTAAGAGTTATGCAATGCTTTTCGTTTCAATGAAGACAATAATACGGAAAATTTTGGCTAAAATGAAACAAAATTGATAACAAAATTATGGATAAGACCCATTAAAATCATGGGGCTATATCTTGGTTTACGTCCATTAGAGAGAGAGAGAGAGAGAGAGAGAGAGAGAGCATGTATTATATGGCATTTAATTTTGTCAACTCAAGACAACTAGTACGGCTCACCTTGTGATCAATCTGGATGGGCCATCTAGAACACCCCCGTCATATGTCATAGATCCCACAGAATTTGCACTAGTCTCGGTGGACTAGACCATTGGATTGGGTGTGAAATTTCTTTTAGCTAAAATTGTTAAATTTTTTGTCTACAGATCAAGGAGTTAGGATCATTGGATTGACTTAAAATTTCATATCTAGCGTAAAGGGTAGACTCACATTGTCGCCACCTATGGTGGTTGCCCTAGTTTGGATAGGCCAAATAGCCAAATGGGCTATGGGCCAGATGGCCATGCCCTCACAACTTGTAAGATGTCGCCCCACCATCAGGTGAAAGCCCCTATTCTCTCTCCCTCTCCATCTGTAACCTCTCCTTCTTTGACTCTCCCCCATTGAAAACCCTAATCTTTGACACTCTTTCCTTTCTAACTTGACATAATTGTTTGCCCCTGCCCAAGTCATATTATATATATATATATATATATTTATTAGATCTTCTTTGATGCAGTGGTGCTCTTGGTCATTGATGTGAATTTTAATTCAAATCCAATTAAAAACTCTAAGTACACAATTGTCTGTAAGAGACAGTGGCATACACAGATCGATCCCACAAAGAGCTTTACTAATTAGTAAGAATTAAAAATTTGAACCTTTTAACTAAACAAAGTTTTAAGAGTGTAATGTGAAGTATATCAGAAACTAGAAACAAATTAAAATTATAGAAAAATCATTGATAAAAGCATATTAGAGCATTCGGAATCCACTAAGTAAGATAATCAATCCAACCAAGTAATAATTCTATTTTTTGTCTTAAGATAACTTACATAAAAGAAAAATCAATGTTTCTGATCCAGAAGATATTTCTCTTGCAAAAACCAATTTTTAATAAACAAAAATAATCTATCACCGAAGACCTTTTTCACCTCATAAAAGAATGAAAAATCATAAGGATAACTTATCAAATTAAGCATAAACTATCAAAGGATCTCAAACCTAAGCATAATATGTTAAATAAGCATGAGTTATCATATTCAATTCATTAACCAAAATAAAGGCTTCTTAAGGTATGAAGACAGATATATTATTCTTATAAAGCATTTATCAAAAGAGACATAAAAGAAATAGAATAATCATATAAATTGAAAAGAAAATCTAATTAGCTTCATTTGTGTACTCCAATCTGAAAGTCAGCCCACCATTGCAAAGAACCTCAGAAATAATTTCATTGACATCCTCCCCTTTTACAATGGTCTCTCATAAATCACTTTTCTAGATCCAACTTTCTAGAACAAGGATCTAGAATATCTTAAAATAAAATAAGAAGGAATGGAGGGAGGAGAAGTGGAGAAGAGGTGGTAGACGTCCCACCTTGGCCGGGAATGAGTTGCATGTACACCCCTTGGTCTCCTTTTATGATTCCCGGTTATCTTTCAGAGTCATTGAATTTAAACACTTTCAATTGGCTTTTAATTGATAGAGTTTGCAGCAACTAGGAGACTTGATAGCCAAGTTAAATAGGGATAGGGTTATCTCTACAAGGGCTTTACCTCAGATGAGGTCTCACTTTGGATGTGAGGCAATTAGTTTTCAATGGTGTGAATTTAATTGTAATCCCATCCAAACAATGTACATGAAATTTTTTTGAGCCCATAACTTGGTTGATTTAGCTTCGATATAGATGATCTTGGGCCCCAAAGATATGTATTTTGAAATAACTTTCTAAATGTAGGTCAATTATGCCTATTCGACGGCCGGATTGAGAGTTATAACCGATTTAAGATAGGTTGTCATGAGAAAAATGGAAGTGGCTTTTGAAGTTTGACATGGAATGGATTCTATCTCTACACAACTTCTAAATGCGAAAGGAGATTAACTGTGGCTAATTTAAACTCTTTATGTTTTATCTCTCACCATAATTATCTTCTTTGAATTAATTAAGAGATAATTAATTCAAATCAACAACTAATGTAGGCCCTATGAAAGGTCTTCTACTGCAATTAAGACTAAATAGCTAACAAGATGAGTGGACTCCCTCTGATTGATCTTTATATGTGTGTATGTGGGCTCCTCTTAGTAAATTCTTTAACTTGCTTCCAGGCTACGTTCAATCAATGTGGGTCTCAAGTCAGAGTCTTGATGCAACTAAAACTCTTTTCAAAATCCTCTTAAGGTTCTATGGGTCTTGCAACTTTATTTCCTATACAATCTAACTTAATTAGTGAAGTATTAAAGAGCCTTGATCGAATTGAAACCCTTCCAAACGAGTCCTAATACAACTAGGATTCTTTGAAAAATTGCATAGAATATTAAAATTATGCAAAAAAATGTGTATGAATTGCTTAAATTCCAATTTCAATGTGAAAATGAATTAAATGATGGAATTCAATGAAAATCAATGCATTTAATTTAATTAAGTTCATAATTCTACCTAAATGCTCAAATAATGAAATTTATGGTCGTAACTATCATACAAAATTTGTGTTTCAAAACTTCTCCTATTTGTAAATCAAAATTGAGTATTATTGAACTTTGGAAACGTATACCTTTGACTTTTAAAGCATTATTTGAAGTATCAGTAATGTAACGTGGGGATGCTCACACGTAGATATTTATCCCTTTAATTTTTAGTATGGCATTAGGATTAGGACCCATTTGTGTGTTATCAATAGACTACAACAAGCCCATTTGTGTTGGAATTACACACAACGAGTAACGTGTTACTCAAGCTCTTTAGATTATGCACAAAATTAAGTTACTAAAGTTATGAGTTAAAATCCCATCCATATTTTATCGTGCTCTTTATTTGAGAACTATTTCTCTTGTTACTATGGTTTAAAAAATTATGCATTTATCTTTGAGGCATTTGTGCTCATATTCTATGGTCTAAATTTGTTCTCAACTTACTTTTAATCGTTTGCTTTGGTTTTATAGTTTGGTTACTTGTGAAGCTTTATACTTACATCTGTGGTTCAAATTTTTTCATATTTTGAGGTTGATCCCGAAAATGACGAATAGTAGATGTGCTTGCAGGGATGGGCTGAGACTTGAACAACACACCATATTAGCATTTAGATTGTTTTTATATTGATTTGATTTAGTATAATCACTGCTGACCTTATTGGACATTGTTTAGTATTATTTTTATGTTGACACTTATTGTAGTTTATTTCCATATAAATTGCTCTCATGATTAGAAAGATATATCTATTCATGAATTGATCTCACATGTACAAAGCGGGACCATCATGCTGCGAAATTTGAGTGTCCCAAGGGCCTCAAATCTTGGGGCATAATGGATTTATGAAATCATGTAAACTATAGCTAAGTGCAAATGGTGTGATTGGGGGAGAATGTTGAGACATTCATGCATGTAGACACTATAGTGAACAGTCCAAATCGATTGTGCTCTTCTATTAGGACAAATTAGGTGACATTTTGGTGAATTGGTATAGACTTAGGTAGTGTTTGAGAAATCTACATTTTACCTCTTATTGACTTAAAATAGTTTCAAAATATTTTTAGAGTGTTTGGTAGCAATTTTTCTATAGCTGTTTTAATTGGATAATAGACCTAAAGTGTCTAGTTTAGAAAGCATGGAAATAGCGATGATTTCAAATAGACTTGGACGTCTGAAGTGGATAGATTCATGCAGCTACAATATTTAGATGTTACAATATTTAGATGTTACACATGGCGGTCTGCATTATTTATTATTATTATTTAAAAATCTAGGCCCCTAAATCACAATCCAAATCGCTGGATGGATTCATAATGTCAAACATGGCTGTGGGTAAACATTTTTGCCGTCGGATGTTTTTTATTTGGAGATATTTGTAACAAACCTTAGACACTTAGATCACCATTTTCTGAGTTTTGTGGGCCCCAACCTTCAGATTTGAACCATTAATCCTCTTTGGAAGGGCAACAACGGCTAACCTCAACTTTTGTTACATGATTACATGTGGATCTCAAGATATTAGTAAAAGATTATTGGTCGTTCAATTGTTATGCTCACAGGGCAGTCCCATAGGCATCATTCAAATAGTCTGCTCTTTCTTGTTTTTCTTTTTTTTTGTTCAATGGTTGGGCCTTGATCTATAATCTAAACCGTGGAAGTTCTTAACTAAGAATGGCTATTGAGCAAAATTTTAGTCGCTGATCCTTTACCAATCTCTACATATTTGCAAAAAAGTGTAAACTATTTGATGTTAATTTCAAAATTCTATGGCCCACTATATGAAATTCAAACCGTCGATACTTTTTAGAATCTATATCTCTATTTATATGTGGTATTGTATGAGTGAACCAAAAGGCCCTAAATCCTGAGAGCTAATTTCTTAGGCTATTCGGGGAAAAGAAATAAAGAAAATACATGTCAGTTAATAAAATGCTGATCACTCTCTCTCCTCTCCCGTTTCTCTCCCTCTAAATAACTACCGACATCCCATAAGTACTACACGTCCCTCTCTCTCCCTGTTTTTATCTCTCTCTCTCAAAAAAGATTCACAAACCATCACCCAACAAGTGCCCACTGAAATCCATGCCCATCAACACATCTCATTCAAACTCTCCAATATAGCCAGCCTCTTGCCTCCATCTTATACACAACCTTGTCCTCATCCCTTATCCATCTCCCTTTGCAGCTACCACTTTTCTTCCCTCCAGGTACTCTTCTCACATTTTCCTTCCTATATTTTGTTTGTCGTTAGTTTTTCAATTCATGTTTTCCTTCCTTTATTCACCTCGGTCTCAGCCCTCCATGCACGTCAACAACCAGCAGCCTGCAGCATGCATCCGTTGTTTTTTTTTTTTTTCTAGTTTTCTTCTTTGTAAATATTTAAGATGTCAAAGTTGTTTGTTCTTCTTTTCCGAATCTGTAATATTGTATATGATTTGTTTGGGTTGACTTCACATCACCAGTTGGTAGGACAACATTTCCATGAATGATCAAACTGATCTTTTCTATGTTTTGGATTCAGTTGTGGTGATTGTTGACCATAGGGAACCCCTTTGATTGCTTATGAAAACATCTTCTCATTGTTAAGAAAATTTTCAACTATGTGATAGTGTTCCTTTGATGACTTGAATCCTGATCAACTTCAATCTCTTTATACCAATGTCAAATTCTGCAGAAAATTGGAATCGGAAAACAGGCCCTCACAGTCGGAGTTCACGAGCTTTGGGCTACCCATATTTGTTATGAAGGATTCGTAATTATATTCATAGGGTTATCAACCATTGAAAAATGGCACAAGTTAGCAAGTTTTGAAGTGCACAGGGTAAAAAAAAAAATCTCGGGTCCATCAGAAAGAACTGGAATTTCATTTTTTTTTTTTTTGGGGGTTTTTTTTGTTGGGCGGGGGGGGGGGGGGGGGGGGGGGGGGTGGGTGTTTGAACTGTTTTGATTAAAACGCACTCTCACTGCACTAACCATGTTGAATTAATATATATATATATATATATGGGAAATGAGATCTTTACGACGATACTACACAGATTCTCGGGTGTCTTTTAAGGAAATGCACATATAGAACCATGAAAATCCAAATGCAAGCAGACATAGATATGGTGTCCAAGTGGACCCACCACCTCATGGGGGAATGACTTTACAATTACATTTCTAATAACGGGGTAGTGGAGATGATAAAGGTGAGTGGGTGAGCCAACTTACCTTATAATGCAAATGGGTTATGTCAACCCCATTATCAAATGAGCTTGGCCAACTTAAAACAAATTAAGGAATCGGGTACTGGGTCTAATTGCAAGTCAATGATCAATTTTGGAGCAGGCCTGATATTACGCCCAATAAATTATATTTACATTTTCTTTTTTAATATATTTTTTCTTTTTTTTTTTCAAAAAAACAAGGATCAATTCCACATGCAGGGTGGGCCCAGTCTATAGGTTTGATCGGCCCATAGATTAGTAGGCATGTCTAAACTGAATTATGAAAAAGATGGTGGAACCTCCTTGAAAATGAAATGATGTAAAAATTAAGAGAGTGGAATTATTTTCTAGGGAAATTCCTAAAAACTTTAATAACCCAAGCCAAAAACCAAGAGAAATAAAAAAATAAGAAAAATAAACTTAAAGAATAGACACCAAAAAATAAAAAAAATAAATAAATCATTTGACCGGCCAAGAACCATTGATATCGAGCTAAGTGGGCCCACATGATCTGTGCATGACTTTTGCATGTTGCCTCTCTTAGAAATCTTAAATGAACATGTTCAATTAGTATAGGTTGAAATCTCAAATGAACACGTTCAATTAGTGTAGGTTTTCTATGTCCACACTAATTGAATATGCTGAGCTGTGCTTAGGCCAGGACACGAATCCCACATGTTCATGCATGCACATTTTAGTATTCCTATTTATTGTGTTTTTCTTTTAATAACATGCCCATGCATATCATCATTTTATTTACTGCATTCATTTCTATCACACGCCACTGTCACTTCTACTGTAGAGTTTAAAATTGCAAATATATATATAGGCAAACAAAAAGTAAAAGAGAAAAAAAAAATAAAAAATGATTTCCTTTTCTCATCATCCTCACATTCTTAAAAAAATAAAAAAAAAAGAAAATTGAACCTTCATTAAGCTAAACAAATGGGTGAAAACCAAAAAAAAAAATCACTAAAAAAAAGGGATACATTAAAATGACATTTGAGGGTGTACTTCAAATGTCTAGAACCAAAAAATACATTACAATGAAAATGATGTAAACTACATATGGGCCTATCCCTGAAAATGAACATAAAAAATTATTTACATGATCGTTAAAAAAAATGGAATTATTTTCTAAGGAAATTCCTGAAAACTTTAATGACCCGAGCCAAACACTAAGAGAAATAAAAAAAAAACTTAAGCAAAAAAAAAAAAGTGTCCAGACTTAAAGAATACACACCAAAAAATAAAAAATCAATAAATAAACCATTTAACTCAGGCCAAGAACCATTGATATCAAGCTAAGTGGGCCATGTGATCTGGCCATGACCTTTGCATGCTGCCTCTCTTAGAAATATTAAAGGGACACGTTCAGTTAGTGTAGATTTGTATGTCCATATGGATTGAATATGCTCATCTGTGATTGGGTGGATCGTGGTACATATACATTTTCTTGGTTTTACAAATCAACAGATCATGCAAGGATTCAATTGTAACCTCGGGTAGTTTAGTTTATTCTTAACTAAAAGTGATTAAAAAAATAGAGATAACTTAGGGGCTAAGAAAATATAATCCAGTAATAGAAGCTATCCTAATTACAATCTTTCAATCAAAAATAGAAACTTAATAACTAAAATTAAGAAATAAGAATAAAAAAAAATATTTCTAAATTATAGCTTTACACATAAATTCATATACAAAAAATGATCCTCTGTACACTTGTTCGTACATCGTATGAGGGACCGCTAGTGCTAAATATGGCAATAGGGTTGAATTTTTGCCCCTAATTCCTAGTGGTTCTTCATATATTTCCAAAAAAACCTATCAACCGTTGATTCAAAAATGTCTATTTCAATTAGGTTTTCTATGTTACCAATTCTATGGCATCTATATCCATAAGGGCTATTTGACCATATGAATAAGATTTACCAAACAAAGCCTATACTACTGAAATCATTACTTTGGTACTATGAATTGATAGGGAAGGGACGAATTGATAGGGAAGGGACGACTTTCAAAATTTTAAATGTAGGGATTCTGAAACAGTTTATTAATCTCGAATTTTGAACTTTGGAAAATTTTTTGAGTTCCTATATTTGGTTTTTTTTTGTATATTTATTTATTTTTAAAGGTTCTTTGGGAATTTGATTGTTGGGTTAGAGTAAAAACCACCTTCATATCAATATTTGAAATTGCAACTTTTTTTAGGTCCTCAAAGAATTTAAGATATAAGTGTTTTTGCTACTTATAGGGATTCCATTAATTTGTTTTATTTTGATTATTGAGCTATTCGGAGATATTTGGATTCCTATTGGTTTCTCTCTATATTAGATCTCCAAAGTGGGGCTTAACATAGAAAAAGGAACATGTAAAACCCATTAATGTTTTAGAGAGAGCGTGGAGAGAAGTAGAAGGAAAATAGAGAGAGCTTTTTCTATTAAGAGAAGTGTGTGTACATAAAAATGGGGGAAGAGGATCTTGTTTATAAAATAAGATTGCTTCTTCTCTAAACAACCCCATATGGTAGAACTTTAATCCTAAGTGCCTTTCTTATCTCATATAGGTCCCAATGTGGATATCTACCTATGATAATATATCTTATAATACTCTCCCTTAGATGACCTTCATTTGATGACAGTTGCTTTATTAAAACTTTGCAAAGAAAAAACCTAATGGGAAAAAAAATAATAAAGCGCATGAGAAAGAGTACTATGTCCTACATGATTATTGAATTGGTGTTGGACATAAATAATACTACCTTGTTAAAACCATAACTAGGAAAACCCAGTGGGACAAAACCTAAAAAAGGAAAAAGAGTACAACGCACATATGTCCTAGGTAGAATGCTTCAGTATGCTTACCTCTGATAGTTACTCTCCCTGACAATAATAACATTTACACTGTTTGATGATTGACTCTACATATCCCAATCTCATACACAAGCTTCTGAAATATTGGTTTTGGTAATGGCTTGGTAAACAAATCAACTAGGTTGTTGCTTAAATGAATTTGCTTGACTTCAATCTTATTGTTTTTCTGAAGCTCATGTGTGAAGAAGAACTTTAAAATAATGTGCTTTGTTTTATCACCTTTAATGTACCCATTTTTAATTTATTAAATGCATGAAGCACTGTCTTTATAGATAACACTTGGGGTACTTGCATTAGGAGGCAATTGATAAGAATTACAAACATACTGGATTAAAAGTTTTAGCCCACACACATTCCATACTAGCTTCTTAGAAGGCTAAAACCTCAGCATGATTAGAAAAAGTAACTATCAAAGTTTATTTAGTAGAACATTAAGAAATAGTGACATTACCATTAAAAAATACATAACATGTTTGTGATCGACCATTTTGATGATCAGATAGATATCATGTATCTGCATATCCTTTGAACTTAAACTCTTTACAATAAAATAGTCTTAAATAATTGTTTCACGTAAATATCATAAGATATGTTTGATAACAGTCTATTGCCTTTGTGTTGGCTTAGAATTGTATGTGGCAAGTCGATTTATTGAAAATAAAATGTCCAGTCTAGTATGTTATGCTAAATATATTAAAGCACTAATATCATTCATGTATGGTACTTCAGAACCTAATACCTTTTCATTTTCCTTAAAGGACGATATAGATCTTTGTTTATATCTAAAGATCGAACAACCATGAGAGTACTTAGTGGATGTGCTTTGTCCATACTAAAGATTTTCAAAATATTTTTGGTATAGTTAGAATGATAGACTAATATTCTACTATAACTTCTCTCGATTTGCAGGCTAAGCTAAAATTTTGTTTTCCCAAGATCTTTCACTTCAAACTCTTTTTTCAGATAATCAGCAGTTATTTCGAGTTCTTCTGGAGTCCCAATCAAATTTAGGTCATCGACATAAACTGCCAATCTTGTAAATCCTTCTACCGATTTTTTTTATGAAGATATATGGACAAATGTAATTGTTTTCATACCCTTCATTAGACAAATATTTATTAAGATGATTGTACTACATTTTTTTGGATTGCTTTTGGCACAATGGTAATTTCAGTTATATTGAGTACTTGCATTAAGCAACGTAAATCCATTCGGAATTTTCATATGAATTTTTGTGTTTAAGTTCCTATGCAAGTAAGTGGTTATAACATCTATTAGCCTCATGTTTAAATTTTCAAAAACCACAAACTTATCAGATATCTGATTATTGTTATGTCCATAATGGGGGAGTATGTTTCTTCATAAATAATCTCAGGTTCCTGTGGGAAATCTTGTACTACAAGTCTTGCCCTGTATTTAGTAATTTTATTCATTTGTTTGTTTTTCTTACTAACACCAACTTGTAACCTACAGGGTTAACACCTTTTAGAGTTTGTATTATAGGTCCAGTTACAACACATTTATCGAGAAACTCTTAACTCTGCTATAGTGACACTTTCTCATTTTGGCGAATCTTTTTATTGCTGACACTCATTTATAGTACGTGGTTCTATGTCCCAATCATCATCCTTTTTTTTCCTTGATATTTGTGTAGCTACCGGATATGCAAATGTATCATTGATGATAATCTCCTTTCTATCTCATCTCTCTCTTGAATAATTATAAAGTATCGAGATCTCTTCATTATCCAATACTGGTGCCTTTTCAGGGGTTTCTATAGTCTCATCAGGGACTTTCGTTATTTTAGAGAGAGTGTATATTATCATAATCTCTTCAAGAGCATTATATGCCTCTTCGGGAGGAGCTTTTTCAAAATTGTTAACTTTATTTTTTGGAAGACATGATGATGATTGTATATTTCTTCTTTTCCGTGGAGTTGTATCCTTTGGACCTATAGGTTTACGATGCTTCTGGCGTATTGCAGATTCTTTTGTTGCCATTTTCTAGCTTTGTCCTATAGGAACTGTAATCCTGGTAGGTACATTCATAGTGGATACATATGACTTAGTTACCTTTGCTGTATTATTAAATGCATTCGGTAATTTATTTTCACATTGCAATTTCTTGTAAGTGCATAATTATACGTACTTTATTTTTACATTGTGAAGTACGTGGGTCTAGATGAAACAAAGTAGAAGTATTCCATGTTAGTTCACTCTGTTCTTCAGGAATGGGTTGTTCTACAAGAATAATACGTTTTTCATAAACTATCTTATCTCCCCCTAATGGTCGGAATTTATTCTCATCGAATTGACAACCGGTAAAACGAGCAGTGAAGACATCTCCTATCATTGGTTCTAAAATTTGAATAATCGAAGGAGAGTCATAACCTACATAGATTCCTAACCTGCGCTGTGGTCCCATCTTAGTACGCTAAGGGGCTGGTATAGGGACAACAATTGCAGAACCAAACTTGAGCAAGTGGGAGATATTAGGTTGACGTCCCAATATAAGTTTATAGGAGAGTATTGATGGTAGGCTATTAGTCTTGATCTAATGAGCATTGAGGCAAGCAATACAGCATGTCTCCAAATATTAACTGGTAATTTGGACTGTATCAATATAGTCCTAGAAATAAGTTAAATGCACTCAATCATGTATTCAGCTAAGCCATTCTAAGTATAGACATGAGGGACAGGATGTTTGACTACAATTTCGAGGGATGAACAGTAGTCATCGAATGCCTGTGATGTAAATTTGCCCACATTATTAAGTCTTGTAGACTTAATAGGATGATCAGGGAAGTGGGCTCTTAGTTTAATTATTTGAGTTAATAAGTGGGCAAAAACTATATTCCTAGTTGAAAGTAGGCAAAATTCGACTAACAGGTAGAAGTATAAATCAAAACCATAAAATATATAAAAGATCCACTGGGTGAATTTATGGGTCCACAAATATTACCTTGTATCCTTTGGAAAAAGGATGGCAATTCTAATGCAATTTTAGCAAAAGAAGGTCGGATTAGTTTTCCTTACAAACATGGGAACATAGGTACCCACTTGGTATGCTTGATTTGTGGTTTTATCTAAGGAGTGCCCAAAAGAGTTATTAATGATTTTCTTTAATATGGTAGGCCTAAAGTGACCTAACATATCATACCAAAACAATAAAGTCTTAGATTACTAAGCTTATGGTTTAACGATGTCGTTTTGCTCATAATCGAATGTGATTCGACGATAGATTTGTCATATAATATAATCTCGAGGAGAGTGCACTTAATGTTTCTAGTATTTGCTTTTGGCTTCTAATATCAGTAACAATAAATAACATTACTTTGTTCCCTTGACTAGCAACCTGAATGTAGTATCCATTTATTTTGAAACCTTTGAAACTAAGCAAGTTTTTCAGGAACTGCTGGAGAATAATGCATCCGTAATGAATAAATGGGTAGTATTTGGTAACATCACATGGGTTTTTCTGGAGTTTTCAATTATATGCACAGGTCCAGCTATGGTGGATACCTTTCGTGGATTGAATTCCAATATGAGAAAAACTTTTGATTTTTAAGAATGATATGTGTTGTAGCATTATCTATAAGACAGTAAGTATCCCTAGTTCCATGATCCATACATTTAAACAAAAAATAATAAAGTAATATAATTAAGCAATCACATGATAAAAATTTAAAACATCCATGAAATTTTCATCAAATTAATAAATTGAAAATAATCAAATCATCCATCATAAAAGAGAAATAATAAATATCCATGAAAATGAATATGTTAAAAAAATCATTTTAAAGTTAACTAAATAAAAATTCTGCAAAATTTAATAAACTTTGTTTAGTCTTCTAGACCATGTTGAGGGGTGTTTTGATCTTAGCATGAAATGCCTCATTGCTTAGAGGTTGGCCATTCTAGTTTTCAAAGAAGTCTCGAGTCTCTAAGTTTGTGCTATCCAACTAAAAATCATTATTTTGTTGGGCAATATTCCAATCCTAGTCTTTCAAATTACTTGACTCTACAGAATGAAAAGATGCCTTGTATGTTTTATATTGTTCCACCACTGCTTTTGGTGCCCAATAATTTCGTCATAACCAATGCCTACTCTTTCCACATCTATGACAAGGGTCATCAGAAAGGTGAGTAGATTTATTCAGTGACTAATTTTGATCTTGATTGAGCTTTTTTTTTAGAATCAGCCCACTTCTAGTATTTTTGATTTTTTTTTGTAGGGGGAGGGGGGGGGGGGGGGGGACCTCGAAAACATCTTCGTATGGAGGAGTTGTTTCTTTCACCTCTATTGGAGGGGTGGTTTCCCCCACGCTTACTTCCTCTGCCTCGAAAATTTCCCTTGCTTCACGCATTGCCATAGATTTAGTTGGTTTGGAGTTATGATTTTTTATCAAGACTTTGCTATTTTGCTCAGTAACAAAGAGATGAGAAATGAGTTCTAAGTATTTTGAGAAACATCGCTTATGCTGTTGCTATTGTAGGATTACATTCAATGCATGAAAAGTGACAACATTTTCTTTAACATATGCTCTTTTGTAATCTTTTTCCTACACAATTTTAACTAGAAAACAATGTCGAAAAGAGTAGAGTTATACTCTGATATTGTTTTGTTATCCCGAAATCTCTGGTTTAACCATTCGTTTTGAGCAGTTGGTAAGATGACTATCTTCTGGTGATTATATCTATCATTCAGGGATTTCTAAAGACCTGTTGGGTCCTCCTCAATGAAGTAATTGTTCTTGAGGTTATCGTATATATAATGATACTAGATGATAAGTGCTAACGCCTTATTATTCGGGAATGCCTTATTACCCTCTATTATTGTCTCTCCAAGTTTCTTGGATTGGAAATATATTTTTGCATCCAAATACCAGGATAAGTAGTTGTCCCTAATAATGTTAAGAGCTTTGAATTCAAGTTTATCTAAGTTCGACATCATGCAAAAGCTGTAAAAGGTATATATAATCATTGGTATGCAGAGAATTATAAAAGACAAATAATGAAACTTTAAAGTATTTAGAATAAAGTAATGGGTGAGTCATGTCATATCAAGTTGATCAATTAAAAGTTGAAACATTAAGTTATCAACTTCAATAATCAGAACAACGGGTTTTGGTGAGATTTTTGGCTTGATTTAGAATTTCATATTCATGAATTAAAACTTCAGGTTCTTGAATTAGAACTTCAAGTCTTATTAATTAGAATTTCAGATTCTATCAAGACTTCAGGTTGATTTTATGGCTTAATATTGATTGATTTTATTTCTGGATCAAAACATCAAACTTCAGGTTTTATTAGGGATATGAAACTCTAAGTTCATATTATAGATCTGAGAACTTCTAGTTTTATATTTGAATAACCTATGGATCTTCTGATCTAGATTAGAAAAAACTTTTAGTTCGTATTAATATAGAACTTCAGGTTCTATTTATGATCTATCAGGTTCCATTTATGATCTATCTACCTTAATCTCCCCTTTTTTAGGAAAAAATTAAACCATTCATCTCTAAATAATATTCTAATGAAAGGAAAATAAGAATACGAGCATATGTGTAAATAGTTATTAAAATAAGAGAAGATTGTAAATAACTGTCACACCCCAAACCCGAGAATTAGGAATTAGAATGGATCCCGGGCGCGGCACATATAATCTCATAGCAATCCATGTTATGTGCAGACACGCACGAATCACTATAATGGAGATTCCACAGGTATGTATGATGAAAATCCACAAAACACATATATTATGTTTCAAACAATAAAGCGAAAACCTGTAAAATACACTAGTAATCATCATAAGCAATAATAATGAAAATAATGCATTATCATTAACGAAAGTCCATAAATTTTAAAACCATCTACATGCACACAATACTACAATTCTAGCATACAAATCCAAAACACATGTCCTTCAAATCTTAGGGTCCAAAACAACATGATATAGATGGTAGGTAAAACCGCAAGTTCAAGCATGTCTAAACTTAAACAACCTAAAAAAGAAAACCCATTGACGCTCTTCGTAGGACGATTAATAGAAAACATCGCCTTCATTCCACTTATCTTCACCCCGAGGTACCGTTGGGGTTCCCTTCGAGGCCGGGTTGACTGCCGCACTGGCATCGGGTTCTATACCTGTAACACCAAGGGTAGCACTGTTAACACAATGATTAAACAAATATCGAGTGCAAAGACTAACATAATGTAACAATTGATTTAGAACATATAAATTAAAAGAGAGCAATAATAGGAAGCTAGGCATATTGTGCATGAAATTAGCATAAATAAAGAATCATAAACAGAAATATTATAACATATTAGTTGGCATCTACATGGATATTTTCTCTTTAAGGAGAGCTTATCATACTGTGGGAAATCACTAGTAGTCGTGCCAAGACCATCTAGGTACTCTAAAAGCGCCGACTAACTTTTGATACAACTACTACAGTAAGAACATATATAATACCCTGATTCGGTTCTGTCGAACTTCCTATGGATACAAGTTAAATGGTGCCGATTAGAATTCTTACATTCTTACTTTTCATATGTAGCGATCGCCTCTTTCTTATAGAGAAATATATACCGGTCTTAAACTAAAATTTAGTAATAAAAATCAAAATTGATCGAAGCAACTAACATTTAAACAATGTATACTCAATGAGCTATTGGAGCTTGAACCCTCTCAACCTTAGTTACCCATATTTTGGCTCACAAGCTCACACTTAGTAGAAGCTCCGGCTCCGATCTTGCCTTAAGGTTCACTGAGAGGAATCGTATACATGATTAGACCATGTTGAGGGCAAGGTTACTTGACAATATGAATACATTTAGATTGAGTAATTGTCAAGGATATTTACTAGCCAATCCTATGCTAAATAATTTGTATTTCTAATGTCATTCAATACGATGTATTCATAAAATATCCGGTGTTGTTGTATAACCAAAAATCTCAGTGTTACATTGTGTAAGCAAAGGACACCTTTTCGTATGTCAACACATATAATGGGTCATTGGGAAACCATCCGAAAAATCGAAAGGGCTAAGTGACTACTCTTCACTATTCCTCCTTCTCATTTGATCAGATTGGGCTAATTTAATTGGGGTAGAGGTGTCATATCTAAAGTCCTATAAAGTCTTTAAAATTCCTAATTTCCTAAGTTCACTATATTTTTACAGCTTAGCCATATATAGGCTACAGTTTAGCCATGTGGCATAAGTTTTCCCCCAAATTAGCCTGCAATTACAGCTCAACCGTATGTTGGTCTACGGTTTAGTTGTATGAAGCCTACGGCTAGGCCATGGCTAAACTACGGCTTGCCGTAGTACAATTTACGGCTTAGCCATAGTACACTCCATTGCTTAGCCGTGGAGCCAGCTGTAGCGGAAAAGCTAGATTTGGGTTCTCTGAAAAGGTAGTCGTAAAATAACTTACGGCTTGGTCATTGGGTGGTTACGGTTTAGCCGTAATGCACTTTACGGCTTTGCCTTCGAATAAACATCATATTTTTTGCTCTTTGGATTCTGAGCCATAGTACACTTACGGCTTAGCCATGAGCTTCGACGTAAGCTTCAGAATCTCTGAAGCTATTTCAGTACAGAGCTTGGTTCATTACATAACTTCTTCAAATTTAGTTCCATTGTAGTTTCCTGGTTAGCGCTATCATAATACATTTTCAAACAATTACATTTTATCGTTGTTTCATAATCATATTCATCATTATTTTTAAATCAAATGAGTAAAGGAGTTATAAATGGATATTTAGAGAGAGTTCATCAAGAGTTAAATAATTTAACCATGCATGTTGTGAATATATACTCTTATACTTGCCTCAATTCAATGTTATTCCCAAAACTAGCCTCTCTTTTGGTTTGAAGATGGAAAAAGCCTCAATAGAAAGAAATCTTTCTACATGCAAAGACATGTAATGGGTGAATTAAGTGTAAGATACATATATGTTGCTCTTTTAAGCCCCTTGACTATTTTGAACCCAAAGGAATGAAATTGTGATGAAATCTTTACCTTAGAGAGCTGTAAAGGAGATGAGGAGCTTTAATTGGAAGCCTTAAGGGAATGAGATGAGTAAGGCATGATGAGGAGGAGAATGGGAGTCTTAGCTCTTGCATGCAAGGCTTTAGGAGTTGGATTCCAGCTCCAATTTATGGAGAAGAGTAAGAGTAGTGGAAGAAGATAGAGCTCCAGCAGTTGGGTTAAAAAATTGAGGAGGGAATGTGAGAAGAGATTGTGCAGTTAGCCCTTTTTAAATCAATTTGTTGGGATTTGCATGCAAGTCTACTTGTTTTGAGAAAATTTTGGTTTGAGTCAAATGATATTCAATTGGGCCAAAATGGGTCCTAGTCGAGCTGGGCCAAATATAAAAGATGATTCATAAGATGAAATATATATGATTCAACAAACGTGATGCCTAGATGATGCAAACCATGTAGCTCTAAATTACAAGAAGGTCCTTAACTACCTAAGTAATATTCAAACCCGATCCAACTACATATCCATAACCTAAACCTATGAGGGTTCAAGTTAAATTAGTCTAAACGAGCATTAATTAGCATAAAAAAGATTAATTATTATAAATAAAAATTAATTTGGGTTTGGACCTTATAGTAATGAAAATTTATTTTACCATTGAATTTTTCACCCTTTACTTTTTGTGTGTAGATCTACTTACGAGCTTTTTATAGGTTCAAATAGATCGCTGATCAGACTTTAGATTGTTAAGATATTGTGATCTGAAGTTCTAACGATGATCTCGCTTCTTCCTGCGTTGCTTCTGATGTCGGGGCCTCTGTCTGTGCTGTAACAGGATCTCGCTTGGTCGAGCCAGGTATGGGTTAAGCTCCGTTGGGTTGTCCCACGCTGATGCAAGAAAGGGTGGAGGGGTCTTATACTCTCTTTTAGGATGGCATGTGGTCCAAGGTAAGAAAAAAAAAAAAAAAAGGGTAACGGTGTACGTGGATGAAAGCAGAGGAACGAAAACGGTGGTCGTCCTTTTTGTTTGTGCTCTCCATAGTACAAGGTTAGAAAGGGCCGTCCCTTCTTCTTTGTGTTTACGTTGGTCGATGTAAAAAGCGGGTGCTTCCTTACACGTAGGCCGAGGTGCTGAAAAAGAGTGGAGGTGTACTTTCTTGCACATAAAATGAAGAGCACTGATTTGTAGAGAGAGAGAGAGAGAGAGAGAGAGAGAAGTAGAAGAAAAATAAAGAACTTTTCCTGTTAAGATATGTGTGTACATTAAAAAAAAAGAAGATATTATTTATAAAATAAAATTATTTTCTCTCTAAATAATTTAATATAGTAGAATTTTAATCTTAAGTGTCTTTCTTATCTCATTTAAATTTCAATATAAGTATCCATATATGATAATATATCTTATAATAATTAACTATTTTTTTACTTCTTTTATCAATCAGGCATGTCCCTGTAAAATCCATTGCTTAATTCTTAATTCGTACAAAAATATTCTGCCATTAATTTATTACATGGGAACAACTTATTAGGTACTAAGTTTTCTTTATTTTATCTCCTTTAATTGGTTTCAATTAACCATCATCTGCCCACTCAAGTGAAAATTTTAGGTCTGCCATTTTCTAGTGTGGCCCCGCTTATATATTTCAATCTGACCTATCCCATGATCTATAGGCCCATAGTGCGCCTAGTAGATGTCTCACACATGAGAACCCAATACATATAGACAAATGATTCATTGCACACCTCGTACATGGATCTTACGATGGAGAGCACCTAGTGGGGCTCACCTGACCACCAACCTAGTTGCCCATGAATGTCCCTGGATGGAATTGCACTGATCTGTGGGATCCAGGGTTCTGTTTTTTTATTTGTTAAGTTGTTAATCTTGTGGACTGCGGATCAAAGGAGTTACAATTATATGATGGGCTTGAAATTTATGCGAAGGTCCTTCATCCCCACCCTTATTGTGACCACCATATGCGTATGAGCTCTTTTTGGCCAGGTAGGAACTACTATGATCCATCCAAGCCTGTCACAGCAAATCCCCGGAAATGTCACCGATCTCATGAATTTTATACTGATCCCAATAAAAGTAACTGTTAGAATTAAATTGGTTAAAAATGTGCTTTAGAAATTATTAAAATTGAGATCCATGGATGAGGGGTTAAGATGATTTGGTGCACTTAGACAATTTTACATACAGGTTAGCCCATAGAAAGCTTTTGATCTCACAACCACCCCTTGACCGGTGGGGCCCACCACTTGGTACCCTGGATGAGGATGCTCAAGTAAGGACGTATATGGATATGCTTGTGCTCTCTGTGAATGCTCTGTTCAAACTACCTTGTGGGGGCCCACCAATATGGCGTAGTGAGGGAATAAAAGATAGATGTGACACACTGTGTGTTCCAACCCTTAATCCAAAGGCCCAAGTTTAATGGTCATTTGTTTTTAAATAATCCAATTAAAAAACACACACACACACACACCAATACCTGTGACATTGAGACCTGAGAGGGCTAATGGTGCATGACTGTATCATGGGGGCCTGGTCATAAAGCTATACTCCTGAATAAAAATTAAAAAAATGCCAACGCTCTATTCTCCTTGAGGCACGTAATACAAGCAATCTCGATTGTTTTGAAGGATCATCTGGCCTCCCTAAGGATATGTAAGCGTATGAATAAATAAATTAAGAGTATTTTTTGGTAAATACTCTAAGAATTTTAGGATTTGTAAATAGACCCTGTGATATTTATTATAAATAGGCCCTCACGTTTTTATTTAAATACCCATTAGGTCCCCAACATAAATATTGTAGGCAACCATAATGAGGTTTGTGTTGTTTTTCTTTTTAAAATGATAGCCCCATTAACTAAAAAATGAGTATATTATTATTTATAAAAAATATCATTATTTTATTCAACTCTTAATGTTATGAGAGAAAAAAATAACAATAAGCTTTTAGAATTATATTTATAGGGATAAAAGAGATAAGCAAAAGTGTCATTTTACTTTAAAATTTTATGGTGGTAGGAAGTCTATTTATTTTGGGGACACAGAAGGCATTAAAATGAATTGGTAGGATCTTATTTATAAATACAAAAACTACATGAGCCTATTTACAAATTCTTACTTTCTTAATCAGAATCACCATCCCATGTGACGTTCAATACTTTACCTTGATTTCTGAAAGTCCTACTGACACATTGAGAAGCATAGTGTCCAAACCCCTTGCAGTCATAGCATTGAGTGTTCTTTGGAGGGATCTTTGGATTATTCTTGTTAGATTTAGACACAAAATTGAAATTGGACTTGGAATTGGACGTGAAATTAGTTTTGTTTTGTCTCTTTTCCCTTTTGGTAAGCTTTTCCCCAATCCTTTTTGCCTTCTTTCAAGACTTTTTTGAATTTTTTCACGAAAAAGGCCTCAAGTTCATGATCTTCGGAGTTAAATTCAGAATCGTCATCACTGTCATTAGCGGACTTAGAAGACACAAGTGCCATTCCCTTAAGTTTCTTTGTTGACTTAAGATTTGTTTCAAAGGTTTGCAAATTTCTGACCAGTTGGTTAACCTGAAGGATATCTAAGTCAATACTCTCCTCAATTATTATGACTTTTGGATCAAACCTTTTGGGCAGAGAACTTAGTTTTTTTTTTTTTTTTTACAATTTTGCATTCCCAAATTGTCTCACCTAAATTGAAGGTTGAATTGACAACATAATTGAGTTTTGCACAGAATTCATCAAAAGTCTCATTGTCCTCCATTTTCAAGGTTTCAAATCTAATAGTCAACTTTTGGAGTTTTGACTGTTTAACCTTTTGAACGCCTTCATGAACGAGAAGGTATCCTATGCATCCTTAGCAATTTTATACTTAGAGATCCGATGAAACTCTGTGGGTATCCCATGCTCTACTGTTAAAAGTAAATGCTTGTTTCTTTGGTCCATTGGGGCATGGATTTTGGAAGCACTACAAGAATTTACAGTTTTCCCAGCGTTTTTTCCCGGCACAATATTTAAATGCCGGGGAAAGTATGCTATTGGCCGGCGAAATAAGCTTTTTCGCTGGAAAAAGTTATAGTTTTCCCGGCATTATTTTTTCACTGGCAAAGGTTTGATTATTCCCGGCGAATGGATTATTTCACCGATAAAGGTTAAATTTTCACCGGTGATTAATTGTTTTCGCCGGCTAATATTATATTTATGGCGGCGTTCTCCCTAGATCGCCGGCAAATTTCACCCGCCAAATTTTAGCTCCAATTTTTAGGTTGGCGCTTTAAATTTTACAGGCAAATAATTTGTGCCAGGAAAAATTTTTTTAAATATGTTATTTTAATTAATAAAATTTTGTCATCATTTTCCTGGCCGTCTATATATTAAAATGACTATCTTTTGTGTGAGAGAGAGCGACAAAGAGCGAGAGTGAGAGAGAGAGACAGAGAGAGAGAGAGATAGAGAGAAAGACACCAGCGAGAGAGAAAGCGAGAGAGAGAGATCGACAGAGTGAGAGAGAGACAGAGAGAGAGACACCGCGAGAGAGAAAGCGAGAGAGAGAGGTCAGACAGAGTGAGAGAGAGTGAGAGATTATCGTCTTCATCATCGTCTTCCACTTGCATCAATCTCAAGGACAAGGGCCAGGTAAGGTTTCTTTTGCTGATTTCCCGATTTCACCCCATCACCATATTTTTTTCCCGATTTCATCTCTGTTTGGTTTTGTGCATTTTTTCTTTTGCTGGGTTGAGAGATGAAGAGGCACTTCGATCGGTTGCTTTGTCGTAAGAATGGATGATCTTATGGGGTTATGTGGCTAGTGAAATCGAGTGATCCCCTTTAAGATTTAGCTTATGTTTTGGTTTGGTTGAAGTCTTCGATCTTTGGGTTGTGCAACAACCAATTTAATCGATTGGACAACATGCTCAATCGAACGCCCAAGTCCAACATCCAGGGACCCAATTCGGTAGAAAGATACAGAGAAAGGGAAATCATCATCTAAACACAAGGAGAGGGTAGGCAAAAATCAAGAGGACCCATTTGTGTTTTGGTTTGGTCTCTGTGCTTTTGCATCTATTTGGTGATTGGGTATTTTGTTTAGTTTTGTCTTGGGTGTGTTTGGATGGAACTGATTGCAAGTGAAATAGAATGATTTGGTGTCTGGGGCAGTTTGTCTTATGGTGTTTGAGGTAGTTTGAGCTTCAAAAAACAACGAAAATGTTGTTTGGGACAGATTTGTTTTCTTTGTCTTATGTACATTGGCTCTATCTGTTATTGTTATGTTCTTCTTTAATTTCTGTTTTGTTTGTTTTAATTTCAATAGACTGCACTTTTCACTGCAGAGAAAATCTCTCTCTTGTCCTGCCCTTTCTGAAACATCTCTCTGTGGAAGAAACATCTCTGCTTCTCTTCAGTTCCTTTATCAGGTAAAATCCCTACCTTAGTTTAAAATTCAATTAGGTTGCATGAAGGAATACAACACTAACATATATCATTGTTTGTTATTTTCTTTATGAGAAACTAATTTACAGAATCCATCTTAGCTTTTCATTGAACTCAATTTGCTGTCTGTATTAATTTTTGAGTGAAAATTTGTTGTCTTGAATGATGATAGTTGTGATGAATTGTAAAAGGACCTTTGGAACATATTATGCAAACACTTCTGAAAATGTTGAAGATCTTCCTAGGTGGATTCTTCGGGCTACATTACCTTTAATTGATCATGTAACTCTGTCAAAACCCAATCCCTTTCTTGGGGTGCCCTGTCCACTTGGATTCTGCTGTGCTCGTTAATTACATGGGCTAGTGACTTTAAAACTACATTTGAACTTGTTATTGCATCCCAAGTGTGATATTGGTTTTCCTATCTCTAATGTTGTAATTGATATTAGCTTAAATCGTATTACTTTCTTGAATTAAAAGTAGTTGATTTGTCTGATTCATATTGAAAATGGATGTGTACTGTTCAATTGATATGAACTCATTAGCAAGCAGACCTTCTGATCCATTTTCAAAAGCTATGTATGGGTGTCAGTGATCCATTTTTGAGGTGACTTGCAAGAATGAAAAGGACCCATTGTGGATCGTTGTATGATGTTCCACACTTCTTTGTTCTTTAATTGCTTCATTTTAATAGAAAGAAATCAACTGCCTTTAAAAAAAATTATAGTATTGTGTGACATGGTTACATTGATCATTTGTGTGTTTTGTTTTTCAAATAGATTATAATCACATCTTGTGGATTTCACTAGGGTGTTTTTATACATTAGTTTTTTCCTGGAAGAGCAAGATATTATATTTATAGATTTGTTTGGTTTTTTTTCCCAAATATGCATATGGTCCTCTCTCCATTTTCTCGAATTTTCTTTTAAAAACTAAAGATACTATTTTCATGGATTTTGTCATCCATCATAATTTAATTCCTTTTATTTCTCTTTATATTATATTTATACGTAAAATTATATGGGGAGGGCACCTCTTGTAGAGCTCAGGATGCGACTTCTCTAGGTTTGTATTTGACTTCTCTTTTCAAAATAGTATTTATTTGCATGTTGCTGCATCCACCAAGAGGTAATAAATGTATGTCGGTTTTGAAATTAAAGTTTTAAAGTGCATATGGGTAGAATTGATTGAGCTTGGGTCAAATGGAGTGAACTTGAGTCAATGAGTGACGTGGAAACTAATGAGTGGGCTCAAGAGTTTAGAGGTTTAAAGGACAACACAAGTGGGAGCTAGGCATGATTAGTCTTGTTTGCATTCAATTGGTCATGGGTTCAATGAGTTCAACTAGGTTGGACTGGGTTTATTAGTGGTGACGTAATGGGCCTAAGAACCTCAAGTTATATTGACATACCAAGTGGGTTATAGAAGTTAAAAAGAATCATGTACATTGCTAATAAATATCATGTATTCAGATATGGCTGATGGGTTAAGGTCGGTTCAGTTAGGAACAGAGGGAGGGGAGAAGGCAGAGAAGAAGAGAAAGAAAGAAATAAAGAAGCAAGAAGATGAAGAAGAATCAGAAGGAGAAACTGAAGATGAATGCAGTGTTGGGGATCCAACGTTGCTGATAAACAATGCCAGCAGAGTCAAGGTGAACCAGAGGAGAAGAATGGAAAGAAAGGAAGGAAGAGAGCAGGAAAGCAAGGGAAAGAAACAGAGGAAAAAAGGAGAAGACGAGAGGAAATGTGAGATATCGATGAAGATGGGGAGGATGACTGAAATGAGGATTAGGGGATGGGTTCTGTTTGGATGAGAGGAAACCAGGAAGGAAGGAGGGAAAAGGAAAATAGAAAAAGAAAAAAGGAAGGGGAGCTTGCCGAGATGAAGCAGGGGTGAAAGAGTTGGGTCTGCACCGGTGGAGGAGATGCTATGTAGAGAGAGGGTTTGACCGTGAGGATGGGAGAGGAATGGCAGTGCAGCACAATGGCGATGGTGTAACAGTCATATTTGGAGATGGGTGGAGGACCACTTGACAGAAACTGGAGGAATTGCAGAGCGACAAGATAGAAAAAGAAAGAGAAAGAAAGAAACAAGGAAAGGCTGGGTACGAGTACATGGATAAGAAAGAAAATAAGAGCGGAGAAAAAGAGAAGAAGCAAAGAAGAAACAAAAAGGAAGTGCATGAGGAGGAGAAGTAGATGGGCTGACTGTTGACCCCAAGTTGGACTTGGCTGCAGAGGAGATAGAACAGGGAGAAAGAGAGAAGAAAGCGAAAGCAAAGAAGAGAACGATGGAGATGAAGAAAGAAGGAAGCAGGAAACAAAAGAAAACAGAGAAAGAAGAGAAACACGGTGACGAGGTCTGGGTTAACTTGGTTTGGATCTGAGCATAAAAGAAGAAAAGTAGAATGCAAGAAGAAGGGAATAAGAAGGATAAGGAGAGGAGCTGGGCTTGGGTTGCACGGGGAAAAAGGAAAGCAGAGGAAGAAGAGCAGTGATAGGGAAATCGTGATGAAGAAGACGAAGATGATGACTGGGTTGCAATGGAGGAAAGGAAGAAGAGAAATAGGAAGAGGAAGAGACAGATGAAACCGAACACAGAGAGGAAGGAGAGTAAGAGGAAACAGCAAGGGGAAGAAGAAGGTCGAAACGAAGGTGGGTTCTCGGAGCTCGACAAGAGGATGCAGTGGTTTCCTGCTGGGTTCTGTTTGTTTCTAGGGAAAGGAGCGTGGGTTGACTCTGATGTTGGGTTTCGCTTACATTAATAGTGAGTTCATGAGAGAATTGTCGAGTTGTAGTAGAGAAGAAATCAGAGGAGATGGAGAAGGCAATGCAGTGGGCTCGGCTACCGATGGAATCGGGGTGGGTTGGTTTTATGCTGGCGGGATGGGTTCAGGTGTTCCGATGCACGAGGTGGGTTGATGCATGTAGTGGCCCAGGTGTGATGGTGAGTCCTGTCATGATGAAAGGCCAGGCAAAAGAAAATATGGCAACCAAACTAACCATTAAAATAGTAAACATGAAAAGAGGATGAGCAAAGGCATGGAAGGCTTACCTTAAAGAAGATCACTTTAGGTGGAAGAGAAGATTCGTATGAGTGATTCAAGGGAGTGAAATAGCTTTCTATTTATAGCGAGAGATAGGCAAGTTTCAAAAGAATTTTGGTTCTATCCAACTTAGCCAAGGGAGTTTAAATTTAAATGTGTATGACCAGTTTATGCATCTGTATTGGTGTATTCCTAACTATTTCTATGTTTGTTAATTTATTAGTTTCTGTTTACCCTTCATATATATCATCAAAGAAATCATAGCATCGCTTTTTTTTTCTCTCTCTTTTATGCAAATTGAATGATAAGTAAAGAAAATTTTGTGCTTAAAGAGTTCATGCAGCTAACATGAAGGCTAAGTATTCAGAATAATGGACTGTTATATATTGAAATGGGATGCAGGAAGTTCTTTTAAATAGTGGTGCAAATCGATGTTGGAATGATGCAACAATAAAATGATCACATGGATATGTAAACTTCCATTGATATTTGAATGTTGGTATGAAGTAGAATGTTAACATGGGTTTTAATTTTGTGATGGTAAAGTGCTTTGAATGTTGAAAGATGTTTGAATATTAATATGTAGTTGAATGAATTTTCATATTTTATCTTTTGATGGTTTTGGAATGGAAATGAAAGTTGGTTGTGTAATAAATTTGGTTTTGGATAATGTAATTAGTTGTTATAATTTAATCATATGACAAAGGTTGAAAGTTGTAATGAACTAATATATATATAGGGAAAGGAAACTAAAAATTAAACAAATAAAAAAATAATATAATATTCATTGCTGGAGATTTTTATGCCGCCAAAAATATTTAAATTACATTAAAAATTTTGGAAAAATGATCTTTTAAATGTTTTATCGGCGCTAAATAACGCCGGCAAAAAATTTGAAGAATAATCTTCTAAATGTTTTACCGGCATCATAAAATGCCGGCAAAACTTTTTTAAAATGAAATTTTTTTCGAAAATCTAATTTTTTTTACCGGCGTTAAAATACGCCGGCAAAGGTTAAGTTTTACCGGCGCAACCATTTTACCACCGAAAAATAGTTTTCCTAGCGAACTTTTCCTGGCAACTTGCCGGCACGCAAGAAATCGCAGGAAAAGAACTTTGCCGGCGTTTTGTAGACATTTACCGGCGATTATTTGGCGTAGACAAAAGTGTAAATTCTTGTAGTGAAGTATAACCATTTTCAACCCATGACAAAATATCCACATCAATGGATTGAAGAAAAGCAATCATTCTAACTTTGCAATAGGTATAGTTAGATCTATCCAATATAGGGGACTTGGTGGTTGAGGTACTATCTCTAGAAAACTCCACATTATTATACTAATTAGATCTCACATGAAAGACTTGTGTGAACTTGGTCTGGTACAACTTGAAGGATTCAAACCTTGATACAGGTTAAGGTCCCAACACAAATTATTTATATATAGTTAAAATAAACAAATGTAGGATTTTAATTACATGGAAAACCCCAATAGGGAAAATAAAAAACCACGGGACCTAACACCAATCCACACTTAGATCAAGCACTATGAATGAAAAGTTACAAGATCTACTTACTATTCTTTTTCAGTTGCACACAATCTAAAGGACTGAAGTTCTTATCGATGCACATGTCGTTCACTTTCTTTATGCTTAACCCAACACACCTTGACGTTCACTTTCTTTATGCTTAACCCAACACACCTTGAAGCCACTCAAGACAAAACTCTAAGAAGAGTAGCTAGAAACAAGATCTCAGGAACTCAAACCTTCAGCATAGTAGGGAAAATTTTCTTTAGAGAATAAGAAGATCTCTCAAAAGGGATTCAAAGGTTTAGAATAATGAGAGATGTAATTAGGGTTGAGAGTAGTGATGAATTTATAACCCAATATTCGTGGGAATGCAAGTAGGGTTTCATCTTTGAAGAATTAGGAAGTTTGGTTCAAACAAGAAACAAATTCGCAGAGTCAGTTTGAATTTTACCGCCTGTCCGATCTATTAAGTAGGTGCTCGATCAATCAGGTAGTGTAAACTACTTCAAGTCCGTTCGATTGATTTGAGGTTCTGTTTAGGCCTTTTTGCTTCGTTGAGATTGATGAAGTTCATTCGATAGGTCATGGCTCGTAAAATATTTTCTCCAAGTCTTCGAATATTCTCTTGAGCTCCAAAACTTGAGACACACCTCAATCCATCTAAAATATAAAATTACAATTCTATTGAACCTAAGTTTTGTCCAATTTATGAATTAGTTAACAATATAATCTTTTTAGCTGTCATGAGGGAAAGCTTATCATTCACGTGGGCAGTCCCATGGTTCCGTGGCTAACTATAATTGGCACTCACAGTTGCCACGCATTAAAAGCCTCAGGGTACTACAAGAAATGGCTTTATTCATGACGAAATTTGGTGACGAATCAATACTTTATCGCTATTGATTCAAAATTAGAGATGAAATAACATTTCGCCACTAAAGATCATACTTTTCGCAACAAATATCTATTTTCGTCGTTAATAATTAATGAATTTGAGATGAAACTATTATTTCGTTGCTAATTATAGAAAAATATATGACATAAGGTGACGAAAAAATCTTTCGTTGCCTAAAATGTAATATAAGTGACCGAAAAATTATTTTTGTTGCTAATAATGACGCCATTTTTATCTTTTTTACTTTTTAGAATTGGTGACGAAATTTGAATTTCGTTGCTAAAAGGTATACTATTGGTGACGAAAAGTTATATTTTGTTGCCAAAGGTGTAAATCTAGAGACGAAATTTTGTCGCCAATAGTATACCTTTTAGTGCGAAATTCAAATTTCATCGCTAATTTTGAAAAATACAAAAGAATTTGTATTTTCAGAATTGGCGATGAAAACTTAGATTTTGTTGCCAAAGGTGTACTATTAGCGACGAAACTTGAATTTCATAGCCAAATCTGAAAGATACAAACAAGAAGAGGCGCCATTATTCCCCCAAAAATTGATGAGATTCGTGATGAAATTTATTTTGTTGCAAAAAAAAAGCAAAATTTATAAAAAGAAGCCTCCGGAGCGATGGGGTGGGAGAGAGGGGAGAGAGAATAGGGAGGGAGAGGGAGATGAAAGGGAAAGGGAAGAAGAGAGAGGAAGATGGAAGGAAGGGGGAGGGAGAGTGGGAGGTAGGGAGAGGGAAGGAGAGAAAGAGAGAGAGAGGTAGAGAGAGGGAAGGGGAGAGAGAGAGGTAAGGAGATGGAAGGAAAGAGAAATAGAGAATAGAAATGAGAGGGAGAGAGAGGTAGGGAGAGGGTAGGAGATAGAGAGAGAATAGATATGGGGAGGGATGGAAGGATAGAGAGAGGTAGGGAGATGGAAGGAGAGAGAAAGAGAGAATAGAGATGGGGGAGAGAGAGAGAGGTAGGGACAGGGAAGGAGAGAGAAAATAGAGATGAGGAGGGAGGGAGAGGGAGGTAGGGAAAGGGAAGGAGATAGAGAGAGAATAGAGATGGGAAGGGAGAGAGGGAGAGGGAAGGAGAGAGAGAGAGAATAGAGATGGGGAGGGAGAGAGAGATGGAGGGAGGGGGAGATAGAATAAAGAGGGGGTGGGAGGAAGAGAGAGAAATAGAGGGAGAGGGGAGGGGAGGGAAGAAAAAACAAAGAGGGGGAGGGCGGAAGAGATAGAGGTAGGAGTAAATTTAAAAATAATTTTTTTTAAAATTCCTTTTGGCAGCCAAATTATTTTGTAGCTAAAAGTATGTTTTTCATTTTTAAAAATACTTTTAGTGACAATAAAAAATACTTTTTTGCGACGAAATTAGTTTGTCGCCAAAGGTTAAAGCCTTTGGCGATGAAATTATTTTGTTGCTAATCAGTTTTTTATGATGTCTTTATATGCTTTTTATGATGAAATGTAATATTTAGCGACGAAATTTTGGTGTATTTAGCGACAAAATATGACGTCATGTATCGCGACGTTAGGCGACGAAATCATATTTCATAGTGAAATTTCTTTAGAGACGGGACAACGGTGACAAAATGGGTGATGAAAGAATTTCGTCGCGATAAGTAATTTGCGACGAAAAAACATTTTTTACCAATGAAATACTTCGTCACCAAATCCCAAAATTTTTGTAGTGGGCAATCCTGATTCTGTAGGCTGAGGCTAACTTATAGCTTGATTTAGAGAGAAAGATTGTTTATTGCTCATTCCTTGAAAAAAGACAAATACTTATAACTTACATCATCGTCTTTTTTTTTAGAATTCACCATTTTAATTGAATTCTTGTCTATCTACATTGCAAAATACTTTAATATTCTAAAACATGCATTTATTTAAATCTCATATTCAAAACTGATTTCAACTCGCTCCTATCGGGCTAAGTGACTTGACTAAAAGCCGCCAAGTCGAGTGATCTGAACAAGAAAAGTCATGTATTTAGTCAAACATGTTCTAGTTACGTAATTTAATGATTTTTTAAAAGAAAATTATGCCCCACTTCTAATATTATCTAAACTTTGATATCTCTACCTTGACTTGGTGGCCAAGTGATCAACTCGAAGACGCGAAGCCTTGGCCCAATCTAATGAATAAAAATTTGATCAACATGTACAGACTCTTCCCATCAATTTAGGATTGGCCAAAAGAGTTCTGCTCAAAACACAGAACTTAATAAACTTTACCCAAACTGACATTACAAAATCTACCAGTATGCTGAGAACATGGTAGTAAGGTCTTTCACTACGTGCAAGAGTGCAAAATAAACATATTCTCGCTATCTAGCATATCATACGATACATGGTTACGAGGAACATCTCATCTTTCCGTCAGTTTTCACTCCTCTTTATACCTTCCACAAATAACCCTTCAACTTATCCCAAAGGGCCAATTTTATAACTCAAGTCAACGTGTCCTGACATGATATGAACATATAGGGATAATGATGGTACGGTTATCCTTATACATGACTATTGCCACATAATGGTAAAAAAATAGATGATTTTCGAAGAGCTTTCTTATAGGAAAGGAAGCCTCGAAAATTATGAATTTTACCCTTAAATTCATGTGATATCCTAAGGATGTAGGCATAAGATATCATGTACTAGTCCAAAAACTTAAGTTGATAGGTATATGAAGTCATGTCTAACCCATTGCTTGGGCAATGTGGGATGTGTGACTTTTTGTCAATGGTAGGATATCAAACGGTGCGATATTCCATGGCTATAGGATATCGTACAGATCTAAAATTCTTTTACCCTAGTTATTTATATCAAAGAGAGGAAAAACATACCTATTACTTTTCGATAAACAGAGAAAAAGATTGCGGTAAGTCTTCTACTGAAATTTTATTCTTCAATTCTCCTTATGGTTTTCTCTCCATTTTCATTGTACTATCTTCCTTCTGATATCATAGGAAGCCATCCTTTCAGTTGATTCTCATTCCTCATTCTCTCCACATCTTGTAATGACTGAAATGGATTAAACTCTAGGAGAGCCCAAACTCAAGAATCTGCAATGAGCAGAAATAGTGAAGAAAACATAGAGTTCTGACTTAGTGGTGAATATATGGGTGGGAAAGGGAATTTTTGGGGTATCCTATGGCTATAGGATATTGCATAATTCAATATCCTATAGATCTAGGATTTACAAGCTTAAGGGCAAAATCATCACTTTTCAAGTGTTTTTTTTCTTTTTATACGAATAGCTCTACTAATATTATCTTTTTTTCGACCGTCTTGGGGCAATAGTCAGATATAAAGGTGGTCGTATGGTCATTATTCAAAAAACATATAGAAGTAAAAACAAGGTTTTACACTCATTATGAGCGAGTTACTCAAAATGTAGTGGAGTAGAGTCAGCTCAGTAAAGTAAGTAAAGTTTTTCAGTGGACTTCTGTCATGCCCCGGGATCGAGATTAGGTTAATTTAGCTATGCCTATGACATGGCACTTGTAATCCTATAATAACTCACGTTACACGAAAGCAAACATGGACCACTACAGGGGAATTCTACATTTTTTACATGCGAGGAAGATCCATATACACGTGCACATTCAAACCAACTATGGAAAATTTGGTGCTTAACACACCCACTACATACCCTATGATAGTAATAACCATAAACAAGTACCTATTTAAACATTCCATAATAAATCTACTAAAATGAGTTATCAAATTAAACATAATCTCATGAAAATACTACATGTCCTCATGTATGTCCAAGAGTAATAAAAGTGCATATGTGATAAATTGTTAGAAGACCGGGAAAACACAATGCATGTCTATCAATGAACTAAACATAAAAGTCTCAAGTAGGAAGGCATGAATGCAAAGAGCCAATATGTAGCCCAATAATCCTAAGATGCCCAAATCCCTATGTTGCTTTACAAGAAGACGACTAGTAGAACACATAGTCTAAAGACTACTCATCTAGTTCTGAAGGAATCTGCGAGGTATCCTCTGGGATTGATATTGGGGGGTCTTGCAACACTAAGGGTAGTACCTTGAAGATGATAACCTAACAAACAATAAGCAAGTAATAAAGAACAATACATGTTGTTCCAAAAGATATTAGACATAGTAATTAAGGAAGTCAAAAGCGTAAACTTAGCATGTTAGCATATAAGAAAGCATGAATTTGAAGAATCGGGATAACATGAGACCATAACTTCTAATTTGGTAAACCGCATGACCAGTGTCCTCCTCCTAAGGGAGCTTATAATAGAACGTATCAAGAATCATGTAGCAAATCTGATTACCTATAGAGCATCGACTTACTCCATCAAAAACTAGTTGTAGCGGTGCACAAATCTTAAACTCATACTTTGCCTCATAGAGTCGTGCTTAGTCGTGCCGACTCTATAAATCAATAAAGGATGGAACATATAGCACATTCGTGCGATACATTACTGACTTGTCATACTTGCATATGTAACATTTCGTGATAACTTAAGCATAATAACTTCAAATGAAAGGTAATAGTAACAAATGCCGATGTGAGGGAAATTAGAAAGGTATGGAACCTATATCAAACATGATAAAAGCATAAGAAGGAAAGCATAAAGTAGTCTTTACAATATGCACAATTTTCTAATTACTATGAATTAATGATGATTTACAAGCCAAACTAATCTAAAATGCCTATGTCCTCAGCATTCTGATTTGGTGTGACCATAAGATATCCAATTTCATGTGCTACCACATTATTGGCATTTCATTATGTATCAATGGACTCTTTTGCCCACACATGATGGCTCAGTATCGGAATAAACCAAAACATCCATGAGGTTGGATGACGGCCTACATCTTCCTTTTTACTCATTTGATTTCATTGGTCAAGTATTAAGGTATAAGGGCTTTGAGAAACAAAGTCCTACATAGTCATAAAGGTTCACCTAAAATACTAAGGTACTTTTAACGCCATGGCCAAGTCCCAAATTGCCGAATTAAAGGTCTAGTATGATTAATCCAATCCAGGTTGGAAGTGGAACATTAACTAAGTAATTAAGAAAAATTGAAAATGGGTTGGGCTCTCGAGTGGGGTCTCACAGAAGTTATTGTGCTTGAGTGCGGTCCAAGTGCATTCATGCTTGACAAACTTTGTTACAAATTAACTGAAACTTTTCATTGTGGGCTTGAGTGTAGCTGCACGGAACCCAATTTTCAAACCTTTTACAGGGTCTGAATTTCTACACATTACACTTTCACCTGTACTAATATATGTAATAATATATACTCCGAATCCTTCACATTTATTGCAATTTCAACTCCGTTCCAACTCATTCATTCAAATCCCATTTAAAATCATTTCCACCCGCCATTTCATCCTCCATTAATGGGAACCAAGAGGATGGGTTGTGTAAATGCAAAAGAACATAGATATATCAAGAAATCAACAATGAAACCAACCATGCATGCCATTATTTGCTTACACTTACCTTTGGGTGCTTCTCAGAATTAAATCCAAGGCCAAAGGGATGAAAATTCCCAAGTTTTAGCTCAAACAAACCCTTAATCATAGAAAATGAAATGCAGAAATGAAATAATGAGATGACATGCTATGAAATCCATTCCTACACTATTTGAATAGCACAAACTCCAAGAACAATTAAGTTTCTCACCTTGAGAGTTTTGTAGAGAGGGAATAAGCCCTTTTCAAGCCAACCAAACATTGGATGAGCAAAGCAATGGTGGAGAAGATGATACTGGCAAGCTCTAAAGGAGGTTTGGAGCCTTTCTCACACACTCTTGGCTTGGAAATGGGAAGAAGCTAGAGGTGGTGACTATAGAGGATAGGGTTTTTGTCAAGGAGGCAAGAGATAGTGTAGCTTTGGGGACTGTGTCTTTATATATGTAGGTTTTTTAGGACACTTTGGGTATTTACAAACAAGTCCATTAGTTCAAGATATTTACAAAAGGAATCATATGGGATGCTACTAGCAAACTTAGGTCCAAATGAAATGGGTCCACAAATAAATAATGATAAGCATGATTAAATGAACATGATGCAATCTAATGAATGATGACATCATGAAAGGTCATGCTAGTTAAATGACAAATTGGTCCTTGTGCTACTTAATCCAATTAGGGTCCCACCAAACTACCTATCCAAGTTCAATTATGGTTAAAACATCATTAATTAGCAATAAGCATGATAAATTAGCAAATAAAGCCTAAATTTGGGGCTGGGTACCTACAGCTTTCATGTCATTACGAGTTGGACCGTAGGCTACCATCACACAATATCCCAAAGAGTTCGTATTCAACGAGGCGACGCTCATTAGAAATTTGTCAGCTTGGTCGATTGGACCTGCTAATTAAAAGTCTAAATTGCCTAAAAATGAATGTCACCTTCTTAAATATCCTCCGCTAAATTATAAAGAGTTGGTTCCACCGTCAAATTAATCACTTAAAAATATATGTACATTCGATAATGGTGACAAGTGCTATTGGAATGAAATCCGGCCACCGGACATAAAATAGGACTTCATTTCGAACGGTGTAGATCTTTTAAGAGTGGGAATTGGGGAGCGAGTCGAGCATCAGAGCAACAAGACACGCATTCGCGTAAGAAGCTTGTACTTAAATGTGAAACCAACATTAACATTTGGACCAGACAGACAAAAGAAGAGCTAGACGCCAATAGAAGTCGGTAGCGGAAGACGGGTGGAAGTTTCCCGCTGGTTTTTAAACCACGTTCTTCTTTCATTCGAAGACATGGAAGAGTCCTTCGTTAAGATGTGCCATAGACCCATAAGTCGATGACAGTGCCCCACTTCTAGAAGGACGTCTCATAATGTGACAAAAGCTACTTTTGATGGCCTTTATGGAGATTGTTGGCCCTGTTTGTTTCTTTATAAGAATTCAGGAAACTCATATCTAAATGATTTGTGAACTGCAAAGTTGTTTTAATGAAAATAAATAAATAAATAAATATTTGATGTGATATAAAACTTTACTGTACAGAAAAAAAAAAATTGTACATGCCTAAGAGGTTAAAACTTTAAGACCTCCAAAGCTTGGAAAAATTTTGGATGGCTTGAATTTAAAATTTTATGAAAAAATAGAGATGGAGTTTCCTAATGTGACGGGGAGTAACGTAAAGAGTAAGTTTGCTCTTAAGTTTTCGATTCAAAATTAACTCAGATTTGTTTGGTGTGCATTTATTTGAATGCAGTCCTGCTGTGTCAAAGGCCCAACAGATATGAAAAATTATGTTATCCTGGAAAAATATTAGCAAGCACTGCGCAAGAAAACGATGATTTCCTTCTAAATTCTAGCCCTCTTCATTGACTTTTCAATGCGCTGCTCTAAGTTCCTCGTCTTTTCGTGGTATCTGTTTTCTCAAATGAAACTTCACGGAGACTACTCAACATAGAAAGAGAAACCTCCCCATCAATTCCTCCATTTTAAAACTCCATGAACTCTTCATCTGCTAGTCTGCTCCCCCAGAACTCTTCATCAATTCCCCCCCAGAACTCTTCCCTGCTAGTCTACCACACCTCTCCATCTGCTAATGGATCGAAGACTTCATGAGGCGCTGCTAAAAGGCGACTTGCCGGCCCTCCTCCATCTCATCAGAGAAGATGACTCTGTTCTCGATCAAAGGGTCCCTCGTTCTCTGAACACGCCATTGCATGTGGCATCCAAGTGCGGTCACAAGGAGCTGGTGGCGGCGATGGTCGAGCAGTGGCCGGAAATGGTGTCGATGGAGAATGCGAGGATGGAGACTTCTCTGCACGAGGCATGCGTGGAGGGGCACCTTGAGGTGTGCGTGATGTTGCTGGAGGCTGATCCTTCGGTCGCTTATAAGCATAACTGCGATGGTGATAGTGCTCTCTTCGTTGCCTGCGGTCGCGGGCACTTGGATGTTGTGAGGCTTCTCTTAGGGCACGCGCCGCTTCTGCTGATATCGGAGGAGGATGGGTCGTCGACTTCCCTTCATGCAGCTGTTGCTGGAGGATTTACTGGTGAGTTGGAAGATGAGTGATGGGGGTAGATGATGGTTCCTTTCATGGTCAAATTGTCCCTAAAAAATATTGTTGTGGAATAGATGAGCAATTTGTGTACCCTTTGAGTTGGGTTTGATCATTGAAAAAATCCTAGATATATACAACCACCTATATGCCAAATGAACCGAGTAAGTTCTTATAGAGGTTCAAACTAGAGACCTCAGGGCTAGTCCATGACTTTTCCACCATTTGCAACTTTTATGTGTGGGTAACATTTTAAGTGTGAGTCAACATTTTATGTGTGGGTAACATTTTAGTATGCATACAGTTTATGTGTGGGTAACATTTTAGTATGCATACATTTTAAGTGTGGGTTCACACTCATCACCTTAAGATGAAGCCGACCTGAAATATCCAAAGGAACAATATGCAAAAAATACCGGATGCAGTTTTTTTTTTTTTTGGCACAATTGATTTTAGATCTAGAATCGGGTCCACAGTTGACCTTTTGGTAATTGGGTCGTGTGGGCATCGATCGAACCCAGTTGCTAAAGTTTCCAAGTGGGTGCGAGTCATTTATGTAACCTAGTTGAGCCTGCATAGGGTAGTATTATGCAGGTAGTTGGGTCCGGTATGCTCAGCCAAAATTAGGTCATTCTGATCGAACCATCGAGAAGAGTTAAACCCAACATACTTGGATCACTTGACCCAGTCAAACAAGCATTATAGATGCACTTCGAAAGATAAAACCTGCAAACATGGTTAGGCTTAGAAACATACCAAGCCGCGTTGAATTGGAGACTAAGGACGGCCGAGCCTTAACTGACTTTTTTAAAGAAAAAAAAACGTACCTGTTTATTTTTAACAACTTTAGTGTATCGAAATTGGATATTTTTCTTGAATCTGACTGAGTCATGACCGAGTCGTGGCTGGGTCGACTGATCCTGACAAATGGACAATGGATGAGTCAGCTCTGGCAATGACCAATGGAGAACCCATTTATTCAGGGGCGGACTCACATGAAGTAAAAACTCCTATAACTTGGAATGGTCTAAGGGCCCATGCCCCATATATTTCAAACCCACCACCACATGTCCCAAATGCCAAAACCCATTTTCAAAAAAAAAACCTCCCCTATTTCCGGTTTTCCCTTTCCTCGTTTCAACCCAAGGGCAGAAAACCCGCTCCTGTTCTGGTACGAGTTCTTTTAGCGGCGGTTTTTTTCCACTACTATATATTCTCTTTTCTTCTAGTGTTTTTTTTTTGGAAATTTAATTAGAGAAACGTATGCTAGATAATTCAATTATATAATTCATGTCTATTTAAATGCAATATATTTTCTCTTTTATTATTATTATTATTATTATTATTATTATTATTATGTGAAATTGTCTAGCAAAACTTTAGCCCCACCTAAATGAAAATCCTAGGTCCCCGAGTATAAATTCACAAACTTTCTTGGTGAGCAACACAAGCAATTGCAAGTAGTTAATCTTAAAACATAAATTGACAGTGTATAATTATGCATGTAAATGGTTCGACTTGGTTTTCATATGCAAAAAATTGACAGGTAGTTAATATGTGATTTGAACTAATTTCATGGGTGCGTGTATCAGATATTGTCCGAGAAATATTAAGCATGCGTCAGGATTTTGCATGGAAAAGAGATGGACAAGGCCTTACACCATTGCACATAGCTGCAACCAAAGGTCACTTGGAGATAACAAGAGAGTTCCTAAAGAGAGACTCCGATCTATGCTTCGTAAAAGACAATGATGGAAGATCTCCCCTCCATGCGGCCGCGATCAAAGGGCGAGTCTCTATCCTCGACGAGATTCTCTCTGAGAGCTTGGAATCGGCTTCACTGGTAACAAAAGAAGGAGAGTGCATCCTCCACCTCTGTGCGAAGAATAATCAAAATGATGCCTTGAGATATCTAGTTGAGAAGCTTGACATCACCCAGCTCATCAATCTCCCAGATAGCAATGGGAACACAGTCTTGCACCTTGCCACTGCTGGAAAACTCTCTGGAGTAAGAACTCGATCCCATGCTCAGATCATACTTACCTGATTTGCACTTCGACAAATGCTTATATAGATGCAATTTAGTACTTTCATCGTTAATTTAGTGGGGTAAGTTCATATAATTTGTGTTCTTTTCTCTTAATTTGTCTAGTTTTTAGCTCTAGTTAAACTGATTTGACCAAGCAACTCAATTTTTTTATTCTGCCTGGTTTGATGTCATTTGTGTCGTCCTCTCGTCTAATTCGATTAGATAATAGAAACAATATCATTCTCTCTTTTCCTTATATACAGTATAATTCTGTGATCTCACCAAAGCTCATGAATTGGTCTCCATGAGATCATTGCCCCCACCCCATTTTACTAATGTGAATCAAGTTTTAGCTTCCACTTTTAAAAGCAATATGCTTTCACTTTTTTCAACTTTGGTGCATATAATAAATTCAAGTTGCACCACGAATTATAATTCATTCAAGTCGAATTTAGTCACTTACCAAACTATGTTTCCAACTTGGATTGAAGTAATATGCTTAAATTCATGAAAATAGGCCAAAAGTTGGAGCGAATGATATATTTTAACTCAAAATTAACATATACATTCAATACTTCTTAATATGAACCATATGATAATTCTAAGAGAATGAAATGAAACCAACTCAATGCAATTACTAACTAGGTGGACGAAATCTAGAAAAGTATAAAGCAAATTTAACTGCTTACTGTTTCAAAGAACTAATTTGCGGTTCAAGCGTGGCTAGTACAAACTATGTAAATACTATTAGGATCATGCTTCAATGGTAGTAGCTAGTACAGCATATGTAAAATATTACCAAGATATTGCTTTCATGGTTGTGGCCATATAATGCATCTGAAGATGGGTTTATTTTGTATTGACCCAGATAGTAAAATTCCTGGTCGGCAAAACTGGTGTCAACGTCAATGCTCTCAACAACAAAGGATTCACGGCTCTTGATGTGGTCGAGACCGATGCCAGCAACTCTGGTGCACTCCACATGGGGGAGACCCTGCTGGGAGCTGGTGGCCAAAGAGGCATGCATCTGCCACCATCTTCCCCTCTCGATATTCAAATCACTTCCCCACCCAGATTGCCCACAAACAATCCGAGCTGCTCGCACTCATCGTCGAGGCCGATCCCCCCCTCCCCGCCCCACTCTCATCGCCGCCGGCTGGAAATCCACAGTGAGGGCCTCCGCAACGCTCGCAACACAATCACCGTCGTGGCGGTCCTCATTGCCACCGTCACCTTCACGGCCGGCATCAGCCCCCCAGGTGGGGTCAACCAGGATAGCGGGAAGTCGATCGCCGGAAGGACAGTCCCTTTCAAGGTGTTTACTGTGACCAACAACGTGGCACTATTCTTGTCACTGGGCATAGTTGTGGTCCTAGTTAGTGTCATCCCTTTTCGCCGCAAGGCCATGATGAGCCTGTTGATGGTCACCCACAAGGTCCTGTGGGTGGCCGTGTCCTTCATGGCCGTCGCTTACATTGCGGCCATGTGGGTCATTGTGCCACGTGGCAGAGGATCAAAGTGGGTGTTGGTGGTCGTGTTGTCGATCGGAGCAGGGACGGTGGGGTCCCTCTCTGTGGGGCTAGGGATGATGTTGGTGAGGCGCTGGCTGAGGAAGTCAGAATGGAAGAAGGCCAAGGAAAGGAGGAAGAAGGGAAGTCCTAACAGTAGCACTAGGATAAGCCATGTAGACGAGCTACGTGCTATTAGAAAGAAGGGCAGTCGTGGGTCTAGTAATTCTGATGTAGAGAGCTCTGGAACATCAGGTTACCATATATATTAAGAGCTAGAAAATTGTAGTTGTATCTTTGTATATCACCACCACAACTGTTGTAAAGTGGTGCTTTTCACCTCTTGCTTGTAATAGGGGACCTATTGTTCAATACTTACTGAATTTTTAGGAATGCCTAAAGCGCTATTAATTTTTAGGAATACCTAAAGCGCTCTTTCTAACGAGTTTAGACATTAAGGACTAAAAGGTGTAGATATACAAAATGCCATAAAAATATATTCTCTTGATTTCAAATGCTTGTTCACTCTTTTTTCAATGAATTATTGAAGTTACTATAAAATGATGGTCCCCTTTTTCGCTTTACATTATTAATTATTCGCTCTTAACCCCTTCAAATGGTCAATATCCTTGTTAAAAGCCTCTTTCCATTTTAACTTTTTGCAATACCATTAATGAAAGTAGTTTTTCGGTCTTCTCTATTGACTCGTGATAAGTCCTTAAAAGTACATATTTTTATAGCTTTTTTTGAAAATTTTATGGACTTATCCATTCAAAAGAGCTTCATATAGATAGAAATCATGTTTTTATGCATCTTGAATTCATCTTAGTGTTTTCATGCACATTTTGCTCAATGCGCCTACATCCACAGTCAAAAGAGAATTATACTTTTCTACTGCACTCTTTTGGTTGATTCTAGGGTTACAAGTTACATCTATATATAATTCTGTCTTTTTTAACCCCTAAGAAAGCCCAGTACAAATACTAAAATACCTCTAACTCAAAGGCCGGTCAAAGACTAACCTAATTGACCAATTCGATGAACCCAAAATACAAGACATACCAAACATATACAATACTTACCTTTTAGAAAAATGAAAAATAAGAATATTGTAGTGTATTGCGTGCAAAGGAATCCACCTTTTCTTTTTTGTCATAACTCTTCTCTCTTGCTCTCAGGTGAACATATGGGGTCTCTAATCTCAAATACTTAGTGGATGCAAAGAGGTTGTTTATTCAAAAAGCGGCCGTGATGCTGGCACATTTACAAATCCCATAGTTCTCATTGATGACAAGGTTGTCAAGATAACGACAATTCTTTTGCGACCAAGTTGCTCTAATGAGAGCCGGCTCTTTCATTAAGCAAAAAAAGCTCTTGCTTAGGCTCCAAAAAATCCCTAAAAAGAAGGCCCCATAATCTCTAATTAAAGAAACAGATGAGGACTTTCACATTCCAACAACACAACTATCACTTCTTTATTTTCTCCTTAAAAATTAGGCTTTTCACATTCCAAAAAACCCATTCCACCGTTGAGTGCTAAGGCCATTAAAATCCAAACGTCATTCTCTCCTTTGCACCGTCTCTCTCTCTCTCTCTCTCTCTCTCTCTCTCTGTCTTCTCTCTTCCTTTCTGTTGTGTTTTCTACCTTTTAAAAATATTTCAGCAATAGCTATGAAGAAGAACAAGAAGAGAAGGGAAGAACCTTGTCTTTTGAGGTAACTATATGATTAAATTTTATTAATTAAGTTTATTTGATTTTGGTAGAATTTTATTTGATTTTAGTAGGATTTTATATTTAGTTGGGATGTATTTTCATGAAAAGAGTTGTGGGCCCCCAGCCCAGGTGACCACTAGATGAGTGATCAACCCCATAGATTTGGAAGCAGACCCATGGGTAACCATGATAGGTGTAAATTGGATCTCCTCTAGGAGAGGATTGCTGTTGAAATATCAAATTCAATTATTTAAATCAAGATAATGTAGAAATGGATTTTGGATTCATGTGTAAAGAAAAAGGGACTTTTTTTCCCTAATTCATGAGTCAATGTGCATTTTTCTAATATTGATGGTTTAGATTTATTTTCGGAATTAAAAGTTTTAAAAGAAATTTTACAAGTAGAAGAAAACACTCAAAATGATATATTTAATTATATAAAAAGATTAGATTCTTTTCCAAATAAATATATTACTTATAGAATACAACTGACAATACCTCTAACTGTTGCTTCTACATAACGAAGTTTTTCAAAATTAAAATTAATAAAGTTTTACTTAAGATCAACAATGTCACAAGAAAGATTAATTGGATTAGCCATACTATCAATTGAAAAGGACATATTAGCAAAACTTGAATATAGAAACTTAATTAGTAATTTTACATCACAAAAAGCAAGAAAAATAAATTTTAAATAAAATATTTATAATAATTTTTAAAAAATAAAAAGGCCTCATTTAGTTTTATTACTTTAGGCCTCAAATTGTCTCGGAGCTGGTCTTGGCTCTCTAATACGTTGAACTCGGCCTATGGGATTTCAGATGAAAATAGGGACCAATTGTCATTTTTCCCTGCAGGTCCATCCAAGTGATGTACTTGGTCCATCATCCCCTGTCCCTATGTTACTCTTTGTCGATTTTCCCACTCTTTCTCAGTTGGAGGAAATGGTGTCCACACAAATTCTCAATGATTATTATGAAGAGAATGTTGACCAGGTTCAAAATGGAGTGAAGCGTGTGAATTGCATTGCTCACCTTGGCCTCACTTCTGTAACAATGAATCCCAAATATCAGAGGTGTAGGAAAAGATTTGGTGGGGCACAACACATCATGGCTAGATATAAAATGTGAGATTTGACCACTCTGAGTTGTGGTCCGCATATTTGTTTTCTTCTGGTGTTTGTATTTTAAAAAATATGCTATACTATAATCGAGTGGCATTTAGTCTCTATGATTATCCATTACCATTTCTTTTTCCGATCCATTACTATGCATCTCTCTGATGTGTTAGGATTGTTTAGTGTTACTGAATATTACAAAATTCAGGGGTAAGCTTGCTTGATGATGGTCTATGTATGATGTCCTATTGATTATTTGGTGTAGATGTTTGTTAGTAGTACGACAAGTATTCACTTGCTAAGAACAACTCTCTTACCTGGTAGTAAGAGTTATGTGGTTTTATGTGGCTGCCCAAGGTGTGAATCTTGGGTATTTTATCTCTTTTCGTCCGTGTGGGCTTTCTTCTTATTTATGTGGGCTTTCTTTTCGCATGTATTAACATTATTTCCTACTTGAGTGGGCTTTTTTTTCGTCTGTATGGGCTTTCCGTTTAAGTCCTAAACTCCTTAATTAAGTTATCAGAAAAGAAAAAAAAACTGCTAATTCGCTTATGAATGAGGGTAGCCACCCCTTTTTGCAACGGGTGTCAACAGATTGGTCCACCCACTTGTTTGTCATGGTTGGCCTACGTTAAAGAGCCATAGACTGGCAAACTCAGGAGTTTTTCCTTGGTGCATGGGACCACTGGATAAAATGAGGGCCCTATATAAAAACAGCTTACAGTTCAATTAAAATTAAAGGGTTTATTGAATTTTTTGGGCGGGCGCTTGGAAGCCATAGCCAACCCTAGCCTCCCTCTAGTTCTGCCAGTGCATAGCGCCTGTTTAAGAAGTTGTATCTTAATTTTCAGGCCTGATTATTGATCATCTTGGATCAGGTCATGGTTATAGTCATAGTCCTAGTCATTGGTCTGTCAAATTGGCTTGGTCAGGCCAAATCCCGAAATTGTTAAACATACATACATTATTGGTAAACCAAATACAGCAAATAGGGCTGGGCTTAATAGAGTTGCATCTAGCCGAGAAAACTTGGTTCTTCTCAACTTGACTCAGGCCCTTCTGGGACTTGTTCATTGACATCATATTTTTACGGTTTTTGGACGCTTTGCTCCTTGGAGATTTTTAAAATTCTCAATTTGCACCCTCCATTTCAGATTTGACCACAATGCACACTTAATTTAAATTTTTTGTACCAATGTGCACCCTCCGTTATTATTCCATCCAAATTAATGACTGAATTATCTACATGTGACTTGCACATGCATATTCAAGGGTACACAAGCAAATAAGCAAATAAGCAGAATAAGTTGAGTCAACTCGGTTGCTTCCCCATTTAGTAAGTTTTATTTAACCCGACAGTCTTCCCTTCTTTCCCCAGCTACCACATCTCTCCCCATTTTAACCACCAACTGCAACTCCCCACAACTACGGCCCACCACCCCCTCTAACGGCTGAGGGAGAGCGAGAGAGAGAGAGAGAGAGAGAGAGAGAGGTGGCAGTGCGTGTCTCACAGATATAAAGAGAGTGGGGTTTTGCCGACAGAATTATCTGGGTTGAGTTTGATTTGTATTGAAAAGGTTCGAGGTTGGTTTTGAAGTTGTCTCAGTGAAGATTGTAATATGGGATTAGCAAAAATGAAGTTTGAGAAGGCAGGTAGAATCGCGGTACTTGGCACAAGGCCTAGTGTGGTAGTTAATTTTGGAGACTTGAAGATATTGATTGGTGATGATTTCTCTGTTGATGCTCCAAGTCTAAGCTATGCATGTGGTGCGAGAATCGAATCGGCAAGAACTGCCAGAGCAGCATTCAGCTATGATATGGCTTCTTTTATTATTGGGAAACAAAAGTGAAATATAATAATTTAACCATTGACATTTAAAAGCTAGTTAATTGAAGAAGATGAAAATAACAGAGCAGTTGAAAGTAAGGAAGCTGGAAGGTGGGTTTCCAGCCTTTGTGGTGGTTTTCATCTTCGCAAGAGCCATATCTTCTTCGTAAGCAATAAACTGTGTACGTACTATATATGTTTACATGTTGGCGAAATTCATCCATGTTTTCCTCTGATTTTTCTTTCCCCCCCACCCCCCTCTCTCTCTCTCTCTCTCATTTTCTCTCTTTTTTCCCCACAAAGTGACACCCTTTGTTCTCCCCTGTTTTGTGTCCGTTTAAAGACCCAAAATGCGGTGAAATAAGATGTGGAGAGTGAGAAATGTGAAGTAAGATGGCAGTCCGAATTACCAATCACAAAGAAAATTCAGCCACAATTTTTGGACTTAGAGTTCTAATTTTACGAATTGGGATAAGAGTTTTTAATATTACAAGAAATTAAATTGAGTTGAAATTAAACATCTTTATGACTAACTTCATTCAATGGCGGTTGGTTTAATGCGATTCAACTCCTGGAATAATTTTTTTATCAACCCCACTGGAACAAATGATTGGAGCCGCCACTGAAGACTTAAGAACAGATTGGGGTGGTGAATTTACATCAAAAGAATTCTTTATGCTTTGGAACAATGCAGGAATAAGGAGAGAACTCGCTGCAAGTTTCACTCCACAACACAATGGAGTTGTGGAGTGAAAAAATCGAACTATAGTTTGAAGCCGCAAGATGCATGTTAAAAGAAAAGGGGCTTCCAAATTGTTTTGGGGCTGAAATTGCTACTTAGCAGTGTATTCGCTTAATCGTGCTCCTACAAAAGTGTTCAGGAAAAAAAAAAAAAAACAGCACATGAAGCTTAGTATGGAAAAAAGCCAAATGTGAACCACTTAAAGGTATTTGGTTCCGTAGTCTATGCTCACATTCCTAATGAGAAAAGGAGCAAATTAGATGATAAAAGCATCAAGTGTATTTTTTTGAGATATATTGATGAGACTAAAGACTATAGGCTTTATATTCCTGAAAATAAGGATTTGATTATGAGTCATGATGTGATTTTTAATGAAAATGCTGCTTGAAAATGCGAAAATGCACTACATCAAAAGCTTATATATCCCACATGATTTAGGCACTAAAAGCAATAGTTGAAAATGCTTGTTTATGTTCCACTGTTATCAACTGTTATCGAGGGAAATGCCACTCTGTTTGATTTGGGGAAAATTGTTGATAAAAGCAAAAATTTGTGATACTAGTTTAAATTGTTATTTACCACAGTTTTTAGATACTTTTTAAGTTGACCTAAAACTTTGAAAAGAAAATAAGGTTAGAACACTTAATTGGTTTCGCACACCTTACTCCAGTCCCTCCAGTGAGAGCCTAATCCTCTCTTCTGCCGGTGCTCTTCTTGAGCCCTAAAAGGATTAACACATCCTCTCTTTATCCAAATACACTCCTTGTGAGGGGTGTCTTTCTGTATTGAGGTTCACCCACATGCAAACACAAGTGGACCCCCTGACAGATGCCAACACTTTGGAGATGGGCAAAGGGATTGATAGTAACCAGCTTGGAGGGATGCATAAGACCCATGTGCCATGACTGATATGGCATGAAAAAGACAAGGAAACAATCCCATAAAGTCATTTGAAAACTATGAGAGAGGTGCTCGAAATGGGTGAGACAGGTTGTTATGAGAGGGATGTTGAGGTACAAGCAGCATCCAGTCTTGTTGGTACTCACAAGATGAAAGAGATGAAGTAGGTGTGGACAACTCGCTATTCCATTTCTCTGGTATAGTTTTACTCATTCAATTGTGTTTGGGAAGTCTTGCCACTTGAGTTATACGAACGTTCTGGAGAAAGACAAGCAAAGATCCTTTCCTTTACACTGCATGTAATTTCACAATTACATCACATCTTTGCTAGCAGTCAATTGTAATTTGTGTGTATGAATAATGGAACGATTTGGAACTTTTCTTATTTTGCCATGGAAAATTGCCCACCAAACAAAAAATTGGCATTAACCAAGGAATCCATGCCACACCAAACATTAATTCCAATTCATCAAGGAAAAGAAAATCAAACCAAAGCCTTGATGCCCTAATCCTAGACCCCTAAACACTAATCCCAACTTCCTAAATGGTAAACCCTACTCCTCAAACCCCACACAGCAAATCGCAAACTCCAAACCCTAATCCTTTATTCCTATAGTTGAAACCCTATTCCCCTTGATTAATTGATTAATGTATAATTAACTAATTAATTTATTAGGTTTTTCTTGTGCAAGTTTTGATTGTTTGAGCTAGTTTTACCTTTTGAATTACTGCTGGTTTTCCAATTAATTTGTAACTAACTGATGTTTATAGGGTGTTGTAATGGGATCCATTTATCTATTTTGGTTCCCATTAGGTTCGCTATTGGTTTCTTTTTATATTTTGGAGTTTGAATTTGGAACCGCATATATTCATGCATGTATGTTCCCATAGAAAATTATCTGCGTTTTTTTATTAATGGTGCATGTATCCATAGGAAATTTTGAATTAGCTTTGTGTTTGCTGTAGTATGTTTTGCATTTTTATTATATGCTCTAGAGCTGCATCTCCACTGATATTGGAGTTTTATCTGCAAAACTAGTGAAGTTGGGTTATTTTGGAGTTTGAATTTGGAACAAAATCGTGGAAAATTATCAGTTTGGTTGAAGGGTGCATCTCCTGTAAGAAATTTTTGAATTAGATATGTGTTGTTGAAGTGTGTTTTGTTTGGAGATTTGCATTTTAATTACATGCTCTAGATCTGCATCTTCAGTAAGATTGGACTTTTATCTTTTAAACTACTAAAGTTGGGTGTTTTTCTTTCCCTTGTTTTTTTTTTTTCCCCTTGCATTCTTTCCTTGAAAGAAAATGCAGTTTATTTTTCGTTGTTGTGTTGCTTTGAGCGGAACATAGAAACGAGTAATTAGTTTTTCATGAATAGCATATGTTTAGGTGATGATGTGTTTTGGTCTAAATCGATATGCCCAACTGGTATTGTCAGAATATAAAGGTTGAGGTTTGTAGAACAATTGTTCATTTAGTTAGATACTTTTCCATATTGTTTCAAACAATTTTGGGTCTGATATATAGTTCATTTTGTGTTGCAATATGTATGCAGGTAGAAAGAGGTTGATGCAAATTTCTTTGACAATATTAAAATGGTTGCCACAGACGTGGAGAGAACTTTCCTATCCTGTTTTTTGATGGAATGTTGTAATTGGATACAGTCAGGATGAGATGGACATGTAACTGGTTGTGTTTGATGATTCAAGCTGGTCCACTGTAGAACTTTCTTTGGGGATGTTGTGGTTGTATGTTGTAATTTCTGCATCTGAGAAGACGCCCTTACATTTTTCCTTTTTGTTTAGATTCTCCAAAAAAAAATTTACTATAGTCCTCTGTATTTTTTTTAATGGGATTCTGATTCTGATTTTGTGTTCTAGAGGGAGCCTCTGATTAAGGTTTGTTTAGAGATCTTTACTAGAGTTGATTAGACGGGTGGGCTTTTTGGGCGTTGCAGATTATTTTGAATGAGATAAGGTGCTGATCCAAAGCCCTTTGGAGATGGGGCTTGTCTCCTTGGGTGTTGTATCTCATTTTGATATGAGAGCAAGGTGCTCCAACATCCTTTGGTGGTGGAGGTCATCCACCCGTTTAGGGAGGCTAATGTGGTGAGAGAGGTTCTGTCACGACCCTAGTTTGAAAATCCTTATATTAGATTAACCCTGATGCATGACACTTGTATTCCTATATAATTCACACCTGGACCGAAGTCAAAGTGAAATTATATAAGGGATATTCACATTCTTTCACGTGTGATGTACTTTTAGCGGACATCTGTTTAAGTATTTAGCATGCGAAAACCTGTCAAGTTCACATATAATTTTTCTCTAACAATTAATTATTTCCAATGTATAAATTCATGAAAATAGCACACACAAAACATAAGCATAACTACCTTACTATATCTGTGATCCATATAAGCATGTACACTAAACACATGCTGTGCAAAAGAGGTATAAAAGTTATAGACAATAACAAAATATGTACATTGTCCCAAAAATATGAGGAATCAAGAACTATGCATGGAAAAATTAATGTGAATGTCACAAAACCTTAAGGCTTCCAAAAATCCCAAAATAGAAGGCCCAAATGTGATCATGTCATACTCTATAAGAGAATTAGTCAAATCGCTTCTATTGTCCACTCATTGAGACCTAAACGAACCTCATCGGCCTCCTCCTAATTCTAATCAATCTCTATAGGACCAAGACAGGGATCTGAGCTTGTAACACTTTTAGATAACTATGAACAAGACTATTCAAAAAAGTACTAAACATAATTAAAGTAACACGTATTGTATCTAAAAGAATCATTAACTGACCGTTGATCATAGAATTCAATTTAGTATTCTACGCATGTTGTGTATTGAATAAAGTATGATAGAAGAATCAATTAAAAGAAATACTTTACTATTTGGCTACTACACTTGCAATATCTCCTAATAGATATCTTTGCATCACGAGCACCAACATCTCGGTCAAAGGTACAATTGGGTCCCTACGATTGTGGAGTCGAAAAGCTTCAAAGGCATACTACAGCTGTATCATTTCAATCTACTATACCAAAGTCAACTCTGCCAGGTATCATAAACCTGAAACTAAGTAAAGTTAGACCATTTCGAATCATATAATTGAACTTAAGTAAATTATGCAATTCGTTACATTCAGAAACAATTTATTATATATTCAATTTATTTTTACTTAATTCAATGTTGACAATAAGAAACTGTGTATCATGGGAAGTTTAGACTAGAATCAATTCATATCTCGATCATTTCAAAATTATTTCAATAACAAAAAGCAACTATAAGGATTCAATATGCTATGCAATTCAATTAAGGAATCAAGATAATTTACTAACCAATTCTAACATAGTCATTCATTGTTTCTAACCATGTATGATAATGTAGTTTTAAGTGATCTGATATATAGTTGTCTCTATTTGGTGTTACATTATGTAAGAAAGGCATATTAAAGTCCCTTGAATCAACACTCATGGGTATATGCTAAACAAATGAACAAGATTACATAAATGAGTCCCAATCCTCAAGATATTTCATATTAAGTAATTTTCCATTGAGCCAAATGATTGGGTTAATTGATTCAAGGAACTAAGGCCCTATAAAGTCTTATAAATGTCCCTAGTTGTGCCTAAGTTTCTAGGTTCTTACGGCTTAGCCACGAATAACCTACAGCTTATGACCCACCCAACCATGCCACCCACTAATCCTGAAACTCACAGACCTTAGTTTTTGACACCAATTTGAATGAGACTCATGATGTGTAGTTGAAATATACAATAATAATAATAATAATAGTACATTCTACAATTTATTGAACTTTTAGGGCTATAGACCAAGGAGCTAGGATGGTTTAAAAAACTTGAGATTCGGTAGTTGGGCAAGTCATAGCAAGCTGCTAGCTACCTCTCTCAAGATTGGTGATGCCTTAAGTGGGCCTTATAAAAGAGTTTGTATGGTAGGTTATGGGAGTCTGGGAGAAATCCACACAAGACTCACTGCCATGTTGTTAGAAATTCCCAACTAAAATTGTAACGCCCATGGCTCCCTTGTCCAAGGGTGATGCATTTGGCGAGCATCTTCTTAGAGAGGGTGGAGGAAAATAGATGCACCCCTTTAATAAACTAGGGGTGCTAACATTTTTGCACGATAAATCCAAGTAAAGCTAATGCAAAGTCTGGACCTCAATTACATTGATTCCCATGCCAATGGCATTAGAAATGGGGGAGAATTGGTCACATGGGGAACACTTTTTTGAGTAAAAATAGTTATAACTTATGGGAGACTTGTTTTCTATTTAGCCCAACCAAGGGGCCTTGGATTCAAGAGAGAACCCGTACAAGTACTAAGACAAACCACTCCTATGAGAAAGGAACCCTCACACATATGAAGAAAGCCCTCATAAGTGAGAAGAGAGCTCACAAACTCAGGAAGAGGTGGTGTACCCAAGTTCGAACCCTGGGTAGCCAGTGAGAATTGTCACTCCTTAATCCTTACCACTCGGGTAAGTAGTTGTTCTCCAACCTATAGGATACTTGGTAGGCCTTGGTAGGCCTTGCTGCCACCTAATTTATTTGGTGAGGGATGTCCAAATCTTTGGTATACTTATATCATGTCCTTTCTATATTGTAACAAATCAATGAAAAGGATTGCTTGATGCGTTTTTTTCATTAACAAACATTGCATTGTAAGTTTATTCTTGTCTTTTGTTGTTGGTTATGCTCATGTTGTGGTTTTTGAAATTTTGGGTTGTTATTTTTTAGTTTCAACATGGGTCTTTGCTAACCTTTCAAACAACCAAGCACAAAGAATGAGGTTAGATCCACTAACTATATGACGGATGCTTTAGGCAAGCAAAGGGTAATGAGATTGTCTCATTCAGTGGGTGAGGTAATGTAAATGGGGTTAAGTGTTGTACAATGTTGTTATAATTTCTTCCTCTTTTTCCTTTGTTTTTGATCCTTTTAAGTTGACTTTTCTCTTAATAAATTGTTTTCTTTTCATGAAAAAAAAAAGAAAAAAAAACAGTAGGCAAGCTATAACAAGTTTCCACTTTGCATATTTTTATAGCTTAGCTAGGATTGTGCAAGAAGGGGGAAGTATTATCATTCATTTTATCCTTAGATTCAGCAACTTCTTTTAGGAACTTTTACACAAAAAATTAAGCTAAAAATGTTAATCCATGGTTTAATAAAGAAACTTTAGAAATCATTGACAAATTGTTTATACATCATGCCGGTCTCTTACTTTTTACAAAAGTTTCCTCTTGTGGTGATGTTGTCACCCTTTCCCTTTATGTGGAAACTTGCAACTCCAAAGCACTTTGTTAATTAGTTTTGAAAATTTTGCGTATAGCCACTTAGGTCATTTTTGTAAAAAAAAATTTCCAAACATCATGTACGAAGTCATCCATTGATGAGTTGTAAGATTTATTTATTGTAAATTAGGAGTTTGCTTAGTTATTTTTAGTTAAAATCCTTTTTTTTAGGTCCATTAGATAACTGCGTGTTTTATCATTTTTTGCATAATCTATCCCATAAAGGAAGTAAAATTCAAATGAATATCAGTCAAAATGGTTTTCGGGCAAATTCAGGATATTGTTCATAGAGCGACCATATGTGCTCCATCTAAACAATATTTGCTTATTGACAGCCAGTTTGTCACCTATAAATTTATAGTGGGTGTATAAGTGCTAGGTAGGCCCATTAGGGATAGTCTAGTTTGGTCTGCTATCTCCTTCTCTCTATGGGGTTCCTAGTTTAAAGCGAAATACTTCAAAGGCACCTAGGTCACTCATCTCAGGCTTCTATATTTGGAAATGCATCAAGAGTAGCACTCACCTCAAGTTCCAACACTGTCATTGGCTTTTGGGAGGGGGGAAAAGTGTTAGTTTCTATCAAGATAAATGGCATGGGCTCTCCTTTGCGCATCATTTTTCAAGTGTTTCTTTTTCCTGTTGTGACTCAGTGCATGACATTCTAACTAATCCTCAAAGGCTCTTAAATAATTTGTTTCCACTGTGGAAAGTCTCCTCAATTCTAGACATCCATACTAACTTCATCCTCTCAAATGTCCCAAATGCTCTAATTTGGTCTAGCTCAAATTCTCGCTTGCTCTCCTTGTCAAATGCATGGGATAACTTTAGCTCCAAGAGCTCTCCAAAATCTTGGTCTAGGTCTTGGGTTAACTTTGCTTGGAACAGTCTTCTCAAGCCTTCCGCCTTCCATTGATTGCTTCGCTTGGAAATTGTTCCACTACAACCTTAATGAATGGGCTCAATCGATTGGTGTGCATGTGATGTCTTCCTGTTATCTCCATGGCAACCAACAAGAGAATGTCAAAAACCAATTTTTGGCATGCCCTTTTTCCTTGCAGTTTTGGGACCGGTTTAATCATCGGGCCAGCATTAGTGCTCATCATTCCTTCGCTGCCCCAATCTTATGAAATCTCCTCTTACCTAACTCTCCAAAAAGCCTAAAAAAGGGTCTTGAGCTATCATCAATGTGGTTCATATCTGTTCGTGTGAAAAATCTTCATCCCATCAGGTTTCATGACGTCTTCCCACGCCCTTCCTCCTCAACCTGCCCCCAACCTCCCCAACCCTAATTCTGTAGCTGACTACCCCACAAAACATCAACCCCACCCCCCACACCACCAACATTCCCTTAATCCCAGGCCTTCCTGCACATCCAGCTACCACTCTCTCCACCAACCTTCCTTTTGACTCCATGGCGTCTCCTTCCCCCAAACCTGTCGCTCACCTTCACCTTCTGCAGCAACAAATAGAGGATCTTCAGAAGCACATCTCCTCTAACTCAAAAGCCCTTCTTCCTACCCCACTATCCACGTTTGCAAGTCTCATCTCCAGCCCCCTATCTTTCCTTCCCTCCATCCATCTGGGATAATGGCAGACCCTCCTTGAAAATTTCCCTTCATGTGGTTCAACCGAGTAAGGAGTCGTTCCAACACTCCATTATTAGCAGATTTGATGGCTCCAGGCCATCCCTAGAATGGCTTGAGTAAAAGGTCAAATCTAGCTGGAAGCTATCCAAACCATGCCTCTTCTCCCTCACTAAGCAAGGGTACTTTATCTTCAGGCTTTTCTCTCAAGAAGACAAAGAACACTGTTAACTCAAAGCCCCATCATCCTAGGCAAAATGAAAATGCATATCCTGCCGTGGAGTCCTGGAATGGATCACTTCTCATGGCCTTCTCTCCTTCTTGTTAGGATCAGATCAAAAGGAGTTCCCTCCCACTGCTGGAGCCAACATATCCTTCTGTCCATCGCCAGCTCCATTGGGAACCCAGTCAGAGTCGACCAAACCACAGCTTCTTGTTAGGATCCTCTCTTATGCCGGTGCCCTCATTAACCTGGATCTCTCCAAGCCAAGGCCGAATACCCTCCTGGTTCAGCTTGAAGGGGAAGGCGAAGTGGAGCTGTCAGTCCACTACAAAAATATCCCCTGTTCCTTCTGTCTCTCCCCCAGGCATTCCTCTTCTAATTGCTCCTCAGAGCAACTCAAGGAGGGCCACGGCCGAGCTGCACCTTTTCTTGCTGCTTCTGCTGCCGCCCAAGATCCTGCACCTGCTTCTACCGTTTCTGCTTGTGAGAAGCCTATTACTGTTCCTGCAACAGCCTCCTTCCCACTACCCCTGTCCCCCCAGGATCCCCCTCTCTCGAAACCCATCTTCCCCTGCTCCCCACCAACCCACCCCCCCAAACAAGGCCTCAGACCATGCTCATCGAGATCTCAACGTTCCCCTGCTCCCCTCCCCCCAAGTCACAATCCCTGTTCCTCTAGTTAACCCAAAAGACCCCATCGTTACCCAAAAAGCCTCCTCTGTTTCCAACATCCTGGAACCCCCTCCCCATCCCAATCAAGCCCAATAAACTTGGATCTCACCCAAGGCACTCTCTTCCCCACAGACCACCGTTTCTTATCCCTTCCTCAAGATCTATTCTTGGCTATCCTAGAGAAAATCCCAGTTCCATCGATTGATGTCTCTAATGGCCTTTCTATGCTACAGTACCTCGACTATTGCCCCATGTCTGACCCTATTAGTGCCATATCCCATAATGCCCTGCTTCATTCGCATGACCTCTCTCCTCTGCAGAAGACATCTCAGCAGAAGGAGAAGCAGCAAAAGGAGCCCCCACCTTCAGCCAATAATCAAGCCGATACCCTGGAGCCTTCCACCCAGGTTGAAGATCCCCCTCCACGCTGTGAGCCTCACTCCAAGGAGATCTCCCAGCGAGCAGAGCCCCACAATAAAGAGATCTCTCAGGTAGTTAACTTCGCAGAGAGCCTTGGCCTCAGCCCTCCTCATCTTAACAACCCCCAACAGAGTATAAGTTTATCAGTGGATCTCTCAAGCTACTCCCCCCAGCTTAGCAAAAGGAGGACTCAAATAAAGTCATCAGCCTCATCTGGGCCAACCACCAGGCGCTCCAAAGGTATGCTCCCCCTCCCCATCCTCAATGATTATGGCCATCTACTGAAACTGTAGGGGAATTGGAGACTCTCCTACCAGAAGAGTGCTAAGAAACCTGGTCACCTCTCACAACCCGGATATCATCTTCCTCTCTGAGCCCATGATTCTCTTCCGCTCTTTCTCTTCCCTTGGCTTATCCTCCTCTGGTTTTGACACTTTTTCCAGCTCCCCTTCCATCTCTTCTGCTAGCCAACTCTGGTGCCTCTCAAAGCAAAATTCAAACTTCAGGTGCTCCATCCTGGACACTTCCAACCTACACCCATCCCTCGCTGTCTGGGACTCCAATACCAACCTCAATAGTGTAATTACTGGCATTTATGGCTCCTCGGATTTCCGGCAAAGAAGGAACTTATGGCAGTACCTCATTGATAGCTTGTCCTCCACCCTTCCCTGGTGTATCATAGGAGACTTCAATGCTATCCTTTCCTCATCAGAAAAGCTCAGCTTCAATCCTCCATCCACAGCTTCTATCTCTGACTTCTCCAATATGGTCATGGCTTCAGGCGTCCTAGATCTCGGTTTCTCAGGCCTCATTTCGCTTGGGCAAACAATAGGCAGGGCCGATCTTATACAGCAGCCCGATTAGAAAGGGCTTTTGCTAACACTGTGGATTGAGATTTTCAAAGACCCACTTGCCAAGAGTTTCTTCCGACCACAGTCCCCTCCTTCTGTCATTCCACCCCCCTCCCAACCAAGAACAGCCCTTTCAAATTTGAGGAGATGTGGATCCTTCACCCAGATTTTATGATTCAGGTTGCCCTATGTTGGACTACTTCCGTTCATGGAAACCCCCAATACATCCTGTGGCCCAAAAGCTCAAGATCCTCAAACTGCATCTGAAAGGTTGGAATGGATCTACTTTCGGAGAGTTCAGATTAAAAATTCAGGAAGCTTAAGCCTAGGTTATCTCTTCTCAGCAATCCTTGGATGACGCTTCTTCTGATCAGCAACTAGTAGGTCTTAACCTTGCAAAAGCCTTTCTTGACAACTAGCTTAAGGCAGAAGAAACTAATTGGAAACAAAAATCTAGAATCAAATGGCTGCAAGAAGGAGACAAAAACACCCGTTTCTTTCACCTTTTTGCAAAAGGAATAGGAAGAGTCAATCTAATAGGGACAATCTCTTTGGATGGAGAGACTACAGACGACCCTATGGTGTTCAAGCAAAAGGTTGTCAGTTCTTCTCCAGCCAATTTCAAGCTTTCCAAGAAGCCCAGGATGTGAATCTATTTCAAGTTCAGGGTCCCTTTGTGTCAGAAAATGATAATGCTCTTCTATCTTTAGTTCCATCTAATAAGGAAATCAAGAAGGCTGTTTTTTCTCTAAGCAAGAGTAGCTCCCCAGGCCCAGATGGCTTCAATGGTGCCTTCTTCACTACAACTTGCCCCATGATAGGCAAGGATGTCTGTCTAGCTACTAAGCACTTCTTCCAAACTGGCCACCTGCTGAGAGCGTCAAATGCCTACCTTCTGGCATTAATCCCCAAAAATTCCACTCCCCAGTCTTTTGCATACTACCGCCCGATAAGCTTGCTCAAGTTCTCATGCAAGATCATCTCCAAAATTTTGGTAGCAAGCCTGTCTACCATCCTCCCTACTCTAATAGCACCTAACCCAGCAGCCTTTGTTAAAGGGAGATCCATCTGCCATCATGCTCTCTTGGCCCATGAGCTCCTCTGAAAACTAAACACAAAGGTTTTGGGTGGGGCTCTTTGCATGAAACTAGACATATCCAAGGCTTTTGACAAATTACAATAGTTCTTCCTATTCAGAGCCTTAAAATACTTCAATTTTTCTTTCAAATGTATTGCCTTAATTTCAGAACCGATCACCACTTCCAAATGTTCAGTGCTTATTAATAAAACCCCATGTGGCTTCTTTGGCTCTTCTTGTGGTCTTCGCCAAGGTGACCCTTTATCCCCTTACCTCTTCATTCTTGCAGAAGAAATTCTCAGCCTCAACCTTACCTCTCTCCAATAGGAAGGCAAAATTGAAGCAGTTTCCCTATCCTATCCTCTCCCTGTCACCTCCTCTATGTAGATGACATCCTGCTTTTCCTAAAAGCTCCCAGAAGAAATTTGGAGGCGGTCAAGAACCTTTTATCTAGCTACCAAAGAGTTGCAGGTCAAGTCTTTAACTTCTCAAAAAGTCAGCTATTCATTGGAAAAACCAGCCCCTCTAAACTTCGCTCAATTTGCTTAATCCTGACAATCCCTCAAGCTTCTCTTCCTTCTTCCTACCTAGGCATCCCCTTTTACACTGGCAATCCTAGATATAGACACTTCACAAAGCTTCTTGAAGCCTTGAGATCTAGACTCTATGGATGGAAAATGAAAATCCTTTCTTTTGCTGGTCGTCTTATTCTTGTCAAGCATGTCTTAAGTAGCCTTGACATTCATGTTTCTCTTGCCATCCCCATCCCAGTCAAAACTTGCCAGTAAATGGAAAGATTAATGAAAAACGTTCTTTGGTCCTCAAATTCCACCCACACCAAAAGAAACCTTGTCAAATGGGAGAAATTGTGCCTCCGAAAAAGCAAAACGAGGCCTGGGAATCAGACAAGTGGTGGATTTTAATGAAGCTTGTATGCTCAGCTAGGCTAGCATGCTATAACTTCTTCCTCTCTATGGGTTTCTTGGTTCAAAAGGAGATACTTCAAGAGCTTCTCTATTTAGCACCCTAGCACCTACCTTGCAGGTTTTAGCATTTGGGGGAAACTTTGGTCCTTGGCAGAGATCATCCAATCAGGAAGCAGATGGACCGTTGGCAACGGGAACCCTATCTGCATCTGGTATGATTAGTGGTTGGACCTATCCCCTATTGCCCCAAGGTTTCCTGATCTCAGTTTCTCCCATGTAGATAAAGTTTCTACAATTATCAATGACAGATCTTGGATCTTCCCAGCCTACCTTACCATGGTTACCCTCCACATCCTTAGGCAGGCAGAATCAATCAACTTGGATATAGCTCCCTCCATTGATGAGCTCAGATGGGAAGGTAATTCCTCATGTTCCCTCTCCTTGAAAGTTGCTTGGGAGCGAATCAGGTCTAAAGGTCCAGAGACTCCTTGGGCTCATCTAGTTTTGAACAAGTACGTTCATCAAAGGCTATCATGCTTCAGCTGGCGGCTTCTGCGTATAAAGACTCCCACATAGGCTTAGGCTCAATCAATGGGCACTCACTTGGCTCCCAGATGCATTCTTTGTAAGTCCAACTTTGAAATAGACACTCTTCTTTTTTTTAGTTGTTCTTATGCAACCCATATCTGGGATTGGATTCTAGACTTCCTCCACTATCCTTAGCCTCGCTCTCTCTCAATTGGCTCCTACTGGCTTGCCCTCTCCTCCAGTGGAGATGAGATTGGAAGACAAATTATAGCTTCAATTTTCTTCCACATCCTCTCTTCTATTTGGTTTGTGCATAATGAAGCCACCTTCAACAATAAACTCCTCACTGTTCAACGGCTCAAACTCCAGATCATCCAACATATTCTCGAGTTTCTTGGTTGTACCGCTTCTACTCATTTTGAAGAAAGCATTTCTCCTATGCTAAAAGAGGCTTTAAACAATCTTTAGTCGGTTTGTGTTTTTAGCTTCTTTATTGTTTATTCTTTTTTGGTTCTTTCTCTTAGCTCTCTTGAGCATGTACATTTTTTAAATGCTCTCTAGGGGCTTTGGCCCATCTTTCTTTTCCCTTTAATACAATTTACCTTATTGGAAGAAAAAAGCTCTCTTCACTGTTACCTTCACTGTTACCTTCTTCAGCTTATGGTAGGTGAGAAATCTAGTTGTGTTTAATAATCAAAAGCCATCTCAGGAGGTAACAATTAATTTCTTCAATGGCCGATGCTTCTCTCTCACTTGGGAAAATGACGACCTCTTTCCAAAGCTCTTCTCTAGACTCTTTTTTTTTTTTAAATAAGTTTGTAATCATTTCTCTCCTAATATGAGTTGGAGCTCTTATTTTGTTCTCTTTCTTGGCTGCTGTTGTTTCCTTTTCCTTTTCTTTTCAAATCAATTTTGCATCTTAGCAAAAACAAAGGGGACAATCATGTTTTCCCAAGTGAAAAAAAGATCTGGTTTGTGAAGATCCACCTAAATTATTATCAGTGTTTAAGGGTTAGTGGTCATGAGAATGTCTGTCCATGACCCAGGCATGTTCCAAAAGAAGAGAGAGGGAGAGAGAGAGAGAGAATTAGCCAAAATCCCTCCCATGACATAAATCAAAGGCGTAGTCTACAGATATTCCTTCTAAAGTCTGTAGTGCTACCGCCTAGACTTATTGTAGGAGGTCCCTAATTTGCTAGCTCATCTCTTTTCATGACTGATTTGCCTTTTAGCAACTATTTTTGTGTTTTGAATTCCAAAACTTGAAATTTCATAACTTTTATTCATAATATCAGTTTTTAAAAAAAATGGTACATTTGGAACTTACTCATTAAGACCTTTCAAACAACACCCATGCTGTAGCATATAAAATATTAAAAAAAATGTCAAAATTAATTTGAGTTTTACCTCAAAAGCAAAACTAAATTGTTTTTGGTAAAAAGTTTAAAACGGGTAAACCAGTCTAATCATCTTATTTTTTTTAGTAAAATTTGACACATTTAAAGTTTACCATGTAATCTTTCATATTCCAGGATTTTAGGTTAGGAAAATTTTGAGAAGTGGGTGAACTAGACACTTAAACATGGGCCATCAGTCAAACTATGTACAGAAATTTTGTACAAACTCATAAATTCTGTTCAAACTCATATATTAAAACTAAATAGTTTTTAGCAAAAAAATTTAAAATAGGTAGACCAATCTAATCATCTTATTTTTCAGTGAAATTTGGGGAATTTAAAGCTTAGCATGTAATCTTTCATATCTCAGAATTTTAAGTCAAAACAATTTCGGAAGTGGGTGAACTAGAGTTTTAAACATGGGTCATCAATCGAACTGTGCTAAAAAATTCTGCATTGAAGCTCATATAAATTATGTTCAAACTCATATAACAAAACTAAATAATTTTTTACAAAACGTTTGAAATGGGTAAACCACTCTTATTATCTTATTTTTAAGTGAAGTTAGGGAAATTTAAAGTGTAGCATGTAGTCTTTCATATTCTAGAATTTTAGGTCAAAATAATTTTTGAAAGTGGGTGAATCGGTCAAACTATGCGTAGAAATTTAGCACAGAAACTCATATAAATTATGTTCAAACTCATAAAACAAAAATAAATAATTTTTGGAAAAAAGTTTGAAATAGATAAACCAATCTAATCATTTTATTTTTCAGTGAAATTTGAGAATTTATAGTTTCGCATGTAGTCTTTCATATCTTAGAATTTCAGGTCAAAACAAGTTTAGGAAGTGGGTAAACCAGAAGTTTAAACATGGGTTATTAGTCATAATGTGCGTAGAAATTTTGCACATAAACTCATATAAATTCTGTTCAAATTTATATAAATTTTATTCAAACTCAGATAAATTTAACTGAGTTTGATCAAAATTTATCTGACCTAACGGCTTCACTTCTTCGTCTTCTTCCTTTCTTCCCTCCCATCTCTCATTCCCACCTTATCTGAATTATGAGAAATCTATCCAACCAACCCAAATGCTCCAAAAATGAAAACCCAAATGTTCATACTCCCAAATAATGAAAACCCATATGCCCAAACAGTCCTTACATGGAACCAAAATACCCAAATACTCGAAAATTGAAAATCCAAATAAAACCCAAACACTCAAATGCTCCATCCATGAAACCTAAATACCCGAAAACCTCATGCATGACGGTATCGGTGTCTTTGTCACCATTTGTAGCAGATCTTTTGGGGTTTTTCATGAGTTGTTTGGATTCATTAGAGTCACTTTCGCCAGTTCTTACCTGAAACCCTAGAGATTCACCATCGTCTTAAACAGCTACCTCTGCAACTCTTTTTCATTGTGCTATGACTATGCTACTCATTTGCATAAGAAAGCACCATCGCCCCTTGTTGCAGGGACATTAGAGTACATATAGACAAGGAGACAAGTAGTGTTTGTTGCTTTTTTTTTTTTTTTTTTAAACTCCTTAGAGCTTGCACTACAACAACATGTAGCATTACCTACACATTTTGCCTAAGGCCCAATTTCGTAGGCAAAAGGTAGCTTTTTCTGATGTATATATGGAATGTGCGGGCAAAAGGAAGCATTAATACATCAATTCAACACTTATTGCCCACGCATTGCCAATCGTAGGCAAGTGGATAGATTCAAAAGTCTTTGGAAAAAAAAATTACTACAGTCCTATAGTTTCTATAGAGATTAGAAACAAAGGATCCAAAATAGATCCAAATCAGAGAAAAGGGCGCATGGGATTGGAGAACTTTGTAGTTTTTGATTTAGAATTTGCTATCACCGGAGAAAGGTGGACTGGCTTGCCATAGCCATCATCGGAAAGGGAGATTGCTGTCGTCGAAGATCGAAGAAGCCACCCTTGGCCAAGAAGGTTTCTCAGACCAAGTACAAGGTTGGATGCATCGTAGCACAACCAGAAAGAGGGTTTGGGGTTGCTGCTTCTACTAGAGCACCACCCACCGCCGGTTGCCATCTCCCTCACTGCCTGCTGCTTTGCCACCACCTATTGCAGAAACATCTAATAAGGAGGGTGTAAGGTTCAAATCCAAACTAATTATGATTTACTATAATTAATCTTATTTTACCTTAATTAATACATAATTAGGCTAATTCAATCCAAAATACCTTGGTTTGGGTCTTGGATAGATAGTTAAGTGAAGTTCGAACCTTACTTCAGTAGTCAATGACCTCCTCGTAATTAGACTTGCATGGTTTTGCATTATATTGCCATCATGATAATTTCATCATGTGTCTTTAATTATATGGGTCATCTTTCATGTTTGGCTCAATTTAATTCGGATTTATTTTAGCCTAATTGAAGCCCAACTGCCTCAAACTGTAAAAATTTAGAAAACTAGGGGACTTACTTGCAATTCTTGGAAGTTTTGATTTAAAATTAGTTAAAACCCATCTCTTTCCTCTCCATTCTCTTTAATCCCCTGCTGGAGCAGCTCTCCTCTCCTCTTCTCTCATTCTCTTTTACTTCTTCTTCTTGCAAATCCAACAGCAAAAAGGACCGCATGTGTTTTAGGATAACTTCATTCCCTTTCCACACTCTCTACACCATCACAAAGGAGTGGAACCATTTTCTCTCTGCACATCTTCTTCTCTACAACCCGATAGGGAAGAAGCATCCTCCTCATTTCTTTCAGTTCAATAAAGTCAATGAGACTCAATTCTCTAGCATGCATGCATCTCATAGCCATTTCACCTCGTGCATGTCTTTGAATTGTCTTCTATTGAGGCTTTCTCCACTATTAAACCAAACGAGAAGTTTGATTTGGGTAAAGAACTGAATTAAGGCAAGTATAAGTGTATATGTTGCTACATGTATATCTAATTATGTTGATTTTTGATGAACTTTCTATGAATGCCAATTTACAGCTATTTTACTCTTTGATTAAGGTGGGTTAAATGTTAACGATTAATGTGAATGAACATTAATTATACAAAGAATGAATGTTGATAATTGAATGGAAAGGAAACTCTCTTTTGTGGTGAGAAGGATTACTTGATGCTTGAGTATAGGGGAGACCAAAAGGGAGTGGACAAAATCAGTTTAGAACCAATTTGACCTAGAGACAAACGCTCTGGGGTGAATTGATCGAACAAGGGGCTCGATCGATGGGATTCCAGTTCTAGGAGGTCTGATCAATCAGACATCTGCCCAATTAATTGGGCACCCCTTTTATTTTATAAAACTTTATTTTTAATTATTTCAAATGGTGTTCCATTAGTAGCTATTTTAGCTTTTTATAAGACCTTAAAGGTATGTTTAAAGCAAATCCTACCTTGAAGACATTAAGTACAATTAAAGACCATGTAAAGCCTTAGAAATGATACCCTTACCTTAAACAAATTAGCCCAACGGTAATTAACTGCTAGGAAGGAAGAACGTAGAGTTGTCACTCACTCTCTCTCAATTTTTCGGTTTGTTCTTTACGTCACGTCATGAGTGTTGGCATAAAAAGTGGTATCCATCACTTACAATGTAACACCAAGATTTTGGTATTACATTGACACTGGATGTTTTGTGAATTCATCGTATTAAATGACTAAAGAATTACAGATTATCTTAACCTAAGGTTGGCTAATAAATATTTTTGTTAGCCTCTCAATTCAAATGCATTCAAATTGTTAAGGTAATCCTTGACCTCAACATGATGTAAATCAAGCACTCGTTCCTTCTGGGTGAACCTTGAGGCAAAATTGGAGACAAAGCTTCTACTAAGTATGAGTCCCGTGAGCCAATATAGGGGTAATTTGAGGTTGAGAGGGTTCAAGCACTATTAGTTCATTTAAGTATACATTATTTCATTATTAGTAATTTTGTCCAACTCTGATTTTTTGAATGCATACGATCTCAAGACCAATATATGCTTTTGTACAAGTAAGAGATGATCGCTACGTATGATAAGTATGAAAGTTACAAATCTTGATCGGTCTTGATACCTTGAGTCTGCACCACTTAGCTTATATTTATAGGACGTTCGACTGGACTAACTGAAGGTGTTCCATCTGTTACCTATTGTAGTAGTTATATGAAGAGTTGGTCAGCACTCTTTGGGTAGCTAGACTGATCTTTGCCCAACTGCTAGTAATTTCACACCTTCCAATATGTGCTCTCCTTAGAGAGAAGATAATCATGTGGATGCCAACTAGTATACTAATGTATTTTTATTTATGATTACTTATTCATGCTCATTCATATGCACAACATGCCTAGTTTCCGCTATTGCTCTTGTTCAATTAGTATTTATTTAAATCCAATTGTTACAGCATGATTAGTCTTATATACTCCTATATTTGGTTAATTGTCATGTTAACAATCTTATATACCCTTATATTTGTTTAATCGTCATGTTAATAGTGCTACCTTTGGTATTTCAGGTATAGAATACAATGCTGACTCGACACTCAATGAGACCCTAGAGGGAACAACAACAATACCTAAGGGTATAGATGAGTGGAACAAGGATGATATTTACTACTAATCACTGTCCATAGCTTGACAAGGGGGTTTGTTTGGGATATAGTCATGTTTTGACATGTAGATAAATCTTGCCATTATTATTATGCTATTTTGGAGTTATAGATTGATGTGCATGTATTTTGATTTTGCATATGTTACGTATCTTTTGTTATCGTGTGCATGTAGATAGTCAACTTAAGAAACTCTGATATATATAAATGAATGAACGTTTTTATTAGTGCCTATAATGATTACAGGTGTGCTTCGCAGGTTTTCGCGTCGTTATTAAAATAACTGATATGTATATCTAGATGTTCTTCACATGTACCTGTAGAATCACCATTGTGGCAATTCATACGTTTCTTAACATGGCATGGCTTATCATGAGTTATGTGTGCTGCGCATTGGAATTTTCCCTAATCCCCCAATTATCGGGTTTGGGCGTGACAGATGGCATTTTGGACTTTTTAAATACTTAAATTTTAAAAAAGGACCTCTCCCTTTATGAAAAAACATGATGTATTTGTCACCATAAAGTAAAATATTGAGGGGCCTATTGCTGAATTCAAAAAAAAAAAAAGAAGGAAGGCACATGATCATTAAGCTCTTCAAAACTCTAGTTTTTGTTGAGTGTTACATCAACTCCAAATTTTATATGTTTCTTTTAATGATCAATCTAGACGGGAGATTAAAACTGTAGATTATCATCCAAGCTAAAATCTGAAGTAGTGAAATCCTAGATTGTGGGAGATATTGGTAGCTTGAGAGCCTTGGTCGTAGACCCCATGAACTAGATCATTATTTACTCAAGTATGACCATGAAATTTGTGAGGACCTTGCCTGCTGGGTGATCACCAAGGAAGGTCCAAGTATATTTGGATTGGGTCTGGGGGTAATAAAGTCCCACATTGGAAATAGCCATGTCCTGACTCAGGGATTATGAGTTAAACATCGTTTAACTCAATACGACACATGTTATAGTTGTGTGATCCTGACAAAAGTGGATAATAACACACTGAGTTGGGTGGGGTTGTTCTGTGGGAGCAATAATAGCATGAATGACCAGTTGGAAGTCCTCACATCCACTCCTGTTTTTTTTTCTTTTTTGTCAAATGAAATTACTAATGTTGTAGTACATGAAAGGAATTATATTGCATAATTAATGTTGGACCATCATAATCCGAAATAATGGTTACATTTAATTACATTAATTAAGATTAGCATAAACAAGATAGATTGGGTTATTTTTCAAAGTTGTGCCCACTCGTCATGAGTGTTAAATTTAGTTGAATCCAAGTTGAGTTATTTTTTCAAAAAAAGAAGTTTTCAAATATATATATATAATGATAAAATGTGGATTGTTTTTTATGTGGTCATCGTGACCAAGTAGGAGATTACATATGTGTCGTCATTTGGACTAAGCGAGAGATTGTTAAACGTGAATAGCCCTCATGACCACAAGTTTAGTATTGTTTGGGCCATACACATTGAGTCCACTAATTTAATCAGCTTTCCCATTTATTTTGATTTTAATAAATCTATCTTGTGAGGACTTATCTAGGACCAAGGTATGTGCAAAATATTGGGAAGATGTGATCATTTGAACTGTTGATCTAACTTTCAAAAAATTGCATACATTATTATTATTATTATTATTTGATATCGTGGGTATCCTTGAAGTCTTTGACACCCATCAAAACTAATTTCCTAAGTGGCACCCACTAAACTCATACAAATGCATGCCGGGTATATCTAGGATGAGTTTGGAGCACAAGACACGGGGATTAAGCCCAAGTATTATGCCACTCTACTAACTTTAAAGTGGTAATTTTTTTCTTAATTGTTTTAATCAGTAATTTTTTTTTTCACCGCTGTGCTTGTATTTTGACATTTTCTACACGATCAATTTAAGGGGAGCTGGACCATTATTCTTATTAAAATTTTGTTTGGTGCCGTTTATTAGGGGCCGGGTGGTGGTTAGTAAAAACTGAAAAGGGGGAATGTGAATGAGTTGTTACACATGAATTAGTGCCATGGCGCATGCATTATAAACTTGTAAAGAAAAAGAAGGTTCAGGCCGCAAGGTGACTTTTTAATTTGATTGAAACAAATTACGAAGGAGGAACAAGTAATAGTTGTTTCTTTTCTTAAATCATAATCATGAAAGCAAGTAAACCAAAGACACGAATAACATGAAGCTTGATGAAGAACCTTCTTACGGACTATTTATAAAAATGGATACAGTTGATATGAGATAAATAGCAATGACAATGAATTCAGCACCCTAAAGGCTGACTGGAACAAAATATGGATGATAATGTGACAAGGCCGCTAATGTTGATGGCAAGGCCCCTCTTTATGCTATGGGATTGGCATCAATCTTAATCATCAGGCCTAAAACGAAAAATATAATAAAAATTATATTTTTCTTTTGATGTTGTTTAAAAAACTAAATATAAATAAAAAAGTATAGTATTTATCGAAAATAAGAAAATATAGTATCTATCATTCTTTAATCTAAAATAAACAAATATTGCATTTATCTTTTTTTTTTTGCTAAAAAATAAAGCATTTATCTATAAAAAAAATGAATTACTATTTATCATTCTTGAACTTCTACACAGCGGATTTTACAGAAACAAGTCTCCTAATTGGACACTGCACGAAATTAGTCCATGATAAATTTATTGGACAAAATAGGTCTTTGGAGCCGATTTCATAAACTAAATTTATTTGATATGTGGACCCCAATGCTAATACACGTGCTATATGAAATCGTGGATACCTAAGTGAATGACAACGGATGAGTACCACTCCCTCACGCTCAACTTGTAAAAATGGACCAAATGTATTTTTAATTGCAGTGATATTCCCCACGTTAACTGGCAATTATATTGAATTTTTAGAACCTATAGACACCTGCCATAATAATATTTATATAGGAACTATACTGTAATAGGTTTGCAAACCCAATTCAAAGCAAGCAACAACTGTTTCGTAAAAATAAAATAAAAAGAAAATTCACTTCAATTAAACTGTTTTTTTTCAAATATTTGGAACTTGACCACACGTGATAATAAAGGGATAAAGTTATTTTTTATCCTAGCGACCTCACAAACTTTATGCTGCGATAAAAGAGAAGTAAAGTGATTATTTTACGTCTATCTATAACTCTATCGTACTTAATGCAAAACAAATCTAAAATTTTTAATCAAAAATCATATTTGACGAGAACATGGGACTCCGGAAATTGTCACAGGCATTTCTTCTCACCCACAATGCCGTAGGCCCTAGCATTCTTGTGCAAAAGACGGATGACCTACGCTTCATAAATTAGCATAGTTTTCTATTCCCATTAACTATTCAAGTAATGATAAAAGAAGTAACAAAAAAAAAAAAAAAACTATGGGATTTTACGTGGAAAACCTCCAAGGATGATACCCTTACTAAAAATGACTTACTAGTTTGTATCCCCCTAGAAAAGGACTTACGGCTTTCCAGTGAAACCTCTTAAAAAAAAAAAAAATTAATGTGAAGCAACGTTAGCATTACTAAGAGAACGGTGTCATCGTTGCCGCTCCGGTAAAAAAACTTGAGAACTCCACTTTATAAAAATAAAAAAAATTGAGAACTCAAATTCTAAGCCTTTCTTCTCTACTAAGAAAAGAACAACGAGAACTCTACTCTGCAAATAAGATAAAAACCAAGAACACAAATCTCAAGCCATTCTTCTCTGCTAAGAAAAGAACCATGAGAACTCCACTCTGCAAATCAGAGAAAAACTGAGGACCCAAATTCCAAGCTTTTTTTCTCCAAAAAGAAAAAAAAAACCATAAGAACTCCACTTTCCAAATTAGAGAAAAACCGAGAATCCAAATCCCGAACTTTTCTCCTGATAAGAAAACAACCATGGCAATACCACTAGGCAAACCTTTCTTCTTCGATAAGAAAATAACCAACAACTCTACTTTGCAAATCTTCTTTGGTAAGAAAAGAACCATGAGAACCCCGCTCTGCAGATTGAGGACGCTAGCGTCGCAAACTCTTTTATTACTGCGAGCGACGCTAGGGTCACTCCCCTTTTATTTTTGGCGAGCAACTTTAGCTTCACCCCCCACCTTTTTTTTTAGCATACTTCTATAAGATGTTAAGGAACTTCTCATTGAATTCATGTCCATTACAATGGTCCGCATGTTATCTTCATTGTCAATTATCATGGAATCTTTTTGCAGTCTTCCTTCTTTTTTTTGTCACATAGGTGGTGAGGGGTGCAAGGATCTGGCTCTTGTGGTATTCTCAAATTTGCAGAGTGGTGTTCTCGTAGTTCTTGGTAAAAGGATGGACAATGCTAGCATCGCTCACTAGTAATAAAAGAGAAGTGATGCTAGCATTGCTCGCAATAACAAAAGGGTCAGCAACGCTAGCATCGCTCCGTTTGCAAAGTGGGGTTCTCATTGTTCTTTTGTTACAGGAGAATAAAGGCATGAGAATTGGGTCTTCACCCTGAGATTTGGGTTCTCCTAGTTCTCTTATTAAATCTTTTTATAGTCTTCCTTCATTTGTTACCAGAGAAGAAAGAGTTGCAGTGTAGAGTTTTCGTGGTTCTTTTTTTACCAGAGAATGAAGGTTTGGAATTTGGTTTATTTTGTGCATCGCCATATCGGTGAAGTATTTTGGTTCTTTTTTTTTTCTCGTAATAAAAGAGGAAGCGGCGTTAGATTAAAATTTTTAGAAAAGAAGTTGCTCCGAAAAGCAATAGAAGCCCTTTTTGGTGGGGAATGAACTAATAAGACCTTTTAATATGGATATTATCTACTAAGGTTTTTCACGTAAAATCCTCAAAAAAATACTTAATTTATTATATATGTATGTTTTTCATTAATTTGACATTTCATTTACATTTACTTCACCCATTAGGAGTAAAATAAACATCAATCTGGCCCTTGTATGATCTGACTCATCACGCGCTCAGAAAAAGCATATATACTTGAGAGGGGAGAGTGGAGGAGAGCACGAAAGATCAAAGAGATTTCTCCCTCGGAGAGAAAAGAAGCGGCGGCTTTAATTCTCTTTCGAGGTGCGGATATTTCCTGCATTCTTCACACGTTGCCCTATTGTTTTTATTTCGTGAATCTGTCTGATCTTTTCTGTGTTTCATTGATGTTTTTCAGATTCCATTTCTTCATTGAGTGCCTCTGTCACTGTCTTCAGTTTCTTGCTTCCTCTTTCTCGGCTTGTCAGTCCTTCCCACTTTCTTGTTGATGGTGTATAGATGACTTGGATCCATTTTGATAGAGCTAAGTAGCTGGTATAGGGTTTTGGGCTCCACCAATTCGGTCTCATCCGGTCTAATACTTCACCAATTAACAAAGCACGATCGCCCCCACTTTCCCACCTGGGATTGGTGTGGTCGTCTGTAGTGGCGTATGGGGCAGCAATGAAAGTTACTTGATGGGCCCAGTTTAGGAGGCTACTGCTACTCGCAGAAAGCCCACAGTTTACGTGATTTATATGATCCTCTAACGTATTGTGCAATCTGAATTGGCCCACTGTGGCGGTGATGTCATTCGGTTTTTGTTACTCGGTTCATATCGGGCTGCGAGGTTTACGGTTGATTTTTAGGCCGACAATGCACATCAATATTAGATTTTGTTGAGCTTCATTGTAGTCTTTAGATGTCTCCCTTATTAATCTATTGCCCATGGTTCGACCAGTGGGTAACGAAAACGCATTAGCACACTTGGAGAACTAGAAAAATAAGCTAAGTTACAACAAAATCAAAGAAATATTCAAACAGCCCCATAGACCGGACTTCAAACAGTCACAATGTGTTGCGTCAAAACCATATCTTTTTCGAGGTGGCATTAATAATGCATGTGCATTAAGTGCCTACCTAAAATGGTAAGCCGAACCCATAGCAGGAAAAAAATAGAGTTTTTTAATACGAAGAACCCAAAATAGAAATAGCAACCCAACTCAAGACAAATAAACTGCAAAATAAAGTCTCTTAAACAAATAAAAATTTGAGGCCTAGCCCATTGGTAGAAGCCTATTAAACTAAGTGTAATGACCTGAGCCCACTACTCATTTAATATTGTCTATTTTGGCTCATGGATTTTAACCCAATCTTGCCACATGATTTTAAAAAACTAGGGCTGCACCTATATTCCAAGATTAGGACTTTGGATATTTCCAATATGCGATTTGAACAAAGTCTCAGGGTGCTAATCGAGTTACTCCACCCTTACCCCTATAAATTCCCTTATCTTGGCTCATAGAAGCGCTTGACCTCGTCTTGTGTCAAGGGATTAGCCTAGCGGATTAGGGTCTCTCACTAAATTAAGTGATCTACATTATTATCTTATCTGATGTGTTACTTCGTATAAAAGAAGTCAAAAGGGAAAATTTTTAGATAAGAAATGAATTCATAACAAAAGGAAATTTTTACAAAATTATCAATATATTTTCTTTAGATGGTAAATGCATAATATATTTTTGAAGAATCCCCTAGTATTGATCTGTTGATGGTAGCATTTTCAATTCCCATCTCCCTCATTCAATTTTTTAATTATAGGGAAGGTTATTTCCAATGGTCTTTTTTTTGTCTCAATTTTAATTGCTTTTATAAATATTCGTCTTAATAAATATAATTTTCAAGAAGAAAGCAAAGGGTAGTGAGTCATGGGTGTCGGCGGTCGCATGTCAGGAATCACCCCATCAATGAAGAAAGATCATGTGTTGGAGGGTGTGCTAGTCACAAAACCTCCCTTCACTCTCAATCAGCTGAAGAAGGTCATCTCACCCCACTGTTTTGAGCGCTATATCCTCCGCTCCATGTCTTACGTGATCACCGACCTCACCATCTCATCCATCCTTTACTACCTAGCTACCACCTACATTCCCCTCATATCCTCTCCTCTCCTTTGCTACTTCTTAGCCTGGCCCATCTATTGGTTTTTCCAGGGCGTCGTCCTCATGGGCGTCTGAGTCCTCGGCCATGAGTGCGGCCACCATGCCTTCAACAACTACTCATGGCTCGACGACACCATCAAACTCATCCTCCACTCCTCCATTCTTGTCCCCTACTTCTCTTGGAAGACAGCCATTGACGCCACCACTCCAACACTGGCAACCTGGTGGAGGATGAGCTCTTCGTTCCCATAAGTATGAATGCTTTGTATCCCACTATGACCCTAACAGCCCCATCTACAACAAGCGGGAACGGCTCCAAGTACTTTTCATAGATATGTGCGTCTTGGCCATATGGTACGCTCTGTTCAGGCCATGGCAACACGTGGTGTAGGGTGGGTGGTGTGTGTGTATGGTGTGTTAGTGATGATGATGGGCAGTTTCTTGGTCACCATCGCTTACTTGCACCACACGCACCGGTCACTGCAGCACTATGATTCCGAGGAGTGGGACTGGCTGAGGGGTGCACTTGCGACGGTGGACAGGGACTATGGGGTGTTGAACACAGTGTTTCACCACCTCACAGACACACATATGGGCCACCACTTGTTCCCGACAATTCCTCACTACCACGCCATGGAGGCGACCAAGGCAATACGGCCCATCCTTGGCAACGATCATTACTTTGATGAGACCCCTATTGTCAAGGCAGTTTGGAGGGAGGTCAAGGAGTGCATTTATGCTGAGCCTGATGAGGGTTCTCAGGATAAGGGAGTTTTCTGGTATCGCAACAAGTTTTGACAGAGTGAAGAAAGCGCCTCCTTTCCATCTTAGCAATGCATTAATAATAATCATATAATGTAATCCACAGTTTATATAAATAAATCCACAATCCAAGTGGAGTGGAGGCCAGAATTTGCATTGGAGATTCAGAAGTATATAAATAAATCTAACAGACTGCAATCAAACTTGTATATCCTTCAGTTAACCGGTAGATCTGACCATGAATGGTTATGCTCTACAAGCTGAAATGGAACCTATATCTATATCTATCAAAGTTCTTCAGGCCTACTGAAAGATCATCCTAGATCTAGTAAGGATAAAAAAACCTAGCAAATAAATCAAATACACACTACAAGTAGAAGGCACGTGAATTTTTAATGTGGAAACCTATGTGAGAGAAAAAAAACCACCAACCCTACACAGACCAGCAAAAACTAAGCACTATGAATCACGGAGTTACATGTTATACCTACAACCCTTTCCCAATATTCACAACCTACAAATTATAGTTGTTTTTACACAACTTCACATTGCAATGACTCTACGTATGCCATCCACTGCTCTCATCAACTGATCAAAACACCTTGAAACTAAAAGGCGTTGGGATTGATCCAAATACACTTTGAAAACTCAAGATGCTCTCATTTTCTACAAAAAAAAGATAATCTTCTATAAGAGATATAGAATCAATATTCTCTATAGAGATTAAAGAAGAGAATAAAAAATTGATGTTGGAGAAACCTACATAGCTTCTGCAAAGAAGGCTTTCACAATTCATGGCGCACATTGATCTTTAATGAGTCAATTTAGTTCAATGAAACTCTTACTCTTTGAACCTCCCTCACTTGACAACAATGAACAAATGATGAGTTCCGATCCAACAGTTACAACCTTTGACTGGGGGACTTTTGGGGCCACGGAGGATCTATACCAATCTCCCATCAGACCAACAATCTTGATTCCCCCACAAACAAACTCAACATGAATGGAACCCTGCACAACAGAAGACTGAAAACATGATGAAGCTCCGCACCTTAATACTCATATCTATTAAAAAAAAAAAAACAACAACAACAACAAAGTTGAACCCTAGGTATCATGTCAGACAAATGCAATGGATTATCCCTGACAGGTGAAGCTGTCGCAGAAGATATATTGCACAGAAAATGACAAGGAGCCTCAGAGGTACAAACTCAGGGCAAACACATCTTCAGACCAAAGATTAAACAATTCTATATGTTGTCATCTAAGGTACATGAAAATTAAAATTTTTAGCATTAAAGGTAATATAAAACATATTATATTGCATGTCCACGGAATTGCAGACATTTCTAACTAATACTTTCTATTCAAAGCCATTCAAGCGGCGAACCTAGAGGTTTGGCAATAAAGCTCAAGACTCTGTTAATAAAATTGCCCAAGTTATTCGGCAACTCATTATTTAGTTTGACCTGCATGTCTGCCCATGTAAACAAAGAGACAACTGAAATTTGAAAAGAAAAAAATAGGAAAAGAATGAAAGCCAAAAGAAAAGAGAAGAAATGTTCTCGTCATATGAACTCACCATTCATCTTTAGTAATAACAAGAAAAAGATGAATGCTACTTACCATTGCAGTGGGCACTAATTTTAATTTTGGTCTCCGTTACAGATACTATGGTCATGTGGAAATGGCTTCTTTTCTATGGATGGCAAGAAGTACACACTCAAGGAATCAATTTGGCATACTCCTTCAGAACACGCAATTAACTTCCCAAATTTAGGGTTGTTATTTATCTCCAATCCCATATGTAGTATAAAGTAGAAAAGAAGAGTGATGACAACACCCATTGTATGAGTTTCTTCAACCCACATGCCCATCCTCTATATCAGAGCATATGAGTAGTCTTCAACTCAAATCTCAATAATTCCTAAGAAAACACTGTAACCCCATTTAACAAAACAAACATGGATAGCTAAGCCCAAGTCACATGATTTATCTTAGAAGGAAAAAACAAAAAAAGGGATTAGCATTCTGTGTAGCCTTTTATAATCCAGCCATTCACCTTATAAGAACTACTGCTGATAATTGAAACCAAATTTATTATTTTATGAAAACGGAAACCAGACTTGATGCTTACACACCCAACAAACAAAATTATCTTAATTGAGGCAATTCATCAAACATGTAGTGACTTAATTCGGGGACATCAATTTTTACCACCACCTTTCAAGTCTGGCCTCAGCCCAACTCATCTGTTAACATTTGTGAAATTCTTCATACATCCTCGGAACTAAAAAAGGGAAATTTTACTTTCGGGCATTTAATCAAACACATTGCAAGAGAAAAACTCACCATTTCTGAAAAGTTCTGTTCAGTATTATACCATTTCTGAAAAGTCTGGAATTAAAATCCTATTTGGAGAACCTCACCAACACCTCACCATTCAATATCTTCACCATCCAATATCTTCACCATCCAAACCAGAAAAGAAAAAAAAAACCTGAGATCTACGGCTTGAAACAGACCTTGAAACCGAGATTTAGGGCTTGACGTGCGGAGGTCTTTCGGGTGTAGAGGGCGGAGGTTTGAAGCAGGTTGGAGTTGCGAGAGGAATGCAGAGAGAGAGAGAGAGAGAGAGAGAGAGAGAGAGAGAGAGAGGGTTCGGTGGTTCTGGGGAGTTTGACCGTGAGTGCGGGAACGTAGATTGGTCTGCGAAAGGGTTTTTTGGGCTGCGACCATTTAGGTTTTGGGGTGTTGCAGTGAGTTGGTTGGGTTCCACTAGTTGGACATGGAGAAGGATTTGTGGGCTCTTGGAGTTTCTGTAATGAGAGAATTCGATTGGGTTTGGGATGTCTCACGGTTAGGGTTGAGAGATTGAAACTTTTGAAAGGCTTCTTCTGGATTTCGATCATGCATTTCTAGAGAGAGAGAGAGAGAGAGAGAGAGAGAGAGAGAGTAGCAAGAGAAAGAGAACTGACGAATTGAGGATATAGTGAAGAAGAAAGAATAGGTTGTTTAAATATTTTTCCTCCCTCATTCATCGCCAAACGTTTGAACACGTATTTAGTTTTGCGCCAAATAAAGCTGGGAACGCGCCCAACTGTAGCTGTCGTTGAAACAAAAAATTTTACACGAATTCGAGCTTGGGTGGGAATTCATTAGCAACAACAGTGACAAATTATAACATCCGTTGCGGAAAAGGTAATATTTAGCCACGACTTTGGTTGTCACTGCATTCCATCACAGGGGGGGCATTTTTATGTAGTACTAGCACACAAATTCAATATAGTCTCTCAAATGGATGCTCTAGAGAAATAATGTATTGTTAAACATAAATTTTGACCTCCTCAGAGAGGGAGATCGCAATTCATTTATATATAATATTTAATATTTGTATATCAAAATTAAACATTCTGACTACCCTCAAAATCGATAGATTATGATCGCTAATCATGGTAACATCCATAACTCCATCCTTCAACTAATGTCAAAGAAATAATGGGAGAAAATAAGGAGGATTTCCTTTCATCTAATGTGCTACCGGCAACACACGATGGTCTTTCTTTTACTTATTTCGGGTCTCGCCAAAGTATAAGTCACAAAATGGGCCACAATATGAGTCTCATTATAAGGTCTAGATAGGGGGATAATCCATGGTTAAAATATATGAGTAATTAAAATCAAATTCAAGTAAAATAAAATAAATGAAAGTAAAATAAAGTAAAATGGGGGAGGCACCAAATATTTTAGAAGGGGATCGGTCCCATTCCTAGGTACCTCCTTCAAATCCCTTAGCAGAAAAAATATTTAAAGACCAATTTTGAAATAAAAGTAATGATCAAATAAGATGTCATGTGTGATTTCAATTTAAAAATGAAATAGGAAATTGTGGCCAATGGGCCGATTGGATTGAAAGTGACCACATTTGAGTCAATTGAGGGGTGACCACATTCGAGTTTGTTGTTTGATTAATTTAAAGGGGGAATTGAGACCATACGTTAGTCTTATCATTATCATTAAATTAATTTTTTAATTAACCTTTAATTCCTTTTTATCATTAAGCACATTAAAATATTTGGCTCTGGAAGTGGAGGAAAGAGAAAAAAAATATTTTTGGGGTAATTTTGTTTTTTTATTATTTTTTTTAGTTTTTTGATAATTAAGGCTAGAGGAGCTAACTAGGGCATTTCTACTTGAATTTAATCTAATTAAATTAAGTTATATTGATCAATGGATTCCCACCCTATCCTAAGGTCCTAAACCGTCCACATCCACTCACCCGATCCTCTAATGGAATAAGAAAATTAAGGATATACTTGGATTAACTGGATTTATGATTTTAAATTGATTTTGAATTTAAGTTTCACTTAAAAGTGTGATCCAATTAATCCTTCCAATTATTATTATTTTTAAACATTTTTCGATATCTTTTACTTTTTTTTTGGTCTTTTATATTATTATTGTTTTTTTAAAAAAACGACAAGCAAAGGAAAGAAATGATTTTTATGATTTTCTTTTTTTATTTTTTATGCAGTTTTAATGTTTTTGAATGATGGTGTATGGGGCTAATATTAAAGGAAAAAAAAATGCAATATGGGCATGTTGCATGGATGACCGAATTAAACAAACTACCAAATATGATAAAAAAATTTACTAGAAATTTAAACTAAATGCAAATCCTAATAATGAGAGAATATGCATGCGCACAAGGAAAAGCAATTTTAATCATATAGACAGAGCCATTCAATCATCCACAAGTGCTAGGTTGAAATCTTGAAGGGGTACTTCATGGATGTTGGGTTTTGTGAGGGGATTGGCATGAGTGCAATGGGCTTCAACTGAGGGCTGATTTAAATCTTACTGGGTCCAATTCTAAGCTGAATTGGGCCTGTTTACTTGGACTGATTGTTTGGGCAATGTGAGTGGGTTGGTGTAATCAAGTTTGGTTCTTGCCTGGGCAGTATGAGTTTGGTAAGGGGAAAATCATAGTTGGGTTCTGTTGAGTGTGAATGGTCCCGGTTGTGCGGTGATTTGTTTGGCAGGTTTATAGTGGCATCTGAATGTATGAAATAGGTGGAGAAGGTGCAGTGGTGATGGTTAGGAGGGTTGGACGGTGGTAGCATGAGGTGGTGATGGCGTAAAGGAGAGGGTGTGGTTGTGAGAGATGGCTGTGATAATGGTGACAGGGTGAGTGTGTGCTGGGTATTGTGACTCATGCAAGGTGATGGAGGTAGTGATGACCATGGTTGTCGTGTATGTGTTCATGTTGGCAATACCGGCTTTGAAAAGTCATCTAGAACCTCTGATTACCGACATGATCAAATGATGAACTTGAACTCCACGTCACCTCCACGTCTCATCTCATCATCAAAGCTTGTAGCCGCCTGATCATATGAATCAAAGTGCACCACGTATCATTGCATCTCATACCGTCATCACATTTGTGTAGCCGACTTGATCAAATGGATATGGGTGGACCACGTCCCACCTTCCTTTTGTTTTGTGAAATGACCTTTCATCATGAGGCATGCAAGATGGACACGTCTCCATCTCGTCATCGTACCAAAGTGGTCGGCATCATGGTGACAAATGAACTACGTTGCAGCTCACTGTAGATCATGCTATTAGTCCATGATGCATGGCAACGTGGCCCACTCTACTTTCACAAGTTAATCACCAACTCAACATTTGGACAACTATAAATATGTGTGTGGTTCCATGGCATGTATCATTTGAACGAGTGCATCAATGAAGTAAAAAAAAAAGAGAGGCTGCCGAGTTATGTGAGTGCCGAGTGGATACATATTTTGTTACTCAAGAGAGTTTTATCAGACTTGTATTCACTTGAGAGTGAAATAAAATTCTCATTGCATTGTCCCTCTTATTTTGATTGTGTCAAGTGTGTGAATCCATCTAAAATTTCCTACAGTTCAGTGGTGGTGAAAATGAGATGCGGAGAAGGGTTGGACGTGTGGTGCAGTGGGTTGTACGATGGTTTGGTCTTTGTTTGTGATGTGAGAAAAGGAGGAGGTTGGCTTTGGTGGTGGAGTGCAGTGGTGGTAATAGACATGGGTTGAGGGCAATGATGGCGTAGAGGTGAGTAAAAGGGAAGGAGTATGAAGGTGAGATGAAGGTGGGTGGCAGTGCTGTGGGTTGGGTTGATTGTAGGCTGTGAAGGTAGAGGTGGTGAGTTCTGTGGTATAGATAGGGATGTGTTATGGCGAAGATGGTGATGGGCGGCAATGGTGACCGAGTGGATGTGTTGTGGGTTGTGGCTGTGAATCTTGTTGGAAAAAGCGGTGCAACGGAAATTATCCATGATCAATGGCTCAACTACGATGAACATACAGCAATTACACCATCAAGCAATGATACAACATTTTTATGTGGTTCGGCAACCTTGCCTACATCCACAGAAGGAGAAAACTCATCTACTATAACCTCATTTCGATCCAATCTAGGGTTATAATACATCAATATATATAGTTTTTGCTTTCTTGGTCAACAAGAAAATCCATACATAATGACTAAAATACCCTTAACCCTGAGCCTCGGTTCTGGCTAAACCAGATGACCGGTCCGACTAAATCGGAATATAAGACAAAATCCAACAAATCTGTGATGGAAGTGGATGTAGTGGGTCAATGCATTGTTGTATGGGTGAGCTGTGTAGGGGCTGTGATATGTTAATGATGGGTGACAAGGTGGGTGGGTAAGAATATAAGGGTGAAGGTGGTTCGACAGGGAAATGGTATATGGGAATGGTGATGCGCAGGCTGTGAAGGTTGGCGTGAAGTGTGAAGGTAGTGGGCGTAATGTCTCTCTGTGAAGTGAAGGATTGTGGAGATGGGTATGGTGCAGCTTGTTAGGCTATGGGATTTGTGCAGTGGGGTGGAGAAAAGAAAAGAAAAGTAGAATGACGGAAGAGGAAAAGAGTAACAGAGAAAATAAAAAAGCACAAGGAGGAGAGAAAAACCTGGCTTCAGTGGGTTGTCCCCAGAGCTGCTTGGAGGCCAAAAACGAGAGGGGCGACCCCAGTGGGGTCGTCCCTCCTTTCTTCGCTTCTCTTCTTCTTTCTTTCGTTCCTTCTCTCTTTCTTTTTCTTCTTCTTCCTTTTCTTTTCTCTGTTAGCCGACTGTTTTCTTCTCTTCTCTTTTTATTTTTCTTTTTTTTATTTTTTCCTTTCCTCTCCGTTTCTTTCTCTCTGTTTCTGTTGTCATCCCATTCTTCTGTTTCTCTCTTTTTCTTTCGTTTGGAATTGGAATGGATGGGGATGGAGTGCCCGGATTTTCCCAATCCTCTATGATGATTGGATTAGTAGGTTTTAAAATTGAAATTGGTGGATTGGCTCGATTGGGATTGGACAGTTGAGATGGTACGGATAAGATGGGATCTGGGTTAGCACATTAGTAAATTGAATTTGAATACGTGCTTGGGCTAATGAGCCTGATACTGCACGAGTTGGATATGGGTCAGGACTTGGCAGTTAGGTTAATGGTTCAAGGACCCAGGCTTGATTTGGAGTTAGACTGATGGGTCAAGGACTCGGGTTTGGCTCGGCGTTTCAATTGGGTCATTCTCCTGAATGGATTTATGTGGGGCCAGCCATGCCTATGATAAACAATGGGACCCATACGTAATAAACTTAACTAAAATGAATGACATGACGATGATGATGATGATGATTGAGTGGGAGACCGTAAGTATGGGATCGTCAAAGAGGGGTCCATTGCATGGCCTGGGCTAGACCCTGGGTTCAGATTATAAGTCATCCCCAGGTCAGGAAATCATAGGGTGTGTAATGTACAGTTTCCTCCACGTTCACCTTGAGATGAAAGAATTGAGTTTCAACAATTGTGAGGAAGATTGGATGAGGAAAGAAAATGATTTTCTATGAGTGGGCCCCATGGTGTTCGGGTTAGGTGTGATGAGCCTAGGCCTCGTAGATTTTTATCTATTCGTCTGATTTTGGAGTTCTATATATCATCGGAAAGCTCTCAACGAGTAGTTCGAAATGAGCTATACACCTAGGTAATTAGGAAAACGAAAACGAATGATGAAATTTTATGTGAGTGTTTCTAGCCTTAGCTTTTATAATCAATGAGCCTAGATTCTTATTATTATCATTGATAATTCGGACAATCTAAGCACAAGCAATAAACCTAAGCCATTCTAAGGGATATGTGGGCATTCATGTTGATAATTATGTTTATGATATGCATGTTTTAATGCAAGATGGGAAATCTAGGTGATGATATGTAATGTATGGCATCTAAAGCTCTCCTTAGATTTTCAATAATTGAAGTCTTTTAAATTGATTTGAATCATGCTAAAAGCACTTAAGTTGGGGTAAAATGGGGGCATCATTATACATGATAAGTGGTTTGGGTCTACATAAGGTGTCAAATGAGGTGTCTACATGTATCTCCAATGTATATTCTCAATCTCAGAATAGGAGATGCATGCCTTAAGGTTGAGAGAACCGACCATCTTAGAAAGTGGGAATCATCTTTATTTTGACCATCCAATTAAGTAGTGAAACTTTGATGCCTTAATAATCAAGGGTAAGCACGATCTGGAATTTGTCAACCTTGAACCCTCATCATGCCCTTATCAGCCTTCAAATTAACCTAAGAGTTGGCATCATCCATGGGACCAACACATGCAGGTTTGTAAAAAAACTAGTCTCAACTGTTTGCTTTTAGTAAAACGCGTCGGGCTATAGCTGACCGCACAACCCATTTAAATGGGCCAATTAGGAGCAACTTGTATATCTAAGTTGATTTAAACAGTATAATGGTTTAATATTTTTGTAATTAGGTTTTTTTTTTTACAAGAAAACTCAACTTTACCCTTTCTACTTGAAACGGATTAGGGTTGGGCAAACATTTACAATTTGGATAGGGTTGGTTCGGGTTAAATGGGTTGAACTACTATGGACGTGGGTTATTCAAGATGGGTTGGGTTGACTTGCATTAGGTGCGGGCTGTGTTACTTGACGTGTTTTGAAAAACACCACGAATATGGTTGTTGACCTTCAACTTCTTGACAAGTAATCATGTCAATCCATCCTATTTTCACCCATGCTGACCCATTTTCTACATTTATCTCCAACAATAGTGGGAGGATTTCTTTTTTGTTTATTCTTTTTTTAATGGGGCAAGCTATGCATGATCAATGTATTCAATAAATATTTTGTATATTAATAATTGCATATCAATTATCGATGTAAGAACATTCCCACTAAAATGTCTTTTTCTAAATTTCAATAGAGAATTTTTTACAATTGCCCTCAATGGATTTTCATATTTTGGAAGCTTTGCATGATTAATGGAATGAAATAAATTTGACAATATATAGCCAAATGACTTTAATGACCGCTTACTAGCAATGGATTAAGCAAAGGGGTTATAGGTGTCTTCTTAGTAAGCTTCATTTATCATTTAAAAAGGATGATTAAATAGTGCCAAAAGTGGGCAGGAAGTTTTAATATAAATGGCGTGAACAACTTGGAGTCTGTAAAAGAAAACGTTCTCTTTTCAAAAGTAATTACTGATAACTATTCAAAGTTATGTGTTCTTTGGTTGCATTTATTTAGCCGCATAAGTGTACCACATGTGTGACACTTACATGTGTATGTTTGTTTCCTCTAGGCTTGTCAATTTGGCTCTCGGGAAACTAACCCAGCTTTGCCCATATAATGCCCTTAAAAAATAAGTTTTCTGTTTTTAAGAAATATCTGAGGGCTAATCTTCAATTGTCTAGGGCTGTAGCTCGACCTTTCTATTTTTCTTATTTCACATAACATCTATTTATATATTTAGATATATACTAAAATGCCCATTGTGACAATCACTTAACACTTTTAAAATTAGGGTTTGGTCATTTCTTATGCTTCTCATCCTCTACCTTAAGTCCATTAGTTGGAAGTAAAGCATGGGTTATTTTGCTAATGTTTCTGTTAATATTTTTGTATTGGCTAATTTATGAGTTGGATAAAACTTGGGTCCATTGAGTTGTATTTTATATTTAAAATGGATTGTAGTTGCGCGTTGGATAAGCTAAATTGAAGAAAATGCAAATTGAAATGTTTTCCTGAGGACAACATGGTTTAAAAAGGTCATCTCTCAAAAACTAACCACTGGGTATGGGCAAGCTACCTACTATTGGAAAGGTCCTTCTGAGTAGATATCCGTAGAACACATGATTGCATAAATCGGAGGTAAAGCAATAAAGTTACTGCCTCAGGAAGCCTGCTGATGCACATAAAAAATTCAGGCGCGCTCGAGCACGAGTTTAAGCTGGATTGAGTGCCCAAGACAGAGGTTAGCGTGCTTGAGCACCCATGTAACCGGGCTCGAGTGCACAGATAGCAGAAGCCGATCGACTTACATGAACACCTTTCTTATTTATGCCAGTGTTGCCTATTTTGTTTAGATTTGCTTTCTAAACCTAAGACACAAATTATGGGCTATAAAAAAAGGGTTTCTCTCAACCCTAAGTATAACACAACACATAAAGCTCTCATTGTTCTGAATTGGGATTGCTATTGGAGAGATTACCTAGAGCTTCAATGAGAGATTGGGTTAAAGGCTTCAAGTTTTAGAGTTGATGCTTCTACTTCATTGCAGGAGAGTTGTGGCTTCTATTTTCTTGTAGAAGATTGTTCTCTTATTGAAAAAATTTGTTCGTTGTGGAGATTAAGGCACTAATAGCGGGGCAACGAGGGACTGTGTGTTATGTAAATCAATCAAGAACAACCACAATGCCTTGCGTCAAGGGACTGATTGCAGGGTTATGAGCATATCTAAATACCGTGGAAGCTAGTGATTGAATCAAAAGCTTAAACATGGGCCGTAAGTCAAACTTTGCGCAAAAATTCTACATTGAAACATATAAATTATGTTCAAACTCATTTAAAACAAAACTAAATAATTTTTTGCAAAAATTTTGAAATGAATAAACAATTCTAATTATCCCATTTTTAAGTGAAGTTTGAGAAATTTAAAGTTTAGCATGTAGTCTTTTATATCCTACAATTTTATATCAAAATAATGTTGGAAAGTGGGTGAATCAGTCAAACTATGCGTAGAAATTCAGCATAAAATCTCATATAAATTATGTTCAAACTCATATAACAAAACTAAACAAATTTTGGCGAAAAGTTTAAAATGGATAGACCAGTCTAATCATCTTAATTTTCAGTGAAATTTGAGGAAATTTAGAGTTTAACATGTAGTCTTTCAGATCTAAAAATTTTAGGTCAAAACAATTTTAGAAAGTGGGTGAACTAAAAGCTTAAACATGGGCCATCAGTCAAATTGTGCGCAGAAATTCTACAAATAAACTCATATAAATTATGTTCAAACTCATATAAATCTTGTTCGAAATCAGATAAATTTAACTAAGTCTAATCAAAATTTATCTAACCAAAGGGCTTCAGTTCTTTATCTTCGTCCTTTCTTCTCTCCTATCTCTCATTCCCACCTTATCTGAATTCTAGGAAATTCAGCCAACCAACTCAAATGCTCCAAAAATGAAAACCCAAATGTACATACTCCCAAATAATGAAAACCCAAATGCCCAAACACTCCTTACATGGAACCAAAATACCCAAACACTCGAAAATTGAAAATCCAAATAAAATCCGAACACTCGGATGCTCCATCCATGAAACCTAAATACACAAAAATCCCATACATGATGGTATCGGCGTCTTCGTCATCAACTGTAGCAGATCTTTTGGAGTTTTTCTTGAGTTGTTTGGATTCACCGGAGTCACCTTCGTCACTTCCCACCTGAAACCCAGAGATTCACCATCGTCCCAAATAGCTACCTCTGCAACTCTTTTTCATTGTGCTATAACTATGCTGCTCATTTGCATAAGAGAGCACCATCGCCCCTTGTTGTAGGTACATTAGAGTATATAGAGGCAAAGAGACAAGTGGTGTTTGTTGCTTTTTTTTTTTCCAGTCCTTAGAGCTTGCACTACAACAAAATGCAGTATTACCTATACTTTTTGTCCAAGTAACCCCAATTACATAGGCAAAACATAGCTTTTTCGGACACATATATGGAATGTGTGGGCAAAAAGAAGCATTAATACATCAATTCAACACTTATTATTGCCCATGCATTGCTAGACGTAGGCAAGTGGATAGATTTAAAAGTCTTTGGGAAAACACAAAAATAAAATTACTACAATCCTACAGTTTCTATAAATATTAGAAACAAAGGATCCAAAATATATCCAAAACAAAGAAGAGGGCGCATGGGATTGGAGAGCTTTATAGTTTCTGATTTGGAACTTGTTGTCACCGAAAAAGGGTCAACTGACTGGCATAGCCATCATTGGAAAGGGAGCCTGCCGTTGTCGAAGATCGAAGAAGGCACCCTTGCTCTAGAAGGTTTCTAAGGCCAAGTATGAGGTTGGATGCATTGTAGCACGAGCAAAAATAGGGTTTGGGATTTTGCTACTTCTGCCAGTGCACCACCTGCCGCCAGTCACCATCTCCCTCACCACCTGCTGCCTTGCCACCGCCTTTTGCATAAACATCTAATAGGGGGGGGTGTAATGTCCAACCCAAACCAATCATGATTTACGATAATTAATCTTGTTTTACCTTAATAAATATATAATTAGGCTAATTCAATCCAAAACACCTTGGTTTAGGTTTTGGATAGGTAGTTGAGTCAAGGTTGAACCTTACTTTGGTAGTCAAAGACCTCCTCATAATTAGAGTTGCATGGTTTTGCATCTTGTTGCCATCATGTTAATTTCATTATGTATCTTTAATTATATGGGTCATCTTTCGTGTTTGACTTAGCTCAATTCAAATTCATCATGGCCCATGGAAAGCCAAATTGCCTCAAACTGTAAACATTCAGAAAACTAATGGACTTGCTTGTAATTCCTAGAAGTTTTGATTTAAAAACAGTTAAAACCCATCTTTTCCCTCTCCATTCTCTCTAATACCCTGCTGGAGCAGTTCTCCTCTCCTCTCCTCTCATTCTCTTCTACTTCTTCCTCTTCTTGCAAATCCAAGAGCAAAAAGGACTGCATGTGTGTTAGGATAACTTCATCCCCTTTTCACATACTCTCTACACCATCACAAAGGAGTGGAACCATCTTCTCTCTACACATCTTCTTCCCTACAACCCTATAGGGTAAGAAGCATCATCTTTCTCATTTCTTTAGGTTCAATAGAGTCAAGGAGACTCAATTTTCTAGCATGCATGCATCTCATTGCCATTTCACCTCTCGCATGCCTTAGGATTGTCTTCTATTAGGGCTTTCTTCACTATTACACCAAGGGAGAAGTTTGATTTGGGTAACACGCTGAGTTCAAGCAAGTATAAGTATATATGTTGCTATATGTATGTCTAATTATGTTGATTCTTGATAAACTCTCTATAAATGATGCCAATTTATAGCTATTTTACTCCTTGATTAAGGTGGGTTAAATGTTAATGATTAATGTCATTGTAACAACGAATGAATGTTAATAATTGGATGGAAAAGGAAACTCTCTTTTGTGGTGGGAAGGACTACTTGATGCTTAAGGCAAAAGGGTGACCAAAAGGGGGTGGACAAAATCAGTTTAGAACCAATTTGCCCCGGAGCCAAATGCTCTAGGGCCAATCGATCAAACAAGGGGTCCGATCAATAGCATTCTAGTTTTGGGAGGTCTGATCAATCAGACATCTGCCCAATCGATTGGGCGCCCCTTTATTTTATAAAACTTTATTTTTAATTATTTTAGATGGTGATCCATTGGAAGTTATTTTAGCCTTTCATAAGACCCTAGAGGTATGTTTAAAGCAAATCTTACCTTTAAGACATTAAGTACAATCAAAGACCGTCTAGGGCCCTAGAAATGGTAAACTTACCTTAAACAAATTAGCCTAAATGGTAATTAATGGCTAAGAAGGACGAATGTAGAGCTATCACTCACTTCCTCTTGATTTTCCGGTTAGTTTTCTATGTCACGTCATGAGTGTTGGCATAAGAAATGGTGTCCATCACTTATACAATGTAATACCAAGATTTTGGTAACACATTGACCCTGGACATTTTATGAATTCATCGTATTAAATGACCAAAGAAATACAGATTATCGTAACTTAAGGTTGGCTAGTAAATATCCTTGTTAACCTCTTAATTCAAATGCATTCAAATTGTTAAGGTAATCTTTGACCTTAACATGATGTAAATCAAGTACCCATTCCTCTTGGGTGAATCTTGAGGCAAAATTAGAGACAAAGCTTCTACTGAGTGTGAGTCCTATGAGCCAACATAGGGCTAATCTGAAGTTTAGAGGGTTCAAGCACTATTAGCTCATTTAAGTATATATCATTTGATTATTAGTAGTCTTGTCCAACTCTGATTTTATGATTATATACGATCTTAAGACCAATATATACTTTTATGTAAGTAAGAGATGATCGTACATATGATAAGTATGAAGGTTACGAATCTTGATCGGTCTTAGTAGATTGAGTCGGCGCCACTAAGCTTATACCCTTAGGACATTCGATGGGACCGACTTAGGGTGTTCCATCTATTACCTTCTACAGTAGTTGTGTGAAGAGTTGGCTGGTGCTCTTTGGGTAGCTAGACGGATCTTGGCCTGACTACTAGTGATTTCACACCTTCCAATATGTGCTCTCCTTAGAGAGAAGATAGTCATGTGGATGCCAACTAGTATGCTAATGTATTTCTATTTCAGATTCCTTATTCATGCTCATTCGTATATACAACATGTCTAGTTTCTGCTATTGCTTTCTTTCAATTAATATGTCTTTAAATCTAATTGTTACAACATGATTATTCTTATATACTCTTATATTTGCTTAAATGTCATGTTACAGTCTTATATATTCTTATATTTGCTTAACCGTTGTGTTCACAGTGCTACTCTTGGTATTACAGATATAGAACCTAATGCTAACTCAGCAGTTGACGAGGCCCTAGAGAGAACCACAATAGTACCTAAGGATGTACATGAGTGGGACGAGGATGACATTTACTACTAATCACTGTCCGTAGCGTGACAAGGGGATTTGTTTAAAATATAGTCATATTATGACATGTAGATAAAACATGACATCATCATTATGCTATTTTGGAGTCATAGATTGACGAGCATGCATTTCAATTTTGTATATGTTATGAATCTTTTATTATCGTGTGCATGTAAATAGATTGCTCAAGAAACTCTATTTTATATAAATGAATAAACGTTTTTATTAGTGTTTATAACGTTTATAGGTGCACTTTACAGGTTTCCGCTTCGTTATTAAAATAACTGACATGTATATCTGGATCTTCCTCACACGTAGTTGTGGATTCACCCTTGTGGAATTCGTACGTGTCTTAACATGGCATAGATGGCCATGGATTACGTGTGCTACACATTGGGACTCTGCCTAATCCCCCAATTCCCGGGTTTAGGCCTGACAGAGGGCATTTTGGACTTTTTAAGTGCTTAAATTTGAAAAAATGATCTCTCCCTCTAAGAAAAAACATCATGGATTTCTTGCCACAAAGTAACATGTTGGGGGACCTATCGCTAAATTCCCAAAAAAAAAAAAAAAAATGAAGGCACATGATCATTAAGCTCATCAAAACACTAGTTTTGTTAAGTGTTACATCAACTCCAAATTTTATATGTTTCTTTTAATGATCAATCGAGACGGGAGATTAAACTTGCAGATTAGCATCCAAGTTATAATCTAAAATAGTGAAAACCTGGACTGGGGGAGATATTGGTAGCTTGAGAGCCTTGGTCTTGGACCCCATGACCTAGACCATTATTTACTCAAGTATGACCATGAAATTTATGAGGACCCTGCCTGCTGGGAGATCACTAGGGAAGGTCCAGGTATATTTGGATTAGGTCTGCAGGTAACAAAGTCCCACATTGGAAATAGTCATGCCCTGGGATTATAAGTCAAACATTGTATTAACTCAATATGATGCATTTTATAGTTGTGTGATCCCTTTGCAAAAATGGACAATAACACACTGAGTTGAGCAAGATTGTTGTAAAGGAGTAGTAATAAGATGAGTGACCACCTGGGAAGTCCCCGCATCCACTCCTTTTTTTTTTTTTTTGTCAAATGGAATTACTAATGTTGTGGCACATGAAAGGAATTATGTCGTATAATTGATATTTGACCATCATAATCCAAAATAATGGTTTCATTTAATTACATTATATAAGATTAGCATAAACAAGATAGATTGGGTTATTTTTCAAAGGAGTGGTCAAAGGAGTGGCCGCTCATCACGAGTGTGAAATTTAGTTGAATCCAAGTTGAGTCATTTTTTCAAAATAAAAAAAAGAAAAAAAAACAAGAGTTTTCAAATATATATATATATATATAATGATAAAATGTGGATTGTTTTTTATGTGGTCAACGTGACCAAGTGCGAGATTACATATGTGTGATCATTTGGACGAAGTGAGAGATTGTTGATGTAAGTAGTCTTCATGACCACAAGTCTGGAATTGTTTGGGCCCCACGATTGAGTCTACTAATTTAATTTGCTTTCCCATTTGTTTTGATTTTAATAAATCTATCTTGTGAGGACTTATCTTGGACCAAGGTATATGCCAAATATTGGGAAGAGGTGATCATTTGAACTCTTCATCTAACTTTCAAAAAATTGCAAACATTATTATTATTATTATTATTATTATTATTATTTGATATCACGGGTACCCCTGAGGTCTTTGACCCATCAAGACTAATATGTGGCACCCGCTAAACCCATACAAATGTATGCCGGGCATATCTAGGATGAGTTTGGAGCATAAGACATGGGGAGTAAACCCAAGTCTTATGCCACTCCACTAACTTTAAAGTGGGTAATTTTTTTCTTTATTGTTTTAACACTACAAGAAAAATGACAATTAGCGACACTTTTATAGCGGCAATTTTCAGATTCTGCTGCTAAATGTCTTCATCAGTAGCACACTCTGCTATTTGCCACTGTAAGTTAAAAATTTACATCTCTACAGCAGCATAAAAAAATGTTTGCCGCTAAAGTTTCGTTTTACTCATTGCTTGGTGTTATTATTTAGTGTATATAGCAGCAGACAGTATTGTATGTTGCTATAATAGTGAAAAATTAATATATATAGCAGCAGGCAATAATGTTTGCTGCTATAAATGCATATGGTTAGAATTTTAACTAGTGGTTGCTTATTGAATAGTATAGTATTGAATTATTTTTTCTGCACTAGGAGGTATTTGAAATTTGTATCATTTCATTTTAAGAAACAAAAAAAGCGAAGGCTCGTGTACAAGATTTTCCGATAGGGTCCAGATTGGTTTTGGATCTCATGTTTTGGCTTGGATTGCTAGTCAAATTGCTTGCACAAATGTCCATCATCAGATTAACGGCTCTAATTTCTTTAAACCATTAAATAATGGCCCCGCATTAACAAAACTCTCACTTTCTCTCATGTATTCAGGTTCCTCTCGCTTCCTCTTGGCTCCAATTCAGTATCGACCTCTTAGTGGGGGCCACATGAGGGTCTCTCCATATATAGGGATCCATTTGTTAGTGATCACGTACCTTCATTTGTATCCATCCAAATATATTTTTTTTATAAAAACCATTTTAGCGGCGAAAAAAAAATGCCACTAAAATTGCTTAAAAAAACATTATTCAATAAAAAAACAAAACTTTTTAGTGGCACATGTTAATATTAACAGGGGCAGTTGTTTAACTGCTGCTATTTCCTTATTTTTAGCAGCAGACACTTGTCCACCGCAAAAAGGTGGTGAGAAATAGTGATAGAGGGTATTAGTGACAGACAATAAAGTTTTAGTGGTAGATTTTATCTTTTAGCGGCAGAAAAAAACTGCCGCTATATGTGCCTTTTTTTGTAGTGTAATCAGTAATTTTTTTTTCACCACTGTTTGTATTTTGACATTTTCTTCATAATGAATTAAAGGGGAGCTGGACCATTATTCTTATTAAAATTTTGTCTGGTGCCGATTATTAGGGGCCGGGTGGTGGTTAGGAAAAACTGAGAAGGGGGATGTGAATGAGTTGTTACACATGAATTAGTGCCACGGCCCATGCATTATAAACTTGCAAAGAAAAGACAGGTGCAGGCCACAAGGTGATTTTTTAGTTTGATTGAAACAAATCACGAAGGAGGAACAAGTAATAGTTGCTTCTTATCTTAAATCATAATCCTGAAAGCAAGTAAACCAAAGACACGAATAACATGAAGCTTGGTGAAGAACCTTCTTACGGACTATTTATAAAAATGGATACAGTTGATATGAGATAAATAACAATGACAATGAATTCAGCACCCTAAAGGATGATTGGAACAAAATATGGATGATGACGTTGATGACAAGGCCCCTCTTTATGCTATGGGGATTGGCATCAATCTTAATCTTCAGCCCTAAAATGAATAATATAATATAAATTATATTTTTCATTTGATGTTGTTTAAAAAAATTAAATATAAATAAAAAAGTATAGTATTTATCAAAAATAAGAAAATATAGTGTTAATCATTCTTAAATCTAAAATAAACAAATATTGCATTTATCTTTTTTTTGCTAAAAAATATAACATTTATCTATAAAAAAATGAATTACTATTTATCATTCTTAAACTTCTACATAGAGGATTTTATAGAAACAACTCCCCTAATTGGACAATGCATGAAATTAGTCCCTGATAAATTTATTGGACAAAATAGGTCTTTGGAGCCGATATTGTGAACTAAATTTATTTGATATGTGGACCCCACATGCTAATACACGTGCTACATGAAATCGTGGATACCTAAGTGAATGACAACGGATGAGTGCTACTCCCTCACGCTCAACTTGTAAAAATGAACCAAATGTATTTTTAATTGAAGTGGTATTCCCCACGTTAACTTACAATATTGAATTCTTAGAACCTATAGACACCTGCCATAATAATATTTGTATAAGAACTATACTGTAATAGGTTTGCAAACCCAATTCAAAGCAAGCAACAACTTTTTCGTAAAAATAAAATAAAAAGAAAAATCACTTCAATTAAACTGTTTTTTCAAATATTTGGAACTTGACCACACGTGATAATAAAGGGATAAAATTATTTTTTATACTAGCCACCTCTACACACTTTATGCTGCGATAAAAGAGAAGTAAAGTGATTATTTTTCGTCTATCTATAACTTTATATCGTACTTCATGCAAAACGAATATAAAATTTTTAATCAAAAATCATATTTGATGAGAACATGGGACTCCGGAAATTGTCACAGGCATTTCTTCTCACCCACAATGCCGTAGGCCCGAGCATTCTTGCGCAAAAGACGCATGACCCACGCTTCATAAATTAGCATAGTTTTCTACTCCCATTCATGATTAAAGTAATGATAAAAGAACTAGAAAAAAAGAAGAAAAAAACAAGGGGATTTAATGCGGAAAACCTCCAAAGATGATACCCATAATAAAAACGACTTACTAATTTATTTCTCACTAAAAAAGAACTTAGGGCTTTCCAGTGAAACCTCTTTTAAAATAATAAATAATGTGAAGCAACGCTAGCGTTGCTTGACAAACAATGTTAGCGTTACTTGGTGAATGATGTGATCGTTGCTGCTCCGAAAAAAAACTTGAGAACTCCACTTTATAAATAAAGAAAAAATCGAGAACTCAAATCCCAAGCCTTTCTTTTTTTTTTCTTACTAAGAAAAGAATCACGAGAACTCCACTCTGCAAATAAGAGAAAAACCAAGAACCCAAAAAATCGAGAACTCAAATCCCAAGCCTTTCTTTTTTTTTTTCTTACTAAGAAAAGAATCACGAGAACTCCACTCTGCAAATAAGAGAAAAGCCAAGAACCCAACTCCCAAACCGTTCTTCTCTGCTTAGAAAAGAACCATGAGAACTCCACTCTGTAAATAAGAGAAAAATTGAGAACCCAAATCCCAAGCTTTTCTGATCCAAAAGTAATAAACCACAAGGACTCCACTCTCCAAATTAAAAAAAAACCGAGAATCCAAATCCCAAACTTTTCTTCTGGTAAGAGAACAGCCATGGCAATACCACTCAGCAAAACTTTCTTCTTCAGTTAAAAAATAACCAATAACTCTACTTTGCAAATCTTTTCCGGTAAGAAAAGAACCACGAGAACCCCACGCTGTAGATTGAGGATGCTACGTCGCTGACCCTTTTATTATTGTGAGCAACACTAGCGTCACTCCCTTTTTATTTTTGGCAAGCGACTCTTGCGTCGCGCCCTCTCCCCCCCCCCCCTCCCCATCCCTTTTTTAGTAAACTTTTATTAGATGTTTAGGAACTTCTCATTGAATTCATGTCCATTACAGTGGTAGATATGTTATCTTCGTCGTCAATTATCATAGAATCTTTTTGCAATGTTCCTTCTCTTTTTGTCACACAGGTGGCGAGGGGTGCAAGGATTTGGTTCTTGTGGTATTCTCTGACTTGCAGACTGAAGTGATGGGTTGGTGAAGCCTGATCTGAGGTAAATATGTAATGTTTTGGTTTAATCTGAACCCTTTGTTATAAGGCTAGGTCCGACCGTTGTAAATGCCTAGCGTTTTGTTAATTAGGGCTTCTATATTATTCTAAGTGGTGTGAGAAAAAGAGAGTTGTTTCTCTGCAGAGAAGAACCCTAGGGAGAGTTGTGTACTCTTGTAATCACAAGAAGAGGGTTGTTTTTCTTATGGGTGATCTCTAATAATAGTGAATAGGTTTGAATCTCCGTGGACGTAGCTCACATTGGGTGAACCACGTAAATCTCGTGTCTATTTTATGGATTGCGTGTTCTTCTTGTTCTCCTTTCTCAGCATGAAGTTCTCATGGTTCTTGATAAAAGGGTATGCTAGCATCGCTCGCAGTAATAAAAGGTTCAACGACACTAGTGTTGCTCCATTTGCAGAGTGGGGTTCTCATGGTTTTTTTGTTACAGGAGAAGAAAGGCATGAGAATTGGGTTCTCACCGTGAGATTTGGGTTCTCCTAGTTCTCTTATTGAATATTTTGAAGTCTTCCTTTATTTGTTACTAGAGAAGAAAGAGTTGCCATGTAGAGTTCTCGTGGTTCTTTTCTTACCAAAGAACAAAGGTTTGGAATTTGGGTTATATTGTGCGTCGCCCCATTGGAGGAGAAAGTATTTTGGTTTTCATTTTTTTCTCGTAATAAAAGAGGAAGTGGCACTAGATTAAAATTTGTTTAAAAGAAGTTGCACCGAAAAGCCATAGAAGCACTTTATGGTTGGGAACGAACTAATAAAACATTTTTAATATGGGTAATTGTCTATTAAGGTTTTTCGCGTAAAATCCTCAAAAAAACTGCTTAAATTATCATGTGTATGTTTTCCATTAATTTGACAGTTCATTTACATTTACTTCACCTACTAAGAGTAAAATAAACATCAATCCTACCCTGTTATGTCATCACGCGCTCAGAAAAAGCATAAATACTTGAGAGGGGAGGGTGGAGGAGAGCACGAAATATCAAACAGATTCTCTTTCGAGGTACGGATATTTCCAGCATTCCTCACACGTTGCCACTATTGTTTTTTTTTCGTGAATCTGGTTGATCTTTTCTTTGTTTCATTGATGTTTTTCAGATTCCATTTCTTCATTGAGTGCCTCTGTCACTGTCTTTAGTTTCTTGCTTCCTCGTTCTCGGCTTGTCAATCCTTCCCACTTTCTTGATGGTGTATAGATGACTCGGATCCATTATGATAGAGCTCAGTAGCTGGTATAGGGTTTTGGGCTCCACCAATTCGGTCTCATCCGGTCTAATACTTCACCAATTAACAAAGCACGATCGCCCCCACTTTCCCACCTGGGATTGGTGTGGTCGTCTGTAGTGGCGTATGGGGCAGCAATGAAAGTGACTTGATGGGCTCAGTTTAGGAGGCTACTGCTACTCGCAGAAAGCCCACAGTTTACGTGATTTATATGATCCTGTAACGTATTGTGCAATCTGAATTGGCCCACTGTGGCGGTGATGTCATTCGGTTTTTGCTACTCGGTTCATATCGGGCTGCGAGGTTTACGGTTGATTTTTAGGCCGACAATGCACATCAATATTAGATTTTGTTGAGCTTCATTGTAGTCTTTAGATGTCTCCCTTATTAATCTATTGCCCATGGTTCGACCAGTGGGTAACGAAAACGCATTAGCACACTTGGAGAACTAGAAAAATAAGCTAAGTTACAACAAAATCAAAGAAATATTCAAACAGCCCTAGAGACTGGACTTCAAACAGTCACAATGGGTTGTGTCAAAACCATATCTTTTTCGAGGTGGCATTAATAATGCATGTGCATTAAGTGCCTACCTAAAATGGTAAGCCGAACCCCATAGCAGCAAAAAATAGAGTTTTTTTAATACGAAGACCCCAGAATAGAAATAGCAACCCAACTCAAGACAAATAAACTGCAAAATAAAGTCTCTTAAACAAATAAAGATTCAAGGCCCAGCCCATTGGTAGAAGTCTGTTAAACTAAGTGTAATGACCTAAGCCCACTACCCATATGATATTGTCTATTTTGGCTCATGGATTTCAACCCAATCTTGCCGCATGATTTTCAAAAGCTAGGGCCGCACCTATATTCCAAGATTAAGACTTTGGAAATTTCCGATGTGCGATTTGAACAAAATCTCACGGTGCTAACCGAATTACTGCACCCTCGCCCCTATAGATTCCCTCATTTTGGCTTCCAGGAGCACTTGACCCTGTCTTGCATCAAGGGATTAGCCTAGCGGATTGGGGTCTCTCACTAAATTAAGTGATCTACATTATCATCTTGTCAGATGTGTTACTTCGCTCAAAAGAAGTCAAAAGGGAAAATCTTCAGATAAGAAATGAATTCTTAACAAAAGGAAATTTTTACAAAATTATCAATATATTTTCTTTAGATGGTAAATGCATAATATATTTTTGAAGAATCCCCTAGTATTGATCTGTTGATGGTAGCATATTCAGTTCCGATCTCCCTTGTTCAATTTTTAATTATAGGGAAGGCTATTTCCAATGGTCTTGTTTTTATCAATTTTAATTGCTTTTATGAATATCGGTCTTAATAATTATAATTTTCAGGCATAAAGCAAAGGGTAGCGAGCCATGGGTGCCGGCGGTCGCATGTCAGGAATCACCCCATCAACGAAAAAAGATCATGTGTTGGAGCGTGTGCCGGTCGCCAAACCTCCATTCACTCTCAATCAGTTGAAGAAGGCCATCCCACCCCACTGTTTCGAGCGTTCAATCTTCCGCTCCATGTCCTACGTGATCGCCGACCTCACCATCTCATCCATCCTTTACTACCTTGCTACCACCTACATTCCCCTCATACCCTCTCCTCTCCTCCGCTACTTCTTGGTCTGGCCCATCTATTGGTTTTTCCAAGGCGCCGTCCTCATGGGCGTCTGGGTCCTCGGCCATGAGTGTGGCCACCATGCCTTCAGCAACTACTCATGGCTCGACAACACCGTTGGACTCATCCTCCACTCCTCCATTCTCGTCCCCTACTTCTCTTGGAAGTATAGCCATCGACGCCACCACTCCAACACTGGCAACCTGGTGGAGGATGAGCTCTTTGTTCCCAGGCTGAAGTCCCAGGTGCCCTGGTTCTCCAAGTTCCTCAACAACACCCCAGGTCGCATCTACACCATTTTCATCTTTTTCACCCTATCCTTGCCCCTCTATCTCGCCATCAATATCTCCGGCCGCAAGTATGGACGCTTTGCATCCCACTATGACCCCTATAGCCCCATCTACAACAAGCGGGAATGAATCCAAGTACTCCTCTCAGATATGGGTGTCTTGGCTGTCTGGTACACTATGTTCAGGGCCATGGTAATGCGCGGTGTAGGGTGGGTGGTGTGTGTGTATGGTGTGCCAGTGGTGATGATGGGCAGTTTCTTGGTCACCGTTGCTTACTTGCACCACACGCATCAGTCACTACCGCACTATGATTCTGAGGAGTGGGACTGGCTAAGGGGTGCACTTGCGACGGTGGACAGGGACTATGGGGTGTTGAACACAATGTTTCACCACCTCAAAGACACACATATGGCCCACCACCTGTTCCCGACGATTCCTCACTACCACGCCATGGAGGCAACCAAGGTGATACGGCCCATCCTTGGCAACTATTATAACTTTGATGAGACCCCTATTGTCAAGGCAGTTTGGAGGGAGGTCAAGGAGTGCATTTATGTTGAGCCTGATGAGGGTTCTGAGGATAAGGGAGTTTTCTGGTATCGCAACAAGTTTTGACAGAGTGAAGAAAGCTCCTCGTTTCCAGCTTAGCAATGCATCAATAATAATCATATATTGTAATCCTTAGTTTATATAAATGAATCCACAATCCATGTGGAGTGGTGGCCAGAATTTGTATTGGAGATTTAGAACTTCATAAATAAATCTAGGAGACTTTGATTAGACTTGGATATCCTTCAATTGACAGGTGGATTGGACCGTGAATGGTTAAGCCCTACAAGCTGAAATGGAACCTGTAACACTCCGACCCGAGTTGACCCGGTTTAGTGGGTAATTGCGTGTGTTTTATCGCTAAGAGTGTTTTGATTTTGTTTCTGTTTGGTTTGAGTTGTAGAGAGATCGTTTGGGTTGAGTTTGACTTGGTCTAGTTAGTTTGAGCCCTTTTTCGTAATTTTGGCTTTTGATTGACCTTGTCAGTTTTGCGTCATTTTGACGTCAGCGCGTGTATTTCATTGAGCTTGTCGTTTTTCGTAACTGCCTTGGATCCGAATGAGTTCGTTTGCTCTCGTTGGACCGTCATTTGACTCAAACTGATAATTGGATAAGCTAATTGGACTTGTTTGCAAATTTGGCTCAACTTAAGTTATAAATATCCCCACCAACTCCATCTCTCTCTCGATCGTCTCTCTCGCTCTCTGTTCGTCTCTCTCTCTCGACAGCTCTCTTTCTCTCCTTCTCCATTTCTGTTTCTGTGCTTGAGGGAGGAAGAAAGGAGCTCGTTAGTGTGTGTGATCCCGGTGGACTGAGCCAATCAGCGTGTGGATTTCGTCCGTGAGGCAAGTATAAGCCCAAGTTGTATGAACATCAATTGATAGTGAATTGATTGTTGTGTTCTTGTTCTTTATTGTGTTTCTCAGTATTAGACAGCCCCATTCAGTTCATTTCGCTGTTATCTTTCGGTTTCCAGCCATTTCGCACACTTTCTGTATGACTGTAACAAGTTCAGGAAAAAGGAGTCCGTGCACTCACGGCTAAGCCGTGAAATGTGCTACGGCTAAGCCGTAAAATGGCTTACGGCTAAGCCGAGACCCAACCGTAACCCTAACCGTAGAGCAGTACAGACTGTTAGCTGAAAATAACTGGATGTTAGCAATTTGACATTCTTCTACGGCCCAGCCTGATCTACGCCGTACATTGGCTTACGGCTAAGCCGTGGACCAGGATACGGCTGAGCCGTAGAGCAAAATACGGTTGAGCCGTAAATCCGAAGGGATATCTGGGGAACCTCAGCTCAGCCGCAGTGCATATTACGGCTAAGCCGTAAGATGCCACGGCTAAGCCGTAAGGTTACCTACGGCTACACCGTGAGACCCTGAGAATTGAATGAAAAGGGACTAGGTTTAAGCAAACGACCGTATATGACTTTCATGTTAGAATGTAGCTAACCTGGACATGCCCAATGGAATGTTTGAATGACGTGAATGATCTCAAGGGCTGTGAATCATTCATGCTTGTTATCCAGTTGTTTAGCACCTCCCCATGGGTGTTGGTTTAAGGGACTTCGGTGCACACTCCAGACACTGCAACACTAGACAATGGTGCATCGAACATCTTAAAACTACATCAACATGCACGGTTAGAAGCACTGGATAATTAGTGTAGGATTGGTTTGTAATTGACCTTGATTCGTATAAGCATTCTGAATTGTACAGCATATTGATTTCGGTTATGCCCTCTTATGTGTTCTGCGCTGGACCTCTCGATTCTGTGGACATGCAGCAACCCCAGAGCGAAGCCCGGGCGGAACCATTCTATTATTGTGTATTATGTTTACCGTTGCTCCACTGGAGTACTTGCATCAGTTATGAGTCAGTGATTGTGATTGCTACTTAGTGTCAGCACTTCTTGTACTTGTTTATGTACATTCAGTATCAGTTAGTGTCCTTATGATTTGCATTTCGTATCAGCTTCAGTATCCGTATCAGTATCCGTATTATGTGCATGCAGTATTTGCATTCAGTATCAGTTATGTGATGCACTTCCTATTGTTCGTTCAGTATGATAAGTGATAAGTGATAATTGATAAGTGATAAGTGATAAGTAATAAGTGATCGAGGTGCATCAGCTATTTGATTGTGATTGGTATTGGCACTACTGAGCCTCAGCCTTAGGATACCCGACGGGGTTGACTTTGGTATAGTTTATGTGTTTGCCTCTGCAGAGTGTTTCCGTCCTGGGACTCCGGACCCCGGGAACTAGAGACCCATGCGTGCCCTGGCCCGGTCGCTGGTGTTCTCATTCCGTCCGCTCTCGTAAGGGAGAAAATGGCCAATGTAGTTGCCACCTTGAGTGTTATCTGTTTGTGATTCTGATAGCATGCTTATTCATTATGCATTTGCACACTTGCTTAGATCATGGTTTCTATGGATATTGCATCATGACTATTGTTCAGTATTATTCAGTATTAGACATGATTCGTGTTATCATCTTGTTGGCTTATACTTTGCTAAGTCGTCGTACTTATGTGTTTGTCTTGTGTGTTGCAGGCTCAGATCCCTCTTCCGAACCTGCGTCGGTCGACCCGACTGCAGGAGAGGCTCGCGAGGCCCCCTCCGGCCTAGAGGAGTGGACTTGATCCATCCTCCAGAGTACGGTTTGCATCATTTTGTTTTCCCCATTCTTTGTGTTGGCGTCTATTGAGGGGATTTTCTGTACTTGTGAAGTGGGCCTTGAGTAATACCTGTATTTTGATTTTTGGATTGTTGTAAGCCCGCTCTATTGTCATACGTTCATGTATTTGTTCTTATCATCAGTGTATATCGTTTTGTAATCTCCTATGTCTTTTGGTATATTTGTGGTATGCCTTGATACGTACAGCTTCCGCGTTCAGTCTTTTGCTCGTGTGATTGATCCCTTGTGTGTGCATGTTTGGACGGGGTCTAGGTGTGCATGCACGGGAGTACGTGTGTCACTGGTTAGACCTTCCTCTGACCCCCCGGTCCCTGGGCTCGGGTCGTGACATACGTATTGTATGGTATCAGAGCATTGTCTCTCAGAGCTTTGTCTCTCAGGGCATTGTCTCTATCTTAGTGTGTCAGCATGTAGGCATATAGGACGTGGTGAGATTTCGTAGTCCAGTTCTGGACTGTTGTGTGGGTCCCCTTGTCTTGTGAGTCTGTGTGAGTTATCGAGTGTGCTAGCCGATTGACTTTTGTGTTTTGCAGGCTATGGCATCGGGATCTGGAACACACAACAACAATGATCAGGGAGATAACGAGAGTGGGTCAGCCGCTCCACAGCCACTTGTGAATTTCGATGAGCGCTTCTTGACTATGCTACAGGCGATCCATTCTTTGCAAGCGCAGGTCGTTTCGATCGTAGACCGACAGAGTCAAACGCCAGTTCGGCCTGCAGACCAGCAAGTGGTCTTTCCGCCTAAGGAGAGCGATCCGAATGCGTTATACGACAAATTCAGGAAACGTGGAGCCACAGAATTCTACGGCAATGAAGATGCGTTGAAAGCTGATCAGTGGCTAGAGCATACTGGAGATCTCTTCTCTACCATCGTCTGTGACGACCGGCAGAAGGTTATGCTTACGGCCTCGATGTTTCGAGAGATGGCTAAGACCTGGTGGAAGAGCGTTAGTACAGCCTATTTGACCATGCCGAGTGAAACAGTGTGGGAGACGTTCCAGAAGCAGTTCAGGAGGAAGTTCATTCCTGCTCATGTTCGACGTGTGAAGGAGGTTGAGTTTCTGGCCTTACAGCAGCGGCAGCTGACCGTCTCAGAGTACATTCACCGCTTTACCCAGTTGTCCCATTTTGCTGAGGACATGATCAATACCGAGGAGAAGAAGGTGAATCGTTTTATTTCTGGTCTGCATCCTAGATATGCGAATTTTGTGACTGCTTTTCAGAGACCAGCTACTTTCGATGATGCGGTCGACAGAGCACACGCTGCGGAAGCCAACCACCTAGCAGAGAGAGCCATGGACTTTAAGAGGAGTGCACCAGTGAGTTCCAGGGGACAGAGTCAGAAGAAATGGAAAGGGAAGCAAGGCACTTCGAGTTTCTCTGGGAGCAGATGCGAGTTTTGTGGATTGGGACATCCGACAGAGAGATGTTGGAAGAAGTCCGGAGCTTGTTTGAGTTGCGGATCGAGGGAGCATAAGATAGCTCAGTGCCCGACAGCTAGGCCTCTCCAGTCATCTAGATCTATGGGGTCATCCAAGTCTCTCAGTTCAGCAGCTTCGAACAGCCCCCATCCGTCTCGCCAGAGTCAGAAGCCTCAGCGTCAGACTGCTCGTGTGTACGCAGCCTCTCATGAGCATGCAGAAGATGCGAAAGTGGTGGAAGGTAAAGTTCTCATTGCCCGAGCTGAAGCACATACACTATTTGATTCGGGATCTACGCGTTCCTATGTTGCCCCTCGTTTTGCGGAACAGTTACCGCAACCCCCTCAGCCGCTACCCTATGTGTTAGTAGTGTCCACTCCTGTGGGCAAGAGAGTGGAGTGTAGTGTATACTACCCTCAGTGCAACGTGGTGATTGAAGGTCGCCAGCTGCCAGTTGATTTGATTCTGTTGTCCATGTTGGATTTCGATGTGATCCTTGGAATGGACTGGCTAGCGCGGTATCGTGCCTGTGTTAACTGTTACAACAGGTCGATTTACTTCGATTTTGAGAAGGGGTTTCGTTTCGAGGGCAATCAGGAGAGATGCCCGAGGCGTGTCATCTCCGCATGCAAGGCGGATCGTTTGATACGCAGAGGTTGTGCAGGATTTCTTGCTTTTGTCTCGGAGAAGAAGGAGGTGAAGCAGTTGAGTGACATTTCGGTAGTACGTGAGTTCCCGGATGTATTTCCGGAGGAAGTACCCGAGTTGCCCCCTGTCCGAGATGTAGAGTTCGCGATCGATCTAGTGCCCGGTACAGCACCCATTAGTTTAGCTCCTTATCGTATGGCCCCTGCTGAGTTACTCGAATTGAAGACGCAATTGCAAGATCTGTTGGAGAAAGGTTTCGTACGGCCAAGTGTGTCACCGTGGGGAGCTCCAGTGCTGTTTGTGAAGAAGAAGGACGGTACCTTACGGATGTGTATAGATTACCGGCGGTTGAACAAAGTCACGATCAAGAATAAATACCCATTGCCGCGTATTGATGAGTTGTTTGATCAACTTCAAGGTGCTGCCTATTTTTCCAAGATTGATCTGAGATCGGGGTATCATCAACTCCGGGTGAAGGAAGAAGATATTATGAAGACTGCTTTCAGGACACGGTATGGACATTTTGAGTTCCTCGTGATGCCGTTTGGATTAACCAATGCACCTGCTGCCTTCATGGCTTTGATGAACAGGATTTTCGCTCCTTTTCTGGATCGTTTTGTGGTGGTCTTTATTGACGATATTTTGGTGTATTCGAAGACCCCAGAGGAGCATGAGGAACATCTACGTCGAGCCTTACTGTTGTTGAAAGAACATCGTTTATATGCCAAATTGTCGAAGTGTGATTTCTGGCTCGAGCAGGTAGCTTTTCTTGGTCATACCATTTCACGAGATGGGTTGGCAGTGGATCAGATGAAAGTAGAGGCAGTGATGAATTGGCCCAGCCCAAGGACTGTGACGGAGATACGGAGTTTTCTTGGATTAGCTGGATATTATCGTCGCTTTATTCAAGATTTTGCCAAGATTTCAGCCCCGTTGACTCGATTGACCAGGAAGAATGTTCCTTTTCTGTGGACGGACGAGTGTGAGCACCATTTCCGGATGTTGAAGGAGAAGCTTACTTCGGCTCCAGTTTTGACGTTACCGGATGGGCATGAAGGATTTATGATCTACTCTGATGCTTCTCGAGTCGGTTTGGGATGTGTTTTGATGCAACATGGCAAAGTGATTGCCTATGGCTCGAGACAACTTCGGGAGCACGAGAAGAACTATGCTACGCACGATTTAGAGTTGGCAGCCATCGTTTTTGCGTTGAAGATGTGGAGACACTATTTGTATGGCGTGACATTTGAAGTGCATTCAGATCACCATAGTCTACAGTATCTTTTCACGCAGTCCGAGTTGAATATGCGACAGCGAAGGTGGCTTGAGTTGATTAAGGATTTTGATTTCCCCATCAAGTACCATCCAGGGAAAGGCAACGTTGTTGCAGATGCTTTGAGTAGGAAGTCGGAGATTCTTCAGGCCTTGGATAGTCTCTATTTTGTGAGACATGCACAACCAGTGGAACTGCAATCGGTGGAGAATGGTTTGACACTTGCCAGTACAGTGAGCTTTCAGCCGGACATTATTCAGCTTATTAAAGACCAGCAGTTTGAAGATGCGATGTTGAAGCGAATCCGAGATAGCATTGCAGATCGACCAGACTTTCGTTTGGAGGGTGATGTTTTGTATTTCAGGAGCAGATTATGTGTGCCAGCAGTAGATGCCTTGAAAGAGAGTTTGATGACAGAAGCACACCATGCACGTTATTCTATGCATCCTGGAAGTACGAAGATGTACCGAGCTCTCAAGGATAGATTCTGGTGGAACAACATGAAGAGAGAAATTGCTGGGTTTGTTGCCAGATGTTTGACTTGCCAAAAGGTAAAAGCTGACCATCAGAGACCTCCAGGTTCCTTACATCCTTTGCACATTCCCCAGTGGAAATGGAAGCACATTACGATGGACTTTGTTTCGGGTTTGCCTCTGACGAGCAAGAAGAACAGTGCCATTTGGGTGATCGTGGACAGATTGACGAAGACAGCCCATTTTCTTCCATTCAAGAAAGGCATGACATTTTCCGAGATGGCGAAGAAGTTCGTTGATGAGATCGTGAGACTACATGGTACGCCCGTGTCGATTGTGTCAGATCGAGATAGCCGCTTTGTTTCTTCATTTTGGAGAGCATTTCAGGAGGCCATGGGAACGAAGTTGAGCTTTAGTACGGCGTATCACCCGCAGACTGATGGACAGTCGGAACGAACTATTCAGACGCTCGAAGACATGTTACGGGCCAGTGTGCTGAATTTCGAGAAAGAATGGGATTTGCATCTCTCGTTGTGCGAGTTTGCGTATAATAATAGTTTCCACGAGAGTATTGGAATGGCACCCTATGAAGCTCTGTATGGACGGAAATGTAGGAGTCCTGTTTGCTGGGAAGAAGTTGGAACAAGGAGTTTCCACGGACCGACAATCATTGCTGAGACTACAGAGAAAGTTCAGAAAGTTATTGACAATTTGAAGATTGCCCGATCGAGACAGAAGAGCTATGCAAATACGCGCAGAAGAACCTTGACATTTCAGGTTGGAGATTGGGTATTCTTGAAGGTCTCACCGATGAAAGGTACGGTACGATTCGGTCAAAAAGGCAAGTTAGCGCCAAGATATGTGGGTCCATTTGAGATCAAGAGCCGGATTGGTGATCTAGCGTACAGATTGATTCTACCCGTGGAGTTTTCTGGAGTACACGATGTTTTTCATGTGTCTATGCTTCGCAAGTATGTTCGAGACCCGACGCACGTGATTCGATACGATGACATTCAGATGCAACCTAATGCGTCATACGTTGAGCGTCCGCTCCGTATTGTTGGGACCAGAGAACAGCTCTTGTGTACGAGGACTATTCGATGGGTTAAGGTACTTTGGGAACATCATGGACCTGATGAAGCCACGTGGGAATTAGAAGATCAGATGGCGCGTCAGTATCCTTCTCTGTTTGCTCAGGTACGCTTTCATTCCGAGGACGGAATGATGTCCAAGTGGGGGAGGATGTAACACTCCGACCCGAGTTGACCCGGTTTAGTGGGTAATTGCGTGTGTTTTATCGCTAAGAGTGTTTTGATTTTGTTTCTGTTTGGTTTGAGTTGTAGAGAGATCGTTTGGGTTGAGTTTGACTTGGTCTAGTTAGTTTGAGCCCTTTTTCGTAATTTTGGCTTTTGATTGACCTTGTCAGTTTTGCGTCATTTTGACGTCAGCGCGTGTATTTCATTGAGCTTGTCGTTTTTCGTAACTGCCTTGGATCCGAATGAGTTCGTTTGCTCTCGTTGGACCGTCATTTGACTCAAACTGATAATTGGATAAGCTAATTGGACTTGTTTGCAAATTTGGCTCAACTTAAGTTATAAATATCCCCACCAACTCCATCTCTCTCTCGATCGTCTCTCTCGCTCTCTGTTCGTCTCTCTCTCTCGACAGCTCTCTTTCTCTCCTTCTCCATTTCTGTTTCTGTGCTTGAGGGAGGAAGAAAGGAGCTCGTTAGTGTGTGTGATCCCGGTGGACTGAGCCAATCAGCGTGTGGATTTCGTCCGTGAGGCAAGTATAAGCCCAAGTTGTATGAACATCAATTGATAGTGAATTGATTGTTGTGTTCTTGTTCTTTATTGTGTTTCTCAGTATTAGACAGCCCCATTCAGTTCATTTCGCTGTTATCTTTCGGTTTCCAGCCATTTCGCACACTTTCTGTATGACTGTAACAAGTTCAGGAAAAAGGAGTCCGTGCACTCACGGCTAAGCCGTGAAATGTGCTACGGCTAAGCCGTAAAATGGCTTACGGCTAAGCCGAGACCCAACCGTAACCCTAACCGTAGAGCAGTACAGACTGTTAGCTGAAAATAACTGGATGTTAGCAATTTGACATTCTTCTACGGCCCAGCCTGATCTACGCCGTACATTGGCTTACGGCTAAGCCGTGGACCAGGATACGGCTGAGCCGTAGAGCAAAATACGGTTGAGCCGTAAATCCGAAGGGATATCTGGGGAACCTCAGCTCAGCCGCAGTGCATATTACGGCTAAGCCGTAAGATGCCACGGCTAAGCCGTAAGGTTACCTACGGCTACACCGTGAGACCCTGAGAATTGAATGAAAAGGGACTAGGTTTAAGCAAACGACCGTATATGACTTTCATGTTAGAATGTAGCTAACCTGGACATGCCCAATGGAATGTTTGAATGACGTGAATGATCTCAAGGGCTGTGAATCATTCATGCTTGTTATCCAGTTGTTTAGCACCTCCCCATGGGTGTTGGTTTAAGGGACTTCGGTGCACACTCCAGACACTGCAACACTAGACAATGGTGCATCGAACATCTTAAAACTACATCAACATGCACGGTTAGAAGCACTGGATAATTAGTGTAGGATTGGTTTGTAATTGACCTTGATTCGTATAAGCATTCTGAATTGTACAGCATATTGATTTCGGTTATGCCCTCTTATGTGTTCTGCGCTGGACCTCTCGATTCTGTGGACATGCAGCAACCCCAGAGCGAAGCCCGGGCGGAACCATTCTATTATTGTGTATTATGTTTACCGTTGCTCCACTGGAGTACTTGCATCAGTTATGAGTCAGTGATTGTGATTGCTACTTAGTGTCAGCACTTCTTGTACTTGTTTATGTACATTCAGTATCAGTTAGTGTCCTTATGATTTGCATTTCGTATCAGCTTCAGTATCCGTATCAGTATCCGTATTATGTGCATGCAGTATTTGCATTCAGTATCAGTTATGTGATGCACTTCCTATTGTTCGTTCAGTATGATAAGTGATAAGTGATAATTGATAAGTGATAAGTGATAAGTAATAAGTGATCGAGGTGCATCAGCTATTTGATTGTGATTGGTATTGGCACTACTGAGCCTCAGCCTTAGGATACCCGACGGGGTTGACTTTGGTATAGTTTATGTGTTTGCCTCTGCAGAGTGTTTCCGTCCTGGGACTCCGGACCCCGGGAACTAGAGACCCATGCGTGCCCTGGCCCGGTCGCTGGTGTTCTCATTCCGTCCGCTCTCGTAAGGGAGAAAATGGCCAATGTAGTTGCCACCTTGAGTGTTATCTGTTTGTGATTCTGATAGCATGCTTATTCATTATGCATTTGCACACTTGCTTAGATCATGGTTTCTATGGATATTGCATCATGACTATTGTTCAGTATTATTCAGTATTAGACACGATTCGTGTTATCATCTTGTTGGCTTATACTTTGCTAAGTCGTCGTACTTATGTGTTTGTCTTGTGTGTTGCAGGCTCAGATCCCTCTTCCGAACCTGCGTCGGTCGACCCGACTGCAGGAGAGGCTCGCGAGGCCCCCTCCGGCCTAGAGGAGTGGACTTGATCCATCCTCCAGAGTACGGTTTGCATCATTTTGTTTTCCCCATTCTTTGTGTTGGCGTCTATTGAGGGGATTTTCTGTACTTGTGAAGTGGGCCTTGAGTAATACCTGTATTTTGATTTTTGGATTGTTGTAAGCCCGCTCTATTGTCATACGTTCATGTATTTGTTCTTATCATCAGTGTATATCGTTTTGTAATCTCCTATGTCTTTTGGTATATTTGTGGTATGCCTTGATACGTACAGCTTCCGCGTTCAGTCTTTTGCTCGTGTGATTGATCCCTTGTGTGTGCATGTTTGGACGGGGTCTAGGTGTGCATGCACGGGAGTACGTGTGTCACTGGTTAGACCTTCCTCTGACCCCCCGGTCCCTGGGCTCGGGTCGTGACAGAACCCTATATCTATATCTATCAAAATTCTCTAGGCCTGCTGAAAGATCATCCTAGATCTAAAAGAATAAAAAACATAGCAAATAAATCAACTACACACCACAAGTAAAAGGCACATAGATTTTTTAGCATGGAAAACCTATGCGAGAAAAAAAAAACCACGAACCCTATGCAAACCAGCAAAACCAAGCACTATAAATTATAGAGTTACATGTTATACGCATAACCCTTTCCCGATGTTCACAACCTGCAAACTGTAGTTGTTCTTGCACAACTTGCAATGACTTTATGCCATCCACTACTCTCATCAATTGATCAAAACACCTTGAAACTAAAAGGCGTTGGGATTGATCCAAACACACTTTGAAAACTAAAGATGCTCTCATCTTCTAGGAAAGAAGACAATCTTCTATAAGAGATATAAAATCAGTATTCTCTATAGAGATTAAAGAAGAGATTAAAAAATTGATGTTGGAGAAACCTACACAATAACTCATAGCTTTTGTAAAGAAGGCTTTCACAATTCATGGCTCACATTGATCTTTAATGAGTTAATTTAGTTCATTGAAACTCTAACTCTTTGAACCTCCCTCAGTTGACAACATTGAATAGATGATGAGTTCCGATCCAACAATTACAATCTTTAACTGGGGGACTTTTTGGGCCACGGAGGATCTATACCAATCTCCCATCAAATAAAAATTCTTGATTCTCCCACAAACAAACTCTACATGAATGCAGCGTTGCACATCAGAAAACAAAAAACATGATGAAGCTCGGCGCCTTAATACTCATATCTATTAAAAAAAAAACAACAACAAAGTTGAACGCTAAGAGCTGGTTTGGCATCTCTACTCTTTTTCTCATAGACCCATCTAAAATAGAGCCATTAAAAAAAGAGCTAAACAAAAAAGAGGCTAAAACAAAAAAATATATTTGGTAATGCATGGATCTATTTTAAATACACTATTTGGTATACCTTCTATTTGCCTATTTTTAGAGGGCTTGCCTCTTCTTTAAAATGGTGGTTTATGTCATTGTGTAAAACAAATTAAACAAACTCAAACACTTGTGTTCCCCCCTCCCTATATCATTCAAGAACACCTGCAATATGGACCATTCAACATATCATTGAAGAACATATTTATTATCTATACACATATCCTCATATCATAATAACCTGTCATTTGGAAATTACGTATAACCGTTGACATCAAAGTATAGCATGTAAATTGTAAACAATTTAAAAATTATAAAATCACACAACTTATCTATCATTCCACCATCTTACATAATTACTCATCATCACTTCAACAAACTGAAAATCATACCATCATGCACCATTACTCCATAGAAATTCATCAACTACACCAATTAGCCACATAGATAATATAAAACATACAAAATTTCAAGATTTTACCTTCCAATAATAATCCATGAAGTCAACAAATGAATCACAACTAAATGATTAGATAATCGTCATGTGCAAAGTTTAATGCAGCCATCATCACAACCAATTCATAAAATGTAGAATGACAAAAGATGAAGAAACACATGCTTAAGAAGATGCATCTCACCAAATAACATCTGCAATTGAATTCCTTTTGGCATCCATCTTTGTCCTATCTGCAATATCAAAAGTGCAAGCTCCCATATCTTCCTGAACATTACTATTTTGCTCTACTTCGGCATTTTCACTAGAAATTTATGAAAATAATTGATCTTCGACATGCTCTTTTCTAATGAAATTATGCGTTGCCATTGACGCAATTACAATATTCCGTTGTACACAAAATGGGTAAGGAGCCATTTGCTTGAGGATAGGAAATCGAGCTTTCAATACTCCAAAGATCCACTCGATCACATTCCTCAATAATGAGTGTAATCTATTAAAATATTTCTCTCCAGTACGAGGAATAGCAACACCTTGAAAATCTGGAAGCCAGTATGGAACATTGCGAAATGAAGAAAGAAACCCTCGCATGTTTGTGTAACCAACATCAACTAAGTAGTATTTACCTAAAGAGAATTAAATACAAATATTAAAATTTAACACTTGAATAAAATTTTGTATCATACATTTGATGAGATTAAAATCAGTTTAAATGCTTTTTTACCAGGTGGAGCATATGGAAACTTTAGTCTTTCATAAGAGATTATGTCCATGAGAATTCGTTAATCATGAGCTGTACCTTCCCATCCACATACCACATAGGTAAAAAGCATGTCAAATGAGCATACTGCCATTATTTGTTACATGCAATCTCCCTTTCAACATCTATGAGAGATTTGTTTTTCTAGTTGGATAATGGCATACACTAGGGTTCCATCTAGAGCACCAATACAATCCTATAAAAAAATGTGAACATTAAAAAAAATTATAATATATAGAGTAAAAAAACAGAGCTACCCAAAATATGGAAAGATAGTAATACCTTAAAATATGGTTCAAAACGTGGATTCAAAAGAATTTCCTTTGGCACTATATCTAGTGGAGGCGGCTTTATTATGTCTTTCGTAAATAACATCATTGCTTTTAATACCTGATGAAAGTGTCTATGAATAATTTTCCCCAAGTATTGAAATCTATCTTGTATCACTCTATTTGTATGGGCATGTACAATGACCATCATGAATATAGCCAATTGCTCCTCCACAGGTACATATTTGCAGTCTTTCAAGAACATCTTTTCTCTAAAATAAATGCATAAACACCGAAACACATGTTATTCCATATGTAGTAATTGATGACAAATAATGGGGTTACCATTCAAAATGATTTGGACATGACCATATCCGGTTAAGATTGAGTTCCTACATGGTTCCTTAATTAAGCTTTGTTGCTACTTTTTGTACAGCAATATGATAAGTAGTATTATTTTTTGACATAAAATTGGATCTACGTGCTTTGTATATATCAGACAAAATATAACTAATCATTCATTCATAGTGGGTATGACAAACATACATCAATTAAAATATTTTCAAAATGTTTATTTATAGATAGTGCAACATAACATCAATGTCTCAACCCAAAATAATATCAAGCCATGTTTCCAAACAACAAAAGAGAGACATAATATTCATATAGTAAACTCAAACATCAACCTATCAACTAGATACCACTAACACCGCCATACGCATTCCCTCTCTCTTTTTCCATTTAAGATTTGAGCCAATTCATCCTACCTTCATTTGACCTAAGTCACATCCAGATCATTCTTTTCTCCTTAACCTCAAAATAATTAAGAGTCGCTACATACAATGTGCTACTATCAGTCAGATTGGGCATGGCATGCAATAAGTTAATACACTCGTCAATGGTATCTCCTTCAGTTTGAACAGGAGTATTAAATAACTCATTTGATGCTTTCACTGATGCTACAAGCTCCATTATGCATGTGTCTATTGCATCATTTCTCTTCATTGATTGCTTTTTAGAAGGCCTTGGTCTCTTTCGCCTAATATTTGCCATCAAGACATCTATACTAACCTCATTAGCAATTGAGTCTTTTGGCATGGTGGACTGTGGGGTTCTAAGGTCTGGGATGGAGTATCTTCATAATGATTCAAGTTAAAGAAATCTGAATTCATATCCATTGTAAGATGGACCATCCATTACCAGAGCCCATTTATTATCACCTCTAGCTGAAGTACCATTAAATAAAGAAGCCATCTTTTCAGGAAAAGGAAAGGGCTTGGACTTAAATACTTTGGCATCTTTATGTGTCTACAATAAAGTTTAATAATAATGGTCAAAGGCTATCACTTGTTTTACAAATGTTAAAAATACTAGAAATTATATATACCTTTAGGTATTTGATCCATTTGTCTTGTTCCAACTCCATACAGCCTGTATGAGGATTAAAGCCTATGCCAGTTTGACTTGTCAAGTGCAACCAAGCATTGTATAGTTTTTACATTTGATCCAATTGATTCTTTAGTTGCTTTTGGTTGAAATTGTGTCTTCTCCTAAGATTAAATTTCTCTATAATCACTTTCCATGCTTTTGAGATAAACTACTCACTAGGGTGACCACTAGATTTAACTTGTTCTAAACAAACATCAATGAGGCATTTTCTCATACTATCAGACCAATGCACACGATCAATGTCATCTGTTTCTTTTGCCTTCCCCTCATCTGACATTCTATCTACATTTAACTACACAAAAGCAAATAATAATAATAATAATAATAATAATAATAATAAATGCATCCATTACTATAGAAAGATGATAAAAAAAAAGTTCAGTATTTATTAAAAGAATTGCCACCCAAGTTATCATTATTATATGTTTTCATACATGATATGAGATGTTAATGTCAGAACTCACTTCATAAATAAAAAACATCTAGCATATGGCTTGAATACAGCCAAGAAAGCACACAAGGAAATAAAAAATCTCATGGCCTCATAGTGGATATTGCTTATTTATGGAATAGAGGAAATATTTTCTAGCCAATCTTTAATAAATCCAAGCCACTTATTTGATTTTTTGTGTAGAAAATTGTCAAAAATCAACTCCAATGATGGTGACTGTCATCACATGAGTTTAAAATATAAATTTGATCAAACAAAAATTGATGACAAATCAATACAACATGAATGGGTACACTGTTCATAAAGCATGAAAATCATCTCTCTCATATCAAATGGCCACGTGCAGTATACCATGTCACTTTCACTTAAACGCCCAACAACAGGGAAAAGGGGTTTTATTCATTTGACCCTTCTTTTGCCTCTGTTGCTCTTCTTTTTCTTTTTTTTTTTTGTATTCTTTCTTCTTTTTTTTCCCCAACCTCAGAGAAGGACCTTCCTTTACAATACACCACAAGTGGCATACCCCACTACAAGAAAACCAAGTTTTCCCGACGCACTCAACGTGTTGGCCATTTGTAAACCTGCGTCGGCAAATATTTTCCCGACGCACTTTACTGCATCGGTACAATGTCGGCTACCTAATGCGGGCAAATAAATTCCCGACGCAATAACTTTAAACGTCGGAAATGAAAAGTCTTTTACTGACGCAAAAGTGCATCGGCCACAATGTCAGCAATGCTAGTAGCGTCGGCAAATCAGTAACGGTAGGTGTCATTCACACCTCAGGGCTGACGCCTAGGAGCGTCGACTATACATTTCTTGACGCCATTAGTAGCATCGGTAAAAGCATTTAACCACGCACTTACGCATTGGATATTCTTTTGCAGATGCCATTAGTTGCATTGGTAAAATTTTTTAACAACGCATTTACAACCCAGGTATTCTTTTACAGACACCATTAGTTTCATCGGTAAAATTTTTTAATGACGTAGTTATGCATCGGGTATTCTTTTGCAGACGCCATTAGTTGCATCTGTAAAAGTGTTTAACGACGCACTTACGCTTCGAGATTTAAAATAAAATTTGTTATAATCTATTATCCTCCAATTCAACGACACTTAAAGTGCGTCGGTAATAAACTTACCGTGTTGGAAAATCTCTTTATCGCATGCATTTAGAAGCCAAATTTACCTCCTTTTTTGTGATGCATATAGTGCGTCCGGAAATAGGTTTTTTTATTAATTAAATACAGCGAATGTAAAATTAAAAAAAATTGTTCAAATCTAAATTTAACATTGGACAACCATAAGCGTTGATAAACTAAAAAAAACCCACATTCATCATGCAACAATAAAAAACAAAGAGTCATTAACCAATTAAAGCTAACCATAAACACATCTATACCACAGAAAATAACATCTTCTATCAAGAAAAGTAATGTAAAGTAAATCCTAAATAAAATCCTGTCATCATCAAACATCCAAAATACACCATGAAACATGGCCACTCAACAACAAAATGAACTCATAGGGAAGACCCATGCCAATTTGTAGAACCAGAAATCTCTAGTTTTTAGAGGAGCTAAAACCAACCATACCGACCCGACAGAGCAGCATCTTAATCTAATTCTGCATTTGAACTTATGTAGCTGCTTGATCTTGCAATTGCTTCTGCGACTCTTCATGCTGTCGCTGCAACTCCTCCTGTGCTCTTAATGACTCGGCTAATTGTTGCCGTAGACTAATCATCTCAGACCCCATTGAAATACTATAGGAAGATGATGATGGCCCCTCGAACGGTACCCTTGCCTCCTTGCGACTCTCTTCCCTAGTATATCCTCAATCACTTGTTGCTCAGCCACTGGAGAGTTAATTTCAGACTGCAACAATGCTGCCTCCATTCTTCACTGCATTCTAAAATCATTCATATATGTCAGGTAATATATGTTAGGAAATTGAAATAAACAATGACATACAATATCGAATATTCAACAACTCATATGTGTCTCCTCAGCATGTTTTGTGATCCATCGGTCTTTCTTCGTGCTGTAGTATCGATGCCGATATAAATCAAGTTCAGAAGGAGGAGCCGACTGCTCATCTGCATGTATAAGCGAGAACTGGGCTGCAAATGATTGAGAGCCAGATGTATGAGTGGTTTTCAATTTGCTCCGGCTCTCTGAATTCCTCTGTGGTTTACACTGAAAATTACAAGTAATAGATAATGTAGTTAGCTTATTGAAGGTCTTTACAACTTTCTACAATATATATGACCAAAAGAGATTAAACACATTGGTGTTTTTTCCATGAAATAGGCTTTATGTCTGACGTGCAAAACCATTTTGAATGCTTTGCCTGGGTTTATGTGTCTCAAGAATGTAGAGATTGTGATATTTTAATGGACTGTATAAAATTCCTGAAGAGCATTAGTGACGATGATTTTAAAAGAATGAAAAACATAAGTACACTTAAGCTGGGCAACATGCTCAAAAGTGTCTTGGAGGGGAAGAGATTTTTGGTGGTAATTGAAGATATTTGGAGCATTAAAGAATGGAGTTCTTTACAAGTTTTTTTCCCAAAGGAGATGAAGCGGAGCGGAATAATGCTTACCACTCAAATTAGAACAGTAGCTAAGGAAGCAGATCCTGAGAGTGAACTCCATTTAAGTTACAGTGATCTGCCTTATTACTTGAAGTCATGCTTTCTCCATTTTGGTGTTCACCCCGAACACTTGACAATCCCTACAACTGAGTTGGTTCGGATGTGGGTTGCGGAGGGCTTCATACAAGAAAGAGGAGTTGAAACAATGGAGGAAGTTGCAGAGGACTGCTTGTGGGAGCTGACTCAGAGAAGTATGATTCAAGTGGCCCAATGGAATGTTAATGGCAGGATTAAAAAGTGTCATATCCATGATTTGCTTCTAGATCTTGCCATTGAAGAAGCTAAGGAAGATGCATTTCTTCAAGTTTACGAGAATGTGGATTCTGCTCTGCTGACTACCACGCGTCGATTGTCCATCAATCATGATGGCATTAGTAAGTACATCTCCCTAAACCGCTCAACTAAACACCTCTGTTCTTTGTACTACTTCACCGATTACAGTGAGACACTGGAAAAGGCGCAATTGAAACCAATACATAGAAGTTTCAAATTCTTAAGGGTGATGCATCTCGATGGCGTAGACATCTCAACACTTCTTGATGGGATTGGAGATCTTATCCATCTCAGGTACTTGCGGGTAAGATTCATGAACGGAATATAGATAAAAAAAACTCCCATCATCCTTGAGCAGGCTCTGTAATCTACAGACACTAAGCATAAGAGGCCATGACACATATGACTTTCTCTATATTCCTGATGTATGGAATATGAAACAATTGAGACATGTGCATTTAGACAATGGGGTTTTCCCACGTCAGGGTAAAAATCTGCAGCTTCATAAATTGACCAATCTCCAGACCCTTTCATCAATGTGGGTTGGTGATTGGGTAATGGATGAATTGGGCAAGTTGACTACGTTGAGGGACTTGGGATTAAGTGGAGATTTGAGATCTTTGGAAACAGTTCTGATAACGAGCAGGACTATTGTTCTAAAAACAAGACCATAACAAACTCTACTTGGCTCAGCTCATGATAGGCATTGAGTCGAGTGAGTGTAGCAGGTCTGACAAGAAACTTGTGACATTTGGTACTGGTTGAGCTAATTACTCTGATCCAAAATGATAAAAGGCAACAGGAAAATCTGTTTCAGGGCTCCATCAGATAAAACTGTTTGGACTTCAAAGAGTCTTGGCTACCAACTAAACCATGGAACTTTGTTGGGGCTCAAAAGCTAAGGAGAAAAAAAAAACTGAATACTGAAAGACCAAGATGATAAATGTGAGTTCATGAGTCAATGATCAAGGCCAATGATTTGACATGGCCCACTTGGATCCATATCCCCACAAAATCTAACATTTGATGTGATCTGTAAAATAAATTACATTCTCTATCATGGGTCAATTCCCTTACTAGTTCTCTTTGCAATCTGTAAAATCTAAGACACTATGTTCTAATAGAATGATGTGATCAACAGATGAATCAAGAAGGAAAACTGTCTTTGCAATCTTCACATGTCAGCCAAATTTCGAGCTTGGGAAGGAAATTTCCAAACCATGCTTTCCTTATGACTGAAATACTGAAAGACCTAGATGATAAATGTGAGTTCATGAGTTAATGATCAAGGCCAATGATTTGACATGGCCCACTTGGATCCATATCCCCACAAAATCTAACATGTGATGTAATCTGTAAAATAAATTACATTCTCTATCATGGGTCAATTCCCTTACTAGTTCTCTTTGCAATCTGTAAAATCTAAGACACTTTATTCTAATAGAATGATGTGATTAACAGATGAATCAAGAATGAAAATTGTCTTTGCAATCTTCACATGTCAGCCAAGTTCTTAAAAACTTGTACTGATGTAACTAAATATACTTGAACCAATGAGAATGGAGGCAAAAATACATGAATAGAACGTTGATAATTTGTGTCTGGGAGGTCAATTTGTTACAATAGAGTTTCTAACACTAGTTTATAAACTCTAGTGCAAAAAATTCAAATATTGTACTTGATTCAATACCAATCTACTTCATCAATGAGAGCAAACCCATGTGAATATAGAAACACAAGAAATAAAAGGAAACACATGGACTCAGGTATTAGACTATTTGGTGTTCGGAGCAATCTTCAATCACAATCAATTTGAATGTATCGTTGGAATGGATTGTTATCAATTAACTTCGTATTTGTGGCAGTGCAGAAATCGCAGAACACATAAGATGGGGTGCCACTGCTTTTTCGAGTATATAAATTGATCACCAATGTCTTTATTAGATTCTAAAGGGGTAATGCTATGGGAATATAGGTAGTTCACTATATTACATTCCCTATGACCCATGATAGAGAATTGGCCTGAGATTGCAAAGATGTTGAAGAGATTGGGATTGAATTTGCAGTGCAAATCCTAGATAGCCTACTTCATGAGACCGTTGAAGCGCTAGCGGTAGCTTTTGCAAGGTAGATTTATGTAAGTTAAATGAATGCTAAAATGTTGTAAGATTGTATAGAATAAGCCAAATTTTTTCTGCAACTTCTTTCTCTGAGACAGAAGGATATTAACTCAGTATCCAAGAAAGCTTGATTGCAAAAAGAGCTTATGTGTAGTCATTCATTTCTCTAGGCCATGTCTGTATTGGTAGAATTTTGCATTCCCAAAGAACACACAGCAAATGGTTCTTGGTTCTTGAGTACAATTACAGCTCCAGTCACTTTTTCTCACTCATTTCAACTGATGAGTGAAATACAAAAGAACTTGGAATTCCTCCGAGAAGTTTTATGAAAAAGTTGAAGAACAAGGAAATAAGAGGCATTCCAACACAAGGTGTTTTGTGCAGTTTCTATGAAAGCTTGGCTAAAATGTGTTTCTAACTCTTGTATAGGAGTGCAAGAACTTGGAATATGTTGAATTTATAGTAATGATCCCAATGGAGAAAGCCAAGGTTAAAAGCAAGAAACAGGATTAGCCACCAATGAAGCTTCCATGCCTAACTAAACCATCTACTAATTGTTTTGATACAAATATAATCCAAACACAGTTCAAAAGCAGCCAAAGAAACAAACCCCCAACACACCCACACTTTATATAATTTAGTTACCTTCCACTTGGGTGTCTCCCATTTGTTATGCATCAGCCATATCCACTGGGCAGCTCTTTGCGTATCATATGGGCACTGCTTCAAATCATGACCCTTTTCCAATAACTTCTTATATGCTTTGTGTAGCTCGGCCCTAAACTCCCTATAAATAAGCATCGCTAGTTTCCCGACAGCAGCTGCCACACGTGCATTGGTCTTCCAGTCGCCGAAGTTATACTTTTGCTGTCAATTTGAACCCATAAGTGGGATAAGTAAATAATAAAACCTCTGAATATAGATTAGGAAGTAAAAGATTGTTTCAATACCGCTGCTACAATTATGATGGCTCCTTGCACCCATCATCAATAGCACCCCATGTTTCTTTGTGCAAAGGTGCAAGCCTGCGAATATGACTCCCTAGCTGGATCGCAAATGTAGAGGTATTTACACCCTCGAATGCCCCCGATAGTGCACCTAGTGGAACAGGTACCCTACTGCCCAGAATCCTCATCCTCTTCTCTGACTCATGGCCCACCACCCTGCCCCGCACATGTCGAGAGAATGATGATACAACCACCAGAAATAAATATGAGTTATTTAATGACAAACAAATGAAATATATGATAAGTTTGGAAAAAACAATGGGGTCCAATATGTCTTACCAACACTACTACTCGTAGTAGGCGGGCTAGGCATAACAGGTTGGTTGTCACCGATGTCAGGCTGACTGGTGCCATGATCTGGGACTGTGTTTTGAGTGTCTGCACTGCATTGGTGCGGTTTCCCGAGCCCATGTGAGCGACTTGGATAACACAATAAGTGAGTATAATATCAAGAAATATCATAACTGTCTCACATTTGATGTTAGATATAATAACCTCGTCTTCGAACTCTTTTTCATCCAAGGAACTCAACTCTTCCTCACTCCTGGATGGTCTATACTCCATGTTGATGTCATCATCTTTGTCTTCATGTGATGGTATCCTTCGAGATGGAATATGAAGTGCTCGTTCCAAATGCCGTGCACCCACCCCACTCGTTTGAGTTATATTCCTTTCAATATTTTTTTTTCTAGCTGACTTATAGGCATTCTTCTTTTGTATCATTGCTCTGGGTTTGACAAAAAATTTTCTGTTCTTCGGCATTTTTGCCCACTATGATCAATAAATTGACAAAAGATACCACATATTAAAAAATAAACACACAGTAGTTAGCCGATTGAAAGACAATTAATGATTGCATTGCATTAAAACACTTGTCCACACACATGAAAAAATAAGATTTACATATCATAATTCCATATCAGAATCAATATCAGGGTCAGGCTGATCAGTTTTCTCTTCATCTATATACTCTGCCAATGTTTCATCCTCGTCATCACCATCGTTGGCAATTGGTTCATCATTATTAGCCGTTGGTTCATTATCCTCAGGGATGATCTCTGGTTCAATGTCATCCCTAGTGTAACAAAAGGAAAAATCCTCTTGAACAGGGATTGAAATAGTTTCAATGGCTTCTTTCTGTTGATATGGCTCATTTATCACATTTTATCCTCAATGTTCATCTCGCTCTTGCACATCCCAAACTCCCTGGTGCTTGACCCGTTCCACGACTTTCCAATTTGGACCTAATTTAGTATCATTGATGTAGAACACTTGATTTACCTGATTTGGCAATACAAAGGGATCCTCCTCATACCACTGATCCTTAACGTAAATACTAGTCACATGTGCATCAATTTATATTTTAGATTTATGACCAGTATTATACCATTCACATTTGAACAAAACCACTTCAGCACCAGTGATGTATGACAATTTATAAATATTGGTCACGTAACCAAAAAAGTCAGTCTTTTCCTCATTGTGGTCCCCCTCCACAACCAACTCGCTATTCTGGCTCTTGTGACGATTGTTGCGGTCTCTAGTGACAAACCGGATGCCATTAACCCTACAACCCGAATATTAATGCACCAGATGGTTAGGACCATTTGCCAATGCCCACAGTTCATCGGTTGCTTCTAGAGACCCTTGAGATCTTAGTTGATTCATCTACATTAACATAAAAATTAGACATGCGAGTTTTTAATGTTTCGGATTGATAACATTTATTGTACAAAAATCTTATGTACATGATCTTTGAATCATCCAGAAAATTCTTCCCGTTGTATATTAGTGATGTTACATCCCTCGGGCTCATTCACTTCCCTCTTGTGCTCCCTACTCAGGCGGTTAGTGACACATAAATTAGTGCGACACATTGAAAGATCAAAAAGTTTACATGTAATGAATACAATTAGTTAAACTAAACCACTTACTCAAGATAAGGTATGACTTCCGGAGTATTATACAACACAAACCAATGGGCCATGTGGCATTCCCTATTGGACACATTAGGAGCCCTCGTGATAGGTACAGAGGGACAAACGCGTTGCTTGAAGACATCTAACCCTGAACCTCGTTCTCCCCCATTGTCATTCCATTCTTCAGGAACTTCTCCCTTTAGGTACGTCTTGATAAAATTAACACTCTCTTTAGCTATGTATGCCTCCGCGACCGAACCCTCTGGCCTGACTCGATTGGTGGCATAACCCTTCAGGGTTCCCAGAAACCTTCAAATGCACAAAATAACAAAAAAAAAAAAAAACTAAAATACGACACCAATCAACAATATAAAGATGGTAAACATAATCATCTCTCGATTGGATACATCCATCGATATTGCACGGGCCTAGCAAGCATAGCCTCACATGGTAAATGAACTGCCAAATGAACCATCACATCAAAGAATGTCGGAGGAAAAATCCTCTCCAACTTACACAGTATGAGAACTATTTTCTTCTCGAGTTCTTCTAGGTGGCTCCATTTTAATGTCTTTGAGTAAATATCCTCGAAAAAACTGCCCAGCTCAAATAGTGTTGTGCATATCTCTTTGTTCACATACCCACGCATACCAATCGAAAGAAAACGGTGCAGAAGAATATGACAATCATGGCTTTTCAGGCCCGCTAATCTCCCATTCTTTGACGTCGCACACTTAGAAAGGTTCGCAGCATAGCCATCTGAGAACTTAATCGATTTCAAATATTGATAAAAACCATCTTTCTCCTTCGGTCCTAATGTGTAGAACGCATGAGGCTTCTCAAGGGTTCCATTGCCTCTCTTACATAGATGCAATTCTAAAATAATGTTCATATCTTCCAAATCCCGACGGGCATACTCTGTGTCCTTGCTCTTCTTGTCTATGCCCACCATTGTGCAAAGGTGATTTTCACATATATTCTTCTCTACGTGCATTACATCAATGTTATGTCGGAGCTTTAGTTTTTTTGAAATACGGTAGCTCATAAAAAATGATTTTCTTTGTCCAGTTCAAGTCTTCAGGGTCACGGGGTCTTTTCTTGTTACTAGAGTGCTTCCCAAACTTTGTATCTGGTGACCGCTCTAATTGTGCTTGTACCTTTTCTACCTGTGGCAACTCTAATGACTTCACCCGATTCTCATACTTACCATTAAAGTCCTTACTACATCGCCAACTATGATGCTTAGGCAAGTAAGCCCTATGGCCTGTGTAAGCAAGCTTCCTTCTCAACTTGACTGCTAAGGAATCTTCATTACAAATAGGACAAGCCTTGTATCCTTTGGTGGATCAGTCAGACAAGTTATCATATATAGGGAAGTCATTTATAGTCCATAACACAGCCGCGCGCATTCTGACGCTCTGCTTGATGGAGGCATCGTAAGTTTCGACCCCATTCTCCCACAACTCCTTCAACTGATCAACCAACGGTCGAAGATAAACATCAATATCATTCCCAGGTTGATGTGGTCTAGGAATCAGCAATGACAACATGAAGAATGGCTCCTTCATGCACATCCAGGGTGGCAAGTTGTATGGCATAAGTATAACAGGCCACATAGTGCAGGACATGTTCAAGTCCCTGAAAAGGTTGAACCCATCAGAGGCTAGCCCCATCCTTATATTATGGGTCTCTCCTGCAAAATCAGGGTGCTCCTTATCAAAATCCTTTCATTCCTGACAACCGACCGGATGCCTACCTATCTCGTCATCTTTGCATTTATCACTGTGCCATCTCATGTCTGTGGCAGTCTTCCTGGACATGCAAAGTCTCTGCAACCTCGGTATCAACAGGAAGTAATGTAAAACCTTATGAGGGATCTTCTTACCCTTCCCATCATTTAGCTTGTTTCTGCACTCCTCGCATACTCGGCATTTATCCAAATTTGCGTTTTCCTTCCAAAACAACTGGCAATCATTTTGGCAAGCATCAATGTGCTCATATCCCAGCCCCAAGTCACGGAGTATCTTCTTCACTGCATACATTGAATCGGGAACCAAATTACCATCTGGTAGGAGTACCCTCTATATCTGCATCATATTGTTGAACAACTTGTTGCTCCACTTTCCCTCCACCTTTTGCTTTGCCATTTTAACAACAAAATCTAGTAGAGTGTTATCTGGAGAGCAACCTGGATACAGAGGGCGCTGAGAAGCATCCAACATCCTTTCAAAGTGACGCATCGCATTACTCTGGACTGCCTCAACGTCGGTGTAAGTCCCCATGTAATAGTCTTCCATCATTTCTGGATATTCATCCTGATCCTCATCATCACTCTCAACCCCATCTTCTGATTTGACCACTTCATCCACAGGAGGTGTTATTTCTCCATGTTAGATCCAGGTCTTGTAGGATGCTTAAATCCCCCAACGGCAAATATGAAAATTCATAGTTCCATAGTCAAACCTACGATTGTTCTTGCAAACCCTACATGGGCACCAAATCTCAATAGCATCCCCCGCATTTGCCTTTATAAATTCAATAAATGACTTTACCCTGTCATGATACTCTCGACCAATTCTCACCATGGGATCTTTACTATCCAGTGTCATCCAAGTCTTGTCCATATCATAACAATGGTTAATCAATAAGCTAATCAATTTACAGCTGAAATCTAAAGAAAAACAAATGGAGGTCTTGATTCAACAACTGACCTTAGAGAGAATTAGAAAGAGAATGCAGTAGTAGTGCTGAACACCAATTAGAGACAGAAATTGCACCTGCAAATTTGGGGCAAGGGTTAACAAACATTAGGGCTATAAATTTAGCAAATATATAGAGAGAATGAGAGTTACAAACTTCAACAGAGAGTAAAAGAAAATAATTTTGAGCTACATTATTAGAAGAACCTAGCCAGCTTCAAACACAAAAAAAAAATTTTTATTACATCTGAGAAAACCACATACCCAATCATCTCTCCTTCAAAACAAAACCAATGATGAAAATAAAAATACATGGAATAGAACCAAAAGGAAAACCTAATTCACTCAACTAAAACATTTACAAATAGTTGAAACTAACATTAATTTGAAGGTAACAACAAAAACAGAGACTATAAAACTAAAATAAAGTTATCGTAACTCACTTCACTCAACTTTCAAGTATGATTCCAAGTTACCAACATCATTCAAAAACTCACCCAATCAACTGAAAGTCATTTAAACTTACTTGAAAACTTGTCTCTACATATTTGTGTCAAAAATATCATATCTCCACATGCACGTGTAAGACTCTTCATTAAATCTTTATTGTGAAACTACATTAATTTGGTGGCGACAAAAGACAGAGACTAGAGAACTACTTTGAAAGTGACAAGTAGCACTAGCAAGTTATGAAAACCAGATAATTGGTAGTCAAGCATAGTGACTTCTGGCTCTCAAGTTGACTCATGTTGATGGGTGACAAGAGGTGAAAGTGAGGGTGGAATAAGTTTTTACCCACAATTCATATATGTGCTCTGTACAGAGAGTACTTGTACCGTTGTTTCTAAATGACCCTTAAAGCCGTCTCATTTGAAATGCCAAAGATAGTAATAGGGTTACAATGTTATATATGAATGAGAAATACATCCTTAAAAGTGTACCATATTTCTGATCTCCTCCTACAAGTACAAGACTTATTTCTGCTAGATTTAACATAATATAAAACTGAAATACAACTTAACTCAAAGCTTAACTCAAAGCAAGATCTATGAGCAGTAATTTTCATCGATAAGGAATTCAAAGACGACAAAGATTTACATACATGACCAACTAGTGGAGGTGTTTTCTACGGCTTCCAAAACAATGAAAAACTAGAAAAGGTGGGATTTTTTGAGGTGGAGATGCATTTGAAATCTATGTGAAGGAGAAAGTAGAATACATAAGGTGGGGATGGGTGGTTGGGCTTGATTTTCTCTTAGAGTGGTGCAGCAGATCATCTTCTCACCCCTACTGCCTGGTATGTGTGCCTGTTCCTACATTCGGTCTTGTTGGGTTTCTCTCATATAACGGTTTCCTTCAAGTGCTTGAATTGTGAAAAAAGTGGGTTTTCTGTAAATGAGTTCTTATCTTAGAGAACGTTTTCCTCATGTTTCCTGAAGAAGTGGGTGTTTCTACAAAATTGGTCTTGTTGCTATTTCTAGTAAGGAAGCCAAAACAAAAAATGGTATTGTTTCAGTACAAGTCCAAGGGCAAATTGTGATGAAATAATTACTGGGTGCCACATTTCTCATTTTATGATGCATGTGGAGTCCATGTTATAATCATACGGATTAGTACCATTGACAAGATGCTAACCTTTGGACTGTGGAACAATCTGCACTTCAACTGGGTTTCCTCATTTTCCATATTGTTGTCTTACTCTTGCCCTCTCTTGGTATGACACATGAAAATCTCTATTATTTTTCTTAGACCTCATGTAAGATTAGGACCCCTTGTCATGCAACTCATGCAGTTGAAACCCATTTGGTTAATGTTCCAACGGCCATTCGATGCATTAGAAATTTGAGGCTTTGAATTGGAAAAATCAAACAATCAATTTTTTTTTCTTTTGACCTTGCCAAATCATTGGCACCACACATTATGAGGACAACAAATTTTGAACTCTGATGAAGGAAAAAAGGATTGCAATGGATTTCCAAGGACGCATAGGCAAAAAAAGAGAACCAAGCACATCCTATCATACATGAGGAAAAATTATCTTTTACATAATCATAGGTTTAAGTTCAGTTTTTAGGTTTTTAGTTTTGATAATCATGGGCTTATTCTGAATATATTTTTGGGCATCAAAAATAGAAAAAATCAACATAAAAAAATTCTAGAAGAAGCATGTAAAACCCAATAATCAAAACACCTAAACACAGAGATGGAGAAAGAGAAAGAGAGATGGAACCCAAACCCACAAGAGCAATGGAGGAGAGTAAGAAGAAGATGTCGTCCAGGTAAGTTTTTGTAGTTTACTCCTTTTCTACTGCTTCACACTTCATTGTCTTCTTCTCCTTCTCTGCTACTGTACGATTCTTCTTCTGCTTGGTGACAAAAATCAGAGTAGGGAGTTTAGTGGTTGGTGACAGAAAACAGAAAGGGTCAGGTAGTTGGCTGGGTTGGGGTTTTGGCAGTGTCGATTGGGCCTTGCAATGGGAAAAGAGGCTGGGTCTGTTTCATGGAAAGATGTTGTCCCTCCATTTCGAATCAACTGGAACAGATGCCCTAGAACCCGGAAAGCTACATGCAAATTCCATCTCTACCTTCTATATCTATTTTTCAATCAACTCATAGAAATGCCATGGCCTATCCGATCCTCACTTGATATTTCTTTCAATTTTTCGCAGTTTCTTGCGCCAGTCAAAAAGATCATAGAAAGTTTTAAAAGATTAAAAGTAAGATAAAGATTAAAAGATCATCGAACTTCAGAATACTGGTGATTCATATCGATTTGTTGGATTCAACTATGTTGATATAGATAAAATCCATGTCACATGCTTGGATTGTTCATTGCAAAACCAAGAAACAGAACAAAATGACAGTAAGTGAGAAGAAGAAGAGCTGACCGATTTCCAGTGAGTTGATTCAAAGGTATTATTGCAAAAATTAATGGCGGATTGGGCTGGGATTTTCGGAAATTAGGGTTTGAGAGAGGGAGAGAATAAGTAGTTACGGAAAAAGGGGAAGGGCACCTCCAGCAGCATCACATCATCCCCCCTCGCAATTTATCTCTCCCAAAGGTTGGGCTCGCTGCAAAGGATCTCGATGAAGCTCTTATACATGGGGTAGTGGCTGGAGCGGCTGAGGTCGGAGGAGAAGAGAGAGTGGTAGACGAAGCGAAAGGAATGAAGGGGGACGCAGTGCTGGGAGTGGAGGGCGAAGAAGGCGTTGGCCAGGTTGTCGAGGAGGGCAGCGGCGAGGAGGTAGCGTGTGGCGGAGATGAGGGTGGGGGACGCTCGCTAAGTGCATTTTCCAGCAATGAATCGGCCCTTTAAGATACCGATGGCGGGGCTAAGGTGGGCGGTGGGGTCGGCGTGGATGTAGTTGCTGAAGAGGTGGTCCTGGCTATGGAAGAAGTGCTCCCAGAGCGCTCGCAGAACTGAGGATGGTGGCAGGGGATGGGTCGTGTTTGAGCAGAGAGATGTGAGAAGAGCAAGCGTCCAGTGGCTTTTGTTATAACATATACCCCGACGTGCAGCCCAAGCGTCGGCCATTATCTTCTCCGACGCATTACCAATGTCGGCAAATAAATTTTATAATCTCCGACGCATCTACTGCATCGTTTTTCTTAAAATTATTTCTCGACGCTATTATGCATCGGTGAAACACCATTTCATGTTGGGAAAAATTTTCCTCCAAAATCCATATGGCTCCATCCTATCTCCTGACGAAATCTTCCGACACGTATAGGATAGCGTCGACTAATCCTTTTACCAACACTATAGTGAGTCGGCTAAACAGTTTTTTACGACGTGTTAGGACAGCGTCGGCAAATTTGGTCGGCAAAAATGCAATTTCTTGTGGTGCCCTAATGAATTCATGATACACACACAAAAAAATCAAATTAAAATAATGCTGGTATAACCAATTAGGTAGGTCATTCTGTAGTAATTAATGCAAGAACTATTATCTGAATCAGCTCATTATATTCATTGAACTTGAACTACGAATTGGGTGAATCTAGCAGCAAATTCAATGAACCTATGCTAATGGATTTATGAATAAGTATTGAATCACGGACTGCAAACTCCAATTTGAATACATCAAATTGCAAACTGGGTAACTATGGTTTAGTACACTTCCTTTTGTAATTTGTTTGAAGGGAAACCCTTCTGCTAATTGTGTATTCTAGGCTGTTTACCATATGCCTACAACTGAGAATGATATGCCGTCTCGAAGTATTCCTCTAGCTCTACAAAACTTGTTTTACAAGCTCCAGTACAGTGATAACAGTGTCGCTACTAATAGATATGATTCATTCATGCAACATGATGTTCAAGAACTTAATAGAGTTCTCTCTGAAAAGCTAGAAGGTAAGATGAAGGTACAATATTTACATTTGTGAACAATTGTTCCTAAGCTATTTAAATCATAATGTTTTTTTGCCTTATCAACAAAGAAAATTCATAATGATTTTAATATCTTATTTCACTAGCTCAGGGAACAGTTGTGGAAGCTACCATACAGCAGTTATTTGAAGGACACCACATGAATTACATTGAGTGCATCAATGTAGACTAAAAATCCACAAGGAAGGAGTCATTTTCAAATGCCAAGGTTGAGTTGGCATATGAAACAAATAGGAAGTAGCCTCTAAAATCATAAATAAATGTCTGAATGCACCTTTTTTGACATAGTAAATGGTCTGTGTTTGAGGCCCCATGATCTTTAACATCTCAATAGTTCAACAAACTAGGGAATGGAGCAAAGTCTTTCAGTCATTGATGGGACAAACTTAATAATAAACCAACCTTGCTATAGTTATAAGAAATACAAAGCCAATGGCCACTGCTACAGATATCTCTCTTTGATATCTGTCAAATGTGCCATTTTTCATCAAGATGTTTAAGAAAAAGAAAAAAGGGAATGCCGAAACTCTTTACATGAAGAAACCATGTTTCAAATTATTTAAAAAGACTTATTGGGTTTTTTAATGGTCAGAAGAATGATGGAAAATATACTTGAAAAGCTTATATTTCTTTCAAGCATTATAGCAAACATTTAACATGGGAATTTAAGGTCCCTCATGAAATAGTTGTTGTTATCATGTCAAGATAATATTTATTTAACTTGAGCCATATTCAATTGATACAATGATCTTCTTAATTTTAACCCAACCATAGACGACATATTCATATGGGAAGCCATTAGGATTGAAAAGCGTCCTTCTGTCCTACAAGCCAAAAAAAAAAAGACTGCATACATTACGTTGAACATCTACCATCAAATAGAGTGTCTTGGGCATGAGGCCAAAGAGAATGATGGGTATTTATTTAAAATCACATAAGATGCAGCCTACAAGGGAGAGAGCTACAGCGATTTACTAATCCCAGAAAAGGGGAAATGCATCTGCTTGGAGAAGACGAGCCACAAGATTGATGCCAAGATGACGACATCCCTAGAGTGACTTTGGCATGAGATCCACAGAGAGAGAGCCTGAAGTGTCTTGGCTTTGTACAAGGTAGATAGCGAGATGGATTTTACAAGTATCAGACGTTCTAACAGTACAGCAGAGAGAAATAGGGGAAAAAAATAGAAGGAATAGAGAAGAAGAACGCTTACAAGTTCATTTAGTAGTAGAGGGCCAGGCATATCTACTCCTCTCTCTTTCGTTCTCCTCTTTCGGTCCTCTTTTCTGTCTTTCCTCTTCAACGCACTCCGTTCTCCTCTCTCCTCTCCTCTCTTTTGTCTTTGCTCTTCAACGCACGGGGGTTTTATGAGAGGGATTTCCGTTGGAAATAAAATTCCATTCAAGACAATTTCGTCAGCTAAAATGCCTTCCGCCTCTTTTTTCTATAGAGCCCATGCCTCTTTTTTTCATGAACCCACTTTTGGAGCATTTCCAATTTAGAGGGATTGCCTCTTTCTATCTAAAATGTACAGATGCTTTATTTTTGAACCAAGCAGTCAAATATTTCAAGTCTCTATAAAATTTAGACATTTAGAGAAATAGAGGCTTAAAAAAGAAATGCCAAACATGGGCTAAGAATCATGTTAGACAAATGCAACGGATTATCCCTGATAGGTGAAGCTGTGGCATAACGTATATTGCACCAAAATTGACAAGGAGCCTCAGAGGTACAAACTCAGGCCAGACACATCTTCAGACCAAAGATTAAACAATTCTATATGTTGTCATCTAAGCTATATGAAAATTAAAATTTTTAGCGTTAAAGGTGATATAAAACATATTATATTGCATGTCTAAGGAATTGCAGACATTTCTAACTAATACTTTCTATTCAAAGCCATTCAAGTGGCTAACCTTGAGGTTTTGCAATAAAGCTCGAGACTCTGTTAATAAAATTGCCCAAGTTATTCAGCAACTCATTATTTAGCTTGACCTGCAGTCTGCCCATGTAAACAAAGAGACAACTGAAATTTGAAAAGAAAAAAAATAGGAAAAGAATGAAAGCCTGTAACTATTTGAAAAAAAGAAAAGAGAAGAAATGTTCTCGTCATATGAACTCACCCTCCATCTTTAGTAATAACAAGAAAATGATGAATGCTATTAACCATTGCAGTGGGCACTAATTTTTATTTTGGTCTCTGTTACGGATACTATGGTCATATGGAAATGGCTTCTTTTCTAGGAAAGGCGAGAAGTACACACTCAAGGAATCAATTTGGCATACTCTCTGAGAACACACAATTAACTTCACAAATTTACTGTTGTTATTTTATCTCCAATCCCATACATAGTATAAAGTAGAAAAGAAGAGTGAAGACGGCACCCACTGTATGAGTTTCTTCAACCCACATGCCCATCTTCTATATCAGAGTATATGAGTAGTCTTCAACTGAAATCTCACCAATTCCTAAGAAATCACTGCAACCCCATTTAACAAAATAAACATGGATAGCTGAGCCCAAGTCACATGATTTATCTTAGAGGGAAAAGAAAAAAATAGAAAGGAATTAGCATTCTGTGTAGCCTTTTCTAATCTAGACCATTCATCTTATAAGAACTACTGCTGATAATTGGGTCAAGCAATGTCTCGTAACTCTATTTCTAAACAAGTGATGTAGTACTCATGAACACATTAATCCTAGAAAAGAACCCTAAATATTTTTCATGATTATCCCAAAGGTTTCTAATATTCAATGTAAGGAACGATCCAATTAAAAAAAAAAAAACCTCCAAGCTGGTAGGTGTAATCACTTGTTCATGCAGCCAGGACTACCTATTAGTAGCATTGGAACCAAATTTATTATTTTCTGAAAACGGAAACCAGAATTGATGCGTACACACCCAACAAACAAAATTACCTTAATTGAGCCAATTCATCAAACATGTAGTGACCTAATTAGGGAACATCAATTTTCACCACCACCATTCAAATCTGGCCTTAGCCCAACTCATCTGTTAACATTTGTGAAAATCTTCAGAACTAAAAAAGGGAAAATTTACTTTCGGGCATTTCATCAAACACATTGCAAGAGAATCTCACCATTTGTGAAAAGTTCTGTACAGTATTATACAATTTCTGAAAAGTCTGGAATTAAAAACCTATTTGGAGAATCTCACCAACACATCACCATCCAATATCTTCACCAACACATTACCATCCAATATCTTCACCATCCAAACTAGAAAGAAAAAACCCTGAGATTGACAGCTTGAAATAGACCTTGAAACTGAGATTTAGGGCTTGATGTGTGGAGGTCTCTCGGTTGTAGAGGGTGGAGGTTTGGAGCTTAGGGTGGGAATTCATTAGGGACAACATTGGGAGACGAATTATAACATGCGTTGCGCAAAAGGTAATATCTAGCGAAGAACGACTTTGATTGTTACTAAATCTCATCACAGATGGTGCATTTTCATGTAGTGCTAGCACTTAAACTCAGCATAGTCTCTCCAATGGATGCTCTAGAGAAGTAGTGTATTGTCGGATGTGAATTTTGATCCCATCAGGGAGGGAGATCGCAATTCATTAATATTTGATATTTAATATTTGTATATCGAAATTGAGGATTCCGACTACCCTCAAAATCGACGACGATCACTAATCATGGTAATGGCCAAGACTTTGTCCTTCGACTAATGTTACAGAAATAATGGGAGAAAATAAGGTGTATTCTCTCTCATCTAATGTGCGGCAGGCAACACATGATGGTCGCTTTTTTACTAATTCGGGTCTCGTCAAAGTATGAGTCACAAAGTGAACCACAATATGAGTCTCATTATAAGGTCTAGATAGGGAGATAATCCATGTTTACAATATATGAGTAATTAAAATCGAATTCAAATAGAATAAAATAAATGAAAATAAAATAAAGTAAAATAGGGGAGGCGCCAAATATTTTAGAAGGGGACCAGTTTTAAAATAAAAGTAATGATCAAACAAGATGTCATGTGTGATTTCAATTTAAAAATGAAAAAGGAAATTGTGGCCAATGAGCTGATTGGATTGAAAGTGACTACATTCGGGTCAATTGAGGGGCGACCGCATTTGGGTCTATTGTTTGATTAATTGAAAGGGGGAATTGAAATCACACATTAGTCTTATCATTATCATTAAATTAATTTTTTAATTAGCCTTTAATTCCTTTTTATCATTATGCACGTTAAAATATTTGGCTCTGGAGGTGGAGGAAAAGAGAAGAAAATATTTTTGTGGTGATTTTGTTTGTTTTATTTTATTATTATTTTTTTTGGATTTTTTATAATTGGGGCAAGAAGGGCCTAACTAGGGCATTTTTACTTGAATTTAATCTAATTAAATCATATTTTATTGATCATTGGAGTCCAACCCTATCCTAATGTCCTAAACCACCCACATCCACTCCCTCGATCCTCTAACGGAACAAAAAGAGTGATGAGCAAAACCTACTATTCTAAATTCGGGATATACTTGGATTAACTGGATTTGTGATTTTAAATTGATTTTGAATTTAAGTTTCACTTAAAAGTGTAATCTATTTAATCCTTCCAATCATTAGTTTTTTAAAGATTTTTCGATATCTTTTACTTTGTTTTTGGTTTTATATATTTTTCTTGTTTTTTTTTTTAATGACAAGGAAAGGAAAGAAATGATTTTTATGATTTTCTTTTATTATTTTTTATGCAATTTTAATGTTCATGGATGATGGTGCATGGGGCAAATATTAACGGAAAAAAAATGAAATATGGGCATGTTGCATGGATGACCACAGCATAGGAATTAAACAAACTACCAAATATGATAAAAAAATTTACGAGAAATTTAAACTAATCCTAATAATGAGAGAATATGCATGGGCACAAGGAAAAACAATTTTAATCATATAGACAGAGCCATTCAATCATCCACAAGTGCTAAGTTGAAATCTTGAAGGGGTACTTTATGGATGTTGGCTTTTGTGAGGGGATTGGCATGAGTCTAGTGGGCTTCAACTGAGAGCTGATTTAAATCTTAAGTGGGTCCAATTCTAAGCTGAATTGGGCCTGTTTACTTGGACTGATCGTTTGGGCAATGTGAGTGGGTTGTTATAATCAGGTTGATGGTTCTTGCCTGGCCTGTATGTGTTTGGTTAGGGGAAAATCATATTTGGGTTCTGTTGTGTGTGAATGGTCCCGGTTGTGCAGTGATTTGTTTGGCAGGTTTGTAGTGGCATCTGAATGTATGAAATAGGTGGAGAAGGTGCGGTGATGATGGTGAGGAGGGTTGGACGGTGGTGGAATGAGGTGGTCATGGTGTAAAAGAGAGGGTGTGGTTGTGAGAGATGGCTGTGATAATGGTGACAGGGTGGGTGTGTGTTGGGTATTGTGACTGATGCAAGGTGATGGAGATAGTGATGACCGTGGTTGTGGTGTATGTGTTCGGTGGTGGTGAAAATGAGATGCGGAGATGGGTTGGACGTGTGGTGCAGTGGGTTGTGCGATGGATTGTTCTCTGTTTGTGATGTGAGAGAAGGAGGAGGTTGGCTTTGGTGGTGGAGTGCAGTGGTGGTAATAGACATGGGTTGAGGGCAATGATGGCGTAGAGGTGAATAAAAGGGAAGGAATATGAAGGTGAGATGAAGGTGGGTGGCAGTACTGTGAGTTGGGATGATTGTAGACTGTGAAGGTAGAGGTGGTGAGTTCTGTGGTATAGATAGGGATGTGTTATGGCGAAGATGGTGATGGGCGGCAATGGTGACAGAGTGGATGTGTTGTGCGTTGTGGCTGTGAATCTGTGATGGAAGTGGATGCAGTGGGTCAATGCAATGCTGTATGGGTGAGCCGTGTAGGGGCTGTGATATGTTAGTGATGGGTGACCAGGTGGGTGTAGGTTGGGTAAGGATATAAGGGTGAAGGTGGTTCGACAGGGAAATGGTGTATGTGAATGGTGATGTGCATGCTGTGAAGGTTGGCGTGAAGCGTGAAGGTAGTGGGCGTGATGTCTCTCTGTGAAGTGAAGGATTGTGGAGATGGGTATGGTGCAGTTGGTTAGGCTATGGGATTTGTGCAGTGGGGTGGAGAAAAGAAAAGAAAAGTGGAATGACGGAAGCGGAAAAGAGTAACGGAAACGTGGAGTAACAGAGAAAATAAAAAAGCACAGGGAGAAGAGAAGAACCTGGCTTCAGTTGGTTGTCCCCAGGGTTGCTTGGAGGCCAAAAACGAGAGGGCAACCCCAGTGGGGGTCGTCCCTCCTTTCTTCGCTTCTTTTCTTCTTTCTTTCGTTCCTTCTCTCTTTCTTTTTCTTCTTCTTCTTCTTCCTTTTCTCTTCTCTGTTAGCCGACTGGACAGTTGGGATGGTACGGATAAGATGGGATCTGGGTTAGCACATTAGAAAATTGAATTTTTATTTGTGCTTGGGCTAATGAGCCTGATACTGCACGGGTTGGATATGGGTCAGGACTTGGCAGTTAGATTAATGGTTCAAGGACCCAGGCTTGATTTGGAGTTAGACTGATGGGTCAAGAACTCGAGTTTGGCTTGGCGTTTCAATTGGGTCATTCTCCTCAATGGATTTATGTGGGGCCAGCCATGCCTATGATAAACAATGGGACCCATACGTAATAAACTTAACTAAAATAAATGACATGATGATGATGATGATGATGATGATGGAGTGGGAGACCATACGATCATCAAAGAGGGATCCATTGCATGGCCTGGGCTAGACCCTCGGTTCAGATAATAAGTCATCCCCAGGTCAGGAAATCGTAGGGTGTGTAATGTACAGTTTCCTCCATGTTCACCTTGAGATGAAAGAATTGAGTTTCAACAATTGTGAGGAAGATTGGATGAGGAAAGAAAATGATTTTCTATGAGTGGGCCCCATGGTGTTCGAGTTAGGTGTGATGAGCCCAGGCCTCGTAGATTTTGATCTATTCGTCTGATTTTGGAGTTCTATATATCGTCAGAAAGCTCCCAACGAGTAGATCGAAATGAGCTACACACCTAGGTAATTAGGAAAATGAAAACGAATGATGAAATTTTATGTGAGTGTTTCTAGCCTTAGCTTTTATAATCAATGAGTCTAGATTCTTATTATTATCATTGATAATTGGGACAATCTAAGCACAAGCAATAAACCTAAGCCGTTCTAAGGGATATGTGGGCATTCATGTTGATAATTATGTTTATGATATGCATGTTTTAATGCAAGATGGGAAATCTAGGTGATGATATGTAATGCATGGCATCTAAAACTCTCCTTAAATTTTCAATAATTAAAGTCTTTTAAATTGATTTGAATCATACTAAAAGCACTTAAGTTGGGGTAAAATGGGGGCATCATTATATGTGATAAGCGGTTTGGGTCTACATTGGGTGCCAAATGAGGTGTTTACATGTATCTCTAATGTATATTCTCAATCTTAGAATAAGAGATGCATGCCTTAAGGTTTAGAGAACCAGCCATCTTAGAAAGTGGCAATCATCTTTATTTTGACTAAGATCTTTTCATGACCATCCAATACAGTAGTGAAACTTTGACACCTTAATAATCAAGGGTAAGCATGATCTAGAATTTGTCAACCTCGAACCCTCATCATACCCTTATCATCCTTCAAATTAACCTAAGAGTTAGCATTATCCATGGGACCAACACATACATGTTTATTTCAAAACTAGTCTCAGTTGTTTGCTTGTAGTAAAACGCGTCAGGCTATAGCTGACCGCACAACCCATTAAAATGGGCCAATTAGGATCAACTTGTATATCTATGTTGATTTAAACAGTATGATGATTTAATATTTTTGTAATTAGGTTTTTTTTTTTTTGCAAGAAAACTCAACTTTACCCTTTATACTTGAAATGGATTAGGCTTGAGCAAACATTTACAATTTGGAAACCCAGAGGCCCAAACACTCCTTACAAGGAACCAAAATACCCGAACACTCGAAAATCAAAAATCCAAATGAAACCCGAACACTCAAATGCTCCATCCATGAAACCTAAACGCAAAAACCCCATACATGATGGTATTGGTGTCTTTGTCATCGTCTGCAGTAGAACTTTTGGGGTTTTTCTTGAATTGTTTGGATTCATCAAAGTCACCTTCGTCACTTCCCACCTAAAACCCAGAGCTTCACCATCGTCCCAAACAGCAACCTCTGTAACTCATTTTCATTATGCTATAACCATGCTACTCATTTAATATTTCAGTAAGGTCCAACCCAAACCAATCATGATTTATGATAATTAATCTTGCTTTACTATAATTAATATATAATTAGGCTAATTCAACCCAAAACACCTTGGTTTAGGTTTTGGATAGGTAGTTGAGTCAAGTTCGAACCTTACTTCGGTAGTCAAAGACCTCCTCATAATTAGAATTGCATGGTTTTGCATCTTGTTGCCATCATGTTAATTTCATTATGTATCTTTAATTATATGGGTCAGCTTTCATGTTTGGCTTAGCTCAATTCAAATTCATCATGGCCCATTTAAAGCCAAACTGCCTCAAGCTGTAAACATTTAGAAAACTAGTGGACTTGTTTGTAATTCCTAGAAGTTTTGATTTAAAAATAGTTAAAACCCATCTCTTCCCTCTCCATTCTCTCTAATACCCTACTGGAGCAGTTCTCCTCTCCTCTCCTCTCCTCTCATTCTCTTTTACTTCTTCTTCTTCTTGCAAATCCAAGAGCAAAAAGGACTGCATGTGTGTTAGGATACCTTCATCCCCTTTTCACATACTCTCTACACCATCACAAAGGAGTGGAACCATTTTCTCTCTACACATCTTCTTCTCTACAGCCCTATAGGGTAAGAAGCATCCTCTTTCTCATTTCTTTAGGTTCAATAGAGTCAAGGAAACTCAATTTTCTAGCATGCATGCATCTCATAGCCATTTCACCTCTTGCATGCCTTAGGATTGTCTTCTATTAGGGCTTTATTCACCATTACACCAAAGGAGAAGTTTGATTTGGGTAACGCATTGAGTTTAGGCAAGTATAAGTGTATATGTTGCTACATGTATGTCTAATTATGTTGATTCTTGATGAACTCTCTATAAATGTCAGTTTATAGCTATTTTACTCTTTGATTAAGGTGGGTTAAATGTTAATGATTAATGTGAATGTAACAAGGAATGAATGTTAATAATTAGATGGAAAAGGAAACTCTCTTTTGTGGTGGGAAGGACTACTTGATGCTTGAGGCAAAAGGGAGACCAAAAGGGAGTGGGCAAAATCAGTTTAGATCCAATTTGCCCCGGACCCAAATGCTCTAGGGCCAATCGATCGAACAAGGGGTCCAATCAATAGCATTCTAGTTCTGGGAGGTCTGATCAATTAGACATCTGCCCAATCGATTGGGCACCCCTTTATTTTATAAAAATTTATTTTTAATTATTTTAAATGGTGATCCATTGGAAGCTATTTTAGCCTTTCATAAGACCCTAGAGGTATATTTAAAGCAAATCTTACCTTTTAGACATTAAATACAATCAAAGACCGTTTAGGGCCCTAGAAATGGTAAACTTACCTTAAACAAATTAGCATAAACGGTAATTAATGGCAAAGAAGGACGAATGTAGAGCTATCACTCACTCCCTCTTGATCTTCTGGTTAGTTTTCTATGTCACGTCATTGGTGTTAGCATAAGAAGTGGTGTCCATTATTTATACAATGTAATACTAAGATTTTGGTAACACATTGACACGGGACATTTTATGAATTCATCGTATTGAATGACTAAGGAAATACAGATTATCGTAACTTAAGGTTGGCTAGTAAATATCCTTGTTAATCTCTTAATTCAAATGCATTCAAATTGTTAAGGTAATCTTTGACCTTAACATGATGTAAATCAAGTACCCATTCCTCCTGGGTGAACCTTGAGGCAAAATTGGAGACAAAGCTTCTACTAAGTGTGAGTCCTATGAGCCAACATAGGGCTAATTCGAGGTTTAGAGGGTTCAAGCACTATTAGCTCATTTAAGTATACATTATTTGACTCTTAGTAGTCTTGTCCAACTCTGATTTTATGATTATATACGATCATAAGACCAATACATACTTTTATACAAGTAAGAGATGATCGCTACATATGATAAGTATGGAAGTTATGAATCTTGATCACTCTTAATAGATTGAGTCGGCACCACTAAGCTTATACCCTTAGGACATTCGATGGGACCGACTTAGGGTGTTCCATCTATTACCTTCTACAGTAGTTGTGTGAAGAGTTGGCTGGTGCTCTTTGGTTAGCTAGACAGATCTTGGCCCGACTACTAGTGATTTCACACCTTTCAATATGTGCTCTCCTTAGAGAGAAGATAGTCATGTGGATGCCAACTAGTATGCTAATGTATTTCTATTTAAGATTCCTTATTCATAATCATTCATATATACAATATGCCTGGTTTCTACTATTGCTTCCTTTCAATTAATATATCTATAAATCTAATTGTTACAACATGATTATTCTTATATACTCTTATATTTGCTTAAATGTCATGTTACAGTCTTATATACTCTTATATTTGCTTAACCGTTGTGTTAACAGTGCTACTCTTGGTATTACAGATACAGAACCTGATGCTGACTCGGCAGTTGACGAGGCCCCAGAGAGAACCACAATAGTACCTAAGCATGTAAATGAGTGGAACAAGGATGACATTTACTACTAATCACCATCCGTAGCGTGACAAAGGGGTTTGTTTAAAATATAGTCATATTATGACATGCAGATAAAGCATGCCATCATCATTATGCTATTTTGGAGTCATAGATTGACGAGCATGTATTTCAATTTTGTATATGTTACGAATATTTTGTTATCGTGGGCATGTAAATAGATTACTTAAGAAACTCTATTTTATATAAATGAATAAATGTTTTTATTAGTGTCTATAACGTTTATAGGTGCACTTTACAGGTTTCTGCTTCATTATTAAAATAACTGACATATATATTTGGATCTTCCTCACATGTACCTGTAGAATCACCCTTGTAGAATTCGTACGTGTCTTAACATGGCATAGATTGCCATGGATTACGTGGGCTGCACATCGGGACTCTCCCTAATCCCCCAATTCCCGGGTTCGTGTGTGACAGAGGGCGTTTTGGACTTTTTAAGTGCTTAAATTTGAAAAAATGACCTCTCCCTCTAAGAAAAAAACATCATGGATTTCCTGCCACAAAGTAAAATGTTGGGGGACCTATCGCTAAATTCCAAAAAAAAAAAAAAAATGAAGGCACATGATCATTAAGCTCATCAAAACTCTAGTTTTGTTAAGTGTTACATCAACTCCAAATTTTATATGTTTCTTTTAATGATCAATCGAAACGGGAGATTAAACTTGCAAATTAGCATCCAAGTTAAAATCTGAAATTGTGAAATCCTGGACGGGGGGAGATATTGGTAGCTTGAGAGCCTTGGTCTTGGACCCCATGACCTAGACCATTATTTACTCAAGTATGACCATGAAATTTATGAGGACCCTGCCTACTGGGAGATCACTAGGGAAGGTCCAGGTATATTTGGATTAGGTTTGCAAGTAATAAAGTCCCACATTGGAAATAGCCATGCCCTGGGATTATAAGTCAAACATTGTATTAATTCAATATGATGCATTTTATAGCTGTGTTATTCCCCGGCAAAAACGGACAATAACACACTGAGTTGAGCGGGATTGTCGTACAGGAGTAGTAATAGGATGAGTGACCGCCTGGGAAGTCCTCGCATCCACTCCTTTTTTTTTTTTTTTTTGGTCAAATGGAATTACTAATGTTGTGGTACATGAAAGGAATTATGTCGCATAATTGATATTTGACCATCATAATCCAAAATAATGGTTTCATTTAATTACATTATGTAGGATTAGCATAAACAAGATAGACTGGGTTATTTTTCAAAGGAGTGGTCAAAGGAGTGGCCACTCGCCACGAGTGTAAAAAAGTTTTCAAATATATATATATATATAATGATAAAATGTGGATTGTTTTCTATGTGGTCATCGTGACCAAGTGGGAGATTACATATGTGTGTTATTTGGACGAAGTGAGAGATTGTTGACGTAAGTAGTCCTCATGACCACAAGTCTAGAATTGTTTGGGCCCCACGCATTGAGTCCACTAATTTAATCTACTTTCCCATTTGTTTTGATTTTAATAAATCTATCTTGTGAGGACTTATCTTGGACCAAGGTATGTGCAAAATATTGGGAAGAGGTGATCATTTGACCTCTTCATCTAACTTTCATAAAATTGCATACATTATTATTATTATTATTATTTGATATCACAGGTATCCCTGAGGTCTTTGACCCATCAAGACTAATCTTCTAGGCGGCACCCGCTAAACCCATACAAATGTATGCTGGGCAAATCTAGGATGAGTTTGGAGCAGAAGACATGGGGAGTAAACTCAAGTCTTATGCCACTCCACTAACTTTGAAGTAGGTTATTTTTTTCTTCATTGTTTTAATCAGTAATTTTTTTTTTCACCACTGTTTGTATTTTGACATTTTCTACATGATCAATTTAAGGGGAGCTGGACCATTATTCTTATTAAAATTTTGTCTGGTGCCGATTATTAGGGGCCGGGTGGTGGTTAGTAAAAGCTGAGAAGATGTGAATGAGTTGTTACACATGAATTAGTGCCACGGCCCATGCATTATAAACTTGCAAAGAAAAGACAGGTGCAGACCACAAGGTGATTTTTTAGTTTGATTGAAACAAATCACGAAGGAGGAACAAGTAATAGTTGCTTCTTATCTTAAATCATAATCCTGAAAGCAAGTAAACCAAAGACACGAATAACATGAAGCTTGGTGAAGAACCTTCTTACGGACTATTTATAAAAATGGATACAGTTGATATGAGATAAATAACAATGACAATGAATTCAGCACCCTAAAGGATGATTGGAACAAAATATGGATGATGATGTTGATGACAAGGCCCCTCTTTATGCTATGGGGATTGGCATCAATCTTAATCGTCAGCCCTAAAATGAATAATATAATATAAATTATATTTTTCATTTGATGTTGTTTAAAAAAATTAAATATAAATAAAAAAGTATAGTATTTATCAAAAATAAGAAAATATAGTGTTAATCATTCTTAAATCTAAAATAAACAAATATTGCATTTATCTTTTTTTTGCTAAAAAATATAACATTTATCTATAAAAAAATGAATTACTATTTATCATTCTTAAACTTCTACATAGAGGATTTTATAGAAACAACTCCCCTAATTGGACACTGCATGAAATTAGTCCCTGATAAATTTATTGGACAAAATAGGTCTTTGGAGCCGATATTGTGAACTAAATTTATTTGATATGTGGACCCCACATGCTAATACACGTGCTACATGAAATCGTGGATACCTAAGTGAATGACAACGGATGAGTGCTACTCCCTCACGCTCAACTTGTAAAAATGAACCAAATGTATTTTTAATTGAAGTGATATTCCCCACGTTAACTTACAATATTGAATTCTTAGAACCTATAGACACCTGCCATAATAATATTTGTATAAGAACTATACTGTAATAGGTTTGCAACCCAATTCAAAGCAAGCAACAACTTTTTCGTAAAAATAAAATAAAAAGAAAAATCACTTCAATTAAACTGTTTTTTCAAATATTTGGAACTTGACCACACGTGATAATAAAGCGATAAAATTATTTTTTATGCTAGCCACCTCTACACACTTTATGCTGCGATAAAAGAGAAGTAAAGTGATTATTTTTCGTCTATCTATAACTTTATCGTACTTCATGCAAAACGAATATAAAATTTTTAATCAAAAATCATATTTGATGAGAACATGGGACTCCGGAAATTGTCGCAGGCATTTCTTCTCACCCACAATGCCGTAGGCCCGAGCATTCTTGCGCAAAAGACGCATGACCCACGCTTCATAAATTAGCATAGTTTTCTACTCCCATTCATGATTAAAGTAATGATAAAAGAACTAGAAAAAAAGAAGAAAAAAACAAGGGGATTTAATGCGGAAAACCTCCAAAGATGATACCCATACTAAAAACGACTTACTAATTTATATCTCACTAAAAAAGGACTTAGGGCTTTCCAGTGAAACCTCTTTTAAAATAATAAATAATGTGAAGCAACGCTAGCGTTGCTTGACAAACAATGTTAGCGTTACTTGGTGAATGATGTGATCGTTGCTGTCCGAAAAAAAACTTGAGAACTCCACTTTATAAATAAAGAAAAAATCAAGAACTCAAATCCCCAGCCTTTCTTTTTTTTTTTCTTACTAAGAAAAGAATCACGAGAACTCCACTATGCAAATAAGAGAAAAACGAAGAACCCAAATCCCAAACCGGTCTTCTCTGCTTAGAAAAGAACCATGAGAACTCCACTCTGCAAATAAGAGAAAAATCGAGAACCCAAATCCCAAGCTTTTCTGATCCAAAAGAAATAAACCACAAGGACTCCACTCTCCAAATTAAAAAAAAAACCGAGAATCCAAATCCCAAACTTTTCTTCTGGTAAGAGAACAGCCATGGCCAATACCACTCAGCAAAACTTTCTTCTTCAGTTAAAAAATAACCAATAACTCTACTTTGCAAATCTTTTCCAGTAAGAAAAGAACCACGAGAACCCCATGCTGCAGATTGAGGACGCTAGCGTCGCTGACCCTTTTATTATTGCGAGCAACACTAGCGTCACTCCCCTTTTATTATTGGCAAGCAACACTTGCGCCACCACCACCCCCCCCCCCCCTCTCCTCTTTTTAGTAAACTTTTATTAGATGTTTAGGAACTTCTCATTGAATTCATGTCCATTACAGTGGTCAATATGTTATCTTCATCGTCAATTATCATAGAATCTTTTTGCAATCTTCCTTCTCTTTTTGTCACACAGGTGGCGAGGGGTGCAAGGATTTGGTTCTTGTGGTATTCTCTGATTTGCAAAGTGAAGTGATGGGTTGGTGAAGCCTGATCTGGGGTAAATATGTAATGTTTTGGTTTAATCTGAACCCCTTGTTATAAGGCTAGGTCCGACCGTTGTAAATGCCTAGGGTTTGTTAATTAGGGCTTCTATATTATTTTAAGTGGTATGAGAAAAAGAGAGTTGTTTCTCTGCAGAGAAGAACCCTAGGGAGAGTTGTGTACTCTTGTAATTACAAGAAAAGGGTTGTTTTTCTTATGGGTGATCTCTAACAATAGTGAACAGTTTTGAATCTCCGTGGACGTAGCCCACATTGGGTGAACCACGTAAATCTCGTGTCTATTTTGCGGATTGCGTGTTCTTCTTGTTCTTCTTTCTCAACATGAAGTTCTCATGGTTCTTGATAAAAGGGTGGAAAATGCTAGCATCGCTCACTAGTAATAAAAGAAGAGTGATGCTAGCATTGCTCGCAGTAATAAAAGGTTCAACGACACTAATGTCGCTCCATTTGCAGAGTGGGGTTCTCATGGTTTTTTTGTTATAGGAGAAGAAAGGCATGAGAATTGGGTTCTCACCTTGAGATTTGGGTTCTCCTGGTTCTCTTATTGAATATTTTTGAAGTCTTCCTTTGTTCGTTACTAGAGAACAAAGAGTTGCCATGTAGAGTTCTCCTGGTTAAGAAAGAGTTGCCATGTAGAGTTCTCCTGGTTCTTTTCTTACCGAAGAACGAAGGTTTGGAATTTGGGTTATATTGTGCGTCGCCCCATTGGAGGAGAAAGTATTTTGGTTTTCATTTTTTTCTCGTAATAAAAGAGGGAGCGGCACTAGATTAAAATTTGTTTAAAAGAAGTTGCACAGAAAAGCCATAGAAGCACTTTCTGGTTGGGAATGAACTAATAAAACCTTTTTAATATGGGTATCATCTATTAAGGTTTTTCGCGTTAAATCCTCAAAAAACTGCTTAAATTATCATGTGTATGTTTTCCATTAATTTGACAGTTCATTTACATTTACTTCACCTACAAAGAGTAAAATAAACATCAATCCTACCCTGGCATGTCATCACGCGCTCAGAAAAAGCATAAATACTTGAGAGGGGAGCGTGGAGGAGAGCACGAAATATCAAACAGTTTCTCTTTCGAGGTACGGATATTTCCAGCATTCCTCACACGTTGCCACTATTGTTTTTATTTCGTGAATCTGGTTGAACTTTTCTTTGTTTCATTGATGTTTTTCAGATTCCATTTCTTCATTGAGTGCCTCTGTCACTGTCTTTAGTTTCTTGCTTCCTCTTTCTCGGCTTGTCAATCCTTCCCACTTTCTTGATGGTGTATAGATGACGCGGATCCATTATGATAGAGCTCAGTAGCTGGTATAGGGTTTTGGGCTCCACCAATTCGGTCTCATCCGGTCTAATACTTCACCAATTAACAAAGCACGATCGCCCCCACTTTCCCACCTGGGATTGGTGTGGTCGTCTGTAGTGGCGTATGGGGCAGCAATGAAAGTGACTTGACGGGCCCAGTTTAGGAGGCTACTGCTACTCGCAGAAAGCCCACAGTTTACGTGATTTATATGATCCTGTAACGTATTGTGCAATCTTAATTGGCCCACTGTGGCGGTGATGTCATTCGGTTTTTGCGACTCGGTTCATATCGGGCTGCGAGGTTTACGGTTGATTTTTAGGCCGACAATGCACATCACTATTAGATTTTGTTGAGCTTCATTGTAGTCTTTAGATGTCTCCCTTATTAATCTATTGCCCACATGGTTCGACCAGTGGGTAACGAAAACGCATTAGCACACTTGGAGAACTAGAAAAATAAGCTAAGTTACAACAAAATCAAAGAAATATTCAAACAGCCCTATAGACTGGACTTCAAACAGTCACAATGGGTTGTGTCAAAACCATATCTTTTGAGAGGTGGCATTAATAATGCATGTGTATTAAGTGCCTACCTAAAATGGTAAGCCGAACCCCATAGCAGCAAAAAATAGAGTTTTTTAATACGAAGATCCCAGAATAGAAATAGCAACCCAACTCAAGACAAATAAACTGCAAAATAAAGTCTCTTAAACAAATAAAGATTCAAGGCCCAGCCCATTGGTAGAAGTCTGTTAAATTAAGTGTAATGACCTGAGCCTACTACCCATATGATATTGTCTATTTTGACTCATGGATTTCAACCCAATCTTGCCGCATGATTTTCAAAAGCTAAGGCCGCACCTATATTCCAAGATTAAGACTTTGGAAATTTCCGATGTGCGATTTGAACAAAATCTCATGGTGCTAACCGAATTACTGCACCCTTGCCCCTATGGATTCCCTCATTTTGGCTTACAGGAGCACTTGACCTTGTCTTGCATCAAGGGATTAGCCTAGCGGATTGGGGTCTCTCACTAAATTAAGTGATCTACATTATCATCTTGTCAGATGTGTTACTTCGCTCAAAAGAAGTCAAAAGGGAAAATCTTCAGATAAGAAATGAATTCTTAACAAAAGGAAATTTTTACAAAATTTCAATATATTTTCTTTAGATGGTAAATGCATAATATATTTTTGAAGAATCCCCTAGTATTGATTTGTTGATGGTAGCATATTCAGTTCCGATCTCCCTTGTTCAATTTTTAATTATAGGGAAGGTTATTTCCAATGGTCTTTTTTTTTTATCAATTTTAATTGCTTTTATGAATATCGGTCTTAATAATTATAATTTTCAGGCATAAAGCAAAGGGTAGCGAGCCATGGGTGCCGGCGGTCGCATGTCAGGAATCACCCCATCAACAAAAAAAGATCATGTGTTGGAGCGTGTGCCGGTCGCCAAACCTCCATTCACTCTCAATCAGTTGAAGAAGGCCATCCCACCCCACTGTTTCAAGCGTTCAATCTTCCGCTCCATGTCCTACGTGATCGCCGACCTCACCATCTCATCCATCCTTTACTACCTTGCTACCACCTACATTCCCCTCATACCCTCTCCTCTCCTCCGCTACTTCTTGGCCTGGCCCATCTATTGGTTTTTCCAGGGCGCCGTCCTCATGGGCTTCTGGGTCCTCGGCCATGAGTGTGGCCACCATGCCTTCAGCAACTACTCATGGCTCGACGACACCGTTGGACTCATCCTCCACTCCTCCATTCTCGTCCCCTACTTCTCTTGGAAGTATAGCCATCGACGCCACCACTCCAACACTGGCAACCTGGTGGAGGATGAGCTCTTTGTTCCCAGGCTGAAGTCCCAGGTGCCCTGGTTCTCCAAGTTCCTCAACAACACCCCAGGTCGTATCTACACCATTTTCATCTTTTTCACCCTATCCTTGCCCCTCTATCTCGCCATCAATATCTCCGGCCGCAAGTATGAACGCTTTGCATCCCACTATGACCCCTATAGCCCCATCTATAACAAGCGGGAACGAATCCAAGTACTCCTCTCAGATATGGGTGTCTTGGCTGTCTGGTACACTATGTTCAGGGCCATGGTAACGCGCGGTGTAGGGTGGGTGGTGTGTGTGTATGGTGTGCCAGTGGTGATGATGGGCGGTTTCTTGGTCACCGTTGCTTACTTGCACCACACGCATCGGTCACTACCGCACTATGATTCTGAGGAGTGGGACTGGCTAAGGGGTGCACTTGCGACGGTGGACAGGGACTATGGGGTGTTGAACACAATGTTTCACCACCTCACAGACACACATATGGCCCACCACTTGTTCCCGACGATTCCTCACTACCACGCCATGGAGGCGACCAAGGTGATACGGCCCATCCTTGGCAACTATTATAACTTTGATGAGACCCCTATTGTCAAGGCAGTTTGGAGGGAGGTCAAGGAGTGCATTTATGTTGAGCCTGATGAGGGTTCTGAGGATAAGGGAGTTTTCTGGTATCGCAACAAGTTTTGACAGAGTGAAGAAAGCTCCTCGTTTCCAGCTTAGCAATGCATCAATAATAATCATATATTGTAATCCTTAGTTTATATAAATGAATCCACAATCCATGTGGAGTGGTGGCCAGAATTTGTATTGGAGATTTAGAACTTCATAAATAAATCTAGGAGACTTTGATTAGACTTGGATATCCTTCAGTTGACAGGTGGATCAGACCGTGAATGGTTAAGCCCTACAAGCTGAAATGGAACCCTATATCTATATCTATCAAAATTCTCTAGGCCTGCTGAAAGATCATCCTAGATCTAAAAGAATAAAAAACGTAGCAAATAAATCAACTACACACCACAAGTAAAAGGCACATAGATTTTTTAGCGTGGAAAACCTATGCGAGTAAAAAAAAACCACGAACCCTATGCAAAGCAGCAAAACCAAGCACTATAAATTACAGAGTTACATGTTATACACACAACCCTTTCCCGATGTTCACAACCTGCAAACTGTAGTTGTTCTTACACAACTTCACATTGCAATGACTTTATGCCATCCACTACTCTCATCAATTGATCAAAACACCTTGAAACTAAAAGGTGTTGGGATTGATCTAAACACACTTTGAAAACTCAAGATGCTCTCATCTTCTAGGAAAGAAGACAATCTTCTATAAGAGATATAAAATCAATATTCTCTGTAGAGATTAAAGAAGAGATTAAAAATTTGATGTTGGAGAAACCTACACAATAACTCATAGCTTTTGTAAAGTAGGCTTTCACAATTCATGGCTCACATTGATCTTTAATGAGTTAATTTAGTTCATTGAAACTCTAACTCTTTGAACCTCCCTCAGTTGACAACAGTGAATAGATGATGAGTTCCGATCCAACAATTACAATCTTTGACTGGGGGACTTTTTGGCCACAGAGGATCTATACCAATCTCCCATCAAATAAAAATTCTTGATTCTCCCACAAACAAACTCTACATGAATGCAGCGTTGCACATCAGAAAACAAAAAACATGATGAAGCTCGGCGCCTTAATACTCATATCTATTAAAAAAAAAAAAACAACAACAACAAAGTTGAACGCTAAGAGCTTGTTTGGCATCTCTACTCTTTTTCTCATAGACCCATCTAAAATAGAGCCATTAAAAAAAGAGCAAAACAAAAAAAAGGCTAAAACAAAAAAATATATTTGGTAATGCATGGATCTATTTTAAATACACTATTTGGTATACCTTCTATTTGCCTATTTTTAGAGGGCTTGCCTCGTATTTAAAATGGTGGTTTATGTCATTGTGTAAAACAAAACAAACTCAAACACGTGTTCCCCCCTCCATATATCATTCAAGAACACCTGCAATATGGATCATTCAACATATCATTGAAGAACATATTTATTATCTATACACATATCCTCATATCATAATAACCTGTCATTTGGAAATTACGTACAACCGTTGACATCAAAGTATAGCATGTAAATTGTAAACAATTTAAAAATTATAAAATCACACAACTTATCTATCATTCCACCATCTTACATAATTACTCATCATCACTTCAACAAACTGAAAATCATACCATCACACACCATTACTCCATAGAAATTCATCAACTACACCAATTAGCCACATAGATAATATAAAACACACAAAATTTCAAGATTCTACCTTCCAATAATAATCCATGAAGTCAACAAATGAATCACAACTAAATGATTAGATAATCGTCATGTGCAAAGTTTAATGCAGCCATCATCACAACCAATTCATAAAATGTAGAATGACAAAAGATGAAGAAACACATGCTTAAGAAGATGCATCTCACCAAATAACATCTGCAATTGAATTCCTTTTGACATCCATCTTTGTCCTATCTGTAATATCAAAAGTGCAAGCTCCCATATCTTCCTGAACATTACTATTTTGCTCTACTTCGGCATTTTCACTAGAAATTTGTGAAAATAATTGATCTTCGACATGCTCTTTTCTAATGAAATTATGCGTTGCCATTGACGCAATTACAATATTCCGTTGTACACGAAATGGGTAAGGAGCCATCTGCTTGAGGATAGGAAATCGAGCTTTCAATACTCCAAAGATTCACTCGATCACATTCCTCAATAATGAGTGTAATCTATTAAAATATTTCTATCCAGTACGAGGAATAGCAGCACCTTGAAAATCTGGAAGCCAGTATGGAACATTGCGAAATGAAGAAAGAAACCCTCGCATGTTTGTGTAACCAACATCAACTAAGTAGTATTTACCTAAAGAGAATTAAATACAAATATTAAAATTTAACACTTGAATAAAATTTTGTATCATACATTTGATGAGATTAAAATCAGTTTAAATGCTTTTTTACCAGGTGGAGCATATGGAGACTTTAGTCTTTCATAAGAGATTGTGTCCATGAGAATTCGTTGATCATGAGCTGTACCTTCCCATCCACATACCACATAGGTAAAAAGCATGTCAAATGAGCATACTGCCATTATTTGTTACATGCAATCTCCCTTTCAACATCTATGAGGGATTTGTTTCTCTAGTTGGATAATGGCATACACTAAGGTTCCATCTAGAGCACCAATACAATCCTATAAAAAAAATGTGAACATTAAAAAAAATTATAATATATAAAGTAAAAAAACAGAGCTACCCAAACTATGGAAAGATTGTAATACCTTAAAATATGGTTCAAAATGTGGATTCAAAAGAATTTCCTTTGGCACTATATCTAGTGGAGGCAGCTTTATTATGTCTTTCGCTAATAGCATCATTGCTTTTAATACCTGATGAAAGTGTCTATGAATAGTTTTCCCCAAGCATTGAAATCTATCTTGTATCACACTATTCGTATGGACATGTACAATGACCATCATGAATATAGCCAACTGCTCCTCCACAGGTACATATTTGTAGTCTTTCAGGAACATCTTTTCTCTAAAATAAATGCATAAACACCGAAACACATGTTATTCCATATGTAGTAATTGATGACAGATAATGGGGTTACCATTCAAAATGATTTGGACATGACCATATCCGGTTAAGATTGAGTTCCTACATGGTTCCTTAATTAAGCTTTGTTGCTACTTTTTGTATAGCAATATGATAAGTAGTATTATTTTTTGACATAAAATTGGATCTACGTGCTTTGTATATATCAGACAAAATATAACTAATCATTCATTCATAGTGGGTATAACAAATAAACATCAATTAAAATATTTCCAAAATGTTTATTTATAGATAGTGCAACATAACATCAATGTTTCAACCCAAAATAATATCAAGCCATGTTTCCAAACAACAAAAGAGAGACATAATATTCATATAGTAAACTCAAACATCAACCTATCAACTAGATACCACTAACACCGCCATACGCATTCCCTCTCTCTTTTCCATTTAAGATTTGAGCCAATCCATCCTACCTTCATTTGACCTAAGTCGCATCCAGATCATTCTTTTCTCCTTAACCTCAAAATAATTAAGAGTCGCTACATACAATGAGCTACTATCAGTCAAATGGGGCATGGCATGCAATAAGTCAATACACTCGTCAATGGTATCTCCTTCAGTTTGAACAGGAGTATTAGATAACTTGTAACACTCCGACCCGAGTTGATCCGGTTTAGTGTGTAATTGCGTGTGTTTTTATCGCTAAGAGTGTTTTGATTTGGTTTTCCTTTGGTTTTGACTCGTAGAGAGATCGTTGGGTTGAGTTTGACTTGGTCTAAGTAGATCGAGCCCTTTTTCGTAATTTTGGCTTTTGATTGACCTTGTCAGTTTCGCGTCATTTTGACGTCAGCGCGTGTATTTTGTCGAGCTTGTCGATTGTCGTAACTGTCTTGAATCCGAATGAGTTCGTTTGCTCTCGTTGGATTGTCATTTGACTCAAACTGATATTTGTATAAGCTATTTGGCCTTAAATGTAATTTCGACTCAAATTAAGTATAAAAAATCCCACCAACTCCCTGTCTCTCTCTCGATCGTCTCTCTCGCTCTCTGTTTGTCTCTCTCTCTCGACAGCTCTCTTTCTCTCCTTCTCCTTTCTGTTTCTGTGCTTGAGGGAGGAAGAAAGGAGCTCGTTTGTGCGTGTGTTCCCGGTGGACTGAGCCAATCAGCGTGTGGATTTCGTCCGTGAGGCAAGTATAAGCCCAAGATGTGTGAACACCGATTGATAGTGATTTGATTGTTTTGTTTTTATGTTTCATTGTGTTTCTCCGTATTAGACAGCTCTATTCAGCTCATTTTGCTGTTTTCTTCCGGTTTCCAGCTGTTTTGTGCACTTTCTGTGTGACTGTAACAAGTTCAGAAAAATGAGTCCGTGCACTCACGGCTAAGCCGTGAAATGTGCTACGGCTAAGCCGTAAAATGGCTTACGGCTAAGCCGAGACCCAACCGTAAACCAAACCGTAGAACAGTACAGACTGTTAGCTGAAAATAACTGGATGCTGGCAATTTGACATTCTTCTACGGCCCAGCCTGATCTAAGCCGTACATTGTCTTACGGCTAAGCCGTGGACCAAGATACGGCTGAGCCGTAGAGCAAAATACGGTTAAGCCGTAAATCCGAAGGGATATTTGGGGAACCTCAGCTCAGCCGCAGTGCATATTACGGCTAAGCCGTAAGATGCCACGGCTAAGCCGTAAGGTTACCTACGGCTACACCGTGAGACCCTGAGAATTGAATGAAAAGGGACTAGGTTTAAGTAAAAGACCGTATATGACTTTCATGTTAGAATATAGCGAACCTGGACATGCCCAATGGAATGTTTGAATGACGTGAATGATCTCAAGGGCTGTGAATCATTCATGCTTGTATCCAGCTGTTTAGCACCTCCCCATGGGTGTTGGTTTAAGGGACTTCGGTGCACACTCCTGACACTGCAACACTAGACAATAGTGCATCGGACAACTTAAAACTACATCAACATGCACGGTTAGAGACACTGGATAATTAGTATAGGATTGGCTTGTAATTGACCTTGATTCGTAAAGGTATCATGATGTGTACAGCATATTGATTACGGTTATGCCCTCTTATGTGTTCTGCGCTGGACCTCTCGATTCTGTGGGACATGCAGCAACCCCAGAGCGAAGCCCGGGCGGAACCATTCTATTGTTATATTGGTATCAGTGTTATCATTGTTCCATTGGAGTACTTGCATCAGTCATGAGTCAGTGATTGTGATTGATATTCATTGTCAGCACTTCTTGTAATTGCTTATGTACATTCAGTCCGTATATGCGATGCACTTCCTATTGTTGTTCAGCATGATATGTGAGATCTGTAAGTGATAAGTGATTGATTGATTGATTGAGGTGCATCATCCGATTGATTGTGATTGGTCTTGGCACTACTGAGCCTCAGCCTTAGGATACCCGACGGGGTTAACTTTGGTTTAGTTTAAGTGTTTGCCTCTGCAGAGTGTGATTGTCCTGGGACTCCGGACCCCGGGAACTAGAGACCCATGCGTACCCTGGCCCGGTCGCTGGTGTTCTCATCCTGATTGCTCTCGTAAGGGAGAAAATGGCCAATGTAGTAGCCACTTGATTGTTACCTGTTCATGATTCTGATAGCATGCTTATTCATTTGCATAATTGTTTAGTATACAGACAAAATTTCTATGGATATTGCATTATGACTATTGTTCGGTATTCTTCAGTTTTAGACACAATTCGTGTTATCTTCTTGTTGGCTTATACTTTGCTAAGTCGTTGTACTTATACGTTTGTCTTGTGTGTTGCAGGCTCAGATCCCTCTTCCGATCCTGCGTCGGTCGACCCGACTGCAGGAGAGGCTCGCGAGGCCCCCTCCGGCCTAGAGGAGTGGACTTGATCCATCCTCCAGAGTACGGTTTGCATCATTTTGGTTTTCCCCATTCCTTGTGTTGGAGTCTATTGAGGGAATTTTTCTGTAATTGCACTAAGGGCTTCGAGTGATACCTGTATATTGTATTTTGATTTTTGGGAGCCCTCTTCCGTAACATACGTTCCTGTATTTTGTTATTGTTATTGTTATCAGTTTTTGATCGTTTGTAATCTCCTATGTCTTTTGGTATATTGTGGTATGCCTTGATACGTACAGCTTCCGCGTACAGTTGTTTGCACGTGTGAATGATCCCTTGTGTGTGTATGCTTGGACGGGGTCCAGGTGTGCATGCACGGGAGTACGTGTGTCATTGGTTAGATTTTCTCTGACCCCCGGTCCCTGGGCTCGGGTTGTGACATACACTCATTTGATGCTTTCACTGATGCTGCAAGCTCCATTATGCATGTGTCTATTGCATCATTTTTCTTCATTGATTGCTTTTTAGAAGGCCTTGGTCTCTTTCGCCTAATATTTGCCATCAAGACATCTATACTAACCTTATTAGCAATTGAGTCTTCTGGCATGGTGGACTGTGGGGTTCTAAGGTCTGGGGATGGAGTATCTTCATAATGATTCAAGTTAAAGAAATCTGAATCCATATCCATTGTAAGATGGACCATCCATTACCAGAGCCCATTTATCATCACCTTTAACTGAAGTACCATTAAATAAAGCAGCCATCTTTTCAGGAAAGGGAAGGGGCTTGGACTTAAATACTTTGGCATCTTTATGTGTCTACAATAAAGTTTAATAATAATGGTCAAAGGCTATCACTTGTTTTGCAAATGTTAAAAATACTAGAAATTATATATACCTTTAGGTATTTGATCCATCTGTCTTGTTCCAACTCCATACAACCTGTATGAGGATTAAAGCCTATGCCAGTTTGACTTGTCAGGTGCAACCAAGCATTGTATAGTTTTTATATTTGATCCAATTGATTCTTTAGTTACTTTTGGTTGAAATTGTGTCTTCTCCTAAGATTAAATTTCTCTATAATCACTTTCTATGCTTTTGAGCTAAACTACTCACTAGGGTGACCACTGGATTTAACTTGTTCTAAACAAACATCAATGAGGCATTTTCACATACTATCAGACCAATGCACACGATCAATGTCATCTGTTTCTTTTGCCTTCCCCTCATCTGACATTCTATCTACATTTAACTACACAAAAGCAAATAATAATAATAATAATAATAATAATAATAAATGCATCCATTACTATAGAAAGATGATAAAAAAAAGTTCAGTATTTATTAAAAGAATTGCCACCCAAGTTATCATTATTATATGTTTTCATACATGATATGAGATGTTAATGTCAGAACTCACTTCATAAATAAAAAACATCTAGCATATGGCTTGAATACAGCCAAGAAAGCACACAAGGAAATAAAAAATCTCATGGCCTCATAGTGGATATTGCTTATTTATGGAATAGAGGAAATATTTTCTAGCCAATCTTTAATAAATCCAAGCCACTTATATGATTTTTTGTGTAGAAAATTGTCAAAAATCAACTCCAATGATGGTGACTGTCATCACATGAGTTTAAAATATAAATTTGATCAAACAAAAATTGATGACAAATCAATACAACATGAATGGGTACACTGTTCATAAAGCATGAAAATCATCTCTCTCATATCAAATGGCCACGTGCAGTATACCATGTCACTTTGACTTAAACACCCAACAACAAGGAAAAGGGGTTTTATTCGTTTGACCCTTCTTTTGCCTCTGTTGCTCTTCTTTTTTCTTTTTTTTGTATTCTTTCTTCTTTTTTTTTCCCCAACCCCAGAGAAGGACCTACCTTTACAATACACCACAAGTGGCATACCCCACTACAAGAAAACCAAGTTTTCCCGACGCACTCAACGTGTCGGCCATTTGTAAACCTGCGTCGGCAAATATTTTCCCGACGCACTCGACTGCATCGATACAATGTCGGCTACCTAATGCGGGCAAATAAATTCCCGACGCAATAACGTTAAACGTCGGAAATGAAAAGTCTTTTTCTGACGCAAAAGTGCATCGGCCACAATGTCAGCAATGCTAGCAGTGTCGGCAAATCAGTAACGGTAGGTGTCATTCACACCTCAGGGCTGACGCCTAGGAGCGTCGACTATACATTTCTTGACGACATTAGTAGCATCGGTAAAAGCATTTAACGACGCACTTACGCGTTGGATATTCTTTTGCAGATGCCATTAGTTGCGTTGGTAAAATTTTTTAACAACGCATTTACAACCCAGGTATTCTTTTACAGACACCATTGGTTTCATCGGTAAAATTTTTTAACGACGTAGTTATGCATCGGGTATTCTTTTGCAGACGCCATTAGTTGCATCTGTAAAAGTGTTTAACGACGCACTTACGCTTCGAGATTTAAAATAAAATTTGTTATAATCTATTATCCTCCAATTCAACGACACTTAAAGTGCATCCGTAATAAACTTACCGTGTTGGACAATCTCTTTATCGCAGGCATTTAGAAGCCAAATTTACCTCCTTTTTTGTGATGCATATAGTGCGTCCAGAAATAGGTTTTTTTATTAATTAAATTCAGCGAATGTAAAATTAAAAAAAATTGTTCAAATCTAAATTTAACATTGGACAACCATAAACGTTGATAAACTAAAAAAAACCCACATTCATCATGCAACAATAAAAAACAAAGAGTCAATAACCAATTAAAGCTAACCATAAACACATCTATACCACAGAAAATAACATCTTCTATCAAGAAAAGTAATGTAAAGTAAATCCTAAATAAAATCCTGTCATCATCAAACATCCAAAGTACAACATGAAACATGGCCACTCAACAACAAAATGAACTCATAGGGAAGACCCATGCCAATTTGTAGAACCAGAAATCTCTAGTTTTTAGAGGAGCTAAAACCATCCATACCGACCTGACAGAGCAGCATCTTAATCTGATTCTGCATTTCAACTTATGTAGCTGCTTGATCTTGCAATTGGTTCTGCGACTCTTCATGCTATCACTACAACTCCTCCTGTGCTCTTAATGACTCGGCTAATTGTTGCCGTAGACTAATCATCTCAGACCCCATTGAAATACTATAGGAAGATGATGATGGGCCCCTCGAACGGTACCCTTGCCTCCTTGCGACTCTCTTCCCTAGTATATCCTCAATCACTTGTTGCTCAGCCACTGGAGAGTTAATTTCAGACTGCAACAATGCTGCCTCCATTCTTCACTGCATTCTCAAATCATTCATATATGTCAGGTAATATATGTTAGGAAATTGAAATAAACAATGACATACAATATCGAATATTCAACAACTCATATGTGTCTCCTCAGCATGTTTTGTGATCCATCGGTCTTTCTTCGTGCTGTAGTATTGATGCTGATATAAATCAAGTTCAGAAGGAGGAGCCTACTGCTCATCTGCATGTATAAGCGAGAACTGGGCTGAAATGATTGAGAGCCAGATGTATGAGTGGTTTTCAATTTACTCCTGCTCTCTGAATTCCTCTGTGATTTACACTAAAAATTACAAGTAATAGATAATGTAGTTAGCTTATTGAAGGTCTTTACAACTTTCCACAATATATATGACCAAAAGAGATTAAACACATTGGTGTTTTTTCCATGAAATAGGCTTCATGTCTGATGTGCGAAACCATTTTGAATGCTTTGCCTGGGTTTATGTGTCTCAAGAATGTAGAGATTGTGATATTTTAATGGACTGTATAAAATTCCTGAAGAGCATTAGTGATGATGATTTTAAAAGGATGAAAAACATAAGTACACTTAAGCTGGGCAGCATGCTCAAAAGTGTCTTGGAGGGGAAGAGATTTTTGGTGGTAATTGAAGATATTTGGAGCATTAAAGAATGGAGTTCTTTACAAGTTTTTTTCCCAAAGGAGATGAAGCGGAGCGGAATAATGCCTACCACTCGAATTAGAACAGTAGCTAAGGAAGCAGATCCTGAGAGTGAACTCCATTTAAGTTACAGTGATCTGCCTTATTACTTGAAGTCATGCTTTCTCCATTTTGGTGTTCACCCCGAACACTTGACAATCCCTACAACTGAGTTGGTTCGAATGTGGGTTGCGGAGGGCTTCATACAAGAAAGAGGAGTTGAAACAATGGAGGAAGTTGCAGAGGACTGCTTGTGGGAGCTGACTCAGAGAAGTATGATTCAAGTGGCCCAATGGAATGTTAATGGCAGGATTAAAAAGTGTCATATCCATGATTTGCTTCTAGATCTTGCCATTAAAGAAGCTAAGGAAGATGCATTTCTTCAAGTTTACGAGAATGTGGATTCTGCTCTGCTGACAACCACGCGTCGATTGTCCATCAATCATGATGGCATTAGTAAGTACATCTCCCTAAACCGCTCAACTAAACACCTCTGTTCTCTGTACTGCTTCACCGATTATAGTGAGACACTAGAAAAGCCGCAATTGAAACCAATACATAGAAGTTTCAAATTCTTAAGGGTGATGCATCTCGATGGCGCAGACATCTCAACACTTCTTGATGGGATTGGAGATCTTATCCATCTCAGGTACTTGCGGGTAAGATACATGAACGGAATATAGATAAAAAAAACTCCCATCATCCTTGAGCAGGCTCTGTAATCTACAGACACTAAGCAGAAGAGTCCACGACACATATGACTCTCTTTATATTCCTGATGTATGGAATATGAAACAATTGAGACATGTGCATTTAGACAATGGGGTTTCCCACGTCAGGGTAAAAATCTGCAGCTTCATAAATTGACCAATCTCCAGACCCTTTCATCAATGTGGGTTGGTGATTGGGTAATGGATGAATTGGGCAAGTTGACTACGTTGAGGGACTTGGGATTAAGTGGAGATTTGAGATCTTTGGAAACAGTTCTGATAACGAGCAGGACTATTGTTCTAAAAACAAGACCATAACAAACTCTACTTGGCTCAGCTCATGATAGGCATTGAGTCGAGTGAGTGTAGCAGGTCTGACAAGAAACTCGTGACATTTGGTACTGGTTGAGCTAATTACTCTGATCCAAAATGATAAAAGGCAACAGGAAAATCTGTTTCAGGGCTCCATCAGATAAAACTGTTTGGACTTCAAAGAGTCTTGGCTACTAACTAAACCATGGAACTTTGTTGGGGCTCAAAAGTTAAGGAGAAAAAAAAACTGAATACTGAAAGACCAAGATGATAAATGTGAGTTCATGAGTCAATGATCAAGGCCAATGATTTGACATGGCCCACTTGGATCCATATCCCCACAAAATCTAACATTTGATGTGATCTGTAAAATAAATTACATTCTCTATCATGGGTCAATTCCCTTACTAGTTCTCTTTGCAATCTGTAAAATCTAAGACACTATGTTCTAATAGAATGATGTGATCAACAGATGAATCAAGAAGGAAAACTGTCTTTGCAATCTTCACATGTCAGCCAAATTTCGAGCTTGGGAAGGAAATTTCCAAACCATGCTTTCCTTATGACTGAAATACTGAAAGACCTAGATGATAAATGTGAGTTCATGAGTTAATGATCAAGGCCAATGATTTGACATGGCCCACTTGGATCCATATCCCCACAAAATCTAACATGTGATGTAATCTGTAAAATAAATTACATTCTCTATCATGGGTCAATTCCCTTACTAGTTCTCTTTGCAATCTGTAAAATCTAAGACACTTTATTCTAATAGAATGATGTGATTAACAGATGAATCAAGAATGAAAATTGTCTTTGCAATCTTCACATGTCAGCCAAGTTCTTAAAAACTTGTACTGATGTAACTAAATATACTTGAACCAATGAGAATGGAGGCAAAAATACATGAATAGAACGTTGATAATTTGTGTCTGGGAGGTCAATTTGTTACAATAGAGTTTCTAACACTAGTTTATAAACTCTAGTGCAAAAAATTCAAATATTGTACTTGATTCAATACCAATCTACTTCATCAATGAGAGCAAACCCATGTGAATATAGGAACACAAGAAATAGAAGGAAACACATGGACTCAGGTATTAGACTATTTGGTGTTCGGAGCAATCTTCAATCATAATCAATTTGAATGTATCGTTGGAATGGATTGTTATCAATTAACTTCGTATTTGTGGCAGTGCAGAAATCGCAGAACACATAAGATGGGGTGCCACTGCTTTTTCGAGTATATAAATTGATCACCAATGTCTTTAGTAGATTCTAAAGGGGTAATGCTGTGGGAATATAGGTAGTTCACTATATTACATTCCCTATGACCCATGATAGAGAATTGACCCGAGATTGCAAAGATGTTGAAGAGATTGGGATTGAATTTGCAGTGCAAATCCTAGATAGCCTACTTCATGAGACCGTTGAAGCGCTAGCGGTAGCTTTTGCAAGGTAGATTTATGTAAGTTAAATTAATGCTAAAATGTTGTAAGATTGTATAGAATAAGCCAAATTTTTTCTGCAACTTCTTTCTCTGAGACAGAAGGATATAAACTCAGTATCCAAGAAAGCTTGATTGCAAAAAGAGCTTATGTGTAGTCATTCATTTCTCTAGGCCATGTCTGTATTGGTAGAATTTTGCATTCCCAAAGAACACACAGCAAATGGTTCTTGGTTCTTGAGTACAATTACAGCTCCAGTCACTTTTTCTCACTCATTTCAACTGATGAGTGAAATACAAAAGAACTTGGAATTCCCCCGAGAAGTTTTATGAAAAAGTTGAAGAACAAGGAAATAAGAGGCATTCCAACACAAGGTGTTTTGTGCAGTTTCTATGAAAGCTTGGCCAAAATGTGTTTCTAACTCTTGTATAGGAGTGCAAGAACTTGGCATATGTTGAATTTATAGTAATGATCCCAATGGAGAAAGCCAAGGTTAAAAGCAAGAAACAAGATTAGCCACCAATGAAGCTTCCATGCCTAACTAAACCATCTACTAATTGTTTTGATACAAATATAATCCAAACGCAGTTCAAAAGCAGCCAAAGAAAGAAACACCCAACACACCCACACTTTATGTAATTTAGTTACCTTCCACTCTGGTGTCTCCCATTTGTTCTGTATCAGCCATATCCACTGGGCAGCCCTTTGCGTATCATATGGGCACTGCTTCGAATCATGCCCTTTTCCAATAACTTCTTATATGCTTTGTGTAGCTCGGCCCTAAACTCCCTATAAATATGCATTGCTAGTTTCCCGATAGCAGCTGCCACACGTGCATTGGTCTTCTAGTCGCCGAAGTTATACTTTTGCTGTCAATTTGAACCCATAAGTAGGATAAGTAAATAATAAAACCTCTGAATATAGATTAGGAAGTAAAAGATTGTTTCAATACCACCGCTACAATTATGATGGCCTCCTTGCACCCATCATCAATAGCACCCCATGTTTCTTTGTGCAAAGGTGCAAGCTTGCGAATATGACTCCCTAGCTCGATTGCAAATGTAGAGGCATTTACACCCTCGAATGCCCCCGATTGTGCACCTAGTGGAACAGGTACCCTACTGCCCAGAATCCTCATCCTCTTTTCTGACTCATGGCCCACCACCCTGCCCCGCACATGTCGAGAGAATGATGATACAACCACTAGAAATAAATATGAGTTATTTAATGACAAACAAATGAAATATATGATAAGTTTGGAAAAAACAATGGGGTCCAATATGTCTTACCAACACTACTGCCCGTAGTAGGCGGGCTAGGCATAAGAGGTTGGTTGTCACCGATGTCAGGCTGACTGATGCCATGATCTGGGACTGTGTTTTGAGTGTCTGCACTGCATTGGTGCGGTTTCCCGAGCCCATGTGAGCAACTTGGATAACACAATAAGTGAGTATAATATCAAGAAATATCATACCTGTCTCACATTTGATGTTAGAAATAATAACCTCATCTTCGAACTCTTTTTCATCCAAGGAACTCAACTCTTCCTCGCTCCTGGATGGTCTATACTCCATGTTGATGTCATCATCTTTGTCTTCATGTGATGGTATCCTTCGAGATGGAATATGAAGTGCTCGTTCCAAATGCCGTGCACCCACCCCACTCGTTTGAGTTATATTCCTTTCAATATTTTTTTTTTCTAGCTGACTTATAGGCATTCTTCTTTTGTATCATTGCTCCGGGTTTGACAAAAAATTTTCTGTTCTTCGGCATTTTTGCCCACTATGATCAATAAATTGACAAAAAATACCACATATTAAAAAAAAAACACACAGTAGTTTGCCGATTCAAAGACAATTAATGATTGCATTGCATTAAAATACTTGTCCACACACATGAAAAAATAAAATTTACATATCATAATTCCATATCAGAATCAATATCAGGGTCAGGCTGATCAGTTTTCTCTTCATCTATATACTCTGCCAATGTTTCATCCTCGTCATCACCATCGTTGGTAATTGGTTCATCATTATTAGCCGTTGGTTCATTATCCTCAGGGATGATCTCTGGTTCAATGTCATCCCTAGTGTAACAAAAGGAAAAATCCTCTGGAACAGGGATTGAAATAGTTTCAATGGCTTCTTCCTGTTGATATGGCTCATTTATCACATTTTATCCTCAATGTTCATCTCGCTCTTGCACATCCCAAACTCCCTGGTGCTTGACCCGTTCCACGACTTTCCAATTTGGACCTAATTTAGTATCATTGATGTAGAACGCTTGATTTACCTGATTTGGCAATACAAAGGGATCCTCCTCATACCACTGATCCTTAACGTAAATACTAGTCACATGTGCATCAATTTATATTTTAGATTTATGACCAGTATTATACCATTCACATTTGAACAAAACCACTTCAGCACCAGTGATGTATGACAATTTATAAATATTGGTCACGTAACCAAAAAAGCCAGTCTTTTCCTCATTGTGGTCCCCCTCCACAACCAACTCGCTATTCTGGCTCTTGTGATGGTTGTTGCGGTCTCTAGTGACAAACCGGATGCCATTAACCCTACAACCCGAATATTAATGCACCAGATGGTTAGGACCATTTGCCAATGCCCACAGTTCATCGGTTGCTTCTAGAGACCCTTGAGATCTTAGTTGATTCATCTACATTAACATAAAAATTAGACATGCGAGTTTTTAATGTTTCGGATTGATAACATTTATTATACAAAAATTTTACGTACATGATCTTTGAATCATCCAGAAAATTCTTCCCGTTGTATATTAGTGATGTAACATCCCTCGGTCTCATTCACTTCCCTCTTGTGCTCCCTACTCAGGTGGTTAGTGACACATAAATTAGTGCGACACATTGAAAGATCAAAAAGTTTACATGTAATGAATACAATTAGTTAAACTGAACCACTTACTCTAGATAAGGTATGACTTCCGGAGTATTATACAACACAAACTAATGGGCCATGTGGCATTCCCTATTGGACACATTAGGAGCCCTCGTGATAGGTACAAAGGGACAAACGCGTTGCTTGAAGACATCTAACCCAGAACCTCGTTCTCCCCCATTGTCATTCCATTCTTCAGAAACTTCTCCCTTTAGGTACGTCTTGATAAAATTAACACTCTCTTTAGCTATGTATGCCTCCGCAATCGAACCCTCTGGCCTGGCTCGATTGGTGGCATAACCCTTCAGGGTTCCCAGAAACCTTCAAATGCACAAAATAACAAAAAAAAAAAAAACTAAAATACGACACCAATCAACAATATAAAGATGGTAAACATAATCACCTCTCGATTGGATACATCCATCGATATTGCACGGGCCCAGCAAGCATAGCCTCACACGGTAAATGAACTGCCAAATGAACCATCACATCAAAGAATGCCGGAAGAAAAATCCTCTCCAACTTACACAGTATGAGAACTATTTTCTTCTCGAGTTCTTCCAGGTGGCTCCATTTTAATGTCTTTATGCAAATATCCTCGAAAAAGCTGCCCAGCTCAAATAGTGCTGTGCATATCTCTTTGTTCACATACCCACGCATACCAATCGAAAGAAGACAGTGCAGAAGAATATGACAATCATGGCTTTTCAGGCCCGCTAATCTCCCATTCTTTGATGTCACACACTTAGAAAGGTTTGCAGCATAGCCATCTGAGAACTTAATCGATTTCAGATATTGATAAAAACCATCTTTCTCCTTCGGTCCTAATGTGTAGAACGCACGAGGCTTCTCAAGGGTTCCATTGCCTCTCTTACATAGATGCAACTGACCTAATGTTCATATCTTCCAAATCCCGACGGGCATACTCTGTGTCCTTGCTCTTCTTGTCTATGCCCACCATTGTGCAAAGGTGATTTTCACATATATTTTTCTCTACGTGCATTACATCAATGTTATGTCAGAGCTTTAGTTTTTTTTGAAATACGGTAGCTCATAAAAAATGCTTTTCTTTGTCCAGTTCAAGTCTTCAGGGTCACAGGGTCTTTTCTTGTTGCTCGAGTGCTTCCCAAACTTTGTATCTGGCGACCGCTCTAATTGTGCTTGTACCTTTTCTACCTGCGGCAACTCTAATGACTTCACCCGATTCTCATACTTACCATTAAAGTCCTTACTACATCGCCAACTATGACGCTTAGGCAAGTAAGCCCTATGGCCCGTGTAAGCAAGCTTCCTTCTCAACTTGACTGCCAAGGAATCTTCATTACAAATAGGACAAGCCTTGTGTCCTTTGGTGGATCAGCCAGACAAGTTATCATATACAGGGAAGTCATTTATAGTCCATAACACAGCCGCGCGCATTCTGACGCTCTGCTTGATGGAGGCATCGTAAGTTTCGACCCCATTCTCCCACAACTCCTTCAACTCATCAACCAACGGTCGAAGATAAACATCAATATCATTCCTAGGTTGATGTGGTCTAGGAATCAGCAATGACAACATGAAGAATGGCTCCTTCATGCACATCCAGGGTGGCAAGTTGTATGGCATAAGTATAACAGGCCACATACTGCAGGACGTGTTCAAGTCCCCGAAAAGGTTGAACCCATCAGAGGCTAGCCCCATCCTTATATTATGGGTCTCTCCCGCAAAATCAGGGTGCTCCTTATCAAAATCCTTTCATTCCTGACCGGATGCCAACCTATCTCGTCATCTTTGCATTTATCACTGTGCCATCTCATGTCTGTGGCAGTCTTCCTGGACATGCAAAGTCTCTGCAACCTCGGTATCAACAGGAAGTAATGTAAAACCTTATGAGGGATCTTCTTACCCTTCCCATCATTTAGCTTGTTTCTGCACTCCTCGCATACTCGGCATTTATCCAAATTTGCGTTTTCCTTCCAAAACAACTGGCAATCATTTTGGTAAGCATCAATGTGCTCATATCCCAGCCCCAAGTCACGGAGTATCTTCTTCACTGCATACATTGAATCGGGAACCAAATTACCATCTGGTAGGAGTACCCTCTATATCTGCATCATATTGTTGAACAACTTGTTGCTCCACTTTCCCTCCACCTTTTGCTCTGCCATTTTAATAACAAAATCTAGCAGAGTGTTATCTGGAGAGCAACCCAGGTACAGAGGGCGCTGAGAAGGATCCAACATCCTTTCAAAGTGAAGCATCGCATTACTCTGGACTGCCTCAACGTCGGTGTAAGTTCCCATGTAATGGTCTTCCATCATTTCTGGATATTCATCCCGATCCTCATCATCACTCTCAACCCCATCTTCTGATTTGACCACTTCATCCACAGGAGGTGTTATTTCTCCGTGGTAGATCCAGGTCTTGTAGGATGCTTGTATCCCCCAACGGCAAATATGAAAATTCACAGTTCCATAGTCAAACCTACGATTGTTCTTGCAAACCCTACATGGGCACCAAATCTCAATAGCATCCCCCGCATTTGCCTTTGCAAATTCAATAAATGACTTTACCCCGTCATGATACTCTCGACCAATTCTCACCATGGGATCTTTACTATCCAGTGTCATCCAAGTCTTGTCCATATCTTAACAATGGTTAATCAATAAGCTAATCAATTTACAGGTGAAATCTAAAGAAAAACAAATGGAGGTCTTGATTCAACAACTGACCTTAGAGAGAATTAGAAAGAGAATGCAATAGTAGTGCTGAACACCAATTAGAGACAGAAATTGCACCTGCAAATTTAGGGCAAGGGTTAACAAACATTAGGGCTGTAAATTTAGCAAATATATAGAGAGAATGAGAGTTACCAACTTCAACAGAGAGTAAAAGAAAATAATTTTGAGCTACATTATTAGAAGAACCTAGCCAGCTTCAAACACAAAAAGAAATTTTATTACATATGAGAAAACCACATACCCAATCATCTCTCCTTCAAAACAAAACCAGTGATGAAAATAAAAATACATGGAATAGAACCAAAAGGAAGACCTAATTTACTCAACTAAAACATCTACAAATAGTTGAAACTAACAATAATTTGAGGGTAACAACAAAAACAGAGACTACAAAACTAAAATAAAGTTATCGTAACTCACTTCACTCAACTTTCAAGTATGATTCCAAGTTACCAACATCATTCAAAAACTCACCCAATCAACTGAAAGTCATTTAAACTTACTTGAAAACTTGTCTCTACATATTTGTGTCAAAAATATCATATCTCCACATGCACGTGTAAGACTCTTCATTAAATCTTTATTGTGAAACTACATTAATTTGGTGGCGACAAAAGACAGAGACTAGAGAACTACTTTGAAAGTGACAAGTAGCACTAGCAAGTTATGAAAACCAGATAATTGGTAGTCAAGTATAGTGACTTCTGGCTCTCAAGTTGACTCATGTTGATGGGTGACAAGAGGTGAAAGCGAGGGTGGAATAAGTTTTTACCCACAGTTCATATATGTGCTCTGTACAGAGAGTACTTGTACCGTTGTTTCTAAATGACCCTTAAAGCCGTCTCATTTGAAATGCCAAAGATAGTAATAGGGTTACAATGTTATATATGAATGAGAAATACATCTTTAAAAGTGTACAATATTTCTGATCTCCTCCTACAGGTACAAGACTTATTTCTGCTAGATTTAACATAATATAAAACTGAAATACAACTTAACTCAAAGCTTAACTCAAAGCAAGATCTATGAGCAGTAATTTTCATCGATAAGGAATTCAAAGACGACAAAGATTTACATACATGACCAACTAGTGGAGGTGTTTTCTACGGCTTCCAAAACAATGAAAAACTAGAAAAGGTGGGATTTTTTTAGGTGGAGATGCATTTGAAATCTATGTGAAGGAGAAAGTAGAATACATAAGGTGGGGATGGGTGGTTGGGCTTGATTTTCTCTGAGAGTGTTGCAGCAGATCATCTTCTCACCCCTACTGCCTGGTATGTGTGCCTGTTCCTACATTCGGTCTTGTTGGGTTTCTCTCATATAACGTTTTCCTTCAAGTGCTTGAATTGTGAAAAAAATGGGTTTTCTGTAAATGAGTTTTTATCTTAGAGAACGTTTTCCTCATGTTTCCTGAAGAAGTGGGTGTTTCTACAAGATTGGTCCTGTTGCTATTTCTAGTAAGGAAGCCAAAACAAAAAATGGTATTGTTTCAGTACAAGTCCAAGGGCAAATTGTGATGAAATAATTACTAGGTGCCACATTTCTCATTTTATGATGCATGTGGAGTCCATGGTATAATCATACGGATTAGTACTGTCACGACCCGAGCCCAGGGTTCGGGGGTTAGCAAAAGCCAAACCTAATGACACACGTACTCCCGTGCATGCGCACGTAGACCTAGTCTAAATGCATACGCACAAGGGAACATTCACACGTGCCAAGTAAGTACGCGGAAGCTGTAAATATCAGAAACATAAACTAACAGTGCAAGAAGAGGATACCAAGGACGAACTGACATAATGACATATGAAAGTCTTACAAAAAGAACAAAAGAATATATACAATCATGACATGTCATGTCAAATACAAGTCGGAAAATCCACAAAACAAGACTCCAATGATGCATGCCAAGAACGCTCTCCCGTGGAGTGATCACATCCACTCCTCTAGGCCTGATGGGGCCCCGGGGGTCTCATCTGGAGTCTGGCCGACCTGCGGGGGTTCGGTAGGGGTATCTGGGCCTGCAACACCAAAAACAACTGTGAATACAAAGATTCAGCAAAGTATAAACCATAGCAAGTTAACACACGCTGTGTCTAATAGAATAAAGAGCATCATGTGATTAAAGAAGGCGTTTTCGTATACTAGGCTGTCATGCAAGAAAGAAATATGCTGAGTGAATCAATGAATACATGCTGTATACATGACTAGTGGCTACTACATTACCATATGCTCCCAAAAGAGGGATCTTATAACGTGCGAAGAACACCATTGTCCGGGCAAGGGTACAATGGGTCTCGGTTTCCTGGGGTCCGGTTCCCCAAGACATATCCATACTGCAGCAGGCCATATAAACTATACCAAATTCACCCCGTCGGGATCCTAAGGCTGAGGCTAAGTAGAGCCTGACCATACAGAGTCAATCATGGAAACCCTGAGTAGATCGTGACAACATATCATACGTGCATATCTGGGAACATTATACATGCATACTCAAGGTAAAGAACCACAATGTGAAAGTAACGAAATATACGTAATCACGTCAGAGCGTTGAGATCAATAATCGAATGCAATATGTTATGCAACAAATCATGCGAAATCGAATCATCTTTATTTACAAACCAATTCTAATCTAATTATCTGGTGTTTCTAACCGTGCATGATGATGTAGTTTTAAGTTATTCGATGCACCGTTGTCTAGTGTTGCATTGAATCGGGCGGTGCACGAAGTCCCTTAAACCAACACCCATAGGGAGGTGCTTAACATCCGGATAACGAACATGAATGATTCGCAGCCCTCGAGATCATTCACGCGTTGTATCACATTCCGTTAGGCAGGTCTAGGTGCTCTACATTCCATCATGAAGGCCATATCGGTCCTTTCCATTACACCTATCCTTGTTTTCTTTCATTAATCTAATGTGGATACGGCTTATCCGTGTGTGTGCTACGGCTTAGCCGTGTGTGGTCTACGGCTTAGCCGTGTCTGGGCCGTAAAAGGTCTATCAGTTGCTGACTCTCAGTTATTCCAGAAAGTGCACCCTGTATTGATCTACGGCTGGGCCACGGCTGAGCTTCGGCTTAGCCGTAGGGCAATCCACGGCTTAGCCGTGCCCTAGCCGTAGAGCAAAACTGGGTTTTTCCCTTCTCTGGACTTTGAGCCGTAAGAGGCATACGGCTTAGCCGTACCTGCACGAAATCAATAATCTGAAACATGTACAGAATGTCTGGGAAAGCATCAGAATTTCAATTCTCCAATGGAGATAGACAAGGTAGTAAGCAAATGGGCTGTAAACACATTTTTCCATACACATTAATGTGAGCTAACCAAGATCAAAATCATACCAACATGGGTTCTCACAGGATATGGTTATACTTGCCTTAAATTGGAATTCAATTGCCCAACTGAAGTTCTTGGATCCAAACACAACCTAACACACATCAAACCACATGCATGCGTGAGGATTGGAAGAAATCCACAACACAGACACACCATGCAACGATGGAAACAAGAAGGAGAAGAGACAGAGAAGGGAGATGAGAGAATGGAAGGGATCCACTCACCTTACATGCAAAGAACCCCAAAATCCTTTTGATCGATGGAGGAGAGAAACTTGGAGAAGAGAATTCAAGTGAAAGAGAAGAACTCCACGTGCACAGTGAGGAAGTTGAGAGAAAACGAGAGAGAGAGCAACTTGTCGATCATGTAAACTTATAAAGCTAATGGAAAGGTCCAATTTACAAGAAAGGCCAAGTTAGAAGTGAAATTTCAGTTTGAGTCAAATCTGGGTCCAATCGAATCACACGACATCGGTTGCAAATGACGTAGTTACGAAAGTTAACGGGCTCAACGAAAGACACGTGTTGACATCAAGATGATGCAAAAATGACCATGTCTAAGAAAAGCTAAAATTACGAAAAAGGGCTTGGTCTACTTAATCCAGGTCAAACTCAACCCAACTACCTATCCATGACCCGTAACGAAGATAAAACACAAACAAAACACGATTAGCAACAAAAACAAGATTAACTAGCCGCTAAACAAGGTCAAGCTGGGTCGGAGTGTTACATCCTTCCCTACTTGAGAATCATTCCGTCCTCGGAATGCACACTAACTGACTCATACCTGGGAAAACAAATCGGGGTACTGTCGTGCCATCTGCTCTTCTAACTCCCAAGTAGCCTCATCGGGACTGTGATGCTCCCATAGCACTTTGACCCATCGAATTGTCCTGGTGCGGAGTATCTGCTCCCGGGTTCCCACGATACGGAATGGTCGCTCAACGTATGCAGCACTCGGCTGAATCTGAACTTCGTCGTAACGAATGACATGGGAGGGATCATGAACATATTTCCTAAGCATCGAAACGTGGAAAACGTTGTGCACTCCTGAAAACATCTCGGGAAGATCTAATCGATAGGCCAAATCACCAATCCGACTCTTGATCTCGAACGGTCCGACATAACGTGGAGCTAGCTTGCCTTTCTGGCCGAAACGGATCGTACCCTTCATCGGTGAGACCTTCAGAAAAACCCACTCGCCAACCTGAAACTCTAAGGGTCGTCTGCGGGTGTCTGCATAACTCTTCTGTCTCGACCGAGCAACTTTCAAGTTCTCAATTGCTTTCTGTACCTTCTCCGTAGTCTCGGCAATGATCGTCGGTCCGTGAAAACTTCGAGTTCCAACTTCTTCCCAACAAACCGGACTTCTACATTTCTTCCCGTACAATGCTTCATATGGCGCCATCCCAATGCTCTCGTGGAAGCTGTTGTTATAGGAGAACTCGTACAACGATAGATGAAGACCCCATTCTTTCTCGTAGCTCAACACGCTGGCTCGCAACATATCCTCCAAAGTCTGAATCGTCCGCTCTGATTGGCCATCCGTCTGTGGGTGGTATGCCGTGCTGAAACTCAACTTCGTACCCAAAGCCTCTTGGAAAGCTCTCCAGAAAAAGGAAACAAAACGGCTGTCACGATCAGATACAATCGACACGGGGGTACCATGGAGCCTGACGATCTCATCCACGAACTTCCTAGCCATCTCTGAAAACGTCATACCCTTCCGAAAAGGAATGAAATGGGCTGACTTCGTCAATCGATCTACAATCACCCAAATGGCGTTGTTCTTCCTGCTCGTCGGCGGTAATCCGGAAACGAAGTCCATGGTGATGTTTTCCCACTTCCACTGCGGTATATGCAAAGGATGCAACGAGCCTGGCGGTCTCTGATGATCTGCCTTCACCTTCTGACATGTCAAACAGCGAGCAACAAAGCCTGCTACTTCTCTCTTCATGTTGTTCCACCAGAAGCAATCTTTGAGATTCCGAAACATCTTCGTGCTGCCTGGGTGCATCGCGTAGCGAGCATAATGCGCTTCGTTCATCAGTTTCTCCTTGAAATCATCAACTGCTGGCACGCACAACCTACTCCGAAAATAGAGTACACCATCCTCGAGTCTGAAATCGGGTCTGTCTCCAATGTGATCTCGGATGCGCTTCAAGGTTAGATCTTCAAACTGCCTGTCTTTAATCTGCTGAATCATCTCAGGCTGAAACACTAGCGTACTAGGCAAAGTCACGCACTCATCCACTAGTTGTACTTCAACAGGGAGACCATGGAACTCTAAGAGGAAACTGCTCAATAGCTGCACTGACTCTGCTTTCCGACTGAGCGCATCTGCCACCGCATTCCCTTTGCCTGGCTAATATTTGATCGGGAAATCATAATCCTTAATAAGCTCAAGCCATCTCCGCTGTCTCATATTCAGCTCCTGCTGCGTGAATAAGTACTGTAAACTGTGGTGGTCAGAACGAACCTCAAACTGCACACCATACAGATAATGCCTCCACAGCTTCAATGCAAACACGATGGCTGCCAATTCCAAATCATGGGTGGCGTAATTCTTCTCATGTTCTCGCAACTGTCTCGATCCATAAGCAATAACCTTCCCATGCTGCATCAGCACACAGCCTAGACCAACTCGAGAAGCATCTGAATAAACCACGAATCCTTCACCACCATCTGGCAAGGCTAACACTGGGACCGTAGTCAACTTCTCCTTCAAAGTCCGGAAACGGGCTTCACACTCCTCAGTCCAATCAAATGGTACATTCTTCCTGGTCAACTTCATCAAAGGAGAAGAGATCTTAGCAAAGCCCTGGACAAATCGACGGTAGTAACCTGCTAGACCAAGGAAACTGCGAACCTCTGTCACTGTCTTGGGGCTAGGCCAATTCACTACTGCCTCCACTTTAGATGGATCAACTGCCAAGCCCTTTCGTGAAATGATATGACCTAAAAATGCCACCTACTCAAGCCAAAAATCACATTTCGATAACTTAACAAACAATCGATGTTCTCTCAACAACGACAAGGCTTTTCTCAAATGCTCCCTATGCTCCTCTGCTGACTTAGAATAGATCAGTATATCATCAATAAAGACAACTACGAATTGGTCCAAGAAAGGAGCAAAGATCTTATTCATCAATGCCATAAAAGCTGCAGGGGCGTTGGTTAGTCCAAAAGGCATCACGAGGAATTCATAATGTCCATAACGAGTCCTGAAGGCAGTCTTAGGAATGTCATCTTCCTTGACCCTCAACTGGTGATATCCAGACCTCAAATCAACCTTCGAAAAATATGCTGCACCCTGAAGTTGGTCAAACAACTCATCAATCCTGGGTAAGGGGTACTTGTTCTTGATAGTCACTTTGTTCAGCTGGCGGTAATCTATACACATCCGAAAAGTACCATCCTTCTTTTTGACAAACAAGACTGGTGCTCCCCAAGGTGAGACGCTCGGGCGAATGAAACCCTTGTCTAAAAGCTCCTGCAATTGCTTCTTCAACTCAGACAACTCAGCTGGGGCCATGCGATACGGAGCCTTGCTGATCGGTGCCGTGCCGGGAACAAGCTCAATGGCGAACTCCACATCTCGAACCGGGGGTAAGTCTGGCACATCGTCTGGGAAAATGTCGGGAAAGTCACAAACCACCTGGATCTCACCTAGCTGCTTCATCTCCTTCTTCGCTGAGATAAAGGCAATGAAGCCTTCACACCCTCGGCGGATCAAGCGATCTGCCTTACACGCCGAGATCACACGTCTGGGGCATCTCTGCTGACTGCCCTCGAAACGGAAGCCCTTGCCTAAATCGAAGAAGATCGTCCTGTTGTAACAGTTAACACAGGCACGATATCGAGCGAGCCAATCCATACCAAGGATCACGTCGAAGTCCAGCATCGACAACAGGATCAAATCAACAGGTAACTGATGACCTGCAATCTGCACGTCGCAATGGGGGTAGTACATACTACACTCCACTCGCTTGCCAACTGGGGTGGATACAACCAGCACATATGGCAACGGCTTAGACGGCTGAGGTAACCGCTCGGCGAAATGAGGTGCTACATAAGACCGTGTAGACCCCGAATCGAACAATGCTAATGCCTCAACGTGCGAAATCAAAACAGTACCTTCAACCACCTGTGGATCCTCGGCACTCTCATGGGTAGCAGCGTAAGCACGGGCTGTCTGGCGAGGCTGTCTCAAGCCTGGACGAGCTGACTGTGACTTGCTCGGAGCTGTAGGTGCACTTGGTCTGCTAGGAACTGCACCGGACGTAGGACTAGATGGGGCTGCACCGGAAGCTCTATATCGAGGACAATTGGCAATCATATGCTCCCTCGAACCGCAGATAAAACAAGCACCTGCCTTCCTCCAACACGCGTCAGTCACGTGGCTCTTGCCACAATGCCCACAAGTCACTCCAGTAGAACTAGAAGTACTCTGCTGGCCTTTGGTTTTCTTCTGTACTTGTCCTCGTGCACTGAAGGGCGGCTGTCGCTTGGGCTCAACGGCTCTCGCAGCTTGGTGGATGGCCTCGGCAGAATAGGCCCTGTCCACTGCATCGTCAAATGTAGCCGGACGCTGAAACGCAGTCACGTGGTGCATGTACCGGGGATACAAACCTTCAACAAACCTGTTCACCTTCCTTTCCTCAGTACTGATCATGTCCGGAGCAAAATGCGACAACTGCATAAACTTGTTCACGTATTCTGCTACTGTCATCTGCTGCTGACGGAGGGCTAAAAACTCAACCTCCTTGGCTCGAAACACATGAGCCGGGATGAACTTCCTCCTAAACTGCTGCTTGAACATCTCCCAAACTGTCACACTAGGAATGTCTCGGTATGAGTCTTTCACGCTTTTCCACCAAGTTTTTGCGACATCTCTAAACATGGAAGTTGCTAGTCCGACCTTCTGCCGGTTCGTACACACGACGGTCTCAAAAACATCCTCCGTCTGTTCCAGCCACTGTTCTGCCTTCAATGGCTCTTCTGTCCCATGGAACTCAATAGCTCCTCGCTTGCTAAATTTACCATAGAGGGCATTCGGGTCACTCTCTCGAGGCTGTAAAATCACCTGCTGATCTATATGTGACTGAGCTGGGACTTGGCGTTGTCGGTCTAACATGGTTGTTACTTGGGCTTGCAAGTTCTGCATGGATTGCGATTGTGCTTGTAGAGATTGAAATAGCATAAGGATGCGTTCATCTGTGTTCTGTGTCTGCGGTGACGGTGCGGATCTGCTTTCATTATTTCCGGCGTTCTGCTGATAACCGGAACCTGATGCCATCCTGAAAAATGGAAAAAGTCAGACACAAACACAAAACAATAGCGCCCAACAAGCCCCAAAATCTAGAAAGAGCACAAAGAAATAATCGTATCCTCACCACGATCCTACATGCCTACATGCTTATCATCTAGAACAAGGAATGAGCAAGGAATGCTCTGATACCATACAATACGTATGTCACGACCCGAGCCCAGGGTTCGGGGGTTAGCAAAAGCCAAACCTAATGACACACGTACTCCCGTGCATGCGCACGTAGACCGAGTCTAAATGCATACGCACAAGGGAACATTCACACGTGCCAAGTAAGTACGCGGAAGCTGTAAATATCAGAAACATAAACTAACAGTGCAAGAAGAGGATACCAAGGACGAACTGACATAATGACATATGAAAGTCTTACAAAAAGAACAAAAGAATATATACAATCATGACATGTCATGTCAAATACAAGTCTGAAAATCCACAAAACAAGACTCCAATGATGCATGCCAAGAACGCTCTCCCGTGGAGTGGTCACATCCACTCCTCTAGGCCTGATGGGGCCCCGGGGGTCTCATCTGGAGTCTGGCCGACCTGCGGGGGTTCGGTAGGGGTATCTGGGCCTGCAACACCAAAAACAACTGTGTATACGAAGATTCAGCAAAGTATAAACCATAGCAAGTTAACACACGCTGTGTCTAATAGAATAAAGAGCATCATGTGATTAAAGAAGGCGTTTTCGTATACTAGGCTGTCATGCAAGAAAGAAATATGCTGAGTGAATCAATGAATACATGCTGTATACATGACTAGTGGCTACTACATTACCATATGCTCCCAAAAGAGGGATCTTATAATGTGCAAAGAACACCATTGTCTGGGCAAGGGTACAATGGGTCTCGGTTTCCTGGGGTCCGGTTCCCCAAGACATATCCATACTGCAGCAGGCCATATAAACTATACCAAATTCACCCCGTCGGGATCCTAAGGCTGAGGCTAAGTAGAGCCTGACCATACAGAGTCAATCATGGAAACCCAGAGTAGATCGTGACAACATATCATACGTGCATATCTGGGAACATTATACATGCATACTCAAGGTAAAGAACCACAATGTGAAAGTAACGAAACATACGTAATCACGTCAGAGCGTTGAGATCAATAATCGAATGCAATATGTTATGCAACAAATCATGCGAAATCGAATCATCTTTATTTACAAACCAATTCTAATCTAATTATCCGGTGTTTCTAACCGTGCATGATGATGTAGTTTTAAGTTATTCGATGCACCGTTGTCTAATGTTGCATTAAATCGGGCGGTGCACAAAGTCCCTTAAACCAACACCCATGGGGAGGTGCTTAACATCCGGATAACGAACATGAATGATTCGCAGCCCTCGAGATCATTCACGCGTTGTATCACATTCCGTTAGGCAGGTCTAGGTGCTCTACATTCCATCATGAAGGCCATATCGGTCCTTTCCATTACACCTATCCTTGTTTTCTTTCATTAATCTAATGTGGATACGGCTTAGCCTTGTGTGTGCTACGGCTTAGCCGTGTGTGGTCTACGGCTTAGCCGTGTCTGGGCCGTAGAAGGTCTGTCAGTTGCTGACTCTCAGTTATTCCAGAAAGTGCACCCTGTATTGATCTACGGCTGGGCCACGGCTGAGCTTCGGCTTAGCCGTAGGGCAATCCACGGCTTAGCCGTGCCCTAGCCGTAGAGCAAAACTGGGTTTTTCCCTTCTCTGGACTTTGAGCCGTAAGAGGCATACGGCTTAGCCGTACCTGCACGAAATCAATAATCTGAAACATGTACAGAATGTCTGGGAAAGCATCAGAATTTCAATTCTCCAATGGAGATAGACAAGGTAGTAAGCAAATGGGCTGTAAACACATTTTTCCATACACATTAATGTGAGCTAACCAAGATCAAAATCATACCAACATGGGTTCTCACAAGATATGGTTATACTTGCCTTAAATTGGAATTCAATTGCCCAACTGAAGTTCTTGGATCCAAACACAACCTAACACACATCAAACCACATGCATGCGTGAGGATTGGAAGAAATCCACAACACAGACACACCATGCAACGATGGAAACAAGAAGGAGAAGAGACAGAGAAGGGAGATGAGAGAATGGAAGGGATCCACTCACCTTACATGCAAAGAACCCCAAAATCCTTTTGATCGATGGAGGAGAGAAACTTGGAGAAGAGAATTCAAGTGAAAGAGAAGAACTCCACGTGCACAGTGAGGAAGTTGAGAGAAAACGAGAGAGAGAGCAACTTGTCGATCATGTAAACTTATAAAGCTAATGGAAAGGTCCAATTTACAAGAAAGGCCAAGTTAGAAGTGAAATTTCAGTTTGAGTCAAATCTGGGTCCAATCGAATCACACGACATCGGTTGCAAATGACGTAGTTACGAAAGTTAACGGGCTCAACGAAAGACACGTGTTGACATCAAGATGATGCAAAAATGACCATGTCTAAGAAAAGCTAAAATTACGAAAAAGGGCTTGGTCTACTTAATCCAGGTCAAACTCAACCCAACTACCTATCCATGACCCGTAACGAAGATAAAACACAAACAAAACACGATTAGCAACAAAAACAAGATTAACTAGCCGCTAAACAAGGTCAAGCTGGGTCGGAGTGTTACAAGTACCATTGACAAGACGCTAACCTTTGGACTGTGGAACAATCTGCACTGGGTTTCCTCATTTTTCATATTGTTGTCTTACTCTTGCCCTCTCGTGGTATGACACATGAAAATCTTTATTATTTTTCTTAGACCTCATGTAAGATTAGGACCCCTTGTCATGCAAATCATGCAGTTGAAACCCACTTGGTTAATGTTCCAACGGCCATTCGATGCATTAGAAATTTGAGGCTTTGAATTGGAAAAATCAAACAATCAATTTTTTTTTCTTTTGACCTTGCCAAATCATTGGCACCACACATTATGAGGACAACAAATTTTGAACTCCGATGAAGGAAAAAAGGATTGCAATGGATTTCCAAGGACGCATAGGCAAAAAAAGAGAACCAAGCACATCCTATCATACATGAGGAAAAATTATGTTTTACATAATCATAGGTTTAAGTTCAGTTTTCAGGTTTTTAGTTTTGATAATCATGGGCTTATTCTGAATATATTTTTGGGCATCAAAAATAGAAAAAATCAACATAAAAAAATTCTAGAAGAAGCATGTAAAACCCAATAATCAAAACACCTAAACGCAGAGATGGAGAAAGAAAAAGAGAGATGGAACCCAAACCCACAAGAGCAATGGAGGAGAGGAAGAAGAAGATGTCGTCCGGGTAAGTTTTTGTAGTTTACTCCTTCTCTACTGCTTCACTCTTCATTGTCTTCTTCTCCTTCTCTGCTACTGTACGATTCTTCTTCTGCTTGGTGACAGAAATCAAAGTAGGGAGTTTAGTGGTTGGTGACAGAAAACAGAGAGGGTCAGGTAGTTGGCTGGGTTGGGGTTTTGGCAGTGTCGATTGGGCCTTGCAATAGGAAAAGAGGTTGGGTCTGTTTCATGGAAAGATGTTGTCCCTCCATTTCGAATCAACTGGAACAGATGCCCTAGAACCCGGAAAGCTACATGCAAATTCCATCTCTACCTTCTATATCTATATTTCAATCAACTCATAGAAATGCCATGGCCTATCCGATCCTCACTTGATATTTCTTTCAATTTTTCGCAGTTTCTTGCGCCAGTCAAAAAGATCATAGAAAGTTTTAAAAGATTAAAAGTAAGATAAAGATTAAAAGATCATCGAACTTCAGAATACTGGTGATTCATATCGATTTGTTGGATTCAACTATGTTGATATAGATTAAATCCATGTCACATGCTTGGATTTTTCATTGCAAAACCAAGAAACAGAACAAAATGATAGTAAGTGAGAAGAAGAAGAGCTGACCGATTTCCAGTGAGTTGATTCAAAGGTACTATTGAAAAAATCAATGGCGGATTGGGTTGGGATTTTCAGAAATCAGGGTTTGAGAGAGGGAGAGAATAAGTAGTTACAAAAAAAGGGGAAGGGCACCTCCAGCAACATCACATCATCCCCCCTCGCAATTTATCTCTCCCAAAGGCCGGGCTCGCCGCAGAGGATCTCGATGAAGCTCTTGTACATGGGGTAGTGGCTGGAGCGGCTGAGGTCGGAGGAGAAGAGAGAGTGGTAGACGAAGCGGAAGGAATGAAGGGGGACGCAGTGCTGGGAGAGGAGGGCGAAGAAGGCGTTGGCTAGGTCATCGAGGAGGGCGGCGGCGAAAAGGCACCATGTGGCGGAGATGAGGGTGGGGGACGCGCGCTAAGTGCATTTTCCAGCAATGAAGCGGCCCTTCAAGATACCGATGGTGGGGCTAAGGCGGGCGGTGGGGTCGGCGTGGATGTAGATGCTGAAGAGGTGGTCCTAGCTGTGGAAGAAGTGCTCCCAGAGTGCTTGCAGAACTGAGGATGGTGGCAGGGGAGGGGTCGTGTTTGAGCAGAGAGATGTGAGAAGAGCAAGCGTCCAGTGGCTTTTGTTATAACATATACCCCGACGTGCAGCCCAAGCGTTGGCCATTATCTTCTCCGATGCATTACCAATGTCGGCAAATAAATTTTATAATCTCCGACGCATCTACTGCATCATTTTTCTTAAAATTATTTCTCGATGCTATTATGCATCGGTGAAACACCATTTCATGTTGGGAAAAATTTTCCTCCAAAATCCATATGGTGCCATCCTATCTCCCGACGAAATCTTCCGACACGTATAGGATAGCGTCGACTAATCCTTTTGCCAACACTATAGTGCGTCGGCTAAACAGTTTTTTACGACGTGTTGGGACTGCGTCGGCAAATTTGGTCGGCAAAAATGCAATTTCTTGTAGTGCCCTAATGAATTCATGATACACACACAAAAAAAATAAAATTAAAATAATGCTGGTATAACCAATCAGGTAGGTCATTCTGTAGTAATTAATGCAAGAACTATTATCTGAATCAGCTCATTATATTCATTGAACTTGAACTACGAATTGGGTGAATCTAGCAGCAAATTCAATGAACCTATGCTAATGGATTTATGAATAAGTATTGAATCACGGACTGCGAACTCCAATTTGAATACATCAAATTGCAAACTGGGTAACTATGGTTTAGTACACTTCCTTTTGAAATTTGTTTGAAGGAGAACCCTTCTGCTAATTGTGTATTCTAGGCTGTTTACCATATGCCTACAACTGAGAATGATATGCCGTCTCGAAGTATTCCTCTAGCTCTACAAAACTTGTTTTACAAGCTCCAGTTCAGTGATAACAGTGTCGTTACTAATAGATATGATTCATTCATGCAACATGATGTTCAAGAACTTAATAGAGTTCTCTCTGAAAAGCTAGAAGGTAAGATGAAGGTACAATATTTACATTTGTGAACAATTGTTCCTAAGCTATTTAAATCATAATGTTTTTTTGCCTTATCAACAAAGAAAATTCATAATGATTTTAATATCTTATTTCACTAGCTCAGGGAACAGTTGTGGAAGCTACCATACAGCAGTTATTTGAAGGACACCACATGAATTACATTGAGTGCATCAATGTAGACTAAAAATCCACAAGGAAGGAGTCATTTTCAAATGCCAAGGTTGAGTTGGCATATGAAACATATAGGAAGTTTAAGAAAAAGAAACTCTTTACATGAAGAAACCATGTTTCAAATTATTTAAAAAGACTTATTGGGTTTTTTAATCGTCAGAAGAATGATGGAAAATATACTTGAAAAGCTTATATTTCTTTCAAGCATTATAGCAAACATTTAACATGGGAATTTAAGGTCCCTCATGAAATAGCTGTTGTTATCATGTCAAGATAATATTTATTTAACTTGAGCCATATTCAGTTGATACAATGATCTTCTTAATTTTGACCCAACCATAGACGACATATTCATATGGGAAGCCATTAGGATTGAAAAGTGTCCTTCTGTCCTACAAGCCAAAAAAAAAAAAAGACTGCATACATTACGTTGAACATCTACCATCAAATAGAGTGTCTTGGGCGTGAGGCCAGAGAGAATGATGGGTATTTATTTAAAATCACATAAGATGCAGCCTACAAGGGAGAGAGCTACAGTGATTTACTAATCCCAGAAAAGGGGAAATGCATCTGCTTGGAGAAGACGAGCCACAAGATTGATGCCAAGATGACGACATCCCTAGAGTGACTTTGGCATGAGATCCACAGAGAGAGAGCCTGAAGTGTCTTGGCTTTGTACAAGGTAGATAGCGAGATCGATTTTACAAGTATCAGACGTTCTAACAGTACAACAGAGAGAAATAGGGGAAAAAAATAGAAGGAATAGAGAAGAAGAACGCTTACAAGTTCATTTAGTAGTAGAGGGCCTGGCGTATCTACTCCTCTCTCTTTCGTTCTCCTCTTTCAGTCCTCTTTTCTGTCTTTCCTCTTCAACGCACTCCGTTCTCCTCTCTCCTCTCCTCTCTTTTGTCTTTGCTCTACAACGCACGGGGGTTTTATGAGAGGGATTTCCGTTAGAAATAAAATTCCATTCAAAGCAATTTCGTCAGCTAAAATGCCTTCCGCCTCTTTTTTCTATAGAGCCCATGCCTCTTTTTTTCGTGAACCCACTTTTGGAGCATTTCCAATTTAGAGGGATTGCCTCTTTCTATCTAAAATGTACAGATGCTATATTTTTGAACCAAGCAATCAAATATTTCAAGTCTCTATAAAATTTAGACATTTAGAGAAATAAAGGGTTAAAATAGAGATGCCAAACATGGGCTAAGAATCATGTTAGACAAATGCAACGGATTATCCCTGATAGGTGAAGCTGTGGCATAAGGTATATTGCACCAAAATTGACAAGGAGCCTCAGAGGTACAAACTCAGGCCAGACACATCTTCAGACCAAAGATTAAACAATTCTATATGTTGTCATCTAAGCTACATGAAAATTAAAATTTTTAGCATTAAAGGTGATATAAAACATATTATATTGCATGTCTAAGGAATTGCAGATATTTCTAACTAATACTTTCTATTCAAAGCCATTCAAGTGGCTAACCTTGAGGTTTTGCAATAAAGCTCGAGACTCTGTTAATAAAATTGCCCAAGTTATTCAGCAACTCATTATTTAGCTTGACCTGCAGTCTGCCATGTAAACAAAGAGACAACTGAAATTTGAAAAGAAAAAAAATAGGAAAAGAATGAAAGCCTGTAACTATTTGAAAAAAAGAAAAGAGAAGAAATGTTCTCGTCATATGAACTCACCCTCCATCTTTAGTAATAACAAGAAAACGATGAATGCTATTAACCATTGCAGTGGGCACTAATTTTTATTTTGGTCTCTGTTACAGATACTATGGTCATGTGGAAATGGCTTCTTTTCTGGGAAAGGCGAGAAGTACACACTCAAGGAATCAATTTGGCATACTCTCTGAGAACACACAATTAACTTCACAAATTTACTGTTGTTATTTTATCTCCAATCCCATACATAGTATAAAGTAGAAAAGAAGAGTGAAGACGGCACCCACTGTATGAGTTTCTTCAACCCACATGCCCATCTTCTATATCAGAGTATATGAGTAGTCTTCAACTCAAATCTCACCAATTCCTAAGAAAACACTGCAACCCCATTTAACAAAATAAACATGGATAGCTAAGCCCAAGTCACATGATTTATCTTAGAGGGAAAAGAAAAAAAAAGAAAGGAATTAGCATTCTGTGTAGCCTTTTCTAATCTAGACCATTCATCTTATAAGAACTACTGCTGATAATTGGGTCAAGCAATGTCTCGTAACTCTATTTCTAAACAAGTGATGTAGTACTCATGAACACATTAATCCTAGAAAAGAACCCTAAATATTTTTCATGATTATCCCAAAGGTTTCTAATATTCAATGTAAGGAACGATCCAATTAAAAAAAAAAAAAACCTCCAAGCTGGTAGGTGTAATCACTTGTTCATGCAGCCAGGACTACCTATTAGTAGCATTGGAACCAAATTTATTATTTTCTGAAAACGGAAACCAGAATAGATGCGTACACACGCAACAAACAAAATTACCTTAATTGAGCCAATTCATCAAACATGTAGTGACCTAATTAGGGAACATCAATTTTCACCACCACCATTCAAATCTGGCCTTAGCCCAACTCATCTGTTAACATTTGTGAAAATCTTCAGAACTAAAAAAGGGAAAATTTACTTTAGGGCATTTCATCAAACACATTGCAAGAGAATCTCACCATTTGTGAAAAGTTTTGTACAGTATTATACAATTTCTGAAAAGTCTGGAATTAAAAACCTATTTGGAGAATCTCACCAACACATCACCATCCAATATCTTCACCAACACATTACCATCCAATATCTTCACCATCCAAACTAGAAAGAAAAAACCCTGAGATTGACAGCTTGAAATAGACCTTGAAACCGAGATTTAGGGCTTGATGTGCGGAGGTCTCTCGGTTGTAGAGGGCGGAGGTTTGGAGCTTAGGGTGGGAATTCATTAGGGACAACATTGGGAGACGAATTATAACATGCGTTGCGCAAAAGGTAATATCTAGTGAAGAACGACTTTGATTGTCACTAAATCCCATCACAGATGGTGCATTTTCATGTAGTGCTAGCACTTAAACTCAGCATAATCTCTCCAATGGATGCTCTAGAGAAATAGTGTATTGTCGGATGTGAATTTTGATCCCGTCAGGGAGGGAGATCGCAATTCATTAATATTTGATATTTAATATTTGTATATCGAAATTGAGGATTCCGACTGCCCTCAAAATCGACGACGATCACTAATCATGGTAATGGCCAAGACTTTGTCCTTCGACTAATGTTAAAGAAATAATGGGAGAAAATAAGGTGTATTATCTCTCATCTAATGTGCGGCAGGCAACACATGATGGTCGCTTTTTTACTTAATTCGGGTCTCGTCAAAGTATGAGTCACAAAATGGACCACAATATGAGTCTCATTATAAGGTCTAGATAGGGAGATAATCCATGTTTACAATATATGAGTAATTAAAATCAAATTCAAATAGAATAAAATAAATGAAAATAAAATAAAGTAAAATAGGGGAGGCGCCAAATATTTTAGAAGGGGACCAGTTTTAAAATAAAAGTAATGATCAAACAAGATGTCATGTGTGATTTCAATTTAAAAATGAAAAAGGAAATTGTGGCCAATGAGCTGATTGGATTGAAAGTGACTACATTCGGGTCAATTGAGGGGCGACCGCATTTGGGTCTATTGTTTGATTAATTGAAAGGGGGAATTGAAATCACACATTAGTCTTATCATTATCATTAAATTAATTTTTTAATTAGCCTTTAATTCCTTTTTATCATTATGCACGTTAAAATATTTGGCTCTGGAGGTGGAGGAAAAGAGAAGAAAATATTTTTGTGGTGATTTTGTTTGTTTTATGTTATTATTATTTTTTTTTTTGGATTTTTTATAATTGGGACAAGAAAGGCCTAACTAGGGCATTTTTACTTGAATTTAATCTAATTAAATCATATTTTATTGATCATTGGAGTCCAACCCTATCCTAATGTCCTAAACCACCCACATCCACTCCCTCAATCCTCTAACGGAACAAAAAGAGTGATGAGCAGAACCTACTATTCTAAATTCGGGATATACTTGGATTAACTGGATTTGTGATTTTAAATTGATTTTGAATTTAAGTTTCACTTAAAAGTGTGATCTATTTAATCCTTCCAATCATTAGTTTTTTAAAGATTTTTCGATATCTTTTACTTTGTTTTTGGTTTTATATATTTTTCTTGTTTTTTTTTAATGACAAGGAAAGGAAAGAAATGATTTTTATGATTTTCTTTTATTATTTTTTATGCAATTTTAATGTTCATGGATGATGGTGCATGGGGCAAATATTAACGGAAAAAAAATGCAATATGGGCATGTTGCATGGATGACCACAGCATAGGAATTAAACAAACTACCAAATATGATAAAAAAATTTACGAGAAATTTAAACTAATCCTAATAATGAGAGAATATGCATGGGCACAAGGAAAAACAATTTTAATCATATAGACAGAGCCATTCAATCATCCACAAGTGCTAAGTTGAAATCTTGAAGGGGTACTTTATGGATGTTGGCTTTTGTGAGGGGATTGGCGTGAGTGTAGTGGGCTTCAACTGAGAGCTGATTTAAATCTTAAGTGGGTCCAATTCTAAGCTGAATTGGGCCTGTTTACTTGGACTGATCGTTTGGGCAATGTGAGTGGGTTGTTATAATCAGGTTGATGGTTCTTGCCTGGCCTGTATGTGTTTGGTTAGGGGAAAATCATAGTTGGGCTCCGTTGAGTGTGAATGGTCCCGGTTGTGCAGTGATTTGTTTGGCAGGTTTGTAGTGGCATCTAAATGTATGAAATAGGTGGAGAAGGTGCGGTGATGATGGTGAGGAGGGTTGGACGGTAGATTGAGTCGGCACCACTAAGCTTATACCCTTAGGACATTCAATGGGACCGACTTAGGGTGTTCCATCTATTACCTTCTACAGTAGTTGTGTGAAGAGTTGGTTGGTGCTCTTTGGTTAGCTAGACAGATCTTGGCCTGACTACTAGTAATTTCACACCTTCCTATATGTGCTCTCCTTAGAGAGAAGATAGTCATGTGGATGCCAACTAGTATGCTAATGTATTTCTATTTAAGATTCCTTATTCATACTCATTCATATATACAATATGCCTGGTTTCTGCTATTGCTTCCTTTCAATTAATATGTCTTTAAATCTAATTGTTACAACATGATTATTCTTATATACTCTTATATTTGCTTAAATGTCATGTTATAGTCTTATATACTCTTATATTTGCTTAACCGTTGTGTTAACAGTGTTACTCTTGGTATTACAGATACAAAACTTGATGCTGACTCGGCAGTTGACGAGGCCCCAGAGAGAACCACAATAGTACCTAAGCATGTAAATGAGTGGAACAAGGATGACATTTACTACTAATCACCATCCGTAGCGTGACAAAGGGGTTTGTTTAAAATATAGTCATATTATGACATGCAGATAAAACATGCCATCATCATTATGCTATTTTGGAGTCATAGATTGACGAGCATGTATTTCAATTTTGTATATGTTATGAATCTTTTGTTATCGTGTGCATGTAAATAGATTGCTTAAGAAACTCTATTTTATATAAATGAATAAACGTTTTTATTAGTGTCTATAACGTTTATAGGTGCACTTTACAGGTTTCTGCTTCGTTATTAAAATAACTGACATGTATATTTGGATCTTCCTCACATGTACCTGTAGAATCACCCTTGTAGAATTCGTACGTGTCTTAACATGGCATAGATTGCCATGGATTACGCGGGCTGCACATCGGGACTCTCCCTAATCCCCCAATTCCCGGGTTCGGGTGTGACAGAGGGCGTTTTGGGCTTTTTAAGTGCTTAAATTTGAAAAAATGACCTCTCCCTCTAAGAAAAAAACATCATGGATTTCTTGCCACAAAGTAAAATGTTGGGGGACCTATCGCTAAATTCCCAAAAAAAAAAAAAAAAATGAAGGCACATGATCATTAAGCTCATCAAAACTCTAGTTTTGTTAAGTGTTACATCAACTCCAAATTTTATATGTTTCTTTTAATGATCAATCGAAACAGGAGATTAAACTTGCAAATTAGCATCCAAGTTAAAATCTGAAATAGTGAAATCCTGGACTGGGGGAGATATTGGTAGCTTGAGAGCCTTGGTCTTGGACCCCATGACCTAGACCATTATTTACTCAAGTATGACCATGAAATTTATGAGGACCCTGCCTACCTACTGGGAGATCACTAGGGAAGGTCCAGGTATATTTGGATTAGGTTTGCAGGTAATAAAGTCCCACATTGGAAATAGCCATGCCCTGGGATTATAAGTCAAACATTGTATTAATTCAATATGATGCATTTTATAGCTGTGTTATCCCCCGGCAAAAACGGACAATAACACACTGAGTTGAGTGGGATTGTTGTACAGGAGTAGTAATAGGATGAGTGACCGCCTGGGAAATCCTCGCATCCACTCCTTTTTTTTTTTTTTTTTTGTCAAATGGAATTACTAATGTTGTGGTACATGAAAGGAATTATGTCGCATAATTGATATTTGACCATCATAATCCAAAATAATGGTTTCATTTAATTACATTATATAAGATTAGCATAAACAAGATAGACTGGGTTATTTTTCAAAGGAGTGGTCAAAGGAGTGGCCACTCGCCACGAGTGTTTAATTTAGTTGAATCCAAGTTAAGTCATTTTTTCAAAAAAAAAAAAGTTTTCAAATATATATAATGATAAAATGTGGATTGTTTTCTATGTGGTCATCGTGACCAAGTGGGAGATTACATATGTGTGATCATTTGGACGAAGTGAGAGATTGTTGACGTAAGTAGTCCTCATGACCACAAGTCTAGAATTGTTTGGGCCCCACGCATTGATTCCACTAATTTAATCTACTTTCCCATTTGTTTGGATTTTAATAAATCTATCTTGTGAGGACTTATCTTGGACCAAGGTATGTGCAAAATATTGGGAAGAGGTGATCATTTGACCTCTTCATCTAACTTTCAAAAAATTGCATACATTATTATTATTATTATTATTATTTGATATCACAGGTATCCCTGAGGTCTTTGACCCATCAAGACTAATCTTCTAGGTGGCACCCGCTAAACCCATACAAATGTATGCTGGGCAAATCTAGGATGAGTTTGGAGCAGAAGACATGGGGAGTAAACTCAAGTCTTATGCCACTCCACTAACTTTAAAGTGGGTTATTTTTTTCTTCATTGTTTTAATCAGTATTTTTTTTTTCACCACTGTTTGTATTTTGACATTTTCTACATGATCAATTTAAGGGGAGCTGGACCATTATTCTTATTAAAATTTTGTCTGGTGCCGATTATTAGGGGCCGGGTGGTGGTTAGTAAAAACTGAGAAGATGTGAATGAGTTGTTACACATGAATTAGTGCCACGGCCCATGCATTATAAACTTGCAAAGAAAAGACAGGTGCAGACCACAAGGTGATTTTTTAGTTTGATTGAAACAAATCACGAAGGAGGAACAAGTAATAGTTGCTTCTTATCTTAAATCATAATCCTGAAAGCAAGTAAACCAAAGACACGAATAACATGAAGCTTGGTGAAGAACCTTCTTACGGACTATTTATAAAAATGGATACAGTTGATATGAGATAAATAACAATGACAATGAATTCAGCACCCTAAAGGATGATTGGAACAAAATATGGATGATGACGTTGATGACAAGGCCCCTCTTTATGCTATGGGGATTGGCATCAATCTTAATCTTCAGCCCTAAAATGAATAATATAATATAAATTATATTTTTCATTTGATGTTGTTTAAAAAAATTAAATATAAATAAAAAAGTATAGTATTTATCAAAAATAAGAAAATATAGTGTTAATCATTCTTAAATCTAAAATAAACAAATATTGCATTTATCTTTTTTTTGCTAAAAAATATAACATTTATCTATAAAAAAATGAATTACTATTTATCATTCTTAAACTTCTACATAGAGGATTTTATAGAAACAACTCCCCTAATTGGACAATGCATGAAATTAGTCCCTGATAAATTTATTGGACAAAATAGGTCTTTGGAGCCGATATTGTGAACTAAATTTATTTGATATGTGGACCCCACATGCTAATACACGTGCTACATGAAATCGTGGATACCTAAGTGAATGACAACGGATGAGTGCTACTCCCTCACGCTCAACTTGTAAAAATGAACCAAATGTATTTTTAATTGAAGTGGTATTCCCCACGTTAACTTACAATATTGAATTCTTAGAACCTATAGACACCTGCCATAATAATATTTGTATAAGAACTATACTGTAATAGGTTTGCAAACCCAATTCAAAGCAAGCAACAACTTTTTCGTAAAAATAAAATAAAAAGAAAAATCACTTCAATTAAACTGTTTTTTCAAATATTTGGAACTTGACCACACGTGATAATAAAGGGATAAAATTATTTTTTATACTAGCCACCTCTACACACTTTATGCTGCGATAAAAGAGAAGTAAAGTGATTATTTTTCGTCTATCTATAACTTTATATCGTACTTCATGCAAAACGAATATAAAATTTTTAATCAAAAATCATATTTGATGAGAACATGGGACTCCGGAAATTGTCACATGCATTTCTTCTCACCCACAATGCCGTAGGCCCGAGCATTCTTGCGCAAAAGACGCATGACCCACGCTTCATAAATTAGCATAGTTTTCTACTCCCATTCATGATTAAAGTAATGATAAAAGAACTAGAAAAAAAGAAGAAAAAAACAAGGGGATTTAATGCGGAAAACCTCCAAAGATGATACCCATACTAAAAACGACTTACTAATTTATTTCTCACTAAAAAAGGACTTAGGGCTTTCCAGTGAAACCTCTTTTAAAATAATAAATAATGTGAAGCAACGCTAGCGTTGCTTGACAAACAATGTTAGCGTTACTTGGTGAATGATGTGATCGTTGCTGCTCCGAAAAAAAACTTGAGAACTCCACTTTATAAATAAAGAAAAAATCGAGAACTCAAATCCCAAGCCTTTCTTTTTTTTTTTTTCTTACTAAGAAAAGAATCACAAGAACTCCACTTTGCAAATAAGAGAAAAACCAAGAACCCAAAAAATCGAGAACTCAAATCCCAAGCCTTTCTTTTTTTTTTTTCTTACTAAGAAAAGAATCACGAGAACTCCACTCTGCAAATAAGAGAAAAACTAAGAACCCAACTCCCAAACCGTTCTTCTCTGCTTAGAAAAGAACCATGAGAACTCCACTCTGTAAATAAGAGAAAAATTGAGAACCCAAATCCCAAGCTTTTCTGATCCAAAAAGTAATAAACCACAAGGACTCCACTCTCCAAATTAAAAAAAAACCGAGAATCCAAATCCCAAACTTTTCTTCTGGTAAGAGAACAGCCATGGCAATACCACTCAGCAAAACTTTCTTCTTCAGTTAAAAAATAACCAATAACTCTACTTTGCAAATCTTTTCCGGTAAGAAAAGAACCACGAGAACCCCATGCTGCAGATTGAGGACGCTAGCGTCGCTGACCCTTTTATTATTGCGAGCAACACTAGCATCACTCCCCTTTTATTATTGGCAAGCAACACTTGCGCCCCCCGCGCCACACCCCCCCCCCCCCCCCCCCCCCCCCCAAACCCTTTTAGTAAACTTTTATTAGATGTTTAGGAACTTCTCATTGAATTCATGTCCATTACAGTGGTCAATATGTTATCTTCATCGTCAATTATCATAGAATCTTTTTGCAATCTTCCTTCTCTTTTTGTCACACAGGTGGCGAGGGGTGCAAGGATTTGGTTCTTGTGGTATTCTCTGATTTGCAAAGTGAAGTGATGGATTGGTGAAGCCTGATCTGGGGTAAATATGTAATGTTTTGGTTTAATCTGAACCCTTTGTTATAAGGCTAGGTCCGACCGTTGTAAATGCCTAGGGTTTTGTTAATTAGGGCTTCTGTATTATTCTAAGTGGTATGAGAAAAAGAGAGTTGTTTCTCTGCAGAGAAGAACCCTAGGGAGAGTTGTGTACTCTTGTAATTACAAGAAAAGGGTTGTTTTTCTTATGGGTGATCTCTAACAATAGTGAACAGTTTTGAATCTCCGTGGACGTAGCCCACATTGGGTGAACCACGTAAATCTCGTGTCTATTTTGCGGATTGCGTGTTCTTCTTGTTCTTCTTTCTCAACATGAAGTTCTCATGGTTCTTGATAAAAGGGTGGAAAATGCTAGCATCGCTCACTAGTAATAAAAGAAGAGTGATGCTAGCATCGCTCGCAGTAATAAAAGGTTCAACGACACTAATGTCGCTCCATTTGCAGAGTGGGGTTCTCATGGTTTTTTTGTTATAGGAGAAGAAAGGCATGAGAATTGGGTTCTCACCTTGAGATTTGGGTTCTCCTGGTTCTCTTATTGAATATTTTTGAAGTCTTCCTTCGTTCGTTACTAGAGAACAAAGAGTTGCCATGTAGAGTTCTCCTGGTTAAGAAAGAGTTGCCATGTAGAGTTCTCTTGGTTCTTTTCTTACCGAAGAACGAAGGTTTGGAATTTGGGTTATATTGTGCGTCGCCCCATTGGAGGAGAAAGTATTTTGGTTTTCATTTTTTTCTCGTAATAAAAGAGGGAGCGGCACTAGATTAAAATTTGTTTAAGAGAAGTTGCACCGAAAAGCCATAGAAGCACTTTCTGGTTGAGAATGAACTAATAAAACCTTTTTAATATGGGTATCGTCTATTAAGGTTTTTCGCGTTAAATCCTCAAAAAACTGCTTAAATTATCATGTTTATGTTTTCCATTAATTTGAAAGTTCATTTACATTTACTTCACCTACAAAGAGTAAAATAAACATCAATCCTACCCTGGTATGTCATCACGCGCTCAGAAAAAGCATAAATACTTGAGAGGGGAGCGTGGAGGAGAGCACGAAATATCAAACAGATTCTCTTTCGAGGTACGGATATTTCCAGCATTCCTCACACGTTGCCACTATTGTTTTTATTTCGTGAATCTGGTTGAACTTTTCTTTGTTTCATTGATGTTTTTCAGATTCCATTTCTTCATTGAGTGCCTCTGTCACTGTCTTTAGTTTCTTGCTTCCTCTTTCTCGGCTTGTCAATCCTTCCCACTTTCTTGATGGTGTATAGATGACGCGGATCCATTATGATAGAGCTCAGTAACTGGTATAGGGTTTTGGGCTCCACCAATTCGGTCTCATCCGGTCTAATACTTCACCAATTAACAAAGCACGATCGCCCCCACTTTCCCACCTGGGATTGGTGTGGTCGTCTGTAGTGGCGTATGGGGCAGCAATGAAAGTGACTTGACGGGCCCAGTTTAGGAGGCTACTGCTACTCGCAGAAAGCCCACAGTTTACGTGATTTATATGATCCTGTAACGTATTGTGCAATCTGAATTGGCCCACTGTGGCGGTGATGTCATTCGGTTTTTGCTATTCGGTTCATATCGGGCTGCGAGGTTTACGGTTGATTTTTAGGCCGACAATGCACATCAATATTAGATTTTGTTGAGCTTCATTGTAGTCTTTAGATGTCTCCCTTATTAATCTATTGCCCACATGGTTCGACCAGTGGGTAACGAAAACGCATTAGCACACTTGGAGAACTAGAAAATAAGCTAAGTTACAACAAAATCAAAGAAATATTCAAACAGCCCTATAGACTGGACTTCAAACAGTCACAATGGGTTGTGTCAAAACCATATCTTTTGAGAGGTGGCATTAATAATGCATGTGCATTAAGTGCCTACCTAAAATGGTAAGCCGAACCCCATAGCAGCAAAAAATAGAGTTTTTTAATACGAAGACCCCAGAATAGAAATAGCAACCCAACTCAAGACAAATAAACTGCAAAATAAAGTCTCTTAAACAAATAAAGATTCAAGGCCCAGCCCATTGGTAGAAGTCTGTTAAACTAAGTGTAATGACCTGAGCCCACTACCCATATGATATTGTCTGTTTTGGCTCATGGATTTCAACCCAATCTTGCCGCATGATTTTCAAAAGCTAGGGCCGCACCTATATTCCAAGATTAAGACTTTGGAAATTTCCGATGTGCGATTTGAACAAAATCTCACGGTGCTAACCGAATTACTACACCCTTGCCCCTATAGATTCCCTCATTTTGGCTTACAGGAGCACTTGACCTTATCTTGCATCAAGGGATTAGCCTAGCAGATTGGGGTCTCTCACTAAATTAAGTGATCTACATTATCATCTTGTCAGATGTGTTACTTCGCTCAAAAGAAGTCAAAAGGGAAAATCTTCAGATAAGAAATGAATTCTTAACAAAAGGAAATTTTTACAAAATTTCAATATATTTTCTTTAGATGGTAAATGCATAATATATTTTTGAAGAATCCCCTAGTATTGATTTGTTGATGGTAGCATATTCAGTTCCGATCTCCCTTGTTCAATTTTTAATTATAGGGAAGGTTATTTCCAATGGTCTTTTTTTTATCAATTTTAATTGCTTTTATGAATATCGGTCTTAATAATTATAATTTTCAGGCATAAAGCAAAGGGTAGCGAGCAATGGGTGCCGGCGGTCGCATGTCAGGAATCACCCCATCAACGAAAAAAGATCATGTGTTGGAGCGTGTGTCGGTCGCCAAACCTCCATTCACTCTCAATCAGTTGAAGAAGGCCATCCCACCCCACTGTTTTGAGCGTTCAATCTTCCGCTCCATGTCCTACGTGATCGCCGACCTCACCATCTCATCCATCCTTTACTACCTTGCTACCACCTACATTCCCCTCATACCCTCTCCTCTCCTCCGCTACTTCTTGGCCTGGCCCATCTATTGGTTTTTCCAGGGCGCCGTCCTCATGGGCTTCTGGGTCCTCGGCCATGAGTGTGGCCACCATGCCTTTAGCAACTACTCATGGCTCGACGACACCGTTGGACTCATCCTCCACTCCTCCATTCTCGTCCCCTACTTCTCTTGGAAGTATAGCCATCGACGCCACCACTCCAACACTGGCAACCTGGTGGAGGATGAGCTCTTTGTTCCCAGGCTGAAGTCCCAGGTGCCCTGGTTCTCCAAGTTCCTCAACAACACCCCAGGTCGCATCTACACCATTTTCATCTTTTTCACCCTATCCTTGCCCCTCTATCTCGCCATCAATATCTCCGGCCGCAAGTATGAACGCTTTGCATCCCACTATGACCCCTATAGCCCCATCTACAACAAGCGGGAACGAATCCAAGTACTCCTCTCAGATATGGGTGTCTTGGCTGTCTGGTACACTATGTTCAGGGCCATGGTAACGCGCGGTGTAGGGTGGGTGGTGTGTGTGTATGGTGTGCCAGTGGTGATGATGGGCGGTTTCTTGGTCACCGTTGCTTACTTGCACCACACGCATCGGTCACTACCGCACTATGATTCTGAGGAGTGGGACTGGCTAAGGGGTGCACTTGCGACGGTGGACAGGGACTATGGGGTGTTAAACACAATGTTTCACCACCTCACAGACACACATATGGCCCACCACTTGTTCCCGACGATTCCTCACTACCACGCCATGGAGGCGACCAAGGTGATACGGCCCATCCTTGGCAACTATTATAACTTTGATGAGACCCCTATTGTCAAGGCAGTTTGGAGGGAGGTCAAGGAGTGCATTTATGTTGAGCCTGATGAGGGTTCAGAGGATAAGGGAGTTTTCTGGTATCGCAACAAGTTTTGACAGAGTGAAGAAAGCTCCTCGTTTCCAGCTTAGCAATGCATCAATAATAATCATATATTGTAATCCTTAGTTTATATAAATGAATCCACAATCCATGTGGAGTGGTGGCCAGAATTTGTATTGGAGATTTAGAACTTCATAAATAAATCTAGGAGACTTTGATTAGACTTGGATATCCTTCAGTTGACAGGTGGATCGGACCGTGAATGGTTAAGCCCTACAAGCTGAAATGGAACCCTATATCTATATCTATCAAAATTCTCTAGGCCTGCTGAAAGATCATCCTAGATCTAAAAGAGTAAAAAACGTAGCAAATAAATCAACTACACACCACAAGTAAAAGGCACATAGATTTTTTAGCATGGAAAACCTATGCGAGAAAAAAAAAAAAACCACGAACCCTATGCAAAGCAGCAAAACCAAGCACTATAAATTACAGAGTTACATGTTATACACACAACCCTTTCCCGATGTTCACAACCTACAAAATGTAGTTGTTCTTGCACAACTTCACATTGCAATGACTTTATGCCATCCACTACTCTCATCAATTGATCAAAACACCTTGAAACTAAAAGGCGTTGGGATTGATCCAAACACACTTTGAAAACTCAAGATGCTCTCATCTTCTAGGACAGAAGACAATCTTCTATAAGAGATTTAAAATCAATATTCTCTATAGAGATTAAAGAAGAGATTAAAAATTTGATGTTGGAGAAACCTACACAATAACTCATAGCTTTTGTAAAGAAGGCTTTCACAATTCATGGCTCACATTGATCTTTAATGCGTTAATGTAGTTCATTGAAACTCTAACTCTTTGAACCTCCCTCAGTTGACAACAGTGAATAGATGATGAGTTCCGATCCAACAATTACAATCTTTGACTGGGGGACTTTTTGGGCCACGGAGGATCTATACCAATCTCCCATCAAATAAAAATTCTTGATTCTCCCACAAACAAACTCTACATGAATGCAGCGTTGCACATCAGAAAACAAAAAACATGATGAAGCTCGGCGCCTTAATACTCATATCTATTAAAAAAAAACAAAACAACAACAAAGTTGAATGCTAAGAGCTTGTTTGGCATCTCTACTCTTTTTCTCATAGGCCCATCTAAAATAGAGCCATTAAAAAAAGAGCAAAAGAAAAAAAAGGCTAAAACAAAAAAATATATTTGGTAATGCATGGATCTATTTTAAATACACTATTTAGCTATTTGCCTATTTTTAGAGGGCTTGCCTCGTTTTTAAAATGGTGGTTTATGTCATTGTGTAAAACAAAACAAACTCAAACACATGTGTTCCCCCCTCCATATATCATTCAAGAACACCTGCAATATGGACCATTCAACATATCATTGAAGAACATATTTATTATCTATACACATATCCTCATATCATAATAACCTGTCATTTGGAAATTACGTACAACCGTTGACATCAAAGTATAGCATGTAAATTTTAAACAATTTAAAAATTATAAAATCACACAACTTATCTATCATTCCACCATCTTACATAATTACTCATCATCACTTCAACAAACTGAAAATCATACCATCACACACCATTACTCCATAGAAATTCATCAACTACACCAATTAGCCACATAGATAATATAAAACACACAAAATTTCAAGATTTTACCTTCCAATAATAATCCATGAAGTCAACAAATGAATCACAACTAAATGATTAGATAATCGTCATGTGCAAAGTTTAATGCAGCCATCATCACAACCAATTCATAAAATGTAGAATGACAAAAGATGAAGAAACACATGCTTAAGAAGATGCATCTCACCAAATAATATTTGCAATTGAATTCCTTTTGGCATCCATCTTTGTCCTATCTGCAATATCAAAAGTGCAAGCTCCCATATCTTCCTGAACATTACTATTTTGCTCCATTTCGGCAGTTTCACTAGAAATTTGTGAAAATAATTGATCTTTGACATGCTCTTTTCTAATGAAATTATGCGTTGCCATTGATGCAATTACAATAGTCCATTGTACACGAAATGGGTAAGGAGCCATCTGCTTGAGGATAGGAAATCGAGCTTTCAATACTCCAAAGATCCACTCGATCACATTCCTCAATAATGAGTGTAATCTATTAAAATATTTCTATCCAGTACAAGGAATAGCAGCACCTTGAAAATCTGGAAGCCAGTATGAAACATTGCGAAATGAAGAAAGAAACCCTCGCATGTTTGTGTAACCAACATCAACTAAGTAGTATTTACCTAAAGAGAATTAAATACAAATATTAAAATTTAACACTTGAATAAAATTTTGTATCATACATTTGATGAGATTAAAATCAGTTTAAATGCTTTTTTACCAGGTGGAGCATATGGAAACTTTATTCTTTCATAAGAGATTGTGTCCAGGAGAATTCGTTGATCATGAACTGTACCTTCCCATCCACATACCACATAGGTAAAAAGCATGTCAAATGAGCATACTGCCATTATTTGTTACATGCAATCTCCCTTTCAACATCTATGAGGGATTTGTTTCTCTAGTCGGATAATGGCATACACTAGGGTTCCATCTAGAGCACCAATACAATCCTATAAAAAAAATGTGAACATTAAAAAAAATTATAATATATAAAGTAAAAAAACAGAGCTACCCAAACTATGGAAAGATAGTAATACCTTAAAATATGGTTCAAAACGTGGATTCAAAAGAATTTCCTTTGGCATTATATCTAGTGGAGGCGGCTTTATTATGTCTTTCGCTAATAGCATCATTGCTTTTAATACCTGATGAAAGTGTCTATGAATAGTTTTCCCGAAGCATTGAAATCTATCTTGTATCACTCTATTCGTATGGGCATGTATAATGACCATCATGAATATAGCCAACTGCTCCACCACAGGTACATATTTCTAGTCTTTCAGGAACATCTTTTCTCTAAAATAAATGCATAAACACCGAAACACATGTTATTCCATATGTAGTAATTGATGACAAATAATGGGGTTACCATTCAAAATGATTTGAACATGACCATATCCGGTTAAGATTGAGTTCCTACATGGTTCCTTAATTAAGCTTTGTTGCTACTTTTTGTACAGCCATATGATAAGTAGTATTATTTTTTGACATAAAATTAGATCTACGTGCTTTGTATATATCAGACAAAATATAACTAATCATTCATTCATAGTGGGTATGACAAATAAACATCAATTAAAATATTTCCAAAATGTTTATTTATAGATAGTGCAACATAACATCAATGTTTCAACCCAAAATAATATCAAGCCATGTTTCCAAACAACAAAAGAGAGACATAATATTCATATAGTAAACTCAAACATCAACTTATCAACTAGATACCACTAACACTGCCATACGCATTCCCTCTCTCTTTTTCCATTTAAGATTTGAGCCAATTCATCGTACCTTCATTTGACCTAAGTCGCATCCAGATCATTCTTTTCTCCTTAACCTCAAAATAATTAAGAGTCGCTACATACAATGAGCCACTATCAGTCAGATGTGGCATGGCATGCAATAAGTCAATACACTCGTCAATGGTATCTCCTTCAGTTTGAACAGAAGTATTAGATAACTCATTTGATGCTTTCACTAATGCTGCAAGCTCCATTATGCATGTGTCTATTGCATCATTTCTCATCATTGATTGCTTTTTAGAAGGCCTTGGTCTCTTTTGCCTAATATTTGCCATCAAGACATCTATACTAACCTCATTAGCAATTGAGTCTTATGGCATAGTGGACTGTGGGGTTCTAAGGTCTGGGGATGGAGTATCTTTATAATGATTCAAGTTAAAGAAATCTGAATCCATATCCATTGTAAGATGGACCATCCATTACCAGAGCCCATTTATCATCACCTCTAGCTGAAGTACCATTAAATAAAGCAGCCATCTTTTCAAAAAAAGGAAGGGCCTTGGACTTAAATACTTTGGCATCTTTATGTGTCTACAATAAAGTTTAATAATAATGGTCAAAGGCTATCACTTGTTTTGCAAATGTTAAAAATACTAGAAATTATATATACCTTTAGGTATTTGATCCATCTGTCTTGTTCCAACTCCATACAGCCTGTATGAGGATTAAAGCCTATGCCAGTTTGACTTGTCAGGTGCAACCAAGCATTGTATAGTTTTTACATTTGATCCAATTGATTCTTTAGTTGCTTTTGGTTGAAATTGTGTCTTCTCCTAAGATTAAATTTCTCAATAATCACTTTCCATGCTTTTGAGCTAAACTACTCACTAGGGTGACCACTGGATTTAACTTGTTCTAAACAAACATCAATGAGGCATTTTCTCATACTATCAGACCAATGCACACGATCAATGTCATCTGTTTCTTTTGCCTTCCCCTCATCTGACATTCTATCTACATTTAACTACACAAAAGCAAATAATAATAATAATAATAATAATAATAAATGCATCCATTACTATAGAAAGATGATAAAAAAAAGTTCAGTATTTATTAAAAGAATTGCCACCCAAGTTATCATTATTATATGTTTTCATACATGATATGAGATGTTAATGTCAGAACTCACTTCATAAATAAAAAACATCTAGCATATGGCTTGAATACAGCCAAGAAAGCACACAAGGAAATAAAAAATCTCATGGCCTCATAGTGGATATTGCTTATTTATGGAATAGAGGAAATATTTTCTAGCCAATCTTTAATAAATCCAAGCCACTTATATGATTTTTTGTGTAGAAAATTGTCAAAAATCAACTCCAATGATGGTGACTGTCATCACATGAGTTTAAAATATAAATTTGATCAAACAAAAATTGATGACAAATCAATACAACATGAATGGGTACTCTGTTCATAAAGCATGAAAATCATCTCTCTCATATCAAATGGCCACGTGCAGTATACCATGTCACTTTGACTTAAACGCCCAACAACAGGGAAAAGGGGTTTTATTCATTTGACCCTTCTTTTGCCTCTGTTGCTCTTCTTTTTTCTTTTTTTTGTATTCTTTCTTCTTTTTTTTTCCCCAACCCCAGAGAAGGACCTTCCTTTACAATACACCACAAGTGGCATACCCCACTACAAGAAAACCAAGTTTTCCCGACGCACTCAACGTGTCGGCCATTCGTAAACCTGCGTCGGCAAATATTTTCCCGACGTACTCTACTGCGTCGGTACAATGTCGGCTACCTAATGCGGGCAAATAAATTCCCGACGCAATAACGTTAAACATCGGAAATGAAAAGTCTTTTACTGACGCAAAAGTGCATCGGCCACAATGTCAACAATGCTAGTAGCGTCGGCAAATCAGTAACGGTAGGTGTCATTCACACCTCAGGGCTGACGCCTAGGAGCGTCGACTATACATTTCTTGACGCCATTAGTAGCATCGGTAAAAGCATTTAACGACGCACTTACGCATTGGATATTCTTTTGCAGATGCCATTAGTTGTGTTGGTAAAATTTTTTAACAACGCATTTACAACCCAGGTATTCTTTTACAGACACCATTAGTTTCATCGGTAAAATCTTTTAACGACGTAGTTATGCATCGGGTATTCTTTTGCAGACGCCATTAGTTGCATCTGTAAAAGTGTTTAACGACGCACTTACGCTTCAAGATTTAAAATAAAATTTGTTATAATCTATTATCCTCCAATTCAACGACACTTAAAGTGCGTCGGTAATAAACTTACCGTGTTGGAAAATCTCTTTATCGCAGGCATTTAGAAGCCAAATTTACCTCCTTTTTTGTGATGCATATAGTGCATCCGGAAATAGGTTTTTTTATTAATTAAATACAGCGAATGTAAAATTAAAAAAAAATTGTTCAAATCTAAATTTAATATTGGACAACCATAAACGTTGATAAACTAAAAAAAACCCACATTCATCATGCAACAATAAAAAACAAAGAGTCATTAACCAATTAAAGCTAACCATAAACACATCTATACCACAGCAAATAACATCTTCTATCAAGAAAAGTAATGTAAAGTAAATCCTAAATAAAATCCTGTCATCATCAAACATCCAAAATACACCATGAAACATGGCCACTCAACAACAAAATGAACTCATAGGGAAGACCCATGCCAATTTGTAGAACCAGAAATCTCTAGTTTTTAGAGGAGATAAAACCATCCATACCGACCTGACAGAGCAGCATCTTAATCTGATTCTGCATTTCAACTTATGTAGCTGCTTGATCTTGCAATTGCTTCTGCGACTCTTCATGCTGTCGCTGCAACTCCTCCTGTGCTCTTAATGACTCGGCTAATTGTTGCCGTAGACTAATCATCTCAGACCCCATTGAAATACTATAGGAAGATGATGATGGGCCCCTCGAACGGTACCCTTGCCTCCTTGCGACTCTCTTCCCTAGTATATCCTCAATCACTTGTTGCTCAGCCACTAAAGAGTTAATTTCAGACTGCAACAATGCTGCCTCCATTATTCACTGCATTCTCAAATCATTCATATATGTCAGGTAATATATGTTAGGAAATTGAAATAAACAATGACATACAATATCGAATATTCAACAACTCATATGTGTCTCCTCAGCATGTTTTGTGATCCATAGGTCTTTCTTCGTGATGTAGTATCGATGCTGATATAAATCAAGTTCAGAAGGAGGAGCCTACTGCTCATCTGCATGTATAAGCAAGAACTGGGCTACAAATGATTGAGAGCCAGATGTATGAGTGGTTTTCAATTTACTCCGGCTCTCTGAATTCCTCTGTGATTTACATTGAAAATTACAAGTAATAGATAATGTAGTTAGTTTATTGAAGGTCTTTACAACTTTCTACAATATATATGACCGAAAGAGATTAAACACATTGGTGTTTTTTCCATGAAATAGGCTTCATGTCTGATGTGCGAAACCATTTTGAATGCTTTGCCTGGGTTTATGTGTCTCAAGAATGTAGAGATTGTGATATTTTAATGGACTGTATAAAATTCCTGAAGAGCATTAGTGACGATGATTTTAAAAGGATGAAAAACATAAGTACACTTAAGCTGGGCAACATGCTCAAAAGTGTCTTGGAGGGGAAGAGATTTTTTGTGGTAATTGAAGATATTTGGAGCATTAAAGAATGGAGTTCTTTACTAGTTTTTTTTCCAAAGGAGATGAAGCGGAGCGGAATAATGCTTACCACTCGAATTAGAACAGTAGCTAAGGAAGCAGATCCTGAGAGTGAACTCCATTTAAGTTACAGTGATCTGCCTTATTACTTGAAGTCATGCTTTCTCCATTTTGGTGTTCACCCCGAACACTTGACAATCCCTACAACTGAGTTGGTTCGGATGTGGGTTGCGGAGGGCTTCATACAAGAAAGAGGAGTTGAAACAATGGAGGAAGTTGCAGAGGACTGCTTGTGGGAGCTGACTCAGAGAAGTATGATTCAAGTGGCCCAATGGAATGTTAATGGCAGGATTAAAAAGTGTCATATACATGATTTGCTTCTAGATCTTGCCATTAAAGAAGCTAAGGAAGATGCATTTCTTCAAGTTTACGAGAATGTGGATTCTGCTCTGCTGACTACCACGCGTCGATTGTCCATCAATCATGATGGCATTAGTAAGTACATCTCCCTAAACCGCTCAACTAAACACCTCTGTTCTCTGTACTGCTTCACCGATTACAGTGAGACACTGGAAAAGGCGCAATTGAAACCAATACATAGAAGTTTCAAATTCTTAAGGGTGATGCATCTCGATGGCGCAGACATCTCAACACTTCTTGATGGGATTGGAGATGTTATCCATCTCAGGTACTTGCGGGTAAGATTCATGAACGGAATATAGATAAAAAAAAACTCCCATCATCCTTGAGCAGGCTCTGTAATCTACAGACACTAAGCATAAGAGGCCACGACACATATGACTTTCTCTATATTCCTGATGTATGGAATATGAAACAATTGAGACATGTGCATTTAGACAATGGGGTTTTCCCACGTCAGGGTAAAAATCTGCAGCTTCATAAATTGACCAATCTCCAGACCCTTTCATCAATGTGGGTTGGTGATTGGGTAATGGATGAATTGGGCAAGTTGACTACATTGAGGGACTTGGGATTAAGTGGAGATTTGAGATCTTTGGAAACAGTTCTGATAATGAGCAGGACTATTGTTCTAAAAACAAGACCAGAACAGACTCTACTTGGTTCAGCTCATGATAGGTATTGAGTCGAGTGAGTGTAGCAGGTCTGACAAGAAACTCGTGACATTTGGTACTGGTTGAGCTAATTACTCTGATCCAAAATGATAAAAGGCAACAGGAAAATCTGTTTCAGGGCTCCATTAGATAAAACTGTTTGGACTTCAAAGAGTCTTGGCTACCAACTAAACCATGGAACTTTGTTGGGGCTCGAGAGCTAAGGAGAAAAAAAAAACTTAATACTGAAAGACCAAGATGATAAATGTGAGTTCATGAGTCAATGATCAAGGCCAATGATTTGACATGGCCCACTTGGATCCATATCCCCACAAAATCTAACATGTGATGTGATCTGTAAAATAAATTACATTCTCTATCATGGGTCAATTCCCTTACTAGCTCTCTTTGCAATCTGTAAAATCTAAGACACTATGTTCTAATAGAATGATGTGATCAACATATGAATCAAGAAGGAAAACTGTCTTTGCAATCTTCACATGTCAGCCAAATTTCGAGCTTGGGAAGGAAATTTCCAAACCATGCTTTCCTTATGACTGAAATACTGAAAGACCTAGATGATAAATGTGAGTTCATGAGTTAATGATCAAGGCCAATGATTTGACATGGCCCACTTGGATCCATATCCCCACAAAATCTAACATGTGATGTAATCTGTAAAATAAATTACATTCTCTATCATGGGTCAATTCCCTTACTAGTTCTCTTTGCAATCTGTAAAATCTAAGACACTTTATTCTAATAGAATGATGTGATTAACAGATGAATCAAGAATGAAAATTGTCTTTGCAATCTTCACATGTCAGCCAAGTTCTTAAAAACTTGTACTGATGTAACTAAATATACTTGAACCAATGAGAATGGAGGCAAAAATACATGAATAGAACGTTGATAATTTGTGTCTGGGAGGTCAATTTGTTACAATAGAGTTTCTAACACTAGTTTATAAACTCTAGTGCAAAAAATTCAAATATTGTACTTGATTCAATACCAATCTACTTCATCAATGAGAGCAAACCCATGTGAATATAGGAACACAAGAAAGAAAAGGAAACACATGGACTCAGGTATTAGACTATTTGGTGTTCGGAGCAATCTTCAATCACAATCAATTTGAATGTATCGTTGGAATGGACTGTTATCAATTAACTTCGTATTTGTGGCAGTGCAGAAATCGCAGAACACATAAGATGGGGTGCCACTGCTTTTTCGAGTATATAAATTGATCACCAATGTCTTTATTAGATTCTAAAGGGGTAATGCTGTGGGAATATAGGTAGTTCACTATATTACATTCCCTATGACCCATGATAGAGAATTGACCCGAGATTGCAAAGATGTTGAAGAGATTGGGATTGAATTTGCAGTGCAAATCCTAGATAGCCTACTTCATGAGACCGTTGAAGCGCTAGCGGTAGCTTTTGCAAGGTAGATTTATGTAAGTTAAATTAATGCTAAAATGTTGTAAGATTGTATAGAATAAGCCAAATTTTTTCTGCAACTTCTTTCTCTGAGACAGAAGGTTATTAACTCAGTATCCAAGAAAGCTTGATTGCAAAAAGAGCTTATGTGTAGTCATTCATTTCTCTGGGCCATGTCTGTATTGGTAGAATTTTGCATTCCCAAAGAACACACAGCAAATGGTTCTTGGTTCTTGAGTACAATTACAGCTCCAGTCACTTTTTCTCACTCATTTCAACTGATGAGTGAAATACAAAAGAACTTGGAATTCCCCCGAGAAGTTTTATGAAAAAGTTGAAGAACAAGGAAATAAGAGGCATTCCAACACAAGGTGTTTTGTGCAGTTTCTATGAAAGCTTGGCTAAAATGTGTTTCTAACTCTTGTATAGGAGTGCAAGAACTTGGAATATGTTGAATTTATAGTAATGATCCCAATGGAGAAAGCCAAGGTTAAAAGCAAGAAACAGAATTAGCCACCAATGAAGCTTCCATGCCTAACTAAACCATCTACTAATTGTTTTGATACAAATATAATCCAAACGCAGTTCAAAAGCAGCCAAAGAAACAAACACCCAACACACCCACACTTTATGTAATTTAGTTACCTTCCACTCGGGTGTCTCCCATTTGTTCTGTATCTGCCATATCCACTCAGCAGCCCTTTGCGTATCATATGGGCACTGCTTCGAACCATGCCCCTTTTCCAATAACTTCTTATATGCTTTGTGTAGCTCAGCCCTAAACTCCCTATAAAAATGCATTGCTAGTTTCCCGACGCAGCTGCCACATGTGCATTGGTCTTCCAGTCGCCGAAGTTATACTTTTGCTGTCAATTTGAACCCATAAGTAGGATAAGTAAATAATAAAACCTCTGAATATAGATTAGGAAGTAAAAGATTGTTTCAATACCGCCGCTACAATTATGATGGCCTCCTTGCACCCATCATCAATAGCACCCCATGTTTCTTTGTGCAGAGGTGCAAGCCTGCGAATATGACTCCCTAGCTCGATTGCAAATGTAGAGGCATTTACACCCTCGAATGCCCCCGATAGTGCACCTAGTGGAACAGGTACCCTACTGCCCAGAATCCTCATCCTCTTTTCTGACTCATGGCCCACCACCCTGCCCCGCACATGTCGATAGAATGATGATACAACCACCAGAAATAAATATGAGTTATTTAATGACAAACAAATGAAATATATGATAAGTTTGGAAAAAACAATGGGGTCCAATATGTCTTACCAACACTACCGCCCGTAGTAGGCGGGCTAGGCATAAGAGGTTGGTTGTCACCGATGTCAGGCTGACTGGTGCCATGATCTGGGACTGTGTTTTGAGTGTCTGCACTGCATTGGTGCGGTTTCCCGAGCCCATGTGAGCGACTTGGATAACACAATAAGTGAGTATAATATCAAGAAATATCATACCTGTCTCACATTTGATGTTAGATATAATAACCTCGTCTTCGAACTCTTTTTCATCCAAGGAACTCAACTCTTCCTCGCTCCTGGATGGTCTATACTCCATGTTGATGTCATCATCTTTGTCTTCATGTGATGGTATCCTTCGAGATGGAATATGAAGTGCTCGTTCCAAATGCCGTGCACCCACCCCACTCGTTTGAGTTATATTCCTTTCAATATTTTTTTTTTCTAGCTGACTTATAGGCATTCTTCTTTTGTATCATTGCTCCGGGTTTGACAAAAAATTTTCTGTTCTTCGGCATTTTTGCCCACTATGATCAATAAATTGACAAAAAATACCACATATTAAAAAATAAACAAACAGTAGTTAGCCGATTGAAAGACAATTAATGATTGCATTGCATTAAAATACTTGTCCACACACATGAAAAAATAAAATTTACATATCATAATTCCATATCAGAATCAATATCAGGGTCAGGCTGATCAGTTTTCTCTTCATCTATATACTCTGCCAATGTTTCATCCTCGTCATCACCATCGTTGGCAATTGGTTCATCATATTAGCCGTTGGTTCATTATCCTCAGGGATGATCTCTGGTTCAATGTCATCCCTATTGTAACAAAAGGGAAAATCCTCTTGAACAGGGATTGAAATAGTTTCAATGGCTTCTTCCTGTTGATATGGCTCATTTATCACATTTTATCCTCAATGTTCATCTCGCTCTTGCACATCCCAAACTCCCTGGTGCTTGATCCGTTCCACGACTTTCCAATTTGGACCTAATTTAGTATCATTGATGTAGAACACTTGATTTACCTGATTTGGCAATACAAAGGGATCCTCCTCATACCACTGATCCTTAACGTAAATACTAGTCACATGTGCATCAATTTATATTTTAGATTTATGACCAGTATTATACCATTCACATTTGAACAAAACCACTTCAGCACCAGTGATGTATGACAATTTATAAATATTGGTCACGTAACCAAAAAAGTCAGTCTTTTCCTCATTGTGGTCCCCCTCCACAACCAACTCGCTATTCTGGCTCTTGTGACGGTTGTTGCGGTCTCTAGTGACAAACCGGATGCCATTAACCCTACAACCCGAATATTAATGCACCAGATGGTTAGGACCATTTACCAGTGCCCACAGTTTATCGGTTGCTTCTAGAGACCCTTGAGATCTTAGTTGATTCATCTACATTAACATAAAAATTAGACATGCGAGTTTTTAATGTTTCAGATTGATAACATTTATTGTACAAAAATTTTACGTACATGATCTTTGAATCATCCATAAAATTCTTCCCGTTGTATATTAGTGATGTTACATCCCTCGGTCTCATTCACTTCCCTCTTGTGCTCCTTACTCAGGCGGTTAGTGACACATAAATTAGTGCGACACATTGAAAGATCAAAAAGTTTACATGTAATGAATACAATTAGTTAAACTGAACCACTTACTCTACATAAGGTATGACTTCCGAAGTATTATACAACACAAACTAATGGGCCATGTGGCATTCCCTATTGGACACATTAGGAGCCCTCGTGATAGGTACAAAGGGACAAATGCGTTGCTTGAAGACATCTAACCCAGAACCTCGTTCTCCCCCATTGTCATTCCATTCTTCAGAAACTTCTCCCTTTAGGTACGTCTTGATAAAATTAACACTCTCTTTAGCTATGTATGCCTCCGCAATTGAACCCTCTGGCCTGGCTCGACTGGTGGCATAACCCTTCAGGGTTCCCAGAAACCTTCAAATGCACAAAATAACAAAAAAAAAAAAAAAAACTAAAATACGACACCAATCAACAATATAAAGATGGTAAACATAATCACCTCTCGATTGGATACATCCATCGATATTGCATGGGCCCAGCAAGCATAGCCTCACACGGTAAATGAACTGCCAAATGAACCATCACATCAAAGAATGCCGGAAGAAAAATCCTCTCTAACTTACACAATATGAGAACTATTTTCTTCTCGAGTTCTTCCAGGTGGCTCCATTTTAATGTCTTTGAGCAAATATCCTCGAAAAAGCTGCCCAGCTCAAATAGTGTTGTGCATATCTCTTTGTTCACATACCCATGCATACCAATCGAAAGAAGACGGTGCAGAAGAATAAGACAATCATGGCTTTTCAGGCCCGCTAATCTCCCATTCTTTGACGTCGCACACTTAGAAAGGTTCGCAGCATAGCCATCTGAGAACTTAATCGATTTCAGATATTGATAAAAACCATCTTTCTCCTTCGGTCCTAATGTGTAGAACGCACGAGGCTTCTCAAGGGTTCCATTGCCTCTCTTACATAGATGCAATTCTGACCTAATGTTCATATCTTCCAAATCCCGACGGGCATACTCTGTGTCCTTGCTCTTCTTGTCTATGCCCACCATTGTGCAAAGGTGATTTTCACATATACTCTTCTCTACGTGCATTACATCAATGTTATGTCGGAGCTTTAGTTTTTTTAAAATACGGTAGCTCATAAAAAATGCTTTTCTTTGTCCAGTTCAAGTCTTCAGGGTCACGGGGTCTTTTCTTGTTACTAAGGTGCTTCCCAAACTTTGTATCTGGCGACCGCTCTAATTGTGCTTGTACCTTTTCTACCTGCGGCAACTCTAATGACTTCACCCGATTCTCATACTTACCATTAAAGTCCTTACTACATCGCCAACTATGACGCTTAGGCAAGTAAGCCCTATGGCCTGTGTAAGCAAGCTTCCTTCTCAACTTGACTGCTAAGGAATCTTCATTACAAATAGGACAAGCCTTGTATCCTTCGATGGATCAGCCAGACAAGTTATCATATACAGGGAAGTCATTTATAGTCCATAACACAGCCGTGCGCATTTTGACGCTCTGCTTGATGGAGGCATCGTAAGTTTCGACCCCATTCTCCCACAACTCCTTCAACTCATCAACCAACGGTCGAAGATAAACATCAATATCATTCCCAGGTTGATGTGGTCTAGGAATCAGCAATGACAACATGAAGAATGGCTCCTTCATGCACATCCAGGGTGGCAAGTTGTATGGCATAAGTATAACAGGTCACATACTGTAGGACGTGTTCAAGTCCCCGAAAAGGTTGAACCCATCAGAGGCTAGCCCCATCCTTATATTATGGGTCTCTCCTGCAAAATCAGGGTGCTCCTTATCAAAATCCTTCCATTCCTAACAACTGACCGGATGCCTACCTATCTCGTCATCTTTGCATTTATCACTGTGCCATCTCATGTCTGTGGCAGTCTTCCTGGACATGTAAAGTCTCCGCAACCTCGGTATCAACAGGAAGTAATATAAAACCTTATGAGGGATCTTCTTACCCTTCCCATCATTTAGCTTGTTTCTGCACTCCTCGCATACTCGGCATTTATCCAAATTTGCGTTTTCCTTCCAAAACAACTAGCAATCATTTTGGCAAGCATCAATGTGCTCATATCCCAGCCCCAAGTCACGGAGTATCTTCTTCACTGCATACATTGAATCGGGAACCAAATTACCATCTGGTAGGAGTACCCTCTATATCTGCATCATATTGTTAAACAACTTGTTGCTCCACTTTCCCTCCACCTTTTGCTCTGCCATTTTAACAACAAAATCTAGCAAAGTGTTATCTAGGGAGCAACCCAGGTACAGAGGGCGCTGAGAAGCATCCAACATCCTTTCAAAGTGACGCATCGGATTACTCTAGACTGCCTCAACGTCGGTGTGAGTTCTCATGTAATGGTCTTCCATCATTTCTGGATATTCATCCCGATCCTCATCATCACTCTCAACCCCATCTTCTGATTTGACCACTTCATCCACAGGAGGTGTTATTTCTCCGTGGTAGATCCAGGTCTTGTAGGATGCTTGCATCCCCCAACGGCAAATATGAAAATTCACAGTTCCATAGTCAAACCTACGATTGTTCTTGCAAACCCTACATGGCCACCAAATCTCAATAGCATCCCCCGCATTTGCCTTTGCAAATTCAATAAATGACTTTACCCCGTCATGATACTCTCGACCAATTCTCACCAAGGGATCTTTACTATCCAGTGTCATCCAAGTCTTGTCCATATCTTAACAATGGTTAATCAATAAGCTAATCAATTTACAGCTGAAATCTAAAGAAAAAAAAATGGAGGTCTTGATTCAACAACTAACCTTAGAGAGAATTAGAAAAAGAATGCAGTAGTAGTGCTGAACACCAATTAGAGACAGAAATTGCACCTGCAAATTTGGGGCAAGGGTTAACAAACATTAGGGCTGTAAATTTAACAAATATATAGAGAGAATGAGAGTTACCAACTTCAACAGAGAGTAAAAGAAAATAATTTTGAGCTACATTATTAGAAGAACCTAGCCAGCTTCAAACACAAAAAAAAAAATTTTTATTACATCTGAGAAAACCACATACCCAATCATCTCTCCTTCAAAACAAAACCAATGATGAAAATAAAAATACATGGAATAGAATCAAAAGGAAAACCTAATTCACTCAACTAAAACATCTACAAATAGTTGAAACTAACATTAATTTGAGGGTAACAACAAAAACAGAGACTACAAATCTAAAATAAAGTTACCGTAACTCACTTCACTCAACTTTCAAGTATGATTCCAAGTTACCAACATCATTCAAAAACTCACCCAATCAACTGAAAGTCATTTAAACTTACTTGAAAACTTGTCTCTACATATTTGTGTCAAAAATATCATATCTCCACATGCACGTGTAAGACTCTTCATTAAATCTTTATTGTGAAACTACATTAATTTGGTGGCGACAAAAGACAGAGACTAGAGAACTACTTTGAAAGTGACAAGTAGCACTAGCAAGTTATGAAAACCAGATAATTGGTAGTCAAGTATAGTGACTTCTGGCTCTCAAGTTGACTCATGTTGATGGGTGACAAGAGGTGAAAGCGAGGGTGGAATAAGTTTTTACCCACAGTTCATATATGTGCTCTGTACAGAGAGTACTTGTACCGTTGTTTCTAAATGACCCTTAAAGCCGTCTCATTTGAAATGCCAAAGATAGTAATAGGGTTACAATGTTATATATGAATGAGAAATACATCCTTAAAAGTGTACCATATTTCTGATCTCCTCCTACAAGTACAAGACTTCTTTCTGCTAGATTTAACATAATATAAAACTGAAATACAACTTAACTCAAAGCTTAACTCAAAGCAAGATCTATGAGCAGTAATTTTCATCGATAAGGAATTCAAAGACGACAAAGATTTACATACATGACCAACTAGTGGAGGTGTTTTCTACGGCTTCCAAAACAATGAAAAACTAGAAAAGGTGGGATTTTTTGAGGTGGAGATGCGTTTGAAATCTATGTGAAGGAGAAAGTAGAATACATAAGGTGGGAATGGGTGGTTGGGCTTGATTTTCTCTTAGAGTGGTGCAGCAGATCATCTTCACACCCCTACTGCCTGGTATGTGTGCCTGTTCCTACATTCGGTCTTGTTGGGTTTCTCTCATATTACATTTTCCTTCAAGTGCTTGAATTGTGAAAAAAGTGGGTTTTCTGTAAATGAGTTTTTATCTTAGAGAACGCTTTCCTCATGTTTCCTGAAGAAGTGGGTGTTTCTACAAAATTGGTCTTGTTGCTATTTCTAGTAAGGAAGCCAAAACAAAAAATGGTATTGTTTCAGTACAAGTCCATGGGCAAATTGTGATGAAATAATTACTGGGTGCCACATTTCTCATTTTATGATGCATGTGGAGTCCATGTTATAATCATACGGATTAGTACCATTGACAAGATGCTAACCTTTGGACTGTGGAACAATCTGCACTTCAACTGGGTTTCCTCATTTTCCATATTGTTGTCTTACTCTTGCCCTCTCTTGGTATGACACATGAAAATCTCTATTATTTTTCTTAGACCTCATGTAAGATTAGGACCCCTTGTCATGCAACTCATGCAGTTGAAACCCACTTGGTTAATGTTCCAACGGCCATTCGATGCATTAGAAATTTGAGGCTTTGAATTGGAAAAATCAAACAATCAATTTTTTTTTCTTTTGACCTTGCCAAATCATTGGCACCACACATTATGAGGACAACAAATTTTGAACTCTGATGAAGGAGAAAAGGATTGCAATGGATTTCCAAGGACGTATAGGCAAAAAAAGAGAACCAAGCACATCATATCATACATGAGGAAAAATTATGTTTTACATAATCATAGGTTTAAGTTCAGTTTTCAGGTTTTTAGTTTTGATAATCATGGGCTCATTCTGAATATATTTTTGGGCATCAAAAATAGAAAAAATCAACATAAAAAAATTCTAGAAGAAGCATGTAAAACCCAATAATCAAAACACCTAAACACAGAGCTGGAGAAAGAGAAAGAGAGATGGAACCCAAACCCACAAGAGCGATGGAGGAGAGGAAGAAGAAGATGTCGTCCAGGTAAGTTTTTGTAGTTTACTCCTTCTCTACTACTTCACTCTTCATTGTCTTCTTCTCCTTCTCTGCTACTGTACGATTCTTCTTCTGCTTGGTGACAAAAATCAGAGTAGGGAGTTTAGTGGTTGGTGACAGAAAACAGAGAGGGTCAGGTAGTTGGCTGGGTTGGGGTTTTGGCAGTGTCAATTGGGCCTTGCAATGGGAAAAGACGCTGGGTCTGTTTCATGGAAAGATGTTGTCCCTCCATTTCGAATCAACTGGAACAGATGCCCTAGAACCCGGAAAGCTACATGCAAATTCCATCTCTACCTTCTATATCTATATTTCAATCAACTCATAGAAATGCCATGGCCTATCCGATCCTCACTTGATATTTCTTTCAATTTTTTGCAATTTCTTGCGCCAGTCAAAAAGATCATAGAAAGTTTAAAAGATTAAAAGTAAGATAAAGATTAAAAGATCATCGAACTTCAGAATACTGGTGATTCATATCGATTTGTTGGATTCAACTATGTTGATATAGATTAAATCCAAGTCACATGCTTGGATTGTTCATTGCAAAACCAAGAAACAGAACAAAATGACAGTAAGTGAGAAGAAAAAGAGCTGACCAATTTCCAGTGAGTTGATTCAAAGGTACTATTGTAAAAATCAATGGCGGATTGGGCTGGGATTTTTGGAAATCAGGGTTTGAGAGAGGGAGAGAATAAGTAATTATGGAAAAAGGGGAAGGGCACCTCCAGCAGCATCACATCATCCCCCCTCGCAATTTATCTCTCCCAAAGGCCAGGCTCGCCGCAAAGGATCTCGATGAAGCTCTTGTACATGGGGTAGTGGCTGGAGCAGCTGAGGTCGGAGGAGAAGAGAGAGTGGTAGACAAAGTGAAAGGAATGAAGGGGGACGCAGTGTTGGGAGAGGAGGGCGAAGAAGGCGTTGGCCAGGTCGTCGAGGAGGGCAGCGGCGAGGAGGCAGCGTGTGGCGGAGATGAGGGTGGGGGACGCACGCTAAGTGCATTTTCCAGCAATGAAGTGGCCCTTCAAGATATCGATGGAGGGGCTAAGGCGGGCGGTGGGGTCGGCGTGGATGTAGATGCTGAAGAGGTGGTCCTGGCTATGGAAGAAGTGCTCCCATAGCGCTCGCAGAACTGAGGATGGTGGCAGGGGATGGGTCGTGTTTGAGCAGAGAGATGTGAGAAGAGCAAGCGTCCAGTGGCTTTTGTTATAACATATACCCCGACGTGCAGCCCAAGCATTGGCCATTATCTTCTCCGACGCATTACCAATGTCAGCAAATAAATTTTATAATCTCCAACGCATCTACTGCATCGTTTTTCTTAAAATTATTTCTCAACGCTATTATGCATCGGTGAAAAACCATTTCATGTTGGGAAAAATTCTCCTCCAAAATCCATATGGCGCCATCCTATCTCCCGACGAAATCTTCCGACACGTATAGGATAGCATCGACTAATCCTTTTGCCAACACTATAGTGCATCGGCTAAACAGTTTTTTATGACGTGTTGGGACTGCGTCGGCAAATTTGGTCGGCAAAAATGCAATTTCTTGTAGTGCCTTAATGAATTCATGATACACACACAAAAAAATAAAATTAAAATAATGCTGGTATAACCAATCAGGTAGGTCATTCTGTAGTAATTAATGCAAGAACTATTATCTGAATCAGCTCATTATATTCATTGAACTTGAACTACGAATTGGGTGAATCTAGCAGCAAATTCAATGAACCTATGCTAATGGATTTATGAATAAGTATTGAATCACAGACTGCGAACTCCAATTTGAATACATCAAATTGCAAACTGGGTAGCTATGGTTTAGTACACTTCCTTTTGAAATTTGTTTGAAGGAGAACCCTTCTGCTAATTGTGTATTCTAGGCTGTTTACCATATGCCTACAACTAAGAATGATATGCCGTCTCGAAGTATTCCTCTAGCTCTACAAAACTTGTTTTACAAGCTCCAGTACAATGATAACAGTGTCGCTACTAATAGATATGATTCATTCATGCAACATGATGTTCAAGAACTTAATAGAGTTCTCTCTGAAAAGCTAGAAGGTAAGATGAAGGTACAATATTTACATTTGTGAACAATTGTTCCTAAGCTATTTAAATCATAATGTTTTTTTGCCTTATCAACAAAGAAAATTCATAATGATTTTAATATCTTATTTCACTAGCTCAGGGAACAGTTGTGGAAGCTACCATACAGCAGTTATTTGAAGGACACCACATGAATTACATTGAGTGCATCAATGTAGACTAAAAATCCACAAGGAAGGAGTCATTTTCAAATGCCAAGGTTGAGTTGGCATATGAAACATATAGGAAGTTTAAGAAAAAGAAACTCTTTACATGAAGAAACCATGTTTCAAATTATTTAAAAAGACTTATTGGGTTTTTTAATCGTCAGAAGAATGATGGAAAATATACTTGAAAAGCTTATATTTCTTTCAAGCATTATAGCAAACATTTAACATGGGAATTTAAGGTCCCTCATGAAATAGCTGTTGTTATCATGTCAAGATAATATTTATTTAACTTGAGCCATATTCGGTTGATACAATGATCTTCTTAATTTTGACCCAACCATAGACGACATATTCATATGGGAAGCCATTAGGATTGAAAAGTGTCCTTCTGTCCTACAGGCCAAAAAAAAAAGACTGCATACATTACGTTGAACATCTACCATCAAATAGAGTGTCTTGGGCGTGAGGCCAGAGAGAATGATGGGTATTTATTTAAAATCACATAAGATGCAGCCTACAAGGGAGAGAGCTACAGTGATTTACTAATCCCAGAAAAGGGGAAATGCATCTGCTTGGAGAAGACGAGCCACAAGATTGATGCCAAGATGACGACATCCCTAGAGTGACTTTGGCATGAGATCCACAGAGAGAGAGCCTGAAGTGTCTTGGCTTTGTACAAGGTAGATAGCGAGATGGATTTTACAAGTATCAGACGTTCTAACAGTACCACAGAGAGAAATAGGGGAAAAAAATAGAAGGAATAGAGAAGAAGAACGCTTACAAGTTCATTTAGTAGTAGAGGGCTTGGCGTATCTACTCCTCTCTCTTTCGTTCTCCTCTTTCGGTCCTCTTTTCTGTCTTTCCTCTTCAACGCACTCCGTTCTCCTCTCTCCTCTCCTCTCTTTTGTCTTTGCTCTTCAACGCACGGGGCTTTTATGAGAGGGATTTCCGTTAGAAATAAAATTCCATTCAAAGCAATTTCGTCAGCTAAAATGCCTTCCGCCTCTTTTTTCTATAGAGCCCATGCCTCTTTTTTTCGTGAACCCACTTTTGGAGCATTTCCAATTTAGAGGGATTGCCTCTTTCTATCTAAAATGTACAGATGCTATATTTTTGAACCAAGCAATCAAATATTTCAAGTCTCTATAAAATTTAGACATTTAGAGAAATAGAGGGTTAAAATAGAGATGCCAAACATGGGCTAAGAATCATGTTAGACAAATGCAACGGATTATCCCTGATAGGTGAAGCTGTGGCATAAGGTATATTGCACCAAAATTGACAAGGAGCCTCAGAGGTACAAACTCAGGCCAGACACATCTTCAGACCAAAGATTAAACAATTCTATATGTTGTCATCTAAGCTACATGAAAATTAAAATTTTTAGCATTAAAGGTGATATAAAACATATTATATTGCATGTCTAAGGAATTGCAGATATTTCTAACTAATACTTTCTATTCAAAGCCATTCAAGTGGCTAACCTTGAGGTTTTGCAATAAAGCTCGAGACTCTGTTAATAAAATTGCCCAAGTTATTCAGCAACTCATTATTTAGCTTGACCTGCAGTCTGCCATGTAAACAAAGAGACAACTGAAATTTGAAAAGAAAAAAAATAGGAAAAGAATGAAAGCCTGTAACTATTTGAAAAAAAGAAAAGAGAAGAAATGTTCTCGTCATATGAACTCACCCTCCATCTTTAGTAATAACAAGAAAATGATGAATGCTATTAACCATTGCAGTGGGCACTAATTTTTATTTTGGTCTCTGTTACAGATACTATGGTCATGTGGAAATGGCTTCTTTTCTGGGAAAGGCGAGAAGTACACACTCAAGGAATCAATTTGGCACACTCTCTGAGAACACACAATTAACTTCACAAATTTACTGTTGTTATTTTATCTCCAATCCCATACATAGTATAAAGTAGAAAAGAAGAGTGAAGACGGCACCCACTGTATGAGTTTCTTCAACCCACATGCCCATCTTCTATATCAGAGTATATGAGTAGTCTTCAACTCAAATCTCACCAATTCCTAAGAAAACACTGCAACCCCATTTAACAAAATAAACATGGATAGCTAAGCCCAAGTCACATGATTTATCTTAGAGGGAAAAGAAAAAAAAAGAAAGGAATTAGCATTCTGTGTAGCCTTTTCTAATCTAGACCATTCATCTTATAAGAACTACTGCTGATAATTGGGTCAAGCAATGTCTCGTAACTCTATTTCTAAACAAGTGATGTAGTACTCATGAACACATTAATCCTAGAAAAGAACCCTAAATATTTTTCATGATTATCCCAAAGGTTTCTAATATTCAATGTAAGGAACGATCCAATTAAAAAAAAAAAAAAACCTCCAAGCTGGTAGGTGTAATCACTTGTTCATGCAGCCAGGACTACCTATTAGTAGCATTGGAACCAAATTTATTATTTTCTGAAAACGGAAACCAGAATAGATGCGTACACACGCAACAAACAAAATTACCTTAATTGAGCCAATTCATCAAACATGTAGTGACCTAATTAGGGAACATCAATTTTCACCACCACCATTCAAATCTGGCCTTAGCCCAACTCATCTGTTAACATTTGTGAAAATCTTCAGAACTAAAAAAGGGAAAATTTACTTTAGGGCATTTCATCAAACACATTGCAAGAGAATCTCACCATTTGTGAAAAGTTTTGTACAGTATTATACAATTTCTGAAAAGTCTGGAATTAAAAACCTATTTGGAGAATCTCACCAACACATCACCATCCAATATCTTCACCAACACATTACCATCCAATATCTTCACCATCCAAACTAGAAAGAAAAAACCCTGAGATTGACAGCTTGAAATAGACCTTGAAACCGAGATTTAGGGCTTGATGTGCGGAGGTCTCTCGGTTGTAGAGGGCGGAGGTTTGGAGCTTAGGGTGGGAATTCATTAGGGACAACATTGGGAGACGAATTATAACATGCGTTGCGCAAAAGGTAATATCTAGCGAAGAACGACTTTGATTGTCACTAAATCCCATCACAGATGGTGCATTTTCATGTAGTGCTAGCACTTAAACTCAGCATAGTCTCTCCAATGGATGCTCTAGAGAAGTAGTGTATTGTCGGATGTGAATTTTGATCCCGTCAGGGAGGGAGATCGCAATTCATTAATATTTGATATTTAATATTTGTATATCGAAATTGAGGATTCCGACTACCCTCAAAATCGACGACGATCACTAATCATGGTAATGGCCAAGACTTTGTCCTTCGACTAATGTTAAAGAAATAATGGGAGAAAATAAGGTGTATTCTCTCTCATCTAATGTGCGGCAGGCAACACACGATGGTCGCTTTTTTACTTAATTCGGGTCTCGTCAAAGTATGAGTCACAAAATGGACCACAATATGAGTCTCATTATAAGGTCTAGATAGGGAGATAATCCATGTTTACAATATATGAGTAATTAAAATCAAATTCAAATAGAATAAAATAAATGAAAATAAAATAAAGTAAAATAGGGGAGGCGCCAAATATTTTAGAAGGGGACCAGTTTTAAAATAAAAGTAATGATCAAACAAGATGTCATGTGTGATTTCAATTTAAAAATGAAAAAGGAAATTGTGGCCAATGAGCTGATTGGATTGAAAGTGACTACATTCGGGTCAATTGAGGGGCGACCACATTTGGGTCTATTGTTTGATTAATTGAAAGGGGGAATTGAAATCACACATTAGTCTTATCATTATCATTAAATTAATTTTTTTAATTAGCCTTTAATTCCTTTTTATCATTATGCACGTTAAAATATTTGGCTCTGGAGGTGGAGGAAAAGAGAAGAAAATATTTTTGTGGTGATTTTGTTTGTTTTATTTTATTATTATTTTTTTTGGATTTTTTATAATTGGGGCAAGAAAGGCCTAACTAGGGCATTTTTACTTGAATTTAATCTAATTAAATCATATTTTATTGATCATTGGAGTCCAACCCTATCCTAATGTCCTAAACCACCCACATCCACTCCCTCAATCCTTTAACGGAACAAAAAGAGTGATGAGCAGAACCTACTATTCTAAATTCGGGATATACTTGGACTAACTGGATTTGTGATTTTAAATTGATTTTGAATTTAAGTTTCACTTAAAAGTGTGATCTATTTAATCCTTCCAATCATTAGTTTTTTAAAGATGTTTTGATATCTTTTACTTTGTTTTTGGTTTTATATATTTTTCTTGTTTTTTTTTAATGACAAGGAAAGGAAAGAAATGATTTTTATGATTTTCTTTTATTATTTTTTATGCAATTTTAATGTTCATGGATGATGGTGCATGGGGCAAATATTAACGGAAAAAAAATGCAATATGGGCATGTTGCATGGATGACCACAGCATAGGACACTACAACAGGTAATGTCTTAGGCGACGAAAACTTTTGTCGCCTAAATTCCGATGCTCTATGGCGAACTCTGGATGCTGTATGTCAAATTCCTTCCACTCCGAGCTATCGGACGAATGCTTTGACAAACCGTCATCCATGTGCTTCTGACCACTGTGCCATCTCATCCGCTCGGCTATCTTCCTTGACATGAACAGTCTCTGCAACCTCGGTAGCAATGGGAACCAACGCATGACCTTATGAGCAATCTTCTTACCCCGACCATGATTGTGCTTATATCTTGACTCCTTGCATACCGGGCATGTATCTAGGCCTGCATTCTCTTTCCAAAACAGGGCACATTGATTATTACATACATCAATGGCCTTGTATCCCATGCCCAACTCACACAATATCTTCTTGGCTTCATAAGTTAACCTTGGGACCAAATTTTCTTTCGGTAATAGTTTTTGTAGCACGTCAAGCAACATGTTGAAAGACTTATTGCTCCATTTGTTCATCACCTTCACATTAAGCATTGTAATGACAAACTTTAACAGACTGAACTCCGTACACCCAGGATACAACTCACACTGGACATGCTCCAAAAATTTGTGAAACTTTCGCACCTCATCCCTCTGCGTCGTATCAGCTGATTCCCCTGCCTCGTCACCATTAATATTTTCTGCTCTTATCCGGTCTTCCACCAAAGCATCAATACCACTCAATTCATCGTCCCCGTCATCTACCATTTCAATATCACCCTGAACATCCACCTTGTCCACCGATGTACGAGTTTCACCATGATACACCCAGTTAGTGTAAGATGGGATAATTCCATTCTGAATCAGATGACCTCCCACAATATTACCGGGATGCCGGTAAAAGTTCACACACTTCTTACAGGGGCACCTAATCTTTCCTTCCCGGTCGGCAACCCCCATTGCAAACTGAACAAATGCTTTCACCCCTTCCATATATCTCGAATTAATTCTACCAATAGCTGTCCCGGCCAGTGTCATCCAACTCTTATCCATGAGTACTGATCACCTGCAATATACAATTCAACCCAAACAGATATATTGCGACAATATATTATAATCCATGGAACCAAAAGAAGCCACATGAGCATTATAAGTGACTATTGGTTTCACTAGCACCATTGTGCTAGATCTAGCAGCCAAAATCATAAAATAACTATATGAAATATAAAAACCCAGTAACCCAATCCATTCAACATAATTTTGAATCATTTTCCATTTAAAAGTGCGAAAGGAATGTAGGAAAGAAGCAATCAAAGGATGATAATCTTCCAAATCCAAATTGGGTCTGCTTGATGTTTTCACATGTGCCTGAAAATACGTAGGAAGTGGAAAAGCGTGGAACATGAGTAATGGAAAGAGACTAAAGGAATGAATCTAGAGGCAATTGAAGACATAAAGCCCTACAACAGATCTTGTTGAACTTCTACAAGCCTAATGTGTCCCCCACTCCACAAATAAAATAGACGTTGACAGGACGTTGCATGAAAACATGGTTTGGACAAACTCCTTTTTGTTCTTTTACTTTTCTTTCGTAAAAGGCTTGGACAAACTTAGGTGGACCCATTAAAGAGGGGATTCATGTTTTCACAAAAGACCAACACAATCAGTGAAAGTTATGACAAACAACATACTCCAATACTCCTTCAATGAAGCCCCGTCGCTATGAATTCATAGGTCGATCCAACGGTCCAGTAAATTCGGATCTGACCGAAACTTAGGGCGAGTGGCTATCAAGGGGCCCCTTGTGTATTGCAAGGTTAGGATTGGGTGATACATGGGCCCCACCTAAAGTTCTCACAAAAGAATGGTGATAACTAGTTCTCATAAGATTATTTCCATATATATATATGGGATAGATTCAAGTGAAAACTAGTTCTCACGGTGCTTCCATGAGAACTATTAGTGTGGCCCACCTAGCAACTCAACCAAACCATGCACAAACAAGGACACCCTTTGATAGTCACTAATCCCAACTTTTGGGATCCATCCGAATGTATTTGATCATTGGATGGAGGGTTGAAATTTTTTTCATAATATGAAGCCATTAAACTTGTGGGCAATAGATGAAGGGATTACGGGAATGTGGTTGGGATTCAACTTGATAGTTGTGGTGGTCTTGCATAGATCTTTTCATCCGGGCCCCATAAAAAGTTCTCATGGTAACTCCAAGAGAACTGTCACTAGAACAAAGCTCAATTTATATATATATATATATATGTATATTAAAAAAAATCTAAAGAAGCCTAAATACTCAAATTGTTTTAAAATCTAAAGAAGCCTAAATACTCAAATTGTTTTAAAATCTTGACCAGATACAATATAAACCTAAACAAATCAATCCTTCTCCCATGCACTGAACCCCATTTAGGAACAACATAAAAAATCTAAAAAAGCTGCCATTGGAATATTAGATGTACCATTGGAATACTAGATGGTCCATATGAACTTAAATCAACTACAAGAGTCATGAAGCAACAAATTCTTAAAACCCATTGACACTAATGCATTGGTACTTAACAGTAGTGACAATAAAGGGTACCCATATTGCAACTGTTGTGCACAAATTTAGAACAGTGTAATTTCCACGGTCTTCCTAATGTAAAATTCAAAAAGATTAACTAAACTAGCAGATTATTCATAACATGAGGATTACCTGGAAGAAAAGAACATGTCCACTAACATGAAATAAAGCAGAGCATGCTTCTCAAAAGGCCTTTCAGAAATCCACCCAAACAGAAATACAAACAAAAGGAAATCAATCATGCTCACCCACCAATAATCCTAAAAGGTGGCTGAAAAAAATAAATAAATAAATAAACCCTATGATTAGGTCTTTCTTGCATCACCATCACCATCAGCCTTTTCAATGCTGGGTCAACTATAAAAGGTCTACTCTGAAACTCCAACTAAGCTAAGAACACAAAACCCAGCTCAATTATCCATCATACTCATTTACATTGTTGCAACTGGCCACCTATTTAGTGCCACCTTTGCTAGTTCTACTCTTCTACTTGAACTTACATCACACCATGCTTGAAAGCAACATGCATTCCCCTCCTCTCTTCTTGAAGAACTCATAAATAAACAATCCTTTTATTACCGCATTTTTCAAAAGACTAGATAGATCAAAACGGCAATGTCCACCTAAAAACAATAGTGGAACCTACATTTCAATTAGCTTCAAAATCCAAAAAACAGTCTCAATCAAGGACAGAACATATTTTTAGTGCAAACATCTAAAAAACCAAACCTTCATTTTTTCCACTACCTTCTCCATCCATGAGAAGCAACCTCAACTCCAAATTCTTATAAAAAAAATAGAAAAGCAAGAGTCCTGAGTCCCCATAATTCAAAATCAATTAAATCCCTTCCTTCAAATGGATTCAAAAGCACAACCAAAGCTACAACCAAAGCCCTAATTCAACCAAAGCTTGTCCTCAATGATCCAGCCCTAATTTCCAAAAGGCGCCGAAGACACATAGAAAAGAATCAAACACTAAAATTGAGGCACTCAACATTCCAAAATGGGCTGAATCAAACAACCCCAAACATCAAATTCCAACTACCCAGTCAACATCAAATCCATCACAACCCAAAGACCAACAACAACCCACATCTGAAAGCCTGCATCAAAACCCAAAACCCTAAAATTTTCCACCACCCACAATTAAAACCTCAAGAAAGCCATCCTCAAATCAACATACCCTGAGAAGAATCAAACACCCAGAAAATAAGAACTCATTACAAAGCAAAGATCAGAAAACCCCAATTCCCAAACGGTCCTGTTTCTAAATGTTAAGAATCTAACTATGCATGGGGTACAGGGCTAGCTATGAATGTTGAAATGCTTCAAAAATGGGAAAAATTACTTTCGGGCATTTCATCAAACACATTGCAAGCAACAATAATATCTTCACTAACACATCACAATCCAAACTAGAGGGAAATAAAAAACCGAGATTTAGGGCTTGAAACAGACCTGGATCTCTCGATTTCACAAGATGAAGGTTGGAGCAGACGTCTCTTGATGTAGTTGAGGATGGAGGCTTCGGCGTGGACAGGAGGATGGAGGATGGAGGTCGAAGGTCGAAGTGTGGATGGAGGATGGACGCTTCTGATCTCTATTGCATGTGGAGGCAGGGGCGGGAATGATCAGGAGACGTCTGATCTCAAGCACAAATGAATATATAGACTTTGGGGCGACGAAATTCATTTCGTCCCCAATCGGTCCCTTTTTATTACGACGATAATTTTTGTCGCCTATTTGCCACCCAATTTTTTTTTTTTTTTTTGCACGAACATACATATTTGTTGAAATTTGCAATGACATATAAATTTCGTAGCTAATAATGGCTTTTGGCGACGATATTTAACCTTAAAGAGACGAAATTTTACTCCTCGCTAAAATAATTTTTTTCCCTTAAATTGCCGAAGAAAAATAAATTTTGTCGCTAATAATGACTTTAGGCGATGAAATTTTATTTCGTCTCCATATTTCCTCGCCAAAACACCATTCTATTGTAGTGGGAATTAAACAAACTACCAAATATGATAAAAAAATTTACGAGAGATTTAAACTAATCCTAATAATGAGAGAATATGCATGGGCACAAGGAAAAACAATTTTAATCATATAGACAGAGCCATTCAATCATCCACAAGTGCTAAGTTGAAATCTTGAAGGGGTACTTTATGGATGTTGGCTTTTGTGAGGGGATTGGCGTGAGTGTAGTGGGCTTCAACTGAGAGCTGATTTAAATCTTAAGTGGGTCCAATTCTAAGCTGAATTGGGCCTGTTTACTTGGACTGATCGTTTGGGCAATGTGAGTGGGTTGTTATAATCAGGTTGATGGTTCTTGCCTGGCCTGTATGTGTTTGGTTAGGGGAAAATCATAGTTGGGTTCTGTTGAGTGTGAATGGTCCCGGTTGTGCAGTGATTTGTTTGGCAAGTTTGTAGTGGCATCTGAATGTATGAAATAGGTGGAGAAGGTGTGGTGATGATGGTGAGGAGGGTTGGACGGTAGATTGAGTCGGCACCACTAAGCTTATACCCTTAGGACATTCGATGGGACCGACTTAGGGTGTTCCATCTATTACCTTCTACAGTAGTTGTGTGAAGAGTTGGCTGGTGCTCTTTGGTTAGCTAGACAGATCTTGGCCCGACTACTAGTAATTTCACACCTTCCAATATGTGCTCTCCTTAGAGAGAAGATAGTCATGTGGATGCCAACTAGTATGCTAATGTATTTTTATTTAAGATTCCTCATTCATACTCATTCATATATACAATATGCCTGGTTTCTGCTATTGCTTCCTTTCAATTAATATGTCTTTAAATCTAATTGTTACAACATGATTATTCTTATATACTCTTATATTTGCTTAAATGTCATGTTACAGTCTTATATACTCTTATATTTGCTTAACCGTTGTGTTAACAATGCTACTCCTGGTATTACAGATACAGAACCTGATGCTGACTCGGCAGTTGACGAGGCCCCAGAGAGAACCACAATAGTACCTAAGCATGTAAAAGAGTGGAACAAGGATAACATTTACTACTAATCACCATCCGTAGCGTGACAAAGGGGTTTGTTTAAAATATAGTCATATTATGACATGCAGATAAAACATGCCATCATCATTATGCTATTTTGGAGTCATAGATTGACAAGCATGTATTTCAATTTTGTATATGTTACGAATCTTTTGTTATCGTGTGCATGTAAATAGATTGCTTAAGAAACTCTATTTTATATAAATGAATAAATGTTTTTATTAGTGTCTATAACGTTTATAGGTGCACTTTACAGGTTTTTGCTTCGTTATTAAAATAACTGACATGTATATTTGGATCTTCCTCACACGTACCTGTAGAATCACCCTTGTAGAATTCGTACGTGTCTTAACATGGCATAGATTGCCATGGATTACGCGGGCTGCACATCGGGACTCTCCCTAATCCCCCAATTCCCGAGTTCAGGTGTGACAGAGGGCGTTTTGGACTTTTTAAGTGCTTAGATTTGAAAAAATGACCTCTCCCTCTAAGAAAAAAACATCATGGATTTCTTGCCACAAAGTAAAATGTTGGGGGACCTATCGCTAAATTCCCAAAAAAAAAAATGAAGGCACATGATCATTAAGCTCATCAAAACTCTAGTTTTGTTAAGTGTTACATCAACTCCAAATTTTATATGTTTCTTTTAATGATCAATCGAAACGGGAGATTAAACTTGCAAATTAGCATCCAAGTTAAAATCTGAAATAGTGAAATCCTGGACTGGGGGAGATATTGATAGCTTGAGAGCCTTGGTCTTGGACCCCATGACCTAGACCATTATTTACTCAAGTATGACCATTAAATTTATGAGGACCCTGCCTACTGGGAGATCACTAGGGAAGGTCCAGGTATATTTGGATTAGGTTTGCAGGTAATAAAGTCCCACATTGGAAATAGCCATGCCCTGGGATTATAAGTCAAACATTGTATTAATTCAATATGATGCATTTTATAGCTGTGTTATCCCCCGGCAAAAACGGACAATAACACACTGAGTTGAGTGGGATTGTCGTATAGGAGTAGTAATAGGATGAGTGACCGCCTGGGAAATCCTCGCACCCACTCCTTTTTTTTTTTTTTTTTGTCAAATGGAATTACTAATGTTGTAGTATATGAAAGGAATTATGTCGCATAATTGATATTTGACCATCATAATCCAAAATAATGGTTTCATTTAATTACATTATATAAGATTAGCATAAACAAGATAGACTGGGTTATTTTTCAAAGGAGTGGTCAAAGGAGTGGCCACTCGCCACGAGTGTTAAATTTAGTTGAATCCAAGTTGAGTCATTTTTTCAAAAAAAAAAAAAAGTTTTCAAATATATATATATAATGATAAAATGTGGATTGTTTTCTATGTGGTCATCGTGACCAAGTGGGAGATTACATATGTGTGATCATTTGGACGAAGTGAGAGATTGTTGACGTAAGTAGTCCTCATGACCACAAGTCTAGAATTGTTTGGGCCCCACGCATTGAGTCCACTAATTTAATCTACTTTCCCATTTGTTTTGATTTTAATAAATCTATCTTGTGAGGACTTATCTTGGACCAAGGTATGTGCAAAATATTGGGAAGAGGTGATCATTTGAACTCTTCATCTAACTTTCAAAAAATTGCATACATTATTATTATTATTATTATTTGATATCACAGGTATCCCTGAGGTCTTTGACCCATCAAGACTAATCTTCTAGGCGGCATCCGCTAAACCCATACAAATGTATGCTGGGCAAATCTAGGATGAGTTTGGAGCAGAAGACATGGGGAGTAAACTCAAGTCTTATGCCACTCCACTAACTTTAAAGTGGGTTATTTTTTTCTTCATTGTTTTAATCAGTAATTTTTTTTCACCACTGTTTGTATTTTGACATTTTCTACATGATCAATTTAAGGGGAGCTGGACCATTATTCTTATTAAAATTTTGTCTGGTGCCGATTATTAGGGGCCGGGTGGTGGTTAGTAAAAACTGAGAAGATGTGAATGAGTTGTTACACATGAATTAGTGCCACGGCCCATGCATTATAAACTTGCAAACAAAAGACAGGTGCAGGCCACAAGGTGATTTTTTAGTTTGATTGAAACAAATCACGAAGGAGGAACAAGTAATAGTTGCTTCTTATCTTAAATCATAATCCTGAAAGCAAGTAAACCAAAGACACGAATAACATGAAGCTTGGTGAAGAACCTTCTTACGGACTATTTATAAAAATGGATACAGTTGATATGAGATAAATAACAATGACAATGAATTCAGCACCCTAAAGGATGATTGGAACAAAATATGGATGATGACGTTGATGACAAGGCCCCTCTTTATGCTATGGGGATTGGCATCAATCTTAATCTTCAGCCCTAAAATGAATAATATAATATAAATTATATTTTTCATTTGATGTTGTTTAAAAAAATTAAATATAAATAAAAAAGTATAGTATTTATCAAAAATAAGAAAATATAGTGTTAATCATTCTTAAATCTAAAATAAACAAATATTGCATTTATCTTTTTTTTGCTAAAAAATATAACATTTATCTATAAAAAAATGAATTACTATTTATCATTCTTAAACTTCTACATAGAGGATTTTATAGAAACAACTCCCCTAATTGGACAATGCATGAAATTAGTCCCTGATAAATTTATTGGACAAAATAGGTCTTTGGAGCCGATATTGTGAACTAAATTTATTTGATATGTGGACCCCACATGCTAATACACGTGCTACATGAAATCGTGGATACCTAAGTGAATGACAACGGATGAGTGCTACTCCCTCACGCTCAACTTGTAAAAATGAACCAAATGTATTTTTAATTGAAGTGATATTCCCCACGTTAACTTACAATATTGAATTCTTAGAACCTATAGACACCTGCCATAATAATATTTGTATAAGAACTATACTGTAATAGGTTTGCAAACCCAATTCAAAGCAAGCAACAACTTTTTCGTAAAAATAAAATAAAAAGAAAAATCACTTCAATTAAACTGTTTTTTCAAATATTTGGAACTTGACCACACGTGATAATAAAGGGATAAAATTATTTTTTATACTAGCCACCTCTACACACTTTATGCTGCGATAAAAGAGAAGTAAAGTGATTATTTTTCGTCTATCTATAACTTTATATCGTACTTCATGCAAAACGAATATAAAATTTTTAATCAAAAATCATATTTGATGAGAACATGGGACTCCGGAAATTGTCACAGGCATTTCTTCTCACCCACAATGCCGTAGGCCCGAGCATTCTTGCGCAAAAGACGCATGACCCACGCTTCATAAATTAGCATAGTTTTCTACTCCCATTCATGATTAAAGTAATGATAAAAGAACTAGAAAAAAAGAAGAAAAAAACAAGGGGATTTAATGCGGAAAACCTCCAAAGATGATACCCATACTAAAAACGACTTACTAATTTATATCTCACTAAAAAAGGACTTAGGGCTTTCCAGTGAAACCTCTTTTAAAATAATAAATAATGTGAAGCAACGCTAGCGTTGCTTGACAAACAATGTTAGCGTTACTTGGTGAATGATGTGATCGTTGCTGCTCCGAAAAAAAACTTGAGAACTCCACTTTATAAATAAAGAAAAAATCGAGAACTCAAATCCCAAGCCTTTCTTTTATTTTTTTTCTTACTAAGAAAAGAATCACGAGAACTCCACTCTGCAAATAAGAGAAAAACCAAGAACCCAAAAATCGAGAACTCAAATCCCAAGCCTTTCTTTTTTTTTTCTTACTAAGAAAAGAATCACGAGAACTCCACTCTGCAAATAAGAGAAAAACCAAGAACCCAACTCCCAAACCGTTCTTCTCTGCTTAGAAAAGAACCATGAGAACTCCACTCTGTAAATAAGAGAAAAATTGAGAACCCAAATCCCAAGCTTTTCTGATCCAAAAGTAATAAACCACAAGGACTCCACTCTCCAAATTAAAAAAAACCGAGAATCCAAATCCCAAACTTTTCTTCTGGTAAGAGAACAGCCATGGCAATACCACTCAGCAAAACTTTCTTCTTCAGTTAAAAAATAACCAATAACTCTACTTTGCAAATCTTTTCCGGTAAGAAAAGAACCACGAGAACCCCATGCTGCAGATTGAGGACGCTAGCGTCGCTGACCCTTTTATTATTGCGAGCAACACTAGCATCACTCCCCTTTTATTATTGGCAAGCAACACTTGCGCCCCCCGCGCCACCCCCACCCCCCCCCCCCCCCAACCCTTTTAGTAAACTTTTATTAGATGTTTAGGAACTTCTCATTGAATTCATGTCCATTACAGTGGTCAATATGTTATCTTCATCATCAATTATCATAGAATCTTTTTGCAATCTTCCTTCTCTTTTTGTCACACAGGTGGCGAGGGGTGCAAGGATTTGGTTCTTGTGGTATTCTCTGATTTGCAAAGTGAAGTGATGGATTGGTGAAGCCTGATCTGGGGTAAATATGTAATGTTTTGGTTTAATCTGAACCCTTTGTTATAAGGCTAGGTCCGACCGTTGTAAATGCCTAGGGTTTTGTTAATTAGGGCTTCTGTATTATTCTAAGTGGTATGAGAAAAAGAGAGTTGTTTCTCTGCAGAGAAGAACCCTAGGGAGAGTTGTGTACTCTTGTAATTACAAGAAAAGGGTTGTTTTTCTTATGGGTGATCTCTAACAATAGTGAACAGTTTTGAATCTCCGTGGACGTAGCCCACATTGGGTGAACCACGTAAATCTCGTGTCTAATTTACGGATTGTGTGTTCTTCTTGTTCTTCTTTCTCAACATGAAGTTCTCATGGTTCTTGATAAAAGGGTGGAAAATGCTAGCATCGCTCACTAGTAATAAAAGAAGAGTGATGCTAGCATCGCTCGCAGTAATAAAAGGTTCAACGACACTAATGTCGCTCCATTTGCAGAGTGGGGTTCTCATGGTTTTTTTGTTATAGGAGAAGAAAGGCATGAGAATTGGGTTCTCACCTTGAGATTTGGGTTCTCCTGGTTCTCTTATTGAATATTTTTGAAGTCTTCCTTCGTTCGTTACTAGAGAAGAAAGAGTTGCCATGTAGAGTTCTCCTGGTTAAGAAAGAGTTGCCATGTAGAGTTCTCTTGGTTCTTTTCTTACCGAAGAACGAAGGTTTGGAATTTGGGTTATATTGTGCGTCGCCCCATTGGAGGAGAAAGTATTTTGGTTTTCATTTTTTTCTCGTAATAAAAGAGGGAGCGGCACTAGATTAAAATTTGTTTAAGAGAAGTTGCACCGAAAAGCCATAGAAGCACTTTCTGGTTGAGAATGAACTAATAAAACCTTTTTAATATGGGTATCGTCTATTAAGGTTTTTCGCGTTAAATCCTCAAAAAACTGCTTAAATTATCATGTGTATGTTTTCCATTAATTTGAAAGTTCATTTACATTTACTTCACCTACAAAGAGTAAAATAAACATCAATCCTACCGTGGTATGTCATCACGCGCTCAGAAAAAGCATAAATACTTGAGAGGGGAGCGTGGAGGAGAGCACGAAATATCAAACAGATTCTCTTTCGAGGTACGGATATTTCCAGCATTCCTCACACGTTGCCACTATTGTTTTTATTTCGTGAATCTGGTTGAACTTTTCTTTGTTTCATTGATGTTTTTCAGATTCCATTTCTTCATTGAGTGCCTCTGTCACTGTCTTTAGTTTCTTGCTTCCTCTTTCTCGGCTTGTCAATCCTTCCCACTTTCTTGATGGTGTATAGATGACGCGGATCCATTATGATAGAGCTCAGTAGCTGGTATAGGGTTTTGGGCTCCACCAATTCGGTCTCATCCGGTCTAATACTTCACCAATTAACAAAGCACGATCGCCCCCACTTTCCCACCTGGGATTGGTGTGGTCGTCTGTAGTGGCGTATGGGGCAGCAATGAAAGTGACTTGACGGGCCCAGTTTAGGAGGCTACTGCTACTCGCAGAAAGCCCACAGTTTACGTGATTTATATGATCCTGTAACGTATTGTGCAATCTGAATTGGCCCACTGTGGCGGTGATGTCATTCGGTTTTTGCTACTCGGTTCATATCGGGCTGCGAGGTTTACGGTTGATTTTTAGGCCGACAATGCACATCAATATTAGATTTTGTTGAGCTTCATTGTAGTCTTTAGATGTCTCCCTTATTAATCTATTGCCCACATGGTTCGACCAGTGGGTAACGAAAACGCATTAGCACACTTGGAGAACTAGAAAAATAAGCTAAGTTACAACAAAATCAAAGAAATATTCAAACAGCCCTATAGACTGGACTTCAAACAGTCACAATGGGTTGTGTCAAAACCATATCTTTTGAGAGGTGGCATTAATAATGCATGTGCATTAAGTGCCTACCTAAAATGGTAAGCCGAACCCCATAGCAGCAAAAAATAGAGTTTTTTAATACGAAGACCCCAGAATAGAAATAGCAACCCAACTCAAGACAAATAAACTGCAAAATAAAGTCTCTTAAACAAATAAAGATTCAAGGCCCAGCCCATTGGTAGAAGTCTGTTAAACTAAGTGTAATGACCTGAGCCCACTACCCATATGATATTGTCTATTTTGGCTCATGGATTTCAACCCAATCTTGCCGCATGATTTTCAAAAGCTAGGGCCGCACCTATATTCCAAGATTAAGACTTTGGAAATTTCCGATGTGCGATTTGAACAAAATCTCACGGTGCTAACCGAATGACTACACCCTTGCCCCTATAGATTCCCTCATTTTGGCTTACAGGAGCACTTGACCTTATCTTGCATCAAGGGATTAGCCTAGCGGATTGGGGTCTCTCACTAAATTAAGTGATCTACATTATCATCTTGTCAGATGTGTTACTTCGCTCAAAAGAAGTCAAAAGGGAAAATCTTCAGATAAGAAATGAATTCTTAACAAAAGGAAATTTTTACAAAATTTCAATATATTTTCTTTAGATGGTAAATGCATAATATATTTTTGAAGAATCCCCTAGTATTGATTTGTTGATGGTAGCATATTCAGTTCCGATCTCCCTTGTTCAATTTTTAATTATAGGGAAGGTTATTTCCAATGGTCTTTTTTTTATCAATTTTAATTGCTTTTATGAATATCGGTCTTAATAATTATAATTTTCAGGCATAAAGCAAAGGGTAGCGAGCCATGGGTGCCGGCGGTCGCATGTCAGGAATCACCCCATCAACGAAAAAAGATCATGTGTTGGAGCGTGTGTCGGTTGCCAAACCTCCATTCACTCTCAATCAGTTGAAGAAGGCCATCCCACCCCACTGTTTTGAGCGTTCAATCTTCCGCTCCATGTCCTACGTGATCGCCGACCTCACCATCTCATCCATCCTTTACTACCTTGCTACCACCTACATTCCCCTCATACCCTCTCCTCTCCTCCGCTACTTCTTGGCCTGGCCCATCTATTGGTTTTTCCAGGGCGCCGTCCTCATGGGCTTCTGGGTCCTCGGCCATGAGTGTGGCCACCATGCCTTCAGCAACTACTCATGGCTCGACGACACCGTTGGACTCATCCTCCACTCCTCCATTCTCGTCCCCTACTTCTCTTGGAAGTATAGCCATCGACGCCACCACTCCAACACTGGCAACCTGGTGGAGGATGAGCTCTTTGTTCCCAGGCTGAAGTCCCAGGTGCCCTGGTTCTCCAAGTTCCTCAACAACACCCCAGGTCGCATCTACACCATTTTCATCTTTTTCACCCTATCCTTGCCCCTCTATCTCGCCATCAATATCTCCGGCCGCAAGTATGAACGCTTTGCATCCCACTATGACCCCTATAGCCCCATCTACAACAAGCGGGAACGAATCCAAGTACTCCTCTCAGATCTGGGTGTCTTGGCTGTCTGGTACACTATGTTCAGAGCCATGGTAACGCGCGGTGTAGGGTGGGTGGTGTGTGTGTATGGTGTGCCAGTGGTGATGATGGGCGGTTTCTTGGTCACCGTTGCTTACTTGCACCACACACATCGGTCACTACCGCACTATGATTCTGAGGAGTGGGACTGGCTAAGGGGTGCACTTGCGACGGTGGACAGGGACTATGGGGTGTTGAACACAATGTTTCACCACCTCACAGACACACATATGGCCCACCACTTGTTCCCGACGATTCCTCACTACCACGCCATGGAGGCGACCAAGGTGATACGGCCTATCCTTGGCAACTATTATAACTTTGATGAGACCCCTATTGTCAAGGCAGTTTGGAGGGAGGTCAAGGAGTGCATTTATGTTGAGCCTGATGAGGGTTCTGAGGATAAGGGAGTTTTCTGGTATCGCAACAAGTTTTGACAGAGTGAAGAAAGCTCCTCGTTTCCAGCTTAGCAATGCATCAATAATAATCATATATTGTAATCCTTAGTTTATATAAATGAATCCACAATCCATGTGGAGTGGTGGCCAGAATTTGTATTGGAGATTTAGAACTTCATAAATAAATCTAGGAGACTTTGATTAGACTTGGATATCCTTCAGTTGACAGGTGGATCGGACCGTGAATGGTTAAGCCCTACAAGCTGAAATGGAACCCTATATCTATATCTATCAAAATTCTCTAGGCCTGCTGAAAGATCATCCTAGATCTAAAAGAATAAAAAAACGTAGCAAATAAATCAACTACACACCACAAGTAAAAGGCACATAGATTTTTTAGCATGGAAAACCTATGCGAGAAAAAAAAAAAACCACGAACCCTATGCAAAGCAGCAAAACCAAGCACTATAAATTACAGAGTTACATGTTATACACACAACCCTTTCCCGATGTTCACAACCTGCAAAATGTAGTTGTTCTTGCACAACTTCACATTGCAATGACTTTATGCCATCCACTACTCTCATCAATTGATCAAAACACCTTGAAACTAAAAGGCGTTGGGATTGATCCAAACACACTTTGAAAACTCAAGATGCTCTCATCTTCTAGGACAGAAGACAATCTTCTATAAGAGATTTAAAATCAATATTCTCTTTAGAGATTAAAGAAGAGATTAAAAATTTGATGTTGGAGAAACCTACACAATAACTCATAGCTTTTGTAAAGAAGGCTTTCACAATTCATGGCTCACATTGATCTTTAATGCGTTAATGTAGTTCATTGAAACTCTAACTCTTTGAACCTCCCTCAGTTGACAACAGTGAATAGATGATGAGTTCCGATCCAACAATTACAATCTTTGACTGGGGGACTTTTTGGGCCACGGAGGATCTATACCAATCTCCCATCAAATAAAAATTCTTGATTCTCCCACAAACAAACTCTACATGAATGCAGCGTTGCACATCAGAAAACAAAAAACATGATGAAGCTCGGCGCCTTAACACTCATATCTATTAAAAAAAAAAAAACAACAACAAAGTTGAATGCTAAGAGCTTGTTTGGCATCTCTACTCTTTTTCTCATAGGCCCATCTAAAATAGAGCCATTAAAAAAAGAGCAAAAGAAAAAAAAGGCTAAAACAAAAAAATATATTTGGTAATGCATGGATCTATTTTAAATACACTATTTGGTATACCTTCTATTTGCCTATTTTTAGAGGGCTTGCCTCGTATTTAAAATGGTGGTTTATGTCATTGTGTAAAACAAAACAAACTCAAACACATGTGTTCCCCCCTCCATATATCATTCAAGAACACCTGCAATATGGACCATTCAACATATCATTGAAGAACATATTTATTATCTATACACATATCCTCATATCATAATAACCTGTCATTTGGAAATTACGTACAACCGTTGACATCAAAGTATAGCATGTAAATTGTAAACAATTTAAAAATTATAAAATCACACAACTTATCTATCATTCCACCATCTTACATAATTACTCATCATCACTTCAACAAACTGAAAATCATACCATCACACACCATTACTCCATAGAAATTCATCAACTACACCAATTAGCCACATAGATAATATAAAACACACAAAATTTCAAGATTTTACCTTCCAATAATAATCCATGAAGTCAACAAATGAATCACAACTAAATGATTAGATCATCGTCATGTGCAAAGTTTAATGCAGCCATCATCACAACCAATTCATAAAATGTAGAATGACAAAAGATGAAGAAACACATGCTTAAGAAGATGCATCCCACCAAATAATATTTGCAATTGAATTCCTTTTGGCATCCATCTTTGTCCTATCTGCAATATCAAAAGTGCAAGCTCCCATATCTTCCTGAACATTACTATTTTGGTCCACTTCGGCAGTTTCACTAGAAATTTGTGAAAATAATTGATCTTTGACATGCTCTTTTCTAATGAAATTATGTGTTGCCATTGATGCAATTACAATATTCCGTTGTACACGAAATGGGTAAGGAGCCATCTGCTTGAGGATAGGAAATCGAGCTTTCAATACTCCAAAGATCCACTCGATCACATTCCTCAATAATGAGTGTAATCTATTAAAATATTTCTATCCAGTACAAGGAATAGCAGCACCTTGAAAATCTAGAAGCCAGTATGAAACATTGCAAAATGAAGAAAGAAACCCTCGCATGTTTGTGTAACCAACATCAACTAAGTAGTATTTACCTAAAGAGAATTAAATACAAATATTAAAATTTAACACTTGAATAAAATTTTGTATCATACATCTGATGAGATTAAAATCAGTTTAAATGCTTTTTTACCAGGTGGAGCATATGGAAACTTTATTCTTTCATAAGAGATTGTGTCCAGGAGAATTCGTTGATCATGAGCTGTACCTTCCCATCCACATACCACATAGGTAAAAAGCATGTCAAATGAGCATACTGCCATTATTTGTTACATGCAATCTCCCTTTCAACATCTATGAGGGATTTGTTTCTCTAGTCGGATAATGGCATACACTAGGGTTCCATCTAGAGCACCAATACAATCCTATAAAAAAATGTGAACATTAAAAAAAATTATAATATATAAAGTAAAAAAACAGAGCTACCCAAACTATGGAAAGATAGTAATACCTTAAAATATGGTTCAAAACGTGGATTCAAAAGAATTTCCTTTGGCACTATATCTAGTGGAGGCGGCTTTATTATGTCTTTCGCTAATAGCATCATTGCTTTTAATACCTGATGAAAGTGTCTATGAATAGTTTTCCCGAAGCATTGAAATCTATCTTGTATCACTCTATTCGTATGGGCATGTATAATGACCATCATGAATATAGCCAACTGCTCCACCACAGGTACATATTTCTAGTCTTTCAGGAACATCTTTTCTCTAAAATAAATGCATAAACACCGAAACACATGTTATTCCATATGTAGTAATTGATGACAGATAATGGGGTTACCATTCAAAATGATTTGAACATGACCATATCCGGTTAAGATTGAGTTCCTACATGGTTCCTTAATTAAGCTTTGTTGCTACTTTTTGTACAGCCATATGATAAGTAGTATTATTTTTTGACATAAAATTAGATCTACGTGCTTTGTATATATCAGACAAAATAAAACTAATCATTCATTCATAGTGGGTATGACAAATAAACATCAATTAAAATATTTCCAAAATGTTTATTTATAGATAGTGCAACATAACATCAATGTTTCAACCCAAAATAATATCAAGCCATGTTTCCAAACAACAAAAGAGAGACATAATATTCATATAGTAAACTCAAACATCAACTTATCAACTAGATACCACTAACACTGCCATACGCATTCCCTCTCTCTTTTTCCATTTAAGATTTGAGCCAATTCATCGTACCTTCATTTGACCTAAGTCGCATCCAGATCATTCTTTTCTCCTTAACCTCAAAATAATTAAGAGTCGCTACATACAATGAGCTACTATCAGTCAGATGGGGCATGGCATGCAATAAGTCAATACACTCGTCAATGGTATCTCCTTCAGTTTGAACAGAAGTATTAGATAACTCATTTGATGCTTTCACTAATGCTGCAAGCTCCATTATGCATGTGTCTATTGCATCATTTCTCTTCATTGATTGCTTTTTAGAAGGCCTTGGTCTCTTTCGCCTAATATTTGCCATCAAGACATCTATACTAACCTCATTAGCAATTGAGTCTTATGGCATGGTGGACTGTGGGGTTCTAAGGTCTGGGGATGGAGTATCTTCATAATGATTCAAGTTAAAGAAATCTGAATCCATATCCATTGTAAGATGGACCATCCATTACCAGAGCCCATTTATCATCACCTCTAGCTGAAGTACCATTAAATAAAGCAGCCATCTTTTCAAGAAAAGGAAGGGCCTTGGACTTAAATACTTTGGCATCTTTATGTGTCTACAATAAAGTTTAATAATAATGGTCAAAGGCTATCACTTGTTTTGCAAATGTTAAAAATACTAGAAATTATATATACCTTTAGTTATTTGATCCATCTGTCTTGTTCCAACTCCATACAGCCTGTATGAGGATTAAAGCCTATGCCAGTTTGACTTGTCAGGTGCAACCAAGCATTGTATAGTTTTTACATTTGATCCAATTGATTCTTTAGTTGCTTTTGGTTGAAATTGTGTCTTCTCCTAAGATTAAATTTCTCTATAATCACTTTCCATGCTTTTGAGCTAAACTACTCACTAGGGTGACCACTGGATTTAACTTGTTCTAAACAAACATCAATGAGGCATTTTCTCATACTATCAGACCAATGCACACGATCAATGTCATCTGTTTCTTTTGCCTTCCCCTCATCTGACATTCTATCTACATTTAACTACACAAAAGCAAATAATAATAATAATAATAATAAATGCATCCATTACTATAGAAAGATGATAAAAAAAAGTTCAGTATTTATTAAAAGAATTGCCACCCAAGTTATCATTATTATATGTTTTCATACATGATATGAGATGTTAATGTCAGAACTCACTTCATAAATAAAAAACATCTAGCATATGGCTTGAATACAGCCAAGAAAGCACACAAGGAAATAAAAAATCTCATGGCCTCATAGTGGATATTGCTTATTTATGGAATAGATGAAATATTTTCTAGCCAATCTTTAATAAATCCAAGCCACTTATATGATTTTTTGTGTAGAAAATTGTCAAAAATCAACTCCAATGATGGTGACTGTCATCACATGAGTTTAAAATATAAATTTGATCAAACAAAAATTGATGACAAATCAATACAACATGAATGGGTACTCTGTTCATAAAGCATGAAAATCATCTCTCTCATATCAAATGGCCACGTGCAGTATACCATGTCACTTTGACTTAAACGCCCAACAACAGGGAAAAGGGGTTTTATTCATTTGACCCTTCTTTTGCCTATGTTGCTCTTCTTTTTTCTTTTTTTTTGTATTCTTTCTTCTTTTTTTTTCCCCAACCCCAGAGAAGGACCTTCCTTTACAATACACCACAAGTGGCATACCCCACTACAAGAAAACCAAGTTTTCCCGACGCACTCAACGTGTCGGCCATTTGTAAACCTGCGTCGGCAAATATTTTCCCGACGCACTCTACTGCGTCGGTACAATGTCGGCTACCTAATGCGGGCAAATAAATTCCCGACGCAATAATGTTAAACGTCGGAAATGAAAAGTTTTTTACTGACGCAAAAGTGCATTGGCCACAATGTCAACAATGCTAGTAGCGTCGGCAAATCAGTAACGGTAGGTGTCATTCACACCTCAGGGCTGACGCCTAGGAGCGTCGACTATATATTTCTTGACGCCATTAGTAGCATCGGTAAAAGCATTTAACGACGCACTTACGCGTTGGATATTCTTTTGCAGATGCCATTAGTTGCGTTGGTAAAATTTTTTAACAACGCATTTACAACCCAGGTATTCTTTTACAGACACCATTAGTTTCATCGGTAAAATCTTTTAACGACGTAGTTATGCATCAGGTATTCTTTTGCAGACGCCATTAGTTGCATCTGTAAAAGTGTTTAACGACGCACTTACGCTTCGAGATTTAAAATAAAATTTGTTATAATCTATTATCCTCCAATTCAACGACACTTAAAGTGCGTCGGTAATAAACTTACCGTGTTGGAAAATCTCTTTATCGCAGGCATTTAGAAGCCAAATTTACCTCCTTTTTTGTGATGCATATAGTGCATCCGGAAATAGGTTTTTTTATTAATTAAATACAGCGAATGTAAAATTAAAAAAAAATTGTTCAAATCTAAATTTAATATTGGACAACCATAAACGTTGATAAACTAAAAAAAACCCACATTCATCATGCAACAATAAAAAACAAAGAGTCATTAACCAATTAAAGCTAACCATAAACACATCTATACCACTGAAAATAACATCTTCTATCAAGAAAAGTAATGTAAAGTAAATCCTAAATAAAATCCTATCATCATCAAACATCCAAAATACACCATAAACATGGCCACTCAACAACAAAATGAACTCATAGGGAAGACCCATGCCAATTTGTAGAACCAGAAATCTCTAGTTTTTAGAGGAGAAAAAACCATCCATACCGACCTGACAGAGCAGCATCTTAATCTGATTCTGCATTTCAACTTATGTAGCTGCTTGATCTTGCAATTGCTTCTGCGACTCTTCATGCTGTCGCTGCAACTCCTCCTGTGCTCTTAATGACTCGGCTAATTGTTGCCGTAGACTAATCATCTCAGACCCCATTGAAATACTATAAGAAGATGATGATGGGCCCCTCGAACGGTACCCTTGCCTCCTTGCGACTCTCTTCCCTAGTATATCCTCAATCACTTGTTGCTCAGCCACTAAAGAGTTAATTTCAGACTGCAACAATGCTGCCTCCATTATTCACTGCATTCTCAAATCATTCATATATGTCAGGTAATATATGTTAGGAAATTGAAATAAACAATGACATACAATATCGAATATTCAACAACTCATATGTGTCTCCTCAGCATGTTTTGTGATCCATCGGTCTTTCTTCGTGATGTAGTATCGATGCTGATATAAATCAAGTTCAGAAGGAGGAGCCTACTGCTCATCTGCATGTATAAGCAAGAACTGGGCTGCAAATGATTGAGAGCCAGATGTATGAGTGGTTTTCAATTTACTCCGGCTCTCTAAATTCCTCTGTGATTTACACTGAAAATTACAAGTAATAGATAATGTAGTTAGTTTATTGAAGGTCTTTACAACTTTCTACAATATATATGACCAAAAGAGATTAAACACATTGGTGTTTTTTCCATGAAATAGGCTTCATGTCTGATGTGCGAAACCATTTTGAATGCTTTGCCTGGGTTTATGTGTCTCAAGAATGTAGAGATTGTGATATTTTAATGGACTGTATAAAATTCCTGAAGAGCATTAGTGACGATGATTTTAAAAGGATGAAAAACATAAGTACACTTAAGCTGGGCAACATGCTCAAAAGTGTCTTGGAGGGGAAGAGATTTTTTGTGGTAATTGAAGATATTTGGAGCATTAAAGAATGGAGTTCTTTACTAGTTTTTTTTCCAAAGGAGATGAAGCGGAGCGGAATAATGCTTACCACTTGAATTAGAACAGTAGCTAAGGAAGCAGATCCTGAGAGTGAACTCCATTTAAGTTACAGTGATCTGCCTTATTACTTGAAGTCATGCTTTCTCCATTTTGGTGTTCACCCCGAACACTTGACAATCCCTACAACTGAGTTGGTTCGGATGTGGGTTGCGGAGGGCTTCATACAAGAAAGAGGAGTTGAAACAATGGAGGAAGTTGCAGAGGACTGCTTGTGGGAGCTGACTCAGAGAAGTATGATTCAAGTGGCCCAATGGAATGTTAATGGCAGGATTAAAAAGTGTCATATCCATGATTTGCTTCTAGATCTTGCCATTAAAGAAGCTAAGGAAGATGCATTTCTTCAAGTTTACGAGAATGTGGATTCTGCTCTGCTGACTACCACGCGTCGATTGTCCATCAATCATGATGGCATTAGTAAGTACATCTCCCTAAACCGCTCAACTAAACACCTCTGTTCTCTGTACTGCTTCACCGATTACAGTGAGACACTGGAAAAGGCGCAATTGAAACCAATACATAGAAGTTTCAAATTCTTAAGGGTGATGCATCTCGATGGCGCAGACATCTCAACACTTCTTGATGGGATTGGAGATCTTATCCATCTCAGGTACTTGCGGGTAAGATTCATGAACGGAATATAGATAAAAAAAAACTCCCATCATCCTTGAGCAGGCTCTATAATCTACAGACACTAAGCATAAGAGGCCACGACACATATGACTTTCTCTATATTCCTGATGTATGGAATATGAAACAATTGAGACATGTGCATTTAGACAATGGGGTTTTCCCACGTCAGGGTAAAAATTGCAGCTTCATAAATTGACCAATCTCCAGACCCTTTCATCAATGTGGGTTGGTGATTGGGTAATGGATGAATTGGGCAAGTTGACTACATTGAGGGACTTGGGATTAAGTGGAGATTTGAGATCTTTGGAAACAGTTCTGATAACGAGCAGGACTATTGTTCTAAAAACAAGACCAGAACAGACTCTACTTGGTTCAGCTCATGATAGGCATTGAGTCGAGTGAGTGTAGCAGGTCTGACAAGAAACTCGTGACATTTGGTACTGGTTGAGCTAATTACTCTGATCCAAAATGATAAAAGGCAACAGGAAAATCTGTTTTAGGGCTCCATTAGATAAAGCTGTTTGGACTTCAAAGAGTCTTGGCTACCAACTAAACCATGGAACTTTGTTGGGGCTCGAGAGCTAAGGAGAAAAAAAAAAACTTAACACTGAAAGACCAAGATGATAAATGTGAGTTCATGAGTCAATGATCAAGGCCAATGATTTGACATGGCCCACTTGGATCCATATCCCCACAAAATCTAACATGTGATGTGATCTGTAAAATAAATTACATTCTCTATCATGGGTCAATTCCCTTACTAGTTCTCTTTGCAATCTGTAAAATCTAAGACACTATGTTCTAATAGAATGATGTGATCAACAGATGAATCAAGAAGGAAAACTGTCTTTGCAATCTTCACATGTCAGCCAAATTTCGAGCTTGGGAAGGAAATTTCCAAACCATGCTTTCCTTATGACTGAAATACTGAAAGACCTAGATGATAAATGTGAGTTCATGAGTTAATGATCAAGGCCAATGATTTGACATGGCCCACTTGGATCCATATCCCCACAAAATCTAACATGTGATGTAATCTGTAAAATAAATTACATTCTCTATCATGGGTCAATTCCCTTACTAGTTCTCTTTGCAATCTGTAAAATCTAAGACACTTTATTCTAATAGAATGATGTGATTAACAGATGAATCAAGAATGAAAATTGTCTTTGCAATCTTCACATGTCAGCCAAGTTCTTAAAAACTTGTACTGATGTAACTAAATATACTTGAACCAATGAGAATGGAGGCAAAAATACATGAATAGAACGTTGATAATTTGTGTCTGGGAGGTCAATTTGTTACAATAGAGTTTCTAACACTAGTTTATAAACTCTAGTGCAAAAAATTCAAATATTGTACTTGATTCAATACCAATCTACTTCATCAATGAGAGCAAACCCATGTGAATATAGGAACACAAGAAAGAAAAGGAAACACATGGACTCAGGTATTAGACTATTTGGTGTTCGGAGCAATCTTCAATCACAATCAATTTGAATGTATCGTTGGAATGGACTGTTATCAATTAACTTCGTATTTGTGGCAGTGCAGAAATCGCAGAACACATAAGATGGGGTGCCACTGCTTTTTCGAGTATATAAATTGATCACCAATGTCTTTATTAGATTCTAAAGGGGTAATGCTGTGGGAATATAGGTAGTTCACTATATTACATTCCCTATGACCCATGATAGAGAATTGACCCGAGATTTCAAAGATGTTGAAGAGATTGGGATTGAATTTGCAGTGCAAATCCTAGATAGCCTACTTCATGAGACCGTTGAAGCGCTAGCGGTAGCTTTTGCAAGGTAGATTTATGTAAGTTAAATTAATGCTAAAATGTTGTAAGATTGTATAGAATAAGCTAAATTTTTTCTGCAACTTCTTTCTCTGAGACAGATGGATATTAACTCAATATCCAAGAAAGCTTGATTGCAAAAAGAGCTTATGTGTAGTCATTCATTTCTCTGGGCCATGTCTGTATTGGTAGAATCTTGCATTCCCAAAGAACACACAGCAAATGGTTCTTGGTTCTTGAGTACAATTACAGCTCCAGTCACTTTTTCTCACTCATTTCAACTGATGAGTGAAATACAAAAGAACTTGGAATTCCCCCGAGAAGTTTTATGAAAAAGTTGAAGAACAAGGAAATAAGAGGCATTCCAACACAAGGTGTTTTGTGCAGTTTCTATGAAAGCTTGGCTAAAATGTGTTTCTAACTCTTGTATAGGAGTGCAAGAACTTGGAATATGTTGAATTTATAGTAATGATCCCAATGGAGAAAGCCAAGGTTAAAAGCAAGAAACAGGATTAGCCACCAATGAAGCTTCCATGCCTAACTAAACCATCTACTAATTGTTTTGATACAAATATAATCCAAATGCAGTTCAAAAGCAGCCAAAGAAACAAACACCCAACACACCCACACTTTATGTAATTTAGTTACCTTCCACTCGGGTGTCTCCCATTTGTTCTGTATTTGCCATATCCACTCAGCAGCCCTTTGCGTATCATATGGGCACTACTTCGAACCATGCCCCTTTTCCAATAACTTCTTATATGCTTTGTGTAGCTCAGCCCTAAACTCCCTATAAAAATGCATTGCTAGTTTCCCGACAGCAGCTGCCACATGTGCATTGGTCTTCCAATCGCCGAAGTTATACTTTTGCTGTCAATTTGAACCCATAAGTAGGATAAGTAAATAATAAAACCTCTGAATATAGATTAGGAAGTAAAAGATTGTTTCAATACCGCCGCTACAATTATGATGGCCTCCTTGCACCCATCATCAATAGCACCCCATGTTTCTTTGTGCAGAGGTGCAAGCCTGCGAATATGACTCCCTAGCTCGATTGCAAATGTAGAGGCATTTACACCCTCGAATGCCCCCGATAGTGCACCTAGTGGAACAGGTACCCTACTGCCCAGAATCCTCATCCTCTTTTCTGACTCATGGCCCACCACCCTGCCCCGCACATGTCGAGAGAATGATGATACAACCACCAGAAATAAATATGAGTTATTTAATGACAAACAAATGAAATATATGATAAGTTTGGAAAAAACAATGGGGTCCAATATGTCTTACCAACACTACTGCCCGTATTAGGCGGGCTAGGCATAAGAGGTTGGTTGTCACCGATGTCAGGCTGACTGGTGCCATGATCTGGGACTGTGTTTTGAGTGTCTGCACTGCATTGGTGCGGTTTCCCGAGCCCATGTGAGCGACTTGGATAACACAATAAGTGAGTATAATATCAAGAAATATCATACCTGTCTCACATTTGATGTTAGATATAATAACCTCGTCTTCGAACTCTTTTTCATCCAAGGAACTCAACTCTTCCTCGCTCCTGGATGGTCTATACTCCATGTTGATGTCATCATCTTTGTCTTCATGTGATGGTATCCTTCGAGATGGAATATGAAGTGCTCGTTCCAAATGCCGTGCACCCACCCCACTCGTTTGAGTTATATTCCTTTCAATATTTTTTTTTCTAGCTGACTTATAGGCATTCTTCTTTTGTATCATTGCTCCGGGTTTGACAAAAAATTTTCTGTTCTTCGGCATTTTTGCCCACTATGATCAATAAATTGACAAAAAATACCACATATTAAAAAATAAACACACAGTAGTTAGCCGATTGAAAGACAATTAATGATTGCATTGCATTAAAATACTTATCCACACACATGAAAAAATAAAATTTACATATCATAATTCCATATCAGAATCAATATCAGGGTCAGGCTGATCAGTTTTCTCTTCATCTATATACTCTGCCAATGTTTCATCCTCGTCATCACCATCGTTGGCAATTGGTTCATCATATTAGCCGTTGGTTCATTATCCTCAGGGATGATCTCTGGTTCAATGTCATCCCTAGTGTAACAAAAGGGAAAATCCTCTTGAACAGGGATTGAAATAGTTTCAATGGCTTCTTCCTGTTGATATGGCTCATTTATCACATTTTATCCTCAATGTTCATCTCGCTCTTGCACATCCCAAACTCCCTGGTGCTTGACCCGTTCCACGACTTTCCAATTTGGACCTAATTTAGTATCATTGATGTAGAACACTTGATTTACCTGATTTGGCAATACAAAGGGATCCTCCTCATACCACTGATCCTTAACGTAAATACTAGTCACATGTGCATCAATTTATATTTTAGATTTATGACCAGTATTATACCATTCACATTTGAACAAAACCACTTCAGCACCAGTGATGTATGACAATTTATAAATATTGGTCACATAACCAAAAAAGTCAGTCTTTTCCTCATTGTGGTCCCCCTCCACAACCAACTCGCTATTCTGGCTCTTGTGACGGTTGTTGCGGTCTCTAGTGACAAACCGGATGCCATTAACCCTACAACCCGAATATTAATGCACCAGATGGTTAGGACCATTTGCCAGTGCCCACAGTTTATCGGTTGCTTCTAGAGACCCTTGAGATCTTAGTTGATTCATCTACATTAACATAAAAATTAGACATGCGAGTTTTTAATGTTTCGGATTGATAACATTTATTGTACAAAAATTTTACGTACATGATCTTTGAATCATCCAGAAAATTCTTCCCGTTGTATATTAGTGATGTTACATCCCTCGGTCTCATTCACTTCCCTCTTGTGCTCCCTACTCAGGCGGTTAATGAAACATAAATTAGTGCGACACATTGAAAGATCAAAAAGTTTACATGTAATGAATACAATTAGTTAAACTGAACCACTTACTCTAGATAAGGTATGACTTCCGAAGTATTATACAACACAAACTAATGGGCCATGTGGCATTCCCTATTGGACACATTAGGAGCCCTCGTGATAGGTACAAAGGGACAAACGCGTTGCTTGAAGACATCTAACCCAGAACCTCGTTCTCCCCCATTGTCATTCCATTCTTCAGAAACTTCTCCCTTTAGGTACGTCTTGATAAAATTAACACTCTCTTTAGCTATGTATGCCTCCGCAATCGAACCCTATGGCCTGGCTCGACTGGTGGCATAACCCTTCAGGGTTCCCAGAAACCTTCAAATGCACAAAATAACAAAAAAAAAAAAACTAAAATACGACACCAATCAACAATATAAAGATGGTAAACATAATCACCTCTCGATTGGATACATCCATCGATATTGCATGGGCCCAGCAAGCATAGCCTCACACGGTAAATGAACTGCCAAATGAACCATCACATCAAAGAATGCCGGAAGAAAAATCCTCTCTAACTTACACAATATGAGAACTATTTTCTTCTCGAGTTCTTCCAGGTGGCTCCATTTTAATGTCTTTGAGCAAATATCCTCGAAAAAGCTGCCCAGCTTAAATAGTGTTGTGCATATCTCTTTGTTCACATACCCATGCATACCAATCGAAAGAAGACGGTGCAGAAGAATAAGACAATCATGGCTTTTCAGGCCCGCTAATCTCCCATTCTTTGACGTCGCACACTTAGAAAGGTTCGCAGCATAGCCATCTGAGAACTTAATCGATTTCAGATATTGATAAAAACCATCTTTCTCCTTCGGTCCTAATGTGTAGAACGCACAAGGCTTCTCAAGGGTTCCATTGCCTCTCTTACATAGATGCAATTCTGACCTAATGTTCATATCTTCCAAATCCCGACGGGCATACTCTGTGTCCTTGCTCTTCTTGTCTATGCCCACCATTGTGCAAAGGTGATTTTCACATATACTCTTCTCTACGTGCATTACATCAATGTTATGTCGGAGCTTTAGTTTTTTTAAAATACGGTAGCTCATAAAAAATGCTTTTCTTTGTCCAGTTCAAGTCTTCAGGGTCACGGGGTCTTTTCTTGTTACTAGGGTGCTTCCCAAACTTTGTATCTGGCGACCGCTCTAATTGTGCTTGTACCTTTTCTACCTGTGGCAACTCTAATGACTTCACCCGATTCTCATACTTACCATTAAATTCCTTACTACATCGCCAACTATGACGCTTAGGCAAGTAAGCCCTATGGCCCGTGTAAGCAAGCTTCCTTCTCAACTTGACTGCTAAGGAATCTTCATTACAAATAGGACAAGCCTTGTATCCTTCGGTGGATCAGCCAGACAAGTTATCATATACAGGGAAGTCATTTATAGTCCATAACACAGCCGTGCGCATTTTGACGCTCTGCTTGATGGAGGCATCGTAAGTTTCGACCCCATTCTCCCACAACTCCTTCAACTCATCAACCAACGGTCGAAGATAAACATCAATATCATTCCCAGGTTGATGTGGTCTAGGAATCAGCAATGACAACATGAAGAATGGCTCCTTCATGCACATCCAGGGTGGCAAGTTGTATGGCATAAGTATAACAGGCCACATACTGTAGGACGTGTTCAAGTCCCCGAAAAGGTTGAACCCATCAGAGGCTAGCCCCATCCTTATATTATGGGTCTCTCCTGCAAAATCAGGGTGCTCCTTATCAAAATCCTTCCATTCCTAACAACTGACCGGATGCCTACCTATCTCGTCATCTTTGCATTTATCACTGTGCCATCTCATGTCTGTGGCAGTCTTCCTGGACATGTAAAGTCTCCGCAACCTCGGTATCAACAGGAAGTAATATAAAACCTTATGAGGGATCTTCTTACCCTTCCCATCATTTAGCTTGTTTTTGCACTCCTCGCATACTCGGCATTTATCCAAATTTGCGTTTTCCTTCCAAAACAACTAGCAATCATTTTGGCAAGCATCAATGTGCTCATATCCCAGCCCCAAGTCACGGAGTATCTTCTTCACTGCATACATTGAATCGGGAACCAAATTACCATCTGGTAGGAGTACCCTCTATATCTGCATCATATTGTTAAACAACTTGTTGCTCCACTTTCCCTCCACCTTTTGTTCTGCCATTTTAACAACAAAATCTAGCAAAGTGTTATCTGGGGAGCAACCCAGGTACAGAGGGCGCTGAGAAGCATCCAACATCCTTTCAAAGTGACGCATCGGATTACTCTAGACTGCCTCAACGTCGGTGTGAGTTCTCATGTAATGGTCTTCCATCATTTCTGGATATTCATCCCGATCCTCATCATCACTCTCAACCCCATCTTCTGATTTGACCACTTCATCCACAGGAGGTGTTATTTCTCCGTGGTAGATCCAGGTCTTGTAGGATGCTTGCATCCCCCAACGGCAAATATGAAAATTCACAGTTCCATAGTCAAACCTACGATTGTTCTTGCAAACCCTACATGGCCACCAAATCTCAATAGCATCCCCCGCATTTGCCTTTGCAAATTCAATAAATGACTTTACCCCGTCATGATACTCTCGACCAATTCTCACCAAGGGATCTTTACTATCCAGTGTCATCCAAGTCTTGTCCATATCTTAACAATGGTTAATCAATAAGCTAATCAATTTACAGCTGAAATCTAAAGAAAAAAAAATGGAGGTCTTGATTCAACAACTGACCTTAGAGAGAATTAGAAAAAGAATGCAGTAGTAGTGCTGAACACCAATTAGAGACAGAAATTGCACCTGCAAATTTGGGGCAAGGGTTAACAAACATTAGGGCTGTAAATTTAACAAATATATAGAGAGAATGAGAGTTACCAACTTCAACAGAGAGTAAAAGAAAATAATTTTGAGCTACATTATTAGAAGAACCTAGCCAGCTTCAAACACAAAAAAAAAAATTTTTATTACATCTGAGAAAACCACATACCCAATCATCTCTCCTTCAAAACAAAACCAATGATGAAAATAAAAATACATGGAATAGAATCAAAAGGAAAACCTAATTCACTCAACTAAAACATCTACAAATAGTTGAAACTAACATTAATTTGAGGCTAACAACAAAAACAGAGACTACAAATCTAAAATAAAGTTACCGTAACTCACTTCACTCAACTTTCAAGTATGATTCCAAGTTACCAACATCATTCAAAAACTCACCCAATCAACTGAAAGTCATTTAAACTTACTTGAAAACTTGTCTCTACATATTTGTGTCAAAAATATCATATCTCCACATGCACGTGTAAGACTCTTCATTAAATCTTTATTGTGAAACTACATTAATTTGGTGGCGACAAAAGACAGAGACTAGAGAACTACTTTGAAAGTGACAAGTAGCACTAGCAAGTTATGAAAACCAGATAATTGGTAGTCAAGTATAGTGACTTCTGGCTCTCAAGTTGACTCATGTTGATGGGTGACAAGAGGTGAAAGTGAGGGTGGAATAAGTTTTTACCCACAGTTCATATATGTGCTCTGTACAGAGAGTACTTGTACCGTTGTTTCTAAATGACCCTTAAAGCCGTCTCATTTGAAATGCCAAAGATAGTAATAGGGTTACAATGTTATATATGAATGAGAAATACATCCTTAAAAGTGTACCATATTTCTGATCTCCTCCTACAAGTACAAGACTTATTTCTGCTAGATTTAACATAATATAAAACTGAAATACAACTTAACTCAAAGCTTAACTCAAAGCAAGATCTATGAGCAGTAATTTTCATCGATAAGGAATTCAAAGACGACAAAGATTTACATACATGACCAACTAGTGGAGGTGTTTTCTACGGCTTCCAAAACAATGAAAAACTAGAAAAGGTGGGATTTTTTGAGGTGGAGATGCGTTTGAAATCTATGTGAAGGAGAAAGTAGAATACATAAGGTGGGAATGGGTGGTTGGGCTTGATTTTCTCTTAGAGTGGTGCAGCAGATCATCTTCACACCCCTACTGCCTGGTATGTGTGCCTGTTCCTACATTCGGTCTTGTTGGGTTTCTCTCATATTACATTTTCCTTCAAGTGCTTGAATTGTGAAAAAAGTGGGTTTTCTGTAAATGAGTTTTTATCTTAGAGAACACTTTCCTCATGTTTCCTGAAGAAGTGGGTGTTTCTACAAAATTGGTCTTGTTGCTATTTCTAGTAAGGAAGCCAAAACAAAAAATAGTATTGTTTCAGTACAAGTCCATGGGCAAATTGTGATGAAATAATTACTGGGTGCCACATTTCTCATTTTATGATGCATGTGGAGTCCATGTTATAATCATACGGATTAGTACCATTGACAAGATGCTAACCTTTGGACTGTGGAACAATCTGCACTTCAACTGGGTTTCCTCATTTTCCATATTGTTGTCTTACTCTTGCCCTCTCTTGGTATGACACATGAAAATCTCTATTATTTTTCTTAGACCTCATGTAAGATTAGGACCCCTTGTCATGCAACTCATGCAGTTGAAACCCACTTGGTTAATGTTCCAACGGCCATTCGATGCATTAGAAATTTGAGGCTTTGAATTGGAAAAATCAAACAATCAATTTTTTTTTTCTTTTGACCTTGCCAAATCATTGGCACCACACATTATGAGGACAACAAATTTTGAACTCTGATGAAGGAGAAAAGGATTGCAATGGATTTCCAAGGACGTATAGGCAAAAAAAGAGAACCAAGCACATCATATCATACATGAGGAAAAATTATGTTTTACATAATCATAGGTTTAAGTTCAGTTTTCAGGTTTTTAGTTTTGATAATCATGGGCTCATTCTGAATATATTTTTGGGCATCAAAAATAGAAAAAATCAACATAAAAAAATTCTAGAAGAAGCATGTAAAACCCAATAATCAAAACACCTAAACACAGAGATGGAGAAAGAGAAAGAGAGATGGAACCCAAACCCACAAGAGCGATGGAGGAGAGGAAGAAGAAGATGTCGTCCAGGTAAGTTTTTGTAGTTTACTCCTTCTCTACTACTTCACTCTTCATTGTCTTCTTCTCCTTCTCTGCTACTGTACGATTCTTCTTCTGCTTGGTGACAAAAATCAGAGTAGGGAGTTTAGTGGTTGGTGACAGAAAACAGAGAGGGTCAGGTAGTTGGCTGGGTTAGGGTTTTGGCAGTGTCAATTGGGCCTTGCAATGGGAAAAGACGCTGGGTCTGTTTCATGGAAATATGTTGTCCCTCCATTTCGAATCAACTGGAACAGATGCCCTAGAACCCGGAAAGCTACATGCAAATTCCATCTCTACCTTCTATATCAATATTTCAATCAACTCATAGAAATGCCATGGCCTATCCGATCCTCACTTGATATTTCTTTCAATTTTTTGCAATTTCTTGCGCCAGTCAAAAAGATCATAGAAAGTTTAAAAGATTAAAAGTAAGATAAAGATTAAAAGATCATCGAACTTCAGAATACTGGTGATTCATATCGATTTGTTGGATTCAACTATGTTGATATAGATTAAATCCAAGTCACATGCTTGGATTGTTCATTGCAAAACCAAGAAACAGAACAAAATGACAGTAAGTGAGAAGAAGAAGAGCTGACCAATTTCCAGTGAGTTGATTCAAAGGTACTATTGCAAAAATCAATGGCGGATTGGGCTGGGATTTTCGGAAATCAGGGTTTGAGAGAGGGAGAGAATAAGTAATTATGGAAAAAGGGGAAGGGCACCTCCAGCAGCATCACATCATCCCCCCTCGCAATTTATCTCTCCCAAAGGCCGGGCTCGCCGCAAAGGATCTCGATGAAGCTCTTGTACATGGGGTAGTGGCTGGAGCAGCTGAGGTCGGAGGAAAAGAGAGAGTGGTAGACGAAGCGAAAGGAATGAAGGGGGACGCAGTGTTGGGAGAGGAGGGCGAAGAAGGCGTTGGCCAGGTCGTCGAGGAGGGCAGCGGCGAGGAGGCAGCGTGTGGCGGAGATGAGGGTGGGGGACGCACGCTAAGTGCATTTTCCAGCAATGAAGTGGCCCTTCAAGATATCGATGGAGGGGCTAAGGCGGGCGGTGGGGTCGGCGTGGATGTAGAGGCTGAAGAGGTGGTCCTGGCTATGGAAGAAGTGCTCCCATAGCGCTCGCAGAACTGAGGATGGTGGCAGGGGATGGGTCGTGTTTGAGCAGAGAGATGTGAGAAGAGCAAGCGTCCAGTGGCTTTTATTATAACATATACCCCGACGTGCAGCCCAAGCGTTGGCCATTATCTTCTCCGACGCATTACCAATGTCAGCAAATAAATTTTATAATCTCCAACGCATCTACTGCATCGTTTTTCTTAAAATTATTTCTCGACGCTATTATGCATCGGTGAAAAACCATTTCATGTTGGGAAAAATTCTCCTCCAAAATCCATATGGCGCCATCCTATCTCCCGACGAAATCTTCCGACATGTATAGGATAGCATCGACTAATCCTTTTGCCAACACTATAGTGCATCGGCTAAACAGTTTTTTATGACGTGTTGGGACTGCGTTGGCAAATTTGGTCAGCAAAAATGCAATTTCTTGTAGTGCCTTAATGAATTCATGATACACACACAAAAAAATAAAATTAAAATAATGCTGGTATAACCAATCAGGTAGGTCATTCTGTAGTAATTAATGCAAGAACTATTATCTGAATCAGCTCATTATATTCATTGAACTTGAACTACGAATTGGGTGAATCTAGCAGCAAATTCAATGAACCTATGCTAATGGATTTATGAATAAGTATTGAATCACAGACTGCGAACTCCAATTTGAATACATCAAATTGCAAACTGGGTAGCTATGGTTTAGTACACTTCCTTTTGAAATTTGTTTGAAGGAGAACCCTTCTGCTAATTGTGTATTCTAGGCTGTTTACCATATGCCTACAACTAAGAATGATATGCCGTCTCGAAGTATTCCTCTAGCTCTACAAAACTTGTTTTACAAGCTCCAGTACAGTGATAACAGTGTCGCTACTAATAGATATGATTCATTCATGCAACATGATGTTCAAGAACTTAATAGAGTTCTCTCTGAAAAGCTAGAAGGTAAGATGAAGGTACAATATTTACATTTGTGAACAATTGTTCCTAAGCTATTTAAATCATAATGTTTTTTTGCCTTATCAACAAAGAAAATTCATAATGATTTTAATATCTTATTTCACTAGCTCAGGGAACAGTTGTGGAAGCTACCATACAGCAGTTATTTGAAGGACACCACATGAATTACATTGAGTGCATCAATGTAGACTAAAAATCCACAAGGAAGGAGTCATTTTCAAATGCCAAGGTTGAGTTGGCATATGAAACATATAGGAAGTTTAAGAAAAAGAAACTCTTTACATGAAGAAACCATGTTTCAAATTATTTAAAAAGACTTATTGGGTTTTTTAATCGTCAGAAGAATGATGGGAAATATACTTGAAAAGCTTATATTTCTTTCAAGCATTATAGCAAACATTTAACATGGGAATTTAAGGTCCCTCATGAAATAGCTGTTGTTATCATGTCAAGATAATATTTATTTAACTTGAGCCATATTCAGTTGATACAATGATCTTCTTAATTTTGACCCAACCATAGACGACATATTCATATGGGAAGCCATTAGGATTGAAAAGTGTCCTTCTGTCCTACAAGCCAAAAAAAAAAAGACTACATACATTACGTTGAACATCTACCATCAAATAGAGTGTCTTGGGCGTGAGGCCAGAGAGAATGATGGGTATTTATTTAAAATCACATAAGATGCAGCCTACAAGGGAGAGAGCTACAGTGATTTACTAATCCCAGAAAAGGGGAAATGCATCTGCTTGGAGAAGACGAGCCACAAGATTGATGCCAAGATGACGACATCCCTAGAGTGACTTTGGCATGAGATCCACAGAGAGAGAGCCTAAAGTGTCTTGGCTTTGTACAAGGTAGATAGCGAGATGGATTTTACAAGTATCAGACGTTCTAACAGTACCACAGAGAGAAATAGGGGAAAAAAATAGAAGGAATAGAGAAGAAGAACGCTTACAAGTTCATTTAGTAGTAGAGGGTCTGGCGTATCTACTCCTCTCTCTTTCGTTCTCCTCTTTCGGTCCTCTTTTCTGTCTTTCCTCTTCAACGCACTCCGTTCTCCTCTCTCCTCTCCTCTCTTTTGTCTTCGCTCTTCAACGCACGGGGCTTTTATGAGAGGGATTTCCGTTAGAAATAAAATTCCATTCAAAGCAATTTCGTCAGCTAAAATGCCTTCCGCCTCTTTTTTCTATAGAGCCCATGCCTCTTTTTTTCATGAACCCACTTTTGGAGCATTTCCAATTTAGAGGGATTGCCTCTTTCTATCTAAAATGTACAGATGCTATATTTTTGAACCAAGCAATCAAATATTTCAAGTCTCTATAAAATTTAGACATTTAGAGAAATAGAGGGTTAAAATAGAGATGCCAAACATGGGCTAAGAATCATGTTAGACAAATGCAACGGATTATCCCTGATAGGTGAAGCTGTGGCATAAGGTATATTGCACCAAAATTGACAGGGAGCCTCAGAGGTACAAACTCAGGCCAGACACATCTTCAGACCAAAGATTAAACAATTCTATATGTTGTCATCTAAGCTACATGAAAATTAAAATTTTTAGCATTAAAGGTGATATAAAACATATTATATTGCATGTCTAAGGAATTGCAGATATTTCTAACTAATACTTTCTATTCAAAGCCATTCAAGTGGCTAACCTTGAGGTTTTGCAATAAAGCTCGAGACTCTGTTAATAAAATTGCCCAAGTTATTCAGCAACTCATTATTTAGCTTGACCTGCAGTCTGCCATGTAAACAAAGAGACAACTGAAATTTGAAAAGAAAAAAAATAGGAAAAGAATGAAAGCCTGTAACTATTTGAAAAAAAGAAAAGAGAAGAAATGTTCTCGTCATATGAACTCACCCTCCATCTTTAGTAATAACAAGAAAATGATGAATGCTATTAACCATTGCAGTGGGCACTAATTTTTATTTTGGTCTCTGTTACAGATACTATGGTCATGTGGAAATGGCTTCTTTTCTAGGAAAGGCGAGAAGTACACACTCAAGGAATCAATTTGGCATACTCTCTGAGAACACACAATTAACTTCACAAATTTACTGTTGTTATTTTATCTCCAATCCCATACATAGTATAAAGTAGAAAAGAAGAGTGAAGACAGCACCCACTGTATGAGTTTCTTCAACCCACATGCCCATCTTCTATATCAGAGTATATGAGTAGTCTTCAACTCAAATCTCACCAATTCCTAAGAAAACACTGCAACCCCATTTAACAAAATAAACATGGATAGCTAAGCCCAAGTCACATGATTTATCTTAGAGGGAAAAGAAAAAAAAAGAAAGGAATTAGCATTCTGTGTAGCCTTTTCTAATCTAGACCATTCATCTTATAAGAACTACTGCTGATAATTGGGTCAAGCAATGTCTCGTAACTCTATTTCTAAACAAGTGATGTAGTACTCATGAACACATTAATCCTAGAAAAGAACCCTAAATATTTTTCATGATTATCCCAAAGGTTTCTAATATTCAATGTAAGGAACGATCCAATTAAAAAAAAAAAAAAACCTCCAAGCTGGTAGGTGTAATCACTTGTTCATGCAGCCAGGACTACCTATTAGTAGCATTGGAACCAAATTTATTATTTTCTGAAAACGGAAACCAGAATAGATGCGTACACACGCAACAAACAAAATTACCTTAATTGAGCCAATTCATCAAACATGTAGTGACCTAATTAGGGAACATCAATTTTCACCACCACCATTCAAATCTGGCCTTAGCCCAACTCATCTGTTAACATTTGTGAAAATCTTCAGAACTAAAAAAGGGAAAATTTACTTTAGGGCATTTCATCAAACACATTGCAAGAGAATCTCACCATTTGTGAAAAGTTTTGTACAGTATTATACAATTTCTGAAAAGTCTGGAATTAAAAACCTATTTGGAGAATCTCACCAACACATCACCATCCAATATCTTCACCAACACATTACCATCCAATATCTTCACCATCCAAACTAGAAAGAAAAAACCCTGAGATTGACAGCTTGAAATAGACCTTGAAACCGAGATTTAGGGCTTGATGTGCGGAGGTCTCTCGGTTGTAGAGGGCGGAGGTTTGGAGCTTAGGGTGGGAATTCATTAGGGACAACATTGGGAGACGAATTATAACATGCGTTGCGCAAAAGGTAATATCTAGCGAAGAACGACTTTGATTGTCACTAAATCCCATCACAGATGGTGCATTTTCATGTAGTGCTAGCACTTAAACTCAGCATAGTCTCTCCAATGGATGCTCTAGAGAAGTAGTGTATTGTCGGATGTGAATTTTGATCCCGTCAGGGAGGGAGATCGCAATTAATTAATATTTGATATTTAATATTTGTATATCGAAATTGAGGATTCCGACTACCCTCAAAATCGACGACGATCACTAATCATGGTAATGGCCAAGACTTTGTCCTTCGACTAATGTTAAAGAAATAATGGGAGAAAATAAGGTGTATTCTCTCTCATCTAATGTGCGGCAGGCAACACACGATGGTCGCTTTTTTACTTTATTCGGGTCTCGTCAAAGTATGAGTCACAAAATGGACCACAATATGAGTCTCATTATAAGGTCTAGATAGGGAGATAATCCATGTTTACAATATATGAGTAATTAAAATCAAATTCAAATAGAATAAAATAAATGAAAATAAAATAAAGTAAAATAGGGGAGGCGCCAAATATTTTAGAAGGGGACCAGTTTTAAAATAAAAGTAATGATCAAACAAGATGTCATGTGTGATTTCAATTTAAAAATGAAAAAGGAAATTGTGGCCAATGAGCTGATTGGATTGAAAGTGACTACATTCGGGTCAATTGAGGGGCGACCGCATTTGGGTCTATTGTTTGATTAATTGAAAGGGGGAATTGAAATCACACATTAGTCTTATCATTATCATTAAATTATTTTTTTTAATTAGCCTTTAATTCCTTTTTATCATTATGCACGTTAAAATATTTGGCTCTAGAGGTGGAGGAAAAGAGAAGAAAATATTTTTGTGGTGATTTTGTTTGTTTTATTTTATTATTATTATTTTTGGATTTTTTATAATTGGGGCAAGAAAGGCCTAACTAGGGCATTTTTACTTGAATTTAATCTAATTAAATCATATTTTATTGATCATTGGAGTCCAACCCTATCCTAATGTCCTAAACCACCCACATCCACTCCCTCAATCCTCTAACGGAACAAAAAGAGTGATGAGCAGAACCTACTATTCTAAATTCGGGATATACTTGGACTAACTGGATTTGTGATTTTAAATTGATTTTGAATTTAAGTTTCACTTAAAAGTGTGATCTATTTAATCCTTCCAATCATTAGTTTTTTAAAGATTTTTCGATATCTTTTACTTTGTTTTTGGTTTTATATATTTTTCTTGTTTTTTTTTAATGACAAGGAAAGGAAAGAAATGATTTTTATGATTTTCTTTTATTATTTTTTATGCAATTTTAATGTTCATGGATGATGGTGCATGGGGCAAATATTAATGGAAAAAAAATGCAATATGGGCATGTTGCATGGATGACCACAGCATAGGACACTACAACAGGTAATGTCTTAGGCGACTTAGGCGACGAAAACTTTTGTCGCCTAAATTCCGAGGCTCTATGGCGAACTCTGGATGCTGTATGTCAAATTCCTTCCACTCCGAGCTATCGGACGAATGCTTTGACAAACCGTCATCCATGTGCTTCTGACCACTGTGCCATCTCATCCGCTCGGCTATCTTCCTTGACATGAACAGTCTCTGCAACCTCGGTAGCAATGGGAACCAACGCAGGACCTTATGAGCAATCTTCTTACCCCGACCATGATTGTGCTTATATCTTGACTCCTTGCATACCGGGCATGTATCTAGGCCTGCATTCTCTTTCCAAAACAGGGCACATTGATTATTACATACATCAATGGCCTTGTATCCCATGCCCAACTCACACAATATCTTCTTGGCTTCATAAGTTAACCTTGGGACCAAATTTTCTTTCGGTAATAGTTTTTGTAACACGTCAAGCAACATGTTGAAAGACTTATTGCTCCATTTGTTCATCACCTTCACATTAAGCATTGTAATGACAAACTTTAACAGACTGAACTCCGTACACCCAGGATACAACTCACACTGGACATGCTCCAAAAATTTGTGAAACTTTCGCACCTCATCCCTCTGCATTGTATCAGCTGATTCCCCTGCCTCGTCACCATTAATATTTTCTACTCTTATCCGGTCTTCCACCAAAGCATCAATACCACTCAATTCATCGTCCCCGTCATCTACCATTTCAATATCACCCTGAACATCCACCTTGTCCACCGATGTACGAGTTTCACCATGATACACCCAGTTAGTGTAAGATGGGATACTTCCATTCTGAATCAGATAACCTCCCACAATATTACCGGGATGCCGGTAAAAGTTCACACACTTCTTACAGGGGCACCTAATCTTTCCTTCCCGGTCGGCAACCCCCATTGCAAACTGAACAAATGCTTTCACCCCTTCCATATATCTCGAATTAATTCTACCAATAGCTGTCCCGGCCAGTGTCATCCAACTCTTATCCATGAGTACTGATCACCTGCAATATACAATTCAACCCAAACAGATATATTGCGACAATATATTATAATCCATGGAACCAAAAGAAGCCACATGAGCATTATAAGTGACTATTGGTTTCACTAGCACCATTGTGCTAGATCTAGCAGCCAAAATCATAAAATAACTATATGAAATATAAAAACCCAGTAACCCAATCCATTCAACATAATTTTGAATCATTTTCCATTTAAAAGTGCGAGAGGAATGTAGGAAAGAAGCAATCAAAGGATGATAATCTTCCAAATCCAAATTGGGTCTGCTTGATGTTTTCACATGTGCCTGAAAATACGTAGGAAGTGGAAAAGCGTGGAACATGAGTAATGGAAAGAGACTAAAGGAATGAATCCAGAGGCAATTGAAGACATAAAGCCCTACAACAGATCTTGTTGAACTTCTACAAGCCTAATGTGTCCCCCACTCCACAAATAAAATAGACGTTGATAGGACGTTGCATGAAAACATGGTTTGGACAAACTCCTTTTTGTTCTTTTACTTTTCTTTCGTAAAAGGCTTGGACAAACTTAGGTGGACCCATTAAAGAGGGGATTCATGTTTTCACAAAAGACCAACACAATCAGTGAAAGTTATGACAAACAACATGCTCCAATACTCCTTCAATCAAGCCCCGTCGCTATGAATTCATAGGTCGATCCAACGGTCCAGTAAATTCGGATCTGACCGAAACTTAGGGCGAGTGGCTATCAAGGGGCCCCTTGTGTATTGCAAGGTTAGGATTGGGTGATACATGGGCCCCACCTAAAGTTCTCACAAAAGAATGGTGATAACTAGTTCTCATAAGATTATTTCCATATATATATATGGGATAGATTCAAGTGAAAACTAGTTCTCACGGTGCTTCCATGAGAACTATTAGTGTGGCCCACCTAGCAACTCAACCAAACCGTGCACAAACAAGGACACCCTTTGATAGTCACTAATCCCAACTTTTGGGATCCATCCGAATGTATTTGATCATTGGATGGAGGGTTGAAATTTTTTTCATAATATGAAGCCATTAAACTTGTGGGCAATAGATGAAGGGATTACGGGAATGTGGTTGGGATTCAACTTGATAGTTGTGGTGGTCTTGCATAGATCTTTTCATCCGGGCCCCATAAAAAGTTCTCATGGTAACTCCAAGAGAACTATCACTAGAACAAAGCTCAATTTATATATATATATATGTATATTAAAAAAAATCTAAAGAAGCCTAAATACTCAAATTGTTTTAAAATCTAAAGAAGCCTAAATACTCAAATTGTTTTAAAATCTTGACCAGATACAATATAAACCTAAACAAATCAATCCTTCTCCCATGCACTGAACCCCATTTAGGAACAACATAAAAAATCTAAAAAAGCTGCCATTGGAATATTAGATGTACCATTGGAATACTAGATGGTCCATATGAACTTAAATCAACTACAAGAGTCATGAAGCAACAAATTCTTAAAACCCATTGACACTAATGCATTGGTACTTAACAGTAGTGACAATAAAGGGTACCCATATTGCAACTGTTGTGCACAAATGTAGAACAGTGTAATTTCCACGGTCTTCCTAATGTAAAATTCAAAAAGATTAACTAAACTAGCAGATTATTCATAACATGAGGATTACCTGGAAGAAAAGAACATGTCCACTAACATGAAATAAAGCAGAGCATGCTTCTCAAAAGGCCTTTCAGAAATCCACCCAAACAGAAATACAAACAAAAGGAAATCAATCATGCTCACCCACCAATAATCCTAAAAGGTGGCTGAAAAAAATAAATAAATAAATAAACCCTATGATTAGGTCTTTCTTGCATCACCATCACCATCAGCCTTTTCAATGCTGGGTCAACTATAAAAGGTCTACTCTGAAACTCCAACTAAGCTAAGAACACAAAACCCAGCTCAATTATCCATCATACTCATTTACATTGTTGCAACTGGCCACCTATTTAGTGCCACCTTTGCTAGTTCTACTCTTCTACTTGAACTTACATCACACCATGCTTGAAAGCAACATGCATTCCCCTCCTCTCTTCTTGAAGAACTCATAAATAAACAATCCTTTTATTACCGCATTTTTCAAAAGACTAGATAGATCAAAACGGCAATGTCCACCTAAAAACAATAGTGGAACCTACATTTCAATTAGCTTCAAAATCCAAAAAACAGTCTCAATCAAGGACAGAACATATTTTTAGTGCAAACATCTAAAAAACCAAACCTTCATTTTTTCCACTACCTTCTCCATCCATGAGAAGCAACCTCAACTCCAAATTCTTATAAAAAAATAGAAAAGCAAGAGTCCTGAGTCCCCATAATTCAAAATCAATTAAATCCCTTCCTTCAAATGGATTCAAAAGCACAACCAAAGCTACAACCAAAGCCCTAATTCAACCAAAGCTTGTCCTCAATGATCCAGCCCTAATTTCCAAAAGGCGCCGAAGACACATAGAAAAGAATCAAACACTAAAATTGAGGCACTCAACATTCCAAAATGGGCTGAATCAAACAACCCCAAACATCAAATTCCAACTACCCAGTCAACATCAAATCCATCACAACCCAAAGACCAGCAACAACCCACATCTGAAAGCCTGCATCAAAACCCAAAACCCTAAAATTTTCCACCACCCACAATTAAAACCTCAAGAAAGCCATCCTCAAATCAACATACCCTGAGAAGAATCAAACACCCAGAAAATAAGAACTCATTACAAAGCAAAGATCAGAAAACCCCAATTCCCAAATGGTCCTGTTTCTAAATGTTAAGAATCTAACTATGCATGGGGTACAGGGCTAGCTATGAATGTTGAAATGCTTCAAAAATGGGAAAAATTACTTTCGGGCATTTCATCAAACACATTGCAAGCAACAATAATATCTTCACTAACACATCACAATCCAAACTAGAGGGAAATAAAAAAACTGAGATTTAGGGCTTGAAACAGACCTGGATCTCTCGATTTCACAAGATGAAGGTTGGAGCAGACGTCTCTTGATGTAGTTGAGGATGGAGGCTTCGGCGTGGACAGGAGGATGGAGGATGGAGGTCGAAGGTCGAAGTGACGATGGAGGATGGACGCTTCTGATCTCTATCGCATGTGGAGGCAGGGGCGGGAATGATCAGGAGACGTCTAATCTCAAGCGCAAATGAATATATAGACTTTGGGGCGACGAAATTCATTTCGTCCCCAATCGGTCCCTTTTTATTGCGACGATAATTTTTGTCGCCTATTTGTCACCCAATTTTTTTTTTTTTTTTGCACGAACATACATATTTGTTGAAATTTGCAATGACATATAAATTTCGTAGCTAATAATGGCTTTTGGCGACGATATTTAACCTTAAAGAGACGAAATTTTACTCCTCGCTAAAATAATTTTTTTCCCTTAAATTGCCGAAGAAAAATAAATTTCGTCGCTAATAATGACTTTAGGCGATGAAATTTTATTTCGTCTCCATATTTCCTCGCCAAAACACCATTCTATTGTAGTGGGAATTAAACAAACTACCAAATATGATAAAAAAATTTACGAGAAATTTAAACTAATCCTAATAATGAGAGAATATGCATGGGCACAAGGAAAAACAATTTTAATCATATAGACAGAGCCATTCAATCATCCACAAGTGCTAAGTTGAAATCTTGAAGGGGTACTTTATGGATGTTGGCTTTTGTGAGGGGATTGGCGTGAGTGTAGTGGGCTTCAACTGAGAGCTGATTTAAATCTTAAGTGGGTCCAATTCTAAGCTGAATTGGGCCTGTTTACTTAGACTGATCGTTTGGGCAATGTGAGTGGGTTGTTATAATCAGGTTGATGGTTCTTGCCTGGCCTGTATGTGTTTGGTTAGGGGAAAATCATAGTTGGGTTCTGTTGAGTGTGAATGGTCCCGGTTGTGCAGTGATTTGTTTGGCAAGTTTGTAGTGGCATCTGAATGTATGAAATAGGTGGAGAAGGTGTGGTGATGATGGTGAGGAGGGTTGGACAGTAGATTGAGTCGGCACTACTAAGCTTATACCCTTAGGACATTCGATGGGACCGACTTAGGGTGTTCCATCTATTACCTTCTACAGTAGTTGTGTGAAGAGTTGGCTGGTGCTCTTTGGTTAGCTAGACAGATCTTGGCCTGACTACTAGTAATTTCACACCTTCCAATATGTGCTCTCCTTAGAGAGAAGATAGTCATGTGGATGCCAACTAATATGCTAATGTATTTTTATTTAAGATTCCTTATTCATACTCATTCATATATACAATATGCCTGGTTTCTGCTATTGCTTCCTTTCAATTAATATGTCTTTAAATCTAATTGTTACAACATGATTATTCTTATATACTCTTATATTTGCTTAAATGTCATGTTACAGTCTTATATACTCTTATATTTGCTTAACCGTTGTGTTAACAGTGCTACTCCTGGTATTACAGATACAGAACCTGATGCTGACTCGGCAGTTGACGAGGCCCCAGAGAGAACCACAATAGTACCTAAGCATGTAAATGAGTGGAACAAGGATAACATTTACTACTAATCACCATCCGTAGCGTGACAAAGGGGTTTGTTTAAAATATAGTTATATTATGACATGCAGATAAAACATGCCATCATCATTATGCTATTTTGGAGTCATAGATTGACAAGCATGTATTTCAATTTTGTATATGTTACGAATCTTTTGTTATCATGTGCATGTAAATAGATTGCTTAAGAAACTCTATTTTATATAAATGAATAAATGTTTTTATTAGTGTCTATAACGTTTATAGGTGCACTTTATAGGTTTTTGCTTCGTTATTAAAATAACTGACATGTATATTTGGATCTTCCTCACATGTACCTGTAGAATCACCCTTGTAGAATTCGTATGTGTCTTAACATGGCATAGATTGCCATGGATTACGCGGGCTGCACATCGGGACTCTCCCTAATCCCCCAATTCCCGAGTTCAGGTGTGACAGAGGGCGTTTTGGACTTTTTAAGTGCTTAAATTTGAAAAAATGACCTCTCCCTCTAAGAAAAAAACATCATGGATTTCTTGCCACAAAGTAAAATGTTGGGGGACCTATCGCTAAATTCCCAAAAAAAAAAATGAAGGCACATGATCATTAAGCTCATCAAAACTCTAGTTTTGTTAAGTGTTACATCAACTCCAAATTTTATATGTTTCTTTTAATGATCAATCGAAACGGGAGATTAAACTTGCAAATTAGCATCCAAGTTAAAATCTGAAATAGTGAAATCCTGGACTGGGGGAGATATTGATAGCTTGAGAGCCTTGGTCTTGGACCCCATGACCTAGACCATTATTTACTCAAGTATGACCATTAAATTTATGAGGACCCTACCTACTGGGAGATCACTAGGGAAGGTCTAGGTATATTTGGATTAGGTTTGCAGGTAATAAAGTCCCACATTGGAAATAGCCATGCCCTGGGATTATAAGTCAAACATTGTATTAATTCAATATGATGCATTTTATAGCTGTGTTATCCCCCGGCAAAAACGGACAATAACACACTGAGTTGAGTGGGATTGTCGTATAGGAGTAGTAATAGGATGAGTGACCGCCTGGGAAATCCTCGCATCCACTCCTTTTTTTTTTTTTTTGTCAAATGGAATTACTAATGTTGTAGTACATGAAAGGAATTATGTCGCATAATTGATATTTGACCATCATAATCCAAAATAATGGTTTCATTTAATTACATTATATAAGATTAGCATAAACAAGATAGACTGGGTTATTTTTCAAAGGAGTGGTCAAAGGAGTGGCCACTCGCCACGAGTGTTAAATTTAGTTGAATCCAAGTTGAGTCATTTTTTCAAAAAAAAAAAAAGTTTTCAAATATATATATATAATGATAAAATGTGGATTGTTTTCTATGTGGTCATCGTGACCAAGTGGGAGATTACATATGTGTGATCATTTGGACGAAGTGAGAGATTGTTGACGTAAGTAGTCCTCATGACCACAAGTCTAGAATTGTTTGGGCCCCACGCATTGAGTCCACTAATTTAATCTACTTTCCCATTTGTTTTGATTTTAATAAATCTATCTTGTGAGGACTTATCTTGGACCAAGGTATGTGCAAAATATTGGGAAGAGGTGATCATTTGAACTCTTCATCTAACTTTCAAAAAATTGCATACATTATTATTATTATTATTATTTGATATCACAGGTATCCCTGAGGTCTTTGACCCATCAAGACTAATCTTCTAGGCAGCATCCGCTAAACCCATACAAATGTATGCTGGGCAAATCTAGGATGAGTTTGGAGCAGAAGACATGGGGAGTAAACTCAAGTCTTATGCCACTCCACTAACTTTAAAGTGGGTTATTTTTTTCTTCATTGTTTTAATCAGTAATTTTTTTTCACCACTGTTTGTATTTTGACATTTTCTACATGATCAATTTAAGGGGAGCTGGACCATTATTCTTATTAAAATTTTGTCTGGTGCCGATTATTAGGGGCCGGGTGGTGGTTGGTAAAAACTGAGAAGATGTGAATGAGTTGTTACACATGAATTAGTGCCACGGCCCATGCATTATAAACTTGCAAAGAAAAGACAGGTGCAGACCACAAGGTGATTTTTTAGTTTGATTGAAACAAATCACGAAGGAGGAACAAGTAATAGTTGCTTCTTATCTTAAATCATAATCCTGAAAGCAAGTAAACCAAAGACACGAATAACATGAAGCTTGGTGAAGAACCTTCTTACGGACTATTTATAAAAATGGATACAGTTGATATGAGATAAATAACAATGACAATGAATTCAGCACCCTAAAGGATGATTGGAACAAAATATGGATGATGATGTTGATGACAAGGCCCCTCTTTATGCTATGGGGATTGGCATCAATCTTAATCTTCAGCCCTAAAATGAATAATATAATATAAATTATATTTTTCATTTGATGTTGTTTAAAAAAATTAAATATAAATAAAAAAGTATAGTATTTATCAAAAATAAGAAAATATAGTGTTAATCATTCTTAAATCTAAAATAAACAATTATTGCATTTATCTTTTTTTTGCTAAAAAATATAACATTTATCTATAAAAAATGAATTACTATTTATCATTCTTAAACTTCTACATAGAGGATTTTATAGAAACAACTCCCCTAATTGGACAATGCATGAAATTAGTCCCTGATAAATTTATTGGACAAAATAGGTCTTTGGAGCCGATATTGTGAACTAAATTTATTTGATATGTGGACCCCACATGCTAATACACGTGCTACATGAAATCGTGGATACCTAAGTGAATGACAACGGATGAGTGCTACTCCCTCACGCTCAACTTGTAAAAATGAACCAAATGTATTTTTAATTGAAGTGATATTCCCCACGTTAACTTACAATATTGAATTCTTAGAACCTATAGACACCTGCCATAATAATATTTGTATAAGAACTATACTGTAATAGGTTTGCAAACCCAATTCAAAGCAAGCAACGACTTTTTCGTAAAAATAAAATAAAAAGAAAAATCACTTCAATTAAACTGTTTTTTCAAATATTTGGAACTTGACCACACGTGATAATAAAGGGATAAGATTATTTTTTATACTAGCCACCTCTACACACTTTATGCTGCGATAAAAGAGAAGTAAAGTGATTATTTTTCGTCTATCTATAACTTTATATCGTACTTCATGCAAAACGAATATAAAATTTTTAATCAAAAATCATATTTGATGAGAACATGGGACTCCGGAAATTGTCACAGGCATTTCTTCTCACCCACAATGCCGTAGGCCCGAGCATTCTTGCGCAAAAGACGCATGACCCACGCTTCATAAATTAGCATAGTTTTCTACTCCCATTCATGATTAAAGTAATGATAAAAGAACTAGAAAAAAAGAAGAAAAAAACAAGGGGATTTAATGCGGAAAACCTCCAAAGATGATACCCATACTAAAAACGACTTACTAATTTATATCTCACTAAAAAAGGACTTAGGGCTTTCCAGTGAAACCTCTTTTAAAATAATAAATAATGTGAAGCAACGCTAGCGTTGCTTGACAAACAATGTTAGCGTTACTTGGTGAATGATGTGATCGTTGCTGCTCCGAAAAAAAACTTGAGAACTCCACTTTATAAATAAAGAAAAAATCGAGAACTCAAATCCCAAGCCTTTCTTTTATTTTTTTTCTTACTAAGAAAAGAATCACGAGAACTCCACTCTGCAAATAAGAGAAAAACCAAGAACCCAAAAAATCGAGAACTCAAATCCCAAGCCTTTCTTTTTTTTTTTTCTTACTAAGAAAAGAATCACGAGAACTCCACTCTGCAAATAAGAGAAAAACCAAGAACCCAACTCCCAAACCGTTCTTCTCTGCTTAGAAAAGAACCATGAGAACTCCACTCTGTAAATAAGAGAAAAATTGAGAACCCAAATCCCAAGCTTTTCTGATCCAAAAGTAATAAACCACAAGGACTCCACTCTCCAAATTAAAAAAAAAACCGAGAATCCAAATCCCAAACTTTTCTTCTGGTAAGAGAACAGCCATGGCAATACCACTCAGCAAAACTTTCTTCTTCAGTTAAAAAATAACCAATAACTCTACTTTGCAAATCTTTTCCGGTAAGAAAAGAACCACGAGAACCCCATGCTGCAGATTGAGGACACTAGCGTCGCTGACCCTTTTATTATTGCGAGCAACACTAGCATCACTCCCCTTTTATTATTGGCAAGCAACACTTGCGCCCCCCGCGCCACCCCCCCCCCCAACCCTTTTAGTAAACTTTTATTAGATGTTTAGGAACTTCTCATTGAATTCATGTCCATTACAGTGGTCAATATGTTATCTTCATCGTCAATTATCATAGAATCTTTTTGCAATCTTCCTTCTCTTTTTGTCACACAGGTGGCGAGGGGTGCAAGGATTTGGTTCTTGTGGTATTCTCTGATTTGCAAAGTGAAGTGATGGATTGGTGAAGCCTGATCTGGGGTAAATATGTAATGTTTTGGTTTAATCTGAACCCTTTGTTATAAGGCTAGGTCCGACCATTGTAAATGCCTAGGGTTTTGTTAATTAGGGCTTCTGTATTATTCTAAGTGGTATGAGAAAAAGAGAGTTGTTTCTCTGCAGAGAAGAACCCTAGGGAGAGTTGTGTACTCTTGTAATTACAAGAAAAGGGTTGTTTTTCTTATGGGTGATCTCTAACAATAGTGAACAGTTTTGAATCTCCGTGGACGTAGCCCACATTGGGTGAACCACGTAAATCTCGTGTCTATTTTACGGATTGCTTGTTCTTCTTGTTCTTCTTTCTCAACATGAAGTTCTCATGGTTCTTGATAAAAGGGTGGAAAATGCTAGCATCGCTCACTAGTAATAAAAGAAGAGTGATGCTAGCATCGCTCGCAGTAATAAAAGGTTCAACGACACTAATGTCGCTCCATTTGCAGAGTGGGGTTCTCATGGTTTTTTTGTTATAGGAGAAGAAAGGCATGAGAATTGGGTTCTCACCTTGAGATTTGGGTTCTCCTGGTTCTCTTATTGAATATTTTTGAAGTCTTCCTTCGTTCGTTACTAGAGAAGAAAGAGTTGCCATGTAGAGTTCTCCTGGTTAAGAAAGAGTTGCCATGTAGAGTTCTCTTGGTTCTTTTCTTACCGAAGAACGAAGGTTTGGAATTTGGGTTATATTGTGCGTCGCCCCATTGGAGGAGAAAGTATTTTGGTTTTCATTTTTTTCTCGTAATAAAAGAGGGAGCAGCACTAGATTAAAATTTGTTTAAGAGAAGTTGCACCGAAAAGCCATAGAAGCACTTTCTGGTTGAGAATGAACTAATAAAACCTTTTTAATATGGGTATCGTCTATTAAGGTTTTTCGCGTTAAATCCTCAAAAAACTGCTTAAATTATCATGTGTATGTTTTCCATTAATTTGAAAGTTCATTTACATTTACTTCACCTACAAAGAGTAAAATAAACATCAATCCTACCCTGGTATGTCATCACGCGCTCAGAAAAAGCATAAATACTTGAGAGGGGAGCGTGGAGGAGAGCACGAAATATCAAACAGATTCTCTTTCGAGGTACGGATATTTCCAGCATTCCTCACACGTTGCCACTATTGTTTTTATTTCGTGAATCTGGTTGAACTTTTCTTTGTTTCATTGATGTTTTTCAGATTCCATTTCTTCATTGAGTGCCTCTGTCACTGTCTTTAGTTTCTTGCTTCCTCTTTCTCGGCTTGTCAATCCTTCCCACTTTCTTGATGGTGTATAGATGACGCGGATCCATTATGATAGAGCTCAGTAGCTGGTATAGGGTTTTGGGCTCCACCAATTCGGTCTCATCCGGTCTAATACTTCACCAATTAACAAAGCACGATCGCCCCCACTTTCCCACCTGGGATTGGTGTGGTCGTCTGTAGTGGCGTATGGGGCAGCAATGAAAGTGACTTGACGGGCCCAGTTTAGGAGGCTACTGCTACTCGCAGAAAGCCCACAGTTTACGTGATTTATATGATCCTGTAACGTATTGTGCAATCTGAATTGGCCCACTGTGGCGGTGATGTCATTCGGTTTTTGCTACTCGGTTCATATCGGGCTGCGAGGTTTACGGTTGATTTTTAGGCCGACAATGCACATCAATATTAGATTTTGTTGAGCTTCATTGTAGTCTTTAGATGTCTCCCTTATTAATCTATTGCCCACATGATTCGACCAGTGGGTAACGAAAACGCATTAGCACACTTGGAGAACTAGAAAAATAAGCTAAGTTACAACAAAATCAAAGAAATATTCAAACAGCCCTATAGACTGGACTTCAAACAGTCACAATGGGTTGTGTCAAAACCATATCTTTTGAGAGGTGGCATTAATAATGCATGTGCATTAAGTGCCTACCTAAAATGGTAAGCCGAACCCCATAGCAGCAAAAAATAGAGTTTTTTAATACGAAGACCCCAGAATAGAAATAGCAACCCAACTCAAGACAAATAAACTGCAAAATAAAGTCTCTTAAACAAATAAAGATTCAAGGCCCAGCCCATTGGTAGAAGTCTGTTAAACTAAGTGTAATGACCTGAGCCCACTACCCATATGATATTGTCTATTTTGGCTCATGGATTTCAACCCAATCTTGCCGCATGATTTTCAAAAGCTAGGGCCGCACCTATATTCCAAGATTAAGACTTTGGAAATTTCCGATGTGCGATTTGAACAAAATCTCACGGTGCTAACCGAATGACTACACCCTTGCCCCTATAGATTCCCTCATTTTGGCTTACAGGAGCACTTGACCTTATCTTGCATCAAGGGATTAGCCTAGCGGATTGGGGTCTCTCACTAAATTAAGTGATCTACATTATCATCTTGTCAGATGTGTTACTTCGCTCAAAAGAAGTCAAAAGGGAAAATCTTCAGATAAGAAATGAATTCTTAACAAAAGGAAATTTTTACAAAATTTCAATATATTTTCTTTAGATGGTAAATGCATAATATATTTTTGAAGAATCCCCTAGTATTGATTTGTTGATGGTAGCATATTCAGTTCCGATCTCCCTTGTTCAATTTTTAATTATAGGGAAGGTTATTTCCAATGGTCTTTTTTTTATCAATTTTAATTGCTTTTATGAATATCGGTCTTAATAATTATAATTTTCAGGCATAAAGCAAAGGGTAGCGAGCCATGGGTGCCGGCGGTCGCATGTCAGGAATCACCCCATCAACGAAAAAAGATCATGTGTTGGAGCGTGTGTCGGTCGCCAAACCTCCATTCACTCTCAATCAGTTGAAGAAGGCCATCCCACCCCACTGTTTCGAGCGTTCAATCTTCCGCTCCATGTCCTACGTGATCGCCGACCTCACCATCTCATCCATCCTTTACTACCTTGCTACCACCTACATTCCCCTCATACCCTCTCCTCTCCTCCGCTACTTCTTGGCCTGGCCCATCTATTGGTTTTTCCAGGGCGCCGTCCTCATGGGCTTCTGGGTCCTCGGCCATGAGTGTGGCCACCATGCCTTTAGCAACTACTCATGGCTCGACGACACCGTTGGACTCATCCTCCACTCCTCCATTCTTGTCCCCTACTTCTCTTGGAAGTATAGCCATCGACGCCACCACTCCAACACTGGCAACCTGGTGGAGGATGAGCTCTTTGTTCCCAGGCTGAAGTCCCAGGTGCCCTGGTTCTCCAAGTTCCTCAACAACACCCCAGGTCGCATCTACACCATTTTCATCTTTTTCACCCTATCCTTGCCCCTCTATCTCGCCATCAATATCTCCGGCCGCAAGTATGAACGCTTTGCATCCCACTATGACCCCTATAGCCCCATCTACAACAAGCGGGAACGAATCCAAGTACTCCTCTCAGATCTGGGTGTCTTGGCTGTCTGGTACACTATGTTCAGAGCCATGGTAACGCGCGGTGTAGGGTGGGTGGTGTGTGTGTATGGTGTGCCAGTGGTGATGATGGGCGGTTTCTTGGTCACCGTTGCTTACTTGCACCACACACATCGGTCACTACCGCACTATGATTCTGAGGAGTGGGACTGGCTAAGGGGTGCACTTGCGACGGTGGACAGGGACTATGGGGTGTTGAACACAATGTTTCACCACCTCACAGACACACATATGGCCCACCACTTGTTCCCGACGATTCCTCACTACCACGCCATGGAGGCGACCAAGGTGATACGGCCTATCCTTGGCAACTATTATAACTTTGATGAGACCCCTATTGTCAAGGCAGTTTGGAGGGAGGTCAAGGAGTGCATTTATGTTGAGCCTGATGAGGGTTCTGAGGATAAGGGAGTTTTCTGGTATCGCAACAAGTTTTGACAGAGTGAAGAAAGCTCCTCGTTTCCAGCTTAGCAATGCATCAATAATAATCATATATTGTAATCCTTAGTTTATATAAATGAATCCACAATCCATGTGGAGTGGTGGCCAGAATTTGTATTGGAGATTTAGAACTTCATAAATAAATCTAGGAGACTTTGATTAGACTTGGATATCCTTCAGTTGACAGGTGGATCGGACCGTGAATGGTTAAGCCCTACAAGCTGAAATGGAACCCTATATCTATATCTATCAAAATTCTCTAGGCCTGCTGAAAGATCATCCTAGATCTAAAAGAATAAAAAACGTAGCAAATAAATCAACTACACACCACAAGTAAAAGGCACATAGATTTTTTAGCATGGAAAACCTATGCGAGAAAAAAAAAAACCACGAACCCTATGCAAAGCAGCAAAACCAAGCACTATAAATTACAGAGTTACATGTTATACACACAACCCTTTCCCGATGTTCACAACCTGCAAAATGTAGTTGTTCTTGCACAACTTCACATTGCAATGACTTTATGCCATCCACTACTCTCATCAATTGATCAAAACACCTTGAAACTAAAAGGCGTTGGGATTGATCCAAACACACTTTGAAAACTCAAGATGCTCTCATCTTCTAGGACAGAAGACAATCTTCTATAAGAGATTTAAAATCAATATTCTCTATAGAGATTAAAGAAGAGATTAAAATTTTGATGTTGGAGAAACCTACACAATAACTCATAGCTTTTGTAAAGAAGGCTTTCACAATTCATGGCTCACATTGATCTTTAATGCGTTAATGTAGTTCATTGAAACTCTAACTCTTTGAACCTCCCTCAGTTGACAACAGTGAATAGATGATCAGTTCCGATCCAACAATTACAATCTTTGACTGGGGGACTTTTTGGGCCACGGAGGATCTATACCAATCTCCCATCAAATAAAAATTCTTGATTCTCCCACAAACAAACTCTACATGAATGCAGCGTTGCACATCAGAAAACAAAAAACATGATGAAGCTCGGCGCCTTAATACTCATATCTATTAAAAAAAAAACAACAACAAAGTTGAATGCTAAGAGCTTGTTTGGCATCTCTACTCTTTTTCTCATAGGCCCATCTAAAATAGAGCCATTAAAAAAAGAGCAAAAGAAAAAAAAGGCTAAAACAAAAAAATATATTTGGTAATGCATGGATCTATTTTAAATACACTATTTAGCTATTTGCCTATTTTTAGAGGGCTTGCCTCGTATTTAAAATGGTGGTTTATGTCATTGTGTAAAACAAAACAAACTCAAACACATGTGATCCCCCCTCCATATATCATTCAAGAACACCTGCAATATGGACCATTCAACATATCATTGAAGAACATATTTATTATCTATACACATATCCTCATATCATAATAACCTGTCATTTGGAAATTACGTACAACCGTAGACATCAAAGTATAGCATGTAAATTGTAAACAATTTAAAAATTATAAAATCACACAACTTATCTATCATTCCACCATCTTACATAATTACTCATCATCACTTCAACAAACTGAAAATCATACCATCACACACCATTACTCCATAGAAATTCATCAACTACACCAATTAGCCACATAGATAATATAAAACACACAAAATTTCAAGATTTTACCTTCCAATAATAATCCATGAAGTCAACAAATGTGTCACGCCCCACCCTTCACACATGCATGATATTGTCCGCTTTGGCCCATGGGCCTCACGGTTTTGCTTTTGATGGGCCTCAACCCATCAAAAGGCCTCATGCATAGTAAGGGTGAAAGCTCTCTATATAAACCCATTCACTTTCCTCTCTATAGCCGATGTGGGACTCCAGGATGTCACAATCCACCCCCCTTAGGGCTGCACGTCCCTGTGCAGTAGCCTGCCAGTTCCTGTAGCCTGCCAGCCCTCTTGGCCCGCCCACATTTGAACCCGCCCACTTGCACCAGGCTACGGCAGGGGCCCACACTCGAACTAGTCGAGAGTCGGCTCTGATACCATTTGTAACACCCCACCCTTCACACATGCATGATATTGTCCGCTTTGGCCTATGGGCCTCACGGTTTTGCTTCTGGTGGGCCTCAACCTACCAAAAGGCCTCATGCATAGTAAGGGTGCGAACTCTCTATATAAACCTATTCACTTTCCTCTCTATAGTCGATGTGGGACTCCAGGATGTCACAATCCACCCCCCTTAGGGCTGCACGTCCCTGTGCAGTAGCCTGCCAGTTCCTGTAGCCTGCCAGCCCTCTTGGCCCGCCCACATATGAACCCGCCCACTTGCACTAGGCCACGGCAGGGACCCACACTCGAACTAGTCGAGAGTCGGCTCTGATACCATTTGTCACGCCCCACCCTTCACACATGCATGATATTGTCCGCTTTGGCCCATGGGCCTCACGGTTTTGCTTTTGATGGGCCTCAACCCATCAAAAGGCCTCATGCATAGTAAGGGTGAAAGCTCTCTATATAAACCCATTCACTTTCCTCTCTATAGCCGATGTGGGACTCCAGGATGTCACAAAATGAATCACAACTAAATGATTAGATAATCGTCATGTGCAAAGTTTAATGCAGCCATCATCACAACCAATTCATAAAATGTAGAATGACAAAAGATGAAGAAACACATGCTTAAGAAGATGCATCTCACCAAATAATATTTGCAATTGAATTCCTTTTGGCATCCATCTTTGTCCTATCTGCAATATCAAAAGTGCAAGCTCCCATATCTTCCTGAACATTACTATTTTGCTCCACTTCGGCAACTACAATATGTGAAATTTGTGAAAATAATTGATCTTTGACATGCTCTTTTCTAATGAAATTATGCGTTGCCATTGATGCAATTACAATATTCCGTTGTACACGAAATGGGTAAGGAGCCATCTGCTTGAGAATAGGAAATCGAGCTTTCAATACTCCAAAGATCCACTCGATCACATTCCTCAATAATGAGTGTAATCTATTAAAATATTTCTATCCTGTACAAGGAATAGCAGCACCTTGAAATCTGGAAGCCAGTATGAAACATTGCAAAATGAAGAAAGAAACCCTCGCATGTTTGTGTAACCAACATCAACTAAGTAGTATTTACCTAAAGAGAATTAAATACAAATATTAAAATTTAACACTTGAATAAAATTTTGTATCATACATTTGATGAGATTAAAATCAGTTTAAATGCTTTTTTACCAGGTGGAGCATATGGAAACTTTATTCTTTCATAAGAGATTGTGTCCAAGAGAATTCGTTGATCATGAGCTGTACCTTCCCATCCACATACCACATAGGTAAAAAGCATGTCAAATGAGCATACTGCCATTATTTGTTACATGCAATCTCCCTTTCAACATCTATGAGGGATTTGTTTCTCTAGTCGGATAATGGCATACACTAGGGTTCCATCTAGAGCACCAATACAATCCTATAAAAAAAATGTGAACATTAAAAAAAATTATAATATATAAAGTAAAAAAACAGAGCTACCCAAACTATGGAAAGATAGTAATACCTTAAAATATGGTTCAAAACGTGGATTCAAAAGAATTTCCTTTGGCACTATATCTAGTGGAGGCGGCTTTATTATGTCTTTCGCTAATAGCATCATTGCTTTTAATACCTGATGAAAGTGTCTATGAATAGTTTTCCCGAAGCATTGAAATCTATCTTGTATCACTCTATTCGTATGGGCATGTATAATGACCATCATGAATATAGCCAACTGCTCCACCACAGGTACATATTTCTAGTCTTTCAGGAACATCTTTTCTCTAAAATAAATGCATAAACACCGAAACACATGTTATTCCATATGTAGTAATTGATGACAGATAATGGGGTTACCATTCAAAATGATTTGAACATGACCATATCCGGTTAAGATTGAGTTCCTACATGGTTCCTTAATTAAGCTTTGTTGCTACTTTTTGTACAGCCATATGATAAGTAGTATTATTTTTTGACATAAAATTAGATCTACGTGCTTTGTATATATCAGACAAAATATAACTAATCATTCATTCATAGTGGGTATGACAAATAAACATCAATTAAAATATTTCCAAAATGTTTATTTATAGATAGTGCAACATAACATCAATGTTTCAACCCAAAATAATATCAAGCCATGTTTCCAAACAACAAAAGAGAGACATAATATTCATATAGTAAACTCAAACATCAACTTATCAACTAGATACCACTAACACTGCCATACGCATTCCCTCTCTCTTTTTCCATTTAAGATTTGAGCCAATTCATCGTACCTTCATTTGACCTAAGTCGCATCCAGATCATTCTTTTCTCCTTAACCTCAAAATAATTAAGAGTCGCTACATACAATGAGCTACTATCAGTCAGATGGGGCATGGCATGCAATAAGTCAATACACTCGTCAATGGTATCTCCTTCAGTTTGAACAGAAGTATTAGATAACTCATTTGATGCTTTCACTAATGCTGCAAGCTCCATTATGCATGTGTCTATTGCATCATTTCTCTTCATTGATTGCTTTTTAGAAGGCCTTGGTCTCTTTCGCCTAATATTTGCCATCAAGACATCTATACTAACCTCATTAGCAATTGAGTCTTATGGCATGGTGGACTGTGGGGTTCTAAGGTCTGGGGATGGAGTATCTTCATAATGATTCAAGTTAAAGAAATCTGAATCCATATCCATTGTAAGATGGACCATCCATTACCAGAGCCCATTTATCATCACCTCTAGCTGAAGTACCATTAAATAAAGCAGCCATCTTTTCAAGAAAAGGAAGGGCCTTGGACTTAAATACTTTGGCATCTTTATGTGTCTACAATAAAGTTTAATAATAATGGTCAAAGGCTATCACTTGTTTTGCAAATGTTAAAAATACTAGAAATTATATATACCTTTAGTTATTTGATCCATCTGTCTTGTTCCAACTCCATACAGCCTGTATGAGGATTAAAGCCTATGCCAGTTTGACTTGTCAGGTGCAACCAAGCATTGTATAGTTTTTACATTTGATCCAATTGATTCTTTAGTTGCTTTTGGTTGAAATTGTGTCTTCTCCTAAGATTAAATTTCTCTATAATCACTTTCCATGCTTTTGAGCTAAACTACTCACTAGGGTGACCACTGGATTTAACTTGTTCTAAACAAACATCAATGAGGCATTTTCTCATACTATCAGACCAATGCACACGATCAATGTCATCTGTTTCTTTTGCCTTCCCCTCATCTGACATTCTATCTACATTTAACTACACAAAAGCAAATAATAATAATAATAATAATAAATGCATCCATTACTATAGAAAGATGATAAAAAAAAGTTCAGTATTTATTAAAAGAATTGCCACCCAAGTTATCATTATTATATGTTTTCATACATGATATGAGATGTTAATGTCAGAACTCACTTCATAAATAAAAAACATCTAGCATATGGCTTGAATACAGCCAAGAAAGCACACAAGGAAATAAAAAATCTCATGGCCTCATAGTGGATATTGCTTATTTATGGAATAGATGAAATATTTTCTAGCCAATCTTTAATAAATCCAAGCCACTTATATGATTTTTTGTGTAGAAAATTGTCAAAAATCAACTCCAATGATGGTGACTGTCATCACATGAGTTTAAAATATAAATTTGATCAAACAAAAATTGATGACAAATCAATACAACATGAATGGGTACTCTGTTCATAAAGCATGAAAATCATCTCTCTCATATCAAATGGCCACGTGCAGTATACCATGTCACTTTGACTTAAACGCCCAACAACAGGGAAAAGGGGTTTTATTCATTTGACCCTTCTTTTGCCTATGTTGCTCTTCTTTTTTCTTTTTTTTTGTATTCTTTCTTCTTTTTTTTTCCCCAACCCCAGAGAAGGACCTTCCTTTACAATACACCACAAGTGGCATACCCCACTACAAGAAAACCAAGTTTTCCCGACGCACTCAACGTGTCGGCCATTTGTAAACCTGCGTCGGCAAATATTTTCCCGACGCACTCTACTGCGTCGGTACAATGTCGGCTACCTAATGCGGGCAAATAAATTCCCGACGCAATAATGTTAAACGTCGGAAATGAAAAGTTTTTTACTGACGCAAAAGTGCATTGGCCACAATGTCAACAATGCTAGTAGCGTCGGCAAATCAGTAACGGTAGGTGTCATTCACACCTCAGGGCTGACGCCTAGGAGCGTCGACTATATATTTCTTGACGCCATTAGTAGCATCGGTAAAAGCATTTAACGACGCACTTACGCGTTGGATATTCTTTTGCAGATGCCATTAGTTGCGTTGGTAAAATTTTTTAACAACGCATTTACAACCCAGGTATTCTTTTACAGACACCATTAGTTTCATCGGTAAAATCTTTTAACGACGTAGTTATGCATCAGGTATTCTTTTGCAGACGCCATTAGTTGCATCTGTAAAAGTGTTTAACGACGCACTTACGCTTCGAGATTTAAAATAAAATTTGTTATAATCTATTATCCTCCAATTCAACGACACTTAAAGTGCGTCGGTAATAAACTTACCGTGTTGGAAAATCTCTTTATCGCAGGCATTTAGAAGCCAAATTTACCTCCTTTTTTGTGATGCATATAGTGCATCCGGAAATAGGTTTTTTTATTAATTAAATACAGCGAATGTAAAATTAAAAAAAAATTGTTCAAATCTAAATTTAATATTGGACAACCATAAACGTTGATAAACTAAAAAAAACCCACATTCATCATGCAACAATAAAAAACAAAGAGTCATTAACCAATTAAAGCTAACCATAAACACATCTATACCACTGAAAATAACATCTTCTATCAAGAAAAGTAATGTAAAGTAAATCCTAAATAAAATCCTATCATCATCAAACATCCAAAATACACCATAAACATGGCCACTCAACAACAAAATGAACTCATAGGGAAGACCCATGCCAATTTGTAGAACCAGAAATCTCTAGTTTTTAGAGGAGAAAAAACCATCCATACCGACCTGACAGAGCAGCATCTTAATCTGATTCTGCATTTCAACTTATGTAGCTGCTTGATCTTGCAATTGCTTCTGCGACTCTTCATGCTGTCGCTGCAACTCCTCCTGTGCTCTTAATGACTCGGCTAATTGTTGCCGTAGACTAATCATCTCAGACCCCATTGAAATACTATAAGAAGATGATGATGGGCCCCTCGAACGGTACCCTTGCCTCCTTGCGACTCTCTTCCCTAGTATATCCTCAATCACTTGTTGCTCAGCCACTAAAGAGTTAATTTCAGACTGCAACAATGCTGCCTCCATTATTCACTGCATTCTCAAATCATTCATATATGTCAGGTAATATATGTTAGGAAATTGAAATAAACAATGACATACAATATCGAATATTCAACAACTCATATGTGTCTCCTCAGCATGTTTTGTAATCCATCGGTCTTTCTTCGTGCTGTAGTATCGATGCCGATATAAATCAAGTTCAGAAGGAGGAGCCTACTGCTCATCTACATGTATAAGCGAGAACTGGGCTACAAATGATTGAGAGCCAAATGTATGAGTGGTTTTCAATTTGCTCCGGCTCTCTGAATTCCTCTGTGATTTACACTGAAAATTACAAGTAATAGATAATGTAGTTAGCTTATTGAAGGTCTTTACAACTTTCCACAATATATATGACCAAAAGAGATTAAACACATTGGTGTTTTTTCCATGAAATAGGCTTCATGTCTGATGTGCAAAACCATTTTGAATGCTTTGCCTGGGTTTATGTGTCTCAAGAATGTAGAGATTGTGATATTTTAATGGACTGTATAAAATTCCTGAACAGCATTAGTGATGATGATTTTAAAAGGATGAAAAACATAAGTACACTTAAGCTGGGCAACATGCTCAAAAGTGTCTTGGAGGGGAAGAGATTTTTGGTGGTAATTGAAGATATTTGGAGCATTAAAGAATGGAGTTCTTTACAAGTTTTTTTCCCAAAGGAGATGAAGCGGAGCGGAATAATGCTTACCACTCGAATTAGAACAGTAGCTAAGGAAGCAGATCCTAAGAGTGAACTCCATTTAAGTTACAGTGATCTGCCTTATTACTTGAAGTCATGCTTTCTCCATTTTGGTGTTCACCCCGAACACTTGACAATCCCTACAACTGAGTTGGTTCGGATGTGGGTTGCGGAGGGTTTCATACAAGAAGAGGAGTTGAAACAATGGAGGAAGTTGCAGAGGACTGCTTGTGGGAGCTGACTCAGAGAAGTATGATTCAAGTGGCCCAATGGAATGTTAATGGCAGGATTAAAAAGTGTCATATCCATGATTTGCTTCTAGATCTTGCCATTAAAGAAGCTAAGGAAGATGCATTTCTTCAAGTTTACGAGAATGTGGATTCTGCTCTGCTGACTACCACGCGTCGATTGTCCATCAATCATGATGGCATTAGTAAGTACATCTCCCTAAACCGCTCAACTAAACACCTCTGTTCTCTGTACTGCTTCACCGATTACAGTGAGACACTGGAAAAGGCGCAATTGAAACCAATACATAGAAGTTTCAAATTCTTAAGGGTGATGCATCTCGATGGCGCAGACATCTCAACACTTCTTGATGGGATTGGAGATCTTATCCATCTCAGGTACTTGCGGGTAAGATTCATGAACGGAATATAGATAAAAAAAACTCCCATCATCCTTGAGCAGGCTCTGTAATCTACAGACACTAAGCATAAGAGGCCACGACACATATGACTTTCTCTATATTCCTGATGTATGGAATATGAAACAATTGAGACATGTGCATTTAGACAATGGGGTTTTCCCACGTCAAGGTAAAAATCTGCAGCTTCATAAATTGACCAATCTCCAGACCCTTTCATCAATGTGGGTTGGTGATTAGGTAATGGATGAATTGGGCAAGTTGACTACATTGAGGGACTTGGGATTAAGTGGAGATTTGAGATCTTTGGAAACAGTTCTGATAACGAGCAGGACTATTGTTCTAAAAACAAGACCAGAACAAACTCTACTTGGCTCAGCTCATGATAGGCATTGAGTCGAGTGAGTGTAGCAGGTTTGACGAGAAACTCGTGACATTTGGTACTGGTTGAGATAATTACTCTGATCCAAAATGATAAAAGGCAACAGGAAAATCTGTTTCAGGGCTCCATTAGATAAGACTGTTTGGACTTCAAAGAGTCTTGGCTACCAACTAAACCATGGAACTTTGTTGGGGCTCGAGAGCTAAGGAGAAAAAAAAAAACTTAATACTGAAAGACCAAGATGATAAATGTGAGTTCATGAGTCAATGATCAAGGCCAATGATTTGACATGGCCCACTTGGATCCATATCCCCACAAAATCTAACATGTGATGTGATCTGTAAAATAAATTACATTCTCTATCATGGGTCAATTCCCTTACTAGTTCTCTTTGCAATCTGTAAAATCTAAGACACTATGTTCTAATAGAATGATGTGATCAACAGATGAATCAAGAAGGAAAACTGTCTTTGCAATCTTCACATGTCAGCCAAATTTCGAGCTTGGGAAGGAAATTTCCAAACCATGCTTTCCTTATGACTGAAATACTGAAAGACCTAGATGATAAATGTGAGTTCATGAGTTAATGATCAAGGCCAATGATTTGACATGGCCCACTTGGATCCATATCCCCACAAAATCTAACATGTGATGTAATCTGTAAAATAAATTACATTCTCTATCATGGGTCAATTCCCTTACTAGTTCTCTTTGCAATCTGTAAAATCTAAGACACTTTATTCTAATAGAATGATGTGATTAACAGATGAATCAAGAATGAAAATTGTCTTTACAATCTTCACATGTCAGCCAAGTTCTTAAAAACTTGTACTGATGTAACTAAATATACTTGAACCAATGAGAATGGAGGCAAAAATACATGAATAGAATGTTGATAATTTGTGTCTGGGAGGTCAATTTGTTACAATAGAGTTTCTAACACTAGTTTATAAACTCTAGTGCAAAAAATTCAAATATTGTACTTGATTCAATACCAATCTACTTCATCAATGAGAGCAAACCCATGTGAATATAGGAACACAAGAAATAAAAGGAAACACATGGACTCAGGTATTAGACTATTTGGTGTTCGGAGCAATCTTCAATCACAATCAATTTGAATGTATCGTTGGAATGGACTGTTATCAATTAACTTCGTATTTGTGGCAGTGCAGAAATCGCAGAACACATAAGATGGGGTGCCACTGCTTTTTCGAGTATATAAATTGATCACCAATGTCTTTATTAGATTCTAAAGGGGTAATGCTGTGGGAATATAGGTAGTTCACTATATTACATTCCCTATGACCCATGATAGAGAATTGACCCGAGATTGCAAAGATGTTGAAGAGATTGGGATTGAATTTGCAGTGCAAATCCTAGATAGCCTACTTCATGAGACCGTTTAAGCGCTAGCGGTAGCTTTTGCAAGGTAGATTTATGTAAGTTAAATTAATGCTAAAATGTTGTAAGATTGTATAGAATAAGCCAAATTTTTTCTGCAACTTCTTTCTCTGAGACAGAAGGATATTAACTCAGTATCCAAGAAAGCTTGATTGCAAAAAGAGCTTATGTGTAGTCATTCATTTCTCTAGGCCATGTCTGTATTGGTAGAATTTTGCATTCCCAAAGAACACACAGCAAATGGTTCTTGGTTCTTGAGTACAATTACAGCTGCAGTCACTTTTTCTCACTCATTTCAACTGATGAGTGAAATACAAAAGAACTTGGAATTCCCCCGAGAAGTTTTATGAAAAAGTTGAAGAACAAGGAAATAAGAGGCATTCCAACACAGGTGTTTTGTGCAGTTTCTATGAAAGCTTGGCTAAAATGTGTTTCTAACTCTTGTATAGGAGTGCAAGAACTTGGAATATGTTGAATTTATAGTAATGATCCCAATGGAGAAAGCCAAGGTTAAAAGCAAGAAACAGGATTAGCCACCAATGAAGCTTCCATGCCTAACTAAACCATCTACTAATTGTTTTGATACAAATATAATCCAAACGCAGTTCAAAAGCAGCCAAAGAAACAAACACCCAACACACCCACACTTTATATAATTTAGTTACCTTCCACTCGGGTGTCTCCCATTTGTTCTGCATCAGCCATATCCACTGGGCAGCCCTTTGCGTATCATATGGGCACTGCTTCGAATCATGCCCCCTTTCCAATAACTTCTTATATGCTTTGTGTAGCTCGGCCCTAAACTCCCTATAAATATGCAACGCTAGTTTCCCGACAGCAGCTGCCACACGTGCATTGGTCTTCCAGCCGCCGAAGTTATACTTTTGCTGTCAATTTGAACCCATAAGTGGGATAAGTAAATAATAAAACCTCTGAATATAGATTAGGAAGTAAAAGATTGTTTCAATACCGCCGCTACAATTATGATGGCCTCCTTGCACCCATCATCAATAGCACCCCATGTTTCTTTGTGCAAAGGTGCAAGCCTGCGAATATGACTCCCTAGCTCGATTGCAAATGTAGAGGCATTTACACCCTCGAATGCCCCCCGATAGTGCACCTAGTGGAACAGGTACCCTACTGCCCAGAATCCTCATCCTCTTCTCTGACTCATGGCCACCACCCTGCCCCGCACATGTCGAGAGAATGATGATACAACCACCAGAAATAAATATGAGTTATTTAATGACATACAAATGAAATATATGATAAGTTTGGAAAAAACAATGGGGTCCAATATGTCTTACCAACACTACTACCCGTAGTAGGTGGGTTAGGCATAACAGGTTGGTTGTCACCGATGTCAGGCTGACTGATGCCATGATTTGGAACTGTGTTTTGAGTGTCTGCACTGCATTGGTGCGGTTTCCCGAGCCCATGTGAGCAACTTGGATAACACAATAAGTGAGTATAATATTAAGAAATATCATAACTGTCTCACATTTGATGTTAGATATAATAACCTCGTCTTCGAACTCTTTTTCATCCAAGGAACTCAACTCTTCCTCGCTCTTGGATGGTCTATACTCCATGTTGATGTCATCATCTTTGTCTTCATGTGATGGTATCCTTCGAGATGGAATATGAAGTGCTCGTTCCAAATGCCGTGCACCCACCTCACTCATTTGAGTTATATTCCTTTCAATATTTTTTTTTTCTAGCTGACTTATAGGCATTCTTCTTTTGTATCATTGCTCCGGTTTTGACAAAAAATTTTCTGTTCTTCGGCATTTTTGCCCACTATGATAATAAATTGACAAAAAATACCACATATTAAAAATAAACACACAGTAGTTAACCGATTGAAAGACAATTAATGATTGCATTGCATTAAAATACTTGTCCACACACATGAAAAAATAAAATTTACATATCATAATTCCATATCATAATCAATATCAGGGTCAGGCTGATCAGTTTTCTCTTCATCTCTATACTCTGCCAATGTTTCATCCTCGTCATCACCATCGTTGGCAATTGGTTCATCATTATTAGCCGTTGGTTCATTATCCTCAGGGATGATCTCTGGTTCAATGTCATCCCTAGTGTAACAAAAGGAAAAATCCTCTTGAACAGGGATTGAAATAGTTTCAATGGCTTCTTCCTGTTGATATGGCTCATTTATCACATTTTATCCTCAATGTTCATCTCGCTCTTGCACATCCCAAACTCCCTGGTGCTTGACCCGTTCCACGACTTTTCAATTTGGACCTAATTTAGTATATTGATGTAGAACACTTGATTTACCTGATTTGGTAATACAAAGGGATCCTCCTCATACCACTGATCCTTAACGTAAATACTAGTCACATGTGCATCAATTTATATTTTAGATTTATGACCAATATTATACCATTCACATTTGAACAAAACCACTTCAGCACCAGTGATGTATGACAATTTATAAATATTGGTCACGTAACCAAAAAAGTCAGTCTTTTCCTCATTGTGGTCCCCCTCCACAACCAACTCACTATTCTGGCTCTTGTGACGGTTGTTGCGGTCTCTAGTGACAAACTGGATGCCATTAACCCTACAACCCGAATATTAATGCACCAGATGGTTAGGACCATTTGCCAATGCCCACAGTTCATCGGTTACTTCTAGAGACCCTTGAGATCTTAGTTGATTCATCTACATTAACATAAAAATTAGACATGCAAGTTTTTAATGTTTCGGATTGATAACATTTATTGTACAAAAATTTTACGTACATGATCTTTGAATCATCCAGAAAATTCTTCCCGTTGTATATTAGTGATGTTACATCCCTCGGGCACATTCACTTCCCTTTTGTGCTCCCTACTCATGCGGTTAGTGACACATAAATTAGTGCGACACATTGAAAGATCAAAAAGTTTACATGTAATGAATACAATTAGTTAAACTGAACCACTTACTCTAGATAAGGTATGACTTCTGGAGTATTATACAACACAAACCAATGGGCCATGTGGCATTCCCTATTGGACACATTAGGAACCCTCGTGATAGGTACAAAGGGACAAACGCGTTGCTTGAAGACATTTAACCCAGAACCTCGTTCTCCCCCATTGTCATTCCATTCTTCAGGAACTTCTCCCTTTAGGTACATCTTGATAAAATTAACACTCTCTTTAGCTATGTATGCCTCCGCGATCGAACCCTCTGGCCTGGCTCGATTGGTGGCATAACCCTTCAGGGTTCCCAGAAACCTTCAAATGCACAAAATAACAAAAAAAAAAAAAAACTAAAATACGACACCAATCAACAATATAAAGATGGTAAACATAATCACCTCTCGATTGGATACATCCATCGATATTGCACTGGCCCAGCAAGCATAGCCTCACAAGGTAAATAACTGCCAAATGAACCATCACATCAAAGAATGCCGGAGGAAAAATCCTCTCCAACTTACACAATATGAGAACTATTTTCTTCTCGAGTTCTTCCAGGTGGCTCCATTTTAATGTCTTTGAGCAAATATCCTCGAAAAAGCTGCCCAGCTCAAATAGTGTTGTGCATATCTCTTTGTTCACATTCCCACTCATACCAATCGAAAGAAGACGGTGCAGAAGAATAAGACAATCATGGCTTTTCAGGCCCGCTAATCTCCCATTCTTTGACGTCGCACACTTAGAAAGGTTCGCAGCATAGCCATCTGAGAACTTAATCGATTTCAGATATTGATAAAAACCATCTTTCTCTTTCGGTCCTAATGTGTAGAACGCATGAGGCTTCTCAAGGGTTCCATTGCCTCTCTCACATAGATGCAATTCTAACCAAATGTTCATATCTTCCAAATCCCGACAGGCATACTCTGTGTCCTTGCTCTTCTTGTCTATGCCCACCATTGTGCAAAGGTGATTTTCACATATATTCTTCTCTACGTGCATTACATCAATGTTATGTCGGAGCTTTAGTTTTTTTGAAATACGGTAGCTCATAAAAAATGCTTTTCTTTGTCCAGTTCAAGTCTTTAGGGTCACGGGGTCTTTTCTTGTTGCTAGAGTGCTTCCCAAACTTTGTATCTGGCGACCGCTCTAATGTGCTTGTACCTTTTCTACCTGCGGCAACTCTAATGACTTCACCCGATTCTCATACTTACCATTAAAGTCCTTACTACATCGCCAACTATGACGCTTAGGCAAGTAAGCCCTATGGCCCGTGTAAGCAAGCTTCCTTCTCAACTTGACTGCTAAGGAATCTTCATTACAAATAGGACAAGCCTTGTATCCTTTGGTGGATCAGCCAGACAAGTTATCATATACAGGGAAGTCATTTATAGTCCATAACACAGCCGCGCGCATTCTGACGCTCTGCTTGATGGAGGCATCGTAAGTTTCGACCCCATTCTCCCACAACTCCTTCAACTCATCAAACAACGGTCGAAGATAAACATCAATATCATTCCCAGGTTGATGTGGTCTAGGAATCAGCAATGACAACATGAAGAATGGCTCCTTCATGCACATCCAGGGTGGCAAGTTGTATGGCATAAGTATAACAGGCCACATACTATAGGACATGTTCAAGTCCCCGAAAGGGTTGAACCCATCAGAGGCTAGCCCCATCCTTATATTATGGGTCTCTCCTGCAAAATCAGGGTGCTCCTTATCAAAATCCTTCCATTCCTGACAACCGACCGGATGCCTACCTATCTCACCATCTTTGCATTTATCACTGTGCCATCTCATATCTGTGGCAATCTTCCTGGACATGTAAAGTCTCCGCAACCTCGGTATCAACAGGAAGTAATGTAAAACCTTATGAGGGATCTTCTTACCCTTCCCATCATTTAGCTTATTTCTGCACTCCTCGCATACTCGGCATTTATCCAAATTTGCATTTTCCTTCCAAAACAACTGGCAATCATTTTGGCAAGCATCAATGTGCTCATATCCCAGCCCCAAGTCACGGAGTATCTTCTTCACTGCATACATTGAATCGGGAACCAAATTACCATCTGGTAGGAGTACCCTCTATATCTGCATCATATTGTTAAACAACTTGTTGCTCCACTTTCCCTCCACCTTTTGCTCTGCCATTTTAACAACAAAATCTAGCAGAGTGTTATCTGGAGAGCAACCCAGGTACAGAGGGCGCTGAGAAGCATCCAACATCCTTTCAAAGTGACGCATCGCATTACTCTGGACTGCCTCAACGTCGGTGTAAGTTCCCATGTAATGGTCTTCCATCATTTCTGGATATTCATCCCGATCCTCATCATCACTCTCAACCCCATCTTCTAATTTGACCACTTCATCCACAGGAGGTGTTATTTCTCCGTGGTAGATCCAGGTCTTGTAGGATGCTTGCATCCCCCAACGGCAAATATGAAAATTCACAGTTCCATAGTCAAACCTACGATTGTTCTTGCAAACCCTACATGGGCACCAAATCTCAATAGCATCCCCCGCATTTGCCTTTGCAAATTCAATAAATGACTTTACCCCATCATGATACTCTCGACCAATTCTCACCATGGGATCTTTACTATCCAGTATCATCCAAGTCTTGTCCATATCTTAACAATGGTTAATCAATAAGCTAATCAATTTACAGGTGAAATCAAAAGAAAAACAAATGGAGGTCTTGATTCAACAACTGACCTTAGAGAGAATTAGAAAGAGAATGCAGTAGTAGTGCTGAACACCAATTAGAGACAGAAATTGCACCTGCAAATTTAGGGCAAGGGTTAACAAACATTAGGGCTGTAAATTTAGCAACTATATAGAGAGAATGAGAGTTACCAACTTCAACAGAGAGTAAAAGAAAATAATTTTGAGCTACATTATTAGAAGAACCTAGCCAGCTTCAAACACAAAAAAAAAATTTTATTACATCTGAGAAAACCACATACCCAATCATCTCTCCTTCAAAACAAAACCAGTGATGAAAATAAAAATACATGGAATAGAACCAAAAGGAAAACCTAATTCACTCAACTAAAACATCTACAAATAGTTGAAACTAACATTAATTTGAGGGTAACAACAAAAACAGAGACTACAAAACTAAAATAAAGTTACCGTAACTCACTTCACTCAACTTTCAAGTATGATTCCAAGTTACCAACATCATTCAAAAACTCACCCAATCAACTGAAAGTCATTTAAACTTACTTGAAAACTTGTCTCTACATATTTGTGTCAAAAATATCATATCTCCACATGCACGTGTAAGACTCTTCATTAAATCTTTATTGTGAAACTACATTAATTTGGTGGCGACAAAAGACAGAGACTAGAGAACTACTTTGAAAGTGACAAGTAGCACTAGCAAGTTATGAAAACCAGATAATTGGTAGTCAAGTATAGTGACTTCTGGCTCTCAAGTTGACTCATGTTGATGGGTGACAAGAGGTGAAAGTGAGGGTGGAATAAGTTTTTACCCATAGTTCATATATGTGCTCTGTACAGAGAGCACTTGTACCGTTGTTTCTAAATGACCCTTAAAGCCGTCTCATTTGAAATGCCAAAGATAGTAATAGGGTTACAATGTTATATATGAGTGAGAAATACATCCTTAAAAGTGTACAATATTTCTGATCTCCTCCTACAGGTACAAGACTTATTTCTGCTAGATTTAACATAATATAAAACTGAAATACAACTTAACTCAAAGCTTAACTCAAAGCAAGATCTATGAGCAGTAATTTTCATCGATAAGGAATTCAAAGACGACAAAGATTTACATACATGACCAACAAGTGGAGGTGTTTTCTACGGCTTCCAAAACAATGAAAAACTAGAAAAGGTGGGATTTTTTGAGGTGGAGATGCGTTTGAAATCTATGTGAAGGAGAAAGTAGAATACATAAGGTGGGGATGGGTGGTTGGGCCTGATTTTCTCTGAGAGTGGTGCAGCAGATCATCTTCTCACCCCTACTGCCTGGTATGTGTGCCTGTTCCTACATTCGGTCTTGTTGGGTTTCTCTCATATAACGTTTTCCTTCAAGTGCTTGAAATGTGAAAAAAGTGGGTTTTCTGTAAATGAGTTTTTATCTTAGAGAACGTTTTCCTCATGTTTCCTGAAGAAGTGGGTGTTTCTACAAAATTGGTCTTGTTGCTATTTCTAGTAAGGAAGCCAAAACAAAAAATGGTATTGTTTCAGTACAAGTCCAAGGGCAAATTGTGATGAAATAATTACTGGGTGCCACATTTCTCATTTTATGATGCATGTGGAGTCCATGGTATAATCATACGGATTGGTACCATTGACAAGATGCTAACCTTTGGACTGTGGAACAATCTGCACTTCAACTGGGTTTCCTCATTTTCCATATTGTTGTCTTACTCTTGCCCTCTCTTGGTATGACACATGAAAATCTCTATTATTTTTCCTAGACCTCATGTAAGATTAGGACCCCTTGTCATGCAACTCATGCAGTTGAAACCCACTTGGTTAATGTTCCAACGGCCATTCGATGCATTAGAAATTTGAGGCTTTGAATTGGAAAAATCAAACAATCAATTTTTTTTTCTTTTGACCTTGCCAAATCATTGGCACCACACATTATATATGAGGACAACAAATTTTGAACTCCGATGAAGGAAAAAAGGATTGCAATGGATTTCCAAGGACGCATAGGCAAAAAAAGAGAACCAAGCACATCCTATCATACATGAGGAAAAATTATGTTTTACATAATCATAGGTTTAAGTTCAGTTTTCAGGTTTTTAGTTTTGATAATCATGGGCTTATTCTGAATATATTTTTGGGCATCAAAAATAGAAAAAATCAACATAAAAAAATTCTAGAAGAAGCATGTAAAACCCAATAATCAAAACACCTAAACACAGAGATGGAAAAAGAAAAAGAGAGATGGAACCCAAACCCACAAGAGCAATGGAGGAGAGGAAGAAGAAGATGTCGTCCAGGTAAGTTTTTGTAGTTTACTCCTTCTCTACTGCTTCACTCTTCATTGTCTTCTTCTCCTTCTCTGCTACTGTACGATTTTTCGAGGAAGAAGAAGATGTCGTCCAGGTAAGTTTTTGTAGTTTACTCCTTCTCTACTGCTTCACTCTTCATTGTCTTCTTCTCCTTCTCTACTACTGTACGATTCTTCTTCTGCTTGGTGACAAAAATCAGAGTAGGGAGTTTAGTGGTTGGTGACAGAAAACAGAGAGGGTCAAGTAGTTGGCTGGGTTGGGGTTTTGGCAATGTCAATTGGGCCTTGCAATAGGAAAAGAGGTTGGGTCTGTTTCATGGAAAGATGTTGTCCCTCCATTTCGAATCAACTGGAACAGATGCCCTAGAACCCGGAAAGCTACATGCAAATTCCATCTCTACCTTCTATATCTATATTTCAATCAACTCATAGAAATGCCATGGCCTATCCGATCCTCACTTGATATTTCTTTCAATTTTTCGCAGTTTCTTGCGCCAGTCAAAAAGATCATAGAAAGTTTTAAAAGATTAAAAGTAAGATAAAGATTAAAAGATCATCAAACTTCAGAATACTGGTGATTCATATCGATTTGTTGGATTCAACTATGTTGATATAGATTAAATCCATGTCACATGCTTGGATTGTTCATTGCAAAACCAAGAAACAGAACAAAATGATAATAAGTGAGAAGAAGAAGAGCTGACCGATTTCCAGTGAGTTGATTCAAAGGTACTATTGCAAAAATCAATGGCGGATTGGGCTGGGGTTTTCGGAAATCAGGGTTTGAGAGAGGGAGAGAATAAGTAGTTACGGAAAAAGGGGAAGGGCACCTCCAGCAACATCACATCATCCCCCCTCACAATTTATCTCTCCCAAAGGCTGGGCTCGCTGCAGAGGATCTCGATGAAGCTCTTGTACATGGGGTAGTGGCTGGAGCTGCTAAGGTCGGAGGAGAAGAGAGAATGGTAGACGAAGCGGAAGGAATGAAGGGGGACGCAGTGCTGGGAGAGGAGGGCGAAGAAGGCGTTGGCTAGGTCGTCGAGGAGGGCGGCGGCGAAGAGGCAGCATGTGGCGGAGATGAGGGTGGGGGACGCACTCTAAGTGCATTTTCCAGCAATGAAGCGGCCCTTCAAGATACCGATGGCGGGGCTAAGGTGGGCGGTGGGGTCGGCGTGGATGTAGATGCTGAAGAGGTGGTCCTGGCTGTGGAAGAAGTGCTCCCAGAGTGCTCGCAGAACTGAGGATGGTGGCAGGGGAGGGGTCATGTTTGAGCAGAGAGATGTGAGAAGAGCAAGCGTCCAGTGGCTTTTGTTATAACATATACCCCGACGTGCAGCCCAAGCGTTGACCATTATCTTCTCCGATGCATTACCAATGTCGGCAAATAAATTTTATAATCTCCGACGCATCTACTGCATCGTTTTTCTTAAAATTATTTCTCGACGCTATTATGCATCGGTGAAACACCTTCATGTTGGGAAAAATTTTCCTCCAAAATCCATATGGCGCCATCCTATCTCCTGACGAAATCTTCTGACACGTATAGGATAGCATTGACTAATCCTTTTGCCAACACTATAGTGCGTCGGCTAAACAGTTTTTTATGACGTGTTGGGACTGCGTCGGCAAATTTGGTCGGCAAAAATGCAATTTCTTGTAGTGCCCTAATGAATTCATGATACACACACAAAAAAATAAAATTAAAATAATGCTGGTATAACCAATCAGGTAGGTCATTCTGTAGTAATTAATGCAAGAACTATTATCTGAATCAGCTCATTATATTCATTGAACTTGAACTACGAATTGGGTGAATCTAGCAGCAAATTCAATGAACCTATGCTAATGGATTTATGAATAAGTATTGAATCACAGACTGCGAACTCCAATTTGAATACATCAAATTGCAAACTGGGTAGCTATGGTTTAGTACACTTCCTTTTGAAATTTGTTTGAAGGAGAACCCTTCTGCTAATTGTGTATTCTAGGCTGTTTACCATATGCCTACAACTAAGAATGATATGCCGTCTCGAAGTATTCCTCTAGCTCTACAAAACTTGTTTTACAAGCTCCAGTACAGTTATAACAGTGTCGCTACTAATAGATATGATTCATTCATGCAACATGATGTTCAAGAACTTAATAGAGTTCTCTCTGAAAAGCTAGAAGGTAAGATGAAGGTACAATATTTACATTTGTGAACAATTGTTCCTAAGCTATTTAAATCATAATGTTTTTTTGCCTTATCAACAAAGAAAATTCATAATGATTTTAATATCTTATTTCACTAGCTCAGGGAACAGTTGTGGAAGCTACCATACAGCAGTTATTTGAAGGACACCACATGAATTACATTGAGTGCATCAATGTAGACTAAAAATCCACAAGGAAGGAGTCATTTTCAAATGCCAAGGTTGAGTTGGCATATGAAACATATAGGAAGTAGCCTCTAAAGTCATAAATAAATGTCTGAATGCACCTTTTTTGACATAGTAAATGGTCTGTGTTTGAGGCCTCATGATCTTTAACATCTCAATAGTTCAACAAACTAGGGAATGGAGCAAAGTCTTTCAGTCATTGATGGGGCAAACTTAATAATAAACCAACCTTGCTATAGTTATAAGAAATACAAAGCCAATGGCCACTGCTACAGATATCTCTCTTTGATATCTGTCAAATGTGCCATTTTTCATCAAGATGTTTAAGAAAAAGAAAAAAGGGAATGCCGAAACTCTTTACATGAAGAAACCATGTTTCAAATTATTTAAAAAGACTTATTGGGTTTTTTAATCGTCAGAAGAATGATGGAAAATATACTTGAAAAGCTTATATTTCTTTCAAGCATTATAGCAAACATTTAACATGGGAATTTAAGGTCCCTCATGAAATAGCTGTTGTTATCATGTCAAGATAATATTTATTTAACTTGAGCCATATTCAGTTGATACAATGATCTTCTTAATTTTGACCCAACCATAGACGACATATTCATATGGGAAGCCATTAGGATTGAAAAGCGTCCTTCTGTCCTACAAGCCAAAAAAAAAAAAAAAAGACTGCATACATTACGTTGAACATCTACCATCAAATAGAGTGTCTTGGGCGTGAGGCCAAAGAGAATGATGGGTATTTATTTAAAATCACATAAGATGCAGCCTACAAGGGAGAGAGCTACAGCGATTTACTGATCCCAGAAAAGGGGAAATGCATCTGCTTGGAGAAGACGAGCCACAAGATTGATGCCAAGATGACGACATCCCTAGAGTGACTTTGGCATGAGATCCACAGAGAGAGAGCCTGAATTGTCTTGGCTTTGTACAAGGTAGATAGCGAGATGGATTTTACAAGTATCAGACGTTCTAACAGTACAACAGAGAGAAATAGGGGAAAAAAATAGAAGGAATAGAGAAGAAGAACGCTTACAAGTTCATTTAGTAGTAGAGGGCCTGGCGTATCTACTCCTCTCTCTTTCGTTCTCCTCTTTCAGTCCTCTTTTCTGTCTTTCCTCATCAACGCACTCCGTTCTCCTCTCTCCTCTCCTCTCTTTTGTCTTTGCTCTTCAACACACGGGGGTTTTATGAGAGGGATTTCCGTTGGAAATAAAATTCCATTCAAGGCAATTTCATCAGCTAAAATGCCTTCCGCCTCTTTTTTCTATAGAGCCCACGCCTCTTTTTTCGTGAACCCACTTTTGGAGCATTTCCAATTTAGAGGGATTGCCTCTTCTATCTAAAATGTACAGATGCTATATTTTTGAACCAAGCAGTCAAATATTTCAAGTCTCTATAAAATTTAGACATTTAGAGAAATAGAGGGTTAAAATAGAGATGCCAAACATGGGCTAAGAATCATGTTAGACAAATGCAACGGATTATCCCTGATAGGTGAAGCTGTGGCATAAGGTATATTGCACCAAAATTGACAGGGAGCCTCAGAGGTACAAACTCAGGCCAGACACATCTTCAGACCAAAGATTAAACAATTCTATATGTTGTCATCTAAGCTACATGAAAATTAAAATTTTTAGCATTAAAGGTGATATAAAACATATTATATTGCATGTCTAAGGAATTGCAGACATTTCTAACTAATACTTTCTATTCAAAGCCATTCAAGTGGCTAACCTTGAGGTTTTGCAATAAAGCTCGCGACTCTGTTAATAAAATTGCCCAAGTTATTCAGCAACTCATTATTTAGCTTGACCTGCAGTCTGCCCATGTAAACAAAGAGACAACTGAAATTTGAAAAGAAAAAAAATAGGAAAAGAATGAAAGCCTGTAACTATTTGAAGAAAAAGAAAAGAGAAGAAATGTTCTCGTCATATGAACTCACCCTCCATCTTTAGTAATAACAAGAAAATGATGAATGCTATTAACCATTGCAGTGGGCACTAATTTTTATTTTGGTCTCTGTTACAGATACTATGGTCATGTGGAAATGGCTTCTTTTCTAGGAAAGGCGAGAAGTACACACTCAAGGAATCAATTTGGCATATTCTCTCAGAACACACAATTAACTTCACAAATTTACTGTTGTTATTTTATCTCCAATCCCATACATAGTATAAAGTAGAAAAGAAGAGTGAAGACGGCACCCACTGTATGAGTTTCTTCAACCCACATGCCCATCTTCTATATCAGAGTATATGAGTAGTCTTCAACTCAAATCTCACCAATTCCTAAGAAAACACTGCAACCCCATTTAACAAAATAAACATGGATAGCTGAGCCCAAGTCACATGATTTATCTTAGAGGGAAAAGAAAAAAAAGAAAGGAATTAGCATTCTGTGTAGCCTTTTCTAATCTAGACCATTCATCTTATAAGAACTACCGCTGATAATTGGGTCAAGCAATGTCTCGTAACTCTATTTCTAAACAAGTGATGTAGTACTCATGAACACATTAATCCTAGAAAAGAACCCTAAATATTTTTCATGATTATCCCAAAGGTTTCTAATATTCAATGTAAGGAACGATCCAATTAAAAAAAAACCTCCAAGCTGGTAGGTGTAATCACTTGTTCATGCAGCCAGGACTACCTATTAGTTGCATTGGAACCAAGTTTATTATTTTCTGAAAACGGAAACCAGAATAGATGCGTACACACCCAACAAACAAAATTACCTTAATTGAGCCAATTCATCAAACATGTAGTGACCTAATTAGGGAGCATCAATTTTCACCACCACCATTCAAATCTGGCCTTAGCCCAACTCATCTGTTAACATTTGTGAAAATCTTCAGAACTAAAAAAGGGAAAATTTACTTTCGGGCATTTCATCAAGCACATTGCAAGAGAATCTCACCATTTGTGAAAAGTTCTGTACAGTATTATACAATTTCTGAAAAGTTTGGAATTAAAAACCTATTTGGAGAATCTCACCAACACATCACCATCCAATATCTTCACCAACACATTACCATCCAATATCTTCACCATCCAAACTAGAAAGAAAAAACCCTAAGATTGATAGCTTGAAATAGACCTTGAAACCGAGATTTAGGGCTTGATGTGCGGAGGTCTCTCGGTTATAGAGGGCGGAGGTTTGGAGCTTAGGGTGGGAATTCATTAGGGACAACATTGGGAGACGAATTATAACATGCATTGCGCAAAAGGTAATATCTAGCGAAGAACGACTTTGATTGTTACTAAATCCCATCACAGATGGTGCATTTTCATGTTGTGCTAGCACTTAAACTCAGCATAGTCTCCCCAATGGATGCTCTAGAGAAGTACTGTATTGTCGGATGTGAATTTTGATCCCATCAGGGAGGGAGATCGCAATTCATTAATATTTGATATTTAATATTTGTATATCGAAATTGAGGATTCCGACTACCCTCAAAATCGACGACGATCACTAATCATGGTAATGGCCAAGACTTTGTCCTTCGACTAATGTTAAAGAAATAATGGGAGAAAATAAGGTGTATTCTCTCTCATCTAATGTGCGGCAGGCAACACATGATGGTCGCTTTTTTACTAATTCGGGTCTCGTCAAAGTATGAGTCACAAAATGAACCACAATATGAGTCTCATTATAAGGTCTAGATAGGGAGATAATCCATGTTTACAATATATGAGTAATTAAAATCAAATTCAAATAGAATAAAATAAATGAAAATAAAATAAAGTAAAATAGGGGAGGCGCCAAATATTTTAGAAGGGGACCAGTTTTAAAATAAAAGTAATGATCAAACAAGATGTCATGTGTGATTTCAATTTAAAAATGAAAAAGGAAATTGTGGCCAATGAGCTGATTGGATTGAAAGTGACTACATTCGGGTCAATTGAGGGGCGACCGCATTTGGGTCTATTGTTTGATTAATTGAAAGGGGGAATTGAAATCACACATTAGTCTTATCATTATCATTAAATTAATTTTTTAATTAGCCTTTAATTCCTTTTTATCATTATGCACGTTAAAATATTTGGCTCTGGAGGTGGAGGAAAAGAGAAGAAAATATTTTTGTGGTGATTTTGTTTGTTTTATTTTATTATTATTTTTTTTGGATTTTTTATAATTGGGGCAAGAAGGGCCTAACTAGGGCATTTTTACTTGAATTTAATCTAATTAAATCATATTTTATTGATCATTGGAGTCCAACCCTATCCTAATGTCCTAAACCACCCACATCCACTCCCTCGATCCTCTAACGGAACAAAAAGAGTGATGAGCAAAACCTACTATTCTAAATTCGGGATATACTTGGATTAACTGGATTTGTGATTTTAAATTGATTTTGAATTTAAGTTTCACTTAAAAGTGTAATCTATTTAATCCTTCCAATCATTAGTTTTTTAAAGATTTTTCGATATCTTTTACTTTGTTTTTGGTTTTATATATTTTTCTTGTTTTTTTTTTAATGACAAGGAAAGGAAAGAAATGATTTTTATGATTTTCTTTTATTATTTTTTATGCAATTTTAATGTTCATGGATGATGGTGCATGGGGCAAATATTAACGGAAAAAAAATGAAATATGGGCATGTTGCATGGATGACCACAGCATAGGAATTAAACAAACTACCAAATATGATAAAAAAATTTACGAGAAATTTAAACTAATCCTAATAATGAGAGAATATGCATGGGCACAAGGAAAAACAATTTTAATCATATAGACAGAGCCATTCAATCATCCACAAGTGCTAAGTTGAAATCTTGAAGGGGTACTTTATGGATGTTGGCTTTTGTGAGGGGATTGGCATGAGTCTAGTGGGCTTCAACTGAGAGCTGATTTAAATCTTAAGTGGGTCCAATTCTAAGCTGAATTGGGCCTGTTTACTTGGACTGATCGTTTGGGCAATGTGAGTGGGTTGTTATAATCAGGTTGATGGTTCTTGCCTGGCCTGTATGTGTTTGGTTAGGGGAAAATCATATTTGGGTTCTGTTGTGTGTGAATGGTCCCGGTTGTGCAGTGATTTGTTTGGCAGGTTTGTAGTGGCATCTGAATGTATGAAATAGGTGGAGAAGGTGCGGTGATGATGGTGAGGAGGGTTGGACGGTGGTGGAATGAGGTGGTCATGGTGTAAAAGAGAGGGTGTGGTTGTGAGAGATGGCTGTGATAATGGTGACAGGGTGGGTGTGTGTTGGGTATTGTGACTGATGCAAGGTGATGGAGATAGTGATGACCGTGGTTGTGGTGTATGTGTTCGGTGGTGGTGAAAATGAGATGCGGAGATGGGTTGGACGTGTGGTGCAGTGGGTTGTGCGATGGATTGTTCTCTGTTTGTGATGTGAGAGAAGGAGGAGGTTGGCTTTGGTGGTGGAGTGCAGTGGTGGTAATAGACATGGGTTGAGGGCAATGATGGCGTAGAGGTGAATAAAAGGGAAGGAATATGAAGGTGAGATGAAGGTGGGTGGCAGTACTGTGAGTTGGGATGATTGTAGACTGTGAAGGTAGAGGTGGTGAGTTCTGTGGTATAGATAGGGATGTGTTATGGCGAAGATGGTGATGGGCGGCAATGGTGACAGAGTGGATGTGTTGTGCGTTGTGGCTGTGAATCTGTGATGGAAGTGGATGCAGTGGGTCAATGCAATGCTGTATGGGTGAGCCGTGTAGGGGCTGTGATATGTTAGTGATGGGTGACCAGGTGGGTGTAGGTTGGGTAAGGATATAAGGGTGAAGGTGGTTCGACAGGGAAATGGTGTATGTGAATGGTGATGTGCATGCTGTGAAGGTTGGCGTGAAGCGTGAAGGTAGTGGGCGTGATGTCTCTCTGTGAAGTGAAGGATTGTGGAGATGGGTATGGTGCAGTTGGTTAGGCTATGGGATTTGTGCAGTGGGGTGGAGAAAAGAAAAGAAAAGTGGAATGACGGAAGCGGAAAAGAGTAACGGAAACGTGGAGTAACAGAGAAAATAAAAAAGCACAGGGAGAAGAGAAGAACCTGGCTTCAGTTGGTTGTCCCCAGGGTTGCTTGGAGGCCAAAAACGAGAGGGCAACCCCAGTGGGGGTCGTCCCTCCTTTCTTCGCTTCTTTTCTTCTTTCTTTCGTTCCTTCTCTCTTTCTTTTTCTTCTTCTTCTTCTTCCTTTTCTCTTCTCTGTTAGCCGACTGGACAGTTGGGATGGTACGGATAAGATGGGATCTGGGTTAGCACATTAGAAAATTGAATTTTTATTTGTGCTTGGGCTAATGAGCCTGATACTGCACGGGTTGGATATGGGTCAGGACTTGGCAGTTAGATTAATGGTTCAAGGACCCAGGCTTGATTTGGAGTTAGACTGATGGGTCAAGAACTCGAGTTTGGCTTGGCGTTTCAATTGGGTCATTCTCCTCAATGGATTTATGTGGGGCCAGCCATGCCTATGATAAACAATGGGACCCATACATAATAAACTTAACTAAAATAAATGACATGATGATGATGATGATGATGATGATGGAGTGGGAGACCATACGATCATCAAAGAGGGATCCATTGCATGGCCTGGGCTAGACCCTCGGTTCAGATAATAAGTCATCCCCAGGTCAGGAAATCGTAGGGTGTGTAATGTACAGTTTCCTCCATGTTCACCTTGAGATGAAAGAATTGAGTTTCAACAATTGTGAGGAAGATTGGATGAGGAAAGAAAATGATTTTCTATGAGTGGGCCCCATGGTGTTCGAGTTAGGTGTGATGAGCCCAGGCCTCGTAGATTTTGATCTATTCGTCTGATTTTGGAGTTCTATATATCGTCAGAAAGCTCCCAACGAGTAGATCGAAATGAGCTACACACCTAGGTAATTAGGAAAATGAAAACGAATGATGAAATTTTATGTGAGTGTTTCTAGCCTTAGCTTTTATAATCAATGAGTCTAGATTCTTATTATTATCATTGATAATTCGGACAATCTAAGCACAAGCAATAAACCTAAGCCGTTCTAAGGGATATGTGGGCATTCATGTTGATAATTATGTTTATGATATGCATGTTTTAATGCAAGATGGGAAATCTAGGTGATGATATGTAATGCATGGCATCTAAAACTCTCCTTAAATTTTCAATAATTAAAGTCTTTTAAATTGATTTGAATCATACTAAAAGCACTTAAGTTGGGGTAAAATGGGGGCATCATTATATGTGATAAGCGGTTTGGGTCTACATTGGGTGCCAAATGAGGTGTTTACATGTATCTCTAATGTATATTCTCAATCTTAGAATAAGAGATGCATGCCTTAAGGTTTAGAGAACCAGCCATCTTAGAAAGTGGCAATCATCTTTATTTTGACTAAGATCTTTTCATGACCATCCAATACAGTAGTGAAACTTTGACACCTTAATAATCAAGGGTAAGCATGATCTAGAATTTGTCAACCTCGAACCCTCATCATACCCTTATCATCCTTCAAATTAACCTAAGAGTTAGCATTATCCATGGGACCAACACATACATGTTTATTTCAAAACTAGTCTCAGTTGTTTGCTTGTAGTAAAACGCGTCAGGCTATAGCTGACCGCACAACCCATTAAAATGGGCCAATTAGGATCAACTTGTATATCTATGTTGATTTAAACAGTATGATGATTTAATATTTTTGTAATTAGGTTTTTTTTTTTTTGCAAGAAAACTCAACTTTACCCTTTATACTTGAAATGGATTAGGCTTGAGCAAACATTTACAATTTGGAAACCCAGAGGCCCAAACACTCCTTACAAGGAAGCAAAATACCCGAACACTCGAAAATTAAAAATCCAAATAAAACCCGAACACTCAAATGCTCCATCCATGAAACCTAAACGCCCAAAAACCCCATACATGATGGTATTGGTGTCTTTGTCATCCTCTGCAGTAGAACTTTTGGGGTTTTTCTTGAATTGTTTGGATTCATCAAAGTCACCTTCGTCACTTCCCACCTAAAACCCAGAGCTTCACCATCGTCCCAAACAGCAACCTCTGTAACTCATTTTCATTATGCTATAACCATGCTACTCATTTGCATAAGAGAGCACCATTGCCCCTTGTTGCAGGTACAATACAGTACATAGAGACAAGGAGACAAGTGGTGTTTGTTGCTTTTTTTTTTTAACTCCTTAGAGCTTGCACTACAACAAAATGCAGCATTACCTACACATTTTGCCCAAGAAGCCCCAATTTCGTAGGCAAAAGGTAGCTTTTTCCGACGCATATATGGAATGTGTGGGCAAAAGGAAGCGTTAATACATAAACTCAACACTTATTGCCCATGCATTGCCAAGCGTAGGCAAGTGGATAGATTCAAAAGTCTTTGGGAAAAAACCAAAAAAAAAAAAAAAGACTTACTACAATCGTACAGTTTCTATAGAGATTAGAAACAAAGGATCCAAAATAGATCCAAATCAGAGAAAAGGGCGCATGGGATTGGAGAACTTTGTAGTTTCTGATTTGGAACTTGTTGTCGCCGAATGAGGGTTGATTGACTGCTGTAGCCATCATCGGAAAAGGAACCTGCTGTCGGTGAAGATAGGTGAAGCCACCCTTCTCAGGCCAAGTACGAGGTTGGATGCATCATAGCTCGACCAGAAAAGAGGGTTTGGAATTTTGCTACTTCCGCCAGTGCACCACCCGCCACCGGTCGCCATCTCCCTCACTGCCCACTGCCTTGCCACCGCCTCTTACATAAACATCTAATAAGGAGGGTGTAAGGTCCAAACTCAAACTTTCTATAATTAATCTTGTTTTACCTTAATTAATACATAATTAGGCTAATTTAACCCAAAACACCTTGGTTTTGGTCTTAGGTAGGTAGTTAAGTCAAGTTCAAACCTTACTTCGGTAGGCAAAGACCTCCTCATGATTAGAATTGCATGGTTTTGCATCATACTCCTATCATGTTAATTTCATTATGTATCTTTAATTATATAGGTTATCTTTCATGTTTGGCTCAGCTCAATTCGGATTCATCATGGTCCATTTGAAGCCCAATTGCCTCAAACTATAAAAATTTAGAAAACTAGTGGACTTGCTTGCAATTCCTAGAAGCTTTGATTTAAAAATAGTTAAAAGCGATCTCTTCCCTCTCCACTCTCTTGAATACCCTGCTGAAGCAGCTCTCCTCTCTACTTCTCTTATTCTCTTCTACTTCTTCTTCTTCTTGCAAATCCAAGAGCAAAAAGGACTACATGTGTGTTAGGATAACTTCATCCCCTTTCCACATACTCTCTACTCCGTCACAAAGGAGTGGAACCATTATCTCTCTCCACATCCTCTTCTCTACAGCCCTATAGGGTAAAAAGCATCCTCCTTCTCATTTCTTTGGGTTCAATAGAGTCAAGGAGACTCAATTCTCTAGCATGCATGCACCTCATAGCCATTTCACCTCTTGCATGCCTTAGGATTGTCTTCTACTGAGGCTTTCTTAACCATTACACCAAAGGAGAAGTTTCATTTGGGCAAAGCGTTGAGTTAAGGTAAGTATAAGTGTATATGTTGCTACATGTATGTCTAATTATGTTGATTCTGGATGAACTCTCTATAAATGCCAATTTATAGCTATTTTACTCTTTGATTAAGGTGGGTTAAATGTTAATGATTAATGTGAATATAACAAAGAATGAATGTTGATAATTGGATGGAAAAGGAAACTCTCTTTTGTGGTGAGGAGTACTTGATGCTTGAGTACAAGGGAGACCAAAAGGGAGTGGGCAAAATCAGTTTAGAACCAATTCGCCCCGGAGCCAAAGGCTCTCGGACCAATTGATCGAACAAGGAGTCTGATCGATAAGATTCTAATTCTGGCAGGTCTGATCGATCAGACATTTGCCTAATCAATTGGGCACCCCTTTTATTTTATAAAACTTTATTTTTAATTATTTAAATGGCGATCCATTAGAAGCAATTTTAGCCTTTTATAAGACTCTAGAGGTATGTTTAAAGCAAATCCTACCTTTAAAACATTAAGTAGAATCAAAGACCATTGAGGGCCTAAGAAATGGTAACCTTACCTTAAACAAATTAGCCTAACGGTAATTAACTGCTAAGGAGGACGAATGTAGAGCTGTCCCTCACTCCCTCTCAATTTTCCAGTTAGTACCCCACATCACGTCATAGGTGTTGGCATAAGAAGTGGTGTCCATCACTTATACAATATAACACCAAGATTTTAGTAATACATTGACACTTTACATTTTATGAATTTATCGTATTAAATGACTAAGGAAATATAGGTTATCATAACCTAAGGTTGGCTAGTAAATATCCTCGTTAACTTCTCAATTCAAATGCATTCAAATTGTTAAGGTAATCCTTGACCTCAACATGATGTAAATCAAGTACACATTCCTCCTGGGTGAACCTTGAGGCAAAATTGAAAACAAAGCTTCTACTGAGTGTGAGTCTCGTAAGCCAACATAAAGGTAATCCGAGGTTTAGAAGGTTCGAACACTATTAGCTCATTTAAGTATACATCATTTGATTATCAGTAATCTTGTCCAACTCTGATTTTATGATTGTATACGATCTCAAGACCAATATATGCTTCTGTATAAGCAAAAGATGATCGCTACGTATGATAAGTATAAAAGTTACGAATCCCGATCGGTCTTGATACATTGAGTTAGCACCACTTAGCTTATACCCATAGGACATTCGATGGGACGAACTTAGGGTGATCCATCTGTTACCTTCTACAGTAGTTATTTGAAGAGTTAGTCAATGCTCTTTGAGTAGCCACACAGATCTTGGCCCGACCGCCAATGATTTCACACCTTCAATAAGTGCTCTCCTTAAAGAGAAGATAGTCATGTGAATGCCAACTAGTATGCTAATGTATTCCTATTTATGATTCCTTATTCATGCTCATTCATATGCACAACATGCCTAGTTTCCGCTATTGCTCCCTTTAAATTAATGTCTTTAAATCCAATTGCTAGAGCATGATTAGTCTTATATACTCTTATATTTGCTTAACCGTCTTGCTACAGTCTTATATACTCTTATATTTGCTTAACCATCTTGTTACAATCTTATATACTCTTATATTTGCTTAACCGTCGTGTTAACAGTGCTACCCTTGGTATTACTGATACAGAACCCAATGCCGACACGGCAGTTGACGAGGTCCTAAAGGGAACCACAACAGGACCTAAGGATGTAGATGAGTGGAACGAGGATGACATTTACTACTAATCACATCCGTAGCAAGACAAGGGGGTTTGTTTAAGATATAGTCATGTTTTGACATGTGGATAAAACATGCCATCATCATTATGCTATTTTGGAGTCATAGATTGACGAGCATGTATTTTAATTTTGTATATCTTATGTATCTTTTGTTATCATGTGCATGTAGATAGGCTACTTAAGAAACTCTGATATATATAAATGAATGAACATTTTTATTAGTGTCTATAATGATTACAGGTGTACTTCACAGGTTTCCGCTTCGTTATTAAAATAACTAACACATATATCCGGATCTTCCTCACATGTACCTATTGATCGCACTTGAAGATGCTGAAATGTGTAATGGATTCGAGTCCAACATTTACGCATTTCAAGTGTTTAAGAAGAATGGAAATTAACTACACTTCATCATTAATTTCCCTTTTATTTAAATGGGTTCAAATACTCTGACCGCAAAGATGCAGGTTGTTTATATGTTTTGAAAAGTTTACAACCCCTCCCTCAAATCTCAAATGTGATCCAAATATGGAATATACATGAAAATTGTGAAAAAAATGCAGAAAAGGAGAAAATAGGGGAAGTGACCATGGGTCACGGTCACTGGCCCCCTTCCAATGACCATGACCTGCGATCATTGGCAGACAATGGCTGAAAAGCCACTATTTGCACTTCTGCATGATTCTGTTTCGCCTCTGTGACTCTTCCAAGGTGCTGAAACTTGTTTCTTTTAATTTTTGGAGTGTTTAGTGACCGTTAAGAGGGTTGAATTTGGCCGTGGAATTGATCAAAACCTTTGGTGATCATCACTTTTGGTTACGGACTGTTTTTGTATAAGTCCAAAAAGGGTGCTATATACCAGCGAAATGAAGCCAAAAATGTGTCATTCTAAACCTATGATTTTCAAGGGACAAAATGAAGCCTAAAGAGGCTTGTTCACAGATTCCACGATAGCTAGAAAACCCCCCTAAAGTAAGAAAAACAAAGGAATCAATGTCATCCTCCAAAGGCTCGATAGTGCTTGAACATAGTTTTCTTTTAAATAATACCCATACTCACCTTCCTTCTCTGAACATCTCTCACCTTGTGCGGATGAGAAGAAGAAGAAGAAGTGGGCTAGAGTGCTGGAGGATGCCTTGTAACTTGCTTGGAGTTTTTAGTAGGTAGTGTCTACCTTCTTTCTCTCTATCCCCTCTTTTCAAATGTTACCCCCTTTTATGGACTGTCCAAGTGGTTTTTAGGAGTTTTAGGAAGTTAAAGAGAAGTTATGGGAGGTTGAACTTTGAAAAGAAGGGGAAACCGCCCAAAACCGTAAGAACTGCTCTATGAAAGTCAGTGACCGCAGCCACGATCATTCCCAAGGCCTATTTTTTTTACTTTTGTGTATGCGACCCGTTTTCACCTGTTTGGGGTCCAAACGATGTATAATATTCATGAAGCTTTCGGGAATGCTTTTTGACACTATTTGAGTGTGTGCAATTTCAACCTTTTTTGACCTTTTGAAGTCGGTCAACTTCCCGTTGACTTTTTATGAAAATGGACTCTTGTTTCAGCTATTTGAGGCCCAAATGACCTCGGTTTAGTTTGAAACTTGGAGGGACTAATGTCAGGGGTATCTTGGAGTGTCCATCCAAATCTCATACAGTTTGGATTTGGGGAAGGAGAATTTCGAGCGGTGACCTGTTTGTTGCATTTTAAGTCATTATTCACTCCACACTATAAATAGTTAGCTTGTTTTCTACCCGAACGATGTTCAATTGACTTGAAACCTTGGAAAATTAACTTTGAACATATTTTGAGTCTTTATTCTGAATTTTATCACCTTTGGCCTCCTAGAAGTAGGATTTTGGCCTATGACCTCCATGCATCGGGGGTCATTGTCTTCTAAGCTGACATGCAATGGAAGTATGACCAAACAAAGTCCTTTTGATTTAAAAATTTTCAGAATATCTTTTGAGTCTGATTGAAACTTTGTGTACAAATTTCATTAATTTTGGTCATCAAGAAGTAGGACTTTGGTTAGCGACCCCTTGTCTTGAGATCATTGACCCGAAGTTAACATGTTTGAAGACTTTGGGTCAAATGATGTCCATTTGACCTGAAATTTTGTAGAGCTTCTTTTGAACATAATTTGAGCTTTTATCAAGATTTTCAGCTAATTTGATATTTATGAGGTGTCACTTTGTGCAATGACCCCACAGAGCTTAGTAGATTTCCATTTGAACTGAGTTTTGGTCCAAATGATATCCAAATGCTCTGAAATTTTGAAGAATAATCTTTGAATGCATTTGAAGATATTCCCCTGAGTTTGAGTTTGCTTTGGCATGTAGAGGCGTCAATTTTCACAGTGACCCCCAAAGAGCTCGCAAACAGTCACTGAAGCTTGATTTTGAATTGAGATGAAGTTCAAATACTTTGAAACTTTGAAACATCATTCTCTAGCCTGCTTTAGAGTTGCTAGAGGCTTGAATTTATTTGGTGCTCCTTGGATTTGAGGCATTGAACCTCAAACTTGGTGTTTTGGTGAGTTGAGTAACCAGATGAAGTCCACCAACTTTGATACTTGAATTGCTGATTTCCAAGCTTCTCTGATGTCTTCTAAGATGGTTGCATCAGCTTTGAACATTTGGATACAGTACTTGACTTGCCATTCCACAATCCCAAGGTTTATGTATCCTTAGTTTGGAGTTTTCTTGTAATGTTTTTCACTGCAACATTTGTTATTTTTTCTGGGTGAACACCATAGAATCACCCTTGTGGTAATTCGTACATGTTTTAACATAGCATGGATTGCCACGGATTATGTGTGCTGCACATCGGGATTCTCCCTAATCCCCCAATTCTCGGGTTCGGGTGTCACATAGGGTGTTTTGGACTTTCTAAGTGCTTAAATTTGAAAAAATAACCGCTCCCTCTATGAAAAAACATCATGGATTTCTTGCCATAATGTAAAATGTTAAGGGACCTATCACTGAATTCCCGAAAAAAAAATAATAAAAAACAAAGGCACATGTTTATTAAGCTCTTCAAAACTCTAGTCTTGTTAAGGGTTACATCAACTCAAAATTCTGTATGTTTCCTTTAATGATCAATCCAGACGGGAGATTAAAATTGCAACTTAGCATCCAAGTTAAAATCTGAAATAGTGAAAACCTAGACTGGGGGAGATTTTGGTAGCTTGAGAGCCTTGGTCGTAGACCGCATGACCTAGACCATTATTTACTCAAGTATGACCATGAAATTTGTGAGGACTCTGCCTGCTGGGTGATCACCAGGGAAGGTCTAGGTATATATGGATTAGGTATGGGGGTAACAAAGTCCCACATTGGAAATAGCCATGTCCTGACCCTGTGATTATAAGTGAAACCCCGTATTAACTCAACATGACACATTTTATAGCTGTGTGATCCCAGCAAAAGCAGACAATAACACACTGAGTTGGGCAGGGTTGTTGTGCTGGAGCAGTAATAGGGTGAGTGACCGCCTAGGAAGTCCTCGTGTCCACAACCAACCCCACCCCCCTCTTTTTTTTCTGTTTTGTCAAATGGAATTACTAGTGTTGTGGTACATGATAGGAATTATGTCGCATAATTGATGTTTGACCATCATAATCCGAAATAATGGTTTCATTTAATTACATTATATAAGATTAGCATAAACAAGATGGACTAGGTTATTTTTCAAAGGAGTGGTTAATTTTCAAAGGAGTGGCCACTCGTCCCGAGTGTTAAATTTAGTTGAATCCAAGTTGAGTCATTTTTTCACAAAAAACAGGTTTCAAATATATATATATATAATGATAAAATGTGGATTGTTTTTTATGTGTTCAACGTGACCAAGTGGGAGATTACATATGTGTAGTCATCATGGACCAAGTGGGAGATTGTTGACGTAAGTAGTTCTCATGACCACAAGTCTAGAATTGTTTGGGCCCCACGCATTGAGTCCACTAATTTAATCTGCCTTCCCATTTGTTTTGATTTTAATAAATCTATCTTGTGAGGACTTATCTTGGACCAAGGTATGTGCAAAATATTGGGACGATGTGATCATTTGAACTCTTGATCTAACTTTCAAAAAATTGCATACATTATTATTATTATTATTATTATTATTATTATTATTTGATATGGTGGGTATCCCTAAGGTCTTTGACCCATCAAGACTAATCTCCTAGGTGGCACCCGCTAAACCCATACAAATGCATGCCGGGCATATCTGGGATGAGTTTGGAGCACAAGATATGGAGAGTAAATCCAAGTCTTATGCTACTCCACTAACTTTAAAGTGGGAAATTTTTTTTCTTCATTGTTTTAATCAGTATCTTTTTTTTTCACAACTGTACTTGTATTTTGACATTTCCTACATGATCAATTTAAGGGGAGCTGGACCATTATTCTTATTAAAATTTCGTTTGGTGCAGAGCATTAGGGGCCGGGCGGTGGTTAGTAAAAACTTAAAAAGGGGATGTGAATGAGTTGTCACACATGAATTAGTGCCATGGCCCATGAATTATAAACTTGTAAAGAAAAAGCAGGTGCAGGCCACAAGGTGATTTTTTAATTTGATTGAAACAAATCACGAAGGAGGAACAAGTAATAGTTGTTTCTTATCTTAAATCATAATCATGAAAACAAGTGAAACCAAAAACACGAATAACATGAAGCTTGATGAAGAACCTTCTGACTATTTATAAAAATGGATACAGTTGATATGAGATAAATAACAATGACAATGAATTCAGCACCCTAAAGGCTGATTGGAACAAAATATGGATGATGATGTTGATGACAAGGCCCCCCCTTTATGCTATGGGGATTGGCATCAATCTTAATCTTCAGCCGTAAAACAAAAAATATAATAAAATTTATATTTTTCTTTTGATGTTGTTTAAAAAATTAAATATAAATAAAAAAAGTATAGTATTTATCAAAAATAAGAAAATATAGTATCTATCATTCTTAAATCTAAAATAAACAAATATTGCACTAATCTTTTTTTTGATAAAAAATATATCATTTATCTAAAAAAAATGAATTACTATTTATCATTCTTAAACTTCTACATAGAGGGCTTTACAGAAGCAACTCTCCTAATTGGACACTGGTTCCCGATAAATTTATTGGACAAAAAAGGCCTTTAGAGCCGATTGCATGAACTAAATTTATTTGATATGTGGACCCCACATGCTAATACACGTGCTACATGAAATCGTGGATACCGAAGTGAACGACAACGTACGAGTACCACTCCCTCACGCTCAACTTGTAAAAATGGACCAAATGTATTTTTAATTGAAGTGATATTCCGCACGTTAACTTACAATATTGAATTTTTAGAACCTAGAGTCACGTGCCATAATAATATTTATATAAGAACCATACTGTCATAGGTTTGCAAACCCAATTCAAAGCAAGCAACACCTTTTTCGTAAAAATAAAATAAAAAGAAAAATCACTTCAATTATACTGCCTTTTTAAACATTTAGAAGTTGACCACACGTGAGAATAAAGGGATAAAATTAATTTTTATATTAGCGACCTCTACAAACTTTATACTGCGATAAAAGAGAAGTAAAGTGATTATTTTACATCTATCTATAACTTTATCGTACTTCATGCAAAACAAATATAAAATTTTTAATCAAAAATCATATTTGACGAGAACATGGGACTCCGAAAATTGTCACAAGCATTTCTTTTCACCCGCAATGCCGTAGGCCCGAGCATTTTTGCGCAAAAGATGCATGACCCACGCTTTATAAATTAGCATAGTTTTCTATTCCCATTCATGATTAAAGTAATGATAAAAGAAGTAGAAAAAAAAAACAAGGGGATTTAACGCGGAAATCCTCCGGAGATGATACCCACACTAAAAACGATTTATTAGTTTGTATCTCACTAGAAAAGGACTTAAGGTTTTCCAGTGAAACCTCTTTTAAAATAATAAATAATGTGAAGCAATGCTAGCGTTGCTTGACGAACAATGTTAACGTTACTTGGCGAACGATGTCATCAAAAGAGGGAGCGGCACTAGATTAAAATTTATTTAAAAGAAGTTGCACCAAAAAGCCATAGAAGCACTTTCTGGTGGGAACAAACTAATAAGGCCGTTTTAATATGGGTATCATCTATTAGGTTTCTCACGTAAAATCCTCAAGAAACTGCTTAAATTATCATATGTATGTTTTCCATTAATTTGACAGTTCATTTACATTTACTTCACCTACTAACAGTAAAATAAACATCAATCCGGCCCTGGTATGTCATCACGCGCTTAGAAAAAGCTTAAATACTTGATAGGGAAGGGTGGAGGAAAGCATGAAAGATCAAACAGATTCTCTTTTGAGGTACGGATATTTCCTGCATTCCTCACACGTTGCCACTATTGTTTTTATTTCGTGAATCTGTTTGATCTTTTGTGTGTCTCATTGATGTTTTTGAGATTCCATTTCTTCATTGAGTGCCTCTGTCACTGTCCTCAGTTTCTTGCTTCCTCTTTCTCGGCTTGTCAATCCTTCCCACTTTCTTGTTGATGGTGTAGAGATGACTCGGATCCATTATGATAGAGCTCAGTAGCTGATATAGGGTTTTGGGCTCCACCAATTTGGTCTCATCGGGTCTAATACTTCACCAATTAACAAAGCACGATCGCCCCCACTTTCCCACCTGGGATTGGTGTGGTCGTCTGTAGTGGCGTAGGGGGCAGCAATGAAAGTGGCTTGTCGGGCCCAGTTTAGGAGGCTACTGCTACTCACAGAAAGCCTACAGTTTACGTGGTTTACATGATGCTGTTACGTATTGTGAAATCTGAATTGGCGCACTCTGGCGGTGATGTCATTCGGTTTTCGCTACTCGGTTCGCTCCTATATTTACGGTTGATTTTTAGGCCCACAATGCACATCAATATTAGAATTTGTTGAGCTTCATTGTATTCTTTAGATGTCTCCCTTATTAATCTATTGCCCACATGGTTCGACCAGTGGGTAGCGAAGACCTATTAGCACACTTGGAGAACTCATTAGTGTTAGAAAAACTAAGCTATAAGTTACTACAAAATCAAAGAAACATTCAAACAGCCCTATAGACCGGACTTCAAACAGTCCAATGGGTTGTGTCAAAACCCTATCTTTTGAGAGGTGGCATTAATAGTGCCTGTGCATTAAGTGCCTACCTAAAATGGTAAGCCGAACCCCATTGCAGGGAAAAAGAGAGTTTTTTTAATACGAAGCCCCCAAAATAGAAATAGCAACCCACTCAAGACAAATAAACTGCAAAATAAAGTCTCTTAAACAACTAAAGATTCAAGGCTCAGCCCATTGGCAGAAGTTCGTTAAACTAAGTGCAATGACCTAAGCCCACTACTCATATGATAGTGTCTATTTTGGCTCATAGGATTTCAACACAATCTTGCCGCACGATTTTCAAAAGCTAGGGCCACACCTATATTCCAAGATCAAGACTTTGGAAATTTCCAATGTGCGATTTGAACAAAATCCCACAATGCTAACCGAATTACTCCTCCCTTACCCCTATAGATTCCCTCGTCTTGGCTTAGAGGAGCACTTGACCTCGTATTGCGTCAAGGGATTAGCCTAGCGGATTGAGGTCTCTCACTAAATTAAGTGATCTACATTATCATCTTGTCAGATGTGTTACTTCGTATAAAAGAAGTCAAAAGGGGAAATTTTTAGATAAGAAATGAATTCTTAACAAAAGGAAATTTTTACAAAATTTTCAATATATTTTCTTTAGTTGGTAAATGCATAATATATTTTTGAAGAATCCCCTAGTATTGATCTGTTGATGGTAGCATATTCAATTCCGATCTCCCTCGTTCAATTTTTTAATTATAGGGAAGGTTATTTCCGATGGTCTTTTTCTATCAATTTTAATTGCTTTTATAAATATTGGTCTTAATAAACATGATTTTCAGGCATAAAGCAAAGGGTAGCGAGCCATGGGTGCCGGCGGTCGCACGTAAGGAATCACCACATCAACGAAGAAAGATCATGTGTTGGGGCGTGTGCCGGTCGCCAAACCTCCCTTCACTCTCAATCAGCTGAAGAAGGCCATCCCACCCCATTGTTTCGAGCACTCCATCCTCCGCTCCATGTCCTACGTGATCGCTGACCTCACCATCTCATCCATCCTTTACTACCTTGCTACCACCTACATTCGCCTCATACCCTCTCCTCTCCTCCGCTACTTCTTGGCCTAGCCCATCTACTGGTTTTTCCAGGGCGCCGTCCTCATGGGCGTCTGGGTCCTCGGCCATGAGTGCAGCCACCATGCCTTCAGCAACTAATCATGGCTCGATGACACCATCAGACTTATCCTCCACTCCTCCATTCTCATCCCCTACTTCTCTTGGAAGTACAGCCATCGATGCCACCACTCCAACACTGGCAACCTGGTGGAGGATGAGCTCTTTGTTCCCAGCCTGAAGTCCTAGGTGCCATGGTTCTCCAAGTTCCTCAACAACCCCCCAGGCCGCATTTACACCATTTGCATCTTTTTCACCCTATCCTTGCCCCTCTATCTTGCCATTAATATCTCTGGCCGCAAGTATGAACGCTTTGCATCCCACTATGACCCTTGCAGCCCCATCTACAATAAGCGGGAACGGCTCCAAGTACTCCTCTCAGATATGGGCGTCTTGGCTGTCTGGTACGCTATGTTCAGGGCCATGGTAACGCGCGGTGTAGGGTGGGTGGTGTGTGTGTATGGTGTGCCCGTGGTGATGATGGGCTGTTTCTTGGCCACCGTCGCTTACTTGCACCACACGCATCGGTCACTGCCGCACTATGATTCCGAGGAGTGGGACTGGCTGAGGGGTGCACTTGCAACGGTAGACAGGGACTATGGGGTGTTGAACACAATGTTTCACCACCTCACAGACACACATATGGCCCACCACTTGTTCCCGACGATTCCTCACTACCACGCCATGGAGGCGACCAAGGCGATACAGCCCATCCTTGGCAACTATTATAACTTTGATGAGACCCCTATTGTCAAGGCAGTTTGGAGGGAGGTCAAGGAGTGCATGTATGTTGAGCCTAATGAGGGTTTTCAAGATAAGGGAGTTTTCTGGTATCGCAACAAGTTTTGACAGAGTGAAGAAAGCGCCTCCTTTCCATCTTAGCAATGCATTAATAATAATCATATAATGTAATCCTTAGTTTATATAAATGAATCCACAATCCATGTGGAGTGGAGGCCAGAATTTGTATTGGAGATTCAGAACTTTATAAATAAATCCAGGAGAATTTGATCAGACTTGGATATCCTTCAGTTGATAGGTGGATCGGACCATGAATGGTTAAGCCCTACAAGCTGAAATGGAACCCTATATCTAGGTCTATCAAAATTCTCCAAGCCTACTGAAAGATCTTCCTAGTTCTCGAAGAATAAAAAACCTAGCAAATAAATCAAACACACACCACAAGTAGAAGACACGTAGATTTTTTAACGTGGAAAACCTATGTAAGAGAAAAAAAAACCACGAACCCTACGCAGACCAGCAAAAACCAAGTACTATGAATGTCACGGCCCACCTTACACGCATGCATGATATTATCCGCTTTGGCCTATGGGCCTCACGATTTTGCTTCTGGTGGGCCTCAACCCATCAAAAGGCCTCATGCAAGGTAAGGGTGCAAGCTCTATATATAAACCCGTTCACTTTCCTCTCTATAGTCGATGTGGGACTCGAGGATATTACAATCCACCCCTTCCTCTCTATAGTCGATGTAGGACTCGAGGATGTTACAATCCACCCCCTTTAGGGTTGCAGTCCCTGTGCAGTAACCTGTCAGTCCATGTAGCTTGCCAACCCTCTTGGCCCGCCCACATAAGAACCCGCCCACTTGCACCAAGCCATGACAGGGACCCACACTCGTACTAGTTGAGAGTCTGATATCATTTGTCACATTCCACACGCATGTATGATATTATCCGCTTTAGCTCATGGGCCTTACGGTTTTGTTTCTGGTGGGCCTCAATCCACCAAAAGGCCTCATACAAGGTAAAGGTACAAGCTCTATATATAAACCCATTCACTTTCCTCTCTATAGTCGATGTGGGACTCGAGAATATTACAATCCACCCCTTCCTCTCTATAGTTGATGTGGGACTCGAGGATGTTACAATGAATCACAAAGTTACATGTTATACCTACAACCCTTTCCCGATATTCACAGCCTACAAATTATAGTTGTTTTTGCACAACTTTACGTTGCAATGACTCTATGCCATCCACTGCTCTCATCAAATAAACAAAACACCTTGAAACTAAAAGGTGTTGGGATTGATCCAAACACACTTTGAAAGCTCAAGATGTTCTCATCTTCTACGAAAGAAAACAATCTTCTATCAGAGATATAAAATCAATATTCTCTATAGAGATTAAAGAAGAGATTAAAAAATTGATGTTGGAGAAACCTACACAATAACTCATAGCTACTGCAAAGAAGGCTTTCGCAATTCATGACTCACATTGATCTTTAATGATTTAATTTAGTTCAATGAAACTCTAACTCTTTGAACCTCCCTCACTTGACAACAATGAACAGAGATGATGAGTTCCGATCCAACAGTTACAACCTTTGACTGGGGGACTCTTGGGACCACGGAGGATCTATACCAATCTCCCCTCATATCAAAGATATTGATTCTCCCACAAACAAACTCTACATGAATGGAGCCCTGCACATCAGAAAACTAAAAACATGATGAAGCTCGGCACCTTAATACTCATATCTATTAAAAAAAAAACACAACAAAGTTGAACCCTAAGAATCATGTCAGGTAAATGCAATGGATTATCCCTGACAGGTGAAGTTGTCGCACAAGATATATTGCACAGAAATTGACAAGGAGCCTCAGAGGTACAAACTCAGGGCAAACACATCTTCAAACCAAAGATTAAACAACTCTATATGTTGTCATCTAAGCTACATGAAAATTAAAATTTTTAGCGTTAAAGGTGATATAAAACATATTATATTGCATGTCTAAGGAATTGCAGACATTTCTAACTAATACTTTCTATTCAAAGCCATTCAAGTGGCTAACGTGGAGGTTCTGCAATAAAGCTCAAGACTCTGTTAATAAAACTTGCCCAAGTTATTCAGCAACTCATTATTTAGTTTGACCTGCAAGTCTGCCCATGTAAACAAAGAGACAACTGAAATTTGAAAAGAAAAAAAATAGGAAAAGAATGAAAGCCAAAAGAAAAGAGAAGAAATGTTCTCGTCATATGAACTCACCATTCATCTTTAGTAATAACAAGAAAAAGATGAATGCTATTAACCATTGCAGTGCGCACTAATTTTAATTTTGGTCTCCGTTACAGATACTATGGTCATGTGGAAATGGCTTCTTTTCTATGGATGGCAAGAAGTACACACTCAAGGAATCAACTTGGCATACTCCTTCAAAACACGCAATTAACTTCACAAATTTAGGGTTGTTATTTATCTCCAATCCCATATGTAGTATAAAGTAGAAAAGAAGAGTGATGACAACACCCATTGTATGAGTTTCTTCAACCCACATGCCCATCTTCTATATCAGAGCATGTGAGTAGTCTTCAACTCAAATCTCAACAATTCCTAAGAAAACACTGCAACCCCATTTAACAAAACAAACATGGATAGCTGAGCCCAAGGCACATGATTTATCTTAGAAGGAAAAAACAAAAAAGGGGATTAGCATTCTGTGTAGCCTTTTCTAATCCAGACCATTCACCTTATAAGAACTACTGCTGATAATTGGAACCAAATTTATTATTTTCTTAAAACGGAAACCAGACTTGATGCTTACACAACCAACAAACAAAATTAACTTGATTGACACAAATTCATCAAACATGTAGTGACCTAATTCGGGGACATCAACTTTCACCACCACCTTTCAAGTCTGGCCTCAGCCCAACTCATCTGTTAACATTTGTGAAAATCTTCATGCACCCTTTGAACTAAAAAAGGGAAATTTTACTTTCCAGCATTTCATCAAACACATTGCAAGAGAATCTCACCATTTCTGAAAAGTTCTGTTCAATATTATACCAGTTCTGAAAAGTCTGGAATTAAAAACCTATTTGGAGAATCTCACCAACACATCACCATCCAATATCTTCACCTAACATATCACCATCCAATATCTTCACCATCCAAACAAGAAAAAACAAAAAACAAACTTGAGATTTACGGCTTGAAACAAACCTTGAAACCGAGATGTAGGGCCTGACATGCGGAGGTCTCTCAGTTGTAGAGGGTTAGGCTTGGGCAAACATTTACAATTTGGATAGGGTTGTTTCAGGTTAAATGGGTTGAACTACTGTCGACCTGAGTTATTAAAGATGGGTTGGGTTGACCTGCATCAGGTATGGGTTGCGTTACTTGCCTGTTTTGGAAAACACCACGAATACGGTTGACCTTCAACTTCTTTACGACTAATCATGTCAATCCATCTTATTTTCACCCATACTGACCCATTTTCTACATTTATCTCCAGCAATAGTGGGAGGATTTCTTTTTTGTTTATTCTTTATTCTTTTTTTAATGGGGCAAGCTATGCGTGATCAGTGTATTCAATAAATATTTTGTATATTAATAATTGCATATCAATTATTGATGTAAGAACATTCCCACTAAAAAGTCTTTTCTAAATTTCAGTTGAGAATTTTTTACAATTGTCCTCAATGGATTTTCATATTTTGGAAGCCTTGCATGATTAATGGAATGAAATAAGTTGACAGTATATAGCCAAATGACTTTAATGACCGCTTACTAGCAATGGATTAAGCAAAGGAGTTATAGGTGTCTTCTTCGGCCTTGTTTGGTACGTCTACTCTTATTTTGGTAGAGCCATTCAAAATAGAGCCATAAAAAAAAGAGCAACAAGAAAAAGAGGCTAAAAAAAAGTGTGTTTGGTATTCTACTGTCTATTCAAAATAGACCATTTGGTATGCCCTCTTTTCTACCACTTATTGGATGGACATGCCTCTTATTAGAGGGGTAGTAGTTGTCATTACCTAAAAAACTTCTCCACCGAATCTAATAGGAGAAATGCTGGATAAACAGCAAATAGAAGAAGTTGGATTTGGAATCCTCAAATTGATGCCTTGTCAATACATCATATTTACCATCAGGTAATTGTAATGACTTCAATCATTTCCTAAGAAATGAGCATATCCTAACTTCCACAATGCCCAACTTTGAACAATAATCGCCACATAAAAATGTAAAAGCCAAAGCAACACCTGTAATTAAACATTCACAGAGCTCAACATTCAACATTATCAAGTTGTAGTTGGAACTTAAGAGTCAAATTAATCCAAAGTTCATAAGTTTACAATAGAAAAAAAGAGAAAAAAAAAACTAAAATGGAAGCATCCTTTCCCCGATTGCATGAACCAGCTACAATTTATGTTCAACATCCACAGAAGCTATGATAATTATAAAAAAAAAAAAAAAAAGAACCCAATCAGCAATAAACCTCCAGTTATTTGAACTAGTTACATCTAATCTCAAAGCATTTGTGTTCAAAAGCCAAAAAAAAAAAAAAAAAAAACACCACCACCCATCGTGCTCCAAGACCAGGCCACTCTCTCTTTACCATCCCCTACAAACCCAAGATCTAACAAATAGTTGTTCATACTATTAGGGTTCCTCTGCACCTCCTGCATCATCTTCAAGAAATCCAGCTGCGTGAGATACGGTCTCGTCATCGGATCGGCCATAGCTTCGCCCACAAATCCGGCCGCTGGAATATATTGTTGATAGAGGCTTTCGGGTTAACATGTGAGCACGCATCGGCAAGGTCGGATTTGAGGCCCTCTTTCAAGGTATCGAGATCGAGGCCCTTGCGACAAGCAGCGATGGCGTTTTCGGCGCCACCAAAGGGACTGTAGCCCTTGGAGCAGTCGGTTTGAGATAGACAGTCTTCTTGGTGTTGGTGAGGGCTTGGGTGTAGCGGTGGAAGGAGGCATGGCCGGAGGCCACCAGGCGAATCTCCCCTTTCCCCTCTCCTCCTTTCGTCTACAGTCAAGGGCATTCAATGAACTTGGTTGTGTTGAATGGGATTTTCGGTGACAATAAATCACCGTTTTGAGGGTATTTTTGTCTTAGAAAGTAACTAGCGCCTCTACTTTCTCCAGAGCCAAAATCTCTTTTTTCTACATGCTAAAAAAATGAGGCATTTGATTTTTAGAGGATTTATCTCTATTTGTCCATAATGGACAGAGGGTAGATATATGTCCCAAACACTCTTATTTTTCTAACCTCTGTCTGTTTTAGACATTTAGATAATAAGAGGGTAAATATAGAGATGCCAAACAGGGTCTTAGTAAGCTTCATTTATCATTTAACAAGGATGATTAAATAGTGCCAAAAGTGGGCAGGAAGTTTTAATATAATTGGCATAAACAACTTAGAATCTGTAAAAGAAAATGTTCTCTCTTCGAAAGTAATTACTGATAACTATTCAAAGATATGTGTTCTTTGGTTGCATCTATTTAGCTGCATAAGTGTACCACATGTGTGACACTTACATGTGTATGTTTGTTTCCTCTAGGCTTGTTAATCCGGCTCTCAAGGAACTAACCCAGCTTTGCCCGTATAGCGCCCTTAAAAAATAAGGTTTCTATTTTTGAGAAATATCTGAGGGCTAATCTTCGATTGTCCAAGGTTGCAGCTTGACTTTTTTATTTTTCTTATTTTACATAACATATATTTATATACTTAGATATATACTAAAATGCCCATTGTGACAGTCACTTAAAACTTTTAAAATTAGGGTTTGGTCATTTCTTCTACTTCTCATCCTCTAACTAAAGTCCATCAGTTGGAAGTGCAGTATGGCTTATTTTGCTAATGTTTCTGTTAATATTTTTGTATTGGCTAATTTATGAGTTGGATAAAACTTGGGTCCATTGAGTTATATTTTATATTTAGATGGATTGTAGTGTCGGGTATGGGCAAGCTACTTGCCATTGGAAAGTTTGTTTTGAGTAGATATCCATAGCGCCCAAGATTGAGTAAATCGGAGCTAAAGCAACAAAGTTATGACCTCGAAAAGTTTGCTGATGCATATACAGAATTCACGCATGCTCGAGCATGAGTCTAACCGGGCTTAAGCGCCCAATACAGTGGCTAGAGCGCTTGAGCACCCATTGTCACGACCCGAGCCCTAGAATCTTAGGTTTGGGGTTAGCCCTGAAATGTAACACACGTACTCCGGTATAATTCACATCTGAATCGGAGTCTGAATGGAATTACGCAAAGGATATTCACATACTTACACATGTGAGGTGCTTTAAACAGACATTTGTCCAAGTATTCAATATGCGGAAGCCTATCAATATCACCTATAATTGTTTACTTTTCATTAAACAATTCACAAGTATCATTCCACCTATGAAACAGTCCAATCTTACCATTTAAAGAGCATAAAATAATTATATCAATTCAATTCATACCCTGTACAACCCTTTCATGAGGTGCATATGGATGCATTTATGCCATGGATGAAACATCTAAATATGTATAAGTATGATGCACAAGGAAACAAAGACATACGTAACGAGATCAAGTATGCAAATAACAGTTTACATGGATGCAATTATATATATATGCTAAAAGTCCCAAAAATACCCAATATACATTGATCGAGCTCGAAACGTGATGTGAAATGCAACGGATTTGAGTCTAACATTCACACACTTCAAGGGTTAAAAAATGAGAAATAACTACAGTTTATCATTATTTTCTCTTTGTTTACATGGGTTCAAGTGCTTTGACGGCAGGGATGCAGGTTGTTTATAAGTTTTGAAACATTTATAACTCTTCCTTCTAGTCTCAGATATGATTTAAATCTAAAATTTACAAGAAAATATATGAAAATTGAAAGAAAATACAAAAAAAGAAGAGATAGAGGGGAGCCACGGTCACTAGTCCCCTACCAATGACCGTGGCTTACGGCCACTGGCAAATAATGGCTGAAATGCTACTGTTTGCTCTTTTTTTTTTTTTTGCTTTATTTTGTTTTCTGTAACACTTTCAGAGTGCTGCAATTCATTTTCTTCGAACTTTGGAGTGCTGAATGACCATCAAGAGGTTTGAATTTGGCCATGGAATTAGTCAAAACCTTTGGTGATCATCACTTTTGGTTATGGACTATTTTTGTACAAATCCAAAAAGTGTGTTGTGTGTAAGCAAAATGGAACCAAAGTTGTGTTATTCTGAACTTATGACCTTCAAGGGACAGAATGCAGCTTAAAAAGGCTTTTTCACAACTTCCGGGATGACTCCAAAACCCTCCCAAGTGAGAAGAACAAAGGAATTGATTTCATCCTTTGTATGCTTGATATCACTTGAACATCGTCTCCTCTAAACAATACACATGCTTCTTCTCCTTCTCTAAACCATTTCTCACCTTAAGTAAGTGAGAAGGAGAAGAAGAAGTAGGCTGGTTTTACTTGGAGTGCCTTGTGACTTGCTTGATCTTGCCTTGAAGTTGCTTCACACCTTGGAACTTGTGTCTGGGACTTTGGAACTGTTTTCTCTGTGTACTGTCTGTTTTCCAAAGTGTCAAAAACTCTCTTTTTATAGATTTCAAAAGTGGTTTAAGGAGTTAAAGGAAGTTAAAGTTCGAAAAGGATTGGAGGGAACCATTGAAAACTGCAGAAAACTGCTCCACAAGTGTCAGTGACAACGGCCGCAGTCATTCCTAGGTCCCATTTTAGACTTTTTGCATATGTGACTTGTTTTTGCCTGATTGGGGCCCAAACGATGTTCGATCTTCATGAAACTTGGAGGGATACTTTTTGACACTATTTTGAGTGTATAATAGAAATTTTAGCTCGTTTTGGTGATCTAAAGTTGGTCAAACCCCCCTTCGGTTGACTTTTCATGAAAATGGCCTCTTATTTTAGCTGTTTGAGTCCCAAATAACCTCGGTTTGGTTTAAAACTTGAAGGAACTGATGTCAGGAGTATCTTGGAGTGTCCATCCAAATCTCAGATAGTTTGGATTTGCAGAAGTAAGATTTCGAATAACAACCCACTTGTTGCATGTTCTAAGTCACTATTCACCTTACATTGTAGGCAGTTAACTTGTTTTTTACTCGAATGACATTCATTTACTTGAAACTATGAGGAATTAGTTTTGAATACATTTTTAATACTTGTTCCGAATTCATTAGCTTTGACCTTCTAGACACAAGACTTTGATCAGTGACCCCATAACTCGGAAGTTATGGACTCCTAGCTGACATGCCGTTGAAATAAGCTCAAACGATATCCTTTTAATTTGAAAATTTGCAAAATCTCCTTAGAGCATGACTGAAGCTTTGTACCCAAATTTCATTAATTTTGGGTGACGGGAAGCAGGAATTTGGTCAGTGACCCCATGACATTGACCTAAAGTTGATATATTTGTAGACTTTTGATCAAATGATGTTCATTTGTCCTGAAATTTTGTAAAGTCTTCATTGAGCATAATTTGAGCTTCCTCCAGGAGTTTCAGCTAATTTGATCTTCATCAGGTGTCATTTTGCACAGTGACCCGACCGAGCTTAATAGATGATCATCTGAACTAAGTTTGAGTCCAAAAGATGTCCAAATACTCTGAAACTTTGAAGGATAGTCTTTGAATGTATTTGAAGGCATTCCTCTAAGTTTCAGCTTGTTTTGACATGTAGAAGCATCAATTTCTACAATGACCCCCAAGGAACTAGCAGACAGTCGCTGACAATAATTGACACCATTCTCCAATAATGAAAATAATTGCTGTAATGATATTTCTATAAAGGCTGTATCGTTTAATAATAAGAGCTCATTACTATAATTTGTTGTTTTGCAAATACATTAGTATGAATAAATTTGAGTAAATATTTGCTAAAATAAAATTAATTATTCAACATAGTAGCAAAGGTTTCACCAGTGGAATATTCGGGTTAATTAGTCGCCTGGTACCAGTTGATTGGCTAAGATAAATGTTTCCTGCACACAGCTAATAAATCTTTTATAAATTGCATAAGAAAATAGTAGAAGCAATAATCACACAAAGTAAATGAATTTGCCATTGTATTCTTTAACCCAAATAGATGTTGCTATAATAACTCTCCCTATACTTGAATTTAAGGAGTAGAAATTATTTACAGCGAAGTTGCCCCGTAGAGTTATATTTATTTTCTTACAACTGCAATAGTAAAATAAAAATATTAGTAATGAATTTGTTATATATGAAAAACATATAAAGATTTTTAGTAAAATTGAATTTAAATAGCCTTTCGTCACTTAGTGTGATATCTAACTTTACAAGCTCAATTTGATGTTGTCTCCGAATATATGATATCTTGTTTACATCTTCAACAAGTCTAATTACGTCTGTATCATTGTAAATGAATAACAGTTTAGAAGATTTATCATTTTAATAATTAAATTGGTTATGAGAGATGTTATACCTTGAAGATACTTACATCTAGTGAGATATCACGGCATTTATCGAGTGAAGTAAAGTAATATGCATATTAAGAAATATCTACATATGGCTCTGTTATCTTTGAAACAACTGCATCTCTTGCTGATGATAGTTGGAATTGACGTAGAACAACGTTATATGTTTTTTGTGATGGTTTCACTTCCACATTTTTAATTATATAACAGCATCCTTCCATCAAGTCATCACCAAATTTTGTGATTTCATCATTAAACAATGTAATTAAGAAGTATCTAATCTGCCTGAAAGTTGAACATAAAGAGAATTAATTTGACAGGCATGTATTTATCAATTGTTTGAGAATAAATGAAAGTTAGTTGAAAAAATGATACCTTAATGTCAATAAGGATTAGTTTATTTATTTTCCCCGAATCTTTACTATTGTTGTATTGCCTATCTTCAACTATTTTGTTTACTTTTATTTTGATGCACCATCTGTCACTAAAAGGATGCAATTCCTCGAGACGATAAAATCTTATTTGTGCCATTAATTTTTCTCTAATAAAGTAAAGATGAAAATTTAAACTCATTGTTAGTTTTTATTTTTATCTAAATTTGATATTTTTAATTTATTGAATGACATTGATGGATATTTAAGAATATTAGGATGTAATTTGTTAGAGGTAAATGAAATAAGAAATTTGCAATAAAAGTCTTAGATATTACAGTAGTAATAATAAAAAGAGAAAAGATTTGCTATACCTCTAAGAGTAATTTGTACTATGACTTTTCACTTCATTTAGTACTTCTTTGTATACAACTTTTTTGGTATATCCAATTGGGAATGTACTATTCTTCTTCAATAAAATCTTTAGCCCTAATATATTTATTACTCTAGATAGAGCAACATAAAGTTGTCCATGTGAAAAGATTGCCCTAGCTTTTGTTCACTATAATTGCAAATGCCAACCTTATTGGAATTAGTTTTCTTTTAAAGGTGAAGGGCAAATCTGTATCAACAATTGACATTACTATTCGTGAGATGTATACCCCATTCACCTGTATTTGTCCCTGTGATCACCTCAGCTTCTATTGTACGTTGTCCCAATCTACCAACAATTAATTTTGTTCCATTGCATGATCCAATAGATTGATCAAAATTACGCAAAAACATAATTGGAGCACCTACTCTTAGTTCTAGAGAATGATTTGGCAATCCTAGGAATTTAAGAGTATTTCAGTACTTTGTTGTGTACAACATTTCTTGATTGATTTCTCCACTCTCAACATCTGCTAGTTTACCTGCATTTAGATATGTCTTCTTCTCAAGGTCATCAAAAAGCATATTACGTATTTTTTTCATTAATCTTGTCAACATAATCATTCAATGGAGTTAATATTCCTCTATCTTTAAAATATGAATAATTCTTAATATTTGCGTTTAAGCTACCATAGAGAAAATTGATTAAGGGTGAAATGTCTTCATTATTATCAACATCTATTTGTAATTCACTTGGAATCTCAATCCAATCATCATCTAAATCTATATTGGCACATAAAGAATTGCAATCACTATCGCCAATTTTTAATATATATCTTACAAAGTGTGATGTGTCATCATCATTAGATAAATTCTAGAGATGCATATTCTCTACGAGCTTTAAGACTTGATAACATTTTCAAATTTTAGATCTTGTCAATGAAGCTGCTACTATATCTTCTATTTTCCCCTTTTTAACGATAAGCGAAATTTGTCTAAAATCTCCTCCTAATGCAATTATTAGTCCACCAAATATTTTTCTCCCATTATTACTATCTATAGCACCCACAATGTCATGCAGAGTCCTATCGACTGCATCAAATGCATTCTTATGCATTATAAGCACTTCATCCGATATACTCAAAGATATTTTTTGAATTAGTTTGGCCAAATTTGATTTTTTACCAATAGCACAACATGATGTTTCATGAGTTTGTAATAGTATCTTAAATCGTGAATGTTGGAACAACTAATCTATTATCAACATCCACATCTCCCATTTGAATAGTCCTTCCATCATTTCTCCTCTTCTATGTTGGATAACCATTCTCGTCAACTGAAATTTGTTGGTTGAAATGTTTATGATATTTCTTACTGCATTTACTATCAACCATACATGGAGAATTTGGAATTATTGGACCACATGGGCCATGTATCATATAACGCTTTATTGTGTCACACAACTCTGGATCAGTGTCAACATCGGGTATCTCGGCCGAAACAATATCATCTATCTCTTCTGATGTAAATATCTTATCACTCATGTCAAATGTTATCAATATATGTGCATTTTTTGCAACTCAATGGCGTATATATATATATATGTAAATCAAAGATTAAAATAGGTAAGTATTAGAAATTATAATTTATTAAGATAGTAAAATATGGCATAGTGGAAGAAGAATTTACCAACAACAACTCTTCCAAAAAGTTTTCTATCCTTTATCTTATCCATTAATTCTTTTAGTTTTATATGAAATACCCTATCAACAATGTCAGGACGATTTTCAACCTTTTGTCCAGGAAATAAGTCTTAAAAATGTTGGATTTCCTTCTATCTTGGGTTGCATGTAAATGTTAAAAAAATATATGGGCATCCTACCCATCAGCATATTGCCATTGCATATTGATATTGTTAAATCATGTAACATGGGCCTTCTATAAATGAAGAAGGCAATTTGTGTCATCGGCCAATTAGTGATGCTTGCGTGTCTCCTTGAATTACTACATCCGTGATACCTTGATAGAAATCATATCTAAATGCACTATGGTTATTTCTTATGTATTTTGCTCTAGATTGTTCAATACAAGCAAATGCGTCCATAATAAACTAATGGAAAAGTCGACCAAACAATAAAATAGTTTTTCCTTCGATGTTCCTTTGTTGTAATCTGTAACAATAACTCTCTCATTGACACTTTAGATTTTGAGGATCGTGAAGCCTAATTGTATAATATGTTAGCATGATATTCATCTTCTCCATATAGATATAGTAATGGATATTGCAATGCCATATAACTTGGATGTAAGTCGCTTATAACTCTTTCTAAAGATCCTGAAACCATTTCCAAAATGATATCTTTGGTATTATATTCTGATGATGCTTCACCAATTATTAATGTTGTAACTTCATTTGCTGTTGGACAGTTATATTGCCTTGCATCTTTATATCTATCATATAATATTCTCATCTTTAGATCTATTGGGTATTGACCTCCAAATCTATTATGCAACGATAGGAAGTAGCACAAATATGGATTGACTACATTTAGATCAACTTTTATTTTTTCTATAATCAAATAATCCAAACCTCCATATTGTGTACGTTGGATTAATGTAATATTTCTATTTTTCACTTCATTTTCTATATCATAGATGTATAGTTGAGCAAACTGTCACAACTTGAGCCCAAGAAATCGGGGATTAGGAGAAAACCTAATCAGTGACACACGTACTCCCGAATATGTACCTCTAAACCTAGTCTAGGTGCACACATACAAGGGATCTATCACATGTGCAATCCTTGTACGCGAAAGTTGTAGATAGTATCAGTGCACAAAAGAGCTTAGAAAAGGTACAATAAACATATCATTAGGAAAAATGGATATCATAAGAAATACATGAGAGAAGAGTCAACAAATACATATACAAATACATATGCAAAAATGGGAATGCAAGGCGCTCGCTGGAGAGGATTGATCACACCCACTCCTCGTCTCACTGGGGTCACTATGATCAGCTCCGAAGTCAGGATGATTTTCGAGGGATCGGAAACTGACTCTGATCCTGAAACACCAAGAACAACGAGTGAGTGCGACGGCTCAGTAAAATATAAACAACATAAAGGTAACACGTGCTGTGTCTAGAAGAATCAGTAACAGGTAATCATATAAGAGGTCAATTCCATATACTAGGCTAATCTTGCAATGAATAAAGCATGCCACACGAATCAATAACAGAAACACTGTACTAGGTGGCTACTACATATACCATATTCTCCCTCCGTGGAGAGAGCATACATGATGAAATCACCATGGGCCAGATGGTTTCGGTTTCCTGGGGTCCGGAATCCCCAAGACATAAACTCACTGCAACGAGGCCATATATACTACGCCAAATTCAACCTCGTTGGGTATCCTAAGGCTGAGACTGAGTAGTGCCGAACTATACAGAATCAAACAAATGCTAGAACTTGAGTAGATCATGCATACCATATCATACCACATCAAACATACCTTATACATGCATACAGTCAAGCCATACATACAGTGCTCAAGTTCTTGAAACATATCGAACAGTCGAACCAATCGAACAAGCAACTCAATAGAACATACTATATCAAATGGGCATACGAATATGATGCAAACATACAGAAGAGTAGCGGTCACAATTTATCCAGGCAAGATATCATGTGAGTCATATCAAATAAATCATATCAAGGCACAATACTTATACGGGTGTACACGGATAGACAAGTAAGGTAGTATCTGTGTTAAGTTCATGTCAAGATTAAGGTATCCGAATTACCTGAAAACATGTCAAGGCTAATCAACTCACATAAATCAGACGGTTAGCATCGAACATGGAATCCGCTGTTTCCACCTAGGATTAACCATGGACAGAGCCCTCAGGGAATATCCAATCGTTTGTCCCAACGCAAAACGCATACCATGTGAATAGGAGGGTAAAACCGTAGTCAATATGTAATGCAAGTCAGATTATTTAGCAGGAATCATGATCTTTTACTAGCCAACCCTAATTCGGTTATCCATCATTGTTAACCGTGCATGATGATGTAGTTTTAAGTTATCCAATACTCGGCTGTTCTTATTTTGGTGTCTCATTATATCATTCAGAGCATTAGAGTCCCTTAAACCAACACCCATGGGGAGGTGCTTAACAAAGGGATAACATTCATGAATGTATATCAGCCCTCAAGACCATTCATGATATTCATATGCTCGGTCATTAGTGTAGTTCATCTATCGGTCTCCAAGTAGCATAAACCGGGTCAAGAAATTATATACATTGAATTCCCTACAGCTCTACAGGCGACTTACCCGACCGATCAGGTAAGTGTCCGACCGGTCAGACCCATCCAGAACAAGAATCCGACCGATCGGGGTCCAGGACCGACCGGTCGGCCCAAAAACTCCCTAATACGAACAGAGTCGGTTCATAACTAACTCAAGGCTAGGAGAAAGGTGAGAATCTAGGTCTTCTAGGCCTGCTAAGTTTGATATGGTCTTTCACTCACAAGGGTGTGTAGTCTTTACCCAATCTTACGGCCTTGCTGTATCAATCCTAAAGTGTAACTATGTAAGGTCTAAGAGAAAGTCACTGTGTTTCTAAAATAGGACCATAAGGGATTCTTAGTCCATTATGTAGCCTAACAATTAGGCCACTAGGAGGTTTACGAAAGACCTTTGGTTAGACTTGAAACCATTATCTAAAGAACCTACGTTACTGAAATCTACACGATATGTACACGATCCGTCCGATCGGGTACAGGTCTGACGGAGCGGACCTACTCCCAAAACCTAAATTCGACCGGTCGGACTATCAGGACCGATTGGTCGGCCCTGATACGCCGGCCACGAACAGAGCTAGTTATCCACTGTACTAATGCTTACAAAACCTTCGATTTCTCTTCCTAACAAGTAAAGGAGAACCAAAAAGGCTGTAGAACATGCATAGACTAGGAGATTTGAAGTAAATCACAATTATCACAAGTTACCAACATATATTCAACCAATCGTTGTTTCTACTTGCCTTAACTGACAACGAGTCAAGCTTCACTCGTTCTAGACTCAAATTGAGGAAACCCGGCGTGAGGAATTAGAGCTTGGCACCGGCCACTAGCGAAGATGGACGACGAACGAGAGATGGAAATGAAGAAAAAGAAGAAGGAAGCGAAGAAGAAGATGATAAGAACGAACGAAGAGGCGGTGGGTTTATATATATATATTAGCCATTTGCAGTTAGGTCCAAAAGTTAGACAAATTACAATTCGAGTCGATTGAGTACTTATACATTTCAAACGACTCCAGATGATTCCGGGTCAGTTATGGAAAGTAACAGGTATTACGAAAGACACATGATGACATCAAGATGACGCCGAAATGACAAACTCCATTAAAATCAATAATTACGAAAAATGGCTCGAAGCTACCTAGTTTAGGTAAAACTTAACCCAACTACCTATCCATAACCCAGAGCAAAACAAAAACAAAGGCAAAACACAATTTGGCAACCAATTCCTCATTAATTAGTCACTAAACCGGATTAAGTTGGGTCGGAGTGTTACACAAACTTTAGAGTTTCCCCTGGCATTGGTAGCAACGTTCCAATCTTGTAGAGAGCTTGACCATGTTTTCTGAATGTAAAAGGTTCCCTTCCACTTAGTACACTGTAGTCAATATTTGCTCCAAGCAAATAAAATGAAAATGCATTATTATATATTCGGATAGACTTTTTGAATTTGGATGACTGTTGATTATTGGAATTCTCCATTAATGATCTCAAGTATGTTGGAGGATGTTCTAAGAGGGGTGGTAATACTATCTTTCCGTCTCTACAACACTTGTTAAAAATATATCTTCCATCATTTGCTCTTCCTTTATTTGCCTCTTGCTTCCACATTATAGCTCCACATTTAATACATGTCTCACTTGGAGGTCCAAAAACTCTCCTTCCAACAAATTTTCCTACATAATATTATAAGCATAGTAAAATTAAATTGATGTAGCTAGAATAGATAAATGATGAATATTACTTCATATTAGAATGTCCTCATACTTCTTCGTGATGAACGTCTTGAGCCTATTGAGGAAACACATTGTTCTGTGTCATTAACTCTATCTTCATATGTTGAAGTTAAATCATTTCCTGCATGACTACTTGTGGCGTTTAACACGATTGTTAACTCTTGCTGACTTGATGCATGACTATTATGATCATCATGTCGATGAGCCGATATTTCGTTATTATGCTCTGACAAACACAACTAACAATTTATTAATATTTTTTTCAAATAAAGTTAAATATTATTCATAGATTATTATATGAAAATTATAAATAATTTACTTATAGAAGTCTCCATGTGGCTGTTTATATTTATGTCTATTGTAATTGTATTATTGTGGAGTATATCAATGTCACTATTTGTGAATGATGATTGATCTTCATTTGATACATTTGAAAATTGGAAATGATTTCTTGGTTGATGATTATTCCACAATCTTGTCACTCTTCCTCTTCTTATAGGTTAATATTGTCTTTCATGTGCATCTGTTTGATGAGTATCAAGATAGAGTGATATTTAAAAATTCATTATTTTCATTTAATGTAAAATTCAAAATATATTATAATGGATGACTATTTTAAATAAATTACTAGATATTTTACCTGTAGCTATTCTTCTAACATTACTTTTATTCACTCTCTTCATCCATTACAAATGAGTCCGATGTTGCCTTGCAATCTTGAAAGGGTTCAAGTCTTCTTGATGTTCCATCCTTAATTAAAAATAACAAAGGAAGTTATTTGTTTCTTAGTGTAATAAGTCAATTTCATTATGAGATAATTATAATTTAAGTAAAATATATTTTAAGAAAAAAATAAACAAGGAAAATTCGAAAACCTATTATAGCTATTATTAAAAAAATATAATTGCATTCAAATGATGACATAAAAGCATATTATTCGTACGAAAGGCAATATAATAGAGTAATGCAAAAGAAATAAACTATAATATGTTTTAGTGGGCAATTGTGTGTACCTGGAATGTGTTTCACAAAAATTGTCCTTTAAGACAGTATATATTTGATTTAAGTTTCTATCATGAGATATGCGAAGAGAGTTGATAAAACATTAGCAAGATTTTCTCCTATAATTTATTCATATGGAACACTAAAAAAGATAAAAACAAACAAATAGAAAACCTTACAAAAACAAAAACTATATATATATTCAAACTTTAAATATCTAACAATTGAGTGCGCCTTGGTTATTTCATGCAAAAGGTGCTAGGTAAGTAGGGTTGGGTACACCTCAACTTGCCCAACACTTACTATAGTTTCTTTGGCCATGCAATGGGTGAGGTTCCATAACAAAGTTATTTTATTTTATCTTTGTTTTCTAATGTATATGGGTTTGACCACAAACATGTCAAAATTTGGGAACTATCCCATTTGATAAGTTTCAATTATAGGTAAAACAACCAAGTCACATAATAATTTTCAATTAAATACATAGATAAAAGAATTTTAGTTTACTTCAGCCTTGGTGGGGATTTGGCCCGAGCTTCACCCTTGAAGATAGGGGAAGTGCTTAGGTAGTTCAAACTTGCTGAGTGCTAACTGCTTTGACCCAACCATCATATGTGCTAATCATAGGACATGAAGGAACACCACACAACCTAGAGTTTTCATCAGCCAGAACACCACACGCCTAGGTGGCATTGCTGTCACTAAGGTAATTGTCATTTGACACAAATAGCAGAGAGAGGGAAAGAGCATACCTTGAGTAGGAGAATAGAGCTTGATAATGAATAAGTGAATAGTACTTTGATACAAATAATAGAGAGAGGGAGAGAGCATACTTTGAATAAGGGAATAGAACTTGCTGTTGAATAGTTGTTGAATAGAGAGAGGGGGATTCTAATCCTATAAATAACATATGTATTCAAGCTTTCTTTTTACAGACGCTGAATAGGTGTTGAATAAGAGAGAAGACAAAGTCGGTCTAATAAAGGGTATTTTTAAGGGAAGTGTCACGACCCAAGCCCAAGAAATCGGGGATTAAGGTTAAATCCAATCAATAACACACATACTCCTGTGTATACACACGTAGGTTGTCACAACCTAAGACCAGGAGATCAGGGGTCAAGTTTAAACCTAACCAGTAACACACGTACTCCCGTGCATATACACTTAGACCCTGTTTAAATGCACACGCACAAGGAAAAATTTACACGTGCCAATACATGTACGCTGAAGCTGTAGGTATCAAACCATAACAAAAGAAGATATACCAAAACAAATTAATATATATACAAAAGATTACATGAGGTTCAAAGTCTTACAAAAGTGATCCAAAATACAAATTGTAAATATCACTAACAAAACAAAACAATTAAATCCTAAGTAAAGTAGACCTAGAAGCATGCATGTCATTATCACACTCCGGCGAAGTGATTACATCTACTCCTCTAACCTTGACGGGGTATCTGAGGTCTCCCCTGGAGTCTGATTGACCAACGAGGGGTTGGTTGAGGGATCTGAGCCTGCAACACCAAGGACAACTCATGAATGCAACGATTCAGCAAAGCATAAGCAACAATAAGTTAGCATGTTGTATCTAGTAGAATAAGGAATAACTGATAATTCATAGAATTCCAAATGCGTGTACTAGGCAATTTATGCAATCGAATAAAGCATGCTAAAAAATCAAGATATACATGTCATGTACTTTACTAGGTGGCTACTACATGTGCCATATGCTCCCTAAGTGGGATCTTACATACTGAGAACACCATCAACCGAGCCAAAGTACGAATGAGTTCGGGTTCCTGGGGTCTGAAAGCCCCAAGACATAAACTCACTGCAGCGGTGCTATACATACTTGTAACACTTCAACCCAACTTAATCCGATTTAGCGGCTAATTAATAACAAATTAGTTGTTGCTTGTGTTTTGACTTTGTTTTTATTTAGTTGCGGGTCATGGATAGGTAGTTGGGTTGAGTATAACTCGGTTTAAGTAGACATGAGCCCTTTTTCGTAATTTTAAAGTTTGTAAGACGTTGTCAACCATGCATCATCTTGGAGTCAACACGTGTCTTTCGTCGAGCTAATTAACTTTCATAACTACCTCGCATGCAAAAGACGTCGTTTGTTTCCACTGGACCCTTATTTGACTTAAACTGTAATTAGTGTAAACTATTGGACTTTCTTTTAATTGTTTAATCCTTATCCTTATATAAGTCAAATGCATGCACCGACTACATTCAGTTTCAACGTCTTCTTCTTCTCTGTGTTTCGTTTCTTCCTTCTTGTTTCTTCTTTCTACACGATCAAGTCAAGAAAAGGGGTGATCGTCTTTGTGTACCCAGTTTGTAACTCCTTTTTTGGATGGTTCCAGGTATGCTTTGGGTTCTTGGTCTTCTTCTTTTTCTCCTTCTTCTTCTCTTCAGTTACTGCATGTGCTCAACTTTTTCTTCTTCTTTTGCATGCATGGGTGTTAGAACAGTGGATTGACGTTGAATTTGAGCCAAGGGACAATGATTCACGTGTTTGACTCATTTGAGGCAAGTCTAAGTATGATTTGGACGAACTCATGTTGGTATATGCATGATTGTGAAAAGTTTCTTAATCTTATATGTGAAGTGTGTTTTACAAGCCAATTATATCAATTTCCCTCTTTTTGATGTTATGGTTTCAGTTTGGCACACAGACAGTTTGTTCTATAATAGGTTTAGAAAATGACCCTGTGTAGTTTACGGCTAAGCCATAACTGCCAACGGCTCAGAATCTAGAGAGTCGCAAAACCCAGATTTCTTCTACGGTCAGGTTATGACTAAGCCATATAATGTGCTACGACTAAGCTGGAGGCTAGCCGTGGCCCAACTGTAGGTCAAGCTACGGCTTGATTTCCAGAAAGCTGAAATTCGAGAGAACCTTCTACAGTCCAGCCACGATTAAGCCGTGAGGTGTGCTACGGCTAAGCCGTACCCTCACCGTGGCTGAGCCATAAAATAAAAACAGGGCTAAGCCGTGAGTGCGGATGAACAGTAAGGGGAACCATGCTGAGCAACAGTACATATTACGGCTAAGCCGTAAGATGTCTACGGCTAAGCCGTAGGTCACCCACGGCTGAGCTGTAGGTCACCCACGGCTGAGCTGTAAGACCAGTGAAACTTAAGAAAGGTAGGTGTTGATGAGACCTTATAGGGCCTTTGAGTTAGAATGTAGGTGACCTTTACTTGCCCAACGGAATATGACAGAATTGCATGAATGATCTCGAGGGCTGCGACTCATTCATGTATGTTATCCAGTTGTTAAACACCTCCCCATGGGTGTTGGTTTAAGGGACTTCGATATACTTCCCTAATTAAAATGCAACACTAGACAACTGTGTATCGGATAACTTAAAACTACATCATCATGCATGGTTAGAAATACTAGATAGCTAGATTAAGGTTGGCTAGTAAATGATCTTGATTGGGGCAAAAATGAGTTGCTTCACATCTTGTATGGATGATTATTGACCTCCACTCTTCTGTCTGGTTTGTATAGTCTTCGTTATGCCCTTTTGATATGTAAGTTCGATTCGTTTGATTGATATGTTCGATATATTCAGTATGTTTCCATTAACTTGAGTATTGTATGTATGTATGAGTCGAACGTATGATTAGAACGTATGATATATGCTCGATATGATATGTATGTTTTACTCAAGTTCTAATATCTGATTGACTCATATGGTCAGGCACTACTCAGCCTCAACCTTAGGATACCCGACGGGGTTGAATTTGGCGTAGTATGTATGGCACCGCTGCAGTAAGTTTATGTCTTGGGGCTTCCGAACCTCAGCAACTCGAGACCCATTCACACGCTGTCCCGGTCGATGATGTTCTCAGTATGTAAGATCTCGCTTAGGGAGCATATGGCACATGTAGTAGCCTCCTAGTAAAGTACATGACATGTATCTTTTGATTCTTTTTAGCATGCTTTATTCAATTGCATAATTTGCCTAGTATATGAATTTGGAATTCTATGAATTATTAGTTATTCCTTACTCGACTAGATATAACATGCGTTAACCTATTATTGCTTATACTTTGCTGAATTGTCGTATTCATAAGTTATCCTTGGTGTTGTAGGCTCAAATCCCTCAACCGATCCCTTGTCAGTCAACCAGACTCCAAGGGAGACCCCAGACGCCCCGTCAAGGCTAGAGGAGTGGGTGTAATCACTCCGCCAGAGCACGACAATGACATGCATGCATATAGGTCTTCTTTAGTTGGGATCTAATTGTTTTGTTTTGTTTTGTTAGTGATCTCCACGATTTGTATTTTGTATCACTTTTGTAAGACTCTGGACTTCATGTAACCTTTTGTATATATATTATTTTGTTCTTGTATATTTTTTTTTGTTATGCAATGATACCTACAGCTTCCGCGTATATGTATTAGCACGTGTGAATTTTCCTTATGCTTGTGCATTTAGACAGGGTCTAAGTGTATATGCACGGGAGTACATATGTCACTGGTTAGGTTTAGTCTTAACCCCCAATCTCCTGGACTCGGGTTATGACAATACTACGCCAAATTCAACCCCGTCAAGTATCCTAACGCTGAGGCTGAGTAGTGCCTGACCATATGGAGTCAATCAGATACTAGAACTTGAGTAAACCATGCATATCATATCGAACATATATCATACGTTTCAATCATACGTTCAACTCATACATACTCAAGTTAATGGAAACATATTGAACAGATCAAACAAATCAAACTTACCATATCAAAAGGGCATAACGAGGACTATAAAACCATACAGAAGAGTGGAGGTCAATAATTGTCATTCAAAATGTCATGCAACTCACTTTACTCAAATCAAGAGCATTTACTAGCCAACTCTAATCTAGTTATCCAGTGTTTCTAACCGTGCATGATGATATAGTTTTAAGTTATCCGATACATAGTTGTCGGGTGTTGCATTGTATCAGGAGAGTGTATCGAAGTCCCTTAAACCAACACCCATGGGGAGGTGCTTAACAGTTGAATAACGTACATGAATGAGTCGCTGCCCTCGAAATCATTCATGCAATTCTGTCATATTCCATTGGGCAAGTCAAGGTCACCTACATTCTAACATGAAGGCCTTACAAGGTCTCTTCAACACCTACCTTTTTGATTTTTCACTGGTCTTATGGCTCAGCCGTGGGTGACCTACAGCTTAGCCGTAGACATCTTACGGCTTAGTTGTAATATGTACTGCGGCTCAGCCATGATTCCCCTTACTGTTCATCTACATTCATGGGTTAGCCCTGTTTTTGTTCTATGGCGCAGCCACGGTGAGGGTACGGCTTAGCTGCAACACGCCTCATGGCTTAGCCGTGGCTGGACCATAAAAAGTTATCTGAATTTTCTGCTCTCTGGAAATCAAGCCATAGCTTGACCTACAGTTGGATCACGGCTAGCCTACGAGTTAGCGGTTGTACAGTCTACGGCTTAGCCATAGCTTTACTGTAGAAGAAAACCAAGTTTTGTAGCTCTCTGAAATCTGAGCCGTAGGTAGTTACAGCTTAGCCGTAAACTGCACGAGGTCATTTTCTAAACTTATTATAGAACAAACTATATGTGCACAAAACTGGAACAACAACATCAAAGAGATGGAATTTGATACAATTGGGCTGTAAAACACACTTCACACGCAAGATTAAGATGTTCTTCACAATCATACATCTACCAACATGGGTTCATCCAAATCATGCTTATACTTGCCTCAAATGAGTTCTAACACATGAATCATTGTCCCTTAGCTCAAATTTGCTGTCTAAACGCTGTTTTACTCACCATGCATGAGAGAAGGAGGAAGAGAAGTAAGTGCATGCAGTGAAGAATACAAAGAATCGAGACTTAAAAAAGAGACCACGAATCCAAAGCATACCTTGGGTTGCACAAGTGATGGATTTGATAAAGGGCAAACAAATTCTCCCTTTCTTGCCTGCGTGAAAAAGAAGAAAGAACTAGAATGGAAGGGACGAAGGAACCGATGTTGAGAGAAAGAGAGAAATGAACAATTGGTGAATGCATCTTCTTAAGTAAGATAAGGATAAAAGAAAATTGTAAATAAGTTTAAAGGTTTCGACGAATTACAGTTTAAGTTAAATAACGGTTCAACAGAAACAAACGACGTCGTTCACATACGAGGTAGTTACGGATATTGATAAGCTGACGAAATACACGTGATGACACCAAGATGATGCATGAATGACAACATTGTACAAAATCAAAAATTACGAAAAAGGGCTCATGTCTATCTAAGCCAGGTTTAACTCAACCCAACTACCTATCCATGACCCAAAACAAAACAAAAACAAAGTCAAAACACAATTAACAACTAATTCGTTATTAATTAGTCGGTAAACTCGATTAAGTTGGGTCGGAGTGTTACATAGACCCCAGTCTAAGTGCACACACACAAGGGACAATCACACATGCAATACCATTTGTATACAGAAGCTGTCAGTGTCATCACAGAAATAAGAAGACACACCAAAAAATATCTACATGTAATAAAATGAAAAGGAACCATATCTTTACAAAAAGAAAGAAAAAAGTTCCTAACAAGACTATGCATTTATACAGTACACAAGATAGGCCCATTACATAACAAAATGAACTTAATGTAACCCAAAGCTAAAAGAAGGCTAAGCTGCACTCCCGGTGGATTAGTTAGATGTGAATTGCAGTCCACTAGTCTAACCTTGAGGGAACCTCGGAGAGCTCTTCCGAAGTCTCGCCGACCATCAAGTGATCGGGAGTGGGATCTGAGCCTGTAACATCAAAAGACAATAAGTGAATAAGACTATTCAGCAAAATATAAGCAAAATTAAGGTAACACGCGTTGTATTTATAAGAATCATTAATAGGTGATTATAAATAGATTTTCAATTTAGTATACTAAGTAAATCTTGCATTTGAATAAAGCATGATATAAGATTCAATAAGCATATATACTGTACTATATAGCTACTACATTTGCCATATCCTCTCTCTAGGGATCTATGCAATGAGAACACCATCGACCGGGTTAGGGTATGAATGGGCCTCTAGTTCTTGGAGTCCAAAAGCCCCAAGATAAAGCACACTGCAGCGGCAATAAACATGCTACACCAAAGTCAACCCTGCGGGGTATTATAAGGCTGAAGCTGAGTAAAGCCAGACCATTTCGATCATTTCATATATGTGAATTTGAGTAATTCATTCGTATTCAATTCAATTCAATTCAAAGTCAATCGAACAGGTATACCAAGAAATACCACACTAAGATCAATTACAAAATGATCACTTAATTCAAGTCATTATTAAAAGAATAGAAGGCAATAACCGTATTCAACATGCTATGCAATTCAATTCAGTTTCAGGGGGTCACAATAATGTACTAGTCAACCCTAATCTAGTCATCCATTATTTTTAACCATGCATGTTGATGTATTTTAAGTTATCTAATGCATAGTTGTCATTCTTTTGGTGTCACATTGTATTGAGAATGTATATCAAAGTCCCTTAAACCAACATCTATGGGGAGATACTTAACAAATGGACAACACATATGAATAAGTCACAGCCCTCAAGAGCATTCATGATATTCAATCATTCCATTGGACAAGTTAAGGGGTAAAGGAATCCAAAACTAAGGCCCTACAAGGTCTCTTATTAACCTTAATGCACCTTTGTTTCAATGGTCTCACGGCTTAGTCGTGAATGCCTTACGGCTTAGTCATAGACATCTTACGGCTTAGACGTGTCATGGACTATGGATCAGCCACAGTTACCCAGATTCTCCCGCATTTACGGTTGAACAGTGGATTGTCTTACAGCTTAGCCGTATTTGTTCTACGGTTGAGCCACGGTGTGACTACGACTTAGCCCTAACACTATATATGTCTCAACCATAGCTTAGTCATGGAAGATTTTCAAATTTTCATACTCTCGGGTTTTCAAACCTTAAAATGGCTTACGGCTAGCCCACGGCTAGGTTACGGCTCAGCCGTAGTACATCCTACACCTTGGCCATAGCTTGGCCATAGTAGAATGTCAAGTTTTGCTGCTCTCTGGACTTGAAGCCATGGAAACCTACAGCTTAGCCGTGAGTTTTAGAAACTCTAAAACTCCATAATTCTACGTACAATTCAAAACTTGAAAATTCCATACATACTGAAACAATAACATATGAAAGTATACAAAAGAGCTGTAAAACATAGTAAACTTGAAAGATTTACAAGAATCATAATATTCAAGGTATATCAACATGTATTCATCCAAAATTTGCTTATACTTGCCTCCAATTAAGCTTTTCAAGTTATTAATCTATCCTTTGGCTCAACTTGGGTATATTTAGACCTAATAGCCATGCATGCCACAAATATGAGAAAAGGAGTGAATCAAGAGTACTTTAGACTTAAGGATGTTGTAACGAAACCAATTCTTACCTTAGACCACACAAGAGAGATGGATCGGTAGAATGGGTGCAAAAAGGATCCTACATTATTTGCTTTGATAGCAGAAAAACAGAAGAGAATGGAAAGAAGGAGAAGACGTACATTGAGAGAGAATATGAGAGACTGAGATGAGTCAGTGCTAAGAGTCGGTGAGCTCCCTGCTTATATAACCTTTGTTTTATGGAGTTATAAGAAAGTCCAAATGTTTATAAGAAATTTCAGTTTGAGTCGAATAAGCGTCCAACGGGTACAAATGAAGTCATTTGTAAGCGATTCAATTACGGAAGTCAACAAGTTTGATGAGATACACGTGATGACGCCAAGATGATGCATGAATGACGAAATCTTACAAAGTCTAAAATTACGAAAAAGGGCTGGTATCTACCTAATTCAGATTAAACCCAACCCAACTACCTATCTATGTCCCAAAACATAACTCAAAAAGGCAAAACAACCTTAACTAAACTAATTCTCTGGAAAAATTGCTAATAACGGGATCCATTAGTCGCTAAACCAGCTTAATTAAGGTCGGAGTGTTACAAGAATAGAGAGATTTTAAGGAAAGATATCAGTCTCTATATTCTCAAGTGTATATGAGGAAGATTCTGATTCTACATATCAATCACTGTATTCTCAAGTAAATCAAAGATATAGTTTCTATCTTTAACTTAAGGGGAGAGAGAGATTTTAGGGTTCGGTGTATTCTCAAGTGCATATGAGGAAGATTCTAATTCTATATATCAGTCACTGTATTCTCAAGTAAATCAAAGATATAGTTTTCTATTTTTAAGCATTCCTTTTAAGGGGAGAGAGGAAAGAGTTGGTCCAATAAAGGGTATTCTTAAGGGGAGAGAGATTTTCGGGAAGAGAGGGAAGCTAGCATGCCACGTGTCATTCCCTCTTTCTCTCTCACGAAGGAGGGAATTCTCTTAATATATACTAGCATTTTAAGGCCCGCCCTGATAAAAATATTATAAATAAAATATAAATGAATATAATTATATAAATCATAATACAAACACAATTAAATTTGAATTTAAAAAATCGAAGATTTAATGAAAGAAATTTATATTTCACTTCTTGTACATTGTAAAAGCACCATTGAATGAAAAGCATGTAAAATTATGAAGAACGTAAGAGATAATAGTGTAGAGATTGTTACAAATAACAGGCAGGGCCATGCACAACAATTGGATAGGTCGGTCAAATTACTATTTACAAATGGCAAGTGGTAAGGGATTCCACTTAGCAAAAACAATGATAGTACAGGAGGCAGGGGCGGAACTAGGATTCTGCAGCGTGGGAGGCTAAACTAGAAGAATTTTTTTTCATGAAATCATTATATTTCCAAGTGTTCCTTAGAATTTTCAAAAATTGAAATCTCAACTTTGGAGGAGGTTGGCAATGATGTATTAACGTCCTATTTTTTGTCATTTTTTCTCTTATAATATGCATCAATTGGAATTGTTTTTTTCCATATAAAATTAAATTGAAATCATAACAAGTACATTTTAGCAACTATGATAAAATAAGTGGTTCACAAATCACAATTTAGTAGGGTTTTTTTTCCTTCTTCTTACTATCTAATTTAGTCACCACACAAATATTTAAAATCTTTTAAAAATCAAAACATATGATTTGGGAAAAAAAATTATTTCCACTTCACAATCACATACTCAATGCTAATGATATGGTCATACTGATGCATTTCCATTAAAATGGGCAAAACCTGTCAAGTATATTAAAATGCTAGAATCAAGATTAAATCAATACATTAACAATGAAAATGCCATCACTTGCCTTATGATGAGAGAAAATGGAAACAAGGAGAAACCCTAACTCAAGATCAAACCCACGGTGCTCAAATGGAGAAAAAATCTGAAGTCGAGCCAAACCCACATATAAAATGGAAGAGAAGACTCTAAGGAACACCTCTAAATCATTATTAATCTAAAAACCTAAAAGACCTCACTATGGAGAATTTGGGAGCTTACTAGAGCTTAAGGAAGATAAAGGAGTTTGGAAATGGTGTCCACTAGATAGGACGTGAGGAAGAAGATGCCGGAGGAAGACTGATGATTGATGGCTTAGGGGTTAGCTGGCCATGAGGTGGAAGGAGAAGGGAAAAAAGGGAATAAGGAAAGGAATGAAGAAAAAGAAAGAAAATGAGAAGGCGGGGGCGGGGGTGTTGTTTGGGCCGTGGACCAAAAGGCCCTTAGGGCCCTAATTTAGGTCCACCTAATTTTTTAAATAAATTTTTTTTCAAAGGTTGGGGGGACGGGCCCTGGCCCCCTCCCACCTCAATCTAGTTTCGCCCCTAATAGGAGGAGATTGTGGATACGAAGTAGTGGAATTGGCAGAAAAAGAACATTAAAATGAAAAAAATACTAACCATCTAGTTCAAACTATGATGTGGAGTAAACCATGCCCTCCATGGTATCTTGAAGTGTAATTTGTTCCCTTGACATGGCGATCAACGTAATTAATGCACATGTCGGACAAAATGTTAAAGCCAGATAAAAAATAGCTAAACTTTAAAATTAAATTACATATTATTTAAAAATTATTTTCAATAAAATTGTTCAGGAATGATTATTCATAAGACTTGTTTTTAACTCTAGAAGAATAATTTCATCCAACAATCTAGTTCAAACTGTGATATGGAGTAAACCATGCCCTCCATAGTATCCTAAAGTGTAATTTGTTCCCTTGACATGATCAACATAATTAATGCACATTTTAGACAATTGTTAAAGCCGAAAAAAATGCAATAAAAATAGCTAAACTTTAAAACTAAATTACATATTATTTTAAAAATTAATTTCAATAAAATTGTTCAGAAGTGATTTTGGCCATTTGCTTATGAGCTATGGATGTCATTGACCATCAGTGATGAAGATAAAGTCTCTTATTTTCCTTTGTGTTTGGGTGTGAGATAGAGTTGTGAAATAGACCATGGGAACTCGCTTCCCTATTCGAACTCTATCTCTCCTGGAATTTTGTATCCCATATCTCTTGACAAGCGTGAATCTAAACTCTACAATCAAGAGTTAGATCCTTTTCTGACTGCACCACACCAAGACTTCTTGGGAGTTTATCCGTTGACATTCCACAGGGCTCAATCTAGCAAGAACCATTGGCAATCGAAAAACACAATTTTCGAACACTTGCCTGTAAAATGGCAAGGAGCCAAATTCCACCTATAACATTTTTATTCAGATGCACAATATGGACTTTCATATCTCTTCGTGGTTAAAATTTTCATCATCTAAATAAAAAAACAAAGAGAGCACATTGACAGTGGATGAATGACACTGTAGGTGTGGAGAATAATGGCCGGGAGGTCAATATATTGAAGAATTATTTTATCCAAGTTATAGGAATTCTAAAAAATCCATTATGAACCCACCACTAGAGTCCATAACTACACAATTTTTTGAAAAAAAAACATAAGAATTATATAAAATTCTAAAAAGAATTGAAGTAACCAAAAAAAAAAAATAGTAATGAAGAAAAAGAGAAGGCATTGTAAATACCACATACAAAACCTAAAGAGACAACCAAAATAATATCAATACCAAATAGAGTCCAAAAAACTCTAGTACCCACCACATAGCCAACCTGTGTCCAATGCCAAATCCATTATGAAACCCAGGACCATCTGTTTTGCCATTGCCCAATCACTACTAGGAACCGAATAACCACCTATACCCATACACCCGAGGACCAGTATTGCAAAAGCAATACAAAGAGAAGTTTTACGAGAGCAGAAAGAGATCAGCACGGATGAATTTATAGAGTGAGTCACCAAGTTTCTCTCTTTCAATTGTTTCGAGTGTCCCATCATTTAAGTCTTACCATTTTGATTCTTTAGATCAATGAGTCATCAGTCATGGCCCAGTTGGACCCAATATCAATAGAATTGTGGACTTGTATCACTATGATTACCCTAATCTTCTTTGTAAAGACATGATCACACCTCACAATTGCCACATTGTACACCACTAACCATCTTCTTTTATATACGCTGAATAAATGGATGGATTAGAAATTAAAAGCAATAATAAAGAGTAATGATTGAGATAATACCCCTTCAAAGTGGAGCCCATGTTAGATCCATGGGCTTAAGAGCTATAGAAAGAACCTCGGTGTGCATTTTTTTGACTAGGTAACATCAGGTATTAACTGACCAAGCCCCATTGATTCAACCATTGACTCAGGATCTCGGATTGAGTTTGGCCCTCTTAATTTTCTGTAGACTTAAAGTAAGAACCTTTACTTTGGATACTAAATAAGGGTTGGGGTCCTAAACTTCTCTGATTATTGTAGTCATCTACTTATGGTCAATTAAAACTTCATGTAGATGGAAGGTTTTGAGATTAATTTTTATCTAATCATCTACTTGTGGTCAATTAAAATTTCATGTAGATGGAAGATTTCTAGATTAATTTGATAAAAGGGATTGCTTAGAGAGAGATTTTAGGAAAATATATAGGAAAATGGGGTGGATAAGATATATATATAGTATTTATAATCTATAATATATCATGCCTTTATTAAGAGCATGTCACGTGTTGTTTCTTCATTCTCTTTCACTAGGGGGGTGAATTCTTTATATAGTGGCCAAAATAAAGGTTCTTACTTTTATATAATAACTAGCGCTCCATGAAAAAAGAATAATTAAGTCTTATTAAAAATTATTAATAATTTAAATAAAATATTAATGAATATTATGACATAAATTATAGGAAAAACATAATTAAAATATCGAATCTTTATTTTTTGAAAGGAGAAAATATTTTCTTTGAATCATAAATGCATAAAAGTTTAGAGTAAAAAAAAACCGTTGATATTAAGTCATCCTTAATTGATTAAGGGAATTACATATTGTCTAAGGCAAAAAAAAAAATGTTGATATTGGCATGCAATTATTTCAGTAGTTACACTTGGTTCATGTTCTCTACTTATCTTAACAATTGCGCTTGTTTCTTTTGTACAGATCTTCTAACTCCTGCACTTGTTTCAATTTGTGCACCTGTCTCAATAAAGTTATTTGTTTTCGATATTGCAATGGAAGTACGTGGTTCATATTCTCCGCTTATCTAGACAGTTGCGCTTGTTTCATTTTGTGCAGATCTTTTAGCTCCTGCACTTGTTTCAATAAAGTTATTTGTTTTCGGTATTGCAATGGAAGTACTTGGTCTAACGTCTTGAAATTTCACATTTTCTTTATAATTTGATACTGTATGGTAAACATTCAAATAAATTAGTAAAAGAAACTGATATGTAAGAAATTGTGTTGATGGCAGTAAAATAAAACTTATAATTTTCAATTTCTAGCAAGAGATGTTGATTCTTGAGTGTAGCTAAATCCTTCAATTTTCTTAAATGGAATATTATTTTTTGACGTTAGTTTGTTCATCATAAAATCTAGTTTTATTGCTAATTTTTTAATTTCATTTTCCAATAGTTCATACCAATTAACCTGCAAAATAATTAAAAATTTAATACATATATATACATGATGATAGTTAAAATAAAGACGTAACTTTATGTAAATAAAAATAAATGTAAAATACCTTATTTGCACATTCTTGAAATTCTTTTTTTGTCACATATATGAAAATTTAAGTACTTCATCGTGTAATAAGGATGATGTTTGCTTGGTGTGATCCACAACTGTTATAGTTTTAATGTATCTGATAAAAAAATAATAAAAAATTATTTCATAATATTTGCAATAGATAAATATGTTAACTTGATTAACATAATAGCTAGATGATATGCAAATTTGGTTTGATTGGGGTTAACATGATTCCTAAAACTCCTATTTTTCAGCTATCTTAAGAATCTTAAGAACGCCATTGTTGACCGCAATAACTCATGAATAAATAATCAAGATTTCTGAGCTATAGATTACCATGAACAGTGTAGGATTTAAGGATCTAATTATTTATCTAAATAGTGTCAATCAAAAGGCTATAGATTACTATAAATAGTTTAAGAATATAATGATTACCTTTGTAATTAGTAGATCTAGATAGTATCAGTCTAAGGACTATAGATTACTATGAAACAGTTTAAGAATATAATAATTAGTTTTGTAAGTACCCAAATCAAATAGAAGGAATTTAAAATAAGATGCAGTTGGGAGCATGACGTACATACTTCATCAAGTTGGCGGATTCACATGGACTACTTGGGGTACTGTGATGAGAATTGAAAGAGTAGCACTTAGGCACGAGCCATAAAAAAATAATTAAGTCTTATCAACAATATAAGGGACTTGAGAATTCTATGTTGTATAGAATATAATATATGCTTAGAAGTGAGAGAGCAATACTTTAACCTATGTATCTTTCCAACGGGAGAATGAGAAAATATGTGGCCATTCTACTTCTTCCATTGTTATGATTTATGAATAGAATAGAAAAGTCCGAAGAAAGAGAGTATAAATTGATGCAACTTATATCTTGGGTTTCTTTTGTTAAAGAGTTTTCATGATAAGATATTCGCTTGAAGTCCAAAGTTTAGGATGAAACTTATATAAATTGACGCAACTTATATCTTGAGTTTTCTTTTTCAAAGAGTTTTTCTTATCATAAGTGAATATTTAACATATATCTTAGGTTTCTTTTTTCAAAAGAGTTTTTCTTATCACAGATTATTTATTATTCTAAATACAATAATTGAAATAAAATAGAAAAAATTAATAACAAATAAAAGTAAATATTTTCAAATAATTCATAAAACCCACAAAAGTTGGGGGGTTGGGGGGGGGGGAAGTAGAAATAGAAAGATAAATCGAAAAAAGAAATATTGATATATGTCTTTTAGTTTTTTTTTACCCATGTGTATTCATTATGTAAACGTCCCTATCTCCTAAACCCAAAAAGCAAAAGATAAACAAAAAATAAAAAGATTAATTGAAAAAAGGTAACGTACAAATTTTTCTTAATGATGTTTCAATCAATCTTATATTTAAATATATTCTCATTTTTTTGGCTTGGCTTTAGCATGAGCCTTTTTATAAACCTGTGGGTTCAATTATGTGTAGACTTGTGGCCTTAGATCTAAACATTAAATATATACATTATGCCTAGCTTAGTTGTGATTCAAACAAATTTGAAGATGGTTGAAACTGAATCTAAAATTAACGCAAACTCTAAAATTAATGCAGATTGTAGAATCTGAAACCTAAATTGACGCATTGATTGTGGTATGACATCCTACATCTTGTTACAAGATTTCGCATGGCCATACTTGCTCTGCATTACAACTTAGAAAAGCTTTGTTGGCCTCAGTGCTGTGTGGCCCACTACTTAGAAAAGCTTTGTTGGCCTAAATCCTATTTCTTGGAGCGCCTATGTGGTTATAGTAAAGTGGAGTAAGGTAAAGTCTGAAATCCAAGAAAGAATAAAATTCGGGTTTTACACCAAAATTGTAAGCACTCTTAGCCTAACTGGGCCAGGTTTTTCCCTAGTTTCAAGCCTGCGGAGAATGGGGACTCACCAGCCCTACAGTAGTACACGAGAGCATTACAAATCAGTGCTACCCCGGGCGTGCGGTTGCTTTCTCCTCACGAAGAGCTTACGTATGCGTACGTGCGAGGTCTGTGTCGCTGCTTGGGGGGGGTTTCATAATTTTTCTATCCGCTTAAGGCTTGAACCCTTCGAACGAGGAGTTTTGAAGATGTCACCAGTATCTAACGTGAAGCTCCTTTGCTCCACACACCCATCTTCCCTTCTCTTTCCCTTCTTCAGATTCGTCTCTTCTTCCTCTTCTTCTTCTCTTCTCTGCGGTCTCAAAACCCCTCCAAAACCCCTCTCTCTCATCAGAGTATTCTCAGCTTCTGGTAGGAGAGAGAAAGGGCCTCTTCCTCAGAGGAGGAGAAGCAGTAGCACTCTCAGAGAGGCCAAAAGCGAAGAAAAGCCTGCGGAGATGGAGGGGAAAGAGAGCATCGGGTTCAACAAGAGAAGGGCAGAAGGGAGGGAGAATAAGAAGCCCATGAACCTTCAATTGAAAGCCAGGAAGCTCAATCCTGTCAATACTATTTGCTATGTTCAGGTAAAGATCTCGCCTTTTTTTTTTCTGTTTCCTTTTGAGGTTTTCTGGGTTATGGGGTTTCTGGGTTGGGTTTTTCTGGATCTGGATTTGTGTTGGTTTTGACATTTGACCCCTTTTTTTTATAGTAAGGATTTGGGGTCTGTGGAAGCCATTTATTGCAGTTTGGTTTCTTATTCTTAAAAGTTTCTTTTTGAACTGTGGGTTTTCTAGTTTGTTTGTCAAATATTGGAATTGTTTCAACTATGAGTTGGTGAGTTTCTTGCAAAAATTCATCTTTTTTGGGTTTTTCTGTTCACTTGGGTTTGTATTTTGTCTTATATTTACTTTTGCTCTGTTTCATAGATTTTAGGGACTGGAATGGATACACAGGATACGTCGCGGTCAGTTTTGCTGTTTTTCGACAAACAGAGGTTTATATTCAATGCTGGAGAGGTATGTTCAAGGAAATAGTTGCAGGAGGAACTTGCTTTATGATACAGTGACTTAATTAATATCTGTATTGGATAAACATAAAATCCTCAATGTTAGAATTGGTTTCTCCCCTCTATTCAATCATGACTCTTTCAAAAGATATAGTGGAGGTCATTACATTATCAGTCTGATTCAGTACTCCGTATACATGTTATTCAACTCCAAAACATCAGAATGTCGTATATCTTCCGTTTTATTTATTTATTCTTGATGTACTGACCAATTAGGGAGAAAAAGTATTATTTAGTATGTTCTTTCTGACCTGGTCATCTGTAATTGTCAGAGAACTACCATGCCCAGAATTGAAAACTTAATGGCATTGCTCTTGTGATTGATGGCTTTGTTGTTGGCTGCTTTCCTCCATCACCGTGGCCAACGTTTGTATTGCCACCTTCCTTGTCGCTGCTGTTATAATGGTTGTTTGGCATCTTCCCTGTGAAGTGTCCATGGTGATTTTTTTGCTGTTTAGGAACATGTGCACTTTCTGCACTGGTTTCATCATGCTTACTTTCATATATCTTCAAATTCTCAAGACAATTGAAACCCAAACATAGGTTCTTTCATTCATTTTTTTTTAATTCCAATCGTGATTCATTTTGCCTTGTTTCAGGGGTTGCAACGCTTCTGTACTGAGCACAAGCTTAAGTTATCAAAAGTATGTGACTACCCACTTTAAATTCAGGTTGTAGAGATTATTATCATATTGTAAAAATAGTCTGAACATCTTTGGGTTTATCTTCAGATTGATCACATGTTTCTTACTCGTGTTTGTTCAGAAACTGCCGGCGGTCTTCCAGGTTAGTTCCTTTTAATCTTGTCTTTGAATAAGTGGTTCGTAGGTTTTTAGTTAATTTTCTAGTATTGTGATCTGAGTCTCAAACAACAGCATTGAACTTTAAAACGAAACCTGAAGGGTTTGTTTGGATGTATTCCAAAATGGAACTAAGCTGGGATACATCCCCAGTGGCATCAAGTTTGGATGAATCCCAGAACAGTATAGGAAAAATGGTAAAAGAACTAACTTTTTTTCCCCCCTTGGATGCAATTTCTGAGCATTTAGGGGATGGTGCAATTTTCTGCCAGATTGAGGTGAATTCCTCCCATAATTTTATCAATCAAACATCTAGACAAATTCTTGACGGGATCTTAATTGCTAATGAATTAATAGATTCAAGAAAGAAAGATAAAAAAGGAGGGAGTTGTTTTCAAGATTGATCTAGAAAAGGCTCATGATCGCATGGATTGGGACTTTGTAGACTATATGTTGTGCAGAGTTGGTTTTGGTGCTAGGTGGGGAGGGTGGATGAAAGAATGCATTTCTTCTGTTTTTTTCTCAGTCTTGGTGAATGGCTCACCATCAAGGCTTTTTAGCACCTCGAGAAGTTTAAGATAGGGTGATTCATTATCTTCTTTTTTATTCACAATGGGAGTAGAAGTTTTGGGGTTTCTTCTCATGAGGGCAAGAGACATGGGTTTAATTGAAGGATTTGAAGCTACTGGTGTGGGAGGAAGAGAGGGGCGTTTTGTTGGGGTGGGGGGGGGGGGGGGGGGGGGGGGTGTTTGCGAGGGAGGGAGGGGTCACACACCTTCAATTTGTAGATGACACAATTTTTGGTTGTTTGGAGGAAAACATTTAGTTGTCGGCGGACAAATTGCATTGTAGAAAGAGTTCGCTTCCTTTTCAATATCTTGGCTTGCCTATTAGGGTGGACCCTCACTCGGTGTCATTATGGGATTCGATAGTGGAAAAGCTTGAGAAAAAGCTATCCACTTGGAAGAGACAATATCATTTGTTTGGAGGGAGAATCACTCTTATACAACTTTCTTTATCTAGCCTACCGGTATACTATGTATTGCTCTATAGGATGGCAATGTCAGTAATTAAAAAGTTGAATTGGATACAAAGAAATTTCATAATCGTCATCATCATCATCAAAGTCTTATCTCAATCATATTGGGGTCGGCTACATTCTGTTTCTCCATTTCATTCTATTTTGAGCAAAATCCTTAAATAAGTTAAACTTTTTCAAATCTGATTTAGTGACCTCCATCAATATTTTCTTCATCCTACCCCTACCTCTTGATGGGTCATTTACTTGGATAGCCAAACTTTTCTCATCGGTACTATAACCGGCCTATGTTCAATATGCCAAAATTATCTTAAACGGGTTTCTCTAATCTTACCCGCTATTGGTGTTACCCCTAAATGCTCTAAAAAACGCTCATTTTTAATTTTATCTTTCCTAGTTTTACTACATATCCATCTAAGCATTCTCATTTCTGTTACATCCATCATATATATATGCGTCTTCTTAATTGGCCAATATTCTGCTCCATATATCATAGCTGGTCTAAACATTGTCCTATAAAATTTGCCCTTCAATTTCATTGGCATTTGTCTATCACAAAGCACTTCAGAAGTTAGTCTCCACTTCAGCCATTTAGCTTTTATCATATACTCAACATCTTCGTCAATCTTCTCATCCTTACTAATCATCGAGCCCCGATACCGAAAAGAATATCTACGTGGTATTTCATGGGTTTCAATTTTGACAGTGGCTTCAACACCTTGTATATGTCCACTGAAGTTGCAATGCATATATTCCGTCTTTGTACAACTTATTTTAAAGCCTCTAGATTCTAATGCCCCCTCCATCTTTCGAGTTTTGCATTTACACCATCTCTTGATTCATCCACCAATACTATATCATTTGCAAACAGCATACACCATAGTACTTCTTTTTTAATATGCGCAGTTAACTCATCCATAATCAATGCAAAGAGGTAAGGGCTTAAGGTTAATCCCTGGTACAAACCTATAGTCACAAGGAATCCACATGTTTTTCTACATGTGGTTCTCACATTTGTTACTACTCCTTGATATAAATCCTTAAAAATTTCAATGTAATCGCTGGAGACATTCCTTTTCTTCAAAACTCACTAAATTAAATCTCTCGGTACCCTATCATAGGCTTTTTCTAAATCGATAAAGACCACGTGTAGATTTTTCCTCTTTGTTCGATATTTTTTCATTAATTGCCTAAGTGAAAAGATAACTTCCATAGTTGACCTCCTTGGCATAAAACCATATTGATTTTCAGCAATCTTAGTCTTCTATCTAAGTCTTTACTCCATTATTCTCTCCCATAACTTCATAGTACTACTTATAAGTTTAATCCCTTAATAGTTTGTACAATTTTGTATATCTCCCTTATTCTTACATATAGGTACTACAATGCTTCTTCTTCATTTATCCGGTATTTTCTGTCATAAGTATCTTATTGAAGAGACTACATAACCAACTAACCTCAACCTCTCATAAGCATTTTCATACCTCGATCGGAATATCATCTGGGACTGTTACCTTTCCTGTCTTCATTCACTTTAATACTTTCTTCACTTCCACCTAGCTAATTCTACGGAGAAAAGTTTGCTTTGCTAATGAAGTATCCTCCCTAGTTCTTGTATCCCCTACATGTTCTTCATTTAAAAGTTTGTTAAAATATTCATTCCACCTTTCTTTAATATCATTGTCTTTCTCCAGCACATCTTCCTCATTGTCCTTGATACATTTGACATGATCTATGTCCCTACTTTTCTTTTCTCTTATTTTTGCGAGCTTAAAAATATCCTTCTCTCCTTCTCTTGTTCCCAATTTATTATAGAGGTCATCGTATACTTTGGACTTTGCACTACTTACTACTTTCTTAACTTCCTTCTTTGCCTTCTTATATAATCCAAAATTTTTCATACTCTTAGTCCTCTACCAAACTTTGTAGCAATGCCTTTTCTTTCAAATAACTTCCTGAACCTCCACACCCCACCACCATGTTTCTTTATTAACATGTCTCTTTCCTTTTGATTCTCCATGTACATCCTTTGTAACCTGCTTAATGCAATTAGTCATGTGATTCCACATTACTATAGTTTATCCTTCAAGATTTCATTCTCCCTTCTTAATCATTTTTCCTTAAATATATTTGCTCTTTCTCCCTTCAAATCTCTTCACATTGTTTTAGGGCCCATTTTGTTTACTACCACTTTTTTTTTTTTTACTTATAATGTAAATATCTAAAACTACGAGCTTATGTTGCGTGATCAAACTCTCTCCTGGGATAACCTTGCAATCTTTACAAGCCAGTTGGTCTTATTTTCTAACTAGAAAAAAGTCTAACTCTTATTACTCCCACTATTATAGGTAATTAGTTGCTCATCTCTCTTTTTAAAGTAAGTGTTTGTTACTACAAGATCAAATAATAATAAAAAAAAGGGTGGCCCAGTGCACGAGGCTCCCGCATAGCGGGGTTTGGGGAGGGCAAGATGTACGCAGCTTTACCTTCATTTTGAAGAGGTTGTTTCCGTGATACCATTACAAAATCTAATATAGTGTTTTCGAATTTATTCTTTTTTCTAAATCCTAACCCTCCATGCACTCTCTCATATCCTCTATTATCTCTTCCTATATGCTTATTTAAATGCCCTCCAATAAAAATTTTATCACTATTTGAGATTTCTCGTAGTAAATCATTCATCTCCTCCCAAAATTGTCTATTCACACTTTCCTCTAGATCTACTTGGGGAGTATATGCATTGATGATATGGATTATGTCTTTCTCTAGCACTAGTTTAATTGCTATAATTCTATCACCAAACCTCTTTACACTCACAATTTTCTCTTTCAAATTCTTATCTACAACTATACCTACTCTATTTCTTCTATTACTCTTTTCTGCATAAAAAAGCATTTACCCATCCGTGAGCTCCTTAGCTTTATTCTCTTTCCACCTTGTCGCCCGTATACAAGCTACACTAATTCTTCTTTTTTTCATTATCTCGACCAACTCCATGCTCTTGTTTGTCAAGGTTCCTGTATTTCAAGTAGCAAAGTCTAATTTTTCTATTCTTCCTCTTCTTCTCATAGACTAACTTTTTTAACCACACTAGTCCAAAGTCATGCGGTAGCCCTTGTATACTTTTCACTGTAACCGGGCGAAGCTATATTGCGTTGCTTAAAGTGGGGAACTCCCTAGCCTTATCGCGAAATATTGTTATCTCAGAATTTATGTTTGAGTTGTGATAAAGTTTTATGCTGGATGTCAACCTACCTAACGCAATTCTCCTCCTTTATCCAGGCTTAGGATCGGAAGCAAAAACTGGCAGAGTTGTGAGAAAATTTCTTATGGGATGGAAATTATGAGAAAATAAAGATGCACCTTATGAAGTGGAGTGAGGTGTTAAAGTCAAAGGTGGCGGGAGCATTGGGATTGGATAATTTGGATTTAAAATCTCGGTTTCTACCAGCAAAATGATGGTGGAGATACGGAGAAGAAAAGGAGGCATTGTGGAGGAGGGTTACAATGTCAAAGTCAAAGTATGGAGAGGATGTTTGGGGGTGGATTCTAGAAAGAGTCCTTAAGTATAGGATTTTTGCATTTTGGGCTGTCATTTCTAGTTTTGGGGATGAGTCTCATGTCAGGGGAGAGGTCTTTCCTAAAAGTTTGGGTTTTATTTGGTGTGTGTGTGTGTGTGTGTGTGTGTGTGTGCTTTTTTTTTTTTTTTTGTGGGTGGGGGGGAGAGAGATGGATGGATAGAATCTGTTTTTTGAATGATGATTGGGTGGGAGTTGGTCTGTCCCCCCCTTTTTTTTTCTTAGAGTGTTTAGGGTGGTTTTCAACAAAGATGGTTCAGTTAAAGAGTGTTATGACTTGTTTGGGAATGTGGTGTCTTGGGATATAAGTGTTAGGAGGAAATTCGCCAGTCAGACAGAGTTAAGTGGAACATAAGTCTTGGTTGATTATTCTTACTAATTTTTTTATTTTTTTTATTTTTATGTAGGAATTCAACTGATTATCACATTTGGAAGTTAGATTCAACAAGACACTTCTCGTCAAGGTCGTTTTACATGGAGATAGATCCATTTAGTGCATGGTCTCCATGTGCTTTTGCTTGGATGGGACTTGCCCCACCTAGAGTAGAAGCTTTTTGTTGGTTGGCAGTTGTGGGCAAGATCTCTCGTTTTAAGAAGGGGATTGGTATCGAAGGCCATTTCAGACTTGTGTTGCTTTTGTGGGAGGGAGATGGAGTCAATAGATCATGTGTTCATTCCTTGTAATGTTGCCTCATCTATTTGGGGTTATTTCCTCAAACAATTTGGTTTGAGTTGGTGTTTTCCAGGTTAATTAGCAAAGGTGTTTGACGCTTGGATTGGGAATCCGATGTTTGGGTATGGTAGAATCCTATGGAGAATCATGCCTTTTGTTCATTCTTTGGTCAATTTGGGAAGACCGAAATGGTAGAATCTTAAATAAAAAAGAACCGACATGGGAAGATCTTCTATCAAGTAAGGATCACTAAATAGGCATATGCTAGAAAGGATTTTCAGATTTGAAAATAGATAATTTTATACTAAATTGGAGAGGTGGTTTGAAGACGGGTATATTGAAGAAGAAAAGAAATATAGCTTGGTGTGTCCCATTGATTGGAGTTTTAAAGCTCAATGTGGATGGATCTGCAAGGGGAAAACCAAGGTTGGCTGGCATTAGAGGTGCTCAAGTAACCACGAGGGGGAAGTTATGTATATGTTTTCAAACATGTAGGGTTTGAAGACTCTAACAAAGTGGAAGTTCTAGCCTTCTTGGAAGCTTTCTGTATATATCACGTGTTATATCATCATTTTCTTATTGTGGAGAGTGACTTTGCTAATGCTAATTCTTGGTTGAGATTGTTGAAAGGGCCTTGAAAATGCAATTCTTATTCAATGAAATTAGTCATCTACTTTCTGAGTTGCAAGTCTCATTTCAGCATGTTAGTTGATCTGTAAACGATATGGCAGATTGTTGATGCAGGCCTAGGGCTAGGGCTTGCGTGGAGGTGCCTAAGCACGTGTCCAAGGACACTTCGAACCGTCAAGATGACTTCAAACCACACGAGGAAACACCTCTGGGAAAAACTCAATTCTATTAATCAACCAAATCTGTGAATTTCTTCTCTACAATGCCATATATATAGTAAAACAAACTTAATAAGCAATAAAACCTTAAGCTAAAAATGGAAACTTTCCTAATAATAATAATAATAATAATCCTAATCTAATTTGAAGAGGGCTGCTGGGCGCCCTAGACTGCATCATCCTCCCCGGGTTGAAAGAAGAGTTCGTCCTCGAACTCGATTCTACTTCGGATTGCCCATGTAAATGTGTTGAACATGAAGGACTTCCTTTGTGGCAGCTTTCCAGGAATTCTTCTTTGGCGGTTGTGGTTTTTCAGGATGAAGAGTAACTTGCTGTCCACCATGCATGAATGTATAGGTATTGTCGCGCATACCATGAGTTCCATTTTTGTCATACATCCATGGACGGCCTAATAAGATATCACCACTATCCATAGGTAACACATCACACTGGATTGTATCTGTGTAAGTCGCACCAATAGCAAAAGTAACGTTGCAAGTATGTCGAACGTGCGCTTGATTACCATTCATTAGCCATTTGAAAAAATAAGGACGGTTATGCTTATAAACTTTCAATTGGAGGCGATCAACAAGAGCCTGGGAGATGAGATTTTCACAACTTTCACTGTCAATAACAACTGTGCAGTTTTGTCCCTGAATCATTCCTGCGGAACGAAAAATATTTTTACGCAACCACTTATGCTCAACAGTTAGTGAAGTGTCCTTGAGGACAATAAGAGCTTCATCTGGGGGCTCTGCATCGATGAATTCAATTTCCGCAGTGTCAGTATTCTTGGAATTGTCAATATCTTTAGGATCAGTATCAGTACCCTTAATATCATCTCGGATATTGTTATCAGCACCTTCAATCTCAATTAGATGTATTCGCTTTGGACAATCTGCGGCGCGATGCCCGTGCTGGTGACAATGAAAATAAATCATCTTATTTTGACCTTCAGTCCTAGCAAAAATATGTCCATTGGATTTAATTTCTTGTATAGATGAATTCTTCGGAGAAACCCATTTGGATTTTTGTATTTGATGATTTGCAATTCCCTCAGCCTTGATAGCATGTTGGATGAGTTCATCGACATTATCAAAATGTTGGAAGGCAAGGATATGCTGAATGTCTAGTCTCAATCCATTGAAAAATCTATCAACTACCACATCATCATCTTCATTCAAGCCACAACGAGCTTGCAGAGTTAAAAATTCCTCAGAATATTCAACAACTGTCTTGAACCGTTGTTTCAAATTTTGAAAACTGGAACGGAGATCTCTTGCATAGTTGACAGGGAGGAATTTTTGTTTCAAAATATTTTTCATCTCAGTCCATGTATCAACAGGGTCCATGTTCTGATTCCTCCGTTTTCTTTGCATTTCAGCCCACCAAGTTGCAGCATAATTACGAAATCTGGTAGCAATCAGTGTGACTTTATGATGCTCAGTCATTGGCTTATGTGCGAAAATATTTTCCACACACACTAACCAATCCATAAATTCAGCGGGCTGTAATTTTCCATCATATTCAGGAATCACAATTTTAATCCCTAAGTCGCGATCAGGATTATGGAATGGTGGATCTCGTGGATTCCGAATATGGGCACCATCTTCACGTTGGTGATGCACACGTTGATTATTTTCCAAATTTGTCACTCTAATATCCAATTGTTGCAGTGTGGTGTGCATGCCATCAACTTTAGTAGATAATTCTCTAATGGCACCAACTAAGTCTTCAAGTGAAGAAGATGAAGATTCAACATCCACTTGCTTCTTAGGAGGCATTTTTTTTAATGGAAAATTTAAATCTTACTGACCTGATGTGTAGATCTACTAACAACAAACACAATAGAGAAGACGGGTCAGAAATCAGACTTGATATGGTGCTTTTGATCACAAAAACGAAGTCGGACGGTACTGATAATGCCAGCAAACCAACTAAAGGAACTAAGCTCTTATCAGGCTGAAGCTGATCTGGCCCAGGTGCAACTTGACCTGACCTGGAGTAAATCCAAACGAGCCTGGACACGTGACTGATAGGCACGTGAGGGTTGAAGTTGAAACCCCTTTTTGTGGTTGTGTGGATCTTGTGGTTGCTCTAAGCCGAGATTGGGGCTGGACGGTCTGCAACGACGAAGGCGCTGGCGAGATGATGGTGAGCAGGAGATGGCTTCGGAAGCTAGGGGCTACGCCGGCGATGCGAACAGCGGTGGCGACGACTGGAAGCGCAACCGTGGATGGCGCACGATGCGACAGCAACCGGCGATGGTGCACGATACGACAGCACCTACTTGCCGCTGACAGAGAAGCCAACGAGGATGGAAGCTCGGAGCCTGGTACGTTCTCTACGCTCTTTCTAGCTCGTCTTCTGTCTGCGCTGTTCTCCATGTTTCTCTCTTCTTCCTTTTTTTTTTTTTATGCTCTGGGGGTGGGGGAATATGGACTGCCGCTGTCGAAGATGGAAACAGTAGTCGAGGGGTGAATGAGAGAGGGGGTTGAGGATTTGAAGAGGGTTTGGTGCAGGATGGACTGAGAGGGGTCGATGGGGGTTGGCTGGGTTTGAACAAAGGCGTGGGGTTATCGTTGGGATAGAGATAACAGGAGGCAGATGGGGTTTTGTCTGAATCGGCAGACAAGGGGGAGAGTAGGTACACGCCGATGATCAAAGATCGTGGGGCTCTGATACCAATCTGATGCAGCCCTAGGGTTAGGGTTTGCGTGGAGGTGCCTAAGCACGTGTCCAAGGACACTTCGAACCGTCAAGATGACTTCAAACCACACGAGGAAACACCTCTGGGAAAAACTCAATTCTATTAATCAACCAAATCTGTGCATTTCTTCTCTACAATGCCATATATATAGTAAAACAAACTTAATAAGCAAGAAAACCCTAAGCTAAAAATGGAAACTTTCCTAATAATAATAATAATAATAATCCTAATCTAATTTGAAGAGGGCTGCTGGGCGCCCTAGACTGCATCAATTGTTTAGCTAAGCAAGGGGTGGATCAATTATGTAATCTAAGCGCTTTTGTAATGTAGTTTGGCTTGGTGGCTGGTGCATTTCTCTTGTACCAGTTCACCTTTGATAGATGCTCCTTGTATGCTTTAATTGGTCTTGTTTTTGTTCTTTTTTATTAAAGTTTTCCTGTTACTGATTAAAAAAAATGTAATTGGCGGTTGCTGTTTACTCCTTTTTTTAGAAGATATGACTGAAAAAGGTTTATTGTACTGGTTACTCTTCCATATTTATTTTAGACAGTAATGAATGTACTGGAATATTACATTCATACACGGCTTTATAGTTTTTTTTTTTAAATCACATACGACTGCTAGGGTTTATTCTAGATTTTGAACTGTTTCTGCAAGAGTACGGTTCACAAGTCCAATAATGAAGTTGACTTATAAACACCACAGGTCTGCTATTGACTTTGGCTGGCATGGGAGATGAAGGGATGGCTGTAAGTGACTTTCTTGCTTTTGAATTTTATACTATTTACTGAGCTTTTTCATAAAGCATTGGACAATCTTGCAATGTACTCAGGTTCATATGCATAGCATGTGACTATAATATATTTACCTTTCAGAAAAATAAAAAATAAGAATTGTTGTTCTGTATTGCTTGCAACGGAATCCTTGTTTCTTTCTTTTCTTAACCTCTCTCTCTCTCTCTCTCTCTCTCTCAGGTGAATGTATGGGGTCCCTCTGATCTCAAATTCTTAGTTGATGCAATGAGGTCGTTTATCCCAAAAGCTGCTGTGGTTCACACTCATAGCTTTGGATCAGCATCCGGAGCTGGTGATACTGGCACATTTACAGATCCCATTATTCTCATTGATGATGATGTTGTCAAGATAGCTGCAATTCTTCTGCGACCAAGTTGCTCCAACACATTGAACTCCGCCCCCGGGACTTCAGAAGAAAACAGGGACCAATTGTCAGAACCTGTTGCACCCTCTTTAGAAAGTTCATCTGGAGAGGAAGGAACATGGTTAAAGCCTGGTGATATTTCTGTGATATATATATGTGAGTTGCCTGAAATCAAGGGAAAGTTTGACCCAGCAAAAGCTGTGGCACTTGGATTGAAAGCTGGCCCTAAGTATCGTGAACTGCAACTTGGAAACTCAGTTATGTCAGATCGTCAAAACATTATGGTAAGTCATAGTAAAAAAATTCTTAATTTTCCTTTCATTTTTACAGGTTTTTGGTCTTCTGATTCTTATGACTGGAAACACTGCAAACTGAAAGATTCAAACCAGTAATTAGTATGATCTAAGGCATAGATTCTATAAAACAAATCCTGCTAGTCCACCATCATGTGGGTTATTTACATATGAAAGCAATGGCAAATTAAAGACATAAGGCAAATGGTTTACTTCTATCATACCTGTGTGGCCAACCTAATGCATGGATCTGTCTGATTTTAAGGTCAGGGTATCTGCACAGTGGTCCCATTGATGAGTGGGTTTGATGTTACATTCATGGCACATTTGCCTGTGATAGGTGAGCAGGCATAACAAACTCTATGCACTAAAATGCACTAATCCCATATTAATAGGCGCTTTGGTTCTTTGCTTGAAGTTTCATATACTCCCATAAACTTGGTCTCATCTTGACGCAGTCATGGAAGCAATAATCCCAATTGATGGTGAACCAAACAGTACTCGATCTCCAATCAAACAAAAAATCACTCAATCTCCAATCAAACAAAAAATCATCACACAAGGAGAAAGATAAAGATTTGCTTACCGTTGATCGCGAAAATCCATCGCCAATGCCTTTGATCCTCTGGGAGACACTTAAACCAAGGAGAAGGCAAAATGATAAAGTGCACACATTCAACTTTAATTAATTTTCATAAAATATTTTCAAGACTACTTTTGTTCATACAATGGACTTGTATATATGATGTGCCAACAAAGAAGCCTTAAACCTATCATTAAATCATAATCCTAATGATGATAGAAACCCTATTAAAGAAGATCCTAATTAGTTTCAAACATAAAAAGAAATTAAGAAAATATAAAAGAATAAAATTGTGCATTAGAGATTCCTAGGGGTTTTGGACAATTGGACCCCACTTGCTGCCTTGTAGTTGCCAACCACTTACACAGTCTTGATCATAATAGACTCTTCCTCAAAAAGTACCTCTTATCCACCCGAATTGTGATAGCCTCCCATTTTTGGTGTCTTGTTCCTTCATTAATTTCTATCCATATCTAGTAAATGGTAAAGGTAAAACACTTACTTATCTCTTAGACATAAAGCCTTGCCAATAAAAGAGACTTGATTGCACTTAAATGGGGAGGAAGGATCTTCAATTACAATCTAATAAAAAAAAAAGAGAGAGAGAGTGAATAAGGACTGCACATTTTGGTCAATAGAGCCCATGATTGTAGTGAGTGTACAGTTGTACCATGCAGTAAATTCCTCTTCCAACCCAATTAGATAAGTATTAAATGAGAAAGTTGCCTGATAAAGGGGAGACTCCACAAAGCAGGCGAGCTGGACAAATGTGCATACAATAATACTTAGGGACCAGTAGAGGGCCATCAAACCTTTTAGGATCCTGTACCAGCCGTGCTGGGCCTTGTTTGGGCCTCGTTCAGTTGGTTTGAACCCAATGAACTGCTGTTCACATATTTTGAACTATTGGATCTTTGTGCTTCTTGTTGAGTTTGATGTATTGGGTCAATTAGATCTTTTAGGAACTGATTTTGATAACCAAATAATTCAGAATATAAATGATTTTTATGTGGAATATCTATGGATCCATCTTGCATCCGTTTGATGTTTTGTCCCAAACTTCCTGATCAAACCCTTTGTTGAATTTTGCACCATGAAAGATTCAACCAAGTCAAACTTTTGATCAAAAATCAACTCTGCATCACATTTGCTATTAGTTTACACAATATGTTGGTTTTCCCAACACTGAATCTGGCTAAATGTAATTTAAATACAGTATGCCCCTTCAGCGGGTCTCCAATATTTATCTCTGATTCTCATGTCTTTATGGTTGTCATTATTGCTTTGTCATTTTTCCATGCAGGTTCATCCAAGTGATGTACTTGGCCCATCATCCCCCGGCCCTATTGTACTCATTGTCGATTGCCCCACTCTTTCTCATTTGGAGGGAATGGTGCCCATAGCAACTCTTACTGATTATTATGCTGAGAATGTCGACCACCCTCAAAAAGGTGTTAAGTGTGTGAATTGTGTTATTCACCTCGGCCCTGCTTCTGTCACAATGACTCCCAATTATCAGAAGTGGATGAAAAGATTTGGTGGGGCACAACACATCATGGCTGGCAATGAAATGTGAGGTTTGACTACTATGAGTTATGGTCTGCATATTTGTTTTCTTCTGGTGTTTGTATTGAAAAAATATCCTATACTATTATTGAGTGGCTTTTTGTCTCTGTGACTATCCAGTATCCATTACCTTTTTTTTCTCGGACTGGTAGGACTACCCATTACTATGTGTCTCTTTGATGTGTTAGGATTGTTTAGTGTTACTGGATATTACATAATTCAGGGGTAAGATTGCTTGGCGATGGTCTATATATGATGTCTTATTGATTATTTGGTGTAGATGTTTGTTAGTAGTTGTGATAAGTACTACCTTGCTAATTGGCTTATGAATGAGGGCAGCCACCCACCCGCCCGCCCCTTTTTGCATAGGGTGTCAACAGATTGGCTCGTCCTTCAGGTTTCAGGCTTTGTTTGTCATGATTGGCCTAAGTTATAGGGCCGTAGCCTAGCGGACGCGAGAAATTTTCCTTGGAGGGGCCATTGGGTAAAATAAGGAAAATCTTGGAGGGGGCCATATGTAAAAATTAGCTTACTGTTTAATTAAAATTAAAGGAGTTTATTGCATTTTTTTGGTGGGTGGTTGGAGGCCATGGCCACCTTTAGTCCCCCTCTGGTTCCGCCAATGCATAGCCGCCATCATCATCATCATCATCATCAAAGCCTTATTCCAATCATGTTGGGGTCAGCTGCATGAATTCTGTTTCCAGTGCATAGCCGTTGTATCTTAATTTTCATGCCTGATTATTGATCATCATGACTCAGGTCAGGTGATGGTCATAGTCATGGTTATAGTCATTGGTCTGACAGATTGGGATGGTCAAGCCAAATCCAGACATTGTTAATCATACATATATTAATGGTAAACAAAATGCAGCATATAGGGCTTTGGTCTGTCAGATTGGGTTGGTCAGGCCAAATCCAGACATTGTTAATCATACATATATCAATGGTAAACCACATGCAGCATATAGGGCTTGGGCTTAAGAGGGTTGCCTTCAGCCGGGAAAACTTGGATCATCTCAGTCTTGACTTCTCAACTTGACTCAGACCCTTCTGGGACTTGTCCATTGACATCATATTTTTATCAGTCTCGAAATCTGGAAATACGAGCTAAAATGTTTTAAAATTGTTACCGTCAATTGGCTTACACGGAAGAAACCATGTTGCACAGATAGTTTCAAATGAGCAATTACCCACCAGATATGACTGCGCATCAGATTATTCACAGCTTGTTTAGTACCAAATGAAACAATATTTGAGTTAATATAATATTATTTTGCTTCTTTTTTGAAATATAAGAAAGATGCTGAAATGTTTATTACTTGATTGTTTAGAGTAAGATTCATATAATCATCCTTTTCAGAGTTATTTCTCAAATTATTTTTTTAAAACAAGCATTTATTAAAATTTTGAATTATCATGTTGAATCCAGGAATCCTAAGTTATGGGATTTCTCAAATTGGACATGTCCTATGAGTATCAGATTCTGACACATGTACTCATGCAATTAAGAGAAGAGGCCAGAAATTAATAGACTAATGACTAAGTCATCCTAGGCTTCTTAACATTGGTTTGACAAGTTTGAGGATAGCTAAAAATGCACCTTTGATGGCCATGATCATTATATCTACCTGTTTGATTGAGTTCTCATATATTCTTACTGCTGCTTATTTTTTTCTGCAGGAAAAACATGGAAATTCCAATTCTCAAATCCAGTGCAAGAATTGCATCAAGGCTCAATTACCTGTGCCCTCAGTTTTTTCCAGGTCCAGATTTGTGGTCTCATGAACACCTAAATCACATCTATCAGAGCTCTGCTTCATCAGGCGAGGTTTGTTTTTTATTCCACTATCAGTGGAAACCAAGGTTTAAAAAATTGGACTTGGGACCTAACTCGGCCATGTCTAAGTCGACTTGGCCGAGTCCCATAGGACTCAGCAGATTCACATGGGACTTGGCCAAGTCCGATTTTCTAAACCATGGTAGAGTCTTCATTCTTGTTTCCCAAAACACATCCACTGTTTTACAATTCTTCAGAGGATTGAATTTTTTACCCTTCTTCAGAGACTTGAATTGTAATTCTTTTTTCCAGGACTCTTCTCTGATGCTTTGTGATAGCATTCCTGCTGAAAATCTCCTTAAGGTATTCAATTGCCACTCTAAGAATTCAACCTGCTAAATCGTGATTATTAGTACTTTCCACATTATCATCCTTTCAGTGTGTGACCCATCAGAATAATGGCCAGCTCAAGGAGTGGATATTTTCTGCTCATTGATTAAGAACATTGATTCTGTGGGCCATTGATGGGGCGGTGTAGACATCCAATCAGTGTTATCATTGTCAGGTCTCCCATGATGAGTGGGTCGGACTCGACGGGGTTCAGATCGATGATTGGACTTTGCACATTTTGAATGATTCCATATTATGGAGAAACTAAATTTGACATACCCTTTTGTTAAATTTTGTTTCCATTCCTTTTACGTAATAAAATGACCACTCCATCTGTTACAGTTCCACTTGCGTCCTTACACCCAGCTTGGACTAGACAGATCTGGGGTTCCCAACTTGGTGACTCGCACAGAATTTGTTAATGAGCTCCTTGCTGAGATTCCTGAAATTGAAGATGCTTCCAAACACATTAGCCAATTTTGGTACAGTTCTGGAAATGCTAGAGGGATGGCTTCTCATACACAGGATAACTTAATTATGGTTGAAGAACCGTGGATCAATGGTAATGCTTGTATATCCAATACAAATTTGGCAAATGAGGCCACCGATGCATCTGAAGAAACTTCAACCTCAATTGACAGCAGAACAACTGATTTTAAACATGAACCTAAACTTCCTTCTTGTTTGGAGAATATATCAAGAGAAGACATGGAAATTGTTCTTTTGGGCACAGGCTCATCTCAGCCGTCCAAATATCGCAATGTTAGTTCGATTTATATTAATCTTTTCTCAAAAGGAAGTCTTCTTTTAGATTGTGGTGAGGGAACTTTGGCCCAGCTGAAAAGAAGGTAATATTTTGTTCACAAAAGCTATGTAATTTTTAAATGTCTTTTAGTGTTGGCATATGGATGGTGTCAAAGAAAGTGACTCCATGAAACCTGAAATGAGACATCCACATGAATATATTAAATTATTGAAGTATAGTAGTTATAAGTTGTGTAGTTATTTTTATATAAATATGAACAAAGGCAATCATATAATTAGCAAAAACATTATAGTCAGTTGTATTGGCATATTGATTCTAGGTTTTTGTCACTACCGACCACTGCTAGTAGTGTGACATAGTAGCCATGCCTAATAGTGTGACATAGTAGCCATGCCTTTGTTATTGGAGAATGCCCATGTAATGTGTCTATTATGAAGAACATAAACTGCTTTGCTTGTTGCCGAAGTTGTTTAGTTTCCTGTGCCATTGTTTGGACACTGATGGATAATTTCATTTCTAATTTTTAGATTTGGTGTGAAGGGTGCTGATGATGCTGTCAGAGGCTTAAGGTGTGTCTGGATTTCCCATATGCATGCTGATCACCACACAGGTCTTGCTAGAATACTTTCTTGGCGCCGTGAGCTGTTAAGAGGCATACCTCATGAACCATTGCTTGTTATTGGGCCAAGACAGCTCAAGAGATTCTTGGATGCATATTCAAGGCTTGAAGATCTAGATATGCAGTTCTTGGACTGCTGGCATACAACAGAGACATCAGTGGATACCCTTGCAGGTTCTCTCGACCCAAATGGTGATTGCTTACCTTCAACAAGTAATGTCAATGATAGGGATGTAAAGATTGGGGGTATAATTGGAGGAGAGGGATTGTTCTCATCTCAGAAACATGAAGCAACATTATTTGCTGGAGGCAGTCAAATGCAAAGCTACTGGAAGAGGCCAGGGAGGCAAGTTGAATCTGCTTTGGATTTGTTGGCATTGAAGAAATTGAAGAGAGTACTGCTAGAAGCAGGTTTGGAGACCATGGTCAGCGTTCCAGTTGTGCACTGTGCACAGGCATTTGGGGTTGTCTTGCAGGCTGCTGAGAGGATAAACAATGTAGGAAAGACTATTCCAGGCTGGAAGCTCGTTTATTCTGGGGATACAAGGCCATGCCAAGCACTTGTAGATGCATCTCATGGAGCAACAGTTCTTATACACGAGGTGAGTAACCCAACAGATCTTACAACTTGCTTTATTGTGGATCATCTATTTATAACATTTCTTTTTTCATTTTTACTCTGTTGTAATATGGTATGACTTTCGCTTGATTAGACTCAGTACGAAGTAGCTGGATGGGGCCCCACTGATCATGGGATCATGGGGATGGAAATATCAATTTGTGTAGGCCCTAAATATAGAAAATAGGGTCAATCTCATTTTTTTAGCCCCTTTATCCATGGTTCATAAGTTTAATGCCTTCATTTGAGAGTAAAAAAAAAAAAAAACACCCGTTGACCGTGATCCAACAATCCTGTCCATTTGAATGGGTGCAAACCCCATGGGAATGGTGGCTATTAATGGTTAGTTTGTTTGTGTGTGGACATGCAGCATGCTACCTCGTGTAGATTACTCATGTGCAAGGTGCATGTACTGGACACACATATTGTTACACACACATGTGAGTGCACACACACATATATGGGCATGCTACAAAATGCCTCTTCGTATTCACAAATGAGGATGAGTTAGTTTAGTGACATGTCCTCCCATCCTAATTTTTGGGAAGAGAAGTTAAAGCATTTAAATGCCACTTTCTATCTTGGAAAAGCAATGTGTTACACTTTTTCGCCTCCTTTCAAATGATACTTCACACATTAGAAGCAACACTCGGACCACAACATTTTTTTCTTCCCGATGGGCCCGTCTTATTTTAGTGATTGAATCTAACAACATTAGATTATAAATGTCCTGATTACTTTCATTATTTCATGGTAACATTAGAAATCCATAGTAAGGCGCTTTTATTTTGTGATAGAATCCAATGACAGTTATTAATTGACTAGTGTCAAATCACGGGGGTAGGTGAATGTGGAAGGCATGAATTTATCCAAAAGGTAGTGTCAAACTCAAAATAATGCACTAATTTGATATCTGTGGGCATTTTTCTCATTAAATGCCCCTTTTGAATATATACTTGATATTCCTATTTTTAAGCTCTATTTATCTTTGTATTTAATGTAGTAAAACAACAATATGTTAGTTTGCTTTCTATTGAATGCTTGCATGGGGCAAAATGCCCCTTTTTGGAAGAGGCATTTTGTAGACTTTCTTTATATATATTGTGAAACATAGATATTAAGATATTATATATATATACACATATAGTTCAATTTTATTGTATTTATAAATAGTATAAAATTAAACACGCACGTGCGCAACACACATATACAGTTAGCATTGAATACCTCATATTGCTTTAAAACACCTTTTTTTCTTTCTCATGAACAACCCAGAGCTATGGACGAAACTAAGGTTTTATGAGACTTTAACTTGTTGTCATTGACCTTTCTGTGTTTTTCCTTTTTGGTGCATGTGTCGTGTGTGCTCGATCTGAATAATCCAACTAGCAGTTCCTTGCATGGATAATTCCAATCATGGTTGGAGGACAATTGGATAAAGAAAATGGAAGCTCACTAAAAATCATGGTTTAAATTCTTGGCCGATAACGAATTGGTATCGGTGCATACCGGTATGAGAATTTGATGTATATCAGTTTTGGTATCGCCTTGTCAAAAAAATTCCCAAAATATCGAATATTATCGGCCGATATGTCAAATTATCGGTTCTAACCGATATATCGGCTGATATTTTGTAAATATCAGTCAAAATATTGGCCCACTATATTTAAAGTTTTGTTTTTTCTTTTCTCCTATTTTCCTTCTTTCTTCCTCCTTCCAAATATATCAGATGTTGCCATTTTTCTTCCTCAAAACCTATTTCACTTCCAAGGCATCAAAAATACTTTTTTTTTTACCAATATAGTCTTGAAAATCATGAGCAACTCTACTAAGATTAGTATTTTGTTTTTTTCTTTAATTTCTTTAAAAAAGTATTTACATATACCTTAGAAATGATGAGTATACACTCTTTTTATTGTAAGTACCATTTATTATCTTAAATCTACACATTTTGAGGCCAGATCAACTATTTGAGGTATTAAAAATCAAAATTTTTATTAAAATCTTATTGATCTTTGTAAAATAGTTCCTCAAATTTGTCATCATTTTAAGTAAATCATAAATGTCCAATTCCTTTGTGTTTTTACCATATTATCATAATAAAACATGTTATCTTGATACCCTCGAAATCACAATTCGCAACTTACTTAATAATTGAGTGATGAGTACAAGCTTTATTTTTTTAAATTTCATACTAATAGATAGTTTATAAGTCATAATTATGATTGCATTTTATAAAATTTATGATATTCTAACATGTTTGGTATATGCATCTAAATTAATTTAATTGTAAACAAAATTTATACAGCTTAAGATTAGACAGCGATACAGGATCATAACTTAGGGGACCGATAAGTTGATTTATAGTTGTCAATGATGGAAAAGAATATTATTTTCTAGCATTTTCTAATATTCTGAATTTTTTGGATATTATTTTCAATTTTTTTAGACTAAAAAACATTCACGCTGTGACAGACTACGACCGATACTAATATCGTATCGAATTTTAGGGTCGGCCAATACCACAACTGATACTATGATTTTGAACCATGCTAAATATTGGATGAAAAGTAACTGAAGCTCTTTTTTTGTGCGCACGCGCGTCCAATGTGGATTTTGCTAACTTCGCCAAAATCACATAAATGCTTTCTGTGGTTTGACATAGTAAAAAAAAAAACAAAATCTGTTGTTATTTTTAATATCGCAGGAAAAGACTTTTTTTTTTTGGTAAAAACATCTAGTAGATGATGTTTCTTGGACTTGAGTTCATTTCAGCTGCATAACAAATGATTAGGACCTCATTTTGTAACTTGAAAACTGGCTTCAGTTTCTTCGACTTGAATTCTTGACGAGAACCAATCTTGACAAAATCCACTAGTGAGAAGTCATGAAGATATGATAATTGAATTCATCGTTCATATTTTAATTGCAGGCAACCTTTGAGGATGGGATGATGGAAGAAGCTGTGGCTAGGAACCATAGCGTCACAAAGGAAGCCATTGAGGTTGGTGCATCTGCTGGTGTGTATCGCATCATCCTTACACATTTCAGCCAGAGGTATCCAAAAATCCCAGTTTTTGATGAAACTCACATGGACAAAACATGTATTGCCTTTGACATGATGAGTATTAATGTAGCGGATTTGCCTGTTCTTCCAAAAGTGGTTCCACACCTTACACTCCTATTCAGAAATGAGATGGTAGTCGATGAATCTGATGATATTCTGGTTTCTGTACAAAATCCTTAGGAAAATAGAGAGCTGCATTGTTGTTATTTATTAAAATTAATTTTTAAATTTTTTTTACTTGAGAGATATTTTCTTTAAATTTTTTCAAGCATAATTCCATGTTTTTTTCCAAGTACGGAAATCATTTGGATGTAAGATTTAGTTTTCATTGTTTCATTTTTAATTTTTGAAGAAGAGAAAAACATGAACGTCATCCATAAGTTAATGAAAATGAAGCAGATTCACGAATAATTAATTCTAAGGGATAGAATTGATAAGAGAATTGTGAGATTTGAAAATTTAATCATGTAGAAATATCTTGAGGCTCATAAATATGGGTCATATTTTGAAACTCGTGATAATTTTTGAAATAATGTTGTCTTCCCAGGATCTCATGTATATAGTGTCGTCAGCGGCAGCGGCACCATCGGATGCACTTGGGTACCCTTTTTTTTTTTTGGGTGTGCAAGAATGCAGTTGGGTCCCTTGTGTGTCAATTATACTCATCATAAAAGATTAGCATGAAAGAATGAATGCCCCTCAAGCTCAAGGACGAAGGCTCTTGGGCTGAGCTAGGCCGGAGATACCCTACGTTATATAAAAAAAAAAAAGAGATTAATATCTGTTTTTATGACTTTGCAGGTGTTTGCAGTAACACCCTACCATTGTGGGTTATATATGATCAGCAGTCTAGATGAATTTAAGGAAATAAGGTTCTCATTAGGCCTAAATTTGTCCCTTGCGAGTTGAAAATGGGCTAGGGCCAAAACTGGGAATGTATTTTGGCCCATTAGAATGAATATGGAACAAATTGTCTGATATTCAATTTTTTGATGAACCATTAAAAATAGTAGTGAAACTTAGCTTAGCCAGCCTGAGACTTATCCGGAAGGCTGAGGTTTTTCTTTTTCTTTTTTTTTTCCCTTCCTCTTGCTTGGTTGGGCTAAGTAATGTAAAAGGATCGATCCCACGGCATATGTGTGAAAAGGCGGCAACACCACTCAACCATGTGGGGAAGAGTTTTTTTTTTTTTTTTTTTTTTTTTTCTGAACGTTACATTGGAATTCTAGTCAGGCGTACTCTAAGAAAGGATTGTTAAATATGTTAGGGGTGAAGGAAATAAGGTAAAGATACAGATGGGATCTCTACCTTCCTAGGATTTGAATTGCTAGGGCGTTAGTTAAGTTCTTTCATTATTTTATATTAAAGGGGAGATTTTAGGGTCATTTTAGCTATTCACATTTTTTGTTTTTTTTTTTTTAACCATTCGTAGAAACAAGTCTTAGAGCTCCTATGAGTTCAATTACATCAAAGAAATTATATGATCATGAAAAATGACATGCAATTCAGAATTTCAGACTAAATGGAAGTAGATAGTTCTATTTTTGAAACTCAGTGAGTCAACCCAAACTTTATTGAATTTCTGAGTTGTCACATTTTCCTAGTGGCGCCATGTTCCTGATGCTAAGTAAGGACTCACCCAAGTCACACGAGTTTATATTCTCTGTTTCCTTTTCAGTGTAGACTCTTGTGTGTTTTCAAGTCTCATATTTAGGGAAGATTAGCATAGCTCATGCACAAGGATGACACTGCAACTTCCAGTTTACATTTGCATATAGCGTGCTGTTTTGGTCACCGATTTTAGCAACTGTGGTGGAGAAGTAATCTAATAGGTACACATAATTAGTGAAGCATATGAATGGATTGACCATGACCTTTTCCTTTCCTCATTTTGGTCCCCACTTCTTGTCCCTCTTTATTTATGTTTATTTGGTATGGCGGTTTAAAAGTTGAATAAACAAGGATGGGTTTGCATTAGATTGGCAAAGTGGCTTTTTAGTTAAAAACTTTCCAGCCATAGTAGAGGACACCTTGAGAAAATACCATATATAGAAGTTAAACCCAGCTAGATTCGGTGAGTCTACAATAATGAGCAAGGATGATAACTTATGATAGAAAATTGATACTTCTACCTAAAAGAGAGAGAGAGAGAGAGGGAGAGAAATTGATAAGCCTACTTACTAGTGATCCTTTCACTAATGTGATGATGTACTTCCATTAGAGAAAATTTCAAGCCACCTGATGTTATCAGAAGTAAAGGCTCGACCATGATTCAACCCAATGGTGAAAATTATCGTGGATCGTATTGATCATTAAGGCCCGTGCTTAGATGGGTTGTACTCTAAACCTACCACAAAGTTCATTTGGGATGACCATTCTCAAGGGCGCTCCTTTTTGTTCTCATTTTTTTTTTTTTATGTAAAAGACCAACTTATAATCAATCCTTCACATATGCTTAAAATGAATTATGATTGTATGCTAGTTTAACACTATTTTGACTATTACCAACCCCTGATTAAACTTTGAGTCTCTAAATCCTTGTATTGGATTATTATTAGGGTGCACCACTAACCCATCTATATGCCTATCTATCCCTACTATCCACGTTGTAAGTTTTTAACTGTTGATTGGGCTTCTCTATAATGGTGAATATTCTTCTACGCATGGTTCACATGAGGACAAATCATGGAGATATCTTCAAAGGTGGGCCTACCTATACAACGTCTCTTGTGCACGGTTCTCATGTAAATTTTAAGCCGGAGGCCATTTTTTCCTCTCCAGCCACTTACAATAGAAAGAACTCTCTCTCACACTCTCTCTCTCTGTTAAATAAGACATGTGGCTGAGTTTAAAGAATCCGATGACCTGTCAATAGCAAAAAGACATTAAATTTTTGTCATTGAAAAGAAAACAATTAGGTTTGTTTAAAGTTGTTTCAGACAATTAAATAGAAGGCATTCCACATTATTTTGGTCAAAGAATTGATGGGTGGGGCTCCATTACCTGGTATGTGTGAGTTGTATCTTATCTCCTCACATGTGCAGGTCTCCATTACCTTATAGGTGTATTTGGAAGCGGGATAAATTTTTGGTGGGATTGGATAGTTAATACCATCCAAGCATATTCAATGGTATTATTGTATAGGATGGGATTCAATTTATCCCAAAGGTCAATCCAATCCCATGTTTGGTTGTATCCATATAAATGAGGGATAAAAGACAAAAAGATCTAAAAAAAATAATCCCACTCTCCACTCAAAGCCAACTAAGGTGGAATAGGGACAAAAAGACCTAAAAAATATAATCCCACCCCCACTCAAAGTAACTCAAGTTATCCCACCTCCTAAGTGGGATTATCTAAGCCTCATACTAGGTATTAATTCATTATAGAGTCCAAACAAGGATAACATTATCTTATACACTAAAAGTGCAAATAAACGGGAGATAAGTGGGATAAGATGTAAAAAGTTACTTTTATCACAACACCCCCACCCCACCCCCCCCTCTCTTTTCTATTCTGCATTCAAACATCCCTTGCATGTGTAAGTTGAGTCTTGTATCCTCACATGTGTGGGTCCTTGTTACCCCGCATGTGTGAGTTGTGCTTGTCATCACATGTGTGAGTCTCAATTACCTTATATGTGTGAGTTGAGCGAGTATTGAGTTGAGTTGGATTTGAGTCCCGGTCCCTCAACTGGATTACCAAAAAATAAATAAATAAATAAATTATTTTTTTCTCCATTAAGTCACAAAATGCTTAAGAACGGCTCCTTACCTTAGTGGTAAAGAGCAGCAATTCTTACCTGGTTATTTAGGATTTAAACCGTGGGTATGCCACCTTTCTTTTTCATGTTTGTGGGCTCTCTGTGGGTCCTTACTCCCTTGGCTGGATTTTACAAAAAATAAAAAAAAATAATAGATAATAATAAAATGCTTTGTACCTGATAAGTAAGTTTTAATCTTCTATGTAAGGAACTTGCGTAGTGTGAATAAGATACTAATGTTGAAGTCATTGTTAACTCAACAAAAACAAATCCATAAAACGGGTTGGGCCAGTGGCACTATGTGAGGTATATTTCCTTACTAGCAGGTTTCACTATTGGTTTTAGAGTTTTTTCTTTTATGGTCTATTTCCTTTTTTGATACGATTTTTTGTTACTAATTTAGGTTAAAATTTTTCTATATATTTGTGTATGTAAATTAATTTTTATAGAATAAAATAAACAGTGGTTTGGATGTATTCCCAATTCTTTTCTCTCCCTTCTACCTCTACAATTAATGGACTCACAAAGCAGAAAGTGTGTGGGTCAGTGTGTGTGGATATGTGATGAGTGTGCTCACAAAGCCTTGACTGATCTTGAAAGTCGTTTCTGACTTATCCAAGAAGAATCAAACAACTAACAACGGGTTAAGTGATAGGCTACAGAAGACCAGGACCAAGGCCAAAAGTGGAAAGATCCATTCAGGTTCTGTTGAACCCCCTTCTCACATAGGGAGAACAAACAAGAACGGCAAACAGTGGTTTTTATAATGCTGTTCCAGTCTTGTAGCAAAAATTTTTTTTTTTAAAATGTTGTTTTAGTCAAATTAAGACGTCAAGGACATGAGCCGTGGGCCCACAAGAGTAGAATACAAAAAAATTTTTTTTTTGTAATAAGAAAAAAAATGTGTTGAAAGCTACATGTGGCAGGCACCTATCCAAGTTAGTCAAAAGTATACGTTTGACATTTTCGTTTCTTTTTGTTGGGGAGCAGACTTCTGTGCCACTCTTCTTTATAAATTTTTTATATACCCCTGTAACATTTCTAGAATTGTAAATAAGCCTCCTGTGTTTTCAGTATTTCATAAACCCCCCTACCTTTTGGTTTTAATACATTCCGTGTACCAAAATCATTAGTCCAACCATAAGTTTTGGAATAAATTGACAAATATTCCAATCTTTTTCTCCTTTTATGCATAATTTCAAATGCTTGGTTTTATTTTTCTCTAAAACTTATAATATTGATAGTTAATATAGAATGTTTAGTGAGAAAGAGTGACCCTACAAAAGAAGCCAATATTCTTACATTGTGGAGGCCAACCGTGAGTGACCCTAAATAATTTAGGTCCAACCTTGAATCGGTCAAGCTAGCCTAATTCGTGAACATCCTTATATAAGGAAATCTGGATTGATTGAATAGAAACGGTAGAAAATTGAACTCTTTAAAAGGAAACTTATTTTAAATCAACCTCTTTATTTAGATTTTTTAAATGGAAAATATTTCTCAAATCCCTAAAAGCTCTTCCTCAAATTAAAATTGATTAAAAACTAATATCAAAATTGAGCTCAATTTGTCAATTAATTGCGAAATTAGAGCTCAATTGTAAAATTGAATGCTATATTGTTCATATATTATAATTAGCAAACCATGCCTACGCTTAGCACGAGCAATATATAATATTAGAATAATAAAAATATTAATTGATATTTAGTCTAAATTATATCCAAACACGGCCCGCCTATTAAATGGGCCAAACTAAATAGTTAAAGACTAACCCAAGTACTTAAACTCAAAGTCCAAGCCCAGGTTAAAGTGGGCTAGGCCGGACAGATACTCAGGCTGTAAAAGTATCATGTCGGGTTCTACTTTCATAAAATGATTGATAATTTAAGATGAGAGATTTGCATTATTAAAAGTTTTTAGATAAGTATAGACTTTTTCATAAAATGATTAATAGTTTAAGCTAAGATATTTGCATCATTAGAAGTTTATATAATGATAGGTTCCTAAAATTTCTCTCCAATTCAAAATCAAAGAAAAATTGAAATCGCAATTAGGGCCCAATTTTTCAATTAATTGCAAAATTGGAGCGCAATTATAACATAGGATCTTATATGGTTCATTTATAATCAAATCCATGCACAAACCACTGTTGGAGTGATGAAATTTCCAAATACATAATTAGGTATCATGTACATTAGAGAATTATTGAGGAAGAAACCATTGGGGCTTGGGATAAAGTATTAGTATTTTTTTCAAACAATGGGATAATAATTTTTGGGAATTTTTACAAATTATTTACGCCTAAGCTCTAATTAAACGATTTGGTGAAGAAAAATACTAAATCTTCCACTTAATGGTTCGTGCAATTTTCTTTTTACCAAAATACCCAAGTTGAATGATATCGTCAACATCCCTTTCCTAAAACACCAAAAAAAAAAAAAAAACGTCTCAAATTGAAGTATTGATCATCTTCCTCCCCCTTCTCACCTCTATGGCTCGATTCCTCTTTCATGGATGTGCATGTAGTCAAGTTTTGTGGCCCATATTTGATGTTTCTTAGTGATTTGATCATGTCCTTCGACTCGGTTCCTCTCCCACATTTGATTTTGGTTCTTTGGACTATGGCTATGTTTCAAACTTCAAGTTTTAAAGCTTGTGAAGTCAAGGTGAAGTTGGAAAATAAGGGAAAAGAGATGAAGATAGTGTGTGTGAAGTAGTTATCTTAGTCATTGTAGAGAATAGTTTTGTACATATCCATTGTTTGATGAAATGTTCCAAAGAATTTTTTTCTTTTTTTTTCTTTTTTATTTAGTTGAACTTTTAATTTTGGTGTTTTTGTGAATGGGGGTTTTTGTTTATGGTGCCTTTGTATATGGTATGGAGATTACTACAAGTGAAATTGAGGGACATTGTATCCATCAAGACCTAATAAATTGATGAACAATGCATATCCTTTTTTTGATGAAATATCCCAAAGAATGTTTTTCCTTTTTTTCTTTATCTTTTTCTTTTTTTTTATTTTTTGAGTTGAACTTTTATGTTATAGTGTTTTTGTGAACTAGCATTTCTATTTAAGTTGCCTTTGTATATGGTATGAAGATTACTAAAAATGAATTTGAGGGACATTGTATCCATCAAGAACTAATAAATTGATGATCACTGCATATCCACTGTTTAATGAAATATCCCAAAGAATGTTTTCTGTTTTTTTTTTTTAGCTGAACTTTTTATCTTATGATGTTTTCGTGAGCCAGTGTTTTTGTTTATGGTGCCTTTGTATATAGTATGGAGATTACTACCAGTGAATTTGAGGGACATTATATACTCAAAACCTAATAAATTGACAAAATCAGTGTCATAAAGTAAGAATGATGCTAGAAAGATGCAATTTGCGTTAGAGTTTTAATACAGGCAATTGATGATATCATCAATTGCGTTGACGATATTGTCAACTAAGTTGATGATTTTATTAACTACTTGATGATATCGCCAATTGAGGTATTTTCGTAAAGAAAATGTATACAAACAAGTGACCTGTAGTTTTGTAGTTTTTCTTCATGAAGTTATTTAATTGACTATAAGCTTAGTTTTTCTTTATGAAGTTGTTTAATTGACTATAAGCATAATTATTTCATAAAAGTCCCTACTTTTTTGTTTGATGGATGTAAGGATAAAGTCGTCATTTTTGTAAGATTTCAATACAAATACTTTGGTAGGAGATTCTCATTAGATCAATGCTTTGGCAACAAGGAAGGTATTAGAATGACAGGGAGTATATACAAGTATTTGAAATACAATGACTTATTTACAAATTCTATATATCTCAAAGTAAGTACAAAAAGCATCTTTTACTTTCCTTTTTGTCTTTTTGGACTAAACCAAGTGAGCCCACACAAATGAGAAGAATGATATACTTAATAATTATGTCAATAATCAATTCCCAGGCAACTGGGTGACATGGAGGGTTGCCACTTGAGCAACCCTTTGTTGTCATAATCATGAGTAGTCCATTTTTCTTCTTAAAGATGTGTTTTGATAAAATTTTAAACCAATGCAAGGGGCTCTATTGTAAGTGAACCCTTAATTAGCCTTGCATATGTAGGATCCCTCAAAATTTTCTCATATAGATTTTTTTTTTAGTTGCCTAAGTAACAATTGGGTTTGTGTCCATTGGGTTCATCCTATCTACCCTAGTCACCGTCATCTATCTCTCACGCTTGCATGGCTTTTCCTATTTGAACCGGAAGATTCTTCTTCTACATATAACCATATATGGTTCTTTCACTCCTGCACATGAATATTTAAAATTTTGTACGTGTCTGTCATCCTATGGTGAGGGATGCATCCTTCACCATAGGATGATGGATGCTTGCATGGCTTTCCCACTTTGCACTTGAGTCTTCATGTTCTATATTTAACCATAATGATATTTTCTCTTTTACATATGAATATTTTCAATTATGTAAATGTCCTCTGTCCTTATCCTATGGTAATTGAAGGATGCATCCTAACTTCCTCTCTTTCTCTCTGTATATATGAATGAAAGGGTTGGGTACATGTAATTAGGGTTAAACTTGATATCCGGGATTGTCCTGCATAGATCTTTTAATCCCTCTAGTCTCATCTCTTGGTAGGATTCACAATAGGCCCCACGGAAGAGTATGCACGATCTCTCCGTAAGAAATATATGCAAAGGAAGATTCCACGTTAGGTACATTTTTCACACACGGCTAATCCAATAATCAAATATCACTTTTATCGACGGAGATTTGGATTGTGTATCAATGCCGAGGCAAGATTTAGTTTACAACTTGGATCCATGTCATGTTCTATTTTATGATAATACTGATCAATATATGAGTCAAGTACAGCTTTTATGAAATTCGTCCAAACCAAAGGTCCACTATTGCAGTGCGTCATGGACTTATCTGACATGTGTGGACATCTTTTGAGTGATTCAAATCTTCGTTAAGAAGACCAGACATGTGAGGGTAAACTTCCATATAGAGTGGTCACTGGTCAACCTTATTTAATCATTTCCCATATATACTCACATCTGTATATTATAAATAGAAAACTTTAGGATATAATTAAGCTTAAAGTTGTTTAAATAATTTTATGAAGTGAAATAATGTAATGACGTCATCCCATTGAGGATATCGTGAACTTTCTGCAATTTTTTTACTTCTTCCATGATTTGATGTTTTGATCTTCTTGTGGCGCGCTTTATGTCCCCTCGATGCCTGATATGATCAAGAAGAATAAATTCAAAAGAAGAATTGGCAAGAACACCAAAGTGGATCAAGATTCACACAGGTAAGGTCCAAATCTATTTGGTTAAATAATTAATGACAAAGATAAACCGAACCCATAATCAACCTCCTCGAAATCTGCAAGAAAGCATAAAAATGCAATGCAACAAACAAAGTTTGGAAAAACCATTGATATCTACCAGCTAAAAATAACATCCAAACACCATCTCTATCTAACATAGATTCTGTAAAAAAAAAATAATGATAATACCGATATTTCAAGAAAAGAAAAGAGATGCCATATAAGATAGAACAAACCCCAAAAAAAAAGGGAAAAAAAAACTAATCCAATGACAACAACTGATAAAAAATCGTTTAAAGCGTAAATTAACCATCAAAGAAGAGAAAAAAAAAGAGGCACAGTTGCAAGAGGTTGACGATACGGTTGACAATAACCATTGACAATATCGTCAATGGGATATTTTCATAAGAAAAGTTTAAATAACTTTACCATCATATATTATTTTTCTTCATAAAACCATTTAATCAAATTTAAATTTAATTATTCTGTAAGAATCCCTTATATATAAGATAATATGATACAGTAAAGACGTAATATAAATGATAAAATGATGTAGGGGTATAATGATGATACATTATATTAACACTATATAATTATCCATGGCCCACAAATCTATTTTATTCAGATTTATACATAATCCATCCAACAATCCAATGAATTCGGATTTGATTGAAAATTGGTAGACGTGTGCAATTTAGGGGGGTCATGTGTGTGGTCCATTTGAATGCACATATAGTGGGCTCCACCTAGAATTCTCATGGAAAAGAAGTGAAGAACATATGGACATGAATATTGTCATATATATAATAACGGAAAAAATAGTGAGAGATATATGGACATTAATATTGTCATAGATATATATATATATTAAATGAGAGACGTTAGCAAAATACAAGGTGTTTTGTTAAAACTGTCCACTTAATGGGGCCCTTCTAAAATGTATGACAATGAGAGAGACGACAACGTAAAGAACATGAACTAGGAGAATATGTGACATTAGGTCCATCAAACAGATAAAGTATTTACTTTTAGGTCATCAAAGTTTAATGAGGCATGCTAGAACACTTAAACATTCCTAATTTTTCTCTTTGAATACGAGTGGGCATATAAAGTTATGGCATCATCTCATTTGATGAATCAAGAGGGGCAAAAACTCTCCTTTTTAAAATTGGGAGTTTTAGAGAATTCCTTAAATTTAATTTCTATATATACATTTGCAGCTTATTGATCCAACAATGTCTATCGTTTAAAACAACATGTAGTTAGATTGACTAGGCATTTTAGATGTGCTTAACCCTTTAGGTTTCCTATCTATCAATCTCTAAAAAAAATTAGTCTTTGAAAAAAAAAATTATTACATCTTCTTTGTGGTTTTGTAAATGGGACATTGTTTCTCAGAGACAACATAGAGACATAGAGAAACAGCTTTGTGGGGCTAACCAGGGTCATGCCAATTAGAAGAGGTGGGGAATGGGAATATCTCACCCATAGATATGCAACTTTATTGAAATTAAAAGGCATCTTTTTTTTTTTTTTTTTTTTTTTGGTGTTTCAATTCAAAGGTGAATAATAGTTATATCAGTGTCAAATTTGGGCTTTGTGGCAATTAGAGAGTTTAGTGAGAATAATCATGAAGGGCCCTCGATGGGTCCCACAAAGCTGTCTCTCATAATTGTCGCCAAGATTATATCTTATCAAATAGCTAACCATCCGGGTGGGATTTTGGGATTATGGTTTGTCTCCACCAACACAATAAAGGAAGGATCTTCAACCAGTAAAACACAACAAAAATCATACACGGGGGATGTCACTACGCAGCAATGGGATTCTGTAATGATTGAGAGCCACCAAGCATAACTTGGGCAGGTTATAAATGGGATCTAAATTGCAATTTCTTCTCATTGCAATGTAGGCCCACGTAACATATCCCAATAAATTAAAATCTTGATCTTCATCCGTAGAATAACATATAAAACAGCAGAACATGTTTCAAAGTAATACAGCAGTAGAGGAAGAATATTGATATTTTATGATCTATCCATAGAAATTTTTATCTCGCATCCTTTGCAAGTTGAAGCAGATAAAGTGGGATTGGCATGCACATAATCCAAAATTATCATAACTCATCATCAGCACATACTTAACAGTGAAAGCTAACCATTATAAATTAAGGCAACCTAACCATTAACGAAGGATATACGTGTGAATTGTGGTTATCCGTTTATATATATATATATATAGTCTATTGATCATGAAAAGAGTGTTTGAAATCTGTCAGTACATAAATATGGAGCTGACTCTGGGAATTAGTTAAAGAATAAAGCCTGTTGGCATCAAATTCCTCAAACAGTCGCAACTTAAAACTAGGTAGTCTTATCCAAATTCCCAAACTCATTGTCCATGATCATTGGGAAAAAGGGTAAATTCCCAAAATGCCCCCAGACCCACCATGATCAATTATCATTCATTTTCATAATCTTAATATTATTAATATTATCATTATTATTTTGTTATGATAAATACTTAGACCCACCCCACACACAAGTCCTATACCGGGGTTACCTCTCATTGCTGAGATTGCTGAGCTACAATTGGACTGTCAAATTCTTTACTATTGTAAAAGAACATTAAATTTTAAGATCCTGAGATTTAGTCCGTATATTCAGACTAATGACTCATAAGACATGTGATCTGACTGTCTTTCTTTATTTTAATCCTTTTTTTTTTTTAGTGATCAAATTGAAGGCCAGATTTTCGGAATTTGGGTCAAAGCTAAAAAAACATATATAAATAGATAATGTTCGGGCTCTCTTACTTTGTTTCAATCATGTGTGTTTTGTGAATTCAAATGTGGGTCTAATTATGAAATTTTGGGACGGTGGGTTAGCATGGTCAATTAAGAAGCAATCTGGATATAACTAAAATTATCCACAGTTGTTACCTTTAAAACAGGGATATTTTATCTTGACAGCTAGATCTTTACATGCATATCGCATGCTCCATAACTCCCTCCCTCTCTCTCTCTCTCTCTCTCTCTCTCTCTCTCTCTGACTTGACTCTTCCTATCTTCGTCATCATCTTATCTTTGATTCATTTTATAAGAGGAAGATAGAAGAACAAACAAGCCCCAATCTTTTTTCATATTCTATAGTTATATTGGTTTACTTCTCTGATTTGTTTGCTTCTGTTGACTTTTGTGGGAGAAGAAGAAGCAAAAGAGAACAACCCAACTGAGTGTTGGGTTCTTCTGAAAGGTGTAGTCTGTTGCACTTGTAGAAGATCTGCAATGGCGGGAGGTTTTGTGGGTGGCCCTAAAGGAAACAGGGCTGAGTTTTATGAGGGGAGAATCACAAGGTATTTCATCTTTGCTGTTCTTGTAGCAGCACTTGGAGGATCTCTTTTTGGATATGATCTTGGAGTCTCTGGTATGGTCTTCTTCTCTGTTTTATGGTTGAATTGTGAGGATTCTTTTATTTTATTTGGTTTTAATGTTGACCTTTGATTGGGTTTTGGCATTTTTGAGGTGATTAACCAGATTCCTTGATCTGGGTAAGTGCTTTGGAGCTTTGGGTCAAGCTTGGATGGTTGATTTTCACTTAGATCTGATCTGGGCTGTTCTGTTTTGATTCAATTTAATTTTTTTTGGGGTCTTTTGATGCTTAATTGTTTCTTTTAAAATGAAAATTCTTCCGTAGTATGTCTGATGTTTATCTCTCCTTTTGCTGTTTCATATATTTTTTTTTCAAGACATTGACATCAGCTGTATGATATTTACTTTTGCTGTAACTTTGCTAGAGCATCTCGCTTCTCTTTTTTACTTGTTTTGCTCTTGTAAGTGATGTATTTGGGCCCTAAGCACTTCCTATTTGTTATGACAATTTAGACCCTTTTGGAGTTCTCAATTGTGTGACTTTCCAGAAGCAGCTATCATTGGTTGTAGAACACCTAGTTCGAACATTTGTTCAGTTGGGTGCTTTTCAGGGACCGTGATGACCTGGATCTAACTTTCTCAGTAAATAATAACAAAAAAAAAAATTCTATCACTTCACTTTACTTTACGTACATTAACCAAAAAGGCCCACAGTGGGGATGATGAGAAAAGGAAAACTATCCACAGTCTAAATCCATATCAGATAAAGTTGTGACATAAAGTTCTGACATTTTCCTTTCTTTCAGAAGTCACTAGTCCAACCTGTCCCTCTCAATACCTTAAAATCATCAAGATTGTGTTACTTTGCCAGATTAATTTCTGCGGAAGCTTTTGTGCAAAACATTGAATTAACATGTATCAACCATTCTGTGGGTTTCTTTGTTTGCTTGATCAAATTTAGTTATTTACTGGTTTTGTATCTGTAAGTAGCATAACTGCCGGATTGTGTAAAAATTTAAAGTTTGGAAAATGTACTGAAGAGACAAGTCTTACCTAGTTATTTTACATTTTTACTGTCTGTCTTTACTTTCTCCCTCTCTTAAGTTGAGATATAGAAGGGAAAAATGGAAAATAGAAGTTGTTTTTTTACCTACTATTATTATTAAAAGTTATTTTTAAAAAGAATTTTTCCTCTACTGAACAACACTTTGACAATCTCCAAATGGCCCATTTAGAATTGCCATTTGGCCGGACTTTTGGGTCAAGTGTGGTATTTTGAGTTTATAAACAAAGCTGTCACTAATTAAACTGAAGATTTTTCACTATTATCTAGGTGGGGTGACCTCCATGGATGATTTCTTGAAGCGTTTCTTCCCAAAAGTGTACAGAAGGAAGCAGAATCATCTCCATGAAACAGACTATTGCAAATATGATAACCAGCTGCTTACTCTGTTTACATCGTCACTCTATTTTGCTGGGCTTGTTTCTACATTTGGAGCTTCATTCTTGACTAGAAAGAAGGGAAGAAGAGCCAGCATTCTCTTCGGCGCAGCCAACTTTTTCTTGGGTGCAATCCTTAATGCCTCAGCCGTAAACCTTTTCATGCTGATTTTGGGACGTATCCTTCTAGGTGTAGGCATTGGATTTGGTAATCAGGTAACCAAAGCTTTCTAGCAACAAAGGCCATTCTCAAAGTTTAGGACTATTTTCCCTGAGATAGAACTACATGAATTCTAACTTGAAAAGGTTTTGTATAAAGTTATAAAAAAAAAATAAAGATTTTGTATAAGAAACCAGTCTTTTTAATTTTGGAAAAGAAAGAAGACTGATCTGAAAACAATGCACTAATAATCAGTTTCTTGTTTCCCTTGGAAACAGGCTGTTCCTCTCTACCTTTCAGAGACGGCTCCTGCAAAACATCGAGGAGCTGTCAATCAATTGTTTCAATTAACTACTTGTCTGGGAATTTTGATTGCAAATATAATAAACTATTTCACTGAAAAACTGCACCCATGGGGATGGAGATTGTCTTTGGGATTAGCTACAATCCCTGCATTACTAATGTTTATTGGAGGGGTTTTTCTACCCGAAACACCAAACAGCCTTGTAGAACAAGGTAGACTAGAGGAAGGAAGAACAGTATTGGAGAAAGTTAGAGGAACGAAAAATGTGGATGCTGAATTCACTGATCTCATAGAAGCAAGTGAAGCAGCCCGTGCAGTGAAACACCCTTTCCGAAACCTCCTCAAGCGGAAGAACCGCCCCCAGCTCGTGATAGGAGCATTGGGAATTCCAGCATTCCAGCAGCTGACTGGCATGAACTCCATCCTCTTTTATGCTCCAGTGATCTTTCAAAGCTTGGGTATGGGTTCAGACACATCTCTATACTCATCGATCATAACCAGTACAACACTTGTTATTGCCACATTTGTTTCAATGGCTGTAGTTGACAGACTCGGAAGAAGGTGGCTCTTCATGGAAGCTGGTGGTCAAATGATATTATCCATGGTAATCACTCTGCAGCTGTTTCGTTAAAATATTTCATCTATAATTAACACCTTTGATTATAATTTAATGCTACATGCATTTATCTATAATTTAATGGAACACGATATTAACACACTTGGTGAATATGCAGCTCATCATTGCCATCACTTTGGCTCTAAAATTTGGCCACGGGGTAACTCTCCCAAAAGGGGATGCTGCCCTTCTGGTTGTCATGGTTTGCTTATTCGTCGCTGCATATGGGTGGTCATGGGGTCCTTTGGGGTGGTTAGTTCCAAGTGAGATATTCCCACTCGAGACGAGATCTGCTGGACAAAGCATAGTGGTTTGTAATAATCTCTTCTGGACCGCAGTGGTTGCGCAAGGTTTCCTTGCATCTCTCTGCCACCTTCGATATGGGATTTTCCTACTCTTTGTTTGCTTGATTATCATCATGTCAGTCTTCATCATTTTACTTCTGCCGGAAACGAAGCAAGTTCCAATTGAAGAGATGGCTCACTTATGGGAGACTCATTGGTTGTGGAAGAGGATTGTGCCTTCATCTGAAAACAACTCAGCAGGAAATAAATTGGGGGCAGATGTTTAGCACCAACACATCTGTAGTTCAGCTGCAATTTGAAAATTTGAAATTTGCAATATAAGCTCTATTCTCAAAGCTCATATATATGATCCAAGGCATACATATGAAAGATGCATGAGTATATGTTTTCTTATTAGTTTTTATCAGTAATCTCAAATGTTATTCATTAACGGGGAATCCAAGAAACACTCTGGAGGAAAATTAATTTATCCATCTGCTTTAATTTAACTAGTGAAGAAGTTACTCATGGACATCGACTTGTGACTTTTCTTAACTTCTCTAGGCATCCTAAGCAGATGTTATCATAATGAAGTGGTGGATTCGTGTGGTGTTTGATTCATCTAAAAAGCTTGTAGGCGTTAGACTGTGCTCGGTGTTTTATGTTTTTGGGTCAGTATGTGTTTACTGTTAATAGAACATGGAAAAGCTTGTAGACCTTAAACTCTGCTTCAGCATTGACGAGTTGAATGACCAATTAGCAGTAACATGTTTAAATCAATTGCATCAGTATAAGAAATTTGGCCAAAACCACATACAAACATCATTTTAAACGACTTGGCTCCAACAATTGAATCCAATCAATGATCTTATTTAATAGAACAGCTTGCATATCTTTTTGTTGGGCTTGCATTTCTTTTTCATTTTTTAACATGAAGGGAACACAAGGACCGGATGGAAAAAGAAAAAAAGATGGCTATTTTGTTTGGCTTGAATTTCTTGTTTATATTTCATTGTTGCAATTGCAGTCCATTCCCATCAGGTTGTATGTTTGATCATGTCAAAATCCTAAGAAATATAAGCAATGCCTCAATGCTAAGTGAAAGATTAAAGGAGATTATTTCTGAAAATGATTCCCACCTCATCACACCTGCAAATTAAATCTGGACAGCAGTCCCATTTGAATCTCCACCTTGGATCCTTAACAACGTACTAATAAAGTCCTACCACGAAAGGGACCACTCTGCCAGGATCATGTGAGATTGGTCATGTCACAATGGAATAATTAAACATGCATCACAAGAATAGGATTGCGAGCATAAGCTACTTCAGATATTAAACTTAATTATTAAAGTCAGAATTTCCATTTGAGTTTGCCAGGGGCCTTGGGTCATGACAAGCCCAAGCTGAGAGTCCGTTCATTTATTTGTTAGGCTTATAATTTAGACCTGGTCCATTATATCATTCACATGGGGTGCATTGATTTCTTACTGTAGGATTATCTAACATCAGTAAAACTCATGTAAATGTTTAATCTTCAACCCTTCTCTGCATATTAATAGAAAAAAAAAAACTCACATTATGGACTATGATGCCAGCCAGTGGATACAATAGTCTTGAGCATTGTGATTTGTGAATTCAACTACGTTGAGCACAAACAAAACAAAGCTTGGAATATTCCAAGCTCAAAAGTGGGAACTAAAAAATCTAATTGGCAGACAAGACAGGTGGCATTATACTGGTGGGTCCACTGTCCTACTATTACATGCACAGGTGTGAACTTTCATCAGTCAGACGAAATTTTTATAGTATGGCAACAATCCTTTGAATCTCAACCTGCCGAAATCTCAACCTACCATATCCATAGATAGATGGAAAGATTTAGGAGTTTATCACGATTAAACATGGTTCCCATTTGCATGGACTTGACTCAACCTTAACAGAAGGTCAAATGAATCTAATCATTACCAAATAATTTTTATGAAATAAGAGAAATATCATTAAATATAAAAAAGACACAATAATAAATGAAGAAAAACATTAAGTTCGGCATGGATTTCCAGAACTGAGTTTAAAACATGATAGGTTATTCACATTAGACTAATTTCAGTAACTTATATAAAGTACAAGTCAGATAACAAAAGATCTCTCCCATTGCCTTTTAGCCTAGCAAGAGCTGTGCCTGCATTTGGCACTTTCTACCAAATAAATTTTTACTTTGAGAAAAATACTTGACTGACAGAGAGGAACTTCAACTCAGCAAAGACATTGGATGAGTTTCCTACTCCAAATGGGGATGGTTTTGCAACATTAAGTCGCAGGTTTCTCATCTATTTCTTCGTTCTTCCCATGGGGAGCTTCGATGTTATGTTCCTTGCCAAAACCAAGCTCTGACATAGCTTGTTTAGCCATCAAATTCCTGGAGAAACCGACGAAGAAAAAAAATTACTTGGACAACCAACATTCATTATGAAAAAACCTATATTAAAAAATCTTGACAATTTTCTATAATTAAGGAAGGACCTATCAACTGGGAGAAAAAGGAGTACCAAATGCAGATATAAACCACCTAGAGAACCCCAACTGACATCAAATGTCCACACATTGCATCATTTCCAAGCAGAGAGAAAGAAAGAGGAGGGGTGGGGGGGGGGGGGGGGGGGGGGGGGGGGTGGGGGTGGCATCTCAAGGAATGCAGTGTGACCATGGTTTTTTTTTTTTTTTTTTCCAGTTTGGTGTGAATAACAGCTTCCTCACACTTCATCCCTCCAAGAAAAGAAGTGGCTATCTACAACACGTGCTACAGGCTCAATCCATATTGGTGGACCCCTCTGAGGTGCATATGTATTTAAGCTGTTGTTGATATCCCACACCCAAGTAGATATGGAAAAAGAAGACCACCTTTTAAGTAACCCACAAATGCACACAAAACAATAGGAGAGAACAGAGTGCAACATATGTATTGTCCTGCAGCTAAAATTCTCCATTGGTGAAGTGAAAGTTTGGTCATTACAAAATGATGCTTCTTTGGCTCAAACTTTTCTGTGAAAATATCTGCTAGTCATTAAAAGGTACAGATGTCAATTGCAGATGTTTCCCCATATTCTACTTTTTCCCCTGATGGATGATGTACTGGCCTCTTTATGTTTCAGGCAATATATTTCTCATCCTTCATAAAATAGATGCATTTCCAAGAAGAAATGACCCTGAACCAGGAAGTAAGATTCATATGCTGCATCTCAACGATACGCTCAGGTGAATTAAAGGAAGCCAGCTCATTGGCAATAACGAAAGTGCATTACAGAGGCAGTTGAATCAGAATCAGCTATTTTAACAGAATGGAAATTCATCTGTTAAAGGCCAGTTCAGTAATTGTAACCTAATTGGGCAAGAAAGGGAAGGAAAAACATCAGCTATTTTAACAGAGTGGAAATTTATCTGTTCAAGGCCAGTTCAGTGATTGTAACCTAATTGGGCCAGAAAGGGAAGAAAAACATTGTCCTAACAGACATTCTAATCTCCATGTGGCCCCAATCATAAATGAAATGATAAGAATTCATTATGCTAAGTTTTCTCACTAGTTACAATCTGGGTTAAACTCAATTTCACCCTAAACCACACTCAACAAATACACTGTTTTATCATCATCAGTATTAACTCCTTTTCTTACCTGCAAGCAAAGACTAAGAAACTTTAAAATAATCAATTTCAGACAACATAGCAACAGTAAATTAATTATATTATACACATTGAGCCAATGGAAAATGACAGGATAATGAACCTTTCCATACGACATTCCAGGTACTTCTTTGAAAGGTGTCTACATCTTTCGGACATATAACTTGAAGTTTTGAGACATGCAATATACTCTTTCTTCTCCTAATACAAAATCATGATGTCAAAACAAAGTGGAAAAGAGAATTGAGTTAAACAACAAGAGTTTGTAAACACACAACTAATGGTGCATGACCAACACAAAAAGAAAAAAGCTTATCATTAAAAAACAATAAGGAAACAAGTGTTGTAGCAAAAGAATTTAAAGTACTACCAAGTCACACTCGTGGAAGTGATCCAAAGGAAATACACCTTTTTCTGGAGGCACTGGTCTCAACCCCCTGTTCCCACCAAATGCACCACCTAAGAAACATAAAAGTTCATTTCACAATATAGAAAAGAACAAAAAAGTAGTACATGGACATACCTTCTTCCACTAGGATCCAGATCTATGATGCCCAGATACGGACACGGGTACGGATACGGACACAGGGAATAAGGGTTCGATACGCCAGCTTGAAAATTTTAGGATACGGATACGGGTACGGCATTTCAAAAAATATATACATATAAATACTTATTATAGTGCTCAAATATTATGAGGCCTACTATGTGGATCAAATTTTCAATGACGTGGGCCTGATAGAATCTTAACATAGAAGAAAATAAAAGAAAAGAAAAAAAAAATGGGCCAAGTGTCTTGGTTGGCCAGTAGCTCAACATTAAAATAGAAAGAAAAAAAAAAAAAAAAAAAGCCCAACAGGCTCGTTCTCATTAATAAAATGTGACGGATTCTTTTACCCCTTTTGCATCTCTGGGGCATCATCGAACAAAAAAGAAGTAGAAGAATGAATAAGAAGAAGAGGAGGCGTATATAGCACCTGAAGCTAGAAGCAGCAACAATAGTGGAAAGTAACATAGTGGTCTACCACCTAATTGAAGAAGCAACCTGTCAAAACGAAGCAGTAGCCCCTGTTAGTTTAATTATTTTCATCCTTGTTGCCACCTTTTGCTCCTCCTCTTCTCCTTCTTTTTTGCTTTTCTTTTGATCAAACTGAGAGAGGGCTCATTTAGGAGTAAATTGGTCAAAATGGATAAAATCTGTCGTAATTTTGGGTAAAAAATATTGCATAGCCGTATCCTAAAATTAGGGGCCGTATCCAATCCGTATCTTGCAGTATCCCGTACCCGTATCCATATCGTATCGTATCGGTACGGATACCAGAGGGCATTTGGAGTATCCGGGTATCATAGATCCAGATCCTCTACAGTTTCTGCAGCAGAAAGATATTTGCAGGCAGAGTTTGTGAGGCCTACGGGCCATATCAGATGAGAACTTGATAATCATGGGGAAAAAAAACCCAGGTCTGTTGAATGTCGCCGGCTGTCCAATCTACGGCCATGAAATGGACAGTAAGTAGAGAAGGGTGAAGCTTCTATTTTGACTGCTTTTCATGGACTTCAATCAGACAGCTATCAACATTCATTTTTTGAATGGAAATTATTGGCATCCATTGGACTTGGGTTCTTAAGATTGGGTCATCCTGAAAGTCTATTGAATTTGGCAAGGTCAGTGGTCGTAGAAAACCTGCCATGTGTCTGTAAAGGATCCTGCTCTCCCTACAACCTACCTGTTTACCATTTTAAACTACAATTACTGTTTCCAGATGAAATAAAAGCCATTGAACTGGAATAATCAGTACAAGTAGCCCTAACTTATGATGCCCAGATACATGGATATGTTTGAGACATGCCATGGATATGGCAGAGACACTGGCTTTACACATGAAAAAGTGAAGTATTCGATGCAATACAACACAACACATTGCCTATTTTGAAGTATCCAAGTATCATAGGCCCTAATAGGCTTGTGCACTCAGTATAGATAAAGATGTGAGAATCTAACGCTCGCAGAATTTCTGATCTACAAATGGGAAAGAAAACATGCGAGTGATGGATTTGGATGAGTAATGTTATCATATACTGTATTAACAAAACAATTACTGATAATAGAAGGTTAACAGTTTTCAAGAAAATGTAGGAAGGTAGTAATCGCTTCTACAATGGTAGTCAGAATGGGCGAAATCAATTCCAATTTACCATACATAACATTTATGAACAAAAGGAGTTATTTATTGCTAAATATAAATTTCCATTATATATTGTTTGATGCACACATGACAAGTGATGCAGGAAAGACCTGCAGCCCACATGTGGGGCCTAAGATAGTGTAGGACTTTTATTGTAATTAGGATGGTTTCTAAGTTGACTAGTTTCCTAGTTTGATTAGGACACTTAGCCCCTAGTTTGATTAGGACACTTAGCCCCTAAGTTTTCTTTTATTATTACATGCACATCGTAGGGATGGGATTAGATTTTTTTTTTTTTTTATGATAATGAGATGGGATCAGATTTCAGTAGTTTAATAATATTTGTGGTGGATTTTGTCCCAATTGAGGTGCATCCTCATGTGCTAGGCTTTGCTGAAACATTTATCAATTATAATATTTGTAAACCGTAAACCAGACTATAACTTGAGTCATGAACAACCCCAAGAGAGTCTACTCATCTAAATTGCAACCATTTGATCATCATATTTCAAACTACAGCAAAAGACCTACAAACATGGCTAGAAGTATTAACCGCTTCATGTAGCACATCACCGCATCTATACGATAAAAGGGGACATCTGAAAAATCACCCTCAAAATATTTCATGTATCCCAATAGTTTTAGAGAAATGGTCCATCATACCCAACAAGCCAACACTCTAGGCTGTGGCAAGATCCATGCAATTTTGAGAAAAGAGAAAGTTATCTCCTGTCTTTTAGGATTCCATGCAAAAGTGCAACACCATGGAACATTAATGAGGTCCACTAATTTGCTCTCCTCCATTAACCATTTTTTTAATCTTGCAATTTGATGTTGATGTTGACTCCTAGACTTCGGCACCATTGATCAAGGGAACAATCTCTTTATTGAAGTGTCATTGTACTCACCAACAAACTAAGTATCATCATCATCATCATCATCATCATCAAAGTCTTATCCCAACCATGTTGAGGTTGGCTACATGAATTCCATTTCTCCATTTCATTCTATTCTATGGAAAATCCTTAGATAAGTTATACTTCTTCAAATCTGATTCAATGACCTCCATCAATGTTTTCTTCGGCCTATCCCTACCTCTTGATGGGCCATCCACTTGAATAGCCAAACTTTTTCTTACCGGTGCCATTCCCGACCTACGCTCAACATGCCCAAACCATCTTATATAGATTTCTCTAATTTTATCCCCTATTGGTGCTACCCCTAAATGCTCTTGAAAGCGTTCATTTCTAATTTTATCTTTTTTAGTTTTACTACACATCCACCTAAGCATTCTCATCTCCGTTACATCTATCTTATGTATATGCGTCTTCTTAATTGATCAACATTCTGCTCTTTATATCATAGCTAGTCTAACCACCGTCTTGTAAAATTTGCCCTTCAATTTCGTTGGCATTCATTTATCACAAAGCACTCCAAAAGCTAGTCTCCACTTTAGCCATCTAGCTTTTATCATATGCTCTACATCTTTGGCAATCTCCCCATCCTTACTAATCATTAAGCCCAGATACCGAAAAGAATCTTTACGTGGTATCTCATGGGTTTCAATTTTGACAGTGGTTTCAACACTTTGTATATGTCCACTGAAGTTGCAATCCATATATTCTGTCTTTGTACGACTTGTTTTAAGGCCTCTAGATTCTAATGTCTCCACCATCTCTCGAGTTTTGCATTTACACCATATCTTGATTCATCCATCAATACTATATCATCTGCAAACAACATATACCATGGTACTTCTTCTTGAATATGCATAGTCAACTCATCCATAATTAATACACAGAGATAACGGCTTAAAGCTGATCTCTAATGCAAACCTATAGTCACAGAGAAACCACCTGTTTCTCTACATATGGTTCTCACATTTGTTACTGCTACTTCATCCATATCCTTAAAAATTTTAATGTAACCTCTGGGGACAATCATTTTCTTCAAAATCCACCAAATTAAATCCCTCGGTACCCTATCATAGGCTTTTCTAAATCGATAAAGACCATATGTAGATTTTTTTTCTTTGTTCGATATTTTTCCATTAATTGCCTAAGTGAAAAGATAGCTTCCAACAAACTAAGTATAAATATAAAAATAAAAATAATCTTCTTGTGCTCATGTATTTTATCCGAGTCTTGTGCCCCTTACCAATAAAACCCCTAGTAAAATCTACAAGATAAAAAATAAATAAATAAAGAAACAAGGTAAATTACACTTACCTATATCAAGCTTATGACGTGCGTTCTACAACCTTTGTGTTAGATTGAGTCGGGAATAGCAACAAGTTAGAGTCTCTACGATGGCAATTCTTGCAACTTCAGATCAATCCTGAATTCATATTAAACTGTATATACCGTTGAATAAGTCAGGCTTTGTTAACAAACCAAAAACAGAATTCTATTTCAAAACTCTCACTGCATCCAGAACAGCTGAAATCGTTATTCAAATGGTCATAATGCAAGATGTCCAGCTTGAGTTCATACCACACGGATCTCTGTTTTTTCCTCTCTCTTTTTTCCAATATCCTTTTCTCACATGCTTCAATGCCTCATTCTCACTTAGCCACCATTTGGCAGAAAGGAACCCAAATGGGTGTTTCAACAGCAACTGAAACGTGCAACTGGGATACAAAACTTGTCTCATTGGAAAGCAGCTTTACAAAAAGAAGACATTTGGCTTTCTAAGAAGATCTTATTTCCTACTTCTTTCAATCTGGGTCAGTTGAATTAGCAAGTGTTCTTTTCCTAATATAGTTCTAATCATCATCTAAGCCTTGTCCAAAACTATATTGGTTTATATAGCTCTAAAATGTAAATAATAATAATAATAATAATAATAATAATAATAATAATAAGCCTAATTTTCATATATCTAAATACTTCTAGACAGAAACTAGGAAGCCTAATTTCTTTCCTGTCTTTCACTTTAGGGAGAGAAAAGAAAAGCAAGTGAAATCCATGGATGAGAATCATTTGAAATATATTTTGGTGACATTAGAAAATTCATCTTCTTGGATTAATGTTATAATAAGAAAATTTTAAGGGATATTTAGAGGCTAGTCCCTGATATAGGTCCAAGATCTTTTTGTTTAACTCATTAGGTCCAACTGTTTATATTTTGTTTAGCCTTAGGGCCCTAAAACCAATTATTAGTACTTTTTATTTCCAAAATACCCTCTTTTTGTTATTTATGATGTTTCACGCTAAAGAACTGAACATTACTTTCTTTTCTTTTTTTTTTTTTTTTTTGCAAACTTTAAAATGCTTTAATTCCTACTACATTTATCCATTTGCAACAAGATTTATAAATTTGGATTCGTTTTGTCAAGATCTACAAAACAAGATTGATGTTGGGTATTTAATTCCGTAAAAAAAATTATATATATTTTAACTGTTTGGTATTTTTTCTATTGAATGAGATAAAATCTGTTAAACTCAACATATAAAATCTTCTGTGGACAAGAAAGGCTAACATGGAATACCAAACAAATAAAATCTGTGAAACTCATCAGATAAAATCTGCTGTAGAGAATGACAAACAAATCTATTAAACACAACAAACAACATCTGTTAAACTCAATAAATAAAATTTGTTTGGTATTTTTCTATTGAACTGAACAGATTAATTTTTCTGTTTATAGTGATGAACTCCACAGATCAATTTTATCTATTGCTTGTGAAAACATCAAAATAGAAAGTAATGGAAAAACAGAATTCTTGAAGCTGACCCCAACATGGTTGGGATAAGGCTTTGATGATGATGACAACTTGTGAACACATCAATTTTATCTGTTTGTCACTATGAACGTATCAATTTTATCTATTTTGGCCTCATTAAAACAGATCAATTTTATCCGTTGCTTGTGAAAACATCAATTTTGTCTATTCATCACTATGAACACATCATTTTATCTGTTTTGGCTTCATTGATGTACTAACAGACAAGAAAATAGATTTGATCTATTTGAAAAGGGAAAAATATTTGATTTGTTTGAAAAAGTAAAAGATTTTATCTATTGAAAAAAAAACATCAATTTTATCTGATCACCACTGTGAACGGATCATTTTTATCTATTTAGCACATCTTGTTACATTTGAAAGTTCCAACAATGCAATTAACCAAAACCCCCTTAGGTGAATGGCTTCTTCTATTTTCCATTGCTTTTGAGAACTATAACATTCTTTCAATCATGAAACTCACGAATGCCAAATAAGTTCAATTCTACTGTTATCCAAAGTCAAAGGGAGAATTACATTGTTAGTAATAGTGATCCTATTCACTTTCATTTACGGCTCATTTGTTTAATCACTATTTAATGCCAAGGAATTCTAATCAATGTCTTTCCAACAAAGCCACTAGGGCTTCTTTGCCTCTCATGTATTGAATTCCTGGGATATGTGGCTAAACATTTTCCACGGAAAATTAAAATGGTAGGCGATGTTAAATTACTTTCCACAGTTACTGAGTAAAATATTTTCCAGTTTTCATTTTCTCAAGCAAAAGCATCCTTCACAATTTTTAAAAGAAAAAAAATTCAGACCCAAAAGAAAGAGCATGCTTTGGAAACATGTTTTTAGGGTAAATAAGGTAGGATGGTCATTTTTGTCAATGTACAGTGGTTTTTTTTAAGTCATAGACCTAATGTTGTAAAAATTTAGTCCCTGGACCTATCCAAGTGTGGGAAAATATATAGGGACCTATGACTGAGGTCCATTAATCACAGTAAGCTGAGATTCTAATGAAACTTATGTAGAGAAAACAGCGAACAAAGAACAAAAACGTATAGAGTCAGACATCAAAAGAGACCAACCTGCGCTCATTTCTCAGTTATGATTCTTGAAGAAAAATTTCAACCTCTTATGACTCTGGCTTTTGCACAAGGAGCAAGGGTGGAGATTAGACTGCAAATAGGTCGAGTCCAAGATGGAATGATGTCGTATTCAGAACCAGATCTGCTTTTATAGAGGATGGACTCAGATCCAACACAAACCTATCAAAAAGACCCAGATCCAATTCAGAAAGAAGATGATTTTCTCTTCGCTAGATCAAGGGAGATCTAGGGGCAACTGCAGTTGGAGAGTGAAGAGGAAAAAGGTGAGATGGGTTGTTTACTTGGTTCACATGAAACCCACGCTTAAGTCAATATGACCAAATGACCTCCCCTCCTAATAAAGAGGCTATGTGATTGGGAAAAATATTATCCTACGAGTAGACTGCATGTGCAATCTAGCTCTGTGGAACTCATATGGGCCCACCTTTGATCAGTGCAGCCCCTTTGATACTCTACAGTATGCTCAAACCATGATATGGCTCGCTTGAATCTCAAAAAGTTCTATGGTTATGATGCCATTAAATTTAAGGCTATTAAATCAAGTGCTAGAATAATCTAGTGGGGTTGATTTTTTTTGACTTCTCCATGTTCATAAGGAGAACTTTCCATCTGCCTTCTTTCCAATGATAAGACATGCCTCTAAGTAAGCCCCATAAGTTGTATGTAGTCTACTCATAGGAGAACATGCTCCATGTGGTCCTCTGAGCAAATCACAAATGTAATTGCGGTCATGCTTGTGGGGCCTAGTTGGATGCTTTTCTTGGTGGTAGGATGGACGGAAAGGCCTCTTCACCCATAAAGCTCATGCAAAAAATCAGCCCCATCAAATCATCTTAGTCCTTGATTTAACGGTCTTAAAGTTTAATGGTCTTTTAACCATAAATTTTTCTTACATTCAACTCACTATTGTGTAAATATTTGATAAGCATAAAAGTGAGCACAGTGTCCGATCATTGGAGATAAGAGGGTGAAAAGAGTTGCATTGATCAAAGGTGGGCCCAAGAGGCCTTATAAAGTAGGAGAAAATTCCTCCTCAAATTCACATAGAGAATGTAGGGGCATGTTTGGCATCATTCCTATGTTGAAAATTATGCTAACCTGAAAATGAAATGTGCTGAAAATTTTGTCTTCTAAGAATTAAAAGAAGATGAACTTGTTTAGCAACATTATGCAAAAAATCATTTCCAATTAGCAGAATCAGAGGAATGGTGTTTGGTAACATTCTTGAATTTGCATAGTGCTAAAACTTTTCATACATCCATATTAATTAACAAATAAAAAATTATACAATAAAAATATTCATATTTATATTTTGAAGATATTCATGTCATGTTTTTTTTAATCAGTATATTCATGTCATTTGTAAATATTGAAAAATCAGAATTATTAATTAACCAAACTAAATGACTATAAATTACTCTTCAAATACACCATGATGGGCAAAAAGTGCATCTGTTATTTCACTTCATGACTTGTTTTGAGAAGGTCATGGTTTGACTGTTTACTTCCTTCACTAGTTCAACCCATAGTTGTCAATTCCACTTCATTCTGGCCAGAATTGGTCAAAATGTTTTAGAATTGGCTTTGAGTGGAATGGAATGCCACCCAAAAGATTCCAGTACCAATTTTGATCCATTCCAATCATTTTAAGCCCAAAACCGACCCCAATTCTAACCTAACTCCAATCCATTCCCAATGACACAAAAAGCTTCCCCAAAATATTCATTTTTTTATTTATTAAGTACTTTTGATAAGTTCACATGTTTCATGCTTTTTTCTTTTTTCTTTTTTTTTTTTTGGAATATTCATGCTTCATACTTTCATTCATACATAGTCAAAATTAGAAAATAGTCAATTGTAGAAAGTAGTTTAATTTAAATGATGTAAGTACGCATTTTTAGTATTATTTTAGCATTCCACTTCTTTCAATTCTAGTTATTCTTTTAGATTTCTCATTTTTTCATCAATCTTTTCCAAAATGGAACACCCGAACTTTCCACTACAATGTCATGTTGGAATGAGGACTGGAACAGAATTAACAACTCTGGTTAAACTTTCTTACCAAAAAGAAAAAAACAACTATGCTTAAACTACAATATCTATAAAAAAAATCCTCTGTAGGAGTCCATTTTGTTGTTAGCAAAACTTTCTCTTCTCTTTCATTATCAGTTTCCATCTTATTTATTAAATAAAAATGATGTTAAAGAAAGAAATAAGACATGTCTCATTCAATTAGTATGAAAAAACAAACTACAAAAATAAGAATTCTTCTATAGAAAAGATGAACTTAAACACTAAATTTAATAAAACAAAAGGCAAAAACAAGGAGTGAAGAGAGTTTGATTTTTCATTTCCTGCTATATGTATCAAATAATGCAAAGAGTTTTGACCACCTTTTCCATTTTGTTCATTTTATCCATGCAAATCATTCCTACTTTATTATGCATGAAACGTTTTGAAAAATAAAAAATCTCACTAGGAAATTCATAATTTCATATTATTGATGTTCCTGAGTAACATGAGTGCATTAGTTTCAAATATGTCTACTCATGAGAGTTCTGAGACACAGCATTAGATGATTAATGATGGAACAAAATGTCTACTTATAAGAGTTCCGAAAATAACTAACACTTTATCCAGAACAGAGTTGCTTGATTCAAAGAGAACTATATATCTTTTATACCATCTAAGCTTGCTTGCATTAAAAAGTTACCAGTAAAAAAATGTATGAGAAGTTCTTCTTGGTAGGATTCAAGTCACTACATTTTCCAATTCTAATACAAATATTCCAACTAGTCTTTCTCTAGACAATCGAAAACTCTGTTCTCACTCAGAAAGGAAACCAAGGGTTGCACCGATTTTATCACACTCAACCTTTATTTGACTATGAATAGCTGCACCAGGTGATCACCCTCTGCTTGAATCTGTACATATCTCACCGTCTTCTGTTTACTGTGAGGTGAGAAGAAAGAACTCAGGAAGCTTTTCATTTCTACATAATAGTCTTCTTACACTATGAGCAAGCTAAAATATGACTTTACACCATGGTGGAGATAGCAGCAGTACATCCACAGCACCTTCACCACTATGTCCAATAACTTGGATATATTGCGCCATTCTTGTGATAAAGATACTGAAACGATTACTCAAAAACATTTTGGCAAGTGCAAACATCAAGCCTCTTCTTTTTAATTATGTCAACTATCAAGTACTATTGCATGGGTCATGGTCGTTATATGATGGAGTATTGGTTGCAGCCCTCGCATGGATGCTGCCATTTGGGCGCTTAGGAGTCCAATTCCCACCATTTGAGTGAGCAGGAGTTCAGTTCCAAGATAGTTTCCTTCATTCGTGGACCAAGGGCAAATGGTAAATAGGCCTTGCTTTGGCCAGTTTTCCTTGAGAAAATTTGGCTGAAACCCAATATCAGAACATATTAGAACTCTCTTTTGGCTGGAACCTTTAACAGATGTGAAAGCTTCTCCGAGGGTTTATTTTTTATCCAAGTAAGTGGACAACAACCAACTCATTTCCATTAATGTTAAAAGTGATCAACTCCAATCAGATTGCACCGGGCAAATGGCTAATGGACTGGATCTATACTTGTCTCTGTAAAATAGCAATCTTGGCCCAAACAAATTCCACAGTCAGTGCAAATAGGTTAAAAAAAAAAAAACTGTTAATGTGCTGAGCCTAGTCCTATTTTCAGCCTGTGGGCAGGACCAAAGTCTGAATATTATGCACAACAAACAAAATGGGTGACTCGTGCAATCTTTTGCATAGGCCTATGTGCAACCCTAGTTTGAGGCAAAGGTCCAGCCTGCAGGTTTCGAAGCAACCGAATAGCCCACAATTTAACCTAAACAGGTGGAACACAATTGGAATGTGGCACTTATCCAGTAAATATTAACAAATGGTCACTGGAAACAAGGGCCCTCTTCAACTTTCATCTAATTCTCTTACCAATTTTATACCATCAATAGTAGTAAACTACCTAGTATTTACTTCTCCTCTTAGCTTTTCTTATTTTTTATTCCCCCCTTTTTATTGTTTGATCCTTTCTTAGCCAGAAGAAGTAGAATTTGCTCTCCAATGTGTTTTTAGTTTTTTCCCTTTCTTTTAATCATTGGGTTTGTTGTGTGATGGATGATTCTTCAAACCCACCATCCTGTTTGGTTCTAATCTTGGGCACAGCTGGTTAAGAAAAATATCAGTCCCATCTGTATGCCTACTTGGCTACAGCAAACGCTCAAGATAAGTCTCCAAAGATTCATACAGACCATGTATGTTTCCATCATGGATTCAACCTGAAACTCACCCATTTTGAGATTTACGCCAAAACCCAACTCCAAACTGATTAGATCAAACTCATTGGTGAAAAAAGGGTCCAGAACCCCATCAGCTAAATCTGTTTGTAGCAGAACTTGAGAGTTTTTCTAAATCGTGCAAGAAAATCGATTCAGCGCCAGATTTGTATAGAAACCCAACAACAAAATCAAATCAAAGAAACAAGAGTGGCAATACCTGCGCTGCTGCTGCTTCCTCTCTCTCTACTCTTTTTATCTTTTCTTCCCTCTCCACCTCCTCCGCTGGTTATAAAAGCTCTACTTGGCAGGGGCCTCTTTATTTTATCTTATTTTATTTCACTAGTAAAGTAAGCAACACAATAAATGTAATTAGTGGGACCACTTATTGAAGATTCTAGTGGAGCTTATTTTATTAAAAATTAAAATCAGCTCAAAATAAATGTCTTCGTTATATATATTTTGGGCCCACTATAAAATTAATTATAGAAAATATGTTAAAGAAAATATTAGAAGAAAAAAATTTAATATGTTGTAAGTGTGATGACTCTGTCAAGTGGGTTCATCTTCTGTCACAGAGTATAGTTGGTAAATTCCACATGGGACCTGAGATTTTTGTTTATTGTGGTTTAGATTTTTCAAAGTGAGCCCCACTATAGGGCTCCATGAATTTCTTAGCGTGGAATTTAGAAGTGATTTTGTCAGCATGTAGCCTACTTCCTATTGGAGTGAGTTTTCTATTAAACCCATTTAAAGTTGAACGATCTAAATTTTTAATAAGTTGGTATAATTGAGGACTTCATGACCTCATCCATCTAATTCCAGTGGCAGAGACACATCACAAATCTAAATTGCTTAAGAGCCTTACAACTGCTATCAACCTTAGGCCCACATCCAGATTGATCACACAAAAAATATATTATTAAAATTTAAAAATAGAAAAATAAAAAACAAAGTATCTCATTTTTTTTCCCAAATTATAAGGATGATTCCAAAGAATTCTATGATGATGCTGATACCTTACTAGATCCAAATAATTAAAAGGTCTAGACCATTGATTTTAAAGCTTTAATATTTAAAATACTTAATTACTGATATTTTGACAATTTAATCAAAATACTTATAATGGTGGGCTTAGTGAAAAACTACCGTTATTGTCTAGAAGAGGTTTGGGAATTTTATAAATAGCATATAATACTTTCATGTAAATTTTATAAATAAAAAATAATACTAGATTTGTTTGAAAACACTATTTTCACATGAGTTAATGATATGAGGTGGAAGGAGATAGAGAAAGTAGGTTTATAAATATAAAATATTATCAGGTTTATTTGGAAACTCGATTTTCACATCAGTTAATGATATGGGGTGGAAAGAGATAAAAAAAAAAAAGTTGAAAACTACACCAATATTTATACAATTTATTAAAATCAAATACCCCAATGGGACTCAGGCAAAGTGACCATTTCAGTTAATGAATTGATAGTAAACAAAATGTCACTTTTGGCAGATAGAATTTTGATTGAGCTTTGAAGGCGAGAATTTGCCAAGCTTACTATGTAGAAGGTCACTTTTGGCCAATAAAATTTTTAAATGTCTGATTTCAGAATGCTATTTTGTCTTCAGAAATTTAGAATTATACTTTTGGGTTTTGAAATTCCCCTGTGCTTAAAAAAAAAAAAAAAAAAAAAAACGTGTCCCCTTAAAACCAAACGGGCCCAAAGTTTAAAAAAGCAAGAAAAGATATATGTATGTGTCCACTGCAACTTTCAAAATTACCAAAGATAGAAGAAAAAAAAATGAGATTTCTCACTCTACTCCCACATAAAGAATGTTCTAAGAGTTTCAGCTCCTTTCGTTGTCTTCTCATTGTCCTCATTGCCAGCTTGTTAGGGTTTCTTGCATGCTTCAATTTCTTCTTCTGAACTGTTCTAAATTTTGAACTTTTTCAGAAGAAGAAAGCATGATATGTTGAATTGGGTGAGCTCTTTTTCCTCTTGGGCCTGAGTTCTCTGCTTCTTTCTAACTCTCTGAGAGGTTTTGGATTTAGATCTTGTTTAGCTGGCATGTTTGGATGTCTACAAGCTCCTGCCTTTTTAAAAAAATTTCTTGTTCAATTGCAGTAATTTAGATCTGGGCCTGAAATCATCTGAAATTAGGGCTGTTGCTGAAGTTTCTGCTATTGAAATGATTGATTTTCTGGTGTGTATTGGTGTGTATTTGTCCTATCATCTTCTGGGTCATACCACAAATGGCCTTAAGTTTAGGAAACTGCATAGTTGGACAATCCTGGCTGTTTGATTTGCTGATGGATGTGGATTTCTGACCCTGAATTTGGCCTGTGTCATCACTTGATGGGCACAATTCAAACTGTAGCTCACCATTCGTTGCGGGGTCTGCTTGATGGACGCTCTGGATTCGTCAGTATGTTCTTGTGCTTGTGGGTTTTGATTTAGTTGTTTGAATTCAAGTTTTCTGGAAACCCACTTGCTTTTATTCTTCTTCAGTTGCCCCCTTTTTGACTATGGTCAGTCCTCTCTTATTTCATAGCAATAAGAAGAGTTAATTGGATGCATGCACCGTGCCTCTCTCTCTCTCTCTCTCTCTCTCTCTCTCTGGAAAAATATATTCATAATTTAGGTTTGAGTAAGTGGATTGTAGCCTGCAGAATAACTGGATGGTAGATTGTGGAATGGTCTTTTTGTTCTCTTTCCCTTTGCATTGTGCTGTCTGCGTTGCGCTGGAGTGCTGGGTGGGTAAGTTGGCATGGCTACATTGCCCTCTTTCTGTTATGGTTGTCATCATCATCTGAGCCTTTTCCCATCTATATGTGCTTAAATCCCATATTTCTCATCTAAAGTACAAACACTTCGTTTTAAGACTACACCCTTTTCCCTTTTAGCTGTGTTTCACTGAAATCTCTATTCATGCTTTATTTCAGGTTTACTTAAGGGCTTCAATAGTAAATTATTATTCATTTCTTCCACATCTGTATCGGTAGTATTCACTTTCTCAATTTGGTTGGAAAATGTGGACGGATACTTTATGCTTTTTCATTTTTGTGTCAGTTCAAAGTTCCTGGTACCTACTTGCATCAATTATTATTGTTACTATTATTATTATTATTATTATTATTATTATTAGTTGAATGCATGATGGTAAATTAATTGCAAACTTAACTGTTATCTGCTATTTCTTTGTAAAATCATTTTCTTTTAGCTGCTAAGGATCTGTGGGTGGGTAGAGTTTCATGTGGCCTTGAAACCGTAGCAGTGCTGCATTTGGGTTTGATTTATTGTATTTCAGAATTAAATGATGTAAATCCATAAAGGTTTGATTAGGGGTGTTATGTCTCCTTCTTTCCTAAATTTCTGATGTATATTATTTTTGTCTAATTTTGCAAGGTTAGAATAGGCAAAACATTGATTTCTCAGCTCTTATTTTGAAATTTCAGCAGTCAGTAGTCAAGATGTATTTTCGCAGGATGGAAGGTTCTGTTCAATTTCAAAAGCTATGTCATACAGGGATGAGGAGATTGGTTATAGTAGCAGGGATAATAGTCGGTGCTGTTTTAGCCATCCAGTTTCATACTCTTCCATATGGAAATGCTCTCACATCTTTATTTCCTTCCTTTACGGTTCCACTGCTTGCAAAGAGAGGCTTCACAACTGAAGAATCTTCTGCTCGAGCTGCAGGGGTTGGTGAGCTACATTTTTCAAGTGATTTGGTGAACTCGAATGACTCATCAGTAGTTCAGGTGCCATTTAAAAATGACTATACTTATAACACGGACAGAGCGATTGATCAGGATAATGAAATCAAAGAAGATGGCAGAGACTCAGAGATTGATTTTGATTTGGAAGATGAGAGAGACCAAGGCGATGATCATACGCTAGGTGAGGGTCAAGATCCAGGTGGAAAACTCTCAATTGAGAAAGTTGAAGACCCAGGTGTTGATGTTAAACCAGAGAGGGCAACGGACCTGGATAACGGTTCTATGCCTAAAAATGCTAGTTTACATGGCAAACAATTTTCACAAGAGAAGAATAGCTCACCTGGAGATAATTTTGCTTTAGATAATGTTGGAAAATCAGATATTTTTGTGGCAGGAGAAGTTAGAAGCCAATATAAGGATGTCACCATCTCTCAAATTGCATTGTCTCCTATAGTTTCTGATATGAACTGGACTGTGTTAGGAGCACTTGGCTCAAATTTAACCAATCTATCTGTTGTACCCAACAGACCTTCATTGGCCAAACAGACAACTCAAATTATTTCTAAGGATGAAAATCTGGGACATTTGCAGAGTGGTCCAGGCACTTTGAGTGGAAGTTCTACAACAGCTAGTATTCCCCTAACAAAGAAGAAGAAAAAGCAAATAGTGCCACCAACGTCAATACCTGAAATGACTCGTTTGTTACTACATAATCGCGTTTCTTTCCTTTCAATGGTAAGGATTTAGAATTTTAAATTTTGGTTGATCAGAGTTGTGTGCATTTGCATCATGTATGCATGTGTGCATTCACCCATATATTTCTTTAATGTACTCATTCCTAGTTCTTTATTTTATTGATACTCCACAGAACCATCTTATGCATCTCAGCTGTATGCATTTTGTTATCTTGTAGTTTCTTTTCTGCTGAACATTCCTTCATATAACAATGTGCAATGCACAGGGAACCCCCTATATTCACACGCCCCAAGTTTCTATCAAATATGAATTTACTGGACCGTTGGATCGATTTTGCACCAATCAGAATAGAATGGATTTGTGGGCCATAGATAAATGGGTTAGGGACATATGATTAGGGCCAAACTTGATACTTAGGGTGATCCCACATAGATCCTTCCATCCCCCCTGGTTCCATCCCCAAATGGGACCCACAAGTGGGCTCCATAAAAAGTTCTCATGGTAGGTGTGTGAGAACACTTCTCATAGGATTAAAGCCCTATATATATTTATATGGAAAAGAAAAGAAAAGAAATAAGCTTGATTCTTCTCCATCAAATCATATGATCTTATAGAGTGAATGACAACTGAATGACAACATTCGACATCTTACATATGAATCCATTGTGTAATTCTAGAAAACAAGAGTAGCCCAGTGCATGAAGCTCCGACCTGACAAGTTGATGATCACAAAACTTGGAAGAAAATTGTTCTTTCAATCTGTTATTTCTGTCCCCCTCCTTTGGAGATCGAGACCCAATATATAGATTATTACATGCCACAATCAAGGCTTCTAAGTTAGGAAACTAGCTAATTACATCAATTGCTCTTCTAACTTTAGGAAACTAACTAATTTACAAGAGAAAATCTAATTAAAGAATATGCACAGTTGTTACAAGTTGACGCAATAAATATGCACGTGGGATATGATAACTTGGACATGATCTGTTCATGGGCCTTGGGCCTAGGCCTGTTTAACACCCCCCCTCAAATTGATGTGGGAGAATCAACAAGCATCAATTTGCTAACTAAGAACTGATGACGAGGCCGTGGAAGACCTTTGGTGAGAATATTAGCAACTTGAAATTCAGTGGAGATATGCAGAAGGCTGATGACATCACGTTTAAGCTCATCTTGTATGAAGTGACAATCAACCTCTATGTGTTTAGTGCGTTCATGAAAAATCGGATTTTCAGTAATCCGAATTGCACTTGTATTATCGGCATAGAGAGGGGTAGCTCCTTCTGCTGGAAAACCAATGTCAGAGAACAGACCTCGGAGCCAAAGAATTTCGGAGCATGCAGCAGACATGGTATGGTACTCAGCCTCGGTAGAGGATTTGGAAACTTTTTCATGCTTTTTGCATTTCCAGGAAATCAGACTATCACCCAAAAACATGCACCATCCTGTCGTCGATCTGCGAGTATCTGGACAACCAGCCCAATCAGCATCAGAATAAGCTTTGAGAGATAAAGGATTGTTGGATGGAAAAAACAACCCTCGAGTCGGCGTGCGAATAAGGTACCGAATGATGCGGCGAACAACAGCCATATGGAGATGACGAGGAGCAGTCATGAACTGACTCATAAGGTTGACTGCAAAGGAGATATCAGGACGAGTGATCATGAGATAGATCAAGCTACCAACTAACTGGCGATATGCGGTAGGATCTGGAAGAAGGTCACCCTCCTCTTTACTGAGTTTGACATTCAGTTCGACCGGCGTATCTACTGGAGCTGAAGCAGTAAGGCCAGCCAAGTCAATAAGGTCAACCATGTATTTGTGCTGATTTAGAACGATACCTTTAGGCGATTGATGAACCTCAAGACCAAGGAAATAGGATAAGGGGCCGAGATCCTTCATATGAAATGTCTGATGAAGAGAAGCTTGGAGTTCCTGAATCATATGTGCATTGGGACCAATAATGACAATGTCATCAACGTAGACCAGTAGCACGGTAATCCAAAACGGAGCATGATGTAAGAACAAGGAAGGATCACACTGGCTCGGATGAAAATCCAAGCGGAGAAGAGCATCTTGAAATTTCTCAAACCACGCACGAGGAGCTTGCTTCAGACCATAGAGGGAGCGACGAAGCTTAGCAACCATACCCTTCTCGGAGGAGTACCCCTGAGGCAGACGCATATAAACGTCTTCTTTGAGATCACCATGTAGAAACGCATTTTTTACATCCATTTGATATAGAGGCCAAGACTGAGATGCTGCAACAGCAAGAATGGTGCGTACAGTGGTCATCTTGGCGACCGGAGCAAAAGTTTCATCATAATCTATGCCATATTCCTGCCGATTTCCAAGAGCGACAAGATGCGCCTTATAGCGATCTAATGTGCCATCAGAATTTAACTTGAGAGAAAAAATCCACTTACAGCCAATTGGTTTGACACCCACAAGAGGTGGGACAACATCCCATGTATGGTTTTGTTCTAAAGCCGCCAATTCATCGTGCATAGCCTGGGTCCAACACTGGTCTTGCACAGCCTAAGAATAGGATTGTGGAATGGAAGATGACGACAAAGTTGCCATTAAAGAAGTATGGGAGAACCCATAGCGGTCTGGGGGAACCAAAATGCGAGTGGAGCGACGCAATGAAGGAGGTCCAGAAGGATCAAGTGCCGGAGGAGGACCAAATGCAGGAGGAAGATCAGGAGAGGGATGGCCTAGAAGCGCTTATTTAGTCCGTCTGTGATACACAAAGTCAGGATGAAATCGAACAATAGATGTGTCGTCAGAAAAACTAGGTAAGGAAACGAATGAGGAGTTGTCCGGAGGATCAAGATATTTTTGAAAAAAATACTTGTTTTCAAAAAACACGACATTCCGAGAGGTACAAATGCGACGAATGTGGGGATCATAGCAAAGGAACCCTTTCTGGAAGGGTGCATATCCTAAAAAAACACACGGAGCAGATTGAGCGGTAAGTTTGGTCCGTTCAGAAGGAGGCAGATGAACAAAGCAAACACAACCAAAAACATGAAGATCATCATAGGATGGAGATGTCTTGTATAGTAAAAAATATGGGCTCTGAGTTTCAATCGAATGGGATGGCATACGATTAATAAGTTGAGCAGCAGTAGCCAATGCCTCAACCCAAAAACGGGAAGGAACAGATGATTCAAGGAGAAGGGAACGAGTGACATCAAGGAGATGTCTATTTTTCCGTTCAACGACTCTATTCTGCTGTGGAGTATAAGGACAAGTTCTTTGAGAAATAATACTTTTGTTTTGCAAAAACTGTTGAAAATCAGAGGAGATATATTCCCCGCCTGAATTAGATCGCAGGACTTTAATGCAGGTGGAAAATTGATTTTCAACATAAGCCAGAAAAAATTTAAAAACATGGAAAACATCAGATTTGGAATGCAGAAAGTAAACCCATGTGAACCGACTGAAATCATCAATAAAAGTCACAAAGTATTTATAGTGAGCATGAGAAAGAGCTGGAGCAATTCCCCATACATTGCTATGAACCAAATCAAAACACTGAGTGCTGTGTGAAGTGGAAATTGGAGAAGGAAGAGATTTTCTCTTGCCCATTTTGCAAGTAGCACAATCAAAAGGCACACAAGAAGAAAAGAAACCAGTAGTTTTATTTAAGAATCCAGAATTGAACAAAATGGACAAAGTTTTTGAATTCGGGTGTCCAAGTCTTCTATGCCACAATTGGCTGTTATCGCTAATGGAAAAAAAAAAAACACATCATTGTCAAATTTATTCCTAGAATGCTTAGAAAAATCCAGCGGAAACAAGCGTCCACACTTAGGCCCCCTCGCGATCACCTTCCCGGACATCTGGTCTTGCACAACACAACTAGAAGAAGAAAAAGAGATGTCACAATCATTTTCAACAAGCTGCCCAACTGATAAAAGGTTGGAAGTTAAATTTGGACACAAATAAACATTTTTCAATGGAATGGAACCAGGGATGTCACCGACAGCAGTAATGGGAACATGGCCCCCGTTAGCGGTTTATTTGAAGAGGGCCAGTGTACCTTTGCACATTGGAGAGTGGTGTGCAGGAAGACGTCATATGATTAGACGCCCCGAAATCAAGGAACCAAGTAGAAGATGGAGGGGATGTACCTGAGAGACCAAAAGCAAAGAGGGCATTAATGATCATCTGTTAAACCAATTCAAAATTGAGAGAGGATGAGGGCCCAGGCTGTGAGGGTGCAGATGGAGGAGCAGGCATAACCAAAGACGCAACATACGCATGCGAAGGCTGATACTGGGAAGTCTGAGGCTGAGATGATGGACGTTGTGGGCGGCGGCGACATTCAGAGATGATATATCCTGACTTTTTACTGTAATTGCAGACCTTCTGTTTGCATTGAGTGGCAATGTGGCCAAATTTTTGACAACTGTAACATTGTGTTTTGCTCAAGTCGCGTGGCGGAAGCTGAGAAGTTTTATTAGCTGAGAACGCAACTGAATAGGTCTCAGTTGTTTGTTGCGCTAGATGATCCGAGGTCGCAATGCGCTGTTCTTCGCGTAGGAGTTCATTTAAGCACACATCCAAGGAAGGTAATGGCATCCGATTCATCAAGGCAGATCGGACACTGTCATATTCACTGCGCAATTTCATCAGAAACTGATCCCTTTGACTAGAGGCCTGAAGATCTTGAATAACGAGCAAAACATCCGCAGCCACATCAGCATACTTTATGCCATCGTATTCCGACCACAGTGTACGAAAGCCTGAATAGTAATCTTGTATGGACAAGGTTCCCTGTGTATTTTCAGCAATCGCACATTCAAAATGAAATTGACGTGCTGAATTATCTTAATGGTATACTTTCTTCAGATACCCCCACATGTCTTTTGAATTGGGGTAAGGCTTGAGATTCATGATTAGATGTGGCTCGACAGAGCCGAGGATCCATGATTTTATCTTCGCATCTTTAGTAAGCCAAGACGAGATCTTCTTTTCATCTTCAGTAGGTTTAGAGTCAGATCTAGAAATATATCCCCACAATTCCTTAGCCTCAAGATAGATTTGGAATTGGAAAGACCAAGCGGGGTAATTTTTCCCCGTGAATCTGATCAAGGTAACCTCAGATTTGTCCATCTTAAAGTTGATATTGGCCAAAAGATCAGAGCAAGACAGCAGGAAAAAAAAAATCCCTGATTTCAGGGAAAAAATAGCACGTGGGCCCCACCAAGTGATCTCTAGATAGATCAAAGACAGGGGATGGAAGGGTAATCAAATTTCGCAACTGATGAAAGAGGTCTTACTCAAAACGGATCAAAATCCACAATTTTGAATGGCTGAGATGAAATCTGTTGGACAAAACTGAAATACCAAAAGAGATGGTAGATGGCCTACCTCAGATGATCGAACAATTCTGAAAAAATGTCCAAGAATTTCAGGATGAGTGGTCGACTAGGATGGAAGGCTCTGCTGATACTGCAGTATGGATCAAAGGTGGGCCTCTGATGACTTGCTCCAAGTTGCTAACGTGAATGGTTCCCAGAACCTAAATCTGTCTTCTGATTTCTCTGCTGAGTCAAACAAACATCCACAAGGTTCTGAATTAACTGTCGATCAAGATGGAATGATGTCTCTGATGCACTTGGGCTGAGCTGTGGTGGGCCACAGTGATCAGATTTCAAGATGTAGATAAAAAAAAAAAACTAGGTTAACATGCATGAACAATTAAGGACAGGATGTCAATGACTGTTATCACCAAGATTCGACAAACAAGTCGAAGAAAAAGACTAGAGGAGGAGAGTTTATCCGAGCTCTGATACCATGAAAAGTTGATGATCACAAAACTTGGAAGAAAATTGTTCTTTCAATCTGTTATTTCTGTCCCCCTCCTTTGGAGATCAAGACCCAATATATAGATTATTACATGCCACAATCAAGGCTTCTAAGTTAGGAAACTAGCTAATTACATCAATTGCTCTTCTAACTTTAGGAAACTAATTAATTTACAAGAGAAAATCTAATTAAAGAATATGCACAGCTGTTACAAGTTGACCCAATAAATATGCACGTGGGATATGATAATCTGGACATGATCTGTTCATGGGCCTTGGGCCTGGGCCTGTTTAACACGACCACTGCAGGGTTTGGGGAAGGTCAAATGTATGCAGCCTTACCCCCACAAGTGGATATGGTGTTTCCACATTTCGAACCAAGGCCACAGTGGAGCAAACTTACCGTTGCGCAAGGCCTGCCCTCATATTGGTAATTCTATTATATGTATATATATATATATATATCAAGAGAAACGGTCTAACGAGATGGTGCGGTATATGAGCTAACTTTTTAGGGCACACTAGGAGTTGTACCAATCATGAAGGGCATGAGGGATTGAAAGATCATAATGGGAACTAGCCATGTGCAAAAAATCAACCCCATCTAATGTAGTTTGATGTGTGAAATGAGGTGATGTATTTCAACTGTTTCATCCTAGCCCCTTCATCTTAGCACCCCACATTTACAATGGTTGAAATAAGTCACCTCATTTCAGACATCAAATTACATTGGATGGGGCTGATTTTTTGCACAAGGCTAGTTCCCATCATGATCTTTTAATCCCTCATGCCCTTCATGATTGGTATAACTTCAAGTGGGCCCTAAAAAGTTAGCTTATATACCGCACCATCTCATTAAACTGCTTCTCATCTAGATACTAAACCCTACTAAAAACCTGCGAAATTATTGCTAATGTATCCATCTTACAGAAACCGCGATGGTCTGCCATACATGACCAGGAGATTTTGTCAGCAAAAAGACAGATAGAGAATGCTCCCATTGTGTGGAATGATCCTGAACTTTACGCTCCTCTTTTCCGCAATGTTTCCATGTTCAAAAGGTTAGGATACCAAAGTGCGTGGTAAATATAATATATCTGCATTTTAGTTTTCATCACATGCAAAGTCCTTATTAATGTGCATCTGATTGCATAGTTTCATATGAAAGCCCATGCCCATTCTTGGTTTCACATAAATTTTAATCCAATTGCCATATAGCTTAAAGTTTGATCCAATTGCCATTTAGCTTAAATTTTGATCCAATTGCCATATAGCTTTTTTTCACCCCTTTTTTCTGAATCAGTAATTCCCATATAAGCTTCGAAATTAGAAATCATTCTCGTAGAGTTTGTCACAACAGAATTACAATAAAATGAGAGATGCCTAGCATGCTCAGTGTCTGGTTCATATTTTTTGTTGAGTAACTGCATGATTAAACACAGTATTTAGAGTTCCATTTTTTTTAAAAATCTCCTTGACTGGGAAAGGGGGGAAAAGACACACCTAGTCATACTGATTGGTGGTGTTTATGTGTCACATGGTTATGTTGCTGGCTTTAGTGTGGGCCCCTTTATCAGTGCACTGTCTTTACGGTAGGCTTTATTATTGATGCATATTAACTTAAATAACTGTGGTTTGTGAATTTAACAGTTAAAACAATTCTGGTTTGTGGCTTAAGTTGACCCAGATCATAATTCATAACTAGTTGAAGTGGGTCATGACCCAAATTTTCTTATCAGCAATGTTCTGGCTTACAATGCAGATAGTGGTATTTGGTTAAGTGATTGCTCTTGTGGACATCATCCATAGTTATATTTCTATTTCATCTTAATTACAGGAGCTACGAATTGATGGAACGCATGCTCAAGGTCTATGTATATAGGGAAGGAGGAAAACCCATATTCCATACTCCAATACTAAAAGGACTTTATGCCTCTGAAGGATGGTTTATGAGATTGATGGAAGGAAACAAACATTTTCGTGTGAAGGACCCCCAGAAGGCCCACCTGTTTTACATGCCATTCAGTTCACGGTTTCTAGAGTTTGCCCTGTATGTTCCTGGATCACACAATCAAAAGAATCTAGTAGAGCACTTGAAAATCTATGTAGACAAGATCGCTGCGAAGTATCCCTTCTGGAATAGAACTGGTGGAATGGATCATTTTCTCGTAGCATTTCATGACTGGGTATTCTTCCTTTGTGTTTTATATTATTTTTAAAATTGTTTGAGATGATTCTTTAAATTAAGTAAACTTTGTTCATCAAAGCTTGATGGAATAAAACCACATAATCAAGTCACTGTCTTTCACTGAAGCTTGATGGCACTGGGCTTGTTAACCTCGCGGCCCTAGCAGTTCTTAATGGTCATCATCATTATCTCAGAATTCATGTTTGATGATGACCATTAAGAAGTGCTAGGGCCGCGTGGTTAACAAGCCCAGTGCCATCAAGCTTCAGTGAAAAAAAGAAAGAACAAAATCCATCAGGTTGATTCTGAATTGAATTTCAGATAGTTTTAAAAAAAAGTATCTTCAAGATTTGAATTATTCGTGTTCTTTCTCAGCAAATGAAATTTGGAGGTATTATATTATATGATCCTTGATCTTATTATATGCATAGTTACCCAATCCCCGTGAATTTCAGATAGTTTAAAATATATATATATTCAAGATTTGAATTATTTGTGTTCTTTCTCAGTAAATGAAATTTGGAGGTATTATATTATATGATCCTTGATCTTATTATATGTATAGTTCCTCAATCCCCGTGAATTTCAGATAGTTTAAAAAAAAAGTATCTTCAAGATTTGAATTATTCATGTTCTTTCTCAGCAAATGAAATTTGGAGGTATTAAATTATATGGTCCTTGATCTTATTATATGCATAGTTCCTCAACCCCTGTTATTTGTATGTGTGCCCCAGTTAGGTAATAGATACCATTGATGGGTCTCCAAGTGGATAGAAAATGCCCAAGAAATAAACTAGGTATGAAAGCAATAGTTATCCCATGCTTGCCCTTTTCTACATGCACTATGGACTGTTGCAGCAGTGTTTTTAATGGTATGTTTGTAACAATTGAAAGGTTATTATTGGCTAATTGGGGAGATATTTGGAGCATTGCATATCCAGGCTGGGACCCATGTAATCAATAACCTGCATCACCTAATCATGGCCTTCACATGAACATACTCAAGGATGATGGATATACTGGGAATAACTCAGTGGTCGAACAATCATATTTTTAAGATTGGAAGGGATTTGTCCACCTTCTTATTGAGTGGGAAAGCAAATGATCTTATACTCAACAGAATCTTAAGCACATCTTCTACGTATGAGCAAGAAAATTCAATTAAAGGATGATAAGAATATGTTCATTACCATCTGTTATGCTTACCTAAACCACAATGACTATTTGGCGTCTCAGGCGCCATATGAAACAAGGCACCATATGGAGCGCTCCATCAGAGCCCTTTGCAATGCTGATCTCAATGAAGGTTTCTTGTTAGGCAAAGATGTCTCCCTTCCTGAAACATATGTACGCTCAGCGCTGAACCCCCTCCGAGATCTTGGAGGCAAACCAGCATCCAAGAGGCCAATTCTTGCCTTCTTTGCTGGAAACATGCATGGGAGCGTCCGGCCGATCCTACTGCAGCACTGGGAGAACAAAGACCCTGAGATGAAAATTTTGGGACCAATGCCTCGTGTTCGTAAGCGTAAAATGACTTATATCCAATACATGAAGACCAGCAAGTATTGCATCTGTCCAAAAGGATATGAAGTGAATAGCCCACGAGTTGTTGAGGCTATCTTCTATGAATGTGTACCTGTTATAATATCTGATAATTTCGTGCCTCCCTTCTTTGAGGTTTTGGATTGGGAAGCATTTGCAGTGTTTGTACCTGAGAAAGATATTCCTATGCTGAAGGACATTCTGCTATCTATCCCTGAGAAAAAGTATCTTCAGATGCAACTGAGAGTGAAGAAAGTGCAGCAGCATTTTTTATGGCACAGTAGGCCTGTGAAATATGACATCTTTCACATGATTCTTCACTCAATTTGGTTCAACAGAGTGCACACGATAAAATCCAGGTAAGGATGTATGGTTTTTGGAAGCAAGGATGCTGGGAAAGATGGAAAAACTAAAAAAGAAGAAGCCCATATGTGAAATCATCAGATTTGGGTTTTCTTTGCTTTGCTTCGTCAACCTTAATGCATGATGGGAAAGAAATGTCTCCTTTAAAAGGGGCAGGAAATCAGGAAAGGAGACAGAAGGTGACCTGCACCTTAGAAATGTCATTAAGAAATGAGAGTGAAATGCTGAATAATCATTTCTAATGTTCCATCAAGATGATAGCAAGGGGCTGGGCTGGAATGTGTAAAAATAAGGGGTTGAAAGATATGCAAAGTCAGTGCCATGCTTTCCTTGTTATGTATGTATGATGTGTTTTCCTTTCTTTTGGTTGGTAGATTAAATGTTCAAGAGAGGTTTAGATGTTTGTTGAAGGGTTTGCAAGTTGCAATGGTAAGTGGGCCTCAGTGGGCTCGAATAATTTGTGAAACCCATAATCTGATTCAAGTTAGTAAGCTTGGGTTTAATTCCTTTCTGAATTATTTTTTCAGGGCCAGAGCATTTTTTTCATTTAGATGCTCTTTGTACTGCAATAAAGCAATGCGGATTTATCAATACTATGTGGTGTTTAGCAGTGTACTGTTGGAACCATCTCTGTTACATCCATATGATCTGATGGACCCTGCCTTTTATGTGCTGGTGCCACTGAGATCATCCAAACTGGGACTCCCTCGTTGTTAGATCTTTGGTTCTCTGTGAAAGAAGGTTCTTAATTAGTGTATTTGTGGGTCTCTAATTCAAGGGTTCAGGATTCAGTTATCCCAGCATGTGAGTTTCCTCGGTAGACAGGAATAAATGTATGGGTTCTAGCCCTCCTTAATACATAGATTGTTTCATAAATATTAAATCAACCACTAACAAATTCAACTTGACCAGTGACTGTCATGGGGTGGGTTTGGTATGACAATTGAGAAGCATAAAACCCTTCATGGATCGTGGTGGGTGGTGGATATGGTGCTGTGCAAATACCAAATGAGGCGTGTTTGGGTTGCCTATACCTGAACCTGCCCCACCCTATGGCCATCCCTAGCTGTTTGGATCACAATTCACTTGTGAGACGTAGAAGAAACACACACTGGAAAGTGCATCGGGGCTGACAGCGACCAATGCGATGTAAGTAGTGAAAGAGAACAAAGCTAGTCGTTTATTCATTATTTGAGGGATGATTGTATGCAGGGCCTTATCATGTGGAGCTAGCAAATCATACGGGGACGACACCAATAAAGTTAGAAAAGACACCTTTGGGTCTCAACTTTCTTCTGTGACAGGTTATGGCCTAGACATTAACTGTAACATTGACTGTTGGTTGAACTATGCTTTTGGGGTAATTGACGAGTATCACTTCTCAAGATCATCACCTAACATACCGAGTAAGTTAAGATCCAAATAGTTCGAATCATCAAAAAGTGGGTCTCATATATGTAAGGAGAGAGCGAGAGAGAGAGAGAGAGGCTCTGCATTTAAGATCACAAAGGGTCCTCTTGCCCAAGCCCAAGCCCAAGCCCAAGCCCATCCTATTACACGCTCACCTGCCTTTATGCTTGACCCGACTATAGTGAGTTTAGAATATGTGACGCCAAACCTACCAGGTTACTGGCACAAAATTGGGTGAGGTTCAACATCAATTATTTGATTTTTTTTTCTTTTAAGAACTTTAAAATATAACTATGAAACAAGTATTGGATGGAAGTAGCAATAGTAGATTCGTAAAAATGCAATTTGACAATTTTGCTTAGTATAGATTAGAATGAAGAAATAAAATTTACATAGCAAACTCTCCCGTAGCAGGGATAAGGCTTTGATGATGATGGTATAATATTTTATTAATAAATGTGCAAATGGGTGAGACCCAAAGCAAAACGGGTCGACACAGGCCAAAATGGAATTCAAAGAACCCAAAACTGCCGAGCCCAGCTGGTATACCAGCTAACCTGACTGACTGCCATCCCCTAGCAACTGCATTCGGTTAGTTTGGTAGAGCAATTGGGTGGCCTGTGCGTCTGTTAACCTAACTCTTCCCAAATTCCAAAACGGTCTGTGTGCGGCGCACCTCACTCCAATTTCATATATTATCATTTGTCTCCACATGACTTCCCCATACCTCAAGGAGTCCGGATCCCGTCAGTGGTTCCTTACACACTTTCCCTTGGTGGGATGTATGTAACTCACTAACTCACCCATGGTGCCTGTCTATGATGATGATCCAAATCATTAAAATTGAATGACATCCTAGGTAGTCAATTTCGGTTCGTTTTAGTTAAATGCCCAAAATTCTTTCCAATCTTTTGGCCAAACATTCTGGTTTGCAACATAATTTTTTAATTTTTTACTCAATATTCATATCAAGGAACGTGCATAATTAATATTTTATTTTTAGTTTACAATGTATTTTACCCACATATATACTTTAATTTTTATTATTTTGAAAAATTTTACTGAAATTTTAAAATGCCAAAATACTTCATCTTTGAAACTAAATCAAAATGATGACCGAAACAAAATTAAAATTATTATTGAAATCCCATCTAATAATATATCTTTAAAATTTTACTTCAACAGAATTTGATCCTATTGTAAGATTGAATATATAATTAATTATTAAAATTAACTTAGACAGCTAATGAGCATGATATTGTGCTAATAAAATTATCAAAAAAGGCTGTTAAGGCGGTAGTTCAATTGGATTGAGTTTTGGATTTGATTCCGAAAGTCTAAAATTTAACTCTCACCTTTTGTATTATTCGAGTATTATTTACACACCGATGCATGTACCCGAAAACCAATCTTACTCGTCAAAGCGAAAGTCCTAAGTTTGGAAAGGCTTGGCTGAGGATATGCTACCCAAGGGGATATCATTTAATTTTAATGGTTCCGGCATCAGTGTGTGGGACCCACAGTGAGTTCCTCAGGGAAGCATGCTAGAAGCCCTGTGAGGGGAGCCTGATCAAGTGGGTCCCCAGGGGGGGTGGGTGTGGGTTGGTCTGGTAAATGGATAACCATGATTTGGATCGATCGGATTAGCAGAAGAAGATAATCAATCATCCTATCCATTCCTCCAGTCCCCATCCAACCACATATCATTTCTTCCAATTTGCATTTGAAAATTTCCTTTCTTTCACTCCTCATTCTTCCTTTCGGAACGGCATTCGCTTTCAATTCTGCATATATGTAGATACATTTCCATGCTGAAATGATGGATTATAACTGATATATGCTTTTGGTCTTGGAGATTTGTGTACTTCGGCAGTGGGGTGATTTCGGTTCCCTGTTTGGGTACTTCTCCTTCTGCAAATTTGGTATTTTTTTCTCTGTCAGACGAAAAAGTTTCTGTTTTTTATGGGGGATGGATGATGTTTTGGCAGTTTGGAGGATTGGGTTTCTTTTAATTTAGCCTTTTGGTTTGAAAGTGGGTTTGTTTTCTTATGGTTAACTAATTTGGTTTGTGATTATCTGATTTGGCTATCTGTTATTTGTGAAAGTCCTTGCTTTTTTCATCTTTGTTTTGAGTTTTAGGCGTCGTTAGGTTGTTGGAATGTATGTAGCATAAGGAAAATAGAAGTGGTGTTTTGGGATTTTAGAGATGGAATATCTATAGAAGAAGGTATGAGAGAAAGAGTCATGGAAATGGGTTGGTTATGCTTGAATTTGAGTCCTGGGTTTGTTACTATTTTTATGATCTTTTGTAGTCTATTTAATGTTTACATGTTGATTTTGGGTGGTATTTTTGTTGGGGCATTGAATGTTTTTAGCTTTGGGAATAGCTTTTTGATGTGCCACTTGGTTTGCATGATCAGCATACTGAAGATTGTATCATGTGGCCAAACCCTGACACTTCCTGAGTGTAGTTTGGTAAGATAAAAATATCAGATCACAATGTCATATCATGAATTTGAATATTAGCAATACTGATATGTATCATCCGGAATGTGTATCAGTGATCACTAGTTGGACAGTTGTGTTCCTGTCCTTGGGAAGTCAAAATTGGCTTTGGTATACATACTTTGTCTTATATTTTCATTGTGTAAGGATTTTAGTATGTTGGCTAAATTCATGGATTGGAGAAAACTATAATTATAGTCAAAGTTGTATTTCTATTTATTTTAAACTAGGAGTTTGAAGAGGTTAAAGAGTCCCATAAGAGTTGAAATAAAGGTATTTAGATTCAAAAAGTCGTATCTCACAAACTAAGTATTGTGTATATGGACAAGTGACCTACCATTGGAAAGCTTGCTATAGGTTCCAAGATTGCATTAATCAGAGCTAAAACGACAAAGTTATGGCCTCAGGAAGTTTGTAGAAATTGTGTTGTTTGAAATTATGAAACTGCCATTGCATGAATTTCTATTTTTATTTTAAGTGGGACTTTCCTGTTTTGTGTCAATTCCTATTTTGGTTGGATTACTATTATGAGGCATGAAATTAGGGCTATAAAAAGGAGTTCTCTCTTAACCCTAAGATAAAGATCTTATTATTCTAAATGGAGAATATATTTTGGAGATCATGTCCTCTTGAGCTTTCATTAGAGAGTTGAAGGGTTGAAGTTCTGCTCTAGAGATTCTTATCTTCTATGTCTCTTGTAGAAGATCGTCTTCTAAGCATAAAAGATTTGAGGAGTCAAGCCCAACAACTAGAGGGTATCTAGTTGAATGAATTTGTAGCAGACATCGGCAAGTGGTCATTGTAGAGTGATTCTTTACAGTACATTACAGAGGTTATCTATACGTGGCTTGTAATTGCATGATAATTCATAGTGCTTGATTATTAGTCTAGGTTGGACTTGTGGTTTTTGCCCGTTTAGGGTTTTCCACGTAAAAATCGTGTCTTCCTATGGTGTATGCTTTTGTGTTGATTTGATTATTATTTCCGCTGTATAGTTGTTTATTTGCATACATTATTGTTGAGATCGATTGCGTAGATCCATTCTAGACAACCCCCAAAACTTTCACATCGGGTGTCATTATCGAAGAAGAAGAAGAAGAAGAAGAAGAAGAAGAAGAAAGAATGATAGCGAAGAAAGAATGATAGCCTAAATAGATATCTTGTGATTTGATAAAGAAAAAGAAAAAGAAAAAGAACTCGGTGCTTTGTGCACAATGTTGTTTTAGATGGGTTGCTGGATCAACATTCAGTAGTAAGATTGGTTTCTTAGATGATAGTCTTGTATGAACGATCCTAAATAGATATCTTGTGATTTGATGAAGTAAAAGAGAAAGATCTTGGTGCTTTCTGCACAATGCTGTTTTAGATGGGTTGCTAGATCAACATTCAGTAGTAAGATTGATTTTTCACTGGTAAGGTAAACAGGTCTATTTTTATAATTATGCATCAATAATACTTGTAATTACTTGAGTCTTTCGGAATTTTCTATTTAATATTATGATGTCTTGTAAGCTTTATATTCTCTTCTTATCTATCTTTATGGTTGTAAATTTTTTACTGAACTTGCTTTTGTGTGCCTTGATTTTGGTTTTTCTCCTTAGCCTTTGCTCTGCTACATCCATTTAATTTTCTGAATTCTTTTCTCTTTCTCTGGTTTTCCCCCCTTTCTCAGGATTATCAGTCTTGATGGGAGACTTCTATGTTTGTAAAGAAAAATCTACTAACCCCAAGAAGGTGAGTGCTATGATATGTGTCATCATCATCTAGTCCTTATTCCAGGTGTTCTACTTTTCCTTCTAACCCTGTTATTTAAAACCATGTTCTCTGTCGCTCCATAATCCAGCATGCCTTTTCTGACTTCTTGATTCCTAGCCTCTGTTGGCCTTCGCGCTTTCCTTGTCTTGAACTTGTTACACTTCATTTGTTTGTATTGGGTTCGTTTCTGAGTTGTTTGTACATACCCAAACCATCTCGGATGGCATTCTTTTTTTTTTTTTTTTTTTTTGCCTTCAATCATGCATGTGTCTCGTTTCTTCACATGTCCAATTGAAGATCTCTTGTGTCAATGCCTTTTCTTTACTTTCGCCAACATTTTTTCCATGTAATAAGTTATTGTTGTTGTTTTTGTCATACCAAATGATCACACGTGGCTGCTATATTAAAGTTTCACATAACCCAATAATGTACAACATTGCAGCTCCCTTTTCCTGAAACTAAAACATCCAATCAAACACCCTCCCTTGTGAGTTGTTATGGGCCCAAATATCACTCTGGTTGGAATTTGGGTTGATATATGCTGTAGGATTGAAGCTGTTTAAAATATGTGATAAACTCAAAGTCAACCATATTGGAGCAATCCTAGTTGCCTGCCTTCATGGGGAGAGGTTTATAGGACAGTTTAGCCCACAGAAGCTGGGACCACAGTATAATTTAAAAGGGTTGCAACTTACAATGCATTTGTTTCTATGTTATATGTTTGATATTTTGTGCTCAAGGGTCTTGTTTGATTTTCAGGACATTGAAATTTCTACTCAAATGTAGAGTTCATCTGGATGTGATAAAACGGGTGGAGAAAACTTGTCTGAAGTACTCATTTGAACTGTCCACAGTTTTCTCCACCTCCATTTTCTCCGCCTTTCTCTTCATTCAAACAAACCTTATTTGGTAGACATGGCTAATGCATATGCCCTATCATATCAGGTCTGTGGTGATGTTGTGAGGACTGTGAAGTTCTGTCCTGAAATTTTTCCATTCGATCTGGCAATTGATGGTTTTTTCACATGTCTTCTGACTTTGACTTCATATTTAAGACATCGATGCATTCGCTTTATTGGTGAGATTCTTTCCCTTACAGAAGGCTTTATTGTTATGGTTATTATTATTATTATTATTTGTTAAGAGCATTCTTTGCCTGATGAAATGCTTCTTTTTAAGCACACAGCATACATTTTTCTCTAAATACTTGATGATTCCATCTGCATGCTCTTTTCTATTTTTTATTGTCAAACTACTCTAGGAAATGTGTGCCATGCTGACATAATTTTGGTAGGTTCAGGGATACATGCCATAATGCTAACTATCCTCTTTGAACTCAGTCTGTGTCACCATTGCTATCTTAAGTGATCAGAAATCATTTCATCAATTTGCTTTCTGTTATTCTGTATGATTCTCTCTCTCACTTATAGTAACATCATTTAGTTCAACATTTGCACCTATGCTTTTAAAAAAGAACAGTTGCATTTGCTACTTTTACACTATACTATGTAGTGACATGTACTATGTAGTATGTATGCATGAGGTGTATTTTCTCCTTGTATTTTATGTAGAATTAGAAATTGACTCTTTCATTTTTTCTATTTTCTATTCTCGTATTGTAAGAGCAAAAAGGATGCCAGTTATACTAAGAGTGAATGTTGAGTTTCTACATTAATTACAGCACAGGATTTCAATGCGTCGTGATGGTTTGGGGCCTGGGTTGGGCCACGTGGCCCATTATTGACCGGGCCTTTCAGGCTGGGGCTTGATTCATCTTTTTAGTTGATCTTTGAAATTGAGCCCAAGACTAAGACTGATCTGTGATAGTGATAAGCAGGTCTGGATCTGTCCTTAAGCCAAGTGTCAGTAGGAAGAAACTGAAAAACCTGTGCTCTGTCCAAGACTGCTTATTCATTGTGCCTGAAATTGAAACACAGGTCTTATTGGTTGGCCTAGGTCCTATATTCTGGTTAATTTTTCTTGGCATTCTAGTTCTAAACCTTGTGCATATACACTTGGAAGCCTAGGCTTTAGAACTTTCAGTGGTCTATTTGGGATTCTGGGTGCTTGAATTTTTGTGGAAATGTACCTCTTTTATTGCTAGAATGCGAACATTGTGGCTGAAAAGTACATTTCCTCCACGTCATTTCCATCTACTTCGTTTCTTTGGAAGAGAGAAATGAAACCCAGAAGATAGGGGCAAGATTATGAGAGTTGTGGGTGGACATGGGGACAGGAAATTTACTACACATAGAATGGGCATCCAAACAATCCCTACCTTTTCCCATTACTGGCAAATAATGTACATTTCCTTGGAAATTAGCCTTGCTAAACATAGCCCAGGTTGTAAGACGGCCTACTGTTATTCATCATGAAAATCATATGCTGGCTCTTATATGATGTCTGTTATTCCGTCATAAAAATAAATAAATAAAAATAAAAATACTAAGCCTCTGTAAAAATAATTGCTTTTGCTATTTTATCAATGTTGCCTTTACATCATGGGATATTTTGTTTTTGCAGAGGATCTTGTTTCCAGCGATACTGACAGATTCTCTCAAGACTCGGAAGTTTTATTTTCTGGAAAGGATGAAAAATCTTTAGGCAGGATATACTATTCCCCATCTGAGAAATGTTTGACATCTTCCAAAGCTCCTGATGCCTCAAGTGGACTCTTGATATGTGACAGAAGAGGGCAAAACCATACAGAAAACTTGTCTGTTAATACAAGTTCTGAAATTGTTGAAATAAAGCATGACTTCTGGCTCCGGCACTCCATGTTGAAAAGGTGAGAATATAGGTTCTCTAATCATTTTGGCTATTAGCGCTGGCACTAAACCTATCACATGGAATCATCAGTACTACTTATCTCTATTTAGCCAAGGGACTTGATGTAATTAGTGAGAGAATTTTTTCTTAACTGGGTTTTCTAAAGGCTCAAAGCATATAGATGATATGCACATGTATCTTAGTTTCCTTCTTTTCTAATGCTAGAGGTAATTTGAGATGAAATTCTTTCATTTTATTAGTTTTGAGTCATTGATTTCATTGCTCTTCAATTATCTTCTTTTGTGGTTCAAAGGGCTATAATGTATCACAGTCCACTCGCCAATGCTGCTGGTTTCATGCTTTTAGTTGCCATTTTCCACCAATTTCCTCTATTTTTCTGGCTGTTCTGTGTACACAATAACTCTATTCTCAACCATAGCAGAAGTGCAATGTGTTTGTCAAGTTGAACTGGAGTGTAAATGAAGTCATTCCTTATTGAGCATTTGTGTACCACCAATTCCACAAATCTTACATTTGATTTATGTTTTAGGTTGCTGCTCCCATTATTTGGTTTCAGACTGGCATGGAAATTGGCATTTGCCTGTTTTAGATGTTCTTTTATTCATGTTAGACATACTCAAATTTGGGTGAGGAGGTAAGAGAGTCGGTATGACTATTTCTTGTTTACCTTCTCAAGTTGCTTTAATTTTTGGTCCGAGAAATCAATTTTTTAAAACATCTTCTGTTTTCCTTTTTTCTTCTGTTTCTCTTTTTCTCTGTTGAGGTGGCAACAAAACAATTTTATTTGAAGGCTCAACATGAATAGTGTCTATTTTCTTATGTGTAATATCTGTTGAATCTTTCACAATGCTTTGATTTTCTCATCTTATAATATTCATTTTGGCGTTCCAGTTTTATGTCTCGCGCACACAGGACGCTTCGTGGATCTTCTGATGATATTGGGTGGTTGGAGCGAACTCCAGGAGTGCCACCTGTGCAGGATGGCACAGCTAGATTCATGGAGCTTCTTCATCATATAAGGTATCGACTTTACCAATGGTCATTTAAACTGTATTACTGTAACCCTATGAACTCAAGAGCAAACTCTTACATTTGGTTCCTATCTCTATTGACTGTATCAGTTGTTTGTGTTGTAAGTCTGTTTCAATGATTTTTTTAAACAATTTTCTTTTCTGGATATATGATATAGTTTTTTTTTCTTCTTTTTTTTATGAATACTTAATCCATCTATGTATCTTTTGAGGGATGGTATAAAATCCACAGCTTCATTCCAACCTGGCCCCAGATTTAAACTTAGTAGTGTACTGGTGGCCTTGGTACATATTTTTCATGAATGAAGAAAATATATTTTGACGAGAGATCTGTACAAGAAGGAAAAATTTAGCAGAATTAGCAAATCTATTCTGGTTAATATAATTAGGGATCCATTCTTGATAACGACCACAGAGCATTTTTAACAAGCTTGAGAGGAGTAATTGCCTAATTGGCAAAAGATTAAAGGGCATAGTGAAGATGTTGGGAAGAGCATGGTCATTAGACATTAAATATGTCAATGGCCTTTGATTGGACTCCGCTTGAATTAAAAAGGGCGCCATTGGAAGTGATTCCATGTTTTTCTAGTATTTGGCTATTTGCTATATTTCATGCGTCAACTAGGGTTGGCTGACAAGAAACTGGATCTGTTGGATAGGTTATTCAAAAACCTTCTAATAAGCCCAAGTTTGCATGAATGAGCCAAAGTTTGTGTCATCTGACAAGTACTGTGGAAGTTGCCAATTTATTGATAGCGGATATTGAGAATCACGAGTTTTTGGGATGTTTGGGGTATTTAATCCCCATCACGTTTAAAGGGTTAAGATTAAACAATGCTATTTTGATTTGACACTTTGCATTATGTTTAGACTTTAGAGCTGTATCAGTAGCAAGTCCTATAAATGCTTGTAGAAACTAATAATGGCAGAAGATCTGACTCTAGTTGGTGTTTTTGAGCAAAAACTAAGCACTCATAGACTAGTGATAGTTTCTCTATGTTACTGACCTGGATGTGTGACAATTGCCTGAGAGTAGTATGTTGTATGCTTAGTTTTGACCTATATTTCTTTTATAGTTCTGCCATTCGGTGAAAATATCAATTACCAGCAGTGAGCAGATTATGGTTATCTATCAGTAACTTGGATGGCAAGTAAATATTCTATTTCAACATCACTCGAGTAAGATGAGGCCGTTAAATGCAATATACAGTTCATTGATGTAAAGACTGCTTTGTTTTCTGATCCTCAAAAAAAAAAAAAAAAAAAAAGAAAAAAATGATTCTAATTTTTCTGTTATTGCAGAAATGGTGAGCATGCTCTGCCTAACTCATTTGTATATTTATTCATTCCCGGTGAGATTTTCTCTTCTGAAATTAGCACTGTCTTCCCCTGCTGCTCTTACTTTCCTATAATTCTAATACCTTGCATTACATATTTCTTGGTCAGGCCTTCTTAGCAATCATAGTCCATTGTATTTTTTGAGCACCAAAAAGTTTTTCTCCAAGATGGGGCTTGCTTGTCATATTGCGAAGATTCACAGCGAGGTATTCAAACGCAAGTTTTGTTAAATTCCCTGTAATAGTGTCATGGCCTAATCTTGAAGTACCTCCTCATGAATATTGTGGAAAGATTTCCATGTCATAAGAAGGTTTTGAATACGTAAAGATACCATTGGACACTTTCAAAGCTTGACACGATCATTGTTGAATATATATCTTATCATTGAAGTTGTGTTATTTAGCCATTTCCTCAACAATCTTTTTCTCACCATTAAAGCTTCAGTAAAAGGGCATTGGCTGTAACACAGGAATAAGCATGCCTTTTCATTTGCTTATTGTGACAACTTTAATGCATGGATCAAAATAACGTAGTGGCCAAGACTACTATGCTAAATTGAATTTAGCGCCACTCACATCCGCAGTGGCCACTACGGTCTGCTGCGGCTACTATAGACTGCTATGGGGCCGTTCCAAAGTGTGACTGATAGCTACTTTTCTAAAATTTTTAAAATGTATAGTAAGGCTTACTTCTTTCATTCTTCTCTCCAAACAACATTTCTACACAATGCTTCTACCCTTCTATACTTGAAAGAACACTAAAACACATTAGATATTACTGAATTAAAGACGATAGAGACAATTCCTCTCAAGGGCTCTTCTGTAGGTAATATACTAGCATAAATCCTCTTTGGTAGCTGTATTCTTTTTTCTACTCTCAACCAAAATCCATTATTTGTTTTAATGAAACGTAATTTCTTGTTTGATTTGAGCCTCAAACTTTTTTTAAGCATTATTTTATAATTTATAAATCCTTTTTTATGTACAATTGTGCTAAATTAATTATTTGAATTATGAATTTAGAAATGAATATAACTTATTATAGAGCTAACCAACATAAATGTGTGGGAAAAATTAGATCAATACTCTTATTTTATAATCATTCAGCGATACTGAACTTCTATGCACTGAATTGACCGCTACATCCCCCTAGCTTAGTTATTATTAGGAAAGAGCATCAATTTTTAACATTTTCCAATATTTTGGATTTTGTGGATATTTTATCAAATTTTTTTGACAACTTTTTTAATTCACACCGCTACATAGTGTTTTGGCCACTGGCCGCTATGCCCACCGCAACTGCTATTTTGATCCTTGTTTTAATGTTATATTTCCCTTCTTTTATTTAGATCTGCGAGGTATGCTTCCGTAATTTTTGGAAACTGTAAATAGTTTTTTATTTTATTTTTATAAAAATACTAATCTTCAGGGAAGATTTCAAAATAAATAAATCTTTTAGTTGTTCATGGATTTATCCAAGTTGACTTTGGGAATTGAAAAACCTATTTCTGAGTCAAATCTTAATTTTTAAGCATTGATTTAGATGCTTGTTGACAAGTGGGACATCGTGGCTATGTGGTCTACTTACAACTTGAGTTTCTTATTTCTGATCATTGCTTAAAAAGTAAAGAGTTTTCAGATTCATCTAATGATATTGAAAGATCTGTGCATTTCTCTCCTTTCTGTGAGTTAATTTATAATCTAGGATTCACATTGAAAATTTCTACCAGCGAAAAGATTATGGGTTCCTGAATCCTGATCCATGAGATGCATGTATCATCCACATTTACTGTTGTTAACAAGTGGGCTCGTCTGGTTGTTCTGCTGGATTCTTCCATGGATGAGCGATAATCTTATTCTTGATTGGAACATGGCGTAAGCAGAGAGACAATTGAGGAAAACAAAGTTTCCAATTACCTTCAGAGGAAAAAGAATGGATTTCTTGGATCCTCTGTTAGATCTTTTATGATCTGCCTATTAGATTGATGTCCTGAATCACCTGTGGGCTCACTCTTTCAGAATGGGCACATGAGGACTCTTCGCATGTCCTGATGTTTTATTGCTTTTGTACTGAATAATTATTCTTCTGTCAATTGATGTTACACACTTAAGATTTCATGTCCAACTACAGTTCTTGGATTTCTACCAAGGGTCCAGCTCCTGAACGGAGTTTGTTTATGGATGCTTCTAGTCATAAGTAAGCCCATGAGGACTCTTGTCATGTCCTAATGTTTTTATTGCTTTTGTACTGAATAATTCTTCTTCTGTCAATTGATGTTACACACTTAAGATTTCATGTCCCATTACAGTTCTTGGATTTCTTCCAAGGGTTCAGCTCCTGAATGGAGTTTGTTTATGGATGTTTCTAGTTATAAAAGTAGCTTTTATCTACTTTCTTTTATCATTCTGTTCCAAATTCCAATCTATTTTTGGTACCTAAGGCCTGACCTTGCCTTTTATCCTAGGCTTCAGTAGAGCGAAATGCTTGGGAATTGAAGCAGTATATTGAGGAGCTGTATTGGGGATCTGGAAAACGTGTGTTGCTGCTCGGGCACAGCAAAGGTGGGGTTGATGCAGCAGCTGCTTTAGCGATTTACTCGTCTGACTTGAAAGATAAGGTTGCTGGTTTGGCACTAGTACAGAGTCCATATGGTGGCACTCCAATTGCTTCTGATATCCTGCGTGAAGGCCAGATTGCCGACAAGGAGACACGGAGGATTATGGAGCTCTTGATATGTAAATTGATAAAGGTATTTTTCTTTATGGTAATGGTGTTAGTATCTTGCCTATCCAATGATAGCTCAGTGCTTAAACATCTCCCTCTCCGCCAAAATGTAAAATGAAACAAAATAAAATCAAATCAAGGGACTTGGGTGTATGTGCCCACATAAAATGAATACGTGTAGATATTTTGACTAGGATGTCTGTAATCAGGGTTCTACAATTCCTGTTTTTAGCATTTTTTCTCTTCTACTTTGGGAGCTTTTAAAATACGTTTCCTGGTTTTTACAGTTTGGGGAAGCAGACAACTTTTTTCCTTTTTTTTTTCTTTTGGTAAAAAAAAGGAATATGCTGTCTGTCCCATTAAAATTCCCAGAAAGAGAAAAGTTTCTTCCCTCCCAAAATCTCAAAGAAGAGAAGTGTGGAGTTAACAGTGAATAGTGGTCTGGAAGCCAATATCATGGAAGGGTCCTATGATGGTGCAAGAGTATACCTTTCAACAAACCTAACCAATTGATTACTAAAATACTTGGATGCTTTAAGATTTTACTTCCGTGTAAAATCCATGCCCTTGCCATATCCATTGCTATATTTGTCAGATCCATGATGCATCTGGGCCTCATAGATTGGGAAACATTTTTAAGGAAAGAAAATGGATGGTTAAGTCTACCAAAGTTCTGTTAACTGTCCATTTTCATTTCTTTTTCAATAAAAACTCCCGTTCAAGTTTTAGAATTTTCTAGTAGTCCGTTCATGTAAATAGACATTGGATGAATGGTTTGGATCCTCTGCATACATGCCACATGTATAATTGGATCATCATCAAAGCCTTATCCCAACCATGTTGGAGTCGGCTACATGAATTCTATTTCTCCATTCCATTCCACATGTATAATTGGATCATGACACTAAAATGGATGAGAAAATGCTTTTCGATCTGTGAATTCTACTATCCTAGCCATTGGCACTTTGGCAGTCCAGATAGTATTCTTTGAATCCAAATGTCAAGGATCCAATCACAACCAATGGGAAAAAGGTGAAAGCATTTGAGGTTATTGATAATTTGATATTTAGTGGATAGACTGGTTTATTGGGCATCTTCAAATTGTGCTGTCCGGTGCTCTCTACATTATCTCTTGGCTTCTGTTAAACCAAGTAAAAGGAGTATGCCATCAAGTGCTGAATCTCTCAATGGTTTTGCTGCAGGGGGACATTCGGGCTCTGGATGATCTTACATATGAGAAACGGAAAGAGTTTGTCATTAAGCACAAGCTTCCAGAAGAAGTACCTATTGTGTCATTCTATACAGAAGCAAGTGTGGCTCCAGGTGTTCTGGCCACCATTTACCACATAGCACATGCGGAGCTCCCGTGGCTTCCCCTTCCTTCCTTCAGTAATGATGACCTAGACTCTGGTCAATTTGGTCGGAAGGTGCCCGTTGTTATTCCTTTGGCTGCCGCAATGGCAATTTGTGCATTGCACCTACACCTCCGATATGGTGAGAAGAGTGATGGGTTGGTGACATGTCGGGATGCAGAAGTCCCAGGTTCGGTTGTAGTCCGACCAGACCGGAAGCTTGACCATGCTTGGATCGTGTACTCTTCAGGAAAGAAGGATACCAATGGCGCTGATGCCTTTGAAATGTGTGAGGCTCTATTCACCTTGCTTGTGGAGATTGGAAATGCCAAGCAACAACATGTTGAGGGATAACTTAATGCCTATGTACCTGTTGGCAGGCCTTTGTCATTGGCTTGCTTGTGCATTCCTTATTTTTTTGTTGTAAACAGCATTGCTGATATACATTTCTTATGGTATGGAGCCTTTACAAATGTGATAGATCAAGGTGATGATTTGTTGTATTACGTTAATGTACATTATAAATGTGTCGGATGTTCAAATTCTTTTACAAGTCTATCTATGGTTTGTCATCATTGTCTCCTTCATCATCTAATCCGAATTCAACCTGTAGAGGGTTAGGTTTTTGAGTTCTAGTTTCTCATCTCAACCCTATTTAAAGTCACATTCTCCAAACTTCGCAATAAATCATGTGTTTTTCCTTACTGTGATTCTTCTAGTTCTTTCCTGGTCTTCTGTTTTTTAGGTTTTTACAAAAAAGTCCATTAAGTTTCATTCAACCTCAAAAAGGCCCCTATATTTTTTCTTTTTTACTAAAACCTCCTTGATTGACATTCAAACTGTACAGAAAGTAATTAATCTCCATATTTTTGGGTTTTGATAGATTTTCCCCTGAGAAAAACTTAAATGGATTATTCCTTTAAAAGATAAATTGACAGTTTTGCCAGTAAATTATCCAAACATTGCTAGAGATATTTTACTGAACATTTCTAGAGATATTAGGAAAATATTTTTCCCCAAAGATTAATTTACAGTTTTTGTGGGCCCCACATTTAGATATTTTTTTGTATAATTTTTATCCAAACATGGATAGAGGTTTCAAATGTGTGGTGCCGGCACAGCAACACCTCATCAGTTGTGCCATGTCGACTTCTGGCAGGGCTTAGCCTGCCAACACGGAATGGCTCGTGCTGTGCGTGGGCTGGGCCTGGGTTGAGCCATTCATGCCGTGCTTTGGTGCTGTTTGTGGAGTACATGGAGCATAGGTTGCAAAGCCAACCAATCTTCCGGTTTGTGCTCTGTTCTACCCTTTACAATTAAAAAAAAAATTTCAAATTGCTCCCATCATGTTCCTATTTGTGTATAGGTACTAACCAAAAATGCATTCAATTTGGAATGATATGTAACCCTGGATTGCCAAGTTTCATGTTGATCCATCCAAAGGTTCATGTAGCTGGGTTGGAGTAAAGCTTGGATTGCTGTCTATATGAAAGAGTTCATGTTGATCAATATAATGCGATGTATATTACTTCTTTAGATGAAATTTGAGACTGGGCAGTCAGACTTATCGGGACACTAAGAGTGCAATTGACCCATTTTACACTATTTTGAACTTTATTTAACACTGAATTTTAGCAGAAGTTTACAAAATGTATAGCTATTGATCTTCGAAGACCTAAAATTAAGGGCTAGGATTGACTTGGCTTATTATGTATTATACTCTTTTCTGTACAGAAGAGAAAGTGGGTTTAATGGGGGCGAAGCAGGACGTGCCGTACCTCGGCCTTGCTGGCAGATAGGCCCTGCCACAGGCCTGGAAATCAAGGCCTATTACAGCCCGTGTTTGTGGGCCATGCCTAACAGACTGTGCCATTGACTATTGTCTAGGGACGGCACGGCCCTTTTGACACCTCTAGAGCTGATCATTTTGAAAATATTTCTATAAAAAAAAAGGGGAAGTGGATTGGAAAGTCAAAAGAAAGAAGTTACTTTCAACCATTTGACTGCCAACCAGGGAGGCTTTAGTAAAAATACGAAATAGAGAGGTCTTTTGGGGTTTTGTGAAAACATAGGGGCCTTTTTATAAAAACATTCCTTCAGTTTCCCTTTTTTTTTCCCTTTGAGATTTACCCTTTCAATTCACTGTATGAAGTCTTTCTGAATTTTTTGAGTCATATCTTTCATAACCATATCAAATGGCATTTATTGATTTTCTTTTATCTTTTAGTCTATGTCTGCAACGGGTGAGAAATCTGTATATGTAAGGATTTCTCACCTCCTGGAATAAGAATTCGTTACTGAGAAATTGCATGGCTAAGGATTTCATATTGATATCAATGCATGTATTTAAGAAAATTTGATAAGGAAAATTGATCTTGACATATAAATGCCCAAAAAGTAGGGATTTTCAAATCACAGGGCTAGGGGAGGTCCGACCTGAAAATCCTTTAAAAAAATTTGGTGATTTTCATTGGCACAAATCCTCATAGATTTGCCAAATGTGGGTACAATTGCGAAACGTAAGTTTTCCATGAGCTTATGAAAAACCATTGAGAAATTCGTGAGGATTTGATTGCCAAATGTGATGTTTAAGAAACCCGAAAGTTTTTTTATTCTAGTTTTTGGAAGATCAACCAGATGCTTGTACCAGATAAAAAAAAGCTACCTGAGTTTTCTGATGGATAAACAGGAGCTTATATAGTAGGCTGTGCGCTGATAAGATAACATTCATGATACCCAACTTGAAAGACTTTCAGCGGAGGTGAGAGGATGTTTAGGGGAGAAGGTGTATACGGGATGGTCAAGTTCCACCATCATATAAGTCATCCTAGGCCTGTGTGATGGGTCATTCAATATCCACACTGGTCTTTTCTCTGCTGTCTGATTTGGAACACAATAACCTGTTTTATATGTAATTTTCTGATAATTTCTTCTGGAAATGGGGTCAAACTAAAAGTCAAAGAGTACTTAAATCAAGTGAAAAGAACCTTGCAGGGCCTCCACAAGAGATGAAGTGTTGGAAGTCGGCACTTTATTGACATCAGGGTATCATCTCATTTGGGTAGCTGTTAGATTGTCCCCAGATGAGAGCAGTATCTCAACTAGGTCATTTAGGCATACAGCATCTAGAAATGTAAATGGAATGGTGAGATCCTCTTCAAATCTTTCCTCTAACCTATACAGTTATTGTGGTTGTTAATATGGGATTGGGCTATTCACCTCAACTAATCACCATGCCCTGGAACCAGATAACACTACTGAAAACTTTGTTACTGTGATGCTGACAAATTGTATTTTTTAGGAGGGTGATTTGAGCTGACTCATCACTAAGAGATTTTATTGGTAAACATCATCAACATGGTCATATCAAAAGATCAAATTGGTGATTGCCAGGGTTCTCAGTAGGACTGGTCGTTAGGATGGAAAGCGCTTGAGGTGTATTCAGATCCAGATAAGCTTTTGAAGGGCAGATCCATCTGCAGATCCTTATCCCACATGAATCCTAGTCATTATTCCCGGATAAACTCAGTGTGCCATGTGGATCTCATTCTTCTTAAATCAAGGTTCACGTGAGAGGTTTTTTTTTTTTCTTTGCCATAACCATCACAAGTAAACAGAGCTATAGGTAGGTTGATTTACAGGCATACTGATTGTGGGGCAACCAAGTTCAAGGATCCCAACAGGGCCATAGCCATGAGTTTCTTCCAAGTTCAAGTAATCTTTTCTCTTGATATGATGATGAATTTGTTTTCACCAGCTATGAGTTTTTTCCATCCTTCCAACAGGGGCATGTACAAACAAAAAGAAACATAAACAATATAGAGAAGGATATACATTTGTATTTGATGCAAAGAATTTACAGATTGACAGATGGGCTGCATCATTGGCCCAAGATAGGGTAATACAGTAACCACTTTATAATTTACTGTGAAACTTATTAGTTTCACTGTTGGGGTGCTCCGAGAGGCAATGTGCCTTTCAAGGATGCAGAAAACCTTAAATTCTGCTGCCGAAGTGTGTTGCCATTGCAGCAGCTGCCTTGCCACCAAGCATTGGCACTTGAAAAAATGACACAAGATTTTTTTATTTGTGAAGCATCTTACCTGGTCACTATGTTAGAACATGCATCTGCGGTGGAGATGGGTGAAGAAGTGGAAGCAGTTGGACCTCCCAATACAGACCTACTTGATGAGTGAGGATGCTGAACAATGATCAGCAATGAATCTGTAGAACTATCAACATGGGAGAAAGTCGGCTGCATAGTTAAAATTCAAAAATAAAAAATGCATCAGTGGTTGCGGCATTCAAAAGCAACAATTCAGCGCAACTGGGACATTGCTGAAAACATTAGTGCAACTAATAAAGGATCCAAATCTCAGACTGGTTTCACTGAGAACATAGGAAGAAAAAGACATACACCATCCTATAGAAAATCACTTACCACCCCAAGATGCCATCGCTGTGAAGACAAGTCATTGAAATCAGCAGCATCCATTTCCTGCAAAAAAATGACTTGGTATTCAAAAGATAGTGCTAGCCTGCTAAGTTCTTCATCAGTAACTGGATTTTGTACACAGCGAGGATACTAGACATGAGACCATCACCCAATTAGTGCTACCTTAATGCGGTGCAATGATAATGTATTTCGCAATGGAGAGGAAAATTAATTTGATTTTCCATACAACCTATTGTTCTATTTTCATGGAACATGTCTTCCTTGTGGTAAAAAAATGATTGAGTATTCCTCAATAGAGAGGATTCTGGTTTCCAATGGGAGGTGTATGAATGCAGGATTCTGCTCTGCCATGAAAACATAAATCCACAAGGTGAGGAATTCTTTCATTGCATAATTATGAGCATCAAAATGTTCATTAACTTGGCCAGCAAAACTACCACTAGAGCCAGATGTGCTAAATAGAGACCTAAACAGGGTCAGATGGTGAATCAAGCTCATAATTGCTGACTTATGAAGAAAGCAAGTTCCTCAGGAAATCCAGCAGAAAGGTAATGGAATCACATCTATACGAGCACAGGCACCACTTCAGGCAAGCAAATCAAACGGGTTTATGATTTATTCGGCATGCAGGAATGTTGTACCTTACATAGGACTCTGAATCTTTTCATAATCAACTCAAGTTTGTTCCATTGGATGAGAAGAAAAAAAAATGCAACTATTAAATGGGAGGTAAATTTAAGGAAATAGTGTATACGATACTGTAGATGGGCGGTACTCTCCTCTCTCCTTTGACCTTCAGAGTAGGAATAACAAAGAATCGTTGTGTTGCTTGTCGTGATCTGAAAGTCCACCTGTAATTGAAGTAGGCTTTGAGTAATTGCTAGTAGAGGGTTTGACCAAGAATGTAAGAGATAAAACTAAATGCTTAAGCCCATTAAATGGAAAGATAAAAACACATGATTGAGAGACAATAATGACCATCAGCAGATATTACAGAAGACAAGGTAGTGAATTGAAGACAGGTAGTGAAATACACTCATGAACGTTTGCATGTGAACATATTTATATCTTTTCTAATTGGTGAACATAAGCGTATCTCAGTATACATGAAATAAATCACCATAAGTCGTACAAGATCTGGATAAGAATGTAAGAATTACGACTAGAACCCCTAGCATAGTCTGAAGGCTGCTGAATGTTGCAACTGTAAGGTTGTGTTTCAAGTCATGTAACGAATTAAAAAAGATCAAACATGTGATGATAATGACCACTGGCAGCTGTTACACAAAATAGTGAAATACACTTTTGAATCTTAGTTAATATATTTAATTTATTTCTTGGAGAGGTGTGCATGAAAATTTCCATCTAAAGCCTAAATGATAAAGTAACACGTCAATGGAACATACCCAATGTACAAGAAGATACAGAATTGTGCCAACTCCCGAATTAACAAGCGAAGCCAAAAATTATTTGCTAAATCATCCACGTCCATATATAGCTGGTGACAAAAAAAAAAAAGATTTTAAGCATTGGAAATGATCGATTTGTACATTTATCAATGATTGATACTCATGCTGTTTCAAATGAAAACAAGTTAAAACCATGATTTCCGCAGCTGCTGCTATCTGCATTGCACCTTGGAACTTCCTGAATAGGGTAAAACACACACAGCAGAAACTGCAATGGTCAAAATATGCAATAGGATATTCTACAGATACAATGTCATACAATTCTTGAGCTACCGAACATAGGAAAATACACAAACTTGATACACAAATCAATACCTGAACATAGTGTATTTTGTATAAACAGCATCATGCATAGAGTGAATGTCCTCTTCTCGTATTAAACTCAATTGCTCACGAAGTACCAAAAGATTCTGAGCAATGTTGTGGAAGATCACATAAAAAGATATAAAATAGTTAAGCAGTAGAAGGACCTGCAACAAATGAAGCTGGAGTTAGCTTCTTCTAGAAAGGTAAATATAGTTGATACCTACCACTTCGATGTATGTTTAAACTGTGTTAAGAGGAAAGGCTTATTATAGTCATTGATTCCTCTTCCTTTAATGTATAATAACCCTCATTTATTGAGGAAGCATGTCTTCTATGACTTTGGAAATAGGTGAATTATCATCAATTTGCAGATAATGTAAAACACATAGTGGGCCCAATAATGGTAGGGCCGCCAAACAATTCAATCACAGTGGGCCCACTCATGATCAAAATCACATTGGGTACACCTAGATGACTAAAAGCACAGTGAACTCAATTGAAGACAATAATACACAATTTGGCCCAATCAATAACAGTGAATCCAATCCAACAATGAAAAACATGGTGGGACCCACCAACTGATTTTCTAATCATTTGTTGTCCCCAACATATTTCCATTTTAAAATTGGTCCACCAAGATTTTGTTTATTTAGTAGGGCCACAATTTTTCCATAACTGAGCGAGTGCTGCCATGCTTTCCATAATTAGGCGGGGTATTATGATTTTTCATTATGGGAGGATCATATAAATGCTTCTATTTTTGGGTGAATCCCATACTTTTCATCTTTTGGTGCCGCCTTTATTATTCATAGTTAAGTGGACACTACAATAATGAAACAAACTCTTGTTTAACTATTGAATCCTACGCATCACTCTTGTTATTTTCTAGCTGAGGACTAAAATGCACTTATGAACCAAACAAGCAATTTTTCTCATCAAAAGATTAATTACGAACAGACTCAAGGTACTGAGGAGATATGTAAACTCACAGTAAAGTATGGTACAGAGGCTTTGTAACCAACAAGGGTTAGGTAAAGAGCACATCCAAGTGCAGCAGTAGTACGCCGTTCAGACACTGAAAGACGCTCACACATGATACAATAACCATGAGCAATGAGCAGAAAGGACACAAAAGACGCTGTCTGAAAGAGAACTCCGGTAACATAAACTCCAAATGACATCCACAATGAGCATATCTGAAGATTGAAACATGAATACCTGCACAAGGAAAATGTTCTAAAATTTGAGTAATATAGTTCTTGAAATCTTTTTGCAAGAAGAAACAGATTGGAGTGACCGATATTATATTTTATGGAAGGCCCGAAAGAGAACCTAATGAGAAGTAGACACCATGAAGACCTAGGCAGACTCCTTCATAGCCAATCAAAATATATGCTGACCATAAAGATTTCCAGATCAACACCACCATCATATTCTTATGACAGAGATTCTTCCTTCTACTGAACATCCATGTCTGCTTTAAAAGATTGCTGGATAATAGGTATTATATTTGAGAAAGCATGAAAAATTGAAAATACTGTCTATGAATTGTATTTCCTTCTACACTGTCATGCTATAATTATACCATCCTGTTGGGTAGCTTCCTTAGTACAAAGTTCTAGATGACGACTAGATGTTTGCAATTTTACTGAATTGTTGAGTTCTTTTAATTCTTTTTCATCTGAATTTTGTCATGGGTGTTTGTGCATTGAATTAATGAGTTCTTTTCAATTTTTCCACCTCTGACATTCTCAGTCATGGCTGTTTGTGTGCAAGGTTCTGTTGAAATAATCTGCATGACCTTCTTCGGAAATGGTTTATTTAACTAACTAGCAAAACATCAACCTATAGCACATTTTGGCAGTCAAGTGGAATCGATGTATTTCTGCACAAATCCTGATTGCTATTAGGGACAGAGAAGCCTAACAAAACCATACCAATTTCAAATTTCGCTAGACCAGATGCCCAAATTCTATAAATTTATCAAAATCAGATTTTGGAAGATCCGTGCAGTTTATAATCAGGACAGGCATCTAAATACAAACCAATTTTCACTCATTGTAAACAATTTGTGAAGAAAACTTGCCGTTCATGAGTATAGAATTAGCTAATCCAACTTGTGAAACACACTTCTCAAAAAAAAAAAAAAAAAAAGAAAAAAAAGATAAATGGACCGATAGAATGGGTGTTGGATGGATTACAAATGGCACAAACATCACCTCGACGTGATGATCATAACCATCTCATGATCATAACAATTTAGTCCAACCATTCATTTTTCTGCATCTTAATCCCACAGTTACGATCATTGAGTCAAATTGAATTTTTGGACATATGAAATCCATAAAATATCATTCGTATCAAACCAACTGATATCAGTGAACCCCAACGCCTTAGGTTACTCCATTGGACTTGATCATTTCTCCTAAATGTAATCCATGCATTAAGATAGTCAATAGCAATTCGACCCATAAGCTATAGGGATGTCCAAAAACCAAACGAAATAATAAAGAAAGCAAATGTCAAATAAGTCTCTAACAGCCATCAGTAGTTCAACTGTCACTGGCAATAAGTCAATAACATACCAGAACAAAAAAGATAACCCCAATTGCAAGGCTTTAATCAACGGAACTAACGCTAGCGCCCACTGCAGATTGTTCGGCTGCTCTACGAAAAAAATCATAAGCATCAGCAAACACACATGAGCAGAACCCAATTCCTAAAAATTCCAGCTCTTGTAGAAACAACACCAAAATCCAACAAAAACCCAACCTTTCAAACGCCAAACCACATAAAAAAACACATCAAAAACACAAACTTTTCATTGAAAAAGAAAAATATCGAACTGTTACAAAGTCAAAAACAGCATGTCAGACGAAATTGAACCGACCCCAGGATTCGAAATTGGTAAAAACCTTTGCCGAAGCAGTAATACAGATTCTGATAACCACATATCGGATTCAAACACTTAATCCAGAGAGGAAAATCGAAAGAAAAAACGATACAACGGGTCACCAATCTGGCAATCTGCTAAAAGGGAAAAAAGGGGGGTACGAGAGACGCATTGGGAAGCTTCAGAAAAAGAAGATAATGGATTGATGAAAGGGAAAATCACCTGAAAATGGCGTTTTTTCCATGTGTTGATTGTCCAAGAGAAGGCCGATACGAACCATATCGCCAAGAATGCCAGGTAGAGATATGGGAGCGGCCGATACGCTTCGTCTACTGCTACGGGAAAGAGAAGCCGCTCCAGCTCCATTTCTACTTCTGGGTTCATGCTTTCGAAACGTAGAAACTAGATAGAGAGAGAGAGAGAGAGAGAGAGAGAGAGAGAAGTGGAAATATGAAGGAAGTGTTGATACTGATTTGCAATTTATACGAGAGTACGGTGACAGAATTCGGCTGGGAACTCTATCGAGGTAATAATATCAAAAAAGGCCACGTGGCATGTTGCGGGGCCTATGGGCCTAACAAAATAGAAGGGAGACTTGTTGACTGATTATCTTATGAGAATCAGATTTTTCAAATTCAGCGTCAATACTGAAATCCACCTTTCTACCACAAAAATATATAACAATTTTTTTTTTTTTGAGATATTTCTTCTTCTTCTTCTTCTATCTATCATCTTATCATTTCAATTGGCATGGATTTAAATTGGACGGCTGAGAAAGTCTTGATCTAACAATTTTTTTTCATGATGGATGGTCATCAATGGGCCCCACACGTATGCCAAATGTCCTCTCTTTTTTTTTTTTTATCAAGTGTCAGAAAAATTTAAGATAACTTTTACAACTGATAGTGCATTTTATCAGGAGGAACGTTTAGTGCAACGTTGGAAACAATATCTAGTTGCCCGAGAAATCTTACCAAATCAAATACACGTCGCTGGTGGGGCCCATTGTATCTGCTGCACAATTTTGATCGTCTGATTCGTGGCTCTGGAATAGACAGTAAAGATCAAAAGTGGAGCTCTCCTGCACCCAATCAGGGTGGGCCTGCTTACAAATATTGATCCGGGCCAGAAATTTAGCGGGTCGCAAAATTTTAAGTGGCCCCATCATGGGTCAGTGGGGTCCACACTGGATGGCAATCTCCCATCATCATGGTCCATGGACGGGGCTGGCCCCTATGGGATTTGCCGAAAAGAAACTATGCGATGTTTGCGTAGTCCTCTTGGTATGGGTTGAGGTAGAAAGAAGAATGGTAAAGATTATGCGTCAGATTTTAAGGGAGAACGAGTAACGTGCATGTGTCATGCAGCAGAAATTCTCCTTAAAATCAGCAGTGAAATATGAGTCCCATGAATGACTCATGAGCCGTTTTAGAGAGAGGAACTTCAGGGCTTCTCATGGACTGGGCCACCCTGTGACTGACCCTTAGCACGGCCTGTGATCCATCGGATTTAAGCTTTGTTTATAGGCCTGAAAGTTGGGATTGGGCCCGTTGTGTTGTTCAAAAGTTGAATTGGACATGCTAAATGCCTGGCCTGACCCAACAGTCACAGAGGCAGAAGTTTTTTGTAAGTGGACTGGAGTCTATGGTCTTCACCTGAGACTCGATAGAAGCCCAATCAGTGAACAGGCTGGACTGGAGGGGTTAGAATTTGCTTACCTGTGCGATGGCCACATAAGGTGAGAATCGGCGGGCATTTACTAGATCTCAACTGGGCCCAATGATATTTTGATCTCGCTCTAGCTCCATTTAGTTCAAGACGCGGCATGGACCTGATATTGGACCCAAAATCAATATGGAAATTGAAATATTATGCATACCATTTTAGTAAGTGTAACATCAAAATGAATTTTCACAATGCGCTAACTTGCATGCATGACAATCATACCTTATGTGGTTAATGACCATTGGCTACGCAAAAATATCAGCACCATCACATCATATTAGCAATGAGAAGCCATGAACACCCACTGGTAAATGGTAAGGCCACGGGTGGGCACCCATTACATAGGTACCAGAACTGAAAATTTAAACCGTGGACTCTTTCTTGAGCCTTATTGATATTTGATGGTTGGATCTGGTTCCAACTCTATATGCCATTACACCCAAGAACACTATGGACCCTAAATGAATCCAACCCATTTACATCCTATATATTCAATTCCAGATCTTGTGAGGCTTTTCCTTACGGTAACCATAAGACTAGTTATGGTCCACCAAATCACTGTGGTATGTTAGCCATTCACGTGGGCAATCCTTGCCCCATCCAAAGCACACATCTCCATGGTGACGTGACAGATTATGATTGTTCCACTTAAACTTACCATAGGTCAAAAGCCTTAGAGGATCCTAATTCTACATGTTATCTGGAAGATTATTATCATCTTCTAATAACTAACATTCCCTCATTAGCTCAAAGATGGTATTATATAATAAATGAGTCAATAACACAACAATTATCACAGATTATTATCATCTTCTAATAACTGACATTACTTTATTAGATCAAAGATGGTATTATATCATAAATGAATCAATAACATAACTATATATCATCACATTGCGTATCAGAGCAACTTGGTGTTCATCTAATCGTAAGCTAAAGTGCGGTAGGTTTGCAGGATGCCCAACTACCCCAAGGTCTTGGCTAAGTGTGTGCGAATGAGGTAGTGAGGAAATTTGGGTTTGTGACTTAGGTGAAGTACTTGTGAAGTTGGTGAACGAACTCATTAATCCTTCCAAGTCTCCTCCAAATGCAACAAAGCAATCTTCTAATCTTGAAATCTCATTTAATTTCAGGACACATCACAAATCAGATTGATTGTGATTTCTGAATTTGTGAACCTAATTAATCTTAATGTCATCAGCCACCTGTTCCTATAATCCAGTTATTGTGTAATATATATATATTTATTTATTTATTTGTAGTTAAGAGGTATGTGTTCAAGAGGTATGTGTTCTGCTTCAAACTCATATAGTTTGTAGGGATTTTATTATTAAAACAGCCTTTAACAGTTTTAAGTTTGTAAAGAAGTCTCTCCCAACACTTTCGATTTGGTTGTCTGCTTGTATTCTTTCGTATTTTCTTTTTGTTTTTTCCTCTGGTTTCTTGTAAAAGGTGGACAACAAATGAGTTGAATTTAATGGATTTGGGCATTCTATTGGAGGGTTGAAAGGTTAACAACTGTTTTGACTCATGCTTGAATATTCATGAATAAATGTATACATGTACCCTTGGGTAGCTTATAAATATAATTGCTTTTATAAGATATGTAAGTCAAACAGCTAAGAAGTGGGTTAGAATTATCCAAAATATTTAAAAAGGGTTGCCACTATCCATGCATCTAGGATTCTAGGTGGATTCTCATTGGTCAGGTCAGCTCGGCCCCAACCCTTAGCTGGCCAGAATTAAGCAATTTTAGATGCTTTTATTGGCTCATAGTTCGGGCTCTGACCAAATTTCTGGCCCAATAGTTTTTTTTTCTGGGAATGGGCGTTTTAATGCTCACGGTGATGAGGCGTGTGTGTGTGAGTGTTTTGCAATTTACATACGAACAAGTTATGTTGGGAAAAGTGGCGCAGCGGAATAAATTCGCAATCAACAGATCAATCACGATGAACAAATATAATCACACCATCAAGTAATCACACCTATGAATACAATAATTTTACGTTATTCGGCAACCTTACCTATGTCTACAGCATCTATCATTTTTTCATCTCAATTTCCTGAGAGCCAAGGTAATAATACATCAACATATATAGGTTCTGCTTTCTTGACCAATGAGAAAACCCATATACAATAACTAAATTACCCCTAACTCTGATCCTCAATTTTGATTAACCCAGGAGACCGATCTGACTAAACCAAAATACAAGACAAAACCCAACAATTTTCATTTTAGCTTGGATTTTGTAAATCCCCGGAGCCACCTTGAGATGAAACGAGCAATGCCTTCACGTACCTTATTGAATGGTACGTCGTTACACTAATGGTGCAATCTAATGTTTTCAATATTGCAATATGTTGAACTAGCTATTCTTGTACCTCGTTGAAAGATAAGCCTTCGCATGTGCTACAACCAAGCGTGGCCCTTACACCCCTTAGCCAGTTGCACAGACAATCTCAAAATTATTTAGTATCAATTAGGTCTAAATTGACGTGAGATTACTAGTATCTCACAGAAAGGTATGTCGCAGCACACACTATGTCCAAGCCTAGGTGTACTGGCAATCTCAACGTTGTCTAATGTCAACCAAATTCAAACCGATTTGACCTTTTCTACAGTTGCCTCCTTCAACCTCAACACCCCATCTTGAATCGTCCAACTGCCCTCCATTTGTCGCCACATGCATGCCTTCTTGCAATACAATGAACCTAACTTCCATCTATCAAGATAAAAGAAAAAAAATGTTCTTGAATTCTGATCTCTCTGGCGTCTTATGAATCCATCCTTCTTCGTATGGCTTACTCCCATCTGAACCCTTTTCTAGGAAATCACCTCTGTTTTGCAACCAACGAATTGAGTCTCAGATCGAAGGAGAAGAAGAGGATTAGCGGACCATTGCTCGAATCCATATTCTATGTAGATTTAAGATGAGATGGAAACTTGGTTTTAATAGATCGGAAAGGGTGCTTGTGTTGGAGAGATCGGATGTAACACTCCAACCCAACTTAATCCCGTTTAGTGACTACTTAACGATGAATTAGTAGTTAATTGTGTTTTGCCTTTGTTCTTGTTTTGTTCCCGACTATGGATAGGTAGTTGAGTTGAGTTTGACATAGTTTAGGTAGACCAAGCCCTTTTTCGCAATTTTTGATTTTATAAGACAGCATTACTCACGCATCATCTTAGCGTCAACACTTTTTTTTCGATGAGCTCGTTCACTTTCATAACTGCCCCGTTCGCAAAAGACGTCATTTGTTTCCGTTGGACAGTCATTTGACTCAAATTGTATATAGTGTTAACGTTTGGACTTCCTTGCAATTTGCTTAATCCTTATCTTTTTATATAAACTAACCTGCACCGCCTCTTCTCTTCTCAACGTTTTCTCTTCCTCTCATTTCAGCTCTTCCTTTATGTTTTTCCTTTCTTCTTCAACGATCAAGCCAAGGAAGCGGAATTGTGCACTTCCCTCTTGGTTCATTTCTTGTTTGAATTGAGGAAAGTCATGGATTTTCAATGTTCTTCTTCCTCTCTTCCTACTTCACGTTAGTAACGGTGTGCAAGCACTCATGTTTCTCTTTTTTCTCATGCATGGTGAGTAGACTTCTGTTTGGACATTGGATTTGAGCCCAAGGACAACAGTTTACGTGTTTGAACGCATTTGAGGCAAGTATAAGCATGATTTGTATGAACCCATGTTGGTATATGTTTGATTTTGAATAATTTTCATAATTTGGAATGTGGAATACGTTTACAGCCCAATTTATGTTCATTTCCATCGATTTAATGTGATTTTTGTCATCCTTGTGTATTTCCAGTGATTCAGTAACAGGTTCAAAAAAACAACCCTGCATAGTCACGGCTAAGCCGTAAACTGCCTACGACTCAGAGTCCAAAACCCCAGTTTTCTTCTACAGCCAGGTTACGGCTAAGTTGTAGCTCAGCCGTGACCCAGCCATAGATCAATACAGGGTGTAGTTTTGAAATAACTAAAAGATGGCATTTTGCAGACCTTCTACGGTCCAATCACGGCTAAGCCGTGAGGTCTTCTATGGCTAAGCCGGAAGGTGCCCACGGCTAAGCCGTAAGGTCACTCATGGCTGAGCTGTAAGACCTTTGAAAAGTAATGAAGCTAGGAATTAACGAGACCTGGTAGGACCTTTGAATTGGAATATAGGCACCCTGACTTGCCCAATGGATTATGACAAAATTGCATGAATGATCTTGAGGGCTGCGAATCATTCATGTTCATTATCCAGTTGTTAAGCACCTCCCAATGGGTGTTAGTTTAAGGGACTTTGATGCACACTCATGATAGAATGCAACACTAGACAACGGTGCATTGGATAACTTAAAACTACATCATCATGCACGGTTAAAGACACTGGATAACTAGATTAGGGTTGGCTAGTAAATGATCTCGATTCGATTGAATATTGAATTGCATGGCATTTTGCATGACGCTCATTGACCTCCACTCTTCCGTATGGTTGATGAGTTTTCGCTTTAAACTTTGAATTGTTTGATTTTTTTGATATGTTCCAGAATTTTGAGTACTATACACATGTTTGTATGCTTGGACCATATGCACAAATAAGATAAGCTAGGAATGTATGCACGTTTGATATATGCTTGTTACGATATGCATGATCTACTCAAAGTCTAGTATATGATTGACTCTCTATGGTCAGGCACTACTCAGCCTCAGCCTTTGAATACTTGACAGGGTGACTTTGGCATAGTTATATGGCCTCTCTGCAGTGAGTTTATGTCTTAGAGCTTCCAGACCCCAGGAAACAGAGACCCATTCATACCCTAGCCCGGTCGATGGTGTTCTTAGCACGGATATAAGATCATTTTTTGGGAGCATATGGCCAATATAGTCGCCATCTAGTTATGTACACGTCACATACGCCTTGATTCTGATAACATGTTTTATTTAATGCACAACTGCTTAGTATACGAATTTGAAATGCTATGATTTACATTATGTTACTTACTCTATTAAATACAACATGTGTTAACTTGTTATTGCTTATACTTTGCTGAATCGTCGTATTCGTAAGTTGTTCTTGGTATTGCAAGCTCAGATACCCCGACCGACCCTCATCGGTCGATCAGACTTTAAGGGAGGGCCCCGATGTCCCATTCGGATTAAAGGAGTGGATGTAAGCACTCCATTGGAGAGCGACATGGACACATTGCATATAGGTCTTCCTTATTTTGAGTTCTGACATGTTGGATCCATTCATGATTTGTATCTTTACATTTTGATTCGTTTTGTATAACTTTGACCTGTCTGTAATCTCTATCAATATATTATTTTGTTCTCGTACATTGCTTTTGCTATGCATGATACCTACAGTTTCCGCGTACATGTTGGTACGTGTGAATCTTCCCTTGTGCGTGTGCAATTAGACCGGGTCAAGTGTATAGGCACGGGAGTACGTGTGTCATTGGTAAATCTTTTACTAACCCCCAATCTCCTGGGCTCAGGTTGTGACATCGGAATAAGGTGAAGAGATTAAATCGGTGTTGATCAAAGGCAAAAGACAAAGGATCGAGGCTGGCCACTTGTTGCTGGAGCAGATTGAGAAGCGAAGGGTTGGCCACCTACTAAAAGAAAGAAAGCGCAAGGACTACAACCTCTGTGTGCATCATTCCCAAAGAAAAAAGTGTGAGTTCTGCTTTCGCAGAACCAGAGAAGGAATAAGTTTTCTATGGGGTGTTGGTTAGAGCAGAGCTGACTCTGATTCGGGTTTCATTAAAGAAGGTGGTTACAGTGTTACTACATGGTTATGCAGCTATTGTCTCTATCTCCATTGTCGGAGTTACAAAAGAATATCGTAGCGGATTCAGCTTCATCATTGGTTATGGAATGAATTAGCGGTTCCGCCTACACTGGACTTGGAGAAAAACGGTGGTATCCACTGGTGTTTCATCGCCAAAGAAAAAGACTTGGATCAACTATTCTATTTGCAAAAGAAAGGCATGTGGTCTCGATTTCCAGTCTGCAGCAGGGAAGGAGACAGTTGCTTGGGCTATGGTCTCGAACTACGTCAGGTCACCAATCAAGTTGACCCAATCTACGTGAAAAGCCTGACGTAGCGCAGGTCACCGATCAAGTTAACGATCAACACGGATGTTTGACTAATTGAAGTGTAAAAAGCTGCTTTTGCAATATCGAAGCTGGCCAGAGTCGGATCTCTAATCCGTTTCTTCCGGCACGCTTGTGGTGATGAGATTTTTGAGGCAAACCAAATATATTAGTTGTTTGATGGGCTAGAATTATGGGACTCAGGAAACTAACTGATTCACGATGATAGTAATGGATTTAAGAATCATAGACCAGTTTAAAGTGTTTGATGAAGAAATGATTTTAGGAAATGGCAGGAAAGACTCATAGACTCCGTGACACAAGAAGGATAAAAAAGTGTTACTTAATGTCATGGATGGGAGATTGCTCCGAGTACTTTAGGAAAAGCTTCGATCCGCATTGAAGGGATCAAGAAGGAGTGATATGCCAAAGTAGATGCAATACTAAAGGAATTAGAATTAAAAGGAGATAGTGTGCAGAAAATTCAGATTCGGACATTAGGAATCACTTATAGTCGCTACAGGTATGAGTCAGACTCGTGATTCATGGTGTTTGGATTTTAATTATTCCTATCACTTATTTGAGTAGAGATTAGTTTGATGCAAATAACTCTTATTGTTGTGGATCTATTTTTATAAAAGACAATGTAAACTTGATGAGCATTGGGATAAAAGTGATAAAGATCTAGGTGTATGATGAGATTGTTTGGACCTTAACAAATGTGGTGGATGTTTCATGTTTATAAAGGAATTGGATTTCTTTGCATGTCTTAAACTTCAAATGTTATAAGTGCACTGTAGCAAGTGGAGTCATGAAGACAAAAAAAGGCTTATCGATTATAATGAAAGGTGAGATGGTCAGAAATCTCTTCAGGTTGATAAGGGATGCATTTTTTTTCAGGTGAAGTAATGAAAGGAACATCAAATAACAAGGGAGAAAATCTATGTTTCAAATTGAGTTAGATGCAATGGATTATCGGAAGATGGATTGATGAGTCTTCAATGATATCATGTAGTGAAAATCCAAGAAGACCTAAACGGAGATGATTTCCTCGGAAAAGGCAGTCCAGTTCAAGTGTTCTTGGATTTTCGCTAAATAGTATCATCTTTGACCCATTAATCCATCTTCCGATAATTTGTTGCATCAAACTCCACTTGAACCATGGATTTTGGTTTAATACCACTTGCTAGAAAAAGTGGCGCAGTGGAATAAACCCGCGATCAACAAATCAATTACGATAAACAGATACAATTACGCCATCAAGCAATCTATACATGAACACATCAATTTTACATGGCTCGGCAACCTTGCCTATGTTCATGAAAGAGAGAAACTCATCTATTATTCTCTCATGTCAATCTCCTGGGAGTTAGAGTTATAAAACATAAAATATATATATATATACTATGTTTTCTTAGCGAACAAGAAAATCCATATACAATGACTAAAGTACCCCTAACCTTGATCCTCGGTTATGGTTAATCCAGATGACCGATCCAGTTAAACCGAAATATCAAACAAAACCCAACAAATAGGACCCAAACTTGTGGAATTATGGATTTAATTTGTATGTCGGTATTGGGTATCATATATAAGTGGGCTAGGGTAGAAACCTTCAGCCAGGCCCAATTGCCCAATGAAGAGGTGTATTTTAAAGACGAGCTATCTCGATGGGAGTGGTCATGAGCAGGTTCTTGGGCCAAGCCAAAGCTTTGTGGAAGCCTAGCCATTTTAGAAGTTGGGCTAATATTCAGGCGTTGATGCATCATGGGCCTCACGTAAACCTCATGCAGCCCATTCTCAACAAATATTTACACGCGCTGCATATTGCATTGATTAGCCAGGCCTTAGGCATAAGAAGGATTAGTCCAAGCCTACTTTACTATAAAGCTAGGGAAAAAGGCCCCTGTTCCAGCCCATAGGCCTGAATCTTAATGAATTCAAGGTGGGCAATTGTTGGGCCTAAATTGGGCTAGGCCGGCCAATGATCATGCCAAAATATCGGCTTCAAAGGGACAATTTAACTAATGCTAAACAGGTTTTTGGGGCTCAAGCAGACGATCGTTTAGGTTAGGGCCGAGCTGAGTCCATCAGACCATTGGGAGATTAGCTGAGCCGAAGGTGGTAAAATGCTTCAATATTGGGAGTTCAATGGCCACAGAGCCCAGCCTCTCTCTCTCTCTCTCTATTTTGGGGGATCTTGTTCTTTTTAACATTTGGATTGATGATTAGCCCATCTGTCTCATGAACATATTTTTCCTTTCGATAATAAATTTAGATTTTGGTTCATTATTTAGAGATAATTTATCAACCAAGAAAGTCTCATTCTTTATCCTTTTTGCAGCTACAAATTTTAGATTTTGACTCCACTTTTTTCGAGATAGCTTTTTGTTTAGCAAGAGGATTTCTTTCTTCTTCTTCTTTTTTATAAGAGAGAAATAATATACAATATTTATTTTGTATTCCAAACTTCAAATTCTAGTTTAGTTTTTTAAGGTTAGTTTTGATTTATCAAGGAAGATTGTATTTGCAAGTTTGGTTTTCACAGAAAGGTCCACATTTCACCCTCTCACTAACTTTCCTATTGCCTTTTAGTGCATAACAGATTTGTGAACCTAATTTGTTCACGCATTAAAATGTATATTAGTTATAAATCCAGAGTGGATCAATTGATTGGAGAAGAGACACAGACAAGTTCGCATCTAATCAAAATCAAATGCGGGCCTCAAATGAATGTCATTGACTTGTAATGCCTTGGGGTATCTTTTCTCTGGTGCGCGTCATTTTCACTGAACCAACACAACTAAAGAGAACAAATACAGTTGAGAGTTCCTCTCCAGCATCAGATTAGACTGTGCAGGTGGGACTGGGACACACATTTAAGTTGTCCACTTGACCCTTTTCAATGGGAAAACAAGTCCCAAAAGTCCTAAAAATCAAATAACAATTAAATAAATAAGCCTCAAGTGTGAAAATTAAGTATAGAAAATTCTTTATCTAGTTTTCAATCATCGATTTTTAAGAAGTAGGAATCAAGAAATTTTTTTTTCTCATAGTACAAGTAGTTTAAGAACATTGGTAAAAGAGAATAAAAGGGATCACCAAGTGGTTCGGTGTCCCATTCTCTGAGAGCTGCCAAGAGTTTATTTCTTTAGTCTTCGTGGGTGTGCAAGCGGTTTTTCTCTTGTTTGTACAGGTGCGTATTCTCTCTGAAATGTGTTGGGAGTTCATTCCTGTGTCAATCGGACCTCCAGAGCGTCCAGCCACTTTGGCTAGTAACAGGGAAGAAAGAACTAAAGCAATAGAGGGTGAGAGGAAGATCAAAATCACATAAAGAAGATGGATTACTTGGGTACAAATGATTGCATGATTGATAGATAAAGGGTACTTGCCATTTAGAAGTTTGAGTATGTATTTAAGATTGTTTGGTGATAGTTTGATTATCGAAAGTGACTCATTTAATACAGTATTTTACGTTTCACAAAAAGGTAGAGCTTCTTGAAAATTTCATTACGTTCTTATTGAGATTAGAACTCTGTCCTCTTCATTTCAAGTGGTTTTCAAATATGTTGTTATTTTGGCGAATGCTACTACGAATTTGTACCCAAACAAGGGGTAGATACATATGGTCTTTTAGTTTATATGTAATGTTTTTAGATTTATTTCTTTGTATCTTTTTTCTTCTTCTATGAGGTTCAATATAAGGCTTTTGTATCTTTCTTAAATATTTTGCTTTACTTTGTATTTCTCCTTCTTTCTTAATATAAGTTGCATTACTGATAAAGAAAAATAGATTGAGGGTGCTTGTTATACATGTGGTTGTGGGATGCCAATGAGAAATTTCATAGCCACCATGATCCAGCTAAGCAGCTGCTCTATTGAGGACTCGAGGATGCTAAAATCATTGACTTACTTAAAGCTAAAATGCTCATACCAAAGGATGATAGAGACTAAGACCCCTATTTTCTTGAGAAAGAGATTAAGACCTGTTAGTTTAGACATGGCTACAAAAAAGAATCGCATGTTTGAGAAAAAGGGTTGATCTTGAGAAGATCAGGTCCAGCTGGACACAGGTTCCTCTCATTAAGGAGATGTCACATTAGTGTGATTTGATGTAAGGCCAGTACGTGTATTATTGTGTATGGGTACAAACAATAATTGGGGAGCTTTGTTTCTTTCAAAACAGTAATATGGAGCCACTAACTTTCCGAACGTGTGAATTGAGGAATGGAGACACATGTATCATCAGATCCAGGCCAGAAGCGGGTATGGCCATGGAACCGGGCTGGCTGGTCCCTGGATTCAAGAAAAGGAGGTCAAAATTAATATGGTGCTTTGATTATTCAACCATCTTCACCTTAGAATACATCAGTGATGAGCCGCACATGATGGGTGGATAGGATCTTTTGCACATGTATTCTTGCGAAAATCTTACATATCTCTCTCTCTCTCTCTCTCTCTCTCTCACATTGGCCCTTACACAATCAAGGGCTCTGATTTTAAAGATGGATGATGAGAATGTTTGTGATTTTGACATGAAGGAATATTCGTTTTAGGGCCTTGGGTAGCCCTGTCAATACGCCAAGGCAGGAGTGTTTTGGGCCCAAATATAATTAATGAGGCTATTGTTGAAAGCTCTATAAACTTGAACTTGTCTAGGAACGCCACATAGTCAAACAAATTAGCTGAATCTAACCAATTACTCATAGCAACGTAACAGATTTACTTGACTCACCTATTGAATCGATCTTGACTTGTGTGAGTCAAAAGAAGTTGTAGAGATTTGAATGAGTTTGGGCTCATCTAGTCCCGGGCCAGTCCATCCAGGCTCTGTTACGCACTGTCCAAGGTTTAGCTCAGTTCCTTCTTATCTTTGAAACCTTTGCAGTGGTATTTTTCTTTTGTGCCTGGACTCAGCCCAAGCCCAGACCTGACTGTGAATTTCATTGTGGGCTTGTGGAATGGTGTTGCATGCGGAATTGGATTGCCGGTCACCAAGCTCCCGCCTAATCCCACTGTGTTGATACCTCTAACTATTGACTGTTTCTTTCCTGCATGACTGGGTTAGATTGTATCTGAGTTAAACTGGTTCTGCCAGGGATTCCTGGGTCCTGCCTGGATATTAGTTGGGCCTGATACTGGACCAATTCAGGCCTTGAAATCCAACGTTACATCGAACACCAACGTCCAAGCATTAGGTGAAGTAAAAAGAGTACTAAAACTAGATATGTTTTATGTCTTGTTTGAAAAGATGGTCCAAAGGGAGTTGAGCTTTAATCTTAGGTTGAAGATACACAAGGTGTCGTCAAATCATCTTCCTTCGGGCAGGGAATTAATAATTAATCATCACCTTAAATCAAATTAAAAAACAGTCAAGATTATACTTTGACCTTGTACATATCATGTTGGGTTTGTGTCTTCTATTCTGGTTTAACCGAATGAGTCTATTGGGTTATCCAAGGACCAGCATAAGGTTAAAGATATTTTGTAATTGTACTAAGGCTTTCTTATATTGTAATCCTAGAACTTGCGCAGGGTTTTTATATATTGTAATCCTAGAACTTGCGCAAAAGAGAGTGCTCTCTCTCACCTATTGTGTTCCTACACTATGTAGGAGAGACAATGAGGGCGAGAGTCTCTGTGTATTTCTTTACTTGTTATAATGAAAATAATATTGTCTTTGTTTGTGGACGTAGTCTTACTTGAGTAAACCACGTAAATCTTCTGTATTTTCTTCTTGTGTGTGGTTTAATTGTTCAATCGCAGGTTTTGTGCTTCTGCACCTGCACAACATATCACTTCTCAATTCTTTGATATTCTTTCATTAGTGCGCGTTTTAACATGAATACCTAGGAATTTAATTGCATGGAAATAAGGAGCCCTTTGTGTAACTAAAATAACATGCAGCAACCAATTTCCAAAGCCTGAAACTTGAACTCTATTCGATACTGTGGAATTGAGTAACTCAATTGAGTTTAGCCCTTTCTAGTCAAACACACCTGACTCACTCGATCTACGCATAAGTACAGTTGAGTTGAGTTCTTTATATAGATATATATATATATATATATATGGTAAAAAGAGAGATTATATTAAAGAAAAGGAAAAACAAGAGATCATTCCTGAAAATAAATCAATGACAAAACTTAAGACACTAAAAAACAGCCCCCAAGATCCCAAGCATGGTGAAATCCTGACCCAATCCAGCTTTCGATTAATGAGATTCACTAGACTTCAAGAGTATTAAAGAACATGCAAAGATTAGAAATCCTAAAACTTTTGGCCATTCCCGGTGTGAAGAGAATAGCCCTCACTCGCTTCAGTTTTTTTTTAAACCTGAAGACTACAGGTCCCTTTGAAATCACCTGCAAAAAACAATGAATTTGTCAAGAAAAATAGCAAACCCAAAGGCAGAATCCCCAATACAAGGATTGAGTTGGGTTTTATAATTACGAATCAATGATCACGGCCTAAGAAAAAATCTCTCTTGCCCGCACAGTAGTACAGATCAATTTGAACATGTAGCAGCATACACCTCAAAGTAGAAAATAATGAGGAGAACTGGCTCTCATGGACTGAGATTACAGAAAGGCAGGTTGTTTCTAATACCCTAATAATGTGCAGATGGTCCAAATGAAGGCCTTCTGTAAGTGGAGGTCAATTGCAATCACAGGTTTGACGTGTAGAATTGTAGCATTCTTTAAAGATTTTGAAAGATATGGTATTTAAGAAGAAGGGCCCTTAGATTGCCTGCCACTGGCCAGATAGCTCTGTTTACTAAGTGGGGGCAGACCGCATTAATACAGGACAGCCCACACGCTTAACTTGGCAAGGTAACTGAGTTGTACGTAGTTATTAAACTGGGTTCATGTCCCACAAGGCAAGCTCCCCATCTTTGCCCACTCTACCTAGTACCAACCAAATGATGTCCCCACACAAGTGCAACTTGGGTCATTTTTTGTGATTAATTTTGTGATTAAAACATGTGCCAACCCATTTTTGCCCATTTAATCTTGTGATTCACTGCAGCGGTCTGTTTGATTTGGACAAATTTCAAAACATGTGGTTCATTGACATATTCATCAAGATTTTGATTTTAAACTATGGCTTCCACTCTAATTTTAAGCGTCTCAACCCTAATTTTATGCATTACTACACAACCTAAGTTCAGGTAACTTCGAATAATATTAACCAATGCTTTGAAACATGAATTTTTTGTTGCCTGTTAGCTCTTCAATTTCTTTGTCCATGTTGACCCCCACCGTTCATCCAACAAGATTAAAACCCATACATGGGTTGTCCATTTTGTGAAGATCAAAACCACCCATCAAAAAAATTTTTTTTTTTAACCAATAGAGATCCACCATTCATCCCAAAGTTGCCATTTTTCTTAACATTTTTTTCGGAAAATATCCAGTTAAATACAAAGTAATCATATATATATATATATAAAACAAAAAGTACATGATGGAGACCACAAACATAGATCCACACCATCAACGCAGTTCTCTCTCCTTGAAGTAGTAAACAAATCAAATTTGAACTCAATCGATGTAAAATTGACCATGGAATTCAACATGTGAAAAATATAGCCAAATTGTGTTTGTCCATTCTGATGATGAATATAACTCCGGTTGAATTGGGAATTCCTATAGTTATAGGGGAGAAGTGCGTCCAAAATGTGGGGCCCAGTGCACAGATAAAATAAACAGCTTAATGAATCATTGGTAATTAGTGTTTCGATTATTCTTTAATTCAATCCATTAACGATCGACGGCAATTTCTTTGGAGAAGTTCTTAAACCTTCGATACGCAAACAAGGATTCATTTGGATCCAGTTTGAGTTCTCTCATGGCATTCAAGTCCTACTTGAGTGTTTTACCCTAATAAAAAAAAGGGTCCTACTTTAGATGACCCAATACCTAACTCAACTCGTTTGAGGTGTACCCATACTTATTCCCATACATGCTCATTATCTGAGCAAATCGGATCAAATCAGCATACAAACTGACATGTTTGGTGGGACTCGTTGCCATCAAATCAAATCAAATCATGGTTGGAGATGATAATGGAGCGAGGGAACTACCAATTTGGTTAAGACAGAGGCCCAGCCTAATCGAATGCTAATCCCTAAACGTATGGGCCCTTGCTACTGGAAATGGGTTGTGAGATTGACATTATTTTGTAAATAGCAGAAAAATCTATTCAAATCATTCAACAAAGACTTTATGTTCTTTCTCTGATTCGAATGCAAAAGAATAAAATCCTGATAATAAAATGAGAATTAGTATTCACAACAAGGTTACAATGTGGCAATGTTGAGGTCAATGTCTACCACATGATCTGATCAATGTAATTGCTGACTTCACAGTTCACTGGCAAGAGTGCAAGTACTTTTTGAATGGTAGTAAGAATTGGTGCATGTCATGAGGAATTAAATGATGTGGTTCTTGACATGAGGTGACATTGTAATCTGGAGAATTGGATTTGCACATGTAGGTTACAAATTCATGTGGTGCAGACCTGTTTGTATTTGTGAGCCTGGTTTTTAAGATTGTACCCTAGCCTGACCCATTTACAAAAAGTGGAACTGAAAGTGAGCCTGTTAATCTGTTAATTTCGGGGCTTAAGCCCAGGATCAAGTCTGCCCAATAGCCCACTGAGAACCTATTGGTCTCTTTAGAGCCCATCATCCCATTAATTCAATTGACAATCAGCCCAATATTGTAGAGCTCAGATGGTCATAATAGTCAGGCCAAAGTCCAATCTCCTAAATTGACCTTGTTTGGAACCCTGGGTCTGGCCTATGTTATAATAATACACTTCCTCATACTTAGCTGTACTTAGGCGGGACGCAGGCGTTTTCCAGGCCCATCTATACCCCTACTTGGAGTGACCCCTTGAATGGAAAAGATTATGCAGGTTAAAAGACTTGCATTTTTTTCACTTATTTTATTTATTTATATTCTGCTGTTGGCTCTGTGGCCAAAAATTGAAAAAAACAAGGCACCTACGGGGAATTGATTCCTTTTGGGTGTTATGGGAATAGATTATCTATCCACCAAAACTAAATACATAGAAACTCAATATGAAATCATCATCATCAAAGCCTTATTCCAACCATATTAGGATCGGCTACATGAATTTTATCTCTCAAAAACTCAATGTGAAATGAAAGCAAAATATTATTACAGAGGTGAAACCTAAATGAGATGAGGTGACAATGAAAGATACATAGTAGCAATGTAAATGTATTTAATTTCTATCTATTTTGTGCAACCAAGAGGCCCCACTGTTCAATTGATTTATCTTATCTGGTACAATAGTGGAAGGGTTGGACTTTTCATATACATGGCATTTTTGGGGGTGTGGTTGCAAATACCTAGATCAACAAATCAGTGTCTCTGATCAAGGCTGGGGGAGGGGAGAGGAACTAATTTCTTCTAGAAAACGCCTACTATTCTTACTGCCTAATTTCCACATTCCTTCTTTTCACAGTTTCTCCAAATTACTCTACCAAATGTTGCAAGATAAGTCGCCTTTTCGTTTGCCTCTCACCAATCTGGTACAGAGGTATTGATTATCAAAGCATACGTCCAAGTACAATCTCATAAGTCAAATTTATATTCTATTGCAGGTGCATTTTCTGTAATTTGATTATGCTTATATCAAGCCATGTCATCTAGCCCGTTGTTAAGTTTTTATATTATTCTTTTTGCCTGGTGGGACCTAATCTTCCCATGTTCTTCGAAGACCTAATGATGTACTAAGCCTTGATTAAGACCACAATTTCTCATTTATAATTGAGAGCATCAGTACTGTCCAAAAGATAACAAAATCATTGGCACAAGGGTCTCATCTCCAATTGCTCCAATTCCAGCAATTGTTGGTCGTTCATGCCACACCCTCTGAAGTTGTAAAAAAGAGGCAAACGCATGGGTTGCATGGAGATAAAAAGGTGAAAACTGAAAGTGAAACATTGGTGAAGACTGCACAGGGGGGCCTTTAATGAGGACTGAGAGTGGTACATGAGCAGTGGGCCCATTGTACCAAGGGGGATTAGGGGTCTAGGAAAGAGACCCATTTCTTGGATGGGCCCCACATCTCTTGCTGCGTATCTGTCATTACGAATTGATGGGAGGGGAGGTCGGTTAAGGGTCGCTTTGAAGGGCACCCCTCCTCTACTAAAACCCTCACTCCCCCTCTCCCCACTGCATTATCTCAGCTCTCTCTCTCTCTCTTATATTATTTCTGTCAATACACTCAAGCCTCAAAGCCAATCCACACCTCTTCAAACTCAAAAAGGGAAAAAAAATACCCACATACACAACCTTTTATATTCCCATTTCTCCAATCTCTTGTATCCTCCTCTTCCTCTCTCCTCTTTAGCAAATGGGGTTGCTTGAATTCGTCTCCCTGTCAGAATCTCTATAGCTCTTATCCTCTCTAACAACCATGTCTTGCTCTATACAAAGAGTAAGTGCTCGAACCATCACCCACTAGGCACCCCAACTAGCCTTTTGCCGATTCAGCCTCTGTTATCTAAAATCTCTTGCTAAATTTAGCTCATCACTTCATTGGTAGGTCAAGAATCAGGTCCTTCTTAAAACATTACCAATGACACACTTTGATTGATGCTGGAAGGCATCCAATTGTCCTAAATTGATCTTACTCATGCATCAGTGGCTAAGCAGCTGCTCTCACTTTTCATCTTGTAACGCACCATGCAATTGATCAATGTCCGTCTCTATCTAGCGGACTAAATAAATTAGTTAGCTACTCTCTCGTTCATCAGCGCTTATTTTCAACTAACAATGGCCGATGTGACAAATTTAGAAACTGTACAGAGTAGTAGTACTTCAATATCATCATCACCGTCTTCGTCCTCGTCGTCTACATCCTCTGCGTTATTACAGAATTTGCATGCCAATCAATCCGAAGAGCCAAAGTCAGATGACACCGAGCCCAAAAGGAGCAAAAGAGCACGAGATTGCAGCAAGCACCCCATCTACAGGGGTGTCCGCATGCGCAACTGGGGCAAATGGGTATCTGAAATCCGTGAGCCGCGCAAGAAGTCAAGGATTTGGCTGGGAACGTTCTCAACACCTGAGATGGCAGCGAGGGCACATGATGTGGCCGCGCTGAGCATCAAGGGTGACTCGGCGGTGCTCAATTTCCCAGAGCTCGCCGAGTCGCTGCCGCGGCCTGCAACATTGTCGCCGCGGGACGTGCAGGCCGCGGCAGCCAAGGCCGCTGCAATGGAGATGTTCACATCCCCTCCCATGGCCCCCACACCACCAGATGAACTGAGCGAAATCGTCCAGCTACCCCGACTCAGCCCGAGTCATGACTCACCCAAGTCTCAAAATGACATGGTCTTCGCCGATGAGTTTGATAACTGGCTATTCGATCGGAGCCCGTGGATGGAAAATGGGTTTTTCGGCGACTCGCTGTTGATGCCGGAGTGTTTGATTCCTAGTGGCTTTGAGGCTTGCTTGTGGGATTGACAGTGGTGATCAAATGTGAGTGTGTGTGTGTGTGTTTTTTTTTTTAAATTCTGTTGGGCCCTTCAATTTTATTTCCAGGGGCTAAGCGGTTTGTAATTCTCTCCCTTTCTCTGCTTCTTGGTTTGTTTTGTTTTAGTGTCTTTTGAGTTTGGGTTGTGTGCTCCACTGCTGCTCTTTCAATTAGTCAATTGTATAGAGTCGTCTAAGTTTTAAGAGGTAAAAGATGACATGAGCTTTTTCTTATCTTCTGAGTGGAATCATTGAAGAGTTGCTTTCTTTCTCACTGTCTCTCTTCAGTCCTCTTTCTGAACCTTAAATGACCTTCTTTTTTAAGGGAATATTTTTTTATCCATAACAACAATACTTGTATTAATAAAAAAACTAAAAAAAAAATAGAGACAACAAGAATAACAGAATTCACCATTTATTTCTCTAATATGGGCTTCTCTTCAATTGCATTGTCACATAGAATTCAAGGCCCAGAATCTGAGGAGTTAGCCTGGAAACTGGAAAAAAAAACATTATTAATTTTTTTTCTTTCTTTTTCTATGGCTGTGTGCCTCTAGGGGCATGTAGTTCACCTGGATTTCCTTAAAAGGAAGGACCAGCTGTCGTTCTCTAAGCAGCAATTGTGACAGTTGTGCAAACAGCAAGTAATTAGTAAGGAGGTGGGACTAGGATAATTTTTTATATGACCTTAAAAAGGCCCTTTTTACATTTAAAATTTTTACCTTATTCTTACTTGGCTTACAAGGACTCTAACCGCGTTTCCTCTTCTACAGTAATTACTATTCGACTTAAGGAGGTAACAAAATCAGATCCCTTTCAATGAAAAAAAAAACAAGAAAATGATGAAGAAGCCACGCGACGAAGATGGAAAAGCCAGGGGGTTGAAAAATTATTGCTACAGCAGACAAAGGCAGATTTTTCCAACGCAGTCTTTTTCCTTTCTACCCTTAACCTCTTCATATGATAAAAGAGGAAATAAAGAGATAACAATTAAAGAGTTAATAATGAAGTAATAAAAAATTACTTTTGACCTTGTGGTAATGACCTTTTCTCACCCTAAGGGCTGTACTTCCTCATCCTTGATCTCGTTACTAACCAGGGACGCCTTACCTCTCCCATTGGCTACTCCCATAGCAAAAGGAATAGGACCAGCCCCCCTAAATTGAGATTAAAAATAATAATAATAACAGGACCTGCTTAACGTGATATTTATAATTTTACATCGACAGATCCAAACCGAGCCTATCCAATTAGTTATCCAACCTAGTAATGAAGTCTTTTTTCAAGTGTGATTGATTTGTCCGTTAATATATGACCCTTGTTAAAGTGAAATTTACCCAATAACAACATTTAACATTAGATTAGTTATGCTGACCGAAAATATGGAATATTCTTGTCCCCTTCAGTTTTAATAAGTTGGCCCAGAGTCATTAACTAGATGGTGCCTAATAAACTATCGAGAAGTTCCTTTTTTTTTTGGCTGCACACGAAAGTATCAACATAGTGTGATATTTAGCTGCCTGCTAATTCTAAAAAAAACAAACAAACAAAAGAAAGGCTAGCCACAAGTTGAGATTTCAATTGTTTAGTCCAACCATACAAAAACAAATATAGGGGTTAGCTACAAGTTGAGATTTCAATTGGTTAGTCCAACCATGCAAAAACAAATATAGGGGTACAAGTGAAACTCCAATAGAACTTACTGATAAGTTCCTCCAATTAAAATAGATGAATGGTTTGAATTTGCAAAGGATTGGCACCAAGTGGAACATGTAAAGTTATGAGCGTCGACACGTTTTCGAAAGATATAATTTACATAAATCCAGTGTCAAACAATCTCATGATGAAGCGCATATGAAACTTCCTGATGATATGACCTTTGGTGACACACGTAGAGCCCCCCTCCACTTAGTCAAAACTAAAAATTTCATGAGTCCCCAAATCATTATCTTTTGAAAAATATAAATATAATGGGAATTTAACTTCTCAGGCAGGTTGAGATTTTTCAGATTTGAGGGTTAAACTAAGATATCATTGGAAAATGTTGTAAACAAAGTTACTTTAAATGATTAAAATAAATTATTGTAGAAAACTAGTTATAAATTTTCCAATTAGTGGGTGTCCTTATGATGGGATTAGTGGATTTGATCCCATATTTTGGACTTGGTGGCCTCAGGTATGAATAGTTAAGGTATGGGCATGTAAATTGTTTACTGTGAGCCAAGGAAGAAGTAGGGGAGAAAAAAAATTACAGAAACGTATATATTTTGTTGTTTTGGTATCCTAGGACCCCAAGCCTAGGGTTGTAAATGGGTTCTCGATTCTCTGTTATTCAAAAGTTTCGATATATTAATAATCAGGTTTGCATCAGTATTTAGGTCTCAATAAGTAAATGGATCCACGTTTGGATCCTATTTTTGACTCATTTAGGTCTCGACAAGTCAATGGATTTAGGTCTGGATCATATATTTTGACCTATAACTTAAACAGTTACGGGTTTGGTTCTACTTTGGTTTCGACCCGTAGATCCGAAACCTGACTTATTACCCTAATTTTTTAAAATTTTTTCTAAAGCATTCTCTATATATACCTTGACCCGGACTCAGACCCGGACCTTCCCCATACATGGTTCCGGTTCCGATTTTGGGTCCATCATCTCCTTAATGCTTCCAATTGTGGATTCAAGAAATTGGTTTCGAACCGATTATGGTTTCGGTTCTGAGTCCATTCTCTCATTAATGGTTCCAATTCCAGATCCACGTAGACTGTAACTAGAACTGACCCATTTACAACCCTACCCAAGCCTTCTTGTGAGACAATGAGATGGCACTAAGGTGATGGGAGATATCTCAAGTGAGATTAGTAAACCCTCTAGTCAAAGGAGAAGACCTTTGATGAGGTGTAAAAATTGACACCTCTGACCACTCTGAGGCCGTTCTTAGAAGCAATATATCTATCTTTGTGAGGCCGGAGTATACAATATACAAAATTCATTTGACCATGTGGATGCCACTTGGATGACCTAAGTGCTATAAAAACTTAGGTTTTCCATTTGAGTAAGCCTTCTTTTTTGTGGGCTCTAGCTGAAAGGATGCCAACCATAAGGGTATGATGTGGATTATGGATTACCCAATGTCGAACCAAATCATCTTGATCCATAATCTTAAGGTCTCGTATTATCATTTAAGAAAAAAAATGCAATTTTATGTTTTGATTCAATTGAATAATGGCTATAGGAGTGTGCGATTTGGAAATTTCGGGTGCACTTTTTCCCACTCCCTGTAACCATATGGATGACATTTCAAATTTGTAGCTTTGTTTCTAATCTATTATAATTATGATGATGATGATTTTTTTTTATTAGTTTATCCTAATAGGTGATATATCTAATTTCAAGGGGTAGTTTAATTGGCTTAAGACTACAGTTTACTTTCGAAGGTTTCGGGTTTGAGCTACACTCTCACATTATGACTATAGAGGATTTACTCGGCTCCCCCTGAGCCCAAAGGGAGTAGTCCGGTTGTAACGTCTGCTTCCCAATTAAGGATTATTTGTTAATTTTTCGTGTTTTATATTGATTAATGATGTTTTTGATCCTAATTGTATCTTCGATAGGTAGAATGGTGGGACCCTACTCTTGATTAGGTAACATTGGAAACCAATTTATAATTTAACTAGTTTAATTTTGCACCATCTTATCATTCCATTAATCATATCATGTGCATCTAATCATGATTATCATTATCTCTTAGTAGGCCTATTTCATTTAGACTTAAGTTACTTATGTAGGACCCTTATGACCTCTTTTTGAAAAATAACCTAAACCTATGGACTTGCTAGTAATTACCAAAAGTATTTGTCACAACCCGAGCCCAGAAATCGGGAGTTGGTGAAAACCTAACTAGTAACATACGTACTCCCGTGCATGCACACCTAGACCTGGTCTAAGTGTATACACACAAGGGATATTCACATGTGCAAACTAAGTGTACGTGGAAGCTGTACGTATCATTGCATGACAAAAAGAAACACGAATAGGTACAAGAACTGTAAAAACTAATAGTATTTACAGAGCGGACAAACAAAATGGGAAATAGTTTCTTAGAGACAAGTACAAGATAAGGTGTACATCATCAAAAAAATAAAACCTTAGTACAAAAAGGAAGAGAGGAGACTGATGCAATGCAAAGCCGCTCTCCAATGGAGGGATCATATCCACTCCTCTAGCACTGACTGGGCCTCACGGATCTCCCCTGGAGTTGGGTTGGCCGACGAGGGGTTGGTAGAGGGATCTGGGCCTGCAACACCAAGAATAACTAATGAGTACAACGACTCAGTAAAGCATAAGCAGTAATAAGTTAACACGCGTTGTGTCTATCAGAATAATTAACATATGAGAATCCATAGTGGTTATGTTCGTATACTAGGCAACTCGTGCGTATAAATAAATATGCTATCAGAATCATAAACAGATATATTGGCTAGGTGGCTACTACATTTGCCATATTCTCCCTATCGAGAGCAAGTAGGATGAGAACATCATCGACCGGGCCAGGGTACGAATGGGTCTCTAATTCCCGAGTCCGGAATCCCAGGACAAGAGCACTCTGCAAAGGTAAGAAACAGGCTACACCAAAGTCAACTACGTCGGGTATCCTGAGGCTGAGGCTGAGTAGAGTTAGACAGACAAGATTAGTCATGTCATATCACTAGGAAGCAATATAGTGCGTACATCACACAAGAATCAATCACTAAACTCAAGTCTTGCAATATCATTACAAACGAATAATTATAAGTCAAAACAAAAATAAGAGCATGGAAGGCAATAATTGAAATCAATATGCAATGCAAGTCAAGTGATTACTATGAATCAAGATTGTTTACTAGCCAACCCTAAGTTAGTTGTCCAATGTTTTTAATCGTACATGATGATGTAGTTTAAGTTATTCAATACACAGTTGTTCATTTCGTGGGTGTTGCACCGTATCGATATATGTGTATCGAAGTCCCTTAAACCAACATCCATGGGGAGGTGCTTAATAATTGGGCAACACACATGAATGTGTCATAGCCTTTAAGACCATTCATGCTTCTTATGGTAGTCCGTTGGGGAAGGTATGTGGTTAAGAAGTCCAAGTGAAGGCCCTCTAAGGTCACCTCATTAACCCTATCTTTTCTCCAATGCATTACAGAGCAGAGAAACCAAAATGTAGCATAAAAAGGTCCTCTGGGTGTTAAGGAAGCAAGAGAGAGAAATGAGCAAGATTAGGATTCAGTTGGACATTGAATCTCCCAGAGCAAAAGTGCTTCAGGGCCGACCAGTCGACTTTAAAGCCCGATCGGTCGGATTTCGATTCTGAGAGTGTCCGATCGGTCAGACCCCAGTCCTGATCGGTCGAGTAATAGAGTTTTATACAGAGCGGAATGACTACACTACAGTCTTTACACTCACAAAAATGACATGTATCAAGTTTATACAATTCAAAAGGGCTGTTAAAATGCTACACACTTGAAAGAAAGAGTAGAAGAAACACAACAATCAACGTGTATCAACATGTGTTCATCCATACTGTGCTTATACTTGCCTTAAACGAGCTCTTTCCTTAACTTAGCTGTTCTTTATCCCAATCAATTTCGGAGATGCAATCCTAACACCATGCATGCCAAGAGTAAACAAAGGAAAAGGTATGCATGCAGTGCAAAATGCTCGAACTCCATAAAAGAGCATAACTTCAAAGCTTACCGTAGAACACACAAGAAGAAGAGAAGTAGAGGGAGAAACAAAAAAGGAAACGTGAGAATACATCAAGATGAGCAAGAATCCTCTTTTACCTATGAGTGCTCCAAGAAGCCAGAAGAAGAGACGAAGAAAGACGTTGATGCATAGACTTTTCCCCTTATTCTTTCCGTTGATCGTGAGGAAGAAGAAGGAAAGAAAGAAAAGTTGAAGAGCAGGGAAGATAAAATAGAGAGCGAGAGAGAGAGCTGTGCTGGGAGGGAGAGAGATGAAAATGAGAGAGGGAGTCGATGTCCTGCTTCTTATATATGGATAAGATTAGACATTTTACATAAAAGTTCAACAGTTTAGGATAATTACAGTTCAAGTCAATTAACGGTCCAACGGAAACAAACGACGTCGTTTACATATGAGTCAGTTATGGAAGTTGATGAGCTCGACGAAATACACGTATTGACACCAAGATGATGCATGAATGCTGAACTTGTACAAAATCGAAATTTACGAAAAAGGGTTTATGTCTACCTAGACCAGGTTAAACTCAACCCAACTACCTATCCATGACCCGAAACGAATTTCAAAAGAATACAACAAGCATAAAATGCATTTACTCGAAAATAACTCAAAACTACATTAATTAGTCGTTAAATTGGATTAAGTTGGGTCGGAATGTTACAATATCCTAGCAACCCTACCTCTATATAAAAACACATTTTCCAAAGTAAGAGCTCTCTTGTACCTGTTAACTAAAACCCTAGCCTTCATTTTCATCTCCTTCCTCCTTCAAGGTGACATTCTATAAGAGAGAGATTCTAAGCCCATTAGAGCTTGTCTTTTTCTTCTTCTCCACATTTTCTTTTACCCATTTGGAATTTGTTTGGAGTGAAAAGCCCCATCTTCACTTTTGCACAACTTTCAAGGTGAGAAATCCAATCTATTTGGATATTTATGCACATTTATATAGTGTATAATGGTTTCCCTGAATTTAGTATTCTTTATATTATCCTTTATGACATTCTTCTCATCATTTATCTCTTTTTCATGTCATTTCCATGATTAGGGATTTGTTTGAGCTAAAGATTTGGGAATTTGCACCCTAGAGGCTCTGATTTGGATTTTGGGAGCACCTAAGGCAGGTATATGCAAGCTGGATGTGTTTATGATTAATTCCTTGAGATTTTATATGCTTTAATACATAAGTACAGCTCATCCTCTTTTTGTTTTTATAAATGAAAATGTTATGGTAGGTGGAAATGGATTTTAAAGGAGTAATAAGGGTTGGATTTAATGCAATGGAATAGAAGAAAATGACATTCAATGTGCGAGGTTGGATGTAAGAAATGGTAGATTTTGTGCAGGATAAGGATGTAATTGATTATAGTGAAGTTCGGACTCGAAATAAGTCAAATTTGAAATCTCATCCAAGGCTCAATTGATTAGATGAGATGTTCCTAAAATTTCGTCAAAAATTCTTAACATCTGGTTGATCTAATTGCCCTTCTCAAATCAATCGGATAAGGTCTGACCAATGTAAATATTTATTTATTTTAATTATTTTCTTACTTCTAAATCCCTTATAATCCAACTCAGTTTCACTAGACTAAGTCAAATATACCGTAATTAACCTTAAGCTCGATCATGGGGTCAATTGTTACATTAGAATATTAGAACTTTATGACCATGTAGGACATTAACTTTGAAATCCCCACACCTTACATTTATCCAACGAAATCAAATTGGGTAAACAAGAAAAATGTTAGCCGTCGTTCATCCACATTAGATGATTCAGCTCGTTCTAATATTGTACCCTTCGTGTGGGGGTATAGGAGTCCGGTGTCCGGATTCATAAACGATGCGACACTAAGAACTTCGGTAACACACAATATTGGGGATCTTATCGTCATGCCGAAGTAGGAAGCTAAGGACTTGGATATCTTAAATCAGCATGACTTGTAATCTTTCATTGTTTCTTAATTAATTGGAAACTTATGCTTATTTACTATGACTTCCTATATCCTTCAGTTACTTGTATTATAAGTTCAATTATGTTCTTTTCATTTTCCTCATATTTCATTTTTCTTATATTATTCGTTATTGATATCATTATGCTTCAGTTATTAAAAATGATACATAAGAAAGTTCCGTTAAGAAACTAAGTATAAGAGTATGATTATGCCATACGTTTAGTCTTTATTGACTCATGGAGTCGACACCACAGAGCTTGACTTTATGAAGCTTGGTGGGGCTAAATATGGGTTGAAGTTTGTGTGCCACTGCAATTTATTTATATGTTAAGTGAGTCAACGCTCCTTTGGGTAATCAAATTAGCTACATGATCTCTCGATTTGTTTTGTTATATGTCTCTTTGCGGGAAGGACTTGAATAGCATGTGGTTTGCCAATTAGATGTTATGTTCCCTATTATCTTGATTCCATAGATATATATATATATCTCTCTCTCTCTTTTATATCTATATATATGCTTTATCTTATGCCAACATGATCGGGGTGTTACCCTCGGTGTTGCAGGACTCAATCTCAGTATAGACCCAATTATCGGTTAGCTCTTTGAGGTTACCTCAATGGTAATTTTAGGATTAGATGAATGGGGATCTGATGACGTATTTTACTAGTCATCCATCCGTAGAGCGACATGGATCTTATTGGGCATTTAGGCTTTGAGCTATGATAGCTTGTTTTATCATATCATCATAACATTGGACTTCATTTATGATTATTCATTTAGAAAATATGTATTATACTTTCGGTTTTTGATCACCATACACTTTCGCATTTCATCACTTGATATGCACTCAGACATTTAGTACTTATGCATGTGATTTTGTTCATTTGGTTAACTCCTTAAGTATTCAAATATGGAATGTTTAAAAAGTTATTTGTTTAGGCTCTTATAGTATCACAGGATGTCCAATAGGTGCACTGAGTACTAAATTTTGTAGTTGGATTTGAATGTGCATGTATTATGAATCTTCCGTTAATATGAAATTTGAAAAAATTTGCTTGTAGTGGTTCATATTTGCCTTTGCACGATGAGAATTGCTACGGGAATGCCCATGCTATGTCACGGACTTAGTCATATTAACTTAATCTCGGGCCTGGGGTGTGACACCGGCCAAAAGGCCTGGATAGCCATTGTTAAAAAGGAAAAAAAAAGGTGATATCTTTATTTTGTTCTAGTCTCCAACTTGGGTACCCTGCCTTCCCTTGATGTTCGTTTACCGGGGGAGCCATAGCTTTGGACGACTTTTAATATATGATTTAATCACAAATGCATCCCTCATTTGAGGCTATCTAAATACGGTTATAGAACTCCTAAAATAATAAACACGATCTCCTCATTGAATGTAAAAACGATTGCATGGGTTTGCGTAATTTCAAGTATTAAGCGGTAATGCAATTGATCACAGGCCTTTTTGGTTGGCTTAAGTTGGTTTGCTAAACTTTTTATTTCTAGTGCATGTTCCATCATTTGATATTAACACTATAATGTTTGTTTTAATGACTGTGTTACCACAAGATGATGAGTTCTTATTGAAGATACGTTATTGTTACAGTCAGTGGTTTCTAGAATCCACCTTCTGTAGAAAGTATAAATCATCATCATCATTATCATCAAAGCCTTATCCCAACCATGTTGGGGTCGGCTACATGAATTCTATTTCTCTATTCCATTCTATTTTAAGCTAAATCTTTCGATAAGTGAAACTTCTTCAAATCTGAATTAATGACTTCCATCCATGTTTTCTTCGGCCTACCCTTATCTCTTGATAGGCCCTGCACCCGTATATCCAAAATTTTTCTCACCGGGGCCATTACTGGCCTATGCTCAATTTGCCGAAACCATCTTAAATGAGTTTCTCTAATCTTATCTTCTTGGCGTTACCCCTAAATGTTCTCGAAAGCGCTCATTTTTAATTTTATCTTTCCTAGTTTTACCACACATCCACCTAAGCATTCTCATTTCCGCTACATCCATCTTATGAATATGCGTCTTCTTAATTGGCCAACATTCTGCTCCATATGTCATAGCTGGTCTAACCACTATCCTGTAAAATTTGCCTTTCAATTTCATTGGCATTCGTCTATCACAAAGCACTCCCAAAGCTAGTCTCTACTTTAGCCATCCAACTTTTATCCTATGCTCCACATTTTTTGCAATCTCCCCATTCTTACTAATCATCAAGCCCAGATACCAAAAAGAATCTCTAGTGGTATCTCATAGGTTTCAATTTTGACAGTGGCTTCAACACTTTGTATATGTCCACTGAAGTTACAATCCATATATTCTGTCTTTGTACGACTTATTTTAAAGCCTTTAGATTCTAATGTCCTCCACCATTTCTCAAGCTTTGCATTTACACCCTCTCTTGATTCAACCACCAATATTATATCATCTGCAAACAACATACACCATGGTACTTCTTCTTGAATATGCACAGTTAACTCATCCATAATTAATGCAAAGAGATAAGGGCTTAAGGTTGACCATTGATGTAAACATATAGTCACAAGAAATCCACCTGTTTCTCTACATGTGGTTCTTATATTTGTTATTGCTCCTTTTGTACATATCCTTAAAAATCTCAATGTAACCTCTGCGGACATTCCTTTTCTTTAGAACCCACCAAATTAAATTCCTCGGTATCCTATCATAGGCTTGTTCCAAATCGATAATGACCATATGTAAATTTTTTCTCTTTGCTCGATATTTTTCCATTAATTGTTTAAGGGCAAAGATAGTTTCCATAGTTGATCTCCCTGGCATAAAACCAAATTGATTTTTAGAAATCTTGGTCTTCTTTCTCAGTTTTTGCTCCATTATTTTCTCCCATAACTTCATAGTATGACTCATAAGTTTAATCCCTCGATAGTTGGTACAATTTTGTGTATCTCCTTTATTCTTATATATAGGTACTACAATGCTTCTTCTCCATTCATCCGGCATTTTCTTTTTCACAAGTATCTTATTGAATAGTCTACATAACCAACTTACTCCAACATCTCCTAAGCATTTCCATATCTCTATCTGAATACCATCTAGGCCTGTTGCTTTTTCTGTCTTCATTCGCTTTAATGCTTCCTTCACTTCCATTCCTCTAATTCTATGGAGAAAAGTATGCTCTTGTAATGAAGTATCCTTCTAAACTCTTGTATCGCCCAAATGTTCTTCATTTAGAAGTTTGCTAAAATATTCCTTTCACCTTTCTTTAATATCGTTGTCCTTCACCAAAATATTTTCCTCATTGTCCTTGATACATTTGATATGATCTATGTCCCTGCTTTTCTTTTCTCTTATTTTTGCAAGCTTATAAATATCCTTTTCTCCTTCTCTTGTTCCTAACCTATTATAGAGGTTATCGTATGCTTTGCACTTTGCACTACTTTCTACCTTCTTAGCTTATTTCTTTGCCTTCTTATACAACTCAAAATTTTCTATACTTTTAATCCCCTGCCAAATTTTGTAACAATGTTTTTTCTGTCGAATAACTTCCTGAACATCCATACTCCACCACCATGTTTCTTTATTAATATGTCTCTTCCCTTTTGATTCTCCAAGTACTTCCTTTGCAACATTCATAATGCAATTAGCCATTTGATTCCACATTACTATAGTTTCTTCTTTAATATTCCATTCTCCCTTTTCAATCATTTTGTCCTCAAATAAATTTGCTCTTTCCCCCTTCAAATCTCTCCACCTTGTTTTAGGCTCTATTTTGTTTACTACCACTCTCTTTCTACTTTTAATGCAAATATCTAAAACTTCGAGCCTATGTTGCATAGTCAAATTCTCTCCTGAGATAACCTTGCAATCTTTACAAGCCAATCGGTCCTGTTTTCTAACTAGAAAAAAGTTTATCTGACTCCTATTACTCCCACTTTTATATGTAATTAAATGCTCATTTCTCTTTTTAAAGTAAGTATTTGCTACTACAAGATCAAATGCCACTGCAAAGTCCAATATAGTGTTTCCGAACTCATTCTTTTCTCCAAATCCATGCCCTCCATGCACTTTCTCATATCCTCTATCATCTCTTCCTATATGCCCGTTTAAATCTCCTCCAAGGAAAATCTTATCACTATTTGGAATTTCTCGCATTAAATCATCCATCTCCTCCCAAAATTGTCTTTTTACACTTTCTTTTAGTTTTACTTGGGAAGCATATGCACTAATGATATGAATTATGTCTTCCTCTAGTACTAGTTTAATAACTATAATTCTATCACCAAATCTCTTTACCCCCACAATTTTCTCTTTTAAATCCTTATCTAAAACTATACCCACTCTATTTCTTGTATTACTCTTTCCTGCATAGAAAAGCTTATACCCATCCGTGAGCTGTTTAGTTTTATTCCCTTTCCATCTTGTCTCATGTATACAAGCCACACTAATTGTTCTTCTTTTCATTACCTCAACCAACTCCATGCTCTTGCCTATCAAGGTTCCTATATTCCAAGTAGCAAGTCTAATTTTCCTATTCCTCTTCTTCTTTTCATGGACTAACTTCTTTAACCGCACTAACCCAAAGTCATGCAATAGCTCTTGCACACTTTTCACTGCAGCCGGGCGACGCTGCAATGCGTCGCTTAAAGCGGGAAATGCCCTAGCCTTATCGTGAAATATCATTTTTTTAGAATTCATATTTGGGTTGTGACAAAGTTTTACACTGGCTGTCACCTACCTAACGCAACTCTCCTCCTTTACCTGAGCTTCAGACCGGCATCAAAAATTGGCAGAATTGTACTAAGTATAAATACTAGATGATTTCTGTTCCCTGGCTCATTTCCGTTCAAGGAAAGTGGGGCGCACAAAGCACTTGTTTGCAATGGTCCTCTATGAAGAATCCACTATGATTTTTCTCGATGGCATGGAATGCCATTTTTTTTTCCCATTGGTCTAGCTCTGTGGCCAGGGGAGGAAATTTCAAAGCATCCACCAAAAATCAATCTTTGGCGGGTGCTATGAGAAACGGATTACTTACCACCAAGATAACCCTCAAATCTCAAAAAAACCCATATTTTGTGAGTCCGCAAGCCAAAAGTGACAGAAAGGAGGATTGTGCTCAATTAAAGAAAGTGCAGATCGGACCATCTCTCATCAAACTCCACAAATCATTCCTTACAAAGAATTGTGGAGCTACAATACATACGAAGCCCATTTGGAAAAGACTGTTTTCCAAAAAAAAAAAAGATATTATGGGCCCAATGATTAAGATCAAACCAGTAATCATCCTTAGAATGCTAAAAACAACTATGGGATTCAATATCAAGTGCTGATTCATCACAAATATTGACATATTTTAAAAAATGTCGAGAACAATAATTGATATATGTTGTGGGCCCCACTTGCATAATCCAAACCATTCAACCTCTTCAAAAGACAAAAAAATGGCTCTAGGCATAACTTCCAGAGCTTGATTCCCCATGGATAATGAAAAAGTTGCCAAAAACCCAGAACCATTGATCTGCCATAGTAGTAAAAAGGGAATGATAGGGCAATCTGTTTTCTCTCATCTTTTGCTTCCCATGGGACCCAAAAACACAAGCTGAACCGCTCAGAATCTCCAAAAGGACACTAACGGATAGTGGGTTAATTTTCCGCCATAGATTCTTCATGGATAGTGTGATATTTGTGAAAAGGTTCATACTTTGTAACTAAATTTTTTATTTCTGTGGGCCCCATGTAGGTGATCCAAACTATTCAGAATCTTGAAAATGCCAAAATACTTATGGGGATAATATCTTAGGGCTTGATTCATAGCATAGTGTAAGAAACCATTGAAAAACAAGTGGCCAATGGATGTATTTTAGTGCAGTTGTTAGGAATTTAGGTATTAATCAAATGTAGAATGCAATGATTCCTCTCCTCAGCAATCTTGTGGGAGGAAACCATGGTTCTGGTGGAATGAATGAATGCCCTAGATGGAGGATTCCTACCTCTAGCGAGGACCATTGCCAAAGGTGTCCTAAAAGTAAGGAAAAACGAGACATATTTTTGTAGTAAAAACTATCATTATTTGATGCGAGTGTTTTTCTACTAAAAAAAACCAAGAATATGAGCTCAATTTTATGTGATTGTGTGGAAGAAAATATTTCTTGTGGAGTAAAACTGTTCCTCGTTAAGAAGCAAATGTCAGTGGAATCAATTTTTTGTAAACGTTGCACAAACGTGGTTTGAGAGAATGCAACAGAGGTTCCATGAAAAGGGTCAAAAGAATAGGGTTAAATGAGATCTACAATCGACTATTAAATTCTACAAAAAAATTGAATTTTAAATTTAAAAATGATAGAGTCATTTTCTCTAAAATTAAAAAAAAATGTTAGTACTCCATTCTGAAGGCTTGTGTGTGCAACAAGAATATTGTTCTCTTAAAATATTTATTATGTTTTTACATAAGAGAAGAAACTCACATTCCTTCCCCTCATAAAAATTAATACCATCTCAGTTGATAAAAATCTATTCATATGCTTTATCTTTTCTATAAGAAAAATACGTTGTACAAAACAACAAATAGTAGGCTGCCAAATATAAGAGTTTTTGTCATGATCATGGAATCCTCTTGTCATACGACCTCACAGCTGCCTTAATTTTTCACATCTAGCCTCCTTGGCAAGACGTTATATATATGAATATATATATATAATTCTCAAGAATGCATTATTTAAAAAGGGGCGTTTTTGCCCTTTTTCTATCCTCAAATAAGGAACAAGTCACATGGATATTTTTTCTCTTTTTTAAAAATAACATTAATTACTTCTCCATAGTTTTAATCTTACATTCATTGTAAAAAGAGTCATTTTCACTTTCAAAAATATTGAAGCGCTATGTAGTGTTCCTCTCTCTCTCTATATATATATGTATATATTAAATTGGTTGGCAAGAGTTGTAAAGCATTTTTTATTTAATAAATCCCCATTTTAAAAGTTCATTGCTTTTTTTTTCCGTGCATAAGACATGTGAAAGCATATCCGCAAATGTGAAAAGAAAAACCCTCCAGCCACAGACAAAGTGGGAGAGAGGACCCACAAATATAGGGAGAAATAAGGATCGATCGATAACTCATTGTTTTGCTGAAAGGTGTGGATCCGAACCAACTGTGCAACCACTTTGTTAGAACTTCAAATCCTGGAACCAGTTAATGAATGTGTGTTTTAAGATGTAACATGTATGTCAAATGTACACTTTGAGCCACATTGCCAAGGGAAGAAGATACGATTTTACGATGGAGCATGTGGTAACACTGTACTTCCTGACCGTACCTGATTCTGAGCCACAATGCCCGTGTCACTATGACCCCTCAAGCCAAGGTGTCACACATGAATGTCTCACATGGCTTGGCAATTGAAAATTTTCTAATGTGGCCACTTCTAAAGTTCAGAACCCCACTCTATCTAATGCTGCCAAGTGTTATGCGTTGCATTGGTTGCCATTTAATGAGAAAAACGATGCGACCCACCGTTTTGGTGGACGGAATAATTTCATGTGTCTGAGCCGTTTGTGTTTTGATAATTACAAATTATATATGTTTTATTTTAATTTTTTTTATTTTTTTTATTTTTTGTTGAAATACTAGAGAGAGATTGCATGAGTGAAAATACAAACCACTTTCATAAAAAAGAAGCATGTATCCACAAGAAGAAAACCTATACACCTGAAAAGTGAATTCACAAAGTGAATTCATACACACAGAAAAGATCATATACCCAGGGTGCAAATTGTGAGCAACTAAGTAAGAAATGTGATTGCTTACCAACTACATAACTGTACTGCAAAATATATCATGAGGGCTGCTGGATAAACACAAAAAAAAAAAAATCTCTCTACACACAAGACAGAAAAAATTTTTTTAATTAAAATCCCTATTTTACCCCCACCCATTTCTCTCCCTCCTCCCTTCTTTCTCCTCCCCTTTCCCTCCTCCTCCCCTTTCCCTCCGGCTAGCAACGAAGTCTAGCCGGCGGAAGGGGGCTTTCCCTCCCTCTCTCTCCCTCTCCCTAGTCCTCTACTTCCTCCCCTCTCCTCTCCCGACTCCTCTTCCACTCTTCTCTCTCCAGCTTCTTCTCCTCTCCTCCGCTCGCTCAGGATCACAACACAGGCGAACCGCGGCAAGCAGGTTGGCCTCTCGCAAGGCATCATTGGGAGGATGAAGCAGCGCCGGGACTGGGGATCGAAGGCCTTCCTCTCCCTATTCTTCTTCCTCTCCTCTCCTCCCCTCACTTGAGATCGCCACGCAGGGGAACCACGGCGAGCAGACCAGCCTCTCACAGGGCATCGTTGGGAGGACGAACCAGCATCGGGACAGAGGATCAAAGGCCTGTTACTAGATCCTAGTCGTCGATTTGTAGAAGGCAAAGACAAAGATGTACGGCAAAGATAGAGGGAGAGGAACATGAGGAATAAAGAGAGGAAAAGGGAAACAGAGGGAGGGAGAGCCCCCTCCCACATGCTGGACTTCGTCGCCGGTCGGAGGGAAAGGGGAGGAGAGAGGAGAGATCAGGAAGAGAGATGGGTGTGGGATAAAATGGGGATTTTAATTTTTCTTAAATTTTTTTCTCTTTTGTGTGGAGAGAGATTCTTTTTATGTTTATCCAGCAATCCTCATATATCATTTAGAAGCTCTCTCTCTTTTTTTTAATATTTAAAAGCTCTCTTTGCTCTCCACGTTTTATATATATGAAAGGACAATGGTCCTCTTATTAAAAGTTACACAACATACTTTTCAAAAGCTACGGTCTCATCCATAAACTATACAGACTGGTGACTGTAGCTTCTTAAGAAATATCCCTTTCAAATAAATTACATGTACTGATGTACTTTACCATCATAAATAAATTACATGTAAGATGCTGGTATTATGCACTTTTGATATTTTGATACATGAGATATTTCTATAACCAATATAAGTCCTTCCACACCTACTCTCTCTAGTATGACACTAGTTCTCCTGCCATTTATAGTTGGATTAAACCAAGAGACTTCACAGAATATTGCCAGTTAGCTGAGGCTTCAAAATTAAAACTTAGGATTGTAGGACCAGCCCGGTTTTTTACCAACATCAAATCGAGGTTTAATTCTGACCACGCTTTGCTCCCCTTGATTATCATGTATGCATCAAGGTGGGCCTCCTTGGATGTGGACTTTTTATTAAAACATTTCTTTAGATCCTTACAATTTACTTTTCTTCCCAAGCTCGGAGGTTAACTAATTTTAGCAATATGATTTCCCTTTTCCTTCTCCACAAATGATAAACAAACACATGATTTCATTGATTCTAGATCCGCCAAACATAGTCCGTTGATCCATTTTCTACAAGAGGGAGGTATATGATCTTTATTTCCTTTCTTTTTCCTAGTTCTTAAGTCGGATCCTCTTAAAGTCTCATTATGCCATTAAGGAGTGAAACTCTATAGTATGGTCCACCAATTGAGAACTCTTTTTGTTTAGATGTCTTGTAATTTTACTAGATGAGTGGTCATATGATTAATAATGTGATCTCCATAATCTTATGCATTATTGATCAAGTACGGTGGGACCAACTACTATGGGAGGAAAATTCAAAAATATCTCTCACTAACCCAAAGCACAACACACATTCCCAGGATCTGCTCTTATGACTAAACCAAGTAACCATTCAAAATTCAAGTGTGCAAGAATATCCTCTTCTCAGCCCTACCTTTTTTCCTTCAGAGTTTGTTTTTCCCTATTTTCATTTTTTTCTAAATCTTGCAAACGCTGCCCCACCCTATCCTCATTGAATTCTTTTTCCTCCACATAAGTTTTTTTTTTTCTAAATCTTCCAAACGCTTGTAACTATCTGAACCCAAATAATTGAGAAGGTGGGAGATACAAATCAAGACTTTCCATTGACTCCATCCAAATGAATCCAAAGCCAAAGGGGCACCAAATCCAATATTCCACATGCTATCTCTTTATTGGACACTGCTTCTCTGCCCGTAGAGATTTTTTTGTACAAGAAATCAAGTCCCCGGGTCCACCTCATAGCTGTACTTCTGGTACATGGCCCATCTTCATTTTCGCTCCATCATTGCATGCATCCATTTGTAAGATGCAATCCAACAAACATGGCAGCAGAAAAAGAAATACCTGAAACCCCATCCATAGCTTATCAGCAGTAATCCAAACCGTCCAAATAGTGCATAGCTGCACTTGATGGGATAGTGCATGTGCCCTTCTGTTTTATGGACCATTGGCAACCCTTTTTTTTTTTTTATAATTGTGCACTGTTGGCTTCAAAATGGACAATTGACATTTAAACTTTCAAGTATAATCATCCATCAACAGTCAGCCTTACAATTTGAAAGGTCTGGATTAACGCATATGTGAGGTTTCTATTTCTATTATCATCTGGTATCCTTTACTTGGGTCACTACAATTTGGATTACTGCAAGTTATTATATATTGCAATATCAAATGACACATGATTTTATGATGTAGAACAAGTGTTGGGAACAATTTTTGGAACACGAAGAACGGAAAAAAATCATGTTGGAAGGCCAACTGGCCAAGATGATACTGTTGCCTTCAATCAGCCAAAATTTTTGATCCGGGTATCATTTTACAATGCGGAGTACTAATTTCAGAGGTTATCAAAAGTGAAGTTTTCGTGCAAATTTTTTTTTGAAAGGTTTTTTTCTTTATCTGTAACTAAAACTTTCTTATTATTTCTAGTAACTTTCATTATTTCAACAAAGTTAGGATTTTGGATTATTATAGCACTGCTATGTCAGCATTTCTTTTCAAATTTTCCTTTTAGTTTTTTTTCTTATGAATTTAGAATTTTGTTATTAGCTTAAGTTTTGCAATCTCCTTCCACAATCAGCTTGCACCTTCCAAAGCACTATTTTAACAAAGCATTTGATTCATCCATCAATTATAATCCTTGATCTTATCGGATCAATACTCAAGTTGTTGTAATTGAATATGTGGGACACATACATATCTTGAAAGAAAATGGCCCGTCCATATCAATGCTTGGAATCTTAGTTTCAAAACCCAACCCTACCTATTTTTAGAAAGAATTGCTTACCTAAATTAGGGATGACCTTTCCGTCTCTTCCTGTTGTTTTCTCAGGCCTTTTTGTTCTTTCTAATTGTTTTTTTCTTAAGTAGGAGCGAAAATGAAAAAAAAAATGGTGGGGACATATTCTTAATTAAATCTTCCATCCACCTAATGCATTATTCTATGGATATTTTAGTATTGGATGTTTTTTTTTTTATTATTTTAATATCAAATCAAAGATGTGCTCTATATATCTATAGTTTTGTAATAGTTGACACTTGAATGCTGAAATATAGAGTTCTAGAACAAGGCATGAGATCATGAACAGACAAGGCCAAAACTATAATCTAAAGGCCAAAGCATTGGTACACATCATTGTAGTGGCCCATCATTACTTCATCTTTGAGGTTTGTTTTCAATAATTATAAAAATTCGAATACTTGGATCTTTGGCAGAGGTCCATCATCATCATGTATGGGTCATGACCTATTGATCATGATAGGATGGCAGATCATGACCTATTTGAATTCTCTATCCAACCTAAATCGTTGGCCATCTCTTATATGATGGCCACATGAATGATCCAGATATTCTTTACTTGTCTACCTACCACGGGCACTCATTGGTACTCTTAATTTATAATCAATAAATGAGGAATTATCTTTAAAGCGCCACCGGTGGTCCATGGTTGGCAGTTGAGACCTTCCATTTGTTTGATCTGAATCATGAACAAAAACTCTCTCAAAGGAAAGCCCAACAACCAGATACATGCACACAAGCTCTCCAACAGAAAATATTGTACAAGGAGGGTACGAGTCAGCCATACACTAATCTGGATAATATAATTGGATTTTACAGTATAGATTTATAGGTCTTACCATAGAATTCCCCCACTCGCTGCTTTTGGAGTTTGTACTCCCAAGTTCTTTTTTAACTTTCTTTTTAGTTTATAAGAGACTCGAATTCAAGCATCCACGCATATTTCACCATGTATTTAACTTATTGGGCAGTAGCCGATAGTGGTGGACCTAGACTTTTAGTTTAGGTCAGGTGAATAATGATCAATTAAAAAATACAATCATTCATACATTTAATCAGACAGCAAGCCCTCCTCCATTTGTTATGATGTTTTAGTATATGTCTTATGAATTCATCTTAAATGGTCTAAATTAGCTCTAAGTGGCCCACAATGGAGTTTCAGGCCAATTTGTTCCTAACATGGATTGTTTTTTTTGAAAGGTAAGTAATGGAGGTTTTTTTTTTCTAACATGGAGTTAATCACATTTCTAGCATGTGCTCAATTGAATAGTGGAACTTACCTCTATTTAGATAAAATTCTAGAAATTGTTATTGGAGGAGCTGTCATTCATTTTGAAGGGTTTGAATTTTCATTTTCTAGGCCTCATGATGGATTCCCTGAGACTTAACAAATTTGAAGGTTTTGGGGAGAGGCCTCAAGAATGGATTCAGGTAATCAATTTCAATTCTATAAGTGCAAAGAATTAACTACACAGTGAAAATAAATCAAACAAAACTACACATCACAAGAAGACACGATTTTTACGTAAAAATCCAAACTGGAGAAAACCACGGCAGAAAATTAAATACAATGAATCATACCACAGTTATAAAAGATATACTCATAACCCTTATCCGGTTATTGCACAACTTAAGGACTTGTGACTCCCATTGCACAGCATCTCGCTGTAACAACTGCTTGATGTTATTTGTTACAGATCCAAGCACCTAAACACCTTCTAGATATTGTATTTGACTCCTTAGAATAATCTTCTATGTTCAAAGAAGTAGAAGATAAGGATCTTTAGAGCAAAATTTCAATCTACTCTCTCCAATAAAAGCTCTAGAAGAGATGATCTCCAAAATATATGCTCTATTTAGAACAATGAGATCTTTGTCTTATGATTGAGAAAGAGCCCATTTTTATAGCCCCAAATTCGCGCCTTATAAGTTTTTTCCAACCAAGAAAGGAATTGGCAGTAAATAGGAAAGTTTCTTTTAAGCTCAAACTAAAAATTCGCAAGTTGGTGGAACTTCCAGCGTAGGTCCGATCGGGTAGTGGTTCGATCGATTGAATTCGGAGACTGCCTTGAATCCGATCGATTCAATTGATCAGGTAGTCCGCTTTTTTATTTTTCTAGATTTTCTTCGTTTCAGCTCTTCTAAGACTCTATTGTTTCTTCAAACTCTTAGTCTAAAAATAAATAGAAATACAACTTCAACTAGAACTTGAGTTTTTTCCAATCTATGAACTAGTGAACATACATAATTTATTTCAATCTCTCTCTTGGCAATTCATTGATAAAACTCTCTAGAACAATATAATTTGATCTACCCAAATAAAACCCAAAATACATTAAGTTTTCAGCAAAAATAAAAATTTACTATCAACACACTTGTAGACCTGTATTGTCCCAATTTGTCTTTAAACATCTAAATTTTCAGTATCTTAACTTGGAATTGTCTCCCTCTGAATGCAATATCTCCCCTTTTTTGTCCATAATTGATAATACTAATAATCATCAAGTAGTGGATTTGTTAACTTGAATCTAGCAATAGCTTTCCTTCAATTATAACTCCCTCTTAATTATATTTTCATAGCAGCACTGAGTGTGGGAACTTGATCTTCTTGATTAGGGTTTTTTACATGTAGCCACCCACACTTTTGCAGTTTGATTGTTCAACACAGTGTGACCAACTTCTTCTTGCAGATCAGACTCAGATTTGAACATTTTCTTTCTAGATTTTTTATCTTTCAACATAGATGGCTTTATTATAGATGTGCCTTCTTGATTGAATTTCATCCTAAATATCTCTTAGGATCAAACATAGCAAATTAGTGCAACCTGCTCTGATACCACTTAAAGGTTTTTGGGTAGAGATCTCTATAATGAATTAACGTAATCAATCTCAATACTATATATGCAACCAATTAATTATGCAATGGAAATAAAATCAAATAAAAGCATACATCACAAGAAGACACGATTTTTAAGTGAAAACCTGTCATACTCTGAACCCGAGAATTGGGAATTAAAGTGGATTTTGAGACACGGTACACATAACCCGTGGTAATCCATGCCATGTCAAAAGACGTACGAACTGTCACAAGGGTGATTTCACAAGTACGTGTGAGAAAAATCCATAAACACATAACAATCATTTTAATAACGAAGTGGAAAGCTGTGAAGTACACCTGTAATTATCATAGATACTAATAAAACATTCATTCATTAATATACTAAAGTTCCTGAGTAGTCCATCCAGATGCCCATGATACATAAAAGATATATAAACATATACATAAATACAAAATGACACTTCCATCCATCAATGACTCCAAAATAACTTGATGATGATGGACAAAATCTATCCATAATGCCAGAACTTAGTTAAAGCCTAAACAAGCCCAAAATGAATCCCCATAATGCACTACGTAGGATGACTAGTAGTAGATGTCATCCCCATTTCACTCATTTACACTCTAAGGTACCATTGGGGTTCCCTCCGAGGCCGTGTCAACTGCTGTGTCGACAATGGGCTCTATATCTGTAACACTAAAAGTAACATTATTAATACGACAGTTAAGCAAATATAAGAATATAAAAGACTATCATAATATATTAAATGTAATACCCCGACCCCAATTAGCCGGTTTAGTAGTCAATTACTCTTGTTGTTAGCGTATTGTTGGAAGATTTTCTTGGGTCATTATGTTTTATTCTTGTTGAGTTAGGTTTGGAGTTTTGGTTAAGCAGTTGGGTTGAGTTTTACCTAGATTAGGTAGCTTCGGATCCTTTTGTAACACTCCGACCCTACTTAATCCGGTTTAGCAACGAATTAATGACGCTTTAGTTGTCAATTGTGTTTTGACATCGTTTTGGTTTTGTTCCTAGTAATGGATAGGTAGTGGGGTTGAGTTTCACCTTGATTTAGTAGACATGAGCCCTTTTTCGTAATTTTAGATTTTATAAGACGTCATCATTCATGCATCATTTTGGCGTCAACACGTGTCTCTCATTGAGCTCATCAACTTTCGTAACTATCTTGTATGCTAAAGACGTCTCTTGCTTTCGTTTGACCGTCATTTGACTTAAATTGCAATTCGCGGGAACATTTGGACCTTTTTGCAATTTTCCCTTATCCTTATCTTATATAAGGCTTGACCACCAACTCTTTCCCTCATCTTTTCTCCTCCCTCACGTTGGAGTCTCTCTCTCTCTCTCTCTCTCTCTCTATTTTTCTCTTCTTCTCTTCTCCTTAATCAAGCTAAGCAAGAAGGGGGAATTAGTGCACTTCGTCTTCACTTCATTCTCATGTGACTTAGGTATGCTTAGTTCTCTTCTTGCCCTTCTTCTGCTCGTCAATCACGGTTTGTACTCACTATTCTTCTCTCTCTTTCTCATGCATGGTAGCTTAGAATCGTGTTTGGACTTCGAATCTGAGCCTAAGGACAACCGGTTTTGTGTTAGCTTTCATTTGAGGTAAGTATAAGCATGCTTTGATTGAGCACATGTTGGTATTATATGATTGTTCTTAGTCTCTTGTCACTTGTGCATGTGTGTAGTGAGAATTACAGCCCCTTTTTCCTTAATATTGTCTTAATATTGATTGTGCTCGTGACTGCAAATGTTCAAGACAACACATCCGTTCTATATCAGAACAGACTGTCCAACCGATCGGGCTTCAGAGCTGACTGATCGGCACTCCCAAAACCGAAATTTGACCGGTCGGGCACTTCATCCGACCGATCGGGCTTCAGAGTTGACCGATCGGCACTCCCAGAATCAAAATTTGACCGGTCGGGCACTTCATCCGACCGATCGGTCCTGAAGTGCACTATCTCATGAGATTCAGCCTGTACACTTGTACTCTAAATACTGGATAACTAGACTAGGGTTAGCTAGTAAAAGACCGTGATTTCTGCAAAATAATCTGATCTGCATGTGTATATTGACTTCGGTTTTGCCCTCTACATGTTCTGTGCTGGGGCAAACGATTGGATATTCCCTGAGGCTCTGTCCATGGTTAATCCCAGGCGGAAACAGCAGACTCCCATGTTTAACGTTGTTCATTTGATGTATGATAAGTAATTTTGCACGGATGACTATTGACTTCCATCCTTTGGTATGATTTGTCCAGCACCTGTTATCCAATTTGATTCGATAAGTCTAATTATCCATATGATTTATTGTAAGCAATATGCTTCACTTTATTTGAGTCTTGTACACATGTATGTATGAATTGACCGTATGCACATATGATATGCTCGATATGATCTGATCTGCATAATTCACTCAAAGTCTAGTATATGATTGATTCTATTTATATATGGTCAGGCACTACTCAACCTTAGCTTTAGGATGCCTGACAGGGTGACTTTGGCGTAGTTTATATGGCCTCTCTGCAATGAGTTTATGTCTTGGAGCTTTCGGACCCCAGGAACCCGAGACCCATTCGTACCCTGGCCCAATCGATGGTGTTCTCAGCACGGATATAAGATCCCTTTTTTTGGGAGCATATGGCACATGTAGTAGCTACCTATTTAAGTTTGTCTCACGTAAACATTGATTCGGATAGCATGTTTCGTTTGAACACACAATTGCCTAGTTTACGAATGTGAACTCTATAATTTATCCATTGTCACTTTATTATGTTAGATACAATATGTGTTAACTTGTTATTGCTTATACTTTGTTGAATCGTTATATTCATGAGTTGTTCTTGGTGTTGCAGGATCAGACACCTTGACTAACCCCTCGTCGGTCGATCATACTTCAAGGGAGGCCCCCGATGCCCCATCCGAGCTAGAGGAGTGGATGTGATCCCTCCGCCGGAGTGCGAAGATTACATGCGTGCATATTGATCTCCTTCCTTTTGGGATCTTTTTTTGGATTTTTGGGATTGGATGTATTCATGTTTGTATATCTGTATTTTGGTTCATTCTGTATCACTCTGATCCTTATGTAATCTCATATATCGTTATGTTTAGTCTATTTCTTTGTTATGTTTGATACCTACAGCTTTCACGTACATGTATTGACATATGTGAATTTTCCTTGTATGTATACATTTAGACTGGGTCTGAGTGTATATACACGGGAATACGTGTCACTGGTTAGGTTTTTCTACTAACCCATGATCTCCTGGGCTAGGGTTGTGACACCTTTTTCGTATTTTTTTTATTTTAATTGAGTTTGTCATTTCGGCGTCATCTTGATGTCATCGTGTGTCTTTCGTAATGCTTATTACTTTCCATAACTGACTTAGAATCATCTAGAGTCGTTTGAAATGTTTAAGTACTCATTTGACTTGAATTGTAATTTGTATAATTTTTGTACCTGATTGCAAATGGCTAATATATATATATAACCACCGCCTCTTTCATTCTTATCCTTTTTCTTTTAAGTTGGTCGTCTTCTTCTTCTTCATTTCTCATCTTCTTTTTCTTCGCTTTTTTCTTCTTTTTCGTTCTACGTCTTCCATCTTTGCTAGTGGCCGCCGGTGTCAAGCTCTAATGTCTCGCGCCGGGTTTCCTCAATTTGAGTCTAGAAATGAGTGAAGCTTGATTCTTCGTCAGTAAAGGCAAGTATAAACAACGATTGGTTGAATACATGTTGGGTGATGATTGTGATTTACTTCAAATATCTTAGTCTGTACATGTTTTACAGGCCTCTTGGTTCTTATTTCCTTATTAGGAAGAGAAATATAAGGTTTTGTAAGCTTTAGAACAGTGGGTAACTAGTTCTGTTTGTGGCCGGGTGTACCAGGCTGACCGATCGGTCCTGAGCATATGACCGGTCGAATTGAGGTTCTGGGAGTAGGTCCGATCGGTCGAACAGTACCCGATTGGCCAAGTCGTGCACATTTCAGCAATGTAGCTTCTTCATATAAATGGTTTCAAGTCTAACTAGAGGCCTTTCATAAACCTCCTAGTGGCCTAATTATTAGGCTACTTAATGGACTAAAGAATCCCTTACGGTCCTGTTATAGGAGAACCGTGACTTCCTCTTAGACCTTACATAGTTACACCTTAGGATTTGATACGGTAAAGCTGGAAGATCGGGCAAAGGCCTCACAAGGGTATGTTAAAGACCATATAAGAGTTAGTAGGCCTTTAAGACTTAGATTTCTTACTTTTATCCTAGCTTTAAGTCAGTTATGAACCGACTCTGTGCGTATCAGGGAGATTTAGGGCTGACCGGTCGGTCCTGAACCCCAATCGGTTGGATTTTGGTTCTGGACGAGGTTTGACCGGTCAAACACTTACCCGATCAGTCGGGTAAGTCACGTGTAGACTTGTAGGAAATTAAATGTACATAACTTCCTGACCTATTCTATACTCCCTGGAGACCTATAGATGAACTATACTAATGACTGAACTTATGAATATCATGAATGGTCTTGAGGGTAGAGATACATTCATGAATGTTATCCATTTGTTAAGCACCTCCCCATGGGTATTGGTTTAAGGGACTTCGATACTCTTACTTTAACAATGAGACACCAAAAGAAGAACAACCGAGTATCGGATAACTTAAAACTAATCATCATGCCTGGTTAGTAACAATGGATAACTAAGTTAGGGTTGGCTAGTAAAAGATCGTGATTCCTGCAAAATAATCCGACTTGCATTGCATATTGACTTCGGTTTTGCCCTCCTATTCACATGATACGCATTCTGCGCTGGGGTAACGATTGGATATTCCCCGAGGGCTTTGTCCATGGTTAATCTTGCGTGGCAATAGCTGACTTCCATGTTCGATTCTACCCATTTGATTTATGTGAGTTGATAAGCCTTGACATGTTTTATGATACTTCAGATATTTTAATCTTGACTTGCATTGTATATTGATTTCGATTATTGCCTTCCATGTTCTTACTCTTGTTTTGACTTGTAATTATTCGCCTATAATGGTATCGTAAGACTTGTGTTAAGTGATTGATTCTCGTGTGATGCATGCACTGTATTACTTGCTTGTGATATGACCGGATACACGTATTGTACTACACTGCACTGTTTGACCGATCGACTAATATTGATTGACGTGCATCATATGACATGACTGATCTTGTCTGTCTGGCTCTACTTAGCCTTAGCCTCAGGATACCCAACGGGGTTGACTTTGGCGTAGCTTGTTTGTTACCTCTGCAGAGTGGTACTGTCCTGGGATTTTGGACCCCAAGAAACCAAGACCCTTTTGGCCAATGGCGTTATCACTACTGACTGCTCCTGATAAGGAGAATATGGCATATGTAGTAGCCACCTAGTACAGTATTTTTGTTATTGACTTGTATGGCATGCTTTACTCATTGCACGATTTGCCTAGTATACAAAATTGACATCTTATATGATTACATGTTACTGATTCTTTTAGACACAACGTGTGTTACCTTTATGTTGTTTATACTTTACTGAGTCGTTATACGCACTCGTTGTTCTTGGTGTTCCAGGGTCAGAATCAGTTTTCAATCCCTCGAAGATCAACCTGACTTCGGAGGAGATTATAGAGACCCCAGTGGGACGGGGAGTGGGTGTGATTGATCCGCTCCAGAGAGCGCCTTGCATTCCTCACATTTCCATTTGCTGCATGTTAGTGTTTTATCTATTGTATATGTACTCATTGAATATTCTCTCATGTATTTCTTGTGACGTCTATTTTCCCTAATGATTATGTTTATGGTATCTTTTTATGCCCTTTTGTGCACTGATACTATCTACAGCTACTGCATACAAGGATTGCACATGTGATAGTTCCCTTGTATATGTACACTTAGACCAAGTTTAGGGGTACATATACGAGAGTACGTATATCACTGATTAAGTTTTCTCCTAATCCCTGATTTCTTGAGCTCGGGTTGTGACATTAAATGAATTAGAAAACATATTGATTAAAAGAGAGCAATAACAAAAACTAGGCATGTTGTGCATGTGAATTAGTATGAATATATAATCATATATGGAAATGCAATAATATACTAGTTGGCATCCACATGGCTATCTTCTCTCTAGAGAGAAGATAAAATATCATATGGTAGGAAATCAATAGCGGTCGGGCTAAGATTCATTTAGTTACCCTATGAGCACCGACCAATTCTTCATACAACTACTGCAGTAAGTAATATATGGAATACCCTCATTTGGTCTCATCGAACCTCCAATTGGTATAAGCGAAGTAGTGCTGACTCAATGTATCAAGACCAATCGATATTCATAACTTTCATACTTATCATATATAGCGATGGATTTCTACTTATGCAGAAGTGTATATCGGTCTTGAGATCGTATTTCAGCATAAAAATCAGGATTTAATAAAGTAACTGATAATCATATAATGCATACTTAAATGAGCTAATAGAGCTCGAATTCTCTCAACATTGGTTACCCCTATTTTGGCTCATGGGCCTACGCTCAATAGAAGCTCCATCTCTGATTTTGTCTTATGGCTCACATTGGAAGAATGTGTACATGATTAAATCATGTTAAGGGCAAGAATTAACTTAACAATATAAATGCATTTGAAATTAAAAGGTTAATAAGGATATTTACTAATAAACCCTAGCTAAGATAATTCGTATTTTCTTATTTATTCAAAATGGTGTATTCATAAAATGTCTAATGTTAATGTGTTACCAAAATCTTGATATTACATTGTATAAGTGATTAACACCGATTCTTATGCCAAATACCATAACATAACGTTGAGAAAATAACTAGAAAATTTAGGAGGGAATGAGTGACAGCTCCCGTTGGGCTATTTTGTTTGAAGTGAAAGTACCATTTCTAAGGCCCTACATGGTCTTTGATTACACCTGATGTCTTAAGGGTAAGAATGACTTATACCAACTATCTAATATCTTAAAAGAAGGTTAGAATAAGCCCAATTAATCCCCATTTGAAATAATTAAACATAAAGTTTTATAAAATAAAAGGGGTACCCGATCGATTGTGCAGGTGTCCGATCAACCGGACCTCCCAGAACTGGAATCTGATCAATCGGCCCTGGAGCTAGATCAATTCTGAATTGATTCCTATCCCTATTTGCTTGACTTTTTCTACTTCAATTCACCAACTACACCTCTCAATACTTTCTTAACATCCTTCTGCACTGTAATTGGGTTTCTCATTCATCCATTCCCATCATTCCTTCAAAAAAATATTCATTAATACTTAAACCATCTTACGTTCTTAGCATTAGTAGAGAATTCATTAAGAATTAACATAATAAATCATGCATGTAATAAATATATACTTATACTCTTGCCTTTAGCTCAATGCTTTACCCAAATCAAGTTCTCCTTTAATTTAATGGTGGAGAAGACCTTAATGCAAACAACCCTAAGACATGCAAAAGAAGAAATGGGTATGGAATGAATGCATGCTATAGATTTAAGTCTCCTTGACTCTATTAAACCCAAATAACTGAAGGGATGTTAGAGTTCTTACCTTAGAAGGTTGTAGCGAAGAAAAGGAGATGGAATTGTGAATTTCCAATGAAGAAGACAAACAAGAAGATGGTGGGGAAAAAGATAAGAGCCTTGGCTTTAGTGTACAATAGCTCCAAGTGCTTGAAAGAGGATGAGAGAAAGTGAAAAGAGAGAAGAAGATGTTGCTCCAGCGGATGTTTAGAGAAAATGAAAAAGGAAGGGTGCTTAAATGGGTTTTAAATCTAGTTTTTGGAAATTGCAAGCATGTCCACTTGATTTTGAGAGAATTACAGTTTGAGTCAATTGAACTCTAGTTGAGCCAAGATGGATCCAAATTGACTTGGACCAAACTTAAAAGATAATCCACAAGATGAAATACACTTGATACAGTTAATATGATGCTAATGTGATGCAAAATCATTCGATTTTAATTACGAAAGGCCCTTGGATACCAAAGTAAGGTTTGACCATGACCCAACTACCTATCCAAGACCAAAACTGTAACAATTTAGATTGAATTAACCTAATTATGTATTCATTAAGGTAAAATAAGATTAATTATAGAAAATTATTATTAGCTCAGGTTTAGACCTTATAAAACCCAAATCGGAAAGAAACTATAACAAAAAAATTAAGCTTGGTGAATCATACCACAGTTATATGAGAGATACTTACAACCTTTATCTGGTTATCGCACAACCTAAGGACTTGTGATTTTCATTGCATAGTACCCCACTGCAAAGACTCCCCACCGTCCTTTATTACAAATCCAAGTACTTAGCCACCTTCTAGATATTGTACTTGACTCCTTAGAGCAATCTTCTATATTCAAAGAAATAAGAAATAAGGATCTCTAGAACAAACTTTAGCCCAATTCTCTCCAATGAAAGCTCAAAAGGATATGATCTTCAAGCTATATTCTTCATTTAGAACAATAAGATCTCTGTCTTATGGTTGATAGAGAACCCTTTTTTATGGCTCAAAATTAGTGCCTTATAAGTCTATTTCAACCAAGAAAGGAATTAGCATTAAATAGGAAAGTTTATCTTAACATTGGACTAAAAATTCGCAAGTCAACAAAACTTCCAGCAGAGGTTCAATCGATCAAGGAGTGGTCCGATCGATCAAATTCGGACACTGCCTTGAATACGATCAATTGGACCCATACTCGATCGAGCGAGCAGTCCATTTTTTTTTCGGATTTTCTTCGTTTCAAATCTTCTGAGACTCTGTTGTCTCTTTAAACTCTCAGTCTAAAAAAAAAATAGAAATACAACTTCAACTAGGACTTAAGTTTTGTCCAATCCGTGAACTAAAAAGATACAACTTCGTTTTAGCCGACATACATAATTCCTTTCAAAGTTCACATATAGTAGCTATCAAACTTGTCTCTTCATCTTCCTACCTCTTCCTTTCTTTCCAATTATTCTTCTTCATCTTCTCTCTTTTCCTCTCCATTTCTCATTTTTTCTACATAAAGGGTGGGGTAGAATCCATTTTTAAGGCAAGGCATCAGATGTACCACCAGTGCCCATTATGGGAGCTTCCCAAATTTGATGGGTGTGACCGCATCCATGTGCCACAATGTGGGTCCACCCTTGATAGCTGAAGCGAGACTCATCTTACCCATATTATAACGGTTAGGGCTTGTCAATTTACACGAATAAGCGGAAAATTGAATAACTAAAATAAGTTCTACCAAATAGGTGAAGGGGGAAGGATATGAGATAAGGGGTGAAGGATATGAGGTAAATGTTTAAATCGAATATTGACTTTCCTAGGTATTGAAATATTAGGGTGATAGTTGGGTTTTCATTTTTCATTTTTCCTTAATTCATTTTTCATAAAAGAAAAGGTTATTTGATGGTAATTTTTACATATTCATGTTTGGTTGTTCATTCTTAACCACTTATAGAAATACCATCCCAGTATTCAATTATATGCATCAAACATGCCCTTAGTTTTTAAGGGCTTTGGATAATTGTTTATTGAGAAATGCTAAACTTACACTTCTACTTACTGCCCAGCTATTCCTTAGTATCTTTTGTAGTTCACATCTATCTAAGATATGATGTAGGCCACATCCAAGACAAATGTGAAGCACAAAAACTGCTATGGAGTTACTAGAAGAGTAAACGGTGGTGTAAGTGTAGCATTGCTCTTGTTTATCTTACTATTGATCGATAAATTCATGGCAACTAATTCACAAAATGTGTGTGGTACAAACAAGCAAATTCATTGACCACCTGTGGTCCAAAATTGTTGGACACCAACCGAAGTAGATGATGATACCACATAATTAGAAGGAATTATTGTATTAGATGTTTTTTATCTATTACATCAGTTGAACATTTTTCACCAGTTAAGACAAGACTTTGTTGATGATAATGGTGCCGAATAACCTATTATCTCTACGAAATGTTTATCACCCTAGTACTCAACAATATGCCATGAATAAAAAAAAATCAGAAAAATTTCACCAATATGTAGCAATTGATGTGTTGCTACATTTGTCAAGCTGACAACCAGTGGGGATCAACGCTTCAGAAGTCAGTTGGGTCACTGGTTTGAGCCGCTGTATCTACATGTGTGTGAGATATATTCCAAAGAAGATTGCTTTAAATGCAAAATATCTCAATTCTCACGTTGTAAATGTGTATAGTATGGTCTCTAATCACGTGAATCATCTGATCAACCTCTAAAATATAGCTTAAGAGGGCTGAGGATGCCGTGCCACTTGCTAGTTGTAACAGCTTTATTAAACAATGTCAAGCGTATAAAACTCAAATCCAGCAATGATCTTCCATTCTCTTCCACAATGAGCGAACTCTGATCAAGAAACCTATTTGATATTTATAATCACCCACATTCCAAGACAATCAAGGGTCCTTTCCTCCTATGATTAGCAAATGAAACTCAACATCACATGATGGCGATGTTCGGCCATGTGATATGATTGACTGGACACACATCCAATCGTAAATGGAACCGAAAAATTAAATAAAATACAAACTACACAATCAAAGAGAAGTTTAATTATCAATTAAAGGTTTACAAATCTCTGTGAATTGATGCAAAGGTGAGGGAACCTCCAGATGAGGGGTTCTGGTCCTAACTTATTTCTAGTATGCGGTTCAATTAACTTAAGCAATAAGAAGATGAATTAAATCAAATCAATCACCACATAGAAGACACGAGATTCTTTACGTGAAAACCCCGAATACGGGAACAACTACAAAACCAATCTCTTCAATCCAAGAAAACTAAATACTATTGAGAATGAATAGTATAAGATATACTCATAACTCTTTTCTTTAATTGAATTCAACCTAAGGACTATAGTTTTTCTTGTCGACGGAGATACCGTTTATTGTTCACCCGTTCTTGATGCAACTTGGCTTGATGCCTCTCAAGACACACGATCCTCTATAAGAGAGTAGAAGCAGAACCCCCAGAAACGAAAGATTTCAAACTCTGTAGAATCCTTCAATGGTTGCTCTAGAGAAATAAGAGAATCTTCAATAGATATCTAGGTTTTAAAATTTGGAGATGGCATAGTTAGAGTTCACAAGAGTTGCCTTTAAATAGGCTGGGATTTGTGGCTTAAGGGTAGAATCGAATTATGTCTCAAATTAGTAAGTTGAGAAAAAATAGGAAAGGAATTTGCGCAAGTCGGCTAGAAATTTTATATGTCATGCTCAAGCCAAGAAAGTTCAATTGAGCAAGCTAAGTTTCTGCTTGGAAGTTTTGAACAGGCTTGGTCAATCGAGGTCCAATTTTATCCCGATTCTACAAAACACTTCAATTTGGGTTCTGTCTTTAATTTCTTTGCTTTAATTCATCCGATGACTAACATTACATTCCAAACTAAAAAATATATATAAATTTTGTCCAGAATCCATGAATTTCTCAACACTTAAAATCCTAACAAAAGGATTTTATATTATAGTACAATTCGCACTCCGACCATCAGTTGCATGAATGAAAGGATTATGTCCTAGTTGCAAAGCATTGGCCCTCTAATTTTCTTATTGGTGTGTGGCATTTTGTGCTTTCAATGTGGGCATGGGGCAAGGAGATGAAAGGAAGCGAGATGGGGTTGCATTGAGCTCTCTCCCTCAATCCACAAGTCTCTAGGAAAGTGGGGGAGGAAATTTAATGGTCCTTGGTAAACCCATAGAAGTATATGCACACCATGTGGTTCAACCGTTCAAGGGTTTTTCCATTCCTTTGGAACATGTTCTTGTTGCGCATAGCTGTATGGCTTGAATAGAACCCACCAATCCAGGGAGAAGGTTTATTGCTGCCGGTAGAATAGACAAAAAAGATCGTGACAATGATGGGTCATGAATGTTTAACGGAGGCTGGGGTCCTGTGACCCATCTTGGTGGGGAAGTCGGACATCATTCCCAACGGTTTCATTTTAAGAACATTCTACGTAGAGAAATCAAACCTTTACCCCATTGTGAATGCTATTGGGTCTTTTAATTTGCTTGAAATTGAATTTTTAAGAATTCAACAAAAAACATTCTAAAAAATAGTTAAAATTGAGGAAATAAAGATGAAGATTCATAGATATATTCCCTACTGAAATAAAAGCCCAACGATTAATCCTTAGACATGTAAGTGACATTTCTCTTGTTGTGCTATTGACCAAAGCTTGCTTAATTGTATTTCGTGATGATCTAGTAAAAACAAATGTGATATTTCCTCTTTTGTCATATGGTTGTTAGTTGCTTGGGAATTTAGAGTCCACCTTGCCAAATTATGTCTTCATTGAGAATAGTCAATGGATATTTTTAGAGAACAACTAAGATAATCTGATTATTGCACCATAATTCTAAATTGATCAAATCCGAGTCACATATAGTCACTCGAATTGCTAACCTGATTAGATCATAAATCTAATTTACTCTAATTCTAATCTACAAAGATTTCATCGATGCCATAACATATTAATTAACCTTGTTTAGAATATTCCCTGTTATTGCATTGTTCATCAGTGATGGTTCGATGCTTCTCTCTCTCAACTCTATTTCCATGGGCAATGCATGCGGATGTCAGCACAGTTGTACTTAAGAAGATATAAATGACTTTTTCGTTTTTTGGGTGTTGGATCCTTTGAATACTGGGAGGAATGGAGATTCATTGATTTCACAGTGAACGGTCCTTCCTGTTGAAGAATTTTCTAACACACACTTCACCCAATGCAAGCCTATGAAAGTGCAGATAGCTCATATATCTCACATACCCTCATCTAGAACCAGTTGGAAGGATAGAGTTCCTCAATTATATCTTGCAGGGTTCCATGTGAAAAGTGGTGAAATGGCTGTTGTGGCCTGTGGGTATGGGATACTAAATACCTTCTGGTTGCATCTCTGGCATGCTGTTCCCATCACCAAATCCTAGTCCTAGGTCTTGAGGATCCCTTCTAATAAAATATTTTTTAAGTTTATGTAAGACCCATTGCCAACTAACTGCCTTCAGGGTTCATGGATCTATTGCAGAGGAGTTGCAACGCCATTCCAGTGATTCAGATGCAGAAAATAAATGCACTTTGTTACTCTCTTTTGGAGGAAAAGGACAACCAGGGATAGACATGGATGGTTTCATCACTCAAAACATTTTTGCTTAACGTTGTTGAGCAGTTTTGATCTAACACCTAAAATTCAGTAAAACAAAATATTTTACAATAGAACATAGTACTAGTATGTTTTTGTTTAGCTCTAAAACTTTCAAGGAATGTGAGGCGTACAGCAAGAGAATTTTGCACTAGGGAGAAAAATTGTTCTAATTTTTTGTGCAGCCCACTTTCCATTTAAAGAGGAATTTTTTTGAGTTTTTTGCATATACCCGCTAAGGTTTCTAATATTTGTAAATAAGTTCCTTTGGCTTTAATATTTGTAAATGGCCCTTGTTTTGGCATTTTATTACCTCTTATATCACAAAACCTGTGGATTTGTTGGTAACAAGCAACCACCATGAGACTTTTGCTCAATTTTTATCAAACAGGCATTTCTTCCCTTACAACCATTTTTTTATACACTTCTCATAAGGTTTCTAATATTTATTAATAAGGCCCCAATGTAAATTGCATAATAGATTTGTTAAATTTCCTTAATGCTATAAATGTATCACCTGTTTCTCTCTTGTTTTTCTCACTTTTAGTTGATGTCTTTATTTTACTCCTTATCAGCAGCACGAGCACAACCCATATTTTGAATTAATCATATTTAGGAGCAAGTGATTTGATAAAGTTTCATTTAATCTAATATGTCCAAAAAAAAATTATATATTCATCTAATTAGGTGACTTAAGAGTAAAAACCCTTAAAACTTTTTTTTTCAAATCATAATCTCCCTCATTTATATAATTTTTTCCTTTAAGAAAAAAAAAGACTCTTAAAACACATTTTCAAATGTTTGAAGTTAGAGATAACCAATATGAATTTACGAGAACCAGTATGTAGAGAGATGGCTAATATAAATTCCTAAAATCTACGAGGCACATCTTTCTGGTCCTTATAAACATTATGCAGAGGGAGAGAGAGAGAGAGAGAGAGAGAGAGAGTAACATCCAAACTTATTTTTAGTTTCCTTTCTCACGAGAACAATTCCGGAAACAAAAAAAACTCATGCCAAAGTAGCCCTAAGATTCTAAAAAAACTAAGAATATGAAGAAAGAAAAAGCTAAAAAGAAAAAGTTTATTTTAATGTTAAAAGAGAGAATGTCTCCGGCCACCTACCATGAAAAACTTCATGGGGTTAGTTTAAAAATAAAGTTTAAATTGAAAAAAGTAATAAAAATTCATACGAAGAAAAAGGAGTTTTGTAGTGATAACTAAAAATATAGGCTAAACTATCAAAATCAACAAAAACCTAATGAACTCTCCTTTTTATTGTCAAATTTACTTAATTGGTGATATGAAAGGTGTAAAAATATCAAAACAGGGGCCTATTTACAAATATTAAAATCATAGGAGCTTATTTACAAATATTAGAAATAGTAGGAGGATATATACAAAAAGCTATTTTTATAAAAGCTATTTTTATTTTGTATGGAAGAGATAGGAATGCGAGATTTCTCTTGATTATGCAGAAGTAAGAATCCATGTAGCTCAAAATCCTCTTGTTGGTTAATGCATCCTTAAGAAAAGAGGTTTTCATAATGTCAAAGAGCTCATTAGACAGGAAAGGAAACATACCCATAAAACACTATGCACCCATATTTTGCAATGACTACATATACGTCTAAAAATAAAATTTGGAAAACCTGAGCGTGTAAAAATGCAGTTCTTTCAATGCTTGGGATTCAGGTCAGCATCACATAAAATGGTCTTTATCTCAAAACGGGTTTCAGAGCCCACGTGAACTTGACTAGAAGGTGGAGACCAGTTTTGTGGGCCCGAGTCCTTCGCTTAAATGAAGGCTTATCGCGATTAATGTCCAAGCCAATCTGGTTTGGTGTCTCCTAATGATCCAACTACTGGAAGGACTCCACCCATGAGAGACACGTACCCTTTCTATGAAAAAAAACAAAATGACATAGACCCTTTATCTGATGTTGATGAGTGGGGGCTCCACTCAAAGAGAGCAATAAAAAAACATTTGTGGTGCCTCTGTCAATGAATCGAAATTTGGGTAAAAATGATTAGTTAAAAATTTTTAACATCCGGACTAAAGTCATGAAATTTTTGGGTTCCAAATGCCTGTTTACCCGAATGTTTAACATCTAATGTCATCATATTAAAGGAGAATCTTCATACGCATCCATCTCTCACCATTTTTTTTTTTTTGTGAAAACTCTAGATGATGCCCCATCTATCACTCAATCCAAACTTTGCAACACACATAAGATCCCATAACAGCAACTCGCCCCAACTTTCGGTCGAATCCGAATTTATTAGACTGTTGGATCGACTATACACCAATTTGAATGAAATAAATTTGTGAGCTATGGATGAATGAGTTAAGGATATGTAATTAAGGTCAAATTTAATATGTAGAGTGCTTTCACATAGATCTTTCCAACCTTACAGTCTCATCTCTTGATAGGGTCCACAGTGAACTCCACCAAAGAGTGTACATAAAAAGTCTATAAATGACGTATGCACACAAAAAATTCCCCATTTAAATATCTAAGCATAGTATATGCAATTAATATCTTATTCTTGAATTTTGACTCAGTGGCCCTAGTAACCGCTACCGCAGTACTCCGAGTGAAGTCTTATAGGTAAGTCCAATCTATGGTCACCTACATAAAAACCTTATTGGTTTCCATTCTCCAATTGATAGATTTACATCCCTTCTACAGGTCTATTTACTAGCCCAAACTTCTTTTACATTGATGGCCGACCTCGTATTCAGGTGTCAGGATGCACCCGAACTTGGCCAGTTGGGCAAGTGACGGATTCAAAGTCATCATAAAAAGAAGATGGTGACAATGCTGTCTGTTTCTCCAAAACCACAGAGCTGGCAAACAGCGGAAAAGGACTGTCGGTACATCCAGAATGTTACGCGTGTCATGTGACATGACAGTCAAAGCCCCACTTCACTCGGAGGACTGACTTTTGGGAACGGCCAAAAAGATTGCTAGAAAGGGTGAGCCTGCCGCACCGATATGACGCTACTCGGCTTGGGCCTACCACACCGATATAACGTTGCGCGGCCTGGGTTGGTCGATCGGATTTTTTTTCCGTTTTTGCTTTTTTGATTCGGATTGGTTGGAGGGCCATGGTCGACAAGGGCTCCATCCAATCTTAAAAGGCTTGGTGAACATGATGAAATTAGTAAGTAAGCTTTATGATGTCATTGCTTTCTCTGGAAAGTGTGGGGGCCTGTTTCACAAATTTAATTATGTTGTTTGTCTAGTTCAGTCACAAAAAAGTGTAATGTAGGAGATGTTGTATTGGAGAATTGTAAACTAAAAAAAATTTGAAAGCTTTATGGTTTTTTGAACCTTTCATATTTATTTAAAAAGTTATCTTTGTATTACATTTTAAAAGAAGAACCAAAAAAGTTATAAGTTATTAAGTAAATTAGTTTACTTCACTTTATTTTGATATTTGATGTAAAGTAAAATTTAAAAATATTATGAAGTAGAATTGTTTCTTACTCAAGAAATTGAAATGTTTAAGGCTGAAGTGAAATAAAGTATACATAGGCAAAGACAAGACTTATCACAATAACGTAGAATTAAAATTTTAAGCTGTTAGGGTCCATTTAATTTCACTACACTATACTTTTTGTTTTTCCAAACATATCCTTATGAACAATTGAAAATAGTCACATTTATGTGATTTAAATTTGTGTCGAATAGGCCCAAAAAGTAAACTTGCCAAAAGACACAAATACATATAGGTGTAGGAGTCTGGATCGTCTAAAACTTTTTCTCATGTGATGATGAGTAGACAAATTATGGTTCATCACATCACTAAGAGAAAGGATGCCATTCATGTGGGTAGTAGTGTCCCATCTAAAGTAGTCCTTTCCTATGGTGGCGTGGTAATTGATCCATTCACAATTACCGTGAGTAAAAAGCTTGATGAATTCTCAATTCATAAATGCAAACATCTTAACAGTTTTATAATCATTAATTTTTTAGCTAGGCATGAAGTTTCGAAGGCAAAAGATGTTTTCAAACAACCAATGTGCTACCCAGGTCATGTCAGAGAAGGTTTGTCATGGGTAAATACTGAAACGAAGCCTCTTGTGGTCAATTTAGGGGATACACGTTTTACATTTGGTCCACCGGTGGTAGTTGGTATGCTGGCACAAACAAACCACATTGCGTCTTCAATCGTCTGTTTGAAACGTGAGGGTGTTGATATTAGCAAATAAAGTACTATGAAATTCCTTTTTTGCTTTGCACATTAAATCCAAAATGCTTAATAATGCTAAATGTACAGCTGCAAATGGATAATAATCAATGAATTATTGAACCCTATGCATGGATTAGTAATGGTTCTTTATTTGAGTAAACATTAAGTGAGCATTGTGTTCTTTTCTTATGCCTTTTTTGTCATTTTCTTCCATTGCCCTACTTTGAATACCCCTTTGTCTATGTTGTTCCTCAACTTGTGTAAGTTTAAAATTTGGGTACCGTCTAGCAAATCTACTTTCATGGTCTTAAAAACTAATTGAAATAGATATTTGAATACTTTTTGGTGGAAAATTCATGTGAGTGGCTGATTCAATCAAGTTGATGAGACTTCCATACAAGCCGGTAGCAAAGAAAATCTGCTGTTACATGATTATTCATGCTGCTGTAAATGTGAAATTAAAATTTGAGCTTATAGTGTACAAAAGTAACACATGATCTTCCAAGCATTGTAAGAAAGAATACCTATGACTAAAAGTGAATATAGCAAATGATGTGCTGATATAGCAGCAGTGGTGGCAGTGGTGCTGGGGTTGAATGGGGGATGCAGAAAGGTCAACAGTTCTTGCTTTCAAAAAGTTTGGTTGTCTCTACTCAGGCTTTTTAGAATGCCACACCTGCCAAGGCAATGGCAGAGGAAGAAAAAAATGAGAGCAGTGTCATGCATGAAATGAATGGTGCACAAAAAACCACATGAGCCATATTTCCCGACATAAAAGAAATCAACCTCACATCAAAAAACTTCAAATAAAGCATCATACATTTGCAAGTTCTCATTATGATCTTGTTGAATAGAAATTTGTTTTATAGGCCCGCCCTGTACTTCAGCTGGTAAAGGGGTATCAGGGTACCCAATTTTGGAAGGGTAGATGAGGAATTTTTCTTGAAACAAAATATGCCTCTGACACTGTTGACAAAAGAAGACAAGGTTTGAAATTTGGGATATAATAATGCAGTGGGTAGTGATCCTCAAAAACAAGTGTATCATTGTAGGCCTTCAAGAAAGTGATCACAAACAAAATAAAAGGCCCCATAGCAACTATGAAACTCTGAAGGACTCTCTAATAGAAAGCTGAAATGGGTTGGTCTGAAGTGTAGTGTATGTGTTGGAGTGAGGGGGAACCACAATCTCTGTATCCTTTCAATAAAGCAAGCATGAAATGAGACAAAATTAATGCGTTGAGAAGCAATTTGATTTCACTATGATATATCATTTGATTCGTTTCAATACAATGCACCATGAATGATGGTAGCAGTGCGTGTGGGATGACTTCACTTGCTTAAGGGAATATCTATTGATGTGGTCTTTTAATGGAATTATTCAATTTGGGTACATTATGATTGATTTCTTTATAGGATATATGTTCCAACTTGGGTCTATAGCGATTGTTTTCTTAATATAATATATGTATGCCTAATCAAGTGGTTCCAACTTGCATGTGTGATCCTAATCTATATGCCGACCAGTTGGATATTACTCTCTTACATTTTATAGGATAAGCAACTTCTCTATATTCAGCCAACATAGCTCATTAATGATCAATTTACCATCCTTACAACCCTAACCCATGAGCTGGCACTTCGCATGGATTGACGCTTCCTTTTTTGTTTTTCACTACTATGTATGTGTTGTATTTCATTCTAACAAAAATTACTTCCAAGGAATTTTTACGAAAAGAAGCCTCAAATGTCCATATACTTTCAAAACCATCATGAAATACATATAATGTCCAAGAATATCTTATACAGTAGATTTTGACATTACTAAAACCAAATTGCCCTTTCCCTTACTTTTCATGATATCAAAAATCGATAATATTCACGCGAATCTTTTCTTGACATCGCGACTTATCTATATCTGACAAAAATTTTGTTATCGTCACTGTTGATTATTTCCCGTTGATGATAAATATTCTCCACTCATTTAAGTAATAAAAGCCCAGTTTGCATTTGAGATTAGATAGAAAAAATGCCATACAAATATTTAATTTTTAAGTCATAATCTACTCCAATTTTTTCAATTAGATTATGGATCACACATTTAGTATGCTACTCACGAGGTCGATAAATATAGTTGTGTGCTCGAGATGAAAATTGCAATCTTGAGAGTTTAAAACTCCACCAATAAAGATTTTTACATGAGTACTTATGACTACTATTACTTTCACTTAGAGAATATATTCTTTTTGGGAAGGCACAAAGAAATAAAGACAATGTAAGTAGTATTTTCTCAGTCTAATCTCAAATATAAATTGAGTTTTTATTACCTAAATGGTTTGAGAATATTCATCATCAATGTTAGATGTTCAATAGTGACGATAACAAAAGTTTAGTCAAATATATGTAAGTCGTGATGTCAAAAAAAAAAAACTTAATGCGTGAATATTGTCGACTCTTGATATTACAAGAAGGAAAGAAAATGATAAAATTTTTGTTAGATACAAGTAAATCATGATGTTGGAAAAATACCAATTGTATGAATATTATTGATTCTCGATATCAAGAGAAGGAAAGGAAATGAAAAAATTTTAGTTAGATATAAATAAATCGCAATATCGATAAAATACTTAATATATGAATATTGTTGATTCTCTATATCACGAAAAAGAAAAAAAAAGGAAATGAAAAAAGTTTAGTCAAATACAAGTACGTGGCGATGTCGAGAAAATACTTAAGTTATAAATGTTCTCATTTTTTGATACTGCGATAAGAAAAAAAAAGGTTAATTTTATTCGAGAAATTTCAAAGTCTATTGCGCAAAATGCTTTTGGACGATATATATATATTTGAAGATAATTTTAAAAATATTAAAATATTTGAGACTTCTTTCCATAAAAATTCTTTCTCTAAATTTATTGATATGCACCGATTTCAAAGCTCTCCTATAAAAAGTATCTATTTCAATCATCATGTTTAATTTTATTCTATGTTTGGCAGACTCTTCTATCTTTCAATCATTACAAATTGAAGCTTGTTGATTGAATGGTGAGGACAGTTTATTTTGTCACATATGTTGTCCGGAAATATGCAGTAAGACCTTCCTTTTACCTTGTCATTTCTATGCTTCTCACATATAGGTCATTCATTGTTCTACATAAGTCTATGACCACATCTATCTTTGTTATATAATAATATAAATGCTCCATAGGGTCTTCTTTATTCCCACTTTCTGTTTCGACAAAGGGGGCTACGGCTACGCCTATCGTTTTCATCATCAACAACTACAGCACCCAAAGTTTTTTTTCTAAAAACAAGGCGCCTGTGAAATGTGCACTTGGCATTTCAAGTCAATGCCAGCACTAAGAACCACCCACCCTAGCGTTACCAAGCTGGAGGCCAATTTGTCGTGGATTGTATTATCAGTTGGAAAACAGTACCGACTATGACATGTAATTATCAGTTGTATGAGAAATTTGTGGTTGGATGGTGAAGGTACTTTAGTATTAAAAACTTTTTAATAAATGTGATCAATTTCGTTAGAAAAAGAGTTTATAATGTTCGGTTCTCATATTTAACATAATGTTAAAATTCAATTTTTAATTACTAATTGGTGAATTCCTATGTAACATTTTGATAAAAATTGCCATTTTCCCTCATTCAATCTCTCCCATGTTGGGTGTTCCAATTCACTGTGGAGCTCATTATTCATACCTTTGGCTCACTCAAGCATGGGCCTGACATTGGTCAAATATTATCTATGTCATTTGAAAGCTGAAAAAAATGTGACGAGGAAATGGTTTCGTAATGTATTTGTTTTGTTTAATGAAATATGATGTGGACACAGTACAAGGAAAGATACTGTCTTCCTGCGATAATGCAAAAAAACCTTTTCCCACTGCCATTCAAAGGAAGTCTTAAAACAACAGTGACATTTTAATGCCCTTGATCGTCTATTTCCAGCTAGAATTGGTGCAGGAGGACTATTCCCTTTTCAATGCAATTATTTGAGCAAGCCCTACGCGATATACATCTCGACAAATGGGTGAAACGTTGCTGATGGGCATGGAAAGGTGCACTGTGGGTGTGCTCCTTTGGTACGGCGATCCTAACCTAGTGGTACTCTTTCTAGATGGGCCTTTGCCTTTGCACAGCACCACGTGTATGGTTGAAGATGAAATAATTTTCATTCCTCAGATCTGAAGACAACTGCCAGTGATAAGTATTGGGCCATTGGGCATGTCTGTGGGGGGCACATCCAAGCCTGCAATTTAAAGTGCAAATATCTACTTGTAGGCATACACTAAATTTCAACTTCATTCAAGCCTTGGCCTCTTACTTTGTTTGTAATGGAATAAATAGATATTGGATGCATAAGACTTACAAAAAATGAGGTTAAAAGAAGATCAAATTCAAACCTTTAACATCGAATAGTCTTTTTTTTTAATGGAAATAAAATCAAAAGTCATCACCCAAGTAATCGAATATGTAGGAAAGCGAAGGCCCTAGATGCATTTCTACTTTTTTATGGTTCACTCCTGACCACTTTAACAACTCCTTTTCATATTTTTAATGCAAACCAAGAAGCCCTTAGCCGTCTAATTTAATACGGTAAGACGGTTATAAGCTACATAAAGGGATAAGGCCATAATGATGATGATGGTGATGACCTTTTTCCAACATCCTTAACTCCAATTAAAATGGAAGATCTGGTAACAAGCCACGCAGGATGTTAATGGGTGGCACAAATTGAGTCCATGGGAAGCCTTCATCAGTTGATTTAGTTATTTGATAAAACATGCATTATACTCTTAGATATATTTATAGGGGTGGTTATCGGCCGAGTAAGAGTAAATCCAACCATTTAGTCAATCGAGTTGCACTGAGTTGGTGAATCAGAATTTTAATAGCATTTTTTTAGACTATGTATCGAATTTTTGGATAAATTATCCCAAATTATAAAGCACTCTTTATTCTAACAGGTCTAAGTTTACTATCACTTAATCCAAGTCCAACAAGAATATTAAATGGGCACACATTATATGTCCTAGCCCAGTTTATGATCACTCTTGGTAAGTGGGCATTTGAACATGAACTCAGGCCCAATTGTTAAATGGGCCCTTAAATTGAGCCGAAAACCACTGTCTAGCAAAAGATGAGGATTGAGGCGACACCATATGTCAGAAGCCGAATTCTTCGGTGGGGTCCCGACGTCCACATTCTTCTCTGCACGTGGGTCCCGGTAAGATCAGCAGAAATCAGACACGAAAGCATCTTAGACAACTGAAAGAGAGCCACGTGGCTGGGGACCTTCCGTGACGCGACGTGGCATTGCGTCTCGACTCGCCCGACGCTCCGTACCGTTACGAAAAGGCACTTTGAAATGCTTTGCGGCTTGCCGGCTTCTGACACGCGACACCGCACACGTTTTCAACGACAAAACCGCAAAAAGTCAGTCTCCGACATGTGGATTCCTCTCACGTGCGAAAAAAGGGGCCTCATGGATGATGTATTGACGTGTCATTGTTGCATTGCATTAATTACTTGATCACAGCCGTCGCCTCGACCAGTTGCCCTTATGATCATAAAGATTGTTAAGATCCAATGGCCATCAAATTATATCTTTCTTGTTCATGCAGTGGATAACATTGTGGTAGTACCAATCAAGTAAAGAGTCATGTACTCAATGGTAAGTACAATTGCTTTCATTTTGAAATACTTATTTATTGTGCACGTGCGGAAGTGTATAATCTGGAATCGACAATCAAAGTTATATATACAAGAGAATAGACAAGCACATATGAGAGATTTATGTGGTTTGACGATGTCTTTACTTCCACGACAAAAAGAGAACACTATTACTTTATTGCACTCTTTTGCTTATATTTAGAGTTATAGGTTACACTAGATATATATAATTCTCTCTTTTTTTGTCTCTAAGAAAGTCCGATTCAAAGACCAAACTACTCTGACCAAAAGCTTGGTTCAAAACTAACCTTAAACACTAATCCGATGAACCCAAAATACAAGACAAAAACCTAACAATCCACTAAAAAAGCCTTGATATAATTACCAAATACCCTTGACATTAAACATAGTCCTTAGCTAACCCAATGGACCCATCCGGCTGAACTAGGATACATGACATAAACCCAACACCTTTAAATAACAAAAGGCACTTTTGATCAACGAAATTGTCAAGATTTTGAAACTCAAAATGCTCCCCACTAGCATTTTAAAATAGAGTCCAAATATTCTCTGATTTAAAACTCCACTGGTGATGTACAGGTCCCGCCATGGTCACAGTGGGGTTTTTTCTCATACAATTTCAATTCAATCAGGTCCCACCATGGTCATTGTGGGATTGTTCCTTACACAATCTCAAGTCAATCAGATCCTGCAATGATCACCCTGAAGTTTTTCCTCATACATTCTTAATTCTTTAAACTTCCATTATTGGGGAATCGAGTTTTTAATTCTCCAAATTCTCTAAAACAAAGCATATCCCGACGTGCTAGCATCCAAACATGACCAAGGGCACAGTGAGGGGATCCGGACTCTGGAAAAACTGAAATGCACCAGTCGTCCCACTAAGTACTGAAGTGCAACTATCCAGCCACGTGTATGGTTGGAAATCACCATTCATGGGTAGAGAACAGCACATAATTGAATGAATCGAGCCAGCAAATGCAGACAACCCCAACAATATTAATCAATGTAATGCATCCGAATGTCTGCCCTCTCCTGGTATGTTTAGGTTGAAATATTGTAATATAGGATTGTAAGCCTATAGAGTCTACAGGTTCCTATAAAGCACTATCCATTTTAATCTCCACCCATCCCATGGAAATGATCTGAAGAATCAAAGATAAATATGTAGACAATCACATAACGTAAGTTCTCCTTCAATGAAAATTGAATTAAGGAGTAATGAAAAATGAACGCATTATTCCAGAAATTCAAATCTTAGGAACAAGGGCTACCCACATCTATGTGTTACCTATTCCGTCACCTCATTTCCTCCACTCATCGTGGCTTTCTTAATGCTTTGCTGGCCTCTATTTGCCATCAAATCGTATGCATTCATTGCAAATGAGCAAATGAGCAATTTGACAATTTAGAGTGTTTTTACCTGAAGAACACTTTTTTGATTGTGGAGTTGGTGAAAATTTATTTTTGAGTTCTTAACTCTCCTAATGACATTTGATGAATTTTTCTATAGTACTTTTGTACCAAATTAACATTGATATTTTAGAATTTTGAGAATTTGGATAACTTAAAAGCCATTTCAAAACACTAAGTTTCTTTGGCATTGGAGATTCTCCAATTGAATAATTAATAGGATATAGAAGCATTTTGCAATGACAACTTTAGGGATATATATGCTTGTAAGTTAAAAGTTTGGTCAATCAGGCATTGAATTAAATATGATTTTGGGTCTAAATGTTGGATATCATAGGTGGTGGTCCACATGACCACCACTTGTTTTGATTTATTTAATAATGGATGTCTTTCCCATTAAAATCACGTTCCTGGAAAAACTCCAGTCATGCAAAAGTGGGAAAGCTTTCCGTTGATGGGGAGAAAAGTGTTAACGCAGCCTATAAATGGGCTTGGAAACTCTCTCATCTATACACACTATTGCTTGGCATTCCTATCAATCAGCAGGCATTACGAGAAGAGTAAGAGAGTTAAGGTTCTGTGGATTTCTTCTCCATTTAGCGATGGATTCAGGTATGCCATAAATTGATTGTTTTTCATAATGCAAATTATACCATTAGAATGCAAATTTACCCTGTTAAAGTCTTTCTGAATTGGCCATTTTGGCTTATAATTGGTATCAGAGCCATCGATTTCCATAGATGGGGTTGGATTTGCATAAAAAAAAAGAAAGGTTTTCAAGGGTTTACTGTGTTTAAAAAAAAAAATAGTCAACCGTCGCTTGGGGCAACGACAGTTTCCGGCGAAATAGAACTGTAACGCAGCGCAGCGCCTGGGGTGTGCTGTGCTGCGACAGCGCAGTTCGGCACTGCGCTGTGCAGTGCCAGCGACAAAACAGCGACAGCGACAAAATAAGAAAAAAATTTCCCATTGTCGCTGGGAATGGGTTCAGCTAGCGACGAGTGCTACCAGCGCCGTGCGAGCGCCAGCCATCCGCTGTAGCCGGTGCAGTCGTAGGAGCCGGAGGAGGATCCCTAAAAAGGGGCAATCGGTTTTAACCGATTACCCACTGTTGTCGGGAGGTTGAAGATGATGTGTCAGGTCAGGTTGATTCGACCTGACCCGACTCGATCCAATTTATTAGTAAACCAAAACAAGAACGGGTTAGCAAACTAGACCAGACCCGACCTGACCCTGACCCAATCCGTTTTCTATACGGACTAGATTAGCCGACCCAACCCAATCCGTTTTATATATGGACTTGATAAACTGACTCGACTTGACCTGCGCAGACTGGGCTGTTCAGTCAGGTTAACTGACTTGGGTCTAACCCGACCCGCTGTCTAACCCATTTGCATAAAATAATAATATTAAGGGGCAATTATGTGATTTATTTAATTGGATCTTTATAGGATTGATCCAATCCGATCGGAACCATCCAATAGATAGATCAGAATATATGTGATATTCTGACAGTATTAATTAATTTCTGATTTGATTAGATCAAAGCCAGATAAAAAAATCAATGATTAGAAACTTATTTTAATCATTCTGGGCACATCCGACATCGGATTAACGATCCGTTTTTTTTTTTTGTTATGTTCTTTATCATGAAATCTATCATATTAATGAATTTAATTGCTCATCAAATGGTTCAATTTAAATATCATATAAATTTATGCATGTTTAACTCATTTAAATTCATGTTTTCGCTTATTTGTTTACATGATTAATGCTGATTTGAGTTATGATTATTATATTCATGCATAATGATATTTGTTTTTGTATGAATTAACGGACAGATTAAATTTAACTTAGAATTATGATAGATTAATTAAGGAATATAAGGTTGGGATCGGTGTTTTCAACGATTTGATTAATGTCATATTGGACCGATAATTTTAGAAAAGTTCATCATAACCATTATTAGTGCGATCTTAAATATTACGTCTCTCCTGAATGTGTAGATCAACATAATTGAAGCTCAATCAAGATAGAAATTGAGTATTTAAATTGTTGATTAATATGAAAATTAAATCATAGGAGTTTAAGATCACAATAGTGTTATAGATCTCAATATAGAAAAATTACAAATTAACTTGGTAATCACCAAAGTGACCCAATTATGATGATTGAATTATAGACACCATAAATGACACTAAAATTGCAACTTCACTTAAAAGATTGATAATTGACTCAATGAAGTTTATTTTTCAATTATTTGAAGATTGGGATAAGACATATTAAAGATGTGTTAGTAGATTTATCCTGATCTATGCTCAAAGGTGAGATCTCACTTATTCACTTCACATATGATGGTTTTATTAAATAAATGAGGGTAATTAAATTAACATATTACATTAAACCCAAAGGTTATTTGTGATGATGTACAACAATTGCTCTAACATTTAAGTCCCTTTTAAGCATTATAATTTTGTGAAAATAATAGTTATATTTTCTTTTACAGTTTCTTCCTCCAAATCAATGTCACTTCCCTCGTGCTTGGGGTCCATTCCTATGTTAGATGGATCCAATTACCCTGATTGGTTAGACTTGCTGTCATTAACCATAATCTTCTAGATTTAGACATGGCTTTAAAAGAAAATATGCCTCCTACACCCACCGACCAGAGTTCTGATCGTGATAGGGCCCACTATGAAAAGTGGCATAGATGTGATAGAGTATGCTGTAAGATCATTTTGAACTCAATTTCTAAGAGCATTAGAGGATCAATTGATCAAGACAAACATGCAAAAGAACTCTTAGAAATAATTAACTCTCAGTTTGAAGTAACCAACAAGGCGTTAGGTGCCACGTTGATAAACAAATTGACCAAAATGAAATACGATGGGACTAAGGAAATTAGAGAACACATCCTACTCATGTCTAAGATTGCATCTAAGTTGAAAGATGTAGATATGAGTATTTCGGATGGATATTTGATCCAATTTATTCTGAATTCCCTTCCTCCTGCGTTTGGCCCATTTAAGGTGACTTACAATCAAGGCTTTAGTCGGTGGACCCTGAATAGTTGATTGCAAGATGTGATCAATGAGAGAGGAGGCTTAAAGCCGAGAGACAATTGCTAGTGAATGTTGTCTCCCATGCAAAGGGCAAGAAAGGTCCTAGAGATTTTAAGAAAAATGCCAACACTCCAAAGGTGGATCCAAAGAATCAGAAACAAATGATGAAAAGGGAAAAAAAGGCTCTCACAAATGTCACTTTTGTGGCAAAAAAGGACATTTCAAGAAGGACTTCCTGAAAAGGAAGAGTTGGTTTGAGAAAAGAGGTAAGTAAAGAAATTTATGTCTTGTATGTGAAACCAATGTTATTAATGTCCTAACCAATACTTGGCGGGTCGACTCTGGTGTAACCATTCACGCATCTGATTGTATGCAGGGATTCCTTTCAACCCGGAAGCCAAGTGATGGTGAAAAGACCATCGTTATGCGGAACCGGAAGTAATCAAGAGACGAGGTAGTTGGGACATATAGGCTGGTGCTGGACACAGGCTTCATTTTGGACCTGCCAAACACTTTTTATGTTCCCGATATTTCCCGAAATTTTGTTTCTATTTTTAAGTTAAATATTGTTGGTTATGTATTTAACTTTGATCATGGATCATTAAAACTCTTTTATAATAATATGTTGATTTGTAGTGGTTTATTATGTGATGTATAAATTGAAGTTAGATCCTTTATACACACAATCAATCACCACACACCATGTAACTTATGGTATGAATGTTGGCATTAAAAGAGGAGTAATAAAAGAGAACCCCCTATGTTGTGGCATAAAAGATTAGGACACATCTCAAAGGATAGGGTATTGAGATTGGTGAAAGATGAGTTGTTACCGAACCTTGACTTCACTAACTTTGGTATCTGTGTTGACTGTATCAAAGGAAAACAAACTTAAATAGTCAAGAAAACAGCCACGTGGAGTTTTGAACTCCTACAGTTAATCCATACGGACATTTGTGGTAAATTAAATATACCTTGTTTTACAGGAGAACAATATTTCATTGCCTTTATAGATGACTACTCACCTTTTGGTTATGTTTATCTTATTAAAGAAAAATCAGATGCTTTAAGTACCTTCAAAATGTTTAAAGAAGAAGTGGAAAAACAATTAGATAGAAAGATCAAAATCGTGAGATCAGATTAAGGCAGTGAATATTATAGTAGGTACACTGAAATAGGTCGTAACCCAGCCTTGTTTGCTAGATTCCTAGAATCCGAAGGTATTGTTGCCCAATATATAACATCTGGAACATCTCAGCAGAATGGAGTGGCTGAAAGAAGGAATAAGACTCTTTTAGATATGGTTAGGAGTATGGTTAGTAATACATCGTTACCCGTATTTATGTGGGGTGATGCACTAAAGATAGCTATGTATATTTTAAACAGAGTTCCTACTAAAGCAGTTCCTAAAACTCCTTTTGAATTATGGACTAGTAGGAAACTCAGATTGAACCATTTCCGAGTCTGAGGATGTCCATCAGAAGTGTGGGTATATAACCCATAAGAAAAGAAGTTAGACCCTAGAATAGTAAGCGGATATTTTATTGAATATCCAGAGAGGTCCAAAGGGAATCAATTTTACTGTCCTAATCATTCAACAAGAATAGTTGAGTCCAATAATACCAAGTTTTTGGAAAATCATGAAAACAGTGGGAGTAGTGATGCTAGAAATATTAAATACAAGGAGAATAGAGATGAGCCTCAATCCTCTTCTCAAGATAGATTAATGATTCCACTTGATATAGAGGTTTTCCCAGAATGATCTGTTGATCTGATTCCTCAAGATACACAACCAATTCTTGAAATGCAACCACCTGTTTTTTAAGAACATCCAGAGGAATTGAGAAGATCAACTTGTATGAAAAAACTAGCTATTTCAGATGATTATATTGTGTATTTTGAGGAATCAGATATTGGAATTAAAGAAGATCCAAAGACTTTTAGAAAGGCAGTAGAAAGTGAAAATTCGGGTAAGTAATTAGACGCTATGAACGAAGAGTTAGAATCCATGGCTATAAACGAAGTCTGGGATCTCATTAAACTACCTGAAGGTCCAAGACAGTTGGTTATAAATAGGTCTTTAAGACCAAAAGGGACTCTAAAGGGAAAGTTGAACGATTTAGGGCCCAAATTGTAGCTAAAGGATTTACTCAGAAAGAATGTATCGATTATCATGAAACCTACTATTCGGTGTCTAAAAAAGATTCATTCAGAATTGTTATGGCACTTGTAGCTCATTATGACCAATGAGGGGTCGGGAGAGGGATCTGAACCTGCAACACCAAGAATAATTGATGAGTACGACGACTTAGCAAAGTATAAGTAATAATAAGTTAAGACGCGTTGTGTCTAACAGAATAATGATCAGTTAACAATAAATCATACATAGAGATCATGTTCGTATACTAAGCATGTCGTGCATAACAATAAGCATGCTTTCAGAATCATAAATAGATAAACTAGCTAGGTGGTTACTATATTTGCCATATTCTTCCTATCGAGAGCAGTCAGTACGAGAACACCATCGACCGGACCAAGGTACGAGTGGGTCTCTGGTTCCCAGGGTCCAAAATCCTAGGACAGGAGCACTCTGCAGAGGCAATAAACAGTTTACGCCAAAGTCAACCCCGTCGGGCATCCTGAGGCCAAGGCTGAGTAGTGCCAGACACACAGGATCAGTCATGTCGTATGATGCACGTCAATTACTATCGATCAGTCAGTCAGACAGTGAAGTACGTATCAGTAAACAATACAGTGTGTGCATCACGCTGGCACAATACTGTGACAAATAAACAATTACAAGTCGAACAGGGAACAAGACAAAAGCATGGAAGTCAGCTATTTCTGGGCGGGATTTACCATGGATAGAGCCCTCAAGGAATATCCAATTGTTGGCCCAGCGCAGAACGTGTACCATGTGAATACAATGGCAAAACCGAAGTCAATATGCAATGCAAATCGGGTTATTTTGCAGGAATCACGAGCATTTTACTAGCCAACCCTAAGCTAGTTGTCCAATGTTTCTAACCATGCATAATGATGTAGTTTTTAGTTATTCGATACACGGTTGTTTGTATCAGGTGTGTTGCATTGTATCGAGAGACGTGTATCGAAGTCCCTTAAACCAACACCCATAGGGAGGTGCTTAACAATTGGACAATGCATATGAATGAGTCACAGCCCAAGATCATTCATGCGATTCTTACATTTCATTGGGCAAGTTGAGGGTATCTATATTCTAGCTCGAAGGCCCTACCAAGTCTCTTTATTTAACCTACTCTTTTGATTTAGTTTTCAGGGGTTGTACGGCTTAGCCATTGGCATTTTACGGCTTAGCTGTAATATGCACTGCGGCTCAGCCGCGGTTCCCTTTACTGTTCATCCGCATTTACGGTTGAACCGTGTTTTATTCTGCGGTTCAGCCATGTTCTATTCTACGGCTAGGTCACGGCTGGCCTACGGCTTAGCCGTACATTCTACAACTTAGCCGTAGCCTTACTGAACCTGAGTCGTAAGCTTCAGGCATCCAGTTTTCTGAACCTGTTACAGAATAACTGAGACTGGGCAAAATTTGAAAACCAAAAGACAACCACATCAAGTCAAATCTAAGAGGGTTGTACATTATCAAATCATGTAAGATCAATTAGAATAAAAGCAATCAAAGCATCATCAATGAGTGTTCAATCAAATTTTACATATACTTGCCTTAACTGGGTTCAAACACAGGTACAGTTGTTCTTTGGCTCAATCCACTGTCTATGGCAATTTCACCCATCATGCATGCAAGAAAAGAAAGAAAGAGAGACACATTGAGTGCATGCCATGCAAAAGAAGAGAACTGTAACAGTCATAGATAGGGAGAGGGAGTCAAGGCTCAAACCTTACCTTCAAACTCCTAATTCCCAAAAGATGAATTCCCTTCTGGTCTTGACTTGAAAAAGAAGAAGAAGAAGAAAGAAGAAGATGAAGAAATGAAGAAACGAAGAATAGATTAAAAAAAGAGAAGAAGAAATGTAGAGGAATGAGGCGGTGCCTATATTGTCTTATATAAGATAAGTATGAATCGATTTATAAGAAAGTCCACAAGTTACAACTGTTGACAATTTGAGTCAAATGATTGTCTAAAGGAAGCAAATGAAGTCATTTGCGTGCAAGTCAGTTACGGAAGTTAACAAGCTCAACAAGAGACACGTGTTGACACCAAGATGATGTATATATGACAACATTCATCAAAATAAAAAATTACGAAAAATGGCTCAAGTCTACCTAAACCAGGTCAAACTCAACCCAACTACCATCCATGCTCCGAAACCAAATAAAGACAAAAGCAAAACACAGTTGTCACCTAATTTGTCATTAATTAATCACTAATCTAGGTTAAGTTGGGTCAGAGTGTTACACGGAAGGATTTGTTCAATGAGGTAATGAAAGGAAACTGGTTTGTAAATTAAAGAAATCGATATACGGGCTAAAACAAGCTTCCAGACAGTGATACTTAAAATTTCATCATACTATTAAATCGTTCGATTTTACCAAAAAATCAAGTTGACCATTGTATATATCTCAAGGTCAATGGGAGCAAGTTTCTTATTTTAGTCTTGTATGTAAATGATATTTTATTAGCCAGTAATGACCTAAGTATGATTCGAGAAACTAAAACATATTAAGAATAATTTTGATATGAAAGATATGGGTGAAGCAACCTTTATAATATGAATCAAGTTATTTAGATATCGATCTCGAAGATTACTTGGGTTGTGTCAAGAAGCCTATGTTAAAACTATTCTCAAATGTTTCCGAATAGAAAGTAGCAGACCACAAAATGCACTATTACTAAGGGAGACAAGTTTAGTAAGGAACAATGCCCCATGACTAACTTAGAAAAGTTAGAAATGGATAAATGTCCCTATGCACCAGCAATAGGAAGTCTAATGTACTTACAAACTTGCACGATGCTAGACATTAGCTTTGCAATCGGAATGCTCAATAGATATCAAAGTAATCCGGGATTGCCTCATTGGGTAGCTGTCAAGAAAGTAATGCTTTACCTTAATAGAACTAGAAGATATATGCTCAAATATCAAAGATCCAATCAACTGGAGGTCATTGGATAATCAGATTTAGACTTTGCAAGATATCTGGATACAAGGAGGTCAGCATCAGGTTGCATTTTTCTGTTTGCTTGCGGGGTAGTATCGTGGAGGAGTGCAAAGCAGACACTAATCGCTCCATCTACATTTGATGCAGAGTATGTGGCATGTTTTGAAGCCACAGGTCACGCATTATGGATGTGTAACTACATCGTGCAACTTGAAATTATAGGCAGTATGTCTGAACCGGTAAAGATTTACTGCGACAACAATACTGCTAGGCGTTTCACTCAAAATGACAAGTGTTCTAGTAAATCAAAGTATCTGAAAGTAAAGTATCTTGTACTCAAAGAGAAAGTGCGAGATTGTTTAGTGTCAGTTGTTGGAGCTCCCTCGAAGCTTATGATTGTTGATCCATTGACAAAGGCATTGGCGCCAAAGGATTTTAAAGACCATGTAATAAATATGGGCTTGAATGAAATGCCTTGTAAAAGTCAATGATGTATGACACTATATATATTGATCAAATAAAGAAACGATTTTGCAATTCTTACTTTGTTTTGAAGTCACATGTGGTAATTGTGAAATAAAGTAAGAATATAAAAGCATTATGACATTACAGTTCCCATTAAAGTAAATCATATTAAAGATACTCATTAAGTGCTAGATTAGGCGAGAATATTAATGTTGTAATTGTAGAAGGAAGTATGTCGCTAATATATGTAACCGCTACAGTCCGCATTAATAAACTAACCTAATCACAGATTAAAAGATCTTAACATTAAAGTTACATGAAAAACGGTATTTTCAAATGATGCGTATCAGTTAGAGTTATTTTCAAAATTTTATTATATTTGCAAACAAAGTTTTATAAAATAAAACGGTGAATGAATGGTAGTCATATGGACCAAGTGGGAAATTGTTGGATATCATAGGTGGTGGTCTACATGACCACCACTTTTTTTGATTTATTCAACAATGGGTGTCTTCCCCATTAAAGCCACGTTCTTGGAAAAACTCCAGTCATGCATAAGTGGAAATGCTTTCCGTTGATGGGGAGGAAAGTGTTAACGCAACCTATAAATGGGCTTGAGAACTCTCTCATCTACACATACACTATTGCTTAGCATTCTCATCAATCAGCAAGCATTACGGGAAAAGTAAGAGAGTTAAGGTTTTGTGGATTTTTTTTCCGTTTCGCAATGGATTCAGGTATGCCCTAAATTGGTTGTCTTTCATAATGCAAATCATATCGTTAGAATGCAAATCTAATCCATTAAAGTCTTTCTAAATGGGCCATTTTGGCTTATACTAAAACCAAAGAAAGGTGAAGTTTCAAATTAACTTTTCTTTCAATTCAAAAATAAGTATCCGCTCGACACCCTATTAATCTAAATCTCAAGAAAACGATGTCTTAATTACATACCCACTATAGCATGTTTACTTTCCACATCTTTAATGCTCAGTAGTGGTAAGGAGTCATGTTCTCATTAGAGGTCAAACCTTGGCGGCCCCCCTTACCCCCCCCCCCCCTCCCCCCATTCTTCCGCTTGTACGGGTAACCTTTACATTCAGGTGGACTTCCTTCCTGAGTATGCCAGGCTATCTTTGGATCCCAGCCACCCTTAAGCTGGGTTATCAAGAAAAACTAAAAGCTTAACAGTAACACCCACTAGTAGGATTTTGTAATTATGCAATACAAACTTCGCGGACAAATGGGCCTTTCTGAATTTTTCCACCCATAGCTGCCTTTTCAACAAAATACATTACCAAACACATTCTCCTCTGTCTCTTTGAAACATATTTAAAAAAAAAATAAGGCTATCTATTGAAATGGGTTTTACTGCCTTTATTTTTTTTCATAAATCTACCTTTTTCTCTATGATGTAGTGATTTCTAATTTCCGGTAAAGTTCACTCAAATTCAAAAGTACAAATGAAAGAAAGAAGAGGATTTTACAGGAAAAATGACTTTCTTTTTTTTTAGCGATAACAAAAATTCATTAAAAAAGGAAGAGAACAACAATAAAGAAAAAAGTATAAGGGCATTATATCCCACCAACAGAAACAATTATAAATAAAAACCCTCCCAAGGTAACACTCTCTCAACACCCTATTTAGCTAATGCATCTGTCATGAAATTTGCTAATCTGAACACATGATGAACTTTAACATTAATAGAAGAAGATAACACTCAAATTTCGTTAAACTAAGACTGGAATCTCTAAGGAAATGCCTTTCGGTTAGTCACTCATGCAACAGCATTTGAAGAATCACTCTCCATTGTTAGAGTACCAAAAAAGTTCATTGGAAACAACGGAGAGCTTCTAAAATAGATAGCACCTCTGCTTTATTAGAATCACATTCGCTATTATGCTTTGAAAATATGAAAAGAACCTCACCTTTGTAGTTACGAAGCACTCTACCAATGCTCGCTAACCCAGGCTTTCCTCTAGCAGTACCATCAACATTGAATTTACGCACACTAAAAAGGGAAGGAGACCAAAACACAGACTTCCTCACCTTAATTGACCCACAATTCATACAAGCTTCCTAATTAAAAATGATATCACTAAAACTGAAATTAGAGAACTCTTTCCTAAGCAAAGCCTACTTTGCAATCCTCCAGCCTATAGTAGCAATCAAATCAACACAGTAGAGCAAGGTATACCAAAAAGAGTATATTATTTATACATATACCAAAGTAGATCCACAGAACCACTTTAGTATTATTTTAACGAAAAATAAGCCAAGATCGATTTCGACCGTCATTTTACATGAGGGTCGAATTCTATTGGGGTTTGTCTTGTATTCTGATTTAGCCTTGACTTGACCTCTTTACAGGTGCAGCTCGGCTTCAGGTTAGGTCAAGTTCGGTTTGAACCTGACCTAGTTGTAGTAGAGCCCAAGTCTGATCCGAGCCAGATCAGGTCAGGTACGACCTAACCCATTTCGCAGAGTAGCCCAGTAGCAATTCAATTCAGGTCATTTCGGGTTGGGTTAAACCTGAGCTGTGACACAGAGCCCAGCCTGCCAGCAACAGTGATGACATCAGCAGAGTATGGTCAAAGGTAGTTTGACCAGATTTGTGGCTGAAATTTTTTCTGCGATATCTTAAACATCCGATATCCGGTCGTAGATCCATTTGCGCTAACAGACTCATTATAAGGAGATCTATGTGTATGTGGAAGAAGATGGGCAATTCAATGGTAAAAAAAAAGGTTTGACGAATCGAAGTGCAGAAAACTATTTCTGCAATTCGAAGTCATCCGGAGTCGGATTTCAGATCCTTTTCTTCCAGCGTGCTTGCGGCAACGAGATCTACGAGGTAGATGAAAGATATTGGTAGTTTGATGGGCAAAAAATTGGGGACTGAAGAAACTGATAGATTCACGATGACAGCAATGTATTCAAGCATCACGAGTCAGATTGAAGTGTTTGACGGATAAACGACTTCAATGATTGGTAAGAAAAAGTGTTAGACTTCATGATACAACAATAATTAAAAAGTGTTATTTGATGTCATGAATAGAAGATTGATCCGAGTACTTTGATGGAAAGCTTAGATCTGCGTCAAAGGGATCGGGAAGGAGTGATATGCCAAAGTGGAAGAAAAAACACAAGAATCAGAATAAGAAGGAGGTAGTGTGTAAGAAAGCTTAGATTCGGATGATGAGGAATTAGTTTTGGTCACTACAGGTATGGATTAAGTTGATGATTCATGGTATTGGGATTTAGATTCTTCCTATCATGTGTTTGAGTAGAGATTGGTTGACGTAAACAACTTTCATTGTTGATGGATTTGTTTTGATGGGGAGGATACAAATTGATGAGCATTTGAAATAAGTGCGGTAGATATCTAGGTGTATGATGATGTTGTTCAAACCTTAACGGATGTGATATATGTTTCGGGTGTACGAAGAATTGGATTTCTTTAAGTGCCTTAGACTTTAAAGGCTGCAAGTGCACTGTAGCAGGTGGAGTTACGAAGGTAAAAAAGGGAACATGAGTCATCATGGAGGGTGAGATAGTCAGAAATCTCTACAAGTTGATAGGGGATGCTAGTTCAAGTGGAGCAGTGAATGAAACATCAAATAACAGGGGAGGAAATATATGGTTCATGTGGAGTTAGATGTAACGGATCATCGGAAGATGAATTGATGGGTCTTTAATAAATCATCTGGTGGAAATCCAAGAAGACCTGAATGGAGATGATTTTCTCGGAAAATGTAGTCCAGTTCAGGTCGGAGTAAGCTAGTTTAGCATGTACTATGCACAACCCACCAGAACAGGCTAGAACAGGACAGTTGCAGGTTTAATGGAAAGAACACCAGGATGGAGACAAAAGGAAGGATTCACAGGTACCAATGAGATCTAGATTTAGGGAGGTCCTTAATTTTGTCTTGATGGATGGAAGTTAGGTTCATTGTGTTGCACGAATGCATGCATGTGGCAACAAATGGAGAGCACTTCGGAGATTTAAGACAGTCGTGTTGAGGTCAAATGAGGCAACTATGGAAAGTCTCAAGTTGATTTGGAATTGATTGACACTAGACAATACTGAGATTGTCTGTGCATCAAGGCTAGGGGTACAGGTACCGCACATGGTAGTAGCGTGTGTAGAAGCGTACCTTTCAATGAGGTGCTTAAAGTGCTGATTCAACATATTAGAGTGTTGAAGAGAGAAGATTGCGCCATCAGTGTAGTGATGTATCATTTAGCACGGTGCGTGAATACATTACCAGGTATCTCAAGGTAGCTTTGATAGATTTGCAGAATCGAAGCCAAGGTGGAGATTGTTGGGTTTTGTCTTGTATTCCAGTTTAGACAAATCGATCATCTAACTTAGCCAAAACTAAGGCTCAAGGTTAAAGGTATTTTAGTCATCATGTATGTGTTTTCTTGTTGTCCAAAAAAGCGGAAGCTATATATATCGATATACTATAACCCTAGATCCTGAGAGTAAAATGGGATTATGATAGATGAGCTCTTTCTTCCATAGATATAGGCAAGGTTGCCGAACCACGTAAAACTGCCCTGTTTATGTGTGTGATTGCTTGATGGTGCGATTATTTGTGTTCGTCGTAATTGATCCGTCGATCGTGGATAGTTTTCATTGTGCCGTTTTTCTCAATAAGTTCGACTCTCATTCAAATAAAAAAACAAGAATCCTCGTTATTATATTTCTTCCCCTCTTTTTCTTCGTCCTTTTTTGCAAATTCTTCTTCTTTCCACAATGTTGTTGCCCCCTATTGGGTCACTGGTAACATTGCCACACTATCGCACCACCCTTACCTAGAGGGTTGAATTCAACCATCATTCAAATAAAAACAACAACAGTTCTTGTTCTTCTATTTTTCCCCTCTTCTTTTTCATCCTTCTTCACAAATTCTTCTTTTTTCCACCAACGCTGCTGCTCCCAATTGAGTCGTTGGTAATATTGCCACACTATCATGCCACCCTCAACTACACCATATCCATCATTGGCAATGAGGTCCATTGAGCCCTAATAGAGGTGGAAGGAGAAGCTAGGCTTTTTTCGGAAGGATTATTTTTCTGATGAAACTTTTTTTTCATATTTATGAAAATCCCTTCTATATCTTTAATTAATTTTATGAAAATCTGTTGGTAACTTGTGGTAAAGTAGGAATAGGATTCACCCAATGACGGTTACTGTATGACAGTTGCAACATACAATCTGAACTCATGTATTACATAAAGATGGAACGAGGAAACATAGTAATTATAGTCGACTCCTTGAAGACCTTTTTGACTAAAGAAAAAATGTTTTTTCTTCCAAATCCTCTTTCAACTCTACATCCTCAACTTCTTCTTCTTCTTATACCATGAAACCTGCACCCTACCAACCTGAGCAGAATTGTGCATTATTTAAAAACGGCACCTCAACAGTCTCCCTTAAATCACAGCCGCACCACCTCTAATAAATGCTGCAACGTCATGGTCCTTATCTTCGTCACCCTCCAATAAAAATACGTTTATTTTTGGAAACAAGAAGAATCCGTGAAGAAAGACAAAAAAGAACGAGCTTGTTGTTGTTTTCTTCTTTGAATGAGGGTTGAATTCGACCCTCATCTGTTAAACAAGGGACAAATTCGACATTGATTTAATTTACATTAAAAAATTCAAACGTAGTTGGGGCAACTTTAATATGCATACATCTAATATACTCTTTTTAGTATATTAGTCACTTAAAAGTCATTTTTCATGTAAAATCCTCAAGATAGAACTGAGAAACATGGGACACAAGAAAAATTCAAGACAGTACTTTCAAAAAAAAAAAAGCTTTCAAAAAGTGGGAGATGACAGTAACCAGTACATAATTGATATGTATGTTCCACGTGGAATCAACCTTCTACGTGGAATCAACCCTTGAACTCTTGTGGACTGCAGTTTTTACTGGGTAATAAGACAGTAGCCAGCCTTTGGGGTGCAGATTGCAGTGCGGTGTTGTCAAATACATGTGGCTGTTCTTTGGTCTGTCTGCTAAGCATTTCTTGGAAGTAGAAGATATTGGGTGGGCCTTCATTTCATCACCGACGCTTGAATTTGTGTTAGATTTATGGACTTTCTGTCGGCCAAGCATGTTATCTTGCCATGATAACGTCACTTTCGCCAACTTCAGTACCAGTGACGATCCTGCCCGGTGCCCACACTAAGCCATAGGGGCTGCAGATAGGTTACAACTGCGCTGGCCCAGTTGAATGGCCTCAATGATTCTCTCATTGAGGAATCATGGTTTGGGACCATTACCGTTGCTGCTTCTTGGTGTTAATTAGAACCTAAAATGGCCTATGCTCCCCACATGGAAGTGCAAATGTATTAATCTAAGGAGGAGCAGAAAAGTGTAGAAAGAGTGAGAGAGGCAGGTGTATAATAAATACAAGCCCAAAACTAGGAAAGAAAATAAAATAAAAATAAAAAAAACAATATCCTCTTCAGGAGGGGATAGGAGATTACAAGCTATCTCCCGATTAGGATTGTAAAGGGGGATCCAATTATCCAAGTACATGAAGTCTCCGACTCCAAATAATGCAGGTATGAAACCCATTTCTGAATCTAGTAAAAATTCGGATCTAGATCCAAATCCATGCATATAGGATCAAAACACTCGAATCCAAAACCAGGTCCTTGTATATTACAGTTAGAGGATTCGGATATATTCACTTGTTAAAAATACATATAATAATCCCTGCTATATATTTTAAAAAATTTAAACTCTTTTATTGAATTTTATTAACACATTTTACATCATTTTTCAGATCCGAATTTGAAATCAGTTCCATTTTTATTAGTTGATAGTGGATCCAAATACGACACAAGGTTCTGTGATATTAGATCAGATCCAAATTTAAAACTGGATCCATAATCAGAGATCTAAGTCCGACTCCACCATGGTTCTGCTCTGAATCCTATCCACTGGTTTCATTACTCTCAAATATTGGACAAAGCAAAGAAGAAGAAAGATTTTTTTTTGTTTTTTAAGAAGAAGAAAGAGTTGAAAAGTCCTCTTAATTTCTCAGGGTGTTGGAGTGAGATTTTCAGATAAACAAAGGTCATTATTTTTTTTAATAGAAAGTTCTTTGAGAAAAACGTAGGCGGTAATGTACTTTATAATTGCTGAACACCACAGGTGGTTGTAAGCTTAAATTATTACTATGCTTGGACAATTAGATTCGTGGGCAACAGCACTTTACAACTACCAGTCCATATGAATTCAGAAAATTGCCAAAATCATATTACTCTTGAGGTACTTTGCGTTATAGTCATTTTATTTCAATTAGGTCCATGGCCCACGTGCAGTAGAGATGCTTGTTGTCTTCCAAGCCATCCCACCCAGGGTACCTGAATTCAATGATGCTTTACCCATTATCTTAGGCTAAAGCTTATATGTGGGCCTTTCTCTCTACTTAAGAACCGTGTCCTGCATAAAAAACAAGCGCAAAAGGAACAAACAATGTCTTTGCTATGTGGAAGATCTTATTTTATGTCTGTTCCAGGACCCACCCCTAGGCATGTGTACAAACAGTAGGATGATTTGGATACAAACTAGGCCAAGCAAGTTAACATGTGAAAAAGTACTATACGTAACTGTGCTAGCTTAGCATATTGGACGTTAATTGGGCCCACGATAATAATAATGCACCCACTGGCCGAAGGAGCCAACCCCAGAAAATGGATATCAACTCTGAGGTCCAGTTGACAAATGAGTACCCCATTGGGTCCACGGTTATGACACTACTGGACATCAAGTCTGGTTAGTCTAACAAGCTTAAATCTGCTAAGAAGATCAGCACCTGACACCAGTCCTAACGAGCGGCACAGTTCTCAGTGGGAGTCCAGATTTCAAACCTGGCATCCTCACTCCTTGCTCACATGTGTGTGATTTGTGTCTCCTCACATCATCTGGGAGTTCCCATCACTTCGAGTGCGTGAATTGTGTCTCCTTGTCACCTCATGAGTGTGAGGTTTCTCGGGGTCCTAGCCCCTTTTTTTGGGTTTTTCATTTTTTTTTTTAAGCTTTTACATGATGTGAACGGGGGACTTTTTTTCCTATCAAGTAGAACCACCATAGTGAACTTGCCTAGTATAAAAAAATTGACAAATCATTTACCAGATGAAAACTTAGACTGTTGTTTCCTATCTCTTGTTCATGGAAATGAATGGAGAGCCTTAGAAGTTCTGTTCAGAGACATTCAGTAATAGACACGACTAGACGCGTCACAGCCAGATTGAACCTGCTCATCCATATTCAAGCTCATTTTTTTCCCGCAAAGATTCAGCCCACAAGCCTGAAAGTCGCGCAACCCAGTTTTGTTATAAATATGTGTATCTGCACTAAATATGCCAGACCAGGTTGGGCTTTTAAGCAATAGGAATGGTCTTGTACAGTGTGTCTAATCATCAGGTCAGGAAATGGGGCCCAAGCCCATGCCAGGCCTTACCACCAGACCATGATCAGCCTCTAGACAACCTAAAATATTCTGGTATACGTTTCTTGTCTGAAGCATTTTTAATGGAACTCTAGATTTCCATGTAAACGTTGTAAGTCATTTCAGAGTGAATGACAGCAATTGATTTGATGATTAAACCAACACAATCAAGAGCATTAATCACAATGCATATAATGATTTAACTAACAAGAGTCATAGGTTGATTTCCATACCGGCCAGGTCTTTTGCTGAGGTGGAGCAGGGCACAACTTGCTTAGCAACGGTATTCTCATCCAAATTCAGATCAACACCCCCTTCTCCCGTCTGGCCTAACGATAGACCCTGATCTAGTACTATTATGCTCAGGACTGGTCAGGTCAGCTCGCACCATTTGATTCGCTTAATATTTCTTGTACCTTTAATCGAAATATGAACCATTTAATCACCGAGCCGAAGGCCAAAGTTCTAAAGGCTAAAATAACTAGGATACTTTAGGTCATAAAAAAAAAAATAATAATAAATAATAAAACATTAAACCTATTAGTCACCTTGGCTCCCCTCATTGTTATACATCAACATGAGTACCACTTGAGTATGGTGTCTTCGCCAAGGCGTGGCTCAATTGGTTTGAGCTTTGAATTGTTTTGAGTTTTCTCTTCAACGTCTCAAATTTAACTCCCACCTCTTGCATTATCCTAGTATTATGTGTACAGCCATTTATATACCCCATAAAGAATAATCTTTACTCGTGAGAATCGAGTAACACCCAGATCAAAGGCCAAAGGCCATAAGGCTCAGCTAGCAAGGGATACTAGGTCAGAAAGAGAAAACTTGATCGTGTGTTTCAATACCCTGACATCATTTAACAGTGGTGAGATGAGCAGAGAACGACTTTATGGGGTCCACTCCAACTGAATAAGGGCCGGGGTAATTCATATATCTTGGTTGAGACACGATTGGGATGCATGCACGTGAGTTCCACTGAGGTAATAGAGTACCCACCCAGCAAAAAGAAATCTTGTCTCGGGTGAGATGATGAGACTTTAATGGCTCACATGGAAGCCTCGTTCATGAGGGGCCAGGGAAATTGAAATAATTTGATGGGGCTAGGCTAAACCCCTCTCGCTCTAAACCCCCACCCTCCAACCCCAATGAATTTATGAATTAAATATACTGTGATTAGAATTCATTACAAAATGTAACGTAAGAAACCATTCATTTGTAACACCTTTAAATCAATGGTTACAATGACCTGTTCCATAAAGAAAAAAAAGCCCAAAAACATATCAACTATAAGACATTCCCACCCCCACACTTTCCACCCCATAATTAGCATGCATCCAAGTAGGTTCCACAAAGAGCTTAGATTTTCATCTCATAGTACCAGTAATGAGTACCTCTCGGCCACAAAAACCAAAAAAGAATGATGGTAAGACCCATCGATGGATCCATTTATATTGAGGATTTACATAAACAAATTAAACTCTTGGATGAAATGATCATTCACAGCCCATTCCCTCATAACGAAGGATTAATATGGTCTGTTCAATGACTCCTGACATGCCTTGTGGGAATGCTCACACCATAGACTTCATTTGGATCTTTATGCCCTGCATTAGAGATCAAAAACACTAACAATGTCGTCATTTTATCAAAAAAAAAAAAAATAGCATGGATAATCTTTCATATTTTTCTTCTATCCGGCATACACATACAGCCATCTCACAGGCAGATAATCTACATTTCCCTTCAATCAAACATGCGACTGAAACCTTAACAGGTTTAGATTGGGAGCCCACGCAGCAACTGCCAACCATAATCTCTCAGTCTCCTAGGGCAACTAGCTAACACAGTGCCCACCATCACAAACCATGAACTGAAAGGCTTCGAGCATAAGCATTGAAGCGGGGAACAAAAATATTTTAAAACGAGAACCGGACATCAAGGGAGAAAGCCCGGGTCCGTAACTCTGATCAATAAGCATGTAGCACCTCATTCATACAGAAACTGGTGGCCTCCATAATTTCAACTGTACGTGAACAGGCATCTGCAGTAAATATAACAATTCCAAATCACCATGCTGTTGTGGACAGTAGCATGATTCCTCAATCAACATAGATTCTATATCTAACATCAGCCAGATGTTTCTACCACAACTAAAAAAATAAATAAATAAATAAATAAATAAATAAATAATTCTATATCAACATGCGTTTATAGCCAAACACTTAGATCCAACAATGTGATCAAGGCTTCAGTAATATTGCATTACATATTTTCTAATCATATTCCAAGTTTCATCAAGAAACAGCCATGCAGGTTAGCTATCACTAATGCAAAAACAACTCAGATCAATTAGCTATCATGAACATCCTCATCAAGACAATTTTGAAGAAGCATAAGGCTAAGCTACACTGAAAATGGGATAATAATCAAATCAAATGGGAATGCTTAGAGAGTGAATGTGAGAAAGCTCAAAGCACTCAATTGCCCATTAGAAAACTGCTGTATAGAACATTTTTTTGTAAGCAAAACCACAATAACAAAGCAGTAAATGAAGAATTTCGTATATAAAGCCATAAGAAACTGAGATTGCAAAGAAAATGCTACGGAATTGATTGATAAATACATCAATCTCTTGGGGGGTGTTTGACATTTTCGAATGATTAACATAGGAAATAAAAAGGTCCCCAGCTGTAGCATAGGAATTAGAATCAGGAAAAATGAGATAGAAGAAAGAGAGAGACTCAAACCCACCCATCACTTATCCATATACATGGGATCCATAACATTCAATCAAATCATATATTTTTGTATTAATCAATCATCATCATCATCATCGTCACCATCATCATTATCAAAGCATTAGTCTCAACTACACGACTGTACACGTGCACAAGAGAGGAAACCCATGTCCAACCCATTGGACTTTCCACAGCAGGTTGCCTCTTTCGCAGCGTCACACAAACAAGCCATAAGGATTGAGTTTTCTGCTGAGTTTTGTGTTTCATTTTTCTGCAACGGGAGGAATCCATAGTAAAGAGGAAAATTGTTCTAATTTTCAATGTAGCCCCATTTCTGATTGTTTGGTGTGACGAATTTACATCCCAGAATAGAATAACATGAATTGATTTTCTTTTAATATAGAGAATTTTGATTTTCTATGTGAGGGGTAAGAACGCAAGATTCCTCTCTCACAGAAATGGAAATCTGCAAAGAGTGAAATCCTCTGGCTAAGCAAACAGACACTATGTATCATTCTCTAACCATCCTATGCCAATGGATTCTTGCAAAAGAATGCAGTGTGGCATGCTCAACTAGAAGGCATTCAAAAGCAACCACACTTCTGGAATGATGATATGAGGTCAGGAAAAAAAGAAAAAAATTCACTGCAATATGCATGGCTACTTGAGACAAACAGAACACATGCAAATAAAGAAAGAATAAATGAAAACCAGCCTCCACATTTTGTGAGAAGTCACTGATCAAATAAAGGAGAAAAAATCTTGAGCACTAAAATCCTAAGAAAGTCCATTTCAGCATTATACCCAAGCAAACTAAGGGTGTTACAAAGGCAGAGCATGAACATAATTAAATGATGCTGCAAACTTAATTGCAAAACCAACTATATAAAAGATTATGTATATGCATTATGCTTACCCAAAAGTTAATCAAGTGGTGTTTGACGAGCATAAATATCTAAGTAAATACTCGTTGGAGGAACAAGTATCCGACAGATCCTGATGCAATCTGGTGATTGCTTTTTGCAAGGATCTCAGAGCTGGAAGAAGACTTCTGGAATTTTGCTGAATAGAGTGACCATGAGCTTTACAAAGCTCCTGCAGCACAAATAATACAATCTACAGTAACTGACGAGAAATGAGTAGTGTTTCATTCTACGCAGGCTTCATCGTAATGGAAATGCATGAACTCTAGGAATACAGATTCTACCATAATGTAATAGCTGAAATTCTAGGAAAAACATAAACATCATTCTAATGCAATAGAGTCACAAAACAGACCTGACACCATCGAAGAATAAACTCCAAATGTGGAGAGTTCTCTAAAAGATCAGCAAATGCCTCAATTAACCTTTGCAAATATTTGAAAGGAATGGATGAGGCAACAGCTGGCACATCCACTGGTTTTACAGAAATAATGCATTTTTTAATTAGAGAATCCTCATTTAGACGGAGGCTGAGTAATAGTGCCCTTTGTGGACGCTCCTCTGCAAGAGCCTTCTCTATTGCCTGCACAACATTACAAAGAATATGCCTGAGATCAAAAGACTAGAATTACTGCAATACAAGTAAGCAGAACAAAAACATTAGTTTCTATAACACAGACAGAAGTATAAAAACTGTTGTGTTTGTTGAAAGCACCAAATGGGGGATCAAACTACCAAAAATATACGAAGAAATGATTCAAACATGCACACAAGAACAACTTTCTCTCTTGACCACCCGAGGCACACAAACAATATCAGACTGAAGATTATGGGCATCTCTATCATGATAAGCAAGAGAAATTTTGAAGAATAAACTTCGAGTGTTTTTTTAAATAACAGAATAAGGTTCAAGTACACAGATATTCACAATATAAATTATTAAAGAACAAACAGATCCAGTACCTCTGGTGTAACATCTATGTCAAGATCGGTGGGATCGAAGACAAATGATTCATCCATTGAATACATCAAAACACCCTCAGTTGTTGCTGCTGCCCAACATCTTCCAGTTGGTGCAATGCTTAAGCATTTTGTTCTAACAACAGGCCTTCCATTGTTGGGCATTGAACCTGGCAGATCATACCCTAACTTTCCCCGTGTTTGTTTATCAACACCTTCCTCTACATCACTGTCCTCATCAGCAACTAAATCCAATGGGCCCGCATCTGTCATCTTCCTTGAGTTTAAAAAGTCGAGAACCCCATCCAAGGAGAGATTGTGAGTAATTTGAAACCTACGCAACAATACCTGATGTAAATTGGAACATAAATGTATTAATATGCAAAATCTGTGAAGAGATAAACAAGAACAATACCTAATAGCTTAGAAAAACAAGACGGTTGATAATTGATACAAAACCAATCAAAAAAGCAAAAATGATTGGCATAAGAAATAAAGAATACCTCATTCAATTAAGACATGGACTCATTGAGATAGCCAACAAATGTTAAAAATACACATGGATTATACTAGCCAACAAACATAAATAATACCCATGTGAAAGGCACAAAAGGCTGTAATTACATCAGTTTATATATATATATAGGGCCCATCTGTCACTCAATCCAAATCTTGCAATATATAGGGACCCCTCCCTCTATAGTCACACGCCCTAAGTTTCAGTCAAATCTAAATTTACAGGACCGTTGTATCGACTGTACACCAATCCAAATAGACTAAATTTGTGGGCCATGGATGAAGGTGTTAGGACCATGTGATTGAGGTGAAACTTGATATTTGGGGTGGTCCCATGTAGATCTTTCCATCCCCCCTAGTGCCGTCCTCAAATGGGACCTACAAGTGGGTCCCATAAAAAGTTATTATGGAGTCACGGTAGGTTTATGAGAACACTTCTCATAGAATTAAAGCCCTATATATAGTTTATATATTTAGAGGATTTTACCAAAAAAATCCTTTTAGGCTCCCTATAGATAAAAAAGGACCCAAAATATATGTAACCACCGCAATGGTCCTATGGGCCCTATTAGGTTTTTTTAGCAACGATATCCCTCTCACTCACATATACGAGCTTCTTCTTTTTCATCCTCCTTCCTTCTCCTCCTTTTTCTTTCAAGATATGGTGACTTCATTGTCTTGTACTTGGACGCAAGTGGAAGCTTATTATCAAAACACCTCAATATCACATATACCCATTTAAATACATCATCTTCCACATCCCTTTTTCTTTCTTTCATTTTCTTCTTTTTCTTTTCAATCTTAAGTCTCTCTCAATCATTTCATCAAACACCCTACAAGCATCCTCCAAGCTGTTACACTTTCCATACATGTCGTCTAAGTACTCTATAAACAGGCATCCCTCTGTCATTTTGTCAAACACTTTACGGGCATTTAACTCGAAATGTAAAATCACGTGGTGGCCAGCAGCGATATCCCCACTCATTTATTCATTTTTTTCTTCTTCTTCATAGTTAAGCGGAGATATCGCCGCCCATGTCAGATTTAGGAAAAAATCACGTGCTTGGCCAACAGCAATATCCCCACTTACTTGCTCATTTTTTCTTCTTCTTCACAGTTAAGCGGGGCTATCGCCGCCCATATAAAAAAAAAACTTTGTTTTTGGATGGTGGTCGTGCAAGTGAGGGTGGTTGAATGGTGATGATAAGTGAATTTGAAGATGGTGGTGAAAGAAAAACGTTAGAAGTTGATATTGGTTTAGATGTTGTGAACTGGAATGGTAGGGAAAGGGGATACAAAAGAAATGAGATGAGATAATGATGGAATAGAACACTTGGGCAATGCTTGTAAAGTGTTTGACGAAACGACTGAGAAGGACGTCTGTTTATAGAGCACTTGGATGACATGTATGGAAAGTATGAAAGTTTGGGACATGCTATAGGGTGTTAGATGAAATGACTGAGAGGAACTTAAGATTAAAAAGTGAAAAAGGAAAATGAAAGAAAGAAAAAGGGATGTGAAAAATGATGTATTTAAATGGGTATATATGATACCGAGGTCTTTTGGTAATAAACTCCCACTTGTACCCAAGTCCAAGACAATGAAGTCCCCATATCATGAAAAAAAAAAGGAGGGAGGAAGGAAGATGAGGAAGAAGAAACTCATATATATGAGTGAGAGGGGATATTGCCGCTCAATAAAAAAAAAAAAAAAAAAGAGCCAAAAAGGGCTCATGAGACCACTGCGGTGGTTATATATATTTTAAGTCCTTTTTAATCTATAGGGAGTCTAAAGGGATTTTTTTGGTAAACTCCTCATATAGATATAGGGAAAAACTACTGTACATCCATCCATTACCTGGTGGTGAGGGACAATTTCCTTTTTAGACCTAACAACGTTAAAAAGGTGTCATGAGGGTGATGGTTTTGTCTTCTTGCACATCAATGCTTTCCATATATAAAAGTGTCCCTCACTATAAGATGATGAATAGATGCATAGTAATTTTGTCCATATATATGTGCAAAAGGACAAATATATATATGGATAAAACTACTATGCATCTGTCTTTCACAATATGGTGAGGGACACTTCCTTTTTTAGAAAGTATTAATTATATATATGGACAATATTCATGTGCATACATCCCTCACCAAAATAGTAAGGGACACTCCATATTTGGAATATATTAATGTCGAAGAGGACAAAACAATCACACTCACGACACCTTTTTGACCTTGTTAGGTTTAAAAGAGGAAGTATCCCTCACCAAAATGGTGAGGGATGTATGCACATGAATATTCCCCTATATAAATAAATGATGGACAAAATAATACTTTAAAACAACAAAATAATGGCACTTTTCCAACAAAATAATTGGTAAGAATGGACATCTTTATATGTTGGATGGCAAACAAAGAGCACTGAAAATCCCCAGTGGCACCAAATAAAAGAAACAGCTGTAACTTCTTGAACAGTATTTTCACAACCTCAAGGTTGCAATAGTGACCACCTTCCGTTGTGCAAAGGGCTCTTGTCAAAAACAAAATTCCTACAGCAAAGATATAATCATGGGAAGAAGAAGAAGAAGAAAATGATGGTGATGATTGAATGAATGAATGACTGAAAAAGTTTAATATGCTGGGTCCTCAGATTTCTCATATATGAGAGGCCACATCCACCAAGCTATGGCAACAGTCCTTTTCCCATCCTTCCTTTGCCAATGAATACAAGCACATCAAGATCAAGCAGCAACTCCAAAGTTCTCAATCTCTCTGGGCACAAGATGAATAGATGACGATATCCAGGTTACTATCATGTAAGAATAAGTAAATGAGGAGACAGTGTAACCACTTGAGAGAGAGAGAGAGAGAGGGGGGGGGGTGGTGGGGGTGGGGTGGAGAAGAGTATAATTACCTTATCATACCAACAACCAAAACAACTATCATTACAAGTATATTTGGACAACCATAATAACACAGACATCAGTGTTTACACCAACATTTTAAAAAAAAAAAGTTGTTTACAACAGGTTAAAAGAAAAAAATTTTGGGTGATAAAATGTTTGATGCAGAAAATGTTAGACCAGATATTTGATGTGGAAAATGTTATACCGGATGAAATCATAAAGAAAACTGGGTGATAAAAATTATTTAAAATTAGAACAAAATCCCGCTGAATTCAAACCATTTCAATAAGCAACCTCAGTCGAATTGCACATGCTAACCACTATATACTGGAACTAACTCATAAAAATATGGAAAAGAAAACCTAAATTGTAATTATATAAAGATGACTTAACAAACCTGATCTGCAACATCATACATACAAATATATTTGCTACTCCCTCCAGCTAAAATGTAATTTCCATCAGCAGAGTAGCACAAGGTTGTAAAATACTTTCCAGAACTTGATTTTGCTGCTGATCTTCGATCAGTCATGAGGCGTCCACCAGCAATGTCCCTACGACCCTCAATTGTGTACATTAACAGGCCATCAATGGGATCCCAAAAGTGAATTTGACCATCTAATGTGCTGCAAGCTAACTGCTTTCCATCAGGACGATAAACAACTGTAAGAACATCATGAGTGTGTGGGAATGTTTCAACAGCACCTTTTCCTTCAAAAACATCCCACAATCTAACAGTTTTGTCCCATGATGATGAAGCTAAAATTGCCTGTATGAAAAATAAAAGTATATTAGCATTAACTGTTTATGTCATATGTGAAAGTGTAAAATATATACATAAATATGAAACATGTGGTGACACTATAGGGCCTGCCTCAGGCCACAGCCGATTAAAGGGATGGGGAGATGGGAAGTTCCAAGCATGAAATATGGACACAGCAAAAATCGACTAGAATCGATTCCATATGGATCCCAAGTCCTACAAATCAACAGTCAAGACCAGCAAAATCAATTGTGCAAGAAGTGTCTAAAAGAGAAAATCAAAATATTACTGGCGCAGCCCCAGATCTCCGATCGAGTGTAGATTAATCTCCCGAAGGATTAATTGAATCCAAAGAAGGATTTCAGCCCCTAGGGCACCTCACAAGAGGAAAAATACCATAAAAGAGATAAATCTCAAAAGAGAACTTTAATTGATGAAAAATCAGCATGTCTATTACAATAAAAAGCTCCTCCTTATATAAGAGTGACTATTTCTAAACAAGAAAAGACTGTCTCTAAACAATCATGGCTTACTAAAATAAATTAAGCAACTACTAATCTCAACTCAACATAAAATAGGAAATAAATAATTAATTAAATACTCTCTAATTAAGGATAGGGATCCCTGATCTTAGACAAATCATGGATCAAGTGGAGCCCATCAAAGTGGTCCATCAATGCTGGGCCGGATTGTGGATTTGGCCTGCATCAACATGATGAAGGCCATTTTTTATAACCAAAAAATAAATGGAGCATAAGTCAACTTACAGTTGTAGGTGAAAACATTAATCCATGAACAGGCCCTTCATGGCCACTAAGAACATCCAGCAAGCGACCATTCTTCATTGACCAAACGAAAATCTGAAAACCCATATTTCAAAAAAAATGTTAAAAATTTATCAACTATTATTAAACAGTCTTAATTCCTGGGGATGAGTACAGTACCTCAAATGAATCAAGGGTGCCAGCACAAATTACTTCACCACTCTGATCCGATGCCAAAGAAACAAATTGTCTAGATGTGGGAGTAGTGAATGTCCTAAAATTTCGATAACGGAACATATCCCAAGCTCTAACAGTCCCATCCAGAGATGCACTCAGAAGACAATTATTACCAGGCAAAAAATGGAGAGCCGTTACAGCATTGGTGTGCTCAGAGAATGTGACAAAACAAAACCCTGATGAAACTGTCCATACCTGCCACAACCATCAACATCAATCCACTAAGTACAGGGAACTACACAGGTAAGACAACTGAGTTCCATAGAACCAAGATGTGTGTTGCAGTAGAATCTCATTTATTAAAATAAAAAAGCTATAAGCTATATAGTATAAACTACCAACGAATAGAAACAAATATTCAAAATATCAAAACAAAAAAGTTGAAAAACGAAACTACTGGAAAAAGGCTTCTATCATTTTTTTTTTCAGATTAAACTCAAAGTAGTTACTAAAAAGAGCTGGTGGCTACAAATGTAGATATTTAAATTGATTTTTTTATCAGTATAAATCATATAAAGATAAATATTCATTATTTTTATTTAGGCCCATTTAAGGAAATTATTCATTTTTTATTTGGGCCCATTTTGGAAAATTTTTTCTGTTTTAGCACAAACTGTTTGGAATGTGCAACAAGTTTTCCATGTATATTTTTTATTTTCACTAGATCCTATTTTAGACCTTTTAAACCATAGAAAAAGGAAAATTCCCCCCTTTCTTCGTTTAGCACAAGGACTGAAATAAGGTCTTCAAACCTAACTTTTGTGTCATTTGTGCTCGTTCTTGAAGAGTAACAGACTAACAACTATTTATCAATCCAGTTGAGTATAATGTTAGTATGATCTTTAATGAGTTTAGTCATCAGTCTCAATAAAACATGTACATGTGCTTGTTTTGAATTGATTCAATTGTGATAACTTCATGACATTTGTAACTTTTTTTTTGGGGGCCAATCACTGGCATCTTTAACCAGTTGAGCCACAACCTGGGACATTACTAATGTTTTTTTCCCCGATCAAAGGCAACCAAAGCCTTTTGTAATTGATATCCTATAGAATGAAGTAGATGTGTAGTTTTCGTGTTAGTTTAGCTTCCTAATGTTTCCTTTTTGAAATTTCTTCTAAGTTTTAATTGTTCTCATCACATCTAACATTGTTTATTTGTTCATACCTCTTGAAAAGGAGTTCATTTCTTTATCGAAAACAAAATTTAAACAACATGGTATAAAAATATGAATGACAAACTACTATTACACTATAGGAAAAAGAAAACCCAGTGGGCTGTCATAAAACACATCCGCAGTCAATCAGTCATCCAATCTCAAAAGCTTTCTGATGGATGCACTGAAATGGCACTTCACTAGAGAGAAATTCAATGGAGAGTGACTGGAAGAATCTTTTTCAACATATGTCAACCTCCATACCATTTGGTCCTTCCATCTCACACACCTTTCAACACATTCCAATCTCCACAGAGACCAATCAAACATGGAGCAATGACGACGATGATGACAACAACTAGGAGAACCCACCTTACATATTAAGATGACCAACTTTCAGGAAAGAAAACCTAAAGGGGAAAAGGGATTTAAAGGCCCACATTAATACCTGAACTTGTGTACAGAAAAAGAAATGTACAATACTAAACAATTTCTGTTCTTACCTCAATTGCTATTGATTGCTTTAGAATGCAGCTTTCTGCATTCAGAGTAAAGTTATGAACGACTTTAGACAGAGTCACCAGTGTTTTGATACACTTTGGATGCAGAGCCAGACACAGAAAATTCTCCCTGTGGGGGCTTAATGTAAAAAAAAATCTTGAAGGAGGGGGGCAAATGTAAAAAAATATTAAATTTCAGAATTTACAAGGGAGCTTTTTAGACTTTTTCAAATCAGGAGCCCCCAGACTCCTCCCTTTGGGTCCGCCTCTATTTACAATATATATATATATATATGACAACAATTTCATATCACCAACTATGATGCACTAATACTTCAAAATGGACAATGTATCATGTCGTATCATATCAGATGCTTCACCTTTTATGTGTAAAATCCATATCCCCGCCGTGTCCATGCCATATCCGGGCATCATAGATCACGACTCAAGCCTATATTGTAACACTTAGCACCATGGTAAAGCATGCCTTCCATCATGGAGAGGTGAATGAGTTGGAAGCCATGTGGGTTGTATCTGTAATGTTGTACTACTCCCTATGCATAGTCCCCCTTGCCTCTAGGCAGAGCATTTAAAAAAAAAAAAAAAACAATCACCACTTCATTAACCACTTTCAAATGCTCAATCACTTATAACACCTGAAGGCACATTTGGACATCCCTGGCTCAGCGACTTGAGAAACACTCTTTCACTAGCATACACTCCAATAGTAGAACCTCATAAACCAAGCTCAGTTTGATATAACAAGGATGATGATGATGTTCTATATGTCATCGGATGTTGAATTGGCATAAAAATAAATAAATAAAGAATAGCTAAATTTAAAATTGTGTTGTTCTAGCCACCTATGCACTGCCAACAGCACGCACAGAATTTATATTTATCATTTCTACCCAAGTATCTAAGGGTCTTGCAACTTGGGATACCTAGTCACTCCATAAAGTAAAAGACTTCTAAATTGTTTTACTTTTTATTAGCAATTTATATTTTTTTAAACACTCCATCTTATTATCTGGTCTTGATATTTTACTAAACTATATTCCATACAATTACCTCACAAAGAATTTCAGCATGTAAATGAGAAATAGCAAAGGAAAACATGATGAAGCAGACATGCAGATAAATAGATACATACCTTGACTTTGTTATCATCAGCTCCAGTAGCCAATAGCTGTGAATCAGGTGAATATGCTACACAATTCACATCAAAGTAATGCCCCTGCTGCTTCAAGATATAACTCTCCGACCGCCATTCCCACACCAGCAGCTGCCCCAGCTTTGCGCACCCAAATGTCAACCAGTTCCCCATCGTGTTAAAGACTGCGGTCGTAACCTTCTCCCTCGATATCGAAAGCAGATGAATACACACGAAATCTGGCATCTGATAGAGCCCAAAAACCCCATTTGAGAATCCCACAACCACCATATCAAGATCTCGGTGATAATCGCACGCAGTCAGCTTCGCGGGTGCCTGAGGGAAGAAATCCTTCCTCAACATCTCCCACTTCCCTCTGTGCAGGGGCAACTCATCGCATTCTGCAACATCCAAACCATCACCAGTCCCATCAAAATTCTTCCTTTTGTTGGACTCATTGCCAGATTCGACATTTTCATTGGGAATTCGAGGCGGCCTCTGTTCCGGCGTTCCCGGAGAGGGAGGATCCGACATTTGCCCTTGAGCATCAGCAAGTCTTCGCCTTTCTTCGTGCAAATTAGGCTCTCTGCCATTGAAACTCCAGCTGAAGATGGCGCCTTCGCGGGAGAGGGTGTACACACGACAGACCCGATCGGGCCTCTTCTTCTCCGGGCAGAAGAAGGCGCCTACGACGGAATCGCGATGCCCGAGGAAAAGAAAGGGCTTGACTCCAGAGCGCTGGGATCGGTCCAGGCAGAGCAATCGGGCGGTCAGATCCTTGGATCCGGCGAGGATGTAGCTGGAGTCCGGGCTCCAGTCGATGGTGGTGATGGGAGCATCAAAGACGGCGAAGGTGCGGAGGAGGTGGAAGGGGAAGACCTCGCGGCGGAAGGCAGGGGATTGCCAGATCTGGAGGAGCTTTCCGGCGACGGCAACTGCGAGGAGGGAGCCGTCGGGGCTGAAGCGGAGGGCGGAGACGGGAGGCTTGAAGGAGATGCGGTGGAGGACGACGCGGCGGCGGAGGTTGATGAAGAGGGCGCGGGAGGAGTCGTCGACGGCGACGAGGAAGACGGCGTCGGGGGAGACGGCGATGCGGGAGATGTTGGAGGAGGCCTCGCAGGGGAGGGTTTGGGTTTGGGATTTGGTGAGGTCGGTGGCGGAGATGCGGTTTCCGACGGGCGAGAGGAGGAGGCTGTTCTCTGCAACCAGGACGTTTCCGCCTCTGTATGGAGCCCCAAGAAGGTTCTGGAACCGGAAATTCATGGCCTCTTCTTCTTCTTCTTCTTCTTCTTCTTCTTCTTCTCCGATGAAGAAGAAAAGAAACCCTAATTCTTCTCCTTCTTTGATGCAGAGAGAAACCCTAATTCTTCTTCTTCTTCTTCTTCGATGGAGAGATAAACCCTAGCTCTTCTTCTTTTTCGCTGTGCACAGCAGTAGCTAGGGTTTAACGGAATCTGCAAGTGGAGAGGGAGGGAAGCTAAAACCCTAGTGCCTAGTGGGAGTGTGGAGAATGGAAAACGGGTCGGGTTTGGTTACCCGATGAGAATTGCTAAATGGGCTTAGTCTGCATTTGGTCTGGAATGTTGGTTATGGGCCTAATTATGCGGTGCAATATTACTTGAAGGAGTTTAAGTTAGGCTTGTACTGGAACCGGGCCTGGATTTTGAGCTTGATAACTAAGTGAAACAGGATGGAGAAGGTTCAGCTTGTGCTAAGCTAGCCTATATCACCAGACCCTCACCGGCTTAGACTAAAATCTTGGGAGGGGAGAGAATTTGTGGAGCCAGCCATCTAATTGGTCCATCAAAAGGAACGAGGCCCATCTACGCCTGTCAAAGGGTCCGACACAGGGTTGTCCTAGCCCTACCCTAAATACATATTGGGCTGGGCCTGGGTTGGCTAGAGCCCTCAAGGGCCAAAAACCATTTGCAATTTTAAATTAATTTAGCATTGTCATCTGGCATCGAGTATCGATTTAATATTCACTATCTTTTATTCGGGTTTGGAGACCAACAACGGTTGCAATAAAGCAAGTATGGCGGGGTTAATTTTTTCTATTGACAAGTGGCAAATTAAATATTAGTTCATATAATAATATATTTAATGATACTTAATACGACTTCTAATGATATAAAATAACGCATCAAATGATATTCAATAATGTTTCTAATAATATATTAATAATATAAAATAAAAACTTTTGATCATACTTAATAATACTTGTAATGATATTTATTTTATTAAAAAGGTATTACATTTGTAAAACTAATTTAAAAATTAAGACTGGATAATATTTTTAAAATTTAATAATTTAGTCCTTTTTCAACATATATATATATATATAAATCATCTACTGCATCACTATCATCATATTTATAATAACTATGTTCCTTGTCATATAACCAGTTTTGGGCACAAACTAAGGCCTCATGTTGTTGATTTTAAAAAGAGGAAATTACAAGAAAAATCACGTTGGCGGGCCACCAAACAAAATTAATCCCACTAGCAATTTGAAAAACAAAAGGCCCCATGGGGCTGTTTTTGTATTTTTTTAAGTGTTCTCGTGGAGCGACGACGTTGTCACTCCTTGTACCCTATTTACCTACTACGCAGCTCTTTCTCCATTTCATCTTCTTCATTTGTTGTTTGTGCTCCAACAAAGACTATTTACTCCGCTTCTTCCTTATCGTCGACATCTACCCTTGAAACTTGAAACGAATTTGGAATCTTTTTGTTAGCATTGATTAACGCATTTGCCGACCTCCTTTTTCCCATTGTTTGTCTTCTCTACTGGGGTTTTGTTGCATATGTTTTGCTCTCTTTAAATATCTTGTTTTGTTTTACATGATAGATGATATTGTAGAGGTTTTTTTTGTTGATAATGCATTGAAATGTATTTATTTTGCTTGCATTCCAGTCAATGTATTGGTTAGAAAACCTTATTCTTTTCCCTGTTTTTTTTTTTTTAACTCGTTGGTCCTTGTAGTTATTCTTAATGTTTATAAGTTGTTTGATAAAATGCCTCTAAGAGCAAAAAATTACCCAAACCAAGTACATTTTCTTTCAATGTTATAAGAGTTGAATATATGCTTTAGAGTTGTTTGATAAAATACCTTTAAGAGGAAAAAAAAAAAAAGGCTCAGGTGTTGGGAAAGGATTAATTTGCTGTGTCTTATCCTATTAGTATCTATATAAGGGCACTTGTGGGTTAACTTTGTACGTATAGCATAACATATAAAAGTTTCAATGAACCCAAATATTTGTAACTTTTTGGCAATGTTATGAATAAAATAAATGAGAAGCTGTATCTGTTTAAACATTGTTATTGCATGTGAAGAATGTAGGGCACAATTGTTTAATTTAAAGGGATATGGAAAGGGGGCATCATCGAATGAATTCAATTGAAAATTTTGCTTCAATTTGAAGGCTATAAAAAATGTAATTGAGAGGTCCCATAATATAGATATTTGCAATAAAATGTCCTCCCATTTTCAAGTTCGGTACAAAAACTATTTCCAAACTTGAAAATCTTAACTGCATACTACAATGTTCAAAAGGGTTTTAAGCATACTTAAAATCACTTTTGTACATATATTGTTCTTGAAATTAACAAAGGGAATTGGTTAACATTGAGAGGGAACTTTAATCAATGAAAGTTTTTTCTTTTACTTCTTCATAAGTTTTTCAATTTTTTTTTATCTTTTTTTAAGAAATGAAAGACTTAACAAATCTTTTTAAAAAGACTATTTCTCGAGACTAGTATATAGAGGTAATTTGACAATGGAAAATATCCTGTGATGTTTCCCACTTGTATTGATGTGAAATAGTTATGTGCCTATTCATTACGTTTTTTATGTAATATTGGCACATTGCAAAAATTTTAGCAAGTGATCGTGGTGCAAATATTTGAAAGCTCAGGTATTTGATTAAATTTGTAATTATTTTAAGATAAAGTGATGTCTTGTCTTGTTTTTTATAGTTAAATAAATTATGCTAATATTTATTTCAGATGGGTAGGAAACGTTCAAATTTACTTTTCGATCAAAAGAAACATATATATATATATATATATATAAAGGAATCCGATTTGAGGGGTTTGGTACATTTCGATGGATACTAACGAACCCTGGCAAAAAGTAATGGATTTTTAATAATACTTAATTGGAATATGTTATGTAATGAGGCTTTCATCGCTTGAGGGAGATGGAAGTGATCATGATAGATCATACTCTCATAATAGCTTTAGTTAAAAATGGTGTCTCAAGACTAACACGTTCTATTTTTCGTTTGGGGAAGTTACTGTGACGTTGGAAGATGTTGCCAATATCTATGGCCTTCCGATTGACAACCCTCTTGTAACGAGAAGAACATTTCTTAATAAAATGGTACAAAAAGTTTGCCAAGAATTACTAGGAATGACCCCAGTACTGGTAAAAATGTGAATAACCTAAATATCAAGTTTACATGGCTTGAAAACAACTTTAGGCCAGATGCAACAAAGAAGAAAAAGAAGAAGAAGAAATTATCTGATGACGAAGAAGTTAATAACACACGGGCATATATATTTATGTTAGTTGTTGGACAGATTAGTGGGAATACATTTGAAGGTCGTGGTCCAACTTACTTCTTAGAGCTCTTCAGAAAATTTAAATCATATGTTTAGGCACCAATATATCTTGCCAATCTTTAGCAAACACTTATTAAGGGGGTAAGGTGGATGAGAGAAAAGAAAGAGGATGAAGAGGAAGAAATACAGGAGAGATGGAAGGAAAAACAACAAAAGAAGACAAAGCATAGAACCTTGAATGGCTCTTTGCAATTGCTACAGTTTATTCATTTTTGCAAAATCCAGATCCGTTGTTATAATTACTTTCTTTATATTTTTAATAATGCTTCAGGGAATATTTTTGATTTTTTAGATATGGGCCTACACAAGGATGTTAATTGAACGATGTCTAAGGCCCAATCACAGTTGAAAAACCGACCTCCAATTTTCACTGATGAAAACGTGGAAGCGACGGTTAAGCCATTCGAAGGCTGTGTCAATCTTGAAAAAGGTTCGAAAAGAGTTGAACAACTTGGCTGTTGATGGTGTGAGTGCATGACTCGGAATGTAGCTTTCATTACATTGAATACAAATGGATGGAAAATATACTAATTTGTTTTGCACCTTCGTATGCAGTTTATATGGCTGCCATATGCGAAATTTCCTAAAAAATTTTCAGAAAACACTCTTAAGGTCAATCATGGGTTGTTATCGTCGTCAACTATGTTCGTATTTTATTAAATTGTTAAAAGACAAAACACGGGTTGTGTTATGAAACAATTTGGATTCATGCAAGTTGTACCATCTCCATTTAGAATCCCTTATACAAGAGATGAAAGAATTGAAATGATCGTTCATGATTATAATGCACCTGGAAAGGTTCCCTCCTATGCAGATTGAGATGGGAGGTTTACGAGTGTACTCAAGTACAAGAAGTCATCCTTCAAAGTCCATGACAAGGAATGCATGATCTTGTTTGCTTTTAACACAATTATATATATATATATTGGTCTTATCGAAGATAAAACAGGAGACTTCCCTGGGATTAAATACTCTCCTAAGCAGGTTCTCCACTATGAAACATGTTACAAAAAAGAACCGGTAGGTAACGTATTTATGTTGCACAATTTAAATTTGATTGACACATTTTTGGATTTGTGATTAATGAATTAAATAATTTTGCAGGTTAATACACTAATTCATCAGTTGGAGGAGTCATTCAATCATACAGCTAAGAAGCATACATCATTTGAAGTTTTTCGTTTGTTGTGGGATAAAAAGTTAAAGCAATTTAAAATAGTCTTAGGAGGTTCATTTAAAGGTTTTAATGCAGATATTTTAGAAAGTTCGGACTCAGGAGAAGATAATTCGATAAAAACAAAAAAATAAGCTGCGAAGAAATACATTAGAAGGTTAAGAGCCAAATCAAAGAGGATAGAAAAAAAAGAAAGTTCAAGACAGGTTGTGGTGAAACTAAATTATACAGGAGATAAAATGATTGAAGTCCCATCAACACCCATGATAGGTCCATCATCGCTTGCAATGATTGTCTCATCGAAGAGGAACACATTTGCCTTTTTGATTTGAAATATTAAAAGGCTATCCTACAAGAGGAAGATCCCAAAAAAGTTTGATGATCACTTACATCTAATGGCTGAGGCAGAATATACTCTTTCCAGCATGAATAAGTCCATTTTAAAAGGATACAGTAAATATTCGAAGATTTACAAGGAATTGTTAGATGTTGTATGCACAATGGTCTCTTCTGAGGTGTTAAATAAAGTTTTAAAAGAGGCCGAGTGGTTAAGCACCAATGTTTTGTATTATTGGTTTTAGTAGTTGAGGGAATTATGCCATACTGTATACTTTGCTGATCCAAGCGTTGCGGTAAGTATATCTCTACTTGAACAAATTATGTAATATATATTAATTTCACTGTAAAACTAAATGTAAATCGCTTTGCTTATGGAGTTTGTGGCAGGAGAAGTCAGGTTTGACGGACAATTTATATTTTGGCCCTGATGGTTCAAGAGTGTGGAGGCAAGGGATAGTACAATACTCCTATACCTTATCCATCGCATTGACCATTTCACTTTGCTTGTGGGTTATCCTGAGGAAGCAAAGTGGCGATACTCTGATAGCTTTTTGGCAACAAAGGCTCATTGGCAAATGTCAATAGCTTTGTAAGCACTTTTTTTACTTACATTGTTAAATTGTAATGTATTCATTGATTGGCCTTACATTGTCTTATACAAGTTGTTATATTTGTTGTTGATTCATTGGCTAATATGAAAGTATAGCAACTACGGGTGGCATGAACTACCATTATGGCCACAAATATACTACTACAACAAAATGGCAATGATTGTGGCATATTTGCAGAGCATTTATGACACACATTGTGACAAATTAGCCAATAAATTTTACACAAGCTGACATTTCATACTATTGATCAAAAATCGTTATCGAAATATACAAGAGGAGCTTGAAAGCTAATGCATAGTGTCTAGGATTGGATAAGATTGCAGATGATTGATGAATTTTTTATGTTCAAGGGTAATTAATTGTTGGTTTTATAAAATAGGTACTATTCCATAGATGTTTATTATCCATTTTGTAAATAAAAGGTAGTATGTTTATGTATAAGGTTTAAGTGTAGATGTATGTTAAATGTCAGATATATGAAGAATATTTATTGAAGGTACATTGATGTGCATTAAAGTAAAGTTGAAGAGTGTGAAGAATTACACTAGTGAACAAGACGGAGGAATGTCAACAATTACACTCTGAATCCAGATTGAAAATGAATGTATACTAAAGATGAAGTTAGTTGCAGGTGCTTGTAAAAGTTGAAATTAGACTCAATAACTGTATGAGTTATTTCAATAACAGATTACGCAGTGACGACATTGCCATAGTTTAACACAACCAGTGAATTGGTTCATATCTGGAAAGTGACGACGTCGTCACATCTTTACTCTACGAGTGCGTGATTTAGTCTCTGTAAAGTGACAACGTCATCACTTTTGACACTACAAGTGATGACTTCGTTTACACTAACTGATGAATTCGTCTATGGAACATGATGACGTCGTCATAGTTTAACACTTACTATCCCTGGGTTCGTCTCTGTAAAGTGATGATGTTATCACTTAATATACTACGACTGATGACTTCGTTTATGATTTTGTATCTGGAAAGTGACGACATTGTTATTATTTTACATTATGACTGATGACTTCGTTTATGAGTTTGGCTCTAGAAAGTGACGATGTCGTCACTATTTTACACTATGGCTGCCTCGGTTCGTCTCTGTAAAGTGACGACGTCGTCACTATTTTACACTACAACTGATGACTTTGTTTATGAGTTCGTCTCTGGAAAGTGACAACGTCATTACTATTTTACATTACAACTACATGGGTTCATCTCTATAAAGTGATGATGTCGTCACTTTATTTACTACAACTAATGACTTCATTTACACTATGATTGAGGACTTCATCTTTGGAAAGTGACGACGTTGTCACTATGTGTATTTAAAAAAAAAAGATCTCTTTATTTTCCAAATGTCGTTAAACTCATCATATATTTATATACTATAAATTCAAAGGATCTTACAAATTAACTAAATGCAAACCAATTCACAAACAATCTATTACAATTTGGATAACTAGGCAAAAGACATTCATTGTTGAACAGGAAGATTGTGACACCCAAGTCGGTTGTGGCCTCTTTCTTTGCAATTCGAGCATGTGACTACCCGCCTTTGCGGATGCCTGTCTTTGACGCGAACTCGGTTTTTCTTCGGCATCCCAGGTTGTTTCATCGCATGTGGAGGTAAGATTTGCTGAGTCGAAGTATGTTCCCATTGTTTCATGTCATAAGTGGGATAGATGACTTCATTATATGCTGATCGATAGACGCTTGTTAGGTACTAATTCTCAATATGTTCTTATGGATTAATAACTCTGATATTCATGCACGCCAACGAATATTTACATGGGATTCCCATTATTTCCCACTAGTGCACCTTGTGCTTTAGATCAACTACATCAATAAACTCCCCCGATTGTACTTGAAGCTTATAAAGTCCAGAAGCACGAATTTCCACCCATCTTGAAGCTTATAAAGTCCAAGAGCACGAATTTCCACCCATCTTGCTTCTTCTGTCACATTACAAAGGATTTTCTTTATATAAGGAGTCAATCGAGTGTTGATATTTTTTGCTTCTCGATGTCTTCATTCATATTATTTTTGCCCTTATCTCTTCAACTTGTTTTGTAATTCGCAAAACTCTATTATCCTTCAAGAGGCTATTAGTACATTCAGCAACATTACTAGTTAACATGTCATACCGCCGACTATGAACAAATGCATTTGACTAATGTTGCCTTCTAATTTCTTGAATATAATTGTAGGCTCTCATTTACAGTATGGATGTCATTCATATAAGCCTCATACTCATATGGTCTACTAGCCTTTGCTACTCTCCAAAATTTTATCACTATGGCATGATCACCAAAGCTTAACTTTATAGTTTCAGCAATGTGATGACAACGGTAACAATGCCGTACACTAGGGATTGTGTTTACTAATGCAGGCAGGAGGCCTTGATAGTGGCTCGACACAATTGTCAAATTCCTTGGATTTCTTAATGCCATGAATAAATTCGCAAAGAACCACTCTCAGCTATCACGGTGCTCAGCCTTCACAAATGCAAATGCCAATGGAAACAACTTATGATTCGCATCATACATCGTTGCCACTAATAAGCTACCAAAATACTTTCCCTTAAGGTGTCATCCATCAACAGCTAGCATAGGCCTCATAGATGATAAAAAGGAACGAAGACATGGACCAAATGCCCAAAAAAACCTTCTGAACAGATCATCGTCGGTATTTTCAATATTGGTTATGGTACCTGGATTTTTCATGCACAATTCCTTGCAATGATGAGGAAAAATCATAAATAACTCTTTGTATGATCCTTGAACTTTATTGAGTGTAATTTCTTTGGCTATATATGTTTTCCTGTAAGTAATACGAGCAACAAATTCCTTTTAGTATTAATGCATAATCTCCATAGGCTTCAACTCATTATTCAATTAAACTTTATCCTCAATAAGCTTCGTAGATGCTTGGTTATGTGCCTTCCCCATCATTGGATGAGAACATGTATGCCTTAGGTTATATATCAATACTTTAAATTCCGAACCAAAATCAATAATGGAGGCATTATAAGCCAAGGCAGTGGCTATCTTCGCAAGAAAGTGTCACTTTTGTCATGTTTGTCGTCAAGTGCTTAAGAGTGAAATTATTGTAAATTACATACTTCGCAATAGTACTTCTAAAACTTTCACGATCTTAAAACACACGATCTATCTACATCTCCCTTGCAGAATTAATTCCAAATTCGGTTGTAAACTCAGTCGGCAGCATTGTGTCCTCTAGACTTTCATTTCTTTTAGACTTGGTTGATCTAATGTGTTATTTGTCATCTCTGCATTAATATGTTCAATATTCACATTATTTGAATTTTCACCTACTCCTATAAGTTCGTAATTACGACATAAACTATATGATGGTCCTGCCTCCTCACCCCCTACAATGTAAACACCATCATAATCATCTCCTGCAAGATGATCATTTGAAATATTCTTACATGGCATTCTAAAATACATATCATTGTCTTCACATGTATAAGTTGTAGGATATTCCTGGACCTTCTTTTTTTTCCTATATATATTTATCTAGGATGAGGTACCCATATTTTCTCCATACATATCAGTGTCCTCACAATAATTAACTGTAGAATATTCATGGGCCTTGTTTCTTTTGCTGCTTTCTTTTTCTAAACTTAGGGTGACCATATTTCCTCCTTGCATATCGTTCATCTTCACCCTTGAACACATTCATTAAAAAAAACAAAATAATGTACAAAAAATCTTAGTCATTTTAGTTTTTCAAAATTTTAAAATCAAACACGTACCTTAATGGACTATCAACTCGATTCTGTATAATGTGCAAATGTCTGGACACATATATTTGCAATCCAGTAACCACATTTCTTGTTACTTCAAAAATTTTCCTAATATCAGTATCATCTTCAAAAGTAACTAATGAAAATATACGACCAATGTAATTAAGATACTTAATGCTTAATTCTTTAATATGTGCCTCCCATTTAGATGCTTCAAGTGCTACTTTTAGCAAAGAAGAGAATATTATACTCCTTCCTATCCGCCTCAACTTTTGCTTTCCACCATTATACATAGGATATACAATATCAATGACAAAATCACCGTCAAAGTAGAATATTATTACAACCTCGTTATTGCTCATTTCACTGTATAAAGCAATGAAAAACATTAGATTTTATACATAATGTGAAATATACGGAAGTTCAAAATTCATACAAATCGCTACAATGCAAATTTAAGATTGTAGTTTCATAAAAATGGTAAGAAACTCAAACAAGAGCCTAAACTCCTAATAAGCACAAAATCCCCAACAAACAAAAAACGAAAAAATAAAATAAAATAAAAAACAATCTAGATAGAGAAAAGAAGAAAAAAATACCATATCTCTCACACGCACATGGACTTCAAATAAAACTCTAGGATTAATCCACATTTAAGGAGATTCAACATAACGCAAAAAAAAAAAAAAAAAAAACAAACGTAGGGTTTGCAATGGATAGCAACTACTTTATTCTCAAATCTTGAGTTGAACACAAGTACATATGCATTTCGAAGCTATTACCAGAATATAAATGGTAGAAGGAAAGACAGATGAAATACTCATAAAAGACCGGAAAGAAAAATGTAGCCTCAAACAAAATCTTAGAGAAAAAGACGATTGGGAAAACACCAAATTCTTACAAACGCACTAAATAAAGGGATTAATGAGGATGATAAGGAGGCATGACCACAGTTTTCACCAGAACAGAGGTGAGTTGGGAAGACGAATGAAGAAAGAAGACTTTGGGGAAAAAGAAACTATAAAAACCAGCATCGGATATGGTCTTCGAGTGATGACATTGTCACTCCATGAGAAAAAAAAAATGAAAACGATCAAATGGGGCTTTTCTTGATTCCGAATTATTAGTGAGTATAATTTTGTAAAGTGGCCCACCAATGTGATTTTTTCCATAATTTCCTTTTTTTAAAAAGTGCTATGTGGCCTAAATGTCCTTCCTCCAGTGCCAAATGCAAACTCGTAAACAATTGTGAAAATAGAAATGACTAAAATTTAATAGCCATATTTGATAAAATTGAATACTTCATTGAATTTCTTTTTTTACCAATCTAATATATCTAATGTTGTAGATTGTTCTCTAGGTTCTTTCAACTAATTATCTCATTCAACTTTTTCTTAACTACTACTCTTCTTGTTTTTTTTTCTTTTAAATACCAAAAGATTTCATCTTCACCATTGTCACATGATGGCATGTTACTTGGTTTAACTTCATTATCTAAACTAGATTTATTACCTAATCTCCTACAGTACTCTTCAAAAAGATTTCTAAAAAGTTTAAGAATTTCATTTATACACATTCTTACATATTTATTTAATGCATATAATTTGAAAAAAAAATAATTAGACTATATATATCATTATAAGGGGCAGTTCATACCATATATATAATTATATAATTTTTAAAATGAAGAAAAATATAACGGCCAAGCTTGGTACTGTCTTACCCCAACCCTTAATAGTAGAGGGCCTGCAAGATTTTGTCTTAACCCAACCTTAGGGCTTTTTGGAAAAAAAATGAAAGACCTCAATTTAAGAGCTTTTTAAATTCTAGGCTGGGCCCCCTTGTAAAAGGACTAAAATTGACAGGCATAGGCCCATTGGATGATGGATGCATGGTTCTGTGATAAATAATAAATGTGAGAGAGAAGTGGGGTCCTCATGAACGGTTTTTCTCCACTTATTTTACTCACAGGAGGTGTAAGAGAGGAGGCCAATGATAAAGCTTCCTCCCATGTTCCTCTAGCCAGGACTAGAGATGGCAACGAGGCGGTTTGGTTTTAGGTAGATTTTGAATGTGATTTGATTAGTATTTCCATAGCTCCTATATCCATCCTTGTCCTATTGCAGTTTTTTATTGTCGTACCAAGCCCGTGCCATAATTGTCACACATCGGATTGGGTTTATTAGTGGTTGATTTAATATTTTTGAAAAACTATGCAAATGTATCGAATGTATTGATGAAGATTTGAACCCATGACATCTATGAGAATGTCACTCTTTACTTCTACTTACACTAATTATAGTAATATAAAAAGTAAAAACATATGGGTTGAGGTGGGTTAGACACACCAAAAACCCAAACTCAACTCAAGTTAGTGTATGAAAAATCATAACCCAATCATACCCTATCAACACACTGCCAAACCCGCATCACCGGTCGAGGGAAGTCCCTTTGAAAACCAATCCCTTCCTCATCCTTGTTAGGGACACAAATGGCTCTTCGGCTCTGTTTGCCAATCACAGAAGTAAATTTATGTGTGACATTGCATTCAGGAATCTGAAGACTTAACTCATGATAGATAGAAATAAAGAAGTAGAATTCATGTAGTAGACACAAATAGTTGGAACAAGACTTTGAAGATGATCACGACGACAATGACGATGATTATTTAGTCACTTGGAAAAAAAATTTGAGTCTAAAATGTATGTTTTAGATGAATGTATGGGTCTCGCTAAGGGTGAGTTGGTCTTCATTAGCCCATCAGAATACTGGACTGTTGAACCCAATCTACATCCAAAAACTTATTTACAGATATAATATACTTAATAACATATATAATATCTGTTTGTGTCGTTTGAGATTTAGTACTCATTGTGTAACCCATGGACCCAGATCTCAAACTTAAAATGGGTCTAAATATTGGGTGAGAAACCAATTTTTCAATTAGCAGGTCCAGATCCGTTGAGTGGAAATGTAGTGTTTTCTAAATAGTAAATTTGCATTAGGTATGAAATGGGCCCGGAACCTGGATACCCAAAAGACCCAACCCAATCCAACCAGTGTACACTTTGGGTCGGATTGAACATTACAGTTTAGTATTCGAGCAGGTGTAGATCTAAAATTTAGGCCTCATTTAATATTTGGACTGGTCTTGGATTAGGTGATAAAATGTCCAAAGCCCAGCCTGGATTGGCCCAAACACTTTGTTCTTGTAATTAGTGACTTACTTGCCCGAATAAGAGATACAAAACCAAAACAAGGGATAGAAAGCTTGCCCAATTGAGTAAATGGGTAGGCTTGGGCCAGGAACTTATGACTGGTGTCGGGCTTGGGTCTAATATGGGCCCCTGTTTCTAAAGGCAGCGAGGGGTGGATTTGCAGAAGCCAAGCTGGTCCCAGCCCATGAACGACCATACATAGATGACATTGAACTAATAGAATTAGCACTAGTTGTCGCAGTGTAAACTATAGTTCTTCTTAGACTACAAATGATGGACTAATGACAACAAGCGTATCAAGTATCTCATTTTATTGAGCACTTACACAGAAGCGTAAAACAAGCAATCCATTTGAGGGAAATTGAATTTTGATTAATTATTAAAAAAGCTAGCTCTTTCATGTATTGATGTAATAGTAAAGACACCGTTGTCTCATTAGAGAGGGAGAGAAAAAAAAAGAGAGATATACCTTTGTGGAACTCTACTTCTTTTACCTAAAATTTCTCTAAGGCACTTTTTCTTTGGTGGAATTCATAAAATTTTTGTTTTGAGAATTTTGAAATTCTTTAGCATGGTGGAATTTCAAATTTCTCCATGATATTCGACCATTTAGGAATTCCATAAAAAAGCTAATGAATTGGAATTTCTAAATTTCAAAGGTCGTTTAAGATCTTTCGGGTAGATGAAATTCTATGATATAAATCAAAGCATTAGAAGATCTCGACTATAAATTGTGATACCTGTCCTCCCTTTGAATGCTCTCCTATGAACCAACTGTGTATAGCTTATATGAATTTTAGTTTGTGGGATCCATTTAAATGAAAGTGTTATCATAGCCCATGATTTGACTGCTTTACCTTTTTTTTTTTTTCTAAACCCAACCCGGGAGCTAAGACCTATGAGAGCCCATACAAGTGAGAAGAAAAAGCTTAAAATGTAGGAATGATAGCCCACATATGTAGAAAGATGACATACCTAGGAATCAATTTCCAAGCATGTGTAATTGCCAACTAATTGAGCAACCCATTATCATTAACAACTTAAAGTAATGGCATCTTATAGTAAATTTACTTGAGATTTTTTTCAATGGTGAATGAAGGTTCAGTGAACCTAAACTTAGGCCTAATGCCAGACTATGGAAAGAAAGAATCTCAAGGGGGCCACATTGATGGAAGGTGGAGCCCATAGTGTTGGACTGCAATTGCAATTGCTTTTGCTTGTAAGAGAATATTCTCCCCCTTATGCATCTTCAACGTTTTTACGGCCGTGGTATTACGAATATAAATGCATCACCATAGCAGCTTCCTTCTCAAATGGATAACATGTGGTATTTTAATTTCACATGTATAATTGATGTTGTTCTCAGAATTTCAATTGCATCATATTTTTACACTAGTTTCAGCCACCATTCCATTTGACTGGTTGTATCTGACGTGAAATTGCATTGAGACTCACTGCTCTGTTGTAAAAGCTAAAGATGACATCATGAGGTAAATGATATCCGACTTGGTGCAATCCGACGTTGGCATAGTCAAAAGATGAATCATTGTAACTATGATATTATTCTTAGCATTGTTAAGGAAACCTCTTTCTTTCGTCTATCAAAGATTTGGTGTTGACCATTTCGTTCGAATGGAAGCATCTCTGCTATTATTGGGGTGCAAGCCAGGCATTAAGCTAGCCCAACCCTGGCTTTAATTGGATGTGGTTGAGCCCAAGTTCAATCCAGGATGGAACTTGAATTGCCAACCCTGAGCCTTATTGCAAGCCAAAAAACCCTAGACTGAATAGCATTTTCAGGCGGTTAGGACATGCATACTTGGCCTTGTCTTGGGCCAATGAAGCCCTCATGTTCTATGTGCTAGGGATCCAACCTGGGTCGGCCAAACCCAAACCTATGAGGCCTAATCCAATCAAAATTTTGGGCTTATTTGGGTTTGGATTGGGCCCATATCTTGAATTTCAAAGCCACATGCAATTTGGGTTAGGTTCATGTTTAGGCATTCGGTGCCCAAATTAGACCCAAGTATCCGGGTTACGAATACACATGTATTTTCATTTAGTGTATAAACATGAGGTTTCCCATAGGACACATCATTGTTCGGCCCCCTTTTGAACTCACCCCCCACCAACTCCCCAAATAAATTGCCATCAGACCCAAGTTTGAAACTTGAACGGTTTATGAAAATGAGAAGGTCCACTCAATTATACTCATGATTTCAAAGGAAAATTTAGAAACAAAAAATAGGAATTGAAAATTAATCTAATTCCTCTCTCCAACCACATGTAGGGGCACTCATGTTGAAATTAGTCACTTGTATGTTTTCTATTAGGGCTGGAGCTCAGCCCTGGCGTGCTATGTTAGTATACACTTATACTTTAATTGAGGTTTAATTTATGCATTTTCTAAATTTTTATGCACTAAACATGGCGAAACAAACAAATAAACAAAAGGGGCATGTAAACCCGACTCAACTCAAACAGGTTCGAGTGGATATGTTCAGGTTTTACTTGGGCTGGGTTAGGTTCAGGTTAAGTTATCGACATATAATTCATGTCAGCCTTTTGTTAAGCCAGTAGCTAGTACTGGCAGCCCACACCCTGTGTGTATTTGAGGTGCAACTTATTGATGGCCCCTTTATCAACTTGGGTGGACTAGTTAGCGACTAAGGGCCTGTTTGGCATCATTCCATTGAAATTCAGATTCAGTGATGATGGTGATTACAATCTAAGAAAATAATGGGATTAATGGGCCTACTGTAGATTCTCAGAAACCTCAATCACTAGGTGTAAGCCCTGATCTTAAACCATCGGGCTGATACTTCTGCCAAGCCCACTTCTATCACTACGTGGCCCAGTCATCATCGGAGGACCACACAGGTACTGGATAGTGGATACCACGGCCAAGCGTGATGCAATCCTGACCATGTGAACATGGCAACATTGAATCTAGTCATCATATATTTTATCTTTGGACAGTTAATGGGTTGATATCAGTCTACAATGCCATCAGTTGATCAGAGTTAAATGACAAGAATAAGATGAAAATGCGGGCAGAAAGATTCAAATCTCGATGATTAGGCTTCAATCGTGACTGAGATTCTCTTGCTATTTAGTCATTAATGGTTTGCTTTAATTTTCAACTAATCCTCTAATAATCATAGTGTCTTGACATGTGTGTGGGGCAGAGAGGGAGAGAGAGTACAGGACCAAGAATCAAATCTTATGTATGATTAAGACATTGAAATCACCTACAGTTACTGTGAAGGCATTAAATTCAGAATTTTAATTATGGTTATTATAATTTTTCTAATAGAGACAGTAGCACATGAGGCACGCACAAGGTTCTGCTACAGGAGTGAAAGGAGCTTGTTTTGTTTTCATATATATAGCAATACGAATTATTCTGCTGTCATCCGTCTTCGTTAAATTTATGTAGTGTGATATTTGGGCACCACATCGCCCTAATGACAAACTTAAACCACACATCACTTTTTCAATGTCTTATGTGAGCCTCCTTAACATTTGAGCGAACTCATGAAACCCTAAGAAATTCACAAATGCAAGGTGATAAGAACTCGCACATAAAGGGTGATACATCTCGTACATGTGAAGTGATAAAACCTCAATGAGAAGAATCACTTTCTAGGGTAAAAAGCTATTCTCAATTGAGCCATCTTGTTGGTGCCAGTTTCAACCCTTCCCCATGAATCAACGAAAGCGGTGCCTAGCACATCACAATGATTATAAAGTTGTCATAAATAATAGTGTTGCTGTCAATGGTATATTAATATAAAAATTGATGTCATGCTAAAATTTATTTGGCCTTTCTTCTTTTATCGATATTAATAGAAGAAGATTAGGATTAAAGTCAGAACTCTCAAAAAAGAATTTGGCTGCTTACATCAGAATGTGTTGTCTCGAGTAGACATGGAGATCGCATTGTGGTCGGGTTTTCAAGGGATGTCAAAGCTAGGTGGAGAACACAAGGTTTCTTACGGATTAGAAGTTGACATTATATTGGACTGTTTTTGTTGGGATCATATAACATAGTATCATTTGGTCAGCACCAGAATCCCTTTTTGGGTAGTAATAGGTTTTTTCTAGGATCCATGGTTTAGTCCTAAGAGTCATGGATTGCCTATGAGAACCTCAACTTAAAGATATTTCTTTAATTTGTTTGGTAGGAAAGAGGCAAAACGCAGTAATCAACAGGATAAAGATATTCCAATCCATGGTCGCTAACCAATAAAATGAATAGCTTGGCTTGACATGGGAGAATTCTACTTTTATTTATTAATTAATTTATGTATTTATTATTATGACCCATGAGAGACCTCAATCATGGAGAGATAACACCCGCTCACATAAGGAGAGAAACCTAATTACACAAGAAAAGAACCCTATAGGGGTTATCAAGTGCGCATATGCTCATCTAAGCAATTTGTCCACAGCTCATAAGCCCCATCTGGGGCTACATCAATACATGGGGAGGAGGAGATAGAAAGATTTGGGTATGACCCATCTATAAGTGAAGTTTCAAGTCCATCACCCTTTGAATTGATCTATGGCACTCATGTTTGACAAGTTTAGAATGCATCATTTTTTTTTTCAATCCAGCAGTCAGTCGCATTTTCGATCATGTAAAAAGGGGGTGCCACCGGCACTTGGAGAGCAAGGAGAGAAGTGGTTGTATGTGTCCCACTTAAATTGTTCATAGGATAAAATTTTAAGTGGGTTATTTGCATAAAAGCTCCCTTGAAAATCTCTCTCCCTATCTGTCTCTCACATTTATATGGACAATATTCATGTGCATAAATAGATCACGGAATGGAGAAACAAAATTTATGTAGCCGACCCCAACATGGTTAGGATAAGACTTTGATGATGATGATGATGATGATTCATGTGCATATGCCCTTCATCATTTTTTTTCATGAGAACTCTAGGTAGAACCTACTGTATTGTCCATCCAAATAGATCACACACACGACCCCTCCTAAATTGTACATGTCCATTAATTTTCTGTCAAATCCAGATTTATTAGACCGTTGGATCGACTGTGTACCAATCCGAATGGTATGAATTTTTTGGCTATGGATGAAGCCATGACAGTGTTAAGGACATGTGGTTGGGGCCAAACTTAATATTTAAAGAGATCTCAAGTGGATATTTCCATCAGCTCTAGTGTGGTCCACAGTGGGCCCCACAAAGGAGTATGCACGGTCCCTCCGTGAGGGACGTATGTACATGAAGATAATAACTTTATATATATGAGGAATTCTCAAAAAACTTTCAAAAGAAGATTTTTTGCCTCTCTTGATTTGTCAAATGAAATCATGTCACCTCACTTTAACATGTCAACTCATATTAAAAGAGAAAAATTGGGGATGGATAAATACTTTAACTTCCTAAATAATAAAACAAGAGGAACACATTAGCCAATAAAAAAAGGAAAGTTTTTCTTATGAAAACGCCTCGTGAGTTTTTTTAGCTTGCCTATATATATATATATGAGAAATTCTCAAAACTCCCTATTTAAAACAGGGGAGTTTTTGCCATTTTCGACATATCTAATAAAAATCTGCCACCTCACGAATGCAAAGCAAAATATGAGGGATAAGTAATTTTAATGAGATGTTAATAACATATGTTAAAATCTCCTAGGCTGAAAAAAAAAAAAAAAAAGAACAACCGGGGAGTTTTGTAGCATGACCATATGTGTGTGTGTGTGTTAGGGGGGCTCACAATAAAGTGAGCACCGTATGTTAAAAGACTAGTAGGGCCCAACCTATGATTCATCCAAGTGGACAATAAAACAATTATCTCCCTTGATAGTCACATATACCGAGTCTCATACCCATCCGATTGAATTGGACCATTGGATCGGATTGCACTCATTCTAGGCACTTAAAACTTGTTAGTCATTGATTAAGTGCTTAAGATGATAATTTGAGCCTTTATCTCTATGGGAAGGGGGATCTTTCAATTCCTCCCCATCCCATCCCCAAGTTGTGTGTGTGTGTGAGTGTTTATATATATCCCTTGCAGTTATCACACATGAGAGACCATGAAAGATAACTCATGGTGCCTACCTGAGGGCCCACCAATCATTATAAGGTCAAAAAATCGAAAGATCTAAATGTGACATCCCATATCCAAAATTTGAAGTTCATTTGATCATCTTAACCTCTTGATTTGTAGCCTTTAAGTATAACGATTTAAGAATTCATGTTTTTTTTTAATCGAATCCATGTCCCACTCGAATTAATGTAAAACCCACAAGCTCAATGACGTTCATACTTTTGTAGATGTGTGCATGTGGTGGACCTCTTGTTGGAATGTTAGACCATTCCATGGTATCAAGGAATGACCCTTTTTTTCATGAAATTTGAATGTAGGTTATTCAATGATGTCATAGAATGTTAAATTATTCCATGATATGATGGAATAAAGGTCATCTGTTGTCATTATAAGGTGTTTGGATCATTTTTAGTTTTTTTAATTTTTTTTAATAAAAACCTCAAAAAAATTCCCCATGTATCTTTTTTTCTTTTTCGAGATTAAGGAAAAAAAGGGAGAGGCATGAGAATCACTCTTCATAAACTCACTCCACAAACATGGAATCATTAGCATTAGAAAGATGCCCCAAAGTGTATGAACATGAACATATCCAAAGGGCCTAGTCTCTTTGAATTTGGTTAATAATGTCTTAGGGCATGTTCTTTTAGTGGGGTTTTCGACAAGAATTTGCAGCTGATTCTTTGCTAGAATTTCTAGCATGAATTTAAAGGGATGGGGTTTTTTTGACATGATGCAGTGGCTTGTCCCACATCATTTGAAAATGTTATGTTTCTTTACAAAAATTTTAAAATCTCAGCAACCCAAAAGGCTTCAAATGCCTTGACAAAAATTTGAAACTCCAATCCATTTGTTTTTTGGTGGAATTTATAGATGTTCAAGTATAAAGAAGCATCTAGGAATTCTGCTATGTATGGAAATTCAGAAGTTTTCCAAGTAAGAATTCTCTGAATTCCAATAAAAAAAAGGCCCTTGGTGTGTTGGGAATTCATAGACATGATGTGATGCCTTGTCCCCGGTATTTGCAAATATCATATTTCTTCATCAGAATTCCAAAATTCTAGCTACTAAGAAGGTCTCAAATGACCTTTGGAATTCCTAGAGTTCAATCCCTTTTAAATTTTGATGGAATTTTTGGATGTTCAAGTATAAAGGATGACTAAAGTATTCCACATGCAGGATAATTTAGAAATTCTCTGAGACATGAATTCCTTGAATTCTAAAAGGTAAGGGGTGGGAATTCTACGAGTTTCAAAGGTTTGAGACTTTTTGCGTGGCCAAGCATTTGGAATTTTGATTGGCGTTTGCAAATAAACAAAGGTTATATCGTTTTTTTTAGAGTGGTTGCTAGGTATTCACTTTTCCACTTCCCTTAATTAGATTTTCTTTAAAATAAGGGGCTTTTTCTGTATGAACACCATTATGGTAGGATTTTTTCAAGCCCTCACCAAAGACTCGGATTTTTTCAAGCCCTCACCAAAGACTCACTATTTATCCCCACATTTTCCCACAACTTTAGTATTGGCAGTACCTAGGTGATAAGAGATTTTGCAAAATTGCAATGCTATTTTTTGCGAAATCGCAAGTTTAATTTCTACAAAATCCCAACATATTTTACACAAAATCGCAAGAACTTGAGATTTTGCAAGTTAGTTTTTTATTTTAGCATTACCCTACTCATTTTCTCTTATTTTCCTCTGCTTTTTGCTTATAAGTCTTCTTCTTCCCCTCGTTTTCCCCCATTTGCCCTCTTGCCAACTTGTTTGTTAATACGCAACATTAATCGCGTTGGTGGAACTTCGATTGGGATTCTTAAGTCTTACTTCCATTGCAGATCGTGATTTTGCATATTTCTAAATCGTCAGAGCCTTAATCTCTATCTTCCTCTCCATTGTCTTTGTCAAAAGTAACCATCAAACTGACCATTTTCTTTTTGAAATGGAAGTTCTTTAAACTATTCTTACATTGCATCTATGCAGCGGTGGATCTACATGTAGTCGGTTGGGGGTTGAATCTCCCCCGAAAACTAGAAAAAAGTTCATTGGAGCTTAAGGAAGGTTTGGCCTAGCCTCCACTTAAAATAACCCTAAGCCCCCACTTTCCTTTCCCGATCTCTCTTTTCCTCTCTCAAGTCTCAAAACCCCCCTCAAATTGGCATACTCTTAGCCCAAGCCTTTCTCCAATTCTCCATTCCGACATTGGCATGAGTGCATGACAACATTGATGGACAATGCACGAAGAGCCTTCTCTGTATCTTTGTTTCTTCAACTATGTTTTTGCTTTTTAAAGTTTCTAAGAATGATTTGACAATCTCTATTGAAAGTTTAAAACAGAACTAACATACAAAAAACAAAGTAAAAGAAAAGGCTATCGTAAGAAATCAATCCTCTGATGTCTATACAATGCATTGTTAGGGCCTTCATTAGTAAAATCAAAATTAGATGAATCTCTCTGTTGGGGGGTTCACAGTTTATAAAGCAAGCGTCTCTGTTTTGAATAGCACACATTTTATTTGTCATTGTTAAAATTTTTGTGTGAAAATTTCAGAAGACATGGCTTTTCAAGCTTTTGATATGAAAATATTTGCATAGGAAGCCTTAAGCTACAAGAAATTCCATAGGATAAAGCATGTTCTGCGCTCATAAAATATATATTTTTTTATTATCCATACATACATGTAATAATTAAAAGTTTAAAATCTAAAGGTTGGCATTTTGATCAACATAAAGTTATATATTTCTGTAACATTAACAATCAAATAATAATGCATTTATACCTAGATATTCTTATAACATTTAATCTACATCTCATAGGTAGTAATTTTTTATATTTAGGAAAAGAAAAATATACCATAAAACACACATTTAAATTTTAAAAAAAAAGTGACAATATAGGTGTTACTTAGTTGATTTGTAATCCAACATATCTGGTCTCCTCTTCCCACACATTTGGATTACCTTATGTCTTAGCCACCTTAGCTAATGCTTAAAAAGAAAAAAAAAAAGTAGTAAGAGATGCATACCTCAGTGGAGGGAGAAACGAGATGGTGAAAAACCAGAAACTAAGGTGAAAACAGAATGAAAATATGAGCAAAAAGGTCTTGATTGACTTTTTAGGAAATCATTTTGCGATTTCGCATAAAGTTATTTTGAGATATTATAAGAAGTGAGCATCTTCTACCAGGCAACGGTACAATGAAAAGTATTGGAAAACGTGTAGGTTAATAACGCAGCTTAAACTAATATGCGAAACTGTAAGTTCGTGCAATTTCCCATAAAGTAAACTTACGATTTCACATAAAATCCCCTCACAATTTCAAAAATCTCTCTGATCACTTAAGTACTCCTAATACGAAAGTTGTAGGAAAATGTGTGAGTAACTAGTCAGCATTTGGTTAGGGTTTGGAAAAATCCTACCCTAATGGTATTTGTATGGTAAAAAACCCCATTAAAACAAAGGTTATTTGATAGTCAATTTTTTTAGGGGTTTTTTCCGTATGGACACCATCAGAGGAGGATTTTCTAAGCCCTAATAAAAAAACCAGCTATTTACCGATACGTTTTTCTACAACTTTTGTCATGTGGTCACATTTTTTTATGAAATTGCAAAGCTACTTTATATGAATTCGCAAGTTACTTTATGTGAAATATCAAGAACTTGCAATTTGCATGTTAGTTTTTTTACTATAACATTATCCAGCCTCGTTTTCTCTCCTTTTCCTCTAGACTTAAGTTCTAGGCTTAATTTATTTCAATGATCAAAACATTTGTGGTTGGATGACAAACAGTGGTTGAGATAGGGGAAAAATCTCTTCATCCTATGACTATATAGCTTTGAGCAAAGAGATTGATTCTATTTATAATCTTTGAGTAAAAAGTCATATCCCTCAAGGCAAAACAATAGCAACAGACATGAGATGACCCCCATTTCCACAAATGAAGCAATGAATCAAGAAGAGAACAATACTAGAAATGGTGGTGGCAAAGAAGCAAATACCCCGACCTTTAGGCTTTCGTTTATTTACTTCAATCTCCTTTGTAGGCAATGTAACGTAAAGAAAAATTCTTGCATTTGCATTATTTAAAAAAAGGATTACCATGGGTTTGATGTCTACCAATTCAATCTTATTTCATAAAAAAATTTCAAAACATTATGATTTCATGTCAAAATAGTTGTTGTTTCATTCATCATTTAATATAATAGGGAAATGACATTTGATTTCTCATGGTTCATAACACAATTCAGTGAAGAAATCTAAAAACAGGTTCTTTTTGGCGGAAAGGGAAATCCTCGACATTTTTTTCCTCATAAGGAAAAGATGAGAAACCATAAAAGTAACTTAGTTTTTTAGGTTCCAAAATTTCTTTTCGTAAGCAATAAGTCCAAGGAGAGACTAAACTCTATATTATATCTTAAATTTATTTGTATACACTACCATTCAGTTCCATAGATGCAATGCAGGGATAGTCTAAAGAACTTTCATTTTAGAAAGCAAGTGATCGGTTTGGTGGTTATGTTTGACAAAGACGATGGAAGGGAAGACAAAAATTACGGATTTGACGTTTTAGGGTTCTGCCAAATTATGATCTCCAATGGAAGTAAGACTGAAGAATCCTATTAGAAGCTCCACTAAGGCGATCAATGTTGGGTATTAATAAATAAGTTGGCGAGAGGGAAAATGAGGGAAAAGAACAGAAAGAAGATGTACTTACAAACGAAAAGTAGAAGAAAATAAGAGAAAACAAGGCTGAGAAGTGTTAAAGTAAAAATCTAATATGCTCTTGCGATTTCGCATAAAGCAGCATGCAATTTCGCAAAATGTAAAATTGTGATTTTGCATAAAGTGGTTTTGCAATTTCACAAAATTTCTGACCACATGACAAAAGTTGTGGGAAAACATATGGGTAAATAGCTGGTCTTTGGTTAAGGCTTGAGAAAATCCTCCCCTAATGGTATCCGTAAGGAAAAAATCTCTTTTGAATATTCACTTTTGATTCTTCATTTTTAATCACTTATAAAAATACAATCTTCATTTTTCAATTACATAAAATAAACATGCTCTAAAAGAATGTCAAGCAATTGACTATTGAGATCAAGAAAGGTATAGATATTTGAAACTATGCTTGAAATATAATAGATTAGTGAAATTCTCAAAGAAAAAAAGAAAAGAAAAATCGTATTTTAGGAAGAGTTACGTCTAGAGCCATCATATCATACTAATTTAATTATTTATGTAGTCAAAGACCCATTAAACCCTAAAACCCTCCTACCAAATCAATGAAAACAGAGCTAGAGTCGGTGTGTCCAACAACCCACAAAGTTCATCTAAAAATAAAAAAACCCACAAAGAAAGACTCACATCATGCTTACATGGGTGCTGATTTTGACATTGGAGATTAATGGTGAAAGAATCGTGGCCCACCTACAAAAGTTGAGATTAGTTTATATATGGATCACCAGATGTAAGCAACCCTTACTTTGACCCCACACATGTCTATAGATGACATAAGCATGGGCAAAAAATCCATATACTAGTGTAGAGACATAAAGAGTGCCGTATCAACAGGCATCTTAAGTTTGATAGTACCTTGTCAACAAGCATCTTAAGTTTTAGATCGTCAACTTCAATTTGATATTATCTATCTTTTTCGTTTTTCTGCTGATCTGGCCCACTGGGGAGTGGGAAAGGACAGGTGGGCGCTACGAAAGCGGGTGTCCCATCCACCGGTACAAGGTCCCTATTTTCTATCCTCAGCAGTTAATATAATATTAATACGAAAACGAGTGGATGTCCCGTGCCTTGAGAGCCAAGGGGACTCTAATTACCTGTTGTGTTTGTGTCTCTGCTTTTGGTAATAGTCCTTGCATGCATGGCTTTGTTTAATAAGGAAGTCCATTAAAAGGCCACACAGTTGCCTTCTTTGGGCACCACCAAATTGGAAGTGGGTTATTTTATTTAGTCTCAATTTTCATTTTTTTTATAACCATATGCTTTTAAAGAATACAATTTTGTCCTAATCAACAGCCAAACTGACTTTGCTGTGAAAGATTACTTTTGTCCTAATTAATCAACAGCCAAACTAACTTTGTTGTGAAAGATTACTTTTGTTAGGCCAAGAAGATGATAACAAAATGTCAAATCACTTGTTAGTCTCATGTCATATAATTTTTTTCTTGTTAAAACTGATGTTATATCTTTACATTGATGATCATACTGTCAGGGATTTGTATTTGTTCATCATGCTCGGGTAATCTAAGAAATTGTTATCTATGACACTCGTGCCATATGATGTGAGCACAACATATTATGGGACTTGTCTTCGTTAGAGGAAAAGTTCCCCACCTTCTAGAACTCTCTCAAGCTTGGTGCCAATGAGCTGTTTTTAGTTGAGAAAAAAACAAAAATAAAAAAAAAGTAATGTTTTTTTGTTTTTTTTGTTTTGTGGTTTGGGGGGGGGGGGGGGGGGGGGTGCGACGACTATAAATTGCTATGTGAAATATGAATAAGTAATAATAGTATGACATTTCAAGTTTGATATGAACACACTAGGTATTTTTTTACAAACAATTATCCCTAAATATTCCTTATAAGATGAATTAGTAAAGAAAATAGAAAAAATGACAAAATAGGGTGTCATATATTTATATATATTGATGAAATTACCCATATGACGATATTGTTACGCAAATGATAATACCGTTATTTGTTTGAATGAGTCATCTTTGTAAGAGTTGCCAAAAACCTCTGGAACAAGATTTAACTTGATCATAATCTGAATAATATTGAAAATATAATATGTATAATTTAAAAAGAATTATATCTTTAGAATCCATGAAATCTACTGTTCAAAGGTGGGTTTTACAACTCTTTGCAACTTCCTTTTTTATGCAAATATAAGTGATGGGAGTCTTTGTAATTTCACAAGTGGAGAGAGTTACCCAAGATGTCCGCTTTAATAGGCCTTCCCAAATGCATTCCTTCCATCAAACGATTCAAACCATGAATATTCCTTTAATAGTGAATGAGGAAAGAAGAAGAATACAACAAGGAAGAGCTTTCCATCTATGTGTCAATTCACAAGGAGGAAGAGAGAGAGAGAGCCCATTTGGTGGTCATGTGGATCACCTTAAATGGTATTCCAACAATCTTCACCATTTACATATTTCCTGCCCAAGAGAACCCTTTTTTCCCATCTAGTGTTTACCTCAACAGCCATATTTCCTGCCCAAGATAACCCTTTTTTCCCATCTAGTGTTTACCTCAACAACCATCTAAATAATGTAATCTAAGTGAGAAAAAGCATATTTACAAACGAAAATTAAAAACTATTAGAAAAAAACATATATAAAGAATGCTGAAGAAGTTTTACTTATCGAAAGATTTAACTCAAAATATAACGGACTGAATAAATAGGATTCATGTAGCCGACCCTAACATAATTGGGATAAGGCTTTAATGATGATGATGATGATAAAGAATGCTGAAGCAACCTCTTATATGAGTTTTGCCTTAGATTTAATGTCTTTTCCCTTTGCAAATATATTATGCTTCACTTAGATTTCAATATTTAGATGGTTGTTGATGGGAAAGGGGGATGAAAATTTAAAAAGAGGTTCTCATGGGCAGAAAATATGTTAATGAGGGAGACAACCCTGTTGGGCAAGTAAATCTGAGCAATGATATCATCATGTTGATCATTTCATTAAAAGAATATGTGACACCCTTTTGCATCATTTCTCTATGTTTCTTTATTATTTTATTTTATCATAATTTAAGGATAATCTTTTCATAAAACCCAACAAACTATGATCATCGTTTTATAATATGAGATTATGTGCTGGCAGAGTAGTACGTATGAAACCAAAGTTACTTTGGCCTTACGTGTCAGCTCTATTTCAACTGGCAGAGATAATGAGAGCGTTGATTGGTTGTTTGTTTATGTGTGTGGGGTAGCAAAAGTGTAGATGTCAAATTATGATGAAGCCTTTTGTCATAAAGTTTATTGCACTGCATTTACTATACTTCACTTTATCGTACTTTTATTTAATATATAAGAACTAAAAAAAGAGTGGTGTAGAAGAGTGAAAAGTAGGTGGGGTCAAATTATAAGTTTGCGTATCTCCGCTTCACCTTTTTCACCCACACAAGGTGAAATAAAAAATGTAGCATCACATTTGTTCTCTGGTACACTTTGAATTTTTTTGGTTTTTTTTTAAATTTCTTTATCACTTTTTTAGTCCTCAAAGTTAATATCATCATTCTTTACTAGTAGCCCAAAAAAAAAAAAAAAAAAAAAAAACTTTGGGTGAGTGCCTATTCATTGGCTGCATCAAGCAACTGCTTCAAAGCAGCAACACCAATGCACACAGGTAATGCCATACCACAGAGCAACACTCTACTGTTGCATGGCCCGATCACATTCCCTTCATCCTTAAAGCCATGTACATGGTTGAGAAGAGAGAAAACAGGAAATAAAAATGGGAGGCACGTGTTCCCCTTTCTTCCAATAGCATCTTCCACCAGTACTTCAATTTTCAAAGCTCAAACCCATGGGCCTGAGACATAAAACCACCATTACTGTCCACCATGTCCTCCAATTAGAGGCGTTGAAGACATTGCAACAACAGCGAAATGTAAAAAATAACAAAAAAAAATGTCCTCCAATTAGATCCGTAATTAAGTCCAAAATAGCAAGCAATACAAGCACCCTAATCGCATTTAAAATGATGACAACGACACTACGGCCACATATTGATGCGACCACATCTATCATTCTACCCAATCAAATCAGAAACTCGAGACATAATGGTGGGCCCACAATAGCCCAATCATGGATTAAGCCCTCCACTAATCATGTCATTAAGACTTGAGTTTACAATTTAAGTGAGGATGTAGGGTTGTGGGGAAGCCTTGGCTTTGTCTGCCACTCACCACCATGAAGAGTATCACTAAGACATGATGGTTGAATGTCCTCCGGCCTCTGGGCATGATGACCCAGGCAATTACTATGATGAGACCCACGCAATAACAGGGGCTGAATTTTCTCCCAAGTCCAATTAGGACCTGACTTTCCCACTTCAATGAAGAAGACAAAAGCAAGTGGTTCAATAATAGTGAAATCAATTTGCAAAACGACATTTGATTCCCCGAAGTCAATGGTGCTTCAGCTTTTCTTTGGCGTGCACCAGTGTCAAAATAATTTAATTTTCAAATAACTTTGAAGACAAAAACAGAATAAAAAAACCTAAATTTCTATTAGATATATTTTATATAATTTTATAATTTTTAATATTTTTAAAAATTATTCCAATGATGTCGTGATGTTCTTGTACTTTTTATTATATTTTTTAAATATTTTACCAAACAAATTGACATGAAACCATAGTAATATCACTCCTTTTCAAAAGCTCCCATATTTCTATGATGGAGTCCTTCCAAGCTTGGACTCCTTAGTGGAGCCTACATATGAAGAACTTATACTGTTCAAAGCAACAGCCTCCCTTTTGTATGACCCCTTATCAAAATTCACTCCAATGAGGGATAAACATATGAAGGATCGTTTCAAATGTGAAGTTCTACATTGCAATTCAAATAGTATGCAGGGGAAGAAATTAACAAACTAGCAAATAAATCAATCAAACACACAAAACGCAAGATGCACATAATTTTTACGTGGTAAACCCAATTGGTTAAAAACCACGAATCCAATGAGGATCAATTATCAAACACTAATAATAAACAGTTACAAGATATACTCACAACCCTTATCCAGTTACTCCTTTGACCTAAGGACGAAGTTCTTCTTATACAACTCCTTGTCACGACTTCCCTTCGTCGTGCACTACTCTCCACTTGATCGCACCATGTTTTGAGCACATAAGATGCTCTCAATCTTCTCTAAGAGATGTAGAAACGATATTATTCTCTAACCTAAAGTTTTAACACAATCTCTCCAATGAAACCTTTAGAGAAGTAGTATGATCTTCAATGTATAATTTTCACTCGGAATAATGAGTTCTCTATCTCTAATGTGTATTATCAATCTCAGCATAGGAGATGGATACCTTAAGGTTGAGAAATGAACCATTTAAATAACCCATGATTTAAGCATTAAAAGAATACTCGTAGAATAAGAATTACCAGGTTTAGAACAAACAGAAAACTATTATTTCATAAAAGTGAGTTTCCTTCGTTAGCACGCTTGAGCACGTGATGAAATCATCCATATATTTTCATTCAGCACAATTCCTGACGGTTAAGCTTAAGCCCGTAATAATCTAGCTTGAACGCATGTTCTTCTATCTTAAGCGCTTAAGCGTGGACGTAGGGGCGTTCGAACATGCCATGTTTCCTGAATTCTTCACTTCATCTCATCGAGCAATGCTAACTATAGTCCATTCTAAAAAAATATAAAATACAACTCAATTAACCCAAAGTTTGTCTAACTTATGAATTAGTTAATTACAAAATCTTTACAATCACCTCTTTTGGCAATTCATAAACAAAATTTCCTAGACATACAATCTACCTAGAAAATAAAACCAATATTAGATTGAGTAAATTTCAAACAAACTTTTTTTGCTTTCAGTCTTAATGTTCTCCCTTTCTGTCCATAATTGACAAAAATGATGATGTCAATATGCAGTGCATCTATTAATTAGTAGATTCCCATCAACTGTGACTCCCCCTTAGTGATATCTTTGTAGTACTTGGGGTGGGAGCTTGATCTTATTGGTCGTGGCTTTTAGATCTTGGTATACACACTCGTGAATTAAAATATTTTAACACAGTGTGTACCAATTAAGTAGGCAAGTCGGATTTTCTAATTCAAATATCTCGTCTTGATCTTTTGCCCAGACAATTGCTTCTTCCATTATTTGTTCTTAGGTAAACTTCACAGCTTGTTGCAATGGGATCGAATGTGTCTTTTGATTCCATAATAGTGATATGTGGATATGAATGTAAGACGTGACTTTTTTTTCTTTTTTGAACTACTCACCATATTATTTGTGCTTGCAGTATGTAAAGTAGCACGTACCAGAAAATTTAAAGCAAAACTTTAACAAAAGCAATGTTACTTTTAGCATTCGATGTAGATGCACCATAATCATAACTGAGACCATGTTTGTCACTTGGCAACTTCTAACTGTACAAGATGTCTTCGAGTTTTTTTAATTTAGTGTTCATCTTGTTTAGAGAAGCTTTTGTAACATCTAGCTCAGACAAAGACATCTTTAGTTTGCCATTCAAATTATCTTTCTTAGCTTAGCGAGTTTTCAACTCTTCTTTTAAGGTCTCAATCTCCTATTCATCTTTCTCACAATTTTGATTATTTATAGTCAACTTATCAGCTATTGAATTTTTCTAATATCTAAGAGTTTAACCTTTGCACTTGTTTCTTCCAATTCTATCCTAAAAAAGAGAATTCCATCGGCTACTCTTTCCACTTAATTGTAATTTTATCAGAGAACTTGGTCAGCCTTGCACAATCATTGTACATAGTATGATATTTCTTACAATCATTGTACATAGTGTGATATTTCTTCTTCCAATCTGGTTTTTCATCTAACACTTCATCGTCTTCACTATCAAAACAATTGTCAGAAAAATGCTCTTAAGATGTAACCATAAAGGCAACACACTTGGCACTGGCCTTTATATTGATTATATATGAAATAATAACAAGGGGTTTTTCTCAGAAAAAAACCCCTTGGAGTCTTTGTGGAGTAAAAAGAACCCATGAATTTTTTATAGCCCAGAATAGTCCCCTGGGCCCTTTCTGGTTTTTTATATTTTTTCAGTATTATTTATGAGCAGCGATATCTATGCTCAAGCACAACTCTTTCTTCATTCCTTCTTCCTCTTCCTCATCTTTTCTTCCCTTTTCTCTTCCCCATATTCTATTTGGATTATATCTAGGGTGAGGGAAGGAAAACCAAGAAGAAGAAAAAGAGAAAGAGAACAAAAACAAAAGTAAAAGAGAAAACAAGAAAGAGGATGAAGGAAGAAGAAGAACAATGAAAAAGAAGAAATGTTGAGGGGGAGAAAGAGGATGGAAGTAGTTTAATAGAAGGTGGAAGAAGAATAAAAAATCAAGAAGAGAGAGAAGTGGAACAGATGGAGCAACAGAAAAAAAAAAGGAACAAGAGAAATGAACTAAAAAAAACAGAGATAAAGAATCCATTTATATCTGCGGTGAGCATAAATATTGTTGCTTTTCAACAATGTAAAAAAAATATCATTCATAAATATATATGCTCAAGCGTAATATAGCTAAAACAAACTGCAGACAAAATGAGTTCTTCTTCTCCATATTCTTATTATTTCAGTTCTTTCTTCTGATTTTCTTTCTTTTTTATTTGTCCATCTGTTATGCTTCATTCTCTTTTTCTTTCACGTTTTATTAAACCACTCTCATCCTTTCTCCCCACAACATTTTTTCTTTCCCCTTGTTCTTCTTCCTCTCTTTTCTTCTTCCTTCCTCCTCTTCCTTGTCTTCTCCTTTTCTTTTATTTCAGTTTTCTCTTTCTCTTTTTCTTTTTCTTGGTTTTACCCTCTTCACATTAAACAAAACATGGGAAAGAGAAAGGGAAAGAAGAGAAAGGGTTATGCTTGAGAATAAATATAGTTGCTCATAATAAAATTAAAAAAAAACTGGAAACAGCCCAAGGGACCATTCCGAGCCATAAAAAAATTATAAATTCTTTTTATTCCATAAAATCTCATGAGCCCTTTTTGCTCCATAAAGACTAAAAAATTTTTCCCATAAAGAACCCTAATAACAATGTGCAATCTTTGTTTTGAAACCAAACGGTATTTGACATTTGTTTCTTACCATGTACAGATCTCACATGCGTCGCACGCGGCAATCCATGGACGTCAGATTCTTGAGAATACTTATTTCGAGAAACGGTCCAATGTTCATGTTTAGTATTGGCAAGGTACACGCTTTGGTAAAAAACAAGACAAATCACTCGTTTTTTTACCATTTCTTAGTCCCGTTCATAGGGAAGGAAAGTAAAATTGACTTTAAAAAAAAAGGAAAGAATTATTTCTTTTCTTGAAAAGATTGCAGTGCACTGTTGTATTGCTTTCCCTTTTCTTTACAAGGATTTGGACTAGGGCACCCAACCACTCACTCACACCACTTGGGACCAAATAACTGCTTTGGGTATTTTTGGTATTACACAAAGGGGGAATTCTACTAAAAGGGCTCGCTCTAGGATAATTTGATGAGGCTATTTTTTCACATGACCATTATCTATTAAGGAACATTTTCATCCATCTCACTCCTCATGATAAGAATGCACTCAATTGGACAGCAAGAGCTAGCTGCATAAGCATATGCTGTGATCTTCGCATAGATATATAATAAGTGAGAGTTTTACTCCTAAAGGATTTGTTCTCATGACTCTTGCAAATTTATATTTCTACAGAGTAGACGAATACTGCATTTCTTTCCCTATCATAGGAAATTGAAATCTTCTTTATCGTGAAAAGTTAGTTTTTTATTTTTTCTTTTTTCAAAGAAAATATGTCATAACAAACAATGAAACAGTGAGCTACATAAAAAAAATAATAAAAGAAATCTCTGTGAATTATGGAATACTCCCATCACACAAACATAGTAACCTTTCAAAGACTATTAATTCTGTGCAAGTCATTCAAAACTATATGAGGCCCTATTTTTTTAAAAGAATTTTTTGTGGGTTTTTTACATATTGAGGTTTTTGGGAATACTCCCATCTCACAAACACAGTAACATTTCAAAGACTATTAATTCTGTGCAAGTCATTCAAAACTATATAAGGCCCTATTTTTTTTAAAAGAATTTTTGGTGGGTTTTTTACACATTGAGGTTTTAGGGGACATGATGTGATAGTTTGTCCGGTGGCATTTCCAAATGCCATATTTATTTGTAAGAATTTCTGAATTCCAGCCACTTGAAATCACTCAATTAACTTTTGATAATTTCAAAATTTCACCTCCTTTACGTTTTGCTGGAAATCCTAGATGCTTAAGTACAATGAAGCATTCGGGAATTTCACTATGTCTAGAAATTTCAAAAATCCCCAGACATGAATTCCATGAATCCTAACAAAAGAGAGGCCCTTGGTAAGAATATAATCTACACAACTTCATCCACTTTGTCACGTCATCCAGGAAAAAAAAAAAAAAAAGAATGTTAAGTGCAAAGGGTTAGCATGCCGTTTTATTTATTGATAAATTAGAAATACGACTCCCATCAAACCTTGCAAAGATAAATATTATGAAGAGAAAAAAAATACTTTAGGAAAGGAAAAGGTGAATCAATGCCATTTTAATTTTTACATGCTGATAACATTAATTATGTGTTGACCCAAGACACGCAACACCAGCTATTGGTCTTTTAGCAATGATTAGACTTATTTTTAGTAGTGGAAGTATGACTAGTAATTTGTAAGAGAATAATAAGCTTATGAAAGTTGAAAAATATCTAAATGGTAAGATTTTAACAGATGGATGGAACTGGAGGTTATTGTTGTGTAGGTGCACCCAGTGCCCCGTCCCTGGTGCATGATACCAAGCACATGGCCTTCAACGGAAGAAGCCTCAGAACCCTATATACTTTATAGAATTGCAAGGGGGACATTGAGAATCTTTCATCCTTACACCTTAGGTTCAATGAACGTCCCATGTCAGTGTACCCTAAATCTAATTCAAAATCAATCAAATTCAAGTTTCTTTGATAAATGTTTTTACCTTAAGCATTTTTTTTACTCTTTCACATTTACAATGCCCACATTCACGCGACAAAGTTTGACAAATTCTGCAGGAATCGAATCAAGCAAAATGGGATACCTTGACAAAGAAGTCATCTTTCCATGGAATAAAATCTTGAAACATCTGATACTCCAATGCAATGGCCTATATGAAGTTGTTGACACTCAATGATACACCTCACTTTACAACTGTGCTGCTTATATTTAATCGGTCATTGGAAGCTGTTCATACCTAAGGCCCCCAATAACTATGGTGGGTCACATTGGGTCCGGATGAATAGGTCAGCAACACTATAGAATTCCACCCCTTTCACCTCAGGAATTCTCGGAGTGACCCGGATTTTCAGATCAATAGCTAGAAATAGTTATTTGTAAAAACAAAACAAAGAAGGGTTAAGTCCAACCAGTTGTGAACCAGTTGTGGACCTATGTAGTGTCGACAGTCTTGAAATTACTTAGAGATTCATATGGGTAAAAGCATGCCCCCTACATGTAACAAATACTCACCCCATGTCTAAATCTGATGATCACCCCACATAAAAAGACCTATGTTCTATTTTGGCATCCTCTTTACACCCTTTTTTTGTCCTCTCACGGTTTATCTCCTTCTCTCTTTTTCACCAAATAACCCTAAATAAAGAAGTCTTCCTTATTATTATTATTATTATTATAGTATGGTTGCTAATTGATGTGTTAATTTTTTAAGGAAATTGGAATTTAGGTATTGTATATATATATATATTTTTGTAACCCAGCCAAGGGGCTGAAACCTAAGCCCACAGAAGTGAGAAGAGAGCCCACACATGCAAGTGACATACTTCGGATTGGAACCCTGGATAGCCAAGTAATAACTATCACTCCTTACTACAAGGGTAAAGGGCCTTTCTTTGCGTGTTGTAGTTAAACAATTTTATTTACAAATTGGCTGTTAGTAATAGAATTCCTTACAAAAAGAATAAAAAATTCAAAATCCTGTCTTTAACCTATGTTATAAATAGAGATTATTGGTAGTTGGTGTAAATTTTGACGTAATTGACTTTATCTTTGAATCAACGATGGCAAAAATTTAGTCTCACCTAAACAAAAATCCTAAGTCCGCCATTAAGTCCAACCGCATATATAAGGAAAACTGAACCTTCAAATGAAGCCACAAAAATATAAAGACAACCAAATCCAGCATTTGTCCGGATAAACATGAACTTAAAAATAAAGAAATAAACCCACCGTTTTTTAACCCTAAACAGGTACCATGCATTAGCCAAGCAGTGTCCATGTGCTACCAGTGTTTGGGTCAAGTGCATGATGTTATAATAATCAATGAAGTGGAAGCTTTGGACACCCACTATCATAAAAGGCGACATTTCCTTGATGTGGTATGGACCCATTTTATAATATAATTGAAATTTTGATTAAATGATGCAAATGCAGAGTTATTGATGTGCAACATAATAATTGCTTGGAATCCAAAAGCCCCAACTAAGAAAATTGTTTTCAGCCCACAATGGACGATGGTCAGGAGATCATTCCAGATTCCTTCCTATCTGTTTTTACGTCGTTGTTAAGGAAAGTCCTAGGTATTCACTATGCAATTTCTTCTTGGTGATGAAAACTTTGAAGAAGTATTACTAAAAGGCCTATGCAGAAAATTGGAGAGAGAGAGAGAGAGAGAGAGAGATTCCTTCTTATCTCTTACCACCCTTATGGAGGAAATCCTGCATTTTAACCATGCAATTTCTTAAAGGTCATGAGGACCTCATGAGAAAATTACTAAATGCTCTATATGCGTGGATGCACCAAACTTTGAGAGCCCCAAAGTACTATGATTCAAATATGGCGCCCCGACTCCATTCCTGAGTTAACATCTATAATCGACTTAATCCAAATCCATGCTTGAATCTGCCTTAGAATAAACTACTCAACTCTTTTAACCTTGGACCTGATTCAAGGTGATTGACAACCTTGGGCCTGATTCAAGGTGGTCACCATTGAAAGTAATGACTATTCTCATTTTGTGAGGCATGTTTTTTATCTTCTAAGCGTGTTTGAAATTTATAGTACAGTTAAATCTAATGAGCAAAAACTTAAAAAAAGTGAGAAGTGAAGGATAAAATACATTATTATTATTTATTTTGTTTTTTTTTTTTTGGTAAAAGGAGTAAAGGCTTTTATTTTTTTTCATTAACCAAGTGAAGAAGACTAGAACCATGAGAAACCCCAACCATGGGAAAAAAGCCTGCTCTTGCACGAACAGAACCCTAGTCATAGGAAAGGTAGTGGTGGACTCAGGGTTTCCATTTGAAGTGGGTAGACCTACATAGGCATTTGAATTTTGTAGGCAAATACAGAATTTTCATGTGAGTTTTGGGAGTAGACCTGAAATTTTCATGAGTTTTTGAGGCAGACCCAATATTTTCACTCAAGTTTTGGAGGCGAACTCAAGTTTGACGGCGAAATCTTCCTATACCCATATATGTGGATTCATCCATGGGGGAAAGAAGCTTCCTACCACATAAAGAGGAATCTAGTGATCTAACCTCGGTAGTTTGGTGAGAAAAGAGATTCCAAATCAACTTGGCAACCCCTTGTTCTTAAGATGAAAAAAAATTGAGATATAGATTGTGAAGGTTTTAGAATCACAAAGATTCAAGGCCTCAAATAAAATTTCTATATTGCAGTTCAATTAACTATGGCAAAAAATAAAAGAACAAGCAAATAAATTAAACACAAAAAGAAGGTGAGGCACACAATTTTTACATGAAACTGTCGCAACCCGAGCCCAAAAATTTGGAGATTAGGGTTAATCCCTTAGTGTAATATACGTACTCCCGTGTAATCTACGCCTTGACTAGAGTCTAAGCAGAATTACACAAGGGATATTGACATTACTTACATGTGTGAGGTGCTTTGAACAGACATCTGTCCAAGCGATCATCACGCGAAAGCTTGTCAATATCACCTATGAATTTCATTTTCTCCAACAATTAAATATTTCCGATGTATTATTTCTTGGAACAGTACATATCATCATGATGTAGTGAAGGAAGAACGTAACTATATAACATGAACATAGATGAGTTTATGCAAACACATCATACATGCTTATGAAAAAAAGAGAGAAAGTTTTATAGACAATTACAATAGATACATTGTCCCATAATACAAGGGATCATAGGCTTTGCATGACAATATAAAAAATAATGACATGCCATAAAACCCTAATGCATCCAAAAAAAAAAAAAAACAAGAAGGCACTATGAGGATCATGTCGCGCTCCATGGGTGCATCAGTCAGATTTATTGTGTTGTCCACTCGTCTTAGCCTAAAGGGTTCTCGTCGGCCTCCTCTCGAGTCTTCTCGATCTTCGTAAGATCAAGACTGGGATTTAAGCTTGTAACACCATTAGACAACTTATGAATAAAACTACAGCAAAGTATAAATATAATTAAAGTAACATGCATTGTATATAAGAGAATCATTAACAGTTGGTTAATAAAAGTCAATTCAATGTACTAAGCATATTGTGCATTAAATAAAGCATGATAGAAGAATCAAATAAAAGAAATACTTTACTATTTGACTACTACATTTGCTATATCTTTCCTCTAGGGATCATTGCATTAAGAACACCAACGTCCTGGCCAAAGGTACAATTGGGTTTCTACGTTCATGGAATCCGGCAACTTCAAAGGCACACTGCAACAACATCATAACAATCTACTACACCAAAGTTAACCCAGCCGGATATCATAAGGCTGATAAGGCTAAAGCTGAGTAGAGCCAAACCATTTCGAATCATATAATTGGAAATTGAGTAATTCGTGCAATTCATTTCATTGTACAATTCATTAGACATCCACTTCATTCTTACTCAATTCCATATCAATAGAAAATGTATATCAAGAAATGTTAAACCAAAATAAATTCATATGATGATCATTTCCAAATCAATTCGATAATAGAAAGTAACTATAGCGTTTCAATATGGTATGCATTTCAATTTAATAGATCAAGGTGAATTATGAGCCAACCATAATTTAGTCATCCATTGTTTTTAACCGTGCATAATGATGTAGTTTTAAGTTATCAATACACAGTTGTCTTTATTTGGAATCATTTTGTGTAAGTGAGAGAAAGAGTGTATCAAAGTTACTTACACCAGCACCTATGGGGAGGTACTTACTGAATGAACAACATTACATGAAGAGTCTCAACCCTCAAGACACTTCATGTTAAGAAATTTCCCATTGGACTAAATGATTAGGTTAAAGAATCCAAGGACTACGGCCCTCCAAAGTCTTTTCAAATGTCCCTAACTTTTCTCAATTCTCAAGGTTCTTATGACTTGGCCATGTGTCTCTCAGGTTAGCTATAAAGGTCTCACGGCTTTGCCGTGGATATATCTCCGCTGAGCCGTAAGATGCAGAATTTTCTCACATTTCCAGCTTGGCCGTTAAATGGCCTACTGCTTAGCTATGATTAACCTACGGCTTGTCCACAACTTAGCCGTAGCGCATTTCATAGTTTAGCCGTGAGGTTAGCCACAGAAGAAAGTTAGAATTTGGGTCTCTGGAAAGCTAGCCATAATATACTTACAACTTAGCCGTAAGCTTTTGAATTACTAAAACTGTTACAGTACAGAGTTCAATTCATTAAAAAACTTTTTCAACTTAGTTTCCACTATGGTTTTTCTACTCCATTCAGTCATTCTACATTTCCAAGTTCATATTTCATCATTAATTAAAATTTAGAAGAAGTACTAATAGAAGGGCTGAGAAAAACAATTTCATTTTTCATTTAATAGATTTACAAGAATCACAGTTTTACCACATGCATTCAACATGATTTAGCTTATACTTACCTTAAATTTATGTTAATCAACGTGAACCCCAAGTGCAAGGTCTCGATGTAGTTTTACCAGGTGAATCCGGGATAGTATCCATAGGGAGCAAATATTTGTAGAAAACCTGTCATAATTAAAAATCTAAAACTACCCTAATAAAATCTATAAAAATACAAACTACTACTTCTGAAAATTAAAATTAAATTACAATTTCAAATCTGAAAAAAAAAGTCACAATTTAAATCTAACCTAAAAAATCCTAAACTAAAAACAATCTTAAAACTAGAAATTGCAAAACAATAAAGTAGATCAAACCACCAATGTAAAGGAATAAATAACCATGCAATAAATTAAAAATTAGAAATAAAACATTTAGATATAATAAAATAATAATAAAAAGAATTCTAGTTCTTCTTATTTTTGGAAATTAAAATACTATATTAGCAGAATAAAAAAGTCCACAAAAACGCCGCACCAAGTGCATACTGTCACCACACACAAATACACGGTGCCAATCCAAGGTGGAATACCTTGACCTCACTAATTGTGTATTTAAAATTAAATGAACCAATACACCCAATAATATCCCAAAAATAATTACAACTAGAAAAAGAAGATCTACCCTTACCCTAGATCAAGATATTAAAAAGAGGGGACTTCACGTACAATATAAGCTCTTATCTTCAATCTTCACACCAAAAAGGATTAGATGACAGGAGAAGATGGAATGGAGAGAATGGATCCAAATGGCCTGGCCAAACCCCACTTGGATTATGATGAGATGGACGTTGATGAGGTAAGGAGAGAGAAAGAAAGAGAAGAGAGGTGATGGGAGACAAGTGGCTAACGTGTGATTGGGTACAGGCTATTGTACTTCTTCCTCTTTATATATAAGAATATATATTAGAGGATGGGAAGTCCACGGGAGATAGATGGAGAGAAGAAAAGTTGGCGTGAATTATGGGTAGGAATGGAAAGTTGAGAGTGGGTAGGAGTGGAGTACTGTTGGCCACCTGTACATGGATCTTGATAAGGACTTGTGATGCAAGTGGAGGAAAGTGGATGGTGGGCGTGAGATGAGGAGAGATGCAATGGATGATAGGGACTTCTCCTTCTTTAAATAGAATTTGAGTTTACATGAGTTTAAGCAACTAGCGTGGAGTGAATCTGACCTTTTTTTTTGTATAGGACTTGGATTACTAATTCTGACATGGGTAGTAGCAACTTTATTTGATAAGTCCTCATCACACCTTCCATATTCAGGTGGGCCACACTGAGATTCCCATGCAAAGCCAATGTCGGTGATCATGTGGTCTTTCTCTTGTCTCCTTATAATCATAAGATAAATCCTTGCCCATTTTGAAATTGTTTTTCTCTACACCACGTAAATTGACCTCACCTTGGATTTCTTCCCAAATAATGTCCTGACTTCTAATCTTTTATGCTGGTCCATTTTCTTCAATTTTCCTACACACAAAAGTGATTTTTTTAATTAAAATAACAATTTTAATCAAATATCGCGAATGCATTAACGTGGGCCCAATTTACATAAAATGACAGCATAAGTCCACATCATTAATCGTGATTTAACTTTAATTAACTAATGATGATGAGAAATTTTATCATTCCATGTAAAATCATGAATTTAAAAAAATCTACTAAAAGTAGAAATTCAAAATGGAGAAATTTATGATTTTATGGAAAATTGTGATTTTTGATGAATTTTTACAAGAAAACTCAATAATGATTTCTAAAATCATAAACACATGATTTCCAATTAAATGAAGAAATTTCTGATAAATAAGTCCTTAAAATTCCTAATTTGATCATGAAATGATGTAATTTTCAGGACTTATCATACCCCAACCAGTATTTTGCTAGTCCCAAGGAAAATATGCGATCTAGAGTAAAAAAATTAAACAAAACTAACCTAAATAAAATAGATTAAACAAAAAGAATAAACGCCACTTTCACTGACACTCTCAACTGCATTTAGCATATGCAGCAAGCCTTTTAAACCCCTAGGTTCCTTTCAGTGGACGAGTTGTACCTCGTGAGAGTTTGCAGTGAATATACCTACAAAATTCTCTTTTTTTTTTTCAATCTGAAAACAAAGGTGAAAGAAATTCTCCAAAAGAAATTCCACTCATATCGATTATTTTTGAAATCTAGAATAATCAAAATTTTAGATTTTTTGCCACAACCCGAGCCCAGAAATCGAGGGTTAGTAAAAACCTAATCAGCGACACACATATTCCCCGTGCACGTACACCTAGACCTGGTCTAAGTGTACACACACAAGGGATATTCACACGTGCCAGTAAGACGTATGCGGAATCTGTAAGTATCATTGCATAATCAAAGAATATACAAAAGGGAAACATGACTGCAAAAGATTATACTAATCATAGAATGTACATACAAAATAGGAAACAGTTGTGTCAGGCAAAATACAAGGTATAACTCAAAACCCTGGTACAAAAGAAATGTGGCCCCGTACACACAAAATGAGAAACCGATGCCATGCAAGACCGCTCTCCAAGGGAGGGATCAAATCCACTCCTTTAACCCTGACTGGGTCTCCCAGGCCTTTCCTGGAGTCTGGCCGACCGACGATGGATCAGTAAAGGGATCTGAGCCTGCAACACCAAGAATAACTAATGAGTATGGCTACTCAGCAAAACAGAATAGTTAACAGATAATAATTAACCATTCATTGAGACCATGTCCGTATACTAAGCAGGTCGTGCATAACAATAAACATGCTTTCAGAATCATGAAATAGATAAATTAGCTAGGTGGCTACTACATTTGCTATATCCTCCCTTTCGAGAGCAGTTAAAGCGAGAACACCATCGACCGGGGTAGGGTACAAATGGATCTCTGGTTCCCAGGGTTCGGAATCCCGGGATAGGAGCACTCTATATAGGCAACAAACAGTCTACACCAAAGTCAACCCCGTCGGGTATCCTGAGGCTGAGACTGAGTAGAGCCAAACAAATAGGATCAGTCATATCGTATGATGCACATCAATCAATGTCAGTCGGTCGGTCAGACAGTGCAGTACAGTGCAGTACATGTCAGTAAGCAATACAATGTGCGCATCACACGAAAAGTAATCACTAAGCTCAAGTCTTGCCGTATCATTACAAGCGAACAATTACAAGTCAAATAAGAATAAGAGCATAGAAGGCAATAACCGAAAGTAATATGCAATGCAAGTCAAGTTATTATTCTGTATTAAGGTTGTTTACTAGCCAACCCTAAGCTAATTGTCCACTGTTTCTAACCGTGCATGATGATGTAGTTTAAAGTTGTTCGATACAAAGTTGTTCAGTTTTTGAGTGTTGCATTGTATCGAGAGACGTGTAACGAAGTCCCTTAAACCAACACCCATGGAGAGGTGCTTAATGAATGAACAACGCACATGAATGAGTCATAGCCCTAAAGACCATTTATGTAATTATTACATTCCATTGGGTAAGTTCAAGTTACCTATATTCTAACTCAAAGGCCCTACCAGGTCTCTTTATCAAACCTATCCTTTTAATTCATTTCTTAGTGTTTGTACGGCTAAACCGTAATATGCACTGAGGCTCAGCCGGGGTTCCCCTTACTGTTCATCCGCATTTACGGTTTAACCGTATTTTGTTCTACGGCTAGGGTATGGCTTAGCTATAACACACTTCATGGTTTGGACATGGCTGGACCATAGAAGGTCATCTGAATTTACAACTCTCGGGAAATATAACCGTAAACTGACCTACGGCTAGGTCACGGCTAACCTACGGTTAGCCATATCCTTATCGTAGTGTAAAAGCTGATTTTTCAGCTCTCGGGAAATTGAGCCATAAAACCTTACGGCTTAGCCGTAAGTTTCAGTAACTGAACTTCTGAACCTGTTACCTAAAACTAGAATTCACACACAAAATGGAATTATGAGAACCACAAGTGCAAACTAACATACAAGGGCTGTAAAATCATCAAACCATGCAGGAGTAACAAGAATAAAAATAATCAAATCCTTATCAACAAGTGTTCATCCAAATTGTGCTTATACTTGCCTCAATTAGAATATAACACGCGCACAGTTGTCCTTTGGCTCAGACTCACTGTCTCTTGCAATTCTACCCATCATGCATGCAAGAAGAGAAAGAGAGAGAGAGAGAGACGTTGAGTGCATGTCATGCAAGGGGAAAGGACTGTAAGCTACATAGATGGAGAGTATCATAGTTCAACCCTTACTTTCAAACTCCCAATTCAGAAAAGATGAATTCCCTTCTGGCCTTGACTTGAAGAAGAAGAAAGAAGGAAAGGGAGAAGTGACAAACAAAGAAGAAGAAAAGAAGAACACGTTGAGGAGTAAGGCGGTGCATCCATCGTCTATATGTATAAATGAGATAAGGATTAAGTACTTTTATAGGACAGTCCACAAATTCAAGATATTAACAATTCGAGTCTAATAACTGTCCAACAGGAGCAAATGAAGTCGTTTGCATACGAGTCAGTTACGGAAGTTAGCGAGCTCGACGAGATACACATGTTGACACTAAGATGATGCATGTCTGACAACATTCAACAAAATCTAAAATTACGAAAAAACGCTCATGTCTACCTAAATCAGGTTAAACTCAACCCAACTACCTATCCATGACCCGAAACAGAATTCAAAACAATAAAACAACATTCACGAAACTAATCCACTGGAAACTAACCACAAAGAAGGTTAATTAAACGTTAAACCTAGTTAAGTTGGGCCGGAGTGTTACATCATGCCCCGCTTAAGAGTCATTCCGTCCTCAGAATGAACGCATACCTGTGCGAAGAGATGGGGATACTGTCGTACCATCTGCTCCTCCAATTCCCATGTGGCTTTGTCAGGTCCATGATGTTCCCAAAGTACCTTGACCCATTATGGTTCTGGTCCGCAATATCTGTTCCTGGGTTCCCACAATATGGAGCGAATGTTCGACGTACGACGCATTCGGTTGAATCTGCACATCGTCATATCGAATGACGTGAGTCAGGTCTCAAACATACTTGCAAAGCATCGACACATGGAATACGACATGTACTCCAGAGAACTCTACTAGGAGTGCTAATCTATACGCTAAATCTCCGATTCTACTTTTAATCTTGAACGGACCCACATATCTTGGAGCTAACTTGCCCTTTTGACTAAAACGTATCGTACCCTTCATTAACGAGACTTTTAGAAAAACCCAATCTCTCATTTGAAACTCTAAAGCTCTTCTCTGGGTATATGCATAACTTTTCTATCTCGATCGAGCAATCTTCAAATTTTCAATTGCTTTCTGTACTTTCTCAGTCGTTTCCGCGATGATCTTTGGTCCGTGGAGGCTTCTCGTTCCAACCTCTTCCCAACACACAAGACTTCTGCATTTGCATCTGTACAAGGCTTCATAGGGCGCCATACCAATGCTCTCGTGGAAACTGTTATTGTAGGCGAACTCACATAACGAGAGATACAAGTCCCATTCTTTTTCAAAACTGAGAACACTGGCCCGCAGCATATCTTCTAACGTCTGAATCATTCGTTCTGACTGCCCATCTGTTTGCGGGTGATACGCCGTGCTGAAACTCAACTTAATTCCCACAGCTTCTTGAAATGCTTTCCAGAATGACGAAACAAAACGGCTATCATGGTCAGAAACAATAGATACAGGCGTACCATGCAACCTAACAATCTCGTCTACGAACTTCTTCGCCATTTCCGAAAATGTCATGCCCCTCTGGAATGAAACAAAATGGGCTGACTTTGTCAACCTATCCACGATCACCCATATGGCGTTATTCCTCTTACTCGTCAAAGGTAACCCTGAAACAAAATCTATCATAATGTGCTCCCATTTCCACTGAGAGATATGCAATGGATGCAACAAACCTGGAGGTCTCTGATGGTCAGCTTTCACTTTTTGGCAAGTCAAGCATCTAGCAACGAACCCTGTAATTTCTCTCTTCATGTTGTTCCACAAAAACTAGTCCTTTAAGGCTCAATACATCTTCGTTCTCTCAGGGTGCATCGTATAGCGTGGATAATGTGCTTCCATCATCAAGCTCTCCTTCAAATCATTTATAGCTAGCACGCATAGTCTGTTTCGGAAATACAATATACCATCTTCCATACGAAAGTCTGGTCACTCTATGATACCGTCTCGGATTTGCTTCAATATCCCGTCCTCAAATTGCCAATCTTTAATTTGCTGAATTATCTCAGGCTAAAAAGCCATAGTACTTGCAAGCATCATATAATTCTCCACGATTCTCACTTCAACCGGATAATCGCGTAGCACAAAATGGAAGCTGTCTAAGGCAGGGAGAGTCTCTGACTTCCTACTCAAAGCATCTGCTACAACATTACCTTTCCATGGATGGTATTTGATAGAAAAATCATAATCCTTAATGAACTCGAGTCATCTGCGCTGCCTCATATTTAACTCATGCTGCGTGAACAAGTATTATAAACTATGATGATCTGAGTGTACTTCGAACTTCACACCATATAAATAGTGTCTCCACAGTTTTAAAGTAAATCCGATGGCTGCCAATTCTAATTCATGTGTGGTGTAATTCTTTTCATACTCCTTGAGTTGCCTCGAGCCATAAGCATTACTTTACTGTGCTGCATTAACACACATCCCAATCCGACTCTAGAAGCGTCTGAATATATCACAACCCTTCGCTTCCATCAGGTAGAGTCAGTACCAGTGCAGTCGTTAGCTTTTCTTTTAACATTCGAAAACTATTTTCGCATTATTCAATCCAACAGAAAGGGACATTCTTTCACGTGAGCTTGGTCAACGGAGCAGATATCTTGGCAAAGTCCTGAACAAATCGTTGGTAAAATCCAGCAAGTCTAAGAAAAATCCGAATCTCTGTCACCGTGGTTAGGCTAGACCAATTCACAACTGCCTCGACTTTAGCTGGGTCAACTGCTAATCCTTCTCGTAAAATGATATGACCAAGAAATGCCACATGCTCTAGCTAAAATTCACATTTCGACAACTTAGCGTATAAGCGATGTTCTCGCAATAGTTGCAAGGCTTTTTTTAAATGACCTATATGCTCTTCTATTGTCTTAGAGTATACCAAGATGTCATCAATGAAAACAACAACGAATTGGTCCAAGAAAGGGGCAAAGATCCTATTCATCAAAGCCATAAAACCAACAGGTGCATTAGTTAATCCAAAAGACATCACGAGGAATTCATAATGACCGTACCGTGTCCTAAAGGCAGTTTTGGGGACATCATCTTCCTTTACCCTTAGTTGGTGATACCCAGACCTCAAATCAATCTTGGAGAAGTAGGCGGCACCTTGAAGTTGATCAAACAATTCATCGATACACGGCAGGGGATATTTATTCTTTATGGTGACCTTATTCAACTGCTGATAATCTATACACATCTGAAAAGTGCCATCTTTCTTCTTGACAAACAACACCGGAGCTCTCCACGGTAACACGCTTGGGCATATGAAACCATTATCTAAGAGATCATGTAATTGCTTCTTCAATTTCAATAATTTAGCGGGAGCCATACGACATGGAGCTTTACTAATCGGTGCTATGCCTGGTACAAAATCAACGGAGAATTCCACTTCTTTAATAGGAGGTAACTCGGGCATGTCCTTTGGAAATACATCTGGAAAGTCACGCACTCTTGGAATCTCTCCCAATGGCTTCGAATGCTTCTTCTTCGAAACAAAGGCGATGAAGCCTTCACACCCCTTGTGTATCAATCGATCCGCCTCGCATGCGGAGATAACGCATCTAGGGCATTTCTTCTAATTGCCTTCAAAACGAAACCCGTTCCCAAGATCAAAATAGATCGTCCTGTTAAAACAATTGACACAGGCATGATATCTCCCCAACCAATATATTCCAAGGATCACATCGAAGTCCAACATCGACAACAAAATTAGATCGACTGGGAGTTGACGCCCTTCGATCCGCACATCATATTGGGGGTAGTATACACTACACTCCACTCTCTTGTCAACTGGAGTGGACACCACCAAAATGTACGGTAGCGGCTTAGGGGGCTGCCGTAACTGCTCAGCAAAATGAGGTGCTACGTACTAGCGCATAGACCCCGAATCAAAGAAGGCAAGGGCTTCTGCTTACGAAATCAGAATCTTACCTTCTACCACATTTGCTTCCTCAGCGCTTTCATGGGTGGCGGCATAAACCCGTGCGGTCTGATGTTGCAACTTCTGACCTTGGCGAGATTGCTGGGGTTTACTCTAGGTTATGGAAGTAGTAGGCCTAGATTGTTGTGAAAACTTGGACTTCGGACATTGATCAACTTTGTGTTCCATAGATCCACAGCCTAGATAGGTTCCAGTTTTCCTCTAGCATTGCTCTGTCGAGTGCCCTCGGCTGTAACGCTCCGATCCCCTTTGAGCCGGATTAGTGGCTCATTAGTGTGTGTTTTTGTTGTTTTATTCTTTTGGACTTGGTTTCGGGTCTTGGATAGGTAGTTGAGCAACCTTTGACCTGGAATAGGTAGTTCTAAGCCCTTTTTCGTAATTTTGCTTTTGCTTTGCTTGCATCATATTTGCATCATCTTGGTGTTAGCACGTGTATTTTCTTGAGCTCGTTATATTTCATAACTGTGTCAGACCCATTTGGAGTCTATTGGAGAAGTTGGACCTTCGTGTGACTTGAACTGTAAATAGGTGAAACTCTTCAGACTTTGACTTAAACTCCAAACCTATATTATGAGTCATCCTCCAGGTGTCTCTCTCTCCTGCTCATTTCATTTCCTCAACGTTGCATGCAAGAAGATCTCCAGGAGAAGCTCCCTCCACGTTCATCTCTCTCTTCTTCTTACTTCTTTCTCTTCTTCACTTCTGGTTTGTGTGAGTGTGACTTGGGTTTCTTCTCTCATCTCTGTCTGTGGCTTTGGTAAGTGGGTTCTCTCCAAATTTCTTCTTCTTCATCTCTAATTGCACCTCCCTTTCTCTGTTGCTGTGTCTTCATCTCATGCATGGTTTATTTCTTTGATTTGCTTTGATTTTAGTTGATTTGGAGCTTGAGTCAGTGGATTGGTAGAGCTTTGAGGCAAGTATAAGTACAGGATTTGATAACACATATGGGTGTTTTGTTTGATTGCTTTGATTCATTCTTATTCCTTGTATAGAATGTTTTACAGCCATTTCTAAGATGTTAGGATCAGTTGAGCTTGTTTTGACACATTTCTGTACCAAATTTCAGTTTCTGTACTCAGCCCGAATTCGTTTTCTGTATCGTATGGCTAAGCCGTAAGTTTTTACGGCTCACAATCCAGAGCCTAGAAATTTCGATTTTGTTCTACGGCTAGGCTACGGCTGAGCCGTAAATTGTCCTACGGCTGAGCCGTAAGCTAGCCGTGACCCAACCGTAACCCAGCCGTGAATTAAATCTCTGATCAGTCGAAACTTTCCCGATACAGTACTCCTACGGTGTAGCTACGGCTAAGCCGTGGAATGCTACGGCCAAGCCGTGGATTGGTCTACGGCTAAGCCGTATACTGACTGTAGCTCAGCCGAAAAAGGTATCAGATCAGAGGTGGATGATGACCAGTTTAGCTGTGTTTTGTATGGAACCAAGGTGAAGCTGTAGTGCATATTACGACGAGCGCGTAAGATGTCTTCGGCTCAACCATAGGTCCCTCATGGCTAAACCGTTAGGCATGGCAATTCTGAAATATAACTTAGGATAATGGTGAGACTTGTAGGGCTCAAATACAGGTTAACCACTCATGTAAACAGGCCCAATGGATTCTTTGGATCGCATGAAGAGTCTGTTAGGCTGTGACTTATTCATGTGAGCGTTGATCACTGTTAAGCACCTCCCCATGGGTGTTGGTTTAAGGGACTTCGGTGCACGTAAGGATTTCATTGCAACACTTTGATGGCAACGGTGCATTGAATAACTTAAAACTACATCAACATGCACGGTTAGTGACAGTGAACAACTAGATTAGTATTGGTTTGTAATAAACCTTGACTCCGTACTAATCTGAGATGCATTGCATATTGTTTATAGTTTTGCCCTCTGTTCTGCCAACCTATGTTTATGCATTCCGCAGTCATTTTGTTTTCGTTCTGTATATCTGTTTTATTCTTCGTTCTGCGCTAAGCTTTGATCTATGATGTGCTTTGGCTTAATATATATGCTTTGTTGACTTTGTCTATCTCTGATTTTGGGCATTCCCTGGTGGCTCTGCCCAGAGGTTAATACGTGAGGATAAGATCCGGTCTTTGCCATCGGTGAGTCCAAAGCGGATAATCTCCCTTTCTATGGATTTGATTTGATTGGTATTAGTCTGGCTCTACTCAGCCTCAGCCCTAGGATGCCCGACGGGGTTACCTCTGGCTTAGATCTCTGTATCTCTATATCACTGCAGTGTCGCTTTGTCTTGGGACCCCGGAACCCAGGAACCTGAGACCCACTTGTACCCTGGCCCGGTCAGTGGTGTTCTCCTCTGCTCTGCTTTGCTCTGCTCTCTATTGGAGAGAACATGGTTAACGTAGTAGCCACTTAGTCAGTAGTTCTATGTTTTGATTCAAATATCATGCTTTACTTCTATGCACGATTGGCTTAGCTTACTAAGATGAAACTCCGAAATGACTATTTTGTCCTTATTCTAATTGATACTATGAGTGTTTCATCCCTGTTACTTATATTTGCTGGATCGTTGTATTCATTTGTGTTGTCTGTGGTGTTGCAGGCACAGATACCTTGCCCAGCTCCCCGGCGGTCGAGGAGGCTGCAGGGCCGAGTGAAGAGGCACCCTCCGGTTTGGCAGAGTGGGCCTGATCACCTCTGCCGAGTGCGTGCATGCATATCAGTGGCCCTCTGTTTTGAGTTTTGGTTTTGGGATTTTGTATTTGGCACTTTGGACTTTGTATTCTGTATATTTGTACATCTTTATTTTGTCGTGTACTCAGACTTGTATTTGGTTTTCCAGTTGTAATTATCTTGTCTTTTCCGTTTCGCATTTGTTTTGGCTTCCGCTATTTTCCTTTGTCGCTTGCTATGATATGTACAGCTTCCGCGTACGCTTAGTTCGCACGTGTTAGATCCCTTGTGCGCGTGCATCTGGACTGGGTTTGGATGCACGTGCACGGGAGTACGTGTGTCACCGGTTTAGCTTTTCGCTAACCCCCGAATTCTGGGCTCGGGTCGTGACATCGGCCACAATGGTCGAATTTGACTACAGTTGAACTGGGAGCTCCTTGCCTGCCTTTCAATTTCTTTTGTGCTTGTCCCTTGGACCCAAACGATGCGTATCTCTTGGAATCTACAGCTCTTTCCTCCTGGATATTGGCCTCAGCAGAGTAGGCCCTGTCCACGGTATCATCGAATGTCACTGGCCGTTGGAATGCTGTCACATGATTCTTGTATTTAGGATTCAGGCCATTAATGAATCGATTGACCTTCTTTTCCTCTGTATTCACCAGATCTTCTGCAAATGAGACAGCTGTGTAAACTTGTGCACGTACTCAGCTACCGTCATCTGCTGCTGCTGTAGCGACAAGAACTCAACCTCTCTCACTCTTTGCACATGAGCTGGAATGAACTTCCTTCTGAACTGTTTCTGAAATGTCTCTTACACTATCGCGTTGGGCATCTCCTTATAGGAGTCACTCATGCTCTTCCACCAGGTCTTGGCCACATCATAAAACATCGAAGTCGTGGGCACCACCTTCTATCTATTAGTACAGACAACCGTGTCAAAAAGATCCCCAGTATGTTCTAGCCTCTGTTCGGCTTTCAACGCATCTTTGTTCCCATAAAATTCCGTGGCCCCGCATTTCTGGAATTTTTCATAGAGAGCATTGGGGTCACTTTCTTTCGGCTGAAAGACCACCTGTTGTTCTACATGTGGTGGACCTGATGTTTGACTCTGCCTGTGTCTACAAGGGAGACTACCTGCGCCTGAAGAGAATGGATTGCCTGCAACATCACAAGGAAACGATCTTCCTGGTTAGGAGGCTGCTGTGGAGCTACTGAACCACTCTCGTTATCTCCTTGATTATTGTTGTTAGTACCGGAACCAGATGCCATAACCTGCAAAACTCAAGAGTCAATCCACAAACACAATACGTTTCCCACTACAAAACCCAAACAAAACATATATCAGACTAGAAGGTCGCACATATATGACCGCGCACCTCACCACGTCCTATATGCCTACATGTTTAGGAACTAGAATAACAATGCTCTGATACCATACAATACATATATCACAACCCGAGCTCAGAAATCGGGGGTTAGTAAAAACCTAACCAGCGACACACGTACTTCCGTGCACGCACACCTAGACCTGGTCTAAGTATACACACACAAGGGATATTCACACGTGCCAGTAAGACGTACGCGAAATCTGTAAGTATCATTGCATAATCAAAGAATATACAAAAGGGAAACATGACTACAAAAGATTATACTAATCACAGAATGTATAAACAAAATAGGAAACAATTGTGTCAGGCAAAAAACAAGGTATAACCCAAAACCCTGGTACAGAAGAAATGTGGCCCCGTACACACAAAATGAGAAACTGATGCCATGCAAGACCGCTCTTCAAGGGAGGGATCAAATCCACTCCTCTAACCTTGACTAGGTCTCCCGGACCTCTCTTGGAGTCTGGCCGACTGACGAGGGGTCGGTAGAGGGATTTGAGCCTGCAACACCAAAAACAACTAATAAGTACGACTAGCCCTAAAAAAGCATATCTGTCAATTATAATCCAATAGCACCCCCCCCCCCCCCCCCCCCCCCCCCCCCACACACAAATGTGACAACCTATCAATGTCATATTTTTTTTTTAGCACTGGAGGTGGGGGCTTGATTTTCTTGATAAAGGGTTTTTCAACTTTGGTACCCACACTTGTGAATTTAAAACTTTCAGCACAGTGCATACCAATTCAGTTTGCAAGAGAAATTATTTGACCTAGATGGTTCTAGTCTTGATTTTTTGTTCAAGCATCTACTTCTTCTATTACTTATTTTTTGGTAAACTTCTCAATTTATTGCAATGAGGTCAAATGTGTCTTTTGATTTCACAATAATGATATGTGGGAGTAGATTTAGGATGTGACACATTCTTTTTCTTCGAAGTACCTATAATATATTTAGCACTAATAAGTTTTAAAACTAACAAACATTGTTTTACCTTTAACCTTCAATGCACATGATCATATCTAAGGCCTCATTTGTCACTTAGCAACTTCTAACTGAACAAAATGTCTTCGAGTTTCTTTAAGCTAGTATTCATTTGTTCATCGAAACTTTGTAATTTTAATTCTGATAAAGGCATCTTCAACTTACCATCCAAGTCAACTCTTCTTTCAAAGATTCAATCTCTTGTTCAGACTCATCAAAATCATCTTTCAATACTCGAGACTTATGAATTTCATCAGTCAAAGTATCAACCATAGTATTTTTATGAGCTTCCAAGGGATGTATCTTTTCAAGAGCTTATTCTAATTTTGCCTTGAGAAAGACAATTTGATCTTCTAAAGCTTTCCACTTTATTGTGATCTTATTGTTAATCTTGGTCAACTTCGCACAATCATTGAATGCAAATTTATATGCTTCTTCCCAATCTTTTTCAGTATGTAACATTTCATCATCATCATTATAAAAACCATTGTCTGATATGATCTATGAAGATTTAGCCATAAAAGCAACATACTTGGAATTGATAGTGTCAGGGACAATAGATTCATGATCATTGCCTTCATCTTCAGAAACATTTAGACCCTCACCATCTGACTTCTGCTTTCTATTTGCACATTAGAAAGCAACATGACCATACCCTTGACATTCATAGTAGTATATGCTAGATCTAAAAGACTTCTCCTCATACTTGATTTTCTTCAACTTTCGAGTTACACACTGAGATGCTCTATGACCAAACCCTTTACATTCAAAGCATTGAACATACCTAGGGTTTTTCCTTCTATACTTTTTTCTTAGATTTATGCATAATCATGCCAGATTTTTTATCTTTCAAAATTGATGGCTTGCTTTAGGATGTACCTTCGCGACTAAATTCCATTTTAAAATCAGTAGATCTATAAAGTAGATTTGTGTAACCTGCTATGATACCAATTGCATGTTTTAGAATCACAAAGATTCAAGGCCCCAAATCAGATTTCTCAATTGCAGTTCGAAAAATAAAAGAAAAAACAAATCAATCAACCACATAAAAAAGACAATGCATACAATTTTTACATGGAAACCCTCCTCGAGAAAAACCACATGACCTCCTCGGACTAACAGAAAACCAAACACAAATAACAAGCAATTACAAGATATACTCACAAATCCCTTTCCCAGTCTCCTCAACCTAAGGATTATAGTTCTTCTTACACAACTCTTCATTATCACGACTCCTTACCGTTTCCTGCTCTCAGCGCATAATTCAAGTATCCAACTAATCTTCTACAAGAGAAGACAATCTTCTATAAGGAAATAAAAGAAATACCCTCTAGAACTCAACGACTCAGTACAGTCTCTCCAATAGATGCTTTAGAGAAAAATTGTGATCTCCAATAGGTATTCTCTACTTAGAATAAGAGATCTTATCTTTAGGGTTGAAAAAGAAACTCTATAAATAACCCAATTTTCGTGCTCTAAAGTTATAATCCATGTAGAATAAAAACAAACAAACCTATTACAAAAAAGAAAATGATCTGCCCAAGAAATTGAATTTTTTTCGGTCATCTGATCGATAAAAAAAGTATCCAATCAAGTGGATATCAATTTTGTGTAACGAATTTTTCCAAATCTTGTCAGATCTAATTGATCGGGTGTCCAGCGAGAAAATTTCTCAAGGCCATAACTTTATCGTTTTAGTTCCGATTGACACAATCTTAAAACCTACGGATATTTACTCAAAAAATTTTTTTGAATAGTAGATTACAAATAATTCTTTTACTTTATATTAAAATTTTGTTAGGGTCATGCTACTTATTGTCTTTATAATTTAGCCTTTACTAAATCTCTAAGATTGACAACTAAGGACTTGTTCATGTTTGCTTTTATAACTAAAACCTTAATTAAGTGATAGTAGGCCTCTATAGTTCATGGGTAACCCTTGTAAATTGTGATTTGAGAAGTTGTGAGATAGACTGTTTATCTGTGCTGTCCTGAGAAGAACATTTCAACTCTTTCAGTGACTCATACCACGGTACATTCTAAAAGAAATAAAAAATTATAACTCTATGGCCCTAAAGTTTTATCCAACACATAAATTAGCCAATTGCACAACTCCAAGAGATTGAATCCTCACTTTCCTACCATCTAATTTATTGGGAAATGTTTAGGATTAAACGCAGCAAAGCACATAGGGTTGATGCTCATGTAGATCTAGAAGAGGTCGTCCAACATCAACGAAAAAACAATGATGGGGCTGTCAAGTAATTTCACCATCCAATCAACCTTCGTCCTCTAGTGCAAGGAATTCCTCAAATCAAGATTCCCATGTACAAATCTGCCTATATATATACGTATTCCTTATCTCCCTTTGTTCACTAAGACGCACCTACTACTCTCTGAAACACCTCCTATCATACTTCCCATGGCTTCCATATCATTTTACGCCACAGGAAAAACCATTTTTACATCCACTTCGTTGTCTCCTCTAGATTCCGAACACTTGAAACATGGGTTTCCATCAAAGACCACTCAATTAACGACGACGCGGCGCATGCAAGACTCACAACTAGTGAAAGTTGCCACTGAACCCTCTGTTACGGCTCCATCTCCAACAACGATGGAGAACTACAATGAAAAGAAGTTGGCAGCATGGAAGAGTATTCAACAAGAGAGATGGGAAGGAGAGCTGAACGTGGAGGGAGAAATTCCGTTGTGGCTGGTATTTAAAAAACCCATCATCTTTATAATTCATAGCAATAGTTCAATAAAGAGATTATGAAGAAAAGAAAATATTCTTTCTTCTGCAACACACTTCTCTATCTTCATGACCTCATCACGTTGTAGATTTTGACAGAATTTATTTAATAAGATTGATTACCTGTTGAACGAGCCCTGCCCAATGGTGGACATACAACCTTGTAGACATTTTTTTTTTCTTAAATTTGCCAAAGTTTCGTTTACATGGCTGTAAAACACTGGGTCTAAACTGAGTCCTATCATCCAATACATACATATTTTGACCATGATAGATGCGGATTATTAAGAATCTAATTCCAAAATAAAATGTCATGCATCTCCATTATTGCAACAGTTATATTATATTTTGTGTTTTTTTTACATAAAGAGCATAATAAAAGTCAATTAAACTTGATGATTTCTTATGAAAAAGAAATTCCTTAAACGAAAAATGGGCAGTGAAAAGCTGAACCAGTCCAAGATAGGTATATCTAGTGGTTTTAGTTTTCTCTAATGCTAAGTTTTCAATACTAGATTTTAAAGTCATGCTTATATAGAAATAAAGCACAAAAATTGTTGAAGGTGGTCATTGTTGCAATAAGAAAATTGCAGGTTCACTGATAAAAAAAACATAACTTTGATGAATACACCAATTCATTTTATCTAACATACAATTTAATAAAATATCGAAATAAAACTTTGATGATGATGATAATACTGTTGCTAATGATACGATTGATAAAATAGATTATTGGATTTCATTTTGTAAAAAAGAAAAAGACAATTGGTGCGCGCATGATTTTCATGTAAGGTCAACCTCCAAGGAATGACAAGGTGACCAGATCATGAGCCTTTTAGTCGGTATACATCATATCAACCAAGCCATAAACCTTTTATTCGGTATATACCCTATCAAGCAATCACATGTACGCTCTCCTCAATCAGCATATGGTACATTGAGGAAGTGGACACTATATACCAGTTGATTTGGTGGATATAATTCCCACTTTCTCATTCCCCCATTTAACTTTGTAAAAAATAATAGAAGATGTGCACTTGCCTGTGGACACTAGTGAACTCTGGAAGGCTTCTTGTTCTTTCCTTTGGAGTGTAGTTTACACATAGGTCACCATTCATTAAAATATTAATGAGTCCCTTTTCTATTATATCATATGCAGAGTGGAACCTACCTAAGGAATGGGCCCGGAATGTGGCACATAGGAGACTACAATTTCCGGCATCTCTTCGACGGCTATGCCACGCTCGTCCGGCTCCACTTCGAAAATGGCCGACTAATCGCAGGCCACCGCCAGATCGAATCACAGGCGTACAAGGCAGCGATGAAGAACAAGAAACTATGTTACCGTGAATTTTCGGAGGTTCCCAAAACAGACAGCTTTCTAGCCTATATGGGGGAGTTGGCTAACCTCTTCTCTGGGGCTTCACTTACTGATAATGCCAATACTGGTGTTGTTAGGCTAGGCGATGGGCGCGTCGTCTGCCTAACGGAGACCATTAAGGGCTCAATCCAAGTGGACCCAGACACACTTGAGACAATCGGCAAGTTTGAGTACACAGACCAATTGGGTGGGCTCATCCACTCAGCTCACCCGATTGTAACTGAATCAGAGTTCCTAACACTTTTGCCGGACTTGGTGAGGCCGGGGTACACTGTGGTCCGGATGGAGCCAAATAGCAATGAAAGGAAGGTAATAGGGAGGGTCGATTGTCGGGGAGGGCCAGCGCCTGGTTGGGTCCACTCGTTCCCTGTAACAGAGCACTATATCATTGTGCCGGAGATGCCACTAAGGTATTGCGCACAGAATCTGTTGAGGGCCGAGCCGACACCATTGTACAAGTTTGAGTGGCACCCTCACTCTAAAGCCTTTATGCACGTCATGTGTAAAGCCAGTGGAAAGATTGTAAGAACTCCTCTCTCTCTCTCCCCCCATAAGATACTAGAAAGCATTAGCGGCACTAGAAAAGAAGTGAAACATTACAAAAATGATTTTGGTGTATACATCAATGGCAATATTTGGAGCTAAACAAAACCAACAATGGAGTTAGGTACATTATCAGATCGAATATATGCGGTTAAACACAAAACCCAAGAAGGATATAGCTAAAAAAAAACTAACAAAGATTAGTAAATTAATTTGACCCCCTACTCAACTCCAGCTAGGGCGAAATCTGACCCACTGAAACCTTAGATTTTTAGCAGTTTAGAATTTTGATAACTACCCCAACTACTTACATTGTAGTCTCTACTTTTGACAACCATTAAAAAAAAAAAAAAAAAAAGAAAAACCAATCTGAACTATCAATTTCTCTATATTTATCTATCATTCTTAAAGCCTTGTATGTATTGTTTTAATTGACTACTATCACTAGTTGAAAGATTACTGACTGTAAAATGGTGTACATCTGGACAAGTGATAATTAATCAAATGTAAACATGTTCTATTTTGTTGTTTGATCAATCAGGTGGCCAGTGTAGAGGTTCCACTGTATGTTACATTTCATTTCATCAACGCCTACGAGGAAGAAGATGAAGAAGGGCGGGTCACTGCGATCATTGCCGACTGTTGCGAGCACAACGCCAACACCACTATACTTGATAAGCTGAGACTGCAAAACCTCCGATCCTATTCCGGCAAAGATGAATTGCCAGACGCTAGGTGAAAACTCATCTAAAATTTTCTTATTACCAGATCCTAATTCAATTTTTTTTTTTTTTTAAAGGGCAACTCAGCTAGGAGAATATACTCAGAATAATTAGACTCGTTTGACTCAACCCCTCCCACCCCCCCTCAGTGATTTACTAAGTCAAATGGGCGCGCGAGTTAAAATGAGTTCTAAAACTATGATTTCAATCATGGTGTGAGATTTGGGTCACTCTTAATTGTTGGATGGAAACAGTGGCCAACATTTCCACCATCCATTGTTGTGACGATATTACGAACCTTACTGATTTTTAAGTGGCCCATCTTTTGTTTTCTTTAAGAGGGGCACCATCTGATGAATACCTTCAATCTTACACACATGCACACTTATGATGAATACCTTCGATGTCACACACATGCACACTTACTGATTTATTCAATCAATCAATCAATAATATGAAAATTTCAGAGTGGGACGTTTCGTCATACCATTGGATGGAAGTCCAAATGGGAAGCTGGAGGCTGCCCTGGACCCTGATGAACATGGGAGGGGAATGGACATGTGCAGCATAAACCCTGCTCACTTAGGGAAGAAGTACAGATACGCTTATGCCTGTGGGGCCCAACGCCCATGCAACTTCCCCAACACTATTACAAAGGTTAGTATCTCAGTATCTCCATCTGTTTCTAAGGCCTGCTTTCATATATTTTCCAGCAATAAAAAGGGGATATTGCCTTTTTTTTAAGTTTTACAAGAAAATGATCATCATTATTGATCCCTAATTCCTTACCCTGTTTAGCATGATTTACTGGGGCAATCTCAATATTAGCTAAAAATGATGCTTTCTAAGAATTTTACTGATATCTTTAAACGTGACAAATTAGAGATTTAAATAATTTACAAATATCTACTATACTTTTTTAAAAAAATTATTTTTCTAGTTTTCAATTTGCTAATTTATTTTCTGTGATATTTTTCTGATAGGAACCCAATGACGTAAAAAATTAAAATAAAAATAAAAATTGCCAAACGTCACACACTAGTAGAAGATTATATTTTCTTTATAAATTTGTTCATTTGTTTCACAATTGATGTTTATCATCCAGATCGATCTGATGGAGAAGAAAGCAAAGAATTGGATTGATGAAGGCGCTGTGCCATCTGAGCCCTTCTTTGTACCAAGGCCGGGTGCAACTGAAGAAGATGATGGTAAATCCAAATAATTAGACACTATCCTCTCAGTTTTTTAGTATTACTTTCACCATAATAGCCCCCATTACAGTTTGATTAAACGAACTACGGAAATGATAAAATCTTAACTGGACTCGAACTATACACGTTCAGGTGTGGTAATCTCCATGGTTAGTGATAAAAATGGCGAAGGCTACGCATTGGTTCTGGACGGATCCTCATTTGAAGAGATTGCAAGAGCAAAGTTCCCATATGGTCTTCCCTATGGCCTCCATGGATGTTGGATTCCAAAGAAATAAGAATATCAAAAGAAGCCTTACAATATATATTTGTCGATTGGTATCTGATCGTAAAGCCTGATCAATTCTCATTCCTGTACACGTCCTGCGTAATTCGACGTAGCTTTTAAGTGATGATACAAGTGTAATAGTAACAATACAAGTTGGTCATGCATATATATACACGTTGGTGAACCATGTTTGCAATGGTCAGTGTAGCATGATGCTGTAAAATTAATATTTATCAATTATATATTACATGGGGAGGCTACCAGGACCCTTTGATATTGTTTATGGCTATGAACATTGTATCAAAGCTTTTGGTGTTTCTGATTATTAACATAGGAAAGTGAAAGGCAACGATCATGTGAATTTATTTCTTTTCCTTTCCCTGTGAAAGGCAATGCTGTTTCATAGAGGTGTTCCTAAAAAATTTTGAATTGTAGCCTTGGAATTGCAGTTTGGCTGATAAACAGACGACCGTCTTGTGTTCTTGAATGGACTTCTCCTCATGAAAAATTGATGGGTGAAATACCAGATGATGGCTCTCTGCTGATCTTTGGTTATCAATGTTTTCCTTTTTTTTGGGATTATGCCAAAACTAAGTCTGATCCTTAATCCTTGCCATGTGTGTCCTCGGGTTATAGTCAAAATACAAAGGTTATTGCCACTACGACCTACCAATGGGTCGTGTCTATGTCTATACCTCTACACGTGGTATTTGATGAGGTGACATTTCCATTCAGGACTCCCGGTCCACTTTTCTCACCGCCTCACAAAACTGAGGAAATTACAGTAATTTTTTAATGGCTTACAAGTACCACTGATCAGTTAAAAGATGCCCCATCACCACCAGTTATATTGCCGATTCCAACTGTGGAGGAGCCATCTCTACCACAAGGTACAGAATCTACTATGTTGCAGGTAGAGGAGCCATCTCCACCACAAGGTGCGGAATCTACTATGCTGCCCACTGGGTCCCAGCACAAGTTTGTTGAACCAACGTTGGTTGAGACATCTATTCCACTCTCGACATCATAACAACCGTCAGAAAATCATTCAAATAGCAGCCATGAGCCACAGCCCCCACACTGCAGTTGGTGCTACTACTGACTCAATGGATCACTCACTGATGACACGGTCCTCAGTTAGCACTTTAGCACTGCAAAGCCTAACCCAAAATAACTGTCATCCAACCGCATATGTTGCTAATACCATCCCAAATGAGCCCAAGACTTTTAAGTCCGCTCTCAAACACCCATGTTGGCTAGCCACAATGCACAAAAAAATTGTTGCCCTTCCCCATAATGGGAGGGACTTAGCGCCTAAAACATGTACTATGAACGTGGTGGGTTGTAAATGAGTGTACAAACCAAACTAAAATCTGACGGCTCAATAGAATGGTTAAAATCCCGACTTGTTGCTAAAAGGTTTGATCTACAACCCAGCATTGATTTTCAAGAAACATTTTCTCCTGTTATTAAGCCATCTACAGTTCGGGTTGTCTTAGCAATTGCATTGGTCCTCAATTGGGACATACAACATTAGGATGTTAAAAATGCCTTCCTCCATAGGCGTTTGAATGATCCTATTCCTATGTACATGGAACAACTCTCGAGCCTCATTTCTTTGCTTGTTAGGATTTTGATTGTTGGCTAATTCATGGGCTATAGACAAATCTTGAGTCCAATGGTTTGTAATTTTCATATTTTTATTTGGACTGTAACACATGTCACCGGATGCGCTAAAGCGAAGAAATTTAAAAAATTGTATAACATTTGTGAAGAAATAAATTGGAGACAGAAAGGCCTAGTCACTCAAGCAAACCTATAGCCCGCTCGAGCATACCTTACTAGAATTGCGAGATGGAACCTTTACTCGTTCGAGCGAGCACATCCTCCACTCAAGCAAGAACTAGTGAATTTCAAACCAACATGCGCAAATCACTTTTCTAGTTCTTATGTGATTGTTTGTTAGAGCCCTAATTGGTTTTTATCTTTAAGGCATGAATTTTGGGTTTTTTAAAGGCTTCTGTTGTAAACCCTAGCTATGTCATCTCCTAGTTCTAAACCTAGAATACTTATTGGAGATCTTCTTCTTCTCTCGAGCATCCATTGATGAGTTATGCTGAATTTGAAAATCTTCTAGAGAATAGCTGCTTTTACTCTATTGTAGAAGATCATTTGCCTTACAGCATCAAGGCATGTTGTGTCAAGCACAAGAAACGGTAAACGGCATAGTCATCAACAAGAAGAACTACAGTCCTTAAGTTGTGATCAACCGGGAAAGGATTATAAGTATATCTTGTAATTGTTTAATTGCTAGTGCTTAGTTTAACTTGGATCAAGGTGGTTGGTCTCCTAGTTTTTTCTGTGTTCGGGTTCCACATAAAAAATCTTGGTGTCTTCTTGTGGTGATTGTTTTGCTTTAATACTTTTATTTTCTGCTTTAATTAATTGGACTACATCCTAAAAATTTGGTTGGGGCCTTGAACCATATCTTGGCGGTTCTAAAATCCTCATTGCCACCTTAAGTGGGCCCTCTATGGACTTCATTAGGCCCCTAGAGCATGCTTCAATCACTTCAGCACATACATCCTCTCTTTCGGATTCTTCTACAGCTCAGCCAATTCATCACTCTGCATCTGCCAGAGCTCAGCTGACTCATCCTTATGCTTTATGTTGATGAGACATCATCTAAACAAGAAATAATCAAGCTTTTCTTGATATATTTGTCTAACAACTAAAGACGGAATTTGCTATGAAAGATATTGGCTTCCTTCATTACTCCCTTGGGAGTTGAGGTTTGACAGTTTAGAGGTGGTCTCTTCCATAGACAAAATATGCCTCCAACCTGCTTGATTGGGCTCAAATGAAGGATTGTCATTCCATCTATACTCCCTTAATGATAAAGCCGTAGTCTCTTCTGCGTGATGATTCGCCCTTCCCTGACACTCAGTTTTATCATAGGTCAGCGACTTCCAGTACTTTGACATCCACAAGAAATCCAGTTGTCCTTTATGCTTTTTTTCTAATGCTAACTAGCCCGGTTGTCCATTGACTCGAAGATCTACCGCTGGTTAGTGCACTAATTTTGGTGGCAATTGTATCTCGCCGGCTACAAAGAAAAAGCCCACCATCGCTTGATCCAGCACAAAGCCGGGAATACTGGGTTCTGGCTTCCACTGCTGCAGAGGTTGCCTGGTTATCCTTTCTTCTACATGATATTGGGTTTGTCCTTAGTCAACTGCCGACTCTCTCATGTGACAACCTGTCAGCCTTATGCATGACCATGGTGGACCCCGGTAAAAGGGTCTAGGGCCTGAACACTGAAGCCCCCACGCATATCTGAGAAGTTCAAAATTTTTAAGAGCCCCTGAAAGTTCGGAAAATTAATGTGTATTTTTTTTAGCCCCCCAAGCTGAATTTCCTTTGTCCACACATGTACATGACGAATTGCTGATCAATCATTTCATCCATGCCCATGCCAAACACATCGAAATAGAAGACCACTTTGTCTAAGTGAAAGTGGCCCTTGGATCTCTAGTTACTCACTTTGTCTTGTCTGAAAATCAAGCTGCAGATATTCTAATCAAGCCCTTGTCACGCAACTTATTGAAACCATTACAGGTCAAACTTGGCCTCTCACGGCCTCCTTTGAGGGGGCTGTAGAAGATAAGGGTCATGTGGCCACATCACACGATGCAACCAACGCTAGCCCACATGCATTGCAATAATCAAAGGGGTCCTGTAGAATTATAGTCAACAAATCTTACACAAAAGAGGTTGTAACCATCCTCGTTTTTTTTTTCGGCCCCTCTCTCAAATCTCATCTCTATGTAGCTGTATCAATCATTGGATTACTTTAAATATATGATAGATGAATCTCACAACTCAAAATCTTTGACTTGGGAGATTGCACACCTCACTTTTGAAATTCAAATCTCTAAAAAGACTTCCACTAACGAGGTAACATACCCTTTTAAGAAAGAAAACCCAAAGCAAGAATTCTTTTCTAGATGAAAGAAAACCCAAAAACCCAGCTACTGTTTCTGGGCCAGAAAACCCCAAAACCCAAAAGACGTTAACTTTTTGACCTTCCGGTAGATGATTCCCTCTTACAATTCTCAACGGCAATGAATGAATGAAAGAACAAAAATAAAATAAAATAAAATCATATTATGTGTACATTAGAAACCTTTCAAAGAAAAACTACACTAGAGACCACACAAAGAGAAATGAACAAAACAATATCCAATGAGGGAAAAAAAAGGACTGACCATTCTTGTGGCAGGCTTGCATGAACGCCTACCCATACTACTTAAAGCAGGGGAAGTCCATATCGTTCTTCTCCTCCAAAAACAAATTTGGGTTTTAACTATAGGATCAGATGTGCTCCAATCCAAGAGAACAACCCCAGAAAGAGATTACTAGCTAACCACTCTGACAAAGCAATCAAATACAGCGAGAAAAGAAAAGGATTGGCTTAAAAAAAAAAAAAAAAACAGACCCTTGTGAGATTTTGTGTGGAAAAATGCTCCAGAAACACTGCGGCAAGGAGAGGCCATGGCATGTCCTTCTACTCTCTATTCTTGTACAAAAAAGTTCTGGGATTTGTGTTTTGGGTTTTAGGATTAGAGATGAGAATCTGCTTAAGCCACATGTATGAACCTCGCCTGCATTTTAACTTGACCGGGTGAGTCGTATTTTCGTCCGACTTATTTCTAGCTCTTCAAGCTTTAGTCCAACGTCACATTGATCCCACTTAAAAAATTCAGCATATAAAAAAAATCATAATTAATGAATATAGTTAACCATGCACTACTAGCACAACAACCCATGCTTAGCACAAGCATGACCAACCTTGCTAAGGTCCCCGCTCCATATAATTAGTTTTTGACTTTTTTCGGTAAAAAAATACTCATACATCTATAGTACTATATAGTGGTTCAATTAGTTATTTAAAAGGTAAGAAGGTCACCAACTTAAAGTCCCTAACCTATATAGTTTTAGCTACATATCAATACTAATCTATATTAGTTAAATTACTTATTTAGAAGGTAAGAGGTCTACAGTTCAAATCCCCTAACCTATATTATTTTAGCTTTTACAAATGTTGAATAAAAAAGTCAAAATTGAAATAATTTTGGTCAAAATTGCATCTAGAATCCTATTCTTTATTATATTATATATAATAGATAGATTGTGTTAACCGTGTTATTAGTCATATTTTCAGTCTAATGGTGGGACCAAGTTATGGGTTTTATAAAATTTGAAGAATTTTCAAGCACGAGGGCAAGAATTTTAATGGCTAGGATTTTCAATACCTCTAGGTTTCACTCCTGTTCAAAGGAAACCCGAGGAGATAACTAGGGATCCCAATAGAGGTGTAATGGTACGGCTAACTTTGTGTTTTAGAAAAACCGTTAACATAACAATATTTCACGGTTTTAGTTTTTAAAAACCGTAATCATAACTGTACCATAAAAAACCAAACCACAGTTAATTGTATTAGATGGTATAGTTATAGTTAATTGTCATTTAAAATATATGTTTTTAGAGAGAGAGAGAGAGAGGGAGAGAGAGGATTAACAAAAAGCCAATTTAGGATTTAACTATAGGACAGCGATGGAGGTTCTATGATAAGAAATCAATAGCTGAAATTGATCTAGAAATATGACTTAGGATGTAATAGTTCGGTTAACTGTGTATTTTGAAAAAAAAAGGTTAATCAAATTGTATTTTACGATTTAGTTCGATTAATAACCGTGAGTTTAGACTGAAAACTAAAACAAAACTGTGAAGCAAGATTTTTCGATTTTAATAATTGTAACCATAATCGAACTATGAAATGCAGTTATAAATCGTCGATTTTGTTCAATATAGTCAGTTAGACGGTTTCAGTTTTTTGGCTTTCTTTTACACACCTAAATTTGGACTTTAGATTGGAGACCCACCTTCTTGACCAGGGCTCACGCATACTGGGTTTTTGGCTCAGACAAAATGTAAAAGGCCCTCATTTTCTGTCAATTTTTATTGCAAATGGTGTTTTGCAAATGATATTTGCCCACTAAGGTTTGAACCTTGGTGGGCACCCTTTTATTCCCACTCCTGGCCAAGTCAGCAAAAAAAGAATGACATTTGCCCTCCATTTGAAAGCTATTGTGGTAGATAGATACTGCGGTGTGATCTAATCAACGGATAGATTGTTAGGTCTTAGGGCGTGCTCTTTCGATCGTGTAAATCACCAGACCGTGGCCCATGGCTACCTCTAGATGAAAGGATGCATTTTATGTTCAGTAAAGATGCCCTTGGGCTGGGCCAGACAGAGCTGAACCGAACCCGGCCCAAAATGGCTGGAATTGGACTGTATTTTTGGTCCCAGACGAACACACTTAGCACTGATGGTATGTATCAGAAATTTTTTATCCTTGGCCTGACATTCAGATTCAGATTCAGATTCAGATTATCGACTCGCCCAGACTTGCAAATTAGGTCCAGTAACTCAATAGGGATTCAACAACTTTGGCATTGACCAACTCAGTCCACCACACCCTTAGGTTGGAAGTGGAAACGGGTAGGATATGGAACGAATTCATAGCTGAATCTATTCTCTGAAGATGTATATGTGGGGTTGCCTAGTAGGGAACGCCACCACTCACCTGAATGACTATTGATCAATGCCTAGCTCTCTCCCTCGTTTTTATGTATGAGTCTTCCTTCCAGGGATGTGCAGGTGTCCTTGACCTTTCCTTACACGTGTCAGTACTCTCCCTCCCTTTGCGGGTGTCTTTTCCTCGCTTGTGCAATGGTGCTCTCATGGAAATCAGCCCCTTTGGCTGGGGTTAAAATCAGAAGAAAGGTTCTGCCCTCAAATTAAATTCTTTGGGAATATACCTGGTAGAATGAAATTGACATCAACTAAACGATGACAATGAAATAGACAAGAAGTGGGTCGCGTGCTAAAGTTTTGGATCTCGCAAAGGGGCGGACAGGGGAGCGGCACAGGGGCCATGGCCCCCAAATTTTCTAAAATTTAGGAAAACATCTTTATATTTTTAAAATTTTTAAATCTTTTTACATATGCCACACCCCCCCCCCCCCCCCCCCCCCCCAAAAAAAAAAAAAATTAGAAATCCCACTATATGTTTTGGAAATTATATTTAATTTTTACATGTGGCCCTCAAAAAAATAATTTACATAGTGGCCCCTTCGAGGAAAATTTCCTAGTTCGACCCCTTGAGCTCCCGAGGGAGATAGGTGGGTGTGTAAGAGTGCAAAAGTTCAAAACCAACGGTTGTTTGCATTCGGACGGACCGGACCCGAGTTGCAAATGCAAATGGCATCCGAGGTTTTAGATTCTTAATCGATCTGAATAGGCACTACTTCTAAACCCAAAACTATAGAATGTGAACCAGCGACTTCAACTAAGTTTGAATACTTTACTTCCAAGGAACCAATGATTATGCCTTTTCTAATCTTTTAAAATAAGTTTAAAATAATGCTAAAAAATTTATAAATGGAAGAGATTTTTATTCTATGATGTGCAATCTACTCTATAGAGTCGACTTGGGCCCACATTTGATCAATGTAGCATTTTTCTCACTTAAATGTACAAATTTGCACCCATCAAACTTTTACTCACTATTTGAATTGTTATGTTAAAAGACTATTAAGCTTTAAGATTATTAAATCAAAGGCTAAAACAATCTTATGAGGCCGATTTTTTACATGACCCTTATCCATAAAAAACCATTTCCATTTTCTTACCCCCAATGATACGAACAACATTCAAGTGGGTGGACAATAGGTGAAATCCACCTAAATGATAGAGCATATTTCCTCCTCGTTTTACACTATTTCTATTTCCCAGTAGAGAAGAGAGAAAACCCATGTAATTCAGTGCACATCCAAACAATTTACTTTTTCTATTGCCCAAAAAAAAAAAAACATAAAAAGCCAAACACAGCCAGATACTAGGATAATTGGATACCCATTGACATCCTCAATTAGGGCCGTTGACAAGAGCAAAATATTTAAACCTATTTTGGATCACTAAAAGAAATTTGGAATCAGGTCTGGATTTAGAATGAGTTCAGAAGCAGATCCATTTTTTTTTTTTTTGGGAGCTTTTAATGTGGAATCATTTCATTTCTCGTTTAGAGGATTCAGATCCTGGTTCTCAAACCTAAAGGGAGCTTATAAATGTATATCAACTTTGACTCTTCCTACACAGCCAATTTTAAAAAAAAAAAAGATTTTGAAACTCCCCAAACTACCCCCACCCCGCCTTCTCCCTGCACACTTCCCCTCTCCCTCCCTCCTCTTTCCTCCCCCTCCGGCCAGCCACGAGCTCTAGCTAGCGGAGGGGAGTCTCCCTCTCCCTCCCTTCCCTCCCTCTCTCTCCCTTTCCCTCCTTTCCCTCTCTCTCTCTCTCTCTCCCTCTTCCTCTACCTCTTCCCTCTTCGTCTTCCTCTACCTCTTCCTCCTTCTATTCTTCTTTTTCCTCCTCTCCTCCCTCTTCCTCTCCTCTTCTCTCCCTTTTTCTCTCTTCTAGTCCGCACCTCGTAGGGCCGAACAAGGTGAAAGGATAGGCAGAGGAGAGAAGAGGAGAGGAGAAGAGAGGAAAATGGAGGAAAAGAAGAGGAGAGGAGAGGAAGAGGAAGATAAAAGGAAAGGCAGAGGAGAGGCCGCCCTGTTTGGCCATATGAGGTCAAATAGCAATGAGTTATTCTGGCCCGTAGGGCCAGACCAGAAGCTGCTGGTTCGACCCTGCGGGGCGGAACAGCTCACTGTTGTTCGGCCTCATAGGGCCGAATAGGGCAGAGAGGAAAGAAAGAGGGAGGGGGAGAAGAGGAGGAGAGAGGGAGAGGAGAGGTCGAGAAAGCAAAATAGGACGAGAAAGAAGAATAGGGAGAGGAAGAGGAGGAGGGAAAGGAAGAGGAAGATAGGGAGAGAGAGAGAGAGAGAGGGAAGGAAGGGAAAGGGAGACTCCCCTTTGCCGGCCGAAGGTCGTGGAGTTTCAAATTTAAAAAAAAAAATGGTTGTGTAAGATGAGTCAAAGTCGGTCAACATTTAGAAGCTCCCAACCTAAATCAAATCCAAACCAGATATTAGACCCTTAACTCGAAACGGATCTAGACCCAGGTTCATATAAGACCCTAAACATATCTACCTAATGACTACTACTAAGCAAGTGAATCCCAGCAAAACAATATATCAATCTAACAATTAAATAAATATACCAATGATGAATGGGAGTCAGGTGATCATGAATGGAAACTTTTCAGATGGGAGAGGAGATTATTTGGAAGCAGGGCATCAATGGGTTCGGCTGCTAGCAAATGGACCCATAAGAGCGAAGTTTCTTAGGACAATTGACAGGTCTTCAAATCACATGGCTTGGGTTGTCCAATTCGGAGATATTTAATTCATGCATAAGCTACAATTCCCCCGTCACATCAGCTCACCCCCAATATTTAATATGTTTCAAGATTAGATTAGCCTCACAAATCTTGCACATTTTTCAAGGAATGCGGGTTTTCCCACTAGATCACTTCCCTAATAATTCATTACAATGATATGTTTGTTTTTTCATAAATTTATGTGAATAAAAAGATCAGCACGTTTGGTTCCAGTGGCCACCAGTGTACCTGTGCCAACCAAATAACCATATCTTTCCTACCGCATAAATTGAACATCAGAAATATCTTTCAAATCATAAATAGTAAGGATTAGTCATCATCAATATAACAGTGCAACCAATTGCATCTATACATTATAGCTTGCCTACATACTAGGAAGTTACTGTCAAGGATCACCAACAACACAAAGCACTCAATAATGTCGAGGACTCAAGATCAATCTTGGGTGAAACTTACAAGAGGCCAACTTCAGCAAGGGGTCAGGCCCTGATTCCCATTTTTAATATGTAACCAGATTTCAACTAAATCCAGGCAGCATGAAATCTCAGACTAAGACAAAAAAGAGTGAAGTTAGAAAGCAACTTCATACAACATTGCATTGTGGAGTGTGACAATCAACTCTTTGCATAATATTATTAACTGAAACTAATGCTTGAGCTTTCTCTGAACTTCTTTCCCAAAATTGTAGTATTATTATCTCTTTTTCATCTGAAAAAAAGGAAGTTTATCGTAACTGATTATGGTTGATGGATAATGGATTGATGTAGTAGATTCTCACAGCACACGGTGCACTTCTCTCAGCAATTCACATGAACTAGACCACAACTTTTCTCCAAGTCTAGCATCATAGGAAAGTGCAGAGGACTTCAATGTCCTACCTTTTCCTCCAAAAAAGTATAAGCCTGATGCTTCCTGAAATTAATATCGATGAAATGAGTAGATGTATCTCATATTAAATGGTTTTCAGCAAGGTAATTCCATGAGGAAGTGAGATCAGGAATACATTTCAAAACTTAAAATGATTTCTTCGAAATAAATCTTTCTAGATGGAAAGATTCAAGCAAGAACTGGCTATACTGGCATGTTAGGTTTTGCTGTTAAGAAGGATTGGAATGGTTGACTGTACACTTGCTAGAGGAATTACTCTTAATGAATAAGCAGTATCAGTTCAATGAAACATCTAGAGGTTTCTTTACACATGGGTTTGGGAAAATAATTGAAGGGTTTATGCTGGATCCAAAGTCCTGTCCCCTTTGAGACAGTGGTTTCTACGTTTTGTTTTGGTCATGACCCAACACAATGGACTCTAACCAGTCCAGCCCTTTAAATGGAGTTATGATAGCCAGTCATAGAAATAATGGTTGCAGTGATAATCTGATAGTTAGGGTCCTAGGGAGAATTGTAAGGAATTCTCTCCTTACCCCACAGGTGACTGGTTCAGATATTGGAGAGATTCAAGATTTGACATAAAATTTTATTGAACAAATGACTGGATATACAAGAGAAAAATAAGGTATACAGAATATTGATTCAGAAGGACCAGATACTAAAGACCCTTTTTGAGATTAAACTAAGAAAGGGAAAAAATATGACATTACAAGCCGTATGCAAAAAAGATAGTTATTCGAACAATACAAACATTATGAAAAAAAAAAACAGAAAAGAAATAGTAGTTGGAATAATATAACTCACGGGAGGTGCTAGAGCTGCATCAATAACTGATTCAATCCCACTTTCAGGAGATTTCAGAACCCCCATGTATCTCAGTGCAGTATAAGCCAACTGAGCAACATGTGGAGGAACTTCTCGCATGATGCTGGTTTTTACCACTCCAGGATCAGCGGCCCTGTGCAGTTCACAATAAAATGGAAAGAGGGAAAACCAGACATAAAATTAGGACTACCACTTATGAGCATAATACTACAAGCCGAATTTAAGTAACATGTGATTTCGGGTTCAAAAAGGCCAAAAATGCTTATTGCAGTAACTTGCTTACGTGACTTCTTTTTTTTTCTTCACATTTGAACAACACAATTTTTATTTCTCACCACTGAAACCAGATTGACAGAACAGTATTTTTCTAATTCTTTGTGACCATTCAAGGGAACAATCCATGGTTGTGAAATTCTTTTCATTTCAGATGAAGTTTCTCAGAAATTTCATTCCGGAATGCATACCGAAACGAAATAGCCTACACAACTGTTCAGGTAAAATTTCGGAAATTTCGTTTAATTTCGGTCAATTTCGGAAATTTCACCCAATTTCAGAAATTTCAGTGGATTTCAGAAATTTCGTCCAAATTATTTTAAAAAAGGGCTTGTTGCAAATTTTTTTCATAAAACCCCTAACCCATACCCTAAGTCCTCTTTAAAATAGAAATAAAAGGAATAAATAAGAACAAGAAGAAAAGTTCCACTTAAAATAAGTTTTCTAATCAAATTCCACTTAAATTAAATCCCCAATCAAATTTCTACATGTATATATATACATATATATTTATATTTTTTCAGAAATATAAGTCCAAAAAGTTTCACCGAAATTTCGAATCAGCCGTAAATTTTCGTTTGGAGGCCAAACCGAAATGGCATCATAAACGAAATTCACAACTATGGTACAATCAGCAACTTTATTAGCTACTATTTTGAAAAGTTTATTAAAATATGAATATGTGAATGTGAATCCCACATTTTCATTTCATACATATCCATGCCCAATGCAAAATGTTTTGGTGGTTAAGATTAAGATGATGATGATGATGACACATACATACACGAATACCATTGAAAAAATCATTATAAAAATGGATGAAAAAAAAGGAAACAAGAAATTTCAGCAGCCTCTCTAGTTTTTAAGTGTTATCTTATTTTTATTTTTTAAGTTACATGTTATTAGATATTATTAGAGGAGATATTATAGTTGGGATAGGTAGACTGGTATGGCCAAAAAAAATTCATGATGAGCATAAAACTGAGACATCAAAAATTTATTTTGCAGATACATACAGGACAGATATATGATGGGATGGATCTGTCAACCAAAGCCGTCGATGAAGCTCATATGAGAATAATAGTAAGCAAACTGTCAGACAAAGTACAGCTGTGAATTAGATGCAAGGAGAGAATTTTTCTTTAAATATCAATTTACGTTTTGATATATGTCAGCTTGAGTCACAAAGAACATAGGCATATACAGGGATAAGTGGATAAGAAGAAAACTCAAAAGCTGACAAGATAGGTGGAAGTAAAAGGTCATTAATGATGACGGTGATGATAACTTACATTTGGAGTATTCATAAATATGAGCTAATGGATATTGATCTACTTTTGACCCATGCTTGAGATATTTCCCAGACAACCTTTCCTCATTAACCTGATTGTTTGAAACTGCCAAAAAAAAAGAAAAAGAAAAAAAAAAGCAAAAGAAAAAGAGGAAAACCAAACAAAAGTTTTATACTAGTTTCAGAGGTTAGAACTCCCATGTTAATCACAATACTAGCTTTCTAGCCAATTTTGCAGTAGTAACAACTAAACCTGAGAAGCAACCTTTTTTTTCGCTACATTGAGAAAGTGGTTGAGGTATGATACTTCAACGTGAGGACACAAGGATATGAGTGAAACTATGATGCCAACACCACTCAACTGTGAGTGTGTTGGCAAATCTGAGCAGCATTGCTTTCTTATATTGACAGTGAATTGTGATGAAAGACAAGAACAAATCATATTCACCAAGAGTAGATAATAGAGAAGTTAAGCCATATAAATTAATAGGAAATATTACTGACTCAAGCCAATCAGTACATAATTAGGACTATTATCCCAGTGCACTATCATGGGAATGGCCATGTCTAAACACCTCAATTACATGGCAATCCTGATTCTCCAATTAGATAAATGGCCTTTCAGATACCGCCCATCCACGGCTGCTTTACTGGATGAATGGCCTTCATCACCTTTTATAGATGCCACATGTACAGTGGCAATATTTTGGATGACAAAGTACAATGCAAACTCATCAACTTGTTGGACTTGTAGTTGCACTTGCACCATATTAGAATCGAAAACAAAGAAAGATGGACTAGAAACATTGCTTACCACATCGATGAGTAAAAGATGTTACATTGACTATCCGAGATGGTGAAGGACTATTTTTTAGTAGCGGCAATAGAATATTGGTCAGTGCAAATGGACCAATGTAATTTGTTGCCATCATCCTAGAATATAAAGATAACATTAGCATCAGAACCCTGGTTTTAGAAGTATCACCACTAGACAATGTTGTTACCATGTACGGGCAAAGCTATGGAAACTAACTCTCTCACACACTTAGATTTTCTTTGAATAAAAGATTTACAAAATCTTCAAATCTAGCCTTATGGCTTCATATTGGAATGGGAGATAGGATTCAAGAACAAGATGAGAATTTCCAGCCTTACTATGCACCCAACACAAGAATTAGGATTTGGTAATTTGCAGTGATACTTAAATTTTTTTTGATGTTTGAAAGAAGTGGAAATAAATAAAAGTAAATTGTACCAGAAAAACCTAGTAAAAGAAATCTGTAAAAATAAATAAATATCTTCGTATAAGAAACAGAGAATTACTGATCATAGCCCTCTGCAGTAACTCTATATGATGTTGCCAATATCCCAGCATTGTTTATCAGGAGTTGGACAGAGGGATGCAGATCATTATCCAAAATCCATCGGTCAACAGAACTTTTGAATTCCAGGATTGACTGAAAGGAAGACAAGTCAACCTGAAATGCTTTCAAGTGTGAATCTTCCTGTTGTTGCTTGATGTCTTGAATAGTCTGTTTTGCACCAAAACAAAACAGACCCCCAAAAAAAAAAAAAAAAAAACGTGAAGAAATGACAGATGAGGTTTAACAAAAAATTGTAGTTTTTGGGTCTGAGGTGTACCTTAGATAGCAAATAAGAAGACCGTCCAGCTGCCGAATACAGAAAATGAACTTCAATTATATAAAATGCAAAGGAAAGAATGTGTGTATGTACCATTCAAAAAAGTAGAACATGTGTATGTGTGTGTGGAGAGAGTTGTTTAAGAATAAGGTATGATGATGATAGTGATACATAAACTGTTCTTCAAAGTTTCATCAAGTCAAACACATCAAGCAGACTCAACTAGTACTTGTTCGAAGTTGGATTCCACAGTTGGATTGAGTTAAGTCGACCATTTCCAAGAAATTGAAAACTCTTTTAAGCATTCTAACTTAAATTTCTCTAGTAACTTTCCAAATGGGACTTGAATTTCTCTAGTTAAATCTCCTCCATCACCAAATTTTCCAAATAAAACTATCTAAACAAATTGAGACTCAAGACTAGTAAAAGGGGGCTTCTAGGTAAATAATAGAACAAATAAAATATAGCACAAAACCTAGCTGCTCCAACAATTCAGCCACAAGCACAAAAAATTCCCATATCTCAGCATCCCAAAAAAAAAAAAATTCCTTTTTCTGCAACTTAAACAACATGGAGTTCACAGTTGAGACATAAGACTGCTTGGATTGATCACCTATTAATTTAGTCTCTACTATCCATCAATATCAGCATCTTATGCATAGATTAGAATTTTCAAGTTGGAGTAATTCTTCTCTATCTCATTCTCCTACAGGGGCTAATCCCAAGCAATGGTGGACCCAAGATATTCATTTCGGTGGTGTGGATAATAGCAGGGTGAAGAAGTCAAATACTAAAAATAAAATATGTTAAGGTTGCACCCGCGTGCTACACTTGGGTCCGCCCCTGATCCCAAGGAGGACCCTTGTGATCAAGGTATTTCTCAACTGTGCCTTTTAGCTGCCTAAGATTTGACCATTTTGTTGCTTTTCTCCATTCTTCTTGGACATTTGCTTATAGTTTATGATTTATCTTATAGTATTTATGACCAAATAAATGTTTTGATGAAAGTGGATCAATGTTTACTAAAATTCCAATTAAAAATAAATCACTGTCCTTATAACCTGAATTTACGCAGTGACTGCTCCTCTATCTCTTTTTGAAGAGGTTCTTTCCAAGTTCTATAAATCTCTGCAGTAAGGAGGGGTGACATTTGCCAAGTCCAATATGGTATGTAAACTGTTCAACTTAATTAGCAACCTTCAAAATTGAAAGCATCAAAAGCACCACAAACACTTTTGCTCGCACTCACCAAGAATTACGTAGTAGCCTTCCCTAGAAAGACATTTTGCAGCTGACGCACCCAAACCAGAAGTAGCCTGCATGAGTATAAAGGGCACATTAAATGACTCAAAGCCAACAAAAATCTGAGACAGCAGAGAAGGCATTCGTTTGACCAATTCTATCCTGAAGCAAAAGAATAAAGAGTCAATGAGGATTTTCAAATATCATTCAACCTTTTTTTTTTTTTTTGAAAGGCAATATCATTCAACTTCTCCTGGGATGACCATAATACTAAGGGAACAAAAGCAGCAAAAATAAAAACCACAGTGCATGCGCTGCTATGAGTTGGTAAAATGAGGGTGCAAAGAGAACTGAAAGGGCATATTTCAAGGTAAAGGTATTAAGGATTTTTTTTCTTAAAAATGAAAAATATAAAGCCAGCTTCAATCACAGCCTTTAAGGATTTAACTTCTAAAGTGCAAATAGCCATCCAGAATACATGGCTAAATAAGGTGGATTTGGAGGTTTCCTTAGAGAGATTAGACACAAATTAGACACTTATTCTATCTATTTTTCCTACATTGAGCTATTGATCAGTAGTGATACTTTCAACTAGAAGACCCAGGGATCGATCCCTAGGCATATGTCTGATACTAAGTGCCAACACCACTCAACCATGAACGTGTTGGTGACTTGGTGGACAGTTATTCTATCTAGTCCTATAGCAATAATGCACAGTACTACCATCCAAGAGACCTCAAAAATAAGTCTCAAGCACCAATTTACTGTTAGGTCTCAAATGTTCACCATTCATCAGGCATAATCATCCAACCAAATCCTGAGACAAACTGATAAAGTAGTGTAACACAAAACAATATTTCAATCCTCAAATCACATTCTCAATGTCACAAACACTATGAGCATTCAATTGCACCTCAACTAAATCATTCAGACACAACTTTTCTTCCAAAGCAAACACAAGATAGGAGCTACCAAGGTCAAAGCACAAACAAAAGCAAAGTTTCCGGAGGCACCCAAAGCTCAAACATGTGGAGAGCATTCACTTGATCCATCCAGGCAGTTGGTCACAAAATCAGAAAAAACCCATAAATTGCACGCATCAGAAGATCCTTCCCATCAATTTCACAAGCCCAGTACTGCTGCTTTGCTTTCTTAAACCACCCATCAGTTTTGGCCTCCGATCAAAAGGGATTGGAACTCACAATTCTATAAATTTCCAGTGTGACCCACCAGATAAACCGTTTGAATAAGCAAACAGCAGACAGAAAATGTAGCGATAACTAATTATATAGTGCACGCATTACCAAATGACAGGAGACCATAAAACCCAGAAGACAGAACCAAACCAAAGCAAGTGGGGATGAAAGGGAGGCGAGGAAATTGAGAGATAGCTTACTCCAGTGATAATGCAGATGGGTTTGGCTGATGGGTCTGGAGAACGACGAAGATATGAGGAAGAAGAAGAAAGAGAGCGTGGAAAGAGAGAATTCAAGAACAAGTGAAAGTAGGAGAAGATGAGAGAGATGGTCCAAAACACACCCATCCTCCAAAACTCCATGGAGCAAATGAATTGCAGTGTCTCTCCATTCAGACCCATTTCACCTCTCTCTCTCTCTCTCTCTCTCTCTCTCTCTCTCTCTCTCTCTCTCTCTATCTCTACCACAGCCTCAGCTCTCCTTCAACAAACGAAATGGATGAAATACGCATTCGGTGCTGTGACTTGTGACTTGTCTGGAAGTGTCTTCTGTCGCGGCGGGACTCGGTAGGTTCCACTTATGACTAAACAAAGTGAGGTCTGGGCCTGGGACCAGGCCTACCTTTTAAATGCGTACTCCCAGTTTCCTACAAATTTTTGCCCACCTTGTGTGTCACTGGTAGGGTTGCAAATCGATCTGTTTTGATTGGGGTCCATGGTGAAATCGAAATTGAAATCATTTTCTGTAGTGAAATCGAAATTAAAATCAGTTTTTGAAGGTTGGAACTAGACCAATTTACTTGATCCGAAACTGGTTCCACTATAATTATTAGGAACCGGAACTTAAACCGTATGATTTTGATTCCAAGTCTGGTTCCTAGTATGGTGTTGGTTTTGAGTCGATGCCATAGCCAAAGAGTGTCAAAGCTACAATATATAGAGAAGGGCAGCGTGGAGAGAAATGAAGGTAGAAATCCATGAATCAGTAGGAGGAGAGGAGAGAAAGGGAGCGGAAGAAAAACCCTAGGCTACATTCTCACATCTGTCTTTACAAATGACAGAGTAAGGGTATCAATAAAAAAACGAATGTTTTATATTTTTTACTTAATACGTCAAGTCTAGGGTCCACGAGTCTGCACACCGGTAGATTGGGATCTGAACCTGTTTAGATCCGGGGTCAAAAAATAGGATTCAAAACCACACCTAGTTGCTTATGGGACCCCATATAAGGATTCGAACTTGGTTTTCAACGGGTCGAAACCTCCAGAAATCTTTCCTATTTGTGCTAGGTTTAGTGAGTTGAGTTATACAAAGACTATCCTTATGATTTAGGAGGCACAAATTTTGGGTTATAAAAAAGGATTTTCTCTCAACCCTAAACATAGATTTCATATCTTAAGTTTAGATTACTCTTTGGAGATCATCATTTTCCTCTAGAGCTTCCGTTGGAGAGATTTTTTAAAGCTTCTAGTTCTAAAGTTTTACTGCTTCTACTTCTTTATATGAGATTGTTATCTTGTGAATACAAGGTGTTGTAGATCGAGCACGGAAAGCAGAACATGCAAAGTCGAGTCGTGTCGTAGATTTTTGCAAGAATAACTACTTCATATGATCGAGGAGTTGACTATATAAGCTTGTGAGTATATATTATAACTGCTTGAAATTAGTACTTAGTTAGTCCGTTGGGGCTCGTGGTTTTTTCCCATAGGGGTTTCCACGTAAAAATCTATATATCTTTTTCTTGATTAGTTGATTGCTTTTTGCTTACAAGTTTTCTTTATTTATCCCGTTGTATATTGTTTGATTTGTAATCTAGAAATCCAAGACCCTATAAAACTTTCGAGATACTAGATTGTGGAATGGTAGAAAGAATGATGTCATATGCGGAAGCTTTGATAAGTAAGCTTCACAGTAGTAAACCCTAGTAGATGGTTTACACCCAATCTAGATTCAAAAAACAAAATCTCGTTGCAAAACTCCAAACCTATTTTTGTAGAAAAAGAAAAGGATAAAAGAAGAGATATACACCAATTCAAATTCAAAGGATAAGACTCATTGCCAAAATCAAAACCCCAGTTCATTAAATGGATAAAAGAAGAAGATGCTCACCAGAGTCAATTTTAGTATTAAACTAAAAACTCATTGACAATTTCAAGACCCAATTCACTTAGAAGAAGAAGAAGAAGAAGAAGAAGAAAAGGACGATGAAGATGCACAGCCGATTCAACATCCAAAATTAAAAACCATTGCCAAAATGAAAACCTATCATTAAAAATATGAATGGAAAAGATACACTCCCACTTCGAATTCAAGCAAAAAACCTATTAGCAAAATCAAAGAAACAGAAGAAGATACAAAGCCAATGTTTTTTCATGTAAATGTCCTGTTACTTGCCCATGCTCAGCACAAATATCTTTCGCTAGTTTAATAGTTACAATAATAAAAGGAAGTACGAAAATTTTTTTTTATAACGGAGGGTATCCTAACCCTTTAGGCCAAACTAATCCCTTTGGGCGTAGAGTGAGCTACATAAATTCCTTATGACCTGAGTAGCACATCTTGAACCTATAATCTCCCTTCACTTAGTAAGGGAAAATCAAGAAAAAGAACCAAAACCATTCTCTTAAGCCCCACATAGATATAAAAATGAGAAAATAGGTCAAATGCTTTGCATGCGGAAAAAGGGCCATTTTTTGAAAGAGTGTCAACACAAAAATGAAAACAAAGGAAAAGGTCAAGAAAATTCACAAAAGAAATTATGGTGATGGTAACAGAGGTGAACTTCATCAGCAATTGTAGATTGGTGGGTTGACACTAGTGGGACATTGCACAACTGCAGTGACAGTTGTGTGTTTGTCTCCTATGAGCTGGTCAGAAATGGGCAAAAAATCTACATTGGAAACTCTTTTACAGCCAAAATAATTGGTTAGGTGACCTTGCACCTCTCATTCGGCAGGTCTTTGACTCTGACCAAAGTATTGCGTGTGCCCGAAGTACAAAAGAACTTGGTCTTTGATTCAGTCTTCAATAAAAGTGGCTTTAATTTAGTGTATGAAGCAAATAAGATTGTAGTTACCAAAAATGGAGTTTTTAAGGGAAGAGGCAATGTTTTTTAAGGCCTTTTTAAATTGGATGTAAATTCCATTGATAATAAGGTGATCAAATCTGAAATGTGTGGGGTCTCAAAAGGAGATCCGGATTATTTGTCGCTAGTTTGAAGCATGAACTTCTAATGGCATCAAATCCAAAATCAAATGTGTGTGAAAAGAGAATGAAAAGGGGGAGAGCCTACGCGGGAAAACGATTTGTTTTCTAATGGCATGAGAGTAAGAAACGATTTTCACCCAAAAAAAAAAAAAAAAAACCAAGACACATCGCTTGTGTGATTACTGATAACCCAAGGCCGGCACCAAATCCGTTTGACTTACTCTATTTCCTTTAATCTCCTACTACCACAAAAACCAGTGTTGATCACAGGTGTAACGAACATTGCAGCTTAAATATTCATTTATTAAAAAATATCCATCCATAAATTTTAGGAAAAAAGTAAAAGAAGAAAAGTTTATGAGATACATTTTTTTATGAAATCTAACTTGTAAGAACTATTGGCAAAAAAAGGAAATAGAAGAATTAGAAAAGAAAAGGAATCATAGAGTATAGGTGGAAAGGAGAAGTGGAACTTTCAAAAATGGATAAGTGGGTGGTTTGGATAAAGAGATAAAAAGGTAGCTTTGCATAAGTAGAGAAAAAACTGAAAAAATTTTAAAAAATAATAATTAACTCTCAAAATCATGACCGCTGGTCAAAATTGAAAACAAAAACCTTTGAGCTTAATATATTATAATTTACTCATAACTATTTATCTGTTATGTTCTCTCTCTAGTCTCTTCACGTATCATCACTTAGGACTTTCTACCTGAGAAGCTTTTCCTCCTCTCCTTTGACCTTCATCTTGTTTTTCCACTTTTTGGGAAATTTTCAATCAGAAACTTCCTTCCTCTCTCTCTATCTCTCTAGAAAATTGAAGACTATTTGAGACCATGGGAAGAGCTCCTTGCAGTGACAAGAATGGCTTGAAGAAGGGTCCATGGACACCAGAGGAGTATCAGAAGCTCATGGATTATAAACAAAAGCATAGGCATGGAAGTTGGAAGACGCTACCCAAAAATGCTGGTATGCGGCCTCTTTTTACGTTTCAATTGTTTCTGAGTCGGTGGCCTACCCCTCCCAAGGAGGGAGAAGAACAATTTGGAAGAGGATTTTGGGAAGAAGGGATATGAAAGCATTTCAAGTATTTGGAGAGACGAGGATAAAATCACCTGGCTTGATGTCCTTATTTGAAAGGGACTTGAAAAACTCAAATCCTCCTTTAGAATCGACAAGATTTTGTCTTTTTTTGAAATCTTGGCAAAACTAGAGCCGTATTTTGAAATTTTCCCATCAAAATTACAATGTTCCTTGGGCAGGCAGTCATCCAATGATCTAGCAAAGGCCCCACAAACAAACTTAGACATATTCTAGTTTAGACCATAAAAATAGAGGTTGAGATAAATTAACACAAGTCATGTATATCTAGCTCCTTTGACCTCTACACAATAAAACATGGCAACCCGCAGCAGGCATATATCAGGTTCCCCATACATACAAGAGGGTGCATTATTTATGTTCCCAACCGAATTTAAAACTCTTTTAGACTGCAAATACAACGCTCCCATTCTTTTTATTCTCCCTGGTGACAAATGCACAACGGATATGAATCAGAATATAAATTGCTAAAATTATTATGTACTTTTACCTTTTAATTTCTGAAAATCTGAATGATGAACATCCACTATATATAGTAATAATAAAAAAAACAAAACAAAAAGCGCTACTGCCATATAGCCCTTAAATTTTGATTACTTTTAAAGCTTTAGTCCATTTGGCTATATTTGCATCCCCCCTTTCAAAACAAACAAAACACCGCAGCCGGCCAAAAAAGGCCAAAAAAAAAAAAAAAACCAAACAAATCATATTCCAAGTTCATATAAGTAGAATAAGAATTGCCCATTACGAATATTTCCAATCAACACAAACCCATCTTCTCTTTTCTAATGAGCTAAGGTATTCCTCACCTGCCTAACCTCTAGACCTTTAACCTTTGGACCTTTGACCTCCAGCCCGGGGTTTACCATACAAAACTATCTATTCCTATACACTAAATGTAAAATTGCTCTTTAATGTAAGTTCCTTGGCAGATCAGATTATTCCATACAAACAGTTGGATTAAGAGATGAAGGATTACAACAAAATTCTCTTCTGTACTAGAAAGAACAAGAAACACAATATCTGATAGCACTCTCTTGCAATCTAATTTCACGCCAGTTGACCTCAGTGTACCTTCACATTCCTCCTAGCAGTCCGTGACTATTATAAACTATGTTCAAAATAAAACCTACCCATTGCCATTGTTATTCATGCTTGTCTCCACATTCTATCTTAACTCAGTAACCGTACCCTGCTCATGATCACACAGAGAAAGTAGTCAGTTTATCACAGCAGTTGGGTCTTTTGAATACACAATTCAACAATAGAAAGCAGGGATAATTGAAAACAGTTTTCAATAGCAACCTGAATTGTCCATGGGATTCCCTGCAGCAACTGGTTCGGGCTCCTTGATGTCAACCACCACCACATCAGATGTTAGGAAAGTTCTTGCTACAGAAGCAGCATGCTCCAAGCAACATCTCACCACCTGGTACCAACACAAGAGAGAGAGGACTCCATAATGTATCGCTGTCATCAAGTTTCAGTCAAAGAAATCAGAGCTACTTAATGTGACTTGCAACTCACCTTGGTAGGATCTATTATTCCAACAGCCATTAAATCCTCATACTTTCCTGTGGCTGCATTGTAACCATACTTAAAGTTGTCACTGGACAGAACCTGAAAGAAGAAAACACCAGGTCAGGAACAATTTTGAAGAAGTAAATATGCAGCAAAACATGGCTTAAAATCCCTTCAGAAAAATATAGGTTCTATGTATACACTAAAATACCTTCTCAGTTACCACACTTCCATTAACACCGGCATTTTTTGCAATCAGCTTCAGTGGATAGCTCAGGGCCCTCTTTACAATGTCTGCCCCAACCTACAAAATGTCCAGGGCAGCAAATCATAAGGTTGTATGGAACAAACAATATAAAAAAACTTGTCATTAACTGAGAAACCACACTGATCTGAGGAACTTTAGTCACATCAGTACTCCAGCCCCTGAGAAGGTGAGACAAGAGAATTGTGTTCCATGGACTGGACAAATAAGCCATTTGTCTGCATGGTGGTGGGTAGGTGTGTGGGTGGATTATTACTCTAACCTTTTGCTCGTCGTTCTCAAGAGTCTCTTTTATGGCATCAACCTTTGATGCAAGTCTCAAAAGTGTACAGCCACCACCAACAACAATACCTTCCTCAACCGCTGCCTGAAAATCATCAGAACAGCCAAACAGTTATATATTTTCAAACGGAGACACTCAAAGCTTATTCAGCCTCAGGTCTGACAAGAAGAAAATACCTTTGTTGCATTGAGGGCATCTTCAACTCTCAATTTCTTTTCTTTGAGCTCTGTTTCTGTTTGTGCTCCAACCTGACCAATATTGTTTAAGAGTCAAGAAACAAAACAAAGACGTCTGATATGAAGTAGTTCAACCATTAAGATCACAATTATAAGCAGGAGCAGGGGAAAAGTCTCTCAAGGAATACCTGAATGACAGCAACACCACCAGAAAGTTTTGCTATTCTTTCATTGAGCTTCTCACGCTCATAGTCCTGCTCAGCAGCCTGCAGGACCATGGACACCAGTATGGTTATTCATAGTGTCCAGAAAAGACAACAGTCAGCCAAGAAAAGCAGTGATAGAGCACATGCAGTAAGATTTTTGCTTAGTAAAAACCATGATAACCATGATTTCACTGTGATAATGCTAGTGAAAATACAAAGAAAAGAAGAATAAATATTAAAAAAGAAAGAAGAAAAAAAGGAGAAAAAGAGAAAGAAGTCTCTAACGTCCATTCAAATCTAACAGACCCAGATTTCCAGGATAACAAGGAACATAAGTGCAAGATAATTTAAGTAAAAAATCAAACCTCTATCAGATTACGGATCTGCGCAACTCGCTTATTTACAGCTTCTTGAGTGCTTCCATCACCAACAATAGTTGTTGCATCCTTGGTCAGTACTACCTTAGCAGCTTGACCAAGAACCTCCTTTTCAGCCTTATCCAGGGAGAGTCCAACCTCATCTCTGATTACAGTCGCTACACACCAAAAAAATCTCAGAACATAAAGAAACTAAAAGTTTCTGGAAAACACAACAGTAATGACAAAAGAGTTTGACATCATATTCAATTGGAAAGCTTGGATGGGAAAAGGGAAACGAGAGTTGTTCATTGGTCTCCTCCATCAAATCGTATCCTGAATTTCAACAGTGATGGAGTGGCTAGAGGTAACCGAGGTCCAGCAAGCATCAAAGGATCCCTTGTACGTTGTAACTACAAGGGTAAAGTTTTGCTCCTGTTCTCTAAGCATCTAGGAGTCAGGGAATATTGAGCATGCTTTGGATCTTCTCGGATTTTCCTTCTAAGGAAAATTTCTATTATGTAATGGTTTTTGGGGGAGTGTAATACTCTTATACCCTGCTTTCCTTTGTTTGTTGGGTGTTCTCTTCAGTATTCTCGCCGTTTTAATAAAATAGTTTCCAATTACCAACCCCAAAAAACACACATAACAGGAACAGCAATTTTGCACAACCACATCTTTGGAATTCATTACAAACATTAATAATTTGAGAAAAGCCTTACCTCCAGTCAGAATTGCAATGTCATCAAGGTATTGGCTTTTACGCTCCCCAAATCCAGGAGCTTTCAATGCAGCAATTTTCAATGCCCCCCTGAGTTTATTCACAACAAGGGTTGCAAGAGCTTCCTGTTCAATGTCTTCAGCAACTATCACGATTGGATATCCACCCCTAATGGCATCTTCCAAAACATTGATTAAATCTCTTGCATTTGTGATCTTCTTGTCAACAAGAAGCAACTGCATCAACAAAAGCCATCATCAAAATAAATCTAAGACAAAGCTAGAAAGAAAAAATAGTAATAACAATATCAGGGATCAACCATGCAGACCACAAGCAGTGCAACCACAAACCTTGCAGTTTTCATATTCAACTGCCATTTTCTCACTATCGGTTACAAAGTAAGGGGAGATATAACCACGGTCAAACTGCATTCCCTCCACAACATAGAGATTGTTCTCAGCACTTTTCCCTTCTTCAAGAGTCACTACACCCCTCCTTCCCACTTTGCTCAAGGCCTCGGCTACCATGTTTCCTATTTCATCATTATTTCCAGCACTAACTGCAGCTACATCTGCCAGTTCACTGTCTTCCACCTACAGTTTCACATAATTACATGGTGAAAAAGCTGCATTGTTTACAGTAACATCAAAACAATGGTCCTAGAGTATCCGTAAATATGAGAACTGAAAAATGTGAAGATGTGATGAAGATTCGGAAATTGAAGGCACAATTCTACTCAACAATGAGTTTTTGGGTCATTATGAGAGCTATAAGAAGGCCTACAATGGTTTAATTGAGAATTAATCGAGAATTGCATTTGCAATCAGCCTAATTTTTTAAAAAATTATTAAATGAAGTCGAAGAGAAGGGCGGTCTTGGAGAAACAGTGAATGAAAGGGCAGTATTTGCAAAAAAAAAAAAAAAAAACGAAATTCTAAACACAGAAATAGGTAGACTGTGTAGCGTTTTTGGGCCTTTAATAAATGAGTCTAAAATTGCCCAAACCCATGCAAACCTTATACAACCAAGGTTGCCCATTGAGTCTACCATTTACTGATGGAGCCCACTTGTCCAAATGGTGGACCATGTGGACCCCATAAACCCAGATGCCGAGCAAGGTCTGTGCGACATTGCGCAGCAAAACTCAGGTGCAACAGTTGAGTTAGGAAATTTCAATGACTTGATGAGAAACGAATGGTTGATATTAGAATAGGGTTTTTTTAGGGAGTTCATATGCAAGTAAACATATAGAAGAGTTGATGATTTCATTCTTCAGCAGCTCTTCATTTCAGCTTTCTTCTCCATTAGGAAGAATGCATTCTCCTTGAGATTGAAGGAAATGTCAGATTATTCGTTAATAGCGGTAAGTGATCTCCTTTATCCCCTTCTTTTATTGCATTGCTTACTGTTGATTACGTTTAGGGTTCGAGTTTTGGTTTTCTTTTCAGTTAGGGCTTGGCTGCATCAACACGTCAACAAACTAATCAGATCAGACAGAGTGTATAACACTAGAGCAAAAGGATCAGGTCGGCACGGGCAATTGCCGGACTTAGGCAATTAGTTCATACATAACATGTCAATAGCTGGACTGAGGCCACACTAGGACCTAATTTCGAAGCCTAACAAAACAGAACATAGACCTATGTTTGGCAATATTTTCTATCCAACCCAGAATCCAGGCATATCGATGGCTATCTAAGGTTGATCTTCAGCCATCAGAATCAACTTAACCCTTGCAGCAACACAAGTAAACAATCATCTGTGCCAAAGAAATATTCCATACAAGTGCATCCAGCTTTTACCTCTTTGGACATCAACTTCAACTCAGCCACCAGAGCTTTCGCGGTTTTCTCAATGCCGCGAGTGATCTGAACAGGGTTTGCACCCGCTGCAACCACCTGACAGATGATTGGCTTCTAGTTAGCAATACGAAAAACAAACGCTGGAGTTTCAACAACAATCATGGAAAAGAGAGAGAGAGACAGACAGAGATATATCACGGACCTTAACACCTTCAGCAATCAGACCCTGCGCAAGAACAACAGAAGTAGTGGTGCCATCCCCAGCCAAGTCATTCGTCTTCGCTGCAGCTTGTCTCACCAACTTAGCACCAATGTTCTCAACAGGATCCTCCAATTCCACCTCTTTGGCCACAGTCACGCCATCGTTTACAATTTTTGGGGAGCCATATTTGCTCTCGAGAACAACATTCCTGCCCTTGGGACCAAGAGTGACTCCAACGAGATCTGCAAGCTTGTTGACACCCGTCTGAAATACCAAAACACAGCAAGGCCTTAGACTGCGGAATCGCAGCCATGTTTCAGTGAAAAAGGGAAGGATTGGAAACTCACTTGAAGCTTCTTGATGGCCAACCCATCCTTGTTGAAATATAACTCCTTGGCCATTGCCCGGATCGTGGGAGGAGAGCATCTCTTCTGCAGATGCAGTTGCTGTCTTCTCGAAGCAAAAGATGATGAAGATATTGAGGAGAGAGAGGAGAATTGAGATAGCTTGTTGGATGAAACTGAAAGCTTCTTCTTGTCCGCTGCAAGACTTCTGTTACAAGTTGCCAAAGAGCCAACTGAAGAGATACTGCTCAAAGCTGATGATGCCATCTGCTGTTCAAACCTGAATGAAACCTGAAACATCGCTTGATGTTAGAATCATATTCAACACGGAGGATGATCAATCTGAGCTTGAAACTGGTTAGAATCGATGTTGATTTCTACAACAGCAAATGCAAATCCATATCAGAAGCATTTGCAAGTCAAAACCCTAATCCATACCTTAGATTTTTCAAGGGTTTGGCGGATAAGGCAGGCGAGCCAGCCAAGGGGAATCTCAGTTGCTTCAGCTGAGGCTACAACGAAGTGGGAGGGGAAATTAGGGCAGCAGGGTTTTAAAGAGGGTTTTGCTCTCGTGGAAGTTTAGGGAGAATCTGGGCCGTTGGATTCAAAACCATGTGTTTTGTATTTTGCTGCTTTGTCGTAAATGGAAGAATCTGGAAGGTAGTCACTTCTCTCGTTTGTGGCCGTCGGATCCTTGAATTGATCTGATGGTATTGATTGCCTCATTTATCTCGTGCGGGCCCACTTTTATTTGATCAACGCCCCACCACCGTGATTAACTAACTCTACCATTTGCTGATTGGGATGAAGTGATCTAACTAACTCTACCATTTTCTGATTGGGATGAAGATGGAGGGCGATCCTCGCCTGCGATCAATCAAATGGTTGCCGTATTGAAATTAACTTTAAGAAATTAGATACAATGAGTATGCAACGGGTGCTAAGGCTTGCAATTGGTTGGGATCTGTGCAAGGTGGGTCCCATCATGTTTTAATGATGGCGTTGTGCCATAGGACAATACAGTGATGCTACACTAAAATTTTACCTCACAATTAAATAATCTACTGTTAGTTTCTTTAATTTTAGTCACTCTAGGAATTACTTTCTCAAAATTAATAGGAATTTCAATTTCTATAAAAACCAAATGCATATCCCATTGTCTTCTATAAACGGTCCATTCGTTGTGCATGCCACGAGCCTATTTTACCCTGGTGGCTTGCGTGACATTGGAATTCTTGCCAAAAGTAGTTAAAAATGAAGACAATATAATATTATTTATTTGTGTTAATATACATGCAGATTCATAAACTCCGCCAGTTTTGCTGCCGGTCCCAAGCCCGGGTAAAGGAGGAGGGTTGCGTTAGGTAGGTGACAGCCAGCGTAAAACTTTGTCACAACCCAAACATGAATTCTGAATAAATGATATTTCACGATAAGGCTAGGGCGTTTCCCGCTTTAAGCGACGCATTGCAGCATCGCCCGGCTTCAGTGAAAAGTGTGCAAGGGCTACCGCATGACTTTGGGTTAATGCGGTTAAAGAAGTTAGTCCATGAAAAGGAAAGGAGGAATAGGAAAATTAAACTTGCTACTTGGAATATAGGAACCTTGACAAGCAAGAGCATGGAGTTGGTTGAGGTAATGAAAAGAAGAAGAATTAGTGTGGCTTGTATACAGGAGACAAGGTGGAAAGGGAATAAAGCTAAGGAGCTCATGGATGGGTATAAGCTTTTCTATGTAGGAAAGAGTAATACAAGAAATGAAGTGGGTGTAATTATAGATAAGTATTTAAAAGAGAAAATTGTGGGGGTAAAGAGGTTTGGTGATAGAATTATAGCAATTAAACTAGTACTAGAGGAAGACATAATTCATATCATTAGTGCATATGCTCCCCAAGTAGGACTAGAAGAAAGTGTGAAGAGACAATTTTGGGAGGAGATGGATGATTTAATGCGAGAAATCCCAAATAGTGATAAAATTTTCCTTGGAGGGGATTTAAACGGGCATATAGGAAGAGATAATAGAGGACATGAGAGAGTGCATGGAGGGCATGGATTTGGAGAAAAGAATGAATTCGGAAACACTATATTGGACTTTGCAGTGGCATTTGATCTTATAGTAGCAAATACTTACTTTAAAAAGAGAGATGAGCATTTAATTACAAATAAAAGTGGGAGTAATAGGAGTCAGATAGACTTTTTTCTAGTTAGAAAACAGGATCGATTAGCTTGTAAAGATTGTAAGATTATCCCAGGAGAGAGTTTGACTACGCAACATAGGCTTGGAGTTTTAGATATTTGCATTAGAAGTAAAAAGAGAGCAGTAGTAAACAAAATGGACCCTAAAACAAGGTGGAGAGATTTGAAAGGGGAAAGAGCAAATATATTTAAGGGCAAAATGATTGAGAAAGGAGAATGGAATATTGAAGGAGAAACTACAGTAATGTGGAATCAAATGGCTAATTGCATTAGAAATGTTGCAAAGGAGGTACTTGGAGAATCAAAAGGGAAGAGACATATTAATAAAGAAACATGGTGGTGGAGTATGGAGGTTCAGGAAGTTATTCAACAAAAAAAAACATTGCTACAAAGTTTGGCAGTGGACTAAAAGTATAGAAAATTTTGAGTTGTATAAGAAGGCAAAGAAAGAAGCTAAGAAAGTAGTAAGTAGTGCAAAGTTCAAAGCATACGATGACTTCTATAATAGGTTGGGAACAAGAGAATGAGAAAAGGATATTTTTAAACTTGCAAAAATAAGAGAAAAGAAAAGTAGGGACTTAGATTATGTCAAATGTATCAAGGACAATGAGGAAAATATTTTGGTGAAGGACAACGATATTATAGAAAGGTGGAAAGAATATTTTAGTAAACTTTTAAATGAAGAATATTTGGGCGATACAAAAGTGGAGGAGGATACATTACAAGAGTATACTTTTCTCCGTAGAATTAGATGGGTGGAAGTGAAGGAAGCATTGAAGCGAATGAAGGCAGGAAAGGCAACAGGCCCAGATGGTATTCCGATAGAGGTATGGAAATGCTTAGGAGAGGTTGGAGTAAGTTGGTTATGTAGACTATTCAATAAGATACTTGTGACAAAGAAAATGCAGGATGAATGGAGAAGAAGCATTGTAGTACCTATATATAAGAATAAAAGAGATATACAAAATTGTACCAACTATCGAGGGATTAAACTTATGAGTCACACTATGAAGTTATGGGAGAGAATAATAGAGCAAAGACTGAGAAAAAAGACTAAGATTTCGGAAAATCAATTTGGTTTTATACCAGGGAGATCAACTATGGAAGCTATCTTTTCACTTAGGCAATTAATGGAAAAATACCGAGCAAAGAGGAAAAATCTACATATGGTCTTTATCGATTTGGAAAAAGCCTATGATAGGGTACTGAAGAATTTAATTTGGTGGGTCTTAAAGAAAAGGAATGTCCCAAGAGGTTACATTGAAATTTTAAAGGATATGTACGAAGGTGCAATAACAAATGTGAAAACCACATGTGGAGGAACGGGCGGATTTCCCGTGACTATAGGCTTACATCAGGGATCATCCTTAAACCCTTATCTCTTTGCATTAATTATGGATGAGTTAACTGTGCATATTCAAGAAGAAGTACCATGGTGTATGTTGTTCGCAGATGATATAGTATTAGCGGATGAATCAAGAAAGGGTGTAAATGCAAAGCTTGAGAGATGGCGGAGGGCATTAGAATCTAGAGGCTTTAAAATAAGTCGTACAAAGACAGAATATATGGATTGCAATTTCAGTGGACATATATAAAGTGTTGAAACCACTGTCAAAATTGAAACCCATGAGATACCACGTAAAGATTCTTTTCGGTACCTAGGCTCGATGATTAGTAATGATGGGGAGATTGACGAAGATGTGGAGCATAGGATAAGAGCTGGATGGCTGAAGTGGAGACTAGCTTCAGGAGTACTTTGTGATAGACAAATGCCAACAAAATTGAAGGGAAAATTTTACAGGATAGTAGTTAAATCAGCTATGACATATGGAGCAGAATGTTGGCCAATTAAGAAGACACATATTCATAAGACGGATGTAGCGGAAATGAGAATGCTTAGGTGGATGTGTGGTAAAACTAGGAAAGATAAAATTAGAATTGAGCGCTTTCGAGAACATTTAGGGGTAGCACCAATAGGAGATAAGATTAGAGAAACTCGTTTAAGATGGTTTGGGCATGTTGAGCGTAGGCCAGTAATGGCACCGGTGAGAAAAAGTTTGGATATACAGGTGGAGGGTCCATCAAGAGGTAGGGGTAGGCCGAAGAAAACATGGATGGAAGTCATTAATTCAGATTTGAAGAAGTTGCACCCATCGAAAGATTTAGCTCAAAATAGAACGGAATGGAGAAATAGAATTCATGTAGCCGACCCCAACATGGTTAGGATAAGGCTTTGATGATGACGATGATGATGATGATGATGATACATGCAGATTCATAGTTAAATGAATTTCACAAAAGAGTTATCAAAGGGATTTAGTGCAAATGAGAATGAGGTGAGGGATAAAATATATAAGGTATAGATATAAATGAGACTTGGTTTTTCTAAAATTTAGAATACAATGGTGATTATTGTAACTACAACAAACCTGGCCTATTCATATAAGGCGGAAATTCAAATTTAGAGCACAAAACATGCAAGACCTTTAATCTCCAATAAGAACCAATTTAAAACTTTTTTCAACATTCAATATGAATATAAGGAATAAGTAGAACATTTATATAATTGTAAAAGCAATTAATGATCTATGATCTATATAGTAAATGGTATCTGTCATATCCGTCCAATCAATAAGGTACTGGAAGCATGAGTCTGAACTACAGAGTTTAAGTAATACAAAATTATTACAATTTATTACAAAACCCCTCAAAATTGCTCAACCAACAAAACTGAGAAAAACAATCCAAAAAGGACAATCTCTCAACTAAGGATAACGATGTTCGGATGCTCAACTAAACCTCCTTGCTAACCACTGCCCACGCAAACTATTCTAATCCAAGTACATCTGAGGCCTCCTCCTCGCCTCTCGCTCGATGGCAAGGAAAGCAGACTCACAGCCTACACATCCATAGTAAAAAGGGTCAAGCCACAAAGGACTTGGCAAATGCGATAGACAAACAATATCATACATAGATCAAGGTAGAATAAGCAAAATTATAAAATCAATGAAGTCAATGTTATCAATATCATAAGCAATACTATCATGAATTAACAAGTAAGAATCAATTGAAATAAGTAAACATCTATATCATCCATCACCTATACAAAAGGCATATCCACATAGTTTGTTACATGGTATGATAGACCAGCTCATATTTGTCCCTTAAAACTTTATAAAGTGACTCTGAATCCTCAGCCTATTGATTTGATACCGTGGTATCCACTGGATCCTACATCTAGGTATAGTAAACAATCCAGTTGGATTTCATGAGGCATATAGAAGTAAGCTCCTACCAAGGGTTAGCCTACCAAATGCTAAGTTTAATAACCAAATGGATGTAAATACCAATAATACTGAATCAATGACATAAGATTTTTTTTTAGCCATGCTCCTGGGGTGAGCAAGAGTATTCGTATACAAGATCTTATCTATAATATCTAGTATCCAACTATATCATCATATTTTCATCCATGTGTATCATTTCTCGTGTATTCATGCAGGCACTCATTCCTTTTTGGGCATCCATCTATTCCATAGTTCGGTTATCTCATTCACGCAGCTATTGAATAGCCATTCCAACTGCAAACATTAATTCATCTCTATTTGATATCCCCAGGTCATTGCTAAGTATACCCTAGGTCAAATTACCATTTTTGCATTTTAAAGATAAAAGAAAGAGCAATAACAAGATGTAAACATCTATGATTAAAAAGGATAAGAATACAATAGCAATATAAGGTCCAAACATTGACCTACCATGTGATAGACATTCCAAACCTATAGTGATCATATGCATTGGGTGTTACAATGGTTGGGCCCAATTCAGATCCAAACATTCATCTATTAGTACAGATCCCCCTCTTTATACTTTCCTACGTCACAATCTCACACCCTAAATCCACATAGGCATGATTTAAGGTCCATTAGATTGGGTTCAATGTGATCCATGTGGTACCCAAGGTCCAAGGGTAAAAAGTAAGAATCAAATTATGAAATTAAAAGTGGTTTTTCATGAAATAAAGAAATTTTCCACTGTGGGTTTGATTAAGCTAGAGGCACGTTCGACCAAACACACTTTTTGAAATTAGCTTACAGACGACTGTTTCAAAACTATACAAGGATGTTCGAACACCTGACACACTCACTGTTGATTGAACAGTTTCAAGAGCAAATTTCCAGCATTTCCTGTATCACCATACATCTATTCCCATCTCTTGTTTTTCATCTAGGCATGATAAATATGTCTCCACCTCCTGTGAGCCCCCATCAATCATATGCCATCATTCACACCCATCCATTTCCAATATAATATAGTCCATAACATTTATTCTCCATCTCATTCAATCAAAGCCATTCATTCCACCATTTCTCAGCACCAATATAATAATATAAAATTTATCACATGCGTTCATCAATACAAATATTAATATGCAATTGCGCATCATTTATAACATTTAAAGCCATTAAGAGAGGGTTTGCATCTAGAATACTAAGTATGACATAAGTTTAGTTAATATAAGTGTCTGAAGAGTATTTCATCAAACATATAATAAATAGTGAAGGAAATTTATATATTATGAGATTATAAGCATGGTCTACTTGCCTCAATTAAGATAACCCTCTTCCAAAAGCTAAAAACTCACTTCTAATCCACTCTAAGGCAATCCAACTCAAGAAAATCCATTGATCTAACTCTACAACCACAAGACCAAATAATCCAAGGCAGATAAGAACATTATGCTATAATCGAAGTAAAAGATCAAAATAAAAAAGGGGAATTGATAAGATTGTAGGAAATTCTTATCTTGATGTGATGGAGGAAGGGGTCTATCAATCTATGGGGCTTGAATGGAAGATTAGTAACTTGTTCTTTCAAGATCAAGCATAGTAGAGATGGGTACCCATGGAAGGAGCTTAGGAAAATTGGCCCTAGCTTAAGGCGATTAAGAGATCTTTGAGAAAGGAGAGCTTGAAATAAGAATTGCTGGAATTTGGGTTTATATAATATAAGGTTATATGAAAGGCCTAGTTTGCCCTCAAGTGAAAAGTTGCAATGACTAAGCATGAATAAGCTTTTAATCTTTTCAAGTAGGTTGGGTTGGAATGATCAAAATACCCAAGAGTAATGAATTGGAGAGAAGGATGATAATTTAAGGGTAACAATGGAATTTGGTAAAGGTAGCTATTAGATTTTTTTCTCCCAAGGACCTCTAGTTAGCCCAAAACTCACTCAAGTCCTCTTTTACAACCTTTTATCATGAAGCTAATTACTTTTAACCCCCTCTAATCCTCTAATATAAGGCTAAAACACTACTAAAAAGGCCAAAATTACATAAATTTATAGAAAATAAAAGGGGTGGCTCTTACAATTATTATGTATTCATTTCATTTCTTCCCTTGATTCACAATCCATCAAAGGGGATCTTATTTTGATGGTCTATTTGTTTCACTTTAGATTTTCATTTTTAACCACTGTTTGGCATGAATGCTTGCATATATAATTTTTATGCAATTTTTGCAAACAAGCAGTCCCACAAAAATGACAATCAAATATTATATTGTATGAAAGCTTAAGGATTGGAATATGATATATAAATACCCAACCATCACTGAGTTACTTCAAATTCTAAGAAAGCCAATGTCCCATCTACGTCATTGTTTCATATTCTTGGTCCCTCACCTCATAGTGTCACCTCTTGTACAGTCTTTTTGGTGGATCTGATTCGACCATTAGTTTTATTCAATTTCTATGCTGTCTAATGCATATAAATAAAAGCTACAAATTAAACACTAGTTGCCTATTTATTATATTAGCGTCAACATGGGATTATCCTGTGTTCTTTTCTTTGCTTAGAGACTAGTACTTCCTCATGGGCCGCTATTTTTATTAGGAACCTTAATTTTTTTTTACCTTTTATGCGTGGGAAGCTTAATTTTTCCCTTTTATCAGTACGAAGCTCAATTTTTCTTAAGACAAAATAAAATTATTCATTGAGCTCCTTTATCTATGTCATTAGATGGGGCGCTACTTTCAAATTCAAATGGCTCTCCATTACTATTTCAGCTTGCTCTATTTTCAAGAAAAATTCAATGAACCCCATGTTATGCTTAAAATGAAATTGATTACATTTAGGAAACGTTATTATCAGATTGATTACTATGACAAAGGGCATTGTTTACATGGAGTTTTTTTTTTAATTTGGTTTAAATTCTGTCTAGAGTTAAAAGTTGTTTCTACCAAAAAGTGAGATAATGGTTAAAGGTTTGGATTTTCCTCATGTGTCATTTGTCTGTTATGCATGAGATAAGAAAATTAGATTTACATATGTAAAATTTATATATTTTTACATATGTGAGATTTACACATTTAAAATAGGTTATCATGTTTGTTTGGAAGCTTTGTTTGGAAGCAACATTTTCAAATGAATACATGTTAAAGGTTCAGGGTACAAATGTAAAATTCTCATATATTTCAAAATCTACGAAAAGTTTGAGACATGAAACTAAACATTTTCGGTGTTTAATGAGACAATAATAATTTTAGTGGTACGGAGAAAAATTTTGGAGCCATAGGAGTAGCAAAAAAATTAAACAAATAAAAAGTAATGATAGATTTGATACCACAACCTATCTTAGTCAAAACATGCATTAGAGATATGCATAATATACCCCACAAGGTGTGAAGTTTTTCATATGAAAATGCCTCATTTATATACTATTTTCACACCTTATTAACACATGTGAAGTATAAACAAATGTATGCATAATATGTTGAACATATAACATTTTCAAAAATGTAAATGGGTTCAACTTGTAGGTGCAAACAATTATTGACAGGAGTCATACCACATGGGACATTGGGACTTGAGGGTCATTTGCTTGCAATCATTGTCATTTACATATGTAAATGATTTATATGCATCAAGATGTTTGTTTGTGGGTTTTTATCTTTTTTTCACTATTTAATGCACAAATGAGTTCTAAAAATGGTATATAAATAAGGCCAATTACACAAAATATTTCACACTTCAGTAGAGTGAAAATCACATTCACACCTCCTCCAAAAAAGGTGCCATCATAGTCTCTTGCACGATGGTTGCATCTTGCGGGCCCCATCCACCTTTTTCCCTTCGCCTTCATATTTGCAATCCAAACTATTAAATTTGTCCATTGAGCTAATAAACACCAAGACCTTAAAGCTAATTATCTTAAATGTTCATCGATTTTAAGTAATTTGTGAAAAGATCTCAACCTATAAATCTAATTTTTTTTATGCTAATATGAAAATGATGATTTTGACGATCTTCATAATGTGTTTCACATGGAAAATATTTGTAACGCAACATCTTCATATGTAAAATTTAATTACTTTTGGCAAAACCCTGCCAACATGTGAATCTATCACTAAGCTCAGCACACTGTACTGGTCTCTCGCTGCCGCTCAATCAGAAGCACCTTTCCCTCTCCAATTCCTATAGATGAACTTTGCAAATGGTTGAGCTTATTCTTAATGAGTTATTTCTCCTGCCACAATCAATTCAAACTAGCCAAATAACACAGTATATGCGCTTGGTGTTAAAAATGCCTCCTAAAGGCTCAATTGATAAAATGGGCTTGGCCAATTATAACCCCTCATTCAGCGGGTTTTCTGCCCACAAAAAGCATTACATGATATTCAATACTTAGCTTTTGGGCTACATATCATTAAGTCTCTACCTTGTGAAAAATGAAGCCCACTATGGTGACAAAGAAAGACCATAGAAGGGCAACTTGTGGGCTGCACAATGGATGTTTATAGCTTAAAAATCTTACCAATCTGAAAATTCTAGGCCATGTAAATTTATTTTATTTTGCAGAAAAAATGAAATGTGTTTGATGACAGAGAAGGGCGATGACAATGGTTGCAAACTACAATTTTTTTTTTCCTTTGAAGGCCTGAATAATATAAGTTTCCATGTAGAACAGATAAACAACAAGATTAAAAAACAACACACACACACACACACACACAAACAAATGGAATACGGAAAGTATAACCTTTGTAATGCCAAAAATGCCTGCAAATGTAGTAACAATGTAACCTTTGAGGGCAGAGGGCAGACCAGAAGTTCAAAAGAATGATGGAATATCTCAACCACCTCTTCTCAACACACAGGTCCAGAGACTGCAGCTTCAATTCTCCTCATCATGATGTCAAAACACCCATCTGAACCACGCCAACATCAAGCCTTAGTAGAGAACACTGGGGTATTCACACATGTTTTGTTAAACCAGGTGCCTCTCACTGAGCAGCGGCACGTGAAAGAAATTCTAAAAAGAGCTCAGGAAATTTTGTATATTATTGATATGCATTGACACACAGAAATAGAAATACAAGGCGGCCCCGCAAATGTGATTCTTGCATCAGATTTCCAGCAATGGTAGTGCATGTACTGCTTCTTCAAGGTGCTACAGTTTCGTTGGCAATCTGTAAGCCTTATTAAGAAACTTGGAAGCTGCTTTGTCATTGCGATAGCACAAAACACGAAGGATTGTGTTCGGCTCAGTCGGGCTCCAATTGCCTGACGTTGGAGGCAATGGAAGCTTGGATTTGGCAGAAGGACCATAAGATTCTATGGTCAAACGCCGGTAACACTCCACTAGGCCATCAGTTTCAGTGCGAAAGAGGGGAAGAATGCTCCTCAACTGGGTTGACGCCTTGTCCACCAACTCTTCTGGCAATCCATCACCATTACAGACATAAAGATCTTTAAGGGCCACAAAATCATCCTCTATAATTTGACAATCTTCAAGGGTGAAAGCACGGGATGGGCCCCCAGCAAGAAGGACAAGCAAGAAGCCATCAAAGGATGCTTTCATTACGGCGGTAATCAAATGATTGTGCACTCTATCGTGCACGATGGATGAAATAATGTCAAGGTTAGTGTCAAGCTCTTTTTGGAAAGGCTCAATCCTGGAAGATGCCACATCTCCAATGTACAAATTGTCCCATAGGACATGACTTAGGTCATGGAATACCACCTTGTATGCAGTTGCTTCACAGAGCTGTTGGATCCCTTCCAGACAAGCAGCTATGGACAGCTCAAACTTGTTCACCACACCAACCGCAATGTCCTCATTACCAGATTCTGCATTTCTCAGGTAAACAACTATCCTTTTCTCCAGTGACTCCAACTCTGTCTGCAGATGATAGAGAGTATTCATGCGTACACATAGCTGTGGCAACCCAAAGGAGTCGTCGCTGCTCACAGTCCCAACCTGAGATTTTCTTTTCTGGGAATTCTGGGACTTCTCTTTTTTAATCCACAATTTTGAAGTTGTAGAGCATCTTGTTAATGCTGGCAAAGTGGGAACATATGTTTTCCGAGTTCCTAAAATCAGAGTATGATATATCAGAGACATTCTTAAAAATAAACAGAATTTCTTTTCTTTTTCCCTGTTCATTGGGCTAATTGGTACAGCAGGCACACCCAATAAACTTCAATAAAGAGGAAAAAACCTGGGTGATCCACATGCGCCTAATATGGAGGTTGCATTACTGGGCCCACCTGCAATAATGGCAAACAAATGCAATCCATGTGGAGGGTCCTCTTAGATGGCTATGATCACCCAATTAGACTTTTGGGTTTCACAGATCACAATACAGCTCTCACCATTTTCACGAAAGTGACCGTTGGGGGGGGGGGTGGGGGGGTGGGGTGTGTGGGGTGTGAATTTAAATAGATGGAAATTAGTTCTGCTAGGAGTTCAGCACAAAATCACAATGGAAAACTGTTCTGACTTTTCCCAATCATTATCAGCTATTGGATCAATCAATAAATAAAGCAAGAATTCTGGAAGAATTGTATCCAGTCTTTCCTGGTTTCTGATTTTATCACCACTCCTCACAGACAGAACATGATGGATTCAGCTAAAATTATCAAACTGCTTTAAGTAGAGGTCCAAATGCAAAAGCATACCAAAGATCCTTTGCAAGTTTTTTTCCAGCTTACCACATCCAGACTTTGCCTTAGATATGTAATGTTGAAGACTCCGGTTGAGGCCAATCATCAGATCAGGAAGCAAGGCAGAATGCGTTGGAATTGGCAGCTGAAAAAAAGCATCCAAAGTCTCATCTGCTATTCGTAGAACCTCAATTGCGGATGGAGCAATGCTTTCCTTATTTGCCCTCGGATTCCAGACCTATACAGAGAGAGATCAGCAGTCCATAGGTTATTCTTGAGTAAACCAAACAATCAGATACACATGTGTCACACAATAATTGTAGATAGAGGTGAACACATATTTCACGCAATAATTGAAGATAGAGGTGGTAAGTAGATGAACAACTTTAGAAAAACTACATAACAAATACATGGAAATCAAAAGTCTCTAATTTCTGGACAACCTTATACAATGAAGGTTGATAAAGTGAAAAAGAGAGTAAAAAAAAGGCAAACATAGGAATAATAATTGCTTAGAGTTCTTTTCGTTACAGTGTTTTTCATGTAAAACCAGAAACTTGATTAAGGGTCTAAGATACTATTGTTGTGAAGCAGGCCTAAACCAAAAAATTGCAAAACCAGGTTTTTGCAGAAAAGCCAAACCACTATTGATGCAAATAGGTTGGGCCAGTGTGGCCAGTAAATGGCCAACTTCCAGTGAGCTAGGTCAGGCCTTCCCATGAAGCGATACTTGGATCAATGTCATTTGCCCATCAGCAAGCAAGATGTAGGCAGATCCAGGCAATTATATATTTATTGTACATAATATTATTGTATAATTAAGATCTATATTAGAATAAAATTATAAATTCGGTTCAGAAAGCACAAGAAAAAGAAAACCTCTAAACAAGTTATTAGGGCTAGAAAGCCTGGTCCACCTCAAGTTTGCATTGGTTTGAGGCCAAATCCTTGCACTATCTGCCTGAATCTTGTGTAATCCCTTACCCAGACTGATGACAACCCTTCAAACCACCAAGACCTGGTAGTATTGTATCCCACCCTGCTAGAATGGTGGGTTCAGCTGGGTTCTAAAAAGTTGAAAACTTCTCTAAAGTTTAGAAGAAAGGCCTTCACTATTAAACTTCTCCATATCTCTCTTTAACAGAAAAAAAAATCATGTAAGCTAGGAGCCTAGGATTGAACCAATAAATGTAACCTATTCAAGTCGCGTATCATAAGGAGACACAATAAATAAATATATATATGAGATAGATATTAAAAGTAAACCTGGAATATAAACACAATATGATAAGTTGCTTGTTCTAAAGGATTCTGATGACATATAATATGACCACATCGACAGGTCAGATACTTCAACTTTGCAATGAAGTTAAATAGTGAAGAGAAGGGCTTATAAAAAAGAAGCAATATTTCACCACTCACAGACGAGAGATTAACAATGCATTTGGTTAGTCCAATTTGAAAACGGGATGGATTTTTTTGGCAGAAGCAATTATTATCATTTTCAATGAAGTAGTTGAGCTGGTGCTGATATGAGAAACCACATCAGATGAAACATTGTCTTTTTGCCGCAAACAATTGTCACCACCAAACTGACAATATTGATTTTAGGGAAGAAAATAGCAACCAACTTCCAAGCAACTGTGGTTTTCAAGTGTGGAATTCAATTAGCAGGAGTATGAAGGAAAAGCAAGATCAAGCATACTTCATGTTGTAAGTTCCTATCAATCCATTCCTTCAGCCGGTCCACCATTGTCTTTATCCATTCGTTAGCCAGGTTGGCCACCTTGGACTCAGCCTCATAAGGAGGCATCTCACGAATGATTGCCTTCCCACCATCATCACTATCAACTGAATCCTCCACAGCAATCTGAACAAGATCTTTCTCCAATTTATCTGCAGCTTTCAACACTTGAACAACATCAGGTGTCAGTTCCATGACACCTGACATGAATTGTTTCAATTCATTTCCATAGCAAGTGTGAAGGGTAGCAACAGCAACACCAGCAGCAAGAGGATGCCACCGCTTCAGTATTGGACTGAATACCTCCTTCTCCTTTCTTGCTAAATCACTGATGTCATTTGCAAGGATGGAAAGAATTGGTAGAGGGTTAGGCTGGTTTTTAGATGCACGCCTGCTCGAGTCTGCTTTCTCCATTCTCTGCCTTACAAGACAATCAAATTGATCAATGAGAATAGGAATCATAAATTAAACAGACAGGCAATGTTAGCCTTAAGTTCAAAGTACAAGTGGTTTGGTGGTAACCAACACAAGTCAAAATTAGGAGACAGGTTGCCTCCATGGGGTGGGCTGCATCATGTACATACTTCAAGTGGGAAATAAAGCAAGACTGCTCATCAAGTGGGCCAGAGTAGCCAACTGTGATCATAAAAAAAAAAGGGCCAATGGTCATGGTATACTTGGGACCTGCCTGACAAGCAGACTGACATTATTGTCACTTTTTCTTCCCAAATGTTAACTACTTGCAGAGCCCCATCTGATGCATACTTGATGTGATACACATATGGCTACATGGAGAAAGGCATGAAAAAAATGGCATGTAATATTAGCAAGAAAAAATTACAAAGGCTAAGAGGATAGCTAAAGTGTGGTACTTGCCTGAGCAAATGCTGTGCGAAGTGATGACTTAATATAAGTGTCAATTGTCCTTTGTGCCACATCAATTTCTTCTTTCCTCCTGCGACGATATTCATGAGAAATATCTTCCACCAATATCCTTGCAGATGAGACCCCCAAAGAAACAATACTGTGCATCGAATCGATGTTTCCAGAATGGAATGTGTCATGATAGGCAAGAAGTCTTTTCTCTGCCCAGCCCAATATTGAACTCAATGTTGAACTCAAGATCTTAGCATACAAAGGATCCTTCGTTGCCTTTGCATCTTTTGCAACCTCAGCCAGCTGATTATCAGCAGCAAAGAGCAGGCTATTTTCCACTTGCCCAGTTGCCACAAAACAGTGAAATAAAATCCATGAGAAGCAAAGGTTGTGAAGCATTTGATTCAGTCCAAGGATGGGCCACGTTTTCTTTATTAGTTCCAAAACCTCATCAACCTCTTCTATAATTGACGTTTCTTCATGATTATCAAAACAAGCTTCTAATAGAATCTGGTAGAGTCGAAGATTAAGAGGATAACCATCTGCCCAATGGTACGTATCTATAGCTGACCCATCAAATGATTTACAAGCAAGAGACATTACGGCACTACGCAGTACTTGCATTGACTCTGTATTTCTTCCTGTTTCCAATGGTCGCTTGTAAGCCCCATGTATAATTTGCTGAAGCTGTTGTGCTGAGGGGTCCAAATTTTCTAAGGGTAGATGGGGATGCAATAAGAGTCCAGCTTCAATAACCTTCAGATTCCTCATCTGCCACGCTTCATATTCTTGCTGATCAAGAAAATCAGAGGCCCTGAACTGCTGCAATAGCTCCAATGGCAAAACCATTTGCTCAAAGCGTCTTCCATGCTGTTTCAAGAAGAACAAGTGGCCGCAATCAGTTATATTGGTGTTTAAGATGAAATATGTGTTCTTCATGCATCCAGACATAAATAATGACTTCTGCCATCCCCATTCAACTAAAAACCATGGGTCAGTAATCCAGACTGTTGTTCTGATGTGTCTCACTATGGATGGGGAATGGCCACTTCCTACATGACTCGATATAGGAAACAAGTAGTGACCTAGTCAAACTCACTGACTCAAGATAAGAAAGTGCTACTTGTAATTGATACGAATGTGCGAGTATCTAAAATACCAGTGCACCCCCTGCACACATGTGAGTGAAGATAAACAAAAAAAAAAAAAACTACTAATTCATAAACTGTAGAATTACAAATGAAGAAATGAAAATCATAGAATATTATTCAACCCACTAAACCTTACAACTGTTTAATTCTATATCCTAAAGCCACAAACAAGAAGAACAACAGCAATGTAAAGATGATAAGGATGATGGTAACAATAACAACAAGAATGATACAAAGCATTCATTATTATCATCATTGAAAATAAGGATCAGATCAAATAAATAATGAACAATCCAATGGCACATTCAGTTTCGTTAACGGCCTGTTTGTTTCAAGTGATCGAATTCTTAGGCATTCTAATACATGCATTTCTAGAAGTTGTTGAAATTGAATAAAAAAAGGTGAATATCCAAAAATGTGCACACAAAGGTGAAAATCCAGTATCCACAAATGAGCATCAAATAATCTTTTCTTCAGTGGGAAATGAACCAATGGGAGGTGGGAAATGAATACCCAGCAATCACCCCATTAATTTATATCCTAGAAAAGTCAAGGTCTCACCTACAATCTCCACTTTAAATCCTTCAACCACATCTCTTGTTGGAGCCCATTTGAACATAAGTTCCCATGGATTCAATTCCATCCAAACAAAAGGTCCCCAGGCTACAAATTCTATGAATTTCATCAGATGCCAAACTCTGAATCTTTTAACATAATTCGAAAAAAAAAAATGCAAATTACAGGCTAAAATCCAAGATTGGGTAAAACAGACTAAAAAAAAAAAAAGCCAAAGCCCAATAACCAGAGCATCAGGAAAAGTAACACAGGCACTGATTCAACTCACCATTCCTGCAGAAATCCTCAGGAGAGCTCGCCGGATCCGTGCATCGCTCTGCTCAGAAACCTTCATCTGGATCCTCATGAGCTCCCCAATTGTCACCGGCCTCTTCGACCCAGGCGACCCACCCTCCTTCCCAGGGCTCTTCTTCAACGACTTCAGCCCCAGCGCCTTCTTCATCTTGCTCGCCGCCGTCGAACCCAGCGATCTCTGCTGCGAAATAGACAGAGACTTCTCCATCTTCTCCCCAACCCCTTTATCAGATTGAGAGCCATAACTCAGGGGCTTCCCTCCAGAAGGCCTGCAAGCACCAATGAAGATCTCGTACGCGGTTTCTCTGAGCTCCGAGTTCGAAAGATCGCACCCCAATTCACCAAATGGGGAGGTGAGATCTGAGACAGGAAATCTGGAGCTACCCACCTCTCCCTTGGATCTCCCAAGCCCTTTGTTCTTGAAAAGAGAGGCCATTTGAGGGGATTCTGAATGAGATTGATGTGGCTTCTCTATGATGCGTCTTTCTTCTGTATGATTTTTTGCAGATTGGGCAATGCTGGGTGGAAGAAGAGCAGATTGAAAATGGTTGGTCTTCTCAGATTGTTGTTTTGGAAATCTCTTCTGTGCTGAGAGATGAAAATGGAGAGAGATGGGTTGATTTTACCCAGTGAATGTGATGACAGTAAAGACTGAGAGAGAATGAAAACCAGCAACAACCAGCAAAAGGTGACAGCAGCAACCTACACACGATATCTCGCGGGAAAACCGCGTGACAGGTCTCCATGAAGCGGCAAATAATGGTGATCCTTACCGATCAAGATTTCAATAAATCTAAACCGTTTGATTTTAGCATGCGATGGAAATATGATTAATGTTATATCAACAAAAATATTTGATTTGTGCTTAAGATAATGTGAGATTTGAAGATTATCAATGGAAAGGATGGGATGTGTCTTGAACCGGTCTGGATTATCTCTATGGAGGATTAATTGGTCTAGACTTGTCAATATACAAGTGCAACGGTTGTGGTTGAGATTATCTATCTCCACAGGGATCCAAGAGCTTGGAAATTTATAATGGGTTAGGTCTGGCTTGGATTTAGTTGAAATCGATAGAATAAAGAGATTTTTATGGAAGAAAAAAAATCTGAGATCATGATTAAATTAATTAATTAAAAAAAGATATTGAAATATCAAATTAGAGTGTCGTAGACAGCCAAAAGACCACTTTGACCTTGAATGAAATCATTAGGGCTCCTTAGACAATATGTTAGAGCCGGTCCTCCCTGCTCTTTTCTGGTTTTCTATCTCGGAAAATATCTTTGGGCAATCTTCATTTTCCACCAAGAAATAAATAAATAAATAAAAATTACATCATTTTCTCTCATCTCTTCTATTTTATCCTTTGCAACTAAAAACCTTTCACATTTACAATCTCTCCTTTTAAAAAAAATCAATTTCTGATTTACCCCTTCTTCCCCTAACAATATCATTAGGGCTCCTTATAAATAAATAAATAAATAAATGAATGATCTCTTTGCGATTTTTCCTCTCTTCTTCATGGGTCTTGGTTTCCCAATTTCTTCACAATTCCCAGTTCAAAGGTTGACATACAATAACAATCTTCCTCAGTACTCTCCTTGTACTTGACTACCTTGCTCATTGTCCCACTTTCACTGTAATTTTTTTCTCCATTGCTTCTGCTCCTCATTTTGATCTGTCATTCTTCTTTGCTGCCACTCTCCAATCATTGCAGCTGAAAGGCACGACTAAATTTAGGTTTTTTTCACTCTTTTCACCATATCTTTTGAAAGGTGAGATTGTAGGAAAAGAGAGATTTAGAGTGATAGATCAAAAAGGGACATGCGAGAGAAGACGGTGAATTTTTTTAAGGCAAGAAATGAAGATCGGCCAGGCCAAGAATATTATTCGGCGAAAAAAGATAAGAATTTTTCAAAAGAGCTCTAACAATATTATTTTGGGGTAAAATTGGTCCGTTGCTACATACGGTACTCTAATTCAATATTCCAGTTCTTTCTTAATCAACTTGTGTAATTAAAGTTTAAGACTAATTTTTTTTGTAAAAATTCCTATAATAAAATGTATATGTTAGAATTCAAAATTGAGCCTATTTATTAATTGGCTTAGAAATTTGAACATGAAAACAACTTCTTAAAAAGGTCGACTTGAAGTCTCCAGCTGTAAGTTTACAGGTCGATTTTGGGTTAGATTGGTGGGTCGGGTTCGGATTTGGCTGTGGGGTGAATCTCCAATATGGATAAGCTTAACCTCGCCCATTTATCAATGGGACCATTATAGCTACTATGTAACTGAAAATAGGTTTGATTGGACAATTACCTGATTTAAGTTGATTGGTGCAATCATGTCCAAGTTAAATGAGCATTTCTTTGCTGAATTTGACAGCTGACCATTGTTTTTAATCCTTTTAGGAGACAATTTGGTGGATGCCAAACAAAGGTAAAATGTCAATTTCCAGTAACATCCAATCCACGATGGAACGAACCACCTATTAAGGTTTGCACTTGCATTGAGTTTAAAGTATCCCACATGCTCTTTATAATTTGCATCGTTCGGCTGCTTCATAGTTTGGCCCGTAAATCCTCACTCCCGACCTGGCATGAAGACTGAAAGTGACCCGTGCCTAGACAAGCAGAGTTTATCACATGCTCTGTACCACTCACACATCTATCAAAAAATAATACAAAAAAAGTAGCTCAAGGAGCCAAAACATGAACCATAATTGCGTGGTATTGGCACTTGGCACCTGTGTTTCATGCCCACGCCGGGGGGATGCTTGGGTCTTCAAGTTACAGCTTCACTCCTACACATGCAGCCTTATATACCAACATCAAAAAGTAATGCAGTCGATGTTTTGAACTGACCCTTTTATTTTCTCCTGTTCGGTGAATCTCTTTGCTTTTCTCCTACATTGGTCATTTAAGCACAAGCACTCTTTAGCATTCTCTCATTTCCTCAATCAGTTGAGTTAAAGTTAAGACCTCTAAGAAAAAACCACGAGTATAGTATTTGGAAGAACCCTTTTGACTTCCCGGTTATCAATTTCATTTCGATTAATCATAAAATGGGTTTAAAGTCAGTTAAACCCATGCATGTCACTTGAAGTGACCAACCAGACCCGACTCATTGTTATTTGTGATCTTTATCTTTGTTTTTCGGGAATTGTAAAGAACTAGGGGGCTCAAATTCTGGATTGATTCTTGGTTTTCTTTCTAGAAAGTAAGAAGTCTAAAAATAACAGCAGTGTTTTCTAGGTGCAAACAGGCATATGCAGTTTGATATAAATTTATTTTATATACCCACATAAATGTCAAATGAAGCAGAGGAGAGACAGTAGAATTGCTTGCATACAATTTGAAGAGATGACCAAGTCCCAAGTGGGTTTCATGTGTTGAATGTCATTTGTACATGGCCTAAATAAATATATATATATATATTATTGGTGAAAGGAAATTCATTAATAGCAAAACAATGATAACAAACCCATAAACAGCCAACAAACCATAGTAGAAAAATAAAGACCCAAACCCCATCCCCTTTACCATCAAATCCCTATATATATATATAAAGTTATGGTTGAAAGAATAGTCATTTTTAATGGAAAAAACGGTGCAACGGAAATTACCCACAATCAACGAATCAACCAAAATGAACACAAGCAATCACATTATCAAGCAATTACACATATGAACAGAGTAATTTTACATAGTTCGGCAACCTTGCCTACGTCTACGGATGATAGAACTCATCTATCATGATCCAATTTCAATCCCCTCAAAAATCTAGGGTTATAGTACATCAATATATATAGCTCCTGCTTTGTTGGCCAATAAGAAAACTAATATATAATAACTAAAATACCTCTAATCCTGAACCTCGGTTCTGACTAACTTAGACAACCGATCCGACTAAACTAAAATATAAGACAAAACCTAATAATTTTTGCCAACAAATGAGCAACTCCATGCAACGATCTATGGGCAAAGTCAGAGGTTGAGTACTCAAAATTAGAAGGTGGGGATTTAATGTCCAAAATAATTGAATTTACAGTCCAATTTTACGCTCAATGAATAGCATCCACCACCTAATTGGCAACCGACAAAATGCAAGCTCTGCAAAAGCTTCATTTTTTCACCTTTATCAGAGCAAGGGGAATTGCCCTCGGCTCTGATATTTGGTGGGGCCTAAATGAATAATTGGTGGACCTAATCAATAATTGGTATGTTACGCTGTCAGCTTCGAACTCTCTAAAAGATGTTGTCCTCTTCTTGTATGCGTGGTTGGATTTCCAAACAGACCACGCTATTATTCTAACTTGGCATTCTAGTCAAATTGCAATTTTTTATGAGAAATTTATTATCTAGTCCTTGCCCATTTGCTTAATTACTGTTTAATTTTATAGTATCCTAGTCATTTAAGCTTCAAGTATTCCTAGTCATTATCAGTCCCTGTCCATTTTAAAGATTGAAACCCATTTGGATATAAACCTATAGTCAAGATCGTAGTACTGAAACACACGTTGACTATGCCACTAGCCGAAACCTCAGCCCAGCTTAAACCTAAACCCTTAACTAATGAGTCAGACTCAAGTTGTGCTGGCAGGTAGTATTCAATTAATTGTGTCGGGTTGGGTGGTAGATCAAATTAAGAAAAAAAAAAGGTGGGACTAAACCTAAAACTGAACCGTTTATTAATATATAGTATAAATATGCCAATTTATAACAAACTTTAAATAAAATGGTCAACTTGAACCCTGAGTTACTGGGTCAGCTTTGGGCTCGGAAGGTGGGTCAACCTGAACCCAACTAAAACACAGGTTAGGAATTACAATCCTTTGGCCGACCAAAACCTTCTTATCTGGTTTTACTCCTTTACCCTTTAGTTTAAGTTGGGTTAGAAGTTGATATCTGATTCGGCCATGTTATGAACATTTATGAGAGTATTTAGGATAGTGAAAGTCTTTTAATCTTGTAGACTACAGCCAAATCTTGTAAGGTAAAGAAACTGGCAGCAAATGAGGGCGGGTCTTAGTGTAATGGTAAAGTTGTTCCATTAAACTTGGGCGTCTGGATTCGAAATGCAAAAATAGTCTCTCCGTTTGCACAAATTAATGAAAAACTCAAATTTGACATTTGTAATACTTGAGGCTTCAGACTATGCCTATGCGAGGTCTTTATATTTGAGCATTTGTAGGTCCAACCTTATCCTCATAAGATAAAGAAATCCTCTACCAAGTAGGGGAGGGTATCAAATTGCCAAATTTGCATATACCTTACCAATTACCAAGCATGACCTGAAAAATCCTCAGCTATACGAAACCTGGTTAGCGAGGAAAGAGGTATTTATGGGGTAGCTAGGAATCTCAAACCTCGCCTGCTACAAAATGTGACCTAGTGGACTAAATAATTTCTTTTTCCTTTTTAAACAAAAAATTGGGAACTTACTTAATGAGGAACCATTCAATAGGAATTTGGCCTTGCGCCGTGGAGACAGCTGTGGTTTGGTGCAGATCATATATACTGTAAACGCGTCTCAAATAGCGTAATATGCAAATTCCTGTAGACACGAAGATATGGGAATCTGTCCAGTCCCTAGCGGTGCAATAGAATAAGCACAGATCATTGAAAAATATTGCAAGATGATGGGTAGGCTTGGTGATATTAAAACATAGTAATAATCATATTGAGTAAAAAATATATATATATCCTTCCATAGATTTTACCAGGTGGTAATAGGAGAAAATTATTCATGTGCGACCACCTTTTTTTTCATAAGAACATTATTTTTGAAAATAAAGCATCTGTGAAACTTTAGACAATCCAGCGGTAACAGTGTCTCATCTCACACAGTTATCCAGGGATCCTTGGGCCTAGCAAGCAAGTTGTGTGGCACTCACTCATCTAGAAGAGAGAGAGAGAGAGAGAGAGAGAGAGAGAACATCTACAGTGTTAAAAAGTGGACCCACATGTGCCACCTGATCAGTGGCCCACATTTCAATCCTATAACTCTCACATGTGTTGTATGGTATTTCTGCTGGGAAAAAAAATATATAAAAAATGTGTATTTGAGAAAATAAATAAAATGACAAGATAAGACATGTTACTTAAGGTCCTTTCTCAACACAATGATTTCTCCATTGTTGTAAGCGAACTCAATGGAATGCTTGTTTGAGATACAATAGCTTTAATGAATGCCCAATGCTTAGACAACACGAAAAATAAAAGAAGGGAGATCAGTTGGAAGAACAGCAGAATAATTAATTATCAAACCTACTCAAGAGTTCTTACATAACCAAAAAAAAAAAGGGGTTCAATTTTTACCCCGAGCAATATATGGAGGATCAAACCCTTTCGCTAACAAAATAACTAATGTATGTTACAAATGAAGGGTTTTCAATAGGATCATCATACACTTTAGTAAAAAAAAACTATTTAACATGAGAAGACACTCTCATGCCTCTTCGCACGAGAAACATTTAAATAATATAGTAAATTTATAATGTTATAATGAAAAAATGAAAAACATGGGAAGACACTCTTATGCCTCTTTGCAAAGAATCATTTAAATCAGGGCATTCTTCCTAGCAATAAGCATGGTGCCGATGGGCCTATTGTACGCACTAGCCTTTGGGGCCTGCTGGAGCCCACAAATCATGAGGTAAAGGGGGATGGAATGATCCATCTGCGTAGGGCCAACATATCAAATTTTAGCTCAATACGTTGCTCCTAACCCCTTTACCGTCGCCCACAAGTTTAACACTTTTTTTATATAAAAAGATTTACCTTAGATCTATGATTCAATTCATTTGGAAGGATGCAAACCGAATGATACGTGATTGTCAAGGAGTTTGTGTGTGTGTGTCGTTCACATGGATCATATGGTGGGCCTCACAGGGTGGCGCACACCGTAAGATGCTGACCACAATGCTTACAAAATATATTGCCCTTAAATGATATAGTAAAATTTATAATCTGATAAATCTTATTTTGTTTAAAAAAAGTTCCAACAATATCTGCATCTCTCTCTCTCTCTCTCTCTCTCTCTCTCTCTCTCTCTCTCTCCAGCTGTCTGTCATTCTTCCATCCTATTTTTTATTGTCTGCATCTAAATTGCCAAGAGCTACATTATCAATGTCACTCACCTAAACGTATGTCATTCACATCACTAGACATGTGCCATTATAAAATATTAAAGAGAATGGTTTTAGATTTAATTTTGTCCAGCTTCCTTTTAATTTTGACTTTTTTGTTGAAAATTTGTAAAAGCTAATAATTGTTAAGATCAAGGATTTGCACTCATGATGACCGTTGACATTTTAGATATGTAATCCCACCACTATGATACTCAAATATTTGTGTGTATTTTTTTTTACTAAGAAATGTCAAGACTAATTAAATGGAGCATGGGCCATGTGGATCATGCCCATGCTTAGCACAAGTTATTGTACTAATTTATACTTATTTTCAAGTATTTTTGGCTTGCAAATACCCTCCAGTGAAGAAAAAGTGGACCAGCCAAACACATCATTGTCATATCTTCTATATGTTACACATGTCATTGCAGATCTGTGTTTGATTGGCCATTTAATAACAAAACACTTGAAAAACAATCTTTTACCAAACGGATGTTTTTTTTTTTCTGTTTTATTGTTTTCTGAATTTGTTGAAGTTTGATAAGTTTAAAAACAATTCGTGATAATATCTTCAAAAGACTATTTTAATTTCAACTAGTGCTTAGCACAGGTATTTTCATGCATTGCAAATACAGTATGCATCTTGCAAATGCACGGCCCTAACCCTAGTTCCAGACCTGTGGGATCCAAGGCTGTATATTAGGCTGGACAATTAAATTGGGTGGTCTTGGACAACCTTCAGCCATGCCGACTAGGCCCATGTATGCGCTCACCTCTCCGTTCTCTGGTGTCGTAAAGTGGGGCCAGATTCTACTACACAACTCAGTGGATCCACACTTTATCTCTTCATGTTTAAATTTGAGTTCTCATTCCATATGAGTCAAGATAAACCTATATTTTATTGTTGACTTCAGAAGAGAATAGTCATTTCTCCACTGAAATTCATTAATTTAAAACATTAACCTAATTTAAACATGGATTTTTATAAGAATTTAGATATTCATCACCTAAAACACAACTTTAAATGGACCATTTATGTTAAGTCTCAAGTTAAACACTTACAAGTTGGTTAGGGTCAACGTTCTACCCAATCAATAAATATCGGTCAGGCTTGCAATGTGCATTATATACAACGGGACCCCATATAGAACCAAATTTACAGTTACAAACCCTATTACATTAGACATAAACAATTGACCCATAATTGACCTTTAATCGCCGCCCGACTCGGCCCAAAGCTTAAGCATAACCCACAGCATGTATACCCCAGCCCAAATTTCACTCCAATCACTAAATAAACCTTTTTAATATACATATGCAAAACAACCTTCGATTGTTATTTTTTTTAACGTTTCAAATTATAGTTGATAAACAGTTTGTTTGAGTTTTACCTTAAAAAGTAAGCATCATCATCATCAAATCATTCTCCCAAATATGCTTTGAAAAATCAAAAGAAAACACAATTTCATAGATGAAATAAATAACTATGCTTTTAAGCATGATCCCTGCAATATGAAAGCCTGGTGGAAAGCTAAGTGGATATTACCCCCAACTGACCAAGCCAAAAAATAGAAGTTTATAAAGAGTGACCCTATTTTCGAGAGTGAATAATGGTTGATAGTGGCAAACATCATTCGCACTCTTTAGACCAAGGTCCTACATCACTCAACTAAAAGTACTTCATTTCAAAGTCATTGAATACCTAGGATTGAATTTCTTTAATTTAAATGGTAAAAAATGAAGAAGGAAAAGCTAAAGCTTAAAAATTGACTATCAAATAAAGTCCCATTTAATAAAAATTAAATAAAGAGAAGATGAGAAATGAATATATAGCCATCATCCTAGTAATCCAATGCTTAGGAAAGTCAAAAACTTCAGCCACATCTACAACTTATATCCTTAACTTCTCACCCCATATCCTTCACTCCTCACCTTTTTTATAATCGTTTGATGAGCTCATTTGACTATAAACTCCCATGTATTCAATTCTTATTTATGCAAACAAACAGGGGGGAAGAAAACAGATCGTTGGCTTTTCTAAACATGAAAACCATCTACTTCCAAAGTTTTTCCATATATCATAGACAACTGGTAGAAACGTGGATGGATATTCAATACATAGAAAGCCAAAGCACGTCAAGAACCGCAGAGCTAGCAAGCATGAAACAACTAAGGAATGCAAAGGTTACGGAAATTGTAGCACGGTCGCAGAAGCGATGCAAGGGCTTACAGACGTCCGGCAAAGCTGAGTGTCGGATCCCTGTGTGGCTCAGGTTTGCCACTGCGGCAGAAGCTGATCCTGCGCCTAGCATTGCATATGCCAAAACCTGTTGCAAAAAAGCTTCAGAAAAGAAGAATAGCCTTTTTGTTGAAGAAATCATTGTCACAGTTTCCTAATTCCAATGCTGTTTTGTTGATGAAAATTGGAGAAATAAAAATGCGGCATCTACAATTTGTTTTATGAAAATGCCCCAGAAAATTGGAAAAATAAAAGTGTGGCGTCTACAATTTGTTTTATGAAAATGCCCCACTAGTACCAATAGTGTAAATACTACACATTAAGTAGATATCAAATTATGATCAACTTCTCCAGAACTCTATAGGGCAATCAAGTAAGCCTAACAATTTGGGGAAAGATAGGAAATTACTATAAATAGACACAAGCAAAATTAATAAAAGTCTAATTATCTTTACGAGATGGTTCCATACACTCCACTATGAGAGATTGTAGAGAATAAATTTTAAGAGCTGTATCAACATATATATGAAAATCACACATCCACCATGAGATTTAAGGTCACTGGCTTAACTAACAGATCATTGACTGCCCAAGCATGCACAGTAGCAAAGAGAAGACAAGTTATGAAAAAATCCATAGAAATCATCCAATACCTGGCCTCACTTTAACCTCCTATTAGTGGCCCCAATTTGAACAGGTAGGATAGGAACATGTTTCTACTTCTTAGTGCATTGATTATGATCTTTGTTTTCAATGATATTGATGACAGCATAAAAGCCAATGTACCATGAGTGAATGAATAAGCTTACATTGCAAAATCTACCAACTATTAGTTTTTCAGTTAACATACTCAAATCAGATCTTCACAATTATAGGATAGATTTGTGGAGCAGCGCAGGGGAAGAAGATTAGCCAACGGGCTAATCTCCAAGCCAAAAGGCTTAGGGATAGATTGTCTAGGTGCCTCACCAAAGATAAACAAACTCTCTCAACTGAGAACCAACTCAAAATCTTTATCCATTATTAAATTCTATATCTCATGAAGAGATTACATCTGTATTTATAATCAAGATATTACTTAATAAAGGAAACAACAATTTCTAATCAAATAAGAAGTCATAAATCAAACATGACTGGACTTGCCAAATTTTAATAGAGCAACTAAAACAACTACTAATAATATAATCTACTCTAATCTACTGTGCTTTATTGTTCATAGGTCTAATAGCTGGCCAATCATAAATCTGGCTTGCATCAATTTGGCTAACACAGTATAAATTTTGAAATCTAATCGTGCACCCATATCCATCACTTTCACCTGATCTGACCCGCGACCTTGATTGGGGATTTACTACCCTCCACAACTTTAACTATATGATCTGGATGGGGCAATCAATGTAATGGTGTATAGAGGGTATAGAGGAGCTATAACCCCTAAGCCCTATATATAGGTTTTTGATAGATAACTCCCTTCCCATCACAAACTCTTAATTTAATTAGCATTTAGATTTCTCTCAGCATAGAAAACACTATTAGGTTAGCAACTTTCCCTAAACACCAAAGTTACCTCCATAAGGAGACTCACCAACATAGGAATCTCCTAATGGATAGCGGTCTTCTAAAGTGAGGAACTCACATGGGCATGTGGTCATTGGGCCACACCTAAGCCCTATAATTCACACATCAACATATCTTTAAAAAGTCCTCTTAGTAAGAGGCCATGTTAGGTCAAAAGCAACTCAAAACTCTACCAGAAAGAAAGAAGAACAATCAAAGCAAAGCAAAGAACAGTTCAAAATACTGCTATCTACTACATACCAAGTTCATAGTTTTGTATTCATTACCATCTAAATACTAAAAGATTTTTGGTTGGAAAATACTCAAAGCTATTAGTAGCCAATCCCCAACAAGACCTTTTAAAAAAAAACCCACAATAAATAAACTATCACAATTGCTTTGAAGCAACTGCCAATAAACAAATGGCACAGACAGTCAAACACTACTTCCACAATGTCTATAATAAGATCAAGATGTCAAAAAAATAAAATCAAATAAAGGACCATTGGATTTGGATGTCAATAGCTATTCAATAAAAGATCATTAAATAGATTGTACTTTTGCTTACCATCCATTTCATGACCCTGCATGGGATAGCCAACAACATCCAATTGATTCTTAAGATTCTAGATTGCTAGATTTTAAAAGCCTCATCTATCTAGCAGATAAGAGGGTCGCATAAATTGAGCTAAGTTTCCTATTTCAACTAGTAGGTGCTTCTAAAAGGAAATAACTTTAGTAAGATTCCATTTGAATGTAGAGGAAAGTAGGAGAAAATTTCCTTCCCCCTCTATGGTAGGTTTGTGGGATGGAATGATTCGGCAGTAGGGAGCTAAATTGTTCTCGGTTTTTTTATTAGCTCAAGTCTTTCCTCATCTGGGGCAAAAAACTTTTTCTTACCAAGCACATCATCCCCTAATAAAACACATTTTTTCATGTTCGGATCTACTTTTTAAGGAGAAAACAAACTTTAGCATAAGATAAGAAGAAAAGATTTTTGTTATCAGCAGGTGAATAAAGGAACCCTTTTTTCTTAGGGTTTTTACAAAAGAAGACTCAAACATCTCTATACTTCCAAAAGCATCATCAAATACATGTAATGCTAAAAAGCATCTTATATAGTAGACTTCATCTTTTTCTAGACCAAACTACCCTTCACTTGATCTCTCGCTAATTCTAGACATGACACTCACTAGCTCGAGACATGACTCGCAAGTTCGAGACATAACACTCACGAGCCCAAGATTTAGTGTCTATATATGTGCCTAACATTATTCTCAAGCTCGGGTAATTGCTTGTGTTCAATTCCATTTATCGACATCCCTCGAGTACTTATTAATCTTCTCTATCATGTTATATTGATTCATATTTTTATAAACTTCAATAATGTCCTCACTCTAAATGTACTCTTAGTAGAGAATTAGCTCAAAGCTATGAGAATTAAACATAGCAGCTTCACTTGAAACTTCTCAAGTGACATGATTGTCATGTTAAGCTCAAGAATCTATGAAGTTAATGTTGAATAATTCTATTGTGATGTTAGTTAACCATTAATTTACTCATTCTTACTCGCCTTTTAGTACAGTCTATCCAAAATTTGCTCCAAAGTCTAAAATGCTCTCCCTCACTTTCCTTACTTTTTGAGTATGAATTGAACAATAACATTATTAAGTCACGATGTCAAAAATCAACACTTGTAATGTCAAATATTTGCAATGTCGAAAATAGACTAGGAAGTTGAATGGTTAAAGTTTTTCCAAATAAGATACATACATGTGCATTGGGTTTGACTAACAATTCTTAAGCTAAAGCAATTATTTCTATGAGTGCATGAGTTAAACCATTCCATTGTGGGTTTGCTCAATAGTGAATGTACTCACTATGGTCCTTCTCTTTGTACAATCTATGGACATTCTACTCCAAAAAAAAATCAACTATTTTATTTAAAAACACACACACACAAAAAAAATTGTGTTCCTCTCCATTCCTTATTCATAACTATACTTTTATTACAGTCTATGGAGGACTAGCTACAAAGTTAAAGTTGTTTTCCTCCGTATTTCTCACTTTCGAGTATGAATTAAAAAAAAATTACTCGCTATATCCATAACAAACTAGCAAGTTCAAAAGTTGGAACAAAAATAACAAGTCACAAAACATGTCGCAAACGATAAAGTGAGGGTGGGTTGGTCAAAAAATAATAATAATAAAGTCTACATTTAAAAATGTTTGTGGGCATTACATGTATTTTAGGATGCTCTTCGAGGTATAGGGATATTTGAGACTTCTTTTTTTTTTTTTTTTTTTGTAAAAGTCCTCTTTTTTTTAGTATTGAGTTTGTTACTTATAAAAAAATTAATATTTAATTAATAAAACACCTAATTTATTTATAAAATATTTTAGAATGATTTTCTCCCTTCAAATCCGAAATCAATGACAGTGAAGTCTTACCTGATCACCGGCAAATATGACCCATGCATGCTTCCGAGAAGGGAGCACCGGCGACTTCCTCAGCAGCTTCGCCGAGCTCAGCACCAGCTGTAGGAGTGAGTGAGCCGCCACGGCCGCCGACACTCCGACCAGAAACCTGCCGGAAAAAACAAAATCCAGTCATAAAATCCCACCGGCGACAACCACATGGATCTTTCAAAACCCCCAAAAAGATCAGAAGGCCTTCTGATCAACAAGAAGAAAATCGGACCATGTATCGGCTGGCACAAAAACTAATACGCATCGACGTCACTGCCGTTTCGGATCGATGTATCGGCCGCTTCGTGATGATTTCAATTTCAGCTAAAAAAAAGTATAACAGTAGCACGTATCGCCCTGCATCGTTACGTATCGGCATCTTACATGCCGATATTTTGAATGTTTGAAAAAAAAAAAAAAAACGAAACACTTACTGATACATTAGCACACTCGTATTTCATCACTTCCAAGGGTATTTTGGTCAAATTGACATGTCACGGGTCTCGCTTTTCACGAGGAGTAGAAAAAATGACGCCCCGAAAAAGTCATGTCATTTTCGACAAAAAGACCCCTGTATTACCTGTCAAACTTAGAAAGGCCCATCAAATTATTCTTTAAAATCGAAATCCATCAAGCTACACCACTATTATGGGCCCCACATTTATCAATTGGTGGGCTTCGATCTTTTAAGTTAATGTCTCGCAGCGTGGCTTGCAATTGAGTTCTTTTTATTATTTCAATCAAGGCGCGAGGGTGGTGTTGGTGAAAACAAATTATGGAAGGAGTCTTTTGAGGTAGTTTTTTTTTAATACCCATGTTAGGGGTATTTTTACTGATAAAAAATAATAATAACAAATCCACGGAAGCCGCTAGCACGTGTAGTGTCGCATAGGCTTTGTCTCTTTACAAAAATTTTTAAAAAATTTATATAAAAAATTTTAAAATTTTTAGATATACACTCGAATTCCTAAATGCTTTCATGTACTTAAATCGTCCAAAAATCCTAAATAATATGAAATTCTGAAATTTCTCTGGATATTTATGACTTTCTAAGTAGATAAACTTTTAAAATACTCCTAATGGAGCAACATATATCCCAAAATCCTAACCATCTAAAATTCTTCACAGAAATTCTACCAAAAATAGTGCCAAAGGATATTTTAGTAATATGACCGAAACGATAGAATGAGAAAGAGACTTTCTTCTTACTTGAAGGAGTCGGAAAAGGACCATTTAGAGTAGAGCGGCAGCTCGAATCCGTACACGGAGATGGTGGCGGACTGCTCCGCCGTCACCATCAACGACAGAGCTGCGGCGGACGACAGTAGGCAGACCAGGCGGAGGAGGGCGTGCGCGGCGTCGGCTTTCAGGCGGAGCTTTTGGTCGCTCCTGCGGGAAGCCGGCACGGGAGGGCCGCTGATGGTTGTGGACTGGCCAGGGGTCTTCGTCTCCGGCATCTGGATCCCAATCTCCAGCGGCTTTTTCCGGCCTTCCGACATTCTCTTTCTCTTTCTCTTTCTGTTTCGGTGAAACCCCGAAAGAGCGGTGGTTTCTTATGTTTTTTTTAAGAGTGCTGCTAGTGTGGGCGTGCCATGCTATATGGATGATAAGTAGCAGTTATTGTGGGGCCCACTTTAATTCTCGTGACCGATCAGTGAAGAGATTCGGCGGAAGAGCTATTGGAGACACGGACCTTAACAATTTGCTGAGGGACCCACCCATGGCATCCGAACTGCTCCAGATGCTCCATTGAGTTCACCTCATGGGTAGAGGCGGAACCGGGTACAAGGGTGTGGGGGCTTCAACATATATATATATATATATATATTTATTATGTTTGTCTTTTTCCATAATATTTCTACTACGAAGAGCCCTCCAAATTGAATTTTTTTTGGTCCACCCCTGCAGTCATGGTCCCACGTGATGGACCCAGATCCCTGACTTGGAGAAAATGTTACAAATATGTGCTGTTGATCCACACCTTTGGTTTGGCCTAGTTTCAGTTATAAAAAAAGACATGCATTGTGTGTGGGATGTTGGGATATTCGTTTGAGGGCGGAACTAGTATTCGCAGAGGACGGGCCATTGTGGAAAGCCCCCTTCATTGTCGAAAAACCCCAAATGTGATAGAAGTTTGGTGGCTTCAGGCTCAAGTTTATTTTTTAAAATTCATGTAATTTTAAATTCAGCTCTAGAGTTTTTAACGCTTTAAGTCCACTAAAATATTTTTATCCCTAAAATACTAAAATATTTTAATGTTGCCCCTCTTTGAAAATAAAAATGAAATTTTTATGTGGCAACACTGTCATATTCTGGGCAGCGACCACCTCCAACCGACAACCAGCAACTAACGACTTTTTTGGCCAACTTTCAACGACTTTTTCAGACAACTTCCAGAGGCTTTTTTTTTTAAACACCATAATCCCGTTTTTATGCTCCTGATTTACACTAACATATGATCTTGTTTTCATGTTTCTATTTCATATGAACACATGGAACATGTTCCTATTCACATACCTAATGTTCCAGTTTCATAATAACACATACATGAGCGGAACTAGCTTGGGGCTTAAGAAGGCCAGGCGCCCCTCCCCCCACCCTCTCACTTTCTTTCTTTTACTTCATTCCTTTCTTCATTCCCTCTTCTCCCTTCTCCTTCCACCTCACGGCCAACTAACCCCCAAGCCACCAATCACCAATCTTCTTCCGGCTTCTTCTTCCTCGCATCGCTCTTATCCCTTGGATACCATTTTCCAAACTTCTCCATCTTCCTTGAGCTTTAGGTAAGCTCCCAACTTCTCCATAGTTAAATTTTTGAGTTTTTAAATTAATAATGGTTTAGAGGTGTTCCTTAGAGTCTTCTCTCCCATTTTATATATGGGTTTGGCTCCGCTTCGGGTTTCCCTCCATATGAGCACCATGGGTTTAATCTTGAGCTATGATTTCTCTTCATTTCCATTTTCTCTTATCATAAGGCAAGTGGATAGCATTTTCATTATTAATATATTAATTTAATCTTGATTCTAGCATTTTAATATGCATGACAGGTTTTACCCATTTTAGTGGAAATGCATTAGTATGACTATGTCGTTGGCATTAAGTATCTGACTGTGAAGAGCAAACAATTTTTTTTTACCCAAATCATTTATTATGATTTCTAAAATATTTTCAATATTTGTGTAATGACTAAATTAGATAATAAGAAGAAAAAGAACAAAAAAAATCCAAAAAAAAAAAAAAAAACTACTAGATTGTGATTTATGAATCACTTATTTTATCATAGTTGCTGAAATGTACTTATTATGATTTCAATTTAATTTTAGATGGAAAAAACAATTCCAATTGATGTGTATTTTAAGAGGAAAAATGACAAAAAATAGGACGTTGATACATTATTGCCAACCTCCTCCAAAGTTGAGATTTCAATTTTTGAAAATTTCAAGGAACACTTGAATATATAATGATTACATGAAAAGAAAAAAACTCTTTTAGTTTGGCTCCTCTCGTTGCGAAATCCCAGTTCCGCCCCTAAATACGTAGTTATGTTTTCATGCATGTTCATGTTTCACATTAACACATGGAACATGTTCCTATTTACATACCATATGTTCATGTTTTACACTAACACATATTTATGTTTTTATGTTCTTTTTTTACACTAATACATAATCATATTTTAATGCATATTCCTGTTTCACACTAATACATAAAACATGTTTTTGTTTACATAAGACATGTTCATGTTTTTGTTTACATAAGACATGTTCATATTATATGTTTCTATTTCAATCTAACACATGATCCTTCTTTCATTTTTATAAATCACACTAACGCATAGTCATGTTTTCATGTATGTTCCTATTTCACATTAACACATGGAACATGTTCCTTTTTACATATCACATATTTCTGTTTCACACTAATACATGATATCATTTTATATATGTTCCTCTTTCACACTAATACATGGAACTTATTCCTGTTTACATAACATATATTCCCGTTTACATGTTCTTGTATCATACTAACACATGATCATGTTTTCGTATCCTACTTCACATTAAAACATAAAACATATTCCTATTCACATGCCGTATGTTCCTATTTATATGCTTCTATTTTATACTAACACATGGTCATGTTTTTATATTCCTGTTTACACGTTTTTATTTTACACTAACACATGGTTTTATTTTCATGCATATTCCAGTTTCACATTAACACATGGAACACGTTCTTGTTTAAATAATACATATTCCTTTTTGTATGTTACTAATTACACTAACTCATAGTTCTTTTTTCATTTTCCTTTTTTACACAATATATAGTTTTGTTATCATGCATGTTCCTTTTTCACACTAACACATGCAATATATTCCCGTTTCACATTAAGACATGATCTTATTTTTATATTCTTTTTTCACACTAACACATGTTTCGGTTTTCATGCATGTTCATTTTTCACACTAACGCATAATACATGTTCCTATTTAAACACTACATGTTCCTGTTTTATATTAACACATGCTCATGTTTTCATCTTCTTCTTTTACGCTAACACATAGTTTTGTCCCATGCCAACACATAGTCTTATTTTCACTCATGTTCTTATTTCATACTAACACATGGAATATGTTCCTACTTAGATACCACATATTCCTATTTTTATGTTCCTGTTTTACACTAACACATGATTATATTTTTATGTTCATATTTCATAATAACACATAATCTTCTTTTCAAATTACTATTTTACACTAACACGTGGTTCTGTTTTCATGTTCCTTCTTAGATGTTCATAGTTAACACTAACACATAGCCCTATTTTCTTACAAGTTCCTATTTCTCATGTTCCTATTTCTTATGTTCTTGTTTCTCATGTTTGTGTTTGAACGTGTTCTTGTTTCTCATATATATTCCTATTTCTAACAATACTAATACATGGAACATATTTCTATTTCCCGTGTTCATGTTTCTCACATACACTAATACAGGGAACATGTCCTTGTTTCTTATAGTCATGTTACTTATGTTCCTATCTCTTATATTCATATTTGAACATGTTCCTATTTGTCACATGTTTCTACTTCTAACACTATGACCCCAACATTGAATGCATTCTAATTTCTAATTTCTAATTTCCAAACCACCAACGAAATGCTGGTCACAGACAAGCCACTGTTTTGGCGACCAATGTCTACTATTTCGGAGGTCGACCACCGATTGACAATCGATGGCCATCATCGCCAATGGCTAGTTATCGTCCGTTACTCTCCAATCATCAGGGGCAAGCCGCGAGTTACCGGTCATTGGACGTCCGTTGGCCACCATTAGTCTATTAACGTTACGCCATCCGACGGATGCCGACTACAGTCTATGGGTCGCCGATCATCGTCCACCGGTCGTTAGTCGACGATCATCGACCTCCAGTCCCCGTCCACAGTTCGCCGGTCGCCGGTCCCCTTTCGCTAGTCGCCAGTCGTTGGTTGACGAAAAAAATGTTGGCAAAAGTGCTATAAAAGCCACTGAAAAAGTTGCCGGCCACCAGTCACTAGCCGCCAGCTGCCAACTATTCCAAAAGTTGTCCCTAAATATAATAAGAAACAAAAAAAAACCTTAAAGGTAGAATTGCAATTATCACAACATATGTAAAATAGAATAGACTTGAAGCATTAAATCTTATAACACTAATAGACTATTGCAATTACGAACTTAAGAAGTGGACTTCTACCTAATTAAATTTGAAAAATCAAACATCCCTAAAAGTTTTATAGTGGTTTTTTTTTTTGTTAAATACGGCCCATCCAAAATTTCCTTTTTTACATAGACTGGTTCCATCCATGCCTAGGCCTCTTAGATGTACATGACTGCACCTCTAATGATGATTGGGCCCCATGTTGAGTCCATTAATTTTAATAAGTTTTTCCCTTTAGTTTTGATTTGAATATATCTGATTTGGATTTACTTTCAAAAAGCACAATCCATTGACTACTCTTGTGTGGCAAATCCATGAGAAAATTAAGGAAACTTACTTTTTTTTTATGAGAAGAAAATTCAACCGTCAAGGCTATGGCTCAATTGATTTGAGCCTTGAGTTTGCTCTCCAAGGTCATGACTTCGACTCCCACCTCTCAGTACTATATATACAACCATGTATGTATTCCCTAAGGATTAGTCCTTGCTCGTTAGAATTGAGTAACCCCTGAGCCGAAGACTAAACGTCCAAAAGTTGAGTTGGCGAGAAATATCCTAGGTCATCAAACAAGAAAAAAAAAAGGGAAGAAGAAAAAATCTCTCTGCAGTACTCTCTCTTTACTCATTGTATACATTAACTCATATGCATAATGGAGTGAACAAGGAAAAAAAAAAAAATACGTATTCAACAAAGGTAGTTAACCGCAAGTGGAACATTGATTACCACCACTATCATCCCAAGATTTTAAAACTAATTTATTACTTTATAATGTTTATTCAAAACTATCACCATAATATTATTTTAAACTTCTTTTACAATTTTTTTATTTTATTAAAAATAAAAAAATTTGTGACTTCCCACCGCACAAAGTTGACTCTTTTTTATGTTTACCCATAATAAGATAGTTTTAACAAAGGCAATAAGGAGATTACAGAACATCACAAAGGGAACAAACAAAACAAGTTAAGACTCCACTTCTAGCCTTGTAAGACAACTGAATTCCTATGTAATTCTTATTTATTGGATTGAATACACACGGATTCATCAGCTCCACCAAAACATGACTAAAGAGGTTTGGGACGAAGAATACAAGATGAAGTTGTAAATAAAATATTGACCTTTTTAGAATTTGAATCACAAGGTGATAATTGGAGACTCAATCTCCAATTAAGGGGAGGTTTACACTCACTATTTTGAACATTCACCTTTGATTCTTCATTTTCAACTACTTAAAATAAATACAGTACTAAAAATGCAAAAACATGAAACCAAGAAGCACTAACCAATGGTAAAGATTCCGCAAGTAATTACCAACTGTGCTTTTCTCGAAGCACTTCCTTCTAATGGCCACACACACACTCAACATTCAAATCTTTTACATATTATTTTGCATACTTTCATCTTTTAGGTTAAAGATTCAATTTATGTTTCAACAAGATTTGCCCATTAATGTCAAGATAAAAGCACCAAGACCGAAACTATCCCAATGCTATCTGCCGCCAAAATCATCCCATCCACAACTTTTTGCAACATTGATGAGATATAGACCCAATTCCGTTTTGGGCATGGGGTTACTGGCCGGCCAATAAACTTCCCCCTCTTTATAAGCTATTCACATTTAGCAAGAAATATTACAATAAATACATAGTTTTTTTTTAAAAAATGTTTAATATTTCTTTCTAGTTTTTTTAAAAAATGTTTAATATTTCTTTCTAAATCAAAAGGACTTTGGCAGTTTCATGTATATGCCCACGGAGTATTGATCCAAGTATCACTCCTAACTCACAGTCCCACATCACAAAAGCTTAAAAAATAAAAATAAAAAAAACACTCAGGTATGTCGGTATCAAATAAGCCTGACCGTCTACCTCATTACAGTTTTATTTAGTGAAAGAGGAAAAACGCAAACTGCCACGATGAGGTCCAGGTAGTGGTTAGGGGTATGGGTAGCAAACCATGCCAAAGGTGACCTCTTGGCTCCTTGCCATCTTGGATATAAAAAAACCGCGAGGGAAAAAAGGTGGTGCGAAAAGAAAGAAGGTATTACAATATCTTGTAACAGCACATGTCAACTAAAAAATCTCTAATACAATCTAAAATAAATGAATATATTAATAACCCATTCAACCTCATTTACTCACACATCAAGTCTTATAGCACACAAATCATAAACATGTAGTGACTCGCATCTCTCTTCATAAGACCCCATTTTAGTCAATTTAGGTTCATCAATCTAATCTACCAAAACTGGACCTGCCCTTTCCCTCATATGAATCCACAATTAAAAAAGTTAAAAGAAAGATTTAAAAAAAAAGGTCAACATTCCTGTCGATCAAGAGCAAATGCTTGCAGCTAAATCCAGAATCAGATCCATCTTCACACCCATCTTCCATCACTGAAACCCCATTTATTCATCTATGTTTCATCTCTTCATACAAGCTCCATTGTCAGAACCCCATCTGTAAGTCCAGGTGAAGGCCTAAAGCAGTTGACCTTCCCAAGGTAAGACATTCTAACCTTTTTGTAAAGGTTTAACTGCTTTTACTGATGTGAAAGAAGAATAAAAGAAAATACCTGGAGGTGGATGCCCTCTGGCATTACTCAACAATGTCAGTTAATGAATGACTCCTCAAACTTAGTTCATTGTTGTTTGCTGCCAAACTTGATTCCAATAAAGAAGATTAGCTGATGGTACATCCAGTCTTAGGGTTGTGACAGAAGTTTTATGCTGGCTGGTAAAACTTCTTACACCGCTAAGAGATGAAACCCACAAACAAATTCATTCCAATGCCTTGGCTCAATTATTAATAAGGATAGAGAGATTGAACAAGATGTAGAACATAGGATAGATTAAGATGGTTGAAGTAGAGACTTTTGGAGTTCTTTGTGATCGACACATACCATCAAGAATCAAAATTGAAAGGAAAACTTTAAAGAACAATTACATCAGCTATGATCTATGGAACAAAATATTGGCCAATGAAGAAGCAATACATGAACAAAATGACCACAGCAAAAAAGAGAATGTTGAGATGGATGTATGGTAAAACTAAAAAAGAAATAAACAGAGATGAGCGCTTTCAAGATAATTTAAGAGTAGCAACAATAGGGGATTAAGAGACACTCATTTGAGGTAGTTCAGGAATGTCCAACATAGGCCAGCAACAACACCGTTAAGGACAACATTTTCTATATAGGTTGATGGCCAACCAAACAAAAAGGCTAGGCCAAACAATATTAAGGGTAGATAAGAAAAAGTGCAACCTATTTAAGGATTTGGCTCAAGATAAATCCAAATAGAAAAATAAAATTCATATAGCTAACCCCAACAAAGTTGAGACAAGGCTTTAATAATGATGATCTAAGAAGCACGGACACTTCTAAGAAAGTGACGTGTCTGTGTCGGACACGTGTCGGACACCGACACTCCTTGGACACTCTCAGACACGTGTCCGATATTATTTAGCCGTGTCCATAATTGAAAACAAAAAATCTTATTTCGGACACTTGTTCGACACTCTTTTTGCAACGTGTCCCACAATTCTTAGCCTGTATCTATGACTAAAAAATAAACATGTGGCTTATATCTCTTGGACAATGGATACTTTATTAACATGTGGTTATTAAAACTTGTAAACTTAATCTATAACAAATTTGTATCATGGAAAAATGTATGATTGTAAATATTAATCATATCACAAGCTAAAGACAAATAAATATTTCACTAAAGAATAGGCCTCAAGATAGGCTTTTTTTTGTTTTTTGTTTTTTTTTTTTTAGGTAGGGGAAAGAAATGATCCGCCCTTTTCTTTATATGGATCTTCTGGAACTATAGATATTTCATGTTTAATAATTATGAATTATGTTTTAGTGTTGTATTGATATTTAATAATTTGATGTGTTTGTCAGTTGGTACTTGAATTTTTATTTTTTGATTGCTAAATTGATTGAAAAAGTTAAAATGATATTATTTTTTTAGTAGATGAATATATATGTATTAATATATATTATTAACGTATCCCCCGACGTGTCCGTGTCCTACTTTTTTGAGAAATGCTGTGTCAGCGTATCCGTATCGTGTCGTATTTGTATCCCATGTCCATGTCCGTACTTCTTAGATGATGATGATGAACTGATTGTAAATTCTACTTGCAGAATGTTGTGGCATTGTTGTTGTATATCTACAATCAGATAGACTCAAACCATCTACTAATGGATATTACAAGACCTTACTTGGTGCGCTTAATCTCTTAGGCAGGAGTATCACAGTTGCTTGGTCTAGTCCACTAAATCTTTGGCAATAATAGAGACTATTAGTGCTGACATTACATGGCAGTCATAATTCAACTGAACATGAACAAAACGTTTCTTATGCAACAACTCAAGATGATAATCAAAGTGCCACCAAGATGTGGTTCAAGTATTCAACCTCTCGTACTAGTATAGAACACATTGATCTACCCTATCACTTCCTAACTCATTCTACTCGTTACATTAAAGTAAAGTCATGCAATGCGAGAAATGAGAAGGATATTGCATTCCATGACATTTTGTTTTGGAATAATAGGTAACACTCACTCAAAAAATAAAAAAATAAAAAAATAAAAAAAATATAATTGATTATACTTCTACTATGATTAATTGAAAGTACAAGATAGCTCTGTAAAGATTATCCATAGTACCTCCTTCCAGAGTAATTTCAAAGGTTCTCTAGCACACAGACTCAGAGCTGAAGATGGAAGAAATTTAATAAATAAAAACTGCATTGAGCCCTTTGGCAGCATTGCGGTGAAATTACAGTAGCCTTCACCTGAAAATATCATAAAGCTTAAAGCATCAGAAAGTGGCAATGAGGGGATATGCAACTTTCATACATTCATAACCAAACACGCATATAATTCCTTAATACAGTTATTGTATGCGTTCATGCAATGTCGGGTCATCTCTGATTAAAGCTTCCTTATCTGGCTTAAAATTGTTGAAGGCATGTGAGACATGAGGTGCTATAATTTGACCATGAATCTAAATTACATGAGGTCTCTCAGCCACACAAGTCCCTTTCAGCACTTCATCAGTGTTTATGGTAACTTGTACACTAACACAATAGCTCCACCGTGAATTATGCATTAATAGGTCCTTTAAAAATCAGATCTATTCATATAGTGACAGCAATCAATGCTCAAAGGTTGAAGACATAGCTGACCCTGTTAGTTTTGAGCAAATGGAACTTGGGTTTGAATTTTTTCAACATGAAATACAGGTGGATCATTTTCCAAGTAGTTTTTAGTGCAATTACTTAGAAATGGTTATAACTTATAAGTTATAATCTTTATTGAAGGGATCTATTCACATAGTGACAGCAATCAATGCTCAAAAGTTGAAGACGTAGCTGACCCAATTAGTTTTGGGCAAATGGAACTTGGGTTTGAATTTTTTCGACATGAAATACAGGTGGATCATTTTCCAATTAGTTTTTAGTGCAATTACTTAGACATGGTTATAACTTATAATCTTTATTGAAGGGATTTAGTTTACTTTCTTCTAATGAAGAGAGAGAGAGAGTGATGGTGGATATTTCTTGGCTCCAAAGAGGAGAATAATGTTTAAAAAAGAAAGAAAGAAAGGTCCATCCGAGGATTTGGCTCAAGATAGATCGGAATGGAGAAACAGAACTCTCCTAGAACTCTCCTAGGCCTCAACCCCCGATTATTACAAAATCCAGATAGCAATAATATTTTCTAATGACAAGCAACCTTTCAACCCTCCCAACACAACTCTTAATGCACTTACAAATGGATATTTTTTTTGTATAGAATACTCACAAATGGAAAATTCATGCTCAAGATTCTGAAATTATAAATTCAGTATCCAACTTGCACTAGGTTTTGATTGCACTGGGCTTCAGTTGAGAATCTTCCTACAGTGCAGTTGGCTCTTGTCTGAAAAGCTTAATAAGAGATTGTTTGTTTGAGTAAGTAAATGATTCACATGCATAATATATATATATATTAACTGATCACAAGCATAACATTTATGCATCATGTTTGATTCACTAATTTACGCATGTGATACGCAAATCAAGCATGAAAATGGTGCGTAAAATAAGCCCGTTTTCACACAAATTTTCACACCTGCTCCCTAGTGAACTGTTGTTTAACAGACCCTGTCCAACAGTAAAAAAAAAAAAAAAAAGGTGATTTTCTCATCCACGGGGCCCATCTAAGCCCCCTAGCCCATGATCCAAACTGTTCATCTTCTTCATATGGCTAAAGCTGGCTAAGATGTGAAATTTCTTATCTTAATTCTTCATGGAGTTTAAGCAATATGTGAAATAAAACCAAACCTTTAGATATAATTTTCAAGACTTCTATGGGCCACCAATTCATGATCGAAACTATTCATCTTCTTTCGATGGCTAAAAACAGCTAACAGGTAAGATTTCTTATATTAATTCGTCATGAGTTTCGAGAAATTTGTGAAAAACGTCCACAAATGACAAATGCATCTAAAACCATTGGATGTATTCATTTACTCATGTCAAAATCGTGATTTTGACAAACATTGAAATGTAATTCACGTGCATATCATTTATGCATGTGAATTATTTACACATGCAAACAAACAACCACAAAGAAGGGTACCCGTAAAGAAACATTTGGATAAGATACAGTATTCAGTTAAATGTTGAGAAGGAAAGGGATGATTCTCAGGACTCCTATCAGAACCTCTTTAGAGGACCTGTATGGATATTTGACTTTCCCGACAACATATAGTGTAATCTGCTTCTTCATTGAATGGAAGAGATGTTTCTGTAGGTTTCAAAATGATATATTAAAGCAAAAATCATCTTCTTTTCTTATTGGTAATGACTTGAGCCTACAACTTGTGATAGTGACAATAAATACATTTTAATTGTGCTACACTCTAGTCATGTCAAGACTAAAAGATATATAAATGAAATGCAAATGTAAGACCAGCTTACATCTGAATGGAAAGTTTACTTCCAAATGTCACAGCCCAAGCTTTCTCAGTAAGGAAGGATGGGCACATCATTCAAGCTTTCATGAGAACATGTTGGAATCAATCTGTTCAAGTTTTGGGAAGATTTGCCGCAGAGTAGACAAATAACTTGGTGAATTTGCCTGCAAAATGAGATCAGCTCGTGTTTCAGTTATTAAAGAGTTGCAAATCCAAATAATGAGCCTCCTCACACTAGTCAATGCATTCTACATTAACATATTGATAGTTTAGGAAAGATATATGGTAAAATGAGAGTAATGAAGGATTTTCTTCGATTTTCTCAAGTATTTTGGACAAAAATGCAGTATGTCAGTCACAACGCAGGCCATTCAATGCCAGTAAAGAAATGGGCACAAAATAATAACTGGAAAAACAAAGAAAAAAGAAGAGCAAAAAGGTTAGTTCTGAATTTAGAAATGCAGAAAAAGCACCCATGTGACCATGGTTATAATATGGGTACTGAAAAAAATTATAATATGGTAGTGAAAAAAAAAATTATGTTGCAATTAAGCAGAAGATACCTTGAAAAACTTGCAATGAAGTCCTCAAAAATAAGATATCAGACCATAGAGTGGAGCATGCATGATCTTTATCAATAATGACTGGAAAAGAATAACTCAAAATGCAACACTTCTTAGATGGGATAAGGCTTAGATCAGGGTGGAGCAGAGTGTCACAAACTAGTGACTAGGTGAAGGTCCCCTTTTTGACTTAAAATGTATTAAAGATCAGCTATTCAGAAAGATTCATCTCCACTTGGCTCCAATAGAAGAGCAAGTCAAGGGTGTCATCTGACGTGCTATGATGAGCAGAGCTGCAGATATGAGAGAAATATGCAGGGACATGCCATTGATATCACAGGTATACGGACTTTACACATAAAAAGTTTAATATCACAGGTATACGGACTTTACACATAAAAAGTTTAAGTATTGTATATGATGCACCACAATACATTGCCTATTTTATCCAAGCCGATAAAGTTTAATTGTGTGCTTCAAATACCAGAAACATCCCCTGCAAGAATACGCATAAAAAGTACATCGAGCACAACGCACCATGAGACACTGCCTATTTATCATGGCTGATATGGTTTAACATCCCCAGTAAGAACAAATTAAGGGTTGCGGCTTGCCAATACAAGTTTCTGTTAAGACCAACCCATGCATTAGGCCCAGGCCCAATTGTTACTATAAGTACCCATGTGGGGTTGATTTAGTCAAATAGAATGAGTTGTAAGAATAATTTTGTTTCCCCATTGAGATAAATTCTTCAACTGTCTAATGCATGGGTTCGTGTTAACAGTAACTACTTTCTCGGATAAGAGGAGGCTGATAAAGACTCGGAATGAAGAATTCAGATTGTTAAGTTGTGACATGCTAAGCTGTGGAGGGGCAGGCAGTAAAGTGTAAACTTAGTCTAAAGTCTTCAATGAAAAACAATGATAATGATCACAATGGCAACGATGGAGGTAGATCAGGTGACAGCACTTTCATGGTGGTGGTTGAAGATGTGCCCACAACTGGTTTCGTAAAATGTACACCCTAGCCTATACCAAATCCATGATAAGTTCAAATGAAATAACAGCATTGGGTTAAAAACAATACACATGGATTGCGTTCGAGGTAAATGGTAGTGAGCTTCTCCCTTGAACCAGCAACAGCTGAATCAATAAATTCCAGGGTAGCTATTTGGTTGTCATTGAGCCATAAGTCCTCCAATCTGCACGACCCATTGCTCGTTAGTTATATAGGTACGAGAAACAGGATAACAGGCTCAATAAAAATCAGTGCTTACCCTGTCAGGTTCTCAATTTCACTCACAGCTGTTAATTTATTCGATGAAACATCCAAGACGCGAAGATTGACTAAAGTGGACAAGCCTTCCATCTTCAAAATACCATTATGGCTCAAATACAGTTCTTCCAAAGCAACACACTCCTGGAAATAAAAAAAAAAACGCCAAGCAAATCCGTTAGGCAGTGACAGCAAAAAGGCGATTTCAATTCAAACCCGATCCTTGCGCACTTGAAATCCCATCATGGATGTCAAACGGTTGCTCTGCAAACTTATTTTCCTGATGCAATTCAGCCCGCACAGGTTCACCGTTCGAATGCGATTCCGTCCCAGCCACAGCTCTTGCAATATCTTCAAGCTCTGCAAGCTCTCCATGACCTGATAAACAACAACAAACAAACAAACAAACAAACAAAAAAATAGCATAGCAGCTGATCATATTCTATTGGGAAACATCAGAAGAAGAAAAGAAGATTTCAGTTCAGTTACCCGCAATCGGTTCGAGCCAAGTTCGAGAATTCGCAGATCAACCAAGTGATTAAGCTCCTCCATCTTGGTGACTTCATTGTTGGAAGCATAAAGCTCCTTGAGGGTGCTTGACACCTTGGACAAGCCATGCAGCGAAGATATCTCGTTAAAGGACACATCGAACACCAGGAGGCTTTTGAGAATGCTGACATCTGGGATTCTCGTGAGCTTATTGTCCCGCAGGATGAGCTCCTGTGAAGAGAAGATAGATAGACAAGATTGTTGTAAGAATGTAACGATATCATGAACGTTGAAGCATCAGACAAGGCGTGAAGAAGAAGAAGAAGACCTGAAGGCTTGAAATGGAAAGGGAGCGAGAGATGGGCTCGATGCCGGCATCGTCGAAGAGGTTCTGGCGCAGAGAGAGGATGTTGAGGTGAGAGAGGAGAGGGATTCGGGAGTCGAGGAGGGAGAGGCGGTTCGCCGTGAGATCGAGATCGGTCAAGGAGGGAGGGAGGTCGATGTCGTGGAGATCGTGGAGCTGGAAGCTCGTGAGATCGAGGGAGGAGGCGGAGGGATTTTCTTGGGTTTCTTCTTCTCCGCCGAGATTTCCATGAGCCTGCTCGGATTCTATCTGGGCCTTTTCGTCCTCCATCAGAAGCAGAGCCAAGGATTGAATTTGAAGCCCTAGACTAAAGGAAATGGATTTGAGGAAGAGCCGCAGAGAGTGTAGATAAAAACGGAACACTTTTGAGGTTTTTTTTTTTTTGGGCATTATATTAAAAAATATTCTACATGTTATTTTTTTTCGAAATTCTTACATTTGTGTTGGAGGTAATCATCTATCATAAATAATTTATTAAAATTAAAATTTTATATAGAAAAGTCTTCATGTGCATATGGACACTTCCTTTTTTAGACTTTTCAAGTTTAAAAACGCGTGAAGTTTTGTCCTCTTACACATTAATGCTTTCCAAAAAAGGAGTGTCCCTCACCAAAATGGTGAGGGATGTATGCACATGAATATTCTCCATTTATATAAGGGTGTTAGAATAGAAAACTGAAAAGTAGGGGGAGGGAGAGAGAGAGCTCTTATTGATGAGATTTCTGTGTACATAATGGGGGGAGGAGGATCTTATTTATAGAATAAGATTGCTTCCTCCTCAAGCAACCCAATAGGGAAAAACCCTAACCCTTAGTAATTCCTTTATCTCATGTGGGTCCCAATGTGGGCATCCACATATGATAATACATCTTATAACACTCCCCCTTGGATGACCACCATTCAATGACAGTTGCCTCATTAAAACCTTGCAAAGGAAAAACCCAGTGGGATAAAAACCAAAGCGAAGGAAAAAGAGGACAACGTTCTACAGGATCATTGACTTGGTGTTGGACGTGCATAATGCTGTCTCGTTAAAACCTTAACTAGGAAAACCCAGTGGGACAAAACCTAGAGAAGGAAAAAGAGTACAGCGCACATATGTCCTGGGTAGCATACTTCAGGATGCCTCCCCCTGATTGACTACTCCCCCTGATGATAACATCTTTGTACATAATTAAGCATGTCAATCTCGTATACAATTTCTAAAATACTGAGTTTTGGCAAAACTTCGTAAACTGATCAGCCAGGTTGTTGCTTGAACGAACTTGCTTGACTTCAATCTTGTTATTCTTTTGAAGCTTATGAGTGAAGAGGAACTTTGGTGTAATGTGTTTCGTCTTGTCATCTTTAATGTATCATTCTTTAATCTGTTGAATACATGCCCCATTGTCTTTGCAAATAATGCTCGGAGTACCTGTATTAAGAGGTAATTGACAAGAACTACATCTATGCTGAGTTAAATATTTTTGCCATACACATTCCCCACTGGCTTAAAAATCTCAGCATGGTTAGAATAAGTAGCTATCAATAGTCAATTTAGTAGAATATCAAAAATAATGATATTGACATGAAGAAACATATAACATGTCTATGATCGATCCTTATGAAGAACAGGGATATATCCTGAATCTGTATATCCTATAAAATTTGGTTTCAACCATAAAACAGACATAGATATCATAGCATTTGTTTAATACCAATCCAAAGCCTTTGTGCAAAACTATATATGGGAAGCATATTTATAAAGAATAAAAATCTCATTAGAACTTCTCTCGATCTGCGGGTCGAGATAAAATAGTCAATAGTTTTCTCGAGCTCTTCTGGAGTCTCGATTAGATTTATAAACTTCTACTATTATAAATCCATTTAAGGATTGTATAAACAGGAACAGGCAAATGGGATTGTTTTCATACTCTTCCTTATATAAACATTTATTAAGACGATTGTACCATATTCTTCTGGAATGTTTCAGGTTGTACAATGAACGTCTTACTTATATTGAGTACGCACTCTCTTACTTTGCTTCAGGCAAAGCAAATCCTTCTGGGATTTTCATATATATATATGTCTGTGTATGTTTTCAATCCCAAGTTTCTACAGGAAACCTTATATCACAAGTTTGCCTTTCGTTCATTTTCCTTGCAAACACCCATTTGTAACCTACAGGGTTAACACCGTTTGGGGTTTGTACTATAGGTTCATATATACCACGTCTATTTAGGGATTGTAATTCCTTAATGGTATCTCTTTATTTTGGCCAATATATTCTTTGTCGACATTCATTTATAGAACGTGGTTTTATATCCCAAACAACATTCTTAATTTCCATTGATATTTGAGTAGCTACCGCATATACAAATGCGTCATCGATGATAATTTCATTTCTATTCCATCTCTCTCTTGAATAATTATAAAATATAGAGATCTCTTTATTTATTTGGTACCCATTGCCTCTTCAGGGGCTTCCAGAGTCTCTTCTGGGACTCATGTCTCTTCCGAGACATTAATTTCTTCAGGAAATTTGGAGAGAGTGGATTTTATCATAAACTCTTCGGGAGTATACCTCTTCTGGAGTATGATTGGGATATAATTGCTCATTTCTCCTCTTCTGGGGAGCTGAGTCCTTGAAACCTATAGTTCTACCATGCTTCTGGCGTGTATAGATTCATTTGTTGCCATATTTGGACTTTGTTCTTCAGGAACACTAATTCGTACTTGTCCTACAGGCACATTAATTCGTGCTCGTGTGTTCATAGCCGATACATGTGACCTAGTCACTTTTGCTACATCATTAAAAGCATCAGGGAATTCATTTGTAATTAAGTGCACAATTCTTCGTACTTCATTCTCACATTGTGAAATACATAAATCTAAATGAGATTGAGTGGAAGTATTCCATATTAATTCTCGCCGTTCTTCAGGAACGGATTGTTCTTCAGGAACAAGGTGTTCTTCAGGAACTCTCTTATCTCCCCCTAACGGCGAGAAGACTGTCTCATCAAGATGACAATCAGCAAAAACGAACAATAAATATATCTCCTGTCATTGGGTCTAGATATCCATTAATTAGGGTGAAGTATAACCAACATAGAGTCTACGTTGTAGGCTCATGCAAGTCACAAACCTACGATATCAAGCCTTATAAATTTAATAACATGCTTAAGGATGTGTATCCTAGGTTTAATAATATGTGCTAATGGGCGGGATTAGATAGGTTCACAAATGTCACACAATATCCTTTGCGAAAAGGATGGTCAATAGATGGTACTCTAAGGAGTACATAACAGAAGTATCAATAATTTACCAGAGTATAGGACCCCTAGAATAACAAGCTTCTGGCTTAACTTTGTCGTTTTGCTCATAATCGAATATGATTCGATTTTTAAAGATTGTCTTGTAATATAGCCTTGAAATATAAAGAGAATGCACTTAGCTTTTTTAGTATCAGCTTCTGGCTGTCAATACTAGTAATGATGTACAAATACCATTATGTAGACTCTTCTGGAGCATTCAAGTATTTGTACGGATACAGCTATGATCGATGCCGTGCACGAATGAAACACTAATTCAGAGAAAAACTTCTGGTTTTTTCAATGTAGTGTGTTTTGTTGCACTGTCGACCGGACAGATATTATCCTCAGTTTCATGCATTCCATGAGCCATAGAGCAAGTAATAATAAACTCACATAACTAGGTAATCGCATTGCAAAAATAAAAGTAAGAACAACTAAACAATTCAGCATTCAAAGCAAATATAACATAATATACGGGGGATTAAAAATAAGTCCTAGCATTCAACAAAATATCTAAGAACTGAACTCAATGTTCAAACTCATAAAAGTAGTTGTAGGTCTTCCAGACCATGCTTGGTGGTTCGCTCAATTTCCAAACAAAATGCCTTCTCAATCACCTCTCCTGGGGTGGTTTATTTCATCTCTACGGGAGAACATATTATATCTACCTCTTCTGGAGGGATTTTAATTGACTAATCTGGCATTTATTTCAAGCATTGGGTGTATGACCATCTGCTGGTGATCATCCCTGTCTAATGGCGATATAATGGCGCGGAAAATAAGAGCGTATGCCATATCCTTCAGGGATATTTTATTTCCGACTTTGATAGTATCACCAAGCCTTTTAGAGTGTGTTAAGATCGATTTACTAATAACAATCAAACAAAAATAGAACTTCGGGTTCTCAATATCCGATGACAAAATATAATGAAGAATTGGCCAATCAGAAAGTTAGAACTTCGGGTTCTTAACTGATGAATCAGAACTTCTAGTTCTGTCAATATTTCAGGCTAGTGATAGAACTTCAGGTTCTTAGAACTACTGGTTCTATCAAAACTTCAGGTTTGAATCACAACTTCTGGTTCTATCAAAACTTCAGGTTTGATTTCATGGCCGTTGTATCGATCTACACTACTTTGAATATTTAGAAATCAAAGCTCCAAGTTTGATGATGAATATGAATCTTCAGGTTCATATTCTAAATCTTAGAACTTCTGGTTCCAGATAATGTATGGATCTTCAGGTCCAGATTATTCATTGGATATAGAACTTCAGGTTCTATTATTTGGAACTACTGCTTCTGGCAATAATAAATTCATCAAAACTAAAGTTTCAGATAATCAGTAGTGATAATTATACCGAAGGAATTATATCAAGCATGCAGTATAATGTTATAGAATATAAAAATAAATGTATATGAGAAACGGAATTAAAATGTAAAACTTTAGGTTCTTAACATCCAATCAAAGATAATAATAAAAATGTAATGAAGAATTTAGAAATTGAAGTTTAGAACATCGAGTTCTCAACTTAAGAATTAGAACTTCTGGTTCTAAAATAGTTCATAGATCTTTCAGTACGAGTTAGAACTTCAGGTTCTAGATTAGGATAAGTCATGGATCTTCAGGTCCGAGTTAGAACTTCTGGTTCTAAATTAAAATAACATACAGAACTGCAGGTTCAGGTTATTTAGTCGATATAGAATTTCTAGTTCTAAGTATTAGATGAAACTTTGAGTACGTATTGTAGATCTGAAAACTTCTGGTTTCAGAGTAAAATAACCAACGGATCTTCTGGTCCGGAATCGACGGATCTTTTGGTCCGGATTCAAATGAACTTCTGGTTCATAGGCTAAAAGAATTTATGGAATCTCGAGACCGAGTTGTTGATTCCATATAGAACTTTTAGATCTAAATGTCATATGGAACTTCCGGTCCAAATTACTTATATAGAACTTCTTGTTCTATTTATAATTCATGATTTTCAATTTTTATCATGATCTCCTTTTAATAAGAAATAATAAATTATTCATCACTCGAATTAAAAATTATAAATACTTGCATATCGAAAAGGAATAAAAATAAATGCAAGTTTATGATTATCAAACAAATAAAAGATTATAAAATAAGGAGAAATTACTTAACCTTTGAATTTGTCCTCGTTTTGATGCCAATGTGTAGATCTGCTTACGAGCTTTCCGTAGGCGCAAACGGATTTCAAATCGGACTCCGGATCGTCAAGATATCGCAGAAACAAGTTTCCGCCATCGATCAGGCCAAATCCCCAGGATCTGACCCTTTTTACCGTTAATGCTCTCTCTCAGAAGGATTCTTCCAGAAGCTAGTGCCATACAGCTTTGTCCACATCTCCTTCTCCATTTCCAACACCACAACAGAGGGCGGTTTATCGAGCCATCCACCGGGAGATATTCTGCTCAGTTCCATCTGCATCGTTTTGGCTGCTGCAAGCTGCATACGACCATCATCATCTTTTCTCTTACCGCGCTGCTTCTGGATCGCTTTCCGGCAGAGTCCCGCCGGGAGCCGGACGACGGCGAGGACGATGAGGCTGAGGAGGCCGCATGGACAGTAGCAGCAGACGGCGGCGCACTCCGCCGCCGTGTCGCTAGCCATCTCTGCGCATTGCGCCTTCCTCGACGGCGTCTGCAACCAGAGAAAGCTTAGATCCTCTGATCCGTTCGCCCGGCTCGGGTTCGGCAGCCGGAGTCCCCGGATCGGTGCCTTTCGCTCCTCCCCTCTCGGTCGATTCCTATTCCTCGCAAATTTTGCAGGATCGAGAGAGGTGAGCCCGAAAGGTTCGATTTTTCACCATGAACAGCAAGGAAACATCGATCCGGCGCTGCTCCAGCCGGGGAGACTGGACGTCCACATCTGCTTTCCGCTTTGCGATTTCTCGGCGTTCAAAAATCTCGCGAGTAGTTACCTCGGGGTGAAGGACCACAGGCTCTTCTCGCAAGTGGAGGAGGGTTTCTAGACCGGAGCGAGCCTGAGCCCGGTGGAAATCGGTGAGATCCTGATGGTGAACTGGAGCTCGCAGAGCCAGGCGCTGAAATTGGTCATCAGGGCGCTGCAATCCAGCGGCGCGGCGAGGGGGCCGGGGAAGATGGGGCGGCGGCATAGCGACAGCGGGTCGCAGGACGAGTCAGAACCGAGTGGACCCGTTCTGTGCAGAGAGAGCGTGCACACAGTTTGGGAGTTTCAGAAACTGTACCAAGAAAGAGAGATCGGTCTCGCCTCGTTAATGAAAAAAAAATCTAAACCCCACCATGGGATTCAATGAAATCGATCTCACGAGCAGCAACTTCAACTCAAGCTCTTCGTACTGATAACGTGTTAGAATAGAAAACTGAAGAGTAGGGGGAGGGAGAGAGAGAGCTCTTATTGATGAGATTTCTGTGTACATAATGGGGGGAGGAGGATCTTATTTATAGAATAAGATTGATTCCTCCTCAAGCAACCCAATAGGGAAAAACCCTAGTAATTCCTTTATCTCATGTGGGTCCCAATGTGGGCATCCACATATGATAATACATCTTATAACAAAGGGTTTTTTTTTTGCTTTTTATAATATTTTTTGTGGAGAGGTCCTAATTGAAATTTTGTGGGAAATTTTTCTACTTTTTTCATATAAACTAATCTTTTTTCAAAATGAGCTAAAAGTTTTTATGCCTTTATAAAAATTATCTTAATAATTATATTAAGAATTAGTTCTACATTATTGTTATATATATATATTTTTTCTTTTGTACAAATTTAGGAAAAAGCTTGCAGACATATTGAGAGGTGTGCAACATAAGCAAAGTTAGATATGGGAAAAATGGGTCATATATTACTGCTTGGATTGGCATTTCTGTGATAAATAATTTGTTACTGTATATCTTATTTTGATTAAAGTGTAATTTGGGTCGGTGTCCACATATTTTTCTTGGTGAATATAATACATTGAAGGTAGATCAAATTAAATATAGACTCCATATAGGTCAAATCAAGGAATGTTCCATATTTTTCCTAGCAGTGCCATTTGCAATTATTATTAGAGTGCATTTGTGCAAGCCCTAATTTTTTTATGGAAGCAGAGCAGATTTGTCCCACGTTAAGAAATACAGGTTGATTGGGGCAACCTTTTTTAACCCAAAAATGGATTAAAAGACGTTGCTTCTTACGGTAGATAGGTTTTCGATTTCTTATCTTACACTTCGAAATTACACTACCGCGGAAGTGGAAATGGAAAGGCTTTTTCTGTTTCTTTGGTATCTGAATCTAGTTGAAATGGAATGTGTTCTTTTCATTAGTTGAAACTACACTCGTCCCATCTGGAACTCCATCTACTCCAAATTTGGCCTGCGAAGTGGAGGCTTTGGGTCCATTGAGGAAGAGCTCCACCACTTTCTGTCAAGCACTGACCAAAGTAAACATGACAATCAAATCCTTGCCAAGTTATGCTTTCCGGCAATTGTTTGGAGCATATGGAAAGAGAGATGCAACAGACACTTCGAAGGCTCCACAAAATCTCTCCAAGCTGTCTTGTTGGATATCTGATCCCAAGTGAAGGGTAGAGCTATTTATGTGAATCTGAACATTTCAAAGTTCAAACCAGTTAGCTACATGGAACCTTCTCAGCCCTGTTTCCTGCAAAATCTACTCTAGAGTTACAGTGCACAATGAAGAATGAAATCTTTTTATCCTTCTTCATAAAGGGCTGTTTTGTTAATTTTCCCTCATTGTAAAGTTAAAGTCATCTCTCAACAACTCAAAAGAGTCATATCAAAATACCACATTTCAAAAAAAAAATTTTACCTTTTTACAAAAAAAAAGTCAAAAAGTTACTTTTCTATCCCACTAACTAACAAAAAATATCTACTTTTAACACAAAAAGTCAAAAAGTTACATTCTTTTTTCACTAAAAAACAAAATATAATCATTAGATTGATTTAACCCTTCTTATTTTTTTATTCTTTAAAATTATCATTCACCTCACTTTACTATACCAGTTAAATTAACAAACGGGCCCTAAAGAGCTCTCTATGGGTTTTCTCAAAAATCATACCCAACAGATTTCTTAGGCAAGAGCTGTCATTCATGGTGACAAGCTTGCTACTATTCACACCATTATTCAAGATGCTTCATCTATTTCCAACAACTTGCAAATTACTATTGACTGCAAAGCCATCTATAAAGCCATAACCAGGGCTGTCAATTCAGCCCTTTTGCGAGAGGGCTATGCTCGGCTCAGACTGTAAAAGCCCTCAAAGCGAGGGCTTTTTTTCCCCCTTAATCCCGAAAGTAGGGTAAGGCCCAATTTTTTAAAGTCCACAATCTTGAGGGCCAAGCTAAGGTTTAACTTAGCTGGCCCGAGGGGGCCCGGCCCCGCCCGATCCTTTATCTATTAATATATAAAATAAATAATATGTATAATATATATTTATGAATTTTTACAAACAAAATTTAAAAAAAACTCTTCTAATTGACATTTAATAATCAAGACTTAATATTTTGTCAAATAATAATAACCAAATCTTAAGTAATTTTTTTACTGATATCCCCATAAATCATAATATTATACCTATATTTAATTTTATTTTTTGTTTTGAATAGTACGTGCTTGATTCTACTTATAAAAGTTTGTAAGTTTAGATTAATAGCCATAAACATCATCATTGAATAAGTTGAATTTTATCCACTAGCCAATATTAATTGACACCAGTTTCTTTCTACCCCCTTACTTTCATCATTATTGTTTCATACAAACAGACCCCACATCTATGCCCTATATTTGGAATTAAATTTATAACTCATGCATCAAACCATCTTCATTCATTTCAGTAGTCTATTTTGAATTCCTTTGTTATAAAATCCAATGGTGAATTTCAAAGAATTATAATTTATGGTTAATGCTAATTCGAGAGTGGTCTAATATTTATTTGAACAACACATACTAAACAATTTATTTGAAAAAAGTCTAATGCCTATTTAAAATAAATCTAATTGACCCATATGAGAATTGTCAAACATAATCTGATGGTTTGTATTATTACTATATAAAAAAATTGTACTACATAAACTAATAAAAAAGGGTACAACCAACGGAATTTTAACTACAGCAATCTTACTAATAACTTAATGACAAATAAAACTAAATACATTACTTAGAATATATAACTACGGCTAATGTGCTAAAGTATTTAACAGTATCTTCAATGTCCTAATCTCATGTTACAATACTATCAAATTAGCTTATTTTATTTATTCCTAAATAACATTTTTTATAGAAAATCCTAAATTGTAATTTTATATAATGACAAAATAACTTATTTCATGCATTCTTTTAGAAGTTACAAAAAAATATTGACTTTTGCATCGCACGAGCCCATAACTTAAACAATGGAGAGCATCATGGTATAAAATATTATTATATATAATAATATTGAAAAAATTATTTCATTAGGCCTTGACCCGACCCTAGCCTTGCCCTAGTACTTAAGGATAGGGTAAGGGCTTCGGTATTATAGACCCGCCGATGAATTCGAGGGCTTTGGTTTGACCTAAGTCCTACCCAAATATACGATATAGGGTAAGGGCTTACCCCGCCTCAGCATGGGCTGGCCCTTTGACAGCCCTAGCCATGACTAACCCTAGCAAATCCCCTTGGAGATATAGCTTAAGTGCTAAGCAATTGGCTTATCTAAAATTAATGCCATGTTATTTGCCCTTCTTTACGTCTAAACCCAAGGACAAAGGCCGCTATGGAAATGCAAAATTTTGGATACGCGGTCTAATTCTCTCCCATGGTCCTTCTTTTGGAAATCTGTTGGCCCACCGACTTTACTGGTATTTCTTTTTGGGCTCCTACCTATGTAGATTTTATTCTCTACCTGCTATAGGCTTTTAACTCACCCAATCTGTGGGTTTTATTTTATTTTTTTGTTGTCCTGGTATGTGGGTCTTTTTCTTGTCTTGTCTTGGTCTCTTCTCAGTTGTACTTCTTGTAGGAAGTATAAGAAGAGCCTTTCTACACCAGACATTCTTTCTTGGAAATATACAGGCCTTTCCTTTCCAAAAAAAAATAATAATAAATGAATAGCTATAGGGAGAAAGAAGATGAGTAAATGAGGAATTCACATTGGCAAACATATTTACTCTCATTCTCGAGGTCATTTAAACACCTTAAGAAGTGGAATTTCCTACCATTGGAACCAATTCCACTCCTCTTACAAACCTCACTCAAGTGCAAACAAATTGGGCCTTGAATCCAATTGTATACGCCGTCCAACAACTTGAGTAAATTTTGCAAAAATGCATAACAAAAATGAAAAAGCAATACACTACAAATAGATCGAATTGAGATTATATGAGGGTTTACACGATAGGAAGACATGGCAAACCGTGAGTGGTCCATCGACGATCACCGTTGAGACTTCATTAAGACAATCTATACTTCTACAAATAGAAAAAGAATCGTCCAATCAATCAAGTCAAGCAATATTTCTCCAATAATTTTATTTGAGTTATAAAATCACAGTTTTTTTTTAATAGAATCATGTAGTTGACATTTACATAATTGAAACTTTAATGATGAGGTACATAATATTGATTACACTTCAAACCATAGTAGTTTTTTGGCTAATGGAAAAATAAAAGATCATGAAAATAAAATTTAAAAAAATGACTTTATCATATTAGGTATAATAATCGATGCCTTTGTTTAGAAGATCATTTTATTGAGTAGAAAATTATTTTAATGGGGATCTTTCCTGCTATGATTTTTTTAGAGATACATTCATGTGGAAGGGCCATGGCCCATTGAACAAGTGCCTAGTAAGCATACCAAAGAAAATTTCTACACCTGTTTTTAGCAAAGAAAAAAAGAGGATTTATTAACATACAACAGGACAAAAAATCCTCCATTGTGTAGATATTGCATTTATGCCATGCGTAGATCCGATGGCACAATGATGGCCTCCTTTTATTAGGTGGCCCCACGTCATTTTCTCTTTATGGTGGGTCCCATCTTTGAGTAGAGTAAAGTTTGATTTGGAGAAATATTGAAAATAATGTTGCCTTGCCCACAGAAGAGTATTATTGGAAAGAAATGTAATTAATTTGTTAAATGCACAGGCTCGCGAGAACTATTAGTTGAACTGACGTGGAGTATCTTTATTGAACTAAGCAAGTCGCTACACCATAATATGGTCGAACAATGCTGCATCGGATCCTGCCCCTCATATAAGACAAAAGAAAATCAATAATGCTAACCACACTCTCCATCTCATAACCGTCCTATGTGGCAGCCTTAACTCATTTGATTTATTTTTAACATTGTAGAGACGAAGGAGAGGAAAACCACCATATAGGACAGTTGTGAGATGAATTATGAGATGGGGAGTGTGGCTAGCATTATTGCAAGAAAATATGAGATATATTATTGGATCTTACAAATGGAGGCTACTTGATACTATTGGCGCCATAGTTTTTTATGTTTTTAACAAAAAATAAAAATGGAGGCTACATGCCTACATGAGACTGGAGTTAACTATGTTATGATGGCCTCTTATGACTTATCAAGAGCAATTTACCTGACAAGAGAATATATGAAATTTTCTCTTGTTCTGGAATATGATAGCATTCTAGGTGAACGATAAGTTACTAACAATTTCACGATCTAACAGGGTCTTGATGGAATAAAACACTGCAAATTGCCTGCTATCAGCTGCAAAAAAGACGGTGAACAGATTTGTTGAGAAATTTATTCTATGCCTTTCAAAGGCTTATGGGACTCCATTCCAGTGGGATTATGGGAGGACATGATGTATGCTAATGCCAATGCGAAAAGAGAAATGCTTAATGAAAGATGATTATGGACAGTGGGCCATACTTAGAGAGAGATCATCTTTTGATTTTTTATTTTTAATTGGGCCATAAGGTTCAATCACTCATTCTTCCAGATACAATTGAACGTTTTATGTAATTAGGTTTATAATGCCCTTTTGCTAAAAAAACCCGAAGGACCCAAAAGTGAAGGGATGTCGGACCCATTTAGGGCCCAACTGCCAACTGGGTCAAGTTATGTATCAAGTAGAAGTTCAGGTCCAGCAAAGTTATTTGGATCCCAATAGCACCCACCAAGGCCACAAACCCAAACCCACGCATTTACTTACTTCATTTTCTTCGCTTTAAGGCAGTCAATGTGTGGGCCTAGGTTTTGGAAAATAAAGATTCAAGATTTGGGCCCATAGCAACTTAGGATTGGACCATGGAAAGTAGATCTGCCTAGGTTTGTTGGTATACATTTGTCAATGAATCTTCTGTGACAGCAGTCATGCATGGTCCGGGATGGGATTGGGCCCGTAAAGTGATCACATTACTGTAGCCCACCTGGATTACTTAATCTTTGAGAAAGATACAGCTCATCTATTAATTAATCAGAACAAATAGTTAGTTCTAACCCCAGCTTTTGACTACTATAAAAGTGACTGGATTTAGGGTCTCATTGGGTCTAAATAGATATAATTAACAAACTTGGGCTCAGGCCGCCAGGTCCAACCATTTTCAATGCTCCAAAAGGTCATGTCACTGTCTCCTGCGGCACGGTTTAGCCCTGCAACTGGGCGAAGCCAGTGCAGTAACTTCTTTGCTCCAGTGAAAACTTAACCTCTTTGCATTTTTACACACACTCGTGTCCTTAACCAACTTTGCTACAGCTAGGGTCAATCCGGAGTAGCTATTAACTACTTACTTTACAACATCTCTTGCAAATATCATGATTGAGAAATTATTGTCACGTAAAAATGTAAAGATATTTTTAAATTTGAGTGTTTGGGAGAAATTATCTAGGAAATATTGTGAAAGTAAATTGTTTCGAAAATACTTAAAAAAGGAAAAAGTAAAAAATATTTATCCCGTTTTCCCATTTTTAATCTAGTTTCCTGTGAGTTGAAGATATCACAATATTATATTAAAAATAGAATTTTAAGCATATGTCATAACATTATCGTAATATATAAAATTGCCGATATTTGGGACGGCTTTTCAGCCGCACGTGGGACCGGGCAATATGGGCTCAAATTAGGTTGGGCTAAGCCCAAACCTGCATATTGCTACCTGAATGAAAACCCAGTTCATATTGGGCTTGTTGGGCTCTGAATCTCAGGTGCCTAATTACTTACCCCTTGTGCTTATCTATAAATATTTGTATCTGAATCTATGTGGAAAACACAGATAAATCAATTTTAACCAATCCAGCAGCAAACATCAGTTTCAATCGAATAAATTCCCAGTACGGTCATTTACTAAAAAAATTGCATCTGCTAGCTAGGCAGTCCATGTTGGTTAAAATTGGGCCC